>JBANSL010000018.1:35318298-38263484 GCA_037127255.1 Persicaria tinctoria | reverse complement strand
AAATCTCATCGATGGAGGCGGTGGTCGGACTCCCTGTTCACTATTCGTATCCAATTTGAGTTTTAATTTTTGGATTAAGAATATTATTCAACTAATTTGCTCAAATTGTTTTTTTTGTTAGATTATTCGGGGATATAATTAAGGGTATTTTTTCCGAGTTTGTTAGATCATTCATTGTTTTTTTTGTTAGATTATTCAGTAAAATCTTATTCATTATTCGCCTTAATATGGATTAGTATTCGGCTTGACAAAAGAACATAAAACAAAACATTATTCGATGAAATATGAGACATTATTCGGTGAAATATGTATCATTATTCGTAAAACAAAACATTATTCGATGAAATGTAAGACATTATTCGGTGAGATATGTAGCATTAATCGTATTAATTATAAGTATTGTTTAGAGATTTGAAGTTTATTATTCGGTAGCATAAGACAAATTATTCAATGGAATTGGTAATTTTTTAAATGAATTAAATGAAAAAAGATAATTGAAATTATTCGGTAGTATGCGACACATTATTCGGTGAAATTATCAAATTTGTAAAACGAAATTAACTAAGCGAGTTTTAAAAAATATTTATTCCTAAAAAAAGCATTTTTTTCCACAAATATTTTATAGGGAAATTCCGCCTGGTGCCCCTGTGTTTAATGCAATTCCGGTTGGTGTCCCAAAGGTTTTTTTTTTCCGTTTGGTACCCCCGAGCTTTCGTAAAAGTCCGGACCATGTCCAACAGTTGAATGTAAAAGTTTTCTTTGTTAATTTGCCGTTAAATATGGTTGTTTTAAACCAAATTCAACCCATTAACCTTTTCTAATCAAATTCAACCCAATTTAACCTATTATACCAATGGAAATATTTATTTAATCAATATGATATCTAACAAGTGGATTAGTAAATCTTTCCAAAAAAAAATAAAATAAAACTTGGAAGTGATAAAAAAAATTAAATTTACTCTTTAGTATTTTCAAAAAATTTAAATTTACTACTTCCTCCGATAAAAAAAAGTGTCGTTTTAGACTTTTGAAATTGATCCAAAATAAGTATCGTTTCATATTTTCTAGGACATTTAATAGATTGATTAATATATGACAAAATGAAAATTGTATTTATTGACTATTTTTTCTTTCAAACTCTCCACTTATTGGTTAAAAGAGTTGGTAAGCATTTAATAAATGATGAGATTTAGAAAATATATATAACACTAATGATGATTAATACTTTTCTTAAAAATTGTGTTAAGAACTAAAACGACACATATTTTGGACCGGGGAGAGTATTTAGTAATTTTAAAAAAATTAAAATTAAATTTACTCTTAGTAAATCTTATTTTAATTTTTTTTGGAAATAAAATTTACTAATCCACTTGTGAAATATCATATTGATTAAATAAATATTTCAATTGGTATAATAGGTTAAATTGGGCTGAACTTGATATTTCAATTTAAATTTAATTTTTTTGAAAATACTAAATACTCTCTCCGATCCAAAATAAGTGTCGTTTTAGCTCTTGACACAATTTTTAAGTAAAGTATATTAATTATCATTGGTGTTATATATATTTTCTAAATCTCATCATTTATTAAATGCTTACCAACTTTTTTAACCAATAAGTGGAGAGTTTGAAAGAAAAAATAGTCAATAAATACAATTTTCAATTTGTCATATATTATTTAATCTATTAAATTTCCTAGAAAATATGAAACGATACATATTTTGGATCAATTTTAAAAGTCTAAAACGACACTTATTTTTTTATCGGAGGAAGTAGTAAATTTAAATTTTTTGAAAATACTAAAGAGTAAATTTAAATTTTTTTTAGCACTTCCAAGTTTTTTTTTTTTGGAAAGATTTACTAATCCACTTGTTAGATATCATATTGATTAAATAAATATTTCCATTGGTATAATAGGTTAAATTGGGTTGAATTTGATTTAGAAAAGGTTAATGGGTTGAATTTGGTTTAAAAAGCCATATTTAACGGCAAATTAACAAAGAAAACTTTTACATTCAACTATTGGACACGGTCCGAACTTTTACGAAAGCTCAGGGGTACCAGACGGAAAAAAAAAACTTTTGGGACACCAAACGGAATTGCATTAAACACAGGGGCACCAGACGGAATTTCCCTATTTTATATGTTTAAAGAAAAAAAGAAAACAATAAAAAAAGCAAAGAGGGGGGTGGGGTGTTATATTGCACGCGCTAGTTTGGGTGGGAAGAATTCTTTTTCAACAGTGGACCCCACAAGTGATTAAAGGAAAATAAAAAAAATCCTTTTAATCGTGACTATCCATTTCACCTCTTTTAACGGTCTAGATTTATGCACAAGGTACAATATAAAGAGTATATATATATATAGGTAAAAGTTCAAATGAAAATGGGGCTTAAAAGAGAAAATGCCCTATTTTTTTTAGTTTGGGCCGGATCTGCTCATTTGGTTAATGGGACCTGTCTCTCTTTCCCCTTCGTTGTTTCATTCCTATGTTAACCTATATTCTCCTCTCTCTCTCTCTCTAACAAATCTCTGTTCAACAAGACGTAACTAAGCCTTCGACATCACCATCTATGGCGATGCTGAACTTCGGAAGAATCAGAATGGAGACGACACAACTTCCTTCGAAAGATTTGTCGAGAATCAAAGGCTCCACGATGACGGAGGATTCATTAGCCTAAGATTCAAATCCCTCACCGCCATGGCCTATTGGGACGAAGAATCTCTTCTTCTCGCCATCAAGGACACTTCATATAGAGTATCCAAGCAGAGAGAAACGGCCTGAATTGCAATTCATCACCCCTTTTACGAATTCAAGAAGGTATAGATCTGATATGTCTTAAATTTCACCAATTTTAATTTCGATTGAGCGGTTTGTTTGAGATTAACCCTAATTTTACAGGAAGAGACGGGTGCAGATTTGCAGCCCCATTTTGATTCAATCAACGATCCTCAACAGGCAAGCTGGCAAGGTACTTCTTCTTTCTCTTGTGTGTTGCAGCTCAGCTGATGGATGAGCTATTGCCATATAGGTTTTGTTTCAGTTTTCCCCCTCCAATTGGCTAAGATTGGAGTGGTTGTGTGTGGGGGATGTGTTAAGATTAGCAATTGTTGTAAATTAGCAACTTTTTTGTTTCAAATTTCTTGATAGAATCAATTGTTCAGATGAAAAATGGAGGCTGGTTGCTTTTGATTCTGTTAAACTGCATATGTTAAATGCTTGGTAATTTTGTGTTGAAATCTCTCTTACATGGCCTTGTGTTATATATTGATATCAACTATACATTTATAGACTTACAGATAACCCTATATCACAAATAAGTTAAATGTAGTCCTATAGAGGTCGGATGTGGCAATATGGTATGTTTAACTCTCTGATTCGAGGTCGGATGTGCCAAAGAAGTTGAATGTTTTGGTCTTGCTGTTGACCAAAACATATGGTGTGAATTAAGCTGATATGGTGTGTTGTCTGAGGATTCAAGAGCACTTTGAAGCTGCTGTCCGTTTGATCAGGTGTTGGCTTCTTTATGTGTTGCTTGTGGTCTTAAAGAGTTTATTTGGGGTTGTTTTCGATCAAAATCCTACACCAGTCACTTGCTCCCTTGAATTTTTTATCGTTTTGGTTGATTTTCATGCTTTTTAAGGAGGTTTCGTGTTCTGAACTGGTTAGTTACCTACGGTATGGCCTTGCTGTTAAAGCTCTACTTGGTTCGTTTCGTGCCTGCTTATGAGATTGTTTTCTACTATTCTGAGCTGTTGGGTTTGTTTGAAGTTGTTGTCCATGTGTTTGCACAATAGCTTCTCTTCATGCTTGGGTTTAATTAATGTTTTGCTTTTTTGTGCTGCTACTTTTGCAGTGCTTTGTCATGCTCTTTGAAGCTTCTGGCCATCTGCTTGCTCAACTACTGGCTTTGTCCCAATCTGATGGTGATAGCTCTCTTATTGTAAGTTGGTGCTAGGGCCTTGATATATTATTCGTATGTTTCTGTCTTTGACTAACCTATGTGGACATGTTTCAAATAACTCAGCTAGTCATTTCTTATGGAAACAACACCATACTGGTGGTATTTCTACAAAGAATAAAACTAGGGGTAAAAAAGACTTGCAGACTTGCAATTTGCTAGAAACACTAACAAATAAATATGTGGATGGAACTCACCATGTAGTATATCATCAAGAGGATTGGATGATTTAGGACATCAAGATCAGCAGCTCGGTCAAATAAATACTGGTGGTATTTGATTAGTCTTTTTGCCTTAAACTTTGCATGTAAGGTTTTTTGCTGTTTAGTGTTCACACACAGCTGCTGGCCATCTGCATATATGCTTTTTCTACTACATTTGGACTTTGACCTATTGGTATGTAAGCCATGTATAATGGATTACTGTATTAGTATTCCATTGCCTTTTGTTTTTTTCCTTGAAAAAATTAAAAATGCAGTAGGCATGCTACTATGATGGTCAAAATTTCATGTTGTAGCTTTTCTTTTTCCCCTTGGAAAAATGCAGTAGGTATGCCTTGAAAAGTTGAAATTCAAGGCAAGCTTGAAAGGAATTTTGTTTTTGGACTTTCTTAGGTAAAATATGTCATTTTGGATATTGGTTATGATTCTCTCATCAATTTTTATCCTTCATGCCAAAAAAATTTGTTTGCCAAAAAAAAAAGTGAGATGTGATTTAAAGCCTACTAGCTCGAAATGGTAGAGCAATGTGCTATGCACAAAGACGCGGGTTCAAATCCCGCATAGGCTATTTATGTGTGTCTTATTTGTGTTTTCGTTCATTAATAAGATTATAAAGTGCAAGAATAAAAGGATAAAGTGCATAAATAACAGTATAAATTGCAAGAATAAAATGATAAAGTGCACGAATAAGATTATGAAGTGCACAATTAAAATTATAAAGTGCAAAAATAAAATGATAAAGTGGAAGAATAAAACGATGAAGTATATAAATAATAATTAATATGAAGTGCATGAATAAGATTTCTGAAGTGCACAATTAAGATTATAAAATGCAAAAATAAAATGATAAAGTGCAAGGATAAAATAATGAAGTGCATGGATAAGATTGTGAAGTACACAATTAAGATTATAAAGTGCAAGAATAAAATGATAAAGTGCATAAATAAGATGATAAAGTGGAAGAATAAAATGTTGAAGTGGTGAATAATAATATGAAGTGCATGAATAAGATTCTGAAGTGCACAATTAATATTATAAAGTGCAAGAATAAAATGATGAAGTGTATGAATAATAATATGAAGTGCATTGTTGTAGGAGGAAATCGAGTATGCAAATAAAATATAAATAAATCACAGCAAACCAGATTCCGTCCCTTGCAAATAATTACAAGACCTCCCCCTGATGCAGCAGCGGGAAGTCAGGATCGATCCACGAGAAAGCGTGTCAGTGGATCCTAGGCAGCGGAGAAATCCCACGAAAGTCGACCACAGATGTCCTCGATCTCGAGTACAGCAACTCGACAGAAGATCGGACAGTCGAGCGCAGCGCAACAGCAAGCACAGGTTGTAGTCGATATCGACCAGAGGGTACTCGATATCGAGTAGGCTTCGTCGACGTCGAGTTGGGCTTTGTCGAGTACCTGCACACAGAAGCTACAACGATGCTAGATCGAGAATTAGTACTCGATATCGACGAGTGCTATTCGATATCGAGGAGACAGAAACTAAAACGAAACGAAAGAAAGTAAAAACAATTGCTTTGGGATTTCAAACTAAACTTAATGTAAAAGGACTTCCAAGATTAGGGTTTGCAACAACGATAACCAAGCATGCATAAGGCAGAGATAAACAAATAATCATGTGAATTGCATCAAAGGACAAGCTTTCTCCTTTTCCAACAATTAGACAACTCTTTCAAGAAACCCTAATTGTCTCTACTGATTTTATGTTTACAATCCAAGTTGTTAGCATGGATCTCCATTAGATGGGTAATAAACACATAAACAAGTAGTAGATGCTCAAAACATTATAAAGGTTGGATCTTTACCTCAAACGCGCATGGCTATCGTCGGGCTCGCTCCAACCCTAGAAGTGGGTGGACTACTCGCGCTTCGTCGCAACCTCAGACATCATCGATTGAAAGAAAACTAATTGCATTAAAATAAACCAAAGTTTACAACCGCTTGAAGCCAATTCCGCTCTCGCTTTACAACTCCAATCGGCCGCTCACTCTCTCTCTCTCTACTTCTCCTACTTACTTCTCTCTGAAATTGAATTAAGATGCCTAATGCTCAGCCCCTAAGGCTTTATTTATAGCCTTCTATTCCTTGCTAATCAAGGATAGAAATCTTTATCTATATCTAAAACTATATCTAAGATTTTAAAGATAAATAAAAGCTATAATGAAATTAAATCTAAAATAGGGAAATATATCTAAAGTGTCTTCAAGTGGATAGATCTCTCTTCATCATGATAGAACTTGATAGATCAGATAGACTTTGAAAAACTTCGAGCCCAAGGAATCCCAATCCGAGTAGAACTCCCCAAAACGTGTTACGCGGTTTCTGAAGTCCTCCTCGATCTCGAGTAAGGCTAGTCGAGATCGAGTAGAATTGTTGGTCGACTGGGCTTGGCTCGTCGTCTCGGCTTGCTGGTCCTCGACAGGCTCGGACATGACTCCTGGTGTTCGTCGATCTCGAGGACCCCTTGTCGACATCGAGTAGAGTTGGGTCATCGACTGGCTTTCTGGTGTTGTCGAGGAACCCTTCTCGACATGCTCGGACATGGTCTTCAGCTGCTTCGTCGACATCGAGTTGGGTCCTCGACATCGAGTAATGTGTCTGGGCGCCAGGTCGGGTACCCTCTTCCTCGGTCTCCTCGGGCAGGCTTTCCTCGACTCCGGGTTGTTCTCCGAGGTCTTGTCGATCTCGAGTTGTGGCACTCGATCTCGAGGAGGGTGTAGAGTCGGGTTCTTCGTCTTCAATTTCTCGACATAGGCTCCTCGATCCTGGCAGGTGTCTAGGCATGGCTTGTCGAGATCGACTAAGGCTAGTCGATGTCGAGTAGCTTTGAGCTCCGGTTCTTGCTTCTTGATTTTCTCCCGAAATGTTTCTATATTCTGCAATATTAAACAGAAACTTATGTAGATCTCCATTTCTGACAAATAAGCATATACTACATAAATCCGACATATTCCCAACCCGAAATATGCAAAATGTAAAGAATATGGAACTAAAATATGCATAAAGACATGGCTACTTTGGAGACATCAAATCACCCCATACTTAGACTTGCTTGTCCTCAAGCAATAACCAAATAATAACCAAGACCCACAACACATCCTTCAAGTCTTCGCCTTTGTCAAAAGCAACATCTTAGTAGCAATCTAAGACAAGTGAATTTAACGTCATCACACATATATGAGCGATCCATAGGCATAGGCAGTATAAATCCAACCTCACAGGAAAAATGTGTTTACACTCAGCTCTCAATGTGTTTAGGCTATGTAGATCAACAATCTCATAAATATTGCAATTTAAATATGAATCCACTTCGCAACCAATTATGAAAATGCAACAAGAATTATCAGGAGGACTTTGCTCAATAGAAGTCTTCAAAGAAGATTCCATTTGGCGGGATTGTAATGGGGCTTGGTAAGAAATAATAAGGTATGAAATTATTTGGTCATGTGGTGCTTAATAAAATTCGGGAATCAAGACTCCTAAATCTCCAACACAACCAAACCATAACTTCTCAATCATATGCATCAACCAAACTCTCCAATTCATCTCAATGAAGTATGTAACCTTTCAAACTTTCTCAACCTCTCCAAAGTGTGTATCTTGCAAATAATGAAAGAAATAAGGTAAATTTGATTCATGCACTTTATTCACAAATATATATACTTTTTTTTTCGAAATTTTTTTTTTCGGAAATAGAAACCAAATAACATTAATAGTGCATTTATAATGTGAGCCAAAAATCCTTTTACATAATGTGCATAGCAAGATAAAAACCAACCCATATCTCAATAATTTCAACAATCCTTCCTTCTTGAAATGCAACATAAGCTTATTCTTTCCATAAATCATCATTCCAACCAACTCTAAGTCTTAATTCCCAAATGGGGGCCAGACTCAATTTGGCTAAGGAAAATTTTATGGAGTTCATAATAAAAGTCTCAGGCTAATGTTCTGGCTTCAAGCAGGGATAATGCAGGGTAGGTAAAGAGAGGATAAAATTGGCTTAAAAGGTGCCTCCATCATTTAATTCTCATCAACATAAACATATAAATGCATTGGTTTTGAATAACTATCACAACATTTAGAGATGCATAGGAAGAGTAAATACACTCAAGAAAGCAGAGGTATTTTTAATGTTCTCCCTATAAGGCCAAAATTCTCAGTGGGACAATTTTTGTTGGATTCTAACCTTTTGCTTAGAATCATATATGCTCAATTTCATCACAAGTTCACAATCCACAAAAAAACCATTTTGAGGACTTAGGCTAAACCTTCCAAACATGCCATAGGGTTTACATGATCAAGTCAGTCATTATTTATCATCATAGGACATCTAAGTTAGGGTATAAAAACTAAAACAATGCAAAAATTTAAACATGCATATTTTTTCATTTTTCGACATTTTCTATTTTATTTTTATTTTTTTCTTTTATGCAACTAAAAACAAAAGTTAAAGTATGACAAAAGACTAAAATGCATAAAATTTAAACATGAATGCATAACATAAAAATTTAAAATTTCACCATGTAAAACCAAAAGCAAGACTAACACATATGATAATGATAATGAGCCCTTCCCCCACCCCATACTTAAAATTTACAGTGTCCCCACTGTATAAAATCAAATAAAAACAAGAGTAAAGGAAGGTACTCACAGGATAACACATCGAGGAGGGCGAATCAGTGCAGGTCGAGTAACCGGCTGGTCGATCTTGAGTACATGTTACTCGATCTTGAGTAGCTTCTCAGTGTCTGGTGGATTCTGAAGTCGATGAGCGTCTTGGCTTGGTCGATGTCGAGTACGTCTACTCGAGATCGAGTAACTTCTGGGCTTCTCCTCCTTTTCGTAATCGACTTGGCCTTCGTCGATTCTGACTGGTTTCAGGGACTTCTTTATTCCACTTTTTGCAATCCTTATATGCTTGCCGACCTAAAAGTGTTAGATTGCACAAGAAACAAGACTATCCACATGAAATATTCTAAACGACATAAAACCAAATCCAAAAACCAAAAAGTTCAAAAAGTCCAAAAATTCATAAAAATCTAAATACATGCTCTAGATTTTAGAGTCGCTAGGCCGACTTCTCCGTTTGCGCTCAAGGACCATTATTGTGGGGCCTGCTCATGCTTGGCCCTTCTCCTTTGGATCATCTAGGTCCTGATGGTAGAATGCCAGCTCAGCTGACAGGTGGTTGCTTGCATTATCTCCCTTCTCTTTCTTCTTCTTTCTTCTAGCTCTTAGTTTTCGCATATTCTCTCGCCATGGTGTCTTATCTCCCCTTAAATCATTGATAATTTTCATTATGGACTGAGGGGGAGTAGATTTCATACCTGAACTTACCTTTTCGGACCCAAAACAGGAATCTTTGGGTTCGGGGCTAGTCGAGATCGAGTACAGCTGGTCGACCTCGAGTACAGGGACCCCATACTTAGACTCTGGGCAAGTCAGTGGCTCATTAGTGGAAGTCGACATCGACAAGTCTTGGTCGAGATTGAGTAGCGCCTTTGTCGAGATCGAGCAGCTCTTATCGACCTCGAGGACAGTGCTGGTGCTTCCCTCCGCTGTTTGCTTGGTCCCGCGGTTGCTGATGCTTTTCACCTCCAGCCAGGAAATTTCTTCTTTTGCAGGGCCAAAAGAGAAATCCAAAACTTCATCGCCTATGGTGAAGGTGAGTGAGCGATTCTTAACACTAATTCTGGCATCTGTAGTAGCTAAGAATGGTCTACCAAGAATAATAGGGCTAGTAGGATCTTCAGCATAGTCAATGATAAGGAAATCTACTGGAACAAAGAATTTACCAACCTGGACAGGGACGTTCTCAACTATACCTGTAGGGATGACTACTGTATTGTTTGCCATGTATAGCTTGGTATCCACGGGCTCTATGCATCCTATTTTGACCTTCCGCCAGATTGATAGAGGTATGATGCTTACACTTGCTCCTAAATCACACAGAGACTCATATTTATATTGTCCAAAACCCACAGTAACAGAAAACTTACCAGGGTCAGGTCTCTTTTCAGGGAAGTGGAGTACTTTGCATTCGCCTGCGATCTCTGAGATGGATCGCTTCTTGCTCATGATTTCCTTTAGAAACTTTACATATCCAGGCATCTCTTGTAGGGCTTCTATAAAAGGGATAGAAACATTCAGCTCTTGCAGCATATTGACAAATTTGGTAAACCTACCTGCAGTGGGATCTTTCTGTGCTTTTGAAGGGAAAGGCAGTGGCTTTTTCTGTTTTGGAGCCAGATCAGCTGTCGGAGGTGTTGCAGAGTCTTCGACGTCGGCCAGATGCTACTCCTCGATCTCGACCATGGGCTCCTCGACATTGAGTTGGGTGGTCTATGCAGCGGAGTCCTAGCTCAGCTTCTGGTCTTGGTCGAGTAGCTTCTTGTCGAGGTCGAGTAGAGTCTCCTCGAGATCGAGTTGGGTCAGCTTTGTCTCGAGTTGCTGCTCTGCTTTGCCTTGCTATTTTCCAACCTCTGGCTCGTGTAATTGATGCCCACTTCTGAGTTTGATAGCTGCGACGTGTCCGGTCTTCCCCTTAGGATTTGGTTCTGTTTGCCCAGGGAGCTGTCCGGATGGTCGTGGGATCTGTGCATCGATTTGACCCATCTGCGTCTCTATTCCTCTTTTCCAAATGTTCAGTTCTCCAAATTTTGTAGTGATGTTCTGGAATTGGTTGTTGATGGTGACCTGATTCCGACGCATCTCCTCAAGGATCAGCTGTAGATCATCCTTCTTTTGATCCCTTTCTGGATGTCCTGGAGCTCTGTAGGGTGGGGGATTCCTAGGAGGACCTTGGTTCCACTATGGTTGATAGAACCTTGGATCTCCCATGTATCGATTTGGACCCCCAGCGTAGGCTGCCTCTTCATGTGTCTCTGCCATCCTGACTTGCTCCGTGTGTGGGCACTCAGTAGTGGTGTGCCTCTGTGATCCGCATTCGATGCAAGGCTGATTGACAAATAGATATTTGACTTGCTTGAGAAGCTTGCGATTCTGGTCTCTGTAGAACTGCTCCCTGACATCTGGGTCAATCTCCTTTGCTGGCTTATAGAGTGGCATAGATGGTGCTGGCCTGGCGCAGGAGTTCTCCTCATAGTTTGCAGTAGACCCATATTTGTTGTCATAATTGGTGAGCTTGTCCAGCACACCCCAGGCGTCAATTGGCGGCATCGTCAGATACTCATAGCGAGTATAATGGTTGATCCTGTCCTTAGTGACTTGATCAAGAGAGTTGAAGAAGATCTCTTGAATGACGTAGGGTGGCTGTCCATGAGTAGGGCAAGATTGCAGCAGTTCTTTGTAGCGTTCTCATGCCTTTGCCAGCGGTTCCCCTTGCTTCTGTTTGAAGGCGGTGATTTTCTGGCGGAGAAGTGCTGTCTTGGCAGGTGGGAAGAATTTATTCAGAAACTCTTGCTCTACTTGGGCCCATGTGGTGAGTGATCTTGGTTTCAGCCCTTCAAGCCACTTCAGTGCAGGCCCAGCGAGAGACTAGCGGAAAGCTTTCATCTTGACATATTCCAGAGTTGTACCTTCAGCAAGAGTATGACACATGTCAAAAATATTTGTAATATGTTCAAGAGGACACTCATTAAATTTTCCATAAAAAAGCATTATTCTTAAGCTCTATAAGAAACTGAATGCGAATTTCAAAAGAGTTATCAGAGATTAGAATCGCCGATTCAGGCACAACGAGAGTTGGAGGCATATAATCCTCTGCAGTAGTTGGATATTGGGCAAGCTCAGCTTCTGCTTGTTCCCTTGCTGCTTTCTCAGCAGCGATAGCAGCATCTAGTGGCTAGTTCCCTGGTAAGCCTGACAATCAGCTGTTCTTGTGTTTCAGCAGCCGCCATGATCCTTTTGAGTTTAGAGTGGATGTGTAGGTAACGTTCCGGTTCGTCTAAGCTGTCAAACTCAGGTGGTAGACCAGAACGGTGCATACACCTGTATAATAACTCAAAGCAGATGTGAGAACTAACTACCTAAGGCGCGAATGATAGCTTCCCCGGCAACGGCGCCAATTTGTGGTAGGAGGAAATCGAGTATGCAAATAAAATATAAATAAATCACAGCAAACCAGATTCCGTCCCTTGCAAAAAATTACAAGACCTCCTCCTGATGCAGCCGCGGGAAGTCAAGATCGATCCACGAGGAAGCGTGTCAGTGGATCCTAGGCAGCGGAGAAATCCCACGAAAGTCGACCACAGATGTCCTCGATCTCGAGTACAACAACTCGACAGAAGATCGGACAGTCGAGCGCAGCGCAGCAGCAAGCACAGGTTGTAGTCGATATCGACCAGAGGGTACTCGATATCGAGTAAGCTTCATCGAAGTCGAGTTGGGCTTTGTCGAGTACCTGCACACAGAAGCTACAGCGATGCTAGATCGAGAATCAATACTCGATATCGACGAGTGCTATTCGATATCGAGGAGACAGAAACTAAAACGAAACGAAAGAAAGTAAAAACAATTGCTTTGGGATTTCGAACTAAACTTAATGTAAAAGGACTTCCAAGATTGGGGTTTGCAACAACGATAACCAAGCATGCATAAGGCAGAGATAAACAAATAATCATGTGAATTGCATCAAAGGACAAGTTTTCTCCTTTTCCAACAATTAGACAACTCTTTCAAGAAACCCTAATTGTCTCTACTGATTTTATGTTTACAATCCAAGTTGTTAGCATGGATCTCCATTAGATGGGTAATAAACACATAAACAAGTAGTAGATGCTCAAAACATGATAAAGGTCGGATCTTTACCTCAAACGCGCATGGCTATCGTCGGGCTCGCCCCAACCCTATAAGTGGGTGGACTACTCGCGCTTCATCGCAACCTCAGACATCATCGATTGAAAGAAAACTAATTGCATTAAAATAAACCAAACTTTACAACCGCTTGAAGCCAATTCCGTTCTCGCTTCACCACTCCAATCGGCCGCTCTCTCTCTCTCTCTCTACTTCTCCTACTTACTTCTCTCTGAAATTGAATTAAGATGCCTAATGCTCAGCCCCTAAGGCTTTATTTATAGCCTTCTATTCCTTGCTAACCAAGGATAGGAATCTTTATCTATATCTAAAACTATATCTAAGATTTTAAAGATAAATAAAAGCTATAATGAAATTAAATCTAAAATAGGGAAATATATCTAAAGTGTCTTCAAGTGGATAGATCTCTCTTCATCATGATAGAACTTTATAGATCAGATAGACTTTGGAAAACATCGAGCCCAAGGAATCCCAATCCGAGTAGAACTCCCCAAAACGTGTTACGCGGTTTCTGAAGTCCTCCTCGATCTCGAGTAAGGCTAGTCGAGATCGAGTAGAATTGTTGGTCGACTGGGCTTGGCTCGTCGTCTCGGCTAGCTGGTCCTCGACAGGCTCGGACATGACTCCTGGTGTTCGTCGATCTCGAGGACCCCTTGTCGACATCGAGTAGAGTTGGGTCATCGACTGGCTTTCTGGTGTTGTCGAGGAACCCTTCTCGACATGCTCGGACATGGTCTTCAGCTGCTTCGTCGACATCGAGTTGGGTCGTCGACATCGAGTAATGTGTCTGGGCGCCAGGTCGGGTACTCTCTTCCTCGGTCTCCTCGGGCAGGCTTTCCTCGACTCCGGGTTGTTCTCCGAGGTCTTGTCGATCTCGAGTCGTGGCACTCGATCTCGAGGAGGGTGTGGAGCCGGGTTCTTCGTCTTCAGTTTCTCGACATAGGCTACTCGATCCTGGCAGGTGTCTAGGCATGACTTGTCGAGATCGACTAAGGCTAATCGATGTCGAGTAGCTTTGAGCTCAGGTTCTTGCTTCTTGGTTTTCTCCCGAAATGTTTCCATATTCTGCAATATTAAACAGAAACTTATGTAGATCTCCATTTCTGACAAATAAGCATATACTACATAAATATGACATATTCCCAACCCGAAATATGCAAAATGTAAAGAATATGGAACTAAAATATGCATAAAGACATGGCTACTTTGGAGACATCATGCATGAATAAGATTTTGAAATGCACAATTAAGATTATAAAGTGCAAAAAGAAGATGATAAAGTGCAAGAATAAAATGATGAAGTGTATGAATAATAATATGAAGTGCATGAATAATATTATGAAGTGCACAATTAAGATTATAAAGTGCAAAAATAAGATGATAAAGTGCAAGAATAAAATGATGAAATGTATGAATAATAATATGAAGTGCATGAATAAGATTCTGAAGTGCACAATTAAGATTATAAAGTGCAAAAATAAGATGATAAAGTGCAAGAATAAAATGATGAAGTGTATGAATAATAATATGAAGTGCATGAATAAGACTATAAGAGTATGAAGTGCACAATTAATATTATAAAGTGCATAAATAAAATGATAAAGTGCACATTGATTCAGGCACTTGTTTTCTTGTTGCACTCGGCTACTAAGCTTTCCTGGTCATTCCCATTCCCATTCTCCCATCAGGTGTCATGACTGATATACTTGATGATGATTCTGATTCACGGTCATGGTACCCAGACAATTTCTGTTACTGCAATTCTATAGTGGTCACTGATAAGACTGATACTGGTAACTTTGCTGATTCTGATTCTCGGTCATTGAACGCAGCTCCTCAATTTCTGTTACTGCAATTGCACTCTTCAGCTTTATATTTGCATTTTTTCAAACTGAAATTGCACATTTAAGAACGGATGCAAGACTTGATGCACGAGCATACCTTAGTTGTAGGGTGTACTTTGGCTGATGGGTGCACGTAAATGTCACTAGACTGGTACTTTATCTCAATCATTTCTCTCTTCTCCTCCATCGAGTCCTACTCATCCGGTTAGATCGTGCTACTCTTGAACTATTTAAAGACCTATATGCTAAGCACAGGCTTATCGAAGAATCGATAAATCAGACTAGATCAATTTCGAATCCCAATATGAATTCAGTACAGATTGGCCAAGCAACAATACTACTAACATACAACAACATTTAACTTGCCTGATATTTGGCCCTTTGCATCTGCATAGTGGAGATCTGCTCATATACACACAGCTGAAAAGCACAAGATAGAGGATTTTAACTTGTTGAAAGTATATTCAACTATAGAAACATATGTTGCTGAATTTGCCTATAACATTCAATTAGAAAATACAAACAACGAGCATTAGCAATTTCATAATGCAACATCAACACAATTACATCAGTGCAAAAACCAATTGGAATTGGGAGAGATGAAGGAATTCGGCGGTAGAGGGCCAGAGGTGTTGGGTTCGGAACTATAAAGGAGAGCGAAAGGGAGACATCGACTCACTGCGAGGAGCCCTTGAGTCCTCCGAATTTGGGCGACAGAGTTCTGTACAAAATGCAGCCCACAGAAACCACTCCAAACAAACATCAAATGTAACAACAACATGGTCAAAAACACTAAAATTCAGCACAAGTGCAATCAGTTTAAAATTATCTATCTTTCTGTCGAGAAAAGAATGCATATAATTTTATATGAGTTGTATGAAGCAATTGATACTGGGTTTCCTGTTCTTACATAATAGAGACAAAAATTTGAACTTAGAAATTTGGCGAATGTTTCTGCAGCTATACTAAAGTAAGGTCCTTTATTGATTTTCTCGCTATAAATTTTAGAACTTTAGAGTGATGAAGCTACATGAGAGCAAAAAAATAATTTAAATACATCATCTATAAAATAGTTTATGGAGACACAACTTCAAAACTCCCCGATGCTGACAAGATAACTTGCTTGATTAGATTGGCAGTCAAACATAATTTGTATGAATTAGATGGTGAAAAAACACTAAAATTCAGCACAAGTGCAATCAGTTTAAACTGCTCCAAACACTAATAAAGTGCACTTTATAATAAAATTATAAAGTACATTAATAGTGATACAACGTGCAAATTTAACATCACATAGTGCAATAATAACGTCTAAATGTGCATAAATAATATCAGTTTATGCTTGGACATTGAAGATGAAACTTAGACATTCACAAATTCACAAGAGCTTTCAGTCAAACTTTAACTTTAAGTCAGACTTCTAACTGAAAGGCCTAAATAGCTATATATATGACAGACAGTTGCCACGACACATTACTTTGATCCTTCTGACAATCCAACTAATCCACGACACATATGTAGACTTACTTCGTCTGCAAACGTTAGGGTGATCTATCCATCACCTTCAACGTACATTGAAGCAAAACAAGCATAGGCATGTCAGTTTTTAGAAAGTGATTAGAGCAAAACATGCATAGGCATGTCAGTTTTTAGAAAAGCCTTGGTCCAATTCCCATAGACACCAAAATCAACACAAATTCCACCTGAATGAACATCCACGATATATTACTGCAACAACATAGCTAAGTACTAATTTGAAGAAGCGGAAGAAGAAAAATACCTAAACTGGCGACCTGGAGCTTCACAAAACCATTCCCCCAAATTAAGAACCCTAGATTAGTGATCCCCAATTCAAATCAACCAGCACACAATTAATTATCCCCACAAAGATGTTCATAAACATTTAACAATCACTGTCTAACTAATTGAAGAGCAAACAAGTTACGACAGAAGTCAAACAAATCTATGTAAATTGTAATTCAAAACCAATTGCCATAGAATCGTATTGAAGAAGGAGATCCGGATTATGAAGATGCTCACCTGGTTTTGAGACGACCGAACCGGAAGAACTCAACAGCTTAGAAGCGCAGGACCTCAATCCACCATCCATAGTCATGGCCGCGAGTCATCGCCGGAGAGAAAGAGGGAAGCACGCAGAAACAACTGGGATGCCGGAGAGAAAGAGGGAAACGAGCAGAAGAACGGTTTGGGTTTTTCTTTTTTCAGTTCACCTCGGTTCAGTGTTTTTAATGCTGAACCGGCGCGCGTGTCCCCTATTTCCTCTATTTTCACTTTAAGCAAACTTTTCATCTTAAACCCCTTTTTCACTTTAACCTCACCCTATATATATATAGGGACAGATTCTTATAACAGAAGTTAGGTCAATACAATATTTACATAAATATAATATATGCTATCACACCCCCGTAGTCGAAACGGGAGGAGACCTAACAGTGAGACTGTCTCTGAAATCTAGGAAAAGTGAACGAGGCAAACCCTTTGTGAAAATGTCCGCATATTGAAAAGCGGATGGAACATGGAGGGCCTTGACGTGACCAATAGCAACCTTTTCTCGAACAAAGTGAATGTCCAATTCGACATGTTTGGTGCACTGATGTTGAACCGGATTCGAAGCAAGGTAGGTGGCCGATATGTTATCGGTGTAGACCAGGCTAGCCCGGGACAATGGGCATTGTAGTTCGAGAAGAAGATTGCATAACCAGGTGCATTCATCCACCACATTTTGCGACACCCCTGTATTCGGCATCCGCACTTGAGCGGGAGATGACTGGCTGGCGCTTAGCAGAATAGGAGACAAGAGTGTCATTGAGAAAGACACAGTATCCTGACGTAGAACGTCTAGTATCCGGACAACCAGCCATATCAGCATCAGTGTAGGCGACAGGGGTCGGCGAATCAGCAAGCAAGATGGAAATGCCAAAATCAGGTGTACCATGAATATAGCGAATGATACGCTTCAATGCAGCGAAGTGGCATTCCCTGGGATCATGCATAAACAGACAAACCTGCTAAACATCGTATGCGATGTCAGGTCTGGTGAAGGTGAAATACCAAAGTGCACATGCAAGGCTCCGATAGAGAGTAGGATTAGGTACTAGGGGGTTGACATTAGGACCAAGCCTGGAGCCTGAAACAATAGGTGTAATAGCCGGGTTGCAAGAAGACAAATTAGCACGAGCAACGGTAAGAACAAGCCACAACCAGACTTACGTCCATCAATGCCAGGGAAATAGGACAACGGACCCAAGTCTGACATAGCAAACTCCCGAGTCAACAGAGTAGTGATGTCCTGACGAAGCTGATCAGATGAGGCAGTGAGGATGATGTCATCAACATAGACCATCAAATACACCGTGTGAATCCCGCGGCGTAAAATAAACAAAGAGGAGTCATTGCGAGTCGCGGCTACATGTGAAGTCAATATGGAACAAGTAGGTAGCGAACCACTGATACCACGCCCTAGGAGCCTGTTTCAGGCCATACAATGAATGGCGTAGTCTACAGACATCGGTTAGTCGAGTGGGATCAACGAATCCAGGCGGATGAAATATGAACAATGTCTCCTACAGATGACTGTGAAGGTAGGCATTCTTGACATCAAGTTGTTTAACAGTCCAGGAGTGACACACGGCAAGGTGTAACACCGTTCTAATTGTAGCCGGCTTGACAATTGGACTGAAAGCCTCATCACAGTCAACCCCAACCTCCTGAAAACGACCATTGGCAACCAGCCGTGCCTTGTAGCGCTCTAAGGATCCATCAGACCGAAAATTACGACGGAAAAGCCACATACAAAACACCACATTCTCTGTGAGAGGCCGAGGGACCAATTCTCAAGTTCCGTTACTAATAAGGGCATGATATTCATCAGCCATGGCTGACGATGCCTTAGAAAATGGCCTTCTTAATTAATAAGGATAAGTCTGTGAGAGGCTGAGGGACAAATTCTCAAGTTCCGTTACTAATAAGGGCATGATATTCGTCAGCCATGGCTGAGAATGCCCTAGAAAATGGCCTCCTTAATTAATAAGGATATGACGTCATAAAAGAGTTACCCAACGCAAAAGACACAATAAGTATGATTTCATCCATCGTGAGTCCCCTATCATACAAACCGTAATCAAAGGACTCTCCAATGAAATAACACACAAGATCGCGGTTAGGGTTCTAATACTTATGGACATGGCGCCTACCCTAAACAAACGAGGTCCCCGCGACATCTTATCCCACTAACAAGAGGAGTAACTCGCTTGCCAAGCACCTCTTCGCCAAGATCGCCACGTATAACCATTCAAACTCTCTGGCATGGGGGCATGTGTTACACGTGTCTTCTGTCAAACCACGAGGTCGCCAGCCAGCTGCTCGCTAAGAACCTCTATAAATAGCCCACTTGAATAGGCCTGTCCACGGGTCGGACCCGCTGGGTTGACGGGTCGAACCCGGCGGGTCACGGGTTGGGGAAGTCATGACCCGTACCCGAACCCGTGGAGAGGCGGGTCGACGGGTTAAACTGACCCGGCGGGTCACGGGTCAATCCGACAAAATTAAAAAAAATAATGTTTAAAAAATTATACTATAATATTTATATTTATTATTATAAATATTATAAATATAAATATATACTAGAATATATTTTATATTTATAATTATAAAAATTATAAAAATTCATATTAATATGCAACTCATATGCAATATGCAATATGTAATGCATGGTAAGATTCATCTCTTGTTTATTTCCTTTTATAGAGTAGGATACTCCCACCCACATATCCTCTCATTTCCGATGTGGAACAAAAAAATCTCTCATTTTCAATGTGAGACAAAAAAGATGGAACTTATTCATCACTTGTTTATCTCCTTTTTTGCCTACTATATTGATATATTTGTATAATTGTCTTTGAAGATGATTAATTAGTTATGATATGTAATGATTAATTAATTCACACAATTCGAATTAAAATTTCACATTTGAAGTCTATATATGTTGGATACAATAGTTGTGATTGGTGGCTATGTCGTCAAATATAGCCCAAAAAACTTAGAACAAAATGTACATTACTTAAATCATGGGTAATTTGGGGAGGCAAGATGCTTTGATAAGAAAAAAGAAATTGATAGGTGAAAAAGAATAATTGAAATTGTTGGAGTTGTTCACGATTTCGAAAGAGGCAAAACATTCATGCCTATTTAACTCTTTATGAATCAATAACTTTAACAATAGCCATTTTATTATCTTTAACAATAACTTTTATGTTAATATAATTTAAGAAAAAAAAAACTAAGTGAGTATGTGACATGATCACATGAAGAGAGTGTTAGTATGTGAGTTACATCTTTTTTGTCCCACATTGAAAATGAGAGGTTTTTTGTCCCACATTGGAAATGAGATGTTAAGTGGCACCCTAACTCGGGTCATGACCCACCGGGTTGTCGGGTTAAAAAAAACCTCGACCCTAACCCGTAACCCGGCTTGACCCGGACCAACTGGGTCACCGACCCGCCAAACCCGTCGGGTCACGGGTTGACCCCTGACCCGTGGGCATGCCTAGTCCTCATGGAAGGGATCCTATTTGAGAGAGAGAGAAAGAAGGGCTCTGCCATCCTCCCTGAGATATAGCCCTCGGAGTTGAGTTCTTGAAGTCTTTGATTGAAGAAGAACATCTCTAGACTAGAACATCATCTGAAAAACTTCCTCTAAAGACGACGATTGAACAGTAATCATGAGAAGTTGGGTTTAGAATAGGAGATGAGAAGAATGATTTATAGCCATTAGATGGGAATTGGACGGATACGATTAGAATTTAGAAATAAGTAATGTAAGGTAAGTGAAGTCACGTTATCCAAGTTGTAAAAGACAATCAGTCAAATATACTATCCAGTACTTTCTTCTTCCTTTTTTTCTAAAAAAAATAAAAGGTAATTACTATCACCATTTCTTCCTCCATTCCTTCCTTCTTGATCCTTTCAAAATACAAAAGACAGGCATAACTGTAGAATGTAGATGATTAGAGTAATTACTACCACCATCTTCTTCCTTTCGTCACTTTATTTTTTTTTCTTTTACAAATATTGTCTTTCTGAAACCATTGCCCAAATCGGCAAAACCCTCTTCACCGAAGAGGGTTTTGGTGCTTTTTTGTCTGGACTCTTTTGTACTCCGGTACTTTTTTGTCCTTTTTTATTTTATTTTTTTATATTTGTTTTATACGGAGTATTTGTTTTTTTTTTATATTAAATTTAATCAAATAAATGTCCCAATAAATACGAATAATAAATTTTTTTATATTATTCGTATGTAAGATGAAGATTGTAATAGTAATATTATTCGGTTAAAATTATATTATTTAGTTAGATTAGAAAGATTATTCGGCTAAATGTGACATATTATTCGGTTAAATTTGAGAGATTATTCCGTTAAATTATAAATATATTATTCATATGTAAGATGATTATTGTACTAGTAATATTATTCGGTTAAATTTGAGAGATTATTCGGTTAAATTATAAATATTATTCGTATGTAAAATAATGATTGTTTACACATTTAGTAGTTTTGGAAAGGTTAAGAAATTATTCGGTTAAATTATATTGATTATTCGTGTATAAGAGGACAATTGTTTACACACTTAGATTATTCTGTTATCAAGATGATTTAGTTGAAATTAAATTATTCGGTTAAATTAGAAAAATTATTCGAATATAAAGAGTGATTATTCGATTAAATGTTAGAAATTATTTAGTTAAATTAGAAATCATAATATAAGGACAACTGGACACCATGTATATACCGATCGACTCAAAACAACTTGTCAAATATACCAATCAACTCAAAACACCAATTTTCTACACCATTTATATATGTGAACCATTAACTTGGATAAACCTAAAATCAAAAACAACAACTGAAAACACCGAATAGCTAATTAAATGAATTAGATGTTTTCAAAAAAAATAAAAACAATATAGCAACAAATCGATTAATTTGCAAACCAAACACATCAATCGATATGCTCCACTTTGAAATATTTCAGAATCAATTAATGATTTTCACTCATGAAAACCCAATTTTTTATACAATTTCTCCTGTGAAAAATTAAAAGAATGAAAATTAGGGTATGCAAGGGAGTGAAACACACGTACACTACCATGAGATTGGGCAACCTTTGGTGGTGGCCCCCTAATTTTTGTTTTAAAATAAATTCATAAAATAGGGTTTAATCTCAACCCTTAATTCCAACCTAATCGATGACCCAGAATTATTCCTAGTTTCCACCCTGCAGGGGTGTTCTCATCCGATTCACCCTCTCTCTTATATATATGTATGTGTGTGTGTGTGTGTGTCTATATATATATATATATATATATATATATATATATATATATAAAAGATCATATATAAGGATAGGCATGGGGAGACATGGTTAACAAAAAGTGTTGCCTCAATCTTCTTTAAGCTATGTGCACAGATCAAGTAATACGGCCTCAATAAAGAGTCTAAAGCAAGTTCTAGAGATCAAGCACAAAGTAAGTGTCACACAATATAAGAAATGAAAGGACTCATCAAGATTTATCCATAAGGCTCAGAATCTCACAAGGTTATTGTTTAGGGACTTAATCATGCAAACTCATTCAAGAACTTAATGCTAGGCAATTTGTCTCAAGACATGACACATAAAGATTAGGGCGAATATTAGCATCTTAGACAATTATCCTATAATTTTGGCCTACATAACATGTTCAGGGGACACCTATCATAGATATGGGTAGGCTTTTTGATGTATTTTGGCCTACTACCAAAATACATCAAAAAGCCAAAAGAAACACTCAAGACACTAATGACCAATGCAGACGCACAAGAATAACATCCCACCCCATACTTAACCCCTACATTGTCCCCAATGTAGAAAATAAATAAAAGATGAGAAGGTACTCGCAAAGACACTACTACTGTGGAGGTAGTGGGGGAGGATACGGGGCACAAGGATCGAAGTGATGTCCCCATGATGATAATAGTTGCGCTGGGATATCACTATAATCTGCTGGAGTTGTAGACGATCTTGTTGCTGCTGAGTATCCCAAGATGAGAAGCGTCGAGACACACTAAAGATGCGCTCCGCAATCTGAGTCTGTAGTGCATCTTGTCGAGTGGAGAGGGCAGATAATTGAGATGACAAACTGCCAAACTGGCTTTGAAAGTAAGCTCTGTCATCAGTAGAATAGGCTCCTCCAGAAGAGTTCCCATGCTCATAGATATGGGTAGGCGCTGCGTCGGGAAGAGTCTCATCCTCTTCCACATTCTCAGTAGTGGGGAGCGGTGGACGAGGAGTACCAATCCAAGCCTCATACTAGTTGGCTTCCACATCTGTGCTTATATACGGTGAACTAAAGAGCGAGCGAGTGGCGGAGATCTGAGAGAGATAATAGTAAAAGATTCCTCGCCCCTTCTTAAGAGTGTGACCAATAAGGAGATGCTTCTCATCAATTACTCTTTCCGTCTCAATTGGAGTGTACCTCTCCAAGTCAACCCCAAAATGATGTGTTAGTGAGGTGATCATTCCTCCAATGCAAATTACACTAGGTGTACTTTCAGCTGCTCCATCCAGCTTGCAAGCTAACTCATAGCCAAGGTCAACAGGACGATCATAGGCTATGGCATAGAGCATCCCGAGCTCTCCCTTGTTCACTGTAGAAGGTTTATCCAGAGAAAAGATAGTATTTTCCATGATGCGATGGAGGATCCGGAAGCAAGGATGAACTATAGAGGTAGTTGTTGCATTCTGCGATCTATAAGGCCAATAACCTGTGAGCCAGTACCAGAAAGCATTATGAGTATCATTGGAGAGCGTTACTCTCCCTTTATGAGCAGGGAAGCCAAGTACCTCATTGAGTTCCTCTACGGTCATTTCCCGAGCTTGGTTCCTTATCCGGAATGTAAGCGTCCTTGAGCCTTCATCAATACCTCTCTCAAATTTGTAAGAACTCAGAAACTCAGCAGTGATGACCGGATAAGAATGCCAACTAAAACGGAACACAGATGTAGCACCAATCCTCGAGCATAGTTTCATGATCTCATCTTCAAAATCCAAGAGGGCTAGAGAAACATTATTAGGCCATCGAGTACTAAGATGTGTCTGAGCCATGAAGTTTGTAAAGAGACTCTGCTGACCGTCTTCAAATATTACCCTGTCCACACTTTGATTTATCTGCCACTTTCGGGATGCATTACCTTTAGCCATAGTAGCTCTACTTTGCACAATGGAACCACAAAACCCACAAAAGAAACCAAGAACGAACACAAGCAAGCACAAGAGTTAATTGTGAATTTCAAGAACCTTCAAATCCAAACAACACACAAATCAAGTAAGAAATCTCCTAAAGAACTAACACACGCCTCCGACACAACCACCCCATACTTAGAAATTCACCAAGTCCACAAGTTTATCAAAATCTCACCAATATGAAAAACTCGTAGACATCGCATAGAAAACCAACCCATCTCATCACACAAACAAAAGCAATATGCTCAATTCAAATACCATCATTAATTCAACCCCAAATAACCCCATACTTGAAATTTGAAACAAGTTATAAATATCAAAGTTTCAAGCTTCACTTGCAAAAATTTCGGGGGGGGGGGGGGGGGGTTTATCACCACCACAAAGCCAAGCAATCAGTCAAATAGAACAAATTATTTAGGAACTGTGCAAATCTCCCATGAGAACATACACAAGAATTCCCAAAAAATCAAGGAAACCCCCAATTTACACAACTCAATATTTCCCCAAATCAATTCCATCACCTTAAACCCTAGAATTTCAAAATCTCTAAATCAACCAATAAAAGTGTCAATTGATTAAGTAATTCAAAATAAAAGAGAATAGGATGAACAATACTTACCATTATCTTCAAGATCAAATGAGAGATTGGGGATTAAAGCAAGGGCGGGTAATAAGAAGTGAAGAGAGGAATGGCTCGATGCTGGTTGGTCGGAGGTGCAGCGGTGGGACCGGTGGCGTGGTGGTGCAACGGTCGGCCAGTGGTGGTGCGCCAGTGGCGGGGCTGGTGCGAGGGAGGGCAGGAACTCCTGGTGTGCGTGGGGTTAAGGTGAAGAGGAGTGTGGGTCTATGTGAAGGGGGAAAGTGGAAACGTAAAAGCTGAATTTTTATTTTTATTTTTTTGGGGGAGGGAACCACGCGGGCGCGCGCCTAAAGCGCACGTCCGCTGAGCTTCTTGCTGAGAATGCACAACCAAGGTGCGATTTTAATATTTTTTTTACTAAAGAAATTAAACAAAAATATTGACAAGTCTATTGTACTAAGCGTGAAAAGAAAACTTACCTTGAGTTGCCTCCCGAGAAGCGCTTCTTTAGAATCTTGAGCTGGACTTTCACTTCTTCCTAAGCACTTGGATCCTTGAGGTGAGTGAGACTCACCTTCTCAATCGGGTTTCCACTATAGTACCTCTTCAAACGTTGTCCATTCACCTTGAATTCACCCCACTTTTCGTTCCAAATTGTTATTGCACCATGGGGGTGAACTTTTCAGACTTCAAAAGGACCGCTCCATCGAGACTTCAACTTAACCGGAAATAGCTTTAGGCGAGAATTATAGAGCAAGACCAAATCACCTTCAAAAAGATCTTTAGGGACAATCTTCTTGTCATGCCATCGTTTTGTTCTCTCCTTGTAAATCCAGGCATTCTCATATGCCTTAAGTCTCAACTCTTCAAGATCATGAAGTTGTAGCAATCTCTTCTCATCGGCTTCTTTCAAGTCGTAATTCAGCGCCTTGATAGCCCAAAATGCCTTATGCTCTAACTCAACCGGTAAATAAGAAGATTTCCCATATACAAGCCGGTATGATGTAGTGCCTAAGGGAGTCTTGTACGCCGTTCTGTATGCCCACAAAGCATCATCAAGCTTTTGTGCCCAATCTTTCCTTATTTGAGAAACAGTTTTCTCCAAAATACTCTTGATTTATCTATAGGAGACCTCGACTTGACCACTAGTTTGGGGGTGATATGAAGTAACAATTTGGTGGTTCACCCCATACTTCTTCAAAAGTGTTTCAAACTTCCGCTCAATAAAGTATCATCCTCCATCACTAATAAGCACTCGCGGAACCCCAAACCTTGGAAATAGGGTAGACTTTATGAACTTTGCTACCACTTTAGAGTCGTTAGTAGGTGTGGCGATTGCTTCCACCCACTTCGAACATAATCTACAACAACCAAGATGTACGTGTAGACTCCAGAACTCGGGAAAGGACCCATGAAATCGATCCCCCACATATAAAAAAGTTCCACCTCTTGGAATTTGGTGAGTGACATTTCATTCCTCCAAGATATGTTCCCTGAACATTGACATTCATCACATGAAGTTAAATAACTCTACACATCCTTAAATATGGTGGGCTAAAAGAAACCGGATTGTAAGATCTTGGCGGTAGTCTTGAAAGATTTACCATCTCCTCCAGCAGGAAGGGATGTTATTCTTGTGTATGTGCATTGTTCATTAATGTCTTGAGTCTTTCTTTTGGCTTTTTGATGTATTTTGGTAGTCTAGGTTGATGAAAAGTGTCCCATGAACATGTTCTGTAGGACACAATGATAGGATAATTGTCTAAAATGCTAATATTCGCCCTAATCTTTATGTGTCATGTCTTGAGACAAATTTCCTAGCATGAAGTTCTTGAATGAGTTTGCATGATTAAGATCATAGACAATAACCTTGTGAGATTCCGAGCCTTATGGATAAATCCTGATGAGTCCTTTCATTTCTTATATTGTGTGACACTTACTTTGTGCTTGATCTCTAGAACTTGCTTTGGACTCTTTATTGAGGCCGTATTACTTGATCTGTGCACATAGCTTAAAGAAGATTGAGGCAACACTTTTTGTTAACCATGTCTCCCCATGTCTATCCTTATATATGATCCTATGCTTGAAGCAAATTTGAGATTTATTAGCCTGTTCATTTTATAAACTCCATAAAATTTTCATAGCCAATTATTAGCCTTTGACCCATCCGGGAATTAGGAAATAAAGTTGCTTATTTTTATGAGTGAAGATGCTTTAAGTGTCTCGTAAAGTTTGGTCTGGCATGCTCTATGAGATCTTCATACCTAAGGATGATAAAATTCACTCAGGGGCAAAAGTCAAGAAGAAAAAAATATGGTTAGTAACTGATCCTTCTTGTGAAGGATAAAATTCACACAAGGAAGAAGATATGCATGTAAAAAGGTTGAAAAAAGAAAAAAAGAAAAAAAAGGGAGATCTAATGTGGTTCACAATAGTTGAGAACGAAAACATTATTGTGATGGAGTTGTATGGTGGTTCGGTATGAGTTTCTATGAAGTGGTTGTTCTTCTGATTGGTTCCTAACCCTTTTTCCTGATTTTTAGCACCACAAGCTCACAATTTTCCATACCTTATCTTTTTTCCACCTTGGCCCCATCACAACTATATAGAAGGCCCTCGTGATTTTTTTATGTGCATGATCCTCAACGGTGGAGATTTAGGATGCTATTGCAAGCCTATGGTAGAAATGGGGAACCCAAGGTGCACATAACAAGCAGTAGTCACATAAAATTCCAACAATCTCAATTTTAGGTATCCAAAAGTAGCTTACATTCTCAGTGTTTTTTCCAACAATTAGAAGTGCTAGAATCGCTGTCAACATTTTATACTTCAATATGCAAGTAATCAGAAAGGGGAGAGGGAATTCAAGGGAGGAGGAGAACCTGGGTAATGGCAGCCTCAACACCAGAGTTTTTATCGATCCATTTCTCTTTAGCTTTTATAGATATAGTTTCTTTCTTTTTCCTTTTTTTTTTTCTCATTTTCTAGTAGGGATGTTTCACCTAAGTTTTCATTCTCTTCTTATCAGCTCTATGGTTTCCATTTCAGAGTGCCTCCAACGAAGCCAGAGCGCCGCCACCGATAGAAGCTTGGAGCCAGCAGAACCCGCTGGCCACGAACCCTTTCACGAGCAAGGAGAAAAGCACCAACAAGGAGCCCTCAACACCAAAACAGCCATCAGGCACCAACCTAGAACCGATCCTCAGCCAGAGCAGCCAAAGCCAAGCCCACCCACGACGTCGAAGAAGCCCCCACCGGACCGCCTCCCCACTGGAGGAAACCTGCTTCCTTCTTTTTCTGAAATTTTGCTTGAAACCCTCGAGTTCAGCCTCTGTTGTGTTCATCAATTAGGTCGGATCTATGGCATCAGATCTATGGCGCGGGCCGAGATCTGAAGAGGATGCCAAGCTCTGTGCCTGGAGGTTTCAAATCTGCGGCCTGGAGGTTTCAGATCCGGTTGCGTTCATCAATTAGGTCGGATCTATGGCATCAGATCTATGGCGCGGGCCGAGATCTGAAGAGGATGCCAAGCTCTGTGCCTTCGGCGCCGGAGCGAGCGGGCGAGCGAGGTCGGGAGAGGCGGAGCGAGGGAGCGAGGATTCGACGGCCTCCAACGAGGCGTGAGCAAGCGAGGGAGCGCAAGCGAGGAGCGAGCGAAGAAGTTCAGATCCGGCCCGGAGGTCGAGCGAGCGAGGCCGAGCGAGGCGGCACGAGTGAGCGATTGCTCAGATCCGGCCTTGAGCGAGGTCGAGCGGCTGGAGATCAACGCGGAGGCAACGAGGCGCAGACGACCGGCGTTCATCTTCGCAGAAATCGGGAGGAAGAAGATGGACTTTGTATGAAATTACAAAAATCACCCAAAATTTTGAGAAATTAAAAAAACTATCTAAACTAAATGTTATATTTGCACAACATACGATTATATTTCCACAATTTACGGTTATATTTGCACGAGAAATTAAAAAATTAAAAAATACAGTTGTGCAAATCTAAAATACAGTTTTGCAAATCTAAACTAAAGTTGTGCAACTCTAAACTAAAGTTGTGCAACTCTAAAATATGGTTGTGCAACTCTAAAAAATGTGCTGACATGAAGGAAAAAAAAGTGCTGACACGGAAAAAATATATACCGAACTACAAAGTTATTACATAGGAAGAAGACTCGATTGTAACTAATATCAGTGTCAGCACTAATTGTAATTAATATCAGTATCAACACTAATTGTAACTAATATCAGTGTCAACACTAATTGTAACTAATATCAGTGTCAACACTAATTTTAACTAATATCAGTGTCAGCACTAAATTTCACCACTAGTTGTGCAAAAATAGCGTATTGATGAGCAAAAATAGGAGCATGTTGTGCAATAATTTATTTAGAAAGTATGAAATTATATTGAGAGAAAATAAGATCATGTTGAAAACAAATTCATAAGTCTCGATTATTGTGCAAAAATAACCTATAGTTGAGCAAAAATAAGATGACGTTGAGCAAAATTTCACCAATCCCCCATGTTGTGCAATTATTGTCTATTTATGAGCAAAATAAGATCATGTTGTGCAATAATCTATTAAAAAAGTATAAAATTATATTTACAAAAAGTAAGATCATGTTGAGACACAATTTCACAAGTCTCAAATGTTGTGCAAAAATAAAGTATTGATGAGCAAAAATAAGACCATGTTGTGCAATAATTTATTGAGAAAGTATGAAATTATATTGAGAGAAAATAAAATAATGTTGAGAACAAATTCACAAGTCTCGATTGTTGTGCAAAATTACCTATTGTTGAGCAAAAATAAGATGATGTTGTGCAATAACTTATTGAGAAAGTATGAAATTATATTGAGAGAAAATAAAATCATGTTGAGTACAATTTCACAAGTCTCGATTGTTGTGCAAAAATAACCTATTGCTGAGCAAAAATAAGATGATGTTGAGCAAAATTTCACCAATCCCCCATGTTGTACAATTTTACTCTATTGATGAGCAAAAATAAGACCGTGTTGTGCAATAATCTATTAAAAAAAGTATAAACTTATATTTACAAAAAATAAGATTATGTGGATACACAATTTCACAAGTCTCGATTGTTGTGCAAAAATAAAGAATTGTTGAGCAAAAATAAGAGCATGTTGTGCAAATATAACCGTAAGTTGTGCAAATATGAATCAAATCTATTTTTTTTTAACATTTTGTCGTGCAAATATAAGAGTATGATGTGCAAATATAACCGTAAATTGTGCAAATATCATCCAAGTCTAGTTTAGAGTTGCACTTTTATCCGTGTCAGCACTTTTTTTCCCATGTTAGCACTTTTTTTAGAGTTGCACAAGCATGGATAACAATTTCACAAATAATCAAAGAAGCACAAGACAAATGAATCATAAGCCGATCAGATGATGTCGAACAATTCCATCAAGCCTGGATAACAAATTCACAAATATGATCCAAATCTGGTTTTTTTATTTTTTTTACATGGATAACAATTTTTTTTTACTTCATAATATTATCCATGCGTTTTTTATTCTAATTTGTGCACTTTTATTCTAATTGTGTCAGCACTTTTTTTAAATATTTTTTTTTCACATCAGCACTTTTTTATAGTTTTATTTTCTTTTTTTCCATCACATCACAAATTTGAAAATTTGCACAATTTTATTTTACAATTGCACAACTGTATTGTATAATTGCATTACTACACTTTAAAGTTGCACAAATGCACTTTGTTGTGCAAATATAAGAGTACCTTGCGCAAATATAACCGTAAGTTGTGCAAATTGTAACGTCGCGGGATTATGATTACTGGGTTACGTTTCGAGCGATGAAATCCCTCGTTAGGATCTTGTGCCCCGAGTAGAGGTTGAAGGTTTGAAATTCTATCATAACATTTTGAAGTGGGATTTCATACCCAAAATTCGAAGGGATCGTTGGAATCCCTGTGGAAGTCCCCTGTACCTGTCATAAGTCTAAGCGTGGAAAAACATCAAACATGCAAATAGCAGAATCAATGTGCAAGAGGGTGCCACGGCAGAGCCGGGTCAAAACCAAATCAATAAGTGTATTTATCACAATGTAAGGTTAGACCATTTCTTTGCAATCGCCTAAGAGAGTGCCCACGTCACAGAAGCAAAGAATAATCATGCTGCGAGACAAACCTAAAAAATATGTATGCGGAGCAGTGTCAGATCGAAGCCCTACGCAAAGTAATCCCAAACCAGCAGACACATACACACGCTAGTCCTAATAAACATGCTTCTAGGTGCAAAGCAGAATATTAACACACTAACATGCTCATAAGATCAAGTGCATAAATATAATAAGGCCTTAGCACCGACTACCAAGTGGTATATCCCTCTCCTACCTCCACCCCCTTCCGATAGGGCGGAGATTGGCCAGCTCGTGAATGCATTCCATTATAATCGGCCGGCACGCATGCCCAACCCGCCAATAAAGCCCGCAGGCATCTCATAATATAAGAAAGTTCATGACTCGATTGACTCAGGACGGGACCCGATGGGACTAGGTCGTCCTATAACCCTAGCAATGACTCTAGTTACTTCACAGATAACGGTCGTTCTGTTTACAAAAGCAATGAGTAAACTAATGCTCAATCATAGTGCAATCCTAGCAGGATACTACATGACATGCTTTATTATGAATGCAAGCACCTAGTATGCACATGGCTACAAGAAGGGAGATCTCTTTTCGAATCTGAGTGAGCTCATATAGGAACTCACCTGGCTATGCAGAACAGCATAAGAGAAGATCCGGAATACATCATTCATAATCACAAAGTATCACCTAGATACACATCAGAGCACATATATAAGTCTACGTCTAATCGCCCAAGTACTCAAGCATATCATTCAACAAGAATAGCAACCATATTGCAATCATCATTTCATCAAGTTCAACCATTCATCATATTGCCACATTCAACAAGGCCATATTGTTCTCATCATTCCATCAAGTTCAACCATTCATCATAAAGAGAAGGGGACCTCGCCGACGTTCAATCCCGCTCCGGCCACACACCCGAAACCCAGGGACATAGAATCAACAATAAAGTAGGAGAAAGAGGTGCTCACCGAGGGGTTTTTCGAGTTCGGAAAAGTCGATCGAAAACGTCTCGGAACGCTCGTCGGAGCCGGAGTTTCGCCTGAGATAGCTTAGGAGGAGTGGGAAGGGGTTAAAACTACTCTCTTAAGGTGAATGGAGACGAAAAGGAAGAGAAAGGAGGCAGAATTTGAGCCTCACTGTCTGAAATCCGAGACAGAGGAAGGACGTAGATTCCCGCTCGCGCTCGGCCTTCGTGGCTCTTCCCGTTGTTGCTGCTGCTTCTAGCGGCTCCGGGAAAGTGGTGGGTGCTGCTGTAGCTGGATTGAGATGGAAGGAGGGAAGAGAGAGGGTCGGGTTGCTGCTGCGTGGGCTCTCGGAAAACAGAGAAGAAGGTGGGGGCTGCGGTTTCCAGGGGCGGCTGGGTGGCCGATGGTGGTGGTGATGGTGACCTGGTGGTTGAGGGGTGGTGAGGTGGTGGTGTGGAGTGGCGGCAATTGGAGGATTTTGGGAGCAACAACTCTCGGCCAACAACGGGGCAAGATAAGGGGTTGTTTGGGGGTTTGGGTTCTTCCCTTGAAAATGAAATGTGGTGAGAAGGCTGGGTTTTTTATTTAATTTTTTGAAAAGGGAGTGTGAGCAATTGCAGGTGGTCTTGGGCAATTCAAAGAGAGGGCAGACTATTGCGTTGTTTGTTTGTATGTGAGTGAGGGGAATCAAAATCTGAATTTGGAATCAAGCATACTACAACACAAAAGTTGTTTGACCCTTTGCCAAATTTGGATGAGATAAGTGTGGAGAGGTAAGGATAAGGGTTGTGGATGTTTATCTAGAATTAGGAGGCATAAGCTGGAAGAAAGAGAGAGGCAATGGCACGGGTACGGGCTGAACCCATTTGTAAGAGGGAGAAGGAAGACAAAGGGAGAAAGTGGTCTAAATATCGAAATTCAATTTACCCGGAAAATAATTTGGTAATCCACTCTCTCGATTTAATCCCAACCTGATCAAAATAACGTTTTAAAATCACGAGGATATCGACGTCCGAAGTAAATTTCAAATTCTGAGGCGAAAAGACAGAATTTGTCTTCAACAATTCAAAATTTGGTCGGAATCCACTTTAAGGGTTCAAAAATCCGAGTTAGCGAGTTTTCCGTTAAATTCCGCTTCTAAATTCATTTTGATTTTTCCTTTTTTTGAAAAATTAGGATTTCTAAATCCGAGTCTTTACATCATCCACCTCTAAAAATAAGTCTCGTCCCCGAGACTAAAACCAAAACAAGGTAGGGGATGAAGTTGGAAGTAGGTGAGTCCAAGGACCATTCCATTGATCCCGTAAGTGCCTCATAAGTTCCCCTATGAGATTCTCACAGTATCTTTGTCATGATCATATTATCCCCGACAGGTCATAGCGAGAGTGTGATATGGGCCCTTACCACATCCTTACCCCGACTTCTCGGTTATATCATAACTCGAAGAGCACTATAGCATCTCCACTAGGTCTTAGCAAGCAATCTATAAGGCCCCGTATAAATGCTTGTATCCACTTCGTGGGGCATTATAATGCAGGCTCGGTTCGTAAAAGTTTCAAAAGGGTTCCTCAATTTGAAAAGGATTGGTCTCAGATCATTGAAATTCTTGACCGCGTTTGGTTTTTCAAAATCCAAGTTTAGTCATTTTTAATCATCATTCGAAATCCCTTAACCCGATGTTAGCCAAGCAAGTTTCAATCTCAGGTGGTGGAATCATCCACCTCTAAGGGCTATTCCCATATTTCCTTCCTAGGTTCCAAGTCAGAATCAAATTTCATCAATTCGGTTCTATCATCATAGCAATTCCAATTCAAGACATCATATAATATAGCAATCGTATCGCACATTCATAAACAGATCATACTCATGTCAAGGATAGTCAATCAATCATATCAACATGCTAGTTAGTCATTGATCACATAATTTCCCGAGTTAGTCGCGAAAACTGTTTCAAAAACTGAGTTATATAGTCAGAAGTTCCGACCTCTGAAAATGTTCGACAAATCCCTTTTTCGAGTAAAACCCGATAATACCTTTTTAAATCTCCAAATCTCATAATATTTTATTTGTTTTAGATCACTATAATATTATATCTGTAATTCTCAAAATAATATTTCATATTTTAAGCCCAATAATATTACATAACATTTCAAATACTATTTTATTTTAAACATCTCCATGAAATATTTCTAAATCCTTTAAAATCCCAACCTCTCTCATTTAATAAAATCATTCCTTTTTAAATTACCAAAAAAACCCCTTTATTTCGTAAAATATACAAACCGAACTTACATTTTGTTAAAATCTTACAACAAGGTTCTAATTTATAAATAGGCTCAAATTCATTTGTTTTTCTGAACAACTAGCCCAGCTGTTGTGAGCCTAATTTGCCATGTTTAACAGTAACTTTTATATCGATTTCTGCATACATTTCATGCATTTGGGCTAAAATAATACAGAATCTATGTAAGTTATGTTTATTTGCAATATATGGAGGTCTACACAAGTTTTTGTTATATTTGGCAGAAATTGGACGCACTTTGGAGCTTAAAGGAAACTCATGGAGAAGCTAAGAATGGTGCAGCTGGAGAAAATGCCATTTTTCACCATTCTTCGTTCTGAATCAAACTTTGATGTCTTCATGAGAGTTGTAGCCCTCGAAAAGAGCTTTCCAACGCATGGTCATATGCATCAATCCGACGAACGAGGACTCGGGAAAGTGCGTTTTAAGAACAGAGCAGAAAGCTGAGAAATCTTTACTCGAGATCGAGTACACTCTACTCGAGATCGAGGAGAGCCTGGTCGAGAAAGAGCCGATCGAGAAGCCGAGGACGAAGACGCAGGCCACCTCTACTCGATCTCGAGGAGGCTTAGTCGAGATCGAGGAGCCCGGAGCCAAGGTCCGAGACTTGTCGAGCACCAGTCACCCGACCAAGCCAGCCAAACGACGAATCCTACTCGATACAGAGTAGGGCTACTCGAGATCGACTAGACCTCCGACCCATGTCCGAGCCTTGTCGAGCACCAGTCACCCGAGAAGATCAGTCGACGACGAATCCTAGTCGATGTCGACGAGCCCTTGTCGATGTCGAGTAGACCAAGTTCTGGAAACGCGTCGCCGTGAGCAGTCCGAGTCGAGTTGGAGTTACTTGGAGCCGAAGGAAGTCGAGTAGGCCGAGATCTATCAAGTTCTATCCATGGAAGGGAGATCTATCAACATGAAGAGACTTACCTAGTTTAGATTTATCTTTCCCTATTTTAGATTTAATTTCATTATAGCTTTTATTTATCATTAAGCCTTTTAGATATAATTTTAGATATAGATAGAAGATTCTATCCTTGATTAGCAAGGTTTAGAAGCCTATAAATAAAGCCCTAGGGGCTGGTTTTTCATAAATTCAGAAACACAATAAATTCCATTCAAGTAAGTAGGAGTAGAGAGAGAGAGTTTGTAGCAAGCAAGGTGGAAAGGCGAAAGCGGATTTGTCTTGGTTGTAAGCTTTCTTTATTAAATTCAATGCAAGTTAGTTTCTTTTGTTATTTGATGTCTTTCTTGATGATGAAGAGCGAGTAGTCCACCCACTTCTGGGGCTGGGGTGAGCCCGACGGTGGCCATGTGAGGTGATGCGGTAAAGGTCAGATCTTTTTATGCAATTCATCTTCTATCCCTATGAGCATGATTCTTTTGTGAGAGTTGAAGGTAATCCTTGTTTGTATTATTGAAGCGAAAGTGATCTTAATGCAACTTGGATTAATTATGTGAAAATGGTTAGTAACAATTAGGGTTTATGTGAAAGCCTCTATATGCCTATTTGTTAATAACGAAAGTTATTTTGATGGAAAGCATGATCTTTTATGCCTTTATGTGTTACTTTGCATGGTTATCGTTGTGGTGTTGATACCCTGGCCTTGGAAGTCTTTTATTATATTGATTTATTTCTGTCGAAAATATGAGTTTTGGTTCGAAATTTGCAATTTAAATTTTCTGTCTTTCTTGTCGATACAGAGGAACATCTCGTCGATGTCGAGTAGGACCCTAGTCGATATCGAGTAGGGCTTTAGTCTAGGTCGAGTTGATTTTCTGCTTCTGTCGTCGATTTGCAGTTTCTGTCTTTTACTGTTCCTTGTCGATCTCGAGTACCAGCTTGTCGAGATCGAGTTAGTTGATGTCTTTGCTTTTATTTCTGCTTTCATTTGCCTTTTCTGTTATTTCTTTCTTTTCTGCTTTTATTTCTGTCTTTCTGCTGCTTGTCTGTGAGAATCTGTTGCTACCTAAGAACTGCTGACGTGCTTCCTCGTGGATTCGATCCTGACAACCTTCTACTACAACGGGAGGAAGTCTTGTATTTATTTGCTGAGACAGGGAAGTTAGTCTGAACTTTATTTTATATTTATTTCATACTTGACCATCCTCCTGCAACAACAAAATTGGCGCCGTTGCCGGGGAAGCAATCATTCGCGCCTTAGATAATTAGATCTCACGTTTTCTTTGAGTTTTCTTCTACAGGTATATGCAGGGCACCTTCGAGTATTTCGAAAGGGAAAGAGCGAGACAGTATGCAAAAGAATTGGAATATTTGAGATGGCTATACATCGTTGATGAGGAGGCATGGCTTGAGGGTGTACGCGCATTTAGGAAGCTCCGAGATTCGTCAAAATCACCGCTAGAAGCCCCAATCCTGCTAGAAGGAGAATCTAAACCTGAGGTCGACCTTGACCAACACCTAGTCGATGTCGACCCATCTCCAATCGATATCGATCTATCTCTAGTCGATACCCAGGTATGTCCTTCCGCTATCTCAATTCCAACTTTGTCCTCTGTCTTTGAAAAACCATTTGAAGAACCTCAAGAAGAAGAAGAGCTAGAAAAGAAGAAGTTGGACGTCGTTGCCCATGTTGTTTCAAAGTCACATTTGCCTTATAAGGTGAAGGCTATCTCCGACGATTTTGAGCAACCGATGTTCATATTTAAGTATGGGGTCCTCGCAAAGTGGCATGAAACTCCGCACGATGAGGTGGAAATATCTCTTCCTACTCCACCGTTTTGCTGTGGTGGAGATGCGCAAACAAATCAACCAATGGAGCGAAAGAGGTATGATTATGAGGTATGCAAATTTCCTTTATATATTCTTTTATGCATGCCAGCTGGAGCCCAGGAAGATGGATGGGTGGAGCCATGGAGCGTCCACTCGGAGAGGTTCAAGCTTCTTCACATGATGACCCCGGATGACATCCCACGCTTCCCACCACCGAAGGAACCACCAGATCCACCTATACCTCCGGACAAAGATGAGCCAGGCTAATGCTTAATGGAGAAAGTCGGCCTAGCGACTATAAAATCTAGAGCTTGTAAATAGACATTTATTTTTGGGACTTTTGGACATTGTTGCTTTTGTTTGTTTTTTGGTTTTGAACATTTCTAGTTTTTCTATTGTGGGTATATGTCTTCTACACTTTTCAGGTCCATGGATAGAAGCAAGCTATATTCATATTCATACTCGGCCCAGGCGATTCCTTCATTCAATATTAAGAGGTTCTGCACACCTGTCTAGTGAGTTTCTTTCTTTACCCTTGTTTTTATACAGTGAGGACACTGTAATGTTTAAGTATGGGGTGGGGGAAGGGCTTACTTTGTGCATATTTGCCATATTTGACATTATTTGTGCATGTTTAGAATTTATTTCTTTGAATTGCTACATGGCTATTTTGGAATGCATTATTGATTTATGTGCATATATGCATGTTTTCCAAAAAGTTTGAAAAATGAACCCCATTGAAAATTTTGGTTAATGTCATGGAAGCTATAATTGGACTCGACGATGCAAAATTGGATTCATTAGAGATATAGCATGAAATTGCCTAGTAAAGGGAAGTCATAATGAAGTGCATTATTTCTTGAAAACTATAGAAGGAGGTAAAATTTGAAGTTGCTTTTGACATGTTGCATGATAAGATGATGGAGGACTTTATATTTCCATATAATGCTCATTGTTTGAAATCCTAGCCATAACTATGCTTATGCATCACAAAAACAATAATATGCCTTATTTCAATTATCGCTCCACATGACCTAAATATTTGCCATTCTTTACCTTATCCGGGGATTATGTTGAGAATGATGTCACATTATGGAGATTATCATATGGTGTTTGTGATTATTATCATTATTGGAGTTTGGAAGGAAATTGTTTGAAATATATTGAAAATTTAATGAGTGAAAGAAAATCCAATCACCTCATGAGATAAAGGTAGATTGACCCTGCTCTCTAAGATAATAGTTTGGAGAGATGGGACACATTGTGAGGAGTCCAAGGCACTAAGTATCCGGGGCCATTCATGACACCCATGTTTGCGACTCGCGAGAAGGCAGTGCTGAGGTCAGAGAGGTAAAAGCATTATTATTGATAAAAGCATTATGAAAGGTGATGAATCTTGTGAAAAGGAATGTGGAAATTCAGTTTGGAAATACTCCATTTTCCCGGATCATTAGCACCACATTGCCGGAAACTGCCCACCTTTTAGCCTTTTACCAAATCTACTCCTTATTTGAGCTTAAATTGAAGTCCTCTTGATTATCAATGCTTTGTCACTTATGAATGTTTTGTGGGGGTGTTGGTGGAAATCTAGGTGGTGGTCTTTCTGCAGCTTGTCTGTTAGCATAAGAGAAACCGGGGTGATCCCTCGCTCGGGGGTTGTAGTTGTTGAAGTTTATATTGTAACCCTAGGCTCTATTCAAATTTCCCATGTAGTTGACTTCCTCCTCCTGACTCCCAATACCTTGAGAACCATAAATCTGACAAGCTGATATGGTGTGGTCTTGGGATCCACAAAATTGACAAGGCAGCGATCTAGAATTCGTGGCACTCGATTCCTTGGTGGACAAGGACTTCTCCATAACCAAGGCTAGACGTTTAATTTTAGTAGCCAATGAATCATATCTATTATCCTTATAAGTTTCAGCGTCCACATCATAGATCCCTGCACCCTTTTTGATAGCGGAGAGTGCCCTGGGTTGCGAGTATTTCCCACATCTCTTAGTTGTCTTCTCAATGAACGCTCACGCGTCCTCAACTCCCATTTCCGAAAATTCTCCTCCAGATGAGGAGTCAATAAGCACTCTAGTGTTGTCACAGACAGCCTTGTAGAAAATCTCCAACAAATTCAGCTTTGATATCCCATGGTGAGGGCACTCAAATAAAAGATCCTTGAATCTCTCCCACGAATCATGGATGTTCTCCCCATCTCCAACCACAAAAACATTTATCTTCCGCCTCATCTCAGTAGTCTTGGCTAGCAGGAAGAATTGATTCAGCAACTCAGATGACAGTTCCTCCCAAGTGGTTACTGTGCGAGCAGGGATAGAGTTATACCAGTGTCTAGCTTTTCCTGCAAGTGAGAAATGGAATGATGGAAATAATAGATCTTTAGGAGCGACACCTTGAACTCTCACCGTATCCATCAGTTCTTTGAAGGTGGATATGTGTTGATGGGGGCTCTCAAAATGAAGCCCATTGAACATATTTTGCCTTATCATATTCAAAAATCCAGGCTTCAGCTCAAAGTTCATGGGTGTTAAAGCAGGAAAAACATCACCTGGTTGTGGTAGGAACTGAGCTGGATCAATCAGCTCTCATAGGGTTTCCGGCCCTTGCGGTTGGCCGAGCCGTAATTGTTGAATAGCTAGTTGTTGTCGAAGTTCAGCATTTTCTTGATCTCTTTGAGCCATTTGTCGCTCCAGTTCGGCCAATCTGGCCAAAACAAAAAGGCACTAGATTGCTAGAGCCTTTCTTTTTTAGCATTCAAAGCACAACCTGAGACAAAAAACAAAAAGAAAAAAAATCAAAGTAACAAAAAGAACTTAGAGAGCTAGTCGCCAAAACGACGATCGATACTAGCACCGGTCCCCGGCAACGACGCCAAAAACTTTATAGGATAAAACTTGCAGAATGACTCATGGCACTCTGGAGAAAAATCAAAAGCAACATCTTTCATTAGAAAGTTAGACAAAGGTTTAGCAATTTTGGAGAAATTCTTAATAAACCTCATGTAGAAGCCAGCATGGCCTAGAAAACTCCTAACGCCCTTAACCGAGGTAGGAGGTGGTAATTTCTCAATCAAATCTATCTTAGCTCGATCCACCTCAATACCGCGGTTAGAAACCAAATGACCAAGGACAATACCTTCCCTTACCATAAAATGGCATTTCTCCCAGTTCAAGACAAGGTCCACTTCTTCACAACACTGCAAAACTCAAGACAAGATAGAGAAACGAGCATCAAAAGAGGAACCATATACAGAGAATTTATCCATGAACACTTTCAAAATGTCCTCAATGAAATCAGAAAATATGGCCATCATGCAACGCTGAAAAGTACCAGGGGTATTAGACAAACCGAAGGGCATTCTCCCATATGTAAATGTGTCGTAAGGGCAAGTGAAGGCAGTCTTTTCCTGATCATCCGGATGGATAGGAATCTGAAAGAATCCACTATATCCGTCCAAATAACAGTAATAAGAGTGCTTAGCTAACCTCTCAAGCATCTGATCTATGAAGGGAAGGGGGAAATGATCTTTTCGGGTGGAGGCATTTAACTTTTTATAATCTATACACATTTTCCAACGGTTCAACCTGTAACAGACCTAGTGGGGATCAACTCATTCCTATCATTCTTGACAATAATCATCCCTCCTTTCTTAGGAACCACATAAACGGTACTAACCCATTTGCTATCAGAAATAGGAAAAATAATACCTACATCTAACAATTTAAGCACTTCCATCAAAATCCTATGCATGAACGGGACTAACCCATTTGCTCTCGGGTAGGTTTATGATCATCCTTCATCAAAATCCTATGCATGCACATGGAGGGGCTAATCCCTTTTAAATCATCAATGGTGTAGCCTATAGCCTTCTTATGCAATCTAAGCTCATGCAACAACTTTTCAGTTTTATCCAGACTTAGGCTAGCACTCACAATCACGGGATAAGTGGAATCAGGACCCAAGAATTCTTACCTCAAATTAGAAGGAAGTGGCTTCAACTCCAGCTTAGGTGCACCTTTGATGTCCACTAAAATAGCCATGTTTTTATGAACATTTTAGCTCCTTATTCTATATACTTTGCATATTTCGGGCTACGAATATGTTGAATTTATGTAATATATGCTTAGTTGCAAGAAATAGAGGTCTACATAAGTTTTGGTTTAATATTACAGAATTTAGAGCCATTCCGAGACAAAACCAAGATGAAAAGAAGGAAGCCGAGTTTTACTCGATTTCGAGGAAAGTTCCTCGATATCGACAAAAATGGTGAACCAGAGCCTGCTCGAGGAATGCCAGATCGAGAAGCTGAGAGAAGAACCCAACTCGAGTAATATTTTTACTCGATGTCGAGGAAATTCCTCGATATCGACCAAACCAAGAGCAGCTGTTCGAGTCCAAGTCGGGAAGAAGCTACTCGAGAAAGCCAGACAAGCCGAGATCGACGACATTTTTCCTCGATGTCGACGAAATTCCTCGATATCGACCAAAAGATCTCTGGGCCGTGACGTTGTTGGGTCTGTCCGAGTCGAGCTGGATTGTTTGGGAGTGAAGCAAGTCTGAGTCTATCAAAGTCTATCAAGATTTATCAAAGGAGAGAAGATTATTCATTAAAGACAAGAGATATTTTAGATATTTCGATATTCCCTTTAGATTTAATGCTTTATCTTTATTTAATTTTATCTTTAGAAAGTAGATATAGATTGCTTTCCTTGATTAACAAGGATTAAACCCTATAAATAAAGCCCATGGGGCTGATTTTCTAGTCATTCAATTTCAGAGAGATGAAGTTCCACATAGAGTTTAGGAGTTCAAAGGTTTTAGGATTTTAGCATTCTACGCAAGTTGAGTGTCGGGATTGTAAAGTCTTTGAATTTAGTTTATGCAAGTTATTTCTTTTCAATCAATGTATGCGATTGCGATGAGGCGCGAGTTGTCCACCTACTTCTAGGGTTAGGGTGAGCCCAACGAGAGCCATGTCGGTGGATTAGCGATTGCAAAAGGAGGTATTTTATCGTTATCTTATTCTATTCCTTGTACTTCATCTTTGATTGAGATATTGAAGAACTCCTGTTGTGAAACTTGGATAGTAATTAGGATTTTTATTCGGAAGATTATAAATTCTAATTATGAAAAAGAATAAATGCAATTAGGGTTATTTATCATGAGATTTATATTCCTACTTGTCGGATTGGGTGAAAGTCTTCTCCTTTATCGATAAAGTCACCGCCTTTTATGATTTATATTCCGCTTTCATGGTAATCGTTGTTGCAAACCCCAATCTTGGAACTTCTCTTTAATCCATCGGTTTAGATTTGAATTTTGCATTTATTTTACTTTCTGTCTTCCTCGATTTCAACCAAACTGGTCGATATCAACTATTGATTTTCGATCAACAAAGATCGTCGTAGCTTCTGAACTGCAGGTACTCGACTTCGACGAATTTACTCGATATCGAGTAAATCTCCTCGATATCGACCAAAAGCCGGTAGCTGCTGCTTGCTTGTTTCGACTTGTCCGACCTTCTCTCGACCAAACCCTAGCCGAGTTCGGGTAATCTGTGGTCGACTTCTACCCGTGAGATTCCTCCGCTGCCTAGGATCCGCTGACCAGCTTACTCGAGGATCGAACCTGACTTTCTTTTGCTGCATCTGGAGGGAGTCTTGAACATTATTTGTTGGGATCCAATCGGTTTGTTTTACTTATTTCGTATTTTATTTGCAATCTCAATTTCCTCCTACAAAAAATTGGCGTCGTTGCCGAGGAAGCAATTATTTGCGCCTTAGGTAGTTAGATCTCACGTTTGCCTTGAGTTAATTTGCAAGTGTATGCGCCGTTCTGGTCGACCACCTGAGTTTGATGCCTTAGACGATCTGGAACGTCTTATACACATCCATTCTAAAGTAAAAAGGATCATGGCGACTGCCGAAACACAAGCTGAGATGATTGAGAGGCTTCAGAGGGAACTAGCCACCAAAGATACAACTTTCACTGCTGAGAGAGCACGTACTGCACAAGAAACAGAGCAAAGGAGGCAAGTGGAAGCTGAGCTTGCCTAGTACCCTACCACCGCAGAGGATTACATGCACCCAACTCTCGTCGTTCCTGAATCGGCTATTCTAATCCCTGAGAATAAATTTGAAATTCGCACTCCTTTCCTGATTGAAATTAAAAATAATGCTTTTTACGGAAGGTTTAATGAATGTGCTCTTCAACATATTACCAACTTTACTGATATGTGCCGTACTCTTGCTGAAGGTACCACTTGGAATATGTCATGATGAAGGCTTTTCGTTGGTCTTTGGCCGGTCTAGCATTGAAGTGGCTTGAAGGTCTTCCTCCACGCTCCCTCACAACATGGGCTGAAGTGAGGCAGAAATTTCTCAACAAATTATTTCCTCCCGCCAAGACAGCGCTCCTCTGCCAAAAGATTACAGCTTTTAAACAAAAGTCTGGGGAGCCGCTAGCAAAAGCATGGGAAAGACATAAGGATCTTCTGCGATCCTGCCCTACACATGGACATCCACCCTACATCGTTCAAGAGATTTTCCTCAATTCTCTTGACCTGGCTGCTAAAGATAGGATCAACACTTATACTCATTATGAGTATCTGACAATGCCGACAGCTGACGCATGGGCTACCCTCGAAAAGCTGACCAACTACGACAACAAGTATGGGGGTCCAACAAAATATGATGAAGATGCCTACGCCAGGCCAGCCCCATCCATGCCTCTCTATGAGCCTTCTAAGGAGATTGACCCAGATGTCAGGGAGTAGTACTACAAGGATCAAAATCGCAAGCTACTCAAGCAAGTCATGTACCTCTCTGTCAACCAACCTTGCATCGAATACGGTTCACAGCGGCACACCATTACTGAGTGCCCACATACAGAGCAAGTCAGGATGGCAGAAACTCACGAGGACGTAGCTTACGCAGGGGGTCCCAATCGCTATATGGGGGACCAAAGGTTCTATCAAACACAATGGAACCAAGGTGCCCCTAGAAATCCCCCGCCATACAGAGCTCCAGGACATCCAGAAAGGGACCAAAGGAAGGACGATCTACAACTTATCCTCGACGAGATGAGGAGAAATCAAGCACAACAGCAGCAGTCTATAAACGCCATCAATAATCAGCTCCAGAACATCAATACAAGATTTGGAGAACTGGATATTTGAAAAAGGAACATAGAGACCCAGATGGGTCAATTCGCGGCGCATATTCCCCGACCAATCGGGCAGCTCCCAGGGCATACAGAACCAAATCCCAAGGGGTACCACGGACATGTTGCTGCTGTAAAGCTACGGAGCGGTCACAAATTGCACGAGCCAGAGAACAGAGAAGAAAAGGACAAGACAGTCCTCGACAACGTGCAATAGCAACTCGATGTCGACCAACATTTGGTCGATGTCGAAAAAAACCAACTCGACGTCGAGGAAAATCTTGGCCAAGACTCGTCTGCACAGCACATCAACTCGAAGTCGACAACAGTTATCGAAGTCGAGAAAAACCTGGTCGATGTCGAGAAAGATTTTGTCGATGTTGAGGAGTCTTCATCACCTCCGGAAGCTGTTCTGGCTCAGAAAACTAAGAAGATGCTCCCATTCCCTTCTAAAAACCAGAAAGATCCAACTGATGGTAAGTTTCAGCGTTTTGTGAAATTGCTTCAGAGTCTAAATGTTACTATTCCTTTTACAGAAGCACTTCACGAGATGCTTGCCTATGTCAAGTTCCTCAAGGAGATTCTTAGCAACAAGCGATCAATGACTGAGATTGCCAAGGAATGCAAGAAGATGGATTTCCCTGAGAAGCAACCTGACCCAGGTAAGTTTGTTATCACTGTTGGACTTGGTCGACATAGATTTAAAGCACTGTATGACTTAGGAGCAAGCGTAAGCATCATTCCCCTATCTATCTGGTCAAAGGTAAAGATAGGCGCCCTGGAACCTATTGATGCCAAGCTCTACATGGCAAACAACACAGTGGTAATCCCTACATGTATTGTTAATGTTCCTGTTAAAGTTGGTAGATTCTTTGTCCCTACGGATTTTCTTGTAGTAGAAATGGCAGAGGATCCAGCTTGCCCCATCATCCTAGGGCGACCTTTCCTAGCAACAGCAGATGCCAACATTGGAGTAAAAAGGGGAATTCTCACTTTCACCATTGGAGATGAGATTATTGAATATTTTTTCAGTCCAGACACGGAAGAGGTAATGGAAATAAAGGCTATCTATTCAAAATTTAATGTTATCTCTTGCGACGAGCCTGCAGGAAAACTTTTAGCACAAGAAGAGGCAAAAGCAGAATCCACACTAGAGGAGGAACTAGGTACAACAGAATCGAGCGAGGAAGAGTTCTTCGACGACGCGTTATCGGCAGAGCTAAACGACTCACCCGAGATCGAGCAGATCAAGTCGACATCGACTAATCTCCTCGATATCGAGGAACCTTGCCCGACATCGACCACAACCAGTTCTCCAGAGAAGGTAAGTCCTCTAAATCTCCTCGATGTCGAGCAGTTATCCTCGACATCGACTACATTTTCTCCTACAGGAACACCAGAAGTCGAGAAGGACCACTCGACGACTGCACTTTTACTCGATATCGAGGAAAATTACTCGACATCGACCAACTCTGCACAAAAGGTAAATTCTGATTTCTTGGTCGATTCTGATTTTTCTAACTCGGTGTCGAGTAGTTTCTTGCATCTGTACAGTCCTATATCAGATTCAGCGTTGTCTTCGATGTATGCTTGGTCGACGCCAACTCTTGTAGCTGATTTGGATGCTTCTTTCATGAGGATTGAGACGGATTACCTAGGGGAGATCATGAAGACGGAGGAAGTAGAGCCCATCTTGATTCCACAGGGCCCTTCTCCGGTGCTGAAGCCCTTACTTGACACCCTTAGGTATGAATTTCTTGGTCCTAACTCTACTTTCCCTGTGATTATCAATGCTTCATTAAACATACAGGAAGTAGACAAGCTAGTAAAAGTCCTCCGCAGTAATAGGAAATCCATTGGTTATTCTCTAGAGGACATAAAAGGTATTTCACCCATTACTTGTATGCATAGAATTCTTTTGGAAAATGATCACAGGGAAACAATTGAGCATCAAAGAAAGCTTAACCCCAACATGAAGGAGGTGGTCAAGAAGGAGATCATGCGCATGTTAGACGCAGGAATCATCTATCCAATCTCCGACAGCAAGTGGGTAAGTCCAGTTCATGTTGTCCCTAAGAAGGGTGGAATGACCGTTGAGGAGAATGAGAAGGGAGAGCTTGTTCCTAAAAGTATCACTACCAACGGGCGGATGTGCATAGATTACAGAAAGCACAACACCGCCACCATGAAGGATCATTTCCCGCTCCCATTCATTGACCAAGTACTCGAAAGGTTAGTTGAACATGATTACTTTTGTTACCTATATGGATATCCTGGTTTTTGGCAGGTTCCTATTCATCCTGAAGACCAAGAAAAGACAATCTTCACTTGCCCCTATGGAACTTTTGCATATAGGAGGATGCCCTTTGGCCTTTGCAATGCCCTTGCCACTTTTTAAAGGTGTATGATGGCCATCTTCTCTGACATGATAGAGGATATAGTGGAGGCATTTATGGATGATTTCCTTGTTTATGGTACTACTTTCGATATTTGTCTCTCTAACCTGCGCAGGGTACTCAAGCGTTGCGAAGAGACAAATTTAGTTCTCAACTGGGAAAAGTGCCATTTTATGGTAAGGGAAGGAATTGTGCTAGGCCACAAGGTATCTAAGAAAGGTATTGAGGTGGACAAGGCCAAAATAGAGCTAGTGGAGAAATTGCCCCCACCATCATCCATCAAAGAGATAAGGAGTTTTCTTGGTCATGCTGGTTTTTATAGAAGGTTTATTCAATATTTTTTCTAAAATTGCCAAACCATTAGCTAACCTTCTCATGAAAGATGTTAAGTTTTTATTTTCTAGAGAATGTCTTGAAGCCTTCAACAAGTTGAAGGAAGCCCTTATCTCTGCTCCAATCATTCAATCGTCGGATTGGTCACTACCTTTTGAAATCATGTGTGATGCCAGTGATTATGCAGTGGGAGCAGTTCTAGGACAGCGAAATGACAAGAAATTACATGTCATCTACTATGCAAGCAAGACTCTTGATGTGGTTCAGGCTAAGTACACCACAACATAGAAGGAATTTTTTGCTGTGGTTTTTGCTTTTAAAAAATTTCGTTCTTATCTTGTTGGATATAAAGTTATTGTCCATACTGACCATGCTGCTCTTAGATATTTGATGACAAAGAAGGATGCTAAACCAAGGTTGTTACGATGGGTGCTCCTACTCCAAGAGATTGATGTTCAGATAAAGGACAAAAAGGACATAGAGAATTCAGTCGCCAATCACCTATCCAAGCTCCCCAAAGACATGCTAGAGGAAGCCCATGACACCACACCAATCGACGACTCACGCCCAGACGAGCACCTGATGTGGACTGACACAATTTTCCTCGACATTGAGCAATCTTCCTCGACATCGAGTAAACCTGGTGAGTATTCTTCTTTGCATGGATTTGAGGTACAAAGTTACTCGACATCAAGCAACATTTCCTCAATGTCGACCAAACCCAACTCGACAGACCACCAACAGTCGAGGACAACACTAGCAGACGCTATAGTTTCCTTGATATCGAGTAGTTTTACTCGAGATCGACCAAACCCTGGTAAGTCTTTAGGTGAGATTTTTCGTACAGATTCCAGTGAGGATTTCTTCTTTACCCTCCTACTAGTCCTATACATGATATATATGCTATAAGAGGATCAAAGGTACCCTGGTATGCGGATTTTGCTAACTATCTTGTAGGACATGAGATTCCGTCAGGACTATCCTCACTGGCAAAGAAGAAGTTCATCCACGACGTCAAGCAATACTATTGGGATGATCCTTACTTGTTCAAACAAGGAAAAGACCATATCTTTAGACGTTGTATTCCGTAAGAGGAGGTAGAAAGTGTCATTCTCCATTGCCATACTCTTGATGTCCACTAAAATAGCCATGTTGAAATGCACATTTTAGCTCCATATTTTATACACTTTGCATATTTTGGGATGGGAATATGTTGAATTTATGTAATATGTGCTTATTTGCAAGAAATGGAGATCTACATAAGTTTTGGTTTAATATTACAGAATTTGGAGCCATTCCGGGAGAAAACCAAGAAGCAAAGACGGAGGCTGCACTTTACTCGATATCAAGTATTGTTCGTCGATATCGACTAAAAAAGGTCCGGGCACAGCATGATCGAGGACAAGCAGATCGAGGAACTGAAAGACAGAGCCAACTCGAGTTCAGAAAGTTACTCGATATCGAGTACTTTACTCGATATCGACAAGACCTGAAGACCAGCCCAGAGTCAAGGAAGACCACCTGATCGAGAAGCCGAAAACAAGACAAGGTCGAGCAGCATTTACTCGATATCGAGTACTTTACTCGATATCGACAAAGACCAGAGCACATGTCCGAGCAGATCGAGAACCTGTTACTCGAGCAAGCCAGACAGCCAAGTCGACGACACAATTACTCGATATCGAGGAGATCTTTCCTGGGCAGCGCTACGCGATTGGGATGTCCGACGCGGTTTGGGCTTTCTTGGGAGCGAAGGAGTCCGATCTCTATGAAGTCTATCAAGATCCATCCATGGAGAGAGGATTTATCCACACATAAAGATATTTAGCATTTTAGATATATTTCCCGTTAAGATAAATATTCCTTTTATTAAAGTTTTATCTTTGGATATAGATAGAGATTTCTTTCCTTGATTAGCAAGGATTAGAAGCCTATAAATAAAGCCTTAGGGGCTGATTTCTATTCATTCAATTCAAGACGCAATTAGTTACATAGAGGTAGAGAGAGAGAGTGAGTGGCCGAGAAGAGTTAAAGAGCGAGAGCAAGTTGGCTTCGATCGGTTGTAAAGCTCTGTTTGGTTTATTAATGCAAGTAGTTTATTTTCCATCAATGATGTCTGAGATTGCAATGAAGCGCGAGTAGTCCACCTACTTCTAGGGTTGGGGTGAGCCCAACGATAGCCCTGCGTGTTTGAGGTAAAGATCCGACTTTTATCATGTTTGGAGCATCTACTACTTGTTATGTGTTTATTACCAATCTAATGGAGGTCCATGCTAACAACTTGGATTGTAAACATAAAATCAATAGATACAATTAGGGTTTCTTGAAACAATTGTCTAATTGTTGGAAAAGGCGAAAGCTTGGTCCTTCGATGCGATTTACATGATTATCTGTTTTATTCCTACCTTATGCATGCTTGGTTATCGTTGTCACAAACCCCGATCTTGGAAGTTTCCTTTCATATAGTTTATTTCGAAATCCCTCAAGATTTGTTCTTTGTTTATTTCGTTTTTAAGTTTATGTCTCCTCGATATCGACTAATTGTGGTCGATATCGAGTACTGATATTCGATCCCAGATCGTTGTAGCTTCTCCTGTGTAGGTACCCGACGTCGACAAGATCTTTACTCGATATCGAGTAAGCTGTCCTCGATATCAACTAAGCACCCGGGAGCTGCTGCTGCTTTGTTCGACTTGCCTGATCTTCTATCGACTAACCCTAGTCGAGATCGAGCAACCTGTAACTCGACTTCTGTTCGTGAGATTTATCCACTGCCTAGGATCCGCTGACACGCTTCCTCGTGGATCGATCCTGAGTTCCCACTACTGCATCAGGAGGAAGTCTTGTAATCATTTGTGTGGGCATAATCTGGTTTGATTTATTTTATAATATTTTGAACTCAATTTTCTCCTACAACAAATTGGCATCGATGCCGGGGAAGCAATCATTTGCGCCTTAGGTAGTTAAATCTCACGTCTACTTTGAGTTACTACACAGGTGTATACCCCGTTCTGGTCAACCACCTGAATTTGACGGCTTAGACGAACCAGAACGCCTTTTACACATCCATGCTAAACTGAAAAGAGCCATGGTGGCCGCAGAAACAAAAGAACAGCTAATTGAGAGGCTTCGGAGGGAACTAGCCACCAAGGATACTGCTCTCGCCGTTGAGAGAGCAGGAAGGGAACATGAAGCTGAGCGTGCGAGGCAAGCAGAAGCTGAGCTTGCCCAATACCCAACCACTGTAGAGGATTATATGCACCCGACTCTCATCGTGCCTGAATCGGCTATTCTAATCCCTCAAAATAACTTTGAAATTCGCACTCAATTCCTTATAGAACTAAAAAATAATGCTTTTCATGGAAGGTTTAATGAATGCCCTCTTGAACATATTACCAATTTTTCTGACATGTGCCGTATTCTTGCTGAAGGTACTACTCTGGAATATGTCAAGATGAACGTCTTCCGATGGTCTCTCGTTGGTCCTGCATTGAAGTGTCTTGAAGGGATGAAACCACGATCTCTCACGACATGGGCTCAAGTAGAGCGGGAATTTCTCAACAAATTCTTCCCTCCTGCCAAGACAGCACTCCTCCGCCAGAAGATTACAACTTTCAAACAGAAGCCTGGGGAGCCACTGGCAAAAGCATGGGAACGATATAAGGAACTGCTGCGATCTTGCCCTACTCATGTACAATCACCCTATGTCATTCAAGAGATCTTCTTCAATTCTCTTGACCAAAGCACTAAGTATCCGGGGCCATTCATGACACACATGTTTGCAACTCGCGAGAAGGCATTGCTGAGGTTAGAGAGGTAAAAGCATTATATTGGAAAAAAAAAGCATTGAGCAAAAGAGAGAAAGGTGATGAATCTTATGAAGAAGGGATACGGTATAAAATTTTGGAAAGTACTCCATTTTCCCGGATCATTAGCACCACATTGCCAAAAATTGCCCACAAGCCTTTTACCAATCTACTCCTTATTGAGCTTAATTAAAGTCTTCTTGATTATTGTTGCTTTGTCACATAAATTGTTTTGCATAACCCTCCTTTTGTGAGTAGATGTTCCTTTTTTATTGCACATGTATGGATTTGTGGCACTAGTACCTTTTCGAGGATGGTAATTGATTGCAGGGACATATGAGAATGAATCTATGATGTTGGGAGTTTAAATTCTTCCCCTGAATGACCATCCAAGTAATTGCTTGGGAACAAACAAGCTTAAGTATGGGGTGATTTGATGTCCACTAAAATAGCCATGTTGAAATGCACATTTTAGCTCCATATTTTATACCCTTTGCATATTTCGGGATGGGAATATGTTGAATTTATGTAATATGTGCTTATTTGCAAGAAATGAAGATCTACATAAGTTTTGGTTTAATATTACAGAATTTGGAGCCATTCCGGGACCAAACCAAGAAGCAAAGACGGAGGCTGCACTTTACCCGAGATCGAGTATTGTTCGTCGATATCGACTAAAAAAGGTATGGGCACAACATGATCGAGGACAAGCAGATCGAGGAACTGAGAGACAGAGCCAACTTGAGTTCAGAAAGTTACTCGATATCGAGTACTTTACTCGATATCGATAAGACCTGAAGACCAGCCCGGAGTCGAGGAAGACCACCTGATCGAGAAGCCGAAGACAAGACAGGGCCGAGCAGCATTTACTCGATATCGAGTACTTTACTCGATATCGACAAAGACCAAAGCACATGTCCGAGCAGATCGAGAACCTGTTACTCGAGCAAGCAAGACAACCAAGTCGACGACATACAATTACTCGATATCGAGGAGATCTTTCCTGGGCAGCGTTACGCGGTTGGGCTGTCCGACGCGGTTTGGGCTTTCTTGGGAGCGAAGGAGTCCGGGATCTATCAAGTCTATCAAGATCCATCCATGGAGAGAGGATTTATCCACACATGAAGATATTTAGCCTTTTAGATATATTACCCTTTAAGATAAATGTTCCTTTTATTAAAGTTTTATCTTTGGATATAGATAGAGATTTTTTCCTTCATTAGCAAGGATTAGATGCCTATAAATAAAGCCTTAGGGGCTGATTTCTATTCATTCAATTCAAGAAGGAATTAGTTACATAGAGGTAGAGAGAGAGAGTGAGTGGCCGAGAAGAGTTAAGGAGCGAGAGCAAGTTGGCTTCGATCGGTTGTAAAGCTCTGTTTCGTTTATTAATGCAAGTAGTTTATCTTCCATCAATGATGTCTGAGATTGCAATCAAGCGCGAGTAGTCCACCTACTTCTAGGGTAGGGGTGAGCCCAACCATAGCCCTGCGTGTTTGAGGTAAAGATCCGACTTTTATCATATTTTGAGCATCTACTACTTGTTATGTGTTTATTACCCATCTAATTGAGGTCCATGCTAACAACTTGGATTGTAAACATAAAATCGGTAGATACAATTAGGGTTTCTTGAAAGAGTTGTCTAATTGTTGGAAAAGGCGAAAGCTTGGTCCTTCGATGTGATTTACATGATTATCTATTTTATTCCTGCCTTATGCATGCTTGGTTATCGTTGTCGCAAAACCCGATCTTGGAAGTTTCCTTTCATATAGTTTATTTCGAAATCCCTCAAGATTTGTTCTTTGTTTATTTCGTTTTTAAGTTTCTGTCTCCTCGATATTGACTAATTGTGGTTGATATCGAGTACTGATATTCGATCCCATATTGCTGTAGCTTCTCCTGTGTAGGTACCCGACGTCGACAAGATCTTTACTCGATATCGAGTAAGGTGTCCTCGATATCGACTAACAACCCGGGAGCTGCTGCTGCTTTATTCGACTTGTCTGATCTTCTGTCGACTAACCCTAGTTGAGATCGAGCAACTTGTAAGTCGACTTCTATTCGTGAGATTCATCCGTTGCCTAGGATCCGCTGACACGCTTCCTCGTGGATCGATCCTCACTTCCCACTACTGCATCAGGAGGAAGTCTTGTAATCATTTGCGTGGGCATAATCTGGTTTGATTTATTTTATAATATTTTGAACTCAATTTCCTCCTACAGCAACTCTCCCTACAGGCGGACATGCAAAATGCTTCAAAACTGCATCTAAGCTTAAGGCACTTCAATGTGGTTTTTATTGGCCTAATCTTTTCAGGGATGTGCAGGCTTATGTCACTTCATGTGATGAGTGCCAAAGAGTGGGCAATATTACTTGGAAGAATAAGACACCACTCACAGGGATTTTGGAGGTTGAGCTATTTGATGTGTGGGGAATTGACTTCATGGGACCATTCCCTGCTTCAGGACCCTACAAATACATCCTTGTGGCGGTCGACTATGTCTCTAAATGGGTTGACGTTGTTGCAACTAGGACCAACGACGCAAAGGTAGTTTCAAAGTTTGTTAAAACTAACATATTTCCGCGCTTTGGTGTTCCTAGAGTTCTTATTTCAGACGGTGGCTCACATTTCATCGAGAGAGGATTTGAGGCTCTTTTGGCTAATTATGGGGTAACGCACGGGGAGGCAACACCTTATCATCTCCAAACTAGTGGTCAAGTGGAGGTCTCTAATCGTCAAATCAAAGTCATCTTGGAAAAGACAGTTTCTAGCTCAAGGAAGGATTGGTCATCTAAGCTTGATGATGCGCTATGGGCTTATAGGACGGCTTACAAAACACCGCTGCGAACAACTCCTTACAACTTGGTTTATGGCAAGTCTTGCCATTTACCTGTCGAGCTGGAGCATAAGGCAATGTGGGCCCTCAAGGAGCTTGTTGTAGGAGGAAATCGAGAATGCACATGAAATGCGAATAAAGCAAAGCAAACCAGATTCCGTCCCTTGCAAATAATTACAAGACTTCCTCCAGATGTAGCAAAAGGAAGTCAGGTTTGATCCTCGAGAAAGCTCGTCAGCGGATCCTAGGTAGCGGCAAAATCTCACTCGATTTCGACTCCAAGGAACAACTCAATATCGACTAGAGGGAGTCAATATCGACTTAGTTCTGTCGATTTTGGCTCAGGTCACTCGATATTGACTTAGTTCAGTCAATATCGACTAGTGTCTCCTCGAAATCGACCTGTTGTGCAGAAACAAAAACGAACAACGGTCTTTCTAGATCGAAGGTCAGAAGTCGATATCGACCTATAGGAGGTCAATATCGAGTAGGGCAACAGTAGGAAAAATAAAGAACAAAGCTTTTGTAAATTTCGGAATTAACTTTATATAAAAGAAAACTTCCAAGATCAGGGTTTGCAACGACAATAACCAAGCATGCATAAGGCAAGATAAATAACGATAATCATGCAAATTGCATAGAAAGATCAAGCTTTCGCCTTTTCCAACAATTAGACAACTCTTTCAAGAAACCCTAATTATATCTACCGATTTTATGTTACCAATCCAAGTTGTTAGCATGGATCTCCATTGAATGGGTAATAAACACATAAAAGGCAGTAGATGCTCAAAACATGAAAAAGGTCGGATCTTTACCTCAAATACGCATGGCTATTGTCGGGCTCACCCCAACCCCAGAAGTAGGTGGACTACTCGCTCTTCATTGCAATTGCAGACATTGTTGATTGAAAAGAAACAACTTGCATAAACTATATTCAAAGTATTTACAATCCCGGCACTCAACTTTCGTAAAATGCCAAAACCCTAAAACCTTTGAACTCCTAAAACTTCTTTGTGGAACTGCTTCTCTAGCTTCTGAATTGAATGAATGAAAAACCAGCCACATGGGCTGTATTTATAGGCTTCCAATCCTTGCTAATCAAGGTAGGAAATTCTATCTATATCTCTATCTACCATAGAAGATATAATTCGAAAAAGATAAATCCTTAGGGTAATTAATTGTTCAACCCTTAGGATAAATAAAAAGATAAAAAGATAAATATCTAAAATCTTCATGTGTCAGAATCTTCTCTCGGAAATATCTCCATCGGATTCGGGATAAAACTTTAAGTAAAGCCCGGAATTGACCCGGACCCGTCGCTGTGAGTTGGTCGATATCGACCAAGACATGTCGATATCGAGTAACTTTTCTCGGCTCTTCTTCTCTGCTACTCGATTCCGGTTCCTGGGATGAAAATCGTGTCGATTTTTGGTCGATATCGACTAAGTTAAGTCGATATCGAGTAGAATCTTCAGCTTCTTTCCGTCCTGACTCGGCTTTGGTTTATGAGGAAGATATTGAGTCGATTTTGTGGTCGATATTGAGTTACTGAGGTCAATATCGACTTGCCCTTTTTCTTCACTTCTTGCTTCTGGTCCATATCGGTTTGACTCTTGAATTTTCGACCAGATTGAGTCGATATTGACCTGTGCTCAATTTCTCTTTCTGTTTTTTAAACGCATTTTCCCGAGTTCCCGTTCGTCGGATTGACGTATATAGGCATGAGTTGGAAAGCTCTTTTCGAGGGCTACAACTCTCATGAAGACATCAGAACTTGAATTAGAATGATGAATGCCGAAAAAAGGCCTTTTCTTCGGCTGCACCATCCTTAGCTTCTTCATGAGTTTCCTTTAAGCTCCAAAGTGCGTTCGATTTCTGCGAATTTGAACAAAAACTAGTGTAGACTCTATAATTTGGCAATTAAGCATAAACTACATAGATTATGTATAAATCTAGCCCAAATGCATGAAATGCATGCAGAAATCGATATAAAAGTAGATATACAAGATTGCATAAAACATGGACATCAAATCACCCCATACTTAAGCTTGCTTGTACCCAAGCAATAACTTGGATGGTCATTCAGGGGAAGAATTTAAAACTCTCAACATCATAGATTCATTCTCATATATCCCTGCAGTCAATTACCTTCATTGAAAAGGTACTTGTGCCACAAATCCATGCATGTGCAAATAAAAAGCAACATCTACTCACAAAAGGAGAGTTATGCAAAACATTCATAAGTGACAAACACCATATAACATCTCCATAATGTAACATCATTCTCAACATAATCCCCGGATAGGAAATAAGGTAAAAAATGGCAATATATAGAACATGTGGAGCAATGACTGAAATATGGCATATATATGGCTTTTTTTATACATAAGCATAGGTAAGGCTAGGAATATAAACATATGAGCATTATATGGAAATATAAAGTCCTCTATCCTCTTATCATGCAACATGTCAAAAGCAACTTCAAAATTTACCTCCTTCTATGGTTTTCAATAAAATATGCACTTCATTGTGACTTCCCTTTACTAGGCGATTTCATGCTATATCTCTAATGAATCCAATTTTGCATCGTCAAGTTCAATAAAGCTTCCATGACACTATTTTTTTGAACAATTTATAAGCATTGGGAGATGTCTCATAGAGCTTTGAGTTTAGTAATTAAGCACAAAATTTAAAATTTTACTCAAAATTCACCATGAAAAACCAAAAACAAGAATAAAATATATAATAATAATGAGCTCTTCCCCCACCTCATACTTAGAATATACAGTGTCCCCACTGTATGAAAATCAAATAAAACAAGAGTAAAGGAAGGAACTCACCGAATAACGCGCCATAGGGTCGAAATAGGGCTGATGTAGGTTGCCAGGAGTCGATATCCACTAGGTGTAGGTCGATATTGACTACAATTTGCCCGATTCCAAGTATGCAGCTTGTCGAAATTGGGTGGATAGGTCGATATTGACCAACTTCACTTGATATTGAGTAAGTTGGGTCAAAATTGACTGGTCTGTCACTTCTTCTGCTGGGTCGATTTCTACCTCAGGGGTCAATATTGACTGATTTAGGTCGATATTGACCAGGTTGGCTTGACTCCATTTTTTTTTTCTTTCGACCTGCAGAATTTGTTAGTTTTTCCCGCAAAAAGATAAGATTCCACATGAAGTATTCAAAGTCAAAAACAAAAACAAAACCAAAACCAAAAGTTTCAAAGTCCCAAAAAAAATCCAAAAGTTTTATGTACATGCTCTAGATTTTAGAGTCGCTAGGCCGACTTCTCCGCTTGAGCATTAGCCTGGCTCATCTTTGTCCGGAGGTATAGGTGGGTCTGGTGGTTCCTCCGGTGGTGGGATGTCATACGGGGGCATCATGTGAAGAAGCTTAAACCTCCCTGGGTGAACGCTCCATGGCTTCATCCATTCATCCTCATGGGCTCCAACTGGCATGCATAAAGGAATATATAAAGGAAATTTGCATACCTCATCATCATACCTCTTCCGCTTCATTGGTTGATTTGTTTGCACATTTCCGCCCCAGCAAAACGGTGGAGTGGGAAGAGATATTTCCACCTCATCTTGCGGAGCTTCTTGCCACTTTGCGAGGACCCCATACTTGAATATGAACATCGGTTGCTCAAAATCGTCGGGGAGAGCCTTCACCTTATAAGGCGAAAGTGACTTTGAAACAACATGGGCAACGATGTCCAACTTCTTCTTTTCTGGCTCTTTTTCTTCTTGAGGTCCTTCAAATGGTTTTTCAAAGACAGATAGCGAATTTGGAATTGAGATAGCGGAAGGACATACCTGGGTATCGACTATAGATAGGTCAATATCTACTGGAGATGGGTCGACATCGACTAGGTGTTAGTCGAGGTTGTCCTCGGGTTCGGATCCTTCTTCTAGTGGGATTGAGGCTTCTCTTGGTGATTTTGACGATTCTTTTAGCTGTCAAAATGCGCGTACTCCCTCAAGCCATGCCTCCTCATCAACGATGTATAGCCATATCAAATATTCCAATTCTTTTGCATACTATCTCGCTCTTTCCCTTTTGAAATACTCGGAGGTGTCCTGCATATACCTGTAGAAGAAAACTCAAAGAAAACGTGAGATCTAACTACCTAAGGCGCGAATGATTGCTTCCCCGGCAACGGCGCCAATTTGTTGTAGAAGGAAATCGAGAATGCAAATGAAATGCGAATAAAGCAAAGCAAACCAGATTCCGTCCCTTGCAAATAATTACAAGATTTCCTCCCGATGTAGCAAAAGGAAGTCAGGTTCGATCCTCGAGGAAGCCGGTCAGCGGATCCTTTGTAGCGGAAAAATCTCACTCGATTTCGACTCCAAGGAACAACTCAATATAGACTAGAGGGAGTCAATATCGACTTAGTTCAGTCGATTTTGTCTCAGGTCACTCGATATTGACTTAGGTCAGTCAATATCGACTAGTGTCTCCTCGAAATCGACCTGTTGTGTAGAAACAAAAACGAACAATGATCTTTCTGGATCGAAGGTCAGAAGTCAATATCGGCCTATAAGAGGTCAATATCGAGTAGGGAAACAGTAGGAAAAATAAAGAACAAAGCTTTTGTAAAATTCAGAATTAACTTTATATAAAAGAAAACTTCCAGGATCAAGGTTTGCAACGACAATAACCAAGCATGCATAAGGCAAGATAAATAACGATAATCATGCAAATTGCATAGAAAGATCAAGCTTTTGCCTTTTCCAACAATTAGACAACTCTTTCAAGAAACCTTAATTGTATCTACCGATTTTATGTTTACAATCCAAGTTGTTAGCATGGATCTCAATTGAATGGGTAATAAACACATAAAAGGCAGTAGATGCTCAAAACATGATAAAGGTCGGATCTTTACCTCAAATACGCATGGCTATTGTTGGGCTCACCCCAACCCTAGAAATAAGTGGACTACTCGCTCTTCATCGCAATTGCAGACATTGTTGATTGAAAAGAAACAACTTGCATAAACTATATTCAAAGTCTTTACAATCCCGGCACTCAACTTTCGTAAAATGCCAAAACCCTAAAATCTTTGAACTCCTAAAACTTCTCTGTGGAACTACTTCTCTAGCTTCTGAATTGAATGAATGAAAAACCAGCCCCATGGGCTTTATTTATAGGCTTTCAATCCTTGCTAATCAAGGTAGAAAATTCTATCTATATCTTTATCTACCATAGAAGATATAATTCTAAAAAGATAAATCCTTAGGGTAATTAATTGTTCAACCCTTAGGATAAATAAAAAGATAAAAAGATAAATATCTAAAATCTTCATGTGTCAGAATCTTCTCTCGGAAATATCTCCATCGAATTCGGGATAAAACTTTAAGTGAAGCCCGAAATCGACCCGGACCCGTCGCTGTGAGTTGGTCGATATCGACCAAAACATGTCGATATCGAGTAACTTTTCTCGGCTCTTCTTCTCTGCTACTTGATTCCGGTTCCTGGGATGAAAATCGAGTCGATTTTTGGTCGATATCGACTAAGTTAAGTCGATATCGAGTAGAATCTTCAGCTTCTTTCCGTCCTGACTCGGTTTTGGTTTATAAGGAAGATATTGAGTCGATTTTGTGGTCGATATTGACTTACTAAGGTCAATATCGACTTGCCCTTTTTCTTCACTTCTTGCTTCTGGTCCATATCGGTTTGACTCTTGAATTTTCGACCAGATTGAGTCGATATTGACTTGTGCTCAATTTCTCGTTCTGTTCTTTAAACGCATTTTCCCGAGTTCCTGTTATTCGGATTGACGCATATGAGCATGCGTTGGAAAGCTCTTTTCGAGGGCTACAACTCTCATGAAGACATCAGAACTTGAATTAGAATGATGAATGCCGAAAAATGGTCTTTTCTTCAGCTGCACCATCCTTAGCTTCTTCATGAGTTTCCTTTAAGCTCCAAAGTGCGTTCGATTTCTGCGAATTTGAACAAAAACTAGTGTAGACTCTATAATTTGGCAATTAAGCATAAACTACATAGATTATGTATAAATCTAGCCCAAATGCAATTAAATGCATGCAGAAATCGATATAAAAGTAGATATAAAAGATTGCATAAAACATGGACATCAAATCACCCCATACTTAAGCTTGCTTGTCCCCAAGCAATAACTTGGATGGTCATTCAGGGGAAGAATTTAAAACTCTCAACATCATAGATTCATTCTCATATATCTCTGCAGTCAATTACCTTCATTGAAACGGTACTTGGGCCACAAATCCATGCATGTGCAAATAAAAAGCAACATCTACTCACAAAAGGAGAGTTATGCAAAACATTCATAAGTGACAAAGCATTAATAATCAAGAGGACTTTAATTAAGCTCAATAAGGAGTAGATTGGTAAAATGCTAAAGGTGGGTAACATTCGGCAATGTGGTGCTAATAATCCGGGGAAATGGAGTACTTTCCAATTTTCATACCACATTCATTCTTCATAAGATTTCTCACCTTTCATAATGCTTTTACCTCTCTAACCTCGGCACTGCCTTCTCGCGAGTCGCAAACATGGGTGTCATGAATGGCCCCGGATACTTAGTGCTTTGGACTCCTCACCTGTGTGTCCCATCTCACTGAACTATTATCTCAGTAAGCAGGGTCGATCTACCTTTATCTCCCGAGGTGACCGGATTTTTTTCTCACTCATTAAATTTTCCATATATTTTAAGCATTCCTTCCGAACTCCAAATAATGATAACAACAACACAAACACCATATAACATCTCCATAATGTAACATCATTCTCAACATAATCCCCGGATAGGAAATAAGGTAAAAAATGGCAATATATAGAACATGTGGAGCAATGACTGAAATATGGCATATATATGGCTTTTTTTATACATAAGCATAGGTAAGGCTAGGAATATAAACATATGAGCATTATATGGAAATATAAAGTCCTCTATCCTCTTATCATGCAACATGTCAAAAGCAACTTCAAAATTTACCTCCTTCTATGGTTTTCAATAAAATATGCACTTCATTGTGACTTCCCTTTACTAGGCGATTTCATGCTATATCTCTAATGAATCCAATTTTGCATCGTCAAGTTCAATAAAGCTTCCATGACACTATTTTTTTGAACAATTTATAAGCATTGGGAGATGTCTCATAGAGCTTTGAGTTTAGTAATTAAGCACAAAATTTAAAATTTTACTCAAAATTCACCATGAAAAACCAAAAACAAGAATAAAATATATAATAATAATGAGCTCTTCCCCCACCTCATACTTAGAATATACAGTGTCCCCACTGTATGAAAATCAAATAAAACAAGAGTAAAGGAAGGAACTCACCGAATAACGCGCCATAGGGTCGAAATAGGGCTGATGTAGGTTGCCAAGAGTCGATATCCACTAGGTGTAGGTCGATATTGACTACAATTTGCCCGATTCCAAGTATGCAGCTTGTCGAAATTGGGTGGATAGGTCGATATTGACCAACTTCACTTGATATTGAGTAAGTTGGGTCAAAATTGACTGGTCTGTCACTTCTTCTGCTGGGTCGATTTCTACCTCAGGGGTCAATATTGACTGATTTAGGTCGATATTGACCAGGTTGGCTTGACTCCATTTTTTTTTTCTTTCGACCTGCAGAATTTGTTAGTTTTTCCCGCAAAAAGATAAGATTCCACATGAAGTATTCAAAGTCAAAAACAAAAACAAAACCAAAACCAAAAGTTTCAAAGTCCCAAAAAAAATCCAAAAGTTTTATGTACATGCTCTAGATTTTAGAGTCGCTAGGCCGACTTCTCCGCTTGAGCATTAGCCTGGCTCATCTTTGTCCGGAGGTATAGGTGGGTCTGGTGGTTCCTCCGGTGGTGGGATGTCATACGGGGGCATCATGTGAAGAAGCTTAAACCTCCCTGAGTGAACGCTCCATGGCTTCATCCATTCATCCTCCAGGGCTCCAGCTGGCATGCATAAAGGAATATATAAAGGAAATTTGCATACCTCATCATCATACCTCTTCCGCTTCATTGGTTGATTTGTTTGCACATTTCCGCCCCAGCAAAACGGTGGAGTGGGAAGAGATATTTCCACCTCATCTTGCGGAGCTTCTTGCCACTTTGCGAGGACCCCATACTTGAATATGAACATCGGTTGCTCAAAATCGTCGGGGAGAGCCTTCACCTTATAAGGCGAAAGTGACTTTGAAACAACATGGGCAACGATGTCCAACTTCTTCTTTTCTGGCTCTTTTTCTTCTTGAGGTCCTTCAAATGGTTTTTCAAAGACAGATAGCGAATTTGGAATTGAGATAGCGGAAGGACATACCTGGGTATCGACTATAGATAGGTCAATATCTACTGGAGATGGGTCGACATCGACTAGGTGTTAGTCGAGGTTGTCCTCGGGTTCGGATCCTTCTTCTAGTGGGATTGAGGCTTCTCTTGGTGATTTTGACGATTCTTTTAGCTGTCAAAATGCGCGTACTCCCTCAAGCCATGCCTCCTCATCAACGATGTATAGCCATATCAAATATTCCAATTCTTTTGCATACTATCTCGCTCTTTCCCTTTCGAAATACTCGGAGGTGTCCTGCATATACCTGTAGAAGAAAACTCAAAGAAAACGTGAGATCTAACTACCTAAGGCGCGAATGATTGCTTCCCCGGCAACGGCGCCAATTTGTTGTAGGAGGAAATCGAGAATGCAAATGAAATGCGAATAAAGCAAAGCAAACCAGATTCCGTCCCTTGCAAATAATTACAAGATTTCCTCCCGATGTAGCAAAAGAAAGTCAGGTTCGATCCTCGAGGAAGCTGGTCAGCGGATCCTTGGTAGCGGCAAAATCTCACTCGATTTCGACTCCAAGCAACAATTCAATATCGACTAGAGGGAGTCAATATCGACTTAGTTCAGTCGATTATGGCTCAGGTCACTCGATATTGACTTAGGTCAGTCAATATCGACTAGTGTCTCCTCGAAATCGACCTGTTGTGCAGAAACAAAAACGAACATCGATCTTTCTGGATCGAAGGTCAGAAGTCGATATCGGCCTATAGGAGGTCAATATCGAGTAGGGCAACAGTAGGAAAAATAAAGAACAAAGCTTTTGTAAAATTCGAAATTAACTTTATATAAAAGAAAACTTCCAAGATCAAGGTTTCCAACGACAATAACCAAGCATGCATAAGGCAAGATAAATAACGATAATCATGCAAATTGCATAGAAAGATCAAGCTTTCGCCTTTTCCAACAATTAGACAACTCTTTCAAGAAACCTTAATTGTATCTACCGATTTTATGTTTACAATCCAAGTTGTTAGCATGGATCTCAATTGAATGGGTAATAAACACATAAAAGGCAGTAGATGCTTAAAACATGATAAAGGTCGGATCTTTATCTCAAATACGCATGGCTATTGTTGGACTCACCCCAACCCCAGAAGTAGGTGGACTACTCGCTCTTCATCGCAATTGCAGACATTGTTGATTGAAAAGAAACAACTTGCATAAACTATATTCAAAGTCTTTACAATCCCGGCACTCAACTTTCGTAAAATGCCAAAACCTTAAAATCTTTGAACTCCTAAAACTTCTCTGTGGAACTACTTCTCTAGCTTCTGAATTGAATGAATGAAAAACCAGCCCCATGGGCTTTATTTATAGGCTTTCAATCCTTGCTAATCAAGGTAGGAAATTCTATCTATATATCTATCTACCATAGAAGATATAATTCTAAAAAGATAAATCCTTAGGGTAATTAATTGTTCAACCCTTAGGATAAATAAAAAGATAAAAAGATAAATATCTAAAATCTTCATGTGTCAGAATCTTCTCTCGGAAATATCTCCATCGGATTCGGGATAAAACTTTAAGTGAAGCCCGAAATCGACCCGGACCCGTCGCTGTGAGTTGGTCGATATCGACCAAAACATGTCGATATCGAGTAACTTTTCTCGGCTCTTCTTCTCTGCTACTCGATTCCGATTCCTAGGATGAAAATCGAGTCGATTTCTCGATTTTTGGTCGATATCGACTAAGTTAAGTCGATATCGAGTAGAATCTTCAGCTTCTTTCCGTCCTGACTCGGTTTTGGTTTATGAAGAAGATATTGAGTCGATTTTGTGGTCGATATTGACTTACTGAGGTCAATATCAACTTGCCCTTTTTCTTCACTTCTTGCTTCTGGTCCATATCGGTTTGACTCTTGAATTTTCGACCAGATTGAGTCGATATTGACCTGTGCTCAATTTCTCGTTCTGTTCTTTAAACGCATTTTCCCGAGTTCCCGTTCGTCGGATTGACGCATAGGAGCATGCGTTGGAAAGCTTTTTTCGAGGGCTACAACTCTCATGAAGACATCAGAACTTGAATTAGAATGATGAATGCCGAAAAATGGCCTTTTCTTCGGTTGCACCATCCTTAGCTTCTTCATGAGTTTCCTTTAAGCTCCAAAGTGCGTTCGATTTCTGCGAATTTGAACAAAAACTAGTGTAGACTCTATAATTTGGCAATTAAGCATAAACTACATAGATTCTGTATAAATCTAGCCCAAATGCATGAAATGCATGCAGAAATCGATATAAAAGTAGATATAAAAGATGGCATAAAAACATGGACATCAGAGCTCAACATGGATCTCGACGAGGCAAGTAAGAAACGCTTTATTGATTTACAGGAGTTAGAGGAGCTAAGGTTGAAAGTCTATCTGAATGCCGAAATCTACAAGGAGCGCATCAAGAGATGGCACGATAAGAAATTGGTGCCAAAGACATATGAGGTAGGTGACAAAGTGCTTTTATATAATTCTAGACTGCGTTTGTTCTCAGGGAAGCTCAGGACAAGATGGAGTGGACCTTTTTTTGTTTACCACATATACCCTCATGGAGCAGTTGAGTTAATTGGCATTGATGGAACCACCTTTAAGGTAAATGGGCACTTGATCAAGAAATACTATGACAAAGAAGACCCGGAAGAGGAGATTCGCGTCACCCTGGCGTTGGTCAAAGCCTAAAACAGGGAAGTGGGTCGAGCTAACGACCTAAAACTTAGCGCTTACGGGAGGCAACCCTCCTTTTTCTACTCCTTTTTTTAATTCTATTTTATTTTATTTTATTTTCTTGAAATTCGTGCATAATCTCTTCTCGTTGTTAAATTCAAGCATTCAAGAGTGGTTCCCTATCATTCGAGTTCTTCTTGTCGGGTAAAACCCATCAGGTAAGTGGGAGGTTCCAGGTAAGTTTTCTTTCTCTAAAAAAAACATAAAAAGAAAAATAAATAAATAAATAAATAAAAATACGAAAATTTCGCGAGGTACCCTCGTGGTATAGCAATTTTCGCCGGGTGTACAAAAGTTTGACATATTTCGCGTGGTACCCCTGTGTTTTGGATTGATTTTGTCTCGCGCCCTCGTGGGTTAAAATTAACGGAAAAAGCCATCTCTGTTAGATTTCGATTAAAAAAAAAAGAAAAGAAAGAAAGAAAGCCAGAAAAGAAAGAAACACAGACGCACGAAGCAAGAGGAGTTCGAAACTATCAGAGACGAAGGCAGACATTCGAACTGTTCGAAGTGGCTGCCAGCGAGAACGGTGAGAGAAAGGAAGAAGAAGACCAGAGAAGCGGCTAGAGGGCGGCGACGGTGTCTGAGGGCGGTGGCGAAACAGGTGAGTATCTTTCCCTTTAATCTAGGGTTTGGGGATTTAGGGGTTAGGGGTGAGGATTCGAATTGTTGAAATTGACTGGATGATTCGAACTCTTGGGGATTTAGGGGTTAGGAATTAGTGCCGAATCGTCCACAAAGCTTTTGTTTGGGTGATTAGAACTCTTGTTCGAAATCTCAGAGAACATTTGCATTTTTGTGAATGTTGAATTGATGCTTTTATTTATCTAGGATTGATGTGAATTGGGTGTGTTGAATGGATGCTTTAGATGGGCATTTGCATTTGTTTGAATTTTAGCATGTACAGTGAGCAGTCGAGGAAATGCTGTGAATATTTGCATTATTTTACACGAGTCCTGGAATGTTATACTGTGAGAATTTGCATTATATTCCACGAGTCCATGTACTCAATTATACTTTTACCATAAAGAAAATGTTTTCATTATAATTAAAGTGAGTAGGCTTTCTCATAACTATGTATTGATGTGATTATATGGGAGAGCTTTTTCTAATTTGTGTAAGAAATTGATTTGGATTCATTCTAATGTTCTGCTGACTCTGAAGTGTGGAAGGAGTTTTCATCTAAAAAATGACTTGACAATCTCATGCGTTTTTACTTTGTTTAGTTTTATTTTTCTTTTTCATCTTATGGTACAAGCTGTCTGCTTCTATTCAATGACCTTATGTGAATTATTTGTCAAAATAACAGTTTTACATTTCTGGACAAATGTTTATGTGTAGAGCCCCAAGCCCATCCTTGAGAGACTGTATTTCAAGAAGAGTTGTGCTTTTTCCTCAACTCAACATGCAAAGGTAGTGGTCCAAAATGAATTGATAGTTTTGGAGAATCCATCTTTGGTGTATAAAAATTATCCTTTGTTCCTCTATAATACAATGTCTTCACAACATATTTTCATTTGTGTGTTTTCAATTAGTCTATTAGCTCAAAGGCAGAGCAATGTGTGATTACACATGATGTGGGTTCAACTCCCACATAGACTCCAAATTTAAAGGATGAAAAGTAGCACTTGGCTAAGTTTTGCTTAATTTTGTATCTAATATTAACCCTTATTAAAGAAAGTTTATTGAATCTCTGCTGAACTTTGCAATACTAGAGAGCATGTTTGGCTTGAAATTTTTGCAATTAGTGGAAGTAAGAGTACCATAGCCATATCTTGGTGGAGTATTTGCCTATATTACTTCATCATAACCACACAAACATAGAGAGCCTATGCAGGAGTTGAACCCGCATCTTTGTGCATGAGCACAATGCTCTTCCATTTGAGCTAATAGGCTTAAAACATTTTGTTGCCATGCCAAAGCAAGATGCAGCAAAATCGCAAAAAAAAAAGTGCAGTGGCTGGTCTAAATTGAAACAAAATGGGTAATTCCATTGTAGAGAGAGACAATTAATCAACAGGAAAGAAGCAACAAAGAAACCCTGCAAGAAATTTGATAACCTAACTATTCTAGTATAATAACTCAGACTCGTGCGCTGCTCTTCATATTTTGAGATTCAAACATGCAAAAATTAATATCATAAAAAAATATAGGAAAGACAGGGGAAACTTACACTATACTAGATCTCCAAAGCAATATACCTTTCACATTTTTCTCTGTATGCTGCACAAATTAGAACAAAGAAAATTGATCGTGAAGCCTTCAAGTGTTGGTAAAAATAACTCCATTCCTAGAAAGCCTGAAAATAAGAACCTACAAAATATAGCTGGAAATGTTAATGCCAAAAATAAACAATCAAGATCAACTTCGATAGGATGAATAAGAATGCAAAGCCAGGGTGATGCCAACAAAGATAAATCATATCGATGCACAACGAGAAAAATCAAACCCATGCTTCATAAAACAAGAAATGAAACCAAACATAATATCAACTGAAAAGAGACTGTAACACAACAAATAATAAAAATGACGCCCATCTTACAAATCTTAAGAGTCTTTTTAAGGATTTGGAAATTTTAAAAGGCAATCCTTCGCCTAGATCAAAACCTATAATTATAAATCCAGGTAACAAGACTAAAAATCTTATGTCAAAGCCTATAGATTAAAGGATCTTGCTAAAATTCATATGGTAGTTAATCTTCTTGGACCATATTCGGTTGCTGTTAATATTCTTCCCAACATGCTTATGCATGGAAATCAGCACTTCTCATCATTATCCAATATCCACACCTTACCTGGGTGTTTGGACTTTGGACAGGGAAAAAAATGGAAAAGGGAAAACCTCCATAAAAACCCCATAATAAGTTGAACAAAAATACATTCATTTCACAAAATACAAGAGAATCCCCTTTCATTCCTCATCATCTTCAACTTTTACCATTTCTTTTTCTTTTTCCTAAATATATAACTAACAAGTCACATTTGCATTAGAGTGAACACTTTCTCTTATTTCTTGAGCCTACCCATTTGCAAAATCTGAATTGCAAACACTTTCTCTCATTTCTTAAACCTACAACCCTAATTCTATCTCAGTATCTCCATGGAAAAATCTGAATTGCAGCAAAAAGGTATCAAAGAGTGAGAACTAGGATTCTATGTAAATCCAGAATTTTAGATAAACAAGTATGGTTCTATGTAAATAAAAAAACAGGGTTATTGCAAATCGAAATTGTATCAAGACAAGTGGGAAACAAAGAGCGAGAAAGCAAAATTGCAGAGAAACCAATCTGTTATCTGAAGAGCATGTAAGTGAAATATAGCAACTCAACCTCAAAAATCAATTTCTTTGCCATATTCCACCCCTAATTCGAAACTCAATCTCCAAAATCTCAAATTCACATAAGATAGCAAATCCATTACTCAAATTCGGCAACAATTACTAACCCCTAAATCCCCAAGAGTTCGAATCATCCAGTCAATTTCAACAATTCGAATCCTCACCCCTAACCCCTAAACCCCCAAACCCTAGATTAAAGGGAAAGATACTCACTTGTTTCGCCACCGCCCTCAGTCACCGTCGCCGCCCTCTAGCTCCTTCTCTGGTCTTCTTCTTCCTTTCTCTCACCGTTCTCGATGGCGGCCACTTCGAACAGTTCGAATGTCTGCCTTCGTCTCTGATAGTTTCGAACTCCTCCAGCTTCGTGCCTCTGTGTTTCTTTCTTTTCTGTCTTTCTTTCTTTTTCTTTTTTTTTTAATCGGAATCTAACGGAAATGGCTTTTTCCGTTAATTTTAACCCACGAGGACGCGAGACAAAATCAACCCAAAACACAGGGGTACCACGCGAAATATATCAAACTTTTGTATACCTGGCAAAAATTGCTATACCACGGGTGAAATTTCCGAAAATATTTACAGTTTTCTTTAGCTTTCTTTCTTTTTCTTGCTTTTCTTTATTTTTTGCCTGGAAGCCTCTCTCTCTCTCCTCCCGCTTTCTCGATCTCGACGAACCTAAGCTGACCCAAGCTGCCACCCTCTTCAGCTCACCTCCTTCCTCGCACTCTTGCTGCTCTCTGCCGACCACCGTGCCTGGATTCGACCACCCTCATGTCATCCCGAGCATCTACAGCCCTCGCCGAGTCCGAGCCCTCCTCGCTGCGTTCTTGCGGTATTCACCATTGTTGCCCAGACGCGCCGCCAATAGCCTTCATCCCCAGATCCGACAAGCTTGCCCCGATTCCGGCCTCCTGAGACCCAGATCCGGCCATATCCACCACCAGAAGCCCTCGCCGAACCCTCCTCCATGTTCTTGCTGTTGCCCAGAAAACGCCGCCCACCACCTCCACCCACCAGATCCGGCCACCTCTCCCCGATTCCGGCTTCCATCAGCCCGACTCCACCAAGTCCGAGCACCCACAGCCCCACCGAACCCAGTTTCCCTCACCCGCGCTTCCAGCAGTTCAAATCACCGGCCACCTGTTGGTTTCTTGAACGAATATGAGAACCCAACCCTTAATCCTCTCTAATTACATTTTTCTTCCCCCTATTTCAACTCAAAGGTATGATTTCTCCCTCCTTTCTCTCAAAATTTCAGATTATTATATTTTTATGAGAACCTAGGTAGAAATTGGATCTAGAGTTGTGTTTTAAATGTCTAGGGTTTGAAATTTGTTGAGGAAATTGATATTTATTATTAAGGGTTAGTTTATATGGAAATTGTTATACTTGGTGGGCTGATTTTTTATTTATCTAAATTATGTCATACTTAGTTCATTTATATTATCAAGGAAATTCATGAATTTTGAGATATATGATATATTTGGAAAATTTCTTGAATTTGGAGCTTTATTTAAAATTCATATATATGTGGCATTTATTGTTTCATTATATGAGTTGTTACATGATTTGATAATATGAACTTCCTTATGCTTATTTATTATTTCTAATAGGATAGTTTATGAACTAAGTATGGGGTTATTATATATTATCTTATAAGGGTTATTTTATTTTGCAGTGTTACGGTTGGGACAAAATACCCGGAGATGAATTATTTTAAGGATTAATGACGAGGAGACACGACAGCGAGCGGAGAACCTAGCAGATCGGGTCGTCCGTAGATTTTCATAGCAGCAGCAGCCTGGTAGCTCTTCCCTAGGAGGAGCTTCTGATTACCAGATTGGATTTCACCTTCCCTACTACGGTCTACCACCTCATCAGTGAGCAGCTCTTATTACGGTTGGGACAAAATACTCAAAGATGAATTATTTTAAGGATTAATGACGAGGAGACACGACAGTGAGCGAAGAACCTAGTAGATCGGGTCGTCCGTAGATTTTCATAGCAGCAGCAGCCTGGTAGCTCTTCCCTAGGAGGAGCTTCTGATTACCAGATTGGATTTCACCTTCCCTACTACGGTCCACCACCTCATCAGTGAGCAGCTCTGTAAGTCTTTTTCCCTCCCTTTTGGTTATATTTCTTTGACAGTGAGGACACTGTCTATTTTAAGTATGGGGTGGGAGTAAAAGACTGAGTTTAGGACTTTATTTGTTTTTATGTGCTTCCAGGACTGTATTTTTAATTTTCATTTCATGGTTTGTATCGGATTTATTTAGGACATGAAACAACTCTGTATTTGAGTTTAGTTGCATATTATTTATCGCATTTGCATGGTTAATTTCCATATTATTCAAAATATGCACTTTTAAAGAAAGTTGTAAGGACATCACCCAAGCTTGCAAAAAGTTCAAAGAAAAGAGTCATGGAAGCCAAGGCTACACTCGACGATGCAAATGATGGATTCGTTAGAGATATTGCACAAGATTGCCTAGAAAAGGGAAGTCTCAATGACGTATGATTTTTTATGGTAAAACCACAAAAGTGAGGTAAATTGATGTTGCTTTTGACATTATGCACAATAAGAGGTTGGAGGATTTTAAATTTCCATATATGCTCATTTTTATACTTCTAGCCATACCTTTACCCAAGTGCATCACAAAAACCATATTATAAGCCTCATTTGCCTATATATCATTATTGCTCCACATATGCCTTATATTGCTCATTTTTACCATATACCCTATCCGGGGATTATGTCAAAAATGAAATTCATTCTATGGGGCCATTATATGGTTTGTTGTGTTGTTATGTCATTATTGGAGTTTGGCAAGAAAAATTCAAGATTTATGGAAAATTTAATGAGTGAGAAAAAAATCCGATCACCTCAGGAGATAAAGGTAGATCGACCCTGCCAGCGTTGAGATAATAGTTCCGCATGATGGGACACAAGGTGAGGAGTCCAAGGCACTAAGTATCCGGGAACATTCATGACACCCATGTTTGCGACTCGCGAGAAGGCAGTGCTGAGGGCAGAGAGGTAAAAGCATTATTATTGAAAAAAAGCATTGTGAAATGTGATGAATCTTACGAAAAAGAAATGTGGTTGAGAAAGTTTGGAAATAATGCATTTCCCCGGATTATTAGCACCACATTACCAAAAATTGCCCACCTTTTAGTCTTTTACCTATCTACTCCTTTTTGAGCTGAAATAAAATTCTCTTGATTATTGTTGCTTTGTCACATAAATTTGTTTTAGTATAAACCTCCTTTTGTGTGCAGAAATTGCTTTTCATTCACAGGCACAGATTTGTAGGCACAAAGTACCTTTTCAAGGATGGCAATTGAGTGTTGGGTAATATAACAATGAATCCATTATGTTGAGAGTCTTTGCAGGTTTCCCCTGAATGACCATCCAAGTTATTGCTTGGGGACAAGCAAGCTTAAGTATGAGGTGATTTGATGTCCACTTAAATAGCCATGTTTTTATGCACATTTTAGCTCCTTATTCTATATACTTTGCATATTTCGGGCTGGGAATATGTTGAATTTATGTAATATATGCTTATTTGCAAGAAATAGAGGTCTACATAAGTTTTGGTTTAATATTACAGAATTTGGAGCCATTCCGGGACAAAACCAAGAAGGAAGCCGAGTTTTACTCGATTTCGAGGAAAGTTCCTCGATATCGAAAAAAATGGTGAACCAGAGCCTGCTCGAGGAATGCCAGATTGAGAAGTTGAGAGAAGAACCCAACTCGAGTAACATTTTTACTTGATGTCGAGGAAATTCCTTGATATCGACCAAACCGAGAGCAGCTGTTCGAGTCCAAGTCGGGAAGAAGCTACTCGAGAAAGCCAGACAAGCCGAGATTGATGACATTTTTCCTCAATGTCGAGGAAATTCCTCGATATCGACCAAAAGATCTCTGGGCCGTGACGTTGTTGGGCCTGTCCGAGTCGAGCTGGATTGTTTGGGAGTGAAGCAAGTCTGAGTCTATCAAAGTCTATCAAGATTTATCCATGGAGAGAAGATTATTCATTAAAGACAAGAGATATTTTAGATATTTAGATATTCCCTTTAGATTTAATGTTTTATCTTTATTTAATTTTATCTTTAAAAAGTAGATATAGATTGCTTTCCTTGATTAGCAAGGATTAAGCCCTATAAATAAAGCCCATGGGGCTGATTTTCTAGTCATTCAATTTCAGAGAGAAGTAGTTCCACATAGAGTTTAGGAGTTCAGAGGTGTTAGGGTTTTGGCATTCTACGAAAGTTGAGTGCCGGGATTGTAAAGACTTTGAATTTAGTTTATGCAAGTTATTTCTTTTCTTTCAATGTCTGCGATTGCGATGAGGCGCGAGTAGTCCACCTACTTCTAGGGTTGGGGTGAGCCCAACGAGAGCCATGTCGGTGGATTAGCGATTGCAAAAGGATGTATTTTATCGTTATCTTATTCTATTCCATGTACTTCATCGTTGATTGAGAAATTGAAGAACTCATGTTGTGAAACTTGGGTAGTAATTAGGATTTCTATTCGGAAGATTATAAATTCTAATTAAGAAAATGAATAGATGCAATTAGGGTTATTTATCGCGAGATTTATATTCCTACTTGTCGGATTGGGTGAAAGCCTTCTCCTTTATCGATAAAGTCACTGCTTTTTATGATTTATATTCCGTGTTCATGGTAATCGTTGTTGCAAACCCCAATCTTGGAAGTTCTCTTTAATCCATCGGTTTAGATTCGAATTTTACATTTATTTTACCTTATGTCTTCCTCGATTTCGACCAAACTAGTCGACATCGACTACTGATTTTCGATCAACAAAGATTGCCGTAGCTTCTGAACTACAGGTACTCGACTTCGACGAATTTACTCGATATCGAGTAAATTTCCTCGATATCGACCAAAAGCCGGTAGCTATTGCTTGCTTGTTTCGACTTGTCCGACCTTCTATCGACTAAACCCTAGTCGAGGTCGGGTAATTTGTGGTCGACTTCTGCCCGTGAGATTCCTCCGCTGTTTAGGATCCGCTGACCAGCTTCCTCGAAGATCGAACCTGACTTCCTTTTGCTGCATCGGGAGGGAGTCTTGAACATTATTTGCTGGGATCCAATCAGTTTGCTTTACTTATTTCGTATTTTATTTGGAATCTCGATTTCCTCCTACAACAACCTTCCAAGTCTTCATCATCTCTTTGCAAAACCTAAAAAATAGCGTAGGGGTCTTCTACAACAGCTTCTAAATCCTCTAATACTTCAGCAAGTAGCTCATCATCACTAGCATCAGTTACACTCTCCATAAGACATAGCTCTAGAGGGTCTCGTTCATTCACCTCTGTCATGACATCTTGAGCTCCTTCATCTATTACATCAATCCTGCGACATTCATCCTCAAAAACGGCGCCAAAACTTGATGTGGTCTAAACCAACACAAGAATAGTATACCCTGAAGCAACCTTGCAAGAATACGAGATCAATTGCAGTATACGGATATCAATCACGGGGATTATATATGTATCAATTGTTATCTAGAACTAATAAGCTAAGCCAAGAAAGAGGGATTTGATTTTCAACTAAATTAAGAAAACTAAGCAAAGATTATAAAGAAAATATATATGAGAAGTAATTTTGGGGTTAAGGATTCCAACAACAATGCCACAACGAATTCAACCCGATATTCACTCGAACACCATCTTCTTAATATGTCAAATTAAAGGTAAATTATCTAAAGTCGTCACTACTTAGTTGCACTGTTCTAAAAAACCCTTCAAGACCCGCCTAGACCCCCGTCTAAACCCTTGACCTGACCTCGCCGCCAAGACCGTCAAGGTCGTTAAAACCCGCCTATACTGCAAAGATCCGCCTAGACTCCGCCTAAACCCTGCCTACACCCTAGACCCTACTCTACCGCCAAGCGGTTTTTAGAACATTGCTTAGTTGTCGCATGTTATAGTAATTGTGTCTAAATTAACCAAATCTAGATCCTTTTAAGTTCTTTATAGACCTTAGGAGAAAATCAATTAAACTTTCGATGTCGCGTTCCACCTAACGATTCACACCTAAGAATCTATGATAATTTATTAATCCTCAAGAGTCCTCAACCATTGTTTAAATGTCACAATAACAATTGTTGACTTCTCAAGTTTAATCCTAGGGTTCCGATGAAACCAATCCTCCTTTGGGGTTCATGAATTTCATCTATTTATCCAATTTCAATTCGCATCGGTAGCATCTTGAATATAAAAAGGATTCTAATCGATTGAAATCAATTAGGTTAAGCAACTAGGATCAAATCAATTCATAAAATACAGACTAAGTTCAAGCAACCATCGAAATCAAACAATTTGCGGCATTGTCGGGTTCACCCTAACCCTAGAACGGAGAATTTAGCCAAGCATGGAAGAATTCATCATCAAATCACTAAATTGAAATATGGAAATTGATAGAAAAGAAAAGACTAAAGGGGAAATACCAATCTTGAATTGAAACAATGAAAATCTCCAAGAAAATCTTCACAAAACTCTTCAAATCTAACTCCATAAAATGGTCTTTAAAACGAATGTTCAAACGAGGGTTTTCGAGAGAGCTTCAAAGATGTGTTTCTGCCCCTTAAATAATCAAGGAAAATCTCCTAATATAATATTATTAAACTCCTAAAATAATAATAAAATAATGTCAAAAGCAACCGGGTGGAAACAGGCAGATTCTGTCCGAACTGAAGAGTGCACGCCCGCGCGGCATGTTTCACGCCCGCGCGTTATGGCCGCACGCCTGCGCACTTCTCCTCTTATGGCTTGTTTCTCTGATCGGGCATCTGCACGCCCGTGCGGACAAGCTGCACGCCCGTGCACTTCTGTTTTGTAGTGAAGCCTATGATGCACGACCCCCTCGCTCCTTATGCTCTTGCTTCTTCGCTTTTTATCCTCGTTCCTCCTACATGATTTTTGCTCGACTCTTCTTATCTTATGTACCCATATCAAATGTCCTCTAGCGATCTCCTCCGAGATCCCAAAAACTCCTGAAAACACAACAAAAAAGACAGTAGATCTCTATCCTAGAAACTAAACATGAAACCTCTAAAAACACATAAAACATATTATAAATGACACAAACCTATGCTAAATGCATGTCCTAAATAATGCAAATTATGATAACATCAAGGCGTAAGGGATTAATTGTGCTCTTTGTGCTTTAATCTAATCAAACTAAGATGTGAGGAATTCGTAGAGAACACGTTAATTGGATTCAACGACCAATGATGCCAACCAATGTCGAGAATTTGTGGATGGAAACATCTCATTTATCTACTATTTTCATTAGTTTATATTAGTTCTTTTATTTACTTTATTCTCATATTTTGCCTTTCAATCAATAATTGCACAATTCTTGGAAATACTTGTTTCTCTGTGGGATCGGCCCCTTACTTGGTTCATATACTAGCTTGTTTGTTTGGGAATTATTTTGATAAGGGAAATCAACGACTTTCCCTCCGTCAAATTGGCGTCGACGTTGTCAGGGAATCAAGTTTATTTCTTTGTTTTGTGTGTTTATTGATTTGTATATATATCTTACCCCGTCGTGATTCTATCTTACGGTTCACAACACCCTACTACTAGTCTTTCAAGATGAAGTTATTTCAGTATGAAGGAGAATACTTTCACCGATTTCTCAAAAGATTTGAAGATGAGGTGGCCTTCCGTTATTCATTGGGTATTCAATATAGTTGGAAAGAAGAAGTTAGTTGTGTGCTTGAGGGCATGACTCTTAGCTCCAAAATATTCGCCTTCCGTTATTCATTCGCCGAATTATGGGATATGTTCTGCTATATGGGCGACCTAGCGGTGGAGGATGAACGCAAGAGCTTATTGGAGCAAGTGAGTCAAATTGTTGATAAAATCTCTAACATATTCAAGAGTTATGAGGAAAATATGAAGATGCATGATAAGCCTAACGATGAGCCTACAGTACAAGTGGCATCCGCCGGTTCTCTGACGGCACCCGCCGTTACTTCTGAAGAAAGATCAGGCGACAGTATAGAGGGGGAAGGAAGCCTGATACCCATTGACGTGGAGTCTCATGAGTCATGACATGACGAACCGTGTGTTTTGGCCCCTACCCCACCCGAAGAACCCATTCCCAACGCACCCATGGATGCATGCCCAATTGAAAATAAAGAAAAAAGCCCTATGGATACAAGCGTGGAAGAGCCTATCAAACACATTTAGTTTAACTCATTCCTTTCTTCCTACTTCACAAATTGCCAACGGATGAGGAATGTATCAATAAGAATGGCTTCTCTGACGAGGAATGGGATGAAGAAGAAGAGCTAGTGTTTCTTGAAGTGGAATCTCATGAGTGCACGCATGAGGATCCTTGGGTTTTGACTTCTACTTCATCCGATGAGCTCATCTCCACGACATATATCGAGGAAGCAAGTCCAGAGTCGATTTATGTGGCTCCTGAGCAAGGTAGCGATGCTTCTTACAATTTTGTTGATTTTGGTGAATAAGTTGATCCTTGAGAGCACTACTTCTACAAACCGCCAGCAGAACTGTGTTGGTGGTACTACATACCCTCAGCGGAAAGTCAAGCTAAACAACATAATAAGTTGAATGCATTCTTCAATTTCATATCTTTAGCTTTCAATTTTTTCATGTTTAGTGTTCATTCAAATTTTGTGGGGACACAAGAGTTTGATTTGCTTTTGAGGGCATTAGCGATGTCTGAATGAGTCTTGAAGGTAAGAAAAATAAACCGTCGAGTCTCAGACAATAAACAAGGGCGTTTCTTGGGAGGCAACCCAAGGTAAGTCTCTATTTTCATCGCTTTTAAATTCCTAGTTAGTTGTTCAATATTTCAATTTCAATAAATTTTAGAGATCCTATTCCATAGATATTGGGTTTGTAAAAGTGTTGTGGAGTTTTGGTTTGAAAGATTGGTGGAATATGGGGTTGCAAAGGAACGAGCAGCTCGGAGATGGCATTTTCGCCGCTGCGATACCTCCATTCCGCGGCCGTGAAATAACCATTTTCTTTACAGTGGCGTAATATCGACTCGGTACAAGGGGGTACCGAGTCGGGAGGTTTTGCATGAAATTGCCACCGCGAGATCCCATTTCGCAACCGCAACATCCCACAGTCGCCACTATGAGCTCCCAAGACCAGACCCCAGCGAGACCGGAGGTCTCGCGGCCGCGACTCACCAACTCGCCGCCGCGACTTCCCCATGTCTAGAAAATATAAGAGCATGTTAGTTTCCTTCTCCCCTCACCTCGAGTCTATTATTTCATTTTCTTGTCTTTTATGTTTCATTGACGACAATGAAAGATTTAAGTGTGGGGGAGGGATTTAGTCTGTCTAGTTAGGTCATGTTTCAATTTCAGTTTTGTTTTTAGTTTTATTTATTTATGCACTAGAAAATCAAAGAAAAAAAATAGAAAATGTCAAAAATTCAAAAATATTCATGCATTGCGTATATATGTTGTTGTTCAAACACCCACCTTAGTTAGCGAAACTCTACATTTTCTTATGGCATGAACATGTAAATCCTACGATTTGTTTGAATTGCTTAACCTTATTGTTCTGAAATGTTTTCTTATGGAGAATGATGGGTGATCTAATTAAGAATGTATGATTGAGCTAAAGTATGACTGAAATCCTACAAAACATGAGCCTTGTGAGATTGTTTTAGCCTTATTGGATTCATCTATATCCCTTTTGATTATATGTGTGATTTACTCTCCTTATGTTTTTACCTCTTGATATTGACGTCATTATCTATTGTCAAGACTGACTCATATGTTTGTTGATTGCAGAGTTTGTTCTTCCATGTTTAATATTTGGTTTTAGTTGCTTGTGAGTTTTGAGTGAAATAAGATGGCAATTGTTGATACAGTTAGTAACCAGAACTATGCATGACACCTATGGGTATGATTCGCACAAAACGGTGTTGAAAACTATCCACTAAGAAAGAAAGCTTGATCATTGAGTAACTGAGTTTATTCATGACACCCATGTTTCACCTCGAGTCAAAAGATGTTCAAGTGGACTTCATTCAAGTAAGTTGAGGTGTTGATGGACAGGGGCCATTCATGACACCCATGTTTGTGACCCGCGTAAGGAATACACCAAAGCCGAAAGAAATCATAGCAAGAAAAAAGAGAAAAAAATTTGGAAAAAAAGAAAAGAAAATGAAAAAAAAGAGTGAAATTCTAGAGCCAATTTGTTTATTTTTATTGTTTTCCGGAAGTGATGACATTTCGGTGGAGATTTTCTTATATTGTTGTCAATGTCAATGAGTTTAGTGCATTTTGGATTGAGTTGAGAGTTGAACTTAATTGCATAAGCACATGAGAGCATGAGTGAAACACATCTTCCTTGCGAGTAGGGCAGTTATATGAGCCGAACAGCTCAAGCTCGGCTTGGGCTCAGGCTCGGCTCGAAAAAGCTCGAGCTCGACTCGTTCGAATAGGTAAAACAAGCTGAGCTTGAACAATATTTTAGGCTCAAACCGAGCCCGAGCCGAGCTCAGAAGCTCGAGCTATTAAATTACAATAATACCCCTAGGGTTGGAGGTAGGAGGATTTAGGCGTGTCAAGGGCTTGGTTCGCCTATTGTGTCGGCCGCTTCGCTTCCTTCTCTTGCTTTTAGAGTTCTGTTCGTCCTTCCTCATCTCGCTCATCCTTCCTCACTCGCGGCTCGTCCTCCACGCGACTCAGGCGGCGCCGGCGACTTTCCCTTACTCCCAGCAGCACATCCGCCTTCTCCTTTTTTTCTCGCTCGCCGGCGACTTCCTTCTCTTGCTCGTCCTCCTAGACTCGTCCTTCCTTCTCTCGCTCACGGCTCATCCTCCTCGACTCGGACTTGTCTCTATTCGGCTGTCTTCCAACAGCACCTCGAGTCCCCGACCAAGTATGTTCTTCATCTTACTCCCTCGATCCATCCTTCATGTTCATCTTACCCCCTCGATTGAAGATCTGGTACCTCTCTAGCAGATCTGAGAAGGGCGAGTGAGAGAATGAAGCACGAACCAGTTCTGAGAAGAAGATATGACATCTCTCTCGCAGATCTGAGAAGGTTTGGCTTTTTCTCTGCCCTCGCCACTTCTTCAGTTCTTCCATCTAGCCATCGGGTTCCATCCCTTGAGAAATCTCATGGCAATTTTTCGCAGTTGTTGTATTTGTTTTTGTTGATTTTTATTTTTGTGTTAGGTTTTGTATTTTATTTTGATTGATCTGTAATTTATTTTGTTCTTCGGTTCTTCTATCAAGTTCCATCCCTTGGGAAATCTCAGATCTGGCATCTCTCTCGCCACTTCTGTATTTCTTGAATTTGTAATTGATTTTGTTGTTGTTGTATTATTTCTTCAATCTCTAATTTTGGATTTTACTAAGCTAAATATGGTTAGCTTTTACTGAATGTAAGAAGTGAATTTGTGCTTGTTGATTTTTGCACTGGATGTAAGAACAAACATAAAAAATTATACTCCAATCTATTTTGAATTTGTGGTGTACATTTATTATGGTTTTTTCATATTAGCATTGAAAGAGAAACAAGGCAACTGTTAGGCTTTGAAAATGAATTGCATGAACGAGCCATTCGAGCCGAACGAACGAGCTTGGACAACGAGCTCGAACGAGCTTAGGCTTGTTCGTTCGGCTTGATCGAGCTTAAACAAGCCGAGCTCGAACATGTAATTGGGCTCGCGATCCGAGCTTGAGCATTAAAAAAAGCTCGTTTAAAATTTAGGCTCGAGCTCGGCTTGGCTCGTTTCTCATTCGAGCCAAGCTTGAACATACCAAGCTCGTCTCGTTCGGCTCGAATATCACCCCTACTTCGAGGTTGGATGATTTCTACTTCTATGCTTTGATTGTTAAATATATGCTAGGATGTTTATTCACTTGATCATGTGCTCCTTTCAAATTGATGTTGCTTTTCATTAAGGCTATTGTATGGATGATGAACTCGTAGGTATAGGTTGCTTTTTATTATTCGCTCGAGGACTAGCGAAGCTTAAGTGTGGGGGAGTTTGATAAGGCATATTTTGACAGGCATTATACAGTAGTTTTAGTTACGTTTCATAGGTGTTTGGTTATGTTTTAGAGTTAATTTCATATCATGCTCTTTTAGTGGTAGAGTTCGGAAACTACTCTATTTTATTGATTTTATGCAGATTCGTAGTGCCAACATGGTGAGGAGCTTAGGAAGAGACCAAAGAGGATGTCAAAAGAGCATGGAACAAGCTAAGGAATGGTTAGAAGGCGATTTGGAAAGCTAAGGAGCACAAGAACAAGAGTGGAAACAAAGCATATGGAGAAATCGTCTCTTTAAGGTTCTAATCATTTGGATTCAACTTCTAAGTACGTTCTTCGTGAGAGTTATAGTCCTTGAAAAGAGGTTTCCAATACATATTCATATGAATCAATCGGATGAACGAAGACTCCAGAAAATGTGTTACAAGTTCAGTCTGCGAAGCTGTCAAGGTGGCGCCCGCCGTGGTTCAAGCAGTGCCCGTCATCCCCCTCAGTTCCGGATCTATGCAAGCGGCCCAATTTTATCTTTGTGGAAACTGTTTCTATCTATTCTAGGGTTTTTGGTCGATGGTTTGAGCCTTATATTAGACCTATTTTCATTAGTTATTCATGATTTAACATTAACATTCAGCCATTTTTCTCTATCCAATCAATTAGTATAAGTTTTGTTTTCCATTCAAGAGAAGGAATTTAGGTAAGCCATTCTTGGCTAATTCTCCGTTGTTTTCATCTACACTTTCGAGACTTGGTTGGTTGTTTTTGAGTTTTTAATGAAGTAGTATTTCTCTCTTTAATATCTTTCAATTTCCCTTGCGATTATTGTTGATGTTATTATGATTGATCACCATGATAGTATTTTGCTAGGTATTTGTTCTTTGGTAATTGAATGAATTCCGTAGTAACATGCTTAGGATTGTGAGAACCTTCGTTTGATCATGACTAAGTAGGGATTTTGACATATGTCTTAAACATCGGTTACCTTGCATACTTGGTGTTATTCATATGCTTAGATTCTTAGAAACTTGTGCTATCTTTATGTTAAATCTTTGTCATTGCTTAGTTTACATATAGGTGTAAGGGATTAATTGTACTCTTTGTGCTTTAATCTATTCAAACTAAGATGTGAGGAATTCGTAGAGAATACTTTAATTGGATTCAACGACCAATGATGCCAGCCAATGTCGAGAATTTATGGATGGAAACATCTCTTTTATGTATCCTTTGCATTAGTTTAGATTAATTCTTTTATATACGTTATTCCCATATTTTGCCTTTCAATCAATAATTGCACAATTCTTGGAAATATTTGTTTCTCTATGGGATCGACCCCTTACTTGCATCCTATACTAGTTTGTTTGTTTGGGAATTATTTTGATAAGGGAAATCAATGACTTTCCCTCCGTCAAATACCTCTCTCCGCTTCTAGGAGCTATATGATATATTCTCCCAATAGAAAATCCCCTCTTTCGCAAATCCATTCCTTGCTTTGTGCATTCCATACGAATTTTGATGGATATTGATAGTAATAAAAATCCTTCCCTTCTGCATATTTTTTATGGCACTCCATCCTAGCTAGCCATAAACATCAATCTATCGATTTTCGACGTGTTTAGGACAACATTTATAGGATCATCATCGTTATAGATGACATGTTGTTCACCTGGGAGATGAACATTCAACATTTCCACAGATGTAGATCTATAAGGGATGGGAAATGAAAAAATTCTCCAAGCTGCTTAACAAGGTAATATATACCTGCAAAAAAACATGTTGGATGGGCATTTGTTTGATTTCATCCTCACATTCAGTATGTTGAGTGGCTTCACGTGGGGTAGCCAATGTTGTCGTGACATGATCGTTACCCTTGTTTATATACTTGAATAAGTACTATATTGCTCTAGATTGGTTGCACAATTCAACATTGATATGAGCACGATACCGGAGCAATAGGGTTCTGTTATATGGAACTACATATCTATTACCTATAGTGACATCGTTTTTAATCACTATGTGTCCTTTTCTCCTTCTGTATACAGGATAACCTTGATCATCAATTTTTCTCCTCTCGATGTAGCTCTTTGGAAAATTCTTGAGACATCTACCTGCTTTCATGCAGGAAGCTCTTGAGTTGACAATTCCACATGAAGAATGAATCATTAGGCCAGTAACAATATTGAATAGAGTAGAGTCATTGACTGGATCTGGAATCTCAACAGAAATAACCCTATCAATATCTTCATCAGTAGGAATCCTGTCATCCCAATGTAAGAATAATATGATATGGGCATGGGGCAGTTCTCTCATATGGAATTCAATAGTGTATATAACTGAAAATGGGGTAAAAGTTTTTAGTGGATTATATGAAAAGAGTTTACTCAATAATGAGAAGCATAGGATACAAAAGTGGAAAATATAGATGATAAATACTAATACTAAATGATGATATGATTATCACTCACATTTTCATGACCTCACCATATTAATGCTTAACAACTAATAAAAATAGACATGTCAAACAAGTCGGGTGGGTTGGGTTTGGATCGGGTCGTCTCGGGTTCGAGTTCATTACAGGTCGGGTCATTTCGGGTTACGTCTCGGGTTCGAGTTCATTACAGGTCGTCTCGGGTTCGAGTTCATTACAGGTCGGGCCATATTTAGCGGGTTCGGGTCGACCCAACAGGTCAAGATCATTACTCTTCCAAAAAAAATTTAAATATCATTTACTATTCATGCACATTATTTAAGGATGATGAAAACATATAAAATACAATTTTTTATTATTTGTTATAGTTTCATTCTTTTTAGTTTGAATTATGAAATTATATATAATATATATAAATTGATATTTTATAAAAAAAATTATCACCCTTAAAGTCATATATGAATAGTAAATGACATTTAAAAGTAAACAGATGGAGTATTTTTAATTAGACATGGCCACAGGTCACGGGTCGGGCGGGTCAACCCGTGACCCGCTGGGTCAGGGTCAAAAGGTCAAAGGGTTGGCTCGATTTAAGGTTCAGGGTTTGGGTCGGGGAGAATATAACCCGTGACTCAGCCGGTCAACCCAATTGGTCATAAAAATTTTTTAAAACAAAGTTATTTTCTAAAAAAACTAGAATTTATATTACAATTATTATGAATTTAATTTATTCATAGTTCATAATATATAAATTCCCATGCATTGCATGTTGTGAAAATACTACTCAACCTTTGCTTTCTTTTATAGGCTTAGCATCTTTCCCTCTTTCCTCTAGTTTTCAATGTGGGATGGAATGTGGGACTAGAACAAGTAGAAACTACACCATGTCTAAAATCGAATGACTACACCATCTGTCATTCGATTTTTTCATGTCAATCCATACTTATAAATTTTAACATATACAAACACTAGTACTACACTTTATATAAATATTATTTAAACAAATATATTTTACCTATCAATTATGAAAGAAATAACGAACGGGTAACAAGAAAGTGTGAAGTTCAACAAAATACCTTAAACATTTGTGTTATTTGGTAGATCCACTATTAAATCATTCTATATCATTTTATATGATACTAAGTTAGGAGTCTTGATGATATAATTTCAAATAATACAAATATTGTTGTTGATAAAGCCGTTACACTTGTATGGTATCCTTAATGTCGAGTTTTCGTTTATTTTGAAAATGATATAGAACTTCGGATTTTCAAACACAAGAATGAAATATAATATTGGGTAATACTTTTTCAATGTGTCTTTTCATGTCATAAGCAACCCAAGTATGTAATTCCAATAACATCATCATTATGTGTATACACAACATGTGGCTAATTCAACTTTAAACGAGAAAGTTTAACATATCTATATGAAGATGAATCTAGATTTAAAATCATTGATCAAGAAATTAACATAATAATGCAAGTAAAATAAAACACTTATGATTGATTAATGGATCAACACAACTATCAATTAAATTAAATTGAAAGATTAATCCAACATAACTTGATATATTGTATCATGATGTTTCATCACCAAGTGTTATTCATTTCATTAAATCCTAAGAGGTAAACACTTTAATTATTATATTATATGTTACATCATATAATCCAAAGACTTTTTTTTTTTTACAGTAGGCAAACATTGAGAGCCGTTGCTAATAAAGCAACCTAACTCCCGGATCATCCTGAAGGATGATTTTACAAAGATCCCTATGGTAGGGAATAGAGGGTAAGTTACAAATTACACCTGATTTGGCTATATAATCCGCAGTATGGTTTGCTTCTCTAAATATATGTCGGATCTCCACTAACAAGAATTCAGCTGTAAGCCTTTGGATTTCTTCAATCTGATGTAGAATTTCCCATCTGGGCGACAGTTCTCTGTTCGCTACTTTGACCAGAATCTGATTGTCACTTTCCATAATAATCTTCCTTAGTCCCTTCTGTCTTGCTCTTTGTAGACCTAGAATCATGGCAGATGCTTCTGTTTGGATTGCTGACCCAACATTAGCTTCTTTGAAGAAAATATCAATAATATTTCCTTTAGAATCACGAATGATTCCCCCAGTCTGGCTTTTGCCAGATTGGGTAAAAGAACCATCTACATTAATCTTGTAGATAGTCTTAGGAGGTCTGGTCCATCTGGCTCTAACCCTTCTTATAGCGTTTGATTTTTGTTTTGTGTTGTGTTGTTCTTCCTTTGTCCAATCCGTAATGCTCTGGTTTATCATCTGGATCAGTACAGAGGTGCCAGTCGGGTCTTTAGACCTGAAAATTTTGTCATTCCTAATGTTCCAAATAGACTGCCATATAAAAGCTAGATCAATAAAGTTAGTGTTAGACGTATTGATTCTATATAGATTTTCACTCAGGGGGCCATGGAGATTAAGATTGTGGAAGTACAGACCTGATTTCTGCTCATATTGGGCTATGACTTCTCTTGTGTAGGTGCACTTAGTGAATAGATGAGCAACATCTTCATTTGCATGGCCACAAAGAGAGCATTGGTTAGGGACTCTGTTAACATACCTATTAAGTCTGTCAGTCGTTGGAAGACCATTAATCTTGATCTTCCAAAGGAGGTTTTTGATGCGAGGGGGGGCCTTAAGCTTCCAAATCCAGCTTTGTGAGTTATGATCTTGGGGTTGTGTAGCTAGAATTTTCTTCACCGACCTAGTAGTGAACTTACCTTCTGGGTCGGGACTCCAAATCAGGTTGTCTTGAGCCTGCCACTGGGGGATTTTTAATTGCAGAATCTTGTCGATGACTCCTTGGGGGAAGGTCTGCCTTAACACATCTTCCTTCCATAGCTTCCTGTCACAGATAAGAGATTCAACTGTCATGTTAGGATCATTTGTACCTATGTAGTCTCTTAGGTTGATCGATGGGATCCAGTTGTCTTCCCATACGTTTATAGTCGAGCCATTACCAACAACCCATAGGAGTCCTTTAAATTTTTTCCTTAGGGTGAGAAGCCTTCCGAATTGCCATGAAGCATCTTTTTTGTTGAAGCTCCTTATGCTTTCTTGTTGGAGGTATTTTTCCTTTATGATTTGTACCCATATGCTATTTTCATTTTTGTATATTTTCCAAAGAAGTTTCATTTGAAGGGCGATGTTTAATTCCTCTGCTTTTTTAAGGCCTAGGCCTCCAAGCGATTTACTTTTGCAAATGGTATCCCAGCTGATTAGAGGGATATAATCCAAAGACTTAAATTACATTATATTCCACCATATAATCTAAAGACTTTAATTACATTACATTTTACATCATATAATTTGATTCGTCGAAACATTAATTTCTCACAATTTCTTTCATATTCCATATTTATGTCCCACATCGAAAGTGTGCTATCTACCTATATTTTCTCTATATATATAGATCCTCATATCCCTACTTGTCATTCCCACAATCCAACATTTTCTTTCTCACATCTAAAGTGTGATGAAATGATGGAGTGGAATGAATATATATATATATATATATATATATATATATATATATATATATATATATAGGGTTGGGTTTGGGTACACACAACTCCAAAAGTGAGAAGGAAAGAAGCAACCTCATTGGTCGGTTTGCGTCCCTTCTCGCGCGCGTTCCACTGATCCACGCGCTTTGCTCTCGCGCGCGCGTCTCAGTCACTCTCCTCTATCAGATACAAAGTATATATATATTTTTTAAAAGTCCGCTTATCTAGTACAAGGAATCGAACTCCCGCCTGATGGGTAGCGCAAGAATCTATATCTATATCTATATATAAACCTTAAAAGTTGTGTTCATGGGCAATTTATTGCCATTATTAACTCCAAAAAAATTTTGCTATTTTTTCTTATATTCTCAATTTGCATCAAAATAACTTCTTTGGCCCAATGGTAGTAGTTGTTGATGAGAATCCCATCATCCAAGGTTCAAACCTCAACAACTACATCTTTTATTTTATTTTCCTACTTTGTCATTTTTCTACTTAATCACAATCTAATCTAATTAATTTATATATAATAATAATTTTTTTGGATATATTTATTTTATGTTTAGACTTTTGTTATATTTTATAAGCCTTTTTTAAAAAAAAAACACATTATTTGTTTTACTTTATCAAAACATCACAACTAACAATTTATTAATTAACTTATCAAATTTGAGGTCTTGAGTAGTAATTTTCACCCCGGTTACAAATTTGAGGCTTTGGGTAATAATTAAAAAAAAAAGATTATCGAATATTAAGAGATCTACCGTTATAAAAAAATAATTAATTGACCTAACTCTCTACCTTCCTATTAAACGTTAAAACTAGGAGTTATAACATAGTCACTACTCATATGCATGACTTTCTATCTTCCTAATTAATTTATAAGACTTAAATTACAATAGTAAAAGTCCATTGATAGATTTCTATAAGTATATATTTTTGGCGTTGTCAAGTATGTAGATTGAGAAAGGGATATGATCAACAGATCAAGTATAGAGAAAACTCCAGATTTGTCAATGTAAATCGAGAAAGCTTTGGATTTGTTCCTAACCATTGCTTCACAAGTTCAAATGTACGTCAAGTACAATCTCTATACTCATTACTTTTAGGTATGTTATTTTGAACTCAATACTTTTTTATAATGCTTTTATATGATTAACTATGATTTTTTTTACCGTGAATTATAAACGTGTTAACCACTTGAAGATGAAAGCGGATAAATTTTATAAACATAAGGGGAACCATACCTAATTAAGAGATAGGTTAGTACGTACCATTCTCATGATATCATTTTTCTTCCTTCAATTTTGTTTAGTAATGAATTGATGAATTGATTCAATCTGGGCACATCAATGTTGATTAATTCATGATGTTTAAGTTGTAAGTATCATTTTAAATTTATGATTCCTCAAAATAAGCTAAAATGTGCATTTGTATATATTTATTATAATGTGTAGGTTTAATTGTATATATATCTCTATATATTCTGTTGAAATGAAAAATAGATACCAAATAGCTAGCAATTTCTTTTGATTTGTAATCCCCTATTATTACAATTTCAAAGAAACAAATTTATAACATTGTTAATTGCAATTCGAAAACAAAGTAAGCCTTCGTTGGGATTATAATGACAAATGATGTAGTGTTAAAAAATGTTTCGATACTATTTTTTTATCTATCTATCTATCTATAATATCTATGTATCTATATAATAATAATACATAAAAAAAGTTGTGTTCAAGGGCAATTTATTGATACTATTAAGTTCATGAAAATTTACACTATTTTTTTATTCTTATTCAATTTGGATCAACTTGCATTCTTTAGCTCAATGACTATAGTTGTTGGGGACTACCTCTTTGTCAAAGGTTCAAACCTTGATAGTTATTTTTTTTCCCACTTCTTCATGGCTACATCTTTTATTTTTTTTTGGTCAGTAAATTTATATATGTAATATATAATGTTCGTTTTTTTTAAAAAAAAATGGTCATTAAATTTATAATATGTGATAGTATCCAATATAATATAATTTTGTACATATAATATTAATTGTATAGTTATCACATTATTAATTTTTACTGTTATAACTTTTGGAATTCTTTTTTTTTTAATTAAATGTCAAATTAGATGTCAGCCTCTGCGGTTTCTTTGCTTAAATATATGATATCTAATATAATTAATTTTGAATGGATATCACATCATTAATTTTCACCGTTATAACTTTTGAAATTCTTTTTTTTTTATTAAATGTCAAATTAGATGTCTTTGTAGTTTCTATGCCATTTTATTCCTAATTGAATGGAAAATTAGATGTCTTTGCATATATAACTATATAAGGATGTTGATGTACGAAAGGGAGGTGATCGAATGATTTATTTTAGCGGAACGGACAAATTAAAAACACACAAAAGCTTAGGAGAATGGTGAACAAGAAAAAACTAAGCATCGATCAGGTACCCATTTTGATTTAATTAATCATATTTTTAGCAATTTTGTAACTAAATTTTATGTATGATGGATTAATGGTTTTGAAACAATGATTTTATTTATTTATTTATTTGTAAATTATAGACCGGTTCTATTTGATTGCCAAAACCATATCAACCTATACCAAGGTAAGAATGCTCGAAGAAAGGTCAAAGGCCCACACTCTAATATTTTATACAATGATTTGTGATCATATACCAAATTGGTGAGATTATCTATTTTTTTAAAGTTTATTCATCTAAATATTATTTAAGTAGTTTCTCAAATTTGTTCACATATATACAATATATATTTGGTCATAGTACCCTCAATCACATGTTTCTTCCTTTTCTGTTTTTATAATTGTTATTGTACAATCTAAAACATATGTTGAGATCTATTTTAATTTAGTTAACATTGCAACAGAGGAAGATGATGGAGGTCGCGCGGAGAGAGCTCGGGAGGAGAGAGCATGATGAGAAAGTGGTGCAAATTGACTACTTGATTCAATAATTAGATTATAATAGATATGCGAACATGATAGATTTTTTGCTATAAACAAAGTAGTATATATGTGTGGCATCTCATGAACACAAATAAGTTTGAAGTTGATTCATGGACTTATAAATTAAAATACACAGTGTGGTAGTATATATGTGTGGACTTATAGTGTATTATCTATACTTTTCGTACCCCGGCCAATTCAATACACATTGTGGTATATGTATTGAAATTACACTATAATAATAATAATTATTATTATTATTATTTTTTTTTTATTTATTTATTATTATTATTATTATTATTATTATTATTATTATTATTATTATTATTATTATTATTATTATTATTATTATTATTATTATTATTATTATTATAGCTTACAAGAAATTAGTGGGCAGCCGAGATACTATCTGGGCCCCCACTCCCTTGGCAATAACAAAGCTAATTCTAGTAAAAATATAAGCTGCAGCACGAGCCCCGGCATCCTGAGATACTGAAAATTTCTTAATCCGCTTCAGCAAGGCAACAGCATCCGTATCCAGCTCCCCCAACGAAGAAAATGAGAAAGGTAGGAAACCATAACCAGCTGTCGTGCACAAATCACGGTATTTGACACACTTACGTTTAGCAGCATCAACAACAACACGACCGGGGACAAAGTCAGACATCCCCGACTGGGTCAAAGGAGAGGATCCCATCAGATCAACACAAACATCGCGCCCCCTGTCCCATGAATAAAGAAGCAAATCTGCCGGACGAAGAGGCCTATTATGCCCATCCACCAAACCGATATCAACCTCCCTACCGGCAGAAATCCCAACCCTGTAACAGATATCATATAAGGTGTCGCGCACAAGGTTATGCCGATGCTTAATGCCCACGGTACCAGTACAGGACACAGCGTGATCTCCATAAATATCACCATCAAAGATCCGAGAACAAGCCGAACAGGGTCTAGACACCGTGAACAACGGAACACCCAGTCGATAGCTAAGCACACTACGATAGGTCCTTCCATTCATAGTCTGCCCCAACCCAGAAATAGGAACAACACGCAACCAATCAGAGGAGTGAGCACCTTGCTGAGACTTCCACAATGCAACCTGTCGTAGAGTCAAAGAGAAAATAGATTCTGATGTAGCAGCAACCTTTGCGAACTATATATCTGCCAATTTCTTCATAAGTTTGGGGGCAGCGATTTCACTAGGATTGCGTAGAAGATCAGAACCCGTAATCTCATTAAAAGCACGACAAGCATCATCAAAAGTAGGACCAGTAGCAATAATACCAGAGGGGTGTAGGAGCTTAGCCTGCAACTCAGCAGACTGCAAACGAGACGCTAGAAAAGCATAATGTAGAACATCCCCGGCAGCATATACTCCAAGTCCGCCAAAATGAAAGGGGAAGGTGGCAAGCCGCCACTGCCAATCTCCAAACCCAGGGCCAGACGCAGGGACAATACGTTCCAAGCTAGAACGAACTGCTGCATCGAAGGAGCGCTGGGCCGGCCCAAAGACACGTGGGGAACAAGTACGCAAAGCAAAATAAAGTTTAGAAATACCCGTACAAGCCCGAAGCAAAAGCAACTCGCACTGTGGATCCTCAATCCTCGCGACAGAATCCATAAGCTCTATGGTCCTAGTCACTCTCTTCGCCACAAGGTCGCTGCCGAAAATAGGGCACGTGCTGACAGGCCCACCTAAAACTTTGACGTCACGCGAAGGCCGAGCTATAGAGGAGGGGAAAATACCAGGAAGCCGACTCCTGGGGTCTTCTGTAGGCCAAAAAACCTCGGTCTTATCCACATTAATATGAAGGCCAACGCGGAGACCATCCGCCATAATCAGATCCAAGACCTTCCCCACCACCAAAGTGTCCCCAACAACAGTGCCATCATCTAAGTACCAAGCCTGCATACTCAGGGCAAAAGAGTCTCTGATCTTGCACACCAAAGGATGCAATACCAAAGCAAAAAGTAAAGGCCCTAAGGGATCCCCTTGTTGAACCCCCCGGCAAGACCATAAGCTATGCTCCCCATAATAAAGCCGGGCAGGATTATTATTATTATTATTATTATAATACAATGATATCAGAGAGATTAACTCATGTGTTCTATGTTACTGGTGACAATTCAGTAAGGTCTACTATAAGACATTGCGCGATTTCATATTTCCTTGGTGATTACTTCAAGTCGTTTTTTCTGCAATCTATGAATATCTTAAGATTTTAAATCTCACGTGTTATTTCTTCAGTTATCTATAGACTAAATCCGATTAAACTGACATATTTGACACAAAAATTGTCTCGAGCGTAGCACGGGCATGCCACCCTAGTTTTTAAGAGTAATTGCCATCCTGCCAAATTAACTTGCATGTTCAAATGACCTTTTAATAGCATTTAATGTAAGCCTTTAAAGTTTTTTCTTCTAAAAAAATCAATTCCATGTTTAATCACTACGTTGCTTTTAATAATAACTTTTAAAGTTTTAATTCCGTGTTTAAGTGTTTGTTTAAATTTCTTTTTGAAAATTAATTAAAACATCATCATATAATTTTATTAATTATGTATTAGAAAAATATATATATATATCACTATTAAAAAAATTGTATGTTTTTATAATTGTAAATTATCGTTTACAAAAATCTCATGAACTATTACTATTTATTTCATGATCCACTGTTTTTTTTTATTTCCCAAGTGTAATTTATATGTGTTGAACCACTCTATTTATACGTGTTGAACCATTTACTGTAAAATCTATGAACCACTTATATTTACTTCATGAACCACTATATATTTACTCTAAATTATTTCATGAACCACTACTATTTATTTTATGAACCACTTCTATTTACTTCGTGAACCACTTCTAATTATATGTGTTGAACCACTTGTTTTAAAAAACTGAACCACTTCTATTTACTTCATGAACCACTTCTATTTATATGTGCTGAACTACTTGGTTTAAAACCCTAAACCACTTCTATTTACTTCGTGAACCACTTCTATTTATATGTGCTGAACCAATTGGTTTAAAACTCTGAACCACTTGGTATAAAAAACCCTAAAACACTTGGTATTAAAATCCTGAATCACTTGGTTTAAAACCCTGAACCACTAGGTATAAAAACTCTGAATCACTTGGTATAAAAACCCTGAACCACTTGGTATAAAAATGATGAACCAATTAGTATAAAAACCCTGAACCACTTGGTATAAAACCCCCGAACCACTTGGTATTAAAATTCTGAACCACTTGGTATAAAACCTCCGAACCACTTGGTATAAAAACCCTGAACCACCTGATATAAAAACCCCGAACTACTTGGTATTCAAACCTATAACCACTTGGTATTAAACCCCTGAACCGCTTTGAATAAAAATCGTGAACCACTGGTATAAAAAGCCCTGAACCACTAAACCACTTCTATATTCATGTTGGAGGAGTTCAATTAGAATTGCAAATGCCACCAAAAAAAAAAAATTGGAATTGCAACTGTTAGTAATAGTGCTCCCAATTTCACTATCACATAAATTTCAAATTAATTTCAACCACAACAGGAGAGTTAATTTCATTTCTTTTAGTAAAACAATACGCCCTTTTCTTAAGTTATTTTCATTTTCCACTGTCCACTTCCCACCCACCATATCAAATGCTATCTATCTTCCATTGGAACAAAGATCTGGGAGCATTTTCAACCAAGACAAATGATACTACCTTCGACGGCACTGGTTCGCCGACTATCAATCGAAGATAGCACAATCGAGTTGTCCGAGTTCGAGAGGGAGTGTAGATTAGCGGCTGGTGGCTATGGTGAGCGGGGGTTCCAATCGACCAATACGAGTTCGAAAGGGAGTGCCTAGGCCCGGCCGTTCGAATCATATCGCAGTAGGGCTAGTGTCGGTGGAGGGAGAAGAGATATCGCCGGAGTGCTCGGCGGCCTTGGCGACGAAGATGACGGATCGAGGGCGGCAGATGGAGAGGATGAAATCGCGTATTGCTCAAATCCGTAAGACCTGATGGCGACGGAGACAGGGCGGCGTCGATGGGGGGGAAGAAGGAGGAGCAGAATCGGAGGGATGAGACAGGGCGGCCATGGTGAATCAGTGATGAAGAAGGAAAGTAGTGAGGAAGGCATGATAGACACGTGTTGTACAACCACAAAAAAAAGCGCAGGTGATATTTTTCAATTGACCAATCACATCCCTTCTCACCTTCTTACCGGACCAATTATTTCTCACTTGAACCCTCCCCTATATATATATATATATATATATCTTCCCACATACCATTTTTTGTCGAACTTAAATCTTGCCATTTCGAAAGTATGGTGAAAGACTTGGGTTGAGTTTTATTTTGGGTTTAAAATCATTTTTTTTTTAAAATGGTTGACCCGCAAAACCCGTTGGGTATCCAGTTCGGTGCCACGTGGCCAACCCGACGGGTGACCCGAACCCGTCAACCCGCTCGTTAGGGTTCGGGTCATGCCCTCCTTGTTCTTGACCCATCGGGTCGGACCCGTGGCCATGTCTATTTTTAATGACTATTTACATACTTCCTAAACCTAAAATGGTTATATTACCCTAATAATAGTTATATTATTGAAAATAAGTAATTAATGTTCCTACAATAGTAATATGTATTTTTTATATACGTAATAATTTTTAATGCTAAATTATAAAGTAAAGTCGATGATAAAAAAGATTAATATTTAATCCTAATTATTATTAGTAATAAATTTCAATATTAGGTAAAATTTTATCTTATTTATTTTTTTATTATCTTAGAGCTTGACCCAACGAGTGACCTACGGGTTGACCTAACCAGACCCAAAAATTTGCGGGTTGAACGAGTTCGAGTTGCTTTTGGTTTCGAGTTGAAATTTTTGCGCCAAAATCCACGTTTTACGAGTCGGATTTTGGGTCGGGTCACATTTTGACAAGTCTGAATAGAAATCATAGGTACCTGCTAAAACGTGTCCGAACAGTTCTTGTTTTGTAAAAGTTTTGATCATGTCATCAAGTTTAATTTGGAACACCCGACTTACAACATCTGGTTGGTCTTCGGGACTCAGGGCTTTTTCCTTCACGAATTTGTCGATCTCTGGCCATCTTGGATTGCAAATGAAGGTTATGAACAAATCATGGAATCCATAACATCTACATATTGAAATTGCATCATCATAATTCTGCTTCATATATCGAGGACCACCAACAAAAGTCGAAGGTAGCACAATGTGTTTTCCAACTAATGTAGCTTCGTCATTCCCTTCAACCACAGACTTGCTCAAATTCTTATACATGTCAGCTTTCAACTTTGGTTGGTGAGTTTTGATAAAATTCATCCTATCAGATTCTACAGTGTTCTAATCATCCACCAAGAGTTTTTGGCATAACCTTCGAATGTATAATATAGTTTTTGTTCTCTTTTCCTTTGTTGAAAGCGATATACAAACCATTCTCTCATGCTAATTACTCTCTCCCTCTTTCTTTTGGTAGTGTCACCAACATCATCATGTGGTTTAAGATCAGTCCGGAATCCATCCTCACCATATGGAAATATCAGTGGACATTGCATAGCAAGGTAAGAAGGATGCAACTCATTAATTCGTTCTAAAGAACCACTTCTTGTCTGCAACACTATATCTCGGTGGTCAATAGTGTGGCCTATGTCCCCCATTATAAGTGCTGCTACTTAGGATGTAGCAGGAATGTTGTGTTTTCTGCCATTAAACCCCCTTGCACTTATCAACCTTAGTTTGACATTTCCAAATGCATCACTCTTCAATCTTTCTTGTGTCATTCTAAATGCTTTTAGCATGAGAATTGTGTTGGTCAATCATTGATTTCAAGGTTGCCATGATGCACTCATCAAGACTACTTGGACCATTGGGACTTGAGTACATGGTAGGGAAAACTGTATTTAGTATAAACTATGTAGAAATATGGAAGACAATGTATCATATACATGGAAGGATTTCAATTACAATATTTAGTAGCTAGATGAAGATACATACTGGACCACATGAATTCGATTAGAATTTTCATTCTCCGTATCATATATACAGAGCTGCAAAAACTTTGGAGTTGCATCTTCTGAGGGCATCAACTTCCTATCAAGTGACAATTTTGGCCATGTAATCTAAAGACATAAGGTGTAGATCCATTAGGTCGGAGAATTTTAACTCCCCCCCCCCCCCCAAATGATATAAATGCAAACATCATATTGTAAGAACGAATGTTATGAATGAAGTGTTTGCTTATTGCATTGCCTGCGGTCAATAAATGATTAAGAAGCGACGGTGGATCTTTTAGCAAAGGTAACTCGACTTTTCCTTGCGTGCAACACAGAGAAAATTAGGGGTTCGGGTCATTTATTTTCCGCTTGTCTACCCGTTCTGTACACCACATTATTCCTCATCGTTCTCCCCTGATGTGATAGAGTATCGTAGGAATGGAATTGACACCATGTAGAGGTGGTATGAGAATGGAATTTGAACTATCTATAATGATTGCTTTAAAAATGGTTAATTTCTCAATTCATTTGATTGTTGAATGCATACATTTGAAATTACATTACTCTAATAAATCAACCTGATCGTGGTGCATTTTGTTGACGTTTCCCTCTTATTGGAGTTATAGTCTCCTTGGTCGATTTTCTACGAAGATTATATGACATTGTTTAGTGGTGTACTATATGTGATCTATATACTTGTGAAGCTAGATTGAAAAATTTAATGATGCCTTTGCTAGTTTGATTATCAATGGTCTTGTTGCTTGAATATATTGAAGATTATCTGAAAATTAGATGATATGAATTAAGGTATATAACGGGTGGGTCAAATAGCATTAGAAACTTTAAACGTAATGACAAAAAATTACCTCCCTAGAATTTATTGAACAAACCGCCATGTTGGTTTACATTTGATGTAATGTTGCCATAGTTGACTCAAAATGCCCGTGAATTAAAATAAAAGGAATAAATGGAGTATATATATATATATAATGTTTGCAATCCATAGTATTAAATGTTGAGAAAATTACCTATGTGGATGTCTCTGTGAGGGGTTAAGGGAGGGGGTGGTGGAATGGAGTTTGAACCACGTACTCCTCGATTTTAACATGAAAAATATTTCGTATTTGGTAAATAAAGGAAGGCATATTAAACATTATTGACGTTAAAAAAAATATATTAGACATATTATACATATACCAGAATCAACTAGGATTGCGACACGAGGCTTTTAAAGTCTAATCATACAGAGGAACACGGGTCCAGACTCAACTAGGACTGCGACCTGGGACTTTTAAAGTCTAATCGTACATAGGGACACAGGTCCAGACTCAACTAGGACTGTGACCTGAGACTTTGAAGTCTAATCGTACCACGGGTCCAGACTCAACAAGGACTGTGACCTGAGACTTTGAAGTCTAAACGTACCACGGGTCCAGACTCAGCTAGGATTGCGACCTGAGACTATTTGAGGTCTAGATATTCCATGGAACCTTTTAGAATGAGCTTTACACTATTCCCAACATGCGAGATAGCTCTCACAACTAACTTTAAGTCAATCTGCACCACGTGAGATGCACATTTTAATTATAACAACTTTAATATTTAATAATAGGGGGTCATAATAACAACATTAAACCAACAAGGACATACAAGCACGGATATTTCAAAGGATCTTAATATCGCATGCTATTAATTTGCATGAAAGAACCAAGCAAGATATCATGCAATTAGGAAGAAAAAAATGAGCAATTTCCACTTATCTCGAGCTATAAACAAATATCATATTTAATACACATATCACTATAATTAATTTGATAATTGTCCATTAATTTATACGCATGCCAATTTATAAGTAAGGAGATAAATTACATCAAGCAGACGAATATGCAATTTATCGAAACTGGCAAGGAAATTGGCCACAGGGCCGCATTCGACACGGGAGAATTAAAAAGGCACGTCAAAATAATCACGAAACACGCAAAGGGCTTTGAACGAAATCACTTGCCTTAACTTTCGATGATCGGCTGATGACAACAAGGCTAGATCTTAGCACCTATTGAATCCAATGAAAAAAAGAATATTTAATATTGATATTTTATATCATTAGCTTTACTTAACTCAATTTGAAATTGAATTAATTCTATAAAGTTAAATATCTATACCAATATGAATTCCTCGGGAAGCGGGATCCAGCGTGGGTGCTTTGAGATTTCTTGGTATCACTGAAACATGAAATAATTGAATAGTTTAGAAATTCTGGCCGCTTAACTTAATAAATAATTAAGTTAGGGCAAAAAACAAGAATAGAATAAAATCAAGGGAGATTTCTTTAATTTCTTCAAAAGAAATCAAAACTCCCTGCTTTCAACCTCTTTGAACATACGTACAGAAACTGAGGAACGAGTGGACGACGGGACCGATCGGTGTGGCTCTTCCTTCGACGACGGCACTACCTACGGCGTGGGTCTGCGGCGGCTACTCGGGCGGCGGCACAGCGGCGGCGGACTGAGACGGGGCGGTGGTGGTCGCGGGTGGAGGCAAGCGACTGGGCTCGATTGATTCGCTGTTCACGGGCGTGCTTCCGGCTAGGCTCCGACTGCAGTGGGTGCAATCGGCGTAGGCGATGGCTGTCTGTTGTCAGCTCGGACTCAGGTCGCCGGCGGTGGGGGCTGCGGAGGTCCGGCGTCCCCTGTTCGCGATCGAGTTGAGAGAGGAGGATGCGGTGCGCTCACGGCTCTGCTTCACAGGAGAGGAGACGGTGAGGGCGGCTCGATTCCTAGCAGTGGTGGGCTGCTGTGGGTGCGGCGGCAATGGTGATGCGTGAGGGAGAGTGCTTTTTGGTTTGTTAAAAACCCTACAACTTGACTTGACGTGAAAGAGATAGATTTTAAGAAAAATAAATAAAAGAAACGATAAAGACGGAGATGGAAGTTAGAGAAGTTTTTCTCCTCTAGCGGGATGAATATTATTTAATTTAACTTTATAAATTAAAAAATAAAGGTATTTTGAGGATTTATGTAATTATTCTTTCATACCATATATCTTAGGTGAATTTATTAAATGACCAAATTCACAAGATATACTATAGTTTAAAGTACTATAGATTGATTTAAATAAAATAAAATAAATATAAGAAATAGCCCAAAAATAATTTGGAGCATTTCATATTCTGACATGCACGCAAACTCTTTGATCAATGGTCTTCTTATGGCTGCATGAACTTTATTACCCCGAAAGAAAATAGAATGAATGTTTGTGAACATTTGAAACATGTGCCAGGAAAATATACAAAATTCACAAATTATGAATCTCGCATCTTTTCATCGACACATATGAAGTCTTTTGAAATGATTTCCTGTCTATTTTTGAAGTTAATGTTGTCAAATATGGATACAATATGGAGTTGGATGCTCCCTTTGATGTTGGTGGGATTAAGCTCGTCGCCATATATGATCTTTGTCATTCGTACCTAAAAAACAATAGCAAATTGAATCAATACTAATACATGAAGAAGGTGATTTTAAAGACATGAAAATAAGGGAAATGTGATACTGAGAGGGTGGAAGAAGGGGAAAGCAATGGAGATTGGCAGCAATCCTGAAACACATAAATGTAAAATATTAATAAGTAAAAGTGGGTTGAGAAGAAGTAAAAAATGAATTGAAGCAGGAATAAGCTTAATGTAACCTGTTGGAGATGGATGAAAATAGGTGATTTATTTGTCATCTTTCATTATCAATATATAGAGATGAATAAATTCGAATAATCCAGCAGTAAAAAATTCCATAAAATATTAGATAACTATTGGATTTTAACCAATTTTCTAAATTCAAAGTGATTGTGAATAATTCGATAACTGTGAATAATCTAGCAGTAACCGAATTTCTGATTTTTTTCCTCAAAAAGGTAAGCAACCGAATTTCTGATTTTTTCCTCAAAAAGGTAAGGAACCGAATTTCTGATTTTATGATTTTTCTAGATTATTTAACCAATAATCCAGTAATAATTATTGGGTTTTAACCAATAAATGCATTAGATAATTAATGAGGAATATATAAACAGCAGGTAAACATTGGATTTTAAGAGATAACCAATCCAGCTCACGGGTAAAATCAATTGTGTTTGTGGTAGATTGCAATCTTTTATTTTAAATTTTCTCAGCAATTCCCACTCAAAAAGGTAAGCAATCGAATTTCTGATTTTATGATTTTTCTGGATTATTTAAGGGATAAGCATATTAATTTCTAAGTTTTTTTCCAATTTATTTTACTGAGCTAGATTCGGATTTACTTAAGACTGATTTTTTTTATTGAATAATTATTTGTTTAATTAGATTTAGGATATGCAATCTGTGATTGTTAAGCTCATCCGGATTTTTAATTAGATATAGGCATGCACACCTGCATTGAGTACATCAAACATTGCTTGCCGTTCTAAATCTCGAGCTTCATCTTCGTCTGCCTTTCATTCATTTTGGTGTTAGTTTTAATAACCTCTGTGGGTTTACAAGTCGGCAAGGTTTGTGGCGAGAAGTGGATATCCATGTTTGATGAAGTGGGTTTCATTTCCAATTGATCGATCTCAATGTGTTTGAAGAAATAAGTTTCAATTTTATGACCCCAATTTTCCGAAATGGTTTCAGGAGAAGAAACCCAATGTTGATAAGGCTGTAGAGCTCAAGGCAGAGTATGAGAAGGCCTTGAAAGAGTTGGAGGCCAACCCAGCTAAAGATGCAAATGTAAGAGTGATATTTTGTTTTTTGCAGATATTATTTGTTTCAAGTTATGCTTGTTCTTGATTGGGTTACTGGCTATATGCATAATCTTTCTCTTCTACTGGTTTAGGATGATGATGAAATTTAGCAGCCAAAAGAACCGTGTGATGCTGATGCTTAATTTTTTTTTGAGCAAGTAGTGCTTATGGTGTTGCGTTCCTTCCAAGATCCTCACCCACGATTGTGATGGGAAGATATAAATGCAATTGAGCAGTTGTCTAAAGACTTGGGAGGAAGAAGAATTCATACGAAATATTAAGAAATTGCTTTAGCAACAGTGACTAATCTTGGCTAAGAGAAAGGGTGCAAGAAGTGGCTGACAGAAGAAATGGTGCAAGAAGAATTTCCGGCATTGAAGAAGCTTACTGAATTGTTATTTGTAATTCATATGAAATATTTAAGTAATTGATTTTGTTTTAATGAAAAATGATTATTATATTGATTCTTTGTATAATGAAATGAAAGATGGTAAATAAAATTATGGATCAATTGAATGGTTAAGTAAATGGGGATGTGTTATTAGATCGACACATGGTATTTTAAACGTGAGGGCACCACGTGGCAGCAGAAACTGCTTTCGTATTATATTAGATAGATAGATAAATATAGATATAGATATAGAAAGGGATGTTCAAGTGGAAACACCTCTTCCCATAGAAACTCTATTATAGTGGAAACTTTTAATCCCGACCTTTCAATTTCAATCGATGGCTATTATTTAACCGGTGGCAATATTGAAATATAAGAGAAATTTAAGCCTCATTTGTTAAAATCATTAAAATGTTATAGCTTCCTTGCCCTTCTTTCTCCCGTTCCCCGACCCGCTCCATTTCATCAGGGACGCTCTTTCATCCTTATTCCTCGCCATCAAGGAAAAACCTAACAACACAATCAGCTCCACGAGGGACAAGGCAAGCATGGTGTAGTCCGGTGGCGAAGTGGTGAATTCGTGGCGGGGCAGATTCCACACGTCGACCTAGATGGGGGAGTGGCCTCTTCTCCAACGAAGGCGTTCGGAAAGCGTCGTATTTTCGGAACCTGCAGGTGGTGGATTGGGACAACAACTTTGCTCTTTGAATCGAATCATGGCCTCTCTCATATACAAATTGGTACTTTTTCAGCCACATCTTCTCTTTAGTTCTAACTGGCATCTCTCATGGTTTTTTTTAATGATGTCGTCCTTTCTCTTATGAAACTCTAATTTGGGATTGATTTTGGGAATATTTTTTTTGTGTGTGGATGGTGTGCCCAATATCGGTTATGCTTAGTCCGAATTTGAGAGTAATTTTTTGGTGTGGATTCCTTTGAGGAGTAAATTTTGGATGCAAACTGCTATCTTTAACCGTGTACATAGTCTCCATATGTTCTGGCAATTTATTATCTGCTGTAATCTTTTTATGGACGTTTCTTGAATTTTTTGGGAGTGATGTTTGTTCAATTAGTCTAGTTCACAGGTTGCTAATACACATGGCAAATTGTTTGTGCAATTTGCCACAATAAGTTCTTTTGGGAGTGATGTTGTTTATTTATAATGTTTTTTGCTGCCATTATAGCTAGCCCTTTAGTTCTTGATTTATCCTAACTGAATATGTCTCTTTATGTTAATTTTTTGGTTCAATTTGTCACAATTGTATTGACTATCTTTTAAGTATATACACTGCCAACGGAAAAACATAAGCAAAAATCTGAAATAGTTGGTTCTAATATGAAATACAAGCAACATTGAGTTCTGAATTATGAAAAATAGAAGTCACCGCTGCTTTTAAAATATGGCAACTGAAAACAGAAGCCACCGCTTATTGAATTCAATTTTTATCACAAGTGTTTTGGCTACTTTTTTTAGCCTATTAGCTCAAATGGTAGAGCAGTGTGTTATTATACACATGATATGGGTTCGAAGACGCACCACAAAAGAACGTCCGTACATCTAGGGCGAACAATGAGAGTTGCTTGTTCCGGTGCGCCGCCACTAGTCTCCCTCACGGAGGCTCTGCTGGTGGGCTGTTCCGATGATGGGTAAGCGGGGGTCCCCCTCACGGGGCCAGTCTGGTATGGGTAAGGACTCGGTAAGCACAAAAAAAGAATTTCGTTGAGAATAGCGGGGTGAGTTCAGATAAGGCTTCCTCTAATGGATCTGGGGCAGGCCAAAGAGTAATGGGGTCGGACGTGGTAGGTGAGCAACATAATGAAGCAGTTAATGAGGTCAATGAGCAAGTGCAGGGCATTAATGGAGGTGATTCGAAGGAAGCTGAAAATCTGTCCTTTGCCCAAGCGCTAAGGCGGAGTATTGATAGTTATCGTAAATTTCAATTTAACGCTCCTTGGCCTCCTCTTAGGGCGAACAGGAACATTGTTGCTGCAGACAAGCTGGAGTTCTTCCCGGATGTGGAGAAAGGTAAATTGAAGATCCGGCCGGAGGATGTCGAGGAATCTGAGAAGGAATGGGCAGCAACTTTGATAGGGGTGATTGTGGATGACCGGAGTTCGTACAGGGCTGTCTGTGAGTTGTGTGAGCGAGATTGGAAAATTGAGCAACCTAAAATCTTTCAGAAAAATAATGGAGTGTTTGTGTTCAAATTTAGGGCAGAGGCTGATTTGGTTTGGGTGCTCAGTAATGGACCATGGATTCTTTATGGGTCTAAACCTCTCATCCCGAAACGCTGGAGCTCAGGTATGGCCATAGCGTGGAGCTCGTTTGACAAAATTCCTAGCTGGGTATGTCTGCCAGATCTGGAGCCGACGCTTTATACAAACACAAACCTTGGATGGTTAGGCAGCTCCATAGGAACTCCAATTTGTCTGGATGAACTTACTGCTAAGGGGGGAAGACTTTCGTTTGCTAGGATGTTGGTAGAGGTTAACGTAAAAGAAGCAGCGATTAAATCTATTGAGATTGAGAAGGTGGATGGATCCAAGTACATCCAGTCAGTGATTTTTGAATGGTTTCCTGCGAGCTGTCCGATCTGTGAAAATTTTGGGCATAGCGAGGATAGATGCTGGTTTCGAAAGGGTGTCCGAAAGTTGGGCAGAGTGCCTAGTGCGATTGTATTCTGCTCAGTTGCAACCACCAACCAAGCATGGTTCCCAAGGATCCCGGGGGGGGGGGGGGGGGGGGGGATTATAAAGGCAAGGGGTTATATGTAGATGTTGCTAAGTCTAAGCCTCAGTATCGACAGCTGAATATCAAGGATCCTGTCAGGTTTAATAAGACACCAGGGGTGAATTTCGCTGCCATCTCGAGTGGAAAGTCAGTGTTGAAGTATGTACCTATCCGCTCAGCTAAAGAGTATCAGCAGAACTCAGAGGTCCCTGAAGGAGCGGATGTTGGGACGTCTACAGGGGAGGATTGGTCAGTGCAGTCAGGTAGGAAAAGCCATAGATATTCAGATTCAAGAAAGTTGTTGAGCAGGGTCCTGGTCAAGCCCAGCAGGGGTCTAGATTTGTTGTGCTTGATGATTATAAGGAGGATGACGGTATTGCAACAGATAGAAGTAAAGACTTAGCAAATTTGTCAAGTGAGAGTAGCACTCACAAAGAGATCTCTCATTAATAAGATAAAAATAGCAACTTGGAATATTGCGGGTCTAAAGGACTCGTTTAAACATAATATTATTAATTCATATTGTTTTGAGAATGAGATTGGTATGATTGGGCTGCTAGAAACCAGAGTGCTCCATAGAAATATTCGAGATATAAAAGAGGGACTTATGAGGAATTGGGAGTGTTGTATGAATGGAGATGACAACACTAGGGGGAGAATATGGGTTACTTGGAACCCGGCTCAGTATACTCTGACAGTAGAGCAGATCAGTGGTCAGTGGATTCATTGTTCAGTGCGAACTAAAGATTTGAGTTTCAAATTTGGCGCTACTTTTGTCTATGCATGTAATATGAAAACAGAAAGAATTGAACTTTGGAATGGGCTGCAACAGATTGCTGGGCGGATGACAGAGCCGTGGATTGTGTTAGGGGACTTTAATTGCATTCTAAGGTTGGAGGAAAAATGGCCACAGACATTGGCTAGATTTGATGAGTTTAAAGAGCTTAGATCAGGGATGGAGGCATGTGGGTTGTCTGACTTGCCGTTTACAAGGGCTGCTCTAACTTGGACTAATAAACGTAAAGGCATAAGTAAGATAGAAAGGAAATTGGACCGAATATTGGTCAATGAGTGCTGGATGGACTCTTATGAGAACACGAGGGTCATATTTGACACCCCGATCTTCTCTGATCACTCGCCGGCAGTAGCTTTGCTTCGCAATGAAGAATCTATAAGAAAGTACCCCTTCAAATACAAGAATTTTTGGGGGAAAGAGGAAGAATTTGATGCAATGGTAAGGGCTGCTTGGAGCTATACTGAGGTAGGGTCAAAGTAGTTTAAATTGGTAAAGAAACTCAAAAGTGTTAAGAAGGCGCTTAAGCCTTGGGATCGAGCCAGGTTCCCGGAGCTACAAACTCAGATTAAGCTTGATAAAGGCATCCTCCATGAACTCCAGAGGAGAAGCCGGACTGAGAAAGAGAATTAAGCACTGGATGAACAGATTGATGTGGCCGAGAGGAATCTTAGAAGCAATGTTGCAAGACTGATCAGTATCACCACTCAAAAGGCTAAGCTACACTAGCTGACTATGGGAGAGGAAACATCTTCTCTTTTCTACAGGAATGTGAAAGAAAGGCAAGCTCGTAATGCAATCTTGATTATGAAGAACTCAGCTGATGTATTTATGGACAAAGAAGAGGATATTAGAGAGCACATCCTGTTGTATTTTAAAGAGCTGCTTGCAACTGAAGCTTATGTTGAACCATTTCCGGAAGATCTGACTGGTACTGTTTTAGCATATAACAGAGAAGAGGAGTTCTTACAGATTCCTAGTTATGATGCTATCAGAAAGTGTATATGGAGCACAGGAATCAACAAGTCTCCGGGCCCTAATGGGTTTGGGAGCAAGTTCTTTAGGGATGCCTGGAGTGTGGTTCGTAGAGACACTTGTGAGGCAATTCGGGAGATTTTCAGAAATGGCAAGGTGTTGCGCCAAATCAACACCACTTTTATATCTCTCATTCCAAAGGTACCCAACCCTACTTATGTAAAAGATTTGAGACCTATATCTTGTTGCAATACTATTATGAAAGTGATCACCAAGCTAATAGCAAGTAGAATCAAGGGTGAACTAGGAGAACTGATTTCAGATAGCCAAGGTGCTTTTATCCCCGGACGATCACTGGCTCACAACTGTGCAGTTGCACTAGAAATAGTTAATGGGTACGGTACGAAGCAGGTATCTCCGAGATGTATGATAAAGGTCGATCTACAAAAGGCTTATGACTATCTGAATTGGGATTTCATTCGAAACACGCTTGAGTACTTCAACTTTCCAAGTGGACTGATTGCACTGATCATGGACTGTGTGTCAACTCCCTCATTTTCGGTACTCATCAATGGAGCTCCAGAGAGATTTTTTCCGGGTCGGAGAGGGTTGAGACAAGGGGATCCTTTATCTCCGTATTTATTTGTGTTATGTATGGAAATCCTAAGTAGGATGCTTCGTAAGGCTGCTGAAAATTCCCGATTTAAATTCCATCCAAAGTGCAAGGGCCTTAAGCTTACTCACCTAGCTTTTGCGGACGATCTTCTGGTGTTCTGTCACGCTGATTTGGACTCAGTTAAGATCTTAAAGGAATGCCTGGAGTCGTTCTTTGCTATTTCAGGATTAAGAGCAACCAAAGATAAGAGCACGGTGTTTATTTCGGGTGTTTCCACTAAGCTACAGAATCAGATTTTCCAGCACCTGGATTTTTCTTCTGGCACTCTTCCTGTCCGTTATTTAGGTATGCCCCTGCACTCTAAAAAGATCGTTGTTTCTGAGTATGATGGCCTATTTGACAAGCTTGGGGCTCTCTTTCAATCTTGGGCTACTAAAAGGTTGTCTTACGGGGGAAGATTGCAGCTGCTTAAATCGGTATGTGGAGGGATTACTTCGTTCTGGAGTCAGGTTATGGTGTTGCCCAAAGGAGTGATGGACCGAATTGAGAATATGTGTAAGAGATTTTTGTGGAATGGCACCATGGATGGCAGGAAATGTCTAGTGAAATGGACTGATGTGACGAAGCCATTCAAGGAAGGAGGGCTTGATATTAGAGAAATTATGTCATGGAATCGGAGCATACAAGCGAAGCTGGTAGGGGATATTGCACTCGGCAAACCTTGCATCTGGACATCCTGGTGTTTACATAATCATCTGAGGGGTGACACAATTTGGGATGTGCAACAGAAAGTCCACGATTGCTGGCTTTGGAAGAGTCTATTGACCACCAGAGATGAAGTAAAGCCGCTGTTGCAGTCGGATAGCACACAAGCTATTTCACTTAGCTCCGTCATTGGACCCGGTGGAGGGGTTTCTAGCGCCAAAATCTACCACTAGATACACAGCAGAAACGAGGATGTTCGATGGGGTGAACTGATTCGGGGAAGACTGCAGTGCCGCCAATGGGCCTTCATTGTTTGGCTTGCGTCGATCAACCGATTGAGTACAGGTAGGAGAGTCAAACACTGGAAGGGTCCTGATTCAGCAGAATGTATGATATGTAGGAGCGAAGAAGAGAGCGAGGAGCATCTTTGGTTTAGGTGCTCGGGCATCCAAGAGGTCCAGAATCTGGTTTTCGACTGGATTGGTATTTCTTGTCGACATGCTTCGGTTTGTGAATGGTTAAACTGGTTTGCTGATGAATCCCCTAAGGTGCAGAGAATGCAGCTGTTTCAAGCGAAATTATTAGCCTTCGAAGCAACTATCTATTTTACTTGGATGCATAGAAACAAGCTTGTATTTTGTGGAGAACAATTTCAACCCAATGTTTGTGCATTAAATATTATTACTTGTTGTCGTTCCCGCTTTTCGGCTAAGTGGAAGTGCAAACCACTAGTCAAAAGGCTGGAGCGACAACTTAGGTGGGAAGTATAGGGCGGATAGTATATGTGTAGTAGGAGTAGAATGTTGGGAGATGTAGGTGAGTTAGTGTTTAGTTGAGCTTTTGGTGGGCATATAGGGACCCTTTTGGAGCTGGTCTCTATCTTTTGTATAAGATCCATAGTTTGGTCTTATTCTTCTGTAACTTGGTTTTATACCACATCTATATATTTACCTTTACAAGATATGGGTTCGAATCCCATATAGACCTTCTCTACACTGCAGATCAAAGAAACAAATAGATAGCAACAATCTGAAATATGAAATAATATACTGTATGAGAAATAATATGAAAGTAGTGAAATAGCCCCAAGTATTTCATGTTTATTTAGTTGATTAAATATAAACCATTTCCATTTCAAATATAAACTATTTTTATAATATGATAAGATATATGTATAAATTGTGAATTTTTTTGGTAAGAACGTTATAATTTATAATTATTTAAAGTAAAGTATTTAATCTGGTTAAGAATATTTTGAAATTATCTATTTGACTTAAAATACCTAATTAAATAATTAAAGACCGGTTTTGACTCGTCTGGATCAATCTGTTCGTCTTCCTCCTCTCTTTCGGCACATGCGAATGATTCATCTTTCATTCTTGTAACGTTGACATTAAATTTCACACCATATTCAATATCATTCAATACCAATTCAAATACAACATCATCGAGTCTTTCAATTCAAGGTGTTGTTATCCATTACACGTAGACGGCTAGACTCCATCCCCAATTCTTAACAATCATATTCAATGGTGATTAACACCAAACAGTTAAGTCATGGAATCATCCATTCAATTCCGGATTATGGTCCAAAATAATTGAGTGATGAAATTAGTAATCCATCTTCCAATTTAATCCAGTCTTATCCCTTACCTTGGATTCACTCAACACCAAAGCTCAATTTCAAAGAAGGATAAGAATGATGAGAGATGCATCTACAGGGATTTGGTGAAACCGTTGATGCACTTAATATGACCTTTAATGCACTTTCAATCCGCAAATCCATTCACATGGCATCTCCGACCTTTAAAGGGCTAGGCCATCGCAACCCTTCACGGCTCGCAATCGTGTTACATACAGAGATCTCCATCGACTTTGGACACTCCTTGAGAACACCACCTCTGCCACCGTCGTCCGCTCAAGCACTGCGTCGCGCCGGCCACGTACCTAGGCTGTCACCCTGGTGCCGCCTCAGGCTCGCCTAACTGACTTGACGAATCGTACTCTAAGCAGTACGCTATATAAATTATGGGTTAATCAAGGTAGGGGCTAAGTGCATCGTTTTGACTTTATAAACAAGTATTCCTATTCTTTTCTTCTTTATTTCTTTAATTTTAATAGTTTAGTAAGTGGATTAGTTGTCACGTACTAAACCAGGGAATTGGTTGGTGTTAGACTAATTCAAAATGATTTTTGCAGCCTTATTCACCGGTACTAGATTCCCATTCAAATCGATTCGGACTCGATCAGTATATTAATCGTTATTTTTTCATCAAGTTTATGAAGTCCATAGTTGGTATCGAAATCCAACAAGGTGAAAAATGCAAGTGATATTCCGAGCTTTCTATGCTCATTTGTATGTTTTCGTGTCTAGTTGTTTTCTACAGTTGAATCATGCCAAATTGAGTTAAATAAATCACAATCCATCCGTTTGTGTGATTTATTAAATTGATAATCTATTTTGGCATGTTAAATGGATAATGTTATTTTGATAGGTTATTTAAGTTAGATAAATGACATTATGTGCCAATATTCCCAGAAAGCATGATTTATTATTCTCTCTTCATGCTAAGTTTAATTATGTGATATATCCGTTTTCATATCCATAATTGTCGTTTATTCAATTCATTTCTGGACTTGGTTGCATGCTAGTTCGGTGTGGACGTAGGTTATCTTTTGAACCTAGTCCTTATAAAATATATGTATACATAAGTTATGACTTTTGGAATCGTAGTTAAGTGTATTATAGAATGTGAATATTATAAATTAAAGTTAAGGAAGATGAGCGCTTCCTAGTAAAGTATATAAACGATAATATAAATTAAATATGGAAGATGAGCGCTTCCAAGTCATATAAAATATATATTATTATAAATCAGGAAGATGAGCGCTTCCTATCCAGTTTCATGAAGCTACGTTTCCGGACCCGGAAATGATCCACTGAGCGGACCTGTTCAGTGAATGTGATCGATAAGAAAATCCAAGCGGACCCATTCGGTACACTTGATACTAAAAGAAAATCCGAGCGGACCTGTTCGGTATACTTATATTAAAATAAAATCTGAGCGGACCCATTCAGTACAAATTAAGTATCTATATCTTATTATTGTAGTTCGACACTAGTACAGAAAGCGGGATTTACCGCGGTTCCGTGTGCACTGTTTACCACGGTTCAGAACCGCGGTAAAAGTGGCTGTGGTAAAATTGTCTACAACTGTGGTAAATGTGACAAATCGTGGTAAATATGTTGGATGTACTCGGCATATAAACCGTGGTAAACACGATCCACCCGTAGTAAACTTGTATGTTGTAATCTTGTTTTACCCGTGGTAATCTAGATGAACCGTGGTAAAATTACATTCTGGGAAAGTGTCAAGAACCGTAGTAATTTGTACATCCGTGGTTAAATTGTTTCGTGGTTAAACTTTCCACCCGTGGTAAAACTGTTGAATGTAAATTTAATTTTTCGGCACCCATATTAGATTATAAATACTACCTTATTTGTATATAGACAATTATCATTAGTAATTTACCTTCGTTGCCAAATGAATAAATATATTAAACTAAAACATTATTCAAATGGGTAAAATACTATAATAACGAGATTAAATGTACATATAATAAAAAATTGTTGAACACATAAATTCAAATATATAGATATAATCAAGTCGAAAAAATTTGATTAACATAAACCAACCTACATTACCCGTCCTACCATATCATTCATACATTGCACTAAGATAGTACGTCTAGCTGGATGAAGTTTTGCACAAAAGATGCCCACTGATCTCGAATTTCTTCTATCATAGCTTGCGTATAATCAGGTATCGTCTCAACGGATGGCGGAGAGAGCTACAAAGTAAATAATAAGCTAATTTAGAAACCAGCGTTATAAGCACATCTCAGAAAAAACATATGATAAGTAAACTGTACTATAAGCTCTTAGTAGCTTTCAGCACCAGCAGAGACAACAAAATACAACCACCATTTGTACGGTATAAAAAATGACAGTAAAAAAATAGAAAAGGTACATCCACAGTAGAGACAATGCCAGAAAAAAAAAATACAACCAAAAACGCATTAGCTCTCAGTAGCTTTTAACACCAGGAGAGACAACAAAATGTAGCAACCATTTGTATGACAATAATAATTAAAAAAAAACGGTGGAGTTGCTCTTCAGCAGCAGCAGAGACAATGGTAATAAAAAATTCATACATCTTTCATTTATTAAGTTGTTTTGGTTTCAACGAAAAGAGGAAGAAAATCTGGACAATGTAGCGCTAGAAAACTACAGAAAAGGAAGGGAGATTACCTGTAAGGCTAAACCATGCATATCCTGCATTTGTGTCTTGTTCAAAATACATTAGTTGTACATTGCAAGAGTGCTCCCCAATTAGATCAAACTACAAGGAGAATTTACACAACATATTGCACATGAAAATCTCATGTTTGACACACATACCTTAAATTTGCTTTGGGCTGCTGACGTCACCCTCACTACAGTCCCTGATTGTATTTGCTCCTCGCTTATTGTAACCACAAATAAATGGGCACATTGCTTTTCAACCTCGCGATCATGAAAATTTTAAAAAATGCAAGCACAAATACGTCAAACTCATATACAAATATGAAAGCACCTTTCCGTTAACTGATGTTCCTATTGGAAGTGGTCTACCAGTCACAGTTCCATTTAGAGCTTCTTCAAGGACATTGACAGAGATGGTTGTCTAGATAGGAACCCCTAGCTTGCTACAAACCGCAAAAAAAATATGAGAAAATGAAAAAGGAAAACAATTACTATAGCAGAGCAATCTTGCAAGTTAAGCCCAAATGTACATGAGCAATGCTGCAAACATTGTATTCATAGTTCCAAGGTTGGATAAATCAATTTCCATATCCATACCCTCCGCATCAATAGCCTGATTTGTTATCAAAGGAAATAAAATCATGTGGAATGATGATAGATAAGCAAATCATTAGGATCTCAAAGCGATACAAGGGGTTTGAACTTCAAAGAAGAGTGATATAGGCAAAGCCCCATGGAATCACAAACTACAAACATGCTCACATAAGTGCAGAGTGAACTATATACCTTTCGTTTGATCATTAAAAAGAAGTAGAAAATGAAAAGTAAATATCAAGCCTATGATTTGTCCATTTTAGGAGATTGGATTCAAGAAAGTAACTAAAGCAATTCAGGGATTGCAAGGAAATTTAAGCAATAAGCCTACAAGTACCAAAAGAATCAGTAAACTCTTTGCTATTGAATATAAGGCAACCAAACTGTAAAGCACGAGTACATTAAGACCTTCTAGACTCAATCAAAGGTCAATATACCTAAAAAAAATTATGAACTTATTTAAACAGCAGTATAAATTTTATATGATGATAGACAACGAAATTGGAAGTTAGTACAAAATATAGCCATCTGCTGGCTTTTAACAGCTCTGAGATACAATACAACCATTTACATAACATTATGAAAAGATAAACTTAATACGTATATAAAATGACTAGAGAAAAAACTTAAATTGACTAGAGAAAACAGGAGAGACTAGAAGAAAGAGGAGGATTTCACCTCAAATCCTGCTAAATCATATTGTCTTCTCTTCTTAGGATCAGATAAGATGCTACAAGAATATGCAACCTCTTTAAAATGCTTTGCAGTTTCAGGGTTGCTTGCATTCTTATCAGGATGATACATGTTGACAAAGAAACAGTAATAAGCATTAAGAAAGATTATCCCCTTTTGCACCAATCCCGCAAATTTACAATCAACCTAGCTAACATTATTCAAGTATAACATATGACATATATTGCTTCCATCTCAAATGGAGGTAATCTAAACAAAACCACACTTCAGAGTTCTAAACATAAAACCATTAGACTAGCTGTTGTCAAATAGCAGCAAAGACACAAAACCAATGATAACAGTGGCATGACAACAGCTGTAGGCAAAAAAAAAAAGGGACTGATCAGCAAGAACAGAGGTTGTATGTTAGAAAAAAATGCCACAAAAAACGCAAAAAATAAAGCATGACAGCAGCTGCACAAAAGAGATAAGGCAAAAATAACAATAAAAATTAGAAAAAAAAAACCAATGACATTAGTGGCATGACAGCTGCGCAGCTGAGATCTTCACGCAATAGCATCAACTCCACAACAGACGCTAAAATCCTCTAATTTTGTTGAGACAGAAAAGACAATGACAAGCCTAAGGTAGAAGAGAGGATGCCCCAAGAAATACACAGCTAGCCGCGCAGTAGAGTTCAAACATTATACAAAAAAAGAACATAAATAGATCGTTACACATGAACAAAATTAACAAATTTCATAGCCAAGATAAAGGAGATGTTGAATGAACAAAACTCATGGAAACAAGAACAAGGGTTCACAGGAAGAGAGGTAAAAAAATCTTGAATTAGACTACATTACCACAACAAGAACTCACCGGCGTTATTAACCAAAATCAAAGCAATTGACTGGAAGATTAGACGGTTGAACTTGAAAGAAGCCACTGAAGTTAGTTGCTGAACAATCTAGACGATCCGAGTTTCCCGAACAACCACCGTAGAGTATATAAATCACAAGCCCGCTACCCGATTTTGAAGAACTTTTGACCCATAATCCCTCCTTTCAAAGTGAGCTCACTATCGACCGATTTAGCGAGATAAACCTTTAGAAACGCCCTAATTTCCTGAAACTGTAGAGCACCGACTAACCCGGCCTTCGATGGAATTGTAGGAGAATGGAAGATCTAGGGTTTTTTTGGTCAAGAAAGGGGGTAGCCCATTTATTGACCAAAAATAATTAACCATGAATTCCTATTTTCTTAACATTCAAAAAAATTTCAAAACTTTCCCGCGAAATGAAATAAATTCAATCAAAATCTTGCAAATTTACCACAATAAAACAAAAATACCACGATTAGTAGAAAATTTTGTCAATCTTCCAAATTTACTACGGAGGATGCATATAAAATCGGGGTAAATATTTATAATAAAATACTACGGTTATGTTTACACCCGTAGTAAATTGAAATATGTTTACCACGGTTGTATATGCACCGTGGTTATTTGTATATAAGTACATATTTACTACGAAAATGTGGTAAATGTTGGTGCAAATTTACTACGGTTCCTATCAGAACCGTGGTAATTTCTCCCACCTTGCAACATTACCACATTCAGACACGGAACCGTGGTAATTTCACCGTCGACAAAGCCTATTTTTCTACTAAGTTTAAAGTTATATACAATTATTTATAAGACGGTGATCGTAAATAAGTTGGTCATAAGTTCAACGCTTAATTATATTCCAGTCTCATTTCGGAATATAATTTCCTAGAGTGATTTATCACTCACATCCATTATTCTTCCTAACTTATAAATTCTCAAGTTGCGCCGAGTGTCTATTTTGTATTTCGTATTTCAAATTTAAATAATCTGTATTAATCTCCTTTGGACTATTTGGTTCATACCGTTTTATGGTCAAATGAATCTTTAGTGTAAAGTGGTATTTTATTTCGTGTCGTCACTTGCTTGTTCTTAATTGAACTAACCGCCCTATGTATTGTGGTGGCTGGTGCCTCTCGTTTGTATACGATGCATCAGACCTAAGTTGCAGGTATAGAGATCATAGTGAAGAAGTTCTGAAGGCGTTGGAGAACATCAAGGGTCATTTTAAATGTTTTGAAACACAAAGGGTAATTCCAAATGTGTTCAGTTTGGTTAACTATTTATCCGGTGTATTTAAAAGTCTTCCACTGTACCAGTTAAACGATTGTAAATATTATTTAAAAATATAATTTTCTTTTGGTAAAAGTCTTCCGCTGTATTTATTTTAATGCATGTTATCATCTTGTTTATGGGAGCATAGTTGCATGTCCCTATAAGCCTAAGGTGGTTACGAAGACATTAAAGTCCGAGTAATCACTAGCGCTGCAACATTCCCTCGTTTACAGAAGGGGGTGTTACAAGTAGATGTGAAAGCCTTTCATACTCATTTGTTGCTTCTGACTCATTTATTTTCTTTCATAATTCAGACTATTGGTTCGGTTCAAATTGTTGCATTTGTGTTTCTTAGATCTACAATTTAGAGAAAGCATATATGGGATTCGAAACCACATCATGTGTATATTAACACATCGCACTTAAAAAGATAGTCAATCCAATTGTGACAAATTGCACAATGAATTTGGCCCTCAATCAAACCAAATGATGAACATACATCAAAGTTGCTTCTGTTTGAGTTTTCATAAGATAAGTGTTGCTTCTATTCAAGTTATCAGATTTGTTTTTGTTTGAGTTTTCAGAACATATATTGTTGCACTTATGAGTAGTGGTATGTTCATAATAAGCAAAGTAGGCAACAAGCCAAGTCATAACAAGCAAAGTATGTTCATCTTACTGGTCATTGTCTTCTTTGCTTCTGAATATATGGTTCTTTTTTGTGGGAAGCGCTTCTTTGATGGAGATCTGTAGTGGACACTCTGGTTGCGGCCTCGGTCTAGTCGGGGTGTCGGAAACTGGTCGGCGGCGGCGGTGGTTGGCAAAGGGTCTAGAGTTTCCTGGTTGCGGCCTCGGTCTAGTCAGGGTTTCATGTTTCGGCCTCATATCTTTTTTTGTTAATTAGATAAAAATTCGAGTTCCGACATATCTGAAACTCGATGACCGAACAAGTCGGCAGACGGAAACCGTCAATACAATAAGAACACAGTAACACAAAACAACAGAGAGGAAATAACAAGGCGTCAACCAGCAGCGAAATCGAATGAGAACCACGAGTGCCAAGAGCCGAGCATGGGAGAGAGCAAGACTCACGACAGTACCCCAGCTAGGAAGGACGACTCCCGAGGAAGTGTGGATCGCCAACGTTGCCTCCCAAAAAGCTACCAAAAGTAGCTTCTTAAATAAACCCTCAAATAAACTAAAATCTACTAAATAACCTCTCCCCATACAGAGTTAAAAATAAAAACCTCCAATTTTTAACTATTAAAAAAAATAAACTGGTAACCATACACACCCTACAGATATAGATATAGATATAGATATAGATATAGATATAGATATAGATATACATAAGTTGTTATCCGTTTTTTTTTTAAAAAAAAAACTAAGTAAATTAAAAATAATTTGTCTGTAATCTTAGTGTTATTATAGACTTTGTACTTTATTTGTATGAAAAATTTATATCCGAACCTAGTTCTTGCTGATAATGTATTGGATTGATTGAAGAACTTATGAATTTGCGAGGAAGATCAGTTTTATCCGGGATTGATGTTGAAGCCTAATGATGGTTGTTTTTATCTGATATTGAATTTGCTGTGGTGAGGAGGGATATCTAATTATCAATGAAATTTGTTCTTTTTACAGTGACAGAGTCATTCCTTCTTCAAATATTGATCTGCATTATGCTCACTGCTTACGGAATCTCGAAAAATGTAACATCTGTGGGGATATGGTTCCGAAAAAACTAGCTGTGGAGCATCATCTCAGCACTCATGCTCCAGTAAGTACTAGTTGAGACTTATTATTGAAGGTTATCAAGGTTCAATCAGAATTATCTGCTTGTCCTTGCTGAAATAAACGATTTTGTTGTGAAAGAGATGTAGGAAAAGTGATTTCATCCCTTCAAACACATAATTACCAATGAGGTTAATCCTGTTTCATAGAAACCTCAACCTGATGTTCATGTAGGATTAGAACCTTGAGCCTTAATTTTCCGTTTTGTAATGATAATGGTGTATTGGTTGTTTTTCTTTGTCATCCCTTCTGTAAGTTGATAGTCTGATAACTTTACAATATGTTTGAATTTGTCAATCTGAATAGGAGTTCATCACTTCATCATGTGGTGCGCTTTGAGGAATTGAGCCTATAGAAATCACTTCCCATCCTGTATGAGTTACATCGCTGCAATTCATATGATGTCCCATTTGTACAGGTACCCTGTTCCCTATGCAGTGAAGTAATGGAACGGCATACTCTAGATGTTCATATTAGTGAAAGCTGTCCACAGAGAATGGTTACTTGTGAATACTGTGAATTTCCTTTACCAGCAGTCAGTCTTTTCGAACATCAGGTATTTGTTGAGTCATGGAATTGGAAGAACCAGTGCTTGCTATACAATTTGATGCCTAGCCTAATAAAGCTTCTCTGTGCTTTTAGGAAGTTTGTGGGAACCGTACAGAATACTGTAATATATGTCGGAAATATATAAGACTATGCAACAGAGTTGGCCATGAAACAGCATGTACCGGCATTCATGTTGACACTGTTGTCCCTCCCAGGTATGTTATACACTTCTGTTATGCGTTTCCTATATTTGCAAGCCACTGGCATATGCTACCTTGTTAGTCTTTTATTGTGTGCTGGTCCACTGGTTTATTACTCATTTATCCAGTTCCATCTCAAAGTGGCACACCATTACATGATTCTGATTCTTTTAATATTATAAAGTTCCTGCATTCTTATGTAAAGGTTAGAAATTTATAGGTATCTCATATATGGAGCAGCTTCTTTCCTTCACCAATGAAATAAGGGATTAGTTTATTCATAGCCCAGTTTGTTTTTTGACCTAGTATTCAATTAAAAGGCTGAAAGATTTGGGTTGAGTGGCTTTCTGACATGAAATCCAGGTTTAATGTTTGATTAACAACTTGCATAAAGAATAGAAGAAATTAGGTCAGAAGCTTTATAGACAAAATTGACATTATCACACACTGGTAAAGGGTAAGGGTAATCACTGTCTTCACTTCTCCTTGAAAGTTCAAAACTGAGAGTAGCTCGTGGAAGAGAAATAATTATAGTTCAATTTGAATTAGGCATAGAGAACTATGATATATTTGACAGAAAGTTCTTTATGACTTATCGTATTTCAATCATGAAGAAAGACAGGTAACTGGATACTAGATTACTACAACTGATTCGCTGGATTTTGCATGTTAGTATGGATTTAATTGCTCATAAAGATGGTCACGATTATAGGTTATTGAACTTTTGTTATATTAAAACATATCTTACACCATACTGGATTTGTTTGCTAGTAGAGCTGTTTCCTGATACTAATACCCTTTTTCCCATTCTTTTACCACCTTTGTTTTGTTAATGAAAGGGATGTGAGGCCGCTAGAAAGAGAGAGAGACCAACAACCACCACGGGGAAGGCCGCAAGGCGTGTTAGAAAAGCGAAACTTACTGTTCACAATTGGGATAACAGGAATTGCAGTCATCTTGGGGTCCTTGATTCTTTCAGCGAAAAAATAAGCAGTAATGAGATGCTGCAGTAGCGCAGCAGGAACTCATTAGAAAACAAAACTACCTTTGAGAAATTTCCTTTGTATCTACATATAGATGATTATTTTTTGTTGTCCAAAACGGAGGTTCTAAGTGCCCTTTGAATCCTTTGATGAGCGTAAATATGCGGTGTAGAACTTCAATTCACAACTTGATCACAGGAAATCTGTTCCTCCAATCTGTCTATCAAGAATTTTATGCTGCTGTTTGGTCTCTGTACAGGCAAACCTGAATCAACCTGAAGTTTTACTTGCTTGAAAACGTGTAGAGATAACATATATTCCGAAATGAAAGGCGAATGAAGTTACACTGATGTGATCGCAAAATGCTTATAGTTTACTTCTGGGCATGTATGCAGTAGCTTCAAGACCTAGCAACATAGCAGAACATAACCAACACCACAGATAAGAGAATGAAATGGTAGGGTCTGAAAAGAAGTGGTTCTTGGCAGGATCGTTTCTTACCTCTTACTTCACTCTTAACTTCGTTACGATTATCGATCCTAATCTCTGCTGTTCTTCATTCTCGTCACATTCGGTTGATCTTAAACTGCATTTTATTAAAGATAGAGAGCAATCAAGGGCATAGAGTCAGCCTGAAAGTGACATGGTGGTGCCGCTTTTCAGGGTCCTTTTCATCTTTGTTTTCCTGCATTTAAGAATCAAACTAGATGCTTTGTAAAGGAGAACCCTAAATTTCACCAAATCTTCCTAAAGGAACAATCTTAAATCACATCAGCTTTGATGATCTTGATTTCCAAGCAAACACATGCTTATCGACAATTGTCTCTTTTATCACAAAGATGAGCCTCGAAGTTGTTTATACTATAGTCTATTCATAAGATTATAAACTTAATATTTATTAAATTTAATTGATGTGAAAAGATCTTATGAACCACAATTCTACGTTCGATCCGTAGACCCTCTTCTGATGTGAAAAACAGACATGATTGAACATCATTCCCTTTCCCAGCATAAAACTGATCAGTTGCGTTCATTGCCACCAGAACCATAATCTACAAATATCAACAAAACATCTAGCAATCACAAAGTTTCTTATCTGCACAAATTAGTACCTTATCTGCTGTGAGAGATTGATCATTTACACTCATGCTACCTTAAGGAAACGGCGAAATGCCACACAATGACATCCAGCAATCTCAAAAGAAATTTGTTGCCTGCTAAGTAAAGAGATCGGCTGAAGAAACCGGTTCGGAAGTGGGATTTGTGGCTAATAGAATTTGAATAAAGAGGAAGGGATAAAAAGGTGAAAAGAAAGACATACTTGAATTCTAGTTCAAGCTAAGGCAAATTAGTTGAGTCTTGTCCTTATAAAAAGCTACAACTTACATGGCTTTTCTCCTGCACAAAAAGAAACATTAGTTTTTAATTAAAATAAATTCCAAATGCATGAACTATTTAAATGCTGAATTATTTGCATGATTAGGTTTAGAGTGTCTTGTTCTTAATCCTTCCCTGTATTTGATCATAATACCAAAGATAGCCTGAGCTATGGCATCTGGAGGTGTTCAGCTAGAGATCAAAGATCACCATGTAATTCGATTTGATTCCTTCATTTAGCAACTGATTGATGACTATTCCTTCTGTCAAAGTTCGCTAACGAACAAGTGAGGTTGCAATTCTTGCAGGTGGTAATGGACAATGGCATTCTCCGAGTCACAATCTCAAAACCCGATGGGATTGTCACTGGAATCGAGTTCAATGGAATCAAGAATTTACTCGAGCAAAGAAATACTGAAGATAACCGAGGGTAATGAGCCTGCCTTTTTTTTATCTACCTCCTTTTCCATCTTAATCGTGTTATAGGTACTGATTTTTTCGGCTCTCCAATGGAGTATGCAGGTATTGGGATGTTGTTTGGAGCCCAGCTGGGAGCCCCGGGACAACAGGAATTTTCGAGAGGCAACCAACTCACCTATTTCATTTTATGAGCTAAAAATTCCTGGATTGTCCGTTTGGCTAACGAGTTATCACACACGCATAATGTAGGATTGTTGGAACTGAGTTTGAAGTTAAAGTACAAGAAGACGAAGTGGTAGAGTTATCCTTCAGAAGAACTTGGGATCCCTCCCTTGCAGGAAAACTGGTTGCTTTGAATATTGACAAGAGGTTAGTCTGGCTTTGTACTTGTGTTTTTATGACATCTTTTTCTGTTCGTCCACCAAGAATTTGTCGCAATACAACAACAAAATGCTGTAGGTTTGTTATGCTCCGCGGCTCATCAGGGTTCTACTCGTATGCTATCTACGAGAAGCTGAGCGAATGGCCTGGGTTCAACCTCCCCGAAACAAGGATTGCTTTCAAGCTCAACAAAGACTGGTATGCATTATTAGAGTGAAATTAAGCCATTTGGTAACATAAATTTATCTAACATGTAAACTTTTTCAAGGTTTCATTATATGGCAGTAGCAGATAACAGGCAAAGGTCAATGCCCTTGCCAGATGACAGGTTACCGGAACGCTGCCAAGTCCTGGCTTACCCTGAAGCTGTTCTGCTTACGAAACCCGTTGAGGCACAATTCAAAGGAGAGGTACTAGCTTGATTCTTTGAAGAATGTTCTGAAATTTGTTCCAAGTGCTGGAAGTTGAAGCCCTTTGTTTCCCATTGTTGATGATGATGATCAGGTGGATGATAAGTACCAGTACTCTTGCAATAATGAAGAGCTGAAAGTACATGGGTGGATATGTACTGATCCACCCACCGGGTTCTGGCAGATCACACCGAGCAATGAGTTCCGATCTGGAGGTCTCACCAAACAGAATCTCACCTCTCATGTTGGCCCTACAAACCTTGCAGTGAGTAGGATCAGGCTACATCCGCTAGCAGATATCTATCATCAGAGGCAACTCATAAACTAACTGAATAATCGGCTTGTTTCTCAGATGTTCTATAGCGCACACTACGCTGGAGAGGACATGGTGCCAATGTTTGCGGATGGGGAGTACTGGAAAAGGGTGTTTGGCCCGGTTTTCATGTACTTCAACTGTGTGCCGAAGGAGGTTGATTGGCACTGGTTGTGGGAAGATGCAAAGCAACAGGTTTGTAGATCCTTAATTCCAAATCTAGCTAGGTGAAAAAACAATGTAAAACTTACACTGTTTTCCATCTCCAGTGGGAGGTTGAAGCCGAGAGTTGGCCTTACTGGTTCCCAGCTTCAGATGACTTCCCATCGTCTGATCAACGGGGAAGTGTAAGTGGCAGATTGCTCATCTTTGATAGGTAACCTATTTCACATAAGTCTCCTTAATGTATTACCAAAAAAGGCTCTTTTTATGTTAAAGAAATCACGGTTTGTGGCTGTTCGATTGCCTTAGTTGTGTAAGTAGCGAAAACATGCCAGCAAAGGAAGCCTACGTTGGGTTAGCCCCACCCGGAGAGCCTGGCTCGTGGCAATTAGAAAGCAAGGTTATTACAAAACTTGTTTCCTCGTCTATCTGAAATCAACACATCTGGATACTAACATCAAGAAACAATGCACGATCAGGGCTACCAATTCTGGACCAGGGCAGATAGTGAAGGCTATTTCTGGATTCCAAACATACGCCAAGGCGACTACAACTTATACGCTTGGGCTCCAGGTTTTGTTGGAGAATACCGCAGTGAGAACACCGTGTCCATCACAAAAGGTGTGGCACATTCTAACTAAATCACTATCCTCTTGTGTGAAAGGTGCTCATAACGCGACTGAAATATTCGTAACTTTCGTGGCTGTGGAGCAGGCGGAGATAGTCTTGAGCTAGGTGAGCTAGTATTCGAACCACCGAGAAGTGGGCCTACGCTCTGGGAAATCGGCTTCCCTGACCGCACTGCACGCGGATTCTTCGTTCCTGATCCTGATCCCAAGTATGCCAACAGACTGTATGTTGATCATCCAGACAGGTAAATTTGCATTGAGATAGATCACCTGCTGCACAAATCGCGCTTACAAACACTTCGACAGAGAAACAATATCGAATCAAAGGGTTGTTTGCAGGTTCAGACAGTATGGATTATGGGATAGATACACAGATTTGTACCCTGACAACGATTTGGTATACACCGTTGGGGTAAGCGATTACCAGAAAGATTGGTTCTTCGCTCAAGTCAACAGGTACACAATCTTCAGCAATACATTTGAACTCAATATGATCAATGACAGATACACACTGTTGTTGTGCAATGCAGGAGGAGGAATGATGGGACATACGTGGAAACTACGTGGCAAATCAAGTTCAAACTAGACAAGGTGAATCCAGCCAGCAGATACACGCTGCAGCTGTCGCTTGCATCTGCCAATATCGCAGAGCTCCAGGCAAATCCCGGGATCAAACTCTTCTGTTTGTTTTGATCAAATGTCAATTTTATTTCCATATGGGATGAGTTGAGTTGATGTGTTTGGTTTGTTCAGGTCCGAGTTAACAATCCCAGCAATGGCGTGCCACCAGCATTCAGCACTGGCCAAATAGGGAAGGACAATGCGATTACAAGGCACGGGATCCATGGGATATACCGGTTTTACAGTGCCACCGTTGCAGGAGAGAAGCTTCTAGAAGGTGACAATACCTTGTATCTGAGGCAGGTGAAGGGTGGCTCACCGTTCCTGGGGATTTTCTACGACTATATCCGTCTAGAAGGCCCTCCTGTGGATGCTTGATCTTTGATTTTATGCGTATTAGGTAGGTATATATGCATGTATGTATGTTTATCCAATACATTGTATCGACTTGTAATGTATGTCCTAAATAAAAGGAACCATTGGACTAACCGTTATGAAAAATAAATAAAGGCTGGCCTCCAAATGTTAGTTCTATTATGTGATCCAATTATGTATAATAAAGAGCAGCCATATCCGGGGTTCGAACTGAGGACATTTGAGTACTACCTGCAAGTCTTTTCCAGTGAGTCATTCCTGGATGAAGTGAACACATTTACATAAGTTTGTTTGATAATAGTAATCACACTTTACATTGAGTGAGATTAAATCCTACCAATCACAAGCCGTGATTGTAATGTTATATACTTATATTCATCTCTTAAACCATCTTGAAAACATGAAATCGCTAGTAGGTTGGGAATTAATTATCTAAATGACCAAACATTCAAAACTATTTTTGAGTTTAGTCAAGTTTTCAAATTATTTACGAGAATAGTCAAAATGTTGACTTTTTGACTTTTTAATTATGGAAATCTATCTCTATTTATGCTAAATTACGAATATTATCCGAAATTTCTTAGACTTTAAAATACTACTACGAACTTAATACTGATTGTTTATAGAATGACTTTTGGTGGTACTAACTACCATAATCTACTAACTATATTATGAATAATAAGTTTTCTGTGGTTTTAAACCCACCACGCTCTGCATCTAAAAACTTTAAGCTAAAGAGGTTTGACCCATACTTGAACATAGTTACTCTGGACCACCGACGTTTCTTAGCTTTCGGCTTTCTAGAGGTGGCTAACCTTCAACCAGGCCTCCCTTAGTTCAGACTAAGCACATATATGTTTCGTTTCCTACCTCATACCGTAGTCTCTAGCTTTTGGTTTTGATTTTGAGAGAGTGAAGGGATTAGAATCAAGAAAACAGAATATTCAGAACATAGTGTTCAATTAAGTAGCTTTCCCTTTCTTAAAAACAAATTTTATTGAATCTGGGAAATATTACAACACACAAGCACTCCTAATTTAGAACTTAAACACACTTAATACTCATATCAGAAGATCCATTGAAGGGTTTTGAACTTTAGAGTGATGAAAACACCAATCTACTCAAATTCAAAACACTAGCCTTCTACTTGTGTTTCTGATTTACAAGACTCTTGAAGGGCATTGGATGCCTCTCCAACGGCTAAAGCAAGTGGCCTACAGGAATAAAACAAACAGTAAAAGCATACAGTACACCCATTATTTTACAGGTTCACATGGTAAAAGCAAAGCAAATTAGAAAGTACAATAATTGTGCTGGTGCTTGATGATTGCTTTCAATCGTCCAGGTTCTGGACCCCTTCTTCTCCCATATTGGCTTCCAGGTCATCATCATTGTAATCTTGAACTAGATCTAGAGTATTATCAAACTCTAGATCTTGATCGTTGTCTAAATCGAGATCAATCATTAACCCTTCAGTATATTCTCGATCCCATGCAATAAGCATATCAATCATTCTCTCGTGACCTCTTTTATCTAAAAAGTGATCGGCTTCTATTTGTGCTAAATAGAGCTCGATGGACTCGGACCTGTCTATGGCTTGCTGCATTAATGGCTTGAGTTGTGGCGTTATGATGAATGTTGTATTTCCAACTTTGAATATCCCACAGTCAGTGTGTCGATACTTGGTGATGTGGTAGTAAATGTAAAAGAATCCTTTTGCTCTTGCCTCCCATGAATGCCTTACCGTGTCAATTCTTCTTTCTACTACTGGATCTATCACGTACCAGTATTCTTCAGTGGATAGTAGGAAGATCAAATAATGTGGCAACCGGGTTTTTCCCTGGTTAACATCCATGCAAGCGCTGATAACACGACAACCATTTATTTCCTCTATCTTCCTTTGGCCATGGTCGCTTGTATTTGTAGAGTCCTTATGGAATTTAGTGAAGTAATTGTACATGACACTCTGCTCTTCTTCCTTTGGCCATGGTCGCTTGTATTTGTAGAGTCCATTACACATTCCATATTTCTAGGCTTTTAGATACTCTGTGTCAACATGTGCCGTAAGTGGCAATGAGATTCCTCCTACTCCAGCGCCATTGTTTATACAAAAATGGTTACACCACTCTCTCATCTTTGCTGTAGTATTGTGATCCCTCAGGGTTACTGTCCCATAGAAGTCTTCGAAATCTCTCATCCTCCATCTTCTGCAAATGTTTCCCTAGAGTTTAATAGGTAGCTGGAGAACTTTTATTATTATCTCCAGGGTTAAGATTCATATAACCGCTCTGTGTCTCGTTTGTAAGAGTCCACGATGGAATCTATTCTCGGTAAACCTTCCAAAATCAACAGAAATATAAAAACTTGGAGGGGAAACCCATCCTTGGTATCCTCGTATTTATCCTAAGAGACCAAAATCATATGGGATATTCCAAAATCAAGAAAGGAAACTCATCATTTTTAAGATTTTTGTCTTGGTTTTCTTCTTCTACAATCTTCTTTTTAATATTGTCTAATTTAGTTGAAAACTTCTTTTTAGATTTTTTAAATGGATAACTATATCTAAAAGGATCTCCTTTCTTGATTTCACCACCTGATGTTAGGCTTATCTGATGGCTAATTTTGTTAATTGCTTTTAGATTGGTTGAATGATGCACTTCACCTGTTTCTTTTACAATCTTAAAGATTTTACTGCTAATCTCAATATATAATTGTTCTAATTTTTTAATTTTAAGTTTTAGATCTATAAGTTGATCTGATATGACATTTAAAATTGCTCCAAAATGCTTATCACTTACATCTAAATGTAAAGCATGAGAATAAGTCTTAGGAGGGCAATTAGTAGACACTTCCAGATTGTCTTATAGATAAATACCGATTATTTTAATTAACTTGGCTCTGATACCAAATTACAGGATCACACTTAAAACATAAAGGTACTAATAATATTAAAGAGGAAATCAAAGAGATAATAACACAAACTAAGGATATAACTTAAACATATAAAAAAGGTAGGGTTTAATTTTATAATTTTTTGGTCTTTATGGGGCAAAAGCTATAATTGCAAAAAGGTGAATAGTTGATTTTGACTATTTCACAAAATACTTTTAAAGCTTGGCTATTTCGGGAATTAGTTTGGGTTTTTTTGACCAAACTTGTAGTTTATTCGTGGGTTGGAGGTTAACTCTAAATATATGTGCTCAATCCAAATATAAAACCATTTTTTTGGGTCTGAAATGAGCAGGGCCGGGCAATGGGTATCGGATGCCCTGTGCAAAATCTTGAACGAGATGGTATTCGACGAAAATTTTAGATCAAATTTAAATGTAAGAAAATAGTTTTTTCTTCAAAATAACAACAAAATACTTAATTTATTAAATAGTTCTTAACCAAAATAACAACAAAACACTTTGTTGTTGGAGGAAATCGAGAATGCAAACAGTAAGTAATTAAAGTAAAGCAAACCGATCGAATCCTAGCAAATAATGTTCAAGACTCCCTCCCGATGTAGCAAGAGAAAGTCAGGTTCGAATCCATGAGGAAGCTGGTCAGCGGATCCTAGGCAGCGGTGGAATCTCACGGACAGAAGTCGACTTACAGGGTGCTTGATCTCGACTAGGGTTAGTCGACAGAAGATCATGCAAGTCGATTCACGCAGCAGCAGGCACTGATTGTTGTCGATATCGAGGAGACTCTACTCGATATCGAGTAAAGATGTCGATGTCGAGGATGGCTTTGTCGAGTACCTGCACAAGAGAAGCTACGACGATCTGGGATTGGGAATCAGTAGTCGATATCGACTAAACGTAGTCGATATCGAGGAAGGCAACAAAAAAAACGAAACAAAATAAAGACAAAAGCTTGGGGGATTCGAAAATAAACTATGTATGAAAGGAAACTTCCAGGATCGGGGTTTGCAACAACAATAACCAAGCATGAATAAGGCATAAATAAAACACATAATCATGTAAATCGCATCGAAGGACCAAACTTTCGCCTTTTCCAACAATTAGACAACTCTTTCAAGAACCCTAATTGTATCTACCGATTTTATGTTTACAATCCAAGTTGTTAGCATGGACCTCCATTAGACGGGTAATAAACACATAACAAGCAGTAGATGCTCAAAACATGATAAAAGTCGGATCTTTACCTCAAACACGCAGGGCTATCGTTGGGCTCACCCCAACCCTAGAAGTGAGTGGACTACTCGCGCTTCATCGCAATCTCAGACATTGATTGAAAGGAAATAACTTGAATTTAAACCAAACAGAGCTTTACAACCGATTGAAGCCAACTTGCTCTCGCTCCTTGACTCCTCTCGGCCACTCACTCTCTCTCTACCTCTATGTAACTAATTGTGTCTTGAATTGAATGCTTAGAAATAAGCCCCTAAGGCCTTATTTTTGGCTTCTAACCCTTGCTAGTCAAGAATAGAAATCTCTATCTATATCTAAAGATAAAACATTAATAAAGGAAACATTTATCTTTTAAGGGAAATATATCTAAAAGGCTAAAATATCTTCAAGTGTGGATAAATCTTCTCTTCATGGATGGATCTTGATAGACTTGGATAGAATCGGACATCTTCGGCTCCAAGCAAGCACAAACCGCGTCGGACAGCTCACCGTGTAACGCGGTCCAGGATAGCTGTCCTCGATATCGAGTAAACTACTCGATATCAAGTAAGTGTGGGTCGTCGACTTGGCTTCACTAGCTTGCTCGAGTAACTGGTCCTCGATCTGCTCGGACACTGGCTCTAAGGTCTTGTCGATATCGAGTAGATTACTCGATATCGAGTAAGTGTCGTCGATCATGGTTGGCCTGGTGTTGTCGAGTAGTCTCTCCTCGATACTGGCTCGGTCAGGTGATTCTGGGTTCGTCGATATCGAGGAACTTTCTTCAATATCGAGGAGTGGTGTCGCTCTGCATCGGGTTGTATGGTCAGGTCGAGCAGCGCTCCTCGGCTCCTCGATCAGCTTGTGTTCCTCGACTCCGGGTTGGTCTTCAGGTCTTTGTTGATATCGAGTAAAGTACTCGATATCGAGTAACTTTCTGGAGTCGAGTTGGCTCGTCTTTAGTTCCTCGATCTGCTGCTCCTCGATCAGTGTTGTGCCCGGACATTGTTTGTCGATATCGCGTAAAAGTGTAAAACTCATCGATATCGAGTAGCTTTGAGCTCCCGTAAATGGCTCCAAATTCTGCAATATTAAACCAAAACTTATGTAGATCTCCATTTCTTGCAAATAAGCACATATTAAATCAATTCAACATATTCCCATCCCGAAATATGCAAAGCGTATAGAATATGGAGCTAAACTGTGCATTTCAACATGGCTATTTTAGTGGACATCTAATCACCACATACTTAAGCTTGCTTGTCCCCAAGCAATAACTTGGATGGTCATTCAGGGGAAAAATTTAAACTCTCAACATCATAGATTCATTGCCATATATCCCTGCAGTCAATTACTATCATCGAAAAGGTACTAATGCCACAAATCCATGCATGTGTAATTAAAAAGCAACATCTACTCATACCGAGGGTTATGCAAAAACAATTCATAAGTGACAAAGCATTAATAATCAAGAGGACTTTAATTTAAGCTCAATAAGAAGTAGATTGGTAAAAGGCTAAAGGTGGGCAATATTTGGCAATGTGGTGCTAATAATCCGGAGAAATTGAGTACTTTCCAAACTGTATTTCCATATTCCTTCTTCATAAGAAGAATCATCACCTTCCATAATGCTTTTTTTCATTATTATGCTTTTACCTCTCTGACCTCAGCACTGCCTTCTCGCGAGTCGCAAACATGGGTGTCATGAATGGTCCCGGATACTTAGTTCTTTGGACTCCTCACAATGTGTCCAATCTCACTGAACTATTATCTCAGCAAGCAGGGTCGATCTACCTTTATCTCCTGAGGTGATCGGATTTTTTCTCACTCATTAAATTTTCCATATACTTCAAACATTTTCCTTCCAAACTCCAATAATGATGATAACAACACAACAACCATATAACATCTCCATAATTTGACATCATTCTCAACATAATCCCCGGATAGGAAGTAAGGTAAAGAATGGAAATATTTAGATCATGTGGAGCAATATTTGAAATAAGGTATATTATGGCTTTTGTGTAATGCATAAGCACAGGTAAGGCTAGGATATAAACATATGAGCATTATATGGAAATATAAAGTCCTCCATCCTCTTATCATGCAACATGTCAAAAGCAACTTCAAATTTTACCTCCTTTCATGGTTTTCAAGAAAAATATGCACTTCATTGTGACTTCCCTTTACTAGGCAATTTCATGCTATATCTCTAATGAATCCATTTTTGCATCGTCGAGTTTAATTAAAGCTTCCATGACACTATTTCTTTGAACAATTTACAAGCAATGGGAGATGTCTTAAAGAATTTTGAGTTTTATCCATTATGCATAAAAATTTAAAATTTACTCAAAATTTCACCATGTAAAACCAAAAGCAAGAATAAAACATATAATAATGATAATGAGCTCTTCCCCCACCCCATACTTAAAATATACAGTGTCCCCACTGTATAAAATCAAATAAAAACAAGAGTAAAGGAAGGAACTCACCGAATAATGCGTTGAGGAGGGCAGAACAGGGCATATCGAGTAAACTGGTCTTGTCGATATCGAGTACTGTACTCGATATCGAGTAGGCTGTCTGGGTCGAGTGGAATATGAAGTCGAGGAGATTCTTCTGGTTTGGTCGATATCGAGTTGGCCTACTCGATATCGATGAACTTCTGGGCTGCTCCTCTTGGTCGTTCTCGACTGGCCTAGTCGATTTCGACTGTTTTTCAGGGACTTCTTATTCCACCTTTCGCGATCCTTTTATGCTTGCCGACCTAAAATGTTAGATTGCACACAAAGACAAGACCTTCCACATGAAGTACTAGAAAAAAAACAAAAACCAAAAAATAAAAAGTTCCAAAGTCCCAAAATTCAAAAGTTTTGTATACATGCTCTAGATTTTAGAGTCGCTAGGCCAACTTCTCCGTTTGTGCTCAAGGACCGTTAACGTGGGGCCCGCTTGTGCTTGGCCCTTCTCTTAGATCATCTAGGTTCTGATTGTAGTATGCAAGCTCAGCTGACATGTGGTTGCTTGCATAATCTTTCTTTTCTCCCTGCTTTCTCTTTCCAGCTCTCAGTTTCCGCAGATTCTCTCGCCACGGGGCCTTACCTCCCCTTAAATTATTGGGAAATTTACAGAAAACCACCCGTTAAATATACTCTTTTACACTTAACCACCCGTTAAATACAAAATTACATAAAACCACCCATTAAATGGGTTTTGTTTTCAAATCACCACCCACCACATATTTCCATTAGAATTTCATTAAATATAACATATTTTAATATTTTATACTTAAAATTTAAAGTTTAAGCTTGAATATATTTAAATTATATTTATGGTAGAGATAAAAAAAATTATATTAATATATTAGGGGGAAAAAGCGTGTAAAAAATTTAAAATCATTTGGATGGCGGAGTTTCTAAATGTGGAAAATATTATTTAATTTTATTTAAAAATTCAAACAAACTTTAATAAAGATACATTATATAAAAAAATATTTTTAAGAAAAATATATTTAATCCTGGAAAATATTTTTTAAACAAATATTTAGATATTTTTTTTCATTTTTAGTATAGTGTAGAGGTTTACAAATATGAAAGTAAAATGAGACATTAATTATTATTATAAAAAATATTATTAAATTTAAACAATGCTAATAACTTATAAACTTATTTTAATTTTGATTAAAAAGAAATCTATAAAATATAACCATTTTTTGGAATAAAATAGAACAAATTTGTTCATATATACATCAATTTTTTTTTAAAATATTTTAAAAAAATTTAGTCAAATAGATTTTTAAATCTATTTGAGATTTTAATTTAAATATAAAACTTAAAATATTGTAATATCATATATATTTGACAAACTCTAATAGAAATATGTGGTGGGTGGTGATTTGAAAACAAAACCCATTTAATGGGTGGTTTTATGTAATTTTGTATTTAATGGGTGGTTAAGTGTAAAAGGCTATATTTAGCGGGTGGTTTTCTGTAAATTTCCCTAAATTATTTATGAATTTCTTAATGGACTGAGGAGGAGTAGAATTCATACCTGAACTTACCTTTTTGAGCCCAAAACAGAAATCTTCAGGCTTAGGGTTAGTCGATATCGGGCAGGACTAGTCGATATCGAGTACAGGGACCCCATACTTAGGCTCTTGGCAAGTCTGGTGCTCAGCAGAGGAAGTCGATGTCGATGAAGTTTGGTCGACATCGAGTAATGCCTTGGTCGATATCGAGGAGCCCTTGTCGATATCGAGTGGACTTCTGGTGACTTCCTCCGTTGTTTGCTTGGTCCCGTGGTTGCTGATGCTTTTCACTTCCAGCCATGAAATTTCCTTCTTTGCAGGGCCAAAGGAGAAATCTAAGACCTCGTCGCCTATGGTGAAGGTGAGCAATCCCTGTTTGACACTAATCTTGGCATCTGCAGTAGCTAAGAATGGTCTACCAAGAATAATAGGGCTAGTAGGATCTTCCGCACAATCTATAATAAGGAAATCAGTTCGGATAAAGAATTTACCAACCTGGACAGGGACATTCTCAACCATACCTGTAGGGATGACTACTGTATTGTTTGCCATGTAAAGTTTGGCATCCGCAGGCTCTATACATCCTATCTTCACCTTTCGCCAGAATGATAAGGGCATGATGCTCACACTTTCTCCTAAATCACACAAGGACTCATATTTATATTGTCCAAATCCCACATTCACGGAAAACTTACCAGGGCCAGGTCTCTTTTCAGGGAAGTGGAGTACTTTGTATTCTCCGGCGATCTCTGAGATGAATTGCTTTTTGCTCAGGATTTCCTTCAGGAATTTGACATATGCAGGCATCTCTTGCAGAGCTTCTGTAAAAGGAATAGAGAAATTCAGTTCTTGCAGCATATTAACAAAACGTTTGAACTTACTTACAATGGGATCTTTTAGTGCTTTGGAAGGAAAAGGCGGTGTCTTTTTCTGCTTTGGAGCCAGAACAGACGTCGGAGGTGTTGCAGAGTCGTCGACATTGGCCAACTTTTCCTCGATATTGACTAGTGGTTCTTCGATATCGACAAGGGTTGTCGATCTCGAGTTGCTGGGCTGTGCAGTGAAGTCCGAGCTTGGCTTCTGGTCTGTGTCGTGGAGATGCTTGTCGATATCACCAAGGGTTGCTGCTCTGCTTTGTCTTGGTGCTTTCCGATCTCTGGCTCGAGTAATTGGTGCCCGCTCCTGAATTTGATAGCCGCGACGTGTCCGGTCTTCCCCTTAGGATTTGGTTATGTTTGCCCAAGGAGGTGTCCGGATGGTCGTGGAATCTGCGCCGCGAATTGACCCATCTGGGTTTCTATGTTCCTCTTCCAGACGTCAAGCTCTCCAAATTTTGTAGTGATGCTCTGAATTTGATTATTGATGGCGCTTGTAGACTGCTGGTTTTGTGCTTGATTTTTCCTCATCTCGTCGAGGATAAGCTGCAGATCGTCCTTCCTTTGATCCCTTTCTGGATGTCCTAGAGCTCTGTATGGCGGGGGGTTCCTAGGAGGACCTTGGTTCCATTGCGGTTGATAGAACCTTTGATCCCCCATATAGCGATTGGGACCCCCCGCGTAAGCTACTTCTTCCTAGGTCTCTGCCATCCTGACTTGCTCTGTGTGTAGGCACTCAGTAGTGGTGTGCCGCTGTGATCTACATTCGATGCAAGACTGGTTGACAGAGAGATACTTGACTTGCTTGAGGAGCTTGCGATTCTGGTCTCTATAGAACTGCTCCCTGATATCTGGGTCAATCTCCTTGGAAGGCTCATAGAGGGGCATAGATGGTGCTGGCCTGGCATAGGAGTTCTCCTCATAGTTTGTGATAGCCTCATACTTTTTGTCATAGTTGGTGAGTTTGTCAAGTACACCTCATGCGTCAGCTGGTGGCATCGTCAGATACTCATATCGAGTGTACTGATTGATCATGTCCTTAGTGACTTGGTCAAGAGAATTGAAGAAGATCTCTTGAATGACGTAGGGTGGCTGTCCATGAGTAGGGAAAGATCGCAACAGTTCCTTGTATCGTTCCCATGCTTTTGCCAGCGGCTCCCCAGACTTCTGTTTGAAAGATGTAATCTTCTAGCGGAGGAGTGTTGTCTTAGCAGGAGGGAAGAATTTGTTGAGAAACTCTTGCTCTACTTGAGCCCATGTCGTGAGGGATCATGGTTTCAGCCCTTCAAGCCACTTCAGTGCAGGTCCAGCAAGAGACCAACAAAAGGCCTTCATCTTGACATATTCCAGAGTTGTACCTTCAGCAAGAGTACGACACATGTCAGAAAAATTGGTAATATTTTCAAGAGGACATTCATTAAACCTTCCATGAAAAGCATTATTTTTAAGTTCTATAAGGAATTAAGTGCGAATTTCAAAAGTATTTTCAGAGATTAGAATAGCCAATTCAGGCACGACGAGAGTCGGGTGCATATAATCCTCTGCAGTGGTTGGGTATTGGGCAAGCTCAGCTTCCGCTTGTTCCCTTCCTGCTCTCTCAGTGGCGATAGGAGTATCTTTAGCGTCCAGTTCCCTCCGAAGCCTCTCAATTAGTTGTTCTTATGTTTCTGCGGCCGCCATGGCTCTTTTTAGCTTAGCTTGGATGTGTAGAAGGCGTTCCGGTTCGTCTAAGCCGTCTAACTCAGGTGGTTGACCAGAACGGCGCATACACCTGTAAAGTAACTCAAAGCAGACGTGAGATTTAACTACCTAAGGCGCGAATGATTGCTTCCCCGGCAACGACGCCAATTTGTTATAGGAGGAAATCAAGAATGCAAACAGTAAGTAATTAAAGTAAAGCAAACCGATCGAATCCCAGCAAATAATGTTCAAGACTCCCCCCCGATGTAGCAAGAGAAAGTCAGGTTCGAATCCACGAGGAAGTTGGTCAGCGGATCCTAGGCAGCGGTGTAATCTCACGGACAGAAGTCGACTTACAGGGTGCTTGATCTCGACTAGGGTTAGTCGACAGAAGATCAGGCAAGTCGATTCACGCAGCAGCAGGCACTGATTGTTGTCGATATCGAGGAGACTCTACTCGATATCGAGTAAAGATGTCGATGTCAAGGATGGCTTTGTCGAGTACCTGCACAGGAGAAGCTACGATGATCTGGGATCGGGAATCAGTAGTCGATATCGACTAAACTTAGTCGATATCGAGGAAGGCAGCAAGTAAAACGAAAAAAAATAAAGACAAAAGCTTGGGGGATTCGAAAATAAACTATGTATGAAAGGAAACTTCCAGGATCGGGGTTTGCAACAACAATAACCAAGCATGCATAAGGCAGGAATAAAACAGATAATCATGTAAATCGCATCAAAGGACCAAGCTTTCGCCTTTTCCAACAATTAGACAACTCTTTCAAGAACCCTAATTGTATCTACCGATTTTATGTTTATAATCCAAGTTGTTAGCATGGACCTCCATTAGATGGTTAATAAACACATAACAAGTAGTAGATGCTCAAAACATGATAAAAGTTGGATCTTTACCTCAAACACGCAGGGCTATCGTTGGGCTCACCTCAACCCTAGAAGTGAGTGGACTACTCACGCTTCATCGCAATCTCAGACATTGATTGAAAGGAAATAACTTGCATTTAAACCAAACAGAGCTTTACAACCGATTGAAGCCAACTTGCTCTCGCTCCTTAACTCCTCTCGGTCACTCACTCTCTCTCTCTACCTTTATGTAACTAATTGTGTCTTGAATTGAATGCTTAGAAATCAGCCCCTAAGGCCTTATTTATAGGCCTCTAACCCTTGCTAATCAAGGATAGAAATCTCTATCTATATCTAAAGATAAAACATTAATAAAGGAAACATTTATCTTTAAAGGGAAATATATCTAAAAGGCTAAAATATCTTCAAGTGTGGATAAATCTTCTCTTCATGGATGAATCTTGATAGACTTGGATAGAATCGGACATCTTCGGCTCCAAGCAAGCACAAACCGCTTCGGACAGCTCACCGCGTAACGCGGTCCAGGATAGCTGTCCTCGATATCGAGTAAACTACTCGATATCGAGTAAGTGTGGGTCGTCGACTTGGCTTCACTGGCTTGCTCGAGTAACTGGTCCTCGATCTGCTCGGACACTGGCTCTCAGGTCTTGTCGATATCGAGTAGATTACTCGATATCGAGTAAGTGTCGTCGATCATGGTTGGCCTGGTATTGTCGAGTAGTCTCTCCTCGATACTGGCTCGGTCAAGTGATTCTGGGTTCGTCGATATCGAGGAACTTTCTTCGATATCGAGGACTGGTGTCGCTCAGCATCGGGTTGTCTGGTCAGGTCGAGCAGCGCTCCTCGACTCCTCGATCAGCTTGTGTTCCTTGAGTCCGGGTTGGTCTTCAGGTCTTTGTCGATATCGAGTAAAGTACTCGATATCGAGTAACTTTCTGGAGTCGAGTTGGCTCGTCTTTAGTTCCTCGATCTGCTGCTCCTCGATCAGTGTTGTGCCCGGACATTGTTTGTCGATATCGCGTAAAAGTGTAAAACTCATCGATATCGAGTAGCTATGAGCTCCCGTCTTCACTTCTTGGTTTTCTCCTGAAATGGCTCCAAATTCTGCAATATTAAACCAAAACTTATGTAGATCTCCATTTCTTGCAAATAAGCACATATTAAATCAATTCAACATATTCCCATCCCGAAATATGCAAAGCGTATAGAATATGGAGCTAAACTGTGCATTTCAACATGGCTATTTTAGTGGACATCACACTTGACTTATCAAACAATTCTTAATCAAAATAACTCCAACCTAACGCTTTATATTTTCTTTCACTTGAAAAGTATCATCATCCGAACATGATTCATAACAAAGCTTTCAATAGCGGATGAACACAATCCCTATAGGCGAGGCATCTTGCACTAACATACTCCTTATTGTCTCTTGAGCTTCATTCTTCATCATTTCCCAACATCACTCCTGCGTTTTTCGACAAATTGTTAGTGGAAGATGCCTCACCTATAGACTATAACTACATCATACATAACAAACTAAACAAATAAACCTGGTTATCGATCCCATGATGTAACAATGGACAAATTGGACTTGCTTCTGAAACTAAGACAAATTGAAATTGAAGTAATAGCAATAACACAACACACAAGTATAGGTCACTTGATAGTTTCAAATTTTATGGAAAAATAAATCTGTTTCAAAGAAAACCCCTTTCTTAAAGCTCCACTACGGCTGAATTAGATTTGAGTGCAAGTACTGAATCAAATCCATTAAGTGGCAGAAACACACTCCCAATCCCACCACCTAACTAGGCATTTAAGAACTTACAAAAAATTGATGGACACAAACCCAATTCACCTTATCTGGACATCACTGAATCAGCCACCAACAACACCAACAACCAATAATGAACAAATTCCCATTTGGATCAACCCAAAAATATGCAATTTGGCACAAAAGGTGACGCCTCACGCCAGAGAGAGAGAGAGAGAGGGAGAGAGAGAGAGAGATTTTACCCTGTTTGAACAATAGCGGATTACGGAATTAGCACAAAGTTGCACATCACCTGCAGGGACAAGTCATCATAAACGGCGGGCGACCTGCTGCAACCGGCGCCTCCAACAGCCAGCATCGGGGCCGCCAGTGACAGTGAACGGACTGAACCTCCAAGCCAGAACAAGCCAACACCGCCAGGACCATGAAGCCAGAACAAGCCAACGCCGCGTAGAGGTGTTATTCGAGCCGAACAAGCCTAGCTTGGCATGTTCAATCTTGTTCATTTGTTAAACGAGCTCGAGTCGAGTCGAGCCCAATTTTTAAACGAGCTTTCTTTTTTTGTTGAAGCTCGGCTTGTTTTAGTAAATGAACGAGCTCGAGCCGAGCTAGTTTCGACCTATAAGTAGTTTTACTTGGTCATAACATATTAACTTACATAAAATTTTGGAAATTCCATATTATACGAGCTATTCGAGCCTAAATCGAACGAGCCGAGCTTTCAACCAAGCTTAAAATCATGTTTAGGCTCGGCTTGATTAGGTAAGTGAACGAGCTCGAGTCGAGCTATTTCGAGCCGAGCTCGAGTTGATCAGCTCATATAACAACTCTAACAAGCGTGTCACAATTTATTATTATTTTTTAAAGAAGTATACATTGGGCCTGAGAAACTTGAGGCCCAATGGAATTTGAGGCCATGGGCAAGTGCACACTTTGCACTTGCGCAGAGCCGGCCCTGGAAAGGAGAGACGGCGCTCTCCGCGCATCTCGAAGCGCTTTTATTAAAAATAGAAAGGGCTAAGTAGTCATCAAGCGGGGGATAGCCCGACCCCTAACATCGTTCTGCAGGTAAGATAAAACACCCTCAGGTGGGTCAAACAATACAATCAAACCAATGTCATAATTAAAAGCTAAGCTAGCAGGGTGATCTGCAACGCAGTTTGCTTCGCGAAACACATGACGAACCTGGATTTCTCACTTTTCTTCTAATTAAGCCTTGACAACTATTAACAAGGCTAGCTAGTGGGTGACACCGCGAGATTTCTTTTCCTAAGAGGGTCACTGCAGTGTGCGAATCCGTTTCCAGAATCACACGCCTGTAGCCTCGTTCCCAAGCGATTTTAAGCCCCTGTAAAATACCCCAAAGCTCGGCCTTGGGTACCGTACACGAGCCTAAATTCAGTAGAAAACCATGGTGCCATTCACCAGCACTACCCCTAACAACTCCAGTCGCGGTGCCATACCCATCCCGATGAACGGCGCCATCCGTATTGATCTTCACCCACCCTACATTAGGCTTTTCCCAAGATATATTTATTTATTGCTTCTTTTGCCCTTCCTTTCTCTTCTCTTGCTTGTTCCAGCTCTCCTTAGAGCTCTTGGCTTGATTTATAATGAAGCTTTTTTTTGCATCCCCTCCCCTCTTTGTTATTGAAGATTTTGTCATTGCGCCACCTCCATAGCCACCAAAGGGTACCTGCAAAAACACCCCGCCAAGCCAAACTATCTACGAAAATAGAAAGAGTTAGAAAGGTTACCTCTAATCCACGCTGCATAGGGCCTCCCGAAGAAGTCTCCATCCATCCTAGTCACGTTCAAGCACTCCCACACGGTCTTGGCATCTTTGCAATCTCTCAAAAGGTGAATCATGGTTTCCTCTTGATCATTGCAAGCGTTGCAGTTAGATGACATGGCCATATGCCGTCGAACGCGCTCGACATTTGTAAGAACGGCACCCCTGAGACATTTCCAAACGAACACACTTACCCTCTCTTGTACCTTCAACTTTCAAATTCCTTTATATATGTCATAATCCATACCACATGCTCCCTTGTTACCGTGGACCAAATCGTATGTCGTGGAAACCGTGTACTGCCCCGTCTTCGACCAAGCCCAACTCACCTCATCTTCTTCCCCTGATTCGTGAACTTCAAAACTAGGTAGTTGTAACGTGATTTCCTTTAGTAACATTCTTGACAGCGCCTCCCAATTCCAATGCCCACTCTCCATCCAGTAGTCAGCTACCCACTATTGTTGGAAAAAATGTTTTAAAATTATTTATTTATTATTTAACAAAATTTTGGTTTTCTGGCTAAATGTTCCAATAGCTATTGTTGTTGATAGCTTTGGACGTCGCTGGTAGCCAGCTGAATCAAAGGAGTATCCGACCCCCAACAATCCATCCAAAATCTGATGCTCTCTCTATCTCCCAGCACCCATTTCATGCCCTTACTCACCACTTCTTTAGCCCCTGTCTTGATGATGCGCCACATGTGAGACAGAGTCACAACATACCCTCCTGACTCAGGCACATACTTGCTCCGGAAAACCTCCACCCAAAGAGCTTTGTCATTAGTAAGGAAATGCCACGCAAGCTTGCCAACCAACGCAATATTCATATCTCTCATGTACCGAATACCCAACCCCCCAGCTTCTTTCGGCTTGCAAATATCGCTCCAACTCACCATATGCAGTTTTCAAGCATCCTTCCTATCGCCCCAGAGAAAGCTTCTACAAATTTTGTCTATATCCTTGGTGACCGCCCTCGGAAGAAGCATAGAACCCATGGTATATATGGGCATCGAAGATAGCACATATTTCGTGAGCGTCGCTCTTCCTGCAAAGCTTAAAGCCTTGCCTTTCCAACTAGCGAGACGGGCTTGAATCTTAGCCAACAGAGGTTCGAACAGGCCCTTGGCCCCCCTTTGATGAAGAATCGGGACCCCAAGGTAAATACCTAAGTTGGTTGACACCCCAATGCCTCCAACCTGCTAAATTTTATCCTTGAGCTCACTACTAACATTCTTAGAAACAAATACCTTTAATTTCTCCTTACTAATTCGTTGGCCCGAGGCTTTACAGAAAACCTCCAGCACTCCCATGATCAGTTTCATTTGATGTTCCGACGCTGCCGCACATAAGATGATCTATCGTCGATAAAGAACATGTGCGAAATCGGAGGCCCCCCTCTCGAAATGTGAATCGGTTTCCATTCTCTTCCTTCCACCGCACTATTTATCATATGGCTCAATCGCTCGATGCAAAACACAAAAAGGTACGGTGAGATGGGATCACCTTGCCTTACCCTCTTTTCGGTTTGAACTTAGTCGAAACTTCCCCATTCCAAAGAATCTGCATGACGGTGGTTCTAATGTACTCTCCGATCCACACAATCCACTCTTCTGAAAACCAGCAACCTTCAGAGTGTCTTCAATAAAATCCCATCGGAGTCTGTCGTAGGCCTTCTTGAGTTCAAGCTTAAGGATCATCCATTTCTTCCCCGTTTTTTCTTTCTCATAGAGTGCACAACTTCCTGGACTAGGACAATATGCTGTTGGATCCATCTTCCGGGAAGAAAACTACCTTGCGTCGGGCCAATGAACTCCCCCATCACTTTTTGGCATCCGCCTGACCAACACCTTAGAAATGATTTTATACATGACATTACACAAGGCAATAGGCCTGAATTGCTTTAAAGTTTTTGGTTTCCCAACCTTGGCGAGGAGGACGATGAGCGTATCATTCATATCTTTCGGAAGCCTTCTTTCAGTGAAAAACCCCAACACTAATTCGTTAACAACAGAGTCCCCTATAATCTCCCAGCACTTCTGATAGAACACTTGTTGAAAGCCATCCAAACCCGAGCTTTTATAAGGTCCCATATCCTTCGTGGCATTCCAAACATCATTTCTCGTAAACGGCGCATTGAGACTGGCTCTCATATCTGCATCCAATTCAGGGAAATCCTCAGCATCAAGAGTGCAACTCGGAATATGAGTTATATCCTTAGTGCTATAGAGCTCCTTGAAGTATCTCAAATCAATTCTCTCCATTTTATTATTATCATTAGTCCACCTGCTCCTTTCATCCGGGAACCCTTCAATCTTATTTTTCTTCCTCTTTATGACCGTAGACAAATGAAAAAACAAGGTATTTCTATCACCATCTCGAAGCTAGTTTTCACGAGACTTTTGCAACCAAAGGGTTTCCTCCTGATTCAGCGTATGCTCAAGCTCGGACTGGAGTTCACTTTCCTGCATAAGTAAGCTTTCCGACATCCCCAACCAAGGGTTTTTCTGCAGCTTTTCAATCCTCCCAATCAGGTCACTCTTCCTGTGAAATATGTTACCGAAGACCTCGCGATTCCAATCGAGCAGAATATCTTTAAGAGTAGAGAGAGAATCACGAACCTTGGCCTTTGAGTTCCACCCATTTTTAACCACTTTCTTGAAGTCGGGATGAGATAGCCACGCTGCCTCGAATCGAAAAGGTCGTCTCTCCATTTTAGACTTTTGGTTGGGCTTGAACATCATAAGCATAGGATTATGATCCGACGAGAACCCGTCGAGGTGTCTCACATTCGCCTCCTGCCAATTCAGCCTCGACCTCTTGTTAAGGAAGACACGATCCAATCTTTTAGACACACGAGTATTAGGCGTCACACCTCTCGCCCAAGTGAAACTAGGGCCCGAGTAACCCATATCGATGAGCTACTGATTGTTTATCATTTGTCTAAAGATTGGCGTGTCTCTATGTAATCTTCCCGAACCGTGATTAAATCACCATTTATGGCACCAATCTCAGCCTCCAAAAAAGGCTAGAATCTGAGTCTTTCTTCTACAGTTGGAGAGGTATAAACCGTCATGAGGTGTATCGCCTTCTTGCCGATCCCAATTTTAATATGGATAAAGTTTCTGTGAGTCTTGACAACAGTCAAGTTCAGCCTGTCTTCTTTCCATAGAATCCAGATTCCCCAGATCTCCCGATAGCATCAACCCGTAGACAATGATCAAAACTGAGCTTGACGCAAACTTTATCCGCTTTGTATCCCGCAATTTTAGTAAAAAAAATAGCTGCCATGTCTACTTTATGATGCCTACACATATACCTCATAGTTTTACGGAACCCGTCTTTCCCGGCTCCGTTACAATTCCAAAAATGCAATTCATAGAGACACTGTAGTCAAGCGAACGAGGAACCAGATCCGCACTACACTTTGCGTCCCTATGAAGAGTCCATCCCGACTTCCCAATAACCGTGGGATTCTTCTTTCATAGTCACGTTTTCGATACTATTGTTGCCTTTCTCCACATTCTTGGTTTTGAGCTCATGATTCGTCTCGGTGACGTTCTCCTTTTCCTCAGTCACATGCCCCATCTTACTAAGGCTTGAAAATTTATTAAGGGGTTTCAACCAACTGGTGGTCCATTCCCCCGCCTTGTTTCCTCCTTTGTCATCTTGCATCTTCTCATATTCTTCTTTCATATGTCTCCTTCTTTTACCTGAAACATTATGTTCTTTCTCTTCCACTCTTTCCGCATTCTTAAACATTTTCTTCCTCGCCAGGCTTCTTTGTTTATTTCTCTAACATCCGTGCTTGTGAAGATTGTTATAACATTGCCAGTTTTGTCATTGCTTTTGCTGTTACTACTTTTCCTAACATCTTCCGTCTCCTTCAGCACTCCATTCCCTTTTGCCTTGCTCTGATCGTTCGCCACTGTCGTAACAGTCTCATTATCCTCCTCTTCTTCCTGTCCTAGAGCCTCAAACCTGTTACCGTTAGCCTCTTTCGATCCCTGTATAGCAGTGCTGATTTTTTTCTCCTTGCTTCATTTGCTCAGAATTCGGTAGTTGCTCGTATCCTTGTTGTCCTGTCTCCCCATATTCTAACTCCTCTCCTGGTATTTGTTTCGCAGCCCATTGGTTCTTTTGGCAGAATGCATAAACGGACCATATCTATAAGCTTCGTGTCGTTTCCCACCATTCCTTCCTGTTTTTGCCCCTTCCTTAGATGACTCTCCGACTCTCTCCTTTACGCTTTCCTTGTCCCCTATTCCTTGAAGTCTCTTGCTTCCATTCAGACCATCACGACTCTCACATTCTATTCTTTTAATCAAGTACGAGCAGTGAGACGCATAGTGACCATACCTCCCACACCGGTAGCAAATCATTTGGAGCCCCTCATATTCGATTGGGCATCTTCTCCCATTGATGGTGACCACTCTTTTCAGCGGCTTACTAAGATCAAGTTCCACGCACACGAGCGCAAATCTGCCTCTGTTCATGTAGAGCGTTTTAGGATCCATAAGGACCGGTTTCCCAATCCCTGCAGCCATACTCCATAGAATGCTCTCATCATACCATTGAATTGGAACATCCGTGATCCGAATCCAAGTAGGTGCTGACGTGATAGCTTCCGATGGCGAGAATTCTGGTGTCCATCATTTCATGATCAAGCACCTTCTGAACACTGCCCATGGCCCTTCAGTGAGGACGGTCATCAATTCGCTTTCATTTTCAAATCTTGCCATGAAATAACCGTTGGGAAGGTCGATCACTTGCATCCTCTCTCCGAACTATCACAATTCGCGAATCTTTCTCTCCATAACCGGAAAAGCGATTGGGAACCCTAGCACTTTAAAGACAATCACCTTCCTCTATGATTCTTCAAGCAATGTCACGATCTCGCTGTCCGCTATGATCACCGGGTCTCCTTCAGGGCCATCTGGGAACGTCGTGATGATCTTCCCTTCTAGCAGATTGGTATCGATTTGCACTCTGCGTTTTTCTCCATTCCCTTCTCCACTTGCCACTTCCTTCCATGAGAGTTTCTTAGTTGTTGTGTCAGCATTCTGTACCGTCTGATCCTTTCCATTGCTGGTATCTCCATCAGCGTTTCTACCCAGAACAAATGTTGTAGGAGTCCCCTCAGGAAGTTGCATCGTTGATTGATTCCCGACTCACTCAGTGCTGATATGATGCGTTGAGTCACTAGTATCCATATGTGGTGGAGAGCCAGGCGCCCCCAACAGCACATCGACTTCCGTCGCCGAAGCCCGACGCCGAACACAGTACAATCAAAAGTCAATGTCGGCGACACAATCTCTCTCTAGGTCATCAATTTATCCAAATATAAAACCTTGATACCTCAAATAGTTTATTTGCTAGTATTATTATTTTTTCACATATAAAAACTCAGGGATGTCAAGTCATAAAGACTCCCAATATAACGCCTATCAGTGGGATCTTTGTTTTATTATATTAGTTTTATCAACACTTTTTAAATGATAAAAATTATATAAAATATTAACTATTTTAATTTTTTTAGAATGTCTTATTTATCTTGATGGTAATAAATTATAAAAAAAATTTAAAAAAAAGTTTAAAAAGTTAATATATTGTTTGTAACTAATAAAACTCGTATAAAAAACAGAAGAAGTATAGGCTAACTTAAAATATATCAGATAGATTTGAAATAATTTTTTTATTTTTTAAAATGAGAAAAACTTGTGTGCATTTTATATAAAAAAGAAACTTTATTTTTTAATTTAATATCTGCTCCGTATAAATACATTATTTCTGTCAAAAAAGGTTTAATTTCAAAGGAAAGAGTCAAGACAAAATAAGGAAGGAAGGGTAGAAGAACACCACCACCGGAAACCCCTCTTCGGTGGTCCGAAAATCCCTTTTTAGATGTTCAAAAACCCCTCTTCGGAGGCCTGAAAATCCCTCTTCGGAGGTTCAAAAATCCCTCTTAGGAGGCCCAAAAACCCCTCTTCGGAGGTTCGAAAATCCCATCTTCGGAGGCACGAAAATCTTTTCGACATCGGCTTCGACCACTCTTTTCCAGCCTCGGCCGCTTCGACCCATTTCCGGCCGCCTCCGTGCCGCCGTGTTGCCACCACTCCGTTCGTTCGACGTATTCTGTGCTCAGCGAAACCCTTAATCGGGTTTTCCTTCCCGGCTTGTTTGAATCCCCAAATTGATTTGGGGTTTGTGTTGGTTCTAGGCTTGTGGCTCCGATTCGGCACTAGCCTTGGTCAATTTTGTGTGGGATCCTCCCAAAGCTTAAACCGGGGTGCGATCTTCGTCTTCTAGCCGAACTCTCTAGTCTGGGGCTCGTTCTCTTCGTCTTGGATCCGGCGTTCTCGCTTCAGGGCTTCCTCCTTCTGGGTCCCTAGTGTTTCCCTCCCGCTCGACTACACCGATTTGGTCTTGTGGCTGCCCGGCGGCGTCCGCTCCGCTCTTGGCCATCTTCCTCTGCTCCGTGCCTCTGTTCACCGGCGGGGCTGGTAGGAATCTGGGATTTGCCATCTCATTTGTTGATTAGGGTTGGCTTGTGTGAACACATGCCTCCTTTGGGCCCGATACCTTTTCTTTGGGCCCAAGGCAATCCTTGGGCCCAAAGGCAACTCGAAAATAAAGAAAATAAATAAAGTAAAATATAATAAATATTAATGTATATTTTTTTACATTAATATTTATTTTTGATGAAATTACATCCGTTTGATTGAAGCTTCACCTTGTGCCCGGGCTGGCCAGCGCGGAAGGTTGGGGATGGCCCGATAGTAGTGCTTCGGGCCCAAGATTTTGCCTTGGGCCCGATGCAGCCCAAAATATTGGGCTTCGGGCCCAAGGTTTTTTTTCCTGGGTCCGAAGCACAGCTCGGAAAAATCAATTAAAAAATAAAATAAAAATATCATATATTTGTATTTCAAATATTCTGAATATTTATTCTTCCCCGAAAGGGTACATAAGAAATTCCGCTCGAAAGAGTTTGAACCAAATCCCGAAAGGGCTAGAATAAAAAACCCGTAAGGGTTTGGTTAAATCTTTTGGCGTCTTTGCTCGAGCAGTGTGGGACTCTACTTTCGGCGTTTCTAGGAGATCTTCTGTTTGGTTGGGGACGTGAAGTTTGGAGTCGGGACTGGCTGAGATCGAGGTGGTGCGTTATGGGCGACTCCATATCCGGGATGTTGTTTCCTTGGAGTTTCGTCTGCATTTCCCACATGAGATAGAGTCCTACTGTATCGCTGGCCCGCGATGCTACTGTTTGGTGGTGCTTGTCTTCGTTCTTCGCCGTCGTCCGCAACTGCTAGTTGTAGTTCTTCTTAGATTGTTTCTTGTAGTAGGGTTTTTCTACTTGTTTCTTAGCGCCTTTCTTCTGTTCTCCTGTATGCTTTGGCAGTTTTCGCCTGCCGATTCGTCGGCCTCTCGAGAATCAGGCTAGCCCGATCTCGAATTCTTACTTAACAAAAAAAAACATTATTTCTGTCCAACGGAATATCGATAGGCTTCGCCCGTCGATTTCGAAGCCTTCTACCCTCGAAGGCCAACCTCGCGCGCTCTCTTGCTAGTTATCCCCAATTGACCTCCAATTCCCAGTAAGTGTCGAATTAGGGCTTCAGTTCATGTTTTTATCGATGAAGATTTTTATTTAATTTTCATTCAATTGTGAGCTTTTATGGATTAATTATCGCTGACAAGTACGAATTTGTGTCGGTTAGAAGAAGAAAGAGGAGCCGATAAACTCTTCAATGTCTGCGCTTCTCTTTAATCCTCTCTCTTGTTCCTCTGTGAGCGTCCCTCCGTCCGCTGTTTTTTATTAATGGAACGATTTGAATTGTGTGATTGGCTGAGTTGTGATGTTGTATAGTGGAGTTCAAAATCGATCGTCGCCTCCAAATTTAACCCACCGTGTTCAATATTTGTTGAATCTGTGTTCCTATTCTCGACGGGAACCTATTGCGTTCTTCGGAGGTATCTTTGCAGGTCTTTTGAGGCTAGACCTGAATGATGACCCCCTCAAGGAATGGCTTCAGAGGACCGTTGAAGCATCCAGGATCACAGAAGAAGAGATTAATGCTAATAGCACAGAGCTAGAAGATGAGGTACCTCAACAAATAGCCATAGAGTGATTACTGTTAAAACCGTGTGGTCTTTCACTTTTGCTCGACGTGTCTACAATGGTGGCAATACTTAGTAGTAGCATTCTGGTTATCTGAACAATATATGCTACACCATACTGTATCTGTTTGTTGGTTACACGCTTGTAAGAAAATTCACTTCATGTTCACGATCTCATAATTACTCCACCACTCCTTGTTGTGAGCCTAATTCACAATGTTGTATAGCTACTTTTATATCGATTTCTGCATGCATTTCATGCATTTGGGTTAAAATAATACATAATTTGTGTAGTTTATGTTTATTTGAAATATATGGAGGTCTACACGAGTTTTTATTATATTTCGCAGAAATCGGACGCACTTTGGAGCATAAAGGAAACTCATGGAGAAGCTAAGAATGGTGCAGCTGGAGAAAAGGCCATTTTTCACCATTCTTCGTTCTGAATTAAGCTTTGATGTCTTCATAAGAGTTGTAGCCCTCGAAACGAGGTTTCCAACGCATGATCATATGCGTCAATCCGACGAACGAGGACTCAGGAAAGTGCGTTTCAAGAACACAACAGGATGCTGAGAAGACTGGTCGATATCGACCAAGCACACTCAATATCGACCAGATTTAGGTCGAAATTCTCCAAATGGACTCAGAGTTGGCTAGAATCGACTAAAGAAGAAAGGAAGAGGTCGATATTGACTACCCAAAGTCGATATCGAGTACCCAAATCGAGTCAATATTCCAGAAGTCGGCCCAATGCAAGCAGCTGAAGAGAAACCGAGGAAGCACAGATCAATATCGACTTAACTAGGTCAATATCGACTTAACCAAGTCAATATCGACTGGACCCACGGCGGCGGATTTCGAGCTTAACCGACTTCTTGTTAAGTTTCTATCCCGAATCCAATGGAGATATTTTCGAGACCAAATTCTATCCACGTATATCAAGATCTATCAAGTCCAAGGAAGATTTATCCACTTTAGATATAATCGTAGTTGATTTAATTCTTTTATTCTATGTTTTATCTTTATGTTATAAGATAAAGTAGATATAGATATAGATAGACTTTCTTACCTTGATTAACAAGGGTTGGAAGCCTATAAATAAAGCCTTAGAGACTGAGTTTTATTCATTCAATTTAAGAGAGAACACAAGTAGAGAGAGAGAGAGAGAGAGAGAGAGAGAGAGAGAGAGAGAGAGAGAGAGAGAGAAGAGGTTGTGAGTTTGGTTGAGTTTATTAATGCAAGTTGTTTCTTTTCCATCAAAGATGTCTGTGATTGCGATGAAGAGCGAGTAGTCCACCCACTTTTAGGGTCAGGGTGAGCCTGACAGTAGCCATGTGAGGTGATGCGGTAAAGATACAATCTTTTTATGCAATTCATCTTCTATCCCTATGAGCATGATTCTTTTGCGAAAGTTGAAGGTGATCCTTGTTTGTATTATTGAAGCGAAAGTGATCTTAATGCAACTTGGGTTAATTATGTGAAAAAGGGTTAGTAACAATTAGGGTTTATGCGAAAGCCTCTATATTCCTATTTGTTAATAACGAAAGTTATTTGATGGAAAGTATGATCTTTTATGCATTTATGTGTTACTTTGCATGGTTATCGTTGTGGTGTTGATACCCTGGCTTTGGAAGTCTTTTAGTATATTGATTTATTTCACCGAAATCTGCAATTCTGTGTTTGAAAGTTTGCATTTTTACAGTTTCTGTGTTTGCTTTATTTTTCTGCTTTTGTTTGCTTTTTTTTCTGTCTTTCTTTCTGTCTTTCTGCTTTTCTGTCTGTGAGATTTACAGCTACCTGAGATCCGCTGACACGCTTCCTCGTGGATCGATCCTGACTTCCCACTACTGCATAGGGAGGGAGTCTCGTAATCGTTTGCAAGGGACGAAATCTTGTTTGCTTTGATTTATTCGTATTTTATTGCAAGTCTCAATATCCTCCTACCACAAATTGGCACCATTGCCGGGGAAGCAATCATTCGCGCCTTACGTAGTTAGATCTCACGTTTTTCCTTGAGTTACTTAGCAGGTATATGCGATGTTCTGGAATGCAAGAGGCATATGATATGGAGGCTAAGATAGCGGAGCTTCACCAACGGATAGCGGAGATAGACAGAGAGAGGGCGGAATTAAAACGTCACGTGGATGCCGATGCCGCCAAGACCCGCCGGATCAGGGAGCTATTGGATGTCTGGCGTAGAAGGGACAACGTCTCCTTCTATGAGCCAGTCGACAACGACTACCTGGACTCGGCATATACACATTCTGGAGGAACTGATTCAGAAACACCAGCCGAAATCATCTGTACCACAGAAATCCAGGTATGTCCTTCCTCTATTTCAATATCTACTTCGATATCTATCTTTAAAGAATCTTATGAAGGATCCCAAGAAGAAGAAGAGCTACCAATGCAAAATCCGGATGTCGTTGCCCATTGTGTTTTAAAGTCGCTTTTACCTTACAAGGTGAAGGCCATCCCTGACGATTTTGGGCAACCGATGTTCGTGTTCAAGTATGGGGTCCTCGCAAAGTGGCATGAAGCTCCACAAGATGAGGGGGAAATATCTCTTCCCACTCCACCGTTTTGCTGTGGTGGAGATGTGCATACTAATCAACCAATGAAGCGGAAGAGGTATGATGATGAGGTATGTATAGTTTCTTTATATCTTCCTTTATGCATGCCAGCTGGAGCCCAGGAAGATGAATGGGTGAAGTCATGGAGCATTCACTCAGGGAGATTTAAGCTTCTTCAAATGATGCCCCCGGATGACATTCCACGCTTCCCACCACCGGAGGAACCACCAGATCCACCTATACCTCCGGACAAAGATGAGCCAGGCTAATGCTTAATGGAGAAAGTCGGCCTAGCGACTATAAAATCTAGAGCTTGTAAATAGACAATTACTTTTTGGGACTTTTGGACATTGTTGCTTTTGTTTGTTTTTGGTTATTGAACTTTTTAGTTTTTCTATTGTGGGTATTTCTCTTCTACATTTTTCAGGTCCATGGGGATAGAAGCAAGCTAAAAACGGACTCGGCCCAGCAGCATAGCACTCGATTAGCACACCTGTCTAGTGAGTTTCTTTCTCTACCCTTGTTTTATACAGTGAGGACACTGTAATGTTTAAGTATGGGGTGGGGGAAGGGCTTACTTTATGCATATTTGGCTTTATTTGACCATATTTGTGCATTTTTAAAATTTATTTCATGAATTGCTTATACATGGCTATTTTGGAAATCATTATTGATTTATGTGCTTACATGCATGTTTTCCAAAATTTAAAAAAAAAATCACCCCCAATGAAAATTTTTGATTAATGTCATGGATGTTTTATTGAACTCGAGGATGCAAAATTAGATTCATTAGAGATATAGCATGAAATTGCCTAGTAAAGGGAAGTCACAATGAAGTGCATTATTTCTTGAAACCCATAAAAGGAGGTAAAATTTGATATTGCTTTTGACATGTTGCATGATAAGATGATGAAGGACTTTATATTTCCATATATTCTCATATGTTTAAATTCCAAGCCTTACCTATGCTTATGAATCACAAAAGCCATTTTATGCCTTATTTCATATATTGCTCCACATGATCTAAATATTTTCCATTCTTTACCTTATTTCCTATCCGGGAATTATGTTGAGAATGATGTTACATTATGAAGAATACCATATGGTGTTTGTGTTGTTGTTATCATATATGGAGTTTGGTAGGAAATTGTTTGAAATATATGGAAAATTTAATGAGTGAGAAAAAATCCGATCACCTCATGAGATAAAGGTAGATCGACCCTGCTGTTGTGAGCCTAATTCGCCATGTTTTACAGTTACTTTTATATCGATTTCTGCATACATTTCATGCATATTGGGTTAGATCAATACAAAATATGTGTAGTTTATGTTTATTTGCAATATATGGAGGTCTATACAAGTTTTGGTTATATTTCGCAGAAATCGGACGCACTTTGAAGCTTAAAGAAAACTCATGGAGAAGCTAAGAATGGTGCAGCTGGAGAAAAGGCCATTTTTCGGTATTCATCATTTGGAATCAAGCTTTGATGTCTTCATGAGAATCGTAGCCCTCGAAGAGAGCTTTCCAAGCATGGTCATATGCATTAATCCGACGAACGAGGACTCGGGAAAGTGCGTTTTAAGAACAGAGCAGAGAGCTGAGAGAACTTTACTCGATCTCGAGTTAATGTACTCGATCTCGAGGAAAGATGTCCGAGCACACCTGGTCGAGCAGAGCGTGGTCGAGAAGATGAGAGCCAGATCAACCCGACTCCGGAAGCCTTACTCGATCTCGAGGAAAACTAGTCGAGATCGACAAACCTTGATGCCATGTCCGGAGTCGAGGAGTTGTGCCAAGTCGAGAAGCCAAGGACGGAAGACGCCGAGTACCAGCCTTACTCGAGATCGAGTAAGATGCTCGAGATCGAGGAAATTCATGAGCCCCTTCCGAGCATGCCAAGCATCAGTTACGCGAGATGCCGAGCCGAGCGAAGTCGATGACCGAAGTTACTCGAGATCGAGAAAACCGCGTCCGAAGCCGCGTTACGCGGTTTTGCTGTTCTACTCGGATTGAGAGTCCTTGGATCCGATTCTATCCAATTTGGCCGAGATCTATCCTACATCTATCAAGTTCTATCTATGGAGAAGACCTATCAACACATGGAAGATATTCTACCTATTTTAGATTTATTTCCCCTTTTAGATTTAATTCCTTAATTGCATTTATTTATCTTAAAGTCATTAGATATAGATTAGATAAAGATAGATATATTATATCCTTGAATAGCAAGGAATAGGAGGCTATAAATAAAGCCTTAGGGGGCTGATTTTCATGAATTCAAGTCAAGCCATCTTAGGGCGCAAGGAGAGAGGAGAGGAGGAGGAGGAGGAGAGAGAGAGAGAGAGAGAGAGAGAGAGAGAGAGAGAGAGAGAGAGAGAGGAGGGGGAGGAGGAGGAAGGAGACGAACGGTTGTAAGTTTTAGTTTATTTTATGTTAAAGTTAATTTCTTTTATTATGATTTGTTTCTAATTTCCTTCTTCTAGGGTTGGGGTGATCCCAACATAGATATGTGTGTTTGATTTATAAATCCATGAATTTATATGTCTTTATCATCATCTACCTATGTGCTTAATCCTTTGCGAGAATTGAGGAAATTCCTTATTCATGATATTGAAGCGAAAGTGATCTTATTATGAATTGGATAGTAATTAGGGTTTATTTGTGAATGTTGGTTAATCCTAATTAAAGAAAAGGTAGAAACAAATTAGGTTTTTATGCGAGAGCCTCTATTACCTAAATTGTTGGAATTTGCGAAAGTCGATTCTTTGATATAAAGCATGCATCTTTATGTGATTAATGATCTGCGCATATGTTTATTGTTGTGGTGATCCCTAACCTTGGAAGTTTGCATCTTTATTTGTTTTATTTTATTATTTTTATTCGGCACATATTCTACCCGACACCAACAACCATTCCCTCTCCATCCATCGACATCGACCCCTCTATTCTTTGTCGACAGCAACCTCCTCACCTTTTCCCGCTATCCCTGAACCCTAAAACACACTAAACCTAGAACCGCTGACTTCTCTCCTGAAGACGAACCTGACTCCCCTATACTATAGCGGGGGTCTTGACTATAAATTTATTTGGTCGAGAAACCCTCTCGTCAAATTGGCGTCGTTGCCGGGGAGATATCAATCGCGCCTAGTTTAATTGTGTTTAAGGTTCTGAAAAGCCCATCCCTCTTTTCTTACCCTTCACATACCCTACCACCACCTACCTCACCGGTACCAACTGGGTGCCAAGCTTTTGCCACTAATTTGTGTTCTTGGTTGTGATTTCAAAGCTTAGGTACAAAGATGGAAGACTTTGTCGAAGGGAATCCGGCATGGGAAGAATGGTATCAAGATTTGAGACGGAGAAATAGGATCGCAGTGGAGGAGTCACGATTAAGGGAAATAGCTCGGCTAGAAGACGAAATCCGAAGGCTTGAGGCTTCCATTCAGTCTAAAGGACCATGCCCTCCTCTCGACGAGCCAATTGACTCACTCGATGTCGACAACCAGGTATGTCCTTCCTTGAATTTCATTCCTACTTTGCTACCTATTGTTGATGAATCATATGAAAGATCCCAAGAAGAAGGAGAGCTACCAATGCAAAATCCGGATGTCGCTGCCCATGGTGTTTCAAAGTCGCTTTTAACTTACAAAGTGAAGGCTATCCCCGATGATTTTGAGCAACCGATGTTCATATTCAAGTATGGGGTCCTAGCAAAGTGGCATGAAGCTCCGCATGATGAGGTGGAAATATCTCTTCCCACTCCACCGTTTTGCTATGGTGGAGACGCGCAACCAAGTCAACCTATGAAGCGGAAGAGGTATGATGATGAGGTATGTATATTTTCTTTATATCTTCCCTTATACATGCTAGCTCGAGCCAGGGAAGATGAATGGATGGAGCCATGGAGCATCCACTCGGGGAGGTTTAAGCTTCTTCACATGATGCCCCCGGATGACATCCCACGCTTCCCACCACCGGAGGAACCACCAAATCCACCTATACCTCCGGACAAAGATGAGTCAGGCTAATGCTTAATGAAGAAGTCAGCCTAGCGACTATAAAATCTAGAGCTTGTAAATAGACATTTATTTTTTGGGACTTTTGAGACTTTGTTGCTTTTGTTTATGGAACTTTTAGTTTTTCTATTGTGGGTATATGTCTTCTACACTTCTCAGGTCCATGGATAGAAGCAAGCTATATTCAGACTCGGCCCAGGCATTCTTTCATTCGATATTAAGAGGCCATGCACACCTGTCTAGTGAGTTTCTTTCTTTACCCTTGTCTTTATACAGTGAGGACACTGTAATGTTTAAGTATGGGGTGTGGGAAGGGCTTACTTTGTGCATATTTGATCATATTTTGACATTATTTGTGCATTATTTCATGAATTGCTATACATGGCTATTTTGGAATTCATTATTGATTTATGTGCTTATATGCATGTTTTCCAAAATTTAAAGAAAAATGACCCCCATTTAAAAAAAAAATTGATTAATGTCATGGAAGTTTATATTGAACTCGACGATGCAAAATTGGATTCATTAGAGATAGGGAAAACTAATTAAAATACCCCCACCTTTGGGGGAATGGTAAAAATATATCCTCAACTTTCAAATGTAATAAAAATATCCCGACCTTTTAGGGTAGTGGTAATATATTACCACAAGTTTTTTCACGAGTAAAAAATGCTGACAAGGCAGCATACGCGGGTTTTTTACAAGGTTTTTTTTAACAGTATCCTTAGGAAAAAAATAAAGAGTTGGACCGGGTTCATACCTAATGTCTTTTCCTCCATCATATCTTCTTCCAGGGACCGTGGTTGGCTCTTGAATTGTCTTCCAGGTCTTCTAGGTAGCTCATGGTTCCTCTTCAATGTCAGTCTTCTTCCCCCGTGGTCGACTATCATGAGCTGTCTCTCTCACATCTTCTTCCCTTTTGATTCGTTCATGGACTTGGGTGGGTAAGTCCCCCCCTCCTCTCCCCCTCTTTGTTGTTGTTGTTGTTGGTTTAGTTTTGTTGTAGGTTTGGTGTTATGAATAGTCGTGTTGTGTTAATTTGAGGCAATTTTGACCAGATTAGTTGCTTGGTTGAATCAATTTCATTTTCCAAGTTTAATTTGTTATTGTTTTATGATTTTTCCCTAAGGAAACCGATCAAGAAAACCCAATTTTAGTGCTAATCTATATAAAAAGGCTTCCACATATGTTGTCTTGTCAAAAAAAAAATTCGCGTAGGCTGTCTTGTCAGTATTTTTGACCTGTGAGAAAACACAGGGTAATATATTACCATCACCCTCAAAGGTCGGGATATTTTTATTACATTTGAAAGTTGAGGATATATTTTTACCATATACCCAAAGGTGGGGTTATTTTAATTAGTTTTTCCTTAGAGATATAGCATGAAATTGCCTATTAAAGGAAACTCACAATGAAGTGCATTATTTCTTGAAAACCATGAAAGGAGGTAAATTTGAAATTGCTTTTGACATGTTGCATGATAAGAGGATGGAGGACTTTATATTTCCATACAATGCTCATATTGTTTATAATCCTAGCCTTACCTATGCTTATGCATCACAAAAAGCCATAATATGCCTTATTTCATATATTGCTCCACATGTTCTAAATATTGACCATTCTTTGCCTTATTTCCATCCGGGGATTATGTTGAGAATGATGTTACATTATGGAGATTATCATATGGTGTTTGTGTTGTTATATATCATATATGGAGTTTGGAAGGAAATTGTTTGAAATATATGGAAAATTTAATGAGTGGAAGAAAATCCGATCACCTCAGGAGATAAAGGTAGATCGACCCTGCTTACTGAGATACTAGTTCAGTGAGATGGGACATGGGTGAGGAGTCCAAAGCACTAAGTATCCGTGGCCATTCATGACAACCATATTTGCGACTCGCGAGAAGGCAGTGCTGAGATTAGAGAGGTAAAAGCATTATTGTTGATAAAAGCATTATGAAAGGTGATGAATCTTATGAGAAAGAATGTGGTATGAAATTCAGTTTGAAAATACTCCATTTCCCCGGATCATTAGCACCACATTGCCAAAAATTGTCCACCTTTAGCCTTTTACATTTCTACTCCTTATTTGAGCTTAAAATTAAAGTCCTCTTGATTATTAAAGCTTTGTCACGAATGAATGTTTTGCATAACCCTCCTTTTGTGAGTACATATTGCTTTTGTATATTTGCACATGCATGAATTTGTGACACTAGTACCTTTTCGAGGATGGTAATTGACTGCAGGGTTATGTTTTACAGTTACTTTTATATCGATTTTTGCATACATTTCATGCATATTGGGTTAGATTAATACAAAATATGTGTAGTTTATGTTTATTTTCAATATATGGAGGTCTATACAAGTTTTGGTTATATTTCGCAGAAATCGGACGCACTTTGGAGCTTAAAGGAAACTCATGGAGAAGCTAAGAATGGTGCAGCTGGAGAAAAGGCCATTTTTCGGTATTCATCATTCGGAATCAAGATTTGATGTCTTCATGCGAGTCGTAGCCCTCGAAGAGAGCTTTCCAACGCATGGTCATATGCGTCAATCCAACGAACGAGGACTCGGGAAAGTGCGTTTTAAAAACAGAGCAAAAAGATGAGAGAACTTTACTCGATCTCGAGTTAATGTACTCGATCTCGAGGAAAGATGTCCGAGCACACCTGGTCGAGCAGAGCGTGGTCGAGAAGATGAGAGCCAGATCAACCCGACTCCGGAAGCCTTACTCGATCTCGAGGAAAACTAGTCGAGATCGACAAACCTTGATGCCATGTCCGGAGTCGAGGAGCTGTGCCAAGTCGAGAAGCCCAGGACGGAAGACGCCGAGCACCAACCTTACTCGAGATCGAGTAAGATGCTCGAGATCGAAGAAATTCATGAGCCACTTCCGAGCATGTCAAGCACCAGTCACCCGAGACGCCGAGCCGAGCGAAGTCGATGACCGAAGTTACTCGAGATCGAGTAAACCTACTCGAGATCGAGGAAACCGCGTCCGAAGCCGCGTTACTCGGTTTTGCTGTCCTACTCGGATTAGGTGTCCTTGGATCCGATTCTATCCAATTTGGCCGAGATCTATCCTACATCTATCAAGTTCTATCTATGGAGAAGACCTATCAACACATGGAAGATATTCTACCTATTTTAGATTTATTTTCCCTTTTAGATTTAATTCCTTAATTGCATTTATTTATCTTAAAGTCATTAGATATAGATTTAGATAAAGATAGATATATTCTATCCTTGAATAACAAGGAATAGGAGGCTATAAATAAAGCCTTAGGGGGCTGATTTTCATTAATTCAAGTCAAGCCATCTTAGGGCGCAAGGAGAGAGGAGAGGAGGAGGAGGAGGAGAGAGAGAGAGAGAGAGAGAGAGAGAGAGAGAGAGAGGAGGAGGGAGGAGACGAACGGTTGTAAGTTTTAGTTTATTTTATGTTAAAGTTAATTTCTTTTATTATGGTTTGTTTCTAATTTCCTTTTTCTAGGGTTGGGGTGATCTCAACATAGATATGTGTGTTTGATTTATAAATCCATGAATTTATATGTCTTTATCATCATCTACCTATGTGCTTAATCCTTTGGGAGAGTTGAGGAAATTCCTTATTCATGATATTGAAGCGAAAGTGATCTTATTATGAATTGGATAGTAATTAGGGTTTATTTGTGAATGTTGGTTAATCCTAATTAAAGAAAAGGTAGAAACAAATTAGGTTTTTATGCGAGAGCCTCTATCACCTAAATTGTTGGAATTTGCGAAAGTCGATTCTTTGATATAAAGCATGCATCTTTATGTGATTAATGATCTGCGCATATGTTTATTGTTGTGGTGATCCCTAACCTTGGAAGTTTGCATCTTTATTTGTTTTATTTTATTATTTTTATTCGGCACATATTCTACCCGACACCAACAACCATTCCCTCTCCATCCATCGACATCGACCCCTCTATTCTTTGTCGACAGCAACCTCCTCACCTTTTCCCGCTATCCCTGAACCCTAAAACACACTAAACCTAGAACCGCCGACTTCTCTCCAGAGGACGAACCTGACTCCCCTATACTATAGCGGGGGTCTTGGCTATAAATTTATTTGGTCGAGAAACCCTCTCGTCACCTGCTCGCTGAGATAATAGTTTGGCGAGATGCGACACACATGTGAGGAGTCCAAAGCACTAAGTATCCGGGGCCATTCATGACACCCATGTTTGCGACTCGCGAGAAGGCAGTGCTGAGGTCAGAGAGGTTAAAGCATTATTATTGATAAAAGCATTATGAAAGGTGATGAATCTTATGGAGAAGGAATGTGGAAATTCAGTTTGGAAAGTACTCAATTTCCCCGGATTATATAGCACCACATTGCCAAAAATTGCCCACATTTAGCCTTTTACCAAATCTACTCCTTATTTGAGCTTAAATTAAAGTCCTCATGATTATTAATACTTTGTCACTTATAAATTGTTTTTGCATAACCCTCCTTTTGTGAGTAGATGTTACTTTTTAATTGCACATGCATGGATTTGTGACATTAGTACCTTTTCGAGGATGGTAATTGATTGCAGGGTTATATAAGAATGAATCCAATATGTTGAGAGTTTTGATTTCTTCCCCTGTATGACAATTAAAAGTATTGCTTGAGGACAAGCAAGCTTAAGTATGGAGTGTTTGTTGTGAGCCTAATTCGCCATGTTTTATAGCTACTTTTATATCGATCTCTGCATGCATTTCATGCATTTGGGTTAAAATAATACATAATTTGTGTAGTTTATGTTTATTTGCAATATATGGAGGTCTACACCAGTTTTTATTATATTTCGCAGAAATCGGACGCACTTTGGAGCTTAAAGGAAACTCATGGAGAAGCTAAGAATGGTGCAGCCGGAGAAAAGGCCCTTTTTCACCATTCCTCGTTCTGAATCAAGCTTTGATGTCTTCATAAGAGTTGTAGCCCTCGAAAAGAGCTTTCCAACGCATGATCATATGCGTCAATCCGAGAGAGAAGAGGTTGTGAGTTTGGTTGAGTTTATTAATGCAAGTTGTTTCTTTTCCATCAAAGATGTCTGCGATTGCGATGAAGAGCGAGTAGTCCACCCACTTTTAGGGTCAGGGTGAGCCCGACAGTAGCCATGTGAGGTGATGCGGTAAAGGTACAATCTTTTTATGCAATTCATCTTCTATCCCTATGAGCATGATTCTTTTGCGAAAGTTGAAGGTGATCCTTGTTTGTATTATTTAAGCGAAAGTGATCTTAATGCAACTTGGGTTAATTATGTGAAAAAGGGTTAGTAATAATTAGGGTTTATGCGAAAGCCTCTATATTCCTATTTGTTAATAACGAAAGTTATTTGATGGAAAGTATGACCTTTTATGCCTTTATGTGTTACTTTGCATGGTTATCGTTGTGGTGTTGATACCCTGGCTTTGGAAGTCTTTTAGTATATTGATTTATTTCACCGAAATCTGCGATTTTGTGTTCAAAAGTTTGCATTTTTACAGTTTCTGTGTTTGCTTTATTTTTCTGCTTTTGTTTGCTTTTTTTTTTCTGTCTTTCTTTCTGTCTTTCTGCTTTTCTGTCTGTGAGATTTACAGCTACCTGAGATCCGCTGACACGCTTTCTCGTGGATCGATCCTGACTTCCCACTACTGCATAGGGAGGGAGTCTTGTAATCATTTGCAAGGGACGAAATCTGGTTTGCTTTGATTTATTCGTATTTTATTGCAAGTCTCAATTTCCTCCTACAACACTCCTTTAAAGGTATACTCCGTTAATCAGCTGGGATTCTATATGCAAACCTAAACAACATGGTGGACTTGGAATCAGAAAAGCAGAAGAACTTAACGAAAGCCTTCAAATGAAATTCCTTTGGAAGATTCATACGGAGCATAGTAATATTTGGGTCAAACTGATAAAAGAAAAATATCTAGACCATGATAACATTAATCAAAGAACTCGGATGAACACCTCATGGCAATTTGGAAGACCCTCTCTCTTAGAGAAAAATTCAACCAAGGTCTACATTGGATTATTGGCAATGGCTCATCAATTAATGTATGGAAAGACCCTTGGGTGAAAGACCAAGTCCTAGAAGAGTAATCTCAAAACTTTGACCCAGAGATGAAAGTTAGCCAGCTTTTTACTACAGACAAACAATGGGACATCCCCCTCTTAAACACTATATTCCCACAACATATAGTTCAAAAGATTACCGATATTCAGATCCCTGGATGGGACACGCCGGACAAGCTTTTTTGGAAACTAGAACCAAGTGGAATTTTCACCACTAAATCCACCAAGAAGCTAAATAGCATTAGTCATCAGTCCATTGACGACATAAACTGGATCTGGCAATTAAACTTGCCACCTAAAATTAAAAACTTAGTTTGGAAGATTATGATTGATGGATTACCAACAAAAAAAATAGACTAAATAAATACATAAATCGTGTACCCTCCCAATGTAGTCTTTGTGATTCTCATGATGAAGATTCCATGCATCTGTTTCTTAACTGCAAGTACACAAGAGAGGTAATTATTCACTATGAAAGACTATTGGGAAAAAAGATCCTAAATAGTAGAGGCGACAACAATACAACTGATATTCTGGAAATACTTGCTAGCACAACAACCAAAACTATAATGGAAGACCTGGGATTCATTTGGCAAGCAATTTGGACCTCCAGGAATGAACTCATATTCAAGTGAAAGAAATTGCCATACATTCCAAACTTGGTTCAACAAATAATAACATACCAGAATGATTGGAGTTATGAAGAAAATACGCAAATACCCTTGCATCAAAAAAGAAGAAGACGAAAAACGAAATGGAATAGACCAGACATTAATATATTCAAAATCAATGTGGATGGCTCCGTGAAACCCACGGGCACCTGTCAGGTGGGGGGAGTCATCAGAGACTCCAATGGGAATATTATTGATATGTTCTACCAGGCTACCCGCAAAGGCTCAGTCCTTGAGACGGAGGCCGAGGCGATCTGTTTGGGGCTGCAGACAGCTACAACGAGAGGTTTGAAGAAGGTGTTAATCGAAGGTGACAACCAAATGCTCATTACGGCAATAAATGGAAGTGAGTAGCAGTGAGTAGCAGTGGGACTTTGTAAATTGGCTTCCATTTGCTCTCTTTAATATGTTTATTGTAATGGTGATTTGGTGTGCTAATATAATGTATAGTCATTATAACACCCTTGATGGCCTAGTCGAAGGGGGTGTTATAGTTTCTTGGTCATCGATTATATAAAAATGTTACCATAAACAATTGCATCAATGAAGTGTAATAACAAATGTCATCAATGAATAAAAGTCATCAATAAACAAATGTAATCACATTTTATGCTCGATGAGGTGTAAAAATGTCATCAACAAACAATGTCATCACAAATGATTGAGATCAATGAGGTGTAATTACAAATGTCGTCAATGAATAAAAGTCATTATTAAAAAGATGTCATAAATGAATTTTAATCACATTTTATGCTCTTGTGTCATCAATTGTATAAAAATGTCATCACAAATGATTGAATCAATGAAGTGTAATCACAAATGTGTTATCGGTGAATAAAAGTATGATCAATGGAAATACATGGATATACAATTGATTAATTAAAAAGTGGCATCAAACGATTTGATTAAAAAAGTGGCATCAAATAATTACATTAGAACGATGACATTAAAACACTACTTTGAAAAAGTGGCATCACATTAAAGAAAAAAATGTCATTAAACACTACTTTGATAAAATGACATCACGGTAAAAAAATGATATTAAAAATAGTGGCATCAGTGATCAACGGTAAAAAATGGCATCACAGAAAATGTCCTAAAAAAATGGCATCACGGTTAAAAAATGATATTAAAAATAATGGCATCAATGATCAACGGTAAAAAAAAAATTAAAAAAAAATCTGAACAGCTCGGTCAACGTTGACCGGTCATCAAGGTTTAAAAAAAGTCTAAAATGAAAATAAAATATAATAAAATGTTGGCGTCAAAAAAATGTCATCAAGGTTTAAAAAAAACGTGGCATAAAAAAGTGTCATCACTTTGAAAAGTTGCATCAGAGTAAAAATAAAATATAATAAAATTTTGGCATTAAAACTGTAAAATATAACATCAAAAAAATGGCATCACTTTGAAAAAATAAATAAATAAATAAAAATAAATAAATAAATAAAATCCAAATGGGTTGGTAAACGGTCAACGTTGACCGGTCAATGGTCAACATTGACCACTATTTGGATGAGGTCTACCAAAACTAATTAAATTAGTCTGGGGACTAAGTACCCAATCAAACATTCAAAAAGGTCTATCTACCAAAATCACGCATAAAAAAATTCATATAAAAAACAGATGAAGTATAGGCTAACTTAAAATATCTAAGATAAATTTGAATATGAGACTGAAAACCCAAAAACCTATTTTTCACCAGAGGTACGCGCCTACCCACGCGCTTTCAATTCCCCATCCCAAACCCAGAAAAGTGGAGTGTTCAAGAACAATTTGCCCCCTTCCCTATAACTTCTCTGAAACTGCTATCATCAATCTCTCTATGAAAGGCCGATTAATCCTTTACCATACTAGATCCCTATGGTTTTGGGTATGGAACTTCTTCAATCCCCCCCCCCCCCCAATTAGTCCTATCTCTGACTTGGAGATGGCCTCGCCTGCGATCTTCTTCTATATCCAATCAAAAAAATCAGTACGGATCGTTCATCTATACTCAACCCGCCCCTCTTTTCTGTTGCCCTGGAAGCAATAATCATAACCTTTCTTATCCTACTCCGTACCATCCCACTCTTAAGCTCCAAAAGAAACTCCAAACCTATAACCCTAATCTAGATTTTCATCCCAAAACTAGAGTTCTCTCTGGGTTTGTGGAATTTCTTTTAGTTGGGTCTTTGCACATCAACAACAATGATTACTTTGGTGCTCTGGGGGCTTGCTGGGCTGGTGGCGTGCTCCAATCGTCTTGCTTGTTACTTCTCTTCAAACCTCCTCTTGACCGCTCTACTTGTGACCTCAAATCTCTGCAACGGTATGGTCCTCTCCTTCCCTCAAGAAGTGACAGGTTTGCTCTATCCCCTCTCTCTGATGACAGAACTCATCCCCCCTCCCATCTCCATCCCAGACTTTTGGAGATCTCTTCTCTCTATAAATACTTCCATGAGTTTGCATTTAATGTTCACACCATCTCCTTCTTCTTCTCTTCTCTAAAGTTCTTTTCTATCTCCCCTGCTCTCTATCTTATTCTTATGTGTGCTCAGCCATCGTCCAACATGAGCACTGAGAATCCCTTTGGGAGTTCTCCACCCAACAACCCACCCAATGGGAAGTTGCAAAGCGACACCCAATCTACCACAACCAAATCTAATGGGAAGCTGAAAAGCGACACCCACTTCACCAAACCTCCCTCCAAATCCTCTAAGGATAAGGGCAAAGGGAAAATGGATTTGGGAGACTTCTTCTCCCAACTATCCAAAACCACTGTAACCCGAAGCACTGACCCTTGTTGCATCCTCTATGGTCGGATTTTTGGATCTCCCATTGAGTTTGCCAGCATCAAAGCAAAGCTGGAGGCTGAGTGGAAGGGCTTTATTGGGGATTTCTCTATCTTCGATCTCCCTGACTTCTTGTTTGAAATCAATTTCTCAGACCCCAATGACCTAGCTCGTATCTGGGAGGAGCGCCCCTACCACATATATGGCCAACTGATCATTTTGCGCCTCTGTTCCCCTGGATTTGATCCCCTCACTGCCAATGCCACATCTATTGACATGTAGGTGCGATTCACCCTCTTTCCTGACAATTATTGAAACCCCAATACCTTGAAAACCATTGTTGAGCGCAACAATCTGGGCTCCTTTGTCAGATTGGATCCTTTCATTGACCCAAATGTCAGATTCATTCGAGTTTGCATCAACCTTGATATAGCTTAGCCTTTCTCCAGTACCATCATTGTGCCCACTAGTCCTTCAGATTACACCACCTATGTGGTGTGGTTTGAAGAATTCCCTAGTGGGTGTGGCAACTATGGTGCCTTAACCCATCTGTTTAATCAATGCTCATTTAGAACCCCAAAACCCAAAAAAATCCAAGTAACAATCAAGTGACCCTCTAAGCTCCCGGACCCTGACAGTGAATCGGGATGGACCAAAGTGCTCAAGCATGGCAAATTTGCCAAACTGCCAAACCCTATCACTGCCTTTGCTAACAAACCTTACATCTCTGGTAAGGGGGGGTCACAATCAACTTTGAAACCAAATCTTCCTCCTCAACCTCTTCTAAAGAGTCCAAAGATTCTCATGCTTGCATTGACCCTACCCCACATGTAGTGGCCTCTACTGTCGCTCCTACACTTACTGTGGAGGTCCCTTCTGTTGATCTACCTCCTGCCACTGCAGTTGCTCCTATTGCTTTGGGCCTACCTCTGTCAGTTGGTGTTGAACATGTCGGCTTCCCACCCCCCTTATCACCTCTACTGATGAGCATATGCGGGATGGTGGTCCTCTCCCTGACCCTGAACCTTACCAAGAGTTTGGAGCTGAAGTAGACTCCGAAATTCTCCCTTGCCTGCAGTTTGAGGTTGAGGAGGATGACTTGCTGGGACAAGAGATGGAGGGCTACGATTATCTGGAAGAAGGGGCTGCGAATTTCCTCCAGGCTGGTATGAATGGCCCCCCTGAGACCCTCTCGGATTCTTCTTTCCATTCCATTCACTCCACTTCCACTATGGTTAAACTCTTCTCTACCATGGAGATGCCGCCACTGGAACCTTCCACCTTTGACTCGGTTAAGTGTAAGGGCTTGGGCGGGGACGAGGACACTGCTAGTTCCGCTCCGAAGAGGAGCAAAAACCACAACTGATTTCTCATGATAGTTAATCCTCCAAGCTGGCTTCTGTTTGGGCCTTCACCCCTGGCTATCTGCTAGGCAGAACCTTTTGTCACTATCCGCTGTAGTATATCTCCACCATTGCCATGGCAACCCTGCCCCTTGGAGGATTACTTATGATGAAGCATTATCACCTTTTGCCTTTCATATTCTGTTATCTAGTTCGTTTCCTAAGAGTATTGTAGCATGGTTAATCTGGAATCCCCAACTGATGTACTTTAATGGTCCAATCCTTATGCAGTATATTAATGAAAATATTGATCCTATTGCATCTATTTATACCCTCTTACTATCTGTTAACTATACATATGATATCAAAATTTCAAGCATAACTAGTATATCAACTTACCCAATCTTATTACCAAAAAGGAATCAAAATACAAATATTGTGACCACAAATAACATGCACCCTGTTCTATCATGCTTTATGCTACTAATTGTTCTCATTATTTTTTATATCTACAATTTGATATTTAATATCAATGCTCATAACATGTTCTATCTATTTCGAGGTACCTCTACTAAATGGAAAGGTGTACTGTTCTTCTGCCTCTGGCTCTTACTTTACAACATTCGCAGCTGGATTAACTCTTCATTTTCGTATCCCTGCCTCTGGCTCTTACTTCATCACGCTCAAGTAGGTATGTTCGGACCCAACTGCTGCCTCATACACTGTGTTATTGGAATCTTGGTCTGGATCTTGGTCTGGATCTTGTCAACCAAAACAGGACCAAATTTGCTACAAATCAATGGCGATGTATCTACTCTATGGAGATATGTACCCAATACTCTAATGCATCTATGGATAACCAAATTCTTCATTGTTATTTGATGAATTCTAATTCACAGTTTTGGTTATGTAATTGGCCTTGGGTTGAATCGCTCTTTCCTTGGGTGGAGACTCCTATCAATACACAAGCTCTGCTTCTTTGTGAATTTGGCCATGGAAAATACGCCCATGTTTGCCGTCTGCAGCAGCTTACAGTTAAGCACCGCCAATCCAAGCTCCAAACCAACATCCCATCAAGCGCTGGTTTTCACCAGTGTTCCCTACTGATCTGCGATCGGCAGTTGAAGCATATCCTCTACCAACACACTTTGATGTTCTCCAGTGTTGTTGCTAGGTGTAGTCGGCCTCTTCACCAGGTTTTTCTAACTGTCCAATTTTGGACTAATTTGAGCAGCACTTGCATCCTACTTTCCCTTCTTTTACCCCTACTTAGGACTAATGCTTATAATTCCACACTCAAACCCTTATTAGAAACAAACATTTATCTTAGCAATACTTATCTATGTTATCATATTACAATTACTGCATACCAAAAAATTGGAGGCTTGTTCAACCAATACTAGTATATAACCCTTTTAGTTTATCTCCTATTAGTGGAGATATCTATTTTGAGACCAAGATTAGCTTCTTTTTCTAGGAGCTTAACCCATTTACCAAGAGTTTTAAATCATCTTTTAAATGAAAATTAGCTACTGGAATGTTCGTGGTCTGGCCAGGACGAATATTTGGACCGAAATTGATACGATCTGTAAAACTGAACATATAGCCATCTTAGCCTTGGCTGAAACCAAACTACAAAACCCACCTAAAGTTGCTCTTTGGCGCAAAGTAGGATTTGATAACTCTCACTTCTGTGCCTCGGTTGGTCTTTCTGGTGGTTTATGTCTCTATTGGAAATCCTCTCACTTACACAATGAAACCTTTGAAGTAATACAATCTGATGCTCGTTATATAATAACAAAATATCACAACATCCCTAATCAAATCCAAATTCTAATTGCCTTTGTATACGCTCCACCTCATGACAAGGATAAACCTAGATTCTGGTCTGATATCTCGAAAATCATACAAAATAGTTCTCTCCCTTTCATTATCCTAGGAGATCTTAATGACCTTGTTGTGCCTTTAGACAAATTGGGGGGTTCTCATCTTCCCCAATATCGACTAAATAGACTAAATGACTTCATGCTACAACATGATCTACTAGACTTACCAACCTATGGAAATCAATATACTTGGCGCAAAAAAAATCCTGGCCAAACAACACTTACGAAAAATTAGACAGAATCTTAGTCCATAAGGACATTTTCTGCAAGCTCCCTTATCTAATAACCAAAAATCACCCGTTCACAACGTCGGATCATAGTCAAATAACACTAGAACTCGCCCAAAATTGTCGGCCGCCAATGCAACCTTTTAGATTTGAAATGGCTTGGTGCAAGCATAAAGATTACGATGGTATAGTCCGTCAGGCATGGCGGATTGATCCTCCTGGCTCTGCCTTATTCAAACTAGTTAAGAAATTACAACACTTAAAACAAAAGAGCAAACTATGGTGCAGAAAAACCACAGGGAATATTCTCACACAAGTCACCAATACCGAACATGAACTACAGAAGCTCCAACAACAACTTATACACAACTATGACAAGTCAATAGATCGGAAACATCGAAGGCTTCTTCAAAAATACAATAAAATGTTAAACTTTCAAAAAACCTATTGGGCTCAAAGAGCTAAACGATTGCATCTGAAAGCCGCTGACACCAATTCTAAATATTTCCATCGGGTAGCAACTGGTAGAAGAAACAGAAATATAATTAAATCACTATGTTCGGACGCTGGGATCAATTTGACCATTGAATCTGAGATTTGTAACGAAATAAAATTAGCTTTCTCTAGTCGCTTTTCTGCTCCCCAACCAAATCAACAACAGTGTTCGCTTCTCCAGCACATCAACCCTGATATAACAGAATGCCAAAATGAATTACTTACTAGTCCGGTAACCAACACAGAAATAAAAGTTGCAATCTTTAATCTCGCTAATGACAAATCACCTGGCCCTGATGGTTTTCCTGCCGGTTTTTTCAAACGTTTCTGGCACATCGTGGGTCCATCAGTTTTAAAGGCTGTTAAAAGCTTCTTCATAAGTGGCAAGCTACTACGCCAAATTAACCATACCTTCATATCCCTTATCCCTAAATGCGACAATCCCAACACTACATCACATTACAGACCTATAAGCTTATGTTCAACCATATACAAGATTATTTCGAAAGTTCTAGCAACAAGGCTAAAAAAAGTTATGACTTACCTCATTCACCCTTTTCAAAGTGCTTTCATCACTCAGCGCGCAATTCAGGATAACATTTTAATTGCAAATGAAATTTTTCACTCATTCCAACATAAGAAATGCCATTCTGGTTGGATGGCTGTAAAACTAGATATGGAAAAAGCATTTGACATGGTAAACTGGGAATTCCTTTTCATGGTTCTCTCTCGTTTTGGATTTCATGACAAATTCGTCAACTGGATAAAAGAATGCATAACAACGGTCTCGTACTCTGTCCTATTAAATAATGAGCCTACAGATATATTTCGTCCGCACAAAGGTCTCAGACAAGGTGACCCAGTATCACCCTACCTCTTCCTCTTAATGTCCGAGGTCCTAGCTTGTGGCCTTCACCATGAATCTCTCTTGACTCGTAGCCATGTAGCTATCTCTCCCACCAGAGCATGTCAAAAAATACCATTTCTGGCCTTTGCAGATGATATCATCATATTCGCAAAGGCTACCAAATCAGCATGCGATCAAATAAAAAAGATAACCAACTGCTACAGTACATTCTCGGGGCAAAAAATAAACTTTCACAAATCTTCTTTCCAAACAACAGAAAACATCCCAAACCATACCAAACTAATGATCAAGTATGAACTTCAAATAACCAATACCTCTGACCTTGGAAGTTATCTTGGATGCCCAATCATTTCCAAAAAAGTCACCAATTCTACCTTCGACTGTCTCATAGTAAGTACCAAAAACCAGTTAACCAAGTGGTCGGCAAACAACCTCTCACAGGATGGTCGACTAACCCTTATTAAATCTAACCTGGCGGCCAAACCTCTCCACATAATGCAATGCTTCATGCTTCCTACTTCAATCCATAAAGAACTTGACAAAATTAACAGGCACTTCCTATGGAATAAAGGTCCTAAACACCGACCTTTAATAAGCTGGTTTGAAGTTTGTAAGTCACGTCGTAATGGTGGTCTCGGCCTTCGCTCCTCTGAAGATATGAACATAGCTCTCCAACTTAAACTTCTGTGGAAGATTTTGACCGAACCAAACAACCCTTGGGTTCGTCTCATTTCTGACAAATACCTAAAAAATGACCACATCCTGCACTATACTAGAAAAGGCAATACCTCTTGGCAATGGAAAAAACTATCTAATCTACTAGAAATCTTCAAAAAAGGCCTTCGATGGGGAATTGGTGACGGCCGTTCTATTAGCTTCTGGTATGATCTCTGGTTTGGTTCCAGCCCTCTCTGGACCTTGGCAACAAACATCACCACCATTAAAGCAAACATAAAGGTCAGTGATTTCATTACTCCGGATAAGGAATGGAATCTACCGAAAATGCATTCTGAACTACAACCTCACCTCCCTACGACAATAATCAACAACATTTGTCAAACGCCAATCCCTAGATATATTTCTCAAGATAGGTTGTACTGGCTATGGAGCCGTAATGGTTGGTTCTCCACTTCTTCAGCCATTGATATGCTACACAACAATAAACACCATACTCAATCAGAATTTCACTGGATCTGGAAACTAGACTGTGCACCTAAAATTCAAGAATTCATATGGAAAATCACCAAGAATGGACTACCAACTTTAGCTAAACTAGCCTCTCGTGGGTTGGGGTTACCTACAAACTGCCCGACATGCGACATGAACCATGAGGACACAGGCCATCTTTTATTCAATTGTCCCAATACAAAAGCAACTATACAAATCCTATCCCCCCAAATAGCTCACATAATAGACTATGCATACAACCAGAATTTAAACATAGTAGATAATCTCTTAAATCTAAAAAATGCGCTTGGTTGTGACCGGTTTGCTACTCTGGTTGTGGCGTGGTGGAGTCTTTGGTTCTTCCGCAATAAAAAAGCTTTCGACTCCATAAATACTAATCCGAAAACAATCCTATCTTTCATCTCTAACCACATCTACGATTGGAACTGTGCTAAAGAACAAGAAAGAGAACTAACAAAACTCTCTAAATCACAACCTGTAAGCACTCAAAGGAAATCCAACAGAAAAAACTGCAAATGGAGGAAACCGCCTGAGGGCTGGTACAAGCTCAATTTTGATGGTGCTTTTTCCAAAGAAAATACAATTTCCACATACGGTTTCATTATCCGCAATGCTGATGGGTTTACTATCTTTTCCAAAGCAGGCTCCTCCCCCTTACTATCTATCCTAGGTTCGGAGTGTTATGGCATGTGGAGAGGTATTCATAAATCCATTGAGCTAAACATAAACTCTATTATGATTGAAGGTGATAATCTAAGCATCATAAATAGTTTGAAAACTGGATGCTCCTCTTATGGGGATATTGAGATGATTCTATTTGACTGTCTCTTTTCACTACGACTTTTCTCGAATTATGAGATCTATCACACTTTTCGGGAAGGGAATTGTGACGCTGACTATCTCTCACATCTACACATACATCACTCCAGCACTTCTCTCCCCTCTGACGCTGAGCATCATCCTTCGGGATGCTCTTGGTTAGTTGTCTGTCAACAACCAAATCCTTTTCTGTTCAAAAAAAAAAAAAAGATAAATTTGAAATTATTTTTTAAAATGAGTAAAACTTGCCTGAATTATATATATATATATATATATATATAATCTTTATTTTTAATTTAATATTTGCTCCATATAAATACATTATTTCTGTCCAACGGAATACCGATAGGCTTCGCCCGTCGATTCCGAAGCCTTCCACACTCGAAGGGTAACCTCTCGCGCTCTCTTGCTGGTTTGCCCAAATTGACATCCAATTCCCAGTAAGCGTCGAATTAGGGCTTCAACTTATGTTTTTACCGATGAAGATTTTGATTTAATTTTCATTCAATTGCGAGCTTTTATGGATTAATTATCGCTGATAAGTACGAATTTGTGTAGGTGAGAAGGAGAAAGAGGAGCCGATGAACTCTTCAATGTCTGCTCCTCACTTTAATCCTCTCTCTTGTTCCTCTGTGAGTATCCCTCCCTCCGCTCTTTTTGATTAATGGAACGATGTGAATCGTGTGATTGGTTGAATTGTGATGTTGTACAGTGGAGTTCCAAATCGATTGTCACCGCCAAATTTGATCCACGGTTGATGAAGAGTACAAGGACAGGTTCAAGATTGGCTCCGGTTAAAGCATGTCCCTTCAGTCCAAATGAACAAGAGCCAATTCTCAAAGAAGCTCTCAAGGTTATTGTTGATTTTCATTTTTTTCAGTTTATGCGCGAACAATGCTTTATGGCTTTAGGGTTGACAAGATGAAGGATTAGGGGTAGATTAGGGGGGAGATCTGAATTTTCACTTCCTTTGGTCTAGTTGATGACTTGATGTTGATAAGCTTTGTCTGAGCACAGGAGAAATTGTTTATGGAATACACAAGTGACTGAACTGACACAGATTGTGTGAAGATCTGAGCAATGCTTGATCACATGAATTAAGGAGAGATATGGGAGGGAGTGCTTGGAACTGATTAAATACAAATAGAAGATTGTGCTTTGCTTCCCCATTTAATGTGAAAAATGGAACTATGGCCTTTCTACAGGACCTTGTGTCAAAAAAGGGATGGGGTTAGTTTGGATTGCTTGTGTTTTCACTTTTCAGCACGATTTTTGCCACACTAGTTTCTTGCATATTCAATATTTGCTGAATCTGTGTTCCTATTCTCGACAGGAACCTATTGCGTTCATGGGAGGTATCTTTGCAGGTCTTTTGAGGCTGGACCTGAATGATGACCCCCTCAAGGAATGGCTTCAGAGGACCGTTGAAGCATCTGGGATCACAGAAGAAGAGATTAATGCTGATAGCACAGAACCAGAAGATGAGATACCTCAACAAATAGCCATAGAGTGATTGCTGTTAAAACCGTGTGGTCTTTCACTTTTGCTCGACATGCCTACAATGGAGGCAATACTTAGTAGTAGCATTCTGGTTATGTGAACAATATATGCTACACCATACTGTATCTGTTTGTTGGTTACACGCTTGTATGAAAATTCACTTCATGTTCACGATCTCATAATTACTTCACCTCTCCTTTAAATGTCATCATATCATGCTCTCCTAGATGGAGTTCGTGGAAAAACATAGAGAGTTTAACACGATTTGCCCCTTCTTATTTCGGGATTAAGGATGACAGATCAGATCAAGATGGCTAAACCATCGGCTGATCAAAGCGAAAATAAAACCTGGATTCTGTATACTTCTGAGAAATTAGCTTAGTGGGGTGATGGGCCAATGTGAAATTACTTTGCAGTTTAAACACTGAACAGCTTACAAGGAGCAGTTATATTCATAAAATTGTTGGATTGAAATAGGCTGCAAAAAAGTGCAGCAATTTGATTTTATTACAAATTTACAAGTTACAACCATTTCATACCTTTTTATAATTGTCTCATTGTTGGAAATTACAGAAAACCAGCTGTTAAATTGTACAAGTTTCTTCACTTAATCTCCTATTAAATTTGAAAATACAGTAAACCACCTGTAATAGCTAAGTCGTCAAGTATAAAGACCACCCATGACCTTCTGAAAACATGTGAGCGCCCTCCCCCAACAACTTATGTGACATAAGCTCCTTGTTGGAACTTTAGGGATTTTGATTAAGAGCATTAGGGTCTGTTTGGATTCGGGGAAAGAGTGCGGACATCCTGACCCTCAAACTCTGCTTAATTGCGGGATATACTGCGTAGTTGTTGTTGTTGTTTAAAGTGTTTTTAACCTAATTTATAATGTGTTTAAAATAACACTAATTTAAAATAAAATAACTTATAAAATATTTTACTCAATTACATTGACTTCATAATGTAATTATAAACTTTATACAACGGTTAGTGTCTAGTTGACACAATTTATAAGGTTTTTTTTTTTTTGTGAAAAAAACATATGATATTTTAAACACGTTATAATTATATTAAACAAATACTTTCAAATATGCGCACCAAAAAAAAAACAAATACTTTCAAATATAATCATAATCATTTGGAATCCACATACCCCTTAGGGACATTTGTTGGGGCATTTGTGTAAAATTAGATAAGGTAGATATCTTAAAACTTTGGACTGGTGGGATTCACAGAATCACACAATAATTAGGCCAACAATGTATCTTACGTACGGGTAATAAAAGCATTCACTGTATAATTTTGTTACCAAAATAACAAGATCATGATCTCCATTAATTCCAGAGGAATATTCAAAATCATTGTAAATGATCTGTTACCACCAGAATAAGAGATCACAAAGATCTGTGTGTACATAATAAGGTACATAGAGTTGAAGAGGTTGCTGAACAGACAAGCACGTACACAAGCTAGCTAGATTCAATTCAGAAGAAGAAACAAAGGGACGATCAATGGCATCTGGTGCAGCGATGAAGCTGATGTTGGCAATGGTGTACTTGATAGTGATGCTGCTGTGTGTTGCCAACTTGGCTAACGCGGCGCTACCAATTGACTGTCCAGCGCGATGCCGCATTGAGTGCAGAGGCCTCCATGGCAAGGACTACGACGACTGCTACATGGGTTGTATGATGGGATGCGTCTAGATACCTATTCTTATGTAAACTGCATAAGTTAAGTTGTGGCTAATAACAACACTTATGATATAATTTCCTCAGCTTAATCTACTTGTGGAGTTGTATCTGTACGTTTTTGTCCTTCTCCCTTATTTAAAGGTTAATGTAATGTTGCAATCACTTAATTGATGGTTTTCTTTCATTTGTCAGCCCCAAACAGAGTTAGGCTGCACTCCCTTTGTTATGCAATATTGCGAATTCAACTGAAATCCGTCCGCAGGAGCGATCAATTAACGCTAAAATTCCTAAATTGAACAATTAATAATTGACAAAGCGTGAAATAACATGATATGTGAATAATTCTTCAATCCAAATTTGAATGGCAACGCCGAATCAATTTCTGCCTCTCTAACGTACTCTTTCCTCTCCTTCTTCTTCTTTTTCAAATTCAAAGTTGAGAATCGAATCCTAGAATGATTCTGTACGTTCTATATATTGATTTGTATTATACCCATGTTTGATATCTAAATATCCTTAACAATATTCCAAACAACAACAACAACCCAGTATATCCCGCGATAAAGCAGGGTCAGGATGTACGCACTCATTCGGTCATCCGGGGTTCAAATTGGGACCCACAAGTCATTTCCGGTTGAACCAGAATGGTTGCTAAATTTTGTTAATATTTTATTTAATTTTATAATATTCATTTTTTATTATTATTAAGATTTTAATTTAAAAAATCACACCATGGAATTGTAAATTGAATCATTTGGATAGAAATCATAGAATATTAAAATTAGATGAGTAATAAATCTAAATATGATTCAAGCATTGAATCGGTGTGGGATTCACAGAGCCATACAAATTAAACTAAATAATAATAATAATAATACGCAGTATGAGATGAGATATGCATTTCCCTAGCTATAATTAAGGCCAATTCCGAATAAGGCAACCATATATACATTCTACATAATCGGCTACTAGAATATATAAGAGATCACAAATTAAGATCCATGTGTATATATAAAAGGTAGATAAGTTTAGAGTTGTTGAACGTTCAGACAGAAGTAGAAGCGGTAGATTCAATGGCAGCGTCCGCGACGATCATGAAGTTGATGATGGCGATGGTGTACTTGTTTGTGATGCTGCTGTGTGTTGCCAACGCGGCGCCAATTAATTGTACACAAGGATGCCTCAGCCAGTGCAGAGGGCTCAAGAACGACCCACCCGCCTACAGGGACTGCTTCGAGAGTTGTCTCTCCGCCTGCACCTAACTTTTATTTATACATACATACATATATATATATATATATGTAACTGCATAAGTAGTCTACCTATTCCTATATACAGTATGTGTTATGATAATAAGACTCTTTATAATTTAACGATTTAAATAATTTCCTCAATTTTACTTCTGTGGAGTTCTGTTTAATTTGTCATTCTAGCTCTTTGAAAGATAAATGTAATGTTGCAAGCCTTTTGCTATGGAATGTGAGTTCCACTGAAAACTTGTATAAGCAGAGGACATATGTTTGTAGGAGGAAAGATGAAGCAACACATCCAGCGGCATTGTGCCACATTCATTCATTTTGTGTATTATAAGGTGTCGAGATCCGCCTTCTAACACAAAATTTTAAGTGATATATATTATATTGCTAGTTGTGTTAGATAGATAAAGCCAAACTGTCCAACCTTCGATTTTGGGCTAAATAAAGAAGAATTAGATGCTAGACCTTGTACAAATGTGTGGAAATTAATGTGAAGAAACAAAAAAAAATCTCACATCTTAATATGAACAAAAGCAAGCTTACTAGTTACTATACAGTGGGCTACTCCTCCTAACCTAACGTCTAAGCGCTCGTGCACACGATTCCTCGGTCACAAGTCCTAATAGATTTTAGTAATACAGTATCTATTTGTTGGTTATATACTTGTATGAAAACTCATTAATTATTTCCACTGGTCTTATATATTAGGCTTGAAGTTCTCCATATTTTCGATCATATTTATTTATTATGCTTTAGTTAACTTATATATTAAGCTATATTTGTCGAGTTTAATGCTTCATCTCAACCGATGTTATAACGAGAATGAAAATAGCGAAGAAAGACACAAAGATTTACATGATTCGGCAACGGTGTATTGCCTATGTCCATGGCAGAGAACCAGATTTGTATTAGAGGAAGCAAAACAGATTAGGGTTACAAGGGGTCGGCGTTTCATGAGTATATGAAGAGACTCATGAAACTCTAAACAGACAATGGACTGATAGCCCAAAATAGTCAAACGGGGGGCTTCGCCCCCAGACCCCCCGATGCGTCGCCGGTCAACGATTATTCAAGGCCCATTAACAAATCTCCACCTTGACTTGAATCCTCTCAGAAACAGTTACACTCATAACAAAGTGTCGAGACGTTCCTCTGCCTCAGATTGGTCCTTGAAGAAGGACCCAAACTGTCCCGTAGGGCACCACAAAGCCGGTGATGTTAAGCAAGTCCAAACAGTGTTGGAACTTGCTCTCTGGAACTGGGTTAGTGAACATATCAGCGGGATTATCAGTTGTTCCCACTTTCTTCACCCTGATTCTCTTCTCATTCCTCAGAAAATGGTACCTGACATCAATGTGCTTCGTCTTCTCATGATAGACGTGATCTTTGGTTAAGCATATTGCACTCAAGCTGTCGCAATACACTAAATCCCGATCCTGATGTAGGCCTAGATCATTGACCAACCCCTTAAGCCAGATTCCCTCCTTAGCAGCTTCTGTCAACGCCATGTACGTACTCTGCCTCAGTGGTAGACAAAGTGATTATAGGTTGTAGAGTTTCTTTCCAACTCACCACAGAACTCCCGCTATCCACATCGTCGGCATAATCAGAGTTTAAAAACCCAGCAACCAAGCACTTTGTATCATTCCCAACCTGAAGATCCTCTTCACATCTTGCTAGTGTTCCTTCCCAGGCTGAACCATAAAGCGGTTTACCATACTAACAGCGAATGCTAGATCCTGGTCGAGTGCAGACCATAGCATACATCAAACTCCCAACTGCGCTGGCATAAGGGACTTTCGACATGTACTCCTTCTCCTCCTCAGTCTGAAGTGTGTACATTCCCAACTTGTTGTTAGACGTCATTGGAGTATCTATAGACTTAGCCGAAGACATTCCAAACCTGCTCAATATCTTCTTTATGTACCCTTCTTCAGATAAGAAGAGTTTTCTCTTCTTCATGTCTCTATAGATCTCTACTCCCAGAATTTTTCGAGTAGCACCCAGATCTTTCATATCAAACTCTGCACTGAGACAATCCTTCAGCTTCTGTCTATCTGACTTGTTTTGAGCAGCAATCAACATATCATCCACGTACAATACTAGGTAAATACGCGAACCATCATCCAGACTGTTGTGGTAAGCACATCAATCATATGGACTCATGTTGTATCCCAACTGCACCATATAGCTATCAAATCGCTTATACCACTGCCTTGGTGACTGTTTCAGCCCATACAAAGACTTCTTCAATCTGCAAACATAGTTTTCTTTTTCATGAACCTGAAAACCATCCAGCTGAGACACGTATATTTCCTCCTCTAACTCTCCATGTAGGAAAGCTGTCTTTCACATCTAGTTGTTCAAGCTCCAATTCATGTTGTGTAACCATTGCTAGTCACACCCTGATAGAAGTATGTTTGACCACTGGTGAGAAAATCTCATTGTAGTCTACTCCCTCTCGCTGATTGAATCCTCTTGCAGCTACTCGTGCTTTGTACTTAACATCCTCACTAGCGGACAATCCTTCCTTTTTCCTGAAGACCCACTTGTAAGTAATCACCTTCCTATCAGCATGCAATTTGAAAAGCTCCCAAGTCTTATTCTTCTTAAGAGACTCAATCTCTTCTCCCATTGTTGCAAGCCACTATGCTGACTCATCTCCAGAAACAGCAACCTTGTAGGTGGACGGAGCATCATCCTCCACCTCCTTAGCCACCTGCAAGGCATATCCCACCAACTCATCAGACCTATATCTCGCAGGATGTCTGATGTCATCCATTTTTGGCCGATATAGAGCAATACTACGATGCGTCGCTCCACCTGATCCTGTGTCTAGTGGTATATTCTCTATCTCAGCAGTGTCTAACTCAGTAGTACCTGACTGTGATGATTGGTTAGTGACCAAATCAGGTACCTGACTCTCAGATGGAGTGAAGTTCAACTCTTACCTCCTCAGCAACAACCTCTTTCTCAACTGCATCACTAATCTTCTTCTTAGAATTCAACAAAGAACTCTCATCAAAGACTACACTTCTGCTAAGTATAATCTTGTTGTCAAACCAGATCATGTACCCTTTCACACTAGTAGCATAGCCCATGAAGACTCCCTTCTTAGCTCTTGGCTCTCTTGGCTATAGCTTACCCTCATCAACATGATAATAATTAAGTAGTGCACCCAAAAACCCTCGGATTAAAGTAATCAACAGCCTTTCCAGTCCACACCTCATAAGGTACTTTGCAGTCGATACTTGTGTATGGGCTCCGATTAATGAGATAGCAAGCCATTGAAACTGCTTCTGCCCAGAATCGCCTATCAAGGCCTAAATTGGAAAGCATACACCTTGCTTTCACCAGAAGAGTCTGATTCATTCGTTCTGCTACACCATTCTGTTGTGGTGTGTATCTGACTGTATGATGTCGAACAATGCCCTCATCTCTGTAGAACCCATCAAACTCAGATGAATAGAATTCTAGACCATTATCAATTCGCAGCCTCTTGATCTTTTTTCCAGTCTAATTCTCTACTAGAGTCTTCCACTCCCTGAACTTACTGAATGCCTCACTTTTGTGCCTCATCATGAATACCCAAGTCATCCTAGAGTAATCATCAATAAGAGACAGAAAATACATGTGACCGCCCAAGAATTGAAGACATGAATTGAAGGACCCCAGCAGTTCGAATGGATGTAATCAAGTGTGCCCTTTGTCTGATGAACTGCTTTAGGAAATTTGTTGCGATGTAATTTCCCAAACACACAATGTTCACAAAACTCAAGGCTCTGGGCCTTATGGCCTCCCTGAAGATATGCTTTCGAGAGAATTTGCATCCCTCTTTCACTCATATGAGCCAACCTCATATGCCAAAGCCTGGTCAGATCAACTTCCTGAACCTCATCAGAAACAGCCGCTGCAACACCTGTAACTGAGGAACCTTGTAGGGTGTGTACAAAGTTCCCTTTCCCCGCTTGACTCCCTACAGAACCACATCAGAGCCTTTGAATACACGCATCAAAGGTTATTAGGATCGGGATTCTAGGATCGAATCACAACAGGGTCTGTGGATCGGATCGTAAGATCTCATTAGGGGATCGTAAGATCCTCGAAATATAATAAAATAAAAAAAATAACAAAGTGGCTTAATTAAAGTTCTAGAATGAGGAAAAAAATATTAGCCACACAATATGTTTTGATTTCAAGAGATAAAAAACTACATTTACGACCTTAGACATTATTATACTCCCTTCGTTAATTAAAACATGTCTTTTTAGACATTTGCACATTGTTTAAGAAAGCAAATAAAAGCTGTAAAGGCCCGGATTTTTAAATAATAAATTTCGATAAATAATATAAATGGATTTAAGTCGAAAATAATAATAAGATAAAATAAAAAAAAAAATCGGATTTGAAAAAAATTTAGAAGTATTTTTAACGAGTCGGGTTAAAGTCGAATGAACGGGTTTCAGGGTCATATCTTTAGGGTATTTTGAAAGTCAAATTTGGGACCCATTTGTTCCCACCCTCTTCCTTCTATCCGACTCCAAGGCTGCAGATTTGCAGCATCTCCCTTGTCCTCTTCCCTCCTTTTAATTAATCCCACGCCAAGTCACAGGTTTCTCCCCCCCACTCCAAATTCATTTGTCCCTTTTCCATTTTTGGCCTAGTAGCCCTCCTACTAGTCCCCCTCATCTCCCCTGCCATCTCCCTCCTTGGCAAAGAAGCCAACCCACGCCACTGTTGGTCAAACCTCACAGATTGATTCCATTTGATGTCACTTTAAATTTCAATACATCTCCTCCTCATTGGCTCCATAAAAATCAGAATTTATTAGCTATCTCACTCACCTAGCAACAAAAGCCCAAAACCTTATCCTCTCCTCTTCCTCTTTTCCTCCATTGATGTGAGCTTCCAAACCACCAAACCTCCTTATTGTCCAACAGCTGAACACCATCACCACCAAGGCTCTCATCCATTCTTTTCCAGCCGTCACACCGTCGCCACCATCCCACCAACCACCGCGAGCCGCCAGCAGCCGAGCACCTCCTGAGTAGCTCCCACCTCTCTCTGTTCTCGCTGTCCCCGTTTTGATTTTCGAAAGGTAAGGGATCGATTTCTCACTCCTCCCTCTTCCGTTCACCTCCAACCGCAATAAGGGTCCCTCATTTGACCTCCCACGTCTCTCCCAGGCATTCTCGATCGAAGAATCTACACCGACGAGCCCAGACGCAGCCTCGCCGAGCTTCCTTCTCCGGCGACGCCGAAGGACCCCTGGGTGAGCTCCCCCTTCTTCCTTTCCTTCTTGTCATGTGCATGTTTGGGTGTAAAATGGGTAGTCGGAGTAGGCCGACGCCGTCCAAGCTCCCTTCTTTCCGGTCTGATTTTGTCGAACATCAGAGAGCGTGAGAGATGAGTGAACAGTACGGTTCGGTTCATTGTTTTGCTTTGGTCCGGTTCAGGGTTTTTTTTTAATTTAAAAAGGCCGGTTTGGTTCAAATCAAATGAGATTGGGTTGTGGGCTGCTTAAATCCGAATCTGAGAAGGAAAGAGGCTGGGCCATCTTCCCTCTTGGGCCTAATTTTGAATAAGATGTGTTTAAATTGAAAATAGCATTTAATACTTATATATAATTTTTTCGACATAAAATATATATGAAATAAAAATATGATAAATTATATTATAGATGAGATTTGAAAATATAACATTATTATTGAGTTTAGAAGTAAAATATTATAAGACTTGAATTTTAAATGAGGAAAGGATTTGGAGAAGGTTGGAAATTGGTTTATAAAATAAAGAGAGGAACTTTGGAAATACCTTAACACTTATCGGATCTGTTTTGATGAAATAATAAAATAAGTTGATTTAAAGATGCTTTTGGAAAATATCCTAACTTTGTTGAGGAGTTGAAATAATTGTCTTGAAGACTGAAGCTCGGTTTTCACAAAGGAGTTGAAATGGTTTTCGGGACTAACTCGGGAATTATGTGATCGGTGACTAACTAGCATGATTGATGTGAATGGTTGACTAACATCATGATTGATGTGTACTAAGGGCATAATTGATTGAATAGTGGCATGATGAAGTGTTAGACTTGTGTATCGTTAATTTATGCTTTCGAGATATGCTGAATATGATAAACTTGGTATATGTGATATGCGGATTACTATTGCGAATATGTTGTGGAGAATACGTGAATGCGGCTGAATGGAATGATGAGAATGATATGGTCTTGTGGAATGTGGCAATATGATGAATGGTTGAACTTGACGGAACGATGATTGCGATATGGTTACTATATATTCTCGTTGAATGATATGCTTGAGTGCTTGGATGATTAGACGTAGACTTATATATGTGTTCTGATATGTATCTAGGTGATCTTTAATCTATCGTAATGCTTGCCTTGCTGTTCTGCACCGCCAGGTAAGTCTCTTCGGAGCTTACTCAGATTGAATAGAGTGATTCCCTGCTTTAGGTGCATGATATACTAGGTGCTTGCATTCATGATCAGCATGCCATGTAGTACCATGCTAGGTTGCATCGATCGTTGAGCATTCTATTTCTCTGTGCGTATGTAAACAGAACGGCCGTTATCTGTGATAGTCCTAGAAGTCTTTGCTAGGGTCATAGGGTAGCCCAGCCTCATCGGGTACCCTGAGTCAATCGAGTACTTCCTTATATTATGATATGCCTGCGGGCTTTATTGTGGAGCGGGTTAGGCATGCGTGCCGCCCTATTATGAATGAATGCATTCACGAGCTGGCCAGTCTCCGCCTGTCGAAAGGGGTGGAGGTAGGAGAGGGATATGCCACTTGGCATTGTCTTGGGCCCTTTACAGTATTTCTGCATATTATTATGAACTAGGAGCATGCTAGTGTGTTTGAATTTCGTACTGCATTAGAGCATCTTTATTAGGTATAGCGTATATGTGTGCTTATGGTCGGGATGCAGAGTTAAGTGGGCATCGATCTGATCCCGCCCCAAATCAATTTTTTTTAGGTATCCGTTGTGCTTACTACTATTGATGCTGATTTGAGTCCATGACCGCGGGGTCTAACATGACGGAAAGAGAGAGTTGAGATTCCAACTTCACCAATTTAATTACGGCTCGAATTTGAATGGTTGATCATATTTTGACCCGGCTCTGCCGTGGCACTTGTATCCTTACTTTACTTCCGCTTTACTTCCGTTTGAAATGGTTTCCGCGACATAGTCTTAGGACAGGTTAAGGGTACCCAACGGCCCTTCGAGGTTTTAGGGTTTGAAATCCCTCTTTCTACAAATCTTAAAATGAGTTTGAAACCTCGACCCGTACCTGGATTGCAAGATCCGAACAAGGGGTTTTATCCCTTGAAACGTAACCCAGAAATTATAATTCTGGGCCGTTACAAAGATGGTATCAGAGCCAGGTTGTGCAATTCGGGTACAAAAGGGTCGAGTGTATGTTTTGGAAAACCGCCCATGAATTTCAAAGGATTTGAAGCGTTTTAAAGGGGCAAAATGAACTTAAAATGCCTAACCGAAATTGGACTAAGTAATGAACTTGACTTGTAATAAAAGAGGAAAACCGACTAAACGGGGACACGAGTGGGTAGTAAAGGCGCTACACCACCCCTATTGGGTGTAGTTAGGAACGGTAGGCAAAATACTAGCTTGCTCTTTACAGATGGGTTGGGAGACTCAAATGAGATCATTATGAGTGTTATTGACTGATTCTATGCTGAATGCTTGATATGCTAAAGTCTGATTTAGTGGTCCTAACAATGAGTTGTGTATTGACTGATCTGTGCGAACGGGATAGTGGGAGTACCCTTATTTCCGTGAGGTTAAACCTAGCTTGTGTGGAACAGCTCCTTCCGCTATGTTTGTTAACCCTTTGACTGTGCTATCGAGTCTTCCTCCCGGATGTCAGTGTCTTCCACGGGAAATTGGGTTGGTAAACACATTGTGTCGAGAATCATGGTTGGATGTTAAGTTTGTCTGAGTGGGTGTTGGAAATTCTTGATGTCACATTGAGTTAGAAGTAAGGTGTTTGTGAGGCTGTCTTTTCCTCATTCTTATGACGATCAACCAATGTCTTCTTGCCACAAAGAGTTGTATTAGAGTCCCACGGGAAAGAGGAGAGATGAGTCGGTTGGGAAAGGTCAATGGTTGCCCTTAGGGATCTTTGTCCGGTTGTAATAATGACTCCCTCTGAATGGCATGACATGATCTTATAGCCTCCTGCATATACCTTGCGAATGACCATTAATACAGACTGCTCATGCTATTACATATGTGATTGATTAAATTGCTGGAGTCTCGCGTTGTGTTTTGCCTTCTATCATGATTATATGTTGTCATAGCATGTCCACTTGGCATATTGTATTGCCTGTATGATTAATTTGAAGCATGGACCACATGATATGAACCTACATGATAGTTGTTTTCTCCTTGGTTAGGTCCATGATAGTGTGATAAACTCTTCTTCGTATGAATGCCTGTAAATTATCTCTTCAGCATGCTAGCTGATGACGCCTTGATGTTTATTATCCTTTTGTGACAAGAATCTATAGTATGCCCATATGTTCTGTATTTGTCAGATTAATTAACGTTGGTTGCCTTGCAATTTGAATTGTTGTGTGATTACTTGCGTTGGATGGAGGATATGTGGTTTAATTGAGTCTTGATGAATGCATGCTTTATCGTGTTATGTGTTGATTTGAACTCATGTTCTCGTATTCTAGTCATATTGCTCAATACTTGGACTCGTGTTATTCATCGTCAAAGCCTTCCCCATGATTCTGTATTGTTGGAATGTGATTGAATTGAATTCTTGCATGTCTTCATGATTAGTGTATGCATGCATCGTATGTTATGTTGAGCCTTTAGTATCATGTAGGATCCCTGGCTGTGACTCGTGTGAATTATATCTTGCCTGCATTATTGCTGATTCTCTCTCGAGCTAGGTTCCTGATAGTGTGGTTCTTCCCTCTTTCTATTGCCATAACATGTCTTACTCATACAAGTTAATAGATGTTGAATTCGACGATTGATTTGCTTTCCGTTATGGTTAATCGTAAAATGCTTACATATTGTCGCTCAGTAGTGTTCCTCTATTGCTCCATGATATCCTCTCGTGCTTGCATACATGTATGACTTGGCACCTCGCATGATCACACACCACGCTATATATCATGTCTTCACATACGTATGACACATGAATGCTAGAATGAATCTAATCGAATTACCTTGACTGTATTAATGCTCGATATGGGTTACTAGTATCATGTAGGGCTTATGATTTCCAATATGACTGCCAAATGATCACGTGTTGTACATTTTCTATGATTGATGACTATCGTACCGTTTTATGTGCCCTACGACAGTTCATTCCTAGCATGATTATGATCTATCGTCATGATGTTCCATTTGTTACTCTGTGGTGATCCCTCTTATTTTCACGGACATTATGGTGAACTCCTTTAAATGATTCCTGGCTATGATCATGCCTTATCATGTATCGCTAGTATCATGTATTACTTATGCTTCTAAATATATCTCGTCGTATGATTGCACGTCATTCTCAACCTATTATATGATCCTTGTCATTAGATGTGATAATTCTCATTCTTCTCTTATGTATCCTCGAATAACGTTTAGTTTGATTTTATGATGTACCTCGTCATGCTATGTTTGACCTCATTTGTTAAGGTGTATACCATGCTCATTCATTTTTCATATACATGATACTTGTCATCCTCGTTAAACCCCGCATGACCATTACTGGCTTTGCATAATTTGCTTGAAATTAGTAGGCACTAGGCACCTCTGCTTTCATGGGATAATGAACTGTTAGTTCGTCTCACATGCATTAATGTAGAACTTGATTGTGTCTTTTGGGATGAATATGCATGTCGTTCTCCTTGCGATAGGTATATGTTAGTGTGGATTAATATGACTAATGTGCTCCATGATGAATCCATTTTGCTTGTCATAAATTGTAACCTCATAGATTTTCATAGGGGCAATCGTTGTCATTCTCGGGTCGAAGTCTTGTCTCTAGTTTTGTCGTCCTTTAGCCTTGGTCTATGTTTGGTTCCGAAGTGAACATTGGGTTTCCCTTCCCTGTCACTCCCCTATCCCTGCTAACTTAGACTCCTACGCGATACATTGAACGAGCGACTGCACAGAAAAGAGAATGAGGAGTTGGATGGCGATTGAACAACGCAACAGAAGTGTGGGCCCATAACCCACGAGCCTCAAGATCAATGATGTCGACGGAACGGGCGCGCATCAAGAATTACGATTACTGAGTAAGATATGACTTGCAAGCGGGAGTATTCTCCGTTCGAATTGCTAACCCTTTTGAATTTATTGACGATGATATTGCACTGACCTAGCGATGAGATTTACGTGTTGATGTGTTGACTTGATGATGATTGTTGCCTGGTTGCCTGTTGTCTATGATGATATGATTTGATGCCTTATGGATCTCATGTACCATGATGTCTTGACGTGTTGATACTCTGAGTTGCTAAACATGATCTAAATTCGTTACCTATAAAAGTATGAACTGCAAATGTTGAGAACCTGAACTGTTGATCTTCTAAGGTTATGATGCAACTTGCTAGCTTGACTTTATTATGTGCATATATGATGATGGTAATAATGATTGAGCATGATGGAAAATTGAGACTTGTTGACATAGTTGCAATAATTGATTATGAACCCATGATGCTATAAATGCTAGTTGACATGACGTAGACCTTGTGTTTGATGATTTTAATTATTGCTTCTTCCTTAAACCTGTGGGTGAGGTCGTTGGTAGCGTGGTAGAAGAGTGGTGAAAGAGCTTGAGTGGTTATGATGATCGGGGATGTATGAGATAAGTCGCAAGAGAGAGATGTTGGCTTAGGTAAGACTGAGTGAGCTTTAGGAATCTTACAAGGCATGATGCTGGTGATATCTTGGGAAGTGTGGGAAGTGTAAGCAATGACCTTAAGAGAAGTGAGGATATAGTATGAGAGGGTACTCGGGTGTGGAATTAGAGATAGGAGTTGGATTCTTAGAGGTGGATGGTGTGTGTGAGAGTTTGGTGGAATGAGGGTAAGAATTGAGCATCGAGATGAATTGGGATTTCTCCGGAGAATTTTTGTTGGAGTTGACGTTAGCGAGTCTGGAAGAGGTTTAGTCTTGGCTTTAGAGTGGAGATGGGCGAGTGGAGATTGTGTTTTATTTTGACTGGTATGATGTGAGGATTTTCTTGATTATGTGATTTATTTATATCTGCTGGCATGATGTTAGATAGTGACCATGATAAAACCTGATATGGAATAACATTCCCTGTTGAAACGCAATGTTAAAATCTGGTTGGTAGTGACTAGTGTTATCATGATATATTGGTGTTTTGCTACCATGTTATGTTGTTTTAGAAGCATGTTAGGATGTGGTGTGATATGATAATATATGAGATCATGATGTGTTATTATGTGGAAGCATGACGTCTTATTATGAAGTAGTAAGCATGATATTATATTATATGGCCGGTAAGCATGATTATGAATATGTAAATGATGAATATGGCTTGGGGCATGAATATGATTGGTTATATATGAAATAAAGGTGTCTGATGGCTAAATGATCGTTATATGGTGTTGTGACGAGTTAAGGTGGTGTCTTTTAGGGCATATTAACATTTTGATGGTGAGATGCTTCTTGATCTTCCTTTTTTATTGAATCTTAATAGCACGATCTTGACTGTATTGATGTGTTGATAAGTAGTTTTGTTCCGTTGACTTATGATGAAATTTCGCTATGACTAACCTTGCAAGTACCAATGATTGACGTGCTAAAAAAAATTGTTATGCTAATGCTGGATAGAAATTGGATAGGATGACTATGTGAATTTGTGGGTTAAATGATATCCCTTGTTGTGACTGACCCTACTATGATTGCGATGCTGATATGCGATAGTGAGATATCCTTTATGACTTTTGGTGTGATATCGAGCCATGTGTTATGATGTTGGCATATTGTTGAGATGTGTATCATGGCCTTTAGTATGATGTGGAAATATTGATGTGACCTTGTGACACCGTGTTGGCATATGTTTGAGACTTGTCGTATGATGTACTAGTTGAAGATTTGTTGGTTATGTGGTTATGCATTTCTTATAGCTTGTGGTTCTTGCGTGAATTGAGATTGATAGATTGATTTTATTTTGGAAACTAGGGAGAGGATATGGGATTAGCCCTTAGAGGTGGATGATTCCACCTCCTGATTTCTGAATTTAATTGATGGTTATGCGAGAAACTAATCTGGTGGTTGGAAGATTTTGACGAAATCTTGATTTGGAATGATTTGACATGTTTTGGTGTAAGGTTGCTTGATTAAACGTCTTATTTGAAGATTTTGAACGATTTTGATAAAAGGACCGACTTTGATTGTAAAGAATGAACGATACCGAGAATTTCAAACGATTTTGAGGTTAATCTTTATGTTCAATTATGGAATCCCTTTAGAAACTTTTCAAACCCGGGCAACTCTATGATACTTCACGAAGTGGATACATGCACTTTATGGGGGCGCCTATAGGATGCTTGCTAAGACCTAGTGATGCTATTGTAGAACTTTTAGAGTTGTGGCACTTCCGAAAAGTCGAAGCGAGGATGTGATAGGGGCGCTTATCGCATACTTGTCAAGGCCAATTGGAGATGTCACGACCGTAACTAGGATGTTGTGAGAATCCCGGAAGACGCAACCGAGATGATTACAAGATTCTGGACATGGTCCTTGGACTCATCAATTTCAAACTTCATCCCCTACATTATTTGGTTTTAGTCTCGGGGACGAGACTTGTTTTTAGAGGTGGATGATGTAAAGGCCCGGATTTTTAAATAATAAATTTCGATAAATAATATAAATGGATTTAAGTCGAAAATAATAATAAGATAAAATAAAAAAAAAAATCGGATTTGAAAAAAATTTAGAAGTATTTTTAACGAGTCGGGTTAAAGTCGAATGAACGGGTTTCAGGGTCATATCTTTAGGGTATTTTGAAAGTCAAATTTGGGACCCATTTGTTCCCACCCTCTTCCTTCTATCCGACTCCAAGGCTGCAGATTTGCAGCATCTCCCTTGTCCTCTTCCCTCCTTTTAATTAATCCCACGCCAAGTCACAGGTTTCTCCCCCCCACTCCAAATTCATTTGTCCCTTTTCCATTTTTGGCCTAGTAGCCCTCCTACTAGTCCCCCTCATCTCCCCTGCCATCTCCCTCCTTGGCAAAGAAGCCAACCCACGCCACTGTTGGTCAAACCTCACAGATTGATTCCATTTGATGTCACTTTAAATTTCAATACATCTCCTCCTCATTGGCTCCATAAAAATCAGAATTTATTAGCTATCTCACTCACCTAGCAACAAAAGCCCAAAACCTTATCCTCTCCTCTTCCTCTTTTCCTCCATTGATGTGAGCTTCCAAACCACCAAACCTCCTTATTGTCCAACAGCTGAACACCATCACCACCAAGGCTCTCATCCATTCTTTTCCAGCCGTCACACCGTCGCCACCATCCCACCAACCACCGCGAGCCGCCAGCAGCCGAGCACCTCCTGAGTAGCTCCCACCTCTCTCTGTTCTCGCTGTCCCCGTTTTGATTTTCGAAAGGTAAGGGATCGATTTCTCACTCCTCCCTCTTCCGTTCACCTCCAACCGCAATAAGGGTCCCTCATTTGACCTCCCACGTCTCTCCCAGGCATTCTCGATCGAAGAATCTACACCGACGAGCCCAGACGCAGCCTCGCCGAGCTTCCTTCTCCGGCGACGCCGAAGGACCCCTGGGTGAGCTCCCCCTTCTTCCTTTCCTTCTTGTCATGTGCATGTTTGGGTGTAAAATGGGTAGTCGGAGTAGGCCGACGCCGTCCAAGCTCCCTTCTTTCCGGTCTGATTTTGTCGAACATCAGAGAGCGTGAGAGATGAGTGAACAGTACGGTTCGGTTCATTGTTTTGCTTTGGTCCGGTTCAGGGTTTTTTTTTAATTTAAAAAGGCCGGTTTGGTTCAAATCAAATGAGATTGGGTTGTGGGCTGCTTAAATCCGAATCTGAGAAGGAAAGAGGCTGGGCCATCTTCCCTCTTGGGCCTAATTTTGAATAAGATGTGTTTAAATTGAAAATAGCATTTAATACTTATATATAATTTTTTCGACATAAAATATATATGAAATAAAAATATGATAAATTATATTATAGATGAGATTTGAAAATATAACATTATTATTGAGTTTAGAAGTAAAATATTATAAGACTTGAATTTTAAATGAGGAAAGGATTTGGAGAAGGTTGGAAATTGGTTTATAAAATAAAGAGAGGAACTTTGGAAATACCTTAACACTTATCGGATCTGTTTTGATGAAATAATAAAATAAGTTGATTTAAAGATGCTTTTGGAAAATATCCTAACTTTGTTGAGGAGTTGAAATAATTGTCTTGAAGACTGAAGCTCGGTTTTCACAAAGGAGTTGAAATGGTTTTCGGGACTAACTCGGGAATTATGTGATCGGTGACTAACTAGCATGATTGATGTGAATGGTTGACTAACATCATGATTGATGTGTACTAAGGGCATAATTGATTGAATAGTGGCATGATGAAGTGTTAGACTTGTGTATCGTTAATTTATGCTTTCGAGATATGCTGAATATGATAAACTTGGTATATGTGATATGCGGATTACTATTGCGAATATGTTGTGGAGAATACGTGAATGCGGCTGAATGGAATGATGAGAATGATATGGTCTTGTGGAATGTGGCAATATGATGAATGGTTGAACTTGACGGAACGATGATTGCGATATGGTTACTATATATTCTCGTTGAATGATATGCTTGAGTGCTTGGATGATTAGACGTAGACTTATATATGTGTTCTGATATGTATCTAGGTGATCTTTAATCTATCGTAATGCTTGCCTTGCTGTTCTGCACCGCCAGGTAAGTCTCTTCGGAGCTTACTCAGATTGAATAGAGTGATTCCCTGCTTTAGGTGCATGATATACTAGGTGCTTGCATTCATGATCAGCATGCCATGTAGTACCATGCTAGGTTGCATCGATCGTTGAGCATTCTATTTCTCTGTGCGTATGTAAACAGAACGGCCGTTATCTGTGATAGTCCTAGAAGTCTTTGCTAGGGTCATAGGGTAGCCCAGCCTCATCGGGTACCCTGAGTCAATCGAGTACTTCCTTATATTATGATATGCCTGCGGGCTTTATTGTGGAGCGGGTTAGGCATGCGTGCCGCCCTATTATGAATGAATGCATTCACGAGCTGGCCAGTCTCCGCCTGTCGAAAGGGGTGGAGGTAGGAGAGGGATATGCCACTTGGCATTGTCTTGGGCCCTTTACAGTATTTCTGCATATTATTATGAACTAGGAGCATGCTAGTGTGTTTGAATTTCGTACTGCATTAGAGCATCTTTATTAGGTATAGCGTATATGTGTGCTTATGGTCGGGATGCAGAGTTAAGTGGGCATCGATCTGATCCCGCCCCAAATCAATTTTTTTTAGGTATCCGTTGTGCTTACTACTATTGATGCTGATTTGAGTCCATGACCGCGGGGTCTAACATGACGGAAAGAGAGAGTTGAGATTCCAACTTCACCAATTTAATTACGGCTCGAATTTGAATGGTTGATCATATTTTGACCCGGCTCTGCCGTGGCACTTGTATCCTTACTTTACTTCCGCTTTACTTCCGTTTGAAATGGTTTCCGCGACATAGTCTTAGGACAGGTTAAGGGTACCCAACGGCCCTTCGAGGTTTTAGGGTTTGAAATCCCTCTTTCTACAAATCTTAAAATGAGTTTGAAACCTCGACCCGTACCTGGATTGCAAGATCCGAACAAGGGGTTTTATCCCTTGAAACGTAACCCAGAAATTATAATTCTGGGCCGTTACAAAAGCAAACAAAAATACACTTATACTCCTTATTATTACTTTACTTTTCCATTTTATTGAAAATTTCAACTAACAAATCCTTAATCATTACAAGGGTAATTTTGGAAAGTTAATACCAAAATACCTAAAACGACATGTTTTTCTTAACAAGATTTTACTCCTAAAACGACATGTTTTTCTTAACAGATGGAGTATTTATTAAAAGACTCGAAAACAATTTTCTCTAAGCCATTTTTCGCATTTTATACATGAATGTATACATTTAAACTCCCTAAAATCAACCAAGGCAACAAATGTTTAAAAAATACATATTGTTAATAAAAACAAGATCTTTAGAATCGAGTAGGATCGTAAGATCCTATCGTTCCAATAATATTCTAAAGATCCTATAGTAGATCCTACACACAAAAAAATTCTATGCATAGATCCGGATCGAGCTCCTGATTAGGATCGTAGAATCATAGGATTCCAAAGATCCGAATCGAGATTCTAATAACAATGCACACAACTTTCCACCATAACCTGTGTAACTGAACCCCTTGTCGTCTACGACTGTTAGGGATATCCAATTCTTCTTCATGGATGGAACGTGTTTGACATCCTCCAATGCTCGAAATTTCCCATCATATGTCTGAAGCCTGACTGAGCCAGTCCCAACAACCTTGCAGAGAGCATCATTCCCCATGGATACATTGCCCCTATCAGCACGGCTATATGTTGCAAACAACTCCCTTTTAGGACATATGTGATAGGACGCCTCAGAGTCAAGATACCACACATCAGCCCTGTGTGTGATCATTGGCTAATAGAACAATATCTTCCTCATAAGTATTGCCACGATCAGCTACTGTTGTAGACCCAGATCTGGATTTCTCCTCCTCTTGCTTCTTCTTCTTCGGACAGTCATTCTTCCAATGACCTTTCTCCTTGCAGTTGTTACAGACATCATTTGGTTTAGGGCCTGATTTGCGATCTTGCCGATGCTTCTTCTTATTGCCCTTTTTACCGTCAGATTTTCCTCTGTTTGCAACAAGCCCGAAAGTCTGATTGTCTGTAACCTACGCGGTTGCCTTCAGACACAACTCTCTGTTGTGAAGCGACGATCTAACCTCTTCCAGCGTGATGGTATCCTTCCTAACGACGAACGACTGAACAAAGTTCTCGTATGTGGGGGGTAGGGATACCCGCAGAATTAAGGCAGCATCTTCGTCCTCCACCTTAACATCAATATTACGCAATTCAAGTAATAACGTGTTAAGTTGATCAAGATGATCTCTGAGTTATGTACCTTCTTGCATACGTAGCCCGAACAACCGTTGTTTTAGAAGCAACTTGTTCGTCAGAGACTTTGTCATGTACAAACTCTCCAACTTCAGCCACAAGCCGCCTGTGGTTTCTTGATCAGGAAATTCTGTTATGATATTGTCTGCGAGACACAACATAATCGTTAAATGAGGCTTCTCCTCTAGAAGGACGTACTCATCGATGGTTGTATCTGCCCTCTTCTTGTCGGCGATTAACGGTGCCCATAAACCTTGCTGCTTCAGCAAAGCCCGCATCTTGATCTGCCACATACTAAAAGAATTTCTTCCATTAAACTTGTCGATCTTCAACACAGAACCAGACATCATTCTCGGCAGAAATCAACAACCAAAGCTCTTATACCAGTTTGTTATAACGAAAAATGAAAATAGCAAAGAAAGACACAGAGATTTACGTGGTTGCCTATGTCCACGGCTAGAGAACCAGATTTGTATTAGAGGAAGCAAAACAGATTAGGATTACAAAAGGTCGGCGTTTTATGAGTATAAGAAGAGCTTGTTTCAAACCACTCACAATCCGCCCATGTCTGACATTTTCAAGCCAAATTCATCGTATACATACCCTAACTACCATGAAACACAAACATAATAAAATTTCCCAATTTTGAATGTCAAGAGGCCGACAAAACTATATACGCTCAGTTTGCCGAGTGTTCCCAAGTCTATGATATATGCTCTTTATAGTCATCGAGTTCAGATCCTTTCCTCGACCCAGTTTGCTGTGTGTATTAGCCTGTAAATCTCGCTAAATCGACCATGTATAACCAACATTAGCACCCAAACTTGCAAATACAACAACAATAAAACACACACACACACACAAAAAAACCTAAAATTTGAAAATCAATTGAGATTTCGGATGTTGAAATTTTTGGCCAAAATTCAAAACCCCCAATTTATATGTCGAATCTCCCCAAAATCAATGAAATTTTGACATTATATGGGATAGCATACCTTTGTAGCGATATATCGGTGTAGATTTCAAACACTATAAAAATAGCTAGATCTGAAGAGGATGGATGAGGTTGAAGGAAGATGGAAGAGATTGATCGAAGATGATTGTTTGGGTTGAAGGAGGCCGGGGTTGTAACAAATTAGGGTTAAAAGTATTTATTTTTTTTTATCTTGGGACAATCCGTAATTATTTTGTAAAAAAGTACTTGTGTATAATTTATCTTAATTTATCTTGCCAATAGACGTTTTCACCTCTTGTCTATATATCCTTACTCGATCAAATGAAAAAGAATGTAATTACCTAAAGTTTGTGTTGTCAATAGACTTTATGATAAATCATTTTGCTAGTAGACAAAAACTTATGTTACCAATAAATTTGCTCTAGAAACGTTTATGTAAAATTAGAAAAGCTATTATATCTTGAAACTTTGGACCATTCTAAAACAGGCCACAATCCCTTACCGATTCACCTCGCCAAAATTAGAGGATTGCGTTTGCAAAATCACACCATGTAATAAAAGGCATATCTTCATCGTATAATTTTGTTACCAAAATAAAAAAAGATGGTGATCTCCGTTGATTATGGAGGACAATTCCAATTCCCGACTCGTGGGGATCGAGAAAAATCAGAATAACAGATCACAAAAGAACTCGTTATATGTATAACTAGCTAGTGTAATCAGTCCCGTGCACGAATAATATATTAATATATATATAATATTATAAGTAATTTAGATAGATTTTAATAAATTAAAAAATAATAATCTAAATATAAATAATTTTTTCCACTAAAAATAAAATAGATATAAATAAAATTAGTTCGACAGATTATATTTAACATAAATATCTTTTATTTATATTCTCTCAATATAAACATAATATAATTTGTACACAGAGATGTAATTTAATATATGTATAGATTCATATATCAAAGATGTATACGATGATTACAAAGAGATTACGGTGACCTCTTTGGATAGAATATTTTTTTTTTTTGGATGGCACCTCCTTGAATTGGATAGATTAAGGTGAACATAATATAACTCCCTTTGAATATGAACTCTCTAACATCCTCCGTCAGGATGATCTTTACGTATAAAGACATTCTAATTTTTTTGCATACTTTAAAAAAAAAGGTGAACATAATATAATTTGTATATATGGCAATCAGGTGAACCTTGTGTATACGTACATACGGTAATTGTATATGACAATGTTTTTTGGTGGGAGATTTATTATTATTATTATTATTATTATTATTATTATTATTATTACTACCACTATGCCAATTTACATCTCAAGCGACGGACCCAAGCCGTCGCCTGAATGAGGGTTTTCGCCGCTAGTGAATTCAGGTGACGGAATTCCGTTGCCTGAAGTGTCGTCGGTTCATTGCTGTCCTTAGAGTATTCAGGCGACGGCAATGATGATGTTCGTCGCCTGATGAGTCTTAGGCGACCAAAAAATTGTCCGTCGCCTGAAAACATTGTCAGACCTTGAGGGCTTTCCAAGCCCGCCCACTAGCATTCAAGCGACAGATTTTGTCCGTCGCCTGAATTCTATTGCTCGTCGCCTTTAATAAAACCTGATTTTTTTTTATGATTGAAGCGACCACTTAATGATTGCTATGTTCGTCGCCTGAGAATAATTTGTTTTTTAAAAAAAAATTGAAAGATCTTGCTACCCCTATATTTACCACGAGATATTTACACAAAACATGCACATACAATACAAAACCTAAACACTAACACTTAGCCCAACCTATCCATTGTTTACACATTCATAGTTCACAACAAAATTCACATCCAACAGCAACACCAAAATATGAGAGTTCACAACCTATCCAACTTTTACACATTCATAGTTCGAAGGATAACGTTCAAGACTCAAGTAACCTGAGAGCTTTGTCAAACTCCTTCATGAGCATCTCCAATGCTGCCATACAAACCTATATAGAGAAGAGAGAGATGCATAGTTAAATGAGACACAAACTATAGATACATAGAGAGAGAATTGAATTGAACGAAAGTTAGTGCAAACAGATAAGGCATCAGCAAGAACTTAGATGAAAGTTTAAAGTTGAGACAAATAGACACACAAATAGATGAAAGTTTAAAGTTGAGACAAATAGACACACAAATAGATGAAAGTTTTAAGTAGAGACAAATAGATTTAAGTTTAATTTGAGACAAACTCTTCAGGCATCAGCAAGAACTTAGATTTTATCTGCATATGCCTTTATTTCATCAATCCACCAAACTTGTAACTCTAAAAAAAATGATACCAAGTTCTAGGTAAATTAAATGTCACTAAAACATTAAAAACCAGCTATGATGTTATGTTTTTAAGTTTCTGATTCTCAGTTTATCAGCTGCCAGTTTGTTGAATCAAAGCCAAAACAGATAATTTTGGTCTACGCATATACCTTGAGAGGCTTCCATCCACATTTACGAACACCAAGACCAAGAGCACATAACTGAGAAATGACTAAGAGGCGGGAGCATTTACTCCTGCAATATACACCGAAAGAATGATTGAGAAGCTGAAAAAGGAGTGCATGATCGATTAAAGTGCGACAATCATGCAACCAAAAAGAAACTTAACCACAAGTAGGTATTAACTATTAATCATGTCATCAAGTGATAAAAAGGGCTATGGGTAGTTATGAAGGAAAAAAAAACTAATTTATGATGTTTATTGTTATAATTTATCAAATAAGACAGATGGTAGATGTTTCTCTCTTAATTAGGTAGATGGTTCTTATTCAATAAATATAATAAGTTTTACTCACATTATAATAAGTTCATCAGGTAGATGTTTCTTATTCAATAAATATAATAAGAATAAGACATACTTATAACCCTTGCAGACTGAGCATCTTTTGTCCTTTGATTGCAAAATATATTAAGTACTTTTTTCATTTTATGAACATACACTAAACTTGATAAACTATTGACAATTTTAAGTCTCACTGAATTAAAACATGCAGGAACAACAATAGGGAAGAACTTCAATGCAATATATGAAACAACCAGACACCTCAAATTCCTAAACAAATATTTTCCAAAATTTAGGGCAAACCATCTACATATATGAAACAAGTTGATATGAAAACATTCAATTTCAATAATCTGTTCATTCAGAGCTGAGCATCTTCCAAGATTGAACATCAATTGCTACAAGTGCAATTAACCCTACACAAATAGACCTAATAGATCTTACCTCCGATCCCCAAAATTTCTGGCTCATTTACCCTTCTATTTCCTTTCTGGTACCTTTTAAGGCGAGTGTTCACCTGCAAAAGGAAACATGAGAAACTAATGAAATTAGTTAAGGGGCTCATTTTCATCAGGAAAATTAACAAGCTTAAAGTCTTGAAATATCATTTCCAGCTATAACAACCCAAACAATAAAGATTTTGAACAATACAATGTTCTATTCAATAGCTTCAAGAGATTTAACGATAGTATGAACACTAACTATGAGATAATTGTAAACCAAATTCAACGAGAAAGACTCAACCAGTTTTAATGTCCTCAACCCTGTCAGATCTAGCGAGTGAGGGTCGAGGAAGGAGGATTCGGCTTGCTCGATGCCTCGCGATTGGACTCGGAAGAGCACCCGCGCTCACGACCTGGGCTCCAGTGCTGGCGTTTCGAAGCCCAGGGACTCGACCTCGACTCCGGCGTTGGCTCCTGGCTTGGTGTCGGTTCGTGGTTGGTAGCAGCACGGGAGGTTCGACGGGGCAAGGAGGGGCTAGCGGCGGCACTGTTCTTCTGCTCCAGTTCCGGTTGGCAACGGCAATTGAACGACAGAGGAGGCTTAGGCTGAGGGGATTGCGAGATCCGCCATTGAAGGAGGCTTAGGCTCCTGGATTTGGCTTGAGGAAGGAGGAAGGGCGAGGCAGAGAACGGAAGAAGGTTTAACAGGGGCGGCGGCCAAGCAATTGAGGGTGAGGGGTTAGGGTTGAGTTTGGGGATTTCACATTTCGGTTTTATACTAATTTATTCAGGTGACGAACCTGGTATAAAATTGTCCCTCTCTTGAACGGATTTTGAAATTTCACTAAAATTTAGGCGGAAAAACTATGCGCCATTTACTCAAGCAACGAACATAAATAAATTTCTGGTCGCCCGAATGAGATTTAAATTTTTATCCAATTCTTTGCAATTAATATTATTCTAATTTTTATCTAATTTAAATTCAAAATGTGATGTGGTATAACAGTTATCTAAAATGATATTGGTTATGCCATATCATCATAAAAGCGATTTTTTTCTCGAAATGTTCACGATTTAAAAAATAATTACAAAAATGGGCATCGATTGAAACAATTTGTCAAAATATTCACGAATATATATAGTAAATATCATAAAAATTAAAAAAGATATAATTGGTTTGAAAAGATAAAAAGAAGGAGAAAATAATAATTAAAGGAAATAAATTTGAGTTAAGCCCAGTAGCTATATTAAATTAAATTCAATGTTTTGAATTTAGCTCAATTGTTAATGGAAAAAAGAGAAAAAGGAGAAATAAAAAAATGAAGGAAAAAAAATAATTGGTTAATATTTCTAAAACTACTCTAAGGTTGACACGTAAGCAAAGTCTTCTTAATTAAAGTTATATATAGATTGCATAAATATATAAATACTTTTTAATCAATCTATCTATATAGGGTTAAGATAAGATTTTACCCAATTTAGTTATATATATAGATATTTAGTAGATATTAACCATTTTCCAATTATTCAGTTTTAAATTAACCTATGATATTAAATTTAGGCACGTTTGTTTTTTTAATAAAAAATTTTTTTGTGAAATTGGCTAATGTGAAATTAAGTTATAACTTGGCTGACATGCATTTTATATATCATCAAAAAAATAATGTTCCTAAATTTTATTTTCAAATCAACCTATAAATATATGTACATGTAAAAAAATAAAAATAAAAGGCATAATTTGAATAATTTATCTAATCTATATCTATATATACTCTTAATTTAGAACACTTTAGGCTTATGTGTCAACTTCTCCTTAATCCTCTCTTTTCCACCAATCAAGTTTTTTTGTCCCTTTTTTAAATTATTTATTTATTTTCTTTAATTATTATTTTTATTCTTTTTTTTATCTCTTTAAACTAATCACATTTTTTTCTTTTATCCTTAACATATTTACCAACAATCTATATATACTCTCAATTTAGAACATTTTAGGCTTATGTGTCAACTTCTCCTTAATCCTCTCTTTTCCACCAATCAAGTTTTTTTGTCCCTTTTTTTAATTATTTATTTATTTTCTTTAATTATTATTTTTATTCTTTTTTTTATCTCTTTAAACTAATCACATTTTTTTCTTTTATCCTTAACATATTTACTAACAATTGGGCTTAATTTTAAACATTAAAGAACAAAAATGTAACCATCTATATATACTCTTAATTTAGAACACTTTAGGCTTATGTGTCAACTTCTCCTTAATCCTCTCTTTTCCACCAATCAAGTTTTTTTGTCCCTTTTTTAATTATTTATTTATTTTCTTTAATTATTATTTTTATTCTTTTTTTTTATCTCTTTAATCTAATCACATTTTTTTCTTTTATCCTTAACATATTTACTAACAATTGGGCTTAATTTTAAACATTAAAGAACAAAAATGTAACCATCTATATATACTCTTAATTTAGAACACTTTAGGCTTATGTGTTAACTTCTCCTTAATCCTCTCTTTTCCACCAATCAAGTTTTTTTGTCCCTTTTTTTAATTATTTATTTATTTTCTTTAATTATTATTTTTATTCTTTCTTTTTATCTCTTTAAACTAATCACATTTTTTTCTTTTATCCTTAAAATATTTACTAACAATCTATATATACTCTTAATTTAGAACACTTTAGGCTTATGTGTCAACTTCTCCTTAATCCTCTCTTTTCCACCAATCAAGTTTTTTTGTCCCTTTTTTAATTATTTATTTATTTTCTTTAATTATTATTTTTATTCTTTTTTTTTATCTCTTTAAACTAATCACATTTTTTTTCTTTTATCCTTAACATATTTACTAACAATTGGGCTTAATTTTAAACATTAAAGAACAAAAATGTAACCATCTATATATACTCTTAATTTAGAACACTTTAGGCTTATGTGTCAACTTCTCCTTAATCCTCTCTTTTCCACCAATCAAGTTTTTTTGTCCCTTTTTTTAATTATTTATTTATTTTCTTTAATTATTATTTTTATTCTTTTTTTTTTATCTCTTTAAACTAATCACATTTTTTTCTTTTATCCTTAACATATTTACTAATAATCTATATATACTCTTAATTTAGAACACTTTAGGCTTATGTGTCAACTTCTCCTTAATCCTCTCTTTTCCACCAATCAAGTTTTTTTGTCCCTTTTTTTAATTATTTATTTATTTTCTTTAATTATTATTTTTATTCTTTTTTTTATCTCTTTAAACTAATCACATTTTTTTCTTTTATCCTTAACATATTTACTAACAATTGGGCTTAATTTTAAACATTAAAGAACAAAAATGTAACCATCTATATATACTCTTAATTTAGAACAATTTAGGCTTATGTGTCAACTTCTCCTTAATCCTCTCTTTTCCACCAATCAAGTTTTTTTGTCCCTTTTTTTAATTATTTATTTATTTTCTTTAATTATTATTTTTATTCTTTTTTTTATCTCTTTAAACTAATCACATTTTTTTCTTTTATCCTTAACATATTTACTAACAATTGGGCTTAATTTTAAACATTAAAGAACAAAAATGTAACCATTGGGCTTAATTCAAAGCATTGAATATAACTATTAGTTATGATAAATCACATTTAAACAAAGTTATAATGATATTATTATTATTATTATTATTATTATTATTATTATTATTATTATTATTATTATTATTATTATTATTATTATTATTATTATTATTATTACTGAGTGATTCAATCTATATTTATGTATTATACTTTGCATGAGATTTTTTAAAAATATTTTTTTCAGAGAATTATAAAATACATTTGTGGTAATGATTTTTATTTTAGCTTTTATTAATATTTCATAATATATTTTTTTATATTTCTAAAATTTTAGTTTAAAAAAACCGCACCATGGTGCGGGGATTATACTAGTTTTACTTAATAGAGATAATATTTATATATATAAAGATAAGCTTCACTTAATCAATATAACATTGTTTTATGAATTCATAAAAAATTATCATATGAAAATTCATATATAATATCTATCACAAAATCTATATTTATCAACCAAAATCTCAATCTCAAACAAAAATTGAAAATTTATATGTAACATCTATCATAAAATTTATATTTTACATCCAAACTCTATATATCAATCTTAGTCTCAATCTCAAATGGAAATTAGAAATTCATATTAAGATATATCACAAAATATATATTTATCAACCAAGACTCAATCTCAATCTTGATATCGATCTCAATATCAATATTAATCACAATGTCAATCTCAATACAATATCGATATTGATCTCAATCTCAAACATAAATTGGAAATCGATACGTAACATCTATCATAAAATATATATTTAACATCCAAACTCTCAATATCAATCTTAATCTCAATCTCAAATGGAAATTAGAAATTCATATATAACATATATCACAAAATTTATATTTATCAACAAAAATCTCAATCTCAATCTCAATCTTGATCTCGATTTCAATATAAATCACAACTTCAATCTCAATCTCAATAGCAATCTTGATATTGATCTCAATCTTAGACTCATATGAAAATTAAAAATTTATATGTAACATCTATCATAAAATCTATATTTAACAACCAAAATCTCAATCTCAATCTTGATATTGATCTCAATCTCAATAGAAATTGAAAATCTATATGTGATATCTATTATAAAATATATTAACAACCAAACTCTCAATATTATTCTTAGTCTTAAACTCTAACGGAAATTAGAAATTCACATATAACATCCATCACAATGGATTTAAAATTTTAAAGCTCTCAATATCATTCTTAGTATAATGGATTCAAAATTTCGGAGCTTTTCTATGGTATATTTATGAAAAAAAAATTAGTTTATCAAAATTCATTAGATTTGTTAAAAAAGTAGGCTTTTTAAATTTACATTTATTTTAGACTTCTTAAAAAATAATTAACATTTTAGGAGCTAAGAGCAAAAAAAAATCAAGAATAAATGATCATTTGGAAATTTAATTTACATCTATATAGATTATAACATTACAAATTGTTTTTACAAATATTATAGCGCTAGTTAGTATGGTTTTATAAAAAAAAACATTACCTAATTAATGTTATACTATGATTTTTTCTTTATAAAAATATTACGTAATTAATTTATAATTTATGACATTATAATTTATGATTTTATAACAATATGATTATAACATTACAAATTTATTGATTATAACATGATATCTTTGAATGTTTTATAACTTATGAGTTATTACTAATAACTCATATTATATTCATAAGATATATGAATATAATATTAACAAATACATGAACTCGTATAAAAACATTATAAATCTATCTCTAGTTAAATAGTTTAGTATTGTTTTATAAAAATATTATGAATATTACCTAATGAATATGGTTGTATTAAAATATTATAAATATATTAAAATTATAAATATAATAAGATTATAAGTTCTCAAGTGACGAACTTAGAAATAAATATTGGTCGCCTGAATGTATTTCAAATTTTCACAAAAATTTAGGCGGAAAATCTTGGCGTCTGAAAAATCATTCAAGCGACGGAAATCTATGTTCGTCACCTGAAACATCATTCAAGCGACGACATTTATATGTTCGTCGCCTGAAATATCATTCAGGCGACGAAATTTATATGTTCGTCGCCTAAATGAGTTGTTTCTGACAACCACATTTGGGGTCTATATTCAGGCGACCGTATTTATATGAATGTTCGTCTCCTGAAATAAGTTCGTCACCTAAAATATGTTCATAAGACGAACTTTGAAACTCATTCGTCGCCTAAATCTAATCTGAGATGGGTTTTGGTCTTGGCAGATTCAGGCGACGAACCTTTAGAAGTCCGTCGCCGGAAGTGAACTCAGGCGACGAAAGATTAAGTGTCCGTCGCCTGAGGTGCAATCTGGCATAGTGTACTACTACTATTACTTTTAATTATGTTGATAAAAAAATTTTCCTTATATAATATTTACTATTTTATAGGATATTCCATCTATCCAATTATATAGATTAGAACTATCTAATTATACAATTATATAGATTTCATTTTTAATGGGAGAAAGCTTTGCAAGATGCACTCACGCGCTGCCACGTATGCAGATGCACTCACGCTCCGTCACATAGGCAACAATGCATCGGCTTTAGTAAATGTATATAGAAGATTAAGTAAGTTAAGGTCATAAGTTGTTGAACAGTATCTGAATAATTGGCCCTTTAGTTAATTTCATATTTTAATTCTTTTTAAATTAAGTTTAAAATAGAATAGTAATGGATAAATGAACGAAAGAGAACATTATAAAGTATTCTGGAATATTAATAGAGTATTTTGGAAAGTTGGAATATTAATAGAGTATTTTGGAAAGTTTGATATACTATGACTATAAGCAAATTTATAATCTAGCAAAAGTTAAAAAAAATATTAAAATAGTTTTTATCATTAAATTATAAAAATTTAAATAATTTGAATAAGATTAGAAGAGTTAAATATAATTCAAAGCACTGAATTGAATTGGTGGGATTCACAGGACCATACAAAGGTACTAAGGCCATTCCGACTAATAAATCAAGGCATATCACATATGTGATATATACCAACAGATGCATGCATGGATATATGAATACATACATTGGGGAAAGATGATTGTATTTATTTATTTATTTTTGGTAAGGGGAAAGATCATTGTATATATATTATTGATTATTGATCTGCTACTGAAATAAGAGATCACAGACCTATATTGTACATATATAAGGAACATACATAAGTTGGGGAGTTGTAGAACGTATCGTATTCGATCCATTCATCAAGATCGAAAAAAAGAAACGAAGGGAATGGCAGTGGCGGTAACGATGAAGAAGGTAATGTTGGCAATGGTGCAGTTGATTGTGATCCTTCTGTACGTTGCGAACATGGCGAACGCCATCACACCAGTTCAGTGTCAGAGAGCATGCGTCATCCAGTGTAGAGGAATCCAGGACCCACCCAGCTACGACGACTGCTTAAAGGATTGTCTGTCCGGATGCGAATAGATTTTAAATCTTCTTATATACTCTATGCACGTAACTGCATCAATTAGTTTTATGCCCTATGTGTTCTGATGATTATAATAATAAGCTAGATCCAGTTATGCAATCAGTTCATGCGCTTGATCCAGTTATGCAATGTGATGGTTTTTCGCCATCGCTTCGGTTAACAGTGCATGATATTATCGTTTTCTTTCACTTATCAATCTGCCCCGAATTACCCCTAACTGCATTAGTTTTATGTCGGGTTCTATCCTTGTCTCCACCCTTTCTCTGGTTGAAATAATCAAAGTTCATCTTGCGTATTACCGTTGAGTCTAGCCGGTCTAGCCGGTCAGCACAAGCTGGGTGGGTTACCCTCATTTAAAAAAAAAAAATCTGCTCCGTTCTGCTCCAAATTAATGGAGACTAAGTGCAAGCCCTTAATATGCAATGTGAATTCATCTGAAATCCTATGAGTAGATAACATTTGTTAATCTGCAGGAGGAAATATACGATGGAATGCATCATCAAACCCACCCCAAAGTGTTACACTGATTAGTTTTTATACTATAAGACTGGAATCCATCTTTTACGGTGGCGGATCCGGATCCTGAAGTGGTTAGTTGAGGGGACAAAAAATTAAACTCTAATTTTTTTTATCGAAATAACAATCAATGTTTGAAGTATTTAGGTTTAATTATAATATTAAGTTACGAAGTTTAACAAATGATAAGTGTGATAGAAGTATATTAATTTGGTAAATGATGTGAAAAATAATTTATATCGCTTCTGCATTGAAACGTTTATAACTTTTTACTTGGGTATTAGATTTGAGCTTATTATATATCAAATCGAAACTATCGACGAGAGAAATATGTATATTTGATTGGGGGGCGACTGCCACCTCTGATCCTAAAGACGATCCGCCCCTGATCTTTTAGTACATAAGTTTAAGTGATCAATATATTGTTGTTGTTTTTCTTCCCAACTGATGTGAGGTTATTTTGATCCCTAACCATTAAGCCTTTTTTGTATAACTTTATGTAATCTTTGAAATTTGTAAATAAAGAACGGTCATATCCGAAGTTTAAACTGTGGACCGTTGAGTACTACCCACAAGTCCTTATGTAATCCAAATTCCCTGTCACAAACCGGTGAGATTCAAGCACAGTACATATGTGAGATTTCATTCAGCCAACGACCAAAGTCCATTAAGGTTCGAACAAGGTTTTTTTTTATGGCCTTTCAAATTATTTGTCCCACATTAATTATAAAGAGTATCGAGGTAATGTTCACAAACAAGGTTTTTTCTTATGTCCTTTCAAATTATTTGTCTCACATTGATTATAAAGAGCGTGTGAAGAGGTGTTTTTAAAGAGGAATTGTAGAGTGGACTATTAAGAATTAAGATAGGAGACTTATATGCGCGCATCACAACCACCACCACCGGTCAGGATCGTGACACGTGTGCGGTGCTAGTCCCCTTTTGCATCTTATATCAATTTCAAGCCTCAAATAAGGATGAAATAAGTTTTTAGATAACTTCTCTCTTCCTTATCGTTTTGTTAAAACTATTTCGATTTCTTCCAAGATTTCTGCTTGGTGGGAGCGTCTCTTTTCGTTTTAAAAATTGGAGATTGTCTTCGGTTTTTCACACGTTCTTCTCCTCTCCTCCTCTTCTATAACCCGTTCTGAGTCTGGGTTGGTTCCATAGCTTCGGCGGCGAGTGCACGCAGCCAAGCTAGCCGTGTATCCTTGGGGGGGCGACGCATGTAGCTAGGGGTGGGCACAGGACGAGACGGGACGGGATTGAGCCGAGACGGGACTCGTCCCGCGAAATTTTTACGGGACGGGATTGACACTTTTTTTCCGGGACGGGATGGTGTCTGGACGGGACGGGATCGGGACGGGACATGCCTTGTCCTGCAAATAAAAATAATAAAATATTATATAAATTTGCAAAGTGAAAAATGCTTTCATAATTCATTAATTTTTATAATATGTTGAATACGGTATTCTTCTCAACTATATTATTATTATTATTATTATTATTATTATTATTATTATTATTATTATACTATTATTAATTCATACAATGATTGTATAATTAATTATAATGTTCAACATATTTGGCTACATTATCTTATTAGATCAGGACGGAAAGGGATTGAGACGAGATTCACCAAATACTGTCTCATTATCGATTGATAGTTGGGAAGAATACCGTATTTAGCTATTTGCCTCATGTAGCTCTAAATAGGTATAATAATAATAATAATAATAATAATAATAATAATAATAATAATAATAATAATAATAATAATAATAATAATAATAATAATAATAATGCCACGTTATAATTAAAAATAATAATAATATTATTATTATAACTTATTTTTATTGTTTTTTATTATAAAATAGTTATACTTTAGAAGAAAAAAAATATAATATGATATAATAATAATAATAATAATTTTATTATAAAGTAATAATATTATTAAATTAAATTATAATATTAGATAATAATAATATTATTATTATAATCAATTATTATTATAAATTGAAAATTATTATTATAATTATAAATAATATTTGCTCAAATAATAATAATAATATTATTATAAATGGAAGATTATGATTATAATTATAATTATAATATTTGCTCAAAATAATAATACTAATAATATATTATTATTATTCTATAATATTATATTATTATTATTATTATTAAAATAATAATAATAATAATTATTATTATTATAATATGCGGGACGGGACGGGATTTGCGGGATCCCACCAAGATCGTCCCGCGTTTCGTCCCGCATAATTTTTGCGGGACAGGATCGGAACGGGATTCGCTATTTTGTCCTAAATCCCACCGGGATCGGGACGGGATCGGGATGGGACCGGGACGGGATCAGGATTTGCGGGATTTGTGCCCACCCCTACCTATAGCCGACTTGCACCACTAGTGTCGGGGCGAATTCGCTTCTAAGGCAGTGGTCTCTCCTTTCTACCACGACCACAACTTATACACGGGTTTTCAATTTCGGTTTTATAGTGATTTTTCGCAAAATTTGAGACTTACATCTACTTTCGCACTAACAATATAGAAGCGAATTCCTTGTTGATGCGATAACCTTTCAATTATTCAAGCCACTGCTGGATCTCACCAAATTAGAGTGCCTCGATGGGACCAACTACAAGAGGTGGTCGCAGAAGATGCTCATCTTCTTCGAGCAATTGGAGATCGACTATGTCTTTCTTCGCGACGCGCCTACTGCCGTTGCAACCTCTTCGTCCAACACTGTTGCCAGCGTTGTTGCTGATGTTGGCGCTACAACGGCTACTGCTAAGGGCAAGAATGTTGTTGATACTTCTGCAGCCGTTGTTGACAAGGGTAAGCAGGTTGCGGATGATGACCTCACACTCACACAGGCAAAGCAGTATGAGACCAACAACAAAATTGTGCGAGTGCATCCTCTCAGCCACGTCTTAAATTCCATATTTGATTTGATTTCTGTTCATAAATCTGCGAAATTAATTTGGTTGGGATCTGCTGGAGAAGAAATATGGTGCTGACGATGCAGGGAAAAAGAAGTATGCTTGTGGCAAGTTCATGCAATTCAAGATGGTCGATGATAAACAAATCATGGACCAAGTGCACAAGTATGAGAACTAGGTGGGTGACATTCTCTCTGAGGGCATGTAGATGTGCGAGGTCCTGCTTGAGAATTTTCTTATTGAAAAGTTTCTTGAAGCGTGGTCTAGCTACTGTAATCACTTGAAGTATAAGAAGAAGGACCTCACCCTGGAAGAGCCTATTGGGTTGATTTTATGTATGTGCTTGAAACCATGATTGAGATTAACGAGAATGCATATACTTCTGCTTATATTGTCGAGTCTGTTAATTTATGGCATGCTAGACTAGGACATGTGAATGCTAAATTTATATGACAATTGCGTGATATGGTCGGGTTTGATTCCTTGCCTATCCAAACATGACCATAGCAAATGTGAAATATGTGTTGAGGCCAAATTTCATAAACAACATTTTAAAACGGTGAATGAAATGACAACTGAACTGTTGGTTAGTCCATTCTTATTTGCCTGATTTTAAGATCACGAAAAGTAAAGGTGCCAAGCGCTACTATATCACATTTGTGGATTACCATTCTAGATATACTAAAGTATACTTGTGTTGTGAGCCTAATTCGCCTCGTTTTATATTGACTTTTGTAACAATTTCTGCATGCATTTTATACATTTGAGGTAGAATAATACATAATTTATGTAGTTTATGTTTTTTTGCCAAATTATGGAGTCTACACTAGTTTCTGTTTAATTTCGCAGAAATCGGACGCACTTTGGAGCTTAAAGGAAAGTCATGAAGAAGCTAAGGATGGTGCAGCTAGAGAAAACGCCACTTTTCATCATTCATCATTTTGAATCAAGCTTTGATGTCTTCATGAGAGTTGTAGTCCTCGAAAATAGCTTTCCAATGCATGCTCATATGCGTCAATCCGACGAACGAGGACTCGGGAAAGTGCGTTTCAAGAACAGAGCAGAATGCTGAAAGCCGACAGAGTTACTCGAAGTCGACCAAACTGGTCGACGTCGACCAAATTTTACTCAACATTTGCTCCAGATGACGAGATCGAGAACGAGTTGAGCATAGGACCACTCAAGACGAAGAATTCTACTCGACGTCGAGGAACTTGGTCGACGTCGAGGAGATTCCAGAAGCTGTCCGAGTCGAGATTGAGGAGAAATCCGAGCATTGTGGTTAGGGCTGATCAACCGGTCTGGACCGGACCGGACCGGACATTCCGGTCCCGGTCCGATCCGATGGACCGGGATTTTTGGAAAATTGGACCGCGGATCGGACCGGGACCGATAAATATGGTCCCGGGTTTTCCGGTCCGCGGACCGTAAAGAATGTTTGGACCGTTTGTACCACAACGTTTTTACAGCAACCCCAACCCCAACCTGTTTACACTTTACAGCAGCCCCAAACACACCTTTAACCGTCTCATTTTCTCTGATTGGTTAGTTGAACTCAACAAGCAAGACAAATCCACCACTGTGAACTGGAGAGTGCGAACTAAATCCAAAAAAAATGCTTCCTTTCCATAATTTGACAAAGAAAAGCTCACTTTGACTTCCAATTGAATTCCATCCTGAAAAAGAATTAAACCACATTCACATTTCACATACAATAAATAGTTCAGGAGCTTTGTCAGAACTTAAAAATCTTATTGATTGTTGATTGGTGTTTGCCTTTGAGAAAATGACCAATCCCAACAACATTTGGTTCCTTACAGATACAAATTCTGAATCAGAATCAACAGCTTTGCAAGGCATTACTCATCCTGTGATGATCATTGATCATTCTAAAACACATAAATCTTCATCAGCTTGTGCTTGCAGGAAGCAATTTCAGCTCCCTTGCAAAGAAACCCACTTGGCTATACACAAACTAGAAGCTATGGAGTGTATTGTACTAATCAAACAACATAACTAAATAGACATGAACAAATAAAAACAATCATAAGAAGCCAGTCCCTGCAAGACCATGGCGCAGCAGATAACGAGCGATCGCGTCCCTAGCCTTCGTTTTCATCTCGCAGATGTTGTGCAGCACACAGCAGGCGCCGAGCACCACAAGCAGGTCCTGGAGCTTCACCTCGGTTCTCTTCTACAAGCACATCCAGCGGCCCTTCAACCAAGTGTTTGGTTGATGCATAGCTAGTTATAAATTTGAAACACTATTTCTTAACCCTAGATTTAAAATTGGGAGAAGATTCTTCAATGTTAGGCTAGAATATGCATAATTTCTCAAAATCTATACTAAAATCAACATTAATAGGTCAAAATATACAAAGAGACCTAGATCTATAATTGAAATTCAAAGGGGTCGGGTCGTCGGGATGACTTACTGAGACAGGAGAGTGAGGAGAGTAGGAGGGCCGCCGAGAGCCGAGAACAGAGGGCCGGTCTGGAGACTCTGGACGCCTGGAACCGCCGAGAACCGCCGAGGATCTGGAGTGAAGTCGGACGGCTGGTGTGTTGAGTGGTGAAGGAGAGGCTGAAGTCGATAGAAGAAAAGAGAGAAATGAAATGAGAAATGAGAAAACGGCGCAGCTCCTTTAGGCTTTAGGTTAGGTCTTTTTTTTTAAAAAAAAAAAATAACGTAGGTTCCGGTCCAATTCCGGTCCGGACCGGAAATTCCGGTCTGGTCCCGGGTTTGAACCGGAACCCGGATTTGAAAATATATTGGACTGTGGACCAGACCGTAATGTTCCGGTCCGATCCAAAGACCGTAAATTCCGGTCTGGTCCCGGTCCGATTCCGGTCCGGTCCATATTTTGCCCAGCCCTAATTGTGGTTACTTGCAAGCCAAGAGGTGTGGAATTCTATCCCTATACATCAAGATCTATCAAGAGAAAGAGGAATCTATCCACATTAGTCCTAGTTTCCTTATAGATTTATTTCCTTTATCATTAATGTTTTATCTTATGTTTTTAGATAGAAAGTTTTAGATTTAGATATAGATGTTCCTTCCTAGATTAGCTAGATGAAACACTATAAATAAGGCCCTAGGGGGCTGATTTTCATAAATTCAAGCCAAGTCGTCTTCGAACGCAAGGAGGAGGCGAGAGAGAGAGAGAGAGAGAGAGAGAGAGAGAGAGAGAGAGAGAGGGGAGGAGGAGGAGGAGGAGGAGGAACGTTTGGAAGGTTCTGTAAGTTTAAGTTTTATTCTTAATGTTAAAGTTAGTTTCTTTTATGATGTTTGCTTTCTAATTTCCTTCTTCTAGGGTCGGGGTGAGTCAGACGATAGTCATGCACACTTGAGGTAAATTTTTTATATTTATTATGTTTTGATCATTCACTGCCTTTTATATGTTTATTGCCTACTCGAAAATAGAGATTCATGTTAACAACTTTAATTATAAACATAAAATTGGTAGATACAATTAGGGTTACTTGAAAAGGTTATCTAATTGTTGGAAAATGCGAAAGCTTACTCCTTTGATGTGATTACATAACTATTTTATCTTATCTTTTGTGTGTTTGATTATCGTTGCGGTGATCCCTTACCTTGGAAGTTTGCACCTTTATTACTTTATTTCTTTATTTACATTTTGCACAGATTTTACCTGACACAAACCACCATTCCCTATCCATCCCTCGACATCGACCCATTCTTAGCCGACGTCGACAGCAACCCTCATCACCTTTTCCCGCTATTCTCGTACCCCTAAACCAACTAAACCTAGAACCGCTGACTTCTCTCCTGAGGACGAACCTGACTCCATTATCCTATAGCGGGGTCTTGACTATAAATTTATTTGGTCGAGAAACTCTCTCGTCAAATTGGCGCCGTTGCCGGGGAGATATCAATCGCAGCTAGCTTAGTTGTGTTTAAGGTTTAGGATAGCCCATCCCTTTTTATTCTTACTATCACATACCCTACCACCACCCGCCTCACCGGTACCAACTAGGTGCCAAGCTTTTGCTACTAATTTGTGCTTTATTGATTTTGATTTCAAAGCTTAGGTACAAAGATGGAAGACTTTGTCGAAGGGAATCCTGAATGGGAAGAATGGTTCCAAGATTTGAGACGGAGAAATAGGCTTGCAATGGAGGAGGCACGATTAAGGGAAATAGCCCGGCTAGAATACAAAATCCGAAGGCTTGAGGCTTCCATTCAGTTTAAAGGACCATGCCCTCCTCCCGACGAGCCAATTGACCCACTCGATGTCGACAGCCAGGTATGTCCTTCCTCGAATTTTATTCCTACTTTTTTACCTATTGTTGATGAATCTTTTAAAGGATCCCAAGCGCTAGAAGAAAAGAAGTTGGAGATTGTTGCCCAGGGCGTTCCAAGGTCGCTTTTACCTTACAAAGTGAAGGCTATCCCTGATGATTTTGAGCAACCGATGTTCATATTCAAGTATGGGGTCGTAGCAAAGTGGCATGAAGCTCCGCAGGATGAGGTGGAAATATCTCTTCCCGCTCCATCGTTCTACTGTGGTGGAGATACACAACCAAGTCAACCTATGAAGCGGAAGAGGTATGATAATGAGGTATGTATCTTTTCTTTATGTCTTCCGATATACATGCTAGCTGGAGCCAGGGAAGATGAATGGGTGAAGTCATGGAGCGTTCACTCGGGGAGATTCAAGCTTCTTCACATGATGCCCCCGGATGACATTCCACGCTTCCCACCACCGGAGGAACCACCAGATCCACCTATACCTCTGGACAAAGATGAGGCAGGCTAAGACTTAAAGGGAAGTAGGTCAAGCTAAAGACTTAAAACTTAGCGCTTACGGAAGGCAACCCGCTATTTTTTATTTCTTAGGGTTTAGATACTGTTGGTTTTTGTTTTAAATATTATTTTTGGTTTTTCCTATTGTGGATTATTGTCTTTCTAACAAATCTTGCAAGTACAGAGGAGTTGCAGAAGTACTCGACGTCGAGTAATCTACTCGACTTCGACTACCCTGAACGAGCAGAAACATCTGTGGTCGAGGAAGGATCACCCTGGAGGCTTTCATTGTACTCGATGTCGAGTAGTTGTAGTCGACGTCGACTACTCTCCTCGAGGTCGACCACTTCTGCAGCTTCTTCAGCACTCGATTCCGACGATCCAGCACACCTGTCTAGTGAGTTTCTTTCTTTACCCTTGTTTTTATACAGTGAGGACACTGTAATGTTTAAGTATGGGGTGGGGAAAGGGCTTACTTTATGCATATTTGACTTTATTTGACATTATGTGTGCATATTTGAAGTTTATTTTCTTGAATTGCTTATACATGGCTACTTTGGATTTCATATTCTATTCATGTGCTCATATGAATGTTTTCCAAAGTTTATTTTTATCACCCCCATTGAATTTTTTTTATTAATGTCATGGAAGCTTAAATTGAACTCGGCGATGCAAAATTGGATTCATTAGAGATATAGCATGAAATTGCCTAGTAAAGGGAAGTCACAATAAAATGCATTATTTTCTTGAAAACCATGAAATGAGGTAAAATTTGAAGTTGCTTTTGACATGTTGCATAATAAGAGGATGGAGGACTTTATATTTCCATATAATGCTCATTGTTATATTCCTAGCTTTACCTATGTTTATGCATCACAAGGGCCATATTATGCCTTATTTCAAATTATACTCCACATGATCTAAATATTGCTCAATTTCTACCTTATTTCCTTATCCGGGGATTATGTTGAGAATGATCTCACATTATGGAGGTTATATGGTTGTTGTGTTTATCATTATTGAAGTTTGGCAGGAAATTGAAAATTTATGGAAAATTTAACGAGTGAAAGAAAATCCGGTCACCTCAGGAGATAAAGGTAGATCGACCCTGCTCGCTGAGATAATAGTTCGACGAGATGGGTGTAACGACCCGGGATTATGATTCCCGAGTTACGTTTCGAGGGATAAAACCCCTCGTTAGGATCTTGCGCTCCGAGTACAGGTTGAAGGTTTGAAACCAAAGATTTGTAGTTTAAAGCGGGATTTCGCACCCAAATCCTGAAAGTCCGTTGGAGACCTCGGGGTAAACCCCTGTACCTGTCCTAAGTCTACAACGTGGAAAACCTTTTATCATGCAAAGGACATAAGTTCTGAAAACATCAAACAGAGTATAAGTAGGAAGAAATCCCAAAAAAATGTAAATCTGGTGAAGTCAGAGCTTTAAGCACTCGCTCTCCGCCATACGAATGGACCCCGTCATAACAGCACGAATTCAAACAATGGAACGGGTACCTGAATCTAAAAAAAGAGGGGGATCTAGGTCAATCATCAGGTCACTCATGCGCGTGTGTAAACACACTCTAAGAGGCATATAATAAGCACCATATCCCTAAGATGAAATGTGTAATGCAGTGCGGAAATTAAATCACATATATATACTGACAGTTTAATATAATGCAGGAAGCGATAAATGGATCCACACCAAATGCCAAGTAGCATGTCCCTCTCCTACCTCCACCCCCTTCCGATAGGGCGGAAACTGGCCAGCTCGTGAATGCATTCCATAATAATCGGGTGGCACGCATGCCCAACCCGCCCCATAAGAAATAATAAAGCCCGTAGGCAGCTTTCGCAATCATGCTCGTAATATAAGTAAAGGAACTTCCATGACTCGATTGACTCAGGACGGGACCCGATGGAACTGGGTCGTCCTATGACCCTAGCAAAGACTCTAGTTACTTCACAGATAACGGCCGTTCTCTTGCAAGGACATATAGCAATCATATGATTTTCATTTTAGCTCCTAAGCGTGATTCTAGGTCGTATGGTGCATGGACACTAGCCTACTATATAACACCCAGTGCATAGAGCGCCCATCATGAGTAAGTTCAAAGAACTTACCTGGAGAAGCGCAGAATCCAAACAATGATCAGCAATGGCAAGCAATCCAACATATCAGAGATCACCTAGTAATCCCATAAATAACATAATAAGTCTAAGTCTAATTTACACAAAGCACACAAGTCACATATGAAACATGTAAGATTCACACACATATGATAACTCAACCATCTTGTCATTATTAACATTATCATCTCATCTTCAGTTCTCATATTGTCTCATCATATCTCATAAATTAACATCTTTCTCAATTCGATCATAACATCATCCTCATTAGCTCATGACAACCTCCATATCATACTTAGCCAATTTCACATATTACCGTTTCATAATCCCACTTGGCATACAGATATATATATCAACATCATAATATCTAACATTTAATCTCATATAGTAAATCACCGCAAGTCATGCTATTAGTCACACATATCATGTCGTTAGTCAAACACTCATATTATCATCCTAGTTAATCATCGAATAAGTCTTATTCCCAAGTTAGTTTCAAAACTGTTTCAAATCCGAATTAAACAGTTAAAAATTCCGACCCTTGAAAATACTCGCTAAATTACTTTTTTAATTTATTTATTAAATCTCTCCAACCTTAAAATTATTTTCCAAATTATTTTTAAATCTTCAAGTCTAAATGATATTATATGATATTTTAAATATCCTTTTTAACCACTTTTCATAAAATATATTCCACAACTCTTTAGAATTCCAGCCATTTTTATTTAATAAAACCAACCCTTTTAAATCTATAGAAATAATATTTTATCTTTTAAATCCATAAATATCATATATTGATTTAAATACCACTAATTAGTTAAATAAATAAACGGATAACTCGAACCGAACTGAACCCATCTAAATCCACCCGAACCAAACCGAAACGAACCCGTTAAATTAAATCCCAACCCGGTTTACTTGTAAAAAAAATATATATATATAAAAGGTGAGGGCCCCACCTGCCATGTCTTTCTTCATCTTCTTCCCATTTTGAAATGGAGAGCCCCACCATAGCTCAGCTCGAGCCTCGCTCCTGCCGGCGCTGAGCTCCACCTCTCGGCTTCCGTCTCCGGCGTCATCCCTCCTTCGTCCAATCCTGCCTTGGTCTCCCGCTCGACCGGTCACTCCCAGTTCGCAGCCCGCTCTCGACACTCACTCGCGCTCTCGCCTCTCACGCTCGTTTCGTACTCCTGCCTCGCTCTCGAGCTACTGGAGCTCTCGAGCTCGCCCGAATGCCCACACTCAACTCTCGCTCACCCCCCAACTACTCTAAGAATCAAAAGAAAGAACAGAATCGAACAAGGGATGAAAGGAGGCTTGGAAGCTCACCGACGTGTTCGCGACTTCGGAGCGCTCGATCGGAGCTCTGGGCGTCGTCGGAGGCTCGCAATGGTTCGTCGGACCTGCGTGGGATATGGGTGAGCGTGATGGTAGGGCTCGATAACGATTCCGATTGAAAACGGATGAGAACGGCTTACCAAAACGGAGTTCGCGCTTGAACAAGGGAGGAAGAGGACGGGGCTGCGGTGGCTCTGTGGCGGCTCCGGTGGTCCTTGGGCGAACCTGGGTCCTTGGTGGCTCTTCTTCTACAAACAGGGAATGGGAGCTTGAGCTTGGGGGCGGAGGTGCTCGGCTTGGTGGAGGAGAAAACGAGATGGATGCGGGAGCTGGTGGCACTGTGTGATGTTGTCGGAACAGAGGGGGGGGGGAGAAAGTGAAGGGAGGTGGTGGCGGGGTGACAATGCAGCACAGATGGTGAAGGTATGGTGAGAGTGACGGGGCAAGGTGATGAAATAGGCGGTAAGGAATGGATCGCAGGGTAAGGTGAGGTGATGGGAGTAGGTGAAGGTGGAGTGTGGAAATGGGTAAACAATTACCCGGAAATAAATCTCGAATACGCGAATTTCGAATCCCGCAATTAGTTCTTAAATGTTAGTTTTCTCAACTCTCACTTTCTCGATCAATTAGATTTTTAAAACCGACAAGGATATCGCCATCCGATAATTATTTTGAATTTTCGAGGTAAAACGACGGAAATTATTTGCCAAATTTTATATTTCGGTCGGAATCCGCTAAATGAGTTTTAAATTCAGTTTTAGTTCATTTTTAATTTCCTTTTTCCAGAAATTAGGATTTGAAAATCCGAGCCTTTACATCATCCACCTCTAAAAACAAGTCTCGTCCCCGAGACTAAAATCATATTAAAACAGGTGATGAAGTTTAGAATTGGTGAGTTCAAGGATCATGTCATTGATCTCGTAAGCACCTCATAAGTGCCCCTATGAGATCCTCATAGTACCGTTGTCATAATCATAATATCTCCAATGGATCGTAGCAAGAATGTAATATGGGCCCCTACCACATCCTTACTCCAACTTCTCGGCTATATCGTAACTCGAAAAACATTAAAACATCTCCACTAGGTCTTAGCAAGCAGTCTATAAGGGCCCCTATAAAATGCATGTATCCACTTCGTGGGGCGTCATAATGCAAGCTCGGTTAGAAAATTTCAAGAGAGTCCTTAGTTTGAAAATGTTTGGTCTCAAAATCATTGAAGTTATCAATCGCGTTTGATTTCTCTAAATCCTACTCGGTCCCTTTTTTTTTTTTTAACACCATTCAAAATTCCCTAACCCGATGTTAATCAAGCAATTTTCAAATCTCAAGAGGTGGAATCATCCACCTCTAAGGGCTAATCCCATATTTCCTTCCTAGGTTCAAGTCGGAATCAAATCTCATCAATTCGGTTCTATAATCCTAGCAATTCCAATTCAAGGCATCTTATATCATAGCAATTATCCAACATAGCCATCGTATCACACATTCATAACCAGTCATACTCATGTCACGAATAGTCACATACCAGAACATATCTAGCATCGTATCATTCATGGAAGGATTTATCATATCATCTCACAGAAGTTACACACCATATCAATCAGATAAGGACATCATACTCATGCTACTGCCAAGCGTCATCACATTAGAGGAAAATAAGTACTTCCGTACACTAGCATTACATCGAGTTCAGCTATGTTAGTACTAACGGTTCACTATTGTCAATGAAAATACATCATAGAATCAACATTGTCTATAGCATAAAATTCTCACTACATTCGGCCCCAAGTAAAGCATTCTCACTACATTCGGCCCCAAGTAAAGCATACGCTAGATCACATCATCCAGGGAACCTACCTATAACTACTAATCATGACAAAACACGACCACTACCCATCAACTCTTGCATTAATTAAGATTAAGTTCACTGAGTTCTACCAACTCAAACCACTTCGACATCCCGATCTAAAGTCATACCTTCCATTCGACCATTTAAAACTATCTCTCGGGATTCTTAAATCACAACATTCCCTCATTTCGACAAGCTGAACAACTCGATCTACTACCAAGACTCCATATATATAATACGTCCTTGCCCTAGGGGTCCTCTATCAGTCCCATCTTTACCCTCTAAGAGAAATTCCATATCATCAACTAAACCGCTCTCACGATTGATCTAGACAGCTCTTAACAATCTCGCTTACTCTTTCTAGGCTCTCAAGACTCTGCCTGAACATTATCCCCCAAAGAGATATCTCGAATCACCTTGCTGACCTGATCATATTCCACACACCACTGACCACTCTCACTAACCATCCACCTCTAAGAATCCAACTCATACTAATCATCTTACACCTGTCACTCTCGACCAACTCTAATGCAGAAATCCATCTCGTGCTACTCCCAACCACGAATTACCAAGACCCTCATCACCAACGCATATCCTCAAAGACCAACCAATGATTTTACCTACTCATCCCATTCCAGAACTCACGAAACCTGAACCAGTCAAGTTACCACTCCTTCACCAACCTTCTAAAATCTCTTATCATCTAGCATCCTCAATACCTTCTGCTTTGCCTAATTCCCAAATCCATACTCATAATCTCCCTATCCCAACCTTAAGACCACAGTCTTACTAGGAATCTCAGCTACATCCTTGCCTAACTACCAGCCTTTCCTCAAAGATTCATTTCACATCCTCGAATACCTCAATAGTCACAATAACCTCCACTCATAAATCCCGATTCATTACCAATCCTATCTAAACAACCCCAAATACTCATCACACGAACAACCCTGATATGAACAACCTAATATCCCCAATCGATAATTTCCCAAGCAACCTCATACTACTCTTCCTTGGCAATTCCTCAACCTCACCCCTTACCAAAATCGCTCTCACTCACAACACACACCACCTAGTCCCAAATTCTATGATTCCTCAGATGTTCCTTAATCAATCATCCTCGACACCGCCCACGATCCGCTCATAAACTATCTAGACACCTCTCTTAGAATACCAATCCGTCTCACAACACCTCCCCTCAAGAATCCCCCGATCAACTCCTAGCTCACCCATCCACCTCTAGAACTATCCTAACTACCTCTACCCACACCCAAACTCAATCACCCTAATGAAACTAGTCTAGACCCAAACCAACCACTCTCTAATACTACCCACCCACACTACCTGCCTAGACTTCCACTTCTCACTAGGACATTTCCCTCGAAGTCTCGCCATACTACTCCACTCCTCACCTAAGACCTGCCTGGAGCTCAACTATACTCATTGATCACTATCTCCGACCAGTCCCAACACACTCGACTCTACCCAAGCTAACGCATTATTCCTTCACCCCATCTCACACAACCAAAGACCCAATCCGAAGACCTTAATCCAACTGCCACTTTTCGACCCGTCTCACTGAAGAATCTCTCGACTCGTGTCCATTAAGAAGCACCACCACACATATAACCCATAACCTACTCACCAGCAAGTCAGTATACCAAGCACCAAGGCACATCATCATAGAAACAAGTTAGTCAGGCAATCATTGCTATCAGTTCAACACATCCGTCATCACACATTCAATTATGTCAGTTCTTGGCCTATCACACAACCTCAACTCCGATTAGTATAGAAGAATCCACGATTTGAATTAAGAATGCTCTTTCTCGTGTCAGCTGGGAGGAACCTATTCACGATTGTCATCTTTGAAGCATATTCGTCATTTTTGCCATCGGTGACGTTGTTCTTGGGGCCTAGGGGTCATCGACCCATCACACTTCCGTTGCGCCGCTCAGGTGCCACTTAGTCGTCGGTCTTTTCTTGCATATCGGTGCTCATCGAAGGATCATAAGGGTTAGAAGTTACGGAGATAGGGGAGAGACAAGGGCAGACAACACAGCTTCCTTAAGAGTTCAGTCATGGACCAGGATCAGGGACGGCGAGACCAAGGAGAAGGTCCCAACCCGAGAGTTACAACGATGCCCTTATAATTGTGGCACGCAAACACAAAAAAATCAAGAGATATCATCACATTACTTCACACTAGTATGCACCTATCTCAAGGAATATCGATTTAGGCATTCATAACATGTTCATATAATCATCTTTATATGCATACAGAACAAGCTAGCAACCTATCATTTCATTCACCAATCATGCTTGATAGACCAAAAACATGTATGCACATACTGAGATGGGACATATATGACATAAGTTATGCAAGACCTAGCAAACATCACAGGATGTCATATGCACGACTTATCACTCATTTAGATACACAATTAAGCAAGTCATAATGTTACAGGGTTGAGGCAAGCATGCTAATATGTAACCTAAAAATCATGCTAAGGGTATGTTCAGTTCATGCAGGGTTGGTATAGCAACTATCTCATCACATACCTCCATATTCGCATAGTAAGACTAGGACATCACAAAATCATACGAGGGCCTATAACCGGGAGGTATATGTCCTATATGATACTAGCAATACTCATTAAACATGTACACAGTCATGAGGTCCAATTAGGTTAATCTGGCGTGCTAAGTCATCCAATTCACGTTTTAAACATGTAACGAGAGTTGACCACACTATCATAGACCTAGTTCATAGGGAGAAAGTAATCATGGAAATTCAATACATATGACACATACATCCACTCATAAGTGCAACCATGCAAGGTACCAGACAAGTCATCCTGAATTATAACAATATAGCATGTCATTAATCACTAGGAGGCTATCATTATAACTTGGCTGAATTTTCTAAGGGCAATCACCGACTCACCACCCAATTTCCCTGTGGGACGCTAATATGACTCGCTGGGTAGAACACAAGGACATTCACACCGTTTCCGAGAGGGGTGGGTAGAACTCGTGTTTAGACTCTTGTGGCAAGAAGACATGGTTGACCATTATGAGGATTGAAAGGGTTGACTCCATAAAACAACTAACTTCTATCTCAAACCAATCTAAATGCTTACCCCCACTAACATACTCAGGTAACCCTCACATCCGACACGATTTCCGAAGGTAATCAGTTGACCGACCCAAATTTCTCGTGGAAGACCCCAACCGGAGGTACGAGACTCGATAGAAGCATCAATGGTGAAATACAAAACATGAATCAAAACGGGGAGAGCGGATGCTTCTCGACCCTTGCTAACATGCCTAGATGTTTTGGTGGGGCGGATGAGAGAGTCAGAACCATCAGGGGGTTTGAATTATGTAAGGGCTATCCCGACAAGACAAGAATTCTGATTACATAAGAACAAGTCTTTCTCCCGCTATCCCGTTTGCACATACAGTCATTTACATGTTCACGTTAAGGCATTCTGATTAGTTCGCTATCCTAAGCACAATAGCACTCAACACGGAAGCAATCAACAAGATTAATATGATCCTCTTCGAGGAGGATCGCCCTCGAGCCCAATTGCATATATGTATATATAACGTAAGCATAGAGACGATCTATGCCGTCCTTCGAGGGACAGATAACCGGAGGGGCAAGAACCTCACGACCTCCTAACTCGACACCCCAACCTTCTTGGTGCTCCTGGGAGTCTTCTAGGCCCATCTGTAAATAAAAGCTAGTATTTTGCCTACCATATTCCGAGTTCTACATCCATAAGGGATGTCTATCGCTTTGGTCTCTACCTACGAGATTGTTTCCCTTCTATTCATTTTAGGTTTAATTCCAATTAAATTCATTTTGCCCTTATAAAACATTTTTCAAAACCATTTGAAAACACTGGGCGATTTTCAAAACCATCTTCAACCTATTGTACTCGGATTGCAAAACCTCAGCTCTGATACCACCTTTGTAACGTAACTCGGGAATCATAATCCCGGGCCGTTACAATGGGACACACATGTGAGGAGTCAAAAGCACTAAGTATCTGGGGCCATTCATAACCCCCATGTTTGCGACTCGCGAGAAGGCAGTGCTGAGGTTAGAGAAGTAAAAGCATATAAGTGAAAAAAGCAAAGAGTGATTTATGAGAGGATGAGTGATGTGGAAATTATGAAGGAGAAAGTGCAACAAAGCAAGAAAACTAGTTTGAAGAAATTCTCCCTGGATTTAGCACCACATTGTCCAAAAATAACCCACCACTTTACCTTTTACCTTTTCTTCACCATGAGCTTAAATTAAAGTCTTCTTGATTATTAATGCTTTGTCACGAATGAATGTTTTGCATAACCCTCCTTTTGTGAGTAGATGTTGATTTTTTATTCCACATGCATGGATTTGTGACATTAGTACCTTTTCGAGGATGGTAATTGATTGGAGGGTTATATGAGAATGAATCTAAGCAGAGTTAAAGTATTGCTTGAGGACAAGCAAGCTTAAGTATGGGGTGTTTGTTGTGAGCCTAATTCGCCACGTTTTATATTGACTTTTATAACAATTTATGCATGCATTTTATACATTTGAGGTAGAATAATACGTAATTTGTGTAGTTTATGTTTATTTGCCAAATTATGGAGTCTACACTAGTTTCTGTTTAATTTCGCAGAAATCGGACGCACTTTGGAGCTTAAAGAAAAGTAATGAAGAAGCTAAGGATGGTGCAGCTGGAGAAAACACCACTTTTCATCATCCATCATTCTGAATCAAGCTTTGATGTCTTCATGATAGGTTTAGTCATCGAAAAGAGCTTTCCAACGCATGCTCATATGCGTCAATCCGACGAACGAGGACTCGGAAAAGTGTGTTTCAAGAACAGAGCAGAATGCTGAAAGCCGACAAAGTTACTCGAAGTCGACTAAACTAGTCGACGTCGACCAACCTATATTGGACATTTGCTCCAGAGGACGAGATCGAGCACGAGTTGAGCATAGGACCACTCGAGACGAAGAATTCTACTCGACGTCGAGGAACTTGGTCGACGTCGAGGAGATTCCAGAAGCTGTCCGAGTCGAGATCGAGGAGAAATCTGAGCATTGTGGTTACTTGCAAGCCAAGAGATGTGGAATTCTATCCATATACATCAAGATCTATCAAGAGAAAGAGGAATCTATCCACATTAGTCCTAGTTTCCTTATAGATTTACTTCCTTTATCATTAATGTTTTATCTTATGTTATTAGATAGAAAGTTTTAGATTTAGATATAGATGTTCCTTCCTAGATTAGCTAGATGGAACACTATAAATAAGACCCTAGGGGGCTGATTTTCATAAATTCAAGTCAAGTCGTCTTCGGACGCAAGGAGGAGGCGAGAGAGAGAGAGAGAGAGAGAGAGAGAGAGAGAGAGAGAGAGGGGGGGGGATGTTTGGAAGGTTTTGTAAGTTTATGTTTTATTCTTAATGTTAAAGTGAGTTTCTTTTATGATGTTTGCTTTCTAAATTCCTTCTTCTAGGGTCGGGGTGAGCCCGACGATAGTCATGCACACTTGAGGTAAAGTTTTGATATTTATTAAGTGTTAATCATCCACTGCCTTTTATATGTTTATTGCCTACTCAAAAGAATAGAGATTCATGTTAACAACTTGAATTATAAACATAAAATTGGTAGATACAATTAGGGTTACTTGAAAGGGTTATCTAATTGTTGGAAAAGGCGAAAGCTTACTCCATTGATGTGATTACATAACTATTTTATCTTATCTTTTGTGTGTTTGATTATCGTTGCGGTGATCCCTTACCTTGGAAGTTTGCACCTTTATTACTTTATTTCCTTATTTACATTCTGCACAGATTTTACCCGACACCAACCACCATTCCCTATCCATCCCTCGACATCGACCCATTCTTAGCTGATGTCGACAACAACCCTCATCACCTTTTCCCGCTATTCCCAAACCCCTAAACCAACTAAACCTAGAACCGCTGACTTCTCTCCTGAGGACGAACCTGACTCCACTATCCTATAGCAGGGTCTTGACTATAAATTTATTTGGTCGAGAAACCCTCTCGTCAACTTGCTTAGGTCTAAAGATGAAGCAGAAAGTATGTTTTATGTGTAAACAGCGAAAGTAGAAAACCAATTGAATCGCAAAATAAAACGACTTAGATCTGATAGAGGTGGTGAATATGTCACTCATTCTTCGAGAAAATAGTGTGAACAAAATGGCAATATTCATGAATTTACAACTCCTTATTGCCCACAACAAAATGGTATTGCTAAAAGAAAAAACAGAACTCTAAAGGAGATGATGAATGCTATGCTTTCTAGTTCTGGTTTGCCTAATAATATGTGGGGGGGAGCTGTCTTGTCCACTAATCATATTTTGAATAAGTTGCATCATAAGAAACTTGACAAAACACCTTATGAACTTTGGAAATGGCATCCGCCTAATATGAAATTCTTGAAAGTGTGGGGGTGTGTAGCTAAAGTGGGGTTACCTTTGTTCAAAGTTGATGTGATTGGATCTAAGACTTTTGATGCAATTCTAATTGGTTATCCTGGAAATAGTGTCGTTTATCGTTTCATGTGTTTGAGTGATCGTACCTTGTGTGAATATCGTGATGTTGTTTTCTTTGAGCATGTCTTTCCTTTAAAGAAATTTGCATTGCCTTCAAATGATATTTTACATCTCATGATGCATCTTCTTTCATGCCTAATATCGTTTTGCCTAATGCTCATGTTGATCATGATGAACCTAGGAAGAGTAAAAGAGATAGGAAGGAAACTAGTTTTGGGCTTGATTTTGTGACTGCATTTCTAGTTGAACTTAATCATTTAAATGAACTAGATGAGACGTTCATTAGTCTTCATATGATAAAAGATGATCCTAAGACCTATGATGAGGCAATAAGTTCATTAGATGCTAGTTTCTGGAAAGATGCTATTAATAGTGAGATAGAATCCATTATGTCTAATCACACATGGAAACTAGTTGATATGCCTAAAGGAAATAGAGCCATTATTTGTAAGTGGATCTTTAAGAAAAAGCTTAAGGTGGATGGCTCATTGGATAGATATAAGGCAAGACTAGTTATAAGAGGATTCACTCAAAGATATGGGATTGACTTCTTTGACACTTATTCTCCTGTTACAAAAATTGCTACCATTCGTGCATTATTTGCTTTGGCTTCTAGCCATAAAATGCTTGTTCATCAGATGGATGTTAAGACTGCATTTTTTAATGGTGATTTAAATGAGGAAATTTATATGGAACAACCTCTAGGGTACATTGCTCCAGGACATGAAAACAAAGTGTGCAAGCTGAAGAAGTCATTGTATGGACTCAAGCAAGCACCAAAGCAATGTTATGAGAAGTTTCACACAACTATCCTAAGCTTTGGATTTGAGGTAAACAGATCTGATGTCTGTGTCTATTCTAAGAGGTTTGGTGTAAAGGCCCGAGTTTTTAAATAATAAATTTTAATAAATAATATAAATGGATTTGAGTCAAAAAAATAATAAGATAAAATAAAATAAAAATTCGGATATTTCAAGAAAAACTCGTCCTTAATTTCCTAAATCGAAATTGAAATCCTTAAAACGAGTTCCGGCATTATTTAATTGGAAATTTATAATACGTTATACTATGCTTTTATATACCGAAAATTTAAAATAATATTTGGAGTCTTATATTAAATTCGGATTTGGAAAATTAAGGAGTATATTAAACGTGTCGGGATAAGATCGAGCGAGCGGGTTGCGAGGTTTAGATTTCGGGTACTTTGAATTTTGACCTTGGGACCACATCTAGTTCTACTCCCCTCTCTCTCACATCCTAATTCAAAGATGCCCTTCAGTCCCCTTTGTCGATTAGCAGCAGAGGCACTCCCCTTTTACACCCTTCTGAACCTCACATGACAACTCTCCTCTCCTCTTCTTTTTGCCCTCAAATGCTCAGCTTTCCCCTCCCCTTTCTGCCTGTAAGAACAACTCAGGCCTCTCTTCACCTCTTTTCAATCCCCCGTTTGTCCAGCGGTAGTCAAGCCAAGACTGCACTTCCAACTTCATAACTAATACCCACACAACAATACACCCATCTCCCTTGTTCTGTTCTTCATAATCGAAGCCACCTCCCTCCGCCGCCAGTTCGTTGCTTTCCGGCCACCACAACCACCACCACATTCACTCTCGTCGAACAGCAGCAGCCCCGTTCTTTCGGAGCCAGCGCCGTCGGAGAAGCTCCTCTCCCTCCCTGTTCTCGCAGCCCCCACCTCTTGCAACCACCACAGCGCAGCACGCCCGAGCTCTCCATTCTTCTGTTTTCCGAGCACTTCTCGAGCGCCTCCCGAGCACCCAGGCGCTGTCAGGAGCCACCCCGACGAAGCCGCCGCCGCCGAGTCTCCTCCCTGTTTCTTCGGTTCGATCGGATTTGGATTTCGCCTCCGACGCAGCCAATCGGACTCCGACGAAGCTCAATTCAACCCCGACGAATCTCTTCTCCGGCGAACTTCGAACCTCGGTGAGCTTTCCCTTCCTCCTTCCTTCTTGGTCGTTTTGTGTCATTGATGTCGGGGGGAGTCCAGTGTGTAGTAGTCGGGCTGGGAGAACGTCACCGGCGGGCCTGAGCCCTTCTTCCTCTTTCCGTTTCCGAGCGCTGGGAGCTCTGTCAGAGCTTGAGGGAGACCTTCTTCCTTTCTTTGTCTTGGGTTGGGGCCGGGTTTCACATTGAGGAATTGGGCTTGGGCCCATTTTGCTTCCGGATCCGGTTATATCACATTTGGAAATGGTTTCAGTTGGGGACAAATTTTAACCGGATCCCATTCTCTTTCTTCTTGCTTTGTTGGGCTCGGGTTTGGAGTTTGGTCCGGGTTAGAGTGTTGGGCCTGCTGGGTATCCTTTCCTTGCATTTACCATTGTTATAAAATGTGATAGGATGGTTATGTATGTGTTATATTATATATGATTACAATGCGTATATTTATGTAAATGTTAGACGTATTGTGATGATTTAAATATGCTATTACAGGAATGTTAAAATGATTTATTGTTATTAAATTAGAAATATGGCTTGTGTTATTTTAGTAATAAATATATACATATATATATATATATATATTAATGATAAATTGTTTAAAAGGAGTTTTCAAGTTTTCGGAAATATCTTTTAAGGATTTGTTGTTTGGGATATTAAAATGCCGGAATTAATTCTCTAATATGATTTTGAGGTATTGGTTTTGAGGTTTGAATATTTAAATATCGGGATTCTTTGTCTTGGTTTGGTGGTGTTGGTTTTGATAAGGAAGTTTGGAAATATGGGTGGTACGATTTTATTAATGGGTTGGATTGGAAGTAAATGATTTTGGTTGATGATTGGCCTTAGCGAAAAGGTTTTGGAAAATGGTTTTACTATCGGTTGGTTTTGAGCATGTTGAGAACATGGAGTTCGTGTGTATGATTGATGGACCGGTAGCTGATGAAAATGGCTTGATGATAGGTGTGTATTGCTTTTGGATTGCTTTGGACTTGTATTGGGCCCTTGTTTGTGTTATCTTGCTGTTCTGCATCTCCAGGTAAGTCTCTTCGGAGCTTACTCAGATTGAATAGAGCTATTCCCTGCTTTAGGTGCATGATATACTAGGTGCTTGCATTCATGATCAGCATGCCATGTAGTATCCTGTTTAGGTTGCATTAATTGAATGAGCATCTGCTTTCTTTGTGCGTATGTAAACAGAACGGCCGTTACCTGTGATAGTCCTAGGGTCTTTGCTAGGGTCATAGGGTAGCCCAGCCTCATCGGGTACCCTGAGTCAATCGAGTACTTCCTTATATTATGATATGCCTGCGGGCTTTATTGTGGAGCGGGTTAGGCATGCGTGCCGCCCTATTATGAATGAATGCATTCACGAGCTGGCCAGTCTCCGCCTGTCGGAAGGGGTGGAGGTAGGAGAGGGATATGCCACTTGGCATTGTCTTGGGCCCTTTACAGTATTTCTGCACATTATCATGAACTAGGAGCATGCTAGTGTGTTTGAATTTCGTACTGCATTAGAGCATCTTTATTAGGTATAGCGTATATGTGTGCCTATGGTTGGGATGCAGAGTTAAGTGGGCATCGATCTGATCCCGCTCCAAATCAATTTTTTTAGGAATTACTTATGTTCATCCTATCGGTGCTGTTTGCTTATTGCGCGGGTCATTTTGTCGGCGGAGAGTGAGCGCTGGAGTTATAGACTTCACCAGACTCTGATTATATTGTTTTGGATTTATACTTTTGACTCCGTTTTGACCCGGCTCCGCCGTGGCACTTGTATCTGTACTTACTTCCGCTTTACTTCCGTTTGAAATGGTTTCCGCGACATAGTCTTAGGACAGGTTAAGGGTACCCAACGACCCTTCGATGTTTTTAGGGTTTGAAATCCCTCTTTCTAATAACCTTAAAATGAGTTTGAAACCTCGACCCGTACCTGGATTGCAAGATCCGAACAAGGGGTTTTATCCCTTGAAACGTAACCCGGAAATCATAATTCTGGGCCGTTACAAAGATGGTATCAGAGCTGAGGTTGTGCAATTCGGGTACACAAGGGTCGAGTGTATGTTTTGGAAAATCGCCCATGAATTTCAAAGGATTTGAAAGGATTTTAAGAAGGGCAAAATGAATTTAAGATGCCTAACCCAAATCGGACTAAGTAACGAACTTGGCTTGTTATAAAAGAGGAAACCGACTAAAGAGGGGATCGAGTGGGTAGCAAGACGTTAGACCATCCCTATTGGATGTAGTTGGAAATGGGTAGGCGAAATATTAGCTTGTTCTTTACAGATGGGTCTGGAAGACTCCAAGGAGGTCATTATGAGTGTCACTAACTGATTATGTGTTGTGTGCTTGCTATGCTAGATAACTGACTGGTATGCCTAACAATTAAATGTGTATTGACTGATCTGTGAAAACGGAATAGTGAGAGCACCCTTGTTTCTGTATGGTCAACCCAGTTGTGTGTAATAGCCCTTCTACTATACTAAACCCTTGACGATCTTATCGAGTCTTTCTCCCAAATGTCAGTATCTTTCATGGGAATCAGGTTGGTAAACACATTGTGTCGGAAAATCATGTATGGATACGGAGGTTGTCTGGGTGAGTATTGGTAGGTAGTTCTTGGTGTCATTTTGAGTCAAGAGTAAGGTGTTTCTGAGATTGTCCTTCTCAATCCTTATGACGATCAACTAGAGTGTCCTTTCCATAAAGAGTCGTACCAGAGTCACACGGGAAAGAGGGGTGATAAGTCGGTTGGGAAAAGTCAATGGTTGCCCTTAGGGATCTCTGTCCGGTTGTAATGGTGACTCTCTATGAAAACCATGACATGATTCTGTAATCTTCCGTGTGTGCCTCGCAAATGATCATATTAGTATAAGGCTACTCATGTTATGCCTTGTTTTCCATCATGATTATATGTTGTCATAGCATGCCCACTTGACATATTGTATTAATTGCGCTAATGATCAATTAAAAGCATGAACCACATGATATGAACCTATATGCTTGTTGTTTTGCCTGGGTTAGGTACATGATAGTGTGATCGGCTCGTCTTGGTATGAATGCTGATAGATGATCGTCTTAGCATGTTGGATGATGACGTGTCAATGCTTATTATCCTTTGGTAACAAGAATCTATAGTATTCTCATTCGTTTTGTATTCGGCAGATTACTTAACGTTGATTGTTTTGCAATTTGCGTTGTTGTGTGATTACTTGCGTTGGATGGAGAATATGTGGTACGATTGAATCTTGAGAAATGCGTGTTTATCTTAGTATGTGTTGGTTCGAGCTCATGTCCCCGTATTCTAGTCATATTTCCATTACTTAAACTCGTAGTATACATCGTAAAAACCTTCCTCATGCTTCTGTATTGTTGGAATGTGATTGAATTGAATTCTTGCATGTCGTCATGATTAGTGTATGCATGCATCGTATGTTATGTTGAGTCTTTAGTATCATGTAGGATCCCTGGTTGTGACTCGTGTGAATTATATCTTGCCTGCATTATTGCCGATTCTCTCTCGAGCTAGGTTCCTGATAGTGTGGTTCTTCCCTCTTTCCATTACCATAACCTGTCTTACTCATGCAAGATAATTGATGTTGAATTCAATGATTGATTTGCTTTTCGTAATGGTTAATCATAGCATGCTCACATGTTATCGCTCGGTGGTATTTCCCTATTACCCTATGATATCCTCTCATGCTTGTATAAATGTATGACTTGGCACCTCGTATAGTCACACACCACCTTATGTTATGATTTCGCATACGCATGATGAATGAATGTTAGGGCGGATTTAGTCGAGTTACCTCGATTGTGTTCATGTTCGATATGCGCTAGTATTGTCTTGTAGGGCTTATGATTTCTAAAATGACTCGCTAAATGACCACGTGTTGTACTGGTTCTATGATGTGATGACTATTGTACCATACATGTGCTATATGCCGGTTCGTTCTTAGCATAATTATAATACATTGTCCATGATGTCCTTCTTGTTATTTTGATGATGCCTCATGTTTCGTGAATATTATGTTGAGCTCCTCTTAATGACTCTTGACTATGCTTGTATTACATCATGTATCGCTAGTATCGTGTGGGACTCATGATTTCTAAATGTATCTCGTCATATGATTACGTGCCATTATTGACCTATTATATGATCATTGTGTTAGATGAGGTAGTTACTATGTTGCTATTATATGTTCTCGTATGGTGCATACACCAAGCTCGTGCATTGTTCATATATGTGATAATTGTGATGCTCAATAAATCCCACGTATCCTGTTTAAAGTTGCTGAGCATATCTGTTTCCATGGAATCACATACTACTAGTTTATCTCGCATGCATCCGTGTATGACTTGATTGTGTCTTTTGGAATGAATACGCATGTTCTTTTCCTTTGAGATAGGTACATGTTAGTGTGGGTTAATTAAATTGATATGCTCCATGATGAATTCGTGTTACTTGTCGCGATTATAACCTAATAGACTTCCATAAGGGCATTGTTGTCATTCTCGGGTCAGAGTCTAGTCCCTAGTCTTGTCATCCTTAGCTTTATTCGTAGTTGTTTCCGAGAGGAACATCGGGTTGTTCACTCTTGTCACTCCCCTATCTCCGCTAACTTGGACTCACCCGCGATAGCGACCGCATGAGAAAGAGAAAGAAAGTTGCATAGCGATAGAGCAGTGTGGCGGAAGCGTGGGCCCATAACCCACGGGCCTCAGGATCTATGATGTCAGCGGAACGGGCACGCATCGAAGATCACGGTTACTGTGTACGATATGATTTGCAAGCGGGATTGTTCTCCGTTCGAATTGCTAACCCTTTTGAATGTGTTGACGACGATATTGCACTGACATAGCAATGAGATTTATGTGTTGATGTGCTGAATTGAAAATGACCGTTGCCTGATTATCGGTTGTGTATGATGATATGATTTGATGGCTTATAGATCTCATGTACCATGATGTCTTGACGTGTTGCTACTCTAAGTTGTTAAACATGATTTGGATTCCTTTGCCTGTAAAATATGAACTGCAAATGCTGAAAACCTGAATTGTTTATCTTCTAAGGTTATGATGCAACTTGCTATCATGACTTGGTTATGTGCATACATGATGAATTGTAATAATGATTGAGCATGATGATAAATTGAAACTTGTTGACATAGTTGCACTACTTGATTATGAACCCATGATGCTATGTTTATAAATGCTGGTTGACATGATGTAGATCTTATATGTGATGATTTCATGATTGCTTCTTCCTTAAACCTGTGGGTGAGGTCGTTGGTAGCGTGGTAGAAGAGTGGTGAAAGAGCTTGAGTGGTTAGGATGATCGGGGATGTTGTGAGATAAGTCGCAAGAGAGAGTTGTTGGCTTAGGTAAGACCGCGTGAGTTTTGGGATTGTAAGAGGCAATACTTGGTGGGTTCCGTTGAGCTTCTAGGTGAATATTGGGTGAGAGTATGCATGGTTAGGGATAGGTCGGCTGGGCGATGATCGAGGAATTTCTAGAGGAGATGTGCGATTAGCAGGGCAGGATGCGTGTGAAACCTTGGGAAGTGTGAGAAGCGTAAGAAATGGCCTTGTGGATGTTGAAGACATAGTACAAGAGGGTACTCGGGCATGAGGTTAGAGATAGGAGTTGGGTTCTTAGAGGTGGATGGCTAGTGAGGGTGCTTGGTGGAATGAGGGGCGAGATTGGAATATCGAGATGGATTGTGACTTGATCGGATGTTGGTGAGTCTAGAAGGGGATTGGTCTTAGCTTGAGAGAGGAAGATGGGCGAGTGGGGATTGTGTTTTAATTTGACTGGTATGATGTGAGTATTTTCTTGCTTGTGTGAATTATTAATATGTGTTGGCATGATGTTATGTAGCAACTATGATGAATCTGATATGGGATTACATGCTGATATGCAATATTAAAATGTAGTTGGTAGTGACAAGTGTTACCATGATATATTGATGCATTGCTATCCTACTATGTCGTTTAGAAGCATGTTATGATATGATATATGAATCATGGAATAAGGACATGTTGCTATGTGAAAACATGATATTATATTATGAGGTGATAAAGCACGATGTTATGTTATATGATCGTTAAGCATGATTGTAAGTATGTTATATGATGAATATGACTTTGAGGATGAATATATATGATTTGTATATATGAGATAATGATATCAAATTTCTAAATGATTGTTATATGACCTTGTGATGAGTTAAGACGGTGTTTGGTGAATATGCTGACCTTCGATGACTGATATACTGCCTGACCTCCCCTTTCGCGGGATCTTAATAACATGACTTGTTGTGTTGATGTGTTGACAATGAGTTTGATTCGTTGACCTTATGATGGGGATGTACCTGTTATGACCTTGGTGTGATATCGAGATGTGTGTTATGATTTTGGCATAGGTGCATATTATGACCTTTAGTATGATGTGGAGACGTTGATGTGATCTTGTGGCAGTGTGCTGGCATATGTTTGAGACTTGTCATATGATGTACTCGTTGAGGACCGATTGGTTATGTGATTATGCATTGCTTATGACTTGTGAAACTTGCTTGAATTGAGATTCATAGATTGATTTGATTATTGAAACTAGGAAGAGAATATGGGATTAGCCCTTAGAGGTGGATGATTCCACCTCCTGATTTCTGGATGTGATTGATTGTTATGAGGGAAGCTGATTTGGTTTTGGAGGATTTTGACGAAATCTTGATCAATACGATTTGACTTGTTTGGTGTAAATTAGTTGATTGGTTAAACTTTGGATTTGAATATTTTGAGCGGTTTTGAAAGTGACCAATTTGGATTTTAAAAGAATGAACGATATCGAGAATTTTGAGGCTAATCTTTATTTTCAATTGCGGAACCCCCTTTGAAACTTTTCAAACCCGGGCAACTCTATGATACTTCACGAAGTGGATATAAGCATTTTATGAGGGCGCTTGTAGGGTGCTTACTAAGACCTAGTGATGACATTGTAGAACTTCTAGAGTTGTGGCACTTCCGAAAAGTCGAAGCGAGGATGTGATAGGGGCGCTTATCGCATACTTGTCAAGGCCAATTGGAGATGTCACGACCGTGACTAGGATGTTGTGAGAATCCCGGAAGACGCAACCGAGATGATTACAAGATTCTGGACATGGTCCTTGGACTCATCAATTTCAAACTTCATCCCCTACTTTATTTTGGTTTTAGTCTCGGGGACGAGACTTGTTTTTAGAGGTGGATGATGTAAAGGCCCGAGTTTTTAAATAATAAATTTTAATAAATAATATAAATGGATTTGAGTCAAAAAAATAATAAGATAAAATAAAATAAAAATTCGGATATTTCAAGAAAAACTCGTCCTTAATTTCCTAAATCGAAATTGAAATCCTTAAAACGAGTTCCGGCATTATTTAATTGGAAATTTATAATACGTTATACTATGCTTTTATATACCGAAAATTTAAAATAATATTTGGAGTCTTATATTAAATTCGGATTTGGAAAATTAAGGAGTATATTAAACGTGTCGGGATAAGATCGAGCGAGCGGGTTGCGAGGTTTAGATTTCGGGTACTTTGAATTTTGACCTTGGGACCACATCTAGTTCTACTCCCCTCTCTCTCACATCCTAATTCAAAGATGCCCTTCAGTCCCCTTTGTCGATTAGCAGCAGAGGCACTCCCCTTTTACACCCTTCTGAACCTCACATGACAACTCTCCTCTCCTCTTCTTTTTGCCCTCAAATGCTCAGCTTTCCCCTCCCCTTTCTGCCTGTAAGAACAACTCAGGCCTCTCTTCACCTCTTTTCAATCCCCCGTTTGTCCAGCGGTAGTCAAGCCAAGACTGCACTTCCAACTTCATAACTAATACCCACACAACAATACACCCATCTCCCTTGTTCTGTTCTTCATAATCGAAGCCACCTCCCTCCGCCGCCAGTTCGTTGCTTTCCGGCCACCACAACCACCACCACATTCACTCTCGTCGAACAGCAGCAGCCCCGTTCTTTCGGAGCCAGCGCCGTCGGAGAAGCTCCTCTCCCTCCCTGTTCTCGCAGCCCCCACCTCTTGCAACCACCACAGCGCAGCACGCCCGAGCTCTCCATTCTTCTGTTTTCCGAGCACTTCTCGAGCGCCTCCCGAGCACCCAGGCGCTGTCAGGAGCCACCCCGACGAAGCCGCCGCCGCCGAGTCTCCTCCCTGTTTCTTCGGTTCGATCGGATTTGGATTTCGCCTCCGACGCAGCCAATCGGACTCCGACGAAGCTCAATTCAACCCCGACGAATCTCTTCTCCGGCGAACTTCGAACCTCGGTGAGCTTTCCCTTCCTCCTTCCTTCTTGGTCGTTTTGTGTCATTGATGTCGGGGGGAGTCCAGTGTGTAGTAGTCGGGCTGGGAGAACGTCACCGGCGGGCCTGAGCCCTTCTTCCTCTTTCCGTTTCCGAGCGCTGGGAGCTCTGTCAGAGCTTGAGGGAGACCTTCTTCCTTTCTTTGTCTTGGGTTGGGGCCGGGTTTCACATTGAGGAATTGGGCTTGGGCCCATTTTGCTTCCGGATCCGGTTATATCACATTTGGAAATGGTTTCAGTTGGGGACAAATTTTAACCGGATCCCATTCTCTTTCTTCTTGCTTTGTTGGGCTCGGGTTTGGAGTTTGGTCCGGGTTAGAGTGTTGGGCCTGCTGGGTATCCTTTCCTTGCATTTACCATTGTTATAAAATGTGATAGGATGGTTATGTATGTGTTATATTATATATGATTACAATGCGTATATTTATGTAAATGTTAGACGTATTGTGATGATTTAAATATGCTATTACAGGAATGTTAAAATGATTTATTGTTATTAAATTAGAAATATGGCTTGTGTTATTTTAGTAATAAATATATACATATATATATATATATATTAATGATAAATTGTTTAAAAGGAGTTTTCAAGTTTTCGGAAATATCTTTTAAGGATTTGTTGTTTGGGATATTAAAATGCCGGAATTAATTCTCTAATATGATTTTGAGGTATTGGTTTTGAGGTTTGAATATTTAAATATCGGGATTCTTTGTCTTGGTTTGGTGGTGTTGGTTTTGATAAGGAAGTTTGGAAATATGGGTGGTACGATTTTATTAATGGGTTGGATTGGAAGTAAATGATTTTGGTTGATGATTGGCCTTAGCGAAAAGGTTTTGGAAAATGGTTTTACTATCGGTTGGTTTTGAGCATGTTGAGAACATGGAGTTCGTGTGTATGATTGATGGACCGGTAGCTGATGAAAATGGCTTGATGATAGGTGTGTATTGCTTTTGGATTGCTTTGGACTTGTATTGGGCCCTTGTTTGTGTTATCTTGCTGTTCTGCATCTCCAGGTAAGTCTCTTCGGAGCTTACTCAGATTGAATAGAGCTATTCCCTGCTTTAGGTGCATGATATACTAGGTGCTTGCATTCATGATCAGCATGCCATGTAGTATCCTGTTTAGGTTGCATTAATTGAATGAGCATCTGCTTTCTTTGTGCGTATGTAAACAGAACGGCCGTTACCTGTGATAGTCCTAGGGTCTTTGCTAGGGTCATAGGGTAGCCCAGCCTCATCGGGTACCCTGAGTCAATCGAGTACTTCCTTATATTATGATATGCCTGCGGGCTTTATTGTGGAGCGGGTTAGGCATGCGTGCCGCCCTATTATGAATGAATGCATTCACGAGCTGGCCAGTCTCCGCCTGTCGGAAGGGGTGGAGGTAGGAGAGGGATATGCCACTTGGCATTGTCTTGGGCCCTTTACAGTATTTCTGCACATTATCATGAACTAGGAGCATGCTAGTGTGTTTGAATTTCGTACTGCATTAGAGCATCTTTATTAGGTATAGCGTATATGTGTGCCTATGGTTGGGATGCAGAGTTAAGTGGGCATCGATCTGATCCCGCTCCAAATCAATTTTTTTAGGAATTACTTATGTTCATCCTATCGGTGCTGTTTGCTTATTGCGCGGGTCATTTTGTCGGCGGAGAGTGAGCGCTGGAGTTATAGACTTCACCAGACTCTGATTATATTGTTTTGGATTTATACTTTTGACTCCGTTTTGACCCGGCTCCGCCGTGGCACTTGTATCTGTACTTACTTCCGCTTTACTTCCGTTTGAAATGGTTTCCGCGACATAGTCTTAGGACAGGTTAAGGGTACCCAACGACCCTTCGATGTTTTTAGGGTTTGAAATCCCTCTTTCTAATAACCTTAAAATGAGTTTGAAACCTCGACCCGTACCTGGATTGCAAGATCCGAACAAGGGGTTTTATCCCTTGAAACGTAACCCGGAAATCATAATTCTGGGCCGTTACATTTGGTGCTGATTGTGTGATTATGTATTTATATGTGGATGACATGTTGTTATTTGGATCACACATAAATGTTATAAACATAACCAAACAGTTTTTGTCATCTAAGTTTGATATTAAAGACATGGGTGAAGCTGATGTCATTCTAGGTGTTAAAGTAACCAGAAAAGAAAATGGCTTCATTTTATCACAACCTCATTATGTAGAGAAAATGTTGAAAAGGTTTGATAAATTTGATGTTGTGCTAGTTTATGATGCTAGCACGCAATTAAAGAAAAAATTTGGAAATGGAGTGTCCCAAAGTGAGTATGCTAAAGTAATTGGGAGTTTAATGTTTCTGATGAATTACACTCGGCCTGATATTGCATATGATGTTAGTAGACTTAGTAGATATACACATAACCCTAGTAGTGAACATTGGATTGCACTTAATAGATTATTGAGATATCTTAAAGGCACCATTGATTGGGGTTTACATTATGTGGGGTTCCCTCTAGCTTTGGAGGGTTATTGTGATGCAAACTGGGTCACTGACAATGATGAGGTTAGCTCTACTAGTGGTTATGTGTTTACATTATGTGGTGGTGCTATATCATGGAAGTCATCAAAACAAACTTGCATTGCTAGATCAACTATGGAATCTGATTTCATAGCATTAGATTTAGCTTGTCAACAAGATGAGTGGTTGGGAAGCTTGCTGGCTGACTTACCTTTGTGGGGGCATAAGACCCCAACTATTTCTCTACATGGTGACTCACAATATACTATATGTGTAGCTAACAGCAATACTCACAATGGTAAGAAGAGACACATACATATTAGACATGAAGATGTGAGACAGTTGATTGCCACTGGTGTCATTTGCTTGGAGTATATGAAGTCCGAGAAGAATCTGACAGATACGTTGACGAAGGGACTGAACAGAAAGATGGTCCTTGAATCGTCTAAGGGAATGGGGCTTAAACCCACGTGAGCAGAGGTACACCATACCCATTCCCAGGACAGGTGCATGATAAAAGATGAGTCTCGAACTCTTAATGAGTCCATATCCCAGAGTTGGGTGGTCTTATTGAGAAGGACTTGATGGATTCACCGAAAAATGTAGAGGTTGAGCATTATGCTCTTAATGATATATACCATAGCACTATAAGGGTGGTCTATGTGAGGTAGACTTGATGGAATCACCTACGAGAGTGTGAAGGGTTGGTCGTCTTCTATGGAAGACTAGAGTTGTCTTTCTAGAGCACTCTTTAGCACCCAAGGTATGAAGTGACCATCTACACTTGAAAGTTAGATCGCGGAACCACCGGGGAAGTGGGTGAGGTATGTGCTGTTGAGGACAACTCGCGAGTTTGGAAGTTCAAGATTCATTCACTTTTGTGGCAAGCGATGCACTCAGCTTCACTATATGTTGGTTCAAGATTCGTTCACCAGCATTTAAATATTTTTTCCACAAAACCAGCTCAGAACGATGATTTTGTTTTTAAAAAACCCAGTTTCTCACATTATTGGGGGATTATTGGAGGTAATGTTCACAAACAATGTTTTTTATGTCCTTTCAAATTCTTTGTCCCACGTTGATCACAAAGGGTATGTGAAGAGGTGTTTTTAAAGAGGAGTTGTAGAGTGGGCTATTGAGAGTTGGGATAGGAGACCCACACGCGCGCACCACCACCACCGACACCGGTCCGTGTTCGTGAGCGGTGATAAGTTTTTAGATAAATTCTCTCGTCCTTATTGTTTTGTTAAAACTATTTTGATTTCTTCTGAGATTTTTGCTTCGGGGGAGCGTCTCTTTTCATTTTAAAAAACGGAGATTGTCTTAAGTTTTTCACATGTTCTTCTCCTCTCCTCCTCTTCTGTAAACCGTTCTGAGTCTGGGTTGGTTCCATAGCTTCAGCGGGCAGTGATCCCTCCTTTCTACCACGCCACAGCTTAAACATGAGTTTTCAAGGGTTTTCAATTTTGATTTTATAGCAGTTTTCTACAAAATTTGAGGCTTACATATGCTTTCGCACTAACAGTGACTCCAATAAATATAGGACTCGTTAGTCTCTTCACATCTCTCAACACACCCCTTACCATCTAAAGGACTTGATATGAAACTAAATGGGATTAACGAATCGCAACCTTAAATTATTATGGTAATTTATTGACCAATTGATGTTGGTTAATTAGTTTGGACATGTGTAAATGTGGAACCTCCCGGGCCTTGTGCCTTGACACCTTGAACAAATTTTTTACTATAAAGAAAAGAAAAAGGTTAGTTATATAGTAGGTTGAACTATTGGAAACTTGAAAGCGATTGGCATTGTTCAATCTTCCATAGTTAAGCTACCTGCAGCTTCCCACTTACTCCTTGCGTTCAACCAAAGCAAATTCTAATAAATTCAATACAGCTATCAATTCAAATTATATGCAAATGGAAAATTAATTAGTGCCACCAAATAAAACAGTTTTTAACCTGCAATTTTATAATTTACTTGCAGATGTAAGTCTATAACATAGAGCTTCACTATTGATCTTATTTGATCTGCTCTAATATATTTAAAGTAGGTTAGATTACTTTTCAAGAATGATTGATAAACCTAGGGGTGTGCATGATTCGGTCCAAACCGAATTTTTGGGCCGAACCAACACGTACAAACAGAATCGAACCGAAGTTTTTCGGTTCGGCTTTCGGTTCGAGAATTTTCATTTTTCGGTTCAGTTTGTGTTAAACCGAATTTTTTTATACACTACATAAATACAGTGTATATATATATATTTGTATACTTTATATATACAAACATACTTACCGTGTGTGTGTGTGTATATATATATATATATACTGTACGTTGTAATTTTGTATAAAGTACAAATACAGTGTAATTTTGTGCACTTGGATGTATCTAGTTATATATATGTGTATATATATTTGTTTTTGTATACTTTAATTTTTTTTTAATGGAAATTCGGTTCAATTATGTTAAAACCGAACCGAACACAAACCAAACCGGCAAATAACCGAACACTTTCGGTTCGGCTTTCGGTGGTGAAAATTTGAGATTTTCGATTCGGTTCGGTTCGGCCCGGTTCGACTAGGTTTTAGACCGATGCACAGCCCTAGATAAACCAGTTGAAATTAAGGAAAAAAATTTATTTTGCTCAATCATCCTCTATTGAAGAAAGATGAGTAGCCTCCCTTTGGTCTCAAGTTCGAGCCTCATTGGTGGCCACCGGGGAATATAAAATTCCTCATTGGTAATTCTTGTGATAGGTTATTTTGTGTTTAATATATTCGGGTTGTCATCGTCTTTCACGTCGAGTTGTCTCATTGCTGCTATGCTTTGTCAATTCTAGTTTTTTGCATCTCGTTTTTTCATTCAAAACGTGATTAATTTCTCATACAAATATTTATTTTAATTAAAAAAAAAAATAACGGTTACTAGCTAGTTGCATGTATAGCAGCCCACTATGGGCTTATCCATATGCCCAAACATGTACTCGTTGTAGCACGGGTCGGGCTCAGCAGTCTGGCTAGCTAGGGTTAACTTGGTGAGCATCTCCATCCGTTTCGGCAGACGAGTCGGACCTCATTTGCCCAAATCTAACTAAAATATATATGTGTAAAACGAGGGTGGTGGCGGGGAACACGTACTCTAGCAAAGGGCTAGAGGAAATGTAGAACGAAGAGGACAATTAAGAGGTGCCCGTGAGTAGGCACCTCGATCAGCCTCAGGGACAGGCTCACACACACACATCCAACCCAATCAATTACGTACAATCACAATCACGGGTCACAAATTAAACGCTCACCCCTTTGGTCACAAACCTATATAATATATATGGTTAACTTGTCACTTCCATTTTTATGATTTTCCTAACATATGTCACATAACATAGTGAAGTGAGAACATCTAAACTAATCAATTTAAAATTAATTCTTACTAATTTAACAGGATGAATAAGTCACTGTTCGAATTCCTTTTCTCTATAATAGATCTAAGTGTCTGTCAATGAACAATCTTATCAGCGACTTGGAAACATTAAATTATAACACCATATGACGTCCTCAAATGAAATTTAAAAGTCAATTAGTTGAAAGTACCTTACCCTCCATCCAAACCAAACTTAACCCCCTACATTCCCACCCACACCACACCCCTTTTTGGCCTTTTTATTTTCCCATTAATTGTCTGTGCAAGTGCCAGTTACCAGATCAATGAACCCTAACATGAATCAATTCCTTCCTTAATACCCATTTCAACTGTTAATTAAACCACATTAATTCAAACCCCTTGAAGAAAACTGTTAGTGGTAATTAAACTAGTTTAAACACCTACACATCTTTGGCGGGTTTGTTGTGCTTTCACCCTCACAAAAGCAACGTACTAGAATATATATAGGGGAGAGAGGGTGCGTTTGGTTAGGGAGGGCGGCCATAGCGTCTCAAGAGGAGTGAAGAGGAAGAAATTAAAAGTCGATCCCAATTTCAGCACCACCCACCCATTTCAAATCAATCCTTTAATTCCAGTACAAGTAAACTCGGATCGATCGAGCGAGCGAGCTGCCAAACACCCCCTTAACCTGCCCGGCCCGCACCCAACAACCAAATATTGCAACCACCCGCCCGGCCCCCTTGTTGTCACATATATAGGACACCAACCTCATCCTCCTCTCGATGCACCCAAATCAACAAACAGGTACTTAATTATGATTAATTTTAGGTGTTAATCCGGTTTTTGATGGGTTTGTGTTTAGATGATGATGACGAATTTGATGGTTTTGTGGGTGCAGAGAAGATCGAGGAAGTGCAGTTGAGCAGTGCGGTTGTTGCTAAGGCCGCCTAAGGTGGTGGAGTTTCACTGTTCAACTCTCATGTGAGTTTCATGTTTTCTTTTTACTTGTTTTTTTCTTTGCACCTTTTTTTGTTTTACTCCTAATTTTGTCTTACACCTAGGTTTATGAATCATCCTAACTTTTTTGTTTGATTCTGTAACTCTTGAAATCATCTTCTTGATTAAGTCGTCTTTAAGGTCGAACAAGTATTAGTTGTCTTACATTGTTGGTTACTCTATCTTTAAAAATTAGATGGTTTTTATATACCGAGAGACCTACGGAGGAGTGAAGGAGGATATCTAGCCTCCGAACAAGAATCAAGAATCTTTTGATAAAGCACACATAGTAGCTAAAAATTAGATGGTTGTTACTTATATACCGAGAGACCTACGGAGTGAAGGACGAGATCTCCGAACAAAGAATCAAGAACCCTCTGATAAAGCATGATAGATAGCTGACAAAAGATGCTGATTGAAAAAACATAGCTGAGAAGGAAAGATGAGACCACAATATATAGCGAGAAGTGAGCATTTACTCCCAACTCAAAAAAAAATATTTGCTTTTCTTTTTTTAAAAAAAAAATAGATTGATTGAAAAAGACAATTTAATTAGTAATAATAACCGTAAGATTGCGCGCTTGCAAGAACAACTGAACAAGCAAGGAATCAAAGTTTGTTTCATTATATGTAGACATATATCCCTCTCCATTAATAGATTGTATTGAATTAATTAACTTCCATATATTACTAAACTCCCAAACTGAATGGACTTCATCGTATTAATTTGTTTCCTTTTTATTGATTCCATAATTTCTTCTATCAATTTCTTTTCAGCCAGGATGTAATTAAATTAGAAACAACTATAGTCCAGTAGTAGTAATCCATCATATTGCATTGAGTTTTATCATTTTATTTATGATTTTTCTAACCTAATCTCTAAAAGATTTTTCCAAATTTAATTATATCGTATTTTTTTGAAATCAAATTCTTAGAATTTATGTATTGTTTTGGTAGGAGATCTAGCTTCCCTAATTAAGGTTTGAGATGGTTTAGAAATACCAATTTATTTATTACGGTAACATTTACTTTATAAGCAGTTTAATATCATCTCTTAATTTCTAAATAATAAAAATCAAGTTCTTTAATTGGCTGTGTTTCTCCCAGAGTTAATTAACCATTCCTCGCGGCCGGTCATCATGGACCGTCCGAACCTCCAGCTCACGATCGTCGTCTGCAGCATCATGATGATGATCAGCAGCAGCTCCGCCGGCTGGAGGTAAGACTAACACTCATGCAAGAAACGACACCGTTTCACACCAGTACAGTACTACAGTGCGTCGTCGTTTCAATTTAATATTTAATTTTTGTGCTCCAGGAATTGGAAGGTTCCACACAGGCCGCACAGAAAAGAAGGATCGGTATCGGAGGAGGAACAACCGCCGCCACATCCACCAGTGCCGGGGAGTGTACACCTTCAAATTGAAGATAACTATGTACTTTTTTCTGTATTTAAATCAATAAAGACTGCAAATTTAACGTTCAATTGTGTAAATTTAGGGATCGCAATATGTAATAGCGTGTGATGATTGATGCAGGTGGTAGTGGAGAACGGTGTGGTGCAGGTGAATATATCAAAGCCGGAGGGGAGCATCACTCATATCAGTTACAACGGCATCCAAAACTTGCTGGAAGAGCTTAACGAAGAACCTGACAGGGGGTAAAGTTGCACCGTTCTTTGAATTATTTCTGGGCCTGATGATTGGGCAACTTTTATGAGCCTCATGGGCCTTTAACACTAGCTCTTGACCCATTTATTCTTAAATATTTTCATAAATAAACTTAAAGGTGAAAATTTGGTAACACTTTTTATACGAAAAAAAAAAGCCACAAGTTTTTGGCCCAGTTATTCTTAAATGTTTTGATAAATAAACTGAATATGAAATTTTTTTAACCCTTTTTATACAAAAAAAAAAATTATAGATGAGTTTTTGTATTTTCCTATTTTATGGGTGATTTTCTGTAAATTAATCTTTTTTTTTTATTTTAAAAAATCAATAATTTATTTGGAAAAGTGCAGATACTGGGATCTTGTTTGGACTGGACCTGGAATTAAAAGGAAGAAAGGATTGCTTGATAGGTAAGTGCACGTAACAAGTTTTACTTGGAATCTTGAATCAATCTGAATTTAGATTAATCTTTAAAATTTGTGTGTGCGTATAGGCTTGACGGAACAGAATTTGAGGTGATTGTGGAGAATGAAAAACAAGTAGAGCTATCATTTACAAGAAAATGGAACTCATCCATGGAAGGGAAATTCCCACCTCTTAACATAGATAAGAGGTACATTTTGCTAGCGGACACACCCGGCATCTACTCCTACGTCATCTACGATCGCCCTACCGGATGGCCTCACTTCACGCTCACCAACACTCGCCTCGCTTTCAAGCTCAACAAACTATGGTAAACATCCACATTTGCGCATTAGCGTGTGTGCATGTGTGCGACTGTGCGTGCGTATTTAGTTAGAACATGCTTATAATGTAAAAAAGCGTCCTTCAGGTTTCAATACATGGCAATGTCAGATACAAGGCAAAGGGAGATGCCACTTCCGGATGATCGGTTACCCAACCGGAGCCAGCCCTTGGCCTACCCGGAAGCTGTTCTCCTGACGGATCCGATTGAACCCGGATTTAAGGGAGAGGTGTGTGCGTTGATAAGTAGGCAATGGCATTCGAGTTTCAGGCCTAGTGTGAAGTCATGTTATATCACGGATTGAGTTGTTTGATTTCGATATGTGTTTATAGGTGGATGATAAGTATCAGTACGCCGGAGACACCAAAGACATCCAGGTCCATGGCTGGATCTGCAGCGACCCTCCCACCGGTGTTTGGCATATTACTCCAAGCAATGAATTCCGCTCCGCCGGCCCCTCCAAGCAATACCTCACCTCTCATGTTGGGCCTACCTCCCTTTCTGTAAGCTTCTTGATCCGTATCATCACTTATTTTCACAAGTAAAACCAAGATGAGCAACTAAACTACCGGCTTTACTGACACGATTGTCACCTCTACAAGTCAATAAGTCATATATCATCTCATCTGCTCCAACTCACATTGTGGTAAACATATGCTAAAAATCATTAGGTTCTGCTGAGTACTCACTACGCAGGAGCGGCGCTGATGGCTAATTTCACGGAGGGGGAGCCATGGAAGAAGGTGTTAGGCCCTCTTTTTATATATATGAACTCGATACCCAGAGGTGAGGACTGGCATCCGCTATGGGAGGACGCCAAAAGACAGGTCTACTAATTGAAAACTCGATCTCTCACACTGCAATCAGTCCTTGTACTATATAGTCTTGCCCATTAAATTGATCTGGTTTGATGTAACACAGATGGTAGTTGAGTCACAAAGCTGGCCTTATGAGTTCCCAGCTTCGCCCGATTTCATCCCGGCTGCTCAACGCGGTAGCATCAGTGGTAAATTACTTGTCCGTGACAGGTGAGTAAAACCATTTGCTTCTTCAACCTGCAACCACTCATTGCAATGATCTGTAATTCAATATTTCTTGCCTTCTGCAGCTACACAAACACGACTGTTGGTGCATCAGGAGCCTCAGTTGGGTTGGCTGCACCTGGAGAGGCCGGATCTTGGCAAAGAGAGAGCAAGGTATACACTATACATTCATTTACTTGAATGCGATAATCCTGTATATAGCAACTCTATATAGTTACTTCTGTATGACAGGGTTACCAGTTTTGGACCGAGGCTGGAGCCGATGGGTCGTTCTTGATCAAGAACATACGCCCTGGGATATACAGCCTTTATGGTTATGTCCCTGGCTTCATTGGAGACTACAAGTATGAGAAAGACGTCGAGATCATAGAAGGTAAAAGCGTTGATTTGGGAGAGATTGTATATGAGAATCCAATAGAAGGGCCCATCTTGTGGGAGATCGGAGTCCCTGATCGTTCAGCTAAGGAGTTCTACATTCCTGATCCTGATCCTAAGTATACCAACAAACTATACCTCGCTCCTGATTCCGACAGGTATTTCTGTTAATGACGTGACGGAAGGATGATTTCTTAGTAATAGGGTTTGTGCGTTGAGATTGACGAGTAATTGGTATTCATTTTCGACTATTTGCAGATATAGACAATATGGGCTGTGGGATAGATATACTGACTTATACCCTGATCAAGATTTGGTTTATACTGTAAATGCTAGTGATTACACAAATGATTGGTTCTTTGCTCAAGTGTGCAGGTAAAACCATACTGTATCTGCTATGATCCCTAAATTTTAGTTAGTACTGAATCCTGACTAAGAAAATGTGTCACGATGAATTTTCAGGAAGGTGAACGACACCTACAAAGGAACTACATGGCAAATCAAATTCAAACTGGACAATTTGTACCGAGGAGTTTATAGTCTGAGGCTGGCACTCGCATCCGCATCTAATGTAGAGTTGCAGGTATGCACTGACTGATCTACTCTATGGATGCTTATGGGTTATGAAGCTACAATTAACTAACTCTTAACAAACAAAATGCAGGTGAGAGTTAACGACGCAGAGGACCAGCCACCATTGTTCACAACAGGAATGATAGGGAAAGATAACAGCGTATCAAGGCATGGTATCCATGGCCTCTACTGGCTGTACAGCATTCAAATACCGAGCGAGAAGCTGCTACAAGGGGATAATGTTAACACTATTTACCTTACACAGCCCTGGGGGGAGAGCCCTTGGAGAGGCATTATGTATGACTATATTCGTCTTGAGAGCCCTCCTTATTTCCCACAAAACCAAATACACTAACCTTAGGATCTACCATTACTCACTAAGCTCATACATTACAACATTATTCAATTTTTTTCCCCTGTTGGGTTATAGAAATTATTATCCCTCACTCACAAATCATGTACATCAATAAGACTGAATCACAAAACATGCTAGTGGTATTCGCTATTGTAATGCACTGCATGACACGCACAAAAAGACCTTTAGTTGAGAGGGAAACTATTACCTACTGTATGAGAAAAAGACTCTTTTAACGGTAACGCAACGCCTGTTAACCCAGAAAAGTGAGATCGTAAATGATCTAATAATGTATAGAGTAAATTTTTCTCATGAACTATACAATCAGCCCAGTAATCATCAAAGTCAAGGCAGTGAATTAGTCACGCTAATAACTAGTGCAATACTTGCTACTATGATCTCTCATTAGCCCTCCGAATCCCTTCCTTTTTTTAGTAGTTTCTTCTCTAGAGCGTCACAAATTGTCTAGCTAAACAATAAGGTGTCAGCACAGGCTTCTCACCAGCTACTAAAGCATCAGATATTGGCATCTCCAAGGATATGTGTTGCAGAAAATGTCTTAGCGTCTTCACCTCCGCTCTGTGGCATGGTGGACACAAAAGAATAGTTAAAAATGAAAATATAAGGGAAGGAAAGAAAAATTCCACACATATTGAGATAATGAAAGCTATGCCAGGTCAATTGGTACCATGAGCTGATCATGTGGTTTCTTGGAAACATCTCTCAAGATACCCTGCAAAAGTTGATTGTATACCAATTTGAGTATACATACACAAGCCAAGAAGAAGATGAAACTTTTCTGCACACGTCTAGATTTAAGACTCCTTTGCAAGTTAGTACATATATAGATTTCAGGTTTCTTCATGAGTCAGAATACTGTCACACGACTATGGCATCGTCACTAAGGAAAACTCCAGACCAAACAGAAGACAATATCAAGCAGTCATCTTAAAGACTCGAAACAACTGAGGCCCAACTGACCACACAGATATCCAAGGGAAGAGGAAATACCAGAAGCGATTCTGCTCCCTAATTAAATCTATATTATTAAGATTTAAGATGGTAAGGGATGTTCATAATCACACCATGAGTCTCAATTTTAACAAGCAAGAGTTCAGTAATATGCACACTATAAACAAACACTATTCTACTCTCTTCACCTTTCAAGGTTTGAGAGGAAAGCAATGTATGACATAAAGGTACAAATTATGTTGATTTTGTCTTTCTTTTAATCCAATAGCTTACAGGATTATAAAATCAATTTTTCTAAACAGGGAATTTCATCTTACATCCAACATCTATGTCTACAATGTTTTGGTAGAAGAATAGAATAACAATGGTTTCTAAATTAGAAAATATATTATGCATAGGAATACTTTCTTAGAAGCCTACCTTGGTTCCCCAAACAAGGCCACATGCATTACAAAGAGTCCGAGGACCAGCAGGTCCACGGCGCATCATAGGAGTTGACTTTGAACTGGTTCCACAATGAACACAACTAAAGAGAGCATCCAGATAGAAATTTTGAGTATGACTGATTCATAAAATATAGAGCACAAAAATCGACCGTACATGCTACAAAATTAGACAAATCAAAATACGCAGAACAAGAACGTACAGAGTTTCCGATACGGTGTTGTCTGGACTTGAATATTGATCAGCATTGAAACTAGACGCATCTTCTTGCTTCTTGGCAGAAGTAAATTGTCCCTTTTTGCGTTGCATTCTAATGACAAGAGATATATGAATTCCTATTTTACATTAAAATATAAACTAGTAAAGGTATAAAACACTAGCATTTTCAAGAAAATCCCCACTGAGCAAGTCTTTTATACATTTCAAACAGCCAACAAATCAAGCAAAATTGCATAATACTACTGCATTAGTTGATGTCAAAAGCTTTTCTAGAGCATCATGAATTGCGAAGTGGGGAAAGCAACAGGACAAAAAGAGAAATCAAACTAGAAAATAAGAGATACTCATGTATTTCAAAACTATTATGGCTAAGGCTATGTTTGCCAGTAGTGTTTGCAAGACCATATGAGATTCCAATTCTATTGACCAATGTTTAAAAAAGCTAAAGGCGACACAAGGCGATAGTCATACCTATAGCTTAAGCGGGCTTTGGAAGCTAAGGCAATGGTTTTTCCATAAAAACTCTAAAAACATCTTAAACTTCAATTTAAACTAGTATGATTCTCACGCTATGGCGCATTTTCATAAAACTAAAATATTATATATATAAATATTATAAAATATTAATAAATGTTAAGATAAAAATCATAAAAAAACTTTACAACAAATTTATCTTATAATTATCTAAGAAAATTATTTTTAAAAAATCTTATGTAAAGTATAATATATAAATATAGATATTTTAAATTACTTAGTAATAATAATAATATCAATATCATTATAAGTTTATAACATTGTTTAAATGTGATGTGTTATAATCAATAGTTATATTGAATGTTTTGAATTAAGCTCAATAGTTAGTAAATAAATTTGAGTTAAACCCAATAGTTATATTAGATTGAATTCAATGTTTTCAATTAAGCCCAATAGTTAGTAAAATTAAAGAAAAAATAGAATAAAAGGAAAAAGAAGAAAAAAAAAAGAATCAAAGAAAAATGGAAAAAATATATATATGACATGTCAAATCTCCTAAAATGTTTTTAAGATTGACACATCATCCTAAACTCTTCTAAATTAAGAGTTTATATAGATAGTTAGTAAATAAATTTGAGTTAAACCCAATAGTTATATTAGATTGAATTCAATGTTTTCCAGGAGCGGATCTTGGATCGTCATTCCGGGGATACTTGAAGGTAAATTTTTCATCATTCCGAGAATGTTTAAAGGTAAAAAAAAAATTCTTTTGTAATTTTTTTCCCGGGTTAGGGATGCTTGACAAAAAAATATTACGAAATTAACACTAAATTTATTTTTTTATTTTTCTTTTGGGATGCTTGGCATCCCCAACATAACACAAGGATCCGCCCCTCATGTTTTCAATTAAGCCCAATAGTTAGTAAAATTAAAGAAAAAAGAGAATTATAAGAAAAAAAGAGAATCAAATAAAATCAAAGAAAAATGGAAAAAAAAAAATATATGATATGTCAAAACTCATAAAATGTCTATAATATTGACACATCATCCTAAACTTTTTTAAATTAGGAGTTTATATAGATAGTTAGTAAATAAATTTGAGATAAACCCAATAGTTATATTAGATTGAATTCAATGTTTTCAATTAAGCCCAATAGATAGTAAAATGAAAGAAAAAAGAGAATTAAAGGAAAAAGAATAAAAAAGGAGAATCAAAGAAAAATGGAAAAAAAAATACATAATATGTCAAAACTCCTAAAATGTCTTTAAGATTGACATATCATCCTAAACTCTTCTAAATTAAGAGTTTATATAGATGCTATAAAAACCATCTTGGATGAAATAAAATCAGATTGAAAACATATTGGGTTCGTATGGAACGGGGTTAATAAACTGACTAAAATTATAAATAGGGTAAAATTTATAAATTGTTGGTAAAAGTAGTGAAATGTACGAAACTGAGGATATATCAAATTTTCAGTTGACATACCTAAGTGCAACTTCTTGCCTCACATTATACCTAACTTTCTTATCAAAGTTGCGCTCTTTTCTCTTTTGGCGAAACCTGTACAAGGAAGCTGCTCTACGTAGCTGGTTGGACCATGCAGTCTGCTCTGTGGAAGTCTTAAGTGGTAACAAATGCAGTAAGACAACTGGACAAGCCAAGCATAACAAATAGAAGGAAAAATAAAAACTTCAAATGTAATTTTTTTTTTAAATGTGAATCAGTACCCCCGGGTTCTGTGATGCAGATTCATTGCCTTGTGAAGCAGGAGATGATTCAGATGCCCCCAAAAGTAGCAGTACAGCTTGAACCTGCTAAAATTAAAAATGTCTTGCTTTATTTGCTCCCATTAAAAAATCAGCCAAGCTACCATGACTTCTACATACAGAAGACAAATGAAACAGAAAATAAAAGACCAACAAGTCAACAAAAGAAATTGAGCATCATGAAATGAGACTAATTCAAGATGTCGAAAAAAGCCGATTTCCAATGCTACCCTGATGCAACACTGAAACAGGGTCCACAATGACCTAAAACCCAATTAAGCTGCATGGTGATGTAAATGCTTCAACAACATGGTTTGCAGTAATGTAATTGTAAGTCAGGGGAACTGTAAGATCTTATGAAAGATGAACTGGAGAGAAAAACATCGGATAAAATTTTCACTGGAAGTCTGGAAGAGATGACAAAAAAAAACCTTCCTTTCCTTGTTTCCATAACTAATAGAAGAGCTAGAATCAGTTTACACCAGCATTGTAATTATGACTACAAAGTAGAAACAATACTTTCTCTATCAAATTTTAACCCAAAAAAAAAAAAAAAAAACCTCTCTATCAAAAGAATGTATTTGCACAGTTCACAACAAGGCATTGAAACAAACAACAAGAACACGCAAAAGTATAGGAGCTTCATGCCTAAATAGACAGAGGACGGTGTGCTCTAGGCTCTTGGAAACAATAAGAAATAATCCACCAGTCTAAAAACCATAGTTTCCTTTGTCAATGTCATCAAAATTATAGCAAATATCATGTTGTTTACAAGTCACAGAAAAGACAAATCCAGAAGATTTAGAAACCTATCTCTTAATTAATGAGGATGAACAAGTTTAGCAAATTGCTTTTCAATGGGTAAGAGGAAACAACAAATATCAATAGTTACTTCAGATGAGCAGCATTGCTCCATTAGTCAAACATAAAACCAATGAGTTCCTTAAAGTGAAAACAATCTATTTACAATACACGAAAAAGAGCAATCAATAAATCCAAAAACCAATACAACTTCAACATCACTACTCAAGCACTCGCCAAAGGAACAGTTCAGTTTAGGAAAAGACAATCCAAACAATAAACTCCAAGATTTGCAGATAAAGGGGGAGAGATGGACCTTTTCAGGCGTAACACCATCAAACACAAAAACTTGACCACGAAACGACACCGTAAGTTGGTTAACATCATCGCCAACACTTCTGTGGATCCCGCCATAATCGCCAGCGCCATCTTCCGCACCGTAAACCGCATCTGCGTCGCCTTGGAAGTTGACAGCGTCTCCAACAACACCATCTTCAAACGATTGAGTTCCGTAGTGAGTATGAGGATCGTCGACGGACTCCCCGCACCCAACGGGAACGATTTCCAGGCTGGAGCCGTTCATTTGCTGGCGGTGATCGTACATTGAGATGCAGGCGGACGATGAACCATTATCTAGGGTTTCGATGCTCGGAAACCTCGGGATCATTAGAGTCTACAAATCCCGACTGAAATCGCTTCTACTGAAACACTAAACCTAAAAATATCAATGAGAAGGAGAGAGACATAATCGGTGTGAAGGAGAAGAGAAGTAAGTACCAGAGGCTCCAGAGAAGGGCGGAGATGGCGGAAGATGTAGGCAGGGAAGACGGATTTCCTCGGGAGAGACGACGGCGAGAGAAAAGGTAAAAGAATAGTAGAAGAAGACCCTTCGGGTCAGGGTTCGACGACTGACGATATACTGCGGCGTTTCTAGCGCGTCCAAAACAGTCAACCCAATTTCTTATTATTATACTCGCTCTGATCCAAAAAGAAAAAGATTGTCGTTTGACTTTTTAACATGTATTTTGAGGAGCCAACAACTATATAAAATATGGTTAAATTTGGTAAATTTCCATTTTTCATGTCAAAATTAAGTAAATGGACACTTTTTTACAAAATTAAGTAAATGCCCATTTTTTCCAAAAATACCCCTCATTCCCCATCTCTAACCCTTCCTCCTTCCCCTTTGACCATTTTTTATTTTAACATTGACCATTCCGGTCAACGTCTGCATTTGATGACAATTTTTTGGTGACAGTTGAGTATATTTTTTCTGGTGACAGTTAATTGTGACAATTATTTTGGTGACAATTGATTTTTTGTGACATTTTATTTTTTTCGGTAACAGTTAGGGGAAAATCTTTTCTAGTGACAATTGATTTTCTTTTTTTTCTTGTGATAATTGTTGGTGACAAAAAAAATTGGGTGACAGTTGATTTTCTTCGAGTGACAGTTGCCAGTAACACTTTTCCTCGGTGACAAATGAGGTTTTTCTGCTAATAGATGTTTTCCTGATGACAATTGTTAGTGACAACTATTAATGACAGGGTTGATGACAATATATTGTCACCATGATATTGTAACCTTAAAAAAATTGTCACCATAACATCATCACCAAGACATTGTCATCAACTACAGAACACTGTTTTCATATTCTTTAATCAATCGTATTGTCACCAACTTATAAGAAACATTGTCACCGACCCTTTTTTAGTAATCTATTGACACCAACAATAAAACAGTGTAACCAACCTATTTTTATCAAGTTTTGGTCAATAATCTATTGTCACCAATTACAAAACTTTGTCATTAATCAAGTGTCAACCACCTATTTTTAAAAATTAATTGTCACCAACGACAAAACAGTGTCACCAACCAATTGTCACCAACTACAAAGCACTTTCATCAAACTAAAATGTTTACAATGCTAATGTTATCACATTTGTCATCTCATATTAACACATTTTTGTTACAAAACTGAAACCCTAGAACAAGAGGATCTTAGAACCAAGATGGGCTAAACCTAAGCAGACGAAAATTTGATGTACAATATAGTTTAGGGTTTAGGGTTTAGTCTTTAGGGTTTAGGGCCGCCCTAAACCCTAAAGACTAAACCCTAAACCATAAAATGTGTGTACAGTACCAATGTTATCATATTTGTCATCTAATATTAACACATTTTTGTTACGAAACTGAAACCCTAGAACTAGGGGAGCATAGACCCTAGAGGGGCTAAACTTGAGCAAACGAATAATTCGATGTACAATACTATAATGGCATCACATTTTTCATCTAATATTAACGCATTTTTGTTACAATAATAACCCTAAGTAGATGAAATTTGATGTAAAGTTTAACTTTGTAATACTTAATTGTCAGACTGCAAAATAATGTCACCAACCTATTGTCAACAACTACGAAACACTGTCATTAAATTATTTTCACCAACAAGTGAACATTGTCACCAACCAATTGTCACCATCTAAAAAACATTATCATCAATCTATTATCCCTAAAGAGAGAACACTATCACTACCCCCTATTGACACCAACCTACTTTAGTAATCTGTTGTCACCAACAATAAAATAGTATCATCAAAATATTGTTTCAACAAATATTTGTCACCAAGACCATGTAATTACAAACAAACTGTTATCACCATACTAAATATCACCAAGATCGTAATATATTGTCACCAATGACAAAATATTATACCTAGAGTAAATAAAACTAAGCAAACGGTAATAAATGTCACCACTACATTATATATCATCAAATATTGTCACCAAATAAAATTTTAAAAGTTTGATGAGTTTCTCTCACCTACAATTGTCACCAAAATAGTGTTACCAACCTATCTTCACCGACTACAAAATACTGTCACCAAATTAAAATGTGTGTACACTATTAATGTCATCACTATTGTCACCTAATATTAACTCACTTTTTCCGGTGACAGTTATTTGTGATAATTATTTTGGTGACAGTAGACTTTTTTAGTGACATTTTATTTTTTTTTCTAGTGACATTTAACGGAATTTTTTTCTGGTACTAGTGAACACTGTTACCAACCTATTGTCATCAATTACAGAACATTGTCATCAACTCTAGAACATTGTCACCAACTTTTTGTCACCTCCTATAAAATATTGTCACCACCAAATGACAGGGAATTAGAGTAACAATTGATCAAGTCTTGTTGATAAGTCGAACATTATAAGTGCTTTGTTTTGTTACTTCAACTGTTTGAAATCAAATGACAAGGAATTAGAGTAACAATTGATCAAGTCTATGAAGTATTAGTGTATTACAAATCTGATTAAGAAACAATAATCCAGAGCAAAACAGAAGCGACAATCAATTTGTGTTTAGCCAAAACAGAAATCACAATACGAGTAAACGGAACTTTCCCTAAAAAATGCAGTTGAGTACTTAAAATATCAAACAGACCATCAATCTGTCATATTATGATCAACAACAATCCCATATTGGATAAAACTCACGTATAAATTTCAATTGTCACCAAGCATGTGAAGGTTGTGAAGGCTGAAAAAATGCGGTTGAGTACTAAATATCGAACAAGTGAACAACTCACATATAAATTTCAATTGCAGTTGAGTATTAAATATCGAACAGACCATGAAGCCTGAGAAGGCTGGAAATTTTGTTTAGTCTTCGCCGGTGAGTGCAGTGGAGGCTTCACCGCCAATTTCTTCTTCTTTTTCTTCGTCTTCAACCAGAACAACATCGGAAAATTAAATCGACATCTTGAGAAGGAACCCGCCGTTGTCGACGCTTTTTCTCCTCGACATCTTCTTATTCATCTTTTTCCTCTGCCTCTCCTTCGGATCCTCTGTAGAATTAGCGAGCGTAATCGGATTCTTGTGGTCTTCCATAGCCAGATATTTCCGATCGACGATGTCTCTTAGGGAGAGCTCGTAGGAGGACTCCGACATGTCCTTGATCATCTCCATCAGCTCTCTCCGGCCCCTCGCTATCGCTTGCATCCGCGAATCCGGCGATGAAGGGGGCTTCAACGCTGCTGTGCTCCACAAGCGGGCCGAGGAGGAGTCCGATTCGCCTCGGTCGGTCGTGGACTTGTCTTCGACCGTGAATCTCAATGGCGATCCGCCATCGTGAGATCGCGTCTGCTGAACTGGGCGCGGCGTGGCTCAATCTGACCAATGACCTTCGGGCTCGCTTGCTGCGACGACTTCAATGGCGGTGGAATCACAAGCCGCCCCTAAGATAGATCCGATCAGGAAAACCCTATAAATTAAAAGAAGGGTGTTTTGGGTATTGTGAAAATATTATGGACACTTACTTAATTATAAAATAAAAATAGACATTTACCTAATTTTAGGTTCCAAATGGACATCTCACCAAAATTTTCCATAAAATATCAACTTTTTTTAAATTATTTTTCTACAACTTAATATTTGTTGGTAATAAGTATTAGATTATAAAAAATTAATAATAAAAAAGTTAATATATTATATAGTTTTTAACTCTTTAAAATACGTGTTAAAAAGTCAAAAGACAATCTTTTTGGATCGGAGGTAGTATAAAATATTATTCTCTCCTATTTTAAGAAGCTAAAAATGATATAAAATATCAGTTTTTTTAAATTATTTTTTTACAACTTAATATTTTTTAGTATTAAATTGTAAAATAATAATAATAAAAAAGTTAATATACTCCCTCTGTCCTAAAAATACATGGTCTTTTAGGCCTTGAATTCTTATAAAAAAATACATGGGTTTTTAGGTTTATAGAGTAATTATTACCCCTAAAAAAATACAATAGTAAATAAAATTATTGAGTCCACACCTCTATAATAATAATGAGATTTAAATATAAATAGGTTTCCTTAATTAACATACAAGGGTCTAAAAGACCATGTATTTTAGGACAGAGGGAGTATTATATAGTTTTTAGCTCCTTAAAATGCGTGTTAAAAAGTCAAACGACATATATTTTGGATCGGAGGTAGTAATATTTTTTACTCCGTAAAATTTAACACTCCTCTTATTTTAAATATAAGGCATTTGACTTATGTATAGTTAATTTAAAGAGCTAAAAACTATAGGAAAATAAAATATTGATTTTTTTAATTAAACTTCTTCTGGAATAAGCATTCACAGTTAAGCTTATTCTAGAAGAAGTTTTTGTTAATCTGGTCTATCATTTAGAGGATCCTCTTAGGAAGTAAGTGCATAAGATAATTTGTTTTTTGAAACAAGATTTGCCCTAATTAGAATAGTCATTCCCGCTAAATGGATAGTTATTTTTTAAGGCTTTGGATTGCCTATTCAAAAACACAATTTTTAACTTTATCATTAATAATAGAGATACTAACCAAGTGGAGATCGGGATGATCATTTCCAAAGATAGTGATCTTGCCAGACTTGTATTGGCATTTTTCGACACCCGGATAAAGCTCCATTGTAATTGATGGTCAGACCTAACATGTTTGAGAAATTCTTCAACATATTTTGGATCATACAAAGACTTTGATGTGAAGCACTAGCAAAGACCAAAGTGTCATCCACAAATGTTAGGAAGGGGATAGGGTTTCTATTCAACGTCAGTTTGATTCCCACAAGAGCGTCTTCAAGCAATGCCTCTTCATGAAGATATATTGAAACAATCTATCTTTTTTTTTTACCTTAACAATTTAAGATTTTTCTTATTAATAAATAACCATAAAAATTAAAAAAAAATTCGTCTGGTACCCATGAGGTAAGGAAAAATTCGTCGGGTCTACAAAAGTTTTGGATAATTCGCCAAATACTCCCGAGGTTTCGTTTTTTTTTTTTTTTTTGTGAAATACCCCTCGGTTAAATTTTAAGGAAAAATGTTATAACATTGTTAAATTATAACATATGAAAGAAAGTAAAGAAAGAACGATACCTTCACAACTTCACGCCATAGAAACCAAAGGGAGAGAACGCCATAAGCTAGGAGTAAGAAGCCAAACCCGCATTCGTGAGATCGGCCGGAGGCAGGAGGCGTAGACATCAACTATTGTTGTTGAGGTAAGTCTCTCCTCTTAATTTCATCTTAAGAGGTTTTCAATTTCAAGATTTAGGGTTATCAATTTGTGATTTTTGGGTGATTATTGTTGTAAGATCTTCGAATTATGGTTTCTTTGTTGGTTTTATGGATAATAAGGTATCTAAATTTGCGGTGTGTGTTTTATTTCAGGTCCCTTTCAAATTATGGGATTTAGGGTTTGGGGCAAACAAATTGATGTAGTTTCGAATTATGCTTTATTAGTAGGTTATTGTGTTCCTGAAATCAATTTATTAAAGAATAAAAACATGATAAAATTATTGTAGAATGGACGAGAAGACAACCTTGAGGCTTCACTATATTCATCGAGAATATGTGGACAAAAAAAAAAGATGTGCGCAAGGCGTTCGAGCCTAACAAGAAGACTTGTAAGGGTGGACCAACAACAAGAGAGCTTAGGGGGCAACAAAACATTCGAGTAGAACATCGACAAAAGGTGGATTCATGAACCTTCACATATGAACAAGGAGTAACTAGCAACATCCGTAGCCTGTGGCTTCATCTCGATCTGCAGTGTAAGGTGCCCATACTGAAAACGCCAAACACAAACTAACCTAGAACTAAATAAAAATCTTAAAAAGTAACTAAAAAGGAAAAGACATTATTATCTATCTTGGGTTGTCTCCCAAACAACGCTTTTGTTTTATGTCATTGACATGACTTATTCTCAATCTCAATTCCTGACCTATTATACATCGTCAAGGCACTCAACAACCTAACATATTCCAGTGTACACATCTTACCCAAGACATCATATCACAATAATAAATTGAAAATATATAATATAGCACTTAAAAACCTTTTCAATTTATCAAAGAGTTGAGCATAACTCTCTGATAGAGGAATATAATACCACCAGTTCAGTTTCATTAGTGGCTTCTCAAAATAATAGTCAAAAGGATCAAGATAATCATTATTACCTTCCAAATTGCAAAAGTTTGTCTTTATTACTGGTGGTTCTAGATATGGTTCATCAACGGGGGAGCCCAGAATGAATGCATCGGATGGAGTAGGAGACACAACACATTAAACCTCCTATGTCGACTCATGACATTCCATGTCAGGAAGCACTAGACCATCTTCTTCATCGTCAAATAAACTATCGTTATCTGCAAACAATCCCTCCTTGTTCTGAACATCATTATCGTGTTGAAACCAGCCATAAGGGAATGAATTAAGCGCAATGGCTTCGACAGGATCTTCCATTCTTGCATCCTCCGATGTCTTAGGGAATGGCGGAATGGGTTGGCTTTCTTTATCAACTTCAGGATCGACCATCTTCTCTACTATTTTCTCGCTCGATGTTTGAGTATGTTAATTGGTTCATTTGTTCCCCTAAGTTTTTAATGTTCTCAGCATTCTCTTGCACCGCTTGTAAAAGGGCTTGGATTGCAACATCCAGGTGTGTGACAGAGCCCTCCATTGATGGAGATACCGAAGTGAAGGATTCTTCTTGTGCAACATGGTAATCCATATAACAGAAAAAATCCCACAAACTCGACAAACCTAACCGCGCCAGGCCTCCGTTACTCATGTACTCGGCAAGCGCTCTTGTCTCAGCAGTCATCCCGCCAATTATGCAAAGAATCATATCTCGGATGTTGTCTTGATAACCCAGTGAATTACGGATGACATCATATCTTTGCAATCTAGTTAAGTACTGGTGAAAGTTCTCACCTTCAAACTGCAAGAACCTCAATATCTTGAACAGTTAGTAGGATAGGGTGTTGTGAACCGTAGGAATAGGTCCACAACAAGTTAGATATATACAAAATTTGATAAGCACAAAAAAAAATAACTTTAATTCCCCGGCAACGGCGCTAAAATTTTGGCAGGAGAAAATTATCGCTATTCTGATCAAAGTAAAACTCAAACCTACAAACTAGTATAACAAGCAAGTAAGAGGTCGATCCAACAGATAATCAAGTATTCATAAGTAATGTATATTTACCAATTAATAGAAAAGAGGGATTTTCGTGATTGAAGTTAAGAAAAGAAACTATAAAAAAGTTAGTATAGATAACAATTAAGAAAATAACTTCATCTATAAACATCCACTTTAGTTTGATTAGTTGATCCTCGATTCTTTTTTAAGTTTTCTTTTCATCCTATTATTGTTTCTTCTGTCATGATTTTGTGTAAATTACCATCCTAAATTGCCTGTGCAAAACACGCCTGGCTGTTACACCCTTTTGTTGCTACAATAGCACCCTCAAACTCATCAAGCATGGATTTAGCTACATAGGGATGGACGAATTATTTTGATTGTTTGATTGGCTTTGCACATGTGTTTAGTAATTCTATCATGTAATCAATTAGCTTCCAAGTGCTACTTGTAGTTCCGATTAGTTAACTCGAGTCTCCGCGTGCGAAACACGCGGCGCCACAACTAGTATATAAAAGGAAGGGTTTGTCTCAAAGCTGAATTACCTTTTTACCCCTATTATTTACTTGCGAATTTTGATAATTACAGAATTCACTCGCATGCGTAGTGACGGGTGAGTTGGCTTGTAGGTTAAGTATGAACCACACTGATTTTGTGTGATTGTGTTGAATGTCTTCTATTTTGTATTTCATTTTCTTCTTATCATTTCCACACTACTTGCGGATTCACTGCATGTGAAATATGAATGAAGGATACCAGCTCTTTATAGACAATAATATATACTTAGGGAAATTGAAGGTTTTCTTTCTTTTCTCATCCTTTTTTAATGTAAATAAGCATGTTTCCTTGTTTCGTTATGCTTTCAGTTTTGCTGGTTCTGTGGTCTGCCAACAATTATTTAATTCAACTTCTTTTTTATTCTATTTATTCTTATATAGGTGATGAAGAGGAACTTGCAAGGAGTTCTTATTTTCATCTACCAGCTCTTGATGTGCGTCTAGCATTTCCAAAGGCAACACTTGCATCTATCTTTCCCCCTTACGGTAAGGCCAATTATTGATTTCATTGAAATTTTCTCTCTTTCTCCATCCATCCATAACATGTTGTGCAATGTGGAAACAATATAGTTCAACCTATTTCTGACCATTTGTTTAGTCTTTACAATTTGTATATTGAGGAACTCATTTCTTTGAATTATCAGCATTTGACAATTATTATCAGTTTGATGATCTGTTGGCCCCTAGTGAGAAATCCATCAAACTGAAAGTTAGAGAGTTTATGGAAAAAGAAGTTGCTCCCATTATGGCAGAGGTATCATTCTCATTTCATCAAATGACTTGTTTTCTTGGGGTGGTGTCTACTAGATTTTTTCTTTTAAGATATAAATGAAACAAAGTTGTTAAGATAAGCCTATTTGTGCTTTTGTTAACTTTGTTGCAGTATTGGGAGAGGGTTGAGTTTCCATTCCATATCGTTTCAAAGCTTAGCACTCTACATGTTGCTGGCAGAACAATCAAGGTATTTCAGGCATTCCAAAGCTTTAACACTCTACTATGTAGGATTCTTCTTGGCTGAAACAATTATAATTTGTTTTTGGGATCAGGGCTATGGTTGCCCATGCCTCTCCATCACTGTCAGCGCCATCGTTACTGCAGAAATGTGTAGGGTTGATGCAAGTTGTGGAACTTTCATGCTGGTGCACTTTGCCTTAGCAATGCTCACAATTGGTGAAGCCTTGAAATCTTTAGTTTTGCATCTCCCTCCTTACTTTTGTGTGTGTGTTTCTGCCATTTCTTACATATTTGTATTGTTGGGGTTTTACAGGAAAATGTGATTGGCCTAGTTGTGCCTTACTGGATTACTTTTCTTGGACTTACAACAAGGATAGCGCTATGCGGGTCCGAAGAACAAAAGCATAACTATCTACCATCTATGGCAGAACTTAAGACTATTGGTTGCTAGTTAAGGCACCTTACTGCTTTCTACATTCTGCAAAAGATCTCCATGAAATGCTATCACTCATTAAATAATTAGCTTAATTTATCCATGGCTTAGGCCTTGACAAAGCCTGAATATGGAAGTGATGCAAGCGCCTTGAAAACAACTGCCACAAAGGTCTTGCTCGTTTTCTTTTAGTGTAATCAGCATGAAAACATTCAAGGTTTGATTTCAAGTTCTAGTCTTCAAGAGTTTGATGAGATCCAAGTGATCAGGTTTCTAGAGGTTGGATACTTGAAGGCCAAAAGCGGTGGATTAGCAACAGTACATTTGCTTACTTGCTGATTATTTTTGCGAGGAACACATCTACAAATCAAATAAATGGTGAGTTCCAACTTCTGTTTCTGTAAATCACCAAGAAGCTAGTTTGCTATTTTATTAAAATAATAATAATGCACGGGTATTATGTTGTGTGGTATAAAGATTGCAAAATATAGTCATTATGAGAAAAAGAGAGAAAGATTAGTTAATCAGTCCTTCTAAGCCCGAGTAAGGCAGTATATAACATATCTTGATTTTCAGTCCTTCTAAGCTCGAGTAAGGCAGTACATAGCATATCTTGATTTTCATTAATCATTCCTCTTTCTTACTTCATTTATCTATTTATTTGTTGTATGGATTGTGTCTCTTCTCTTTAATTACCATATCTTTTTGCATATTTTTGTGCTAAAGTAACATGATTTTGTAGCCATGATTTATTGTATAAATATCGTTTGGTTGTATTTAGCTATATCGTAAAGAAAGATGCCCCTTGGCTTACTGCTACCAAGATGGAAATATCGTATAAATATCGTTTTGCTTTTTTCCCCCCTAATGCTTCTGTTTAAAAAGAAGCATGTGCCTGAAATTATTATTGCACACTTTTTCTTTTCATTTCAGGTTGGTAATCTAGCAAGACAAAATTTAAGAATTAGAGAAGACAGCCAGGTAAGTCATGGCTATATTCTAGAGATACTTTTATCAAGTGGCAATATGGGGTTAAAACACTTGAGGCTGCATCTAACAACTTCTCTTATGAAAATAAAATTGAAGAAGGTGGATTAATGTATATAAGGTAGGAATCTCTATTTCATTTAATTTAAGATAGATATATTTGTGTGCATTCAAAATCCCTTGGCTTTACTGTGTTCTAAGGACTAGCTATAAGGTACTTTACGAACTGGACAACAAGTAGATGTGAAGAGGTTCCTCTAAAGCTCTGGTAAAGCAGCACAAGAATTCAAGAACGAGTTTGCGTTGGTAGCCTAGCTTCATCACATAAATCATTTTGCATAGTTATAGTAGAATAGAAAATAATTTTTGTATTTAGAAAAGCTCTTTACTTTTGTATTTAGCCTAGCTTCGGATAGGACTTGTTAGTGAGGAGCATGCACTCTCGATCTCTTGATCAGATAATGTATATACACGTGTTATTTTAAATATTTATTCCATGATATTCTTAATAAATCAATATATATACACACACACATATGTGTATAGACACACACACACACACACACACACACACACACACACATATATATATATATATATATATGGAGGGTGGTTCCGGTATAAACAGCCCTTAGGATGAAATTTGTAAACACATCTAGACCATTGAATTGGATGAAATCGATGGTGGATATTAAACCTCATTTTAAGATTTTCTTTAAAAAAAAATAGCGGGCCCCACATCCTTTACTAATTCACTACCTGCATCCGCGCGTGTGATGGGAATTTGCAACGCTGATTTTTTTTTTTTGAGAAGCAACGCTAATTTTTTTTTTTTTTTGGTGCAATCAAAGCTAATTCTTTTAATTATGCACCCATGGCGCATCATCTAATATTAATTGAACCCAGATTCGTTTATATGTTTGTTCTTTGTAATTGGACAAAAGTTATATGATTTTCTTGGAATGACAGTGTCTAAATATTAATCGGTTATAGTGATTTGTTATTAGGTTAAATTAGAGAGATTATTCATATATAAAATAACGATTGTTATTTGGTTAAAGTTGAGGGATTATTCGTATATAATAGGAGAATTTTTTTTACATATTTATTTAGTTTTGAGAAGATTCAAATAATAATCAACAGAATTATAAATTATTCGGTAAAATTACAAAGAGTATTCATGTGTAATAGGAAGTGTGAAACATTTTATATAAAAATTATGCATGATTCGATGAGTGATTTTTGAAGAAAATTATGTATTATTCGGTGAATCGAAAATCGTTATTCGTAAATAAAAACACAATTTGTTTAGTCTAACAATTTTTATATATATATATATATATATATATATATATATATATAGTACCAAATTGAATGGATGAGATTAATTTACCATTTTAATGCATTTTTAATTAATAAAAATGGCACCCACTAGGAAAACAAAGCTAATCACCCTTCCTATTAAATACAAATCTTCTTTTTTATTTCTTGTTTTTTTATACAATTTCACAAGTTAATTGTTATAATTATTCTATTAAATTTAAGAGATTAATCAGTTGAATTAGAGATATTATTCGTACATAAGAAGGTGATTGTTGACGAGTTTATTAGTAGTTTTGGGGAGGTTAAAGTACAAACTTGAATATTATTCGGTGAGAACATAAATATTATTAGTTTTGGGGAGGTTAAAGTACAAACTTGAATATTATTCGGTGAGAACATAAATATTATTTGTAAGTAAGAGAAGGTGGTTGTGCTTTTGAATTTGTTAAAATAATTACGGAATATCTTATGAAAAATAATAATTATTCATAGTTATGATGGAAGTATTAAAGGTTCATAATTAAGGAAAACTAGTGAAACTAATATTTATTCGGTGAAACGAAACTAAATTATTCGTAAATAAAATTTAACTCTATAACCTTAAAACCCCAAAATGACGTCTTCTTTCTTGAATTAAAACGTATAAGTTTTTTTAAATCAAAATTATTATTCGGTGAAATAAGTATCATTATTCATAGACATAAAATCATTATTCACATATATAAAATCATTACTCCGTATTAGTGAAGCAATTATCTTATAAAAATGGCAAAATTAACTTTTTTAAGAAAAATCGAAAATTTGGACCCACATACCTACGATCCGGATTCAATTAATACTTCGTATTACATGATGCACTGTGGGTTGAATAATGAATTACACTTGATTTCACCACAAAAAAAAATGAATTGCACTTGAAATTTTTTTGGAAGCGTTAAAAGCTTGAAAATTTCCATCACGCGCGCGTATCTAGGTGTGAAGTAATTACGGATGTGGGGCCCGCCAATTTTTTTTAAAACAAAATCTAAAATTGTGGTTTAATATGGACCCTTGATTTTCAATCATTCAATGGCTTAGATGTGTTTACAATTTACATCCTAAGGGGTGTTTACATTGGATCCATCCTCTCTCTCTCTCTCTCTATATATATATGTACATATATATGTATTTTATATGTATTTTATATGTACATATATATATGTATATATATATATATATATATATATATATATATATATATGTACATATATATATATGTACATATATATGTATATGTACATATGTATATATATATATATGTACATATGTACATATATGTATATATGTACATATATACATATATGTATATATGTACATATATACATATATGTATATATGTACATATATACATATATGTATATATGTACATATATACATATATGTATATATGTACATATATATATATATATATATATATATATATATATATATATATATGTATATATGTACATATATATATATATATATATATATATATATATATATATATATATGTATATATGTACATATATATATATATGTTATTGCAATATAATTATTAGGTACATTTCTTTTGTAAAAAATTTAATTCCAATATAATAGTTGAAATTAAGAGTAACATTGTTATTTAAATGTAACATTATTCGTTATATGTAACATATTCAATTAAAGGTAACAAACAGGGCCGTTCCGTTATACTTTTAGGCCTTGTGCAACTAATATTTTGAGGCCTCTTTTTTTTATTACGATAGTTCGAAGGGACGATTGCAATACTTAAATAAGTTGAATTGATTTATCTACAATAAGTTTTTTTTTCTTTTCTGTAGGTGGAATAACATGCTGCTAAATGTTTGTGAGATTAAAAAAAAATAAGAAATTGGGTTGTTGTCTTTTTTTTTGGGAAAAAATCAAAATGGGCTACTGCTATAATTTTTTTTTGGGAGGGGTGGGCTAAAAAAGGTTGCAAATGCTGATAGTGGGATTCGAACTCAAATGCCCTTACCAACTGAGCTAACAAAACAATTTGTTTTACTTTACAATTTATAATATATATATACATATATATATATATATATATATATATATATATATATATATATATACATATATATATATATATACATATATATACATATATACATATATATACATATATTTATATTATAAAATCTATACGAGGCCCACAAAATTTCGAGGCCATGCACGTTTTGGACAGGCCATGGGCCGGCCCTGGTAACAAACCTTATAAAGGTAAGATTTATACTAAAATGTAACATTTAAATCAAATGTCATAGTTTTGTTATCAAGTGTAACACTTAGTTTCACTAATGAACCAATGTTACCTTAGAAAAAAAAAGTTACATTAGAGCTAATGCAACGACCACAAATGTAATCCCTAAAATGTGTTACCTTTTCCCCTAATGTAACATATTTTGGTGATAATGTAACGTTTTTGGGTGATACATTATTACCTATCTTGGGCTACCTCCCAAGCAACGCCTTTGTTTTATAGGCATGACTTATTCTCAATCTCAATTCCTTATCTATCAGACATCGTCAAGGCACTCAACAACCTAACATATTCATGTGCACACATCTTACACAAGACATTATATCACACTAATAAATTGAAAATATATAATATAGCACTTAAAAACCTTTTCAATTTATCAAATAGTTGAGCATGACTCTCTGATGGATGAATATAATACCACCAGTTCAGTTTCACTAGTGGCTTCTCAAAATAATAGTCAAAAGGATCAAGATAATCACCATTACCTTCCAAATTGCAAAAGTTTGTCTTTATTACTTCTTGAGCCTTAGTGGGTGGTTCTAGATATGGTTCATCAACAGGGGAGTTCAGAATAAATGCATCGGATGGAGTAAGAGACACAACACATTAAACCTCATGCGTCGACTCATGAGATTCCATGTCAGGAAGCACTAGACCATCTTCTCCGTTGTCAAAGAAACTATCGTTATCTGCAAACAATCCCTCCTTGTTCTGAACATCATTATAATGTTGAAACCAACCAGGAGGGAATGAATTAAGCGCAATGACTTCGACAATATCTTCCATTCTTGCATCCTCCAATGTCTTTAGGAATGACGGGATGGGTTGGCTTTCTTTATCAACTTGAGGATCGAGCATCTGCTCTAGAACATGAAATCTACTATGGATTAAGGTCACAAAGAGGAATCTACAAAATCCTAGAAATAATCTCAAGTTGTTGTACGTGCTAGAAGAAATCAACAATATTCGCAAAAGAATCAATACGAATTAATATGAATTAAACAATTCAAGAATATAAATCTTACAACTTTATCAAACCAAAGCTTCAATCCACAGACGAAACGGAAGAGTTTAGCACTCCATGGCCATGGAGGCTCCTCTCTAAGGTTCTCTCAATTGATAATCTCAAAGTGCATAAGTTCCCTCAAACAAAATCCTAAAACGTCTTTTAAAATAACATAAAAGAGTCGGCCTGATGAATTTTATAAAAACCTAATTAACGAGATAATAAGTATGTCAGCAGATTCGACTTACGACAAAAGGCCGCAAGACGGCCAGGCGATTGCGAAATCGTTCGTCTGAGCTTCGAGCCGTGGGGCGTCTAGCTTGGCCGTGGGGCGGACATAATGTTCACGACGATTTTTCTCTTTTGAATTTGGTCTTTATGTCAAAACAAAAGTTGTAGATCTCAAAAAGAGCTTTCCAACATATCCTTATAATAATCAATTGGATCATCGAGGCCTCCATAAAGTGCATTACAAGTTCAGTCTGTCAGGCGACAACTTCTTCTGACTTGTTCTTCACTTAGGCTCTCGGAATTCGAATCCACTCATGTGCTCTTCACTTTTCCGCCTCCTCTTCACTCTTCCTTAATCCATGAGCGTTCTCATGGAATAATCCATAAAAGCTTGTAGATTCCGACTCTACCAACAAAACAAGTATAAATGCAAATCTAGCCTAAGCCCTGCATTGTATACATCTCAATCATGCTAAATACATCCTAATATGCCTACCTAAATGTGTACTATCAGGACAACTCTTGGATGTTACATGGTTGTCTTCGGATTAACCATGGTTGTCTTGGTTGTGTTTTGATGTTAGTTACAACTCTTGGATTTTTATGTATTCAATGGTCATGTTTTACTATTTTCATACATCTGATTTTAGTAATTTTCTTACCTCTGTTCTTCTTTGTCTACTTTATTGCATGGTCTAATAGATCTTAATTCACGCCTCTCGTGTTTAGTAATGTTGTTCTAATTTTGGTAAACGTCATATGATCTGAACTTAGTATCAGTTCTTTTGATTGGCCGTGTCTTCTATGGGTAAGGAACTTCTCTCTTACTACTCAAAATCAGTGACAATTTAAAGCCACAAAGATTTAGTTAAAAAGGGTGCAAAATCAATTAGTCGAGTGCCAGTGCCATGATTTATGACAACACAAAAAATATGCATGTTTATGTTGTTTTTGAGTTTTATGACAACAAAAAAATCCGCAAAGAATCTATGATTTATGACGGCAAACAATCAGATCCATGTATTGTAAAAAAATATGCATTTTCTAATGTTGTTTTTGTTGTTAATACTATGTTTATGATAGCAAAAACATGCATGACAGCAAAAAAAAATCTACATTTTCTAATGCTTTTACTAGTATCAGTTCTAATGTTATTTTTATGAGCTATCAGCAACCACAATAAGCTGTAAAAATAGAAGAATAGCAAAAAACCGACAACAACATAAGCTGTAAAAATATGCTGTAAAAATAAACTATAAAAATATGACAATAACAAAAAAAAAAAAGGGCTTTTGAATCACAACTTTCATTTACTTCAATTTAAACATGATGGTTACACGTGACAACTTCCTCTAAATCAGGCTGAACTAAAAATAGAAAAGAAATTTCAATACAAATACAAGTGCCAAAACACCAAAGATGATACAAATACAAGGGCTTTTGAATCACAACCTTCACTCTTCTCTAGTTGCATACGATAAGTATTTAACTTTCCTTTTATTTTCTTTTATTCTTTAAATGAAAATGTTAACACATTTAACCGGGGGGTATTTCGCAAAAAAAATACGAAACCTCATGGGCATTTGGCGAATTATCCAAAACTTTTGTACATCTGACAAATTTGCCCTTACCTCAAGGGTAGGGCTGTGCAGAAAAATACGACACGGTTGACCACGATACAAAACCGCAACAGAACGATACGAAAAAACACGAAACGATATAGATACGACACGATTATGACACGAAACGGTAAAACACGACAATAATCGTGTCGTGTTCGGATCGGCATATTTCCCTTGTCGGATACCCGACACGACATGGTATTTTTTTTAATATTAATATTATGTGATTAAAGTACAAATAGAATAAATGTCTTAGGATATCACAAAACTCATTTTGCTCAATTGGTTTGTGGTTGCTTCTTGCGTGTGGAATTTTTTTATTTTATTTTTTTGATTAGAAAAAAATTCGGGAGAGACAAAACTCTACCCGAAGGCACCCTTTCGAATGAGGTCAAGAAAACCAGGATCATTATAAATATTAGTACCCCAGGCAGAGTGGCAAAGGTGAAATATAGACTAGACATCTGGGGATCGAATCCGGATTTCCCTTTTTTTCCCTAGGCTTTTCGTTTTTTTCTATTTCTTTTTAATTTTGTCTAGGCGAGAATATACACGGTCTTCTTCATCAAGCTTCATTTCTTTTTTTGCCCTCTCGCTCTCGCCACCCTCTCGCGCTCGCCTCTCGTAGACTGCCGCCCAGCCCATGGCTCGCCCCACTGCAAGTCTTCTTCCTCAGTCTTCGTATTCTTTTTCGCCCTCTCGCTCTCGCAGACTCGCCGCCCAGCTCACAGCTCGCCTCTCCTCTGTAACAGGAATAATGTTCCTGGCTATCTCCTCCTATGCCTTCTACTTTCAGCTTCAAATCCGGGTGTCATTATCTGAATTTCGTGTTTGTACTGAGCTCAACCATATAGTTTTATTTGGGCTTTTATGTTCCTTTCTGTAGTGGGCCCTAAGCCCTTTTGGGCTTTTATGTTCCTTTCTGTAGTGGGCCCTAAGCCCTTTTAGGATGCTTTGCTTATCCTCAATCAAAGACGCTCATCGTCCATCTCTATATGTAATCACCCAGACTACTGTAATCATGAATCAATATCAAACTCAATTTCTCAAATCTCTCAAATACTCTCTGAATTACAATTTCATCGGATTACCTTCGAATCGGCTTCTCTCTTGCTAATAAGCTGGTTTCTAGGTCCCGGTAAGCTCGGCTTCGAGGTCGCTATCGATCTTCTAGCCTGAGAATCTATCCCCATTCTTCAATTTCTCTATCGAGCCATCAACGAACGGAATTCCCGTCTCAATGGTATCAGAGCCAGTCGAGTTCTCGGCGGATTCGTCCATGGAGGAGGAAGATTGGACGGATGAAGAGTTAGAAGCTCTGGAGAAAGTGAAGCAGAGTTTGACCTCGTGTATCCATGAAACGCAGTCGGCAAACAAGGAAATAAAAAGGGATCGGGTGGAGATTAAACAGCGTATGAGCAGAATTGAGGCAATGATCGCATCTATGCTACCGGAAGGGAAATCTGCTGAGATCCCAACAAGATCTCAGGAGATCGATGCTTCAGTCGATGGTTCATCGACTGCGCCCTCAATGGATCCTTCGGATCTGCTCAAATCGGACCAGCAGACCAATTCAATGGAAGATCTCCTTCTTCAAGCGCCCGAGGAAGTGCCTAAACCAGTAAGTGATGATCTAGTCCATCCCGCACTTGCAAAAGAACTCATCAATTCAAACGCTCACCAAGTATTCGACAAATTGTCTGCACCAACAAAGAGCGAGGAGATCGAGATTAATAAGGAAATGAATGAGAATCTCCGACTACCAAGCTTCTTCGCAGGTAATTTCCTAATTGATAGTGTTCAAGTTGCAACAAATTATGGTGATAAGCTCCTGTGTTTTGATCCGGGAGGTGAGTGTGTGTTGGTTACTGGTTATGTTTTGCCGAGGGAAGGCATGATGAGTGGTTCAGTTGAACCTGTCTTAGAGGGGCTTCGATCATGTGAAATGATTTCGATGATTTATGGGTCGACTGATTTGTGTAAAATGCAGCTTGTTTTTTTATCCTGGAATAATAGCCAAGAGAGTCAATGAGTTCAGCCCTCTTGTTGAGAAAGCAAGTATGCTTGCCTTAGAAGAATGGGGAAACACTAGAGTTATAGCTTATGGATATGATGAGGTATTGCTCTTTGATTCTGGAGGACAAGTGACAAGGGGATCAATGCAAAAATGGCATCAGCATACAAGTTATAGAGTACCCTATATTGAGACTTCATATCTAGTCTTACATCCCTCGGATGCTATGAAGTCACTACGTGATGCACATGCGGGAGTAGGGATTCTGATTTTTTATCATGAAGTTAAGGAGTTTATGCTTAGTGATATGTTTTTTGATCCAGGAGGTAATTGGGGAGGAGTTAAAGTTTTGAGGAGAAAGTTAACAAAGTATGATGAAATGGCAACTTTGAAGGCTAATTTGGACTATATTACTACTTATGTTGCTGGTCCTTGTATTGCTGAGCTGCTTTCCCACGCATCAACCACAACTATGTTCATTTTGATCCTTGAGGACAAGGATCCCTCAAGGAGGGAGTATTGTGAGGGAGGTGCTGAAACATAAAGTATGAACGAGAAGGCACTCATTGAATGGTACCAGCAAACTGAAGTTGAGGGGAGTTTCCTTATTGCCATGTTGTTGCCTCAGTCCCCTCCACTAATGATGATTTTAGCTGCGAAATCAGAACAATATCATCTCCGGTTCATATGGCTTTATGAATTAACTAAGAAGTTTATGGGGCTCACTAAATGTTCGAATCCTTGTCATGAAGAGATGATACATCAATTTGTTTAGTTGAGCATGACCGCAGAGCCGTCGGAAATTGATGTTTATCAATTTGCCTAGCTCATCCCCCTTCTCCTGAAATTGCTATTGTTGCTCTACCGTGGGCTGCTCATCAAATGGATGGAAGGTGCTACTTCCTTTGTTTTCGATCCCGGAGGTGGAGAATGGCAAAGCATTGACAAGGAGCTATCTAATACAAAGTTCATGGTTGCTGCTCGCTGTTCAGGTGTAATTAGTTCATTCCTATTGCTGCTGAATTTATTAATTTTCCTCTCCCATAAGTTGTTCACCCAATGCAAAGAAAGGCATGCTTATATGCTTGAGACCACGTTTCGCATACCATATTTCTCTCCTCAGCTTGGCAAGGGCCCGTTCGAGGTATACACGTTGGCAATTGCAACTGCAACACCCTCAGCCCCATGCTTTCGGGTTTGCTGTCGCCAAGCTCTCGAGTTTGTTTGGAGAGGGGCTGCAAGAGCTTCTTTCTTCGTTTTCGATCCCGGTGGGAAAGGCACACAAACTGACAGAAGAAAGTGTTGTTTTCTGGTGGGTTTTCACCTTGAAGAAGGGAGTATTACTATTGATCATTGAGGACAATGATCCTTGAAGAAGGGAGTATTGTAACATGAATAATGTTCCTGGCTATCTCCTCCTATGCCTTCTACTTTCAGCTTCAAATCCGGGTGTCATTATCTGAATTTCGTGTTTGTACTGAGCTCAACCATATAGTTTTATTTGGGCTTTTATGTTCCTTTCTGTAGTGGGCCCTAAGCCCTTTTGGGCTTTTATGTTCCTTTCTGTAGTGGGCCCTAAGCCCTTTTAGGATGCTTTGCTTATCCTCAATCAAAGACGCTCATCGTCCATCTCTATATGTAATCACCCAGACTACTGTAATCATGAATCAATATCAAACTCAATTTCTCAAATCTCTCAAATACTCTCTGAATTACAATTTCATCGGATTACCTTCGAATCGGCTTCTCTCTTGCTAATAAGCTGGTTTCTAGGTCCCGGTAAGCTCGGCTTCGAGGTCGCTATCGATCTTCTAGCCTGAGAATCTATCCCCGTTCTTCAATTTCTCTATCGAGCCATCAACGAACGGAATTCCCGTCTCATCCTCGCCCCACTGCCCGTCTTCTTCCTCAATCTTCCTTTTCTTTATCTTTTTGGATCGTCGGTTCATACTTTGATGAGTATGGTTGAAGCTCCTTCTGTGAGATTGAGTCTTATGGTTTCTCTCTTTTGAATTCTTTTAGATTTGAACTGGTTTCTTCTGCGATATTTGGGTTTCGGTTGGGTTTCACATGGGGGCGGCTTGGGGTTACTGTAGGATGTCAGTTTCCGGTGCCAAATCACGGGATCGGCTTCTGGTTTGTGGTGGTTGAGGAGTTCCGAGGGTGGTGGCGGGTTTAGGGCTACTGCTAGGGTTTCTTTCCTTTCTCTCTTGTTTGGAATTGGGGCTGGACATTATTTTATTATTTATTTTTTTATTTCCTTCAGTGTAAATGTTTATTTTCTCAACCTAAACGGGTATCTGACACGGAATCGTTTCGTGTTTTCTTGTCGGATACCCGATACTTATCGTGTCGTGTTCGGATCGATGTTTTCGCTGTTATCGGTTTCGCGTATTCGACATACTGTGTCGTGTCGTGTTGGATACCCGATTATGCACAACCCTACTCAAGGGTACCAGGCGAAAATTCGATTAAAAAATTTTGATATTGAAAATATGGTGTCACTATTGTTGAACCCAGACGTGAGCCCTTCGGCATTTTTCCAATATACTCCTGAATTTGGTAAATAAAGAGCTAAAAATTCCGTGAGCCAGGATTCTCGGCAGTGAGTGCTAAAAAAATTTCGTGTTTTTTGGTGTATACGGAGCACTTATTAAGAATATATTTTTTAAAATATATTGAAAAAAAACCCCTAAAATTGTGATTTTTAAAAGGTTTTTTTGTATTTAAATAGTTGAGAGTAACAAAAAAAAAAAACAAAAAAATATAGAAAAAAAATCACGAAGAATTATTTTTAAAACAATATTGAAAGAAAAAGGTTAATAGCATAATTTAAACATAAATATGACATTTTTTTAATAAAATAGTTGATAGAAACAAAAAATATAGAGAGAATTCAAGAAAAATTAATGATATAGTAAAACAAATAAAAAGTGAAGAAGTTGAGATTTGAAACCAGGACCTTTTCATTTTGATTTTGATTCTTTCTTTCTTTTATTTACCACTTGAGCTAGATTGCACTCTTGTCCTAAATATCATTTAAAAATGTTATATTAACTTAAAAATACTAAATATATGGGGGGAAAATTATTATTTTTTGTATTTTTTTTACGCTAGGCCGGGGGCTGCTCGAGCACCCCCAATCACCCCTTGATTACGACACTGACTACCAGCAAGTCCATTCCGGTTAAACCATTCCGCAATGGTTTTTCCAACATACTTTTTATGTGTTATTTTCGCAACTACGCCAAAATTATAAGGCTTCAACTAGTTCAGCACCCGCACCGTGTGCGGTTAAATTTAATATAAATACCCGTTCAGAAAGTTAATTAATTTATTTCAACACTTTTGAATTGTTACACAATTTAAATAAAATTACCATTGATTCTTATTAATATATTGAAAGTATTATCAAAATTTTATATAATTATTATCAAAATCTTACAAAATTGGGTAAAATCTTTCCAAAATATACCCGTGTCTAAAAACTTATGAAAACGATTATCTTAAAATTGATTAAGGTGGAGATAAAAAAAAAAGATTGGTTAGTACTATTAAGATAAGGAGAAGATGTCATATGTGACATTCTACTTATCATTTATTATATCTATTATATATATCTTCTAAAATTGGTTACATATTTTACATAAGTAAAATCTTATCTTATATAATAGGTAAAATCTTATCTTATATAGTATTTAAAAGGGGCGTTTTGCAAAATGGCCACGAAATTGGACCTAATTTGCGAAATAGCCGCGTTTTGGGACAAATTAGGGAAATAGACGCAAAATCGGGGCCGGATCAATTCGACACCTTCGGAGGCGGTTGCGGAGGTGGTGAGCTCGCCGGATCCGAGATCTGGACTCAAATCGCCGGCGTCGAGGAGGCCGGAGAGGCCGAGCTCGGAGATTGATTACTCTGGCTCGCCGGATCCATGGCGATCGAGGAAGGTCGAGCGAGGCGCGGATCTCAGATCTGAGCCGAGGTCGAGCGAGGCGGAGCGAGCAAGCGAGGGAGGGATGCGGCGGTGAGCAAGCGACAGAGCGAGGGAGGGATGTGGTGGTGAGCGAGGGAGGCCGGAGCGACGCCGGAGCGACGGAGCGAGGAAGGGTCGGCCGCGCATCTCTTCTTCGCAGAATCGGGAGGAAGAAGAAGATGTTTTGATTAAATTACAAAAATTACCCTACAAATATGAGAAATTAAAAAAACTAGCTATATTTTATGATGTGATCCATAATTTATATTTTTGTTTTTATTTTTGCACAACAAAATGTTATATTTGCACAATATACAATTATATTTACACAATTTACGGTTATATTTGCACAACAAAATGTAAAATAAAATTAAAAAAAAACTAAACTCGGATCATATTTGCATAAAATAAGATCATGTTGAGAATAATTTCACAAGTCTCGATTGTCGTGCAACTCTTAAAACAGAGTCGTGCAACTCTTACAACAGAGTCGTGCAACTCTTAAAACAGAGTCGTGCAACACTTACAACAAATTCGTGCAACTCTTACAACAGAGGCGTGCAACTCTTACAACAGAGTCGTGCAACTCTTGCAACATAGTCGTGCAACTCTTACAACAGAGTCGTGCAACTCTTAAAATAAGGTAGTGCAACTCTTAAAACAGAGTTGTGCAAATCTTACAACAGAGTCGTGCAACTCTTGCAACATAGTCGTGCAACTCTTACAACAGAGTCGTACAACTCTTAAAATAATATTGAGAGAAAATAAAATCATATTGAGAACAATTTCACAAGTCTCGATTGTTGTGCAAAAAATAACCTATTGTTGAGCAAAAATAAGAGTAAGTTGTGCAACATAGTCTTGCACTGCATTTCATTCTCCTACTAACAAAGTACAATTTACTCTTACATGAGAGTCGTGCAAGTCTGAAAACAAGAGTCGTGCAACTCTTAAAACAGAGTCGTGCAACTCTTACAAGAGAGTCGTGCAACTCTTACAACAGAGCCGTGCAACTCTTAAAACAAGAGTCGTGCAACTCTTAAAACAGAGTCGTGCAACTCTTACAACAGAGTCGTGCAACTCTTACTACAGAGTCGTGCAACTCTTAAAACAGAGTCGTGCAACTCTTACAATTTGTTGTGAAAAATATAATATATTTTTTTCCGCTTTTTTTTTCGTTTCAGAATTTTTTGTCGTGCAAATATAAGAGTACGATGTCCAAATATAATCTTATGTTGTGCAAATATAACATTTTATTGTGCAAAATGCAATATGTTTTTTTTTCGCTTTTTTTTTCCATCCCAGCATTTTTTGTTGTGCGAAAAATAACTTTACGTTGTGCACATATAACAATTTGTTGTGCAAATATAAATTTTGTGCAAATGTAAAAATAAAAATATAGTAGATGTGAATTACATAATAAAATATAGATATTTTTTGTAATTCCCATATTTATGGGTTCGTTTTTGTAATTTCCCAAAAGGTCTTCTTCAACCTCCCTCCCCGTCGTCCCGGCCCCGATCTGGAATCAAACCCGACTCATTTGCTCCGGCCTCGCTCCCTCGCTCCCTCCGCCGCGCGCTCGCCACCGCTCGCTCGAATTCCGTTTTCGATTGAACTAGATCTGAAGCCGATTGAATTAGATCTGAAGTCAAATTTGAGCGAGCGAGACATCGAAGATTGAATTAGATCAGAATTTCGATTGAATTAGATCTGAAGTCAAATTCCTTCAGTCGCCTTGCTTCAGATCGAGGCATCGAAGCTTCCGATCCGGTCGCCCTCGCCGAAGTTCTGCACGCAGCCATGGCTGCTGTCGAGGGAAGCCACAAATCTAATTCGACCTCAGATTGCTACCTCGCTCTCGATCTGCTCGCCTCGCTCGCTCGCCGTCGTCCATGGCTGCTGTCGAGGGAAGCCATAGCCTTGGCTTCAATCGCCTTGCTTTCAATCGGATCTGAGCGGGGGAGGAAGAGCGATGATGAACAACAGAGAGGAATGGGGGCACGAACGGGATTAGGTTTTAGGGGTATTTATTGTGGCCATTTTGCAAAATTGTCCAAATATGCGTCTATTTCGCAAAAACGTCCAAAAAAAGTGCCTATTTCGCAAATTTTTTCTGTTTAAAATTCGTTAATTTCTTCTAAATATATATCCATATCTAATCAAATTGGGTCAAATTTTATCTTATGAATATATAGATATATTGATTAAATAGATTCAGAATAAAACTTTATTTTATGCATATAGTAATTATTAAATCTTATCTTAAATAATAATTTGGTTAATATCAATATATCCATATCTAATGGAATTGAGTCAAAATTTATCTTATGCATATATAAATATATTGATTAATTGAATAAATATATCTAATTTTATCTTTTACATATATTAATTATTTCATTCAAAAAATATGATTGGTTCATATAACTACTTTTAAGGAGAAGCCGTCACGTGTCTCATGCGATTTCTCCTTTATTATATATAAAAAATATAAAATAAAATATAATATAATTGATTTGTAATGTTCGGCGCCAAATAGTCAAATACTCCGTATAATTTTAAGATCGAGGTCAAATAGAAAAGAATATTTGTGTTTAAATATATTGGAGAGGAATTTAGATTTGTTATCTAATTAGGCATTTTTAGTAAAAGAAACCTAAGAGGAACAAAAATTATATATAAAAAACAAGTGAGGTTAAAAGAGTTTGATCTTATAATCTCAATAAATACCCCTAAAAAGTAGTAAAAATTATTAAAAAAAGTTTGATCTCATAATCTCAATAAATACCCCTATCGTTGATTTCGTTAAGTTTAGAGGAAAAAATCGATAAATTATCAAAATACCCTTATTATATGGAGATGCGATATTGGATGTGGAGAGATTTAAGCATGGATTGAAGGGGCTAGTATAGGACCGTAAAGATAGGAGAATAGTGAGTGGTGACAAGAAAAAATAATATGTATGTATAGAAGTAATTTTGGTTTTTCAAAAACATTTAATGAAATCTTAACGATACATAGAGGTGGGGTGGTCTTTGATAAAAAAAAAGCTATATAAAAGAGGTGATTTTTTACAATATTGTTTTTATGGGGTGGTTTTAAACGATAGACCTACATGGTTTTTCTGTCGTTTACCCTATAACTAATGGGTGATGGGAATAGTGAGGATAAAAAATGAGGAAACTCTCTCAACCAGGTTACGTTACTTACAATCTTAAAATAAAATAAGGTAGGGGGTACCACCCATCGTCACTGATAGATTACATAGGTCTCATATTGTATAGTGGGCTAAAAGCCCATTAATGCCCAATACCTTTGTAACATATATATATGTTATATCAATGAATGGAAACCCTCAAGGAGGACATTACAATCAATCTCATGATCTCACATGGTATCAGAGCGGAAAAGCCAAACGGCCCGACTCTCGATCCTGGGCTGACCCGATGTCCAAGTGTCAACTAGAGGCGAAATACGACCGTAGTTGCACTTGCGAGGGCGTGTTGAGAATGTGAAGAGACCAAAGAGTCCCACATAAGCCTTAGTATATAAACTAGTGGGTTACTTCTCCTATTGCCAATTGATTTTAGGATGGAACCCCATTCGGCTTATGTACTAGGCTATTACATAACACGCAGACACGACCCCCGATCCCGAGTCCCAACGGACTTCAGTATGGTATCAGAGCGGAACTTGTGACGAAAGAGCCACATACAGCGAATGACATTCGCCTCAGGAGGGCGAGGAACAAGAACCCAAGTACCATTCTTCGTAAGGGCCCTGTATTCGTTGAGCATAACCGCCTGCCAATTCGGGTCGATGAGGGATGTTTTGTGGGAGGTGGGAACGGGGGAGAGGGAGGTATGGGTGGGGGCAGAGGGTGAATGGGAGTCGGGATCGGTAGTGCTACTGATTGATGTCAAGTGATGGCACAATTGGGAGGGACCGAGGGAGGGGTAGCGCACAATACTAATTCAGCCACAATTAAATAACATTATCTACTTTCAATAAGATACACACACATACAGGGGCGGATTCAGGGGTCCTCGAGCACCCCTGGCGGAAAAAAATAATACAAAAATAATAATTTGTTTCCATATATTTAATATTTTTAAGGTAATATAACATCTTTAAATGATACTTGAAACAAGATTGGTATCTAGCTCAAGTAGTAAAGGAAGGAAGGAATAGGAATAAAAATTAAAAGGTTTTGGGTTCAAATCTAACCTCCATAACTTTTTATTTGTTTCATTATATCATTAATTCTTCTTGATTTATCTCAATATTTTTTTATTTCTATCAACTATTTCATTCAAAGATGTCATATTTATATTTAAATTATACATTTAACCTTTTCTTTCAATATTGTTTTCAAAGTAATTTTTCGTGATTTTTTTCTATATTTTTTGTTTCGCTTCTATTTTTTGGTTACTCTCGATTATTTAAATAAAAAAACCTTTTAAAAAATCACAATTTTAGTGTTTGTTCAATATGTTTTTAAAAAAATGTTCTTAATAGGTGATACGGGGTTAGCCGCAGGATGGCCCGATCTTCGACAATCAAACAAGAAACTCAAAGAAAAACAAGAAACGCAAGAACCTTGATCAAGATGATCAAGATTCGACCAAGAAACAAAGTAGACGCAACAAGAACTCAAACGAAAGATGCAAGACTTGATAAAGAAGATGCAAGAATTGAAAGACACGTCCGATAAGGATTGAGTCGATCTATATAGAACAAGATAAAGACCCCAGACTTCCTCAGAGGGTAGGAACCAATACCAATGACTATATAACCCGCCTCTACAACCCTACACAACCAAGCGGACAACTTGGAGGCACAAGGAGGGGGCTCGTGGATACTAAGATCACCAAGTCTTGCGAAGTTGATGAACACAAAGCAAACCAAGCTGAAATAGATACCAATTCGTGAATGATGAGCACAACTCTAATCATCCAACAATTACTCAATGTGTTTCACACAATTTGAGAAGACTAATTCTATTCATAATGTTCTCATTGATTACAATAGGAGAAATCGACATTATATAGGCCTCTAAGGGCTGATGGGCCGATTTATCTAAAGGAATTAATAAAAACTAATAACTTGAGGAATTAATAAAATAACATCTAAAGTTTCCTAAAATAATTTAAGTAAAAATAATACTAAAAATAGTAGCATAAAGGAGCTGATTTTCGTTTCAAACAGTACAGCTGCAAAGGTGTTGAGTTTCGACCAATCTCGAGGTCGAATCTGGAAAAACCTTCAACAACAAAGTTGTAGATCTCTTCGTCCTCGTTCCAACAAGGTATGACACGCCTCAATCCGATTAATATTGAATCTGTACGGCTCGTTTTATTGAGACGTCGAAAAGCTGTCAAATATTCTGAACGAGTATAAAACGTCATTTGCACCATTGGATCTTCTCTCAAGGTGGAACCTTCTTCTTCCTCTTGAGAAGGACATTATCCGAAGGTGTCTTGGATGGTCCCGCATCAATCTCCCTTTCTTGAAAAGGATTCGTCCTCGAATCCAAGGTCGCATATGATTCTGCAAATGCATCCACACGAGCTCCTGGATCGAAAACCGCATGCCCATGGAAACTCATCTCAAGACCGATTGTTGTAGGGATTGACCATTCCGTGATGGTTATTGTCTCAGCTTCATCTACAAAATCAAGAAAAGAAACTTTATCAGTGCATAATTCAAATTTCATATCATCTTCATTACGTTCTAACTTAATATGCACTTTAGCTTGGGCATTGATTCCTAAGTTTCCATCCAAAGCTAGCAAGTTTTCATCATTTTTCAAGGCTGGATTTTCAATTAATTCAAGGCTAGTAATAGGAGAAGAATTTGAACCATCAGTGATCATATTAGAAACTTTGCCCTTTTCTAAGCATTTAGTATGACATAAATCTTCTCTTTGATTATTATCACAAGACATAGGTTGAACATTTAAAACTTTACTAACAATCAAAGAATCATCATGCTCATATTCAATGCAATCTTCATCATCATAGAGAAGTGAATTAACATCTTGATAATTATTAACAACATGCTCTACATGTTCAACAATAAGAGAATTATCTAGGCTAGAAGAAACTTTAAGTTGAGTAGAAATAGGATGAGTTTCTTCCCTTTCAATTGGTGGCACTTCATCTCTAGGTGCGACTCCTTGTCCAAACACCGTATTAGAGCCAAAACGCTTAAGCTCTAGTGTCGTAATGCTTTATCCAACTTAACCAATTCTTCATTGGTCCTTACCACATTCTCATTTATCTTAGCTAACTTCGCCATGAAGGTATTGTACCAATCATTGCCCTGGTTATTAGACATTGCAAATAAAAACAAACAAAGAACTATGTAAAGATTAGTAAAAATATAAACAACCTCACAATGTGTTTCGCTCACACTCCCTCTCTAATTGGTATGTCACGCTTGTTGGGGCAATCCGCTTTGGGAAAATCAACACTCAAGCAAAAACTCAACAATCAAAGTATATATATGAGAGAATGAATGAAACAAGACTCAAGAGTACTCAACAAAGGCTGTAAGCACTCGACAAAACAAAGAAGCACTCGATATAAGCAAAGAATGAACTCGACGTGGGCTGAGATCACTCGACACACACAATAAAGCACTCGACAAGAGCTACTGTACTCGACACAAACAAAGAGAACTCGATCCAAGCAAGATCAGTACTCGACTCAATCAACAGGGCACTCGATTAGCGAAAACACATGCTAGACAGTAGCAATAGGTACTCGACGCAGCAATGAGAGAACTCGATGTGGCTGAGATCTCTCGAAAAAAGAGCAATAAGCAACAAGAAGCACTCGAAATCAGGAGAAAGTGCTCGACAATGCTGTAAAATAAAAGCAAATAGAAGAAACACAAAGAAAGTTTAGAAATTTACCTCTTTTGATTGAAAACCTTAAGTTAGGATTTTGTAGTTGCAAGGGTAGGGTTTCAAGATTGTGTTTAGGAGGTAATGAATATATGTCGATCTAGGGCTGTAGAATTTCACCAAGATGATCCCTTGAAGCTTTCTTGCACTAGATCAATCAACACTTTTTTTTTTGACTTACTTTTTCCCCTAGGTGAATTTTATCCTCCCTAGGTCCAAGCCTTTGAATTTCTTTTTCTTTCTTTTTGGAATTTTTTTTTGAACCTAATGCAAGAATTTACAGTAATAAAAAAGGGAAAAACGAAAATAAAAAAATAATGGTGAAAGAAATAAAATTCAGCCCTAAAGAAATAGATATAGATAAGGGTTTGTTTATCTTTGGTAAGCAGATCTATCTATGCCTTTTGTGATATATGATAGATAATATGGAATTAATCTACCACAAAAATTAGAATTTTAAATAGGCACAAATAGATAAATGGAAATAGATAAAAGATAGAACAAAAGTTCCAAAGATAGAACAAATTAGGGTTTCTTGTAGTGTAGTAGGAATCGACCAAGCAATGGGGACAAGAACTGCCGTCGGCTAGGGTGTTGCACAAGGGCTGTGCACACGGTGGTCGACTCCACGGTCTCGGCTAGGCTATGTGTTTGGGCTAAGCAACCACAACAATCACAAACAAAAGATTAGTGCAATAATCAATTCAAGAATGCAAGAAGTAAAAGACCAAATCAAGAAAAGGACTCTTTTTGTGGGTTTTTGTGTTTATGAAAAAGAAAAGACTCAATCTTGATGTCGGAAACCAAAGCTCTGATGCCAATTTGATATGGGGTTAGCCGCAGAATGGCCCGATCTTCGACAATCAAACAAGAAACTCAAAGAAAGACTCAAGAAAGACAAGAAACGCAAGAAGCTTGATCAAGATGATCAAGATTCGACCAAGAAACAAAGTAGACGCATCAAGAACTCAAAAGAAAGATGCAAGACTCGATAAAGAAGATGCAAGAATTGAAAGACACGACCGATAAGGACTGAGTCGATCTATATAGAACAAGATAAAGACCTCATGCCTCCTTAGAGGGTAAGAACCAATACCAATGACTATATAACCCGCCTCTACAACCCTATACAACCAAACGGACAACTTGGAGGCACAAGGAGGGGGCTCGTGGATACTAGGATCACCAAGTCTTGCGAAGTTGATGAACACAAAGCAAACCAAGCTGAGATAGATACCAATTCGTGAATGATGAGCACAACTCTAATCATCCAACAATCACTCAATGTGTTTCACATAATTTGAGAAGACTAATTCTATTCATAATGTTCCCATTGATTACAATAGGAGGAATCGACATTATATAGGTCTCTAAGGGCTGATGGGCCGATTTATCTAAATGAATTAATAAAAACTAATAACTTGAGGAATTAATAAAATAACATATAAAGTTTTCTAAAATAATTTGAGTAAAAATAATACTAAAAATAGTAGCATAAAGGAGCTGATTTTCGTTCCAAACAGTACAACTGCAAAGGTGTTGAGGTTCGGCCAAACTGTAGGATGAATCTGGAAAAACCTTCAACAGCAAAGTTGTAGATCTCTTCGTGCTCGTTCCGACAAGGCATGGCACGCCTCAATCTGATAAATATTGAATCCGTACGACTCATTTGACTGAGACGTCAAAAAGCTGTCAAACTGTTGAACGAATGTAAAACGTCAAGCTTCCACCTTTGGATCTTCTCCCATGGTGGATCCTTCTTCTTCCTTTTTAGAAAGACATCATCCGAAGGTGTCTTGGATGATCCCGCATCAATAAGTATACACAAAAAAAAAATATTTCACGAAATTTTTTTAGCACCCCCTGGTCGAGAATCCAGGCTCCGCCCAACCCGCCGGGTTGGTGACCAGTCGGGTCAGGGTCCATGGGTTCAAGGGTCGGCTCGGGTTGAGGGTCAAGGTTAGAGTCGGGGAAAAGATAACCCATGATCCAGCGGGTCGACCAGCCGGGTCCGACCCGGGTCAACCCGTCGGGTCAATCCGCCATTTCAATTTTTTTTTTGAAAAATTTATTTTTAATAAAATAAATTTATAATTATTATGTAAATTATATAAATTATTCTTAGAATAATTCATAATATTACATAAACCAATATGCAATGACAATGTGGGACAAATGAACTCCCATTCTTCTCTTTTTATAGACTTGAAAGTCTTCATTTCATCCCCTCATTTCCAATGTAGGACAAACACTAGATCCCACATCGAAAATATGGGGTTAGAATGAGAATCCATGAAGTTATATATATGTAACCATTATCCTATTTCTCTCACTTCACTTATTTCCTACATTGGAAATTAAGTTGGAAATGAAGTTTGAGAAAAAATATATCCTCGTATTTTTTTCTCTTACATCTTACATTGAAATTATTATTGTGGATGAAAGAAGTGGTATCGAGATATAAAATCTTCCCACATTTTTAACACTTCATATCAAAGTGATAAGATGTGTTGTGACGATTTTATGTTCACATATCATTTATTTTTATTTTTTTAATAGTTAATTTTTAATTTTTTTTAAAAAAATAATGTGACCTATCGGGTCAACGGGTCGACCCGGCCTTGACCCAGTGTGTCGACCCGGCGGGTCGTCCATTTTCCACCCACTAGTGCCACGTGCCCGACCCGCCACTCCGACCCGCCGACCTGCTGACCCGGCGGGTGACCCGAACCCGCCAACTCGTCGGAACCCTGGGTCAGGGTTAGGGTGGTACCCCCCGGGTTGTCGACCCGGCGGGTCGGACTCGTGGCCACGTCTAGGTTGATTTACTTTGTCTTTCTTTTTGTGGTACAGATTTCATGTGAACGGTGACTGATTTGTCAAGTTAGTAGATGTCGTGAAATTGCGATCAATACATGTTGATTATGCTTGGAGTCCAAGTTGAGGTGTTCGCTAGTGATCCCTAGAGTTCTTTGTGAGCGTCGTCCGTTTGACGAGTTGGTTCGTTGATTCTGCTAGCTTGTATAGTAGTTACAGTGTAGATGACATGTACTTTAAATTCTCGACTTATTCATACTCTCGGATTCTCTAGACTTGTCTAGAGAATCGAATTTATCGCCTTATATATATAAAAAAAATGGAGTGTGTAATGTGGGCCTACGGACAGAAGGAGATTTGAGATGAAACATTGGGGGTGTGAAGATGTAGTTTGGTTGGGCAACCGACTTCAGTTTTAGGCTGTGTTCGGCAGCCTAGATTATAGGGATTTTAGGAGATTATGTCAAAACACAATCTCCTCGGGTTGGTGTTTAGCGGGGTATTTCAACAGATTAGGAGATGGAGATTATCCAGCTTTCATCAGATTTTTTTCAGAATCTTCCCCACCCAAGATTATGGGGATTTTGGGTAGATTTCACTTCAAATAGCACAATTTTGCCCCTCGTCTCCCACTGTTTTCCGATCTGGAGAGCATCCCCTTCGAACGAGCCGAGAAGCTTCACCATCTTCAACCCCTGTGAAGGAACGCTCTTCTCCTCTCCTCTCCTAGCGTTGGTCTGTCGATCGAAGTTTGGGGTCGCTGGCCGGTAACGGTGGAATGGGAGTCGATGTCGGCCTAGGTTACCCCAAACTTGAATAGTCGGACCAAAATTGGGGATTCTAGGGGATGCGAAGGTCGGTGAATGTGAACCCCTATGTGGAAGCTCCGGGCCGCCATTGATAGGGTTTGTGTTCACAAGTGGAGGAAGATCTTGGAGATGTGGTAACCGATCTGCCAACGTTTGCCAGTGCGCCTGAAGTGCTCGAACACGCTTGGTTTGTCCCAATTTCACTTTCACCTCCTGAAGCGCCCATTTGAGGATGGAGGCAGCAATTCCCTTCGAATTTGGAAAATTGAAGTTGTCGATTTGCTGAGTTCTTTAGCTGTCTTTGTCAGACTTGGAAGTGTTGTTGTGAGCCTAATTTGTCATGTTTTACACTTACTTTTATATCGATTTCTGCATGCATTTCATACATTTGGGTTAGAATAGTACATAATTTGTGTAGTTTATGTTTATTTTCAATATATGGAGGTCTACACAAGTTTTTGTTATATTTCGCAGAAATCGGACGCACTTTGGAGCTTAAAGGAAAGTCATGAAGAAGCTAAGAATGGTGCAGCCGGAGGAAAGCCCACTTTTCGCCATTCATCATTTTGAATCAAGCTTTGATGTCTTCATGAGAGTTGTAGACATCGAAAAGAGCTTTCCAACGCATGCTCATATGAGTCAATCAGACGAACGAGGACTCGGGAAAGTGTGTTTCAAGAACAGAGCAGAATGCTGAAAGCTGACAGAAGTACTCGACGTCGACCAATTTACTTGACGTCGACCAACTTTTACTCGACATTTGCTCCAGAGGACGAGATCGAGCACGAGCTGAGCATAGGACCACTCGAGACAACGAATCCTACTCGACGTTGAGGAGATTCCAGAACAGTCCGAGTCCGAGATCGAGGAGAAATCCGATTGAGAGGAGTTACTTGCAAGCCAAGATTCGAGATATTCTATCAAGATACATCAAGTTCTATCAAGAGAAGGAAGATCTATCCACATTAGTCCTATTTCCTTTTAGATATAATTATTTTGTTTCCAAATTTAATCATTAAGCTTTAGATAGATAAATTTAGATATAGATAGATATTTCTTTCCTAGATTAGCTAGGGAATGAAGCCTATAAATAAAGCCTTAGGGGCTGAGTTTTATTCATTCAATTCTAGTTCCAATTACACACATAGAGAAAGAGAGAGAAGGTGGAGGCCGATTGAGGTTAGAGAAGTGAGAGTGGGATTTGGCTTCGATTGGTCGTAAGCTTTCTATGATTTTATTAATGCAATTTAGTTCTTTTTTGTTATTGATGTCTTTATTGATAATGAAGAGCGAGTAGTCACCCAACTTCTAGGGTCGGGGTGAGCCCGACGGTAGCCATGTAAGGTGATGCGGTAAAGGTACAATCTTTTGATGCGATTTCGTCTTCTATCCCTACGAGCATGATTCTTTTACGAAAGTTGAAGTTGATCCTTGTTTGTGTTATTGAAGCGAAAGTGATCTTAATGCAACTTGGATTAATTATGTGAAAAAGGGTTAGTAACAATTAGGCTTTATGCGAAAGCCTCTATATTCCTATTTGTTAATAACGAGAGTTATTTGATGAAAAACATGATCTTTTATGCCTTTATGTGTTATTTTACATGGTTATCGTTGTAGTGTTGATGCCCTGATCTTGGAAGTCCTTAGTTTATTGATTTTATTTCATCAATTTCGTGTTCTGTCTTGCGAAAAGTTGCGATTTTTGTTTATGTGTTTACTCGAAATCAACAAAGCTTGGTCGACGTCGAGTTGGTTGGTCGAGATCGACAAGATTTCTTCTTTCGTTTTCTTTTCTGTTCGTTTCTGCTTTATGTTTTAGTCGACAGGGTGGTCGAAGTCGAGTACTTTACTCGAAGTTGAGGACTCTTCTGGTCGAAATCTGCTGAGATCTAGAACTGAAAAAGCGGGCGCTGACACGCTTCCTCGTGGATCGATCCTGACTACCTTCTACTACAGCGGGAGGAAGTCTTGTAATTAATTTGTGGAGATCAGAGAGTCAAATTTGGAATTTATATTTCATACTTGATTTTCCTGCAACAACAAGTGTTCAGTTTTATCTCCCCTTTTCTTGCCTAACATATGTTTGATTTATAGAAAATGTTTTCGATTTTGTCAGATGTGGTAGTCGATTTGAAAGTTTGAAGCTGGTTTGGTAGTGCTTACAGTTCACTGTAATGTGTTTCTCCCAAAATCGGTTTGAGTTCTACTAATTGCATTGCATTTCTGAATTTTCTATGTCGATTTCACCATCTGAAGTCGGTTTTGTAAAGATTGGAGTGGAGTTTTCATTATATGTCGCACAATTTCCTTTACTGCCGCAATTCCAGTACTTGTGTTTGCTGTTGAATTTCACCATTTGCTTCTGCTTTGCACTTCTTCTTTTGTTCTTTGAATGTACTATGTTGCATAAAAGATACCCCCCCTACGGTTGTCGGTGGTTGAGGATGGGAGAGTGGAGCAAAGGGTCACGAGGGAGGTGGGCAGGAGAAAGATAAGGGGGGGGGGGGGGGGGGGATTTTAGGGGCACAATAGTAATTTTCAACCTTTGAAATACACCACAATCTTTTACCCACCAAACATCTTTTAGAGATTTCCGTCATAAATAATCTCAATTCACAAAATCTCATTAATCTACCAAAATAATCTCTCCATCTCCTAAAATCTATAGAAATCCCATTAATCTACAGAATCTCAATCTAGCACCACGCATAGCCTTAGTTGCCGCTGCAGTTGCTTTTGCTTTTGTTTGATTGCCCCTCCCCCCATTATTATACGTACATAATATGGAGTACAATACTAGTTAATTATCCTGTTATTTCTACTTTCATCCCCGCTCGCCATATCAATCTACCTATATGCATATATAAAAATCGATGAATAACATTATATGTAACGCATCTATATAATATCTTAATTTAGAATACTTTCTGATGATGTGTCAACACCTCCTTAATTTAACATTTTTCAACTAATAAAAAAATACATTTACATTTGCCCCCTTTTATTTTCTTACCCATTTACTAACCATCTATATATCTATATAACATATTAATTTAGAATACTTTTTGATGATGTGTCAACACCTCATTAATTTAACATTTTTCAACTAATCACAAAAAAATACATTTACATTCCCCCCCCCCCTTTTTTTTTCTTACCCATTTACTGACCATCTATATATATATCTATATAATATCTTAATTTAGAATACTTTCTGATGATGTGTCAACACCTCCTTAATTTAAAAAATTTCAACTAATAAAAAAATTACATTTACATTTGCCCCCTTTTATTTTCTTACCCATTTACTAACCATCTATATATCTACATAACATATCTACAAAACATATTAATTTAGAATATTTTTTAATGATGTGTCAACACCTCCTTAATTTAACATTTTTCAACTAATCACAAAAAAATACATTTGCATTTCCCCCCCTTTTATTTTCTTACCCATTTACTAACCATTGGGTTTAATTCAAAACATTGAATTAAATCCAATGTCTACTATTAATCTATATAATATCTTAATTTCGAATACTTTCTGATGATGTGTCAACACCTTCTTAATTTAATATTTTTTAACTAATAAAAAAAATACATTTACATTTGCCCCATTTTATTTTCTTACCCATTTAATAACCATCTATAACATATTTATTTAGAATACTTTTTGATGATGTTTCAACACATCCTTAATTTAAGATTTTTCAACTAATAAAAAAAATTACATTTACATTTCCCCCCCTTTTATTTTCTTATCCATTTACTAACCATTGAGTTTAATTCAAAACATTGAATTAAATCCAATGTCTACTATTAATCTATATGATATCTTAATTTATAATACTCTTTTATGATGTGTCAACACCTCCTTAATTTAAGATTTTTCAACTAATCGCAAAAAAAACATTTACATTTGCCCCCCTTTTATTTTCATACCCATTTACTAACCATCTATATATCTATATCTATATAGCATCTTAATTTAGAATATTTTTTAATGATGTGTCAAAACCACATTATGTAAAGGCTCGGATTTTCAAATCCTAATTTTTCGGAAAAAGACAGTTAAAAATGAAATTAACTCGAATTTAAAACTCATTTAACGGATTCTGGCCGAAATATAAAAATTGGGGCGAATAATTTCCGTCGTTTTACCTCGAAAATTCAAAATAATTATTGGATGGCGATATCCTCTTCTGTTTTAAAAATCTAATTGATCAAGAAAGCGAGAATCGGAGAAACTAACATTCGGGAACCTATTTTCGGAATTTGAATTCGTGTATTCGGGATTTATTTCCAGATATTGGTTAACTTATTTCACACTCAATCTCAGACCCACTCCCTCCCCATACCCTACAATCCGGACCCATCCCTCTTCGGTTCACCTGCTCACTTTCACCTCGTCTTCACATCATCGTCACCCTCTTCATCCGACTTCACCATCACCATTACATTTTACCGTCACCTTCTCCATCACCCTCACTTCTTCATCATCAACACCATCATCCCTCCTTCACTCCACCACCATTATCTTCATCATTTGAGCTCCACACGCCACCACCGTCGCAGCTCCTCCTTGTCTCCACTGTACCACCACTGAACCCAACTACCTTCCTTACTCCTCGGATTCGAACAAACACCCGAGCAACACATCCACTTCCTCCTCTTGTCACCATCGCCACACTCCACGCCTCGGTGATCCTTCATCGTCATTGTCATCCTCGCCGCCTCCTCTTTCATCGAAGAGCAATCGCAGCCACCCCCGGAGCTCTCGGCGTCATCGACGAGCCTCCGAAGATCCCCCGTCCGTTTGATCATGAACCAACCTTCCGGTAAGCCATTCTCCCTCGTTTGCGATCCAAACCACTCTCGAGCCCTACCATCACGCTGAACCATGTCCAACGCAGGTCCGAAGAGCCACCACAAGCCTCCGACGATGCCCAGAACTCCGATCGAGAGCTCCGAAGTCACGAACTCCTTCGGTGAGCTTCCACCATTTCTTTCCGTCCTCGATTCGATTTTGTGCTTTATTCAATGGTTAAATTAGTCGGGAGTGAGTAAGGGCTAAGTGCGGGGCAATTGGGCAAGCTCGAGAGCTCCGGCGAGCTCGAGAGAGAGGTCCAGCGAGGTGAGTGAGCGTTCGGTGACGAGCGAGGTCGAGGGAGGCTGTATAACGAGGGTACGAGGCCGGGAGCAGCCAGTGCGAGTGTGGGAGATGGGAGAGCCAAGGAGCTGGGCGAGGCCGAGGAGCGCAGCGAGCTCCAGTCGCCGGCGAGCAACGTCGAGCAGCCATGGCGCGCCGGGCTGGAGCTCCGTCTTTTGAAATCGGAGGAAGAAGAAGATACATTGTGGGGCCTCCACTTTGTTTTGTTATATATTCAACCGGTTGGGTTTTTGTTTGCGGGTTTGGTTCGGTTCGGTTCGTTTCGGTTGGATTTAAATGGGTTCGGTTCGGCTCGAGTTTATCTGTAATTAATTAATTAATTAATGATATTTAAAATAAAATAAAATATTATTGGGGGTTTAAAATATAAAATTATTTGGACTTGAAGATTTAAAAAGAATTTGGGAAAAGAATTTCAAGGTTGGAAAGTAATTTAATAAATAAATTGAAAAAGGAATTTTACGAGTATTTTTAAAGGTCGGAATTCTTAAGTATTTGACTCGGAATTTGAAACGGTTCTGGAACTAACCTGGGAATTATACTTGTTCGGTGACTAATTAGCATGATGATATGATCGTTTGACTAACGGTATGATATGTGTGACTAATAGCATGACTTGTGGTGAATTATTATAAGAGATTAAATGTTGGATAATTATGACGATCTAGTAGGATTTTATATCACACAAATTATGTCTTATGATTTTGATGAACCATTGAGGTATATGCCGAAATGATGTATATGAACATGCGGAATTGGTTGAATGATTTATGTAGAACGATGTGGTCTTGAGGAGCGGATGATGCGATGAAATGACTTTCATAATATGTTACTTGTTCTATTGATTGAGGTGCGCTTGAGTGCTTAATAGTTGGATGTAGACTTATTGTATATTCCATTATGTACTAGGTGATACTCTGTGATTGTGACTACTGTGTGCTGGATTCTTCTATTGCCGATCTGCTAGCAAGATAAGTACCTCCGGGGCTTACTCAGCAACCAGTACCTCCTGCCTGATGTGTCATATAGTATGTAGGTGTTTCATATGCATAAGAGCATGTCATGTAGTATCATGCTTAGGAATTGCACTTACGAATGAGCATTCTTATTCTGTATGCGTTTGAATACAGAACGGCCGTTATCTGTGAGTCCTAGAGTCCTTGCTAGGGTCATATGGCAGCCCAGCTTCATCGGGTGTTGTCCTCCTCGAGTCATTTATATATATCACGAGATACGAGATGGGCATGAGATATGATATGATGATGAGATATGATATGATGATGAGATTTGATATGATTATAGCATCGAACTGGCCAGTCTCCACCTTGTCTGGAAGAGGGGTGGTGGTAAAAGGGGGATATACCGCTTGGTATTCTTTGTTAAGGCATTCCTCAATATTATGCACATATGAATTAGGAGCATGATAGTGTGGTTAATATTCCAGTACTGCATGAAGGCATCCTTTATTCTAGGTATAGGCGTATTATATGTCCTCAGCGCGGTCAGAGGACCCGCGGGCGGACTCTTAGCCTGACTTGGTGGTATAGTTTCAGGTATCCAATACACTGCTTGATTTTGTGTTGTTATGACGGGGTCTATTCATATGGCGGAGAGTGAGTGTTTGAAACCCGACTTCACCAGATTCATGCTTTTGAGATTTCTCCCTACCTATACTCCGTTTTGACCCGGCTCTGCCGTGGCACTGGTTGTATCATTTTCTGAACTCATGCCCTTTTTATGATGAATGATTTTTCGCGTTGTAGACTTAGGACAGGTATAGGGGTTTACCCCGGGGTCTCCAACGGACCTTCCGGATTTGGGTGCGAAATCCTACTTTAAACTAAAAACCTTCAGTTTCAAACCTTCAACCTGTACTCGGGGCGCAAGATCCCAACGAGGGGTTTCATCCCTCGAAACGTAACTCGGGAATCATAATCCCAGGCCGTTACACATTAGTCCTTAATTTAAGATTTTTCAACTAATCACAAAAAGATACATTTACAATGCCACCCCCTTATTTTCTTACTCATTTACTAACCATTGGGTTTAATTCAAAACATTGAATTGAATCCAATGTCTACTATTAATATATGTTTAAATCTTCATATATTATAATAATAATAATCTATATCAATATAATATACAGTATTAATTTGAAAACCTTTTGATGAAGGACAACTTTATGGTAAATATTTTTTTCCATTTTATTAAAAATTTCAAGTCGACCTTCATTATTTTATCCTAACTAATTTTATTAATATTTTATATTTATTAAAAATCGTGTCATGACGCGGGGATTGTACTAGTTATAATTGATTTTAGAAAAAATATCCTATGTAGCGCTTTGTGTTTGATTATAAGAAAAATATTAATAAAATAATATGTTATCATAGTTTATATAAAGTTATATAAACAACCCTCTATCTATCTATCTATCTATTAGTTAATTGATAAAAATATAAATAAAAAATATTTCTTAGTCATACTTACAAAAAATATTTATATCAAAATAATTAAAACATTATATATAGGTAGCCACAATCTATCCATGCATATATATTTTAGTAAACTAATGTAATAAATATTTATTACATATTTACTTAAAAAAAGAATATTAAAATATTTTTAAAAATCAGATTTCTTTTAAATTAGATGAGATTTAATTAATGATAGATTGGAAAAAAAACCGTTTACCTTGTAAATGTGACTTTTATTTATATTTTGAGAGAATGTAAATAAAGATATTTAGATTATATATAATCTATCGAACTATTTTTATTTATATCTATATGATTTTTTGCTAGAATAAATAGTTTATATTTATATAGTTAGTAAGATTAAAGAAAGCGTGTTTCCAGTCCTTCCCCAATGACATCATATCCACTTTTCCTCTCCTTTACATCTCTCCTCTGCAAAAAGCCGATCTTCCCCTTCTCTCTCCTCTGCAATTAATGCTCTTCTCTCCCCCCTTTTCATTTAATGTTTCCTATCTCTCTCTCCTCCCTCTCTCCTTTGCCACTACTTGCAAGTTGCAAGTCTCTTTTCTCTTTCCAATCCCTCTCACCTCTGCCACCGGTTAGTTTTGCAAAATTTTGAGCCCCATTGCTAGTTTTACAAATTTTGTAGGAGAGGTGTTATTTTTGCAAAAGCCGAACCGTTTTGGTATATTCAATACCAATTTCTCTAATACTAATGCATTAATGTATTCTTCGTGCACGGGACGGGACCCCAATCTATCTATGACTCTATTTGTTTTAATACAAGGAAATGAATTGAGATGCAGCTATCGATTAATGAAGATAACACCATCTTTAGAGCGTCCTTTCGGACGAGACTTCGCAGAATCGGATCATTAAACAGCAGATCATCAGCAGTGATGTTGTATGCCAGGTGCGCGACCCTGTCTGCAACAACATTAGATTCCCTGAAAACATGATGAATGAAAACAGAATTAAAGTACGAAACCAAGAACCGAGTGTCAGATTGGAAGAGCTCGATATTCCAAGGGCAGCTCCAATCACCCAAAAGAGAATTAACAACTTGCAAGTTGTCCCCCTCAATTAGGAGGTTTTGAATACCCAATTCTTTTGTCTGAAGCACCCCATTCCTAACAGCAAGTGCTTCCGCAAACACGCAGGAATTGTTATTACAACGGTCATTTCTGACAGCAACGACCTTCGCATTTGAATTCCGAATAACAAACCCGAACGCAACATTCTCCGAACCCTGCAAGGAGCCATTAAAGTTAAATTTAAAGGAGTTAGAAGGCGGATGAACCCATCGATGGGTGGAACATGCTGCTTGGGAGCCCCGATGTTGTTTAAACAACAAGGCGGTTTCCTAGGAGCATCAGGAAGGAAGGAATCAGAGGCAACAACGAAATGAGATTCCTCAAGCCATGTCTGCTTGGATGTAGTCATATGGATTTGAATTTGTTGAATCATGACATGTGCAGCATTGCCAACACCAATTGGTTTCGGAAGAACCACAATGCCCACCAAAGGAAGAACAAGTCGTATAACTCATCCTTGCTTGCCATCGAGTAGATGTTATTTAGAGCTGTGCTAAGACGATGGTCATCAAAGCTGCCTATATGCGAGGTTTGTAGGGGGCAAGCAATGCTATAAAGAACCCTTTTAGTAAAAGGACATTCGAGGAGGAGGTGTTGGGTTGATTCAAATTGAGAGTCATAGAAACGCATCCTGTAAATGCTTCAGGTTTTATAATAATAATTTAAAAATAAATAAAATAAAATGGATTTAAGTCGGAAAATTCGAATACTTGAAAGTCATGGTCTTCACCTTAAAAATTGTATTTTAAAATCTTTAAAACCGGTTTCCTGCTAAATTTTAATATTTATGCAAAATAGATTTTTGTTCCCGCTTTCATATGCCGAAAATTGGAAAATGATGTTCGGATTTCATTATTAAATTCAGATTGCAAAATTTAAAATTTAATTTGAACGAGTCGGGATAAGATCGAAAGAGAGCGGGTTTTGAGATTTTATTTCGAGTATTTTGAAAATTGAGTTTGGACCACACCAATTGTCTTCCTCCACTTTTTCCTGAGGTTATTTGTCTTCTTCCCCTTGGTTTCCACCAGACCCAACTCATCTCCCTCCCATTTCGTTCAGAGCACCACCCTGCAGCTCATACCAGCTCCTCTCTCCTTTCTTTCCCATTTTGGTTAAGCAGTCCTCACACTTCTCTTCCCCTCTTTTTCTCTGCCTTCACTCCTAGGGCAATCTCCCTGACAGGGTTGACGCCACTACAAGTCTAGCTACAAGACACCCTTCCTCTGTCCAGTTGTAGGAGCAACTACTCCCCTCTTCATTTTGAACCCAAAGTCCAATCCCCAGACCCTCTATTTCCCCTATTTCCTTTATCCCTGAAACAAACCCAACCACATTCCCTCTTTTGCTGAAGCCATCACACAATACCTCTCTCTCCCGGCTCGGAGCGTTGCCGCCAGCCACCCACACCACCACCATCTCTCGTTCTTCTCCTCTCCCTTACTGTCGACAACTACAAGATCAAACCCACCCTCTTTTTCTAGTCTTCAAGCAGCAGGCCGAAGCCACCTCCCCGGGCCGGCGACCGCCATCGAGTCACCACCAACACCTCCGCCTCCTCTGGTCCACCGAAGGAAGCCACCACCACCACCTCCGGCGCCTCCGAGCAGCAACAGTTTCCCCCGCCGTCCATCCAAGCGTAACACCGAGCACCACCACGTCGAGCCGCCACTCTGTCTCCTTCCTCTGTTCTCGCACAAGCACCTCGGTATGTTCCTAGAGCTTACTCAGATTGATTCCCATTTGCATGTAATCATAGGATATACTAGGTGCTTGTATTCATGATCAGCATGTCATGTAGTACCATGCTAGGTTGCATTGACCGTTGAGCATTCTATTTCTTTATGCGTATGTAAACAGAACGACCGTTATCTGTGAAGTAACTAGTCTTTGTTAGGGTTATAGGACGACCCAGTCCTATCGGGTCCCGTCCTGAGTCAATCGAGTAATGAAACTTCCTTTACTTATATTATGAGCTGCATGCAGGCTTTATTTTTCTTGTGAAGCGGGTTGGGCATGCGTTCCGCCCGATTATAATGGAATGCATTCACGAGCTGGCCAGTTTCCGCCCTATCGGAAGGAGGTGGAGGTAGAAGAGGGATATACCATTTGGTATTTTGTGCTAAGGCCTTATTATTATTATGCACTTGATCATAGGGGCATGTTAGTGTGTTAATATTCCGTCTTGCATCTAGAAGCATCTTTATTAGGAATATTGTATATGGTATGATTACAGTAGAACCTAGTCCTGTGGGTGGGCCTTAGTCTGATCCCACGCCCTGTATTTTTTTTAGGTATGTCCTATATGTGTAACGATGCTTATTTGACTCCATGACCGCGGGGTTTTGACTTGGCGGAATGAGAGAGTTGAGACTCTGACTTCACTAAATTATTAATGGTTTAGATTTAAATATTTGGCTTACGTTTTGACCCGGCTCTGCCGTGGTACCCCTTTTGTATCATACTTTACTTCCGCTTCTGTATGACTACGAGTTTTCTACGCTTAGACTTACGGCAGGTACAGGGGACTTCCCCGAGGATTCCAACGATCCCTTGAAATTTGGGTGTAAAATCCCACTTTGAAAGCGTTAGTTAGGATTTCAAACCCTCAACCTGTACTCGAGGCGCAAGATCCTAACGAGGGGTTTCATCCCTCAAAACGTAACCCGGGAATCATAATCCCGGGCCGTTACACATCCTATAGGCACACTTACATGAGATCGCTGGAGGCAGTCTTTGGAAGGTAAGCAATCCGTAGCCACTTTCCATAGTAAATGTTTTTTAGAGGCAACTTCAAAGCCCAAATCCACTGGCATTGGAAATGGTAACCCTGAGCCCTGTTAGGGATCAGCGAGATAATTGATTTAGTAGAAAACCATCCAATAGAATCAGGTCCCCAATAGAGACGATCAGTCATCTTTGTAATTGGTAATTAAGGGTATTATTTAGTAGAAAACCATCCAATAGAATCAGGTCCCCAATAGAGACGATCAGTCATCTTTGTAATTGGTAATTAAGGGTATATTACTTGAAATATGGGTAATATGAGCTGGAGGAACTAGACCGGCAAGGTCGAAAGAGAGGAGAGGCAAATTCCAAGTATTATTAGGACAAATGAAAATACTCACCTTCCACGAGAGTTACTTAGGTCATGTACATTCATGTACACCTTTATCTATACTTCACTCACCTTTTTCCTTCCACATTAGCATAAGAACACTCCTTCAACTATTTTATGAATTTCACTCACATCCGTGTACTCCATTCTCGAATCGTACACTGATTATTTAATAATTTATTTTAGTCTTATTATATAAAATTATAAATTTATTTGTTTATTAAATTAATATTTAAAATTCTTTTGGATTACGATATTATTTTTATTTAAATTATTTAAATGATACATTTTTTAACAATTATTAAAATTATTAAAATAACATATCACATTAAAATATCCAAATTGTAAAGATTTATTATACTCATTTTTGTTTTTTACTTAAATATAGTCAAAATGGGTATCTATGAAAAGATAAAATTATTGTCTATTCAAATATAAATTTATTTATTTATTTTAATATTTTTAAACATTGAAAAGTGGGTTTGAAATAAATAAAACCTATGGTGTTGGTGTTGACGATGCTATAGAAAATAGACCTATTAATTAACAAGTATATGACGTCATAAGTAGATCACCCAACGCAAAAGACATCTGGCCTTCTACAAAGTACGTCGCGAGCAAGGCACTTCGCCAGACCCCGACCAAACTCGGTACCCTATCTTCGATATAAGGGACATCGCTATCAGAATCCTAGCATAGGTGAGCGTACATCTAATATACAGGACCAGCCAACACCTCGTGGCCCTTTACGGCAAAGACGAGCAGCTCACTGGTCAAGCACCTTCCCTCTAACAGTGCCACGTGTAATGCCTAGTTCCCTAGCACGAGGGCATGCATTACACGTGTCCCTTGTTAAACCACGAGGTTACCAACAAGCTGCTCGCTTAGCTTCCCTATAAATACCCCCTCCAACCTCCAAAACAGGGATCTGATTCAAGAGAAAAGAAGAAGAGCTCTGCATATCTCCTTGACCTAAAACCCCTAGAGTTGAGTTCTTAAGATCTTTGGTCGGATAAGCACGTATCTGGAATAAGAACATCATCTTACTTCCTTTAAAGACGATAATTGAACAATAACTACTTCCTCACGAGCCGAAGACATCATCAACGCTGATCAAACCAATAAGTGTATAAACTGACCCCCACCCATCTTGATCAGGCTTATAGGTAAATTATGACATTTTTCGTCACTCTGAGGTAATAAGTATAGGTGAAATTCCATGATCGCGTCGTTGGCGCCGTCTGTGGGAACCTTTCACGACGAGAGGTTCCGCGTATCTATATGCTTTTTCACATTACATCCTTTTTTATTGTCATTTTTTATTATTATCTATACATTATTCTTTGTCTTTCTCTTACTTTTAATCCCGTTTAAATTAATAAGCGTACCCCATTTTATACTTTTAATACTAACGAATTTTGCAGGAATCATGAAGTTTACGCTATTCGGTGAGAAATTTGGAAACTAGCACCACGATGCCGAGGAAACCGACGGCCTCAACCTCAACAATCCCCCCAACGAAGAAGCTCAGCCTCACCACGATGAGAATATCTCTCAGCAACCTCATTGGGACACAACTCAACCTCCGTCATTTGCCCCCTATGGAATGTGGGGTGGCTACCCCCCGTACCCATATTTCGCGGGTGCCTACCCCCAGAATCCATACTATGGCCAACAAGCGAATGGAGTACCACTCCAACGCGATCCCCGTATTCATTATCAGCAGCAGGATCCTGTGCTCACAACCGTCAACCACTTCCCCAATCCTGCTGACTGCCTCCTCAATCTGGGTCTCAAACATAACGACAACAACATCAACAAAAAGGCACGCGACTACGATATCAGGGACGTATCATCACATTCTAACTCCTAGGGGAACCGGGCCCAGTTCGCCAAAGAGAGCCCACTTTTCCATTTGCCTTTTGCAAAGAGATGCGCGAAGCTTCGGTTCCTAAGAGATGGAGGGATGCGATGATCACCAAGTACAAAGGCGACACTGACCCCAATGATCACCTAAATCAGTTTACAACGATGCTATGTTTTTCCGGTTGTTTCCATCCACGCTGAGCGGAGTGGCTTTGACATGGTTCACTAATCTGGTCCGATCTTCCATCAGCAGCTTTGCACAATTGTCGAGCACGTTTGTCACCTATTTTGGTAGGGCCCATACAAGAAAGCGAACCATGCTTGACCTAATCTCCATCAAGCAAGGGTCATCTGAATCTTTGGGGAGCTTCTTCAGCAGATTTACCAACATGGTGGTGTAAATCCCAAAGTTTAATCAAGAATATGCAAGCACCATATTGATGGGCAACCTGGCCGAAGGGGATTTCAAGATCCGTTTATTCCGAAAAGAGCCAGAAAACTATGACGATTTGCGGAAGCTCGTCACGAGGCAAATCTATGCTGTAGAGGCTGCCAGTTCCAGCTCGCGACCCGTTGAGACTAAGTCTTCTATATACCATAAGGCCCCCAACAAGTATCGGGGGAGGGCAAGGTTCGACAATCAGCAATGCAACCACCCTCAATGGTAGTACCCTATCGCCCCACCACGACCTCCCCAGCAAGAAGTACAGTACAATCAACGGATTTGACCAAGCTCGCACGATGCCCCAACAAATGTAATGATGGCTCACCCCGACCAGATCTCGCCCCCTGTTTATGGGGTTCCACCGGCTCTCCCACCAAAAGAGATGCCTTTACAAATATGCGCCCCGCCAGTGAATCCAAGTCAGCCTGTCGCGACACCACAACAATATAACCCTCCTGTGGCCCCTCCTCGGCGATACAGGCTTCCTCTTGCCCCACCCCGACCGTTCAATCCCCCATATGTAGCTAGGGGAAGAGGAAGGGGGACTTACCCCCAAGGTAGAGGAGGAAGAAACGAGAACAAATGAGGAGGGTATCGGCCTACGCCAAGGGAAGCATGGAATGCCTCTGAAGCAAGGTCCTCATCAAACCGACCTGAACGTTCCAATAGGAACCATCAGTACCCGCCCTCCGCGGACGGATGCATTAACACCATCGGGGGGGGGGGGGGGGGGGGGGGACCCGCCTCGTCTGGCACCGGTAAACATGAGAGGAAAAACTATGAAAGAGAGGCCGGACGACCCCCCTCCCCTCCGAAGCTAGTGTCAGACAAGCATCCATTGAGCACAGGGTACTAAGTTTTTCTGTTTCTGACGCTCGCGACCTCAGGATGCCACATTCGGATCCAATGGTCATTCATGTGCAACTAGGAATGAAACAGTTAAGCGAGTGATGATAGACACCAGGTCGTCGGTGGACGTTCTCCACTGGAACGCCTTTGGGTAACTTGGAATCGCAGAAACCGCTTTGCGTCGATACTCAGGGAAGCTGATCTCCTTTTCAGGAGATGAAGTTGAGGTGGCTGGAACCATCAAGTTGGCCCTAACGCTAGGGACGTCTCCCAATAGAAGGACTCACATGATCGAGTTCACGGTGGTTCGGCTACCATCCAATTACAACGCCATCATGGGCCGGGTTAGTCTGTTTGAATTCCAAGTCGCGTGTTCCATCTATCATTTTAGCATCAAGTTCCCCTGCTCCGATGAAAAAGCCGGCCAGGTCCGAGGAGAACAGGTAGAAAGCAGAGTTTGCTACCTAGCCTCGCTGAAAAAGGGACACGACTGAGTATTCGCGATTGATAAACCCGTTTATGGGTCTTTAAAGGCAGAAGCGACTGACGATGGCGATCAGGAAGCCACGTCTGAGCAACAACAAGCAGAACTGGAAGTCCGACCTGAAAAAACGGTAGAAAAGATCGTCGAAGAGAGAGTCGATTTCTTTCCTTTCACAACAAAACCAAAGCCCTTTACCATGGCCACAGCTTGGCTGGCCCCGCTTTGGATCACATCAAGAATATATTGAAAGGGTCACGAGATGTTTTTGCGTGGTCACCACAAGATTTAAAGGGCCTCACCACAAGATTGAAAGGGTCACGATATGTTTTTGCGTGGTCAAAAGCAGCGAAGCATGAGGTAAACAAACTTTTGCAAGCCGGGTTCATCTGTGAAATCAATGACTCAACTTGGCTATCGAATGTAGTGTTGGTAAGAAAGAGAAGTGGCAAATGGAGAATGTGTGTAGATTTCAAAGATCTGAATAAAGCTTGCCCAAAGGAATGTTACCCTTTGCCGTCCATCGACGAACTAGTAGACACCACAGCAGGGCACACAACGATGAGTTTTCTTGATGCATACTCAGTCTACAATCAGATTAAGATGAGTCCACGCGATGAAAAAAGCACCGCCTTCATCACCAACCAGGGGACTTTTTGCTATAAGGTGATGCCCTTCGGACTCAAGAACACTGGTGCTACCTTCCACCGAATGATCGAGAAAGTCTTCAGGCCTTAAACTTGAAGAAACATTGCGGTTTATGTCGATGACATCGTAATCAAAAGCCTCATAAAGAAGATCCACTACAATGATCTCCAGGAAACCATCGACACTCTAAGAAAAAATCATGTTTGCCTGAATCCAGAAAAATGTGTTTTTGGAGTGGATTCTGGAAAGTTCTTAGGTTTTATGATAAGCCATCGCAAATGATCGAGAAACCCTTCGAAAGTTCTGACAATCCTTGACATGGCTCCCCCCAAGACATTGAACAACATCCAGAAGTTGAATAGATCAGTCAACTATCTAACTAGATTCTGCTCGCGATTAGTCGACCACTCCCTCCCTTTCTTTGAACAGATGAAAAAGAAAGGACCGGTCGAGTGGACTGCCGTCCTGGATAAAGCTTTCAAGAATATGAAGGAGTACCTAGCAACGCTGCCCAAACTTCATTATCCACTCGAACATGAAACTCTGCAACTATACTTCGCGGTCGGATCAACCACTATTAGTACAGTACTCACAAGGGAGTCCAAGTTTCCTATTTATTTCGCCAGCAGGGTCTTGAACCCGGCCGAATCCAGGTACACCCCAATAGGAAAAATGGCCCTATCTGTGGTCTTCGAGGCACGAAGACTGAGGCCTTACTTCCAGGCTCACACCATAGAGGTACTCTTCGACCCACCTCTCCATCAGATTCTCTACTCACCATCTCTCTCAGGAAGAATGGTTAAGTGGACAGTAGAGCTTTCAGAATTCGATATTCATTTCAAACCTAGAAAGTCTCGTTTGGCCCAGGCATTGGCCGATTTCGTTATCGAAGCTATTTTTATAGATTCTCAAAATCGCGACGGAGAAGATTGAGTCATCAACGTCGACGGATCTGTATCAGTAGGAGGATGTGGAGTAAGAGTTACGATCACGGGCCCTAGTGGAGAAGTAACTGATTTGTCTTTCCAACTTTTATTCGAAGCTACCAACAATGAAGCAGAATATGAAGCACTGATTGTGGGTATAGAAAAAGCACTGATCAATGGAGCTCGTCAAGTTCGAATCTTCACAGAATCCGAAGTAGTGGCTTTGTAAGTCAAAGAAGAATATCAGGCAAAAACAGAAATGCTACCTGAATACCTAGCTCGCGTGCAAATGCTTACAACAGCCTTTGGGAAATGCTCAATTTTGTCCACTCCCAGCGAGAAAAATGAGTGCGCCGATATTCTGGCCAGGATAGGAGCAACACTGCCCCTCGGGTTGAGTGACCGCGTGGTGATCGAGCAGAAGCATGCACGAGGAATCCAAAAAGGAGTCTTCAGAATATCAAATCTCGAAGATAGACGCACACCCCTATTGCAATACATAACCAAAGGCGCACTGATGAACCCCTTGCTGGACAACCAATACATCAGAAAATGAGTAGATCGCTTCCGAGTCAGAGATGGTCGACTATATAAAAGAGGCTTCAATCTCCCTGACCTCCTCTGAGTATCAAACCAAGAAGGCCTCGATCTCGTTCGCAAACTACACGCAGGCGTATGTGGAAATCACCAAGGATGGAGAGATATGGCCGCTAAGATCACGCGACTGGGATACTACTGGCCCACCCTTAGAGCTGATGCAGAAATGATTATTCATATATGAGACCCATGCAAGCGACACGCCTCGCTCAATCATCGACCTTCTAGTCCTCTGAAATGCATATCAGCACCATGTCCTTTTGCGATGTGGGGAATGGATATTTTGGGCCCTTTCCCAACAGCTCTGGGACAACTCTGCTTCATCATCGTGATAGTCGATTACTTTACAAAATGGGTAGAAGCTGAGGCCATGACCACCATCACAACAGAGAAAGTACGTAAATTCCTTTGGAAGAATATGATTTGCCGATTTGGAGTCCCACATGCCATCATCACGGACCACGACCCCCAGTTCGCCTGTGAAGGAATCCGCGATTTCTGCATTGGACTCCACATCGATTTACGATTCTCATTAGTGGCTTACCCACAATCCAATGGACAAGCTGCAACCACGAATTGCCAGATCTTGAATGCCTTGAAGAAAAGATTAGGGACGACAAAAGGAGAGTGAGCCGAAACCTTACCACTAGTACTGTGGTCATAGAGAACCTCCGCCAAAAGCCCAACCGGAGAAACACCATTCGTGATGGCTTTTGGGGTCGACGCGATCATCCCAGTAGAATTATTAGTGCCATCGGCCAGAATAGTTGATTTCAACAAAGACACCAACGACGAAGCCCTCGAGTTGGAATTACACTTGTGAGAAGAAAGAAGAGAAACAGCTTGCCTCAAATCAAATGAATATCAACGTTGACTGGATGAGGGGTACAACAAGCGCGTTTTCCTACGTCCAATACAGAAAGGAGACATGGTCCTTCGACAAGCTGCTGCAGGGGGAAAACTTGAACCTAAGTGGGAAGGTCCTTACGTCATCCATAAAGAAGTAGGCAAATGTTCGTTCAAACTCCAAAATTCAGAAGGCGCTATCCTCGCAAAGTCATGGAACGCCAAGAATCTCAAAGCTTATTTTGCGTAGTTTAGTAAATATTAGAAACCTGGTCACTTAGATTTTCCATGTATAGGGCTCGTCGGGTTTCCTGATTGGGTACACCTCTTCATATATATAAATGAAAGTTCCAAACCCAACAATGGTTGTTATTACGGGTCAATTTAGCAATCGCGTGTCTTTCGAACACGGATTGTGCAAACAAGCTTCCAAGGAGAACAAATTTAGCAATCACGTGTCTTTCGAACATGGATGTGAAAACAAGCCTCCAAGGAGAATAACTTTAGTAATCGCGTGTCTTTCGAACACGGATGTGCAAACAAGCCTCCAAGAAGAATAAATTTAGCAATCGCGTGTCTTTCAAACATGGATGTGCAAACAAGCCTCCAAACACTACTAGAATTCTGTTATTTAACATCGGCTCATTAACATCAGTCAGAAAAACCTGCCATGTTAAATAATTTTTTAACATCGGTTTATAAATTTGCGATGTTAATAAAAGAATAGACATCACCCCATTTATTTGACCGATGTTAAATATGTGTTTTAAAAAAAATTTAGAAGGTGCGAAATACTCTTGAATTCATTTGAACACCCGCCCAAACAAATATATGTACAATTTTAGAAGGCGGTTCTTCCTTCTTCATTTGCAAAACCGACCAACCCCTCGCTCCACCTCTTCCTCTCGCCACCTCCCTTCGCAAATCCACCTTCTCGTCGGCGACTCACTCGATCTAAACCCTTCTCCCCTCCGACTTAGATACTTCAATGGTGGAGAAGCCATGGCTCCTAAAAGGTAACCTCCCTAGCGACGACCCGGTGAACCCGCATCCCCTCGTCTCTCTCTCTCGTCCTCCCTGAAGCTCACCCAAACCCTCACCTCTCCCTCTTCCTACAATCTCTGCAACTCTCACCTTATCTCCATTTCGATCTAAATCTTTCACCCCATCTTTGAGAAGCTCTCTGCCACCGCTGAGGCTTCCGGGAGTCTGGATTCGACGGAGGAGGTGAACGGGAAGAGGAAGCGTGGCCGTCTGTCCAAGTCCGGTGGTGCGGCGAAGGCGGTGGCTCCTCCGACGGCGAAGGCAGATCTTGGGCACCTTCCTTGGATCCCCGACTCCTCTATTGTCAGGTAATCTTTTCAACCCATTTCACTTCAATTGGAGATCCGAGTGCGATTTCATTAGGGTTTTGATTCGGGGGAAAAGTTACTGTTATGTTAGGGTTTGATTTGGCAGATTCAAATCGCTTATTAGGGAACGATCTAATGCTTTTGCTCAATTTGGTATGATGTTTTTCTTGCTTTCCTTCCGTCCTCTCTTGTTTACCTTGTTGTATATTGTTTAGAGATTGAAGTTCCTTAATGATGATTAACTTACTATTAATAATACATAGGGATATAAAAGCTTTCATTATCTTCTACTGAATAGTTCAACAGGGAATGACACTCATTTGAAGTGATTTTTCTGATGCTATTTTTGAACATTCGAATACTATGCACAGGTTCTGTAGCCTCTCCCAATAAACGATACAACTACATTCATCTTTCTCTAACTATTTGCATCCTTAGACAAGGAAAGGGCTTATATTGTCAAGATGTGCATATTTGCACAGGTTCCATTTGCAAGGGCTTATATTGTCAATTATAAGTCAAGAAATAATGCCTTAGAAAGCTACTATACAAGGAAATTGAGGTGCTCTCTCGATTCAATACCTATGCAAGAAAATTTGTAATTGTATTGATTGAGAATGAATTACAACAACTTGTGAATTAACTTGGAGATGATGAGTTATGCCTATAATTGTACTGCTTGAGTGGGTTGTTCTATTGAAATACAACATTCCATGTTATGAAATACTCCAGTATTCATTGTGAATTAACATGTGGCAAATGTAGATTTTATTCTCTCTGCAGGAATATTACCATGTACTATATTGATACCCGGTTTGTTCTTCATTCCAGAATCTCCTTAGTGGCTGGTATGTTTGTGTTGTTGGTTTGGTCTGATTGTTTGTTCACTCTGCATGTAATCCTTCACTGCGACACAAATTTTATTGTTTATATGTAGGCAAAAATGGGCATGACTGATGAGTTTGAGACTTCATTGCAAGTTCTCCGTGGTTTTGATGCTGATGTATCTGCTGAAGTAAATGACATTAAGGTATTTGTTCAAGTATATGTGCAAGGAATGACCTCATTTGTGATGAAAGATAGAGATAATTGGATATAAAGGTGATGTAGGTGCTTCTCGATCTGGATGAATTTTGATCTGAGTAAATGAAAGGTGATGTAGATGTTTTTTTTTGCAGGTAAGAAGCTGGCCAAGAGCATAGTCAAAGCAAGAGTTGTAGCAACATCTAAGGTGAATTTCATTTACTGTGCGTGTCCTTTCTTTTATGTTTCCACATGTACCCTAGCAACATCTAAGGTGAATTTCATTTAATGTGTCTTATTTCCACATGACCAGAGTTTATTTACAGTCTACAGCAACCCTTAAGCTCCTGAGGTCCTTTGCAAGGATATAGGTAATCACCTCTTAGCTCAGTGTCGGTTTATCAAATTATGTTTTTAGTGGTTGTACCTAGAAGTCTTTTAGGCCGAATGATGCTTCTAAATCCTACTTTATCCAATGTGATATTTGGTTTGAAAAGTTAGTTTTTGAATTTTTAGTGTATGTATGTGTGTAAACGGTAAGTAACATAGTTTTGCTCCTCTGTTACCCGACGAAATGTAGCTAACATGTGTGCAGCTTCATAGTGCGTGCTTTTAGTTCTTGATTTTGTGATTCTTGAACTTGTCTCTTTCTATTTCTCTTTTAATCTCTGTTTTATTTTATTTTAGGATGCAACATGAAGTGTGAAGTTTATACTTGCACACTACTTGAAATCATAACACTCCTGCACTGCTATCATTTATTTTCGTCCTCTCTCCCTTTTGTCTCTTTCTGTGGCTTTTTGTACATTGGATTTCTCTATTCTCTGAATATGCAGATTGAGAAATTGCCTCTTGGGCCCAATAGGCAATTTCTAGTTCCAAATCCGGTAGCAAGATGGATGATGCTGAAGTCAAGGATGAAAAATCAGATGTACACACCACTACGATGACAGAGGCTATGGGTGCCTGTAAGTGCTGGTATATTATAAAACAGTTTGATAAAATCATAGATCGTGGATGTTATATACTCAAAAGCATAGCTTTACAAATCAGAGCTTCTTTCAATTTATATCTGATCTTGGGGAAAGTTATAAAGATATTCCTCATGACTGACAATTACATTCTGACTAATTTTTTTTGTTGGTGCTTTTAAAGGTTAGAATATCTTGGTTTCTGTTTCCTTCTCTAAAAGGATGAGCTGTGTTTCTCAATTTGTGGCTTATGCAGTTTTGTTAGAATTATATAAGCTTTTTCGGAAGTATGCTTTATGTTTCTTTTTCAATGGTACTTAATTTGACACCTTGAAATGCAGTATTCACTTGATTGTTGGTTCATGCCTTCAGGTGGCACTTAATCTTTTCTCCAATTCTATTATGTTCTTGCATGTAATTCTTAAGGGGTTATCAAAATTACGTGTAAAGCATGATATGATCAAAAAACTTGAGCTAAACTACATTTCATTATAGTTTTTTTTCCCCCCAATTTAAGCTAAAACCTAGAGCAACTTGAATTCATACGACTCAAAATTCCTGAGTTACATTGGGTTGGGTTCATCCTTTTGGGTCAACCTAGGTTATCTTGTATTTTGACATGTTATATGCCATTAGTTTACTTTCCTTGTTTCTTTGCTTCTTAAGTTTCACATGCTCTTTTTGCTATTATGTAATAACATTCTATTTAATTTAAAGCCTATTAGCTCAAATGGTAGAGCATTGTGTTCAAACACAAAGATGCGGGTTCAAATCCCGCATAGGCTACGATAATAATAATAAAAAACCCTCAAATATGTCATTTCACATCGGGTAATAGCCGATGTCTTTCAAAAAAGAAAATAGATGTCTATGTGGGGGATGTAAAAAGTCAAAATATTTTAACATCGGGTAATAGCCGATGTCTTTGTATGTTATAACAACGGTTATATTTTATAATCGATGTTAGAGGCTAACAAAGACATCGGATTTTAAAATATAAACGATGTTATAACATACAAAGACATCGGGTTCTGGCCGATGTGAAAAACTTTTGACTTTTAACATCCCCCACATAGACATCGATTTTTTTTTTGAAAGACATCGGCTATTACCCGATGTTAAATAACAAATTTCTAGTGGTGAAAGAGAATAAATTTAGCGATCGCGTGTCTTCCGAACACGGATGTGCAAACAAGCCTCCAAGGAGAATAAATTTAGCAATCGCGTGTCTTTCGAACACGGATGTGCAAACAAGCCTCCAAGGAGAATAAATTTAGCAATCGTGTATTTTTCGAACACGGATGTGCAAACAAGTCTCCAAGGAGAATAAATTTAGCAATCGCGTGTCTTTCAAACATGGATGTGCAAACAAGCTTCCAAGGAGAATAAATTTAGCAATCACGTGTCTTTCGAACACAAATGTGCAAACAAGCCTCCATGGAGAATAAATTTAGCAATCACGTGTCTTTCAAACACGGATGTGTAGACAAGCCTCAAAGAAAAAAAAGATTTGGCAAACACGTATACATTGGATACGGATGTACAAACCAAAAAAATAATAAACACAACACGATCATTATATTACATCCAAAGCAAGATACAAAATGATTAATAGAATAGAGTTCATACAACAATAGTCGGATAACATGCTAAAAAGGAAAACAAAACAAAACCGAATTTCGATCCGACCTCACAAACTCATTCACTCGCTTCCAGAACGATTATCGTATAGCGATTACTCACTTCATACTTGAAAATAATAAGAGAACCCCCAACACGTAGCCCACTATCTTTGAAAAAAGTGCGCGCGCCAGCCTTCGGTTAGAATATGATGACCCTGGCTATTCCGAAACACCCTTACGCGAAATTCTCGTCCTGTAGGGGAGACTAAACAAACATGGCTCCACACCACACAACCATACATAACACCAAAATTTAAAGAGTCCGGCAACAGCTGCAAACAATCAAAGCAAAACTCTTTTGGAAAAAACCTAGGAGTACGGCAACCATGAATAAAAGGTCAGAAGAATTACCAGATATTCAAGCATCTCTTCAGAATCAATGGAACGGAAGAAATCACGATGACTGGGATTGGGAGAGGTCATGGTCCCTCGCTTCAAATCAGAAATACAAAAACGACACAGAAGGACGATTAAGACAGGCTACTCCATGTGCTGTCATACATATCGACAAATAAAACCGATTATGTTCAATACTCGCATCACCGCACTGAACAAAAGACCGCCTCAGTCAAAAAAAAAAAATCCAAGATAAGTTGCACGCAAAGCAAGTGGCGAGATATCAGACAACGCCTCTGCTACCCTGTCTACGCATGTCACGTCAGGGAACAGTCACATCCAACACATATGCAAACAAGAAAACACGAATTTCGAAATCTTGCTCGACATTTAAATTATCATCGAAAGCTCGTTACATAATATCTCGCGATTAAACTGCGATATTGTTTATATCATTTAGATTAATAAAAGTACAAAACAAGAGCATCTACCCTATTACACTAGCATTGTGATTTTAAACGCCATATTCATCTTCAAGAACGAGAATCTCAAAGCGATGCCCTCCCACATGTTTGAAAAACACCATCGATGCTTCAACACAAACATCATTATTAATCGGGAACCTAACCCAACCATCGGTCAGCCACCAGCGATTGAAGCTATCCTTGGAAACCCGAACGCGAAAGTTTTGCCCAGTTGAGGAAACCAAACAAAGATGGTCGGATACGACATGATCATACATCCTTTCAAAAGAGCAGGGAAGAGGCTGCAAGAAAAAACATCATTCCATAAAGATTCAAAGCTGAACAACCATAAAGCACACCAGACATTAATATCTTACCAAATGATAAAGTCTTTCTTTTGCATCAATGGAACGGTTAAAAATCTCGCATCTCAGAATTGGGCGACGCCATCTCTCTTTCTACCAAGAAAAAATAATAAACGACTTAAGATGAGTAATTGAACGGATCATAAACAACAGACCTCACACCTTTATTGCATATGCTGAACGAGGAAGGGGGTCTGAATCGAGATTTCCCAAGACACCCTACATGGCCTACAAATGGCAAGAATCTATTTCAGAATCCGACCAATTCATCTGCACATATCAAATCCGGAAACAGGCATTAATCACGAGAAGGTTCAAACCCCTCTCACACCACTATAAAAGGGTGTCCAACCTCTGTACAAACCATCAACTACAAATAAGAGAAATGGCGACCAACACAGCAAATCAAAATTCAAGCAACCCGCTCATTTTCGACATCTACTTAGTGGGTGAGGAGCAATACATACCCATGATGCTTCCCTATTGCTTCGGCGAACATTTCGAACCCAGGCACCAGAACAAATCTTTTTATCTACTCGCGTCGTAAAAGACTTCCCGGTTCATATCACAGGAGGCGCGCGCCTATGGTTCTCATTGGGTGGCACAAGGATGAAGAGACTTTGTCGAGACTCATGGCCTCGAACTAGAGACATCAATAGTATTCACCCATCTAGGCAAAAAAAGGTTTTAAGTCCACTTCCTGGACAAGCAGGGCTATAACATCTAAGAAGAGATGGAAGCCGCTGGATATGACGGACCAGAAGCCAACATGTTCTAGTTTATCTCCATATATAGTTCGCTACATAATAGTTTTTATTGTAAAATGCAATGCCATGTAATGCGAACTATTAATAAACAACCCCCATTTCCTCCTACGATTCAATTCTCTAGGTTTCTCCGTTGCGTAGAATACGCTGGAGATTACCTATTTTTCAATCAATATCCTCCGCGTCAAGGATGGTGGATATTGTTTTCAATTTTCCAGGTTTCTCCATCGCGTAGAACACGCTGGAGATTACCTATTTTTTAGTAAATCTCCTATGCGTCAAGGACGCTGGAGATTGTTTTCAATTTTCCAGGTTTCTCCATCGTGTAGAACACGTTGGAGATTACCTATTTTTCAATCAATCTCCTCTACGTCAAGGACGCTGGAGATTGTTTTCAATTTTCCAAGTTTCTCCATCACGTAGAACACGCTAGAGATTACCTATTTTTTAATCAATCTCCTCTGCGTCAAGAACGCTGGAGATTATTTTCAATTTTCCAGGTTTCTCTATTGCGTAGAATACGCTGGAGATTACCTATTTTTTAATCAATCTCCTCTGCGTCAAGGACGCTGAAGATTTTTTTCAAATTTTCAGGTTTCTCCATCGCGTAGAATAAGCTGGAGATTACCTATTTTTTAGTCAATCTCCTATGCATCAAAGACACGGGAGATTATTTTCAATTTTCCAGGTTTCTTCGTCGCGTAGAATACGCTTGAGATTATCTATTTTTGGAGATTGCTTTCAATTTCCCAGGTTTCTTCATCGCGTAGAATACGCTTAACATTACCTACAAATACATTTATCACGATACCTTAACGATAAATATATATTGGACACAATCATGTTGGATTATTTATTATACACCAAAACAAAAAGGTACAACACACGTCGCGATTAACTCTCCCAAGCTACAGAAGCACAAAAGGTTATAAAGCAAGAAGTTCAACACCGAACGAAAAAGTCCAGGTCACCATTTTGATCGGGACCATGATTTACAGCAACAACATCAAAACAAGAATGTTCTTCATACTCAAAGATCAAGCATGTCCCAATCTGAAGTTCGTTAGAAAGAACAAACTCAGACCACCCCGATGTGAACCAGTAGTAATTAGGACCTAAGGGCTCCAACCTCGCCACAAACTCCTCATCTGCTCGCGTCCATAAGTGCACGTAGCCAAGAGCTTCATAACCATAATCACAGTAGACATACGGCAAAGGCTGCAACAACAAGAGACGCCTTAGAAAGGGTCAAACTCCTAGGTGGAAAATAGATTATTTAATAAAAACTCACCAGCCTGTACAAGTGTTCTTCCACCGCTATATCCTGGTTAAAACCTCTTACGCGAGGAATAGTTGCACCCGGAATATCAACCGACACTATAGACATCATTATCAAAAACAAACCACAACAAGAAGCGCAGGGATAGTCTACCTTTTATAGTAAAAGGCAGGACGCAAACAACAGAGAACACCGCAAAAACAACTAAGTTAAATCGTATCAAAATAAATTCGAACTTACCTAACTAATGTAGTGTGGGAAGCACGAGTCGATCCCACATAGAATCAAGTTATTCCTAAGTTAAGTTTATTTACCAATTAATAGCAAACGAGGTTTTTGAGTGGTGAAATTAAGAAAAAAACAAAATAAACTATAAACAAATTAATGGAGATAGAAATCAAGAATAAAGTTTCATCTATAAATATCCACTTTAGTTTGACTAGTTGATCCTTGATTTTTCTTCAAGCTCTCTTCTCATCCTATTATTGTTCCTATCCGGATGTTGTGTAAATTACTAGTCATACGAGTCCTAGTAACCCTTACTAATTAGATAACCCTAACACGGTCAAGATTTAACCTAATAGTAGCATTAAGATTAAGGATTAACCAGGATACATGCAACACCAAGCTACGAGTCAGCATTTAACATATAATTGATTCTCTACACACTAGTTTAGTCCTGCGAGTCCTAAAAAAGCATGATTGCTACCATGGATTAAGGTTCGCTACGAGGAATCTACAAAATTCTACCAATAATCTCAACTAGCTGCGCGGATTAGAAGAAATCAACAATATTCGCAGAAGAATCAATACGAATCAATAGGAATAGAACAAGAATAAAAATCTCACAACTTTATCAAACCAAAACTTCAATTCATAAACGAAACGGGAAAGTTTAGATCTCCATAAAAATAAAACAAAACATATATAGGGTTTAGGAGGAATGAAAATCACGGTCGCCTCCGTAATATAAATATATCTAATTCTATATATCTATCTTGTGAATGGAATATATTAACGGAAAGTAGTACTACGTAATAATCAGCATTTGCAGCTTCCGAACTTCAATTGCACAAGGTGACTCATCTTGCCAGTGTATCGATCCGAGTCGGCCCATCTTGCCTTTTGATTTGTAAAATAATCCCAAATTACAATCAACCTCCCGTTTGGAAGAAACTCTGGGTCCGATCGGTTACCGAAAAATATTTGGAAAATCTTAGCTGAACCTTACAATCCCTGGGTCCGATTGGTTACCGAAAAATATTTGAAAGAAACCCCACTATTTGAATATAAAAAAAAAGGTAATGCCTCCTGGCAATGGGTAAAACTAATGGAACTGAAAGAAGAATTCTGTAAATGAATAATATGGCAAATAGGAAATGGAAAAACGATCAATTTTTGGAAAGATGTTTGGCTAGATGACAAGCCAATAAAGGGTAGACAACATCCCAACTTCACAATCAATGAAAATGACAAGGCGGAAAAATTCATCGACAACAACAAGAAATGGAATACTGATGAACTATCCAATATCCTTCCGATGGATATGGTTAATAAGATCAAGAACATTTACATACCAGAACATGACATAGAAGACCGACTCTATTGGAAACCAAGCAAAAACGGATGGTTTACTACGGCAAGTGGCTTGGAGCACATCACAAGGCAAAATGTAGAAGAAACAAGTAGTACGCCATGAATATGGAACCTAAACACATTTCCAAAAGTTAAAAACTTCATTTGGAAGCTTGCACAAGACGGAATCCCAACTAAGACTAGACTAGCAAACAAAGGGATTTATGGTCCTCTAACGTGCCCATTGTGTGATCAGGCGGATGAACGCCCAACCCATTTATTTTCTGAATGCAACCACACGCTACAACTGGTTCACAGAATTGACCCGAAAATTGAAATAGTGATTCGAAATATCGACACCAGAAACAAATCGATCAAAAACATCTTTTGCGAAATATTCAACAAACTTAATCCTGAACAAAAAGGGAGACTAGCAACGATATGGTGGTGCCTATGGACAAGCATGAATCGAAAAATATTCGATAACCAAAACACAACATCCATCCAAAATATGGAAAATTATACCAATCAACAACTACAAAACTGGGCCGCTTCTAAATTGTCCTTTGAAGATGAGCCTCAACAACATCAGAAACTAAGAAAAAATGAACCAAGAAAAATAAGAAATTTGAGATGGAGCAAACCGATTGATGGATCTTTCAAAATCAATTTTGATGGATCCAAACTGACATCGGGTGAGACTTCTGCAGGTTTCATTATCAGGGACCACCACGGTTCAGTCATTGATTGTTGCGGATTCAAATGTCGGCACATTTCCGTTCTAGCAGCTGAAGCTCTTGCCCTCAGAGGTGGCGTCGCCAAGGCGAAAGAACTTGGCCTGCCGAGTATCATGATTGAGGTTGACAGTCTAACCATTATCAACTGCTTGCGAAGACTGTGGAGCTGCCCATGGGAGATTGAGATGTTGGTTTCTAACACCCTGTTCCTTCTCCAACAATTTGAAAGGGTGCAATTCAGCCACGTCTTCCGGGAGATCAACTCGACTGCTGACAGGATTGCGAGTCTCCTCCATACTACTTCCACACAGGACCTCCTTGCCGACTTGGCTTTGCGTGTCCTCATCCGTAAGGATGCTCTTGGGTGGTGGTCCAGCAGGGTCTGACCCCACTCAAATCTTTACCTTATCAAAAAAAAAAAAATTCCGGAATGGTTCACTGGAAAGGACTTGCAGGTAGTACCCAAAGGTCCCCAGTTTGAACTCAGGATATGGCCGCCCTTTATTTACAAATTCAATAAATATTTAAAAAAAATCGGTTTACTACAAACCGCACCGAAACCGAACCGAAAAATGAAAATTCTCGAACCGAAAAACTTCGGTTACGTTCAGTTTGTGTTGGTTCGACCTAAAAATTCGATTTGGTCCGAATCATACACATCCCTATTGGCCATATCTATGATCTAGCAAAAGATTTATCTCTTTCCCACCGATTAGATTTGAATATTTGTATTTCGTAGATCGAAGAATGAGCAGGGATTTAAACCTATACTGCATCCTTTTGGTTTCTAACCTCTTCGATCGATCGATCGATCGCCTGCTCATAGACGACCCCCCCCCCCCCCCCCCCCCCCCCCGCGGCAAGACCGGAAGTGAGGGGCGAACTCAATGCGTCTCTTTGTGCCATAATTCGTTGCAACAGAGGAAATACTGATATTTTTTTTATTATTTTTGTTAGAATATAATATTGATATTAATATATAATGCATCTCATGTGGATGTATTTGGACGAGAACACTAGCATTATAAGTTTGGCATCTAAAAAGGGCAGATTCTCGAGAATAACAAAGCCCTTTTCAAGTAGTGAACGGTCAAATGGATGCATCAGTATGGAAGCGGTCCTCTTTTATTTCCCAATGTAGTAAAATGCTTATCTACCGTGCTAGCTTTGTCTCCCTCCTCGGAATAATCATATGCAATTTCCTTTCTATTTTAAGGAGGGTGATACGTTTACACCTAGTGTAAACTAGAAATTTTACACCATCAATACAAAGTAAACACTTGGCAATAGATTCTTGCATAATTAAATACAGTAACATACAATTGCTTTTCAAAATTAAACAGACAATTAAAAAAAAAGTATATCTGTTGTCTGCCTCTCCGCCCCAAGTCCCAACACAAACCCTATCACACTAGTACATAATGGTATTCTTACGGCACAAATTTCTCGGGGGGTTTAAAAAACTCCTAAGAGATAAATCTCGCAAGGGGGTTTTTCTAAAAACTCCCGTTAGATATATGTTTTTTATAAAAAAATAAAAGTCGGTTATATATGGATATATCTTCTACAAATTCATATCTTTAGAGAAACTTCCCCGATTGCTTAAAAAATATACTTCCCGAAGCAAAACCTAGAAATTGATCTCGATTACTCATTCGAATCGAAGAACGTCCAGACTCCAGAGGATCGCATAACTTTTCATTGGTTCTTCTCTCCTCTAGCCCTCTTCGATCAACTTTGGTGCTGATCGAACATCTCACCCGAAATCTACAGAGAACTCGCTGCTAAGGAGGGTCGACGGAGACAATGCTTCGCTCCTCTCAGGTTTGTCGTTCTCTTCTGTACCGAAAGTGTCACTCCTCTCGCCCTATCCCATGAATCTTGTTGATGTCGTTCTCTCCGGTACTGGAGAGGGTTGCTCGAATTGAACTACATACTGAAGAGGGTCGCCAAAAATTGCATTGGTTCTTCGCTCCTCTAGCCCTCTTTGATCATTGTTCCTGCTGATGGAATAGGGTGACCCGAAATCGACAGAAATTTCGCTGTTGAAGAGGGTTGACGGAGACACCGGTGAAGTGACTTGGCTGCTTCGCTCCTCTCGCTCTCATGTTTGTGTTCTCTTATTATGTAAATGTATTTGGCTCCGGTTGGATGAAAGAGAGACTATTCTAATCCCCAATTTGGTTGCAGACCTTCTCTGTTTGGCCTCTCCGTGAAGGGTCTTATCAGGTCATTTTTTTCTTGCTGAAATTGACCCATTGTACTCTGGTATCTCTTGCTCTCTATGCTTAATTTGTGATGATGATATACTGATATGTGCTTGATCAATGTTTAGTTTCCATTGGTGAAGAAATGTATCATATGGGATGAGATTGGGTGCTCTTCTTGATGAAAATTCCCTTTGTTGTGATTGTTTCATCGCATTTATGGATGATTCTCTTAGCACCTATAGGTTACATGTTTACTTGTATCTAAGGTGTAACGATGGATGCTAATTGAGCACTAGAAATCCACCTACAATTAGTATGGAATTAGAGAAAAGAGTTGTGAGGAACTGATTCTTCTTGGTGCCTTTCAATCAAAAGGCACCAAGAAGACCAGTTGAAGTAGGAGATTTTGTCGATTCTACCTATTCTGAATCTTGCTTCACTAATAGTTGTTCGCTCTTCTCGCCCTCTTTGATCAATCGTGCTAATTAAGGTTGTCTTCTCCGATCGGTTATCTGGTAGAAATTGCACTCGGTTTTGTCGTTTCTCCGGCTGAAATTGTACACATATTGTTTATCTGGCTGAGATTTGGATGATATCTACTCATTGAATCTCTCAACTTGGTTGTAGGACCTTCTATGTAAGGAATCTCGATTTACAGTCTTCTTTGGATTTTATCTCTCTCTCTTAACTTGTTGTATATCTTCAAATGCTATAAGCTGATGTACTGGAATTGTAGCAAGCATTCAAGAGGTAGTTTTTATATTCCTTTCAGATTTATATGTTAAATCCATTTACTTTTGAATTCTTTGATTTATGATATTTATTCTTCTCTTCTAAATAATTCACTCTAATGCATCTACAAATGACGATATCTTATGTCTGGGTTCAAACTACCGATGACTCCATTCAACAAGAGGAGCAAGCAATTGCAAAGTTTTGCCCATTTTATCTTCCATAAAATTCACATTGGGAAAGTCAGTCAAGCTACTTTGAGCCAGATTCTTGATTATTTTTCATTTTCATCAAGAATTTGGACACTCTAATAAGGTCATACTCTCCTTTTCCTTGTATCTTCTTAATTTTTTCTACTATTATTTTTATTTAATGTCTTTGTTTGAAATTTAATTGAATACTCTGTATGAGATAGGAGGGTATAACTCATACAACATTTTTAATTATTATGATTCAGTGGTTGACCTTTTTGTTGTACAAATCAACTTACCTTGCTCCTTGCTTCTCATGCTTTCTCTTATGTTCCATTAGTAGCAGTGCTATTATGTGGAGATTTTTAATTCTTTCTCTTTGAATATCACAAAAAAAAATGAAGCAACTCTACTTTTGAATTCTTCATACTTTTGAATTCTTTACCTTTATTCCATTCTGACCTGATGTTTTTTTTTTGTGCATTTACATATATTATACAGTATTAAGCTATGGTACATTTTATGGTTAAAATTTTGTAGGGTGTAATATCATATAGAGAACAAAGTGTGGCCTGTGGAATAATGAATAGCAATGAGCCCCTCCAACAAGAACCGTATCTTTTTGATCAAGTCATCGTGTTCGGTTCGTGGTCGAGCAGATTATCATAAACATGTAAATCATCCTAATGCTTTCTTTCCCCAACCTCTAGCCATGCATGAAATTATATATTGTTTAGCTTTAATATCGATAGATGAATATTAACTAGTCTGTTTGTTTGTCTGAAATAAAATTGTATACCAGTTGTTACATCTGTTATAGTGATCAATAACAGTTACTAGATTAGTGGTTGTTTGATAGGTGCTTTTATTATTTTAAGTGCTATAGTTTATGAAATTAGCAGAACTACTCTTTATTTGGCATCTTTTGGCCGAATTGCAATATAGGGTGTATAATATAGGGTCATGATGTTATTTTGGTATTTGGTGTAGAGTCTCCAATTTCTTCTGCTTTGGTTCAAACCGTGGCTTCCTACGGTTCAATGAATCGGGCAGGAAGCTGTTTTTTTTATAAAAAATTACAACATTTCTCGGGTGTTTTTTAAAAGAACTCCTGAGAGAATTAAAGGTAAAAATACCATATTCGTTTCAACTATCTCTCGGGAGTTTTTAAGAAAACCCCTGACCGAGAATCGTTTCTCAGGAGTTTTTATAAAACACCCGAGATACATTTCTCAGCGAAGCGAATAACATGAGGTTGAAAACTCCCGTATGCTTTGTAAAAAAACCCCTGAAAGACGTTCATTCTTCCTAATCTGCAGACCCCCAACCTCTTCATCTTCCTCCCGTTGAAATTAAACCGCTCCACCTATGCTTCTTCTTGCTTCACTGGTTGATATTTAGGTTGATTTCATCTATCATAAATCTAGTCTTATTCAATTTGCAAATAACCCTAATTCAAACTACCCCTAATTCGACCAACCCAAATTCAATAAACCCTAACTTGATCAAGCAATTGAGGAAGATCGGGCATTTGTCAGGCAGCGAACCGGAATTCGTGGTGACGCCCACAATTCGTGGTGGCGCCTAATGCTGCGCACCTGCTGATTCGCAGCCCAGCACATCAGGCGCACCCGCAGGCCGTAATTCATGGGGCGCTCAAGTGCGTACCGGTGGACACGAGACCCGACACCCTCCTCCTCGACCTCTCCGAGCCTTACAGGGGAGGAAAAAGAGCAACAATGGAGAGGAAAAAAAAAAACAACAATGAAGAAGATGATGGGAAGACAAAGAGTCTCTGCATCTTCTCCTAAAAGTTAGATTTTTTAAAAAAAAAAAATCTAATTTTCATGTTTTTTACCTTTCTTGATTTTACCAATCCCATTTAAATTTATTTTTTACTTTTGATAATATTTTGTAAGTGGGAATCTTGCAATTTCATTGGAAGTGTAAAGAAGAGAGGTTTACACTTAGTGTAAGTGTAGACTTTTCCCTATTTTAATCCTACTAGTATTATATTAGACCTGTCAAACATGTCGGACAGATCAGATTTGGATCGGATCATATCGGGTTCGGATCCATTACAGATCGGGTGATTTCGAGTTACGAGTTATGAAATGTTCAACCCAGACTCATAGTTAACGGATTCGAGTCAACCCAACGGGTCAAGAGCGTTACTCATCCAGAATTTTTTAAATGTCATACACATTATTTAAGGATGATACAATATGTAAAATATCAATTTTTTTAATTATTTGTTGTAATTTCATTCTTTTTAGTTTGAAGTATAAACTTATATATAATATAAATTGATATTTAATATAATTTTTATTATCCTTAAAATCATACATGAATAGTAAACGACATTTAAAAGTAAACTGATGGAATATTTTTAATGACTATTTACATAGTTCCTAAACGTAAAATTGTTATATTACCCTAATAATGGTTATATTATTGAAAAGAAGTAATTAATGTTGCTGACTGCACCGGATTGCAAGGATCGACTAATCTGGCACTACAACAGGAGCGAGCTCTTCACAGTAAGGTCTGCATTGTATATGCTATTGGAGAAGGATCGAAAAACATTAATAGAGGAGACACGGGGCAAACGAGCAGGGGCTTCGAAGAAAGACCATGGAGGGCATTGTGGAGGATGAAGATGATACCCAACGTCGTATCGGCTTTCGCCTGGAGGGCTGCAAGGGAGATATTACCATGTAAAACCAACCTGATGAAGAGGAATATTCCTCTTCATCTGGTATCAAAAATTAAAACAATTGAGACGGATGTAGTATTAGATAGCCAACGGAGGATACTAGATTCAAGCTAGTTAAGGAATACTGTATTTTAATCTTGAGAGCTAACACGTCGATCTTGAGAGCGTACTGGGTGTACATAAAAGGAAAATTATGTACAGGTAATAAATTAAAATGGGTAATAAATTGATATCCCATGCACCAAAAAAAATAATAAATATAAAAATTGATTTAAAAGTTAGTTTATTGTAATTGGATAAAAATATTAAAATTAAGGAGGGACGACACATCAGCCAAATACTTCTATTTTAAGAGGAAAAAAAATTGGGCAAGCAGGCCCAATTTCCTAACATAATTAACCAAATGTCTGCCGGGCAGGTTAAATTAAACAAATATCCACGGGTAAAGTTATGCAAACCCTAGCCCTCCATCTCCATCCTTTCCGTCTCTCCATCTCAGTCGCTCCTCCATGGTTGAGATGCTCCTCCATGTTCGATCGAAGACCTCCGCTGTCCGCCTTCATTAGAGGAAGAAAGAGCATGCTCTCCGCCGATCTCGATCAGCTCTCCCCCTAGGTTGAAGCTTAGGATGGCTTCGGGTTGAAGATGTTGTAGTTCACCGACCACCAATACGCCCACGTCCTTTGGTCTTGTATACTCTTAGGAGGAGAAAGGAGGCTGACATCGGGTCGAAATTGCACAGACTATCGGAGCCACCACCCGATGATAGCATCTTCCTTCTCTATCATCATCTATAGCACGATTCCCATTCGGTGCTAGCTCAGCATCACCACTCATTCTGCACACATGTTTTGGGGAGGAAAGGTAGGTAAATTTTTGGAGTTTGGTTTGAAAGCGAGGGAAGCAGCCATTCTAGTGAAAGGATTTAAAAATTAAAATTAGGAAAGTGTGGTGACTCTGTATTCTTCTTGAATATATGGAAGTGCTAAGCAGTTCGTAAATTTTTTTTTACAGAATTTAATAGCACAAATTGCAAAGCTTTGCAATTACTCAATTCAACTGGAAGGACACCACTAATTGTATTATCAACAAATCTCAACTCGAAGGTGCTGACATCGGGTCGAAGTTGTTGGCCCTTCTTCTCCTCTTTTTTTTTTTTAGGATCTGAGTGAACTTGAAAGGATCGTCAATGGCGACTCCGAGCCTTCTTGATCGAAATCGAATGTGCTGACATCGGGTCGAAGTCGAAGATGTTGATTGTAAGCCATCTTGATCTCTTTTCTGCATAAAAAATGTGCTTCTTTTGCTATTATGTAGGCTTCACGTCATTCCTTATTAATTTGCTACAATTATTTATGTTTTGTCAGCTACATCATGAGAGGCTTCACATTGATGTTAGTAGGAATTGAAGCTAAAAATCAAGCATTAAAGGAGGCTGGAGCAATCTTGTATGGAGCCTTAGATGGTGCTATCAAAGGAGCATTTGAAAAATTGGTATTTTCCTTCATAGACAATCTTGTATGGATTTTTTTGTTGGTTTTTCGTATGCCTTACTAATAGCTGCTGAACTTGTGGTCCCTCCTTCCCGTGGCTGCGGGTAAAAAAAATGTTGTTGGGTTTTCTATCCTACTACTTTCTGACACCCCAGTCTCCAAACACAAATCTTCAGCATCTGTCTTTGGAGAGCTTTGGATATTAGAGCCTCTGCAAGAAGAAAAGAAGAACAAATGGAAAAAAGAAATGGATTGGCTGCTATCTCTTACAAATTAGTGGCTAACAATAATAAAAGTGGCTGATTTTTTTACCAAGTTGGTTTGTGCTTCGTACAGGTTTGATGCCATCACTGACAAAATCAGGTTTGAAATATCCCGAGAAAGAAAAAGTATATTAAAATTGATCGAAGATTGCCCGCGGCCTAGCCCAGCTCTCGTGAAGCAGCTAAACTCCTTCAAAGAGCCAAAACCCTGGACAAAGGACTCACCATCTGGCCGTGTGTTCAACATGCCCACAACCCACGGAAGGGACACGTGTCATGTAGAAATTGACAAGTGTCAAAAACCGGAACACGCCTCCAATGACTATAAAAGGTGAAAGAACCCAATCAGAAAGGGGACTTTTGGCCATTCAAGAGAAATAAAAATAGAGCGGACAAAAGAAGTTAAAAGAGTTCTAAGACCATCACGGGAAAACCAAGAAGCTTCGCTACGCTCTACGGGGGTCAATTGTAGGCACCCGCGTCCAGAAGAGAGGCGACCACCGGAAGCCTCAAGTCTTGGAGGTGAAACACTTGGCCGCGACAATCGCAAAGGAAACAACGATCCGTGGCAGGTAGTAGATCCTTCCTAAAAAAAATTCAGCGAAACTCCATAAAAGGTGAAGATCAGGGGACCCCCCCCCCCCCTCGCGAAACAAGTTGGGCCGCGCCGACAATATCGGTGCAGGTCAGATAAGCCCGCTGATTAGGCGTTGGGTCCCCCGGGACTAACCCTTGGGTCCCACCAAAAGTGGGAACTTTAAAAGCGAGTTTCGTCACTGACGCCTTCTGTGGGAACCCTCTCACACTAAGGGGTTCCCGATAAAACTCTTATAGAAGAAAGAATCCAACTCCCCACTCTATGAAACAGAAGGGAGGCCGCGTCAACACGCAGACATAATCGATTAGCTAGAAGACTGTCCTAATGGCCCCTCACCAAGGGTAACTTTGCAACAAGAACGATGAGCATGTTTCAAAGCGACGCCTCAAACAAGATGAGCCTAAGTGTCAAACCTCGGCCACGAAGCCTCGAGCATGTACGCCTCATCCTCTTACCAGCAAGGCGCTCAGAAGAATACGTGGGAGTCGCCACACGTCCCGCCGGTCCACCAGTATAATGTCCCGTATGAAGAAACTTACGTGCCTCCCAACTTCCCATACTATGAGGTCCCACATGGGCAAGCCCATAACCACCAGCCAAGGCAGTAGCATCATTATTACTACGACTATGGCGGACCACACGTCCATCAGCAAGGGATGCCTATCAGGGGTATCAATATAACGCGTACGGAAAACCTTATGCCTCGTATAATTACCAAGCCAATGCCCACGGAAACCCACACTACGGGTTCCACGGCTAGGGGGCCCCCTCACACCAGTGGCTGCAACCGGAAGGGAGGGAACAACACGCGAGCAAGTATCGTCGAGGGGAGCGGTTGATTGACGTCTCCACCTCCACCAAATCCGACTCCGTCAACATGACGATCGACGGTTTGGAAGCGTTACCCTCTGTTTTCACGAAAGACATATGTGGTGCCCCGGTTCCAAAGCGGTGAAGAGATGTAAACCTGATGAAGTATGACGGGACGGCTGACCCAAAAGATCATCTATGCCATTTCGTGACTGTCATGGGGATCAACGAGTACAATGACGCCATGATGTGCCAGACTTTCCCCTCTACCTTGACAAGGATAGCTCTCACCTGGTTCACCAACCTGCCTAAAAACTAGGTGGCCAACTTTGCTCAGTTAACCCACATCTTTAAATCCCATTTTGGGAGTGCTCGCTCACGAAAGAAGACCATGTTGGATTTAAATTCGATCAAACAAGGAGAAAACGAGACTCTGGGCCACTTCATTGCCCGGTTTACCAGTGTGGTTGTGCAGATCCCAAACTTCAACCATGAGTTCGCAACCATCATCCTCATGGGAAACCTTGCGGAAGGAGACTTGAAGACCTATCTGTTTCGAAAGAAACCGGGGAATTATGATGACTTGAGGGACCTAATGTCGCGGCAGAAGAGCCACCGCGTCCAGTTCAAGAGAAAATACTAGCAATCAAGGTTTTTTCAGAAAGATTGCTGGAAAATTCAGAAAGGACAAAAGAGGAGCCAAGCCACCCAAGCAACAGTCAGCCGGGAGAGCTCCCCCTTCGCGACGTGATGAAGTGCATATGAATTCTGAAAGGGGACAAGGGACGCAACAAAGAGATGATGATCGAAGGCGAAGTATGGATCATCCACGGGAATACCATCCTCAAAAGGATGACTATCACGACCACCATCGAGAATATCAACCACTTTAGGATGACCGATGTGAGAGGAAGCCGTCTCACGGGGACTACAAACCGCGGGTATAGGCCCCGCCACACCGACAGGAAAGAGAGCAGCAGAGAGAATACCCTCCACATAATCGGGGTCCAACAAGCAAGAAAGAAAGAACTATGAGCGAGAAGGGAAACAACCCCCGTCCGCGGCAAGCAGAAGGATATCCCTATTGCCCCACACAGAAGTAATTTTCTCCGCGGGGGATGCACAAGATGTCAGGATGCCACACTCTGATCCGCTTGTCATCCATGCCCAGATCGCCACTAAGACGATCAAGGGGGTGTTCATAGACACAGAATCATCAGTGGACATCCTCTCATGGGAAGCTTTTTCCCAACTCGGGATATCTGCGACATCACTCAAGCCATACTCAAGAACTCTGGTCGCTTTTTCGGTGGATGAAGTGCAGGTAGCTGGTACTATAGAGTTGATAGTTATACTGGGAACCGCCCCAAGGCGACGCTTGGAGAGCATCGTTTTTACTGTAGTCAGGATCCCAATCGTATACAATGCCCTTCTAGGAAGGGTCTCACTCTACAAGTTTCAGATGATTGTTTCAATTTATCACTTCGTCGGGAAGTTTCCTTTACCCAGAGGAGGAGTCGGAGAAGTCCGCAGACAACAACCTGAGAGCCAGAGTTGCTACTTGACCTCCATTAAAAAGAAAAAAGAGGTAATGTGTATCGAAAAAACAAGCCCGAAGAGTAGTTCAGAGCCCAGGAGTAGAGCTGCAAGTAGACTCAGAAGTAAGGGATAGTGACCCTGTTAGAACCGTAGAGGCGGAACTCAAAGTAAGACCGGCGACCAGAGAGATTCCTACCGCGGATGAGAAATCCATATGTCTACCTTTCTCCAACCCCAAGGAAAAAATCTACTTGGGACAAGCTCTGGGATTAATAGAGAAAGAACGGATACTAGAGATAATAGCCAGATCAAGAGACATCTTTGCATGGACCCCACGAGATCTTCTCGGGGCATACTCTCAGAATCCGGAACGATGCAAGACCTGTCGCGCAAAAGAAGAGGAAGATGACCCCTGAAAAGGCAGCAGCAGCTAAGGAAGAAACTGAAAAGTTGCTCGACGCCGGCTTCATCGAAGAAGTGGAGGATTCTAATTGGTTGTCAAACGTGGTCCTCGTAAAGAAGTCAAATGGAAAATGGCGAATGTTTGTCAACTTTTTAGACCAAAACAAATCCTGCCCGAAAGACAGCTACCCCTTACCATCCATCGACAAGCTGGTCGACGGGACCGCGGGGAATGAAGTTCTTATCTTCTTGGACACGTATTCAGGATACAACCGAATTCGTCTGGATCCGATTGGTAAGAAGGCCACAACTTTCATCACGAATCAAGGGATATTCTGCTATCGGGTCATGCCTTTCGGGCTAAGGAATGCAGGAGCCACCTTTCAGAGGGCAGTTGACCGAATTTTCCTCGGATAAATAGGGAGGAAACACTTGGACAGAAGAGAGCCAACCACCAGAAGCCTCAAGTCTTGGAGGTGAAACACTTGGTCGCGACAATCGCAACGGAAACAACGATCCGCGGGGGGGAAGAACCTGTCCTCGACGGAGCAGGAGAGAAGGTGAATGTGCCTTTTGTAATTTAAGAGGTCGACTAACTTTGTGGTCCTTTGTAATTTTAGAGGTGTATATCGACCCACATGTATGTACTGGCCTCTTATTTTAATAAAATTCAATAATAGTTTCATTTGTCAGCTTCCGTTTGTTGTTGATGATGGCATTAAACAATGTTGCAGCATATATTTGGTGCGTTTATGTAATAAAAAAGGTGCTGACAATACTTGCAAAGCTATTGCTATAAAACAAAGCTACTGATATATATTAAATTATCTATAATTCATGAGTTGACAATACTTGCAAAGTACTAGCACTTGTAAAATTGTTAGCATAAAATTTTCAACTAAGTTAAAATTGTCAGCATAAAATTTAGAGGGGTGGGGGGAAGGAAGCGGGCAGCTGTTTAGGGTTACCAGTGGATATTTAGCTAATAAATCTTAGATGATGCACATTTAATTAATTAGGTCTTATTATATGGACATTTACTTTTTTTTTTCTCCCCTGTTTTAAAGTATCATGTATATATATATAGGATAGATCATATGTACTCAATTCTTAACGTGTATCATGTACACAAATCTAGACCCGTGATTGAGAAAAAATGAAAGGCTGAGATTAAACGAATATATTGATTAATTGTAATTTAATGTTAGAAAAAACACTAACCCACACCTATACTAGCGCGTGACAATCTACCCCTACCACAAAAACCCCCTTTTGTCAAGCTTCTCGGAGAGAGAAAGAGAACATGAGCGGACACATCAAAGGTTTACCGGTGCCATCAATCGGCTTTCTGACAACCACCAAAGGGTTTCCGGCAACTAGGTGGTGGTTAAGTGAGAGAAGGCACGGGCGACGACGACGTTTGAAGGAGCGATTAGAGTTGGTGGTGATTTGAAGGAGAGATCGGAGTTGCGGTGATTTGAAGGAGGGATCAGAGTGGGAACTAGAAGGGAACGGCGGCGGCGAGGATGAGCGGCGATGAGGAGAGGCAAAGGCGAGGAGGCGAAGAGGCAATTCGGCGATTCAGAGACTGGACACGCGATTGGGTCGGCGATTCGGCGATGTGGAGGCGAAGAGGCAATTGGGGTGGTTTGAAGATGGTGACGACGACAGAGGTATGGAGGAACGGAGGCACGATAGCGCATGCTAGGTGGTATGTTAGTTGTGTTTTGCTGACTCGCTCACACATTACTTCCAGATTAAAAAATGATGTCTATGTTATCATGATGGCATCAACCATTTGCTATTTGATTCTTACATTTTATCTTAAGAGGGTTTTGTATCATGATGGCAGTGATTTGAAGTCATGGACGACTCCCTGGTGATGGATTTGCAGTCGGAAGGTTTTCCCGGGTGGTGGATCTGCAGTCGGGAGGTTTTCCGGTGGTGGTGGGTTTGCAGTCGGAAGGTTTCCCTGGTGGTCGATTTGGAGTCTAGGGTTTGTGATTAATTGAAATCTTTTTTGTTTGCAATTGCTCAATTGGTTTAATTGTTCGATTGAAAGAGATATTCGGGGGCAAAGCCGAATTATTCATATGTATGGATCGATTTTGTACTCCATGAGATGTGTTTTTTTTACAGTCATATGAATGAAAAATGCATCGATACCATCGAATAATAATGTGTTACCATCAAATAATCATGCGATACCATCGAATAATTTTAGTTATGCTACTGTAACACCATCGAATAATCAAGCTATACCATCGAATAATCAAGCGTTATCATCGAATAATCAAGCGATACGATCGAATAATTTTTAGGTAAAAGTTAGGGGCGTTTTCATAGGTCTAGCGGATTAGAAAAATTCATCAATATCATCGCATAATCCGTCGATACTATCGAATAATTCAGCGATACCGTCGAATAATTTAAAGAAAAAAAAACAGGTATGTACAAGTGACCCAATGCATGCGCCCCAATACAGCAAGTGAGGTAGAAAATATGTGGGTTCCATTGATTTTTAATTAAAGAAAAAAGGTAAAATTACCTATTAATCTCAGCCACCCATTTCAATCAATCAACGACGCTGATTTGAGTACATGATACACTTTAAGGGCTGAGTACACCGGAACCATCCTCTATATACAGTATGGATCATATGTACTCAGCCCTTATTGTATATCATGTACACAAATCTGAGCCGTTTATCTATAGAAAATGGAAGGATAGGATAATGCCACGTGTCTTGATAGCTTTTTTAAAAAGGTGGATAATTAATCCCAATTTCACCCTACCAAATACGTGAAGCGCGTGTGAAGAATCAACAAAACCTAAATCTCTGTTTCTTCTTTTCAACTGGCTCCCAATTGCAAAATAGAACCGTCTCCTTCTTGCTTCCATGGAGGATAGTGGATGAGATGGCGATGGCGATGGCGGATGGCAACTCGGTAGACTCCGGCGACGACGTTTTGCACCCACAAGAAGCGAACATCGTCGGCGATAACAACTTCTGGCAGTCGGAGGCGGAGGCCAACCAAAGCAATCGAAGGAGGAGACCAACCAAATTAATTTCACGTACGGGTGATTCCAATTACAATTGTAAGTCATTTTGATTTCTTTGATTTATGAGATTGAATTTTTTTTTAAGGTTTATGAGATTGAATAAACTTTTGTAAATTTGTTTGAAATTCTTGGGTTGTTGAACCATTTCAGTTGATTTTGATTTGAACTGACATTTTTTGGGTTGTATCTTTGATATTTTTGGGTTCTTGGCTTCCAATCCCAGATTTAAGAGGTATTCGGGGGGAAAGCCGAATTATTCATATATATTGAGCGAATTATTCATGTGTATTGACCGATTTTGTGCTATAGAGGTAGTTTTTTTTTATGAAACGGTTATAAGAATGAAAAATGCATCGATAACATTGAATAATTCAGGGAAACCATCGAATAATCTATCGATACGATCGAATAATTTATCAATTCGATCTAATAATTTATCGATTCGATCGAATAATTTATCGATTCGATTGAATAATCTTGTGATACCATCGAATAATTTGTCAATACCATCGCATAATCTATTGGTACGATCGAATAATCCAGCGAAACCATCGAATAATCTATCGATACGTTCAAATAATCATGTGAAACCATCGAACAATCTATCGATACCATTGCATAATCTATAGATACGATTGAATAATCATGTGATACCATCGAATAATCTAAATATATAATCGAATAATTTAAGGAGAGTGCATCACACACGCTGACAAGTGGTGAAGTGAAAAGAAAAGACGTGGGGCCCACCATTTTTTCAATTAAAAAAAGTGTAAAATTACCTTTTAATCTCACCCACCCATTTCCTTTAATCAATGACCTAGATGTGTGTCCATGATACACAATAAGACATGAGTACACCGAAACCATCCCATATATATATATATATATATATATATATATATATATATATATACTAGAATTGTGTTCATAGACATCGGGTGATTAACATCAGTCAGAAAAACGCATGATGTTAATTATACTTTTAACATCGGTTTGTAAATTTGTGATGTTGAAAACAACACAAACACCGTCCTATTTTGTTGACCGATGTAAAAAAGTGTTTTTTTTTTAAAAACAAACCTAAGGCGCGGGATTGAAATCTGAACTTAATAAAATCCCGCTCATCTCAAATACGGGCGGGCGGATCCAATTTTCCCAACCCAAATTGAATTGTTTAGAAAAATAAAATACTCCGTAGCATATACTCAATACTTGGAAAAATTAAAAGAAGACATTTCATTCAGGCCATCCACACTCATCTCTTTCCTCCCGACTCCTTGTTCACCACGAATTCTTCCTCCTCCATTCTCTCCTTCTATTTAGGCTCTGCGGGTGGCGAACTCCTGGGGGCTCCGGTGGCCAAATCCTTTCTTCGTGGCCGGTTCCGTCTCTCCGGGCTTTCCTCACATTGTTGAACCGGGAAATCCCTCTTTCGTTGTTGTCCTTGTCTCTCCTGCTGTCGAACAAGAGGTCGCCTGTCGACATCCCGGAAGCTACCAAAATCCCTACTCCGGCAGTCGAAACCCCTACTCCCGCACTGCCTCTCTATTGCTGGTACGAAATTCCGCCTTCAGTTTTCAATATTTTCGATTTAGGGTTTATGTGAATTGGCTTGATTAAGTGTATGTAGCTAAAATTGATATTCAGTTTTTGATATAGGGTTTCTTTAGGGTTTGAAGCACTTTCCTTTTTAAAGGACAAGGCTTGATGTAGATCTGGGCAAGTTTTGAAGTACTTTGTTAGATCTAGTCCTCCTCATCCTCTTTTTTCTCATTCCGGTTCTTCTCCTTGAATTTGACCCAAATCTAGTGTTTTTTGTCAAATCTGGGTGTGTTATTTTCATTGTTATCCTCCTTGCTTAAGGTTTTTGTATTTCTTCAAAAAAAAATTTCACATTTTGGGTGATTTTTGTCTCTCATTGATGATGTTAGTCTGTTAGAGTATCAGGTTATTCACTAGCCCTGATTTCTAGTTTTGTTTTGTAATTTAGTTTTTGTAAATAAATTATATTAAATTGTGGGTTTGGCATTTGATACACGAGGATGGAGCTGACTGTTGAAATGATTAGGGTTTGATCTTTTATGGGAAGAGTTGATATTTTTCTTCCTAGTGATTGCATATTTAATGCCTATTACTAGATCATATACATATCCACTAGCCCGGCACTCATCCTGGCTGTGGTTCAAATGTTGAATAATGAACAATAACCTTAATGAATTTGCATAGCTTACAAAATCTTATTTTGTTCATTAGGTTCTTAACTGGTATTTTGGACTGTTGCTAAAATTATGTTGAAATCAGGATTGATTAGTGTTATATGTGTTGATTTGGTTTGATTGTGATGAGTTTGGATTTTAGGGTTATCCCATCTTCATTTTTTTTCCTCAAATTTCCATTGATATGTTTGGATTGGATATCAAAGGATTCATAGGTTTACATTGAAGGGTCTTTACTCATAAACTAACTCTATTTTACAATATCTTATCTTTAAGGTCCTTTATTGGTTGATCTTATTGAAATGGATAGTATATTTGCTCCATCTTGTTCAATCCCGCCTTATTCCAGTTTATGAGTAAAGTTTCATGCCTGTGTTTGGGGATGTTAGGGCTTTGTTTGGCAGTTTTTTTTTATGTTGAGTTTGTGGTTATCTTTATTAAGTTAGTTGCGTGATCTGGCCAAGCCTCTCCATGTTGAAATATAAAGAGACATGTTGAAATATAAATAGGCAAAAACAAGTTTGACATAAAAATTGTGAACAATAAAAGATTAATACATAAGTTACTGAGCTCTTTATTTTATTATCATTACGAATTGATTTTAATATAGAACCTTACCAAATTATATACTGAATATCTAACACATTCGCTTGTCCATCCTAATAGAAGAGAAGAACCTGGTTAGCTTGTTTAGATCCTTCAGAAAATCTCAAAATTAATCTCAACATTTCCAAAAGATCATCTCACTTTTCACTCACCACCCCAATTATGTTATGAGTTGTCCTTAATTTCTCCATTTGATCAATTCCATATTTCTGTGTTCAAAACCCACTATCTCATGTTTATTGAATAATTTCCCTAATAAACTAATCCATGTTAATCATGCATTAAAAAAACACTGAATGGTTTGATCATCCTTATCTTTTGGGGGTGGGTGGAAAGATTTTTGTTGCTTGGGGTGAAAAAAATGGCATGTGCACACATATAGAGCAATAATATTCAATAAACCAATAATATCCAACGAGTCATTCCTCCTCTCCCTCTTTGTCTCCTTTCCACCACCATATCTTCCTATCTTCTTCCCAATCTACCTTTCCTTTGCTCATCACATAACCAATTGGCCATCAACCCACCTTCATTTTAGTCTTTGGCTCATTTCTAGCGGTTGTCCATTGTTGATTCTACGGGGTTGCTTCTTCACCTTCTTCTTTCAACTAGTAGTGTAATTGGAGTAAAAAAAAAATGGTTCAAAGTTTCTTTTGTGGGTTCGGGGTAGTTGGTGTTCTTGATAAAGGTTGAGGCTTTTTGAATGCGAGTTAATTAATTGATATGGTTTAGTATGGAAATTTTATTAAAAAAGCCAACCCTCTTGGTGATTTGCTAAGTATGTAGATCAATTGTTTTGAAAGCTACCCAATTGAAGAATCCTTGGAATCTGATTTTTTTGTTCCTTATACCGAGAAAGAGAAAAGGGGGCCTGATTGATTTGAGTAAAATTACCCATTTATTTACACAAAGAGAAAAGGGGGCCTGATTGTTCTTTTTGCGCCTATGAGAGACTGGGATCATTTCTATTTTTAACTATTTGTCATGGCATTAGAAAATGTTATGAAGTTGTCCATGAATTCAGCAAGCATTAGAACTATTTTTTTTTCTTTGGATAATAAAAGGTGATGTTTTTAGCATTTATCTTTCATTGGCATACCATGATTAGATATTAGTTAAACACGGGTGTGTACTCTAGTATATTTGGAAGAATTGGTGCTTCTTATGTCTGCTAAGAGTTAAAAAAACATATGGACTCCCATATTTGATTATAGACAGGGGGAAAGTGCACTTATGCTTAAATGGATTTAGTAGGCAAGGGAAGAGAGATCGAGCTTGATTTCTCTTCCCTTGACTTCTGTTACAGCTACTGATGACTCAAAAGTTGTTAGCATGGATCTGTCTGACAACATTGCATTTTCACCTAAGCTGCCTCTGATTTGGTTAGTTCTATTAAACAAGGTTATTTGGTATTTTGGTTTTAAAGGTAGATGGTGGTCATATCTGTTCTAACGGCTAAATTTTATTTCTTCTTTTACCTGATCAGATTAGTGAGCTTGAGGCAAAGTTAAAGCAGCAAGAACCATTTGAAGAAGAGTTTTCTAAGCTTTGTCAAAAGGTACCGGTATTTCTACATATTTACTTGCTTCTGTGGCATTTCAATCCTTCTCAGTTGAGCTAGGACCCGGAATTGTGGGAAATATTTTTTTACGGTATTCAAGTTTGTACTGTGATAGTTGATCAATATCTTTGTTCAAACTCAATGTTAATGGAGCTAGATTTTATTTCTAATTTTTTAATACTGACTACAGTCTTGTCTTTGGTAGCTGGATGAGTTCTCAACATTCAGTCTCACACCGTTCAGGTATTGAAAACACTCTCCTTTAAATAGCCTACTAATCTCTTTGGTTTTGTGTTTTGCTATTAATTTATGACGATAAAAGAATTTGTATGCCAAGAGAAATGAAATCAAGAGTAGTAGACAACGATGATTCTGCTCAATACTAACTATTACTCCTCAATAACTCAAACATACTTTGCTTTGTTCAGAAAAGATGATTCTACTCATGTTTTGAGGATTTACGACGATGAAGCTCAAGCAATGAAGTATGCCCATAATTCTGCTCGGACGATGGAAGAAGCTTACTCAACTAGAGTCGTTATCTTTTCTTTCAGTTTGTGTAATACTAAACAGAAAATATGTGTATGTAGATAATGTGAACAGATACTATAGAAAAGTATTGAATGCTTTGACATATTTTGATTATTTGAGAAGTAGCCTATTAATGGATACAAGCATATGGATACAAATCGGCAATCAGACATCATTTAATAGAATAAAAAGCGATTTTAAAATGTATTGAAACACAACAAAACAATTAATAAAATTGATGTCTTTTGCGAAATTATACATTGTTATTCATAAAGAAAATGATGCTGTAATCTTTATAGACATCATTACTTGAAAATATATTGATTTAAATATATACATATAACATTGTCTTTATAAATATTGAATGTTGTATACTATTTTTTAAATGAAATAACAAGACAAAATACAAAGGAAAAGTTAATAAACATGAAATGAATCATCTATAAGACTATAACCGATGTAAATAAGATATTACAACATTGTTTTTGGAAAAAATATCGATGTTAATGTGAATCTTTTTGTTGCTCTACATATCTTTAGAGAGCTAGAAATGCAAAATAATAATGTTTTAATAGTAGGTGAATCAATCAAAATTTAATTATATTCATGCATTTAAGTCGATATTTCAAAGAGAAACGATGTTATAAATTATTATAAACGATGTTATAAATTATTATAAACATCGGTTATAAACCGATGTGATAGAGTTTGGATTTTTAACACCACCCACTAACACGTTGAATTTTTTTTTTATTAACATCGGTTTATACCCGATGTCTATGAACATAATTCTAGTAGTCATTGGGGAAAACGATTATATCAAGAAATCACTATGATTCCCACGCCATGTGGATTTTTTAAAATAAAATCTTGATGAATAACAAAAAAAAATTATTATTATTATTATTATTATAAGAAAAATTATTATTGTTATTATTATTATTATTATCCAATTACTATTTACAAGAAATTAGTGGGTAGCCGAGATACTATCTGGGCACCCACTCCCTTAGCGATAATAAAACTGAGTCTAGTGAAAATATAAGCGGCAACACGAGCCCCAGCATCATGAGATACGGAGAATTTTTGAATCCGCTTCAGCAAAGCAACCGCATCCGTATCTAACTCTCCCAACGAAGAGAAGGAGAAGGGTATGAAACCATACCCAGCCGCCGTGCACAAATCTCGATACTTGGCACACTTACGCCGAGCAGCATCAACAACAACACGACCAGGCACAAAGTCAGACATCCCAGACTGAGTCAAAGGGGAGGATCCCGTCAGATCGACACAAACATCCCGCCCCCTATCCCAGGAATAAAGTAGCAAATCCGCCGGACGAAGAGGCTTATCATGCCCATCAATCAAACCAATATCAACCTCCTTACCAGCAGAAATGCCAGACCTGTAGCAGATATCAACCTCCTTATTATTATTATTATTATTATTATTATTATTATAGAATTAAATAAAATATTACTTCACTATTTTCAATTGAATTTATAAAAACATACCCATAAGAAAAGACCTAATAAACCTAAGATGGACTTCATTTTGTGGCAAGATTGGGTTTTGTGCACCTAAAATTTTCTCGACAAAATTACCCTTCTTATCTAAACTTAATCTCAGAACTCCATCAATCTCTTCATCTATCTGTCGTCGTTTCAGCACCAAAAGTAAAAAAACCCCAAATCCTCAGCCGACTCCTCCATCTCCTTCCTCGTCCTCCCCTGTCGCCGCATTAGCGCCGCCATGATCGGCTTCGCAGGAGACATCGGTGGGAGCGGCCACCGCAAGATCCGTCTCGTCGTGCTCCGCGACAGGCAACGACGATGGAGGAGGCGGAGGTCCAGTTTAGTTCGCATAGGAGGCGGCGACGGCGACGGTGGTGGTGGAGGAAGATGGCGACAGTCTCTGGCGATTTAGGCTCCCAGGGCACCGGAGGATCGGCCTCTCCATCTTTCGACCTTGCTTCAAAATCCTCCCGATGGTCAGTTGAGGAAGACAACGACGATGAGGAGGAAGGGGACGGTGAGGAAGGCCAGGGATATGGCGGAAACGCGCAGCGACGATGGCGAGAGAGGAAGAGAGCGAAGACAGGAGGCTTCGGTACGACGGGAAGAAGAATCGATCTTTTGTTGCAGATCAAAGAGGAGGAACCATCCAATCTGAGCATGTTGCGTCCAGATCTGGCCTTCCTCGAAGAGGATGATGAAACGAAGAGGAAGAACCGTCCTCTCCACCCTATCTCCCTCTGCTGAAATCGTCGGTGGACTTGTGAAGCTCATCGGATCGACTTCTTCTGGTATTGTTAAATCGGCTTCTGCTATTATATTTGAAGCAAATCGACTGCTGTTGATGCTGCGTTGAAGCTCATCGGAGGTTTTTCGAATCGTCGTGGACTTATATTGTGTAATTGCCGAAATTCTGCAGTTGTGGACTTGCTGAAATCGCCGGTGGACGTGCGACTGAAATCTCTCATAGCCGGTTTCCGCATCTCCTCCGATGCTCATAGGTATTATCTCCTTCGATTTCCATGTAACACTGTTCTCGTTTGAGGTTTCTCCCTCATCTGTGGCCAGTTGTTTTAGTTAGTTTACTTTATCTTATTTTTCTTATGTCACTAGTACAAAACAACCCTTACACAACAGTTATTTTACAAAACGCACAACGGTTTTGGAACCGTTGCATCAGCCCGTGTGGTTTTTTGATAGTATCTATATAGTGATGATTTTAGGGCATGTTTGCTTAGGGTTTAGGGCCTTTGAGTAATTATTATATGTATTTTTGGCCCTTTTGGTTTAGTTTGGTGGAATCAGTGTCTACCGCTCGGTAGTTATGATTTCAGGCGTTGCGGAGCGGTTTTGGCGTCGATTCAAGAGTTTAAAGAGAAAGAGGTGGCTCGATGATCTTCGCTACGCTAAAAAGTCATCAAAGATGAGCTAGGAGGCACGGGATCAAGGAAACGTGCCAAATAAAGCAAAGCAAGCTCGACAAAGCTAAGTTCCAGAAACCACTCGGCCGAGTGGTGCCAGAGTGAAGTCAAGATGAACAAGTCAGAAGGCACTCGACCGAGTGCAGAAACCACTCGAGACTCACTCTGGTCGAGTGCTTCACAGTCCTAGCTTTTCAGAGTGCACTCGACCGAGTGCAAAAACCACTCGGCCGAGTGTTTCCTGTGTTCTGAATTAAATTCGTTTTCTTTTCTAAACAAAAGGGGGGATTCGAAAGGTTGGAAAAAGGTCGGTTTTTGGAGTCCATAATTGAGACATTGGAGAGGGCTTTTGAGAGCTTTTGGAGATTAGAGATTTTTGGGGAAGAAAAACTTGTTCGATCCATCAAATTCTGGTAATTTCCGTTCCATCTCCGTTGTTCTATGTTTGTTTTGCCGAATTTGATTAAATCAAGCATGTACTTATCCATGAGTTGCTAGATTTCCTGTTCCAGGGTTGGGATTGTCCCGACGATGCAGAAATAGGCTTGTTCTTAGTATCTCTCGAATGATTCCCGAATTAGATTGTGGTTTAATCGTGTTGTACTAAATCTGATTGATGCGAGTCGATTAGATCCGATTTAGGCTTTGAATTCGAAAGACTAAAACCTTAAATTGGAATTTAGATGGTGATTCGAGACCGACAGGCGATTAGGATCCATCAGAACTACATGATTAAACCCGAAGTTTATTGATCGAAAGTGAAACTAAACTTCTTGAGGATTTGTAGGTTGTCATAGACGTTATGGGCAATTTTGATATTATTCGGAGCTGAAAGCCGATGTTAGTGTGATTATTGCCTAGAAATCTACGAACTTAAAGGACCTGAATCGGTTGCTTGAGCCCGAAAGGAGAATTGCTAACCGACTTAGGCACATTCGTGCTAAACCCGAAAGGGGATGCGCGATTACCTTAGACGACCTACCTCCACAATCTGATTTGGAATCACTCGAGCAAGAAAATATTTTATGCCTATTGATGATGCATTGTTGGTAAATCCTTGTCCCTAGAACGCTTTCCCCATATATATTTCTCAACATTAAATCGATTTTCTTGGTTACTTTATACACACTCTCTAAAATCTGTTTGTTTATTCTGAACTTGGTTGAACTAGCTTGAAAGTACAATCGATACTCCTCCGGCCCTTGAGGATACGACACTTGATTACTACAACCGAACCCATACACTTGTGGGTGTAGGTTTTTAGCCTATCAAGTTTTTGGCGCCGTTGTCGGGGACTGGTGCTAGTATCGATCGTCCTTTTGACGACTAGTTCTCTAAGTTCTTTTTGTTGCTTTGATTTGTTTTTCTTTTTGTTTTTGGCCTTAGGTTGTGCTTTGAATGCGAAAAAAGAAAGACTCTACCAATCTATTGCCTTTTGATCCAGAACCTGAACGCACATTCCACAAGAGAAGAGCTACGATGGCTGATGCAATCGCCAGATTGGCAGAACTAGAGCGGCAAATGGCTCAAAGAGATCAAGAAAATGCTGAACTTCGACAACAGCTGGCTGATCAACAATTACAGCCTGGCCAACCCCAAGGGCCGGCAACTCTAGGAGAGTGGAACGATCCAGCTCAGTTCCTACCACGACCAGGTGTTGTTCTTCCCGCTTTAACACCCGCTAATTTTGAGCTAAAGCCTGCATTGTTGAACATGATAAGGCAGAATATGTTCAATGGGCTTCCTGCTGAGAGCCCTCATCAGCACATATCCACCTTCAAAGAATTGATGGATACAGTGAGAGTTTAGGGTGTCACTCCTGAAGAGCTGTTAGTGCGATCATTCTCCTTCTCACTTGCAGGGAAAGCTAGACATTGGTACAACTCCATCCATGCTGGCACAGTCACCACTTGGGAGGAATTGTCATTTGAGTTCCTGAATCAATTCTTCCCGCCAGCCAAGACTGCTGAGATGAGGCGGAAGATAAACTCTTTCGTGGTTGGAGATGGGGAGAACATCCATGAATCGTGCGAAAGATTCAAGGATCTTTTGTTTGAGTATCTTCACCATGGGATATCTAAGCTGAATCTGTTGGAGATTTTCTACAAGGCTGTCAGTGACAACACTAGAGTGCTTATTGACTCCTCATCTGGAGGAGAATTTTTGGAAATGAGAGCTGAAGATGCTTGAGCGTTCATTGAGAAGACAGCTAAGAGATGTGGGAAATACTCGCAACCCAGGGCGCTCTCTACTGTGAAAAAAGGTGCAGGGATTTATGAGGTGGATGCTGCAACTTATAAGGATCCTAGATATAACTCATTGGCTCCTGAAATTAAACGCCTAGCCTCAGTTATGGAGAAGTCCTTGTCTACCAAGGAGGTGAATGTTGCAGGCTCTAGACCGGTGCCATGTCAGTTATGTGGATCTCAAGATCACACTATTTTGGCTTGTCAGATCTACGCATCCCAAGGTGATGAAAGTCAAGAGGAGGAAGTTGGCTATATGGGCAACAACTACAATAGGGGTCAAGGGTATAACCGAAACTTTAACAATTACAACCCTCGAGCGAGGGACCACCCTGGTTTCTCCTATGCCAACAAGCAAGCTGCAGAAGGACCGCCTCCTGGTTTCCCACCAAAATCCCCACCACAGAAGGACAAGATGGAGACAATGATTGAGCAGCTTATGGGTATCGTTAAGTGTCTAGCTGGAGAAGTGTAGAATCTCACTAGGGGCAGAAAATGCTTGAGACTCAGGTAGCTCAGCAGGCCAACAACACCGCTAGGCCTACTGGTCAGTTTCCAGGGAAAACGGAAGATAACCCCAAGGGAAATATTTCTGCTGTGTCCTTAAGGAGTGGTAAGCATTTAGAAGATCCGAGGTCCTCCGAGCCAACTGAAGCTCAAGAGAATGCTAAGGAAGGAGAGAAAGTTGTTGATTCGGTGATAGAGCCACCATATGTCCCATCTCCTCTTTACAAGCCACCGCTTCCATTTCCACAAAGGAAGGCTCAAGCTCAGATCGAGAAGCAATACAGGAAGTTCTTGGAGGTGTTGAAGAAGCTCTACATCAACATCCCCTTCACCGATGCTTTGTCCCAAATGCCCTCCTATGTAAAGTTTTTGAAGGAGATCCTCTCTAACAAGAGGAAGCTAGATGAATGTCATACGGTGTTTCTTAATAAGGAGTGCATTGTCTTGATCCAAAACAAGCTGCCACCTAAGCCGGAGGACCCAGGTAGTTTCGTTGTCCCTATTTCTTTTGTTCATGGTCCTGATTATAAAGCTCTATGTGATTTGGGAGCTACTACAAGCTTGCTTCCTCTCTCTATTTGTAAAAATCTAGACTTAAGAGAGCTTAGACCTGCTAGGATGCAGCTTATTATGGCGAACAGGTCCGTAGCCCACCCCGCTGGTATCTTGGAGGATGTTCCTATAAAGTTGGGTAAGTTCTTTGTACCTGTTGATTTTGTTGTTTTAGATATGGATGCCGACATTCTTTGTCCGGTTATTCTTGGAAGGCCCTTTTTGGCCACTGCAGGTGCCGTGATTGATGTTCGGAAAGGGACTTTTTCCTTTGAAATAGAGGATGAGAAAATTGTGTTTAACCTCCCTAAATCTTTGAAAGCCCTTGTTTTTTAGGATGAATGTCACAAGATTGATGTAATAAATGAAGGAGATCAAGATATCATGACGGAGGTGATCGAGCGAGACCCTCTAGAGCTATGTCTTACGGAGAGTGTAACTGATGCTGGTGATGATGAGCTACTTGCTGAAGTAGTTCAGGATTTGGAAGCTGCTGTAGAAGACCCTGAAGCTGTTTTTGAGGTTTTGCAAAAAGATGATGAAGACTTGGGAGGTGCACCTAAGCTGGAGTTGAAGCCACTTCCTTCTACTTTGAGGTATGAATTCTTGGGTCCTAATTCCTCTTATCCCATGGTTCACTTGAGATTCTTGTTATGGGGTATGTGTGCATCAATTGTTATACTTTTGTTGGTCTTGTGTGAATTGTGGGAGTTAGATTTCTATGAGAATACTTCTTTGTACTCCCTTCTTTGAAGTTGCTTGATGGTGTTCTTGAGTAGATATATGGCTTGTTGGAGCTTTGTGCATGAATTTTTATTTGATCTTATATGTTGAAGTGCAAAAGTTCAAGTATGGGGTTCAGGATGTGTAGTCCTTGATGCTTTTGATGTTTGCTTGTATCGAGTTGCTCACTCTCTTTTCTGCAGGTTTTTCCATGGGTGACCAACCACCTCTCCGTCTTGCTACTGCTGAGCAAAGGAAGTTGTACTCAAAGGTGAAGGATCGGGCCGTTCGTCCGACCCAATTCTTGAACCCTAGAATCCGTGAAAGATGGGACTTTTGGAGGACATGAACTTTCTCGTCTACAGGCTCTCCCTCCGTGCTATTTGGAATTGTCGACTACCCTCTTGCCCTCAGCTGACCAGGGAGCTTGTTTGCACAATCAAACATGAAAGAGGCATGGTGAACTTCTGGCTAGGAAATGCGAATTATTCACTTACTATGGATAGGTTCTGCGCTGCGTTCGACCTCACTAATGATGGCCGAACGCTACCCTTGGGGAAGGGTGATCGGAATAGATTTTGGTTCGAGCTGACTCATGAACCTGTTTACCGGGAGGATAGAGCGAAAAGCTCATCTTGTGTACATCCTTCTATCCGATTGTTCCACCACTTCCTCGCGAGTACTGTTTTTGCTAGAGAAGGGAGTCAAGGGTGCTTGGGAGCACTCGAGTTGCGTGCTCTGTATAGCGCATTACATGACCAACCCATGAATCTAGGGTATACAATGATGTATCGGTGGTTAAAAGAGGTCGAGCACACGGCCGCTATTGCACTCGGAGGGCTAGTTTCCATGTTAGCCATTGTTGTAGGCTTAGACATTTCCGCATATGAGCAGATCGACACCATAACTGAGTGGTCCCTTCAGGAGCTTGAGCACTGCCAGCTACTTACTATCCGAGGGTCATCGGTCTTTTTCACAGATAGGTCTCTAGGCAAGCGTCATTTACCACTCCCTTTTCCACCGCACCTGACGGTCCAGAATGCACACAATTGGTATGAAGGGATTTCAGCCCACTTGGATACTCTCTACGGTGTTGCAGCTGCGCAATCTTTTGATGCTGCTGGGCCTTCTAGGACATCCGGTGCCACAGCTGTTGCTGACTACATAGACGCTGCGCCGAACGAGTCTCCTCAGTTTACCAGTGATAGAGCTTATTTCGATTACCAGTTCGGCCAGCTGCGATCTTACTTCGATGGGCGCTTTGATGCTATCGACACCCAGCTACGCCACTTGCAGTCTCAACAAGAAGAGGAGCATCAAGAGGAATCTGAAGAGGATGAGGAGGAAGAGCAGAACGACTCGGATGATGAGGTTGCTGATGACTCGGATGGGGGCGAGTCGGATACTTTCTAGACACTTGCCCTCCGCGCTAATCACCAAATTGTGAGTACCTTGTCTTTTTCTTGACTTTTTTTGGTTTCATTGAGGACAATGTTTCATCTAAGTATGGGGTGGGGTGAACTCCACATTTGGTGTGCTATTAGTGTCTTTTTCCTTTTGTTTTTCGTTTCTATCTAGAGTCTGCACTTTTATTATTATCGTCTGTGTCATGTATATATTTTGGACCTAAATCTGATTCTGGAATGTTGTGGTTGTTGGAATATTTGATGATTGCTTGAGCATTGAGCTGCTGCCTTGTTTGACTAGATAACATGTATACCCTCTTGCTCGATTATGTGTATATCTCGCCTCATACTTGGATACTCGAGCTTGTTACCGCACTATGGGGTTTATGTACACAAATTTAAATATGATTGAGGCAGTTTGTCAGCCCATTTATCCTTACCTACCCTTGCACTTGACCATATGCTTGAAGCCTTCTGAGCCATAGAAGCTTGTTTCTTTGCTAGCTCCACAAGATTTTCATATCCCACTATTTGCCTTTACCCAATCCGGGATTTTGGGTCATGATAGTGTGTTTTGTTGTGTGGATGTGCTTCAAGTATGAGATGATTTCTCTTGATTGTGATTGAAAAAAAAAAGAAAAAAAAAGAAACAAAAAAGGGAGAGAAAGAGAAAAGTCTTGGGATAAGAGGAGGATAAAATTCACTCTTGTGCAAAAGTCAAGAAAGAAAAAAATACGGTTAGTAACCGATCCTGCTTGTGGAGAATAAAATTCACACAAGGAGGAATAAATGCAAAGTGAGATGGTCAAGACACTTAGTAACCGGGTGCATTCATCACAAATGTTTGTATTCGCGTAAAACGGTGTCGAGACTAGAGAGTGAAATAAAATATTCTTGAAAAAAATTGAAAAGAAAAAAAAAGGAGAATATTTTGAAGTGGTTGACAAGAGTGAAGATGAAAAAAATTATTGTGATGGAGTTTGTTTAGAGGATTGGTATGAGTTTGATTCTTTGAAGTTTGTGTTTTTCCGATTGTTCTTGTATGATCCTTTTTCCCGGATTTTAGCACCACATGGCCTGAAATTTTCCATACCTAATTGTTTTCACTTTAGCCCCATCATAACCATATAAAGCCCTCATGATTTTATTGTGTGCATAAATTCAAGCGGTGATTTTGTTGACGATTTTCAAGCTTTGTGGATGATGAGTTTTGAGGTTGAGATTTGAGCAAAATGCATTTTGAGGGTTTGGAAATTGATGAGCTAGTTGAGCTTTCGTTGTTGGCTATGATATGCTAGGACGGCATTCGTCAAATATTTTACATTAGTAGAAGCTATTTTGTGATTATTGTCTTGGTCTTGCTTGGGGACAAGCAAGGTTAAGTATGGGGTATTTTGATAGCATCTATTTAGTGATGATTTTAGGGCATGTTTGCATAGGGTTCAGGGCCTTTGAGTAAGTATTATATGTGTTTTTGGCCCTTTTTGGTTTAGCTTGGTGGAATCGGTGTCTACCGCTCGGTTGTTATGATTTCAGGCGTTGCGGAGCGGTTTTGGCGTCGATTCAAGAGTTTAAAGAGAAAGAGGTGGCTCGATGATCTTCGCTACGCTAAAAAGTCATCAAAGATGAGCTAGGAGGCACGGGATCAAGGAAACGTGCCAAATAAAGCGAAGCAAGCTCGGCAAAGCTAAGTTCCAGAAACCACTCGGCTGAGTGGTGCCAAAGTGAAGTCAAGATGAACAAGTCAGAAGGCACTCGGCCGAGTGCAGAAACCACTTGAGACTCACTCTGATCGAGTGCTTCGAGTCCACTCGACCGAGTGCAAAAACCACTCGGCCGAGTGTTTCCTGTCTTCCATTTAAATTCGTTTTCTTTTCTAAACAAAAGGGGGGATTCGAAAGGTTGGAAAAAGGTCGGTTTTTGGAGTCCAGAATTGAGACATTGGAGAGGGCTTTTGAGAGCTTTTGGAGATTAGAGATTTTTGGGGAAGAAAAACTTGTTCGATATATCAAATTCCGGTAATTTCCGTTCCATCTCCGTTGTTCTATGTTTGTTTTGCCGAATTTGATTAAATCAAGCATGTACTTATCCATGAGTTGCTAGATTTCCTGTTCCAGGGTTGGGATTGTCCCGACGATGCGGAAATAGGCTTGTTCTTAGTATCTCTCGAATGATTCCCGAATTAGATTGTGGTTCAATCGTGTTGTACTAAATCTGATTGATGCGAGTCGATTAGATCCGATTTAGGGTTTGAAATCGAAAGACTAAAACCTTAAATTGGAATTTAGATGGTGATTCGAGACCGACAGGCGATTAGGATCCATCGGAACTACATGATTAAACCCGAAGTTTATTGATCAAAAGTGAAACTAAACTTCTTGAGGATTTGTAGGTTGTTATAGACGTTATGGGCAATTTTGATATTATTCGGAGCTGAAAGGCGATGTTAGTGTAATTATTGCCTAGAACTCTACGAATTTAAAGGGCCTGAATCGGTTGCTTGAGCCCGAAAGGAGAATTGCTAACCGATTTAGGCACATTCGCGCTAAACCCGAAAGGGGATGCGCGATTACCTTAGACGACCTACCTCCACAATCTGATTTGGAATCACTCGAGCAAGAAAATATTTTATGCCTATTGATGATGCATTGTTGGTAAATCCTTGTCCCTAGAACGCTTTCCCCATATATATTTCTCAACATTAAATCGATTTTCTTGGTTACTTTATACACACTCTCTAAAATCTGTTTGTTTATTCTGAACTTGGTTGAACTAGCTTGAAAGTACAATCGATACTCCTCCGGTCCTTGAGGATACGACACTTGATTACTACAACTGAACCCATACACTTGTGGGTGTAGGTTTTTAGCCTATCATTTTTGCAAATACACCGGTTGGGTTTATCACAACGGTTCACTTAGACAACGGTTATAACTGTTGTGATAGATTCCGGATAATCGTTGTCTATGCACCTCCAAAATTGGTTCCAAATGACATTAACCGGTTCTAACCGTTGTCTCGAGTTAGGATATTCGGTTTTAACCGTTGTCTAATCACATTATAACTGTTGTCTAAGGAGATTGTAATTGTTGTCTAGATACAGGTTAACCGTTGTCTAAGACAAATGCAACTATTGTGTAAGTACATTGAAACCGTTGTGTATGAATATTTTAACCATTGTCTATACAATCGTTAACCGTTGTCTAAATTCAAAAGGTGTTGGCTTAGATTCGCTTAAACCATTGTCTAAGTACCGTTGTCTAAGTAACTTTCAACCGTTTTCTCACCACTAGAACAATATATTTAAATTTATGATTAATAAATCTAAAATTTATTTATACCACGACCTCAAATTTGATTGATATCAATCAAATTTGAGTAGCTTGATTTAACTTGTAGTAAATAAAAGATATCAAACTACAACATGTGTCCAACGACCAACAATCCTCATTAACAATGAGAAGACTAACTAATCTAAGTCTTAAAGATGAATCCAAAGAAGCAACGATTGATCATTTGCAATTGTTCTGGCTTGTTCTTGTAATCGATCGAGGCTTCACTGTAGTCAATATTTCCGGCAACTAGTGTTGATTCAGGAAAAAGATAGTCGATCTAACCATGTGATAAAGTCATTCAATCCATCCTACAATTACATATATTAGGTCAAAAGTAACGCTTTAGAAAATAAAATGAAAAGGTTTGATAAAATGACCGAAATATTCATCATAAACATACCATTTTGGCTGATCACCCACCCACTCTCGTCCGACCTATAGTTGTCGGGGAGTTATTTGCCTGCCTATCAGGATTGGAGTATCTAATTTGACTTGATTTTGTTTCCAAGGCTTGTTGGAAGGAGTATTCCGATCGATGTGTCACCGAATTCTCCAGGATCATTTTCAATATATGAAAAGCCATTGAAGAGCTGTCAAAATAAAAGAGTGGGTTATCACAGAGAGCGAACAAGAGAGATCGAGCGAAAGAGAATGATGGACAGATAGAATCGATCGAACTCGTTCAGCGTAGTTATAGTACCTGATCGGTTGTGAAGATCATGACTTTTTTTGAAACAACGTGGCTCTTTTTTTAATTTTAATTTTTAAAGCTAATTAACTGGTTAAAAAATCTTCTGATTTCCCTTCATGTATAGTAGAGATTTGAAAGATAAAATCTATATCTAATATATCTAATATATAATCTAATATAATACTAAAACAGATGTTAATGATGACACTTGACAACCTCTCCTTAATTATAGACCCAAAAATCCTACGTGGTGATTTTTTATAGCTTTTGGACCCACTTAAATAATTAATTAACGTAATATTTTTTTTGGATGCAAATTGACTTAATTATTAATTACTACAACTCCAATATTGTACGTTTAAATAAAAAAATTCTATTCAAATATATGAGATTTTATATGAGTCCTCTACCCAATTTTAAAAATATCAATAATTGATATTCAACCGAGAATGGTTATCAATGTTTATCTAAATCCATTGAAGATGTTTTTCCAATAGTTTATGGATATTTTTCAAATTTTAGTTATCAATGCTAATACAATATTTTGATCTTATATTTTAATGCATACTTGATTTGGAGGATTTAATATGCAGTTTTCTTAACTTTATTTACTTGAGTTTCATACTTAAACTATATAATAATTTTACATCAGTATTTCAATCATTTCATTCAATATAATTATTTATTTCATTAGATACTTCATGAAATAAATCAGGACCTAATGATTCTAGATGACAAAAATAATCATTTTAAACTGAACAAGGGCTTTACTCATCAGTGCAATTAAATCATGGAATCATTGATTACTAATTTTATTTGACATAATATGTTGATTTCTAATAAGATGTTGAAACTAAACTAATAAAAATAATGAACAATAAAAATGAAAAATATAATTATGTGTGAACAAAACCAAATATTTTCACTATATCTGATTATAGATTTATTCAAAATTAAATAACAATTTTACAATAAAAAAAATTCCTTATTGTTGTGCAAGTTTTTTAAAGAATTTTTTGTGTAACTTGCACTATAAATATTATGTTATAAATACCTAAACTGGAAAAAAACTCAGATTAAAAGCTTGATTAAATAGCATTAATTATGCTTACACTTTATGTTTAAACGTTTATTTTTTTAGTCAATAACTTGATAATTATCTTTGTAACTTAAATATTGAACACTTTACCGATCTACTTTGAGAGATTGATTACTTTGACCCTTGATTTCCAATTGATACTTCTTATAGAAAATTAGCAGGGTTTTTTTTAACATGGATTTTGTTAATAAATTTTCAACTTGACAATTTCACTATTTCTTCATTTCTCAAACACCTCCAGTTTGGATTTATAACAAAATATATTATATTGAAAGTTGTAGAAAAATTAAAATTTCAAATTTACAAACAAATTCATTGTTATCGTATCTTAAAAAAACGTACATTTAGTTTCTTTTCTTCGGTCAAATATTAAGTTATACAATATATTTATATAGATGTGGATGTTCATTCAAAACCGTCATGGGGAGAATGCATGTAGGAATAGAGGTTTGTTGTAATGTGCTTTCTCTCTAATTATCATACTCATTTTGATTATTTTTCTTCTTTATATTGAGACATGATTGATGTTTATCACTGAAGTATTACAATATGCTGATATAGACTAAAAACCTTAATTAGTAAAGATTTCTCTATCACTAAATGCATAACAAAGAAAAACAATTTTAAATAGCTAAATTTGGCAAAATCGTTTCAAATTAACGTTATTTAACTTATGTCCTTGGCAATATAAAATTAGAAACATCGTTTATAATTTAACATTCATAAATATGGTATAATCGATAACCTAATCGATTTTTATTTACTTTAAAAAAAAAGTAACAACCCATTAAAAAAGTGTGCATTCATTGTGCAACAACATTGTAGTTTTTTCTATTAGAACTTCAAGGTTGTTATTCAGTCTTTATACTAAATTTTTTCCGATAATGTAGAATATCTCTATTTTCCATAAAAGAATCCTGATAATTTGTGATTATTAAGAAAGCGCGTGTGTGTACGACATATGACAAGTGTCACTTAAATTGTGATTAAAAGGATATTAAGTTATAAAATGTAATTGTATAAAATATCCATCCGGTGAAAATATTAGTACATAATTCCTAATATATTGGGCTCACCTAGCATTTGTCGAATGTATAGTCTACCTAGCAAAGTATTTGGTTCTACATTTCAACTTATCACGACAATAAATATTTATTTAATGTTAAAAGTAACCAATCAAGTTACTAAAAAATTAGAAGGTGAAACAAAAAATTTAAAACACTCTCTACATCAATGCATGCAAATGTATCTGTCTAGAAAGGTGAGACATTGGCGTTTTGCCATATATATATATATCATATACTGATATAATATAAGCATCATTTTTTCTAAATTAATATTATAATAATGTCTTTTAAACAATATAATATATTTTACAAATCACGTGCGTTACGCACGGGTACTACACTAGTCTAACTATTAAAAGAGAAATTTTTTTGATGAGGTGTCATTCTCTCCTTAAAAGTAAGTTATTCAATCAATTTGTTTTATAAAATTCAATTAATCTATGATTTTAGCCTAAATTATAATTTTAGTAGTTTTTTAAACAAACAATCTATCTCTATCTCTATATCTAACTATCAAAAGAGAAGTTTTTTGATAAAGTGTCATTCTCTCCTTAAAAGTAAGTTATTCAATCAATTTTTTAATAAAATTCAAATAATCCATTATCTTAGCCTAAATTATAGTTTTAGTAGTTTTTTAAACAAACAATCTATATCTAACTATTAAAAGAAAAACATTTTTGATAAGGTGTCATTCTCTCCTTAAAAGTAAGTTATTCAATCAATTTTTTTTAATAAAATTCAATTAATCCATGATCTTAGCCTAAATTATAATTTTAGTAGTTTTTTAAACAAACGATGGGATTAATTCGAAACGTAAAATTAATAATAAGAAAACTTAAAATTAATATTACTAATCTTTATCTATATATATACACACACTATTTTAATTGTTTTTTCAACCAATTTTATATCTAACTATTAAAAGAGAATCCTTTTTATGAGGTGTGACTCTCTCTTTAAAAGTAAGTTATTCAATCATTTTTTTATAAAATTCAATTAATCCATGATCTTAGCCTAAATTATAATTTTAGTAGTCTTTTAAACAAACAATGGAATTAATTCAAAACATAAAATTAATAATAAGGAAACATAAAATTAATATGAGTAATCTGTATCTTAATATATACTACTTTAATTGCTTTTCAACCAATGAGTTTATTTCAAAACATTTAATTATCTAAACTTTTACTATTATTTTATAATATTTATTAATATATTACTAAGAATTTATTTATAAAAATCAACGCCATGGCGCGGGAATCATACTAGCCTTAAACTAATTGCCGGATATTTAGAGATTGTCTGAATATTTTCAAGGGTAAAAATTATAAATAGACGTTGTTTAATTTTCGGCCAATCCATCCAAAATAAAAGTAGGTAAATTTTGTATATATATTATACGTAGTACTTTGTATAATATTTTTCCATTGCTTTTTATATTGCATTGACATAATACATATATATGTATTTGTTTGGTTCGGAATTGCTCAATATACATAGTACTTTGTATAATGATTTTCAATTGTTTTACACTTAATAAACGCCGATTTTATTCGGTCTTAGACAACGGTTTCAATAACCGTTTTCTTTGAGACGTCTTTTATATATATCACAATGATTTTTTTAATATTCGTTATCTTTATAACGTAATAGACAATGATTATAATCGGCTTTACACAACGGTTTTAATGACCGTTTTCTTTGAGACGTCGTCTTTATATATAACAATGGTTTTTAAAATATTCGTTGTCTTTATACCTTAATAGACAACGATTTTAATTGGTCTTACACAACGGTTTTATGAACCGTTTTCTTTGAGAAGTCTTCTCTATACAAAACAACGGTTCTTTAAATATCCATTATCTTTTAAACTTGCTAAAAACCGATTTTATTCAGCCTTAGACAACGGTTTTAATAACCGTTTTCTTTGAGATGTCTTCTACATATATAACAACGGTTTGTTAAGTATTCGTTGTCTTAATAACCTAATAGACAACGATTCTAATCAGCCTTACACAACAGTTTTATGAACCGTTTTATTCTAGAAGTCTTTTGTATATATAACAACGGTTTTTTAAATGACCGGTGTCTGTCCAAAGTAACAACCTACATTTTTAGAGTAATTGACTAATTCGTTATTGCAAATTGCCGTTTGGACTTGTGGTTCCTCACTTATGATGTTTGATCCAAAATTGCCATTTTATTTTGCCTTTCAAGTGACATCTCATTCAAAATTTGTTAATTCATTCAATTTGTACTAGCTCTTGCCTAGGTTTTGATAAAAGTATTATCATTTCAGCTTATTGGAATAAGTTTTATTGCTCATTCATTACTCTATACTATACTGATTTTCCTTAGAGTGGAGCATCGTTTATTCCAAATCTGTGTAGAGCTGTGTTCGTTGGAGTGGATCTGGAAGTTTTTGTGATTGGAGAGCATCATTAATGGAGCGGATTGGAGCTATGAGAGCTGTTCGTGGGTTGTATGTTGAATGGAGCCAATGGTGTTGCAATTTTGTAATGCTTTCTTACTTTCCACTGTATTTCTTTCTTTTTTTCTACATCATATTGCATTATATTAAAAATACAATTTGTTTTAAGCATTCTCGTTAGTAGCAAATAGTGAATTTGTGGTTAGCTTGCTATTGTGATTGAGTTTGCTTTGTTGAGATCTTTGGATTGCTATTGTAATTTTAGCAATTTCGTTTGCATTTGCTGGAACTTTTGAAGAGCTTATTACCTTCTTTTTTTTTTGATCTGAAATGCTGAAATTAATTCTCATTAGCGAAATTCGTTAGGTTGAAATGCTGAAATTAATTCTTAAATATATGATTCACATAGTTTTATCGATATGTAATAAAGAGTATGAGTGCTGAAACCGTGGTTTCGGCATCAACAACAGTGCTGAAACCGTGGTTTCGACATCAACAATAGTGCTGATATTGGGGTTTCAGCATCAACAAAAGAAATTTTTTTTGTGGGATCTGAAATGCTGAAATTAATTTTTATTAGCAAAATTCGTTATGCTTAAATTAATTTTGTGGAATTTGCAAATTGCACTGTGATCATAGTGGCTCACAGGATACCAACTGTCATGGACTGCTTCATTGAGTACATAATGCTTGATGGTGTGAATGATGAAGAGGAGCATGTTCACCTGCTTGGCAATTTGCTGCAAACAATGGACGTGGTGAGTTTGTTTATTATGTTAACAACACGTTGCTAAAACCGGGGTTTCAGCATCAACAACGGTGTTGAAACCATAAACAACATTGCTGAAACCCCGGTTTCAGCAGCAACAACAATGATGAAATCGGGGTTTCAACAACAACGTTGTGGAATGAAATTTGGAGTTAGACTCGTGAGAGGAATATTTTTACTCTTTTGGTAAGGACTCTTAGTTTGGTCCTTCTTTTTGCTGAAATTGTTGTTGCTGAACTTGCTTTAAAACTAGAATTTACTGAAATTGTTGTTGTTGAACTTGTTTTAAATCTCCTTTAAAAGCCTCTTAGCTCAATGGTAGAGCGATGTGCTATGCGCAAATACGTGGGTTCGAATCCCGCATAGGCTAAATTTTATATCCTGTAACACGGTTTCAGCAAAAATTTCAGCATCAACAACGTTGTTGAAACCGGGGTTTCAGCAACTCCGGTTTCGGCAACGTGAAAAAAAAAACATTAACGCGAAAAAAAAACTGCTGAAACAGAGGGTGGCATAGGGGTTTCAACAACTTTGGAAACGCGAAAAAAAAAAGAAAAAATTTAGCCAAATGTCCATTTTATCAACCTCCTTTTGCAAAATGTCCACTTAAAAACAGTTTTTGCTGAATGTCCTAAACTTTTTTGAAAACCCCATAATACCCCTGCCCTTATATTTCAAACAATGTTAGTTGCAGTGCGGTTTTTACTTTTCCATCATCATTCCCGTCCTCTCCGGCTCTCCACTTTTTCCGTTGTCTCTCTTCCAAACGATTCCACGCCGTTTCACTCCTCGTCGGTTTTCCTTCCTCCGTTTCTCTGATTTTCGTTGGTTGCTCTACTGCTTTCATCTCCCATTCCGATTTCGTGTCGCTCTTCGTGCTTCTAATGGCGTCGTCATCAAGTACTGCTCACTGTCGTTTCAAATGAAATCGGTTTCTGTTTAGGGTTTTGCAATTTCTGTTTGCATTTTGACATCTCCTTCAATTTCCTGCATGTTCTTCTCTGGTTGTCGTCAGTTTGTTGTTTAATTTGGTTTTGTTTTTGTGATTTTATCCTGTTAAGCAATGGTTAAGGTTTCTGTTTTGTTTTTATTTGTATGTAAGGGTTATGAGTTTGTGATATGATGCATTGTTTGTTTCTTGAACTGATTTCATTTCAAATTTAGCATTTATGCACAGTTGTTTGATCAATTTTACATGCATGGTGACAGTAGTTTCCCTTTTTGGTTCCAGGATGTTGTAAGCCATTCTTCTGTTTGTTTTGTGATTCTTGTGTTTTCTATAAGGTTTCTGAGTTTGTGATATGATACATTATTTCTTCCTTGGACTGATTTTATTCCTCATACGTGGTGACAGTAGTTTATATGTTTGGTTACAGTCTGTTCTATGTCCATTCATGGTGGGAGACCATTCATTGCTTAGAATGATCCTTTTAGTGACACCATATATTCCCACTGTTTTAATGTTTTACACATGTATCTTTGCTTAGTATTAGCCCCTTAGGGTTGTTGCTTCCCTTGTCCTAGGGGTATCCATTTGGTGACTCCATTCCTTTTGGTTACATGATTCTTTTCCACCACACATGTATCTTTACTTAGCATTAGCCCCTTAGGGTTGTTGCTTCCCTTGTCCTAGGGGTATCCATTTGGTGACTCCATTCCTTTTGGTTACATTATTCTTTTCCACCACACATGTATCTTTGCTTAGCATTAGCCCCTTAGGTTTGTTGCTTCCCTTGTCCTAGGGGTATCCATTTGGTGACACAATTAATTTTGATAACACCATTACTCCTACTGACAGAGTATTTGCTTAGCATTAGCCCTTTTATAGGGTATTTGATTCCCTTGTCATAGTGTTGTCCTTTTGGTGATACCTTTACGTGTGGTGACACCCCTCATCTCTTAATGAAGTACTGCACATAACATTTTAGGGTTTAGGGTTGAGTCTTTAGGGTTTAGGGCCAAGCCATACTGTACACCACATGTTCTTGTGGTGACAGGATTCTTTACACTGTTTTTTATTATGCCTTTGTTCTTTGTCTTTTGTGTATTTATGTATTTGATATATTTCTTATGATTGGTACCAGTAGTTTATCTATTTGATTATAGTCTGTTATATGCCCTTATTCTTTCTCTTTTGTGTATTTATGTATTTGATATTTCTCATGCTTGGTGGTAGTAGTTTATCTCTTTGGTTACAGTCTGGTATGTTTCTCTTATGATGACATTATCTTCCATATGGTGACATTTCATTTTTATTTATTTATGTTTGAATTTGATATGTTGTTCCAGTAAAGATATTGTGCTATTTAGTGAACCTTCTCCTTTAGAGACATCATTTCCTCCTGAATCTGCTGGATTTAAGTTCATTGTTGCTGAGAAGAAGCGTTTCCGTGCACATCTTAATGTATACTCAAAGCTTGCTATTATTGATATCATTCGGGAGGGGTTGTCTTCATCTGATTGGGATGCCCTCATTGATGGCTGTTTTGGGTCAATTGTGCGTGCTGGTGATCGCCTGTATTTCTATTCACAACTTGTCCATCAGATGCTGCTACATGAAGTGGAGACTAAGAAAAGGAATGAAATGTGGTTTAAAGTTGGACGGCATTTGTTAAGGTTCTCGCTTGCTGAGTTTTGCTGTGTAACCAGATTGGTTTGTGAAGATAATGGTTCTAAGAAGTCTACCTCTCCTCAAGTTGATATGGAGGAGTTTTTGGGTGTTTCTGAGTGCAGTTTGGATGGTCTTATTGCAATTTTTAAAAAGGAACCAAAGGTGTCTCAGAAGAAACTATCCTTAGCATACCTATTACTGATTGAGGGTGTTTTGCTCCCCCAGAGGAAAAACTATATTTTCCGTCAACAATATGTTGATCTTGTTTCTGATTTGGTCAGATTATCGTTGTATCCTTTTGGACGTCTTATCTATTTGGAAACATTGTCTTTTTTGAAGAAAGGCATGCGATCAGAACAAGCCAACAAAGGTGAGAGGTTTGACTACAATGTTTTCGGTTATCCCTTGGCATTTCAGGTAGTTCCCTTCTGAAGGTTCGATAATGTAAAACAAAGTAATATAAAGATACTCTAGAAGGGGGGTTGAGTAGAGTATGCCGGTTTTTCGCAGACAGTCTCAAGACTTTTGAAGCTCGTGAAAAACCCTTTGAGATTGGACTTAGTCTTTTCTCTGAAAACCTGAATCACAAAGTTAACACAATTCGAACCAAGTGCGGAAATAAGGTAAAGCAGTAAATAAAGGACGCAATGAGTTGTTTATGAGGTTCGGCACGAACTTGGCCTACGTCCCCGCCTAGGGTTCTTCCACAACCCTAGGATTCAACCGGCTTTTATTGATTCACAAGACTTAGGATCCTAATAGCTCACCGAGAAGCCTCTCTCCTATACAATTGCAATTTAGTCAACTCACGTTCCCTTGGAGTCCTAGACCAATCTAGAAGAGCCCCACCTCTCTATGCTATCTAGTACAATCCTCTTACACTTAGTGAATCAATCGCCTAGTGTCCACTTCCTAAGTTACAAACTCTCGAGTATAACACTATCACGAAATATATCCTATAAGCTCACTGTGTAACTCTAAAATGCTTTGAAATGAAATAACAGACTCTTAAGAACTAGCAGAGAGCACACGAAGAAGACAGATCTCGCTTGAGGGCTTGAGTGTATGAATGCTTGTGTTCAACGAATGTCAGTGTCTTCTCTTCTTCCTTTTCTTTATAGAGAACAAAATCGACGCCAAGGATCTCCACCAACGGCTATATTAGATCATGGCCTAAGATGGATTCTTCACAATCTTCTATCTTTGGAAACTTCTGAATCCATGATCATGATTTGATTCTTCTTAGCTTTGAGCGCTTAAGGAAGGATATAATTCAAAGAAGCTTCCTGAAAAGTTATTGAATATATAATAATATTTGGAAGCATATAATAATATATAATATTATTCGAGCATATATTATAGACAAACAGATTTTGTGTTTCATCAACACATCTATAGTTTCAAAACCTTTGACACAGACAGACTGTCAAAGCTTTTGCCACTACTTCCGATTTTCATCAAGGGAGTGGATTTATCACCTTCTACTTACTTTTAAGTTCCAATTTTTATTGTGTATGCCTATTATTTTTATATTATTGTTCTTTTATTCTAATTTTTGTCCTTATTGTTGTTTTGATCTCAGGTTTGGATTTTAGAAGCAATTCCTCAAATTGCTTCGATGACATGTTGTAACTTTGCATTTTGTGAAGGATTACTTGCCTCTATTGTTTGGTATAGTGAAAATGTTGATTTCTGCATTAATTATGACAAGTGTGCTGAATTTTTTTCAAAAGATTTGGTAAGCATCCTTTTTCTTCTTGTGTTTTATTATTTTTATATTAGTTCATTGTTCCATTTCCTAACTGTCATTGTGTAATGTTGTTTCTTGTTCTCTTGCTAGAGTGTTACTGTCTATTCTATTTATGCCGAGTTTATGAATGGCCCTCAACTCTCGTTTTCTGATGAAGTCTCTGATGAAGCCATTGATTCATTTGTTTCTTCTTTCGTTGGGTTGGGTACTGATGACAATGATGTAGTATATGCTAGAAAGTTACGTCTTGAAGCTCATGTTGTTAGGCAATCAGGTGGTCCTATATTTCATGGTGGAGTTGAAGCTACTCTCCCTTCTCTTAAACTTCCTACTCGAAAGAAGGACATAGTCAGAAAGTCACCGTTGGGGAAAAATAAGTTAATTGCCATTGATGCCACGTCTGACTTTGAGATTCCTGTCCCTCTCAAGAAGGCAGGTGTGACACGGTCGACGCGCATTGCTGCCAGTCCTGTTCCTCTCAAGCAAGCAGTGGTTACACGGTCCAAGCGCAATGATGCTCCTGTGGTGAAGAAGAGAGAGTTGAGAAGCTCTGTTGTTGTTGATCAGCCTATGAAGAAGAAGCAACGAGTGATGACATCTCGGTAATCTTCAAAGAGCTAATCTCCCTCTAAGAGTAAAGAAGAAGCAAAGAAGGGTGACAAAGTTCCAGGTCATGCAGACAAGCCAAAGAAATCCAAGTTTAAGCTACCTAGACCTGTTCCTCCTACAGGTGGTAAGTTTAGTGCCCCTCTGTCTGAGTCTGCACCTGATTTGCCTTCCTCTTCTATTCTTGCAAGTGGTGATCTTCCTGGTTGGGCTAATGATTTGTTTGGAAAGGCTGAATTTCTTGAAGAAATTATCAAATCTTTTAGGGCATCCTTTGACAAGATTGAATCACAGTTGAAGGAGTGTGTTTCTAAGATCATTGGACTTGAGCAGAGAATTGCTTCACTAGAATCTCATCGTTCTAATGATGACAGTGAAGCCGCTCTAAAAAAGTTTCGTGAAGAATTGTATGCATCTCTGAAGCCTGAGATGGTTGGGATTAGGGAGAACTGCTATCAGATTTCTCAGCATGGGTATCCTTTTAGCTGTTTAAATGAAACGGATGACAACGATACTTCCAACGAGTCTGATCCTGCAGATTATTGTGTTCGTCAATCAAATAATGCGTCAACTTCAATAGATGGTGATGTTTATTTCACTGCTGATGAGACAGATCTGGAGTCACTGGAGAAAGCTGAAAAGGTTCTTCCTACTGCTGATGACATGGTTCTCCGTTCTCCTGATAAGATTGCTGATGACAGTGCTATTGCTACTGCTGAAGTCCTTGCTTCTCTAGCTGAAACTGGTGACATTGTTGTTCCTCTTCTTGATGTGTTTGTCTCAAGTGAAGTGGGTGTTTCAGATGATAAGCTTAATCTCAGTGGTGTTCCTGCTAACAGTGGTGTACCTCCAACTACTGTGTAACATAGTGGAATTGAAGCTTCTCCTCCTGCTTCTACTGATGAAATTAATGACAGTGGCTTTGTTACTCATACTTTAGTCATTATCTCAACAGATGGAACTGATGATTCTAGTGTTGCTCCCACTGGAGTTATTCTATCAGATTCCACCAATATTGCTCTTTCTGTTGCTCCTAAAGTTGTTCTTTCTTCACAGGAGTGCATTGCTGACATTAATGTGCCAAAAGATGTGCCTTGTGACAGTGTTAGAGCTGATACTGTTGTTGTTATTTCGACTGATGAAATTAATGACAGTTCTTCTTCTGGTGACATTGTTGCTCCTACTGTTGTTCTTTTTTCACTTGAGTTCAATAAAGACAGTAGTGTGGCAAAAGAGGTGGTTGGTGACATTGTTGGAGATGATACTGATGTTTGGTGCTTCAAATGATGCAGTTGATGACAATTTTGGTGTTGGTGTCATTCTTGGTTATTCATCTGATATGAATGATGAAAGTGTTGCTGCTGATGTTAATGTTTCTGCTACAGAGAGTCTACTTCATAACATCACTGATTTTATGCAGCTCGTACCGTCAGATGAAGAAGATGAGGTTCCAGGAGATGTTCCGTTACGGCGTTCCCATTGGTTTGGGAAAACTGCCCCTGCAAACCAAAAAAGCCTCGCCTTCCAAAAGAACCGACTAACTCTTTTCTAACCAAAGATGTAAAGGCTCGGATTTTTGAAATCCTAATTTTTCTGAAAAAGAGAATTAAAAATGAAATTAAATCGGTTTTAAAACTCGTTTAGTGGATTCCGACCAGAATAAAAAGATTTAACTAACAATTTCCATCATTTTACCTCGGAAATTCAAAATAATTATCGGATAGAGATATACTTGTCGATTTTAAAAATCTAATTGATCGAGAAAGAGAGAGTTGGGAAAAACTAACATTCAGAAACTAATTTAAAGATTCGAAATTCGCGTATTCAAGATTTAATTTCGGGTATTTGTTTACCCGGTTCCACACACAATGTTCACCCACTCCCATCTCACTCACCATGCTCTTTCAAGTCCACACCCCTCTCCCCGTCATTCACCATTCACCATCATCACCCATCCCTCTTCGCCTCTTCGTTCATCATCATTCACCATCTCCTGCTCTCTTTTGTCTTTCACCATTCCACGCCACCACCATCACCACCCCGCAGCACTCCTTCATCTCCGCCTTCACCATCGCCTTCTCCGTCACCGTTGTTCTTCATCGCCGCCACCACCACCGATTCCTCTTCCTCAACATCCCTCCTCCGTCCTTGTGAAGCGCAACAATAACAAGATCCATCGGAGGCACCACAAGCTGCAGCCACCACCATTGGACTCCAGCAACGCCACCAATAAAGTCGCCGCCCGATTCGATCGCGAACCAAATTTCGGTGAGTCGTTCTCCTTCGTTTTCGATCCAAACCACCTTCGGACTTCACAACCCTCCTCACCCATGTTCGACGTAGGTCCGACAAGCCATCACGAGCCTCCAACGACGCCCAGACCTCCGATCGAGAGCTCCGAAGCCGCGAACTCTCTCAGTAAGCATCCGCCTTTACCTCCTCTAATTTCGATTCAATTCTCACTTGGGTCGGGTTGTGGGCGAGTGTCGAGTGTGGTGAGTCGAGTGCGGGGCGTTAGGTGAGCTCGTGAGCTCCGGCGAGAGCTCCGGCGAGCTCGATTTGGCGATGAGCGAGCGCGAGCAGCCATAAACGGACACGGGCAAGCTGAGTACGGGCGAGAGAGTAGCAGCAAGCGGGCTGTGCAGGCGAGCTGTGAGCGCGAGCGAGGGCACAAGCCAGCGGGCGCGGGGATGAGCCTCCAACGAGCGCGAGCGGCGAGTGGAGCCGGCGAGAGCAGGGATGCGGCATCACGGGCGCGGGTCTCCTTTGATTTCAGGAGGAAGAAGGCGTTGACGTGGCTGCGGGCCCCATGTCATTTGCTAATTGTATTTGTTTCACTTCACCGGGTTGGGAATATTATAATGAGTTCGGTTCGGTTTGATTCGGTTCGGTTCGGTTTGAGTTTATCCGTTTATTATTTAACTAATTAACGGTAATTAAAAAAATATTATAATAGTAATTGAGTATTTAAAAGATAAATTATCATATTTTAGAAGAATTATAAGGGTTGATTTATTAAATAAAAACGGTCGGGATATTAGGGGATTTGGAAATAATTTATAAAAGTGTTAAATAAATGGTATTTAAAATATCATGCAATACTATTTGAGATTTAAAATATATTATTGGGACTTCAAGATTTATAAAGAATTTAGAAAAGAAGTTCAAGGTTGGAAAGTAATCTAATAAATAAATTTAAAAAGGGGATTTGGCGAGTATTTTCAAGGGTCGGAATATTTAACTATTTAACTTGGATTTGAAACGGTTTTGAAACTAACTTGGGAATAAGACTTATTCGTTGACTAACTAGCATGATAATATGATCGTTTGACTAACAGAATGATATGTATGACTAATAGCATGGCTTGTGGTGAATTATTATATGAGATTAAATGTTGGATAATTATGACGATCTAGTATGATTTTATATCACACAAATTATGTCTTATGATTTGGATGAACCGTTGAGGTATATGTGGAAATGATGTATATGAACATGCCATGTAGTATCATGCTTAGGAATTGCACTTACGAATGAGCATTCTTATTCTGTATGCGTTTGAATACAGAACGGCCGTTATCTGTGAGTCCTAGAGTCCTTGCTAGGGTCATAGGGCAGCCCAGCTTCATCGGGTGTTGTCCTTCTCGAGTCATATATATATATCACGAGATATGAGATGGGCATGAGATATGATATGATGATGAGATTTGATATGATTATAGCATCGAACTGGTCAGTCTCCACCTTGTCTGGAAGAGGGGTGGTGGTAGAAGAGGGATATACCACTTGGTATTCTTTGTTAAGGCCTTCCTCAATATTCTGCACATATGAATTAGGAGCATGATAGTGTGGTTTTATTTCAGTATTGCATGAAGGCATTCTTTATTCTAGGTATAGGCGTATTATATGTCCTCAGCGCGGTCAAAGGACCCGCGGGCGGACTCTTGGCCTGACTTGGTGGTATAGTTTCAAGTACCCGATACACTACTTGATTTTGTGCTGTTATGACGGGGTCTATTCATATGGCGGAGAGTGAGTGTTTGAAACCTGACTTCACCAGATTCATGCTTTTGGGATTTTTCCTTACTTATACTCCGTTTTGACCCGGCTCTGCCGTGGCACTGGTTGTATCATTTTCTGAACTTATGCCCTTTGCATGATGAATGATTTCCGCATTGTAGACTTAGGACAGGTACAAGGGTTTACCCCGGGGTCTCCAATGGACCTTCCGGATTTGGGTGCGAAATCCTACTTTAAACTACAAACCTTCGGTTTCAAACCTTCAACCTGTACTCGGGGCGCAAGATCCCAACGAGGGGTTTCATCCCTCGAAACGTAACTCGGGAATCATAATCCCGGGCCGTTACAAAGGTGTTATCAGAGCTGAGGTTTCGCAATCCGAGTACAATAGGTTGAAGAGGTTTTGAAAATCGCCCAATGTTTTAAAATGGTTTTGGAAAGTATTTTATAAAGGGCAAAATGAATTTAATTGGACTTAAAACCTAAAATGAATGAAGGGGAAATAATCTCGTGGGTAGAGACCCAAGCGGTAGACATCCCCTATGGATGTAGATTTCGGGGAACAGTAGGCAAAATACTAGCTTTTATTTACAGATGGGCCTAGAAGACTCCAAGGAACACCACAGAGGTTGGAGTGTTGATATAGGAGGTCGTGAGGTTTTGCCCCTCTGGTCAGTCGTTCCTCGAAGGACGGCATAGATCGTCTCTATGCTTACGTTTATATATGTACATATATGCAATTGGGCTCGAGGGCGATCCTCCTTGAAGAGGATCATATTAATCTTGTTGATTGCTTCCGTGATGAGTGCTCTATTGTGCTTAGGATAGCGAACTAATCAGTATGCCTTGACTTGAATCATGTGTTGAATAACTGTGCAAACGGGATAGTGGGAGAAAACCTTGTTCTTATGTAATCGGAATTCCTGTTTTGTTGAAATAGCCCTTTCATAATTCAAACCCCCTAATGGATCTGACTCTGTCATCCGCCCCACCAAAACATCTAGGCATGTTAGCAAGGGGAGAGAAGCATCCGCTCCCCTGTTAGAGTCTTGTTTTGTATCCCACCATCGATGCTTCTATCGAGTCTCGTACCTGTGATTGGGGTCTTTCACGGGAAATTTGGGTCGGTCAACTAAATGCCTTCGGAAATCGTGTCAGATGTGAGGGTTACCTGAGTATGTTACTGGGAGTGAGGATTTAAATCGTTTTGAGATAGAAGTGAGTTGTCCTATAGAGTCATCCTTTTCGATCCTCGTAATGGCCAACCATGTCTTCTTGCCACAAGAGTCTAAACACAAGTTCTACCCTTACTTCTCGGAACCAGCGTGAATGTCCTAACCCAGCGAGTCATACTAGCGTCTCACGGGGAAACGGGGTGATGAGTCGGTGAATGGCCTTGGAGAATTCTGTCGGTTATAGTAGTAGCCATTCTTGTGGTTGCGTGACATAGTATATTGATGTATTTCAACATGACTTGCCTGATATCTTGCATGGATGCTCTTATGAGGCGATGTATGTGTCGTATGTATGGAACTTCCATTATTATTGTCTTCCCATGAATTAGGCCCATGATAGTGTGGTCAACCCTCGTTGTATCATGTATGTTTAATATATGAGATGATTGTCCTAGCATGTTGAATTAATCTAATTAGACCATGTTGATTGTGTATATATTTAATGAACATTTCTAGTATCATGTAGGACCTATGTCTCCCAATTATAGGCCCTCGTATGATCATGTGTCGTCCTTGTCATACTATGTGAATATGGATGTATATGATATGACAGGTACATCCTAGCGTGCTTGCCTTGGCCCCATGATATTAAAACCTATTTATGTGTATCTAAGTGAGTGATAAGTCATGTATATAACGTCCTTTGATTTTGTTAAAACTAATGCAACATATGCCACGCATGTCCCATATCCGTTCGTGCATGTATGTTCTTAGTATGTCAAGCATGATTACTGAATGAAATGATAGGTTGCTAGCTTCTTCTATGAATGTGTAAAGTGGATGAGATAGACATTTTATGAATGCATAGATCGCTACTCCTTGAGATAGGTGCATGTTAGTGTGCAATGATGTGATGATATTCGTGATTATTATGTGTCGACGTACCACAATTATAACTTCATGGAATACCCTAAGGGCACTGTTGTAACTCTCGGGGTGCAGTGGGATCTGGTCTCTGATCTTGTCGTCCCTAGTCCTGGTTCATGTCTGAACTTTTAAGGAATTGTGTTGTCTGCCCTTGTCTCTCCCCTATCTCCGTAACTTCTAACCCTTGCAATCCTTCGATGAGCGCCGATATGCAAGAAGGGACTGACGACCAAGTGGCACTGGAGAGGCGCAACGGAAGTGTGATGGGTCCATGACCCCTTAGGCCCCAGGAACAACGTCACCGATGGCAAAAAGGACGAATACGCTTCAAAGATGATAATCGTTAACAGATTCATTCTAGCAGACACGAGGAAGAGCATTCTTAATTCAAATTGTGGATTCTTCTATACTAATCAGAATTGATGTTGTGTGATAGGCCTAGAACTGGCATAATTGAATGTGTGATGACGAATGTGCTGAATTGGTAGCAATGATTGCCTGACTTACTTGTTTCTATGATGATGTGCCTTGGTGCTTGGTATACTGACTTGCGGGTGAGTAGGTTATGGGTTATATGTATGGGAGTGCTTTCTTCTTGAGCTTGAGTCATGAGATTCTTCAGTGAATCGGGTTGGAAAATGGCAGGTGGATTAAGGTATTCGGATTGGGTCGTTGGTCGTGTGAGTTGGGGTGCAGAAAGGATGCGTTAGCTTGGGTAGAGCCGAGTGAGTTGGGATGTGTGAAAGATAGTGGTCTGTGAGTATAGATGAGCTTCCAGGTAGGTCTTAGGTGAGCAGTGGGGCTAGTATGGAGAGATTTTGAGGGAGATGTCCTAGTGAGAAGTGGTAGTCTAGGAAGGTAGTGTGTGCGGGTAGTATAAGAGGGTGGTTGACTGAGGTCTGGACTAGTTTCATTAGGGAGATCTGGAGATTGGGTGTGGGTAGAGGTAGTTAGGATAGTTCTAGAGGTGGATGGGCAAGCTAGGAGTTGATCGGGGGATTCTTGAAGGGAGGTGTTGTGAGACGGATTGGTGTGCTAAGGAAGGTGTCTAGATAGTCTGTTAGCGGAACGTGGGTGGTGTCAAGGATGATCGATTAAGGAATGTCTGAGGAATCGTAGAATTTGGGACTAGGTGATGGGTGCTAAGAGTGGGAGCGATTTCGGTAAGGGATGAGGTTGAGGAATTTCCTAGGAAAAGTAGTATGAGGTTGCTTGGGAAATTATCGATCGGGGATATTAGGTTGTTCATATCAGGGTTGTTCGTGTGATGAGTATTTGGGGGTTGTTTAGATAGGATTGGTAATGCTAGGGGAATTTATGAGTGAAGGATCTCTAGATGCGTTGTTGGAGGATTTTGGCATAGGGAATGAATCGAGATTTATAAGCGGAGGTCATTGTGGCTATTGAGGTAATTGAGGATGCGAGATGAATCTTCGAGGAAAGGCTGGTAGCTATGCAATGATGTAGTTTAGATTCCTAGTAAGACTGTGGCTTAAGGTTGAGACAGAGAGATTATGGGCATTGATTTGGGGACTAGGCAAAGCAGAAGGTATTGAGGACGCTAGATAGATTTTTGAAGGTCGGTGAAGTTGCGGTGCTTAGCAAATTCGGACGAGGATATCATAGGAATTCGGTGAAAATGATGATCAGTACATAAGGGTTTAAGTGGTAGAGGTTTCGAAGTTTAAGGAAGCGCGATCTGAGGCAATTTGGGGAAACATGCGGAGTTGAGGGAACTAGTCTAGCTAGGTACAGTATGCCGGGAAGAGGATCTAGAGTGGGTCGGCTTGATGGTCATGGTGATTCATGGTTGGGAGTACCACTAGTTGAGTTCTACATTGGAATTGGTCGGGAGTGTCAGGTGTGAGATGGTCGGCATGAGTTGGGTCCTTAGAGGTGGATGGTTAGTGAGAGTGGTTAGTGGCATGGGGAGTATGATTAAGTTAGCAAGGTGATTCGCGATGTCTCTTTAGGAGATGATAGTCGAGTGAAAGGTAGGACTTTAGATCGGGATGTCGAAGTTGATTGGCCCTTAGATGGCTTGATGGCATAGGAGTTGGGATACCTAGTAGTTAGTTTGGGGTATTCGGCCTTGATTGCGAATGGGTATGAGACTAGAAAGGTTGTATGTGAGCAGGATGCAATGGTGTCTAGAACTAGTAGTGGTTTGGGGTGGTAGACGTCGGTGAATTTGATCTTAATGCAAGAGTTGATGGGTAGTGGTTGTGTCTTGTCATGATTGATAGTTATAGACATGTTCTCTTGAGGATGTGATTTAGCGTACGCTTTACTTGGGGCCAAATGTGGTGCGAATTCTATGTTATAGACGATGTTGATTCTATGATGTATTGTCGTTGACAATAGTGAACTATTAGTACTAACATAGTTATCCCCTGAACTCGATGGAATGCTAGTGTACGGAAGCAGTTGTTTGCCTCTAATGCGATGGCACTTGGTAGTTAGAATGAGTATGATGTACTTATCTGATTGATATAACGTGCTTATTTAACTGATATGGTGTGTAACTTCCGTGAGATGATGTGATGAGCCTCATTGACGTGATGATGTGGTAGATATGTTATGGTATATGACCATCCTTGATGTGTTATGACCTGCTATAAACATGAGATATGACTGTTATTCTATATACGATGCATGATGATAGAAATGATAGAAGCTGAATTATTGAAATTTAATTCTGACTTGGAACCTAGGAAGAAAATATGGGATTAGCCCTTAGAGGTGGAAGATAGGATGAACTGAGAAGTTGGGAATGATTTTGACTAACGTCGAACATGAAATTTTGAATGGTGTTTCAAAAGAGACTAACTTGGATTTGAAGAAACCAATGCGACCCTAGTTTTCATTATAACGCCCCATGAAGTGGATACAAGTATTTGAGTTATGATATAGCCAAAGAGTCGGAGTAAGGATGTGGTAGGGGCCCATATTACATTCTTACTACGGTCTATTGGAGATATTATGATCACGGTGTTGTTAGGAGGATATCGAGTATGCAATTTTAAATATAAATAATCACAGCAAACCAGATTCCGTCCCTTGCAAATAATTACAAGACCTCCTCCTGATGCAGCAGTGGGAAGTCAGGATCGATCCACGAGGAAGCGTGTCAGCGGATCCTAAGTAGCAGATGAGTCTCGCGGACAGAAGTCGACAACAGGGTCGTAGAGCTCGACCAAAGGTTAGTCGACAGAAGCTCGGACAGTCGAACAGGGCAGAAGGCTCAGGTCACTGGTGGTTGATATCGACCAGGGCTACTCGATGTCGAGTTGTTTTTGGTCGAGGGCCTGCACGAGTAAGCAACAGCGACTCTGGGTCGAGGATCAGTAACTCGAGGTCGACCACAGTTGGTCGAGATCGAGTAAACAGGGAACAAAACGAAACAACGAAATAAAATAAAGGCAATTGCTTTGGGACTTTGAACTAAACTTAATGTAAAGAGACTTCCAAGATTAGGGTTTGCAACGACAATCACCAAGCATGCATAAGGTAAAACCAAACCGATTATCATATAATTCGCATTAAAGGACTAAACTCTCGCCTTTTCCAACAATTAGACAACTCTCTCAAGAAACCCTAATTGTCTCTACCGATTTTATGTTTATAATCCAAGTTTTTAGCATGGATCTCCATTAGATGGGCAATAAACACATCAACAAGTAGGAAAATGCTCAAAATATGATAAAGGTCGGATCTTTACCTCAGTTATGCATGGCTATCGTCGGGCTCGCCCCAACCCTAGAAGTGGGTGGACTACTCGCTCTTCATTGCAAACTCAGACATCATTGATTGAAAGAACTAAATTGCATTAAAACTAAATTCAAAAGCCTTTACAATCCTGGCAATCAACTTTCGCAGAAAGCCAAAACCCTAAAAACCTTAGAACTCCTAAACTTCTCTGTGGAACTACTTGTCTTTTTCTCTGAAATTGCATTAAACTGAATTCCAAGACTTTACAATCCCGGCAATCCAACTCTCGTTGAATGCCAAAATCCTAAAACCTTCGAACTTCCTAAACTGTCTCTGTGGAACTCCTTCTCTTCCTCTGAAATTGAATTCTTTGAAAAACCAGCCCCATGGGCTTTATTTATAGCCTTCATTCCCTAGCTATTCTAGGAAAGAAGATATCTATCTATATCTAAAATTATATCTAAAGCTTTAAAGATAAATAAATTGATAAAAGGAAATAAATCAACTAAGGAAAACTATATCTAATTTAGGTAGGTCTTCATGATGTGATAGATCTTGTCTCCTTGGATAGAATTCGGTCAAGCTGTCTTCCTTTGTGCCCAAGTAAAGCTAAACCGAGTAGGATTCGTCAAAACCGTGTAACTCGACTTGGGAGGTCTACTCGATCTCGACCAGTGGCTTGTCGACATCGAGTAGGAATGGCTGGCTTGGCTTCGTCGTCTCGGCTAGCTCTGCTCGATGTGGCTCGAACTTGGTTCACAGTGCTCGTCGACCTCGACAAAGCCTTGTCGATCTCGACCAGGGTGGTCTTTGCCGACTGGGCTTCCTCGGGTAGGTGTGCTCGACAAGCTCGGATCTGGGCTCGTCGATCTCGACCAAGCTTCGTCGATGTCGAGTAGGTCTTCTCTTCCGCTGCAGCGAGGTCATCGATCCGCGGGTGCGAGAACCCATTTCCGCTGGAGCGAGTCGGCGAGCTTCGTCGTCTTGGTGCATCCCACTGGCAGCGAAGATTTCCGCGGCAGCGAGCCTCTCGCTGCAGCGAGTCTAGTCGCTAGCAGTGACTGCTGCCTGGTCGTCTTCGTCCTCGGTTTGTCTCCTCTCCTCGTCGACTCCGGACATGGCACTGGGCTTCGTCGATCTCGACCAGGGTCTTGTCGAGATCGAGTAGGGTCCGGAAGTCGGGTTGGTCTGGCTCTCGATCAGGCTCTGTCGACCAAGTCTGCTCGGACATACTCGTCGAGATCGAGTAAGGTGTACTCGAGATCGAGTAACCTCGACTCTCAGACTGATTCGACTGGTTCCGCTGCTTCTTTGACCTTGGACTTCTGTAGCTGTTTTTCGAGCTTTTCTGACCTTCTGTAGAATTGCTGTAAAATGCCTCGATTTCTGCGATATAAACAGAAACTGGTGTAGATTCCATAATTTGGCAATTACACATAAACTTTATAGATTCTGTATTATCTAAGCCCAAATGAATGAAATGTATACAGAAATCGATAAAAAGTTACTGTAAAACATGGCAGATTCAGCTCACAACAAACACCCCATACTTAAGCTTGCTTGTCCTCAAGAAATTACCATCCTACAATCAATTACCATCCTCGAAAAGGTACTAGTGTCACAGATTCATGCATGTGCAAATATGTAAAAGCAACATCTACTCACAAAAGGAGGGTTATGCAAAAACAATTATTGTGACAAAGCATTAATAATCAAGAGGACTGTAATTTAAGCTCAAATAAGGAGTAGAATTGGTAAAAGGCTAAAAGGTGGGCAATTTTTGGCAATGTGGTGCTTTTGATCCGGGAAAATGGAGTATTTCCAAATTGAACTTCATACCACATTCTTTCTTTGATTCATCACCTTCCATATTGCTTTTCTCAATAATAATGCTTTTACCTCTCTAACCTCAGCACTGCCTTCTCGCGAGTCGCAAACATGGGTGTCATGAATGGCCCCGGATACTTAGTGCTTTGGACTCCTCACAATGTGTCCCATCTCTCCAAACTATTATCTTAGAGAGCAGGGTCAATCTACCTTTATCTCCTGAGGTGATTGGATTTTCTTTCACTCATTAAATTTTCCATATATTTCAAACAATTTCCTTCCAAAATCCAATAATGATAATCACAACAACCATATAACAATCTCCATAATGTAACATCATTCTCAACATAATCCCCGGATAAGGTAAAGAATGGAAATATTTAGATCATGTGGAGCAATATTTGCAATAAGGTATATTGTGGCTTTTGTGTAATGCATAAGCATGGGTAAGCTAGGAATTTAACAATGTGCATTATATGGAAATATAAAGTCCTCCATCATCTTATCATGCAACATGTCAAAAGCAATTTCAAATTTTACCTCCTTTCATGGTTTTCAAGAAATAATGCATTTCATTGTGACTTCCCTTTACTAGGCAATTTCATGCTATATCTCTAATGAATCCAATTTTGCATCGTCGAGTTCAATATAAGCTTCCATGACATTAATCAAAATTTCAATGGGGGTCATTTTTCTAAATTTTGGAAATCATGCATATAAGCACATAAATCAATAATGCATTCCAAAATGGCCATGTAGCAATTCAAAGAAATAAATGCACATATATATCAAATATGATCAAAATCAAATATGCACCATGTAAGCCCTTCCCCCACCCCATACTTAAATATTACAGTGTCCCCACTGTATAAAAACAAATAAAAAAACAAGAGTAAAGGAAGGAACTCACAGGATTATATTGAGGAGGACAAAACTAGGCAGGTCAAGTAGAGGTTGCTTGTCGATCTCGAGTACAGTCTACTCGATCTCGAGCAGCTTTGCTCTGCGTCCAGTGAAATCAGAAGTCGAGGAGGTTCTGGTCTCGTCGATATCGAGTTGGCATACTCGATATCGAGTAGTGTCTGGGCTTCTCCTCTTCGTCGTCGTCGACTTGGCCTTCGTCGATTCTGACTGATTTTCAGGGACTTCCTATTCCACTTTTCGCGATCCTTATATGCTTGCCGACCTACAAGTGCTAGATTTCATACCAAAAACAAGGCTATCCATATGAAGTTCTTAAAAAGACATAAAACCAAAAAAACAAAAACCAAAAACCAAAAATCAAGAAGTCCAAAAAAATCCAAAAAGTTCATAAAGTCTATATACATGCTCTAGATTTTTGAGTCGCTAGGCCGACTTCTCCGTTTGCGTTCAAGGACCCTTATTGTGGGGCCCACTCATGCTTGGCCCTTCTCTCGGATCATCGAGATCCTGATGGTAGTATGCAAGCTCAGCTGATAGGTGGTTGCTTGCCTCATCTCCCTTCTCCTTCTTTCTTTTCCTTACAGCCTTTAGTTTCTGCAGATTCTCTCGCCATGGTGTTTTAGCTCCCTTTAAATCATTAAAAATTTTATTTATGGACTGAGGGGGAGTAGAATTCATACCTGAACTTACCTGTTCGGACCCAAAACAGAAATTTTTGGGCTTGGGTCTACTCGATGTCGAGTACTGCTGGTCGGGGTCGAGTACAGGGACCCCATACTTAGACTCTGGGCAAGTCTCTGGCTCAGTGGAGGTGGTCGACATCGACGAGTCTTGGTCGAGGTCGAGTACAACGCTTGTCGAGATCGAGGAGGCTTCGTCGATCTCAAGTACAGTTTTCGCTCCTTCCTCCGTTGTTTGCTTGGTCCCGTCGATGCTGATGCTTTTCACTTCTAACCATGAAATTTCCTCTTTTGCAGGGCCAAAAGAGAAATCCAAAATCTCATCGCCTATGGTGAAGGTGATCTAGCGATTCTTAACACTAATCCTGGCATCTGCAGTAGCTAAGAATGGTCTACCAAGAATAATAGGGCTAGTAGGATCTTCAGCACAATCAATAATAAGGAAATCAGCTGGAACAAAGAATTTACCAACCTGGACTGGGACATTTTCAACTATACCTGTAGGGATGACTACTGTATTGTTTGCCATGTATAATTTGGCATCTACAGGTTCTATGCATCCTATTTTTACTTTCCGCCAGATTGATAGAGGCATGATGCTCACACTTGCTCCTAAATCGCATAGAGAATCATATTTATATTGTCCAAAACCCACAGTAACAGAAAACTTACCAGGGTCAGGCCTCTTTTCAGGGAAGTGGAGTACTTTGCATTCGCCTGCGATCTCTGAAATGGACCGCTTCTTGCTCAGGATTTCCTTCAAAAATTTGACATATCCAGGCATCTCTTGTAGGGCTTCTGTAAAAGGAATAGAAAAGTTTAGCTCTTGCAACATATTAACAAATCTATTGAATCTACCCGCAGTGGGGTCTTTATGAGTTTTAGAAGGGAAAGGAAGTGGCTTTTTCTGTTTTGAAGCCAGATCAGCTGTCGGAGATGCTGTAGAGTCGTCGACGTCGGCCAGATGCTCCTCGACATCGACCAGAGGCTTGTCGACATCGACTAGGGGCTTGTCGACCTCGAGTTGGGTTGTCGACCTTGGGTTGCTGGTCTGCGCAGCGGAGTCCGAGCTCAGCTTCTGGTCTTGGTCGAGTAGAGGCTTGTCGACATCGAGTACGGGCTCCTCGAGATCGACCAGGTTCTGCTCTGTCTCGAGTTGCTGCTCTGCCTTGCTTTGCTGTTTCTTGACCTCTGGCTCGTGTATTTGATGCCCACTCCTGAGTTTGATAGCTGCCACATGTCCGGTTTTCCCCTTAGGATTTGGTTCTGTTTGCCCAGGGAGCTGTCCGAATGGTCGTGGGATCTGTGCAGCGATCTGTCCCATCTGAGTCTCAATGCCCTTTTTCCAGATATCCAACTCTACAAATTTTGTGTTGACATGCTGGAGCTGATTGTTGATGGTGTTTGTAGCCTACAGGTTATGTGCATGATTTCGGCGCATCTCCTCAAGGATCAGCTGCAGATCATCCTTCTTTTGATCCCTTTCTGGATGTCCTGGAGCTCTGTAGGGTGGGGGATTCCTAGGGGGACCTTGGTTCCATTGCGGTTGATAGGGCCTTTGATCCCCCATATAGCGATTAGGACCCCCAGCATATGCTGCCTCCTCATGTGTTTCTGCCATCCTGACTTGCTCTGTGTGTGGGCACTCAGTAGTGGTGTGCCTTTGTGATCTGCATTCGATGCAAGGCTGATTGACAGACAGATATTTGACTTGTTTGAGGAGCTTGCGATTCTGGTCTCTGTAGAATTGCTCCCTGACATCTGGGTCGATCTCCTTTGTTGGCTCATAGAGTGGCATAGATGGTGCTGGCCTAGCGTAGGAGTTCTCCTCATAGTTTGCAGTAGACCCATATTTGTTGTCGTAGTTGGTGAGCTTGTCTAGCACACCCCAGGCGTCAATTGGCGGCATCGTCAGATATTCGTAGCGAGTATACTGGTTGATCCTGTCCTTAGTCACTTGATCAAGAGAATTGAAGAAGATCTCCTGAATGACGTAGGGTGGCTGTCCATGAGTAGGGCAAGATCGCAGAAGTTCCTTGTAGCGCTCCCATGCCTTTGCCAGCGGTTCCCCTTTGCTTTGTTTGAAGGCGGTGATTTTCTGGCGAAGAAGTGCTGTCTTGGCAGGTGGGAAGAATTTGTTGAGAAACTCTTGCTCTACTTGGGCCCATGTGGTAAGTGATCTTAGTTTCAGCCCTTCTAGCCACTTCAGTGAAGGTCCAGCGAGCGACCAGCGGAAAGTTTTCATCTTGACATATTCCAGAGTTGTACCTTCAGCAAGAGTACGGCACATGTCATGAAAATTAGTAATATGTTCAAGAGGACACTCATTAAATCTGTCATAAAAGGCATTATTTTTAAGCTCTATAAGAAATTGAGTGCGAATTTCAAAAGAGTTTTCAGGGATTAGAATCGCCGATTCAGGCACGACGAGAGTTGGATGCATATAATCCTCTGCTGTAGTGGGATATTGGGCAAGCTCAGCTTCTGCTTGCTCCCTTGCTGCTTTCTCAGCGGCGATAGCAGCATCTTTTGTGGCGATAGCAGCATCCTTTGCGGCTAGTTTCCTGGTAAGCCTAGCGACCAGCTGTTCCTGTGTTTCAGCAGCCGACATGATCCTTTTGAGTTTAGCGTGGATGTGTAGGTAGCGCTCTGGTTCGTCTAAGCCGTCAAACTCAGGTTGTTGACCAGAACGGCGCATACACCTGTAAAGTAACTCAAAGTAGATGTGAGATTTAACTACCTAAGGCGCGAATGATAGCTTCCCCGGCAACGGCGCCAATTTGTTGTTAGGAGGATATCGAGTATGCGATTTTAAATATAAATAATCACAGCAAACCAGATTCCGTCCCTTGCAAATAATTACAAGACCTCCTCCTGATGCAGCAGTGGGAAGTCAGGATCGATCCACGAGGAAGCATGTCAGCGGATCCTAAGTAGCATATGAGTCTCGCGGACAGAAGTCGACAACAGGGTCCTAGAGCTCGACCAAAGGTTAGTCGACAGAAGCTCGGACAGTCGAACAGGGCAGAAGGCTCAGGTCACTGGTGGTCGATATCGACCAGGGCTACTCGATGTCGAGTAAAGCCTTGTCGAGGTCGAGTTGTTTTTGGTCGAGGCCCTGCACGAGTAAGCAACAGCGACTCTGGGTCGAGGATCAGTAACTCGAGGTCGACCACAGTTGGTCGAGATCGAGTAGACAGGGAACAGAACGAAACAACGAAATAAAATAAAGGCAATTGCTTTGGGACTTTGAACTAAACTTAATGTAAAGAGACTTCCAAGATTGGGGTTTGCAACGACAATCACCAAGCATGCATAAGGTAGAACCAAACCGATTATCATATAATTCGCATTAAAGGACTAAGCTCTCGCCTTTTCCAACAATTAGACAACTCTCTCAAGAAACCCTAATTGTCTCTACCGATTTTATGTTTATAATCCAAGTTGTTAGCATGGATCTCCATTAGATGGGCAATAAACACATCAACAAGTAGGAAAATGCTCAAAATATGATAAAGGTCGGATCTTTACCTCAGTTATGCATGGCTATCGTCGGGCTCGCCCCAACCCTAGAAGTGGGTGGACTACTCGCTCTTCATTGCAAACTCAGACATCATTGATTGAAAGAACTAAATTGCATTAAAACTAAATTCAAAAGCCTTTACAATCCTGGCAATCAACTTTCGCAGAAAGCCAAAACCCTAAAAACCTTAGAACTCCTAAACTTCTCTGTGGAACTACTTGTCTTTTTCTCTGAAATTGCATTAAACTGAATTCCAAGACTTTACAATCCCGGCAATCCAACTCTCGTTGAATGCCAAAATCCTAAAACCTTCGAACTTCCTAAACTGTCTCTGTGGAACTCCTTCTCTTCCTCTGAAATTGAATTCTTTGAAAAACCAGCCCCATGGGCTTTATTTATAGCCTTCATTCCCTAGCTATTCTAGGAAAGAAGATATCTATCTATATCTAAAATTATATCTAAAGCTTTAAAGATAAATAAATTGATAAAAGGAAATAAATCAACTAAGGAAAACTATATCTAATTTAGGTAGGTCTTCATGATGTGATAGATCTTGTCTCCTTGGATAGAATTCGGTCAAGCTGTCTTCCTTTGTGCCCAAGTAAAGCTAAACCGAGTAGGATTCGTCAAAACCGCGTAACTCGACTTGGGAGGTCTACTCGATCTCGACCAGTGGCTTGTCGACATTGAGTAGGAATGGCTGGCTCGGCTTCGTCGTCTCGGCTAGCTCTGCTCGATGTGGCTCGAACTTGGTTCACAGTGCTCGTCGACCTCGACAAAGCCTTGTCGATCTCGACCAGGGTGGTCTTTGCCGACTGGGCTTCCTCGGGTAGGTGTGCTCGACAAGCTCGGATCTGGGCTCTGGGCTCGTCGATCTCGACCAAGCTTCGTCGATGTCGAGTAGGTCTTCCCTTCCGCTTCCTCGAGTTGCTTCTTCCGCTGCAACGAGGTCATCGATCCGCGGGTGCGAGAACCCATTTCCGCTGGAGCGAGTCGGTGAGCTTCGTCGTCTTGGTGCATCCCGCTGGCAGCGAAGATTTCCGCGGCAGCGAGCCTCTCGCTGCAGCGAGTCTAGTCGCTAGCAGCGACTGCTGCCTGGTCGTCTTCGTCCTCGGCTTGTCTCCTCTCCTCGTCGACTCCGGACATGGCACTGGGCTTCGTCGATCTCGACCAGGGTCTTGTCGAGATCGAGTAGGGTCCGGAAGTCGGGTTGGTCTGGCTCTCGATCAGGCTCTGTCGACCAAGTCTGCTCGGACATACTCGTCGAGATCGAGTAAGGTGTACTCGAGATCGAGTAACCTCGACTCTCAGACTGATTCGACTGGTTCCGCTGCTTCTTTGACCTTGGACTTCTGTAGCTGTTTTCCGAGCTTTTCTGACCTTCTGTAGAATTGCTGTAAAATGCCTCGATTTCTGCGATATAAACAGAAACTGGTGTAGATTCCACAATTTGGCAATTAAACATAAACTACATAGATTCTGTATTATCTAAGCCCAAATGAATGAAATGTATACAGAAATCGATAAAAAGTTACTGTAAAACATGGCAGATTCAGCTCACAACACACGGCAACGGTACTGTGAGGATCACATAGGGGCACTTATGAGATACTTACGGGATCAATGGCATGATCCTTGGACTCACTAATTTCAAACTTCATCCCCTATTTGAAAATGATTTTAGTCTCAGGGACGAGACTTGTTTTTAGAGGTGGATGATGTAAACGCTCGGATTTTTGAAATCCTAATTTTTCTGAAAAAGAGAATTAAAAATGAAATTAAATCGGTTTTAAAACTCGTTTAGTGGATTCCGACCAGAATAAAAAGATTTAACTAACAATTTCCATCATTTTACCTCGGAAATTCAAAATAATTATCGGATAGCGATATACTTGTCGATTTTAAAAATCTAATTGATCGAGAAAGAGAGAGTTGGGAAAAACTAACGTTCAGAAACTAATTTAAAGATTCGAAATTCGCGTATTCAAGATTTAATTTCGGGTATTTGTTTACCCGGTTCCACACAAAATATTCACCCACTCCCATCTCACTCACCATGCTCTTTCAAGTCCACACCCCTCTCCCCGTCATTCACCATTCACCATCATCACCCATCCCTCTTCGCCTCTTCGTTCATCATCATTCACCATCTTCTGCTCTCTTTTGTCTTTCACCATTCCACGCCACCACCATCACCACCCCGCAACACTCCTTCATCTCCGCCTTCACCATCGCCTTCTCCGTCACCGTTGTTCTTCATCGCCGCCACCACCATCGATTCCTCTTCCTCAACATCCCTCCTCCGTCCTTGTGAAGCGCAGCAATAACAAGATCCATCGGAGGCACCACAAGCTGCAGCCACCACCAATGGACTCCAGCAACGCCACCAACAAAGTCGCCGCCCGATTCGATCGCGAACCAAATTTCGGTGAGTCGTTCTCCTTTGTTTTCGATCCAAACCACCTTCGGACTTCACAACCCTCCTCACCCATGTTCGACGTAGGTCCGACAAGCCATCGCGAGCCTCCGACGACGCCCAGACCTCCGATCGAGAGCTCCGAAGCCACGAACTCCCTCGGTAAGCATCCGCCTTTTCCTCCTCTGTTTTCGATTCAATTCTCACTTGGGTCGGGTTGTGGGCGAGTGTCGAGTGTGGTGAGTCGAGTGCGGGGCGTTGGGTGAGCTCGTGAGCTCCGGCGAGCTCGATTTGGCGATGAGCGAGCGCGAGCAGCAATAAACGGACACGGGCAAGCTGAGTACGGGCGAGAGAGTAGCAGCAAGCGGGCTGTGCAGGCGAGCTATGAGCGCGAGCGAGGGCGCAAGCCAGCGGGCACGGGGATGAGCCTCCAATGAGCGCGAGTGGCGAGTGGAGCCGGCGAGAGCAGGGATGCGGCATCACGGGCACGGGTCTCCTTTGATTTCAGGAGGAAGAAGGCGTTGACGTGGCTGCGGGCCCCATGTCATTTGCTAATTGTATTTGTTTCACTTCACCGGGTTGGGAATATTATAATGAGTTCGGTTCGGTTTGATTCGGTTCGGTTCGGTTTGAATTTATCCGTTTATTATTTAACTAATTAACGGTAATTAAAAAAATATTATAATAGTAATTGAGGATTTAAAAGATAAATTATCATATTTTGGGAGAATTATAAGGGTTGATTTATTAAATAAAAATGGTCGGGATATTAGGGGATTTGGAAATAATTTATAAAAGTGTTAAAAAATGGTATTTAAAATATCATGCAATACTATTTGAGATTTAAAATATATTATTGGGACTTCAAGATTTATAAAGAATTTAGAAAAGAAGTTCAAGGTTGGAAAGTAATCTAATAAATAAATTTAAAAAGGGGATTTGGCGAGTATTTTCAAGGGTCGGAATACTTAACTATTTAACTTGGATTTGAAACGGTTTTGAAACTAACTTGGGAATAAGACTTATGTGATGACTAACTAGCATGATAATATGATCGTTTGACTAACAGAATGATATGTATGACTAATAGCATGGCTTGTGGTGAATTATTATATGAGATTAAATGTTGGATAATTATGACGATCTAGTAGGATTTTATATCACACAAATTATGTCTTATGATTTGGATGAACCGTTGAGGTATATGCGGAAATGATGTATATGAACATGCGGAATTGGTTGAATAATGATGTGGTCTTGTGGAGCGGATGATGCGATGAAATGACTTCCATAACGTGTTACTTGTTCTATTGATTGAGGTGTGCTTGAATGCTTAATAGTTGGATGTAGACTTATGTATATTCAATCATGTACTAGGTGATACTAGGTGATTTTGACTACTGTGTGCTGGATTCTTTTGTCGCCGATCTGCTAGCTAGGTAAGTACCTCCGGGGCTTACTCAGTAAAGAGTACCTCCTACCTGATGTGTCATATAGTATGTAGGTGTTTCATATGCACAAGAGCATGCCATGTAGTATCATGCTTAGGAATTGCACTTACGAATGAGCATTCTTATTCTGTATGCGTTTGAATACAGAACGGCCATTATCTGTGAGTCCTAGAGTCCTTGCTAGGGTCATAGGGCAGCCCAACTTCATCGGGTGTTGTCCTCCTCGAGTCATATATATATATCACGAGATACGAGATGGGCATGAGATATGATATGATGATGAGATTTGATATGATTATAGCATCGAACTGGCCAATCTCCACCTTGTCTGGAAGAGGGGTGGTGGTAGAAGAGGGATATACCACTTGGTATTCTTTGTTAAGGCCTTCCTCAATATTCTGCACATATGAATTAGGAGCATGATAGTGTGGTTTTATTTCAGTATTGCATGAAGGCATCCTTTATTCTAGGTATAGGCGTATTATATGTCCTCAGCGCGGTCAGAGGACCCGCGGGCGGACTCTTGGCCTGACTTGGTGGTATAGTTTCAGGTACCTGATACACTACTTGATTTTGTGCTGTTATGACGGGGTCTATTCATACGGCGGAGAGTGAGTGTTTGAAACCTGACTTCACCAGATTCATGCTTTTGGGATTTCTCCTTACTTATACTCCGTTTTGACCCGGCTCTGCCGTGGCACTGGTTGTATCATTTTCTGAACTTATGCCCTTTGCATGATGAATGATTTCCGCGTTGTAGACTTAGGACAGGTACAAGGGTTTACCCCGGGGTCTCCAATGGACCTTCCGGATTTGGGTGCAAAATCCTACTTTAAACTACAAACCTTCGGTTTCAAACCTTCAACCTGTACTCGGGGCGCAAGATCCCAACGAGGGGTTTCATCCCTCGAAACGTAACTCGGGAATCATAATCCCGGGCCGTTACAAAAGAGGCTCGTTTTGATTTTTATACTGGCTTTAGATCTCTTGGGTAATTATCTGTTTTTTTTATCCATCTTCTCTTTTTTATATTTCTACTTCCTATTATAATTTTATTTATCTTTGATTTTTTTTATATTTTTTGTGTTTTTGTAGGCGTGATGGGATGATTTATGGGTTTACAGCTGACATGAACAAGTCGTTTTTCACTGAGTTGATGGGGAAGGGCAGCTGGCTTCTTGATGTTGTAAGTTCATATTTGTGTTATTTGGTCCTATGTACATGTGTTTTTCTTGCTGATTACAATTGGTGAAAGTCGTGTGGTGACAGTTAAGAATTATTCTTTTTCTTTTCACAGCATATTGATGAATCACTTTATCATTTGAGAAAGCGCCTTCACGACATTCCTGATCAACATTCAAGCAGTCTTATATTAGACACCATTTTTATTACCAAGATTGGGGCGTACGATCCTGATTTAATTACAAAGCACCCTACAATTGATGAGTCTTTCTACAAGTATTTCATTGGTCTCTCTCCTCCTTGTGGGAAGCCTTGGGAAGGTGTCAAGAAGGTCTACACCCCTTTTAATATTGATAACAAGCATTGGGTTGCACTTGAGATTCAGTTGGATTCGAAGCACATTATTGTGTATGACTTCTAGTGTAATTACTACAAAGAGGAAGTTATAGCTCAGAAGCTTGCTCAGACTTGCCAAATGCTTCCTATTCTAATGATGAAGAGTGGTGTGATTCCTTATGTTGATGACACTCCCTTTGTTGTTGAGAGAGTATCGGGTTTAAAACAAAATGAAGAAGGGTACCTTCTGTTTGTCATCTTTTTATTCTTTTTATTTATTTATTTACTGTTTCATTAGATTACATCTGCTCACTTTTTCTTTGTGCGTTTATTATGTAGGGGTAGTTGTGGGGTTTACACCATAAAGCACATTGAGCACCTTGTATTTGATGGTGACATGGATCTTATCAATGACGACTATGTTCAGGCCTATCATGAGAGGATTGCAGCTGATCTCTTCACCAAGCAATGGACATTTGTTTAGTTTATCACATAAGTTTCTGTAGTTGGGACAGTGTAGCTTTGAAATTCCTAAATACATTTACTTATCTAATTATATTGGATATTTAGTTGATGTAAGTTGCATAGTGACACTTTGAAATACTTGAACCAAGTTAGTTGTATTTTGGATTGAATGTTTTCATATTAATATCTATGTTCCTTTTAATCATTTTATGTATTATGCCTTTTATATTTGTTAAGTCTCCATAATTTCAATTTACTTTCAAAGTTTGATGATTTCTGGTGACAGACTCACTGTTTTTACCCTGGTGACAGTGCTGATGACATTGTTTTTCCGTGTGCTAGTGGTTGCCCTTGGTGATAGAAGATGCATCTCTATTAATTGAATTGCTTTGTTTAGCATTACCCCTTGGTGACAAAATTTTTGACACTGTTTTCAATGTGGTTACATCATTTTCCCTACTTTTTTTTATTTTTATTTTTATTTTTTATGTTTTAAACCACATGTTGCTTTGCTTAGCATTATCCCATTTATGGTACTTGCTTCCCTTGTCATATGGTTGTTCTTTTGGTGACACCATTACTTGTGGTGACACCATCCATTCTGATGACATAATTTTTGAAACTGTTTTCAGTGTGGTGACACTATTTTCCCCACTGTTTTTTTTAATTTTTTTTATTGTAAACCACATGTAGCTTTGTTTAGCATTATCCCCTTTTGGGTATTATCTTCCATTGTCCTAGGGTTGTTCTTTTGGTGACACCATAAAAAAATTAAAAAGCTGGTGACAGACTCCTTTACACTTTTTTCAGTTGTGGTGACACAGCTTGTGGTTACACCTCAAGTGCTTTGTTGGCAGATTATATGTACTGAACAACACTTGAATCAATTTGTTTCATTTTGAATAGAAACTAAAAGTTGGTGATAGTTTATATAAAAGCTGGTGACAGTGTAAGAAACTGGTTACAACTAACATTCTATTCAATATAAGAAGAACAAAAACATAAAATGTACTAAAACTCAATGTAGCATAAACTGTCTAGCTAATCTGATGACTCTTTGATCCTTTTCATCTATATTTTCTAGCTGAATGCTTCCTTTTTTTTTGAGGTCGGCCGCATCTTTTACACACCAATGGTGGGTGACATCTCTGTTGTTTGATGTCATCTGGCACAATCCACTCTGCTTCTTGTAACACTTGATATATTGTCTCTTGATAAGCCAAGGTTCAAGCTTCATTTGTGTAATAAGTGGTAATATACCTCAAAACAGCCAGTTTTTTCTCTTTGATGACAGCAAGTGCGTGTACACAAGGTATCTTGTCGTAATCAAATACCTTACATGTACAAGATTTATGATTCAGATCAACAAGAACCCTATTCATGCCACCAACAACTTCAAACTGGAAGTCATTCAGTTGTTTGACAGTGTACATTCCTGATTCACTACATCTTATGTACACTGTATCACTGATTTTTTTTTGAAGATAAAAGTTGTTATCCTCATATTCTTTTCTACGGTCATTGAACCATTTTGTTAGTTTCTCTCTGATTGCATTCAGTAGTTCTATAACTAGGAATGATCTATCTTCACCGAATACACTATTGATTGTCTCAGCATTGTTTGAAGTCATCATATTGTACCTGTCAGCTTTTGAATGAGCTCTTGCCCATTTCTCAAACTTTAGATCTTCAAGAAATGTCTTCATCTTGCTGTTGGCATTAGTAATGCATTCAAAGTAGGTGTTGAATCCTGATACTGTGGAACTATTTGCAGCTTGTTCAAACCACTCACACAGACTCTTCATCTTGAATTTTGGCATTATATTCTGCTTCAAGTGCCATCTGCAGTAATAGTGCTTAGCATTTGGGTAAACCAACTCTAACGCTCTTGCAATGCTTTGATGACGGTTAGAAACAAAAACCAGCTCTTCACTTGATGGGATGACTGTTGCTAGCTTGTTGAAGAAACACTCATAAGAGGCGTTGTTTTCTGAGTCAACCACTGCAAAGGCAATAGGGTATATTTGATGATTTGCATCTTGTGCAGAAGCTGTGAGAAGAGCCCCTCTGTATTTTCCTTTTAGAAATATACCATCTACCACTAGTACCTGTCATATTGAGTCTGATTACATTTTTGCAGGTATCAAACTTATCTAAAAAATATTGGAAAATATTTTGTTACAGTAATCAAGCTCACTTTTGATGACATGTATGTAATTTAGATACTGAGATCAAAATTGATGACATTATTCACATCTCAAACAACAATTGTACTTGAGATTACATAAAAGGCATGTAGCAGTTATGATTAAATCTAAGAAATCCATTGATGACAGGCATACAAATTAATCAAACCCAGCTATCATAATATAAGAATTTGTACCTTTCGCAGAATTGGGAATGCATAGATACATTGTCCAAATGCAATGAACAAATACTTGAACCTTGATTGGGAGTTAACTTGAATGAAGGTGGCAGTTCCAGCATTATGTTGCTTTAGGACACAACAATATGCTGGTAATAATTCATAGCTTCCTTTTGATGACCCCTTTACCATCGTTATTGCTGCATCATGAGCTTTCCATGATTTCCAGTAGCTCACATTTATTTTGAAGTCAGTTCTTATGATGTTTCTAATCTGACTTGGAGTTGGCCCCTTTTTGATGTCTTCATATCTGTTCATATGATGTAAAAGAGTCAATAAAATATCAGAGGAGGAGTGATTACAGGAAGGAATTACAGTATATTTCACCTTGGTTTTATCTTTTCAGCAACAAGTTTGTAGTTAGGAGCGCGTGGTTTTCCGATCCTTACTTCCAAACAACAACTATGTTCTTGATTGTATTTCAAAATTTGAAATATAGTTGACCCAGTTAATATGGCACCGTGAATTTTCCAATCGCAACTCTTATCAACACAAAGTGTTCTGTAATAACTTGATGCTGTCTTTTTCACCCTGTAAGCAAACTTTTCTTGTGCAGCCAACAATGCAATAGCATCTTTCAGATCTTCTTTTGTTCTGAACAGTTGTCCCACATCTATAATAATGACCCCTTTCTTGAACTTATAGATTCTACATAATTTGTAGAAATTGTAGTGCTACTGATGCCACTCTCAATCTCGGTAACATCTCCATTATCATCTGTATAATTGGCATTATTTATGCAGTCTACATCATCATTCTGCACACAGAAGTCGTCTTCCATCACATATGTATCCTTGAAATAGCTGTCAGCATGTAAAACCAACTGATTTTCATCATTCATAGAGTGTGTAACCCGATCTTCAATGATTTCCTTTACAACAGTAGCATATAAAGACAATGTCCAATTCACTTCCTTCACTTCACTCATTTGAAAGAAACTCCTCAAATCACTGTCATTCTCAATCAAAAAAGGCTCGATAGTTTTCTTGAAAGGATGCAAATGACTGAATTGAAGATTACGAGCCAAACTGTCACTGTTGATGAATCTGTTGATTATCTCAGTCTTCATCTCATACATACTCATAGGCTGATTAATGACAATCACTTTTGATAACACATCCCCAACAAACACTAAATCATCTTCTTCCATTTTCCATTCTCCTCTAAATTTTACTGTTAGCAGATTACATCCATTATACATGTTCCCTGGTGACATCTCTTAAGTTTAATACATATAATCTGATGGAACCGTTTAAATCAAACTCAGATACTGTGAGGACAGGCATCCAATTTTATTCAAACACATCTATCATAATCAAATTGCAATTAGCTACTGTGATGAAATGCATTCAATTTTATTCAAATTGAGATCAAAATCAAACTCAGATACTGTGATGACAGGCATCCAATTTCATTCAAACACATCTATCAAAATCAAATTGCAATTAGCTACTGTGATGACATGCATCCAATTTTATTGAAACTGAGACCAAAATCAAACTCAGATACTATGATGACAGGCATCCAATTTTATTCAAACACATCTATCATAATCAAATTGCAATTAGCTACTGTGATGACAGGCATCCAATTTTATTCAATCTGACACCAAAATCAAACTCAGATACTGTGATGACAGGCATCCAATTTTATTCAAACACAGCTATCATAATCAAATTGCAATTAGCTACTGTGATGACAGACATTCAATTTTATTCAAATTGAGATCAAAATCAAACTCAGATATTGTGATGACAGGCATCCAATTTTATTCAAACACAACTATCATAATCAAATTGCAATTAGCTACTGTGATGACAGGCATCCAATTTTATTCAAACTGAGACCAAAATCAAACTCAGATACTATGATGACAGGCATCCAATTTTATTCAAAGACAGCTATCATAATCAAATTGCAATTAGCTACTGTGATCACAGGGATCCAATTTTATTCAAATTGAGATCAAAATCAAACTCAGATACTGTGATGATAGGCATCCAATTTTATTCAAACACATCTATCATAATCAAATTACAATTAGCTACTGTGAGGACAGGCATCCAATTTTATTCAATCTGAGACCAAAATCAAACTCAGATACTATGATGACAGGCATCCAATTTTATTCAAACACATGTATCATAATCAAATTGCAATTAGCTATTGTGATAACAAGCATTTAATTTTATTCAAAATGAGATCAAAATCAAAGTTAGCTACTGTGATGACAGGCATCCAATTTCATTCAAACACATCTAACATAATCAAATTGGATTTAGCTACTGTGATGATAAGAAACGATTATTATTCAAACACATGTATCAAAAACAGAATTCGGGATTACAGTACAAAAATCACCAAATTTGCTACTGAGATGAAAATCATCAACTAAGATCAAAATCAATGACAATATTCACGTATCAAACAAAAAACGAGCACAAATTCGATATTTACCTCTTTTGAAATCTGAATTCGGGATTACAGTGCTATAGCCGAGGACAAATTCGTTCAGGTTTGATGACTGATGGCGAAATTGACGATGCTTGATGAAGAAATTGGCGTTCATGCTTTAGATCGAGATCGAAATCTTCGAAATCAGGGAAATCGGGGAGGCCTGGTGGAAAAACTAGCGTTCCTTCTCGTCGTTCCGTGAATCAGAAGAAATTGGCGTTTGGCAATAGCAAAAAGAAGGGTATTGAAGCTAGGGGTAAAAATGTCAATTTAGGGCATTTTGCAAAAGCCACTATGAAAATGGACATTTTGCAAAACAACCCCCTTATTTTGGACGGTTACAAAAAAAATCCAAAAAAAAACTTCTGAAACAGAGGGTGGCACATGGGTTTCAGAAGTTTCAGCAACTCAGAAAAAAAAAACTCAACTTTGCGAACAAAGAAAAATAAAGCTCAATTTCAGCAACTTTATTTTAGGGGTGAAAATTTAATTAATATGGAGAGGGTGGTCGACATTTTCCTAATAAAGCCCAAAAATTTGGACATCGAGGTAATCACCCCAAAGATTTACAAATAGATATATATTAGATATTAATTTAGTATCTTGAATTAAACTCGTTCATTATGTGAAAGATGAAAATCAATTGAAAAAAAAATGGGTTGAAAATGAGAGGCTTAATGTCGATATATGACACATAAATGAAAGCTTTTACTCTGTATGTTTGAAGAGTTTATATAGATAGATACATATAGATTTTCCATTTTAAGGTTGTGTTTGGCCTACTCCGTTCAATATGTACTCTCCCTCCGTTAAGAAAAACATGTCGTTTTAGTTATTTTGAATTAACTTTACAAAATTGGTCTTGTAATAATTAGATAGGTTTTAGTTGTAGTTTTCAAAAAAGTAAAAAAGTAGAGTAATAATTATGGGTATAAATATATTTTTGTTTGTTTTATTAAAAAGTGTGCAGATTTCTAAAATGATGAATTTTAATTAATTGAGGGAGTATTATTTATTATTCTACTTTTTTTTTGGAAAGTTAATAACTTTATTAAATATCAACTTTTTTTTATAATTTTAAAAATAATTTCAAACTTATATACTAATAAGAATAAAATTATAAATAATAAAATAATAAAAAAATTGACATTTATAGAGGTTTTAACTTCTTAAATAACATATAGAAAAAGCTAAACAACATATATTATGAGACGGAAGGAGTACTCATTTTATTCAACAATAGATGTTCTTTTACTATTTGACATATTTTTAATAGAAATTTTTTGCAAAACAGGCACTTTTTTGGACGAATTTGCAAAATGGTCACGTTTTTGGACAATTTAGCAAAATGCCCACTATATATACTAATTCTCAATTTTTTTTTATTTTTTTCCGATCGTTGCCCTCAATCCCGTCTCTTCAATCTCTCTCTCCGCTCCCCATTGAAGGCGATGGAGCTCTCGATCCGGCGCCAGAGTCGTTGTCTAGTGGCGAGCGAGCGGCGGAGCGAACGAGTGGCGGAGGCCGGAGCGAGCGCCGGATGTGGCCGTCCGAGATCTGGAGCGAGAGGCCGGATCTGGTTGAGCGACCGCCGGAGCGAGGTCAAGCGAGCGCCGAGATCTTGATCGGGTTGTTGGTGGCTATGGCTTTGGGTTGTACTGTCTACTTTCGACTATGGATCATTGACTACAAGATCTCCTCCGAGGATGCTGATCTTATCAGGTCATTCTCTTTCTCTCTCTCACTCTTTGTAAAACTTCGGAAATTTTTGCCGTTTTGAATTGGAAATTTACGAGTGGTTGTTAGATTGCTAAGACGAGGAATTAGGTTAGGGTTCTAAATCTGCCTCGAAAATGGTGGATTTAGAGTTTGTGTACATGTTTGGGTAATTGCTTAAGATTTCCATGGCATTTAAGTGGGAGAGGCGAGATTGTGTTTGAATTACTGTCCAATTTGAAGCAAATGTGATTTTCTTTTGCTCGATTGTTTGCGTAAATTCAGATTTTAGGGGTCTAATCACTCGTGATACTTGCAATTTCAGATCATGTCCATAACTGATCTGGAAATTAGGGTTTAAACTCCTTGGATTACATTAGCTGTGATACAATTAATGTAACTGAGCTACAGTTTGAACCTTTTCCCCTAATTTTGAAGATTTGTGCTTTAGAATGATGTTTAAATTTTGAAGATTTTGAAGGTAGTTGGTGATTATCATCTTCTTAATTCACCGTTGTTTCTATGGATTTTGAATGTGCCTATAGGAGACAGTTTCACATTGCACATAAAGTAGCTGTGGATGAATCAGTTGAATGGAGATTCAGATTCGACAAAGAAAAGGAGAAGGCTGATAAATGCACTAGCGAGCTCGATAAGGTATTCTCTTTTATTCATGACTATCATGTCAGGCTTGTGCTTGTGATGACTGATGAGAGGACTTCGTCTTTAAAGTGTTACTGCATCAGTACCTAGCAAAAAAAAAACTGTGACTTTCAGCTTCTTGGGTGAATTACTAGCAAGGGTTGTACTCACTTGTACGTAGTAGCTAACAACACCTTGTTTTCATGTCATGTTTTCGTGGATGTTCATCTATGGGACTATGTTTATGAACCTTTCTTCGCAGATCAAGGGGTCCGTTGAGAAGAAATCAGAAATTTTGGATGCAGACAAGAGGCTGGAATTGCTATAGAAGGTAATATGATAATATGAAAATTTTCCATTCAGTGAGCAACTCTAGACTGAGTTGTGCAACTCTAAGACAGAGTTGTGCAACTCTAAGACTGAGTTTTGAGTTCCTAGTAACTTTTCTTTCCAAGCATATTGTTCTACAAAACTCTGATGTATTGTGTGAGATAACTAAAATATGGTGGAAAATTCCTAGCAGAAGGAGTAACCATCTTCTCTTTTTTCTGTTTTGAGTTCTTCCAAGTATTATTTACCATGGACCACTTCTTGCATCCTGTTCTATAATGTCGGATTTACTATTTAGGCATCTGAAAAATGATATGCTTACCTTGTCTTTTATGTTGTCATCTATTTCATATGCATTTTGTTTCATCTCCAATTTCTGTCAACATCTTAGCATCTTCCAGCATTTCATGGTTGGCCTCTTTATACTTGTCAGAATTGAATGATTAGAATTGATAGATCATACCATAAATGGAGAGATGTTATCATTCTGAAGTGATAATGTGTGGAGGACATATTGGTTTGGTATTTTTTCTGCAGTTTCAGGTGTTTGGTTTCCCGCCTCATACGTACGTCCTATTTCATGCAAAAAAGGCTAGAACTGCTTGGCACAGACTTGTTGGAATATCTATCAACTCTGTATGGCTAGTAAACTTGTGCAATGTGCATTAACAGTCAACCATCCCTTCTACTGCAGGTTATAGAGTTAAATGGCCGGTAGAAATCACTCCACATTACTATCAGTTGAAAGGCATTGAAGATGGTATGTTCTTATTTGTCTTTGATGAATGTGTCGCTAACGAAATAAATTCACATTTATATTGCTAGTAAATTTGATCAGAATAAACATTTCTGCTTGTTTCCATGTTTGTTTAGGTTTTGATGTCTGTCATGGTTTGATTTTGGGGCTGTCAGCATTCATGGTAATCTCTCCAATTTCCAATTCGTCTGATTGTACATTATCCCTTTTTCATTGGTTTCTTCAAATCTGTTGTCTTTATTATGTTTAGCTTCTTCTTGGAGTTGATTGTTGTGCAACTGTAAGAGAGAGTTGTGCAACCTCTAAGAGAGAGTTGTGCAACCTCTAAGAGAGAGTTGTGCAACCAGGTACCACTTTGAAATGAAAGATCATATTTGCCAGTTTCGTTTATAGGTGGGTCAAAAGGAAGAGTATAACAAAAACGCCGCAGACGGCTTATTTTTCAAACATGCTGCGCATAGGTTAGGATATGAAGATTCTATTAACCTCAACACATTTGAATCATATAGCAGACTAGAAGTTCATTTCCTCTCCGATCTTGACCTCAATGATTCAAATGTTCGGGATAAAGTTATTGTTCGTGACTTTCACTGGAACACCTTTGATCCTTGGACAGTTGCTAGCGTTTCTAATGATCACTTTATTGATGGAGGTGGAACGCTTCAGGTATCAAACTTGCCATATTTTGCTCTACATTTATCTTTATTTTTTTGTGTTTATTATTCTATAATGTTGCTCTACATTATTGTATATACTTTGCTAACATACACACCATGTCACCATTCAATCAACTCGAAAAATAAAGAATAAATTAGGATCCACAAAGCTAGATTTGAGTGAAGCTAATGTAAATATTTATGCAGGAGAGTGATTCTAGATGCCTTTTCAATCCTTTTCCTCCATTTCTTTTGTCAAAAACTAATGTATATGCATCTGTATCTTCCCATTTGTCTTAACTTTTTATCTTGTCTTCGACATGCTCGTGAATAAAGACGAGTACTTCTAAGATCACTTCACATTCTGACCCAAGACTAATGCTCTCTTTAATATTTTGCTATTTCATCCTGATCATCCTTGGCAGCTCTGGAGGATAACCAACCTGATGTACCAGTCGCAAGACGAGGTGCTGGCAGAGCTTCGAAAGTTCAAGTCTCATGCCGAAGCCTATAAACCAGGATCACAGGACACTCAACAGTGGCCGAGTCTCTTAGGCGGTGTTAGTAATCTTTTCACACTAACAATGAGGGCTTCTTGCAAGATTTTTTAGCATATGTGATTACAACCTCTATCTGCCTGGTTTGTATCCAAGCAGAAGGCCATTTGCTATGGTCGTATATGCAAGATGTTTTCGGGTCGTATATGCAGCTAAGATGGCATGAATTTGTGAGTTTACTTTGGATGGTTTGCACACTATAATAAACTTTAGGTGTTTTAAAGATAGACAACTCAAATGGTGTTTTAATGAATCAGACAATATTTTGGCAACCATTTCAGGAAGAAGTCTGCCAGATACAAAGTTCAAAATAAATTAATAAAAATGTGCAGACCAAAATCCACCATGGGAAATTGTTCATTGTTCATGGTCCATTGAGCAGGTGATACACAGATTTGTATCGAAGCATATAATGGAGTATCAAAAGTAATGAGAGAATAAAAACTCTTAAAAAGGAAAACCCATTTCCATAAGTACAAAGCTGAACCTAGCCCATAACACAAAGTAATAACAAGAACCACATCTGATTTTGGAAGAGGCCGCATTGATATAAGCTAAATATTGAAACCAACTACTTGAAAAACCAAGATAGTAAAAAGATCAAAAGATTGAAATTTTGCTCAACACCATCTTATTTTTGCTCAACTATAGGTTATTTTTGCACAACAATCGAGATTTGTGAATTTGTTCTCAACATGATCTTATTTTCTCTCAATATAATTTCATACTTTCTCAATAAATTATTGCCCAACATGCTCTTATTTTTTGCTCATCAATACTTTATTTTTGCACAACATTTGAGAATTGTGAAATTGTGACTCAACATGATCTTACTTTTCGTAAATATAATTTTATAACTTTTTAATAGATTATTGCACAACATGGTCTTATTCTTGCTCATCAATAGACAATAATTGCACAACATGGGAGATTGGTGAAATTTTGCTCAACATCATCTTATTTTTGCTCAACTATAGGTTATTTTTGCACAACAATCGAAACTTGTGAATTTGTTTTCAACATGATCTTATTTTCTCCGATTATAATTTCATACTTTCTCAATAAATTATTGCACAACATGATCTTATTTTTGCTCATCAATACTTTATTTTTGACACTGATATTAGTTACAATTAGTGTTGATACTGATATTAGTTACAATCAGGGTTGACACTCATATTAGTTACAATTAGTGCTGACACTGATATTAGTTACAATCGAGTCATCTTCCTAAGTAATAACTTTGTAGTTTGGTATATATTTTTCCCGTGTCAGCACTATTTTTTCTTCATGTCAGCACATTTTTTAGAGTTGGACAACCGTATTTTAGAGTTGCACAACTTTAGTTTAGAGTTGCACAACTTTAGTTACAATTAGTGATGAAAATTCGCACGACTCTAAAACACTGGAATCATAGTTGTCTTGGACATACAACAATAAATTCCTCCAAAATTTTACAGTTCAACTCATCGACAGCAGATTCTGGAGCCAGGAGAGGATTTGCCAGAGCACGTGAAAAGCTAGCTGAATGAATAGCCTCCAAAAGCAAGGCTTGCGGATTGTTAGAAGCCTCAGTTATCTCGGATTTCAACTTCAGAAGCTGCACAAAATCAACATCGTTTTAATGGACAACTACCAAATCAAGGGAGTGACATGGACCATGGTGCAGCAAAAGAAACATACCGATTCATTAACCTCCCATTCCAAGAATGCAGGATTCCTAACACTGTCAACAAGAAGCTCTACCATTTCTGGAACATAAGTCTTAAGGGCATCAAAAGTATAACACATCTGCTCTCTAGAAGCTGAAGCTGTAACATTACCCCCAATCCCCTATATTTCCCGCACAATACGCAGATGGCTTTGGTTTGTTGTGCTCTTGAAAGCCATCCGCTCCAGCAAGTGTGTTGCACCAAAGGAGAAAGGTCTCTCATAAATGGAGCCACAATCAACATATAACCCAATTGAAGCTGCAAGGTTTGCACCAGTATAAAAACAACAACAGTTATATGACTTATAATGGAACTCACATGCTTTAGAATTTTGAAGAGATTATTCAAAACATTCATAGAAAGTCATAAATAATCGTTAGAATAAGTGTATTGAATTGTAGTTGTAATAAACAAAAGACAGTGACACGAGTAACACATCGAAAAATCACAGGTAGAACAGGGGGGGTCCATCTCGAAGTCAGAAGGGACGGTATTGGTTGATTTTTTTCTAGAAACGGTTGATCCCAACCAACAACGCTCTGTTGTCGGTGCCGATACCAATCAGGGTATATGGGTGGGAACAATGAGTCGTCACGCAACCATACCTGTGGAAAGAGCAAAATGAATACGTCAGTATTTATGGTTGTGAAGTCTGAAAAAAATATGTCTTGTAATTGGTAGCTCACCAGCACCCAATGGGTTCTGTTGTTGATGATGCAGATTGCCAAATTTCCTTTATGTGGCGGAGGGTCATGTGCATCGAGAGGGAGTAGAAGCATTGGATAGTTTCTGCTGAGGATGACTAAGGGCGTCTGGAATCTTGTGGCGAAGACGAAACCCATTATAGGACACACCATCCAGTACTCTCGGTCGGCAATAGGACCGGTGAAGGTACATTTAAAAATGTAGTCGTCCAGTTGCGGTTCGTGGCTATAAACGTGTCGATGCTCTGTCATCTCCCGTGCGAGGGCGAGGCGGACTTGTTTCCACTCATTCTCGCCCAAACCAAGGATCTCAGCAAATGCTCGATATCCGCAATGGTCGCCAGACCCGACGTTCTTCACTCTATTGATGAAGATTGTCATGAATGGGTCGATGTCATCATCTGCTTAGAGGAAATGAGTCTGCACGACCGGTACGGTTGATGGGGCCTCCACGTCGGCTATGTTGGAAGCCGCCTCTTCGTCGCGCATAACATCTGTGGAGTCGTTATGTGCACGGCCGCGGCCGCGACCACGCCCGCGACCTCTTCCGCGTGGACGCGGTGCCTGTGCCCGCTCCTGACGGCGTCGTTCATCCGATTGCGTTCTCTCCCATGCCAAGGGGTTAGTTTGACAGGGGTTACGACGCCCTCGTCCCCGAGGTCTGCCCCTCGATAGCTCAGGTGGATTGGGTGGAACTAGGGTGGTGGTAGCAGGGAACTGGCCGTCCGCCAACGTAGTTGCCACTCTAGCCAACTCGTCATCGGGCACTTCACCGCGTTGGTACCTTCGCAAGAAGTCTCTGATGGCGATCTGAGCCTCGGTCATGGGGATGGAGTCCGATCACGAGTCCTGCTGAATGCCCTTCCAATCCAACTGCTTCCAAAAAATGTGAATCTGGCTCGGCATAATAGGCGTATGATAGCATGCATTTAGGTAGGCATATTAGGATGCATTTATCATGATTTAGATGTATATAATGCATGGTTTAGGCTAGAATTGCATTTATACTTGTTTTGTTGGTAGAGTCGGAATCTACACGCTTTTATGGATTATTTCAGGTATATGTGGATCCGACGAGGAATGAGGAAGCTCTTGGATGAAGGAAGAGTGAAGAGGAGGAGGAAAAGTGAAGAGCCCGGGAGCGGAATCGAAGTTAGAGAGCCTAAGTGAAGAACAAGTCAGCAAAAGTTGTCGCTAGACATGCTGAACTTGTTTCGCACTTTCTGGAGGCCTCGGTGGTCCGATTGACTATTATAACCATGTGTTGGAAAGCTCTCTTCGAGATCTACAACTTTCATGTTGTCATCGAGACCAGATTTGAAACGGAAAACTAGATGTGAATAGTAAAAGCCGCCCCGCGGCCAAGCTAGCCGCCCCGCGGCTCGAAGCTCTGACGAAGGATTTCGCAGTCGCCTGACCGCCCCGCGGCCAGGGTTGGCTGCCCCGCGGCCTCTGCAGAAATGCCGAATCTGCTTAATGGACTTTTTGTCCTCTTTAATTAGGTTTTTAGAATTATTATTGGGCCGACTCTTTTGAGGCCTTTTAAGGAAGTTTTAGGGTTTTATTTGAGGGATCTAATTCATTAGTTTATGTACTTGGAGACTATCAATTGAGAGAACCCTAGAGAAGAGCCTCCATGGCCATGGAGTGCTAAACTCTTCCGTTTCTTCTATGGATTGAAGCTTTGGTTTGATAAAGTTGTGAGATTTCTATTCTTGTTCTATTCCTATTGATTCGTATTGATTCTTTTGCGATTATTGTTGATTTCTTCTAGTCCGTACAACTAGTTGAGATTATTGCTAGGATTTTGTAGATTCCTCGTAGCGAACCTTAATCCATAGTAGCTATCATGCCTTTTTAGGACTCGTAGGACTAAATTGGTGTGTAGAGAATCAATTACATGTTGAATGCTAACTCGTAGCTTGGTGTTGCATGTATCCTGGTTAATCCTTAATCTTAATGCTACTATTAGGTTGAATCTTGACCGTGTTAGGGTTATTTAATTAGTAAGGGTTACTAGGACTCGTAGGACTAGTAATTTACACAAGATCAGGACAGGAACAATAATAGGATGAGAAGAGAACTTGAAGAAGAATCGATGATCAATCAACCAAACTAAAGTGGATGTTTATAGATGGAACTATTTTCTCAATTGTTATCTCTACTAACTTGTTTATAGTTTATTTTCTCATCTTCAATCACCAAAACCCCTCTTTCCTACTAATTGGTAAATATACATTGCTTAGGAATACTTGATTCTCTGTGGGATCGACCTCTTACTTGCTTACTATACTAGTTTGTAGGTTTGAGTTATACTTTGATAGGAGCAACGACAGTTTCCTCCTGTCAAATTTTGGCGCCGTTGCCGGGGAATCAAAGTTTATTTCTTTGTTTTGTGTGTTTATCAATTTTGTATATATCTAATTTGTTATGAACCCTTGCTACTAACTTTTTAGATGTTGAGGTTATTGCAGTTTGAAGGTGAGAACTTTCACCAATATCTTAACAGATTGCAGAGATATGTGGACATCCGTTATTCACGGGGTTATCAAGACAGCATCCGAGATATGATTGTTTGCATAATTGACGGGATGACTGCTGAGACACGAGCGCTTACTGAGTACATGAGTAACGGAGGCCTAGCACGGTTAGGTTTGTCGGGGTTGTGGGATTTCTTCTGTTACATGGATTACCATGTTGCACATGAAGAATCTCTCACTTCGATATCTCTACCAATGGAGGACTCTGTCACGCATTTGGATGATGAAATACAAGCCCTTACTCAAGCAATACAGGAGAATGATGAGAGGATCAAAAACTTGGGGGAACAATTGAGCCAACTTATTCAAACATCGAGCGAGATAATAGCAGATCGGATGGCCGCCCCTCAAGTTGATAAAGAAAGCAAACCCATTCCGCCATCCACTGAGACATTGAAGGATGCAAGAATGGAAGATCCTGTCGAAGTCATTGTTCTTAGTTCATTCCATCCTAGTTGGTTTCATAACGAGGAGGAATTGTTCACAGACAATGATAGTTTCTTTGACAATGGAGAAGAGGGTCTAGTGCTTCCTGACATGGAATTTCATGAGTCGACGCATGAGGTTTCATGTGTTGTGTCTCCTACTCCATCTGATGCATTCCTTCTCAGCTCCCCCGTTGATGAGCCATGTCTGGAGCCACCTACTGAGGCTCAAGAGGTAATAAAGGTAAACTTTTGCAATTTGGAAGGTAATAGTGATTATGTTGATCCTTTTAATTGTTATTTTGAAAAGCCACCAGTGGAACTGAACTGGTGGTATCATATTCCTTCAGTAGACATTCATGATAAATTGAAAAGGTTTATAACTTCTATATTTTATAATTTCAATTTAGTGTGCTATGATGTCTTGTGGAAGATGTGTGCACAGGAATATGATAGGCTACTGAGGGCCTTGACGATGTCTGATAGGTAAGGAATTAACATTGAGAATAAGTCATGTCGATGACATAAAACAAAGGCGCTACTTGGGAGGCAACCCAAGGTAAGTAGTTCTAGATTTCTTTTTCTTAAATTTCATAGAATTAGTTTGGTTTTGGGCATATTTCGTGGGGCACAAACACTGGAGGCTGAAAGCTGAAAATGGAAGAGGTCGCCCCGGTCTTGTCTCCGGCCGCCCCGCGGCCTAGCATGGCCGCCCCGCGGCCTCTAACGGGAACGACAGTTTCCTCCTCTCCTCACCTCCCCTCCCAGACCTACCAACCCTACAATTAGCATGTCAGTTTTCTCTCTTTCCTTCAGATTTTGATCTTTTGTTGTTTTTAAATTATATTCATTGAGGGCAATGAAATATTTAAGTGTGGGGGAGGGATTGCATTGCATATAGATATATTTTGCATATCATGTTTATTTATGTTTTCATATTTATTTTTACTCATATATTGCATTTGTTAAAAAAAATCCTAAAATATGATGCATTGCATACATTTTAGGTCTTATTTTCCCATCTAGGCTACTTGTCCTCTATATTTATCTTATCATATGCCCCATGACTTGCTTGAAGTGTTTGAAACTTTGAATTATTTTATAGACTTTTTGGGAACATGATTGATGAGAAAATTGAGCATGTATAGTCTTTGGAATTTAAGTGGTATTGAAGTTCTAACAAATTGACCTTGTGAGTTGTTTTGGCCTTATTGGGACTACACATATATGTCCTCTAGTTTCTTTGTGTGTGAATACTCTCCCTGATTACTTCCTCTTTAAATTGCGTTTAGATATCTCTATTGAGGCTCCATTTATATGATTTTTGCATGCAACCTTAAAGTGATTGAGGCATGATTTTCTTTTAGCCATAATATACACTATCCACCCGTACAGATTATCCTTTGCTTGAAGCCAATTTGAGCCTTATAAGCCTATTTTGTTAGCTCCATAAAATCTTCCTAGCCAATGATTAGCCTGACCCATCCGGGAATTAGGAGAAGAGTTGGTGAATATCATGATGTGTTGATGGAGTTGCTTTGAGTTGAGAAATTATGTTGGGTGATTCATTTGTACTTCATAGAGATGGTTTTTATGTGCTTATTACTTGGGACCTAAGGAGGATAAAATTCACTTAGGGGTAAAAGTCAAGAAAATAAAAAGAAAAAAAAGAAAAAAAATCATTATCAAAAGAAAAAAAAATGAATGAGTTTGCGTGGTTATTTAAGAAGTATGCTTGCACTGTATTGTGAAGGAGTGCATGTTATTGGAATGGTATATGAAGTGTTTTGGTGTTGGTGTTTTTCTGGTTGTTTACTAACCCTTTTTCCCGGATTTTTAGCACCACATAACCTAAATAATTTCCATACCCTATGTTCCTACCATGACCCCATTACAACCCATAGAAAGACCTCATGATTTTGGGTGCATGTGAAGTCACTAACGGTGGAGATTTAGACCACTGTCGCAATTTTGTTGTAGCTAAGTTTTCAAGGATTGAGTTTGAGCGTGAATGTTTAACCCTAAAAACATTAGCGAGAGTGAAAACACATTTTCCTGGTGAGGTTGAATGAATATGCTTGCTTTATTCCTTGGATTGCACCTATACATGTTATGATGTTAATTGTCAATCTTTATTTCCCTATTTTGAGGTTTTAAGTGTTTTACCAAAGTTATTACATCGATTGCTTGTCTGTGGGGTGTTGATTTGAATTTGGTTTTAATTGCTTGAGGACAAGCAAAGGCTTAAGTGTGGGGGAATTTGATAGCATGCATTTAGGTAGGCATATTAGGATGCATTTATCATGATTTAGATGTATATAATGCATGGTTTAGGCTAGAATTGAATTTATACTTGTTTTGTTGGTAGAGTCGGAATCTACACGCTTTTATGGATTATTTCAGGTATATGTGGATCCGACGAGGAATGAGGAAGCCCATGGATGAAGGAAGAGTGAAGAGGAGGAGGAAAAGTGAAGAGCCCGGGAGCGGAATCGAAGTTAGAGAGCCTAAGTGAAGAACAAGTCAGCAAAAGTTGTCGCTAGACATGCTGAACTTGTTTCGCACTTTCTGGAGGCCTCGGTGGTCCGATTGACTATTATAACTATGCGTTGGAAAGCTCTCTTCGAGATCTACAACTTTCATGTTGACATCGAGACCAGATTCGAAACGGAAAACTAGCTGTGAACAGTAAAGGCCGCCCCGCGGCTCGAAGCTCTGACGAAGGATTTCGCAATCGCCTGACCGCCCCGCGGCCTGGGTTGGCTGCCCCGCGGCCTCTGCAGAAACGCCGAATCTGCTTAATGGACTTTTTGTCTCTTTAATTAGGTTTTTAGAATTATTATTTGGCCGACTCTTTTGAGGCCTTTTAAGGAAGTTTTAGGGTTTTATTTGAGGGATCTAATTCATTAGTTTATGCACTTGGAGACTATCAATTGAGAGAACCCTAGAGAAGAGCCTAGAGAAGAGCCTCCATGGCCATGGAGTGCTAAACTCTTCCGTTTCTTCTATGGATTGAAGCTTTGGTTTGATAAAGTTGTGAGATTTCTATTCTTGTTCTATTCCTATTGATTCGTATTGATTCTTTTGCGATTATTGTTGATTTCTTCTAGTCCGTACAACTAGTTGAGATTATTGCTAGGATTTTGTAGATTCCTCGTAGCGAACCTTAATCCATAGTAGCAATCATGCCTTTTTAGGTCTCGTAGGACTAAATTGGTGTGTAGAGAATCAATTACATGTTAAATGCTGACTCGTAGCTTGGTGTTGCATGTATCCTGGTTAATCCTTAATCTTAATGCTACTATTAGGTTGAATCTTGACCGTGTTAGGGTTATCTAATTAGTAAGGGTTACTAGGACTCGTAGGACTAGTAATTTACACAAGATCAGGACAGGAACAATAATAGGATGAGAAGAGAACTTGAAGAAGAATCGATGATCAATCAACCAAATTAAAGTGGATGTTTATAGATGGAACTATTTTCTCAATTGTTATCTCTACTAACTTGTTTATAGTTTATTTTCTCATCTTCAATCACCAAAACCCCTCTTTCCTACTAATTGGTAAATATACATTGCTTAGGAATACTTGATTCTCTGTGGGATCGACCTTTTACTTGCTTACTCTACTAGTTTGTAGGTTTGAGTTATACTTTGATAGGAACAACGACAGTTTTCTCCTGTCAGCGTACTATCTTGAATGCAGCGATATATGTCGTGAGTACATGGTAGCCCGTACGAGACTCTCCAAAACTGGTCGGTGCATTCTGGGGCCGGTGGAGCGGCTTTGACCTTCTTGTATAGTGCGTTCATGAGGTCGTAGCAACGCGTTGATATCCTATCCCAGACCCGACAAAAAATGTCAACGTTGTGCATGCCGGTGCACCACGTGTTGCGGTCCCTGTTTAGTGACGCTCCGACCTCTAAAATTTGATCCTTCATCAACAAGTCGATGGCTGCGAACACGCAACCGAAGTCTCCTACGGGGGACTGCAACGCGTTTTTTAGTGCTGATTGACAGACTCGACCCTTAAATGAAAATTCCATTTTGTTCAGCTTAGCCTAAAATATATACGTGAAAACGTAAACGTATAGGTTGAGGAGGGCATTGAATTTAAAAACCTGTTTGTGGTCCGCGTCCCTAAGTGAAGGCTGGTGTCCACCCAAGCTCTGACAATTTTGTTTCGGTGATGCAGGAGCCACGTGGAGGAGAGGTACTGCATCAATCCGGGGATGTGGTTCCACTTGGTATATATCCACCAGCGCCGTGACTCGTACGACTCGGGGGATTTCGACTCGAAAACAGCTCTACAGTCGTTCTTGAATTTTCGCGTTGTTTATAAGTCGCGGGTCCGTTCGAAGGCCGCTTGCTCGCACCCCCGCAGAACGTGAACCCAGCATAATATATGGTTGACTGTGGGGAAGGAAGCGGCAATCGCACCAAGTAGACCAAGGTCCCTGTCAGTGACGATAGCCTCCGGTGTCTTGTCTCCATAGAGGAAGCGGAGATGGTTGAGGGCCCAAGTGTAAGACTCTGTGGTCTCATCGTAGAGGAAAGCGAAAGCTATGCTAAAGTTCATCCCCGTGCATGTGAAGCCGATGAACTCAACCAATGGCATTTTGTACCTTCAGATGTGGCAGAAAAAAAAATGTGAGTTGAAACTGAGGCGACAAATATTAGATGAAATTTGTTACAAATTGCAAAGAACATAGCAGTTAAAGGGAATGTCATGAAGACGTACTGGTTGGTTTTGTACGTACTATCGATTTCGACGACGTACGGAAATAGTTTCAGCAAATGCTGGGCGTCCGGGTGGGTGAAGAAAAGACCTCCTACCACGTCGGAGTCAGGCCTCCTCCTTATAACGTAGAAGTACCGCTTGGCCTTCATCTGGTGTAGAACGTCTTGGGTGATGGTCCTGTCACCTCGAGCCTGGAACTTAAGCTTGGCCTTGGCGTTATACATCTGACGTCGTGATGTAACACATCCCTCTTCTGAGTGCAGCAACGAGTATATCGGCTTATGCGGTGTCCCATGCGACGATAACATCTTCACGACCTCCAATGCCTGCGGGTGGAGACGCCTCCGGTAGGCGTGACCTAGTAGAATATCTGGAAGGTCGTGGTTGTGCGTTCCAGATAAAACGTACATGTGCCACTTTCTGCGTTGGAATTCCCGACCCATTAAAGAGAATGGACAATTTGTGAGTTTCGTGTTACCCTTCTTCGTTGCCTCGCCGCGCTCCCTACGTTCTCTCACCTTCTTCCTCGGTTCATAGATGCCGAACTTTTCACACGCGAGGAGTACGCTACTGATGTATAGCAATCGGCTAGGCCGGCCAATTGCTAAACTAAAAGCGCGATCTTGCTTAAGCTCTTTGAATTTCTTCTCGATTTAACAAAATTAACTACGCTAATTAGTAAACTACTGGATCAACGATATAAACTTAATTCATCTTAAACTAAGCCAAAGCAACATTCGTTAACTTAAAGAAATTAAGCAACTAATATATAGCGACGGCAACTAACTAAATTTAGCTAATGAATTAGCAACAAACAAAGGGACAAGGTAAGCGAAGCAGAGAAAGGCGCGAGGGTCTGATAGTGCGCGAGGCGGATCCGGAAAGCTCGGAGCAGAGGCGTCTCAGGGACCTGCTCGCTGGGAACAAGGCCAGACGCTTGGGCGGAGCCGAGGGTTGCCGGGTGTGTTTGCTGGAGGCGATCGAGAGCCTGCGAAGCCGAGCGCGAGAGCCTGGAGTCCGCGGGTGAGATCACTGGAAGCGAGCGCGCCGCTACAGCGAACGCGAGTGCGAGAGCGAGACCAAGGAGTGCCGAGGAGCCCGAGCGCCGAGGCCTACGGAGCTTGGTGACGGTGTCCACAAGCGCTGGTGCCGGTGTTCTTGAAGCGTCGACTATGTTGTATTCGATTGAGGATTTGTCGATCAAGGACAGAGGTAAGTGACGGTGATGGTGATGAACGATGATGATGATGATTGGAGTGCTGACCGATAGAGACCCAAGAGCAATATAATTTTGGGATTGATAATCGAGAACCCTTTAATCCTATAAAAGGGTTTCTCAATTCTATTCAATCTGATTTAATTCAATAAAACTACAACGTTTAAATAGAAAACCTAAGAACCAATTCTACCATGCAAGATAGAGTTTTGGTTTCTTAAAGATAGAATTTTAATCCTAAAGATAAAGTAAACCTAGAAGATAAAACTTAATCTAAAATCCTAATATAGAAAATAATAAAATATGATAATTAAGAAAGTCTAAAGGATAGACTCTCCTAACCATCTTATTTGACCTAACTAAGAAATACTAAAATAAGCAATTCTATAATTAGACTCCAACTAACATAGGAGTTACTAAAAATAGAAAAAAAATAAGAAATATAAATAATAAAATATTTAACACCGTTTCCTTAATGACTCCCAAGGTGGAGCCTTCTTCTTCCGTTTGAAGATGACATCATTCTCCTCCATTTGAAATCGACTCGTCCCCGAATCATCGCCTGGATCAAGATCGTTGTTTGACCCACAGAAGGCCATCTTGACCTGCATCAGCTACCGAGGAGGCGTTCGGTTGACGGCCACGATCTCTTGATCACTAACACCATTTTCAGATGGGTAGCGGCTGCGTCTTGGAATGTCTGAACCATCTCGTTGTGATTTGTCCACTCCTGGTTGGTTGTAAAAATATCTGTGAAATCTGGCATTTCTACTGAGGTGTTGACGTCTGCGTCCTATTCAAATTTGCGAGTTGCGTGCATAATTTAGACGGAGAGTAAAAAATGTGATGTTGTGAATGTGATGAAAATTGTAGGAAATGAAGCATACCTCGTCGACGGAGAACTGTTCTATTGGTACGTCATCGACGGAAACGCGATCGACGGGATCGGCAGAAGACATGGCAACGCAAACCCAAAGACGAGATGCGGGGGGGGGGGGGGGGAAGGTTTTGAGAGGTGAGGAGAGAAAGAGTTCGACGATTGGGGAATCAAGTGATGCTTATACTATTTGTTGTCAGCTGTAATCGACAATTATAGTATTTGTCAGTGGGCCTAATTACTCTACAATGTCATACCTAGAGGACCGACGCGTACTCAGAGGCCCACATGATGCGACAGGACCGTTGAAAAGCGCGTTTTGTTCCGCAAATAAATGCGTAGTTGTGGGATGCACTACGGAGCAGGTTGCGTAATAATACGCTATAAAGTGCGGGTGAATGGAGCCTCCCGGAGGCGGTAACCGACATGGGCCATTCTCCGCATGAAGGTGCGGACAGAAGTCGACCGTGACGAAAGCGCGTGCCGTAACGCATCATCATGCGTAATGAATTCGGCCGTTGCAGCTGGACAAATTTGAAATTTGAACGGCTTAAATGGTCCAAACGTCGTGCGTTGGTATTATGCGACAAATTTTCCATACGTGACAGATACAACATGTTACTAATATTAGTGCAGATTGTCAATGGTAAATATCGATACTGAATAACTATAAAGATTTGAGAAAATTTACATAATTCATCACTATTTTGTAATCGTTATACTACTGCATTATGTGGGAGTTTAGAAAAATGAGGACAACCCGTCCACGTGGTATTTATAATTGTCAAACATTACAAGGTACATATTTACACTGTATAACACATTAATACAACCCATCCAAACGGGTACGCAATGTAGTTATCAATTTCATCGTACAACTTGAACACTTACACCAATTATATGAAGATTTTAGTTAGGTTTACATAAAAAACACTATTATAGTAGTGTGCCACGAATAAAGCAACGTAATCATGCAAGTAGAATTGATGATATTTGGAACGAATATTCGGATATGTCATCAAAATGTTCACCGCTCTTTACTTAAATTCGTAGGAATTGTAGCAAAAGATAAGTGAAACACTTTGATAATATATTGATATTCGACAACGCACACACATTCGGAAAGAATATTTTGAGTTCTATTGAGATCGCCGTTAAAGTTGGTCAGTTGGATAACCGGATAATCTATCAAAGTATTCCGTGATCTTCGACTAATCTTCATAGAGATTATATAAAGATCAAGGAAGCACTTTGATAGTTTACAGGTATCCATAAACGACGATAGAAGATACGAATTATGGAGAGAGAAAGCGGAGGGTGCAACGATGTGAGGTGGGGAGGGGACGTATTTATAGGGGATCGAGGTAGATGGAATTGCCTTTGTTCCACGGTTCGAAGCGGATAGATCTGCATGCTGACGCGGGTAGTAACGCGGTCGAATGCGAAATTCCAGCAGTAGGGCCCGCTTGCATCGAAACCGGCGGCCCGAAGTTGACATGATACGCATTGGCATGCATAACTGTATGCATCGTAATGCGGGTCTGTTGGGCCGACAGAAACTGCAGGGCACGACAAGGCGGCCAATGAATTCGTCTCGCATGTATCGTGCGGTCGTCCAATGAAGTCTTTACGCATCGTCATGCGTAACGACTATTTTACGTGGGCAGCAAATTGTGCTATACAATGCGGACAACTATATATACATCCTCTTGCATTCTGTTAATATCTCTCTTACAGTCATTTAAATGTATTGCACTTCCACATTCGCTTTTGTAAAGTTACACCAGAACTAAAGAGAGAAGACTGGTATGCAGTTCTTGGTCACTCGCATGAACGTAGCTACGACAATTTGTTGGTTACTTAATTTTGTGTATACCCTTACATTTTTTTTCTACAATCATCATATGGAATGTAAAGTACAATATCGAATACAAATTATATATTGTCAATTGGCTTTCAGTATTGTTACAATGTAGATTAAATACAATTACACTGCAACGTAACACATTTGAAACAATTGAAAGTATATATTATCAATTGAAACAATTACGTTACACTGCGAAGTAACACAGTTACATTACACTGAAACAATTACGTTACATTACTGAAACTTAAACGTGTGAGCCAGAATACGACCAGTCTGCTACGACATTCTGCACAGCTTGGTCTATTCAATTCCAAAGTGTTTCACCGATCTCTACCCACCTCGAAACGTAAATTGACTTCAAACCACACATATAATGAAATACTGTTGCCAATGACACATATGCTGATGTGAGGACCAACAGGAGATGGACTCGTATTTATAGGGATTTTTGTCCTCCTTACGCTGACATTCGCGACAAAAGACGGATGTATACGCATGATATTGCGGATACATACGCGGATATATTCGCGGATTTTAAAGGGTCCCTTCTATCTATATAAACGCAGCACAATTAATCTTGATCATATGCTTTAACAGTCAGTCACATGTACAACACTGATATATTCTCCCACATTGTACAGTCCAAAGTAAAGATCATGGAAGCTCTTTGAGGTAGGGACGATGAAAATACACCGCTGGTTGTGTAACCTCAAACTCTCGCCCTGTCGGGGGTGGGTCGACCGGTCGATGTGGTGGATTCTCGGGTGCTGGAAGAAGCGATATAGCCAGTTGGGCACTAACATGAGAGTGCGGACCGCCGAGGAATGGCTCTTCCTCCTTCGCAGTAGGGGACACGTTGAGACAATGTGTCCCGTACGACAAAATTTTGCGGAATACCTGCGCACTTACATACGTAGCATTTACGCATCTCCACGTGCACATGTTAGGCATCCACATCCGTAACTTGTGTAGAGGCTTTCCCTGTCGTTTACATACGAATACACATTTGTGGTAGTGTTATTGTATTCATATTCTTTCATGTATTGTTTTTTTTTTCCAAAGTTTTTCCATGAAAGATGTTACGAAGTCTTTACAAAGTTTTGTAACGATCGGTGAACCACTTCGATTATAATGCGATATAAGAAATATGGTCTTCCTTTTTCAGTAGTACATATTCTTTACGACACCTGCGGAGGTCGTCCATTTTCCATTTTATAATGTACGAACAAGCACACTTCTGGGACGGAGAAGATGGAGAGCAGGCCACTAACCCGCGTTATTCTCTACGTTGTGATAGTGACGATCTAAGGTTTACGTAAAATACTAACTCTGATATATTGCTTAGTACGATGTATTTGCAAAATAGTTATGATCGGTTAACGTAATATATTAGTTCACGTCATTCTCTACGGTGTCGGAGTTGTCCTGGTGTGATCAAATGGGTTCATGCTTGCATAACAAGTGAGGGTCGGGTGCATTGTTTGTGGTCACTTCTTAAGTAGGTACGCATCCTCATGCGTTTCAGCACGTGGTGATAGAAACGGCACAATAGGGCCCGATTGCATCAAAACCAGGCGCCCCCCAACTTCACACGCTACGCATCGGAATGCGTAGCTGTACGGTCGACCGACACTGCAGGCCCCGTACTGAACCAACACATGCTTAGGAACTTGTTGTCATAGTTACGCATCGTAATGCGAATCTATATCTATTGGCTGACAGAAACTGCAGGCGAATACAGGGCCTGGTTTTCTCGTGACCCCGTCCTATGCAGCTTTTACGCATCGTCATGCGTAACGGTCGCAGATCAGCACAAACGGCAGTTGATACGCAGCAAATTGCGCAATACAATGCGTACGAGCATATATACATCCACATGCATTCTATTAATATTTGTGTTACAGTCATTTAAATGTATTGCACTTCCACATTCTTCTTTGTAAAGTTAGAATAGAACAAAAGAGCACGGAAGCACTTTGGAGTTATGAGGCGAGAAGACACCGCTAGTCTTGTAAATTCCACTTCTCGTCCCGTCGTCGTAGGGTCGAACATGTATCGATTATGAAGTGATTTGAACAAGTACCAGATCGGGGTTGCCTATTCGTCAATTGTTCAACTAACGACAGAAGACTGATATGCAGTTTTTGGTCAGTCACATGTACGTGTCTACGACGAAGTTGTCAGTTACTGCGATAAAGTGTAAATAATTCTTAAACTAGACAATTTTGTGGTCACTGAATTTCGTATATACCCTTACAACATTGTTGTTCTACAACCATCATATGGAATGTAAAATACAATATCGAATGGAAATTATATATGATCATTTGGTTTCATTATTGTTACAATGTAGATTTTATACAACGTAATAGTAATGCAATGGACATGACGGATGGAGAACCAGTTGGTTTAAACATAGAGCCAATTGTGATGGAAACAGCAATGTCGTTGCAAGAGAAGAATAATTACTGCAGCTCCCGGTCGAGTAGATTCATTTCTTGTCAGACGAGAGCTTTCTTGTATTTCAATCAAAGTGTTTTACCGATCCTTCTCCACCTTCATGTACGAATGAACCAATTCGTACGAGTATGAAACAACAATCTTTGAAAACGAGCAATAAACACCTATTTTGAAAGATGGGTGCAACTTCCGGGCCCGGACGTACTCTATTTATAGGCTGAAGTGACACAGACAGTGGATACATATGTATAAACATGCGTTTAAGGTGAGCTACGTCGATTTATGCGGACCTAAACACAGTCGCACGCGTGTCTCTCCGCATCTACATGCGTACTACTCCCCCGGCACATCACCTAATTCCGATGCATAGGTCCGCGTACGATTGCGGATATTGACGTCATCTGCCACTTCATGGTGGGGTCACATACAGCTATCAGTATAAATACATCAACATTACTCATTAGCATATGTTCATATACGCATGTGAATGTACTTCAGTACTACATCAACGAAAGTAAAGATCACAGAAGCACTTTGAGGTAGCAACGATGTACATGCACCGTCGGTTGCATAACCTCCAACTCTCGTGCTGTCGTGGTTGGGTCGATCTGTACATATGGTCGATTCTTCGGGTATTTGAAAAAGGAAGGAAGCTCGTTGGTACTGACATTTGAGTGCGTAACGGTGAAGAATGGCTTGTCGCCCATCAGAATACGGAACATGTTGCGACAACGTGTCCCATGTCATATTATTACTCCTATACTCCTTTGATTGACGATATTTGTCTGCAAGCAGCATATTGACGTTGCGCTAATTTCCTTTGCGATAGTATTGTGTATTAATTGGTATCTATATGTAGTTCGTTTGTTATGCTATTTGGTTTTTCTCAACTGATTGTAAACGCCAAAACATAGACATCGAATTTCGACGTTCCGCCACGGACATACGCATCGTCTTGCGTATATATTCTTCTGAAAGTGCATTACGCATGTATAAGCGTAACCATCACACATACCTCAATAGTTCGAAATCACCCAACCCTGTCAACAGATAGCTCAATAGTTAAAAATCTCCGAATGACAATGTGACAAGGTTCCAATTAGCGGCGAGTCTTAATAATTCAAAATCATGCGAACGATAGACAGAAATACTTCAAAATTAATTGATGTAAAGGTATCCCTTACAATTTGATTTTGTAAGCGTGATAGCGCATAAAATTTGAAATAACATTGTCGTTTTAGATGGGTGACATGGAAGTTCAATACGGGTTGGTGTATCCAATAGAGCAGCTTCCGGCTGACTCTTCTGTGGGCTTTGGGTAGATCTGAATTTGTATCTGTTGGAACGCATATGTCGTCATCTCTTCTTGGGCGGGGCGTACCGCTAAATCAACAGCAAAAGATGTGACGTCTCGAATTCGAGAGATTGGAACGTCGTTGTACAAAACGGCCAACATATTCTTTATCTTCTTGTGGATAGTTCGGAAGTAATTCGTATGGTCGTCCTCACACTCCTTGCAGCCAAACATCACTGTCGTTGATGATAAAGAAATAGGAACACCACGCATGGTTAGTAGGCTGCACCGGAAAGAATGGTCATATTGGTTGTGTTTGCAGTTGCATACGCAATTTTCAGGTGGACGCTGGTGTTTGTCCACCGTAACGATGAAACGGGTTCCATCGGTGAACTCGTCGGGTTTATCAAATGTGAGCGAGCTTCTAGGATACATATCTCACTACCTTGTTGGTGATCTCTAAGTGGGGACCGTTCATGGAAATTTTATAGGGTGATTTCATGGTCCCCGCCAGGAATTCCGCAACGCACTGCGTAGGTAACGCATCACAAATTGTTTAATTCCGCACCTCAATGCGTAACATAGCGCCTGAACACGGACATCTCTACTTGTACAGTGCATGCATTGATCGTAGGCTGTCTTTTGTAGGTGCATGCATCGGGCGAGCTGTCGTGCATGCATGGATACGTGGCAGGATAAACATTATTCCGATTCACGCATTGTAGTCAATACACATGCATTGCATTCAATACTCCGATTCACTATGCAACCGGATACGGAACTATATAACCACCTTCATTTGCCTATATAAAGACCTACATCCGAGAATTGCAGTCCAAACCCAAGGCATAGCCTCCCACAACTACCAGGGCATTTCAAGCCGAAACAAATTCACATCTGCAACCCCGGTATTTTCCGACAGTGTCTTCTACCGAAGTTGAAATTCCGCGGGAGGACTTGTTCACCCGTCACTACGAGAAGGAGGTGATAGCAGGAACTGCCTTCCATGCAACATGTCGTCACTGTGGCCACCGCTACAAAGTGACGAATAATCTATAGTACAAACATCTGAAGAGGCACATCACCACCAAACATTCAGACGAGGTCTAAGTCATAGGCGGTCATTATCTGTAGTTGCTTTTGTCTGTTGGAAACTTGGCTTATTTAAATCTTTAAAGTTGTAAGAAACTGGGTTGTTAAACATAATATAATATTTTGTTGTTTTCATTTTAACATGTCCTTATGTAGTTCCGTTTGTTAAGGATCTACAACCTGTGTTGATTATTATCGTTTTCATTTTTACTGCAGTCGTCATCAAGCAACGGTAAATCTGTGTAACAACGCGTACTTTTGTTATAGGCTACAAACGGAAATGCGTAGCCTATACGTCTGCAACCGGTTGTGGAACATTCGAGCTGCCGTCTAACAACGTAATCAAATGTACCCTCATGTTTGTATTCTCTTCAAACAATACAACAATGTAACTTTCGTCTAAATTAAATACTTGGTAGATGACAGGTGAATAAAGATGCATATCACAAATCCGGGTACATTACATTGCAAAGTTACAACAATTACGGAACAGTGCGACTAAAACATAGAAACATGTACAGTCCATATAATTTTATCGAAGCATCTGACAACAACGTGTACATTACATTCAAACATTTACGTTATAATGTGACATAAACAATTACATTAAACTTAAACAATTACATTACATTGAAACAATTACGTTACATTAAAACAATAACGTGTATACTGTTTTGTGGTATTCACCGGTATCGTGTTTGCTGCAAGTTGTATACGTGCAGCCAAACTCGGCGTCCATACCATTTGAGCTCTACATCTTCATACCCTCGCAGCTTGAGCCAGAATACGACCTGTCTGCTACAACATTCTGCGCAGCGTGGTCTATTCAATACCAAAGTGTTTCACCGATCGCTACACACGTTGAAACGTAAATTGACTTCAAACCATACATATAATGAAATACCTTTGCCAATGACTCATATGTGTGGATGGGAGGACCGACAGCAATTGGACACGTATTTATAGGGAATTTTGTCCTCCGCAGGAGTTACGCAGTCTTTTGGGACAAAACGCGGATATATACGCATGAAATTGCGTAGTAGTTGTCGTGCTTGCGTAGGTGTGTTTTCTCCCCTTTGGGGTTCTGATTCATGCTCGTTCAAGGACATGTTTATCTCACTAGATGCGCAGCAACATGCGTAGCTAACCAGGTGCTCCCAACTTCAAATGATACGCATCTGAATGCGTAGCTGTACGGTCGACAGATAGTTCAGGCACCGTACCGAACCAGCGTAAGCTTGGAAACTTGCTGTCATAGTTACGCATCGTAATGCGGATCTATATCTATTGGGCTGATAGAAACTGCAAGCTAAGACATGGACTGGTTGTCTCGTGAGGCCATCCTATGCAGCCTTTACGCATCGTCATGCGTAACGGTCGCAGATCGGCACAAACGGCAGTTGATCCGCAGCAAATTGCGCAATACAATGCGTCCGAGTATATATAAATCCACATGCATTCTGTTGATATTTGTTTTACAGTCATTTAAATGTATTACACTTCCACATTCTTCTTTGTAAAGTTAGAACAGAACAAAAGAGCACGGAAGCACTTTGGAGTTAGGAGGTGAGAAGACACCGCTAGTCTTGTAATTTCCACTTCTCGTCCCGTCGTCGTAGGGTCGAACATGTATCAATTATGAATTGAGTTGAACAAGTACCAGATTAGCATTGCTTATTCGTCGATTGTTCAACTAACGAGAGAAGACTGGTATGCATTTTTTGGTCAGTCTCATGTACGTATATACGATGAAGTTGTCAGTTACTGCGATAGAGTGTAAGTAATTCTTAAACTAGACAATTTGGTGGTCACTGAATTTCGTGTATACCCTTACATTGTTGTTCTACAACCATCATATAGAATGTAAAATACAATATCGGATAGAAATTATTGATAGAGTATATTTTAGTCATGTTTTTAGTGTGGAATCGCATATTAGTTTAGATCATTCTTACATATTTTATAGCTTAATTTATATTATTTGGTTTTCGGAGTCTACACTAGTGTTTTTATATATTTCAGGTATCTTTAAGCTGGATCGTATGAATTTGGAGGTTGATAATAAATCGTGGGATTATTTTGCAAATTAAAAGGAAGGATGGGCCGGCTCGGATCGAATGTGAAATACGGAAGGAGTCATGCGGTTTGGAGGACAAGGTGGACCGGAATCAACATTGCTTATTACTGTTTTACGTTGTTTCATTAGATTACTTTAATCATATATATATATATTAGATATATTATATTATATAAATTAGGATAGTTTGCACTTCTATATATACTTACAATCATACGGTGGGGAGAGAGGCCGAACGCAAGTAACCGGCCGACTGCTTCCTTCTTAACCCTAAGTATGTTTTGTTTTATTTTTATGGAGATCTAAATTCTCCCGTTTCATCTGCAATTTGAAGCTTTATTTGGATTGGTTGTGAGTTTCTGAATTCTTGTTTCTTATTTTCTATATTGAATGTTTCGACTTCTTTGTGCTTAAATGTTTTATTGTTTTATTCTATCTCGACTGATCAACTTGGTAGAATCAATTCAATTGCTAGAGTTTTGTAGATTCCTGGTTGTGAACCTTAACCTAAGTAGCAAACTTGTTCCTTTAGGGCTGGTTGAACTAATTGAATGAGTAGGAAGTTGGATGTATTGTTAAATCCCTCTTTAGGGACTGCAAATACCTTGGCTAATCTCTGGACTTAAAGCTATCAATTGGGTTAAATCCTTTTTTAGGGACTGTTCGATTGATAAGAGTTTCTAGGACTGGTTGGACTAGTAACTATATTCGGTCAGGACAAGGGCATTCATAGGAAGACTAAAAGGGCAAGAGGAAGTTACAATATCAATTCAACTAAACAAAGTGGAAAATTGAAGGTGAAACTATTTTATTAATCGTTATCTCCATTAATTTGTTTATAGTTTATTTTATTTTCTTTCTTACTTCAATCACCCAAAACCCCCTGTTTCATACTAATTGGTAAATAAACTTAACTTAGGAATAACTTGATTCTCTGTGGGATCGACTCGTGCTTAACACACTACATTAGTTAGGTAGGTTCGAATTTATTTTGATACGGTTTGCGCGACTAAAAACCGTTCATCAATTATATATGATCATTTGGTTTCACTATTGTTACAATGTAGATTTCATACAACGTAATAGTAATGCAATGGACATGACGGATGGATAACCAGTAGGTTTAAACATAGAGCCAATTGTGACAGAAAACAGCAATGTCGTTGCAAAACGAGAATAATTACTGCAGCTCCCGGTCGAGTAGATTCATTTCGTGTCAAACGAGAGTTTTCTTGTATGTCAATCAAAGTGTTTTACCGATCCTTCTCCACCTTCGTGTAAGAATGAACCAATTCGTACGAGTATGAAACAACAATCTTTGCAAACGAGCAACAAACGCCAATTTTGAAAGATGGGTGCAACTTCCGGGCCCCGACGTACTCTATTTATAGGCTGAAGTGACACGGACAGCGGATACATATGGATAAACATGTGTTTAAGGTGAGCTACGCAGATTTTTACGGACATAAACGCGGTCACACACGTCTCTCTCCGCATCGACATGCGTACTACTCCCCCCGCACAACACCTAATTCCAATGCACAACACCTAATTCCATTGCATGAAATTGCATAGTTGTTGTCGTGCTTGCGTAGTTGTTGGGGTTATAATTCATGCTCGTTCAAGGACATGTTTATCTCATTAGATGAGGAGCAGCATGCGTAGTTAACCAACGGGAATGAGCAAAGTCCGAACAGTTATGTCATATCTACTTTATGAAATGAAACTACATCGATAGAAAACAAAACTCCAGCCACAAGATATGCTTAATCTTAAAATTTAAGTTAAGATTAAATAAAAAAAATGGGTTATTACAATTATGGAGAAACAAATCTGACGGGAATGATCGAAGTCCGAACATTTATCTCATATCTACTTTATCAAATGAAACTACATCGACAGAAAACAAAACTTCATCCACAAGATATGCTTAATCTTCAAATTTTAGTTAAAATTAAATCAAATAAAATGGGTTTTTACAATTGTGGAGGGGAATGGGGTAATATTTTATAGGAGAGCTTCGAGCGATGGCAGCCGCGAGCGTCAGATATTAGGCGAGGCTCGAGGTGCAAGATCTTTAGAAAGCGGACTAGAGACGAGACGAAGGAGAAGGACAAAGCTAGTCTTCCAGCATACATGTCGTGGCCGGAGGGAGGAAGCTCGTACGGGCCGCTTAAGCGTCGTGGCCGGAGGTACAAAGCTAGTCTAACAACCAGCACACACCCCACCCGTCGGCTCTCTCCCGCAACCTGTCCACTCCCCCTCCGCAACCTGTCTACTCCGCTCCGCGTATTTAAAATCAAAGTACTTCCCTGATATTTTAAGTGTTTATTTCAAATGTGAGATATACCATTTGGAAAGAATCGCTGCCTGGAAATTATACCATTCCACTATATGCTTCTGAGGTTTAGCAGCACATTTCGAACGAGTATGAAAACAGTCATTGCCAGAAATGTGTGAAACATCCAGACTACGACCGACTCTATTTATAGGGTGAAATGACGCCAACCACCGAACGAGCTACGGTATGCCCCTAGGGTGCAGATGCTTCCGCACCTAGTTGCGGGTGGCTCTCCATCATAACGTGTAACGTAACGCATAGAAATGCGGACCATATTGAAGTGACATGTGGACTTGTAGGTGCCCTAGGTCTCCCCTGAATACTTACAGAGTCACGGACGAAGTTACTTTTGGAATTGTAGGTCACGTAAAATTCAAGTCTATATTGGTACTCAGTCATTGCTGACAGTTTACAGTCCATATAATCGTAACGATTGTGTCCGCATCGTATCTGACTAGGTACGCAGCTTCCTACGTACCTCGCGAACCTGAACCTCCGACAGAAATCTAACGGCCCTGTCCCCTTCCAGTGCACAAGTGTGTCGGCCTTTATCTCACTTGATACGCAGCTTCATGCGTATCTCACCAGCCGGACGTGTATTGCGTGGTCTTTACGCATCCAGACGTGTAGCAAGGCTACTATCTGTACGCAATATATCGCGGTTTTATACGCATGTCTTTGCATATGTCTACGCACCCACTTGCGATTTCATCCGCACATAGTCAAGGTTACTGAAATATTGCTCATCCAATATAAATACCCGAGGATTGTGTTGTTAATCATTGAGCCATTATCGATAACATAGGTTCCGAACACGTTCGGCCCAATTGGTTATTTTCAAGGGTTGAACAGGGTGCGTAATCCCCAAATATAAGTTATGTAAGGGTCATGGAAGCACTTTGAAGACAATTGTTTATTTTGCATTTCATTAGGGTTTCGTGCAACACACTCCATCCAAATGACGGGACGTCCACGGCCACCTCGAGAGGGTCAAGTTGGCTGCTCTGCATCAACCTTGTCATGGCAAGTCGACTCGCAAGTGAATCTGGTTAATCGAACTCTATCTATGGCAACACTCTATCTATCACAAATACGTATACATTGTATTCAAACAATCACGGAGAGATATAAGTGTTGTAAAGCATCGCTGTTTGGGAATTAGACCATTCTATTAAATGCTTATTAGATTGAGATCATCCCCATCCGCTGCCTTTTGTAGACGTCTTAGTTGCGGATATGCATTGCGATATTTGATGCGTTTTCTTTTGCGGTTGTCTGCGTCTGCACTCCGCATGATAATGCGTAATTACCCACGAATATCGCCGAAACCACCGCGGAATTTAACTGTCCACCGTTGTTGTGTAGCTACCTATAAATACGGCGACTTGACTTGCTAGATACTTACAGACGCAATCGTTTCCGTACTATCTATCTTTCAATCTAAATGCTCGCCACATTCGTAAAGTACAACACGGTGTGAAGATTATGGAAGCACTTTGACTTTATGGTGGCAAAAGGAAATCGTCGATTTGCCTTCTTGGATCCATCATCTCAAAATGTCTCGGATCACCTGTGTAACCATTGACTCTCAGCCCGGCATGGTGGTTCCGAAGTACTGAGAAATGCTCGATTTCATCTAAGATTCAAACTTTACGAAGTGAAGTTTATAATAGGTGTGTATTATATTGTAGTCGTTTAAATTGTAATCGTTGGAATGGACATGATTTTGTGGTGTTCTTTGGTTCAATTGTCATTGTCATATCTCAATGGACATAATCGATTTTGTGGTGTTGTTTGGGGTCCGCATGTTATTGCGGAACACCGCGCATTTCGCTGCGGACCCTTACATGGTACTAATCGGCGGCTTCGGTGCTTAGCGCCAACCACCGTGTGAGGCCGGCATTTACAAAACTGTTATCTACTGTTATATCTACTATTATCAAATCAAACTACATCGATGGAAAACAAAACTGTATAAACAAGATATGCTACACTGTAACATTATTAAGCCAATATTTAATCAAAGAAAAGGCATTGTTACAATTGTGGAGGGGATCTGGGTATTATTTTCAGAGTGATTTTCTAGATCTTATGCCTGCCAGAGTTCGAGGGTTCGAATGCAAGACCTTTCATTTTATAGGCAAACCAAAAGCCACTGAGACTACCAGGTTGGCGATTGGGGGCGTTAGCTTCGAGCGAGGTGACATATATGGAGGCTCGAGGTCACAGATCTTAAGAGATAGGACTCGAGACGAGATGGAGGAGAGGAGACACCCGCCTTGCCGCATACATGTCGTCGCCGGAGGGACGAGGCTAGTCTAATAGCCAGCACACACCCCACCTGTCGGCTCTCATCCGCAACCTGTCTACTCCCCCTCCGCAACCTGTCCACACCGCTCTGCGTATCTGAAATCAAAGTACTTCCCTGATTTTTTAAGTATTCATTTCATATGAGAGATATAAGGTTTGTAAAGCATTGTTGTATGGAAATTACACCATTCAACTATATGCTTATGAGGTTCAGCAGCCCCATCTCAAACGAGTATGAAAACAATCATTGCTATAATTGGGTGCAACTTCCGAAACACGATTGACTCTATTTATAGGGTGAAATGACGGTTGGCTCTAGGGTTCAGATGCCTCCGTACCTTGTTGCGGATGACCCTAGACGCTTGTGACGAATTTAATCTCAATAGATACGCAGCATCATGCGTAAGCCAACAAACTGCGAATATTCACAACCCCTGCCACATTGACATGCGTTTAACTCCAAGGGTTCAGATACCACCGCATGTAGTTGCGGATGGCTCCGCATCGTAACGTGTAACTACACGCATAGATGCTGCGTAAAGAACCGCACTGTCATGCGGACCACACAGAAGTGACATGCGGGCTTGTAGATGCCACAAGTCTCCCCTGCATATTTAAAGAGTCAAGAATGACGTTACTTTCGAAATTGTAGGTCAAATGAAATTCAAGTCTATATTGGTACTCAATCATTCACTACTTCATCTTATTGCCTATTTACAACTGTTGTAAGGATCATGGAAGCACTTTGCCGCGAACTAGTTCCGGCTTAAAGCATCCATGTCGACAACCCCAATCAGAATGTCCTTCCGTATGTAGGTCGCCAGCCGAAGCAATTGTTTGTCGATTATATTATTTCAGAGGCTTGTTTTGACAGCCAATTATTGTAATGATTTCACTCGTTAATGAGATTGTGTTATATTTTGACAGTAGGCAATAGGTCACAATACAACGTTAAACATAATGTTTTATCGAGACGAAATTTAGTGCGGAACTATTACGCATGAACACGTGTAGACGTTTATCTCAATCTCAAGAGAAAATGTTACACATCTTGACGCGTGCAATGGAGGTTATCCGACTAGATATGCAACTTCATGCGTAGCTATCCGTACGAGACCACCAGCACAAATCTGACTGGCCTGACCTATGCCAGTGCACGAGTTTGTCGGAGGTTATCAGATTAGATACACAACTACATGCGTAGCTATCCAACCTCAACCCCCAACACAAATCTGACTGGCTTGACCCCCCATGCCAGTGCAAGAGTTTGTCGGAGTTTATCATACTCGATGCGCAACTAAATGCGTAGCTAACCAACCTCAACCCCCAACACAAATCTGACTTGCCTCACCCCCAATGCCAGTGCACGATTTTGGCGGAGTTTATCAGACTGGATACGCAACTGCATGCGTATCTATCCAATCTCAACCCCCGCCGCAAATCTGACTGGCCTGACCCATGCCAGTGCACAATTGTGTCGGGGTTTATCAGACTCGATACGCAACTGAATGCGTAGCTAACCAACCTCGGAGTTTATCAGACTCGATATGCAACTGAATGCGTAGCTAACCATCCTCAACCCCCAACACAAATCTGACTTGCCTGACCCCCAATGCCAATGCACAAGTTTGGTGGAGTTTGTCAGACTAGATACGCAACTGCATGCGTATCTATCCATTCTCAACCCCCGCCACAAATCTGACTGGCCTGACCCATGCCAGTGCACGACTGTGTCGGGGTTTATCTCAGTAGCTATGCCTCGGCCTGTGAAGCAACCACTCTAACCCCCCGCCACATATCTGACTGGACCAATTGAGTCAAACTACACGCCTGCGTCGGACTTTATCTCCGTAGATACGCACATGCATGCGTAGCCTCCATTTACGCAGTTGTATGCGTATGGTTCCGCACCTACGTGCGGTTGTATCTGCAAATACTCAGGCTGACCGAACTCTTGCTCAACCATTATAAATACACGACGACTGTGTAATGAACCACTGAGCCATTGTCGATATCATAGGTTCGGAACACGTTTGGGCCAATGGGATATTTTCAAGGGTTAAATAGTGAGCATACTCCCCCAACTATAAGTTATGTAAGAGTCATGGAAGCACTTTGATAACACTTATTTATTTGGGATTTGGTTAGGGTTTCGTGCGACACACTCGATGTAAATAACGGGACGAGCCATTCACGAAGGGGCCCAACACTCTCTCCAGCCTGCGCCGTTTGCCTCCGCAATGATCCGCAATATCATAAAGGAAAATGGAGGGCAGACTCGTGGATAACCATATCCCCGGGGAAAGAGCCGCAGGCACTTCATCAATCCCAACGTGATCGACTCGATCATGGACTGGTAGGGCAGACTCATGGAATTCCACGGCCACTTCGAGAGGGTCAAGTTTTCTGCTCTACGACAATCCCGTCAGGACCGACTCCTAAGTGAAGGTGGTCCCGCTAACCCTATCAAAGCCAAGGTTCGAACCCAAGACTTAGGTGTATAAAGCAAAGGATAGTAGAGATTCGAACCCAATGTTCGAACCCAAGACTATTATGTGATTATTTTTGTCATTGTTCTCGTTCTCACATATAACACTGGAAGTGGCCAATGTATCAGTGTAAAAGGAGATATTTTGTAATGAAGAAACCTATTGCAAAAACACAAACATTGAAACATAGTCCGAACAATTGTGATTGCTATTTCTTGAATTTCTTCGAAATGAACAATGTCCGAACAATTGTATAATATGTACTGTCTCCAAATCAAACTACATCGACTGAAAAAAAACTCCATACACAACATATGCTTAATCTTAAATTTTAGGCCAAAATCTAATAAAACAACATGCCTTATTATAATTGTCTACAGGATTGGGTCATATTTTAGAGAAAAGCTTCGAGCGTAGGCGACCGCCACCGTCATATCTTACATCGACATTGGGCCCATGACCTCTTCATGAGGGCCGCATCTGCCTGCGAAACTACACAATCGAGACAAGCTCTGTAAAGGACCATACCCACGGACCTAGCCAGTTGATACACGTTGAATGCATGATTGAGTCGAACAAAATACAGTGTATATATTTTATAGACATGCGTATGTAGTCGTTGTTGAAAGGTTCGAGCGAGTGCGACCGCGACCGTCATATTGCGTCGGAGTGATACAAATAGTTACGCAGCTTCATGTGTATCATTCATCCCTCAACCCCCGACAGAAATCTGGCGGGTCTGACCGGGGCCAGTGCACGCTTGTGTGGGACCTAACTTTACCACGCAAAACAGACATATGTACACCTATGAAGTTCCCATTTTGTAATTTTTTTTTAATTGTTTATGTTAATTCTTACAATGTCGTTGTACACACTTCATATCAAATGTAATTTGCAAAATCTATTGGAAATTCTAAATGCGTTTCCCAACAGATAATTTACTTTATTACATCGAAATAATTTTACAACAACAGAAAATGGATTTTCATAGTTTTCGTACAAAATATAACAAACGTGTTTACATCATAAACTCACCAGATACACCAACGAGTAGGCACGAGGTTCACCTGGTTGTTGTTGAACCGCCATTATTGATCCTGGTAGACGCCAACATTTACTCATGGCGGCTTTAGAGGTGATATCGTGCTTACCCAGGGATATATCAAACTCCCAATCCTGTTAGACGAAGTCACGTCGTAATCACAGCTCATTGGATCCCCTGAGCTGTAATGACGTCTAGATGACCTCCGCATGCATCGACGGGAGTTTTCTATTATTGCACTCAAAGTGTTTCACCGATCCTTTACCACCACCCTATTTCATAATATGGTCGAACAAGTATGACACAAAAAACATTTCGGACGAGTAACAAACAACCATTTCTAAAAATGAGTGCAACTTCCCAAGCACGACCAACTGTATTTATAGGGTGAAATGCCAGTGCACGAGTGTGTCGGGGTTATCCGACTATATACGCATCTGCATGCGTAGCTATCCGGACTCAACCCCCGCCACATATCTGACTAGCCTCACCGATGCCAGTGCACGAGTATGTCGGGGTTTATCAGCCTAGATATGCAACTGCATGCGTAGCTACCTAACCTCAACCCCAACACAAATCTGACTGGCCTGACCCATGTCAGTACACGAGTGTGTCAGGGTTTATTTTAGTAGCTACGCATCAGCATGCGTAGCAACCATTCTGACCCCCCGCCACATAGCTGACGGGACTGACCGAGTCAAACTACACGCCTGCGTCGGACTTTATCTCCGTTGATACGCACATGCATGCGTAGTGCGAAGCTTGCCGCTATCTACGCAGTTACGGTTCCGCACCTACGTGCGGTTGTATCCGCAAATACTCAGGGTGACCGACCTATTGCTCCACCATTATAAATGCACGACGACTGTGTAGTGATCCACTGAGCCATTGTCGAGATCATAGTTTCGGAACACGTTTGGGCCAATGAGATTTTTTCAAGGGTTAAACAGTGAGCATACTCCCCAACTATAAGTTATGTAAGGGTCATGGAAGCACTTTGATAACACGTGTTTATTCGTGCGACACACTCGATGTAAATAACAGAACGAGCCGTTCACGGAGGGGCCGAACACTCTCTCCAGTCTGTGTTGTTTGCCTCCGCAATGATCCACAATATCATAAGGGGGAGTGGTAGGCAGACTCGTAGATCTCCATATCCACGGCAAGAGAGCCGCAGGCACTGCATCAATCCCAACGTGATCGACTCGATCATGGACTGGTCGGGCAGACTCATGGAATTCCACGGCCACTTCGAGAGGGTCAAGTTTTCTGCTCTGCGACAATCCCGTCAGGACCGACTCCGAAGTGAAGGCGGTCCCGCTAACCTTATCAAAGCCAAGGTTCGAACCCAAGACTTAGGTGTGAAAAGCAAAGGAGAGTAGAGATTCGAACCCAATGTTCGAACCCAAGACTATTATGTGATTATTTTTGTCATTGTTCTCGTTTTCACATATAACACTGGAAGTGGCCAATGTATCAGTGTAAAAGGAGATATTTTGTAATGAAGAAACCTATTGAAAAAACACAAACATTGAAACATAGTCCGAACAATTGTATAATATGTACTGTCTCCAAATCAAACTACATCAACTGAAAAAAAAACTCCATACACAACATATGCTTAATCTTAAATTCTAACCCAATATCTAATCAAACAACATGCCTTATTATAATTGTACGTCTACGGGATGAGGTCATATTTTAGCGAAAAGCTTCGAGCGAGGGCGACCGCGACCGTCATATCTTATGCTGATGGCCGAAATGAGACGATAGCGGTGATGAAGACGAGACGGAGACGGAGACAGAGGAGACGGAGGATAGGGGACACACTAGCCGGAGGGACGAAGCTCGTCCGAGCCGCTGATATGCCGTCGCCGAAGGGACGAAACTAATTGAAGAGCCAGCACACACTCCCACCTGTCCGCTCCCCTCCGCAACCTCTCCACTCCCCCTCCGCAAGCGTGCCACTCTGCCCCGCATATCTAAAATCAAAGTACTTCCATGATCTTTAGAGTGTTTATTTCATACGTGAGACATAAGGTTTGAAAAGCATCGTTGTATGGGAATTAGATCATTCCACTATATGCTTATGAGGTCCAGCATCTCCATTCGCTGCCTTTTATAGACGTCTGAGTTGCGCATCTAAATGCGGATATTGATTGCGCGATGTAGTGCGGATTGTTTCGCATTTGTCTGCGTCGAAACTAACTGAAGACGCCAACATTTACACATGGCGGCGTTAGGGGTGAAATCGTGCTTACCCAGGATTATTTCAACCTCCCAACCCTGTCGGACGAAGTGACGTCACACTCACAGCTCATTGGATCCTCTGAGCTGTAACAACGTCTACATGACTTCGCCACCTGCGACGGGAGTTTTCTATTATTCAACTCAAAGTGTTACACCGATCCTTCACCACCTCCCTCTTTGAAATTATAGTTTGGAATGAGTATTTTACAACAAAAAATTCGGACGAGTAAGAAACAACCATTTCGAGAAGTGGGTGCATATTCCCGAGCACGACCAACTGTATTTATAGGCTGAAATGCCGCCAACCTACGAACGACCTAGGGTAAGCCCCAGCGTTCGGATATTTCCGCACCTGTGTGAGGATACCCCTGTCGAGGGGTAGTAGTCCCATTGCTGAAGCATCCGCAATTTTAGAGGTCAGAGCGTCACTAAACAGGGACCGCAACACGCGGTGCACCGGCATGCACAACGTCAACATTTTTTGCCGGGTCCGAGATAAGATATCAACGCGATGCTACGACCTCCTCAACGCACTATACTAGAAGGTACAAGCCACCCCACCGAGGGGTACTAGTCCCATTGCTGAAGCATCTGCAACTTCACCGTAGCTTGTTGGGCGAATTTGTTGGGGGTCTTTAAATAGATCGTGTCTCTTGTTCTGCATAACGTATCTACAAACACCAAATAATTTAGTGCAACAATATTTGAAGCGAGATTAATTAATCGAAAACCTACGTACCCACACGAAAGACCACGGACATTGTTTGTTGGTGACAGTAATGAGGACGTCATCGTATGGATCACGGATTTTATTCCGCATACCATACATACGGAAATCAAATAACATAGGTCAACATAGGCTGAAACGAAACAATTTTAACAAACTATCAGTTACCGGATTACGAAGTCGCCACCTCAAATATACGAAGTAGCCACCTCAAATGCCGCCCAAATCAAAGTGTTACACCGATCTTTGCCCCTTTTGGATTTCTGGAGTTGAAAACATTTGACTTTCAACACTTCATTTAATTGCGCATTCAAAACCTACTCCACCACATATGTTGTTCATTGGAACTGCGTATGGAATGTCGTGGTTGATGAAGTGCAAGTATGTCCGTGCAGGTTTTTATACACAAGTCCCAGTGGTGCGCACCATTTTGTGTAGCAGCTATGCAACTTACTGCGGATAGTCACGCGTGGTATTGCGAAAATAGATACGCAACTTCATGCGTATCATTTCTCCCTCATCCCCCGACAGAAATCTGGCGGGTCTGACCCGGGCCAGTGCACGCTTGTGTGGGACTTTATCTCCTTTTATACGCATCTACATGCGTAGCTTTACGCCTAACTTTACTAAGCAAAACAGACATATGTACACATATAAATTTACCATTCTGTAATGTTTTTTAATTGTTTGTGTCAATTGCTATTTACTGAATTTTATGTCAATTCGTACAATTTCGTTGTATACACTTCATATCAAATGTAATTTGCAAAATCTAATGGGAATTCTAAATGCGTTTCCCAACAGATAATTTATTTATTACATCGACATAATTTTCAAACAACAAATAATGGATTTTCATAGTTTTAGTACAAATATAACAAAGGTGTTTACATCATAAACTCATTAGATGCGGAAACGAGTAGGCACGAGGTTCACCCGGTTGTTGTTGCACCGCCATTGTTGATCCAGGTAGATGCCAACATTTACACATGGCGGCGTTAGGGGTGAAACTGTGCTTACCCAGGGATATATCAACCTCCCAATCCTGTCCGACGAAATGCCCCCCCTACGAAGGACCTACTGTTTCGACTGATTCCGCACATTTTTGCGGATATTTCCGCACCTATTTGCGGATGTTTCCGCTTCAAGTTGCGTTTTGCTCCGCACCAAATTTCAGATGAATCCGCACTATGTTGCGTATTGATTCGGCATGGAAGTTCCCCTGCCTTTGGCTATCATTCTACACTAAACCCCCGACACAAATCTGACGGGCCTGACCCGCTCCAATGCACGCTTTTGTGCGACTTTATCTCCATTAATACGCTTCTGCATGCGTAGCTTCAGTGGGCCACTACTTACACCGGGCCCCTTCAAACCCAAATTCTGAATGTAGCAGTATAAAATGATTTATTTTGTAATCAACAACTGCACACAGGAAACATATTGCAAGAACACAAACATTGAAATTAACTACACAATTATCACCACTTAAGGAGATTTTGAGATTACAACCCTTATACAGATCTCGACATTACATGTACCCAAATACTCGCCTTATCAGATCTGCACCATTGTCACGCCTCACGCTATCACCGAAAAAGATACTGCATTGGCCCAGACGTAATTCCCACGTTATTTGATTAAGGAAACGGCCATTGTACCTTACAGATACCCCCACCTCTCTACTCCCAACCGCAACCTTTCCACTCAACCACGCGACGCTGAAATCAAAGTACTTCCATGATCTTTAATGTGTTTGTATGAAATTGGACATATAAGGTGAGTAAAGCATCGTTGTTTGGTGATGACACCATTCCTCTATTAGCTTCTGAGGTACAACACCTCTTCCCGACTCTGCCTGCCTTTTATAGACGTCTGCATCCCACATGTGACATGGGGATATTAATTGCGTAGTTTAATGCGGAGAGATGCGCAGTGTAGTGCATATAAGCTTTGCATGTTTCTGCGGAACGTAACGCGTTGCACTGCGGAACAACATTATTTGCTTCACCGATCTTCTCTATTTACAAAACAACGTTCTGTATACATGCAACTACATTTTCGATAATAACCCGGCCTTTCCAAATACATACAAATACATTCTCGATATTAACCCCGACTTTCCTAATGCAATTAAATGAAGACACGCATTATGAAGAAGTTACTTCGATACGCTCGATCTAATATAAGTATCAACCGTAACAACACGTTGACATCCATTCAAAGCGTGACGGGTTTAAATTCCATTCAAAACCAACAACACGGATGTACGTCACTGTGTCTGCACAAATGACGGATCAGCGGTGTAGTACCGCCCTACAATGCGCCTAATCTCAGCCCTTAATGTATCATTCGGTGCCGACAGAAGACGTGTCAACTCAGCCCCCACCGCGTCATATCGATCCGCCACATCTGCTAAACGGGGTGGAAGGATGGTGTTCGCAGAAGGGCCCTCCGCCGGAACGGGCTGCGCATCCTCCGGAACGGGTGCTGACTCACCCGGAACAATCGGCTCCGGTTCTGGAGGGATGACGGACGATGGGAGGATGCAGACATGTGACCTCGGGCGAAACCACTCCAGGTACCCTTCCATCGACGCCCATGGACGCTCTGCAGGAGCCATCGGTGTGGCCTCTAGGTCAACCACGTGCGCATGGCGGTTAGCCCAGTGGTTCGCCTCCCCCAGCATCACAAGCGTGTACGGGCGGTGTGGTCGCGCATCTCATACCGCTCGCACAGGAATGAACAGGTCCATCGGGATGCCCTGCATGCGGCCGAACTGGCGTACCACCCTATCATGCATGTACAACTCTACTCCCTCCGCCCATGTGATCGTCCCGCAGTATACCGACACTCTGTGGACCCCCTAAAGATCCAGGTCGCGCCCGAACGACATCCAACACACCTACGATCATAACGTATAAATACAAGTTACACAATTACATTGTTACGACTAGGATAGTCAACGATTATATATAATTCACACTATAAGTCCAAGTCACATACCGATCGGGGTCCACACTGGTCAATGTCCCGTCGTAGGGATGTAATCCGCCCTTGGTCCCGCCTCAGGGTCGCTGTCGGCACGAAACGGGTCGTGTACCTCGCATCAACCCTCATCTTAACCGTCGGCGCAAGTGTGTCATGCTGAACAGGGAAATAATTGTATATCTAGGCCTGCATTGAAACTCATTTTAATCAAAGTCAGTCACTATCTAAAATTTATAATTTCATTGTAAATACAATTGAACCGTACAATGATCTACGCCATTACCTGTAGCAGAAGTGGGCAGCCGCACATCCCTTTCGCCCTCTTTCGCGTTCCCTTCCCCATGGCTCTGTACTGGTACGCCAACGCCGCAGCCCCCCATGCATATCCCCCGTCGCTGTAGGGTCTCTATATATGTAGATCAATGGCACATGTATCCTATCCTTCAACTTGTCGATCATCAACGTCAACGAAAGAAGGTACGCCAACCACAACGTCACGACCCTCTGGCGGCCGACCCCATCCTCCGGGAGGCCTGCGTCGATGTACGATGCTATCTTCGCCTTCAGCTCCTTCTGTGGGATCCCACCCGTCGTCCTCCACTTGTTCACCCGATGCAGCGACCACCCAAAGCTCTGCGCCACCCACTCAGCGGCCCCCAACACATCTACGTCCATCACCACCTCGACACCCTCTATAGCCAGCCCAAACAACAACTGCACATCGTGCAGAGTAATCGTCATCTCACCCCACTCGAAGTGAAACGAGTTCGTCTCCGACTGCCACCGCTCTATGAAAATCTGACACAGGCCATGGTCGACGTGGCTCCAACTCAGATCCAACAACCCCACCAGCCCGCAACCAACTGATCGTCCTACCCCGCCTATGCACGTCCACCAGTACAGGTGGGTCGTCCGGCGCCGCCTAAATCCTCCGCGCCACATGAGCGCCAAAGCTCAACAACAACGACTTATATTCCGGCCCCCCGCCAAACACCTCATCCGGGTCATCCTCCTCAGACGAAATGGATCCATCCTGGTCACCACCATCGCTATCATGCTGATCCTGCGGCCCATCCGGCTCCTGCTGGGCATCCTGCTCATGGGGAACACCCTCATCGTGGGGAGCATGGTACTCCTCCAGAACCGCACCCTCCCTCGCAGCAGACGCATACGTCCTCGCTTCTGATGCAGATCCGCACGCAGAACCCAATGTGGGGGACCTCTCCGCACGATCCTCTTCCCCAAAAATATCCATCCAAGGGAGTACGCCCGCCATCGTCGACGTCTGCCCCCATGAAGGAGGCACCATCAGCAATACCATCTGTAGGTTTGGCCCCCGCACATCAGGAGTCCTCATACAAGCCTGTAACTCTCCCACCAACTCTCCCACTCGTGCAGGGTCGATCTGGTCGGCATCTGCATGAGTCTCCACGTCCGCCGTCTCCGTCTCTACCACTACCATCTCCGTCTCCACCACTGCATCAGCTGGAGGCTCTACAACAGCTCTCTTCACCTTCTTCTCAAACTTCCCACGCGCTGAGGCTGAGACAATCCGTCCAATAGTCCGATCTCCTTTCCCGGCACCCTCAAACCCACGCTTACGGCTTTCCTGCAACTCCTTCACGAACTTCTCCCTCTCCTGTCATTTTAATCGTTGTCTTTGTTTATAATTATTTTTTATTATTCAAATAGTTCCACATTATAATGTATATTTCACGCTGCTTACTATAACGTTTTCCACATTTGTAATTTATGTATTTGTACTCTCCATTTTGTCATCGAATTATATGTTTTCTATTACGCATATGTAATTACAGCTCAAGTTAATATACTTATAATGTACGTGTCTACTATTTCTAACGATTATTTTCATTCTCTATCTTCCGACAATTATATTTTCCATATCCTGCTATTTCTTCCTATATACTAACATGTTTTTTCTTCTCACTAATACGATTTACTCAACACTCAAAATTAGACATAATTGAACAGCAATGAAAACTACAAAAACAATCATCAACGAAATACTTACTGACGCCAATAATGTTTTTCTTGCTCGGGGGCGCAAGACTCTCTTCCCTTCAACCGTTTCCGCCCTCGCTGCCGCCGTCCTCGCTGCCTCCTCCGCTGAATCCCTCGCCGCCTCCGGGGCGGCCACCCTCGTTGGCTCCTCCGACGCAACCCTGTCCGGCTCTTCCCCAACCGCCTCCCTCGCTGCCTCCTCCGCCGTCGCTGTAACCCTATCTGCCACAGATGTCGCGTCCGCCGCCCTTGCTGTAACCCTATCCGTCTCCCACGCCCTTTCCTCCTCCACCGCCCTTTCCTCCTCTGTCGCCCTGCTCAGAGTCGCATCTTCCTCCTCCTCCCGCTCCATCACCTCACAGACCGTCTCAATCGACACCTCCCGGACCCCGGCCGACTCCCTTCTCCGCCCTCTTCACCCCGACCCCCATCACCGACCAAATCCCCGCCACCTAATTTCCCCGGCGCCCTCTCGACCTCTACTTGCCCCGCCGACATCATCCTCACCTCCTCCGCCGCCGTCCTCAACACCTCCGCCTCCATCGCCACCCTCTCCCCGTCTCTCCAGTCCAACGAATCGAAGATCTCGTCCATCGTCAGATCCTCACCGGCTACCAGCACCACCGGCGTACCGGCAGGCCCTCGACCGCCGCCCTCGCCACCTGCAACCCCGTTTTTTGCCGCTCCCTTTAGCCGCCATTTTCTTCTCCGCATGTCGGAATCACAAACCATCGTTGTCGCTCTCGCTCTCGCTCTCGCTCTCGGAATCGTACTTGATACAACCCGATGCGCAACTGGGTTTGAATTTCAAAAACACTGGACTACGCAACTCGATGCGGAGTCCTTTGGCATTCCCTTATGCCGCGTTTGGTGTCATTTCTCGTTACTCCGCATTCAACCGCGTATATACCTTCGCAACCCGTCGCGAAATGTATGGCGGGGGGGATGTTAGGGCGTTTTTGGTCCGACCCAATGCGAGTTACGCGGCATATTGCGTAGTGAGTTCCGCAGCTTGATGCATAGATTAGCGGTGTATCCAGTAAAAATTAACGGTGTATTTTGCTTTTCCGTTTTTATATCAACTAAATTAGTAAGACTCAACTACTAGAGAGTTTTCTAAATCTACTTGAAGACTTGTCAAACTCTAGACCGAATATGGCAGATGATTATTCTAATTACCAATAGATTAGCTTCATGCATAGGAGTTCAACTAGGACCACATATATTCTTGTATTTAATTAATATTTTTGATAACGGAGAGTACTAGTTGAGATTAGATAAGTGCATATTGGATGAAAAAAAAATATACGGAGTACTCCATATATATATATATATATATATATATATGCCAAATACAATGAAGTAATGAACCAACCAAAGACCGGTGCAAATCCTCTACCTCAAATATATATAGAAGCTAAATATATATTTTTTTAATTTTTATAATATTAATTTAGACGTAAAATAATTTTGTGGGGCGGGAAATTGAGACTGAATTTTGGGGTAGAGGATTTGCACCGACCAAAGATATGGACCTTTATGTCAAATGATGGTGGGCAACATTTGCAGCTAATCAGTTGGATTATACTGTAATGTATATTTATACGAGAATAATCACGCACTTGTTTACTAGGTGGAAATTACCCGGAGTAACATTTTTTTTAATACAAGATAAGAATTCGATTCCCTAAATAAGTTCAGGAAAACAGAGAGATCGGAGAAGTCGGTGAATGAGCTAAACATCATGTATAATTGAAAGCAAATAACAAAAGTAAATGACTGGAGCAAATGAAAAGTACAAGCCATCCAACACTGAAAATCACAAGTCAAAGAGAGAAACGGAAAGATCGCTCAAAGGGACGACAGACACAGAAAACTCTAGAGAACACCACCGGACACCTCAGATTGTGGACTCAAACCATCAGATGTCAACGCACATCCACGACGTCATCGAACATGACAAATTAAACACCGCTCAAAGAAACCTGCAACACAACAAGAACAACACTGCACATCAACCCGCAAATCCGACTCCAAACCAAACCATTGTCCATTAAGACCCCCCAAATCCATCCCAAACTCTCAAGGACGATAACAAGATTGTGAACGACTACTAGGTAGTCAAAATAGAGGCGGGTGAAACGGCCCAAAGGAGAGGAAATGAACAACAATAAAAGGCATCGAGGCAGAAAAACGGATAGAGATTGGTTCGAGGCCAAAACATAGTAAAATCAACGTTGTTCCAACACTAAAAAGATGTCGGCAGCGGCAAGCACGGAGAGAGTAAACTGGCGCCCCAAAGGAAGAAGCACACCCTTGAAAGGTGAAACGCCGACATGGGGAACACTACTAAAAAACACTGTTTTTGCCACGTCATATAGCCACGGATGTAGAGACGAATATCCGTCGCTAAACGATTTAGCCACGAACTTGGAAATGGCAATTCAAGTCATGGCCAAAAGGCGCGTAGCAAATTAGTGACGACGAGTAGCCACGAATTGGGCCACGAGGAAAACATTTGTCGCTGTCGGCGTCACTAATCTTCATTCCTTTTGGGTTGCATCAAGCGTCACTAATAGCCATGGCTTTAGCCTCGGCATTAACTTATGTTGCTAAAATCGTCACTAATCCTTCTCCTTATGTGTTATGGTGGGGCGTCACTGATAGCCACGAATGTATCCACGTTCATTTGTTGTTGCAAATATGCATAGCCAGAGCAAATGCTAAAGGAGTCGCTAAACTCGAGGGTGTGTTCATGCATAAATTCGTTACAAAAGGCGTGGCTACTGAGCGGTGAAAATCAAGCTTAAATACGTTGTTCATTTGTGGCTGAGTTCGTGCCTAAATACAAGGTTGTGTTCGTGTGTATATGCGTATCTAAATGTGTGAGTATTGGGGGCTGAATTACTGGATGATTGAATGGGTAAATTCGTGGTAAATTCGTGGCTAGTTCCATAGCTATATGGTGTATACATCCATCACTGATTCCGTGGCTAAAACAGTAGCTAAACTTCAATGGCAAATTTAAAAGATTATATATACATTCTGCATTCTCTATATAGCTCCTGTTTTTTTCTATTTGCTGAATGTCCAAGATAAATATTGACAACATCCAAGCTCACAACAGAAATTCCAAATAATTTTGTACATAATCAAAACACAATATCCAATTCCAAATCTTCCATCCAAAACATTCAATATCCAATGCAATGTCCTGCATCCGAAGCACATAAAATCCATTGCAAAGTCTTGCATCCAACATCCTAAAAACTACATATATATATATATATATATATATATATATATATATATATATATATATATATATATATATATATATATATATATGACGGAGGTAAAACTTATCGTTGATTCCGCCAAAGAAAACTCCAACCTAAAGCAAGTATAGCGATAAGCAAGAGGTCGATCTCACAGGGAAAATTATAACTCAAGTGTGATTTATGTGTCAATTAAAGTAACCAGTTTGGGGGGTTTTAGTGGGTGAAAGTTCCGCCTTTTATCAAAGCGGAGTAAGCAAGCAAAGTAAATGGATTTGGTTTTAGACAATTAGGAGACGTAATTCTACCTACAATTTTTCACTTTATTGGATTGAGGCGATCCTTGTAACTTCTTCTCGTCCTATTAAGTTTCCTATGAATGCCCTTGTCCCGACCTAATATAGTTACTAGTCCAACCAGTCCTAGCAACCCTTATCAATCGAACAGTCCCTAAAGAGGGATTTAACCCAATTGATAGCTTTAAGTTCAGATATTAGCCAAGGTATTTGCAGTCCCTAAAAAAGGATTTAACAACACATTCAACTTCCTACTCATTCAATTAGTTCAACCAGCCCTAAAGGAATAAGTTTGCCACTTAGGTTAAGGTTCACAACCAGGAATCTACAAAACCTTAGCGATTGAATTGATCTAACAAGTTGGCCAGACAAGATAGAACAAAACAATAAACAATCAAGCACAAAGAAGTTGAAGCATTCACAAATAGGAAACAAGGAGTGAGAATTAGAAACTCACAATCAATCCGAATAAAGCTTCAAATTGCAGGCAGAATAGATGAGTTTAGTTCCTCATGGAGGACATTGCTCAAAAATCTCTAAAGTCTAATTGGAAGCAAGTGTAGAATAGAAGTCCTGAAAATAACATAAAAGTGGCCTTATAAACATCCCAAGTCGGCCACCCAATGGACAATTAAAAACTAGGGTTTTTAATTAAACAAAACGCAGCGTTTATTCGCTGTCGGCCATTGCTGCGGGCGCCGCAAAGTTGCTGCGCCCGCCGCACACTGAAGGTCCGTGATCCCCGTTGCAGCGGCCCTTTGCTGCGCCCGCCGCAAGGTTGCGGCGCCCGCGGCATAACGTTTTGCCGTGACTTCTTGTAATCCTTTGCGGGTTTCTCCTCTTGTCTTGCATCTTTCCTCCCTTGTTCCTTCCCATGTTTCTCGTGTTCCTTTTCGAGATATTGCATCTCCCAAATGTGTTCCGATTCAATCTACGAGATAAACACAAAATTGCGCAGAATCCGAACTCTTCTAAAATAATCACAAGATGCAATTTAGCAACAAAGTATGAAATAAATGCAACCTAACTAAACTAAAAATGCCTATAATGCCTATCTAAAATATGCATTATCAAATTCCCCCACACTTAACCTTTGCTTGTCCTCAAGCAATGATAGAATGAACATGAATAAAAATATCCCACAGGAAATCCCTTCAAGTTTCAACATTATCAAAAAGCAACATCCTAGTGGGTGAAAACATAAACCAAGCAAACAAACGTCATAGCATGTATTATAGTGATCAAAGCTTATAAGTAGACATCATCCAACCTCACCAGAAATATGTGTTTCACTCATGTGTCTAGGCTTTTCAGTACAACTCTCAACTCAAACCAATCATGCACTAAGCTCATAGACATTGACCACCATATCACCACTTCTCTACCAAAATGTCATTACTTGCGGGACACAATAAAGAAAATAAAATGCAACACTTTTTTTTTTTGGTTTTCTTTTCTCTCTTTTTTTTTTCTTTTTCTTGTCTTGGCGCTTTCCTTACGCGAAGCGCAAACATGGGTGTCATGAATGGCCCCGGTCTATCAACACCTCAACTACTAATATGAAGTCCACTTGAACACCTTTTGACGCAAGTTGCAAACATGGGTGTCATGAATGAACCTTGTTACTCAATGATCAAGCTTCTTTCCTAGTGGATAGTTTTCAACACCTTTTTGCGCGAATCATACCCATGGGTGTCATGCGTAGACCCGGTTACTCAGTGCATCAACCATTGCCACCTTATTCACTAAATATTCACAAATTCACATAATAGACTCAAAATATAAACATAAACTCCGCAAGCAACAAACATGTGAGTTGGTCTTCAAAAATAGATACTGTAGTCAATGCCAAGAGGTAGCAACACTAGGCGAGTAATTCACACAATTGAGCAACAGAGTTCAAATAAGGCCAAACAATCTCACAAGGTCATGTTTTTAGGATTTCAATCTTACTTTAGCTCAATCATACATGCTCAATTATATTTGCTAGCTCATGCTCCACAAAAATCAAATAGAAATAATAATCAAAACATCCAGAACTCCATGGGATTTTTATGACTCATGCTTGAAATTTAAAATAGAGGACAAACTAAGCAAGATGGGTATTTGAATAACACATATGTATGCAATGCATGCTCTATTTTTGGTATTTTTTTCGATTTTTTTTTTTCGAATATTGCAGAAAAATAAATGACATAGAAAAAATTATCTAAACTTAACAGAATTTAAATAACTATCTATTACAGAATTAAACATGTTGTGCATAAATTTAAACATGTCCTAAAAATTGACAGAAATGACATAAAATACATATAAATCTCCTCCCCCACACTTAAAATTTTCAGTGTCCTCACTGAAACAGTACAGACAACCAAAATAAACATAAAAATCAGAGTGAAGGGGGAAGAACTAACCATTACTGAGGCGGAGGCTGGTATGGCGGAATGTGAGGGTACTGCTGGCGGAAGTAGTACTGCTGCTCTCTCCGCATCTCCTCTAAACGGTAGGTCGTCTCACTCCGCATTGCCTCTACAGTGGCGTCCGTCTCCCGCACCGTGCGATCGATGTCGTTGAGGGTGAACTCAAAGGCATCCTGGCGTAAGGACAGACGATGGAACTCATTGGCCAGATAGTCCCGCCAGGGGTCGTCCTCATCAGACGTGAAGCGAGGTCCCGCCGAAGGGCCAGCATCGTACTGTGCATCCCCCATCTGGTAATCTGTCGGTGCCGGGGTAGCCTCGTCCTCATCATCCTCATGAACCTCCTCCTCTGCCTGCTCCTGATCACCTGGGATGTATAGGGTGTTGTCGGAAGGTCCATAAGGTAAGGGCCTAGGAAGACGCAGGCGGTGCTCCCCACGGTTTCCTGACTTCCAAATCCAGCCACCTGCATCAGCACCCTCAAGCACGAACGCCCTCCGAAGTTGCTCTGTGGTGTAGGTGTACCCACTAGACATGGGTGCACCGCACTGGTCAGGCTGTAAATACTGGTAGGCTACGAGGCTAATCATTCCTCCCAAGCCAAACCTTCCGGACTTCGTCCCCTGGATCTTCAGACAGCTCTCTACAAATATCTCAACCCAGTCTGGTGTACCACGAGACTGGGGAGCAAAGCTCCACAACCAGGCCAGATCGGCAGCATATACCTTGTTCACGTCGCCTCGGCCGCTAAAAGACATGGCCAAGACCTTGTGCACCAGACGAAAGCAGGGGTGTACAAAATTGTAGTTATACTCCCCCTTGTGGCTGTCAAATGCGGCTCCAGTTGCTTTGAACCACACATCATGGCGCTGCTGATCAGTCGTCATGGAAGACCAACCTGGGGTGGGCGCTCGCGAGATCCCAAAAAACTGTCGTAGGGTGTCAAGTGTGCAAACGTGAGGTTGGTCCAACAAGTTGAACCGAAACCTCAAGTCATCCACCTTCTCAAATGTAGCCAGAAACTCCCATGCCAGCTCGGGGTACGTCGGGGCACTACGATCTAGAAATCCCCCCAACCCGCCATGGTTGAGCATCTGGTGGGTAACATCTAACATACCCAGCGTCTGCAGGGCTGGGATGTGGAAGAACTTAGTCTGAACAAAGCGCCTTGCATCGAAGTTCTTAAATATTTTCCTTTGTTCATCGGAAGCATTCCTCAGTCGGCGCACCATCTAAAAAGCCAAATCCTTTTCAATCATCCACCTAACTCAAGAATACTTAACAGATATCAACAATCACACCCCACATTTACTCAATTTACCACTTTCAAACCAAAAATCCAACTTCAAACCTCAACCAAAAATCAGCCCTATATACATGCCAAATCAGTCCCCGAACAACATAGATATTCCGCACAAATTCCAATCCTTAAGCAATGAATAAGCACTCAATATCAAATCTCAACCTAGTTCTCAATATAACAAATAGAATCTGAAATTGAAAGAGAATAGGGGAGAAAACATACCAGGAGAGTTGTAAAAGAGGGATTGAAATTGAGAATATAGCAAATTAGGGGCGAGCAGCGGTCGGCGGCGGCGAGCAGCGGCGAGCAGCGGTCGGCGACGGGCGGCGAGCAGCGGTCGGCGGCGACTCAGATCCGGCGATGGGGGAGAGAAAGAAAGAAGACAATGGGGGTTTTATTTTGTGAAATGAGGCGGCAAGGAGGGCAAAGGGCAAGAGGTAGGGTTTTGATGGAAAGGTCCCGTGACCAAGTATTTTTTTTTTTTTTTTTTTTTAAGTGTTCACGGGCTGGCTTGCGGCGGGCGCCGCAGGGGATGCTGCGGCCGCCGCCAGAGCGGGGTGCGACGGATGTGCTTTGCGGCGGGCGCCGCAAGGGATGCTGCGGCCGCCGCAAGCGAGGTGGCCTGTACGCGTATTTATATATATATATATATATATATATATATATATATATATATATATATTTTATTATTATTTTAACACTACCTATGTTAATCTAATGCTAAAATAATTAACTAATGGAAACTACCTAAGACAGTAATAAAGATGAGAAAGAAAGGAGAACTTACCTCGGGTTGCCTCCCGAGAAGCGCCTTTGTTTCAAGTCGTTGGCTCGACGTGATGGCCCTTGAGTGGTCTAGTCGGTTGGTTCAGCAAGCACCAACTCCTCTTCTTCATTATGCGGTATGTTCTCAAAGTAAGGCTTAACTCTATGACCATTGACTTTAAATAGCTCATTAGACTTGGGATCATAGAGTTTAATTGCTCCGTGAGAGAAAATCCTTGAGATGGTGTAAGGTCCTTCCCACCTTGATCTAAGCTTTCCAGGGAAGAGTTTCAAGCGTGATTTGTACAGAAGGACCTTGTCTCCTATTGTTAGCTCTTTCCGCAGGATGTGTTTGTCATGCCAAGCCTTTGTCTTCTCCTTATAGATTACTGCATTATCGTAAGCATCCAGACGCAATTCCTCCAGCTCTTGCAACTGAAGTTTTCTGAATTCACCCACTTCATCCAACCTCATCTTGCAATTCTTTACAGCCCAATACGCCTTATGCTGAAGCTCTATAGGGAGATGACATGCTTTTCCAAAGACAATACGATAAGGGGACATACCAATGGGAGTCTTATAAGCTGTCCGATAGGCCCAAAGAGCGTCATTGAGCCGTAGACTCCAATCCTTTCTGTTGGGTGCCACTGTTTTCTCTAGAATGGCCTTTATCTCTCTATTTGATATCTCTGCTTGACCATTGGTCTGGGGATGATAGGCAGTGGACACTCTCTGTGTGACATGATATTTCCTTAACAAGGCAGTGATCGTCCTGTTGCAGAAATGTGTCCCTCTGTCGCTAATTATAGCCTTAGGCACCCCAAATCTTGCGAAAATGGTGTCTTTCAGAAAATCTGCAACCACTTTAGAATCATCAGTCCTGGTGGCTTTTGCCTCCACCCACTTGGATACATAGTCCACCGCAAGCAAAATATATAAATTCCCAAAAGAACTAGGGAAGGGGCCCATAAAATCGATACCCCAAACATCAAAAATTTCACAAAATATGACAGTTGTTTGTGGCATTTCATTCCTAGCAGATATGTTCCCGACCCTTTGACATCTATCGCATGATTTACAGAAGGCATTAGCATCTCTAAATAAGTGAGGCCAAAAGAAACCTGCTTCTAAAACTTTCCTAGCAGTCTTTTGAGAACCAAAGTGGCCTCCACATTCATGAGCATGACAAAAAGTAAGGACAGATTGTACCTCATTGTCCGGCAGACACCTCCTAATTACCTGCTCAGCACAATGCTTCCAAAGGTAGGGGTCATCCCAAACATAGAAGCGAGAGTCATGTCGAATCTTGTCCTTCTGAGCCTTTGTAAGTTTCGGTGGAAATTCTCCCGTGACCAAGAAATTTACCATATTGGCAAACCAAGGTCGAGGAGTATGGACACTCATCAATAATTCAGGAATATCAGGACTTACCTCGTCGGATGGGAGGGAAAAAGGTGAAACGATGGCTTGAACAGCTTGCGGCGGGCACCGCATGGGTGCTGCGGGTGCCGCACTGCCTTGCGGCGGGCGCCGCATGGATGCTGCGGCCGCCGCATCTTCCGTCTTTGTTCGTTCCTGCAGCTGCAAAGATGTGTGAGTTAAGTAAAATAATGTATCATCAGGAAACTCACCGTGAATGGGTCTTTGATCTTCCGGCTTATCCTCTCCTTGGACAAGTCTGCTGAGGTGATCCGCTACTAAGTTTTCTGTACCTTTCTTATCTTTGATTTCAATGTCAAATTCACTCAAAAGTAAAATCCAGCGAATCAATCTTGGCTTTGCCTCTTTCTTAGTTAATAAATAGCGAAGAGCAGTGTGATCCGTGAAGACAATTACCTTAGCTCCTAGGAGATAGGAGCGAAACTTCTCCAGTGCAAAGACCACAGCCAGAAGCTCTTTCTCAGTGGTTGAGTAGTTCCTTTGTGCTCCATTCAGAGTCATGGAGGCATAGTAGATGACATGAGAGCTCCTTCCTTCCTTTTGTCCCAAAACAGCCCCCACAGCATAGTCGCTAGCATCACACATAATCTCAAAAGGTTGCGACCATATGGGTGCTTGAATTATAGGAGCGCTAGTTAGGCGACCTTTAAGCTCATCAAAGGATGCTCTACACCTGTCATCAAACTCAAAAGCTACTTCTTTTTTCAATAAATCACAAAGAGGTGCAGAAATCTTAGAAAAATCCTTAATAAACCTGCGATAGAACCCTGCATGGCCTAAAAAGGAGCGAATCTCACGCACATTGGTGGGGTAAGGTAGAGACTGAATGACATCAATCTTAGCCTTGTCTACCTCAAGACCCCTGCTAGACACAATATGACCCAAAACAATGCCTTGCTCAACCATAAAATGACACTTTTCAGAGTTTAGGACTAAATTGGTGTCTACACACCGCTTAAGCACAAGTGACAAATGATGCAAGCAAGTATCAAAATCATCTCCATGCACAGTGAAGTCATCCATAAATACTTCAATAAATCGCTCCACATACTCAGAAAATATGCTTACCATACACCGTTGGAAAGTCCCAGGTGCGTTACATAGCCCAAACGGCATTCTACGATATGCAAAAGTGCCAAAGGGGCATGTAAAAGTCGTTTTTTCTTGGTCCTCCGGTGCTATTGGTACTTGAAAATATCCTGAGTAGCCATCTAAAAAGCAATAAAAAGAACGGCCGGCAAGGCGCTCAAGCATTTGATCAATAAAGGGAAGGGGGAAATGGTCTTTGCGAGTAACTGCATTCAATTTTCGATAATCAATACAGACTCTCCATCCAGTTTGTACCCTGCTAGGGACCAATTCACCATCCTGATTTTCAACAACAGTAATACCTCCCTTCTTAGGGACAACCTGCGTAGGACTCACCCATTTGCTATCAGATATGGGAAAGATCATACCTGCCTGGAGGAGCTTCAGCACCTCCTTCTTTACCACTTCCATCATTGGCGGGTTGAGTCTCCGCTGAGGTTGTCTAGATGGCTTGGCATCATCCTCTAATAGTATCCTATGCATGCAAAGGGTAGGATTGATGCCCTTAATGTCTGCTATCGTCCATCCTAATGCCTCCTTGTTTTCCTTTAGAACAGTCACAAATCGCTCCTCCTGTCCAAAGGTCAATTTATTAGAAATAATGACAGGCAGAGTATCATTTTCACCAAGAAAAGCATATTTAAGGTGATTAGGAAGTTGTTTCAATTCAACGTCAGGCGCTTGGATTATAGATGGCAGAAGCTTTTCAGTAGGAATGGTCAGCTCGATGCGGTCTCCCCTTGGTGGCACATAGGTGGGAGATCGATGGTCTAAAGCTACTATAGCCTCCTGCAAATCAGATGACAACACATAATCTCTAGCAATTTCATCTATAGGGGCCTGTAACGCAACTTCCATCTCATCAACACACTCCAAATCAAAGCAATCTTGTGCCATAGTATCAATAACATCCACAAAGCACAAAGAAGGATCATCAGATGGGAATTTCATGGAATCATAAATATTAAATTCAACTCTTTGACCATCAAATTCCATAGTAAGAGATCCCGAATAGACATCTATCTTGGTCCTAGCAGTTTTCAAGAAAGGTCTGCCCAATAAAATAGGGCCTTCATTGTTACCAGGACCCATGTCAATCACAAAGAAATCAGCGGGGAATATCAAATTGTCAACCATAACCAAGACATCTTCAACAATCCCTTTCGGGTAGATAGTAGATCGATCAGCAAGTTGAATCACTACCTGAGTATCATTCAGAGGTCCCAATCCTAAAGCATGATAAACATTAGAAGGCAAAACATTAATGGATGCTCCTAAATCTAACATGGCTTTGTCAAATTTAGTATCACCTATCACACAGGATCACTACACTTCTCAGGCATACGTTTTTGAAATACAGCAGTGACATGTTCGCTTACCTTCACCTTTTGCTTACCTTTTAGCTTCTGGTTCCGCTTGATAGTGCAAAGTTCTTTCAAAAATTTAGCATATCTAGGAATGCTTTTGATCAAATTAAGCAAAGGAATGTTTACCTCACACTTACTGAATGTCTCGAAGATTTCCTTGTCATTCTCATATCTTCGTGTATCTTTCAAGGCTTCCGGGAAGGGCGGAATGGGCTTTGGAGTCTCCATAGGTAAGGGAGAAGAAGGAGAGGAAAAAGAAGGAGGAGAAAGAGGGAGAGAAGAAGAAGAAGGAGAAGAGAACTTACCAGGAGACGATTCGACGCTAGAATCGCCTGCGGCGGGCGCCGCATGAAAACCGCGGCCGCCGCATCTTTGCTGCGTATCTCCTGCAGCGGGCGCCGCATGGATGTCGTCCCTGGCGGCGGGCACCGCAGGGGTGCTGCGGCCGCCGCAATGTTGCTGCGCCCACCGCACGGTGGTTTGGCCGTTTCCATCTTCAATGATCTCTATCTCCTCGTCCATTATCTCCTCATCATCTTTTTGATTTGTGGCAACCAGTTCCTTGCCACTTCTAAGTGTCACAGCACTGACATTCTCCTTTGTCGGATTCTCGATGGTTTGCGATGGAAGCTTTCCTGAACTGTTTGCCTCCTTAGCACTTAAGATTTGGATTAGCTGACTCATTTGATTCTCAAGATTTGTCATCCGATCGGATTGCTGTTTCTCTAGATTCGCCATCCGCTCCGACTGTTGTTTATCATTCCTCATGACTAATCGTGACAGTTTTTGCAGTGGGTCCTCATTATCCTCGTTTGATTGCTGCTGACCTCCCTGTCGAGGTTCATATTGTTGTTGAGGCCTTCCCTGTTGTCCCCCTTGCTGATTGAAAGAGGTTTGATAGTTCCCATAGCCTTGCTGATAGCCCCTATTGTAATTATTGTTATTGGAATACCCAGGATTTCCATAATTGCCTTGCCTAGGCCTTTGTTGAGTGAAATTCCCAATAGCATTCAAATCAAAATTAGGATCTTGTAGAAGCGGGCACATGTCCATAGGATGAGTGTATTGACTGCAGAGACCACATGCCTTTAGTTGTTGAGGAGTTCTATCAGTAACCAACTGTTTCATCATCTGCTTTACCTCTGTCATATCAGTCTGAAGTGCAGCCACATTAGCATCTACAACGAGTACACCCCCAGCACGAGGGCTCTTATTGAACTGCCTGGAGCCCTCAGATAGCTCCTTAAACACATCCCAAGCTGCGGCAGGCGTCTTGTTCAGCATGTTACCTCCACAAGCAGAATTCACTGTTTTGCGCTCTATATCAGTCAACCCATTAAAGAGAAAGAGAACCAGATCCTTTTGAGAGTACCCATGGCATGGGCAGCTGGCGCAGATTTTCTTGAAGCGCTCAAAGTACTCATGTATAGACTCCGTCGCGTACTGCTCAATGCTGCTGATTGACCTTTTCAAAGCATTTAGCTTTGTTGCAGGGAAGTACATCTCTAGAAAAATTCTTTTCATCTCAGCCCAAGTAGAAATAGAGTCAGGTGGTAGATAGAAGAACCATTCATTTGCATCATCCTTCAATGAGAAGGGAAAAGCTCTCAGCTTGATTTGCTCATCAATTACGTTCTCTGGTTTCATCCCAACAACCACCCTATGGAATTCAGACAGATGCTTGTGGGGGTCCTCCCCACTCAACCCATGGAATTTGGGTAGAAGATGAACTACCTCTGACTTCAGTTCAAAGTTGACTCCTACTGCTAGCGCAGGAAATTGGATTGCCAAGGGTTGCTGTGTTAGATCAGGAGCAGAAAGCTCCTTAAGAGTGCGGTTCGCTTCGTTAGCCATCTCTGTTGTAGGTTCTTCTTGATCAAAAGGGAGTTCGCGAAAGCGATCACGGGCTTCTCGCCTTAGAGCGGCAAGGGTCCTTTCAATCTCTGAATCTAATGGCAACAAAGAAGAATTAGTAGCACGGGTATGGACCATATAAGACGATCCACACCAAAATTAACACTAAAAACACACAAGAATTAAATAAAAATTCCCCGGCAACGGCGCCAAATTTGACGGAGGTAAAACCTATCGTTGATTCCGCCAAAGAAAACTCCAACCTAAAGCAAGTATAGCGATAAGCAAGAGGTCGATCCCACAGGGAAAATTATAACTCAAGTGTGATTTATGTGTCAATTAAAGTAACCAGTTTGGGGGGTTTTAGTGGGTGAAAGTTCCGCCTTTTATCAAAGCGGAGTAAGCAAGCAAAGTAAATGGATTTGGTTTTAGACAATTAGGAGACGTAATTCTACCTACAATTTTCCACTTTATTGGATTGAGGCGATCCTTGTAACTTCTTCTCGTCCTATTAAGTTTCCTATGAATGCCCTTGTCCCGACCTAATATAGTTACTAGTCCAACCAGTCCTAGCAACCCTTATCAATCGAACAGTCCCTAAAGAGGGATTTAACCCAATTGATAGCTTTAAGTTCAGAGATTAGCCAAGGTATTTGCAGTACCTAAAAAAGGATTTAACAACACATTCAACTTCCTACTCATTCAATTAGTTCAACCAGCCCTAAAGGAATAAGTTTGCCACTTAGGTTAAGGTTCACAACCAGGAATCTACAAAACCTTAGCGATTGAATTGATCTAACAAGTTGGCCAGACAAGATAGAACAAAACAATAAACAATCAAGCACAAAGAAGTTGAAGCATTCACAAATAGGAAACAAGGAGCGAGAATTAGAAACTCACAATCAATCCGAATAAAGCTTCAAATTGCAGGCAGAATAGATGAGTTTAGTTCCTCATGGAGGACATTGCTCAAAAATCTCTAAAGTCTAATTGGAAGCAAGTGTAGAATAGAAGTCCTGAAAATAACATAAAAGTGGCCTTATAAACATCCCAAGTCGGCCACCCAATGGACAATTAAAAACTAGGGTTTTTAATTAAACAAAACGCAACGTTTATTCGCTGTCGGCCATTGCTGCGGGCGCCGCAAAGTTGCTGCGCCCGCCGCACACTGAAGGTCCGTGATCCCCGTTGCAGCGGCCCTTTGCTGCGCCCGCCGCAAGGTTGCGGCGCCCGCGGCATAACGTTTTGCCGTGACTTCTTGTAATCCTTTGCGGGTTTCTCCTCTTGTCTTGCATCTTTCCTCCCTTGTTCCTTCCCATGTTTCTCGTGTTCCTTTTCGAGATATTGCATCTCCCAAATGTGTTTCGATTCAATCTGCGAGATAAACACAAAATTGCGCAGAATCCGAACTCTTCTAAAATAATCACAAGATGCAATTTAGCAACAAAGTATGAAATAAATGCAACCTAACTAAACTAAAAATGCCTATAATGCCTATCTAAAATATGCATTATATATATATATATATATATATATATATATATATATATATATATATATATATATATATATATATATATATATATATATATATATATATATATACACATAATCAAAAGACAATACCTTATTTCAAATCTAGCATCCAAAACATTAAACATCCAACGCAATGTCTTGCATCCGAAAGCACATAAAATCCAATGCAAAGCTTTGCATCCGACATCCAAAAAACTACTTATATATATATATATATATATATATATATATATATCAAATGGGAAGAACAAGAGTGCCAGCTTACTTACGATGATCACTTGGAAGATGTGTTGGATTTGAAGAAATGATCAATGGTGTTCACGAGTTGCGAAAGTTTGTTTCCCCATTCATCACTTTGGAGTCTAGTCTCAGCTCGGACACACTCAATTGATTTGTCGATATGCACCTCCAAGTTAGTCACATTTTGTCTCGCTTGGTGTATATTCTCCCCTAAATTGGTGACTTCCTATCTTATCTCTTGCTGGCTTTTCTTCACATTTTCTCCCAAGGTTTTGATTTGATCAGCTAACTCGGTTATTCCTTGAGACCATTGTGTCTTCATGACTGACATTTCTTCCATCACCTCTAACCTCAAAGAGTTAGAAGCTTCATCTAGATTACAAGCCACAATGGGGGTACCATCTTGCACATATTGAGTGACCTCAAGCAAGTGTTCAGATTCAGATCCCATGCCTACAACTCGTCCTTTATTTATACCAACGGTGTCAATCCATAGAGTGTTCTGGTCAACTGAATGGGACCCCTCGCCTTGTTGAGCCTCTTGTGTTGCTTGCTCAACCAATGAGTCATATATATCCTACATAATCAAATATTTTATTCAATCAATTATTATTCAACAAAAAGACATATGAAAATGATTTTATAAGCATGGGAAATATATAGCTCAAGTTCCCTGATTTTCATCTGTAAGTTATTTCTTACTATGACGATAAGATGTATTATAAAATGCAAACTTACCACTGTCTCTTGACCTAAAGGCGCACTCCAAGTACCATCTTTTCTTTTGTAGCATCTTTCATATGTATCTCTTGGTGATGGTTCCTTTCCGAGCTCTTTCATCTATAAAAAAGAGGTGTAGGTTACGAACAATGTGTAGGTTACTTATACTGATCATAATACAGTAGGTCAGTAGTTTATATTGAATTGTAGGATTTCATTAGTCTAATGGTATTTAATAATTTATGAGCATGATATCTTCACTTAAAAAAAAACTAATCTAAACAATGAAAATGTTAAAATACCAATTTCTCTTTGTGAACCGTCATAGATATTGATCCACCTCTATACGGAGGGATGCCCTTTTCTATTGCAGCAGCTCGGTTGCGCTTTCCACTCGCTGACTAGCGCTGATAAGCTTCATCCTTTACCCAAATAACCAACATCTGATCCCATATATCTTGTTTAATCCATGGTGGTTTGCGCATTGCCTTGTGAGCCTTTTGTAGTATCCCTCTAAGGTGGTTGCATCCTACATGAGTTAATTAGTGACGCCACATACTCTCGTCGCTAACGCCGTCTCTACAGCCACAAATATAGGCACGCATTTGCGATTCTTGTGTAAATTGTGTAAAATTAGCGATGACTCAACTTTCGTCGCCTAATTCGTCTCTATATAACCACGAATATAGCGACGAATGTAATGAAGAGGCTAAATTAATGGCTAATTAGACACAGTTTGTCACACACTAATATTCTGTCTCTAATACTAACACATTTAGTGACGAATTTTCTAGATGTGACAAACTTTGTAATTCTCTTTCAATTTTTTCGACGAATGATGAGTTTTGTCTCTAGATCTGTGGCTATTTGTCACGGAATTAGTGACGAATTAAATTCATGGCTAAAATCCGTCGCAAAAACAGCATTTTTTAGTAGTGGAACCAAAGGCTCGAAACGGAGGTCGCGGGGGACTGGCGACCGAGAAGGAAACTAGCGGAGGTGGGCCAAGATGGCGGTGGAAGCACCCCAAGCTCGGTGAGAGAGCTGTCGAAGGGTGACGGAATGAACTGGAGAAACGACCGAGACTCAAGGAGACGACCTTAACAGCAACTCAACGGTAGCGCGCGGCACTAAAGGCGGAGGCGCTGGTGGTGAGGTAGCTGGTGAAGCGCAGGGTTTGAAAGCGGGAGGCCGAGTTGCGAGGACGGGTTACAATAAAACTTGGAGGTGGACCATGTGGTAGTCGGTGAGCCTGGTGGAGGCTAAGGCGTTGATGAAGAGAAGCGGCGAACAGCTAGGTCATGCTCAAAGAGAGAGCTGGCCTCTCATACACTTTGTCCCTAACAATCATGCATATTTTAAAACTTATGTAACACTGATTTTACTCGGAGTACATTATAGTTTAGAATTGGTTGACTTAAGAAATCCTCAACCTTTTATACATTTTTCACTTTTTTTTTTTTTTTTCTTTCTAGTTAACTTCTTAATCTATTAAAAAAAATAGTCTATTAACAAATAGATTTTTGTCTATTAGCAAGATAGTTTATACAATTGTAATTGAGTTATTTTTATTTTTATAAAATATTTACGAATTGGCCAAGACTAAAGAAAAACTCATCTTCTTCATTTATCTTCAAATATACACTCAACCTCTTTATCAAGAACGGCTGACAGCCCTTACCACCACCGCTCAGATCCAGACGATGTATGTGGTTTTGGTTATATTAATTGCAACCCGATCTATTAATATAAAGTTAAATAAGCATTTTGTAAAATTTGTCTCCTTTATTTCGTGGGCAATTTCTAGGGTTTTCATTAAAATCAACAATGAAAACATATGAAGAAATTAAGCGATTTTCAGAAACATTTGGCATAACCTTGGGATCTCACATTTTGATCTTGTCAAGAGATCTAGGAGCTTAATTGCCAATAACGGGGAAGTAAGAGTAGGCTCCTTGATATCTATCAACGTTCTCTTCTGTGGATCTTCTTCGGCCATCTTGCTTGAATTTTGTCTTCTTAACATGCATATGCTTCTTTCTATTTTTGCATCACAAGGCATTATAGAGAGATTAACATAACGGGTGTAAACCATACAAGATGGTTACACCAAAGATTGCAAAATACTCTTAGTCAAAACTCGGCACTCCGCAGTAACAACGCCAAGAATTTGGTGAGCTGGCAAGAATGTTAGACCATAAGGAAGCTATCATATCTCATTTAATATGAGTGGGCACAAATCCCGCAAATCTCGATCCCGTCCCGATCCCGGTGGGATTTATGACAAAATAGTGAATTCCGTCCCGATCCCGTCCCGCAAAAATTATGCGGGACGAAACGCGGGACGATCCCGGTGGGATCCCGCAAATCCCGTCAGGTCCCGCATATAATAATAATAATAATAATAATAATAATAATAATAATAATAATAATAATAATAATAATAATAATAATAATAATAAGGGTTATTTACAAAACTAACCTAAAAACCCGGTTGGGTTGCACTCTCTATCCCCTATCCATATTATTTGCAAAAAGTTAGCCCAAACCCTTTAAAATTTGCAGCCCAGCCGGTTACAATAGGGAGAGAGACCGGTTGCATTGATGGAGGAGAGAGAGGGAGACGTGTGGGGGGAATTAATTGACAAAAGCATGTCAATTCAACTGTCGATAGTTGCTCCATCTCTCTCTCTCACAGAAAAGAAAAAACGGAAGGAAGAAGATGAAGGAGTTCGAAGAAGAACAAGAGCAAGTCTGCAAAGGAGAAGTAGAGGCGGACATCAAATAGGCCACACACCCCGAAAATGGATATATTGGTTGTAGTTAGATGGGAAAATTGGGGGAATGGGGGGATTGGCGAAATTGGAGGAATTGGGGATTTTGGGGGAATTGGGGAAATTTGGGAACGGCTATGTGGAATACGAAATACCAGGAGTAGGGCGACTTGGATATGTTTAATCTTGCCATACCTTTGAATATTTAATGGATTTGCCGACACTTTGATTTCTGTCATGTTTGTAGTAGTCAGATGTAAGGTTTATAACTCAACCTGTCATGTTTGTAGTAGTCAAGCGAGGTATGGTTTAATGTTTTCCTAGTTCTAGTGTAGCCCTCCCCCCTAAACCCAGGCGGTAAAAAGAGAGAGGATAGAGGGGATAAGACAGAGACAAAGATAGAGGGGGGGGGGGAGTGACGGTAAGGGGGAATTAATATAATTTGAATTAAATCTTAAGTTTCAGAGAAAAACCATCGAAGGAGAAGCAAGTGATCGAGCTGGGGTTTATTTGCAGTTTGACGTGTAAGCAGTTAGTTTTAACTGGACACCAAAAGCAAAACGACATGCCACATATTGGAACCGACTGGACAAGAGTTATCGGAGAAACATATTCACCATCGACTTCGGATAAAAAATGGGTAAGTTTGCTTTCGATAAAAAAAATCAGAGAGAGAGAGAGAGAGAAAGTATGCAGAGGAGATAGAGGACATGAGAGAGAGAGAGGAGTGAAAAATAAAAGTAAAGTTGTAGATGAGAGAGAGAGAGAGAGAGATTAGTGAGGATAAGACAGAGAGAGAAAAGTAAAAGAAGGTCTGCAGAGGAGAGAGGGAGAGAGAGAGAGAGAGTGTGTGTGTATGTGAAAAAAGAAAAGTAAAGTTGCAGAAGAGAGAGAGATCAGTGGGGATAGGACAAAGAGAGATGGAAGGGTCCTCTCTCCTCTGCAACTTTACTGTTGCTGTTTCACTTCGAAGAAGAGAATTGGGTGGGGTTTATTTGCAGGTTGACATGTAAGCAGTTAGTTTTAACTGGACACCCAAAGCAAAACAACATGACACATATTGGAATCGACTTGACATGAGTTATTTGAGAAACAAATTCACCATCGACTCCAGATAGAAAATGGGTAAATTTGCTTGAGATTTGAGGGAGGCACCTCTTGCATAACCTTTATCGAAAGCAAACTTGCCCATTTTCTATCCGAAGTCGATGGAGAATCTGTTTCTCCGATAAATCTTGTCCAGTTGATTCCAATATGTGTCATGTGATTTTGCTTTGGGTGTCCAGTTAAAACTAACTGCTGACACGTCAACATGCAAATAAACCCCCGCCCAAATGCTTCTTTGAAGTGAAAGAGTAACAGTATCTTTTTATACACCCTCACTGACACTCTACTGATCTCTCTCTCCTCTCATACTTCACTTTTCTTTTTCACCTCTCTCTCTCTCCCTCCCTCCTGTCATTTCTCAATTGCTTTTTCTCTCTCTCCGGCTCTCTCCTCTGCAGACGGGACTTGTTCCCTCTCTCTCTTTCTCTGGCCAGGTGTCACACATTGGAAGGTTGCACCCCCCCTCTCTTACCTGCTACCGGCTCGAAGGGTTTCCCAATTATCCGGTTTCACCCAATTATAAACCGGGTTGGGTTAACCTTGCAACACTTTCGGGTTTTTTGGTTAGTATGTGCAATTCCCTCTAATAATAATAATAATAATAATAATAATAATAATAATAATAATAATAATAATTTTTATAATAATAATATTATTAAAATATTATAAAATAATAATAATATATTATTAGTATTATTATTTTGAGCAAATATTATAATTATAATCATAATCTTCCATTTATAATAATATTTGTTTATAATAATAATATTATTATTATTTGAGAAAATATTATTTATAATTATAATAATAAGTTTCAATTTATAATAATAATTGATTATAATAATAATAATATTATATAATATTATAATTTAATTTAATAATATTATTACTTTATAATAAAATTATTATTATTATTATCATTATATTATTATATTATTATTATATCATATTATATTATATTTTTTTCTTGTAAAGTATAATTATGTTATAATAATAACAATAAAAATAAGTAATAATATTATATATTTTAATTTTAATTATAACGCGGCATTATTATTATTATTATTATTGTTATTGTTGTTGTTGTTGTTGTTGTTGTTATTGTTATTATTATTATACCCATTTAGAGTTACAAAAAGCAAATAGTTAAATACGGTATTCTTCCCAACTATCAATCGATAATGAGACAGTATCTGGTGAATCTCATCTCAATCCCTTTCCGTCCTGATCTAGTAAGAGAATGTGGCCAAATATGTTGAACATTATAATTAATTATACAATCATTGTATGAATTAATAATAGTATTATAATAATAATAATAATAATATTGAATAATATAGTTGAGATGAATACCGTATTCAACATATTATACAAATTAATGAATTATGAAAGCATTTTTCACTTTGCAAATTTATATAATATTTTATTATTTTTATTTGTGGGACAAGGCCCGTCCCGTCCCGATCCCGTCGTGTCCAGACACCATCCCGTCCCGATCCCGTCCCGAAAAAACAGTGTCAATCCCGTCCCGTAAAAATTTCGCGGGACGAGTCCTGTCCCAGCTCAATCCCGTCTCGTCCCGTCCCGTGCCCACCCCTACCATTTAAGCTGGGCCAACCTCTTTTTGGGGTTCCATACTTTGGGTCTTTATGTTCATAATGATGTCATGCTTGCTTTTGGTACTCCGAGTAGAATGTCGTGGTTCTAACTACCAAATAGTAAACTCTACCTTCAACTAATAAACTAGTACTAGCAACAAGTAAAGGTTGATCCCACAGAGGGTGCATACTAGCAACAAATTAAAGTACATACAGGTAGAAATGATTGTAGATAAGAACAATATGATGGTGAGAATATAGCTTCACTTATAATCGGAACATTAGCAACTTCATGGTCATCGAGCTGTTTGGCTATGCTTGATTAATCTAGTGTTGGTTTGTGCATAAAGTTGTATAGCTTCCTATTCGATCATTGTCAACTCCCTAAAATCTTGTATGGGGTTCGAGAAGCAATAAGTCCCTAACACTTTAGGATATAATTCATGTATCTCTCGCCTATTCGATATCTCACCTGATTGTCAACACAACTATCGCTCCTGCTTAAGAGAAACACCAATTACTTGTCAAAGCTCTTACATATGCAGGATTTCCAACCTGTTCCTCAAGATATGTCGGCTACTATATAGGACTAAGGCCCACAATAGCGGAAATAGCTATAATCCCTAGCAAGTAGATTATTTATCTCAATGGCCAGTTAAGACGAATATGCAACGCAAGGCATGCTCAGAACAAAGAATAACGAATTAATCAAAATGCATAAAACCATATATTAACTATGAAATACTAAACTACTCCCCTCACATGTCCTAAACCAATGCATTGAATATAAGCAAAACTATATAAAAAGGTTTAGCCGAGCATGGCTTACCGAAAACTGTAAAAACGATGAAAGAAAGAGAGAAGTGTTGTTGTGTATGAAATGTGTTTGAGGTGTGTTTTAGTTTTTTTGAATGGTTGAGAAGAGAGCCCTATTTATATTTCTTAGAAACCCTAAAAGTCGTCATCCTTCATGTGCAAGCAAAACCCAATGGGTCGGTAGAAGTCCTCGCGCAGAATCTGCTGAGATACGGGATCGGCAGGCGCCGATGGGTAGCGGTGGGCGTCGACTCCAGCGGGTGCCGAAGCTCCTATGTGGGTGCTGAAGATCGGTGGGCGCCTCTTGGTCGCAGTAGGTGTCGCTCCTACAGAATTCCTTTTCTCCGTTTCTCTTCGTCTTAGCTTATTGGCTTCACTTCTTTTCTTGATACTTGACTTCTTCTAGGTTCTTCCACATCTCTAGGGTATAGCATCACTTTTCTCCTTATGCTTGGTTCCGAGAATTTGCATAGATAGACATAAAACACGTAGATTTCGAACTTTGCAAGTAAAAGACAATGACTGTGATTTATGCTTAAAACATGTAAATATGCAACCTAAACTACCTAATATGCCATGCAAAACATGCATCATCAAACTCCCTCACACTTACCCTTTGCTAGTCCTCGAGCAAAATAGAGTTTAAGACATAATTAATGTATTCCATAAACGTAATTCTTCATGTAATAGCATCATCAAAAGCAACATCATAAGTGAGAGCAAAAATGGTAAAGTAAACAAACATCATTAGCACGTACATGAGTGATCAAGTAGCCCGCGTGCCTTATCCATCCAACCTCACAAGGAAAATGTGTTTCACTCGCTCTCATGTCTTCAGGCTTTAAGATCAACTCTTGACTCAATTCTTATACAAAATCTTCTTAAGCATTGACATTTATATACTAATATCTCCACCGAATACATCAAAACAAATAAGCAACATCAAGAGGACTTTTGAAGACTTCAAAGAAGACTCTATTCGATGAGATTGTAATAGGGCTCGGTATGAAAATAAAGGCAGCGAGTATATTTGGCCATGTGGTTCTTTCAATTCGGGAACTAAGAATCCTAAAATTCCAACATATAAACCAAAACACTAAAAAATACATCAAGCTTCCATGAATAAGAACAAAATTTTAACCAAATATTTATCCAACTGTAGCTCACATATAGAAATAAAACTAAGGCTCTTTTATTTACATGCATAATATACTTTTTTCTATTTTTTATTTTCTCTTTTTTTAGAGCTACCCATGAAGTACAATGTGAGATTGTGAGGAAAATAAGTATATAACATTACAACTCTTTCTTGAAACACTCGACATTCTTGAATAAGTTACTAGCTTTTCTTCTCTACTCAAATGATAAATCCATAACCAACTCTAAATCCTAATTTCCAGATGGATCAGGCTTATTATCGGCTAGGGATATATGTATTTTGTGGAGTTTACACAAGAAAAGGCTAAAGACTCAAAATTTGGCTTCAAGCAAAGGTATATAATGTAGGGTGGATATGGATAAATATGGCTAAAATATGCCTCAATCATAAGAAACTCATAACAATGAACATGTATTATAATCGGTCTCAATAATAAATAACTACGTCAATACTCAGAGATGAATGCATAAGAAAAGTAAATTCGCACAACAAAAGTAAAGAGAATATAGATGTAATCCCTATAAGGCAAAAAATTCTCACTAGGACAAGTTTTTGTTGGATTTCAATCATGCCTAGGAAGTTATATCATACATGCTCAATTATATTTACCTAATATGTTTCACATGAAAAACCAAATTTTATGTGACAAGGCTAAACAATCTAAACATGCCATGGAACTTATGTGGTTATACTTTTAAAAAGAGTATGAGGACTAACTAGCTAGGTTCGATGGTTGTTTGAATAATGACATAATCCAATTAACTACAATTTCAATACAATTAACAAGTTAATTGATAATTGGATGAATTCACTTATAGTGTTTCCTTACAATGGTCAATACCTCTTTTCGATGTTAGTCTACAAGGTCCTCGTCCCCGCGACCTCTCCCCCGTTTCCTATAAGCTCTGCCTTGATAACTCCACTCTCGACAAGATCGCCGATTTCGAATTCCCTTTCCCTTCCCACAACGATTTCTTCACCATGATTGGCTGCGTGGACGGCCTCGTTTGCCTCTCCGACGACTTCCTCACCCACACTGATCCTTTGGAACCTCGTCCTCCGCCCCTCCCTCCCCTACCTTCTCCTTCAATCCTTGCCTCCGACACGGTCATCCTTGGCTTCGATTTTGCTTCCGACGATTACAAAGTCATTAGGATCGTTTACCACAGCCACTATCACCTGGATTCGTCTCCTTCACCGATCTCGTCCGAGGTCTATTGGTTGAGCAAGTGCGATTGGGGATTTGTTCGAGTGCCGGAGTCGCTCCCTCTCATCGAAGGGCACCATGCCAACATCAACAGATCGCTTTACTGGCTAGCGCACGGACGTCGTGACAGTGCGATCGTAAGGTTTAATTTGGAGAGCGAGGAATTCGACACACGAGTGGCTCTCCCGACCAAATTGCAATCGGAAACGATGAAGAATCTGACGATTGAAGTCTACGGGAGTTTCCAGGTTGAGTATTTGGGGAGCTCGTTCTATATGTGGGTGACGAAGGACGGAGTTTCGTGAATCTTATGGAGATGGGGGAATGAAGAAGATGATGCTGGGAGTTGGAGATCTTATAGGATAGGCGTCGGCGATGCCTCCGGAGGTACGCCGGAGGTGAGGAAAGGAGGTGTGACGGCGATGGAGGAGCTTTGTGAATATGAAGGAGAGAGAGGCGGCTGATGAACGAAGGGCTGGTTTAGGGTAACAGTTCTCTATTTTATCAAATTAGCAATTAATCAATTAATTGTACCAATGAATTGGTATTGTTTTGAATTGTAAAATAAAAAAAAACAATTAACTATTTTGAAATCTATATCTATATATCTATATTCTATATAAACTCTTAAAACAAAAGAGTTTGCGCCTACGTGTCACATCCACCTTAATTCACTCATTTTCAACCAATAATTTTTTTCTTTTTCCCTTTTTTTTAAAAAAATTTCAATTGATTTTCATCCTTAAAATAATCATCTATATTTATATCTATATAAACTCTTTAAACATAAGGGTTTGCGCCTACGTGTCACATCCACCTTAATTCCCTCATTTTCAACCAATAATTTTTTTCCTTTTCTTTTTTTTTTTAAAAAAAATTTAATTGATTTTCATCTTTAAAATAATCATCTATATCTATATAAACTCTTAAAACAGAAGAGTATGCGCCTACGTGTCACATCCACCTTAATTCCCTCATTTTCAACCAATTATTTTTTTCCTTTTCCTTTTTTTAAAAAAATTTTTAATTAATTTTAATTTTTAAAATAATCAATCTATATCTAAATAAATTCTTAAAACAGAAGAGTTCGCGCCTACATGTCACATCCACCATAATTCCCTCATTTTTAACCAATCATTATTTTCCTTTTCTTTTTTTTTTAAAAAAATTTCAATTGATTTTCATCTTTAAAATAATCATCTATATAAACTCTTAAAACAGAATAGTTTACGCCTACGTGTCACATCCACCTTAATTCCTTCATTTTCAACCAATCATTTTTTTCCTTTTCCTTTTTTTTAAAAAAAAATTCAATTGATTTTCATCTTTAAAATAATCAATCTATATCTATCTATCTATATCTATATATCTATATAAACTCTTAAAACAGAAGAGTTTGCGCATACGTGTCAAATCCACCTTAATTCCCTCATTTTAAACCAATCATTTTTTTCCTTTTCCTTTTTTTTTAAAAAATTTCAATTGATTTTTGTAACGGCCCGGGATTATGATTCCCGGGTTACGTTTCGATGGATGACACCCCTCGTTAGGATCTTGCGCCCCGAGTACAGGTTGAAGGTTTGAAATTCTACTCTAACGTTTTCAAGTGGGATTTCATACCCAAAATTCGAAGAGATCGTTGGAATCCCCGGGGAAGTCCCCTGTACTTGTCATAATTCTAAGCGTGAAGAACCAATAATCATGCAAATAACAGAATCAAGGTGTAATACAAGAGGGTGACACGGCAGAGCCGAGTCAAAACAAATCCATAAGCGTATTTATCGAAATTTAATAAACAATGTTAGTGGGGTTAGACCATTTCTTTGAGATCTCCCAAGAGAGTTCCCACGTCACGGAAACAGGGAATAATCATGCTGCAAAACAACCTAAATAAAATGTATGCGGGGCGGTGTCAGATCGAAGCCTTACGCAATATAGTCTCAAACAAGCAGACACATACACACGCTATTCCTGATAAAGATGCTTCTAGATGCAAGGCGGAATGTTAACACACTAACATGCCCCTAAGATCAAGTGCGTAAATACAATAAGGCCTTAGCACCGAATACCAAGTGGTATATCCCTCTCCTACCTCCACCCCCTTCCAATAGGGCGGAGACTGGCCAGCTCGTGAATGCATTCCATTATCATCGGGTGGCACGCATGCCCAACCCGTATCCACAATAAAGCCTGCAGGCATCTCATAATATAAGGAAGTTCATGACTCGATTGACTCAGGACGGGACCCGATGAGACTAGGTCGTCCTATAACCCTAGCAATGACTCTAGTTACTTCACAGATAACGGTCGTTCTGTTTACAAAAGCAATGAGTAAACGAATGCTCAATCATGAGTGCAATCCTAACAGGATACTACATGGCATGCTTTATTACGAATGCAAGCACCTAGTATGCACATGGCTACAAGCAGGGAGATCTCTTTTCGAATCTGAGTGAGCTCATATAAGAACTCACCTGGAAGTGTAGAACATCAAAAGGCAACAACTAGGTATACAGAAAGCCAACATATCACAGATGATCACCTAACACATATATAAGTAATATAAATAAGTCTACTTCTAATGTTATTTAAAGCATATAATATCACACACAGCTCATCAAATTTATTCGCCAAGTTAGGCAAGCATTTTCCAAAGATTTTCCAAAACTCTTCTAAAATCTCAAGTTAGATCAAATCACCATTCAAAACGCTTTCTCAAATCACCCAGAAAATCCATTTATTAAACACTGCCCTTTAATCAATTTATTTTATTATTATTTCAAGACAAATCCGACAAGGTTAGTATATTTCGAAAATCCTCTTTTTAGTTTATTAAATCAATTCTCCATATTTTACAAGGCCATAATATATTGTTAAATATCCTTAAGTCTTAATAATAATGTTTTATATTTTAAATCTAAATAATACTATTTATTAACATTTTCATAAACCATTTCCAAATCCCTTAAAAATTCTCCGCCATTTATTTTATAAAAATCAGCCCTTTATTAATTTACCAAAACCGGCCCCTTTATTTGGTAAAATATCAAAACCGAGCGTTTATTTGTTTTCTACCCTCCAAAACCGAATTTCATCATCAAATAGGCCCAACTTAATTACCTTTGATTTTAAGACAAAACACCAGCCCAAGAAAATAGACCCAAATTCGGATTCATTTGACACCAGGCCCAACAAATAAAAGGCCCAACTATTCAAAACCCTAATTTCTCTCAAACCGAACCGGCCCCCTTTTAAATAAAAACCGAACCGAACCGAACCAAGTAAAAAAAAATAACCGGACCAGCTGAATAAATAAAGGAAGGGAGAGACCAGGCCGAACCGGCCTTCTTCCTCCTGCCCAGTTCAAATCGAAAAGAAGGGGAGAAGGAGAGGAGACTCGCCGGAGCTCTCTCGTCCTCACCCCGCTCCCAGGTCACTATCCCGACAACTAACCCAACAGAAAGAAAGGAAACGGAATCAAACAAGGAAAGGGAGGAGAGGATTCGGGGCTCACCGGGGTTTTGAGATTTCGCCGGAAAAATGTTCGATCGGAACCCTCCGGCGCGTCGGAGTCGGAATCGGTGCGTTCTTGGCCTCAACAAAAGAGAGAGAGAGTTAAGGGCGGAGCTTTTCGATCTTTTGATAGAGAAATAGGGAGAGGATCCTCACCGTGGTTTTCGATCGGGAAACAGGGAAGGAGGAGGAAGACGGCGCTGGGCGACGACGGTGCCTCCGGGCTCCTGGGCGTCGGAGGTGAGGAATCTGGGGCTTCTCTACTCGAAGGAGGAAGGAGGTGAAGGTATTGCAACCTGGGCGACTTCGGCTTTGGACATAACAGGGGCTCTGCTCCTTCGAGGGAAAACAGAGGCGAGAGGAGGGGTTGCGGTTTCGGCGGTGGCGGCGGAGAGGGAGGCCGATGGTGGTGACGGTGGGGTGGTGCAGGAGGCTGCAGAATGGTGGTGCATTTGATTGAAATGGAGGAAGAAGAAGACTCCTTCCTCTCGGCAACCCAAAGAGATAAGGGGGTGTTTGTCCTCTTGTGTTTGTGTGGGTGTGAAAGGAGAACCCAAAGCCTGATTTTCAATGGGTCAAAGAATCTGATTTTTGTGAAGGGAGAAATATTGTTGGTTTTCCAAGAATGGGGCAACCCATAAAGGAGGGGATACGATTTACCCAAAAGGGGAGAAAAAGTGTTGGAATTGGTCAAACATGGAACAAGTGTAGAGATTTGGGTAACCATTGGTGATATGAGACGGAAATAATTTTCCAATCCCGATGAGAAAGACGGATTCGATCGTTAAAGTTAAAAATTAGGCCGGAATTCGCTTTAAGGGTTTCTAGTTTGATTTATTAATTTAAGGACGAGTTTTCCTTGAAATATCCTATTTAAATTCATTTTTCTGAAAATCAAGATTTGAAAATCCGGGCCTTTACATCATCCACCTCTAAAAACAAGTCTCGTCCCCGAGACTAAAACCAAAACAAAGTAGGCGATGAAGTTTGGAATAGGTGAGTCCAAGGATCATGCCAAAGATCTTGTAATCATCTCGGTTGCGTCTTCCGAGAATCCCACAACATCCTAGTCACGGTCGTGACATCTCCAATTGGCCTTGACAAGTATGCGATAAGCGCCCCTATCACATCCTCGCTTCGACTTTTCGGAAGTACCACAACTCTAAAAGTTCTACAATATCATCACTAGGTCTTAGCAAGCACCCTACAAGCGCCCTCATAAAATACTTGTATCCACTTCGTGAAGTATCATAGAGTTGCCCGGGTTTGAAAAGTTTCAAAGGGGATTCTGCAATTGAAAAAGATTGGCCTCAAAATCGTTGAAATTCTCGATCGTGTTCGGTCTTCCCAAATCCAAGTTAGTCCTTTTCAAAACCGTTCTAAACCTCTCAAAAACAAGCAAAACCTCTCGACTTCAAAACCATCCAATGTTTTTCAAAATCCGAGTTAGTCGTTTCCAAACTCTTTCAAAAGCCCTTTAAATCCCAAGTTGGTCAAGCAAATTCAGAACTCAAGAGGTGGAATCATCCACCTCTAAGGGCTAATCTCATATTCTCTTCCTAGATTCCAATCTCAAAAGCAATGCTAATCTACGAATCTCTAGCCATTATCAGAATCGATATAACCAAGACATGCCACATCATAAGCAACCAACCACCGAAATTGGCCACGCCAAAACCGTAACATGAATAGCCATTACCAACATTGTCGCACACCAGTATATTGAAGCGTCAACACTCAATATTAGCATTTCATGTTCTAAGTGTCAACAAATAAGAATGCGTCAACCAGAAATGTCATTTTTGAAAGGGCAACACACAAACACATCAAGTCTCAACCTTATAGTAGATCATATCAGCATGGTTTCCTACTTACCACTACCAACACAACAAAATTTTGTCATAATAGGGGTGTTAGTCTAATAGAAAGGCAACAAGTCAGCACAATAAAATCCATTTCAACAAGATTCAGCAAGCCAAGATATTCCCCATTCTCACAGCCAAGGATCTAGATGAAAATCAATTTTTGAAATATCAATGCATAGAGGTATCAACGCAATCACATTTCAAAAATTCAAGTTCAATTGTCAACATAGAATCGGCCATGCTCTCATGGTTTAGCGATAGCAAAGCCTAATAATATAACAGCACAAAATATAATCACGACAACATTTAACTTAGTAGGACATAGTATATCATTATATCATGATAACATGCATCTTATATTATGGACCCTACATGCTACTATCACTTAGTTCCTAAGTATTTCACATCAGCATATAACATGATTTCACACTAGGTTTATACATCATTATCTCTCAATACCTCAAACAGTCACATGTCATGAATCCTAATATACTATCATGCCTGGCAAGTATTGCAGAATATTAGGTATCGACATAGTAAAACAAGTTACCACATAACCTCATGCTAATAATAATTCGAGCAAAGGTAATATCAGGCCAGAATCACAATAACATGTTGTCACATATTAGCGGGGCACATAATATCATGATTACTAAACACAAGGTCAAGATCTCAGCAGGTATAGTTCACGTTCCACAAGTAATAGAAACAAGCAAGGCTTACCAACACAGAACACCAATCATATCACAAGGTCAGTCACATAGGAACACCAAAGCACTAAAATTCATCATCATAAGTAGAAGTTAACCAGGTAACATCCAATACTAGTTCATCATTCAAAAAATCAATATGTTAGTTCTGGAACCTGGGGTTATGGGTCCACCGTGCTTCCGCTGTGCCGCTCCCGTGCTATATGGCTAAACGGTCTCTTCTTTACGCCATCGTTCGTCAAAGTATTGCAAGCAAATTTTTTAGTTAGCGGAGATAGGGGAGAGATAAGTAGGACAACCTGGACTCCCCACAGAACCGAACACATACCAACTGATGATGACACGACAAAAAAAAAAAACAAGATACCAACCCAAGAAGGAGTATGATACCCTTATGGAACTCTATGAGGTTACGAGTGCAGCAAGCAAAACACATACCAATCATGGAGTACACTAGTTGCATCACTGGACACTAACATGTACCTACCTTAATGAAAGATGTTAAAAAATAGGGGCAACCAAAAGCATGATCGAGTTCTGCATGGGGTATGAGGGACTAGCTAGCAACTTTTCATTTCATATATCAGACAAGCTTGATATGTATAAGAGACATGTATACACGGATGCAACAATAGATTTGTGCGACATAAAGCTTATGCAAGATCTAGTAGACAACACAGAGCATTACACGTAGGGTAAATTGTTCGTGACATGTACACATAGGCAGGTTTTAATCAATGTAGAATCATATGCAGACTTATCGAGATGTTTCATATCAGTCAGACTAGTAGATGAAAGGATCATATAAAGCCATATAGAAACCATGTCATGCCACAACAACGTTCTCATGATCGGGTAAGTGCGGGATGTCAGCATATAATGAGCTATGGTTGGAAATCAATCCTCCATGATACTAGTAATATCTATTTAAGGAAAAAGCGCAATCAAAAGTAATCATTGAGGAACAATTTGTCACCGAAATCACAGTTCATGCATACATGCATCTACCATGTCGTAGGGTATAACATGCAACGTGGTATTCAACTGCTAATTAACACATATTTCATAAAAGTACGAGTTCACAGTTAAGCATTGGAAGGACGTCATGTGATAAGAACAACTTGGATGAGAACACACATAATCATGCCACTAATCATACTTAACATGATGCAACCATGTGGAGGCATAGCATTATAACTGGACTAACAATATCTAACATTCTTGGACAGTCATAAGATTATGCAGAGAGCAACTCCAAATAATTGTGAGACGATTCATAGAAGTTTAAGCAAGACTACTATTGCACCCAAACATTAGCACATATAAAAGGAATATAAGCAATCGTGATGAATGAGTCATGCGTATATCATAGTGCGAAACAGGACAAGGCTCTTAAGATATCATTCTTCAAGGGGGCGGTATGCTACATTATGTATGCAAGAGTAATCATGCAAGGTGCCGGATTATTCATTTACGGAAGCCTTAAAAGGTCAAGGGCATGCAGAAATAACATCGAGTGATGAGATGATTGACACACATTGATAATCACCTAATGCTTAAGATGCATCGAAAATAGGCATTAACTCTATAATTGGGTCTATCAATTCCTAAACAGTTAAAGGATCGCATATCAGAGATGTTGGGAAGAATACAAGACCTCGCGGAATCTATCATACGTGAGAACAAGTCATAAAGCAGATAGAGCATGAATACACATAAGCCATAATTCATGTGTCTTGTAAGATATATCTTAACACGATAAGATGCACTTCTATGCAGCATAGGTTACATGTTCATTTGGAAACTAGCACGGATGCATTTAAGGGGTCAACCAATCGTAACGTGACCATATGAGAACAAGGGGGGGAATATGACGGAAATGGCAACATGAGCTTAAGGCGGAACGACTTCATATAGATATAAAGCATGCAAGTACACAGGTATAGATTGACAGTATACAACGAGGGAATGTATTTCACACAAGGATATATCAAGTCACATTGTGATCCTACATGGTGCTAGCGATACATGGTAAGACATGAGTATCTTTACAGAGTGAACAAGAGAACATCACGGGCGATATATTATAATCATGCTAGGAATTAATGAACCGTCATAGGAGTACATGGAATGGTACAGTACTATCACATCATGGAACAATCATATTCACTTAATGAAGCAAGCATGACAAATTTCCACTTAGCGAGTTATATTGGAATTCATAAGCCCTATAGGATACTACCAGCACATAGTGAACATGATTACAATCAAGTTACTTCGATTAAACTCACCCTAGCATTCAGGTGTCTTGTATATGCGGAAACGTGATACTAACTCATTCGTACATACATTCATTTGATTAGCACAACAGTTTGCAAAGAGCCAAATAAGCTACACCGTAACGACCTAGAAGCATGATAGACATATAACAGAGTATAACATGGGCCTAAAGCAAGATATCTAGGCATAGATATGATGGTAGACAATTACAGGTCCATGCGAATATCTAAACGGTACATGCTCAAAAATATCAGGTCATATATTCAGGGAAACACGAGAGGATACCACAAAGAAGAAGAAAATATCATGGGGATAAAAGGTGAGCATGCTATGGTTTAGTGGTCATAAAGTCATGATGAGGGGCGAGAATAAGACTGACATGCTAAGGGTCACACTATCATGAACCTAATCCAAGAGAGAGAGTAAACATTATGTGAGTTTGTAACTTGCGACATGTGTGTTTAATCAATCATTAGTATGATGATGCGGGGAACCAATGAAATCAAGTTGTGCATGCATGGGGGGTATGACAGAAAGACAAAGAAGCATGACATAAGACCTAAACAAGATGGTCAAGAATGGATACGTAATGACATACAACCACAAATCTACATTAAGGATCATCCTCACAACATATGCTGGGAATAACACATCAGGTCGAGTCATGCATATACGAAGCCAGAAATTATAGTGGTGTGTGATCGTACGGCGTGTCAGGTCATATATTCAAGAAAGTATGAGAGAAACATGGAGATCATCATGTCATGACAGTTAGATAAGCATGCTGGAAATTAGGCATCATACAAGGCAGGTTGGACATCAAGTTGTAACATGCAGTCATCAAGTAAAGACTCACTCTAACAGGATATCAGAATGGAACGATCACACTATCATAAGCCTATTTACATAGAATTAGGTAGCTCCCTAACACATGATACACACATTCAAGAATTAGTATAACAATACACCTATTAAGTAGATCATGTTTGGATGATATAGGCATAAAATGTAACACGAACCTAAGCAATGACTAAACATGGACATCAAGACATGTAGGCATAATTTCACACTGACAATCAATCTGCAAGTCTAGGGGGTAGTACATATAAAATCATGCAATCATGGGCATAACATTTAAGATAACCCGACAGAGATCTACAAGGGCGACTCTGACTCACTCCCAAAATCCCCACAACTTGTTTCCCGTGGAATATTCATGTGACTCTCGAGTAGGGTAGCAAATGGATCAAGTAAACATCGTACTCCAATACAACCTCAAATGTGGTTATTCCTCCCAATTTCCCGTAGATCACACCGACATCGCAAGAAAAGCTCAATAAAGACGTTTAGTGGGGTCGGGAAAAGAAGACCGATGAAGGAAATAGCCAGGCCTAAAAGATCAAAGGCAATCCCACAAGAACTGGGATCCCGACTCTATAGTGGCAGAAGATCTCCCCCGCTATTCCATTCACATAGGCAATTAACACTTTGATTACCAGATTTATTGAGTCAAGTTCATATTTAGTCCATTTGAGTTAGTCATATTAAATTCATTTTGCCCTTTCTAAAACATTTTGGAAAAAAAACCATTTGAAAGCCTTGGGCCATTTGCAAAATAACTTCAACCTATCATACTCGGTTTGCATAACCTAAGCTCTGATACCATCTTTGTAACGGCACGGGATTATGATTCCCGGGTTACGTTTCGAGGGATGAAACCCCTCGTTAGGATCTTGTGCCCCGAGTACAGGTTGAAGGTTTGAAATTCTACTCTAACGTTTTCAAGTGGGATTTCATACCCAAAATTCGAAGGGGTCGTTGGAATCCCCGGGGAAGTCCCCTGTACTTGTCATAATTCTAAGCGTGAAGAACCAATAATCATGCAAATAACAGAATCAAGGTGTAATACAAGAGGGTGACACGGCAGAGCCGAGTCAAAACAAATCCATAAGCGTATTTATCGAAATTTAATAGACAATGTTAGTGGGATTAGACCATTTCTTTGAGATCGCCCAAGAGAGTTCCCACGTCACGGAAACAAGGAATAATCATGCTGTAAAACAACCTAAAAAAATGTATGCGGGGCGGTGTCAGATCGAAGCCCTGCGCAATATAGTCCCAAACAAGCAGACACATACACACGCTATTCCTGATAAAGATGCTTCTAGATGCAAGGTGGAATGTTAACACACTAACATGCCCCTAAGATCAAGTGCGTAAATATAATAAGGCCTTAGCACCGAATAACAAGTGGTATATCCCTCTCCTACCTCCACCCCCTTTCGATAGGGCGGAGACTGGCCAGCTCGTGAATGCATTCCATTATCATCGGGTGGCACGCATGCCCAACCCGTATCCACAATAAAGCCCGCAGGCATCTCATAATATAAGGAAGTTCATGACTCGATTGACTCAGGACGGGACCCAATAAGACTAGGTCGTCCTATAACCCTAGCAATGACTCTAGTTACTTCACAAATAACGGCCTTTCTGTTTACAAAAGCAATGAGTAAACGAATGCTCAATCATGAGTGCAATCCTAACATGATACTACATGGCATGCTTTATTATGAATGCAAGCACCTAGTATGCACATGGCTACAAGCAGGGGGATCTCTTTTCGAATCTGAGTGAGCTCAAATAGGAACTCACCTGGAAGTGCAGAACAGCAAAAGGCAACAACTAGGTATACAGAAAGCCAACATGTCACAGATGATCACCTAACACATATATAAGTAATATAAATAAGTCTACTTCTAATGTTATTTAAAGCATATAATATCACACACAACTCATCAAATTTATTCACCAAGTTAGGCAGGCATTTTCCAAAGATTTTCCAAAACTCTTCTAAAATCTCAAGTTAGATTAAATCACCATTCAAAACGCTTTCTCAAATCACCTAGAAAATCCATTTATCAAACACTGCCTTTTAATCAATTTACTTTATTATTATTTCAAGACAAATCCGACAAGGTTAGTATATTTCGAAAATCCTCTTTTTAGTTTATTAAATCAATTCTCCATATTTTACAAGGCCATAATATATTGTTAAATATCCTTAAGTCTTAATAATAATGTTTTATATTTTAAATCTAAATAATACTATTTATTAACACTTTCATAAAACATTTCCAAATCCCTTAAAAATTCTCCGCCATTTATTTTATAAAAATCAGCCCTTTATTAATTTACCAAAACCGGCCCCTTTATTTGGTAAAATATCAAAACCGAGCCTTTATTTGTTTTCTACCCTCCAAAACCGAATTTCATCATCAAATAGGTCCAACTTAATTACCTTTGATTTTAAGACAAAACACCAGCCCAAGAAAATAGACCCAAATTAGGATTCATTTGCAACCAGGCCCAACAAATAAAAGGCCAACCTATTCAAAACCCTAATTTCTCTCAAACCGAATCGGCCCCCTTTTAAATAAAAACCGAACCGAACCAAGTAAAAAAAAAAACCGGACCAGCTGAATAAATAAAGGAAGGGAGAGACCAGGCCGAACCGGCCTTCTTCCTCCTGCCCAGTTCAAATCGAAAAGAAGGGGAAAAGTAGAGAAGACTCGCCGGAGCTCTCGCTGGAGCTCTCTCGTCCTCACCCCGCTCCCAGGTCACTATCCCGACAACTAACCCAACAGAAAGAAAGGAAACGGAATCGAACAAGGAAAGGGATGAGAGGATTCGGGGCTCACTAGGGTTTCGAGATTTCACCGGAAAAATGTTCGATCGGAACCCTCCGGCGCGTCGGAGTCGGAATCGGTGCGTTCTTGGCCTCAACAAAAGAGAGAGAGTTAAGGGCGGAGCTTTTCGATCTTTTGATAGAGAAATAGGGAGAGGACCCTCACCTTGGTTTTCGATCGGGAAACAGGGAAGGAGGAGGAAGACGGCGGTGCCTCCGGGCTCCTGGGCGTCGGAGGTGAGGAATCTGGGGCTTCTCTACTCGAAGGAGGAAGGAGGTGAAGGTATTGCGACCTGGGCGACTTCGGCTTCGGATAGAACAGGGGCGCCTCGGCTCCTTCGAGGGAAAACAAAGGCGAGAGGAAGGGTTGCGGTTTCGGTGGTGGCGGCGGAGAGGGATGCCAATGGTGGTGACGGTGGGGTGGTGCAGGAGGCTGCAGAATGGTGGTGCATTTGATTGAAATGGAGGAAGAAGAAGACTCCTTCCTCTCGGCAACCCAAAGAGATAAGGGGGTGTTTGTCCTCTTGTGTTTGTGTGGGTGTGAAAGGAGAACCCAAAGCCTGATTTTCAATGGGTCAAAGAATCTGATTTTTGTGAAGGGAGAATTATTGTTGGTTTTCCAAGAATGGGGCAACCCATAAAGGAGGGGATAAGATTTACCCAAAAGGGGAGAAAAAGTGTTGGAATTGGTCAAACATGGAACAAGTGTAGAGATTTGGGTAACCATTGGTGATATGAGACGGAAAGAATTTTCCAATCCCGATGAGAAAGACGGATTCGATCGTTAAAGTTAAAAATTAGGCCGGAATTCGCTTTAAGGGTTTCTAGTTTGATTTATTAATTTAAGGACGAGTTTTCCTTGAAATATCCTATTTAAATTCATTTTTCTGAAAATCAAGATTTGAAAATCCGAGCCTTTACAATTTTCATCTTAAAAATAATAATCTATTCTTTATAAACTCTTATAAAGTTATAAGTGTTTGCGCCTATGTGTCACATCCACCTTAATTCCCTCAATTTCAACCAATCATTTTTTCCTTTTTCTTTTTTTTAAAAAAATTCAATTGATTTTTATCTTTAAAATAATCAATCTATATCTATATCTATATCTAATATAATACTAAAACACATGTTAAAGATGACACGTGTCACACAACCCTTAAAATTAGGCTTATGTGGAAGATTTTAATCAATCATGACCCCACCTTTCTAATTAATTAATTTTTACTGATTATATTGTTTAATTAATGCCAAAATATTTGATTTTAGGTGGGCCCGTTTTTAATCTAATAAAGCCACTCTTATTATAAAAAATAAATGAATCTTGTTTGCTAAGCTAGATTTCAACTCCCCAAACAAATTATGCAAATCCTAAGTATAATATCTAACAAATTAATTGATCATTTTCTTTTACTTATCCAATTTACCTTTTATTTTATTTTATAATAAATATAAACTAATTATATTTCTTAAACTATATCATTTTCATAAATCTTAGTCGATTAGTTTTTTTCCTCTTTTAACATTTGAATTCACACTAATCTATACTCCCTCCTATTATTATTATTGGATGTTTTTTTTTATATTGGCACAATAATTAAAGAAAAATATATCTCATATCATTAATTAGATTGTAGACTCCTTATATGTCTCTCGATCATCTTCTTTTTTTAATTTGCTAGGCAAGATTTTCATTCAATTAATTACGAAAATTTAACCTAATTTAAATTTAGATTTGACTTTTTAAATTTTGAAAATGTGATTGGAGTAAATTTTAATTATCCTTTTCTTAATAGTTTTTAAGTATATACATGCTTATGAAGTTTTTTTTATGGTGTATGAACGTTGCTTCATTTGTTGATGTTTACAAAAGTTTATCAAACGATCGAGTGCGTGCATGATCGAACGTACGTTGCTGAATGTTGGTGTTCTCCTCACTTAAAAAAACACCCCCAATAAAGATTCATATATCACTAGCTCATCGGGTATTGCATTTCACTCATTCTCTTCGGTGTCTCTATCTTACTCATTTTTTTAAAAAAATTATACTTACATTTGAAAGCCAAAAACAATATATATGATAACATTAAACTTTATAATTTCTTTTTACCCATGTCATTGTAGAAACATTAAAATTTATATTTTCTTCTTCTCTTTGTACAATAATATAGCTAAATCTAACATTAAAATAAATATAGTTAAAATCATTTTTATTAATTAAAAAATTGAATTTATTGACCAAATCATAACAACTTCTACAAATTTGCAGATTATTTTTCATCCAATATTTTTCAAAGCAACATTTCTATATCCTGCCTCGGGCATTTTAAATCTCAAACCCGACTCTACAAGGAAGGTGATACACTAACGTTTTGCCACATATATTATATATTGATATAATATAAGCATTATTTTTTTATCCAAATTTATATTATTTTGCTATATTGTTTTCATATTATTATAATAGTATAATATATCTAATATATAATGTAAATAAATTATGGTAATATCTTCTATAAAAATATAATATATTTTACAAATCTTGTGCGTTACGCACGGGCACTATGCTAGTAAACTCTTAAAGCAGAAGAGTTTGCGCCTACGTGTCACATCCACCTTAATTCCCTCATTTTCAACCAATCATTTTTTCCTTTTCCTTTTTTTAAAAAAATTCAATTGATTTTCATCTTTAAAATAATCAATCTATATTTATATAAACTCTTAAAATAGAAGAGTTTGCGCCTACGTGTCACATCCACCTTAATTCCCTCATTTTAAACCAATCATTTTTTTCCTTTTCCTTTTTTTTTAAAAAAAAAAATTCAATTGATTTTCATCTTTAAAATAATCATCTATATTCTATATAAACTCTTAAAACAGAAGAGTTTGCGCCTACGTGTCACAACCACCTTAATTCCCTCATTTTCAACCAATCATTTTTTTCCTTTTCCTTTTTTTTAAAAAAAATCAATTGATTTTCATCTTTAAAATAATCATCTATATAAACTCTTAAAACAGAAGAGTTTGTGCCTACGTGTCACATCCACCTTAATTCCCTCGTTTTCAACCAATCATTTTTTTCCTTTTCCTTTTTTTAAAAAAAATTCAATTGACTTTCATCTTTAAAATAATCAATCTATATCTATATCTATATAAACTCTTAAAACAGAAGAGTTTGCGCCTACGTGTCGCATCCACTTTAATTCCCTCATTTTCAACCAATCATTTTTTTTCCTTTTCCTTCTTTAAAAAAAAAACTCAATTGATTTTCATCTTTAAAATAAGGGTAATTTAGGTAATTAGGCTATTTAGAATCTTCAATTAGCTAATTAGATAAGAAACTTATTTAATTAGATTAGGTAGTCCATCTCCCAAATGGGGTATTAAAGTCAATGGTCAACTGTTTGACCATCGACTGGTCAATGAGTTGACCGTTGACCAACTCATAAGAATTTTTTTATTTTTTTAGTGATGACATTTTTATGATGCCATTTTTTTGCTGTTTTGATTCCATTTTTTATTACATTTTATTTTCGTTTTGATGCCACTTTTTAATGATATTTTTTTCAAACTTTGATGACATTTTTTGTGTACTGTGATGCCACATAGACCATAATGCTAAATTTTTTACTGATGACACTTTTTTAAAGTCAATTTTTTAATGATATTTTTTTTACCGGGATGCCATATTTTTTCAAAATAGTGTTTTTATGACATTTTTTTTCTTTAATGTGATGCAACTTTTTCAAAGTAGTATTTTGATGCCATTTTTTCTAATGTAATTATTTGATGCCACTTTTTTAATCAAATCGTTCGATGCCACTTTTTTTTTTAATTTAATCAATTGTATATCGATATATTTTCATCGATTTTATTTTTATTCACTGATGACACGATTGTGATTAAACTTCGTTGATGTAATCACTTGTGGTGACATGTTTATTACATTTTTATTCATTAGTGACATTTATGATTACACATTTACACTTCATTGATCTCAATCATTTATAATGACATTGTTTGTTGATGATATCTTTTTATTGATGACTTTTATTCATTGATGACATAATTTTAAGTACAATTAATTGATCTCGATCATTTGTGACATATTTTTATAAAATTGATGACATTAAAGTACAAAATGTGGAATCAAAACAGTGTCACCAAACAAGAAATTTAACCAAACGAAGAACAACACCAAGATGCACAATTTCAATGGGAGGATTGCGTTCTGCGGAGTGGATGACCATATGAAAAATTCATTCTCAAGCCCACATAAAACAGGGTTCCAATTTTTATTCTAGTAATTAACCATACAAACAACCGTACAAATCGTCACTTTAACAACCATCTTTGCTACACCCAAATATCACCTGACATTAGCAATGCAAAGTGATTGCATTTCAATGGAGATCCAAGCAAAGTGATTTCACGACAGGAGGTGAGACCATATAACTAACATAATTCACATCTACATACAAGAGTATTGATACAAATGCCTCTTATTTAACAACTATCTTCACTCGTTGAGTGCGTCATTGATAGAACGAGCAAAGAGTTCTAATCTGATAGAAAAATGCAATTCTGGGATTTATATGCAGTAACTTGGAGATCAATAAGAAATTGAACCAAATTCCTGGCTCCAATATTGAAGATTGAGATTACGAAAATCACATAATTATACACCAATGGCTCGAAAGGTAAGTGTGATCTACCTTCGCACCCCCGATGCTCCTAATCTTGCTGTCAGCAGCAGGACTATGTACTCTTAGAAATTCTACTGACAGATTAAAAGCACTACCATCTGCGAATCCCACCTCTACTTGAAAAGAAGAGGGTCAAAGTTCACATCAACCTCATTGATAGCACCATAACAAATTGAACTAAACAGACAACAGTATCAGATACAGGTTAAAGCTTGTTCTTTCCTAGTTTTGAAACCTGTTGTGTCTATAAGAAGACTAAAATACAAGCAGTGAAGGCAGGATCTCATTAAGGACGCGTTTATTTTCCAGCTCTAACAAATCCAAGAAGGCACCTTAACCTCAATTCAACATCTTCATTTCACCAGTTAATGAATTCCTAGATGCAAATACAAGCAGTGAATAATAACTCAAATCTAGCATGAGATGAAATGATCTACGGTAATTGAAGGTGGGAGGGTGAATTCAAACAACGAAACTGAACTAATTCCATTTATCAAAAGCGAATTACAGTGTTTGACACACTTTCTACATTTACAAATTACAAAGCCAGGAACATCCTCGTATGAACTAACCAACCATGCCGACAAAAAGTGCTTTGATAGATATTCTGGTAAATTCGCCTGCAAATGAGAGGGTAAAATGCTAAAAATGTTTAAGACATGAAAAAACAATCATTTTAACAACATTAACAGTTAGATGGTCGGTCGACAACCATCGAAAGAAGCACCATCTTTAATGCATTCAAAGGAACATAGCAGCAGCTACACGCGAGTTTGGAGGCAATACCTAGTACCTAGAATATGCGAAAAAACAAAGCAAAACACCACTAAACGTGCATCAGTAATCAAACCCAAAACTTTCCAACTAATTCTTGTGTTTCTACTCCAATTCACATTCAATGTCATAGTGAAGCAAGTTTTTGGATTGGCACCAGAAGAGCCACAAACAACTTTTAGCCAAGAGAAGGAAACACACAAAGCACAAACTCACACAAAAAGCTAGAGAACAAAAATCCAAGAGACAAAGGTATGACAAGGCCATTGCTATAGGCCCTTTACTATATAATCTTCTACATCTTCGGGATAATCCCTTATTTATACCCCTGAGTTCTATTCATATCTCCATAGCAAGTGTCTTTAATCTATCTCCATCACAAAAACCTAATAGAATGTTTTTTTTATCACTACAGGACACTTAATATTCAATAAATTAAGAACAAAAGATGCTACTGCACTTGATTCATCAAAGTGCATACATTCCCATCAATACTTCATTAATTTGGTATGAACCTGTGACTTGCCAAAATAAACAAAGTATTTATACATGTATATAGCAACACTAACCTCCACAAGCCAATCAATTAAGATTCTTCTCCTGCTTGATTAGTAGCTCTAAAGTTGATCTCATTCATAGTTTTAGATGCTCGTCTCCAAATACTCGTCTCCAAGCTGAAAACACACAAATACTCGTCTCCAAGCTGAAAACAATAGCCTCTAAAGCTACTCCATTCGGGGCTAAAAGGGTAAATTCAAGGAGGAAGCTACTCCAAACGGATCAAAATTGACTAGATCATATAACCATAGATGCTATATATATGTCAGTTTTAGATGCAATGTGAAATTTGATCAAATTTGATGACAGGACCACCAACGACAGTTTAAAAGTCCAATTCATGCAATTGCTTAGAGTTCCATTGATCAATCTACGAAATCTTATTGGAAATGCAGATACAGCACATGAATGGAGCAAAAAAGAAGAGCAAAAATAAATGAGAGATGAAGGACATCAGTACCAATTCGAGGAGAGCTTCTCGTATGCATCTTTCACTTCCTCGATGGGGCAACCTCTGTTGATGCCAAGAACTATAAAACTGAGCGGATGAGAATCATTAAGCAGCATCAGCAGAAGCACGAATAAGCATAATCGAATCAAAATACTCAGCTAGTAATCAATAAATAAAAAACCAAAATTGTTCAGGCTAAGCAAGAAATCAATCAGCTAATAATCAACCAATATTGGTCAGGCCACCTCTTACTCAGCTAATAATCAACCAAAATTGTTTAAGCTAAGCAAGGGAGGAGCAGATTAGGGTTTTAGAAATCCTCTATAGCGTTTGAGAAATCGAAGGGAGGAGCAGCAACATACAATCTAATGACAACGGCGGAGCGGAGAGTTGATGGCAGCAGCAGCACGAATGACCATTGGAGAAGAGATGAACGACGTTTGGGGAAGAGAGTCTCAAGGAGTCGGATTCCTCTTCAATTTGTCTATGCCAAAGTGTCGGAATCGGCCTTCGATTTAGGGTTTTCACAGATCTACAATGTAGGGGTTATGTTTAGGAAGATGATGGTGGAGGGGAGGATGGCTGAGGAGAGGATGTCGGCGAAGTGGATGGCGGCGACGAATGGAGGCGAAGACGATGACCCCGAAGTGAGGAGATGACGAGGATGACCAATTGCGAAGGGGATGGTGGTGAAGAGAGGAGATGGAAGAGGAATCAGCAAAGGAGGAGGGCCCGGTGAGGGAGGCGACCGGGTGAGGAGACGGTGATGGAGCCGCTGCCGGAAAAGGAAGGATGAATCGTCAGCCAGAGGAATCGCGTGAGGGAGAAGGAAAGAGGGTCTAATGGGGGTATAAGATTTTTAAGAATGGTTAGAACGGCTAAAAAAATATTTAAAGTAGTTAATGACCTAATGAAAAGCTCGTAGATGTTCAAAAGAGCAAATTTTCTCTTAAAATAATCAATCTATATCTATATAAATTCTTAAAACAGAAGAGTTTGCGACTACGTGTCACATCCACCTTAATTCCCTCATTTTAAACCAATCATTTTTTTCCTTTTCCTTTTTTTTTAAAAAAAAAATTCAATTGATTTTCATCTTTAAAATAATCATTTATATTCTATATAAACTCTTAAAACAGAAGAGTTTGCGCCTACGTGTCACAACCACCTTAATTCCCTCATTTTCAACCAATCATTTTTTTCCTTTTCCTTTTTTTTTAAAAAAAATTCAATTGATTTTCATCTTTAAAATAATCATCTATATCTATATAAACTCTTAAAATAGAAGAGTTTGCGCCTACGTGTCATATCCACCTTAATTCCCTCATTTTAAACCAATCATTTTTTTCCTTTTCCTTTTTTTAAAAAAATTCAATTGATTTTCATCTTTAAAATAATCAATCTATATAAACTGTTAAAACAGAAGAGTTTGCGCCTACGTGTCACATCCACCTTAATTACCTCATTTTCAACCAATCATTTTTTCCTTTTCCTTTTTTTTTAAAAAAAAATTTTCAGTTGATTTTCATCTTTAAAATAATCATCTATATAAACTCTTAAAACAGAAGAGTTTGCGCCTACATGTCACATCCACTTTAATCTATATCTATATAAACTCTTAAAACAGAAGAGTTTGCGCCTACGTGTCACATCCACCTCAATTCCCTCATTTTCATCCAATCATTTTTTTTCTTTTCCTTTTTTAAAAAAAAATAATTGATTTTCATCTTTAAAATAATCAATGGGTTTAATTCAAAATATTAAATTAATATAAACATATGTCTATTTGTAAATCTTCATATACTATCACAATGGAGTCCATCTTGATTGTGCTTATTGTATTATATCTTACTCTTATAAGTTTGTTTTATAAGTCTAATTCAAAATATTTATTTAATATTTATTTAGTTATATAATATTAATTTATTTCAGTTTTAAAATTTTATTTTTTAAAAATTGCGCCATGGTGCGGGAATTATACTAGTACATCTTTATTTCAAAACAATTAATTGTAAAATGTACCAATTTTTCAAATCAGTTTTTCAATTTCAAATATTTTTGCCCACCCCTACTGAGCCAAAATAGAGACGGAAAGGACGGGGTTAATTGCCTATTTAAATTCAAATAGAATTATTGCATTTTGCTAATTGAAATTGCAATTAATTGAAATGACAATTAACTATATATGCCCACCCCTATGGCTCACCCTTGTGGTAGCCTTTTACGATATTGTTATCACCCTTGAGAGTTCGGGATGGTTTTGAGACTTTGAATGGGTAGTGATTCGGTTAGGGTTTGGGCTTGCGGATTGGTGTGTTGTTTTGTTCTTATTGTGCTGCAGTTTTCATGTGAACGGTGGTTGATTTGCCAATTGTCATGCTCGTAGACATCGTTGGAAATGCGATCAACATCTGAAGGCTTTTTGGAATCCATAATATGAGGTGTCCGATAGTGATATCCCAGAGTTCTCTGTGTGCGTCTTCCTTTTGGCCAGTCGGTTTGTCTGTTTCGCTTACTTGTAGTTTTCAATGTAGGATAGCCCGTGCGTTTAGTTTTTGCAATTTCTTTATGTTATTTGCTTCAATCATTTGCTTTCGTTATTTGCTTTCGGGTGTGCATGATGGTTAGTCCTTCTACCAGCGTGTCTGATCTCTCAGTTTTTTCAGACTTGTTTGGAGAACTCAATTCCTTTCCTGATATAAAAAAAAAATCAATTGATTATTTTTTTCTTTTTAGAAAAGTCACTTAAAAGCATGGTTTTATCTGTCGAGACTGGAATGGGACACCAACTAAACTTTGATGGATCTTCTATATCGAGTACTAAGAGCTCTACGGGCTTTATTTGTCGAGACTGAAATGGAACACCAATCTACTTGGATGGGCAACCCATGTATGGTCTTTCTCCTATCATGGGTGAAGTCATTGCCTTAAGACAAGGGATAGAGAAAGCCAAAGACTTAAAAATATCGAACTTAATCATTGATGGTGACTCCAAGATAATCATTGACGCTCTTCCGACAAACAATAAGTGTCCATGGAAAATAGAGCTTGTAATGGCGGACATTAGGACCCTACTTAGGGAAATTAAAAATGTTAAAATTTCTCATATTTCCCGCATTGGTAACCGGATCGCGGATAAAGTTGCACACATTTGCTACTCTACTAGGGGAACTAATCTATAAACTCACTCGGGTCTTCTAAACCTCGGATGTGTTCGGGTAGGGACGCCGCCTCACCTGAATGGCTGAATCATTACCTAATCACAAAAAAAAAAAAAAAAAAAAAACCTTAAAAGCAGGGTTGGGATTGCCTGCCAAATTTAATTTCTGAAACCCAAGCAGCCTATTGGCTCTCGTTAGGCGGCAACGTCTTCTACGCTAACGTACGCCGTATCCGCACTTGGCAGTGCGCCACCCTGGAGCTTTGAATCAAACGTGTCCCACCCCCATGGCGCTGCTCCTGACGTGGGTCACAGAGTGAAAAAGGTGCGCATTCACGTACGGTGCGCCGTTTAGTGCCACTCACAAAATTTATCTATTTATATTTTAAATTACATATAATTGTTTCTTTTGCTTCTTCTCTCTCCCTAACGTCCCCCTGAACGACTTATTAAACTATTATCCCAATTCCTCCCTCCTCTATCGCTTCCTCTTAATTTTCTCCCCTCGGAATACCATCTTTTCAACCTCTCCGAGGATCTCTCAACAGGTTGCATCTCCACCGCTAGATACCTGGTAAATTCACGCTTCTATCTCTCCGTGTTAACAGTGCGTGTCTGCAACATTTTTTTTATTGCCTTGACCTTCTCCGACTGATTTGAAATTGCTCGGAATACCGCTTTTGGAGCTCGTTTATGGCGGTTTCACGGTTCTTTGGCTATTCGTAGATGTAGCGGCGCTCGCAAATGGATCTGATCATTTGCTGCTGTTAATTTGATCCGTTCAAGTAAAAGAAGTGATATATTATGCTGCTAATATTGTTTTCTTCCCTTCTGTTGATTCTTTTTCTTCTTCTTGTTTGATCAGGTATTCTCGTTTAGGTTTTTGAATTGGTCTCGAGGTGGAAGCTAGGTGAAGTTTCAGATTATCTGTTCATCGATCACTTCTATTTTTTGCGGCTTCGAAGCTCAACTCGCCGGTCAGTCTTCTTGTGAAGGTGTTTTTAGAGGAAACTGCCGCCTTTCTCTGATATTTCGCCAGGTGTAAATTCATTGTGGTGTAGTTTTCCGGTCAAATTCGGATTTCTTTGCCGGCGCAAAAGTCAAAGGCGTTCAGCCGTTTGAGCGCGTAATCAGTTCTCCGTTTTGTTGTGGTTGGAACTGTTAATCCCGTGAAACTCGTGAAAATGCCTCACCGAACCACCTACTTTTTCCCGAGGCAGTTTCCTGGCGACTACCGGGGCCTGGAAAAGCCATCTTTTCCCACTGTCGCAGATCACGAGAAGAAGCCAATTTCTACCACCACTCCCACTGCCAAGGATGAAAAGTTCGAAAACGATCTCAAAAATCCCTTTCGGCCGTCGACAGATTTCTTCAAAATCTCAACCGTCGCATCAGATGGTTTCCGTACTGGAACGTATCACGAGAAGAGCAAGGAGGGCTTCCAAGCCCAAGGCAACGCTCAATCCTTGGCTTCTCTTTACAACTGGCTCGCCGGCCACAAGAAGGTTCTCGACAAATCCATCCACGCCAAGCCGTCATCGAAGTTAATCGAGGATGAATACGAGCTCCTCCTTCCTCCGGAGTCGGTTCCGGCCGAGTTACCGGCGCCGCCCTCTCCTGCTCCCTCGCCTCCAACCCCGCCGCCGACGGAACCGGAGATTGTGGCCGTCAAGGAGGCGAATCAGTACGACCAGCTGTCAGACTTGTCAGTGGCTAGGTTTTCGAGGATGGATCACAGCTTCGATAGGACGGTGTCGCTGCCGAGATTATCGAGTGGGAGCAGCGCTAGCTACGGTGGGAGCTTCTTCTCCGGGACGACGGTGGACGGAACTGAGATAAAGGAGTCGCAGGCGAGATTGCAGGGTTCCACCACACGGAACGGCGAGGAAGAGGAGTTTGCTGGAGGTGGAGACGATAGAGGAGGTGGCGGTAGCACGCCTGATGATCCGAGTCTGGCGCAAAGCGCACGAGAGAGTTACTATTTGCAGATGATGCTGGCTAGGCGGCTTTCTATCCAGGCATCGCTTGGTGGTGAGCCCACCATGCTTTTATCAGAGCTTGGGGCTTTCGGAGACCTTAATCTGTTCACTGATGCTGAAACCGTGTCTTACCGTCTCTGGGTACGTTTCACGAACTTGTCTGGTACTTTCCTGTTTTTGACTTACTTGGTAGGGTACGTCTGATGGACATATCAATTGAACACATCAACATTAAATGAAATTTGACTTGAATCTTCCTTCAGCCTCTTACCCAATGGACAAGATCCTTCAGCTCCTTACCCTTTTCAGCTGGAGGTGGAAGGTGGGGTACTCCTTAATTACATCAGTTGACATCCATATGCAAAATAGGGCTATAGGAGTAGCTTTCATATTTCTCCAAAGTGAAATTTGCTTTTGTATGCTGAATGAGACACCAATTTGGTGTGCTTGGACCACTATTTCAGCTCCTTGTTATTCCAAGGATTTTCTGATTTGTGTAAAATGCACTCTGGGGGATTTTTTTAAAAATTATTTTTTGTAAATTTAAGTGGATTGGGAACGTTATACTTGCTCATAGTTATCATGTTTGATGATGGAATGCGGTGTTAATTTACTTGCAGGTTAGTGGTTCGCTCTCTTATGGGGACAAGATATCAGATGGGTTCTATAACATATTAGGTATGAATCCTTATATGTGGGTGACGTGTAATGAACCGGAGGATGGTAAACGGATGCCATCTTTAATGTCGCTGAAAGAGGTTTCACCAATTGATTCCTCAATGGAAGTGATTCTTGTTGATAAACAAGGTGATTCTCGACTTCAGGAGCTAGTTTCCAAAGCACAAGAACTATCAAGTGCTTCAGAGAATGCGGTTGTCCTGGTAGAGGAACTTGGGAAACTGGTTGCCATTTCTATGGGGTAGGTCATATGTATCTCATTTCTAAGCTGAAACTTCATATATGATTAATGTATACTCTGTATCTAAGATTCTACCTTTCTTGGTATCAAAGGGGTTCATTCCCTGTTGAACAAGGTGATCTGCACTTGAGATGGAAGCTGGTCAGTAACAGATTGAAGGATTATCATAAATGTGTAGTAGTGCCCATTGGTGGCCTTTCTTCAGGACTTTGCAGACATCGTGCCATTCTTTTTAAGGTAAGTTGTCTACTTTTGCTGAAAGCCTTTAACTATCGCATTTGCTTTGCATATCTACTATAAATGTTTGATTTTTATTTTTTAACTGTCAAAATTGTTTGTGCAGAAACTGGCAGACTACATTGGATTGCCATGTCGAATAGCTCCCGGTTGCAGGTATTGTGTAGCTGACCATAGGTCCTCTTGCCTTGTCAAAATTGAAGACAACATGCAGTTATCAAGGTTTGGCATTGGCATATTTGAGACTGTGCTTACTCTTCTGGACCACAGAATATACTGATGTAAAAGTGCATCCTCCAAAATTGAAATCCTCATGCCTAAATTTATTGACAGGGAGTATGTTGTGGATCTAGTTGGAGAACCTGGTAATCTCCATGGTCCAGATGCCTCCATCAATGGAGGTCTACTCTCATCAATACCGTCGCCCTTTCAGATCTCTCAGTCAAAAGAAAACCAGCAACACTTCCAGTTACACAATCAAAAGAGCAGATGGTCTCATCCTCAATACCCTGGTAATATACTATGTTGGCTCTGTACTCTTCATAACTCAAGAGGAATGATGTTGTCGGTAGATTCAGATTTAAAATGCTGACTCCCTAATAGTAATTAAATATCTGATTGGTGACTGAAATCGTTAGCAGTTGTTGAATTTTGAAAATAATCCTGTGTTGTGTGAATCAGCCGGGGATAAAGCTATCTTCTTGGCCCAAGTAGCTGACCATAGATTTGGTGCATGGTGTTGCTGCTTCCTTGTGCCCTACCGCCCTTAGAAATAAAGATCATAATACCTATTGTGTTTCTCCTGTTAATTTTATAGATTTGGTGCTTCCTTGTCCCCTACCGACCATAGATTTTATGCATATGTGTAATCTCTGTACTTCGGTCTCTTTTTCCTATATCCTATTGTGTTTCTCCTGTTAATTTTATAAATGGCACAGCAAAAATGACCGTTCTGACTTGTAGAATGGTCTGAATCCTGTATCTGAAAGCTACACTAAATGATCATATGGTTCTAGTTGTTATTCATCTTGATATTGTATGGCATGATTGATATACCACTTTTTTTTTACGCTGCCTACAAATGTCTGTTGATCTAGAGTGAGATGCTGCTCAATTGGTTTATCGTGGGTTAGTTTATTTTCTGGTCAACAGGAAATAAGAGCCTTAAGCTTCCAATTAATCAGTGGCATTCATGCAGTCGGGATACTTACATCAGATGCAAGAATCTATATATTTATTTCTGGTGCTGCATTCACTTTGGTTTTGATCATATATGATTTTTCTACTTTTAAAGATGCATGCTTATATCGAAGTGAATTGTCTTGTGCAGGAAGAAGTAAAATTGGTCATTGTAATCCTGAATCATTCAAGAACAGAAAAGAATTCATCTGCACTTCTCTTCAGCAATGTCATAGAGGACAGGAACCCCATAAGGGAACTTTGCTTCACGAGAGTTCCGATTCTGTTGCTCTTACCTCTCGGTCTGGGGGATCATCCATACAAGAGTATCCTCGTCGTGAAATAGAAGACAGCTCTCATAGCGAAGTTTCTCTTGTAAAGCAGCAAAACCATCCTGCTTCATCCTTGCCGAGATACCTGCATCTTGAACCTTCCCTTGCAATGGACTGGCTGGAAATATCTTGGGATGATTTGCATCTGAAGGAGCGTGTTGGGGCTGGTAATATTCCTTTGGTTTTTTTTCCAATCCTTTTAGCTGATGACCCCAGGCTTGATATGTCCAGCAGGTAATCAGATATGTTGTTTGTTGCTGCTTCCAGGTTCTTTTGGGACAGTGCATCGTGCTGAATGGCATGGATCGGTCAGTACCTCATTTGTTTTAACAAGTCACATATAGCTTTGACATTGTCTCGATAAATTGAAGTGTCCCAAAATCACTGTGATTGCAGCTTTTCCAATTGACAACTTGGGGATATATAGTCAGTTGAATTTATGGAACTGTTGGAGAGGTTTTCCTTATAGCACATTTAAATCATTTTTAACTGTCTACAAACAGTAACTGAACTATTCGCTGAACTGTCAACACTGCATTGGGGATCCTCAGCGGAAGCTTACCGCAAGTGTTTTGACCAATCATGTCTTCATTATCCCTTGGTTGTTTGCTCCTACAATTATCTTTTGTTGCACTTTGCAGGATGTTGCAGTTAAAGTTGTGACTGTTCAAGATTTTCGTGACGAGCAGCTGAAGGATTTTTTGAGAGAGGTATGATATGCCTAATCTGGTGACTTGCTCTGTTGTTGTTATTATTATTATTATTATTATTTTGCAGGAAGTTAAAGGAATATAAGCATAGTGCATGTACAAGTGACTAAATTCTTGCTATGTATCGGACATAAATTTTTTCTATATATATATATTTTTTCTTTTTACTGGCAAAAATATAGAGCAAACATTTGCAAAAATTGTCCAGGAACGAACTGGCCTGACACATCAAACAAATCAGTTATGTTGCTCCTGAAGGAAGTCAATCCTTTCTTTCCCATACTGCAAGTCATTTAGTCATGCTTCTTGTATCACTATCAAAGTGCATACTCCTCGTTACTCCGTATTGCTTATGCTTTCTCTGTTAAGACGGATTTTTAAATCCTGTATTACAGTCTGACCGTTCTTTTAGACAAGTTAATAAGAAAAACAGTTATGGGGAATTCTAATATGCATGGTCTCCACGTTAGTGTTTAAATCTATCAAAGTACATGTAACTTACGAGTGTTCTGATCTTTCTTTTGAAGGTTGCGATCATGAAACGTGTCCGTCATCCAAATGTGGTCCTCTTTATGGGTGCTGTGACCCAACGTCCTCATCTCTCAATAGTAACAGAATACTTGCCTCGGTGAGGAAGTGATAAAATCCAATTGATATTGAGTCTACTAGCTCAAAACGGTAAAACTAATTGCATGCTTTGAACTTTGTCAATCAGGGGTAGTCTATACCGTCTTATTCACAGGCCTGCTGCTGGGGAAGTGCTGGATCAGCGAAGGCGACTCCGCATGGCATTGGATGTGGTTAGTATGTGCATCATAGTTGGTTAATTTTGTTGCATTAAAAAAAATTATGCTCTCAACTGATCCTTTGCATTGGTTGTAGGCCAAGGGCATAAACTACTTGCATTGTCTTAGCCCTCCTGTAGTGCACTGGGATCTGAAATCTCCCAATCTGTTGGTTGACAAAAATTGGACAGTGAAGGTTTTTGAACCACCTCTTATCTATATCAAAGTTTTTCTCATAACTCAGCTATCAACTAATTTCATCGGCTTTTTAGGTGTGTGATTTTGGTTTGTCAAGATTCAAAGCAAATACTTTCATCTCATCGAAGTCTGTTGCTGGAACAGTAAGCCTTCTCAACTCTATAGTTATGTTCCTTTTGTTTGCCTCTTTTTTTTGGTGAAAGAAGAGAGTCAGCAAATCATTCAATACAATGATAAACTAAAGCAACCCAAAAGTGGGGAATCTAAAGACAAGCAATGGAAAAGTGAAGGTGAGGTTGGTTAGAAAATCAGCCCTTTTATTCCCTCATGTAAAATGTATGACAAACTCGGACTACCCAGTCCCTCTTAAAAAGCCCTGGCGTTGGGATACCAGGCTCTAGAGAGGGAACTCCCTCATCAATGCGATGACTCAAGAGGTTAATCACCACCTGTGAGTCCGGCCACAGGGCCTGTGCTACCACTGGGGGCACCTCAAAAGATTCATTTTGGTGAAATACGGAGAATAATGTATGCGAAGTACACAGGAATGCTGATGGTTGGAGGATTGGAGCAAGTAGTTGCTGCCTAGTTAAAATGTCCACTTTTTATGTAGACTTGCCAATTAATCATAATTTCATAAAGGAATTCAGGGAATTGTTATTTGTAAATCTCCCTTGTTAAATGTATGAAATTTATTTAAAAATCAACCTCTTTAATCCTTGCACGAACTTACTGTGGAATCATCTAGGGCAACCGTAACCACTGAAGCTGATTTCTTCTATCAGTGTCCTGCAGGTTAAACAGTCAGCTTCACTTTATGCACAATCCTTTTAAATGTGTAATTTATTTAATTTTCATTTCAGCCTGAGTGGATGGCTCCTGAATTTCTTCGCGGAGAGCCGTCAAATGAGAAATCTGACGTGTACAGTTTTGGGGTGATCTTGTGGGAGCTTGTCACCATGCAACAGCCTTGGAGCGGACTCAGTCCTGCTCAGGTAGCTTAATCACCAAATATTTAGAGTGACCTTTTCGCATTGCTGTCATCTATATCTTAAATCATTCAGAAACATCCTACTTTTTCTTATCTCAATGTGATTGATATATAATACGGACCGTCACATCTTAGGTTGTTGGAGCAGTTGCTTTCCAGAATCGGAGGCTTGCCATTCCAGCAAACACCTCGCCAATGCTGGCATCTCTAATGGAAGCTTGCTGGCAAGAGTAAGTTTTGTTCGCCGCTGATCACTTGATTCTGCCTCTTGCTGATTAAAAAAAAAATTTAACTGCTTTGATGACCCAAGAGTTACTTTGCAGAGAGAGATCATCTCGCTTCAAGTAGTGCAGTTGCTTTTAAAAATTCCATCTTGCAATGCTCTCTTATTGATATCTTATTTTTCCTTTTCAGTGACCCCAGTCAGAGGCCCGCTTTTAGAAGCATTGTCGACACACTGAAAAAGTTGCTCAAGTCTCCATCCCAGCTCATACAAATGGGTGGGTGATTCGTCGTTGGAACTTGGGGGCTTCTCAAAATAAATGCTTGGAGCTGGCTAATTTTTTTGAGATTCAGCTAACTTCATGCTTACCATTTCGTTTAATGAGTACCACCAGTTCGTTACTCTCCGGAAATTGTAAATCGTTCTGGCCGAGCTGGGAATAGTTAGTGTAACTGGCCAGTAGGCACAAGGGAAATAAGGAAATCCCAAAGCATCAGCAAATTCTGTACTCCAGTCTCCGACACAGCCCCAGGTATTATGTTACTACTTACCAGATCTTTTTATTTATTTATTTACGATTAGGGAAGACGTAGGCCCCGTAGTATTTGTTCTCTGTTACGAATCCAAAATATTTCTAGAAGGATTCGTTTTCGAACCCTTGTCGTATGGACAATGTGATGTGCTTTCTTGTATCTTGATTGGAATCTTCGGTATCAATGCTCGGCAATACCATGGAGTGACCTCATTTGTTGTAATATGTGTATATATAGCATCTACTTGAAACAAGCCAGCTTTTCATGGTTCGTGGTAGGGATTTGAGTTATTTTGGCTCATTACATAGCGTTATTCATCTGACTAGTTGACTGCTAAAACTATTATTCCTTTCCCAATTTTGTAAAATAGTCAAAATGGAGCCGAGTCCTTTTTTTTTTTATAACTAGTTGGTTATGTGCTATGTTACACGGAAACGGAAACTGGAAGGGAAACGGAAACGGGGAAACGACAATCCAAATTTGGTAGGAAACGGAAACGCCGAGGAAACGGCAATATGAATTATATGTTCATTTAAAGGTCTAAATAAGAGCAATAAATATATCATCAAGTGATACACATTGAATGCATCATTAAGGCTACAAATTAAAATGTTCAATACCGTGATAAACAGAGTCCTTACTCGTTAAAAGAAATCAATACATACATGTAAAATATATTAAATGTCTTACAAACCAACAGAATAAAGTAACTTAGTTTTAAAATAACAACATAATCAAGAACATCACAAAGTAATCAATCCAACATCAATCTTCTAGTTAGCTAACTCTTCCTTAAGTTCTGGCTTATCAAGAGAAAGTTCTATAACTGAGGGTTTACCGAAGAGAGCTTAGAGGGAGAGAGCACTGAGCAAGTGAGAGGAGGGAGGACAGAAAATGGAGGAGAAGTAGGAGGCAAGGATAGAAAGAAACGGGAGTTTCAGACCGGAAGAAGGGGGAGTATGATTTAGGGTTTGATTTTGTTTACTATAAAATTAGTGGAAACGCCATCTGGCAAGTAAAAAACGTGGAGCGGAAACGGTCAAAGTTTCTGACTTTTTTGGTCAACGAAACGGTCAAAGTTTCTGACCTCTTAGAAACGTTTCTGAGGTGTTTCCTCGGAGTTTCGGAGTTTCTTCATTTGCAGAAATGTGAAACCGCTATGAAATGAAGTTTCGGGGTATCATAGGTTATGTGTGGCTTCGCACACAAGCTAATGAATTTTTGCTAGTATTTTGAATATGGATTTTCTATGTTATGCCAAATAAGAAATGAAACTGGAAAATATTTTTCTTAGGTATATCTAGTTTAACCATTTTTAAAATAGGTTATGGGGTTCACCCAATTTTTTTTAGGTTTTTTTTTTTATAGAATATCATTATTATATGTCTTTAAGGTACACAATAGATAAACCTATTCAAGGTACACAATAGATAAACATTTTTTAATATACTTCATACGTATTAAAAATATATGTTGATAAGCCATAATTTTAAATTGAGAACCCAATGATAGACCAGGCACGTTGAAGGGGAGATCTTCAAGTTGAAAGCTAGGGTGTTTGGTTTAGGAAGGTTTGAAGTTGCACAATTTATCCTTTTTTTTTTGTTTTTTTTATTTGTCTTTATTTATTGTGTTTGTTTGTTTATCTTTTTTAGATTATTCGAAAATAGTTTATAAACATTTCTTCTCGTTTATAACTTGTTAAATAATAGCTATATCCAAGTATATAAGGCTACAATTTAACCATCGTTAATTTTATTGTCACTACTTTGTAACTCTTTTAAAATATAGGTTTTTACTTTCAGATTCAGTTTAAGAAGAAATTATAGGGTTAAAATAACTTGATCAAATTTCTGTAGTTTAATGAAATATAAGGTTATAAACTTATAATTGTTTCATTTAAAATCACCTATAGACTATAGATAGAAATTTAAACTTATGAGAGTTTTTTTTTTAATATAAATAAAGTAGGGTTAAATATTCTAATTATTGTAAATTACGGATAGAAAACAAATAAAAATAAAAATAGGCCTACGTCCACGTTTGCATTGATGTTACTGGGCTTTGCAATAGGCTTGTAGGAGTTGTATAGCCCAAGAGCACAACAAATAAAAAAGAAAGAAAAAAACCGAGTGATGTGATGCATAGATAGGATGAAGGCGGTGGAGAAAGAAAAGGGATAGGAGAAAGTGTCGTGGCAATTTTGTAAATTTTAACAAAATTGCAGGCAAAGAATTATGGCACTGTTCATGGAGAAACTCTCGCTTTTATCTAGACTAGGTCATTAACCGCGCGCAAATGCGCGCAGTGTTGTCATCTTGTAGATAATCCCGATGCACTTTCAATCAATCAAACAATTTCATAAGTTTAACGGGCAAATATGTACAATAATGTTTCACTATAGTCTTAAAGTAATTAATAAAAGAAATACAACCTAAAATATTTGCAACTCCACATGCTATATCGAAATCTCGTAGCTAGTAAACAAAAAGATTCATTATGAAACAACACCAAGCTCTTTTGCTCTTTCCACTGATTTCACTGCAATACAAAATGCAAATCAACCAAAAAAAAACTGAGGAAGGATTATTAGAACTTTCATAAAAAAAAAAGACTTTAATTGCAGGCAATGCAAATTAAATTTTAATTTGCTTATAAAAAATTGTATTTAAACTGCTAAAAAAACTTCATGCCCATACTAAGATAATTTAAACAACCCAAAAACCTAAAGAGAGAGGGGCTAGAGATGATATACCGGGGAGGATGAACAATGCAAGGCATCACTGAGGTGGGGTGGGCATCACCATATGGAGAAAGGGTTTTTAGTAAAATCTTTATATTCTTGTTTAAAATGAAGAGTTGTTATATTCTGATCATAAAAAAATCTTTCTTATGTAACTTACAATGTAGAAAAGTATATAACAAAACAACAATAATAACTTGAAATCCATATGAATATCACTTACAAACATGAGCAGTGCTTGTTTATGGAAACCATGAGCGTCGCATCTCAATCAGAGCGAGTTATGACTGGAATTAGATCAGGAAGGCCAAGAGTTTATATTTTTAAATGTAGCATGTTTCCTGCAAAAAAAAAGACACATCATTAACTCAGTATATTAAGAACAGATCGTGTATTTTGATCTGAACTCAACAACATTTTTTATGTATCATGTTTTGGATCTAAAATAAACACACTATCGGCGATGATTCTGAATGAACGTATCCATTTTAGCCTCAATTAAAACCATCTTCAAATAAATTCCATTAAGCAATGAAGTAGCATGAAACAAATCACCTAAAATCCACGGCCTCTTATAGTAGAACCACCTGAAATAGATGGCTTCTCAAGTCCAGAATATCCGGGTCCACTGAACACAGCATTTTGTAGTAAAGTTTCTTGCACAGGCCTCATTGGTGGCCCACTTTGCATGCCACCTAAGGGTTGTGAGCTAGTAGATGGAAGAGGATTTTCTACAGAATGTACAACAATCAGATTGTTCTGTGGACCTCCTGCAGGTGCTAACTGCTAACTTTGGTGGCTACCTTGGACTGATTTCTGTAAGAGTGGAATTGATGTCTGCCGAATATTTGGCATCTGCAACTGAACTCATTCAAGAAGCAACATAACCATCTTTACATCAAACATGAATAAGGGAAAAAAGATTAGGTCACGAAAAAAATTAAGGTTCTAAAACAAACCATTTAAGGGGTCACCATCCCTAGCATTATTTGCGCCTATAAGTCTGTAAGCAAGTAGAAAGCAGAAGGAAGATTAAATTCAGTCTGTTACACAAAGGAATACTCAGTTGGCATGGAAAGAAAGCATTAGAGAAGTTCCAATGTAAAGAAAAAAAGGTACAAATCAGAAGGTGAAAATTTATTTTTATTTTGAAAAAACAGAAGGAAGATTTATTAAATGCAAAAAGAATGCCTAGAAGGTAAATTTTAACAAATGAAGAAAATGGAAGATTGGCTAACTATTAGGCATGCATCCCCAACCTAAGGACATGAATCGGTAGATGTGAGGTGATTTTTCATAAAGAATCAAGAGTTTTTTCGCAATATAAGCGATCTGTTCAAAAGAAAGATTTCCATTTCCCTCAGTTTCACACGATAGTATTCTATGATATGTTGTTGTCATCAACAACAACAAAAAGTAGATCATATATGAGCCAAACATGAACCAATTTACCTTTGGAAATTGACTGATTTGAGACCAGGCAGATATCCTTCTCGGCATAACCCATCGAACGTGCAACCTTCTTGAATGAATGGAACTTCTTCTCGGGAATATAAACATTTTCCTGGTACACCTGTTTATTTGATATTTTATACATCTCTTAGCAGCTCAATTTCAGCAAAAGAAGAAGTTACTTCCATCACCAATCTCAAAACATGATTTAACATAGTCAACCCTGATCACATTTGAATCTTTAACACTAATTCAATGCAGGCAGAAAAATCGTATGTTCAATGTTGTACCCACCTCATCTGCCAAAAGAACAAGGCCTTCACGTTTGCAGAATTCAGCGATTTGTCTCTGATTTTCCTCATTCAGAACCTAACATCACAAACAAAGACCATTCAAACAAGTTTCCAAAAAAAATAATGAATTTCTCACGAATATGGTGAATTGGAGAGGGTGTGGAATGCATATATTCCATTAAGAGATTATGAATGAGCATCAGGGGTTGCTTACTTGTCCAATCGGGTTGCCAGGATTGATCACAGCCAAGGCCCTGACAGTTATACCCTTTGACCTGGAATCATTTAATTGGCGTTGAAGTTCAGAAATTTCTACTCCCCAACCATTAGGTTCATCAAGGTAGTAAGGTACCTGCAAAGTCATGGGATCAATCTTTAAACTCTACCCAACTAACCTCTCGGAAGAAAGTGATTGGCTGCTGACCAAGGAACTGAGGATTTCCAATGTTGCAGTAAAGTATCTACAAAAATCATACACGATTAAACGAACTTGCTTACCAAAATCCACACATAATACGACAAAGATATTGGGCTGGAAATAATTGATTTGAATCAAAGAAATGAACAACTTCAGTGACGAGAAAATGCATCAAAGAACACCCAATTGCAATAGAGAATAACAAACTCAGAGGATAAGTTTGGATACGACATTTTACAAAGAGCTAACCAAGAGGAAATAGGTTCAGAAAAAGAATGATAACAAAAATCTAAATTAACAAAAAAATCCTATAATTTTTCTTTGTTGTTCGCATAAGCATTTACCAGAAGCAAATGAGAAAGAAGCAAAGATAAATACAATCACCAAACAGAAGAAATACATACACTCAAAAGAAGAAGATAAGAGAGGAGAACCAGTGACTGACCGGGAGAAGGACGAAAGTGTGGTGGCGATAAGGAAGACCACTGAAATCACAACTTGACTGGGAGGTGTTGGAGGCTCACATTGATTTTCCACAACATATCTCCACTCATAAGCGATCCTTTCAGCGGCCTCCTTGTAAGATTTTGAAGTGAATACACTCTCTGATTACGCTGGATCATATCATCTATGATTGGCCAATTTCCTCCATTTTTTGGCATACGATTTACAGGAAACCAAAATTTCCTTAGGCCACCAGCGTCAAATACTTTTGTTAGGCCTTTAGATGATTTGACGTAATCTTCTATGAAGATAGTGATGATCTATGATGGGTTTCATTCGAGGAATGTCCCGATTTCTCTCAAGACATTGATAGCTGGTTGCTGATGAGACAGATAAGTTCCATTTTTCAAGATGTATTTAGGTGTTCCAGCAAAAGCAATGCTAAAACTATGAATTCTCTAAATCAGGTCTGGTTAACAACTTCAAATTTAACTGAGGAAAATCTAAAGATAAACAATAAAAAATTGCTAAGAAAATTTCTTCTATTAAGAGGCAAATTCATACTCCAGTCTTAAGGGAGAATAATTTGTACTCACAAAAGCAGTGTAGTTATAACAGCTATGTAGGCTTTTGTTTACCGAGGGTCAAACATCTCAATTTCTTTATTCGACGTCTCAATCTCTTTTAGCTTAATCAGAATCCAAAAGTGAGCAGTATGAATTATGAAACAAAAGTCGTGTCAAGATTATTTTGTTTTTAGATTATAAGGCTTGTCGAGATCATCTTCTAATGCAGTCAATAGATAGTCAATAAGATAGAAGATTATCTAGCAAAACTCCCTAGCTTATATTTTTGGTCTTTACGTTTGCTTCCCATTTGATGATGGATGGATATCCCAACATAGAGATTGTCTACCAAAGCACCTATTTTTATGCTTTACCAGTTGTTTAAACTATGTAGGTGTCCAGATAGGTTAAACTATGGATTATACAACATTGGGTATTTGGGTTTGTCTAGGTGCAGCAAGATATGAAAGCTCCACTGGCTCACTGCTTCTTGTACACAGGCCACAACTCCTATTTGACAGGGAATCAACTTAGTAGTGACAGCAGTGTCGAACCGATCATAATGGCATTAAAGCAAGGCGTTCAAGTGATGGAGTTGGATTTGTGGTCTAACTCAAAGAAGGATGGTACTGATGTTTGTCATGGAGGGTGAGATTCGGCTCCCTATCGACTAATCTTGACACCGCTTTGCTGAAACAACAAATCTACCAAAAAAGAAATGACAAAATTGATTCCAAAAATCACAAACTCTAATAAAAATTTCACAAAATTGATTCTCAAACTCAAACCCTAATTTCACCAATTGGTTTTCCCCAAAATCAGAACCCTAAACAAATTCTCATATTCTACTTATAAATCGAATCTACAAAATCAAAAGTTATAGGAAGAATTCACAAAGTATAAAGTATGGTATATTGACCTTTTCAATTCGGATTTGAGATTTGGGTAAGAATTAACAACAATGAAGTGTCGGCCTTTGACCTTTGGTGTGCACAGTGCACTGCAGCAGCCCGGAGACGACAACAAATGGGAGGGCGAAGCCAACATGGTGGTGACTGGTGCGACGACGGCGTTAGGGGGAAGACTCGCATGCGGCCTGCCGAGTGCGAGTCGGCATGTCGTGGTTTCTCCCAGCCCTGATTTCGCAAGTCTGGAAAAAAATAATTGCAACCCAGATCGAGAAGGGCAGGTAGTTGCTTGCGGTGATGGTAGGCGATTGGGATTGGAGACGATGGTGCGAATAGCATAGAGAGTAGTAGGCGGTCGGAGATCCACAGATGAATAGAATCAGGAAAATGAAAGAAGCAAGACAAGGAAAATACCAGCAAACCCTAGATTGAGTGAGCAAATGGGAAAGAAAGGAAAGGTAGATTGGTAACTATACTTGATGAACAGTAAAAATCATCTTGGGCTTTTATATAGTAATGATATAGATATAGATATAGAAGTAAAACATATCGGACAGACCCGATGGATCGATAGGTCAAATAAATCGACACTGGACAAACCGTTAATAAAATCAAATTACAAGAGTGCATTTACAAGCACATGCTAGTACTATCAAAGAAAGAACAGAAGCAAAGTGCGACATCTCGTCTGTTAGTTGGTAGAGGCGACATAGCGAATCCTTGAGGAACTAAGTGAAAACCTCAGATTTAAACTCAACTGACGAGCCTTCAGATTTCAATCACGTCCTCGACCTCTCGCACATCGACAATTGAGAAGAACACTGCTCTTAAACTGCTAGCCTTAAAGCCAAATAACCACACAAGTAATCAACTCGACAAACCTAGCTAATCCACAAGTTTTTTTTTCAACGGCCCCCTTTGGGCCCAAAAGGAAGGCCGACGGGCCAAACGGGCTTCTTTGGGCCTAAGGCAAAACCTTACGCCCAAAGGAAGGCAATCGAGTCTTGGCTAGGAAGCCAAACCAAAGCCAGCAGCCAGCGATCACCAATAGCCAACGTCGGACCCACAAATGGCCAACCACCAGTAGCCAAGAGGGGATAAAGGAGATACACCAGCAAAACGTAGGTGGAGAGGAGCACCACCTACACCAGCGAGGCCCCGGAAAAGGAGGATGACGAGTGGCGGCGCCATCCCGACGACGATGGACAACAGTGGCAAACGAAGACCACAACAAACACCGACGAGGAAGGAGAACGTCAATTATAGAAAAAATTGAAAGATAGTCAATCGGATTTTCCTTGGAATATTTGGGACAAATAGCAATGTTAAAATTGGAGCTTTTTTGACAAGAATTCTAGAGATAGGGCATAGCTCATCTCTCTAGAATTCGTTTTGATAATGTGTGGTCTGCAATAAAATTTGATAAAAATATTAATAAAAATTATCGTCGTTTGTATTAACAAATTAGGTGTATTTTTTTTATAAAAAAAATTGGGTATTTAATTTTATTGAACGACTATAATATTTTATTAATTGTTTCCAATTTATTATAAAATCATTATTGCAAACAGTGACTTAAATAAACAAATAAAAACCAATTTTTTTTAAAAAAATCAAATATCTAAGTTTTACAAGAAAAAAAATGACTAGCATTTTATTAATTTTTTTATTAGTCTCGGGTAGAGCTGGCAAGTCGGTCGTTCGGTCGGGTTCGGGTTAGGCTTGCTTGGGTCGGGTCAATTCGGGTAAAATCTATGGTTGGGTATTGGTCGGGTCGGGTCGGGTTCGGTCATAATGAATTTTAGATTGGTCGGTGATAGATTACATATTGTATAGAGGGTCTATTGGCTCCGACCCAATCCATCTTGTCACCTATATATATGAACATGATGAGGAATGAAACCCTAAGGGGGACTTTATATCAATGATACGTCTCTACAATCGGGTTTCGGGTTAACTCGGGTCATGCCCATTCGGGTTTGGGTCAAAGCGGTTCGGTCTCGTTCGGGTTTCGGGTCAAGAGGCGAGTCGGTCTCATTTGAGTTTCGAATCAAAGTGGGTATAGCGGTATAGTTGGTTTGAGTTTTCGGTCGAATTATATTCGACCCATTTGGATAATTAGGTTTATTTTGACTCGGTTGAATACTTAAATATGTAATTTACTTAAAATAAATGATTTTGACTCGGATGAATACTTAAATATGTAATTTACTTAAAATAAATGATTTTGACTTGGTTGAATACTTGAATATGTAATTTTGACTCGATTGAATATACTCATTGTTATTGACTCATCGGTTGTCGAACGATTTTCAAAAAAGTCATAATCGGAAATTCGATATTCGGCAACATCGTCATTTTTTAAACATTTAAACCAATTGATCGGTGTTATAATTAAATCAAATTAATTGTACATTTAGGTTTTAACCTTATTTTAACTAGCAAATTGCAAATGGACTTATTTGTGGTTTGACTATATCATTGGCCCATATCATTTTCAATGCCCATTTCATTTTTAGCTTTTGGCCCATTAGTTTTTTTTTTTCATTTTTAGATATTATTATTAGTTTTTTTCAATTCGGGTTGGGTCGGGTCGGGTCGAGTTGAGAGTCGGGTCAGGTTCAAAGTCGAGTCGGGTAGGGTTTATCTGTGTTCGGGTCTGTTTCGAGTCGGTCAGGTTCGGGTTCGGGTTATGAATGACTCCGGATTTTCGGGTTTCGTTCGGGTGAGTTAGGTCGGGTTTTCGGGTCGGGTCGGATTTTGCCAGCTCTAGTCTCGGGTAATGTCGTTATTACAAACAATGATTTATTCTCATTTTCGCTATTTTCCATAATATTTTCATGAGTTTTCTATTTCCTTTTTTTACTGAAATAAAACTCTATCAGCACAAATAAGTCCCAAGTCCTGGCGGATGGAGTATGAAGGCAATAGCCACACAGTGATTAATTCAGTGTCTAGTATGTGGAAATGCCACTGGGAAATCGAGATGATCGTCACAGACATCCAACACTTACTACAATGTTTTGAGGATGCTACCTGCAAGCATGTGTTCCGAGAGGTGAACCAAGTTGTGGTTAAGGTGGCCTAGCTCGGGCCCTTGATAGACCTCGAACCTCCCACGTTACATTTGGAGTTTTTGATCCTTATCTGAAAGAACACAATTGGATAGTGGGTCAGTAGGATCTGCCGCCACCCAAATTCTTACATACGAAGTACATTAAAATAAATAAAAAGCTTTTTTTTTACAGTAGACAAGAAGTAGATCGACTAAGCGATCTTGAAGCCATCAACAGATGGCTTGGATGACCCTACGCAGAGGGTCACCAGTCAAAAAGAAAAAAAATTATCTAAGATTACAATTACATAAACTTATAATTAAAAATGCCTAGAAAATTAAGCCCTTGATTGCCACATAAAATTGGAGTAGTTGATTCTTGATTCCGTTCTTGTGGCTTGAGAAGCGGTGATGATTGCGGATCTGGATCCCGCTACGGCAACGAGAGCAATCTCGCTCAGCAGGGTTGTTGCATGTGGTGGCTCAGATTCGAAAATTTGAAATCTGAAGTTGCACAATCCTTTTCAAAGAATTAAGGTGGTGGTGATGCCGGATCTAGACCCAAGGGTCATGAATCAAAGCACCATCAATCGACTATTTTGGGTTTTTGGGTTTAGAGGTTGGGGATAAAATTAGATTTGGGTTACTTAGATTTTGTGGGTCTAAGGGTAAAATCATATTTGTTTTGAGAGTTGGGGTTGCATGTTGGGTATGCGGGTTGGATGAGGGTGTTTGATTTTGAGGTTTGGGGTTTCAAGGTGGGGAAGTGAAATCTGACGGGGTTTTGTGGAGTCGGGCGTGCAAGGGTTGGGAACCGGTGAGGCCAAAGACCCGCTCAAGCCGGTGAACAGCAAGGGGAAAGGGCGACGTCGGCCGGCCACCAAACGATGGTGGAAGAGAGGTTGGTGGCGTGGGGTCGGACACCGACAGACTATAGGCGGCGACAAATCGACAACCACTAAGACGACGACGGACGGTGTGGTCGGAAAGGAGGAAGATGACAGAGAGCCCGGGGAGCCATCGAACAGGAGGCTGAGGGAGGACCGCCCCAACGACCCGCGAACCCAAAAGGCTAAATGGGGAGCCACCACAAAGGGTGAGGGTCCGGATCGCCCTAGGGCCCGCCGGGGAAGGTCGACGGAGGAGGCTTGAAATCAGCGCCGGCGACGGCCATCTGCAAAAAGTTAAGGGTTTGGTAAAATTTGGGCTGTTTTAGGAGGTGGTGGTGGAGTTGGGGATGTGTGGGTCGAGACCGGCCAGAAAGCCGGAGGTGAAGGAGCTGCTCACATTGAGGTAGTGGCGGTGTTTGTCTACAGAAGGGTTTTTAGGGTTTGGTTTTGGGTTTTTTAGGAGGAGAGAGGAGAGAGCTTTTTGGACATTGTATCAATTAGTTAATAGTTTAAATACAAAGCTTCTTAATTGCACAAATAAGCTTATTGTGGGCTCTTTATCGAACAGATAAGCCACTTTTGAGAAATAAAATGTTGCGTTAAACAAACCCAAACACATTTTTTTATACAAAGCAAGAATTTGGGTGGTGTCAGACCCTAATGATACACCACCCAATAACGTCCTTTCGGACGAGAGCAAGAAGCTACGACCCTTGAATCTGTTGCAGGCAAAGATGTGCTGCTTTGTCCGCCACCCGATTGACTTCCCGGAAAACATGGGTGACAGAAGAGGATTCAAAGAAGTGGGGCAAAAGAAGAGAATCGGCTATCACCAAATCAATCTCCCAAGGACACGTCCAAATCCCTTTAATTGAGTTGATAACCGAAAGACCATCCCCTGCCACTTCAATCTTCGAGATCCCTAACTCTAAAGCAGCAGACAATCCCAGCCGAAGAGCCAAAGCTTCTGCCTGCAAAGCTGAAACAAAACCACACAATAAGGTGTTGCAAGCTCGGACACTACCATGGTGGTCTCGAATGACAAAACCCGCCACAGCATCTCCTAAGGAAAGTTTTGACCCCCTCCGCGGTTTTCTTCCAGCGAAGATCTTTTTTTATTAGGAAAAAATTCGAGCTCAGACAAGTCTGAAACTCGATAGGCCTACGAATCGACAGACGGACTAACCGTCAACAAACTGCAAAATAAAGAGACAAATAAACACAGAAGAAAGAAAAAGCCCAAACAACCCGAAAAAGTCGTCCGACGGACGGCAGAGAAGTCGAGGAAGATCCTTTGTTGGGGCACACTTACAGAGTTACAAGTTTCATTTTTTTCTATTTCTTCCCAGTGGAATGTCTTTGATTGGTTCCAATTTTGTAGTTGAAGTCTTACGTACCCTTCATGTTGTTGATTGTTCAGACCCAAACACATCTGATACTGGAACACAGTGAGCAAATAGAAATGCAAGATGCCAGAAATATCAGGTTTAATAAACAAGTCAACGAGGCAAGTCCTTGAGTCCTAACCTAAACTTCTTTTAGATCCAAAAAAAAGCCAGTTAAAGGTTCATATTCCATGAACAGCAAGGGATGTACAAGTGACCTAATAATGAAGTTTGCAAGGTTTTTTTTTGGGGTCTTAGCAGTACACATTTGAATGAAACTATGTTGGTGCAAAATAGCCTCCCAACTTTCACGAATGAGAATGCTAATAAGAGCAAAAGAATCGCCTCGCTTGACACCAGTTGCTGCTCAAGGAACAAAGCTAAGAGTTAGGTTAACAGTCAATGAAGTGCCAGTATCTCCCCACCAATCTCGTCTCCAAACGTATCAATTAACTGTTCTGCTAAGCTTGGAGGGTCATCGCCCATCGCACACACAAAGGCACTAACGACCCTTTTCTCTTGTTTTGTAGCCTTCAAGCTGTACCAAGTGAGAAACTTTACCCGGAAATCCAGACTTATGTGCCCTTCACATTCCAGAGCTTTGATTACTCTGACACAGTAGTCAAAGTCAACCCCCTCTGATTGCCTAGTCAGACCATAGTAGCCCAGCTTGCCATCTACCTTGGATGGTGTTGTAGGTATTGAAGCCGGGCTCACAAAAGGGAATGATGATAGCCCACTGTTGATGTCATCCAACGAACCAAGTTGTTCAGGCCGATGAGCTCTTAAGGCCATGTTCACTGTGGCAGGTGGATCTATGTTCAGTTGTAGATTACCGTGATTCGTCACTACAAAGCTGCTTGTTTGATGTTTTTCATCAAAATCTGATGCAGTTTCATTTGATGCAGAAGTGATCCATTTAGCTTCCCAAGTGCCGAAATTTTTGGTGCTGCTAAACAAAGTCACCCGCGGCACGTGTACTCAGTTGAAGGCTTCAGGTCAGAGATCTTGATTGTCTTCTCTGGCTTCAACACAAAGGAGGTGGGTTTATCTGGATAAGACTTCAAACTGGACTCCCGATGCCATATCCGACAACCCAAGAGATCCTCAAAGATATGGTCTTCATACTCTACAGCAATTGTGACTGAGGTTGAGTGGGACTCTGAAAAATGTATTTTGCAAGCTGCCAAAAGCAATTCTCTCTCAGTAACAGGTTTAATTGGAACAAATTCCAGAAATTGACATGATAAAGTTGATAGTAGACCATCCCCTCCAAGGGAATAACATCAAGATAAGCAGTTCATTTTTAAAAGGAATGTATTACCTTCTAGGATAAGAGCATGGCATCCAAATATTTCATTCTGAAGTTGAAAAAGAAGTTTTCTTATCTAATCTTAGTATCAAAATTGAGAATCCACTTACTTGGAGTCATATTCTGAAGCTCAGGGTGGAGATACAAATTGGTGAATGAGTTACGGTAAATTTCCAAAGCAGAGATACACAATTTCTGAACCTCAGTACCACATGCAAGTCGATTGACAATTCCTCTGCCCATTTTCGCACAAACACGATCAAGAGGTCCTAGTTCTTTCTTCAGTTTCTTTGAAGCAGTATCTACAACCTTGTGGAGATCCTTGTACAGCTTGGTCCCATCAAGGATCTTGCAACACAAGGAGATTCTTAGGCATAAAACATCAACACGCCTAGCCTCTTTGGCAATCATCAACTGCTTCCTCCAAGTGCTGCATGATGGTAAACAATAACCGATTGATCATGATACTTTGCATCAGATTCAAAATGGAATGATAAAATAATTATAGACGTGTTTATTCTAAGCTTATAGTTATAGCCCATTGATATGATCGTGGTGAGCAAAAAAATATGCAAGTAATTGCTAAACAGTTTAGCCACTCACAATTCCTGATCGGCACTTTCAAAGATGTACATAACAGGTGAAGGAGAGATGAATATACAGTTGAGCAGCATAATTGGTACAAAAACGTCAAAGCATCTAAACATCATATGACAATATATGTTCATACTAATAGTAAGTCGGTAACAGGAACTTGACAAACAAGCAGAATGTTCTATTCTGTTCATGGATTTTAAAAGATTTCTAGGGGTTTCCCAACCAACTATCAGCCATAAACTAATTTCACTTTGCAGTCGATTCTTACCTCATAAGGTCGTTGATTTTGCCACATGTAACACAGCAGAACTGTCCATCCAATTTCTTAAAGCAGCTGTTCTTATGAATACCAGCTCTTTCATGTTTAAAAGCACATTTCAAATGGCATGAGAATGCACATGATTCACCTTCATAAGGTGGGTCGGAACTGCATGCTAACCAGAGACTAGGATCCTTGTTATCATCATAGGAATGGCATATACAGCATGAGCATCTCCTGCAGAAGCCATCGCCAGGACGTAAAGTAGCTTTGCATGCAAGATTCTCACATAGCGGAAATTTGACTTGTCCATCTATAAAGTTATTCCCACCAATGGGTTCTACGTTATCAGACAGATGGTTTGCGGTTTCGTTCTTTTTCTGCCTCTTTGTCACAGGTTGACTTTTGACTGGAGCATCCCCAATGTTGGTTGTATTCCGTTTCTTTCGATTCAGAACTACATTCAGGAGAAGGTTGATCATTCGGCCTTTTGACATCCCAGTATACTTTCTCTCTTTCTCCATTTCAGCACAAATAATCTCCAATAATTGTCTACGGGTGAATGAGCTAAGAATCCTAGGTGCATCTTCTGGCCAATGGGCTACTTCATTCACTATTTCTCTCTTCTCTCCCAAGGTAAGTTGACTGCACTTTTCAGGGTCAAGTACAAAACCTGTGGAGAAGGTACAAACCAAAACTGATCAAAACAAGATAGTTGAAGTACTTCGAAGCTCTATCATGTAGTGTCTACTAATCTAAAACATGTCCCCAGTTTCCTTTCTCCATATATTTCACCCCAAAAAACTCGGTCAATTTGCAAGTAATATTCAAGGAAACAAGCGTATTGATAAAACATTGTGCTTCCAGGTTCCAGCTTCTTTGGCAGGGAGAAAATATAAGAAATTGGTAACTTTGACAATCATGTATCAGAGATTTAGAAAGTGGAATTTGGTAGGAAGGTGTACACATTAACAAGCTAAATGCAATAACATATGGATCCCACAATCCACTGAAATTTTTTGTTACTAATGCTAAAGGACCAGTTCATTTGCAGTTCCTCATACAGCTTATTTCAGAAACCTTCCTCATTAATTTCAAGTTCCAATTGTTCCACACAACAAAAGCACATGAAAGTTTTCCTTCAGTTCTTCAGTGAGACAACTACACACACTGTGATTTCATTTGCACAAATAACCACAATTCCAAACAAACAACTTCATTAAGCTCAAGAGTGTTTTGGGACATGAAGTGTAATCCGGTCACAAGAATGCATGAACCATTTCCCTTTCCTAGCCCATATTACCATATGCATGCCAGTCACAATTTTTGGCGGGTCATCCAAACAGTATCCAACTACTAAAAACCAATCTGGTGTTTCCTTTGAAATTCTAATCATCAGATTCACCACTTTCTAGGTTAAATCACCAATCTTTCACATAGCGATTCAGACATTTTCACCACAAGAGGGAAGAACCAAATCAAGTGAAGCTGAAATCTACAAGCTTAAAGCTCGTAGCGCCAAAAACACCATCCACATTACCAAACCAGAAGATAACAGATTTCAAACAACACCAGAAACCCTCATTCCGAAAGCCTTTATTAAAATATAATAAAATACAGGATATCGATCTCATTCTCGACGGAATCGGTCGCGGAAACAGCAATCCAAGCCTTAAATCCACACACATTGTCAAACAAAAGCAGTATATAAGCCGTCAGAAAACAACAGATCCTCGCAACAAACGAGTTCGACAAACAGCGATCTGAGAAAAGATATACCTAATGGAAGACGCAAGTAAAATCAATCAAAATACCTGAGAACTTGCCTGCCTTTACAGCAACGCTTTCGTTTTTCTCATCCATTGAAACGGAATCAACAGAGAAAAAACAACGAAAGAGGCACAGAGATCACAAAAACTTGCGAGATTTTTGTTTCCAATGAGAAAATTGTTTGGAAGGTAGAGAGAGAGAGGAGGGGAGAAGTGAGAGAGTGTTAGCCTTGAGCAGATTTGGTTAATATGAATTTCGAGATTCGGAAGTCCGAATATTTTATATTTATATATATAATTTTTTATTTTATTTTTGATTGAGTAATGAATCCGGTTGGATTATACGGAGTATTGCGTAAGTGTAAGCCGTAAATAAATACTGTAGATTATTTTATAAAATATAAAATAAAATAATCAAAATATAAATTTGTTATTCGCGCTTTTGCGCATTTTTGTTATGAAATTATAGTATTTTATTATATTAATTATTTTAAAATTATTTATTTTATTAAATTTTATGTGAAGATTTAAAATAGTTTGGGTGAAGATTGTCATAGAATTATATAATCATCTATTATATTTTTAGCAGTTTTTTTTGCAGTACGCAAAACACGGTTCGATCATCCGAAGAGTGATGTTACAAAGCTATCTTAAAAGGGGGAGTGACTCCATATTACATCTGTCATTAGTTCTAGCAATGAAATCTGCAGTACGATTTGATTCTATGTAGCCCTGCTGAAATTTAATAACATTGAAGTGTCTTCTGAGTTCCTAAGGACATTTATCAAGTGATACTACGAATACTAATATTTTATTCTTCTTTTTTCCGTCGTATCATCCCAGCATCATATTCTCACTTTTCCCAATTTATCAATAACATCTCTAGTATTCCAAAATCTATCTTTTTCTACCAGTTCAATGTACAATTATACCCCTCTCCCGTAATTATTTTCATCCTTTACTAGCGAGCAATTTAGGATTATATCTCTCTTGACTCATTTGCCCCAACAGTGAGAAGTAACCCAATCTTCTTATCGGTAGTTTCTGTCAGTGGGAAACCTAGAGAAATGCGTCGAGCGGCTTCACCTCGCCTGCTTACAAAGTAACTGTTGACTTCGTCGAAAGTCTGACGCACGAGCGATGTGAGAAAAAGGCTCCTTCCACCCTTTAGCATGTCATTGAAAGCCTCAGATAAGTTCATCGTCATGACATCATACCTCACCCCCCACCCCCCCAAAAAAAAATCCTTAGTCATAGACCACTTCTCTGGCTCTATCTGAGCTAGGTACTCCCAAGCCTCGTTGTTCATCTGTTGGATGGCGTGACATCCCTTCTTGAACCCACTTGTCATCAGCTGGTAAGCAGTCCAGTCTACCATGTCTTTGACTTTATGATCATGGAACATGGAATTCACATTTGATTTCAAGTGTCGAATGCATATCTTGTGATGTGCATTCGGCGCACTCCATCTAGACAACTCTTCCATAGTCTTCAAGATGTCTGCGTGTCTGTTTGAAATAACACATAATCCGACTCTTTCGGTGATATGTCGGCCTATACAATCCATGAACCAAGCCCAACTATGTTCATTCTCACTCTCAACAATAGCGAATGCAAGAGGGAAAATATGATCGTTTGCATCGAACCCCATTGCGATTAGCACAACATGCTTGTACTTCCCATACAAATGGGTGACATCGATAGATATCAAAGGATGACAATATGCAAACACAGCAATAGACGGTGCAAAAGCCCAAAACAAATGACCGAATATCTTCTCTTGTGGGTTTGGAGAATCCAGATGACACCATTCAACCACTGTTCCCGGGTCTGTAGCTTGGAGTGCAGCCATGAACCTAGGAAACTCCGTGTACGACTCCTCCCAATCACCAAAAATCTCTGCTATAGCTTTCTGTTTTGCCCTCCAGGTTTTCATGTAGGACACACAAATCCCATACCTTTTTTTGCAGATGCTCGAGTATGGTGCTTGGCTTCGTGTCTTGATCTTTGTGGAGAAACCCAGGAATCTCACCCCCAATGAAAGTTGAGATGACATTGCGATTATCTAACTGTAAAATGTTTGTTGCACAGGTGGTCGCATGAGACCAATTGTACTTGACAACTGTCCACATTTCAATAGTTCGGTCCACACGACGAGCAGACAATCGCCACGGGTACCCACAACTGTCCTTCCTATCACAGACGACTGTGTACCAATTTGGACTCACCTTTTTTGTATGATATGGCTTCCTCATTTTAGCAAAATACTCCGTCAACTCACATTTCAACTCCCCGAGTGAGTTGAATAGTTGCCCACGAAAAAACTGTCTTCCATCTTCTTCTTGTACGTGCGAATTTAATTATTGTCAAGAATTTATTATCATTGGATCAACTTCCACAATATTCCAATTGGGATTAATGGCATCATCCTCAATCGCTGCCATCGCCGCCTCCCGCTTTGCATCATTGTCCTCCTCAGACTCGTCCAAGTCGTCTTCGCAATCAACCCCAAGAGCATCAATGCATATCTCATTCTGCTCAAATATGTTGTTAAGTCCATCCATCCTACGTTATCATTAACAAAAGTTAGTTTATTACAAATGTGAAATGCCCTGACTAATCTTATCAACATAAGATCGAATTTCCAATGATTGTCAATAGTAACTACCAAATTTTATAAACTCATTCATATTTCAATAAATTTCATCAACAAATATCAACTATATTTCCAGAAACTCACTCATGCTAAGAACTACATAATCCTAGTTCAATATATGTCATCAACAATAACAAAATGATATAATTAATCCTCCAATTTCTCAATAACAATAGCAAATACATATATCATCGAAATAAGAGCGAGAAATCAAAATAAAAACAATAACTTACCTTAACCAAATATGAGATAACGTGGATATTAGAGAAGGAGAAGAGTTTATATACTACAAGTTATATCTTCGGATTGAGAGTGTTTTGAGATGGAAACCAGCAAACTATAAAGATGAACAAGGAGTAACGAAGCTTCAATAATTTGATCAATCTAAAAACGCGGGATCAAACCGCGTTTTTACTTAGGGTTACAGAGATTCCTCCCTAGGATGAGGGGAGAATCACTAACAGAATAACATTGGTCATAAAACGCGGCCTGAGGCCACATTTTACTAGTGTCATCAAATCAACCAGGGAATCTCTGTTTTTTTCCTGCATAAAGTAAAGAGAAACGTGGCTCAAGTCGCGTTTCTAGTGACACATCATAACCCGTCTTCAGTCTTCTTTCCAGATGGATAGTTGACCATAGAAACGCGGTTTCAGACTGCGTTTCTTTGGCAATTTTCAAATCTCCTCCCGGGTTCCAATCAAATTTCACATCTTATGAATAAGACGCGGTCTGAAACCGCGTTTCTTCGACGTCTCTGCAAAAAATAAAGTTGTAAATTATTTCAAACAGTGAATATTTTCGTAATTTTTTATTTTTCTATGGATATTATGGAAAAAAAATTCAAGAATTTCATGATTTGACAAAGCATATATATACGGAAATCGACAAGTGGTGGATAGAGACATTGGAGCCCTTGTCACATAAATATCTACGTTGCTCAAGATGGTTGATCGTGCGAGATGGGTGCTTAGTTGGTGGACTATCGAGATGTTATGTAAAAAGTGTCTTTTTAAAAACAAGGATATCCCGAATATGAGAAAGATAGTATTGTTCAAGCAAAAGGTTGACGGAACCCTCTTCGGAAACCATAATCCCCTCTTCGGAGGCTGATAAACCCTCTTCGGAGGCCATAATCCCCTCTTTAGAGGTTGTTAAACCCTCTTCGGAGGTCGGAAACCGCTAAGCTTGTTCCCCTTCTTCGCCTCCTACCTCCTTTCTTCTGGTTTCGGCCGGAGATTGCGGTCGTGGTGGCCGCTTCGAGCTGCCTTTGTCACATCAAAGCGCCTCCTCGTCCCTCCTTCTCCGCGCTCGCCCTCTGGTCGCCTCGCCGCCGCCGGCCGTGGTGGTTGTGGCTGATGCCTCATGTGCTCTGGCTTTGTCCTCGTCATAGTTATTCTACCTTGCCGTGTCGCCGGAGGTTTGTCCTCCGTCTCGGGCTCGGCAATCGCTTCTCTAATCGGTTTTTTGACCTTCGTCCTTTTAGTATTTGTGATTCCGATCAGAATCTTTTCGACCTCTTGGCGGGATTGTTGATGTGGTTTCCTCCGTCGCCAGCCTCCTTTTCTTTGTTCAACCGGCGTCTCGTGATCGCCTTCACCTCGTCCGCCTGACCGACGTTTCTTGTCAGGCTTGGTCGGTCCTGGCTCTGCTCCATCACCTGCTTCCTTTGTTGCCTCAACCGGTTGCTGGTGGTGGGGCCGGTTCTGGTTTCTCCTCTGAACCCCGCCCCTCCCCGGTGTCTCGCCCTTCACCTCCTCCTTGTAGCCTTTGTTGGTTGTTGTTGGCGGCCGGTGGTTTTGCTAGGCTATTCTTCTAGCCTCTTGGATGCCTGCATCTAGGGTTTTGCTTGGGCTTTGATTTTGTTTTGGGCTCAAGGCTTTGCCTTGGGCCCAAAGCTGGCCCAATCCCAATTAAAATTTTTTAAACATAAAAATAAATAAAACTAGTACTTTTCCCGAACCATGTTCGGGTTTTTTTTTTCCAGAATATTTTCGGTTGAGTTTGACGTACCACGTAAAAAACTCGATGCAAGTTAAACAGAGCATGTTGCCCATTCTCTTCACCATGCTGTTGTTCATAATCTTCAGTTGTCATGATGAAATATTTTCTCAAGATGATCGATACTTTGGATTTAATAAAGAATAGTAGATCAATCGCTTCCACACTTCTCATGACATTATAGTTCTTAGCTTAAGAAATCTTAGTCCAGTCCTATGTGGCACTTTCTATGTTACATATCATATTACACGTACTTATAATTTATATAAAACTGTTCTAAATTATAAACTAATTTGAGAAAAAAAGATACCTTAAGTTTAAATCATAATCAGGTCCTCTCCTATGTGACACTTTCCATGTTTAGTTTTTATTCTAAAATATTTTAGGTTGATCTTGATATACCCCATAAAATACCTGGTGTAAGCCCATTTTCTGCCTATATAATGTTTTTCTCATGCCAATCATTGAAATCTTGGTTTTTTCTTTTCACAAGACCATCAATACTTTGAATTTTACTAAAAAAACACAAAAAAGAGTGGATTGACTAGTTATACACTTCTCAAGACGATCAATCCTTGATTGTCATTGTTGGTTGGATGAGGTTTAAGGTTTATAAACACCTAAAATGTATATGTAATCCTTACAACTAAAATATCAATGACCACAATCAGTGCTGACATCTAAAATGTCTTTTTTTTTTAATTCTAAATGTGGCAAGGACATAGCCCAATTGGCGACAAAGTCGGCTACCACGTTTGCTTGTCTCCGAACTTGTCGAATACAAACTTCCCACTGTGTTTCTTGTATTATCTTGCGACTTCGATTGATGAGGTTGAAATCTGCATGAACTTCCTCCCTATTTCCATGCATTAGCTGAGCAATCTCCGCACAGTCAGTCTCTCCGATCAGCTTTTGGATCCCCATCTCCCTTGTTGTAGACAGACCATAAAATGCAGCCCACGTGAACAATGCCCACACTTGAACGTGAAAATGTACAACATGGTCCCCATCGGGGCCCGGAAAACACCACCCCCTCCCGCTGGCCCCGGGTTTTCTTTTGGAAACACCATCAAAATTAAGCTTTACCCAACCTTGCTCTGGTGTCTCCCAAGCAGTTAGCCCCGACGACTCGCCGCGTGCAGGAGAGATTCCCACCATCTTTGCCTTTAGATGAAGGTATGTGGAGACTTGCTTCCATACCCTCTGTGTTAGTCCATCCAAACTATTCACTCCTTCAAACACCAAGTTGTTGCACACTTTCCAGGTAAGCCATAGCATAGTCGCGAAAATCGCGCTCCATCTATCCTCCTTCTGTATGTTCATGAAAATCAATGCTTTAATGTCCATGAACCTAAAGAAAGTAGGAGCAAGTCTTGTCCCACCGAGCTAAACCCAAATCTGCTTGATGGCAGGGCAATCCCTTAACACGTGGATCTCTGTTTCCTCCTCATTACACCTCGGGCAAGCAGCGGAACTGGACAAATGTCTCTTCACCTGGTTGGGGTTGCAGAGGACTCCATCATGGGCTGTTAGGTGCGTAAATGCCTGCACTCTTTGTTGTTCATTTAGCCTTCATATTCGCTTCTAGTCCATAGAAGCTTGTAATTGTTTATCCCGCCTAATGCACAGGGATGATAATATCCTATAATTACACGTACTGCAGAAATTCTTAATGTTGAAATCTTTCAAGAAAGAATCGAATCCTGCATTAACATGTTAGAATCAGTATTGCTACACATCTATACGATATCTAAAATGACAAATTAAACCAAGAAAAGATCCCTTCACATCACAAGTAATTTTAATTCGAAAGCGAAGTTGTAGGGAAAAGGCAAACATGTTTAATTCACACACATCTTTTGCCAAAAGAGAACTAATTTCAAAAGCAACTTTAGTAGCAAGTCAAATAAGGTGCATCCTTCAGACCTTCACCTCCAACAATGTCTTCCTCAATAGTTGCTTGTAAAGAATAATAAACTTCAATTAGTTATTACAATCAATTGTAAAGACTTAAATTTCAAGTTCATGGAAAAAAGGTTGACCTTGAGATCTCTAAGGCCATGTTTATCAATGGATACTAGGGATACTAGGAATACTAATATTTTATTCTTCAATCTCCGCCACATCATCCTAGCATCTCATTCTCATTTTTCCCACTTTATCAATAACATCCCTAGTATCCCAAAACCCATCTTTTCATACCCACTCAATTTACAAATATACCCCTATTCAAGAATTGTTTCCATTCTCGATTATATTATTATATTCATTTATCATTATTAAAATATTAATATTAAATTAATATTATTTATAAATGATATAGTGCGAACTATATATATAACAAAAAAAACAACATTAATTAAATAAACGAAAGGACGTTACAACAAAGACAATGCATAAACTTTAGAATTTTTTCAATAACATAACATAATTCGGATAGCGGAAAATACTAATTGCCTCCACGATTGGCCCCAAATTTTTGCCAAATATGTTCCTTCAACTCTTCCCTAAGCCGACGGTGTGTACCACTATCGCGAAGTGCACGCCTTCTCTGGATATACTCGCGCATAGCCTCCGGTGTCGAGGTCGACCACGTCCATGTGGAGTTGTCTACCGGGACTGGTTCGCCACTTATTCATTCGTCAAATTGCGGAATCTCGTAACCATGATGAGTAAAATATTCTCGTTTGTCTTCCACGATCATATTGTGCAAAATGATGCATGCTCTCATTATCTTCCCGAGCAACACTGGATCCCAAGACATTGCAGGGTCCCGAAATATTGCGAAACGAGCTTGCAACACACCAAAGGCCCTTTCCACATCTTTGCGAACGGAAGCCTAGTATTGGGAAAATAACTTCATCTTCCTGCCTTGGGGAGACTTTGTGGATTTCACAAATGCAACTCATTCCGGGTATATCACATCCGCAAGGTAATACCCCATGGTGTACTCGTGTCCCCCAACAGTGAAATTCACATTTGGAGCTTGACCTTGTAAAACATTATCAAAAATAAGAGATCGATCAAGAACGTTAATATCATTATTAGTACCTAGGACTCCGAAAAAAGCATGCCAGATCCATAGGTCATAGGATGCAACTGCCTCGAGTATGATTGTCGGGTGATCATTATCTCCACAGGCAAATTGACATTTCCAGGCAGTTGGACAATTCTTCCATGCCCAATGCATACAATCAATGCTTCCTAACATCCCAGGAAATCCACGAGACTACCCTACGCTTAGAAGTCGTTGGATGTCCGCGGCATTTGGACGTCGAAGATACTCCTCTCCAAACAAGTTGCAAATTCCGTCAACGAAATGTGATAAACACAATCTTGCAGTGCCCCCCGATGACCGTAGATACTCATCACAAGCATCGGCGGCAATCCCATAGGACAAAATGCGAATTGCACTTGTCACTTTCTGGAGAGCGGAGATGCCCATCCTGCTTGTGCAATCTGGACGTTGTTGAAAGTATTGCACTTCCGACTCCAATCGTTGAAGAATGCGATTGAAAACCTCCTTACTCATTCGAAATCTGCGACGGAAGACCTCATCTGGGTATGTTGAGACCTCCGCAAAGTAATCGTCGGACAACTGGGCATGGCCTCTCTCCCTTCCTCGCTCAATGTGGGTGCGGTGACGTCTAGTTCGCGAACTTTTAGGCGGTTGGTACGCTTGTTGCTTCGCAAGAGCTGCAACTTCCCATTCATTAAGGATAGATTGAAGCTCAACTACGCCATCATCAGAGCTACTGCTTGAAAGAAAAGGGTTAGTGTTTGAGGAATTTGATTCAGAATCAAACATTGGGAGAGATTGTGAGAGGCAGATGATTGTTGTGATGTTTTTGAAAGGCTATAATGTCATCTTATCTAGCAGTCCTACACTCACATGCAAGCTTCCTATGTAAGATTCCCTGGCATAAGGGGACGAACCATTATCACATGCAAGCTGTAAAGATAATGGAAGTGACAACACCACTCCACAAACAAACAAAGGCTGCATGTCTCGAACAATGAAGTAGGATGTGACAACACTCTACCACTACAAACAAAACATTACTTATCTTGAACAATGTACTCGGAAGTGACAACACTCTACCACTACAAACCAAAATATTACTTATCTTGAACAATGTACTCGGAAGTGACAACACCCTTCCACAACAAACAAAGCTTATTTAAAGTGAAACTGAAATTTCATTAATCAAAGTACACAATGCAAACCATGCTTACAATATAAGAAACATGCATTAACATAAGGGAATCATGCATTAACAAAAGGGAAACATGCATTAACTAAAGAGCGAGATAACGAACTCCTTAATCAACTTCATTTTTGCCCTGACAACTCCTTGATCAACTTCATTTTTAGACTCTCGAGCTCTGGTGAAAGATGTGGTTGTGCCATGAGGCTGGTAAGCATATCCATCTTCTTTGCCTCGATCTCCATCTTCTTCACTCTCTCATACGCTTGTTGCTTCTCCCTCTCGCGGGTCTTCTTTGCTATCTGCAACTCATAAAATTGCCTGAACTTTTCAGCTTTCTCTTGCTCTAGTTGGTCAGAAATCTGTTGAACATTTGCTTGATCGGAAGACATAGCTTTCTTTCCCTTTCTTTTAGACTTCTTGATTCCCATTGGACGCTCTATATGATTGATAGTGAACACACTTGTGGGAGTATCTGAACTTGGGGTATCCCCTCCACCAGAAGAGCGAGATCTTTTGGAGCTCCCACTACTTGCATTGCATCGATTGATTTTTTCCAAGTAATCAACACTCCACTTGGGCTCATCACGCAACACTTGCCATGCATGTTCTTCTCTGAAATTCTTCCCATCACTCTTAGAGGCATAAAGTTGATGTGCTCTCATAAGGATATCATTATCCGACTCACCAGATGCTCGCATACAAGTTGCCTCCTGAAAACAACCAGCAAACTAAGAGACATTACAGTTGAGTTTTTGCCACCTTACCTTACATTTGGATATTTCTCTTTTCACTTGGTGGGGTTTCCTGTACTACTCATAGAAAGCTCCAATTCTAGCCCAAAATGCTTGCGAGTCTTTGTCTGTGTTGGTGATCGCGTCAGTGGAGATGTAAATGAAAGCGCTAACCAAAAGGTTGTCGTCTTCCACCCCCCCCCCCCCCAAGTAGACGCAAGGGCCACGAACTTCATCAACATCTTCCACATCTTCACCACGACTACGAGCACCACCACGGCCTCCACCACGAGAACGACCTCAGCCACGAGAACCGCCACTAGCACCTCTTGAGGGGTCACCAACACTTGGTTGGGTGCTATATGTTGAGATGGACTGGGAGTGTTGTGCATATTCAATTCCAGAGGTGATTGGGGTAAAATTTTCTGTGTTTGAAGGGAGAACTTGAGAGTAGAATGCCAGATAATATTCAGAAGAAAGTGACATATTACCCAAGCTAGAAAAGAAGACATTTTCAGAAGGATTTTGGGATGGATCCATGGTAGGGAGATGGTGACGAATTTTGGGATTTTCAGATGGTAAAGATGGAGAAGTAGTGTGTGTTAGGTGTTGGTAAATGTATGTATTTATAGGCAAAACTACTCATATCAACTTCCTCCTATTAACAATTTTTTTTTAATAATTATGTATTTCATTTCTTGCATTATTTATTATTTCAAATTATTCCATATTTATAATTCAATTTTTCGGATTATATTATGCATATTTATAATCAAAGAGAAATTATTTTAAAAAAAATATAGTCAAACATATTCAAAATTGGTGTCTACATGTAGATAAAAATGAATCTAGTATTGTGGTAATTTTTATTTTATCATTTTCTACCCCGAAATTCTGATTTAATTGTGTAAAATATTTCCCCCCAGGAACAAATCCAGACCGTCCATCAAGAGCCCAACTGTCACGCCCTGCCGCACCCAACCTGCTGGCCACTCGCCCCCCGACACCAATCAGATTTTTGCAGTTCAAAACAATTGTTGTACATAAGCCTACACCAATCAGATTTTTATCGGTTAATCTTACCGGTTTCCAATTGTTGTACATAAGCCTACACCAATAAGATTAAGCTAGCTAAGCTAGCTTAATCTTACCGGTTTCCAATTGTTGTACATAAGCCTACACCAATTAGATTTTTGCAGTTCAAAACGAGTTTTTTTAATTAATTTTGGGTATAAGAAATTTCATACAAAAAAACTTATACCTGATCTGCTCTGTTTTGAGCCAAACATCTCAATATATGTGATTAAGGATGCACAAAAATAGGTGAAAAAATAATCATCTTAAAATTATCAAACCTTACCAGTTTATGAAAATAAAAAATAATAATTCAATAAATATTATTTGTCACTTTATATAGGATTAAATACTTTCGCTCACTTGGTACCAACTTGGCACTACAAAGATCGAGTTTTTCTATGGGTTAAAAACTTAAAATGAATGTCTTGAAGAATATAGTTGCTAATATAACTTTTATTAAGATCAGTAAAATGATAATGTAAAGTGAGCTCATAGAGTCAACACTCAAATTCCTAAACAAACATCTCTTGAAAACACAATTTAAAAATGTGAGTCTCAGCAATGTGCTTATAACAGGGAATAATTAGGAAGAAGATTGTGATGACTGATGAGTTTAACACATGACACTTAAATAATTTCTGATACTTAGAAGTTATGTTAAAAAAAAAAATATGAAGAGAAAAGGGTATTACATGTTAGAGTAAATTTAGGAGATTCTATGGATAAGATCATAAAGTATAAATTTGAATTTTATTCCCTTATTAGTTATTACTTATTACCATACCTCATACCTAAAAACAACGGAAGAAGCTAGAAGGATACCTTATACATAGGAAAAGGAGTGGCTTTGTAGTTTAATTATGATGGACAATTTGACCCTTCTAAGCTTGTAACTACACAAACCATGTGAAAAGAATACATTATTATCCATGAATGAGGGGCAACATTCAAACAAAAACTTATATATTGATGAAAGTAATATATAAATAATTTGCATACCTTTGCGAGGTCAATCCTTGTTTCGTTTTGTTTCCATCTCTCGATGCATGTTTTCAAGTAGCTAGTCATCTCTTCCTCAAGTTTTTGATGCTTCGTACTATGGTCATGAGATTTTGCCACTCGCCTTTTATCTTTGCAAGCCTAAGAATAGTTCTGAGTGCCTCTCTTACTTTTCTCGCAAGCATAATCCTATAGTTTTACACGGCCAATGGAACTAAATGCAAACGAACTCCCATCCTCAACAAAAAATTGTTCCTTATTCACTTAAATCCTTAGACCCGAACATGACCCAAAAATTTATTCTTATTTGATTTTGCCTTATGCAAGCTCAAATCCACTAACAATGCAAATTTGCATATAAACTCCAATTCCAAATAGGATACAACTTTGAATGTTTAACATATTTTTAGTTGAATTCAATCAAACACATTAGTTTCGTAAGTCCACTTTCTTTCCATCTTCAAATCCTTCAAACAAAACAAAAATAAGGGTACATAGTCGAAATGGGAGAAAAGCAAGATGTGACATGGGGTTCTATGCCTAGAAGAAGAGAACTGATAGAGAGAGAAATATTAGGCCAAGTTTGGAAACGGATATGAGATAGCAAAAAGTGGTGGGGAAATTCATTTATTACTCATTCATTGTTGTGAGATGTATATCAGATCTCATCAGGAAACCGAGCGAAGAAAGCACCAAATACTAACTCGTGACTATCAACTAATACACTTATAAACAAAGAAGTCTACTTTTTTTTTGGTGAAATAAAGAAGTCTACTTTGAATATGAGTCATAATTATATCAGCGGAGATAGTGATCCTTATTGTTGTTGTGAATTTTACTTTCAAATCAGTGACATTCAACAACATTGATTTCAAAGAACAATGAGCCACCACGACATCACAAATCCCGACCTTTTGAATATCTCGATTAAAATAAACTCTACACTTTGATTATCAGACAATAGCTATAAAATAATCACTTTCCATGAATAAAACAAAACCATTCAAAACTCAATCTTTGAATTTGATGAAAAAACCGAAGAAACAAACCTACCTCGTTGATATGAAAGGCCAAAACACCAGTTAACTTCTTCATTTTTGAATTTTTTTAATTCCTTTTTCGATTAACTTTTTTTTTAACCTTTTCAGTTAACTTATTCATTTTTTAAAAAGAAAAACCATATTAAATTATTAACTTTTTAACCTTTCCGTTCCTTTTTTTAATTCCTTTTGAAGGCCATCCATGTCTTCTAATTTTTTAACCTTTTCGATTTTTTGTAATTCCTTTTTCGATTAACTTCTTCATTTTTTAAAAAGAAAAACCATATTAAATTATTATTATCATTATTTACTGCATACATTTTGGACTTCAACCATTTCTTCTTTTCTTTATGAGCACATTCGTACAAAATCATTGTTGGAGAAATTAGTGAGGAATAGAGTACTCGTTGTATTTTTATATCTTTTGTAAGCATGAGTTATAGTTTTTTTTAATTGAAAAATAAATGTGTTACGTCTTCCATCTCACATTAAAAATTATTTGGACTTTTCTTCATTTTTTTTGGAAGCTAAAATTTATAGAATTTTTTTTTTATTAACTCTATACTTATTAGTAATAAATACCGGAGTATAAAATTATAACTTTGAAAAGTTGATATAGCAAAATGGTTTATCTAATACAACTATAATTACTATAGTACTTTCAAATTCACCAACACTATTAATAGGGCTAACTAAATTTTTAGCACAGGCCCCCCCAAAATATCGGCACGGCCCTGGTAACAGCCTCCAGCATCACCAGCCTGTTGATCGACTCAACTCCCGACGGACACCTCCTTCGTCAACATCAGCCTCCCTGTACAAAGGTTGTTTTGGCGACTTTTGAGAGAAGTTTGCTTGCTTCCAAATAAGGCTCTAGCATCCGAACAACAACAGTCGCCGCCCACCATCAACTTCGAGATATTGAGAGGAAGTGATTGAGAATAGGGGTGGATTGTTGAGGGCTAGGGCCTTCATTTAAATTGAAAATAACAAAAATTACAAAACCATCGCCGCAACCACCTACCTGCACACTTCGACCACCGCCTCCTGCGCCCTTGCCGACCTCACTGCCCTCGTCACCGGCGTAGTTGGCTTTGTCGGCACCCGCATCCCTCCCTCCCTCCCTCGAAGCGGGGCATCATCGTTCAGATTTCTCAAACAGATAGGGCGGAGAATCTTCCTACTTGGATCTTCCGGCAACCATAGCGATGGTCGATTAGGGAAAATCGAGGAACTAAGAAGACAGGAAGTACGGTTACAGTTGTGATTGTAAGTGTGGGGGTGGCGGCGGCGGCTATGGGGAGCGGCAGCGGCAAGGGTGGGCGGCGGCGGCTAGGGGCAGCGGCGGCGTAGGGGCGGCGGCGGCTAGGGGATCGTAGATGTGAAACAAAAAATTAGGGTTTCACAATTAAGCGTGATACCATGTAAGTGTTTGGATAACTGAGTCCTCAACGGATCTCAGAGGCCTACTCTTGTGTGTGTATATATATATATATATATATATATATACACACACACATATATATATCAATGGGTGAAAACCCTGAGGGTACAATGGTAACCGTACACGATATGGACAAGTATAAATAATATATGCTAACAGTAACTTGCGAGGAGAGGAGAATTTCATATGCGAGGAGGAGATGAGAGAGGGAAGGGAATTTGAGCAGTTGAAAGAACGTGGGTGAAAAAAGTAGTTTCTTAGGCTGCTCAAAGAGTTGACACGTGGCTCAATTTTTTGTGAAGACATTGCTTCTAAAATTATAAGTATATAAGGGGTGGATTTATGAATTGATATATTGATATATTTTTTTTATGTTTTATATAAATATATCAATTCATACATATATATATAAATTTACAACGTAGTAATTTACAATGAATTACTATAAATAAATAATTCCATGTGGGGCTTGCGTAAATTCCGTTTGGGTTTCTGGTGCGTTTCGATTCAGGCGTTGTTGCTCTTCGTTTGGTGTGATTGGACTTTCTTTTCTGTTTGATGGGTTTTGGCAGTCGGAGTCGGGATAGGATTGGGTCGTAGTGGTGTGTATCGAGGCTTCTCCTTTCTCTAGAAGAATGGTTCCTTTGAGGTTTGCCTTCACTGCCCACATGTGACTCCTGATGTACCGCTGGCCTACGGTGCTGCTCTAGGGTCGTGCTTGACCTCGTCCTTTGTCTACGTCCTCGTCTTGTTTCAGATTAGTTGTGTTTAGTTTCGCCTTGTAGAGCACTTTTGCTTGTATGTTGCACCATCTTTGTGTTTTTAGTTTGATTTTTTGACGGTTTTTCGTCTGCTAACTTGTCGGCCTTCGATGGCCAGGTATGTATGGTCTCGAATTTTTACCAGATCAAAAAAAAAAAGATTTGACAAAGCATATGCTATTTCAACTCTAAGTAGTAAGTATCCACTAACCTAAAACGAATTCCCTACTAGATTAATGTTCATCATAAAATGATTAGAAAAACATCACAGTCTTCTACTTGTAGTATTTTATAATAGTCCTGAAAAACATTAAGAAGAAAATAAAGGACCATAGTCAAGTATCAACATTCAACAGCCTCTAGCAGAGGCTTATAATTAGAATACAGGGGCATCTGTGTGCTCTTATTTCTTTGTACGCTTAACCATCTATAGAAGTAGTCTTGATTTTACCTAGTTTCTGCAACAAATAACTAAGGTATTCTTCTTCCCACCAGCTATGCCTATAAGAGTCTGTTTTGTTGGGATCGACAAGACCCAAATGTAGAAATGAATCAGGAACCTAGCAACTCAAGCTACAATCTCGCCGATAACCAAGTTCATAGATTTACGGAACCTCAAACACAATCAAACCAAGCAACACAAGCACACAAACCATCACAAGCAATAACACAACGATTTAAGTGGAAAACCCTCCCTAACCCGGAGGATCAAAAACCACTGTCGCCCGCCACGAGCACCAAAATCCACTAATCAACATAAATGGATACAAGTGTTCACCGGTTACAAATCTCACACAAGGAGATCACTACCAATTTCACTCGAATTGGTACAACACCATTTTCACGAAGATTAGGGATTCTAAACGAGAGAATAAAAGCTGACAAACACGAGTAGGCTTACCGAGAACTCGAGGTGAAAAAGACCTGGGTGAGACAAGGAAGATCCACTCTCTTTCTCACAACTTTTCCCCTCTTTCTCCTTTCTCCCTCCTCACTTTTGTGCTCCTAAAATGGGGCTCACACTTTCAACTTTCAATAATGGAAAGCTACTGCTGCTTGCCCCTTGCTCTCGTACCGCACAAGCCAAAAGGCAAAAACAAATGCCTTTTAATCATTTGAAGAAATGAGCCAATTTATAGCTCACATTGGGTTGGACAAATGGGATTGGGCCCAACAATCTCCCCTTTCAGCCCTAAGGGAAGACATTCGTGCTCATCTCGGCATCAGTTGCGAATCAGCCCTGCCATCTTGGCGCAGAACTGATGCTTGTCGGCAGTCACCACATTGGTCAACATGTCAGCTGGATTCTTGTTCGTGTGAATCTTCTTCAAAGCCATCTCTCGGTTGCTCATTGCATCTCGAATCCAATGGTACCTCACATCAATATGCTTGGTTCGACAATGGTATGTAGCGTTCTTGCTCAAATCAAGAGCACTCTGGCTATCATAGTTCACCACATACTCTCCTTGCTTAAACCCCAACTCTCGAAGAAACCTCTTCACCCAGAGCATCTCTTTTTCTGCTTCTGTCATGGAAATGTAATCTGCCTCTGTCGTGGACAAAAAAACACACTCTTGCAACTTAGACTGCCATGAGACAGCTCCCCCAGCAAAAGTGAACAAATACCCCGATGCAGACTTCCTACCATCAAGGTCTCCTGCCATGTCTGAATCGGTGAAGCCTTCAAGAATGTGTTTGGAACCCCCATATCATAAACATATCTTTGACGTACCTTTCAAATGTCTGAAGATCCATTTCACTGCCTCCCAATTATCTATGCCTGGATTAGAGAGGAACCTGCTGACCAAACCAACTACATGAGCAATGTTAGGCCGGGTGCACACCATAGCATACATCAAACTCTCAACTGTTGATGAGTAGGGAACGGTGACCATCTTCTTCTTCTCTACACTTGTAGATGGACAACCCTTCTTGCTCAATTTGAATTGACTAGCAAGAGGTGTGCTAACTGCTTAGCTTTCTCCATGTTGAACCTGCTCAGGACCTTCTCAACATACCTCTCTTGTGACAACCATATCTTCTTGGCCTTCCAGTCACGAGTAATCTGCATACCCAAAATCTGGCGTGCTGGTCCCAAGTCTTTCATATCAAAAGAAGTATACAACTTTTTCTTCAAATCATCAACCATAGATTTATCCGGTCCAACAATCAGCATATAATCTACATACAGAAGAAGAAACACAAACATTCCATCTGAATGCCGCTTGAAGTAAACACAATAATCTGCACTTGTTCTGGTGTAGCCATGATCCACCATGAAGCAATCAAATTTCTTGTACCATTGTCTGGGAGTTTGCTTCAGCCCATACAAGCTCTTCTTTAGTTTGCAAACCAAGTGCTCTTTCCCTTTTACTTCAAATCCTTCTGGTTGCTCCATATATATCTCCTCCTCTAAATCACCATGGAGAAATGCAGTCTTCACATCTAAATGCTCATATTCCAAATCCATGCTTGCAGCTAAGCCAAGGATCACCCTGATGGAACTCATCTTCACAACAAGTGAGTAGATTAATTTCATCAAAATCAACTCCCTTTTTCTGGCTGAAACCCTTCACAACTAGTCGGGCTTTGTACTTCACTAGTTTGTCTCCATCCATCTTTAACTTATACACCCACTTGTTCTTCAAGGCCTTTCTTCCTTTGGGAAGTTTAACAAGCTCATAAGTGTTGTTCTTCTTCAAAGAGCGTATCTCTTCTTCCATGGCTTTTCTCCACAGAGCTTTCTCCTTGTGGGTTTGAGCTTCCTGAAAACTCTCAGGCTCCCCCTATTCAGTGACTACAACATAATCAAAACTGGGGTATCTTGTGGACGCACGACGCTCTCTGCTTGATCTCCCGAGCTCAACTATCTCCTCATCTTATGTTGGCTCCCTCTGCTTAGAGCCCTCACCAAATTCAGCTCCAGCTTCGGGTAACACTTCATCTGTAGTGGGAATCTCCTCATCGTCTCCTGAGTGAGATTCACCACTTGTTCCAGTCTCTTCTGATTGAGAAGGGAAGTAGACTGGTAGCTCAAGAACTTCCTCTGTTGCAGGTGCTTCCACATCTTATAGTGTCTTGTCCTCGTGAAAGATCACATCTCTGGATCTAAACACTTTCTTCTTCTCTGGATCCCACAACTTGTACCCAAAATTAGCATCTCCATAACCCAGAAAAATGCAAGTGATTGCTCTGTCATCCAACTTATGTCTCTGCTCTTTAGGCACATGAACAAATGCGTTGCAACCAAAGACCCTCAGGTGAGAGTAGAAAATGTCTCTGCCAGACCACACTCTCTTAGGGATATCAAAATCCAAAGCCGACGATGGAGATTGGTTCATCAAGTAACATGCGGTGCTCAAAGCTTCACCCCAAAATGGCTTCGGGAGCTTTGCCATTTTCAGCATACATCTGACATTCTCAAGCAGGGTTCTGTTTGTTCTTTCTGCAACGCCATTGTGCCGAGGAGTACCAGAAGTTGTCTTCTCATGCCTGATTGATAGAGTCTATTTTAGTCATGTTTTAATTATAGTTTTGCATATTAATTTGGAGCATATTTTACATATTTCATAGTTAATTTGTATTATTTACTTTTCGGAGTCTACACTAGTATTTTTATATATTTCAGGCATTTTCGAGCTGGATCGTATAAATTTGGAGGCAGATGTATGAGATTATTTTGCAATTTAGAAGAAAAGATGGGCCGAAGCGAATTTACCAGTTGAGCCGATGAATTCATACGGGAGAGCCCACACACGGCAAACAGAAGTCACACGGACGAGTGCGGCTACGCTCCACGTTACTGTTATTATTATCATCATGATATTTATGTTACATGTGATGAATTAGATTAGATAGAAAAATCAGAGTTATATTATTATATATTTATATTAGATTAGATAGATTATGCTTATAGCACTATATATACATTTATTCATAAGAACAGAACGTGAACAGAGGCCGAATGTGAGGTTGTGACGGCCGTGATCACTCTTAACCCTAATTACTTTGTTTTATTTCTATGGAGATCTAAACTCTTCCGTTTCGTCTACAATTTAAAGCTTTGTTTGGATTGATTGTGAGTTTCTAATTCTTGTTCCTTATTTCCTATATTGAATGTTTCGACTTCTTCGTGCTTGAATGTTTGATTGTTTTATTCTATCTTGTATGATCAACTTGGTAGGATCAATTCAATTGCTAGGGTTTTGTAGATTCCTGGTTGTGAACTTTAACCCAAGTAGCAAACTTGTTCCTTTAGGGCTGGTTGAACTAATTGAATGAGTAGGAAGTTGGATGTGTTGTTAAATCCCTCTGTAGGGACTGCAAATACCTTGGTTAATCTCTGAACTGAAAGCTATCAATTGGGTTAAATCCTTCTTTAGGGACTGTTCGATTGATAAGGGTTTCTAGGACTGGTTGGACTAGTAACTATATTAGGTCGGGACAAGGGCATTCATAGGAAACTTAAAAGGATGAGAAGAAGCTACACGGATCGTTTCAACCAAATAAAGTGGATAATTGTATGTGAAATTATTTTATTAATCGTTATCTCCATTAATTTGTTTATAGTTTATTTTATTTTCTTTCTTATTTTCACCACTCAAAACCCCCCCGTTTCATACTAATTGGTAAATAAACTTAACTTAGGAATAATTTTATTCTCTGTAGGATCGACTCGTGCTTACCACTCTACATTAGTTAGGTAGGTTCGGATTTATTTTGATACGGTTTAGGCGACTAAAAAACCGTCTATCACTGATCCCATGTTGCAGACAATATATCTAAAACTCCCTGGACGTGTACTCGCCTCCATTGTCACTACAGAGGCTCTTCAGGGAGCAACCCTTCTCCCTTTCCACCATGGCTTTCCATTGCTTTAAGCAATCAAGCACCTGGTCTTTTTTCTTCAAAACAAACACCCAAACCTTTCGTGAAGCATCATCAATAAAGGTCAGAAAATACCTACTGCCTCCTAAGGAAGGTACATCAATGGGACCACACACATCAGAATACACCAACTCAAGCAAATATTTCTTACTTTCAGAAGACTTACTGAATGACACTCTAGTTTGCTTTCCAAATAAGCAATTGTCACAGGGGTTTAGTGTCATACCTTTGGCAGCAGGAATGAGAGACTTCCTTGCCAAAATTTGCAGTCCCTTGTCACTCATATGCGCGAGCCGCCTATGCCACAAATTTGGTGATGCAACACCCTCAACTGCATTCAGGCCACCTCTAACAACCTTTAACTGAGTTCTATAAAGAGTGTAGCTCAAGTTTGCCTTAGCAATCACCATAGATCCTTTTGTCAGCTTCCACTTTCCATCACCAGTGCTACTATGATAACATTCTCGGTCCAAGGCTTGTTGAGAAATCAAATTCAAGCGAAGATCTGGTACATGTCGCACATTCTTCAAGGTCATCGTGCAACCTACATTTGTCTGGACACAAATGTCACCAATACCAACAATCTTTGCAGAGCTGAAGTTCCCCATCTTCACTAAACCAAAGTCTCCAGCTTCATAGGTGGTGAAGATCTCCTTCCTCGGTGTAGCATGATAGGATGCGGCTGAATCAACTATCCACTCTACACAAGTATCAAATTCCCGATTGTGATCATCAACATAGGAGAGAACCACCATAGCTTCCTCATCTCCATAGACAGTTGCAGCAGTGTTCTTCTCATCATCTTTCTTATTTTTCTCTTCCTTTTGCTTCCTCTTCAACGCATAACAATGCTTTCTTATATGCCCCTCTTTGCCACAATGATAACATACAAACTTGTCTTTACCTTGGGAAGCATCTCTCTTTTGCGATTTCCCTCTGGATTTTCCACGACATCTTCTGTCTCTACTTCTTCCTCTGAACCTTTCTTCAGCAGTTGTGGCCAAAGCCTGTGAGGTGCTTGTTTCCATATCCTTTCTCCTAGTCTCTTCGTTGTAGAGATTATCCTTCACGGTCGATAAGGGCACAACACCACTCGGTGCAGAGTTGCTAATGGTCACCACCAGAGTCTCCCAAGTGTCAGGCAAAGAGCTAAGAAGCAATAAGGCATGCAACTCGTCATCTAGGACCAACTTCATAGTATTCACCTGATTTACAAGCTCCTGAAACTCACTCAAGTGCTCGGAAATAGGCCTTCCATCCTTATACTTCAAATTTACAAGCTTCCTTATCACAAAGGTTTTGCTCTGCGCAGACTTCCTCTCATACATGGATTCCAACTTCTTCCACAAGACCTGTGCATCTGTTTCGTTGCTTATATGGTGATAGACATTTTTATCAACCCATTGTCTGACGGTTCCCACAGACTTCCGATGTAGCTTCTCCCAGTCTCTTTCAGACATATAAGTCAGCTTGCAAGAACCAAGCTTAATCGGATCATACAAATCCCTACAGTACAACAAATCCTCCATTTTCGATTTCCAAATCGAGTAGTTGGAATATGTCAACTTGATCATCGTACCATCAAAATCATCTGACTTCGTTGTCATTTCTGCTTTCAAACTAGAAACCAAGCTCTGATACCACTTGTTGGGATCGACAATACCCAAATGCAGAAATGAATCGGGAGGATAAAAAACCATTGTCGCCCGCCACAAGCACCAAAATCCACTAATCAACATAAATGGATACAAGTGTTCACCATTTACAAATCTCACACAAGGAGATCACCACCAATTTCACTCGAATTGTTACAACACCATTTTCATGAAGATTAGGGATTTTAAACGAGAGAATAAAAGCTGACAAACACGAGTAGGCTTACCGAGAACTCGAGGTGAAAAAGACCTGGGTGAGACAAGGACGATCCACTCTCTGTCTCACAACTTTTCTCCTCTTTCTCCTTTCCCCCTCCTCACTTTTGTGCTCCTAAAATGGGGCTCACACTTTCAACTTTCAACAATGGAAAGCTACTGCTGCTTGCTTCTTGCTCTCGTACTGCACAAGCCAAAAGGCAAAAACAAATGCCTTTTAATCATTTGAAGAAATGAGCCAATTTATGGCTCACATTGGGCTGGACAAATGGGCTTGGGCCCAACAATCTCCCCCTCCAGCCCAAAGGGAAGACATTCGTGCTCATCTCGGCATCAGTTGCGAATCAGCCCTGCCATCTTGGCGCAGAACTTATGCTTGTCGGCAGTCACCACCTTGGTCAACATGTCAGCTGGATTCTTGTTCGTGTGAATCTTCTTCAAAGCCATCTCTTAGTTGCTCATTGCATCTCAAATCCAATGGTACCTCACATCAATATGCTTGGTTCGACAATGGTATGTAGCGTTCTTGCTCAAATCAAGAGCACTCTGGCTACCATAGTTCACCACATACTCTCCTTGCTTCAACCCCAACTCTCGAAGAAACCTCTTCACCCAAAGCATCTTTTTTTCTGCTTCTGTCATGGCAATGTAATCTGCCTCTGTCGTGGACAAAGAAACACACTTTTGCAACTTAGACTGCCATGAGACAGCTCCCCCAACAAAAGTGAACAAATACCCCGATGTAGACTTCCTACCATCAAGGTCTCCTGCCATGTCTGAATCGATGAAGCCTTCAGGAATGGGTTTGGAACCCCCATAGCATAAACATATCTTTGACGTACCTTTCAAATGTCTGAAGATCCATTTCACTGCCTCCCAATTATCTCTGCCTGGATTAGAGAGGAACCTGCTGACCAATTTCACTCGAATTGGTACAACACCATTTTCACCAAGATTAGGGATTCTAAACGAGAGAATAAAAGCCTACAAACACGAGTAGGCTTACCGAGAACTCGAGGTGAAAAAGACCCGGGTGAGACAAGGAAGATCCACTCTCTTTCTCACAACTTTTCCCCTCTTTCTCCTTTCTCCCTCCTCACTTTTGTGCTCCTAAAATGGGGCTCACACTTTCAGCTTTCAACAATGGAAGGCTACTACTGCTTGCAGGGGCGGAGCCAGGAATCTGTTCCGGGGGGAGGGGGGGCTCAAGAGCAGTTTAAGATAGCGAGAGTCCTTACTGTCTCGCTGCGCGGCGGCCACCAAACCCTGGAGGAGAAGTGCGGTTTCTCTCGGCTCTCGCAAGGGGAAATGAAATTACGAAGTATAAAAAAAAGGCCTAGAAGGCCAACAGAGGTTAGCATGAATTTTAAAAAAAATTGAATTATGAGGCAAAATAGGGGAATCAAACCCCTAATTTCACTCTCCTTAGACAAACATTCTACCAATTAGCCTGCAGTGGACTGCTTGCCTTATAAAGATCTCTTTTGTTATATATATAAAAACATAATTTTTTTTTTTTTGTATTTTCCAGGTGGCTCGAGCCACCGCATCCCCTCCGCCACAGATTCACATCATAATAGGAAAAATAACATTCTCCCTCGTGAGATACGAAGAAATTCTCATTCTCACTCATACCTACCTGCTAAGAAAGTAAAGATAACCATCCTAGATCAGGGAGAAGAACTTCTTTCTTAGACTAATAAATGAAACAGAGCAATAATAAACCTACTGGTAAATAAAATCACTAAATTGAGGAAATTTTAAACCAAACATTATAATTTATGAAACGAGTGATTCCATCTATGGCCTGTAAAAGCACTCCTGTAACTTGGCCAATAACTGATTGGTTTGAAACATAAAAGTGTTTTTTTTTTATCAGACATAGGAATGAAAAGAGGAAGCTTAACATTGAACTCATAGAGTAAGAAGTGATAAAAAGGTAAGACTGAACATAAAATGAAGATATAATTTCTTAGAATGGTACCTTCTTTGGCACATTTTAATGAAATTATTTCCTTCTCCCATGAGAACTAGAAGAGAGAGTAGTTGTACAATCATAAGGTTGAGAAAGTCAATCTTTATAAGAAAAAAAATCCATGTCGCGCTTTTATAGATTAATTGGATTTGTATATAATTAAGGGAGATTTTTACTATAGCCAAGCTTATGGTCGACTACAACAACAATTATATGTAGAAGTAGAAACCTCCATAACTGATTAAATAAAAGAACAAATTTAATTGATATGCACATTATATAATCTTGTATATAAATGATACATCCATAGCTTGGGGTTGGAAAAGAATACATGGGTGATCAATGCTCCATCTCTTGTAGTTATTAGTATTTGGGATCACATATTGATGATTTCTTTGTTCGCAAGTAGCTCAGTAGCTTGATCAAATACATCATATGCTAGCTGCGTATCGACCCAAAAAAAAAGAAGGAATGGGAGTTGAGGTATCAGTTAGGGATTTCGCCTGCACGCAGCTTGGCTCGGAGGTCTTTCCTTAGGATTTTGCCAGCAGGTGACTTTGGTATGGAGTGAACAAAGTATACCTTGTGCAGCTTTTTATAGAAAACAACCTGAGAATTGAAAGAGATTTCACAAGTACTTGTTAGAAGTTTGTTTTCATTGTTAAGTTGTTGGATTGATCTGATCTGATGGGTCTAAGTAAAATATAATAAGTGGTTTGAATTGATTGGTACTATATATTACCTGCTTTGCAATGTATTCTTTGACAGCTTCTTCTGTAAGCTCAAATCCAGTAGCTGAGCCTGAGCGAACCACAAAAGCTACTGGTACCTCACCCGCAACTTCATCCTGTTGCCTGCAGCGAGATTAATTCAATCCAACAGTCAACACATACTCAAGCAAACAGACATTTAATTTCTGGAGCGCCTGTATTGTAATTGCACTCACGGGACAACAGCTGCATCTGCTACTGAGGGATGATTCACTAGAAGGGCCTCCAGCTCTGCTGGCGGTACCTATCTTGTCCATCAAATATAATTTTAGTTGGCTTGGAGTTGTTGGTTTTAAGCATATAATATAAGTTCAATATATAATACAGTAGGTAGGATTTAATTACCTGGAAGCCTTTGAATTTGATGATCTCCTTAACTCTGTCAACAATGAAGACCTCGTTATCTTGGTCAATGTATCCAATGTCCCCTGTGTGAAGCCAACCTTGAGCGTCTATGGTTGCAGCGGTGGCCGCATCATCATTTAGGTATCCTTTCATTATCTGATCTCCGCGGATGCAGATCTCACCCCGGTGGTTGATCCCAAGAGAGGCACTCGTGTGAGGGTCCACTACCTTCATCTCTGCATTTCGGACCACCGTTCCACAAGACCCTGGCTTGGTCGGGAAGGGGTCTTTGGCGAATCCCAGGGACATTGCTAGAACCGGCCCTGCCTCCGTCATCCCGTAACCCTGCCCGAGAACGGCCTTGGGGAGTCTGGCGCGGAGGGCGTCCTCGAGCTCCTTGCCGAGTGGGGCAGCTCCAGAGAGCACTGCCCTGATGGACGTCAAATCGAAGCTCTCCACAATGGGATTCTTGGTGAGAGCGAGCACCAAGGGCGGCACAACCGCAGCCACCGTCACCCGGTGCCTCTGAATCAGCTCCACCAACGTCCCTATCTCGAACTTGTGCATCAGCAAAACCGAGCTTCCCGACCTCATCGCGCACAGCAGCACCGAACTCAGCGAGTATATGTGGAACAGTGGCAACAAACACAGTATGACATCGTCTCGGGTCAGGTACATGTTCGGGTTGTCCCCATCCACTTGCTGCGCAACGCTTGTCACCAAGCTCTTGTGGGTCAACACCACCCCCTTTGGCAGCCCCGTCGTGCCGGAGGAGAATGGCAGTGCCACCGCATCGTCCGGGTCGAACACCACCCTATCTTCAAGTTCAAGATCCTTCGCATCGTCCGAGTCGGACAGGACGGAGAAATGGATGCAGTTCTCCGGGGGGTCATCGACGGTAACAACGGTGAGGCCCTGGCCCCGGGGGAGCTTGTGGACGTACTGGGCGTGGGTGATGATGAGCTTGGCGTTGGAGGAGGACACCTGCTTGAAGATCTCAGGTGGAGTGTAGTAAGGGTTGGCAGTGGTGGCGACGGCACCGATAATGGATGCTGCGAAGAAGGAGATGACGAACTCTGGCGAGTTGTGGAGGAGGAGCATGACGACGTCGCCTTTGCAGATACCGAGGTTGGAGAGACCAGCGGCGGTCTTGCGGGAGAGGAGGTGGGTATCGTACAAGGAGTAGGTCTTTCCAGTGGAGCCGACGATGAGGCATGGGCGATGGTCGATTTCAGGAAAGCAGTAGGTGTGGAGAGGGAGGTGGGTTGGGATGCGGATGTCTGGGAGCTTCGATTTGAAAATATGTTCTGTTACTACTGCAGCTGCTGCTGCTGCTGCTGGGGTAACCGTTGTCTGATTATTGGCAGTGCCAACAATTAGTGGCGGAGAGGTAGCTAAGTTTGATTCGGTAGAAACTGAGCATAGAAGAGGGTGTTCCACCGTAGTCATATTTTGGGGGGTTATACGTACGTATGATGTTGGGAAGATATATGGAGATGCAACAATTCAAGTATACGAACGTGGACAGGGGACGGAGGGAATACAAAAAATACAAAGAAATGGATATGGAGGGTTGTAGTTGTACGTTGTTATGGATTGGATTGGAGGGTTGGACCGTGGGAGTAGTTCATAGTTAATAAATGGGACTATGGGAGAGGGTCCAGAGGGAGAGAGGAGGGTAGGTGGGAATTGAGGTGAAATATGCACTCTCCCATATTAGTTTTCAAGGCTGGAACGTGGACACTCCCATCAACGTAGTTCCCTTCCATTTTATCAATTTTTTTTTTTAGATTTATTCATTTGAATTTTTTTTTTGAAATATACAAGAAAAAATAAATATTTACGGATAAATTCACAAAATCAAAGTATTTATAGAATTATTCAAAGATTCAGACTTTTCAAAGATACGCGGTCTGCAGGGCCGATCCTAAGGGTACGTCCAAGGGGCGGTCGCCTAGGGCCCCCTACCGAGTAGAGCCCCGGGGAAAAAATTACGTTATATATGTAATTAAGGTATTATGTATTAGAGGGAATTGCACATACTAACCCAAAAAACGGAAAGTATTGCAAGGTTAACCCAACCCGGATTAAAATTGGGTGAAACCGGTTATCCGGGAAAGTTGGGTAGGAGGTAACAGGTAGGTAAAGTGGGGGCGAGCTGGGCACTGTGTGGGGGCCAACTGTGACACCTCAGCGAGGGAGAGAAAAGGAAGGCGAGAGAGAGAGAGAGAGAGAGAGAGAGAGAGAGAGAGAGGGCATATGCGGACGTCCATGAGAGGAGAGAGGCAAGAGAGGGAGCTTTTGAGTTTGATTAGACAAAGAGAGAGAGAGAGCTCATTGAGTTTGATAGAGACTTTGTGAACAGTCCGGGGAAAGCAATTTCCCGCCAAGCTTTTGCGCCAAAAAGTCCTGAAGAGGAAGAGGAGAGAGGAGGGAGGAGGGGGAGAGTATATAAGCATTGAAACTCAACCTCAGTCCAATAATTATTCCACATTAATGCGCTGCAGTAGGAGAATTAAAAGGAGGAAGGAGAAGCGCCGGCAAAGAGTGAAGGAGGAGGGTTGGTGGCCAATGATATGGGGATCTATATAAGGATATGGTAGGGAATGATTGGGGTGGCATTTAATGGGTACCAGATGGAAAAAAATCTGAAGATTCAGAGAGTAGCCATTGTAGAAGAAGCAAGTGGGTCGGGGTTTATCTTAAAGTTGAAGCGTTACGAGTTAATATTAACTGGACAACAGACAGAAAACAACGTGACAACCGACGACAAACAACGTGACAACTTGTGGAATAGAATGGATAGAGTTGCGACCGCCTGTAGATAGAAAATGGGTAAGTAGTCTCTCTGTGAAGATGATGAGAAGAAAATATTTGCTACAGCTTAATATAAACTTACTGTATCCCCTCGCTATGTAAATGAACAGGGGAGAAGACAATCGTATGTCTGACTGTGGTGTTCGGAGGATGGTAAGCTTGCGAAGCAGGCGGTTGGGTCTTCAAGGGGTCATAGAGCCAGAAGGCTGTGCTGGTGGACAAACGTATCGACTACGTCGCACTAAAGAAACTCGTGATGGAAAAGTTTAACGTCGATGGGAGAAGGCATGAGGTGGAGCTCACATATGGGAAGCTGAAGAAGGACGGGTGCAGGCCATATGCAATAGGAGATGACGAAGACCTGCAGGCCTTCAAGTTTGTAAACGGTCTAACCGGAGAACGATCGTGGCCTATCGACCTCCATGTCTCCCTGCGAACCAAGCTTTGCGGCAGCACTGTGGCACCTACACAAGGATCGTCAACGGGTGGCTCAGTCGGGGTGGGTATCTCTACGGCGAGAGGTGAGGAATTTATACTGTCATTAACTGGGCCGTCGGTGACCCAAGAAGATCATGCACATATGGGCCTCCAATTGGCTGGTGGTGAAGAAGGCGAAGTCCTGATAGCCGGAGGTGTCCAGGCAAAACAAACTGGAGTCCAGTTAGATAACCAATTCGTCCAGTTAGAAAACCAATGTGTCCAGTTAGATAATAGTACCGACGAGTTAGGGCTAAATGAGGAGTTGGAGTTCGAGTTGGTGCAGAAGGCAAAGAAAGCCGAGGAAATAAGACGTGGGAAGCAAGTCATTTCTGTCAGCAGGGATCCGAAAGATGAAGTTATTCCACCGGGTGGAGATGGACGGGTGCCAATTGACATCGACAGCTCCTCCTCCGACGACGAGGTACTCCCAAATGCGGTGAAGATGGAGCTCGGGTGCTGTTGTGAGCTGAATCTGCCATGTTTTACAGTTGCTTTTATATCGTTTTCTACATACATTTCATGCATTTGGGCTAAGATAATACAGAATCTATGTAGTTTATGTTTATTTGCCAAATTATGGAATCTACACCAGTTTCTGTTTAATTTCGCAGAATTCGAGGCAAATTACAGCAGTTTTGAGAAAGGCTGAAAAAGCTCGGAAATCAACTACAGAAGTCCAAGGTCAAGAAGCAGCGGAACCAAACGAATCAAGCCAGATCCCAGACGTACTCGATCTAGAGTTACTGTACTCGATCTAGACAAAGGTATCCGAGCACATCTGGTCGAGTAAGCACTGATCGAGGAAACTGAGTCAGAGACAACCCGACTCCCGGAGCCTTACTCTATCTCGAGGAATCTAGTCGAGATCGACCAAATCCTGATGCCATGTCTGGAGTCGAAGAGATGTGCCAAGTCGAGAAGCCGAGGACCCGGAGACGTCGGGCACACTTTACTCGATCTCGACAAAAGTTGTCGATATCGACAAATCTTCACCACCAGTCCGAGCCAATGCCGAGGAGAAGAGTCCTCGACCAAGACCAAGCAAGTCGATGAGACATGGTTACTCGATCTCGAGTAAGCTTCTCGATCTCGAGGACCTCAGAGAGCCAATGTCCGAGCCATGACGAGCACCTGCTCGACCAAGCCCAGCCAAGCCATACTCGACGCCACTTCTACTCGATCTCGAGGAAGTTTGTCGAGATCGAGGAAACCGCGTCCCAAAGCCACGTTACGCGTTTTGCTGTCCTACTCGGTTTGGGGTTGCTTGGAGCCGAAGATTGCCGAAGTCTATCCGTGTCTATCAACATCTATCTATGGAGAGAAGACCTACCTACACAAGAAGAGATTTACCTATTTTAGATATAATTTTCCTTTTAGATTTAATTCCTTAATTGCATTTATTTATCATTAAGCTTTTAGATATAGATTTAGATAAAGATAGATATATTCTATCATTGAATAGCAAGGAGTAGAAGGCTATAAATAAAGCCTTAGGGGCTGGTTTTTCATGATTCAATTTCAGAGAGAAGAAGTAAGTAGTTGGAGAGAGAGAGAGAGAGAGAGAGAGTTTGTGGCGAGCAAGGTGGAAAGGCGAAAGCGGATTTGGCTTGTTCGGTTGTAAGCTCTCTTTGGTTTATTTCAATGCAAGTTAGTTTCTTTTGTTATTTAATGTCTTTCTTGATAATGAAGAGCGAGTAGTCCACCCACTTCTGGGGCTGGGGTGAGCCCGACGGTGACCATGTGAGGTGATGCAGTAAAGGTTTGATCTTTCTATGCGATTCGTCTTCTATCCCCATGAGCATGATTCTTTTGCGAGAGTTGAAAGTGATCCTTGTTTGTGTTATTGAAGCGAAAGTGATCTTAATGCAACTTGGATTAATCATGTGAAAAGGGTTAGCAACAATTAGGGTTTATGCGAAAGCCTCTATATGCATATTTGTTAATAGCGAAAGTTATTTTGATGGAAAGCATGATCTTGTATGCCTTTATGTGTTACTTTGCATGGTTATCGTTGTGGCGTTGATACCCTGGCTTTGGAAGTTCTTTATATATTGAGTTTATTTCTTCCGAAATCTGCGATTCTGTGTTCGAAGTTGCAATTTACACTTTCTGTCTTTTTAGTCAATCTCGATAAGTTGTTGTCGATCTAGAGTATTGTGTACTCGAGATAGAGTAAGTTGTTGTCTAGATCGAGTTGTATGTCTGAGTTTCTGCTTCTGTTGTCGATCTAGAGTTTCTGTCGTCGCTATCTGTTGTCGATCTCGAGGTACTGCTTTGTCGAGATCGAGTAGTTCTGTCTTTGCTTTTGTTTCTGCTTTCGTTTTTCATTTCTGTCTTTGTTTCTGTCTTTTGTTTGCTTTTCTGTGAGATTTACAGCTACCTAGGATCTGCTGACACGCTTTCTCGTGGATCGATCCTGACTTCCCACTACTGCGTCGGGAGGAAGTCTTGTAATTATTTGCGTGGGCAGAATCTGGTTTGATCTATATTTTATATTTTAAACTCGATTTCCTCCTACAACAGGTGCGCAATTCCGACCAAGTCGTGGTCATGGGATATTGAGGCCGAGCACGCTGTGAGGAAAATAGATGAAGCATACACACGCGGAAAAGAGAAGTTGAGACCGAATCCGGGGGGTGTGGAAAGTGAACTAATGGTTACGGTGAACCCATTGGGTCCCCGTCAGCACACCGTTGAGCTCCGGGAGGGAAAAGTGTCTCGGTCGAAGGAGGAGGTCCAACAGACAATCAAGTGGGCGGCCCTAGCAAGGTGTTTCACGGCCAAGGTGAACAAGTCGACGAAGAGCTTGTATGTTGTGCGCTGCGGTGGTCCCAATTGCAAGTGGGTATGTCGGGTTTCCATATACAAGAAAATGCGGATTTGGATTATCTCGAAGCTTGTGGACGAGCACACGTGCGACCTGACAGACATGATGACACAAAAGCGCCGTGCGAGATACACCCAGATGGGGCAACACGTAGTGGACAGGTATGTCCTTCGCTTTAACCACAATACGTAACAATAACTGTTATCCCTAACCGACCGAACTGGACAGTATGTTGTTTATAACTGGACGCTGGTTAAATATCACTGAACAAGCAACGTCTTAAAACTGGGCATACGGTGAAAAACACTAACCCAATGCGCTTGTACATGTGCAGTTTCCTTGGTTCAAAGAAGGCCCTTGTGTCGTAGCAAGTGCAGGCTCTCACGAAGTCCCAGCTGGGGGTTCCGTCCAGTTACTGGAAGGCGCGGCGAGCCGCCATGAAGGCGAGGGACACCACCTACGGGACGGACGAGGAAAGCTACCAGATGATGTACTCGTATATGCACATGCTGGAGCAGTCCAACCCTGGCACGTACACCAGGATAGAACGCGACACAGATGGACGATTCAAGTATGCGTTCGTCAGCCTTGGAGTGTGGCGGAGGGAGGTCCCCCTCACTCTCTGTACCTTGTGTGTCCTTTAATGTAAAGTCGTTAAACCCATACCATTACTACCATTACATCGACCCAAAACTTTGCATGACGGCGTCAATTAATAACATGACATAAAGGTCTTATGACATGACATTAGTTAATAAACACATGACAAAGGTAACCATTGTGGTTGTTGAATGTCCAAGTGGTGTCAGTGGATGGGGGGTTCTTGAAGGGGAAGTTCTGAGGGTGCCTCCTATTCGCGTCTGCACAAGATGCCTACCACTCTGTCTACCCCATTGCATTCGCAATGGTTGACGGAGAGAATGATGGGTCGTGGGGGTTCTTCTTCAGGCAGATGCTGCATGTTGTTGAAGACACGACTGATCTCATGTGGGTATCTGACCGCCATATTAGCATCGAGAAGGGAATACGGGACAACTACGCCTTCGCCAAGCACGGCATATGCACATGGCACTTATTCCAGTATGTTGAGAACTTGGGTTTCGTACGTATGAATGTTGGTCTGGTGGCTTATGGAAATGGCTTGATGATAGGTGTGTATTGCTTTTGGATTGCTTTGGACTTGCATTTGGGTCCTTGCTTGTGTTATTCTGTTGTTCTGCATCCTCAGGTAAGTGCCCTCGGGGGCTTACTCAGGTTGGACATTCATGCTTGTTGTTGCATTTTATGTTAGGTGTTGCATATGCATAAAGGCATGCCATGTAGTATAATGCTAGGATTGCATTGAACTGAGCATGTGGTTACTATGTGTGTTTGAAAAAGAACGGTTGTTATCTGTGATAGTCCTGGAGTTTTTTCTATGGTCATAGGGTAGCCCAACCTCATCGGGTACCCTGAGTCAATCGAGTCTATATGAGCGTGATATGATAGCCCAGCACCATCGGGCAAGCGATGAGATAATATGATATGATGATGCCGTGGTTTGTGCAACACCACGAGGAAATTGCTATGCTATAGCATCGAATTGGTAAGTCTCTACACTAACGGGAAGGGGTGCAGAGGTAGGAGAGGGACATGCCACTTGGCATTTTCTTGGGCCCTTTAAAGTATTTTTACACATTATTATAACTAGGAGCATGCTAGTGTGTTTGACTTTTGTACTGCATTAGAGCATCTTTATTAGGTATAGCACATACTATGTGGCCTCAGCGAGGACTGCCGGTCCCGCATGAGTGGCTCGATCTGACTCCTTTCCCCGTTCTTCTTTTAAAGGTATTTTCTGCAGATTTTGAGTGCTCGATGTCTATATGACGGGGTTCCTTTTTTGCGAATCAAAGAACCTGACTAATTCTCTAACTCGTTATAAATGGTAATCACCCACTTATGATTTGGTTTTGACCCGGCTCTGTCGTGGCACCTTGTATCTTAATTTTGTTTCCACCTTACTTCCGTTTCAATTGATTTTCGCGACATAGTCCCTAGGACAGTTTAAGGGTACCCAACAACCCTACGATACTTTTAGGGTTCGAAATCCCTCTTTATTACTGACATTAAAAATGAGTTTGAAAACTCGACCCGTACCTGGATTGCAAGATCCGAACAAAGGGTTTCATCCCTTGAAACGTAACCCGAAAATCATAATCCCGAGCCGTTACAAAAGCGGGAGGGGGGTTCTATATCGTCATCTACCCATCTTCCTCCTCACCTCGAAGAGTTGAGCGCCTCCCTCGACGACAACACCGTCCTCGGCGAGGGCAATGGAGGGCGAGGACTCCTCGCCCTCCGCCGCCCCCACCTCTTCCTCTCCTACACCCAAAACCACATCCGCCCAAGCCTCCTCTTCCTTCCCGGCATCTGTAGCTTCTCACCTCCATCGGCCTCCGCATCTCCCCGGCTCTACCCGAGCCTGCTCTTCCTCCCAACCAACAAGGGTGTGCATAACCGGGTATCCGACACGACACGGTTAACCTGAAACCATTAAAGGTGAAAATGCCGATCCGAACACGATCCGATTAATACCGGGTATCTGACACAAAAACACGAAACGGTTACGTGTCGGATCCCCGTGTAATCCGCCACGAACCACTTATTGAGAAATTTCCAGACTGATTTATTATTCAAACTGGGAGAGCAACGTGAAGACGTGAAGCCAATTCAAATATTGAGAGAGAGAGAGAGAAAGAGACTGTCGTGAGAGCAGGGTCATATCCAAAGCCAAAGATTGAGAGATATATCGCCGTGAGAGAGAGGGAGAGATTTGAAGAGAGAGCACTATGCGTAGCAATGACTGGATGTAATATTGGAAAATCTAAACCATTTCGATTTGGTTGAAATCGAAAATTTCCATCCAGATCTAGATCAAATTGAAGATTTCCACAGAGCAGGGCGTCAGACATTGAGAGAGAGAGAGAGAGAGAGCGTCGTGAATGCCGCCATCGGCTGCCGCTACTCGCTGCCGAAGATTGAGAGAGAGAGAGTCGCCGCCGCCACATCGCAACTTTCAGATCTACGGTTAGATTGAGTTGAAAGTGACAAAAGGTGAAACTGTGAAAGGGGGGTTTTAATGTTTTATACCGTAAAAGAAAGTGCCGAATTGAAGGAATTTTTTCTTTAAAACAAAAGATAAAATTCAACAACCTAAAATTTGAGGGATATGAGAATCGATCTGGGGTGAATTTATCAACTGGGTAATATCCCGTGTCTCACTGACCAACTGAAAGGGATTCTGAAATACTAATACTATATTAGTTATAGATTTAAATAAAAAAACAAATGGTTCGACGGTTCGTGTCGGATATCCGATAAGGAAAACTGTCTGATCCGAATACGAACTGTTTATTTTCGTGTTTTACCGGTTCGTGTCATTTTTGTGTCGTGTCTTTTTCGGTTCGTGTTTTTTCGTGTCGTATTGCCGTGTTTTCGTGTCGGATCAGTCGCGTCGGATTTTTCTGCACACCCCTACCTAGACCTGATACGTGAGCCGAGTAGCTCGGGATCGACTCGGGCTCGGCTCGATAAAAACTCGACTCGGGATCGCTCGAATAATACATGAGCCGAGTTCGAGCCTGTAAATGAGCTCGAGTAGCTCGCCAACTCGGTACATACTTGAATTGACAAAATTACCCCCCCCCCCCAATTAGAATGTGTTTCACTCACCCACCCTGTCATCCCCATTTGGCGCGAGCAGTCCACAAAAACCCTAAATATGTCACCCTCCAGTCCTCCACTGCCTCCAGTCTAGCGAAGCCGTAGCCGTCACCGGTCACCCTCCAGCGAAATTCGAGCAGTGTTGTCCTCACCGGCGGTACGTTGCTGTGTTGAACTTTGCTTTCACTTTGAATGGGCTGCTGTGTTGAACTTTGAATGGTGAAAATGTGCTGCTGTGTTGAACTTTGAATGGTGCAAATGTGCGTTTGTGTTGAACTTTGCTTTCACTTTGAATGTGGAACTATGAGTGTTGCTTGAATTTAATTTGCTGTTGAATTTTGCTGTTCATTTTGCTGTTCATTTTGCTGTTGAATTTAATGTGATGTTGTGTTGATCTATGAGTGTCACTTTGAATGTTGAACTTTGCTTTCACTTCGAGTCATATCGAGCTTGTCGAGCCCGAGTTCGAGCTTGTAATGAGCCCAACCGAGCTTATCGAGCTCGAGCTCGAGTTCGGGCTTGAGAACAAACGAGCTCAACGAGCCGAGCTCGAGCTCTACATCAAGCTCGCGAGCCGAGCTTAATTGAGCTCATAAATATACTCGAATAGGATTTGAGCTCGAGCTTGAACAGCAAGTACTCGAGCTCGTAGGCTCGTATATCAGGCCTACCCCTACCCCTTGTCATATCCAAGCTCGGCCCCGCGTCCTGCCCCAACCATTCACCTCCGTCATCGAACCCAATCTGAATGTCGACCAACCCATGTCATATAGGGAATGGTGATCCACAGGCCGCGTTTTACGTATATATGTTTTTTTAATGTTTAAAATTGAGAAAATAAAAAAGGGAAAAAATCGCGGTTTAAAACGGCGTTTCTTTCTAAAGTGGAAAAGAAATGCGGTTTGAAACCGCGTTTCTTTCATTGATATTTTCCTAAGTTTCAACTTCAGGATTTTGGGAATAAGACGCGGCTTAAAGCCGCGTTTTTCTGATACACTTGAAAAAATGAATATTTTTATAAATAGTTTGAAAGTGTGAATATTTCGATAAATATTTATTTTTGGATGAATATTATGAAAAAAAATAATTCTATTCATTTCACTACTAGAATTTTTTTTTTGCTAAAACGAAATTCGAGGGTATAATTGCAGCTAATACCCTCCCATTTGCCCCCGGAAAATTAATTGAGTGTAATTAATGTATTTCCTGCGCTATTGTGCAGTTTATTTAAAAATAAAATTATAATAATATAACAAATTAATATTATAAATATAAATAAATATTAATAAAATTTAGCATAAGATTAAAATAGTATAATTTGATTGGTTGAGAAACATACAATTAATATGGTGATAATACCTCATCATAAATGGTTTTCATTTAAATAAGTATATATATATATATATATATATATATATATATATATATATATATATATATATATATATATATATATATATATATATATATATACACATATATATGGAGTGGTTCCAGAGTGCACACCCTTTAGGGTGTACCTTGTGCACAAATCTCATCCATTGATCTTGGTGAAATTAAGGGCTTACATTCCGCCATGTGTACGGGTGATTAAAAAAACAAAAAAAACTAATTCTTCAACCCAACTACATGAGAGTGAGGCGCGTGTGAAAGTAAATTAAAACCCTCATCTGGCATTCTTCCTCACGTTTCTTCAACACAAATCCTACAATGGAGATTCGGCGGCCAAAACCAATCGATTCCTTCCTTTCGATCTTGTTCGCTCCTTCCATGGCTTCCCCTCTCACTCGATTCCTTCTTATCGATCTTGTGCTCTCCTTCACTCCCTTTTTCTCTTCGCCTCTCGTTCTCCCTCGTATCTGCTGTGTCGAGACCAATGAACCAATCGACACCTACCACCACACGGCCGACTCCGAGCACCGCCATAAACTTCCGACGCCGAGGGTACGAGACACAGAAATCCCCTTCCCCGGTGTGCGATTCCGAGTGCTTGGACAACTCCGGCGGCGGCCAGGGCCGATTGGTGACGTATCTGCAACGACGACGCTTCCGGCAGTGAAATCAATCCCAATTGCGAGTAACATCGAGCTATCTACCATGGCTGAACTACATGGTTGTTAGATAGAAAGAGAAAGGAGGTGAATTTATACTTCTATTTGTTTCCTCTGTACATTCGTCAATCAACAGGCAACAAAGATGGTGGCCATTGTCGAAGTTTTCTTATCGATTTGAAGAATCGTGAAAGGAGAAATTTTGCTCATTTATAAGGAAGGGGAAATTTATGAGAATAATATTTTTTTGATTTGGGGGTTTTCAAGTACTTCGTAAAAGTAAGAATTTTCTTAAATAATCCACCAATTATCGTTCAATATACGCGTTAAATTGATCGATTCAACTGAATAATTCTAAAAATTTACTTAATCACAATGGTTATGCAATTATTCATATGTATGTGTCGATTTTTTGTTACTGGTGGTAATGATTTGGTTAATTATTCGGTGAAATTTGATTCATTATTCATCGGATATGAAGTCGATATTTGGTTTGAGGAACAACTAAACATTATTCGATAAAATATGAAGCATTATTCGTTGAAATACGAAGCATTACTCGTATAAATCGTAAGTATTGTTTATGGATTTTGGGGTTCTTTTATCTGAAATTGATAGAAAAAAAAATAAAACATTATTCGGTAACATGTGACAAGTTATTCATTAGAATTAGTAAATTTTGATCTGACTTGGATGAAAAAAGATACATAACATTATTCGGTGGAATTCAAAACATTATTCGGTGGAATTGGTAAATTTTAATATGAAAAAAGATAACATAACATTATTATGTGGAATTCAAAACATTATTTGGTGTAATTATTTGTTTTGATCTAAATCACAATCTTTACAAATAAAGAAGATATGAATATACTACTTTGTACATTATAAAGAAAAAAATAAAAAGCTTGATTTGAATTGATCTGAATGCAATTTTTCCGATGATGTAAATTAGCAAAAAAAAAATCGAAAGCTTAATATAAAAAACGAAAAGCGGAAGGGATTCAAATAAAAAAAATCTGCTTGTCCGTCAAAATAAATAATATCGGGAGTGGCTATACTATTGTATGAGATATTTTCACTTAAAATACATAAAAACAAATCCACCAGTATTTGATAGGGTTGATGATCCAATTCCAATTATTTACATTACCAAATATTTTGATAAACACCCATCTTAGAAGGTATATTAAAAAATATAAAGAAAACAAAAAATAGGAAGGATGTGATTTCTTAGAATATTTTGCGGGACCCACAAATCAACAAATCCCAATTCACACACCTCACGCGCATGTATTAGGCGTGTAATGGGTTTTCAGCATTTTGGATGTGGGACCCACTTGTTTTTTATTTAAAAAAAACCGAAAATCTCTTTTAATCTCCTCCATCCATTACCATCAATCCAAGGGTCCACAATTGTGCACAAAGTATACCCTAAGAGGTGTGCACAATTAATCCACCATCTCTCTCTATATATATATATATTAAAATGATCTCATTGGAAAGAAAAAATAAACGAAAATTTTGCCTAGTATTCCTGTGGTATTGCTTTTTTCACGCGGTATACAAAAGATTTACTAAATTCACACGGTACCCCTGAATTTTGTACGTATTTCACGTCGTACCCCTAGTGAGTTAAAACTAACGGAGTACGTTTGGTTGTTTCTTCACAGGCATTCTAATCCAAAAAGGAAGCAAAGAAGAACGAAGAAAGGAGAGGCCGACTTGGCACGAACCGCTGAGGAAGAGTCAAGAGAGCCGAAGTAACCGGAATGAGGGGTGGAGAAGGACAACGACCCAACCTGGAGGAGGACTTGGAGAAGAGGGCTCAAAAAAAACAAACGAACGACTTGGAGAAGAGTTGCGATGCCCGACCAGGAGGAGAAGGAGAAGGACAGCAGTCCATCCGTGAATCAGTGACAGCAGTCGTCGAAGCCGTCGCTAGGGGTGGTAGAGGCGCCGCTCGACTTGCCGAAGGTGGTGGTAGAGCCGCCAACTAGCCAGGTAAGTCGATTTAGTGTTTGCAATTTGGGGTTTCAATTTCATCCCGTGATTATACAAAACTTCTACTTATTTTGCGTGGTAACCCTAGGTTCTGGGTCAATTTCATCCCGGGCCCAAGTCTGTCAAGTTAAACGTCTTAATTAGTTCTCCGTTTGCTATAATAAAAATAAATAAAATAAGGTAGAGAGATTGGGAGAGAAGATAAACGATGGGCAGTTGGGCGAAGAGGAAGGGAGAAGGAAGAAGGGTACAGGGTTAAGAGCGAAGGAGGCGGAGATGAACACGAAAGGGTTATCTAGGCCAGAGACGAAGCTATAGAGAAAGCAGAGACGATGACGAAGGCAATTTAGCGACTTAAGGACGATGACCAGCGACGAGACTCACAGTTATGCCGCATGTAACCAATTTGGTGCATAATTTGGGTTTATTTTACAATTCCGAAAATTAGGGTTTTCAGAAAAGAGGGTGAGAAGAAACCAAGGTTGAAGTGCTGGAGATTGATTATGGTTGTTAGAGTTCAATTTGAAGCAATTTTCTCAAATTTGTGCTCGATTTGGGGTTCAATTCTGAAAACTTGTGCTTTGTTTGCTCAAATTTGTTAAATTTGTGTGTGAAGATTGGTTACTTCTTCTTCTTGATTGTGTGCGATGTTGGAGATTGATTTAGAGAGTTCACAAGCTTGTGATTTCTGGATTACGAGTAGGGTTTGGGTTTGGATGCTAGAATTTACATTTTACAGTTTTGCATATTTCTTAGTTGTTGTAAATTGCAATTTCTGGATTTGGGTCTGGATGCTTGAAGTTATTGCAATTTGTTGCAATAGTAAATTGTACATCAATCTCTTATATTTACAGTGCTGTGTTGCTTATTTTTTGGGTTATTTTACCTAGAAATTGTTAGCCTATTAGCTCAATGGTATAGCAATGTACTTAGACACAATACATGGGTTCGAATCACACATAGGCTATAGATAAAATATACACATTATAACTTTGCTGGATTGGTTTTAAATCTATTTCATTTGTTCTCTTGCATTTGGCAGTTGTTTGATTCAATCCAAGGCTTGTTGGATAAAATTAATACGATGATTGTTCATTGCATTTGTTACAATGAGCGAAGTAAGCACAAATAAGAGATTGATGTGCAATTTACATACATTTTGTTAAAATGAAATTATTAATGCAGCTGCAGGTTTGGATAAGAGAATGTTCCCGTTGAGTATCCTCTTTCGAAAGACAAAAAATCTAACAACAAAAGTGCAAAAACCAAAGATAATATTTCTTACAACGTCCATCTGTTATATTCTCGCAACTAACGAAAATCATATTAGTAGTCTAAGTTGCTTTTCCATATGCAATTGTTAATATTTCATATTCGAGCATTCAATTAATAAGCTTAGTAAGATAGTTTAAGCTTCAATTTGAACATTCAATTAAGCTGAGAATTAGCATATGCGGGATTTGAACATGTATCTTTGTGCGTGAGCACAACGCTCTACCATTTGAGCTAATATGCTTAAACTTTAATAGAATTAAAGGATAGTTGATCATTCAACAAACATCAATATTCAACAATTTGAGCAACATTGAACAATCTCACAATCTCACATTCAACAAGCATCAATATGCGATACAGTTACATCTACACTAACAAGCTGCAACATTAAGTAGCTTCCAACACCCATTAGAATTTTGATCTACTCTTCAAAATAGAAGCATTGGTATCCCTTAAACAAGACAATCTCTCAATCCTAAATTGAAGTTGTTTTCTCAAGCATTGACTACTTAATAAAATATTTGTCACATAATTCCGAGCTACTACGGATTCAGAGGCTAGTAAATGGTTATACTAAAGCAATTTTTCCTCAATCTCATTCAAAGAACTAGCACACTCATTGTAGTTTACTCACAAGGACCATAACCAATGGTCATCACTAGACCTGTCAAAACACAATCCGACCCGGTGACCCGACCCGACCGACCCGAAAAATTTCCGACCCGAACCCGGAAATTTTGACCCGAAATTTTTTTTCGACCCGAACCCGAAAAACCCAAAATTTTCCGAGTAATCTGGGTTTCGACCCGATTGACCCGGTAATTTTGACCCGATTTACCCGATTGACCCGGTTGATTTATAATTATATATAATTATATTTTTTATATATATAATTAAAATTTATCACAAAATTATCAAATCATGATTTTTTTAATTTAAAAAATAAAAAATTGACAAACCCGAAATCGACCTGAAACCCGGTCAAACCCGAGTTCGAGTCAACCCGAAACCCGTTTTACCCGAAACCCGAAGTGACCCGACCCGAAACCGACCCGAATGACCCGTTTGACAGGTTTAGTCATCACAATTTCCCTCTCCTAAAACATGTTCTTTTTTAATTAGGGGGAAAATCAAATAAAGGACAAACAAGAAAGACAAAGGATAAATCAAGCAAATAAAGGAAACCTAAAAGCAAACAGGAGATCAAATTGGACAAAACAATCAATTATGTTTTGTAAAATAGTAAGCAATGAAAGCAAACAAACCCATGAAGACCAACAATTTGAGTACAAGATTTTTCTGCACTGATTTGCTCAAGCTTGAAGCTAGATGGAGAGGAGGATAAAGAAACCATCGAAACAAAAACAACCACTAAACTAGTAATCTTATAATGCAAATCGCCCCAAATTGGACCAAACAATCTATGAATTGAAGCAACCAACCATCTAAATAAACCCTAATGTAAATAACTCTAAACATGGGGTGAATTTCATATCCAATCATAAATTCCCAAATCAACCACAAATTGAAACTAAATCCACAAATCCCCAAATTCAAATCCATAATCCCTAATTTTTTTTAAAATGGCATCATGAGAAGACAAGAAAAAAACTTGAGGGTTGCAAAAACCCATCTCCATTTGAAACCCAGGAAATAGAACAAAGAGGAAAGAGAGCAACAAGGACAACTAACAGAAAGAAAATCCCAAAATCAAAACACCTGCCCCTTTTCCGGCGCCGCCTACCTCGCACCATTTACCAACGTCGTCGCCACTTTCAGTCTCCAATGTCGTCTTGTCGTCTCCCTTCCTCTAGCTTCTCTCTCGGGTCCGAGTTCTCACTGGGCAAGGCGATATGCACATTTGTTTTCATTTTTTCTTTAACGTATTTGAAATTCCTTTTATTTCTTAAAATTAGAAGACGGAAAGCGTCAACAGAGACAGACGTGGGCGCGAGACAAAATTTATTTAAACTCGGGGTTACCATGTGAAATATATCAAAGTTTGGTACACCTCATGAAAAACGCAAAACCTTGAGGTTACCATGCGAAAAAACCCGTAGATTATATAATTATAAATACAATGATAGTCATTTTGCTGGCAACTTGTTTGAGATCAACGGGGGTTTGGACAAACCACCCCACCAAGCTGAATTCCAAGAGCTTGTTAAATGTTCATACAAAGGTCTACTTGGCAAAAATTGAAATTGAACTATAACAACTCTTGTTTCAGAAGCTATCTACTATAGATTACAAATCACCAGCAAATAAAACAAACAAATCACACAAAACATTCAGCAAATTCTATGGAGCCTATGAAGATATCAAGTTGTCAACATCCCTTCTCAATTCTCATACAACATTCAATTTTCTCCACATGTACAATCCATAAGAAACTTCATTACTGTATTTTTCCATTTTCACAATTTCACAATTCCACATTAGCATACATATTTACATGTATACGAACTGAAAAATGAAGTATGCTTAGCATTATGTGACGGTCAGACGATGTGAAAAACACCACTTCTAGACACTTGGAAAGAAGATGCATCTTGATAACAAACCAATTCAACACAATTGCAAAAATTAGGCAGCATATTAGCAGCGAAAAATTTGATATTACAGCAACAACACTTGTAGAATCATCTTAGTGGAAATAACCACAAGTGATGGAAAATGACTAATATCCAAAGTAAATAATGTATACCATAGAATCAAATCAATCAATCCCCAAAATAGATAGGAATTGTCTTTCCAAATAAATGTCTACGACAGCCAAGGAGAAAGATATCTTGAAAGAGCATCAAGCAAACTTTTCATTGTAATTCCAGGATCTGCACCACATGCAAGCAACTCTTGTCTTCCCCCAGATACAAAAGCAGCCAATAATTCTTTAGCATTTTGTTGAGTTGTTTCAGAATAACATAACCGACAACAGTTTAGTATAAATACTACCTTTGCCTCAAAATTCATGTCGTTTTAGACTATTTTAGTTGAATCAAAATACATGTAATTTTAGAAGTTTAGAATATTTTAATCCCACTATGTCAAATTTCAATTTACAATGCATAATTTACCTTTCCAAGGAAAAATAATATTCTCCCCGTTCGCTAAAAAACATAAAGAGAAACATATCCATTTAATGCACCTTAATAAGTGTGAAAAATCTTAAAAAGATATGAATTGTGATACAAAAGGGATTAGCAAATAAGGAGCCCTTGTAGTACTTGCATTTCGCTAAGATCATCACTTTGAAGTATAATCCTGACAAGGGGGTCAAAACAAACATCATAGATGGCCTTCATGACATCACCTGGAGCATTCTGTAGACCCCCATTAAAAAAAAAGAGTTATTGCAAGCAATAAAGACATCATTAAACTTAAATTAATAAAGAAAAATACAAACAAATAGGCAAAGTTTCATTGTGACTATTTCACTGGAGTTGCTTACCTTCAACAACATAGTTATCAGATCAAGTGATCCAGCCACTAATGATGTAGTGCAATTGTCGATGACTCCTGGTGACATTGAGGACAACATGAAGGTTACATTCGATGGTCCTATAACTCGTGTAAAGGCCAAGAGAATTCAAGATGCAACTAAACCTCTTCTTGTCCGTTACCAAGGAATAATGGAGCAAGGGTTCAGACCACCCTGGATCACTTTGCTCAGGACTACACCACCAACTCAAGACTTGAGCTTGCGTCCACACACAGAGCTCATAAAGACTCGCCTACACCCACCTTGACCAAGACACACTCGGCTCAACAAAAGAAAACTCGGCACGACTACATCTCAAGTGGACAAGGCTATGTCGAGTGGGCCTTGGCCCAATGTCGAGTACCCTCTTGTGATGTGGGTCGAGTTACCTTGTTATAGTTAATTATGTTTATTATTTTATGCATCTTACATTAATAAGGTGGAATTAATTATATCTTCTCTAGATGTAATTCTTATCCACTGAGTATTTAAATTCTATCTTGTTTAGGTTTACTTTATCTTTAGGTTTTATATTCTATCTTTAAGAAACTAAACCTCCACTCTTGCAAGGTGGAATTGGTCCCTAGCTTTTCTATTTAAACAATGTAGTTTCCATTGAGTTATTCAGATTGAATAGAATTGAGGAACCCCTTTAAGGATTAAAGGGTTCTTCGATTTCAATCTCAAAGCTTCAAGTGTTCTTGATGTTCTTGGTTCTCTTCGGCATAACCACACATTCATCACCGTCACCTTCGATCACCTTCACCAAAGACATAACCCAAACACATCCCCGGAACACCCTCGCAAGAAGGAAGACATGATCACACGATGCTTGGCCTCGGCACTAGGCTCCGCAGGCCTCGGCGCCATGCGCTAGGGCACCCCCGCGCTCGCTCTCGCTCTCGCTTTCGCAAGCCCGCGCTCATCCGGAACCCTCGGTGTCTTCGCTCGCTCTCGCTCCCAGCAAGCGCGTCAGGTCTCCTCGATCTCGCTTTTTTGAGTGATTTATTTTCGTGCCATGTCTTTCACCATTCCCGCTGCATAACTTTTAGTTTTTTATTATTCACCCTAAAAATTGGCACTTTATTTTAGTTATTTTCTTGTTTGGATCTTTAATTTAGAAGATATTGAGTTCTTGATTGCAAGTTTTGATTTTTTATTCCTTTTTGCTACATAGCCTATGAATGTGATTCTTGGATGAAAGCATTATATGAACTTGCACCACTAAAAAACCCTAATTTTCCAGATTTCTAGCATATTTCCCATATTTTCTTTATTTTTGCTTACTTTTAGATCATCGTAGCTTAGAATTTTTTTATTTTTTTTTGCTGTTTCTGTCGCATTACAGTACCCTTACAGCAACACTTTTAGTCAAAAAAAAAATTGAGAGCTTCAAAAAAAAACAAGCATTCACCTTTACCTTTGTTTGAGTTAGTAACTCATTGCATCTTGTTCTTTCTTTCTGAACCGCGTTGCAACCGTTAGATAATAGTTGACGGAGTGTGTGCACTTGCTATCCTTGCTATCCAACTTGTGAATGATTCTTTTGCAATTTAATCTCTACTTGCTATCTTCGATATTGCAACATTCTATGTCCAGGGAAGATTACTTGAATATTGTGCCTTGTTTTTCTCGCCTCTTTGATTTCTAAAACCGAATCACTCTTAGGATCAAAAGGGCTTGCATTGCCTGGTTTCTGGTCTTTGCTCCGTTTACTTGTTGCTCTTTTGATATTGTAGGAACATGTCGAACGACAAAGACGATAATAACTCTTCCACTCCCCCCTCCCCCCGAAACCATCTCCGATGCCAATATGACCTTCATCATTGAGGCCGCTACAAAGGCTTCAACAGAGAAACTCCAAAGCTTCCTTGAAACATATGACGAACATTGGAACAAGCATTTCAACACCGCTATGATTGAACAGAGCCCCCAGATCACTACTCGTGTCGTCACTGAGGCGCTATATCAGCTCGAGGAAGCTAGACGGAATGAGGCTTTTGGATCTACACCGCCAGGTGGTAAGCCACCTCCGTCTGGTAATACACCCCCCATGGGTAATACGCCTTATTCAGGTAACCCACCCCCTTCTGGTCAATTACATTTTAAGCTTAAGTGTGCTACGCCTAACCCTTTTGCAGGAGAGAATGATAACGATCATCTAGCGGGCTTCAGTGGTAATAATGACCGCCGAGACCATACATCCCCTCGGCATCAACAGCAGGGTCAGCCTCATCACCACCAATAGGCGCACACGAATCCTCTGTTCATCAAATCTAACTGTGATGACAGTCGTAGCAATGCTGATCTGAACGACATGCCCCACTTGGAGGACGCATACCAAGAGGTAGATCCTAACTTTGATGATTTACCTAATCCTAATTTTGGTCGTCCTAGATTTGATAATGCACATGTTATAAAACGACGCAATGTTAAAATTAAATTAGAAACTTTTGATGGTACTAATGATCCTGAAGCTTATCTTGTTCGGGAGGATCATACCAATTACTTGCTTGAACATCTGCGCTATTAGGAAACAGAACGGTTGGTGGTCGTGGTCTTACATCTGACAGGTATGGCTCGCACTTGGTGGTTTCGCAATCGTGAAATCCGTCGTCGTCAAGGTAAGCAACCTGTTGAAACTTGGCCCCAAATTTGCTATCTTCTGAAGAAACGACATGTGCATGAGGAATACACAGAGACCATGCGGATGTGGTTGGCTTCTTGTCGCCAAGGAGCTCGCTCCCCCATGGAATACAGAGATGAGCTTGAACGACTCGCTTATCAGGCTAATGTTTATCTTACTGAACGTGCTTTATGTACTCAATTTCTTGCTGGTCTTAATATCTCTATTAAAAATCCATTGGCTATTCATTCTATTAGGGACATTAACACTTTATCTCATAAATCACAGCTTCTGTACGATCAGTAGCAACATCAGAGGACCAGAACAGACCAGTCTTCCCAAGGTCGCAAGTTTGTTCCCTTTAATTCTTCTAGTCAATCTAGATCTACCACTAACCCTTCTATGCAGCAAAAGGGAGTTCCCAAATCCCAACTCACCTAAACAGGGTTATCAGGTTGAAACTAGAAGAGTTGTTGCACCATCTAAGGAATGCACTAAAGACATCCGCTACTTCACTTGTGGTGGTTCTGGGCATGTCTCTCGCGATTGCCCTCAGAAAAGGAAGGTCCTTCTCAATGATTTGGGAGACCATTACTATGAGAAGAAGACTGTCGAGGACCATGTAATTTTGAGTGAAGTGGAGGAGGACCAACCGATTGAGCCTGAAGACGAGATTGACACCAGCAACTTTCAGGACACTCTCTATGTTGTCAATCGTCGGGTCCTACACATTCAAGAATCTCCCATGACAGATCAAAGGGAGAACATCTTCCACACCAAGTGTGTGGTTCGCGAGGCTACCTTGAGCGTCATCATCGATGGTGAGAGTTGTTGCAACCTCATCAATGAAAAGGTAGTGGATTTCTTTCATTTGACTACTACTTCTAGAGCTACTCACCATGGATTAAATGGCATAACTGATGATGGATCTTATATTATAGTTACCAAACATTTCTTAGTGTCTTTTTCTATTGGATCTTATCATGATAAAGTGTTATGTGATGTTGCTAGAATGGATTGTAGTCATATCTTGCTTGGTCGTCCTTGTTTATATGATCGTTCTGTTATACATGATGGTCGTGCGAATACATATTCCTTCACTTTTGATGGGAGGAGAGTTACTCTCTTACCCCTTTCACCTCAAGCTTTTTTGAAGGAACAGGTCCGCAAGAAACAACAGCATGACGCTCAGAAGGACGCCCAACGGAGGGAGAAGGCACGAGAGGGCTCGGTAGGGCACACTGCCCCCGCGGCCAAACCACCCGTCCCGTGGCTTCGGTCCCCGCACCCGCGACCAGTCCCACGTCCACACCCTCCTCTTCTACTTCGACACAGCCTTCGCTTAAAGGCTCTATTGAACGACGATCGTTGGTCTCTCAACCTCAGAAAGAGACCATCACCTGGAATGCTCATGGACCTCATATCCTTTTGATCATGAAAGAGGTATTGCTTAATGTTGTGGATTTGAGTCATATTCCTGCACCTATTGCTGCTCTTTTGCATGATTATTTAGATGTCCTTCCAGCTGGTCTACCACAAGGCTTGCCGCCTATTCGAGGGATTGAGCATCATATTGACTTTGTCCCAGGCGCAGTCTTGCCTAATCGTGTTGCCTATAGAGCTAGCCCTGAGGAAATAAAGGAGTTGCAACGCCAACTCACGGAGCTGATGGACAAAGGCTTTGTTCGAGAGATCTTGTCCCCCTGTGTCGTGCCTATCATATTGGTTCCAAAGAAGGATGGCTCTTGGCGCATGTGTGTTGATTGCAGGGCAATCAACTAAATAACAGTTAATTATCATCACCCTATTCCTCGTTTAGATGATATGCTTGATGAATTATACGGTGCATGCATTTTCTTTAAAATTGATCTTAGAAGTGGCTATCATCAAATTAGGATGAAATAGGGGGATGAATGAAAAACGGCTTTTAAAACTAAGAATGGTTTATATGAATGGTTAGTAATGCCTTTTGGTTTAACAAATGCTCCTTCTACTTTTACGAGGCTTATGAACCATGTGCTTAGCGTTACTTAGGAAAATTTGTAGTTGTATATTTTGATGATATCTTAATTTATAGCAAGAACATGCATGATCACCTTAGTCACTTAAAATTGGTATTTGATTGTCTTAGAAAAGAAAAATTGTATGCCAATTTGAAAAAGTGTTCTTTTGCTTCCGAATCTACTATTTTTGTAGGCTTTGTTGTTTCTGCTTTTGGTTTAAAAGTAGATGAGGAGAAGGTCCGTGCTATACAAGAGTGGGCCCAACCGCATACCCCCACTCATGTCCGCTTATTTTTGGGTCTTGCTGGCTTCTATCGACGCTTCGTCAAGGATTTCAGCACCATTGCCGCCCCCTTACATGAGCTGACCAAGAAGGATGTGACGTTTCGTCGGACTGACTCACATCAGAGGGCTTTCGATGCTCTCAAGGATCGTCTCACCCATGCCCTTGTGCTGCAACTACCTGACTTCGCACAACCGTTCGAGCTCGAGAGTGATGCTTCTAGCACTAGCATTGGTGGGGTTTTGCTACAGAATAGGCGCCCCATTGCCTATTTCAGCGAGAAGTTGGGCCCCGTTGAGCTCAACTATTCTACCTACGACAAGGAGTTGTTCGCGCTAGTTCGATGCTTACAGACATGGCAGCACTACCTTTGGCCTAAGGAGTTTGTGATTCATTCGGATCATGAAGCTCTGAAGTACCTCAAAGGTCAGTCAGTGCTCAGCAGGCGACTTGGTCAATGGGTAGAGTTCTTGGAGACCTTTTCCTATGTGGTTCACCACAAAAAGGGAAAGGATAATGTGGTAGTTGACGCGCTATCACGCAGGTATGTCCTCCTAAACCATATGGATGCACATGTTTTGAGTTTTGCTTTGATAAAGGAATTGTATGCTTCTGATGGTTTCTTTAAAACTATTTATGCTCAATGTGTGTCCAAAGGTGAAGTTGACTCATATTTTCTTGATAATGGTTACTTGTTTAAGATTAGCAAGCTTTGTATCCCATCTTCTTCTATTCGACGACCGTTAACTCAAGAAATTCATAAGTCTAGAGGGTATGGAGGTTTCGAAAAAAAACCTTAGCAGGATTAAAGGAACACTACTTTTGGCCTAAAATGTCTAATTATGTGCTAAGATTTGTCAAAAGTTGTGTCACATGTGTAAGGCAAAATCTAAAGCCATATAGAATGGTCTATATCAACCTTTACCTATTTCAAATGCACCCTGGGAAGATGTATCTATGGATTTCATTGTTGGTTTGCATAGAACTTCTAAGGGTCATGATTCTATTTTTGTTGTTGTAGACAAATTCTCCAAAACGGCTCATTTCATAACATGTCACAAAACTGATGATGCAATTCATGTTGCTCATTTATTCTTTAAAGATGTTGTTCGCTTACATGGATTGTCATTGTCTATTGTGTATGATCGTGATTCTAAATTCTTAAGTTGTATTTGGAAAACTTTATGGTCTAAGTTGGGTACAAAACTATTATTTTCTACTTCTTGTCACCCTCAAACTGATGGCCAAACTGAGGTTACAAATAGAACTCTTGGGGCTCTCCTAAGAGTCATGTTGCGAACTAACCTCCGAAGGTGGGAAGAATGCCTACCATTTGTTGAGTTTGCTTATAACATGTCTAGGCACTCAGCAACCAAGCAGACTCCCTTTGAGGTAATCTATGACCGAAATCCCCTCACCCTAGTGGACATGATGCCACGACCTCTCAAGGAGAAAGAGAGCATGGATGCAGCTAAGCAAGTGTAATTCATCAAGCACTTGCATGAGCTAACTAAGGCGCATCTGTAAAGGAAAACTGCGCAATACAAGCCACCGAAGGACAAGCATCGCAAGGATGTGCAGTTCAACGTTAGAGATCTTGTGTGGCTGCATCTCAAGAAGGAAAGATTTCCGCAACAACGGAAATCTGAGCTGGACCCTAGGAGAGATGGACCATTTCGAGTGTTTCAGAATATGGGTCCTAATGCATACAAGCTGGAACTCTCTGCCGACAAGTACAGTGTTCATTCTACCTTAAACGTCGCAGATCTCTCTTTGTTCGTGCCTGACGATGACTCTTACGACGATTTGAGGACAAATCAAAATCAAGTGGAGGAGAATGATGCAGTGCAATTGTCGATGACTCCTGGTGACATTGAGGACAACACAAAGGTTCCATTCGATGGTCCTATCACTCATGCAAGGGCCAAGAGAATTCAAGATGCAACTAAAGCCCTTCTTGTCTGTTACCAAGGAACAATGGAGCAAGGGTTCAGGCCACCCTGGATCACTTTGCTCAGGACTACACCACCAACTCAAGACTTGAGCTTGCGTCCACACACGTAGCTCATGAAGACTCGCCTACACCCACATTGACCAAGACACACTCTGCTCAACAAAAGGACACTCGACATGACTACATCTCGAGTGGACAAGGCTATGTCGAGTGGACCTTGGCCCAATGTCGAGTACCCCTCTTGTGATGTGGGCCGAGTTACCTTGTTAGTTAATTATGTTTATTATTTTATGCATCTTAGATTAATAAGGTGGAATTAATTATATCTTCTCTAGCTGTAATTCTTGTCCACTAAGTATTTAAATTCTATCTTGTTTAGGTTTACTTTATCTTTAGGTTTTTTATTATATCTTTAAGAAACCTAACCTCCACTCTTGCAAGATGGAATTCGTCCCTAGCTTTTCTATTTAAACAATGTAGTTTCCATTGAGTTATTCAGATTGAATATAGAATTGAAGAAACCCTTTGACTAAAGGGTTCTTCGATTAATCAATCTCAAAACCTAGCTACTCTCGTCCAACCCTCATCGTTCATATCCTTCCGAACAAAATTAATTACAACTACTAGCCGTCATTGTTGACTAACATTGGTTAAGCAATTCATTCCTTGCGCTCTTTCATTCGACCGAATCAATTGAAGGTCAACCAATGTTGTCGTCATCATTCACGTTTAATTCTACAAGTGTGACCACATGAGTCTCGGAAGATTAAGGATTCATTAATTAGCAAGGTTAATTAGTTAATTCAAGTGGTGTGTAGCAACAGAACTTGGCGTAGTCCATTCGTCATTAGTATTAGCCGACCCACGTCGACAATCATAAACTGTGCAAGTCAAGCCGACATAATTAATTCGACCTCATCGAGACGAAATCAAGGAGCATATGCAAGATCACGCTTTTATTTTAGCAATTGGCCGGCCTAACCAATTGTTTTACATCAACTAATCCATCTGGCTGGTGATTTGGCTGAGAAGATTCTCAAAGAAATTAAATTTTAAAAAAATAGTTTGAATCTTAATGGGAGTAACTTCTATAAGGTTGTTCCAAGAAATACATTGCTCAAGATTGGTCCTATATAAGGCAAAGTTCGAGACACTAGCAGCCCTATGCAACCAGGAGCATTTTTAATTGCCACAAGTATGGAGAAAATTACCAGAGATTCAAAATCAGACAGCTGAAACTTGGGCAAGCTCTGAGTATTCAATCATTTCAAACAGACAAGATTGTCAAATTTACCAAAAGGAATATCTTTCAGAAAAGGTATCCATAGCTCTAGAACTGGAAATAACTTTCTTATCAAGACACACGTCATTAGTTACTTTAAGCTTTGTTTGGTCATACTATCCACTAATGCTTATGAAACCAATGCAATTGAATAGCATGGAAGAAAGCAGAGACCAGTTATTAGTAATTATAGTCAAATGGGGGAAAAAAGAGAAGGTTCGACTCTTTCAATTAAAACAACACCAAAAAATCAGCAAGGAAATGAAGAGATGGCAAAAAAAAAATCAGCAACATATGAGAACATACCTAATAGTGAGACACCAAGGGGAAAATCATCTTCAATCACTCTATAGAATGGAAGAAATGGACAATGAGGACAAATTATGTATACAACAACATGATTTACTAAATTTCAAACCTTTTTTTGGCCTTCCAAAACAATAAGATTAGGTTACCAAAAAAAGTGTTATTTTGAAATAAATTTATGTAATTAATATGGAAAAAAAAGAGCAGAAACAAAAGAACATGAATGATATTCGAAATTGATTGTGATCACACTTTTAGAAATTAATATTAAAAGGAAAAAAATAGATTAGAAAATAATCCCTAAATTTAGAATAAGTGCGATCTAAATTTATGTAATTTATTTCTTTTAGAAATTGATGTTCTTTTGTCCAAAGAAAAAAGAAACTAATACCGGAAAAGTAAAAAATGCTCACTGATTTTGCAGAAGATCACCTTTAGCAGCCCCTATAGCTATTGAGAGCATGTGCTTGAATTCTAGCTTCCCACGAGAACCCGGATTTGTCCTAGCAAAGTAACTTGAAGTTTTTAGGCCGAATTCATTACCATATAAGTGGCTTGAAACACTTCCATTAGGAATGTACTGATACACAAGAACTTGTAAATTGCTTTCCTGACAGTAACCCAAAAGAGTCACTTCCAAAGTAGCCCACACCACACCAGACAAACAACAGAAACTGAAAATGTAAGACAGAAAACAAGGAGTGCCAACCACATATGAATCACACGCAAAAAAGCACTAAGGAACAACAAATTCTCTAAAAAAAAAATGAATCCCTGGAAAGAAAATTGAATACCGTCCAATTCCTCGTCTCGGGGTTCGATGAATCATTGAAGTGCCGATCCTCGGGCTCACCGGACTCGGACCGAACCCTGGGGACCGGCTTGTCGGCCGCTTTCGCTGAAGTCCGCCCGGTTCTCCGCCGCTCCGATCCGCTATCTTCGCCAGATCTGCTTCTTCTTCCGCCTAACTCCTCTCTCTCTCTGCCTCTAATCTCTTTACTTAGAATTGCAGGGACCTGCGAAAAGAAATTATCATCTGGCTCATCGGGCTCGGACCGAACCCTGGAGTTAGGCGGAAGACGATTCTCGGACCCCTTCTCAAATTCCCATTCACCAATTCATGCTCTCAGGTAATTGTTTTCCGACATTTATCTCGAAATTGCTCCTCTACTTGCCCTCTCCACAAATTTTTCTTATCAATTGCATGATAGGGAAGATGATAACGAAGACTACAAACCTAATTTAGTTCCGTTCGAGGGCTTAACGAACAAGAGCAAGCTAGATCCGTCAGTTTTCCTTCACAAATTTTACTTTTTTCCTTTTGATTTGATCTAATTTCTACTCCCTCCATTTAACAAAACTTATCGTTTACTATTCACGCACGTTTTTTTAGAATGATAAAAACTATATAAAATATTCATTTTTTTAAAAAAATTTTTTAACAAATTTGTACTTATTAATAATAACTACGAAATTGTTAAAAAAAATATTTAAAAAGTCGATATTTTATATAGTTTTTAGCTCCTAAAAAAGCGTGCATGAATAGTAAAACGTCAAGTTTTGTTGAACGGAGGGAGTATTTTCCAGTACTCTTTTTTTTTTGTTTAGTTTCCAGTCACAAATTTTGCTTCTTTCCTTTTGATTTGATCTAATTTCTAGATCCGTCGGTTTCCTTTCACACGCAAAAAACACGGAGCTTCCTATAAATGCTGCTGTGAAATGGGAAGTGAATATAGTCAAGCAAAACTTTTACTTTCCTTCTCAGACTCACAACATGAAGCAGCACTTTGACTTTAGAGAGAAGGAAAGGATTTACTGCACTCACACAGAGCATAGGCTGCACATTGTATAAAGACCATTAGCAAAATTATGTCCATTACACTAAAGCTGGCATGGTAAAGCGCACTGGATAATAATGCTTGGTTTCATTCAATAGGATAGCAGGCTGCAATCGGAGAAATAATAACAATAGAAGAAACAAAATCAGAATGATAAAACAATGTTTAAAGAAGTTAATTACACAAAAGAGTGGAAGAATGTATCTTTTTTTTTATACAAAAAAAGATTTTGGGCGGTGTCAGACCCTGCTGATTCACCACCCAAGAGCGTCCTTTTCGGACGAGAGCTTGGAGCTCAAAATGATGTAAGGATGAGTCAAGATCAAGATGATGTCGAAGGTTAGCCACCTTGTCCGCGACTTGATTGAGCTCTCTGAAGACATGCGAACAGGAGAAGGATTGGAAATTTTGGAGGAGGCATCTGGCGTCAACAATAATCATTTCGATCTCCCAATGGCAGCTCCAGACATCATTTATAGCATTGATTACCGCAAGGCAATCGCCTTCGACCTCAATCCTAGTAATACCCAGTTGATGAGCAGCTACAAGTCCAGAATGGAGGGCAAGAGCTTCGGCCTTTATCGCCGACAACTCATCACACAGGGAACCTCTACAGAACACAACAGAGCCATTGTGATATCGAATAACTACTCCTGTCGAAGCCTCACCTGAAGAAAAAGCATCAAATTTTAGCTTGAAACCTCTGGCCACAGGTTTATGCCATCTCAAATTTTTCTTTCACCTTTGAGTAGGTTGTGTGACATTTTTCTTTTGATCTGTATCTTCCCAGAATTTCTTTTTGGATTCTTCCCATTGTATTAATTGATGTTTCATATATTGTTCCTGCTTTAGTCTATTTGCAAACCCTTGATCATCGAAAACAATCTTATTTCTAATTGTCCATAAGCTCCACCAAATAATGGCAAGTTTTGTTTTTTTTGTTGAGGACAACTTTGCGAAGATCTCTGTTGTGATTTCTTTCATAATTTTGTTCATTGTTTGAGTGTTTTGTATTATTATTCCGATCTGTTGGTCTATTTTCCAAATGAGTTCCCTTGAGCATTGACAGTTTATGAAGATGTGTTCAGAGTCTTCATCGTTAATATTGCAAAGATTGTAGGAGAGGGGAACTGCAACCCCTTTCCTAGCAAGTCTAATCTTGGTGGGGGTTCCATCCTTGACAACCTTCCACGGGAATTTTTTTACCTTTGGAAAACAATCAATATTCCAAATCCATTGTGTTTGTTGGTATAATGTTGTTCGAGTTTTTGTAATGCTTTCCGGTGCCGATTTTGTGGTGAACCAACCGTTTCTACTAGGTTTCCGATACAATCGATCTTTTATTTCATTTAGCGGGATTTTTATGTTTTTTATTTTGTCAACAATATTATTTGGAAGGAGGGCACGCAATTCCTCAAGCTTCCAATGTTTGTCCGGTCCAATAAACTTTTCAATCTTATCATTTGGGTTAGTTGGATCTGATGTTATTTTATAGTCCTTTAATTTGATACTTGTTATCCATTCGTCTATCCAAAATCTAATCATTTTCCATGTTCCCAACTTGCCAGATGAGTTCAGCACAAAATTCATCTTTTATTTCCATAAGTTTTCTCCATTGCCATGAAGATTCCCTTTTCATAGTTGGTGTTGTTGCGCACGCGACCATTTTTATGGTAAGAGAATATGATCCAACTACTCGATACAATGATCTATTAGATCGTGTCCTTCCATTTAGAGCGTCTAAGGGGCAAAGAGAAGCACTTTTCTTCTAGTCCCATAAAGATTCGAATTTGAGGTATTTTTCTTTTATAGTTTTAACCCAGAAGTTTTCCGGCTCAACAAGTATTTTCTATAGTAGTTTCATTTGCAATGCTTTATTAATGTCTTTTGATTTGTTTAGCCCCATTCCTCCGCAAAATTTAGGTCAACATATTTTGTCCCATCCTATAAGCGGTTTATATGTATGGTCCTTATTCCAGAAAAATCCTCTGTTAATTTGGTCCACCTCCATATGTATTCCTGAAGGGAGCATGAAGCTCTGCATTATAAAATTTGGTTTCGTGGCAAGATTTGATTTTATTAAAACTGATCATCCTTGTTGGGTTAATCCATTTGCCTTCCACTTTGTGAGTTTTGCTTTAGTTTTAACAATCGTTTCTTCAAAAGTATCTCTATTCACCTTACCATTTATAATTGGACATCCAAGGTATTTGTAAAGTGTCCTCTAATGCTTCACCCATTATCATGATATTAATTTATTTTCTTCGACGTTTACTGTTAGGAGGAAAGATCAAGTATGAAATATAAATCTCAAATTCGACTCCCTTATCTCCGCAAATTAATTACAAGACTTTCTCCCGCTGTAGTAGAAGGTAGTTAGGATCAATCCACAAGGAAGCGTGTCAGCGCCCGCCTTTTCAGTTCCAAACTCATCAGAAACAGTAAAACACAGAAGAAAGCAGAAAAATAAAGCAAATACAGAATTTTGGTCGATATCGACCTAACCTAACTCGATATTGAGTAGAAAAATCAACTGCAGTAACTCGAAATCGACTGGAACAGAAACTGAAAAACCGGAATTTGTGAAATAAATCAATAAAATAAAAGACTTCCAAGATCAGAGTTGTAAAATAACACATAAAGGCATAAAAGATCATGCTTTTCATCAAATAACTTTCGTTATTAACAAATAGGAACATAGAGGCTTTCGCATAAACCCTAATTATTACTAACCCTTTTTCACATAATTAATCCAAGTTGTATTAAGATCACTTTTGCTTCAATAACACAAACAAGGATCACCTTCAACTTTCGCAAAAGAATCATGCTTGTAGGGATAGAAGACGAATTGCATCCAAAGATTGTACCTTTACCGCATCACCTCACATGGCTACCGTTGGGCTCACCCCGACCCTAATACTTAAATATTAAACAAAAGAAATAAATCTAAAAAGGAACTATATCTAAAGTAGATAAATATCTCCTCCATCTTGATAGAATTTGATCTTGTGGATATCTCCATTGGACTTTGGATAGAACTTTGATTAGAACTCGGACTAGCTCAAAATCGGCCACTGTGACTCCACTCGATATCTACCTCGTCTAGTCAATATCAACCTGCAACTTCTTCACTTCACCTCCTGACTCAATATTGGCTTCCAAGGATGAAAATCGACTTGCTTCTACTCGATATCGACCAAGACAGGTCGATATCGACCTGCATTTTTCCTCTTCAGCTTCTCAGGTCGATTCCTGGATCTTGCTCGATTTTTTGTCAACTCGATATCGACATGGCTAGGTCGATATCGACCTCTTCCTTTCTTGTTCGCTCGATTTGGCCTTTTCTGGTGGAAATCGAGTTGCTTACTCGATATCGACCTGTGTGTTGACTCGATTTTCTTCGTTTCCAGCTCGAGTTGTCCTGGTTCCGCTACTCCCTGACCTTGGACTTTCTGTAGTTGACTTCGAGCTTTTCCTCCTTTCTCTAAACTGCTGTAAATTGCCTCAATTTCTGCGAAATTAAACAGAAACTGGTGTAGATTCCATAATTTGGCAAATAAGCATAAACTGCATAGATTCTGAACTATTCTAGCCCAAATGCATGAAATGTATGAAGAAAATGATATAAAAGTAAGTGTAAAACATGGCGAATTAGGCTCACAACATCTACAATACTGACGACAATTGAGTTCTAATCTCCTGCCCAGAAGTTCTTGGTGTAGAAAAAAAAAGGCAGCAAATCGACTTGTAAGTGGGTGGTACTTAAATGCAAATCATTTTCATGTTTGACTCAAGTATAAAACAAGTCAAATGTAATCTTGATTGGTTAACCAAAGGGATATACTTTGGAAGTGACGCCCCAAAACACAAGAATTTTCGAATTTTACCGCATCAGTGTAATATTAAGTCCAATTCTGTTGATAGGAAACATATAACTATAATTAAGAACCAATGGTTGAAAATAACAACTAACTGTTTCTGAAAAGACACCATGACGATCAAGATTTATGAGAAATGAACTTGAGTGCACACAAAACAAAAGGCTGAATCAACTGCTATCTACAAAGCCCACAATATTAGCACCTCTATCACCTATATCAGATGCTTGATAACAATATTGAATACCAGTCTTGCAAAAGAACAACATTGAATACCTAATACAACTACCTCTCTTTTTCTCATCAACCTAATACTACTACATGTGTCCACCATTGCATCAGACTATATTCATGGATAAAATGAGATTAGATTCAAACCTTCAAGTACCTGATCAATAATTGAATCCAGAAATAATTTGGCCAGCTGAGAAACAAGATATTCAGTAAAATCCCAATGATGGAAGACTATTGCTGGTAAAATAGCACGATCATATGTATGACATGAAGAACAAAACAGACGGCCCGTGTATTCACAAAGTCGTGGCTTCCCCAGCCCAAATGTATGAAAAAACTCCCAAAACTAAGTGTGGCCATCATCAAGCTTCTTATGGCATCCTGGACATGTATAATGTTGCTCTTCCAGTGTTTGCATCACAGATTTATGCAATGGAACTTCAATAATAAGTGACATTGTGCTTCCAAAAATGGAAATGTTTTCTATATGAGAATCTATAACAGACTCATAATGTGGGATATTCGATTGAATAGAAATAGAAAGAGCTTTAGGTGGTGAGAGGAACCAAATCAAGGCATTCGGTGAACCAGAAGGATAATTAAACTGGAGAACAGAGTTCAAACATTCTTGAATTAAAGCACTTCTCTCCAAAACAACATCGGTGGAAGAATTACCAAAATAATTCATGGACTCCCATTCAACAGCAGACTATAAAGATGGAAGAATCCATCCTTGATTAGTAAATATAAATTTCAACCGATGGTAGAGGGTATAAAAATTGTGATAGCGACACTCAACCTCTCATTAATCTTCCCCACTCCAAACACGTATCACATAAATAGTGTGCTCCTTCACCCCCATCAATCTTTCACTGAGGGAGACATCTTCTTTTTTCTGCTTTGCCTCTATTACTTCAATCCCATCAATTCTAGTATGTTGGAAAGTCAAGGGGTAACGTTCAACAGCAGTAGATGTAGAAGTAGTAGAACCGTCATTTCTTAAAGTTGAATGTTGATCAGAGTGCAAAATTAAATTTCTTTGTTTTAGCCTTATGATAGGATAATCAACCGATTCTAATAAAATGTCTTCCATATCATGGACAACTTCATCATAACATGCATTTAACTAAAAAGCCGTCCCCTGCCACAAAAAAAATCATTTTTTATCGTCAAACCCTGTGGATCACTTTTGCAATTCAAATTAGATAAACATGAAGAAAAGATACACTAGAACACAAGTAGAAAATTTGACATGGGAAAAGACTAGGTGTAAGGCACAAAAGGACACAGCAAACAAAAAAACTGGCAACTACTAACTGATCTGTTTAACATTATATCCAAATTCAAGACATGTGAATTAATTGTTGGCGTGCAGCAAGGGCCTATTGGCTTAAGCAAAACAAGTTGTTCATATAAACCCACAATACAAGAAAAATCATAAATTCTTGGCAATTTCTTTTTATTATATTAATACGGGCTGGCAATTAGAAGTTCAAATACTTAATTAGGTTAATGTGCAATGTCAAAAAGAGGTAACACATGAAAGCATGATACTATTTGGACTTTGAACCAAAACCATCTTTAACAATCCTCTAATAGAAAGTAAGATCATCAACAACATACTGCATAAGCTAGAAACAAGAACATAAGCATTAAGGAACTTCACGTGGCATAAACCAAGGATTTCAACTACTTGGGAAAGGGCGTTAAACTAAACAAATGAAAGAGATAGCAACAAAATCAAGAATTTGATGGTCTACTCTTGCAAAGTGTTTAACCAAACTATAACTTGAAGAAAGCACCGATGAGGCTAAGTTAAATGATCACATGAAGTTAAATGAGAAAATTGTATGCAAAGAAAAATCCTGAAATTCTCAAGGAATAATCAACACTTTACCTTGTTAGGTGGAAGATTTCCTTCAGTATAATTAGATCCATTTCTAATCCTCCCTGTATTACCCTCTGGACCTAATGGTAGAGAACTCGACTTATTTCCATTAGAAGCTTCTATTTTTTCATCGTTGAGTGCATCATTGGTTGTCAGATCTTCAAAAGTATCCTTCTCTGAACAGGATACTTGACCAAGCATCATATCAGGATAAAATCGCAATTGTTCTTCCTGAATACATACACGATCCTGATCCCGATCCCTGTTTTTTGCAACTTTATTTCCATCATGACCGCTAGTTTGCTCAACAACATGAAGGTGATTATCTTTGTCTGCTATTCCATTCATTGAAATTCCTGATAAAGGATTCGGTGGCTTGAAATTGTTATTAACATTACAACCTTTATGGTAATCAATCGATTCATCATCACTATGAGATTTATTGTGGGAGACAAAAACATCCCTAGCAGTCTCTGCGATTTTTTCCTCCCTTAACTCGAAGCAATCATCAGGGTTCACTAAACTAACATATGGAGGCTCTACTAGTTTCACAACACCATGAACCTCATCACTGGCCAGAGGGAAATCAATTGTGCATCCATCTCACTTTTTCCCATGAAACCCTCCAACGGCTACACCAAGTGGTACTGCATGATTGAATTCAACCCCACTGCTCTGTGCTTTCTGCCAAGATGTATTCACCATTTTTGATGTTGAATCATTTTCTGTTCTTTCTAGCTCAAAATCATCCCAATCATTTGAACCAAAAGCTATGGATGAGCTCATTACAATCATATTGCCCCCTTTTGTCTTCAATTCACAGTCATCACGCCAGAGTAGCGGGAAGAGAAAGTCGGGGAATCGATTTTCCGGAGGACTCCATCACGCCAGAGTTCATCATCATATAGGAGATCGGGCGATGGGGCTTCGCTCATCCGGCCACGAAACCCCTCCCCGTTGCTCATTTGATCCCACCTCACTCAGAAACACCCACAACGAACTCAAGCATAGGAATTCGACCTAGAATTTGGAATCCAAAAGGTCAACAAACAACCCTATATTATGATCAATTACAAAATCATACAAGACAAACTCACGGAGAAGGGAGAAAGCAGAGAACGAGATTGAAATCCTAAACCGAAAGCTGAAAAGTTTGTTCGATTTGTTGGTGGGAAAGTGAGATTGAATAGGAATAGCCAATAGCGGTGGACATTGGGAATTCAGAAGAAGATGAACTTGTGTTGGTTGGAATAGTAGGAAGGGAATTTGATCAGAGAGAGTGGAAATCGCAAAAGTATTGCACAACACATACAGTAGAATTAGGGTTTCTTTTTATTATTATTAGGATTTTAGGGTTTTTATTGTTCGGTTTTCTGGCAAGGATAAGATAAAAAAAATCCTTAATTAAAATATATTGGTCAAATTTTAAATTAAATTTCTATAGTCGCTTATTTTTGGTATGATATATTTCACAGTTAGGATCTTATCTTGTGCACTCAAGACATAAAATAGAAAGACCGTTTATTGTTTTGAATTTAGTTGTCCGTAGGAAATCTGTAAAAATCGAAGTAGAGAGCTGCAAACCCCTCGGTAGATTTAAAATCTACTGTATATATATATATATATATATATATATATATATATATATATATATATATATATATATATATATATATATATATATATATATATATATATATATATAGGGCTCTTTCTGGTGAAACAACCCTTACCATGAAACGGGGGGACAAATCTGAGCCATTAGATCTAAAAGAATCAAAGGCTGACAATTGTTTTGGGAAAAAGCGTGTAACTACCTAGTATTCACATTTAACGTTAAATATGAATACTAGTTGGTTAAACGCTTAAAACTTATAACCAACGACTATTATTCACCAAATATGTTAATATTCATATTTAATGACATAATTATTCAAATCTAAGTTATTAAATATTCGTATTTTACAAACTAGTACAAATTTACTATTGCATATTACTATTCATATTTAAAAGATACGGTTACATCCATTAAAGATACGGTTATACCAACTAGTATTCATATTTAGTGTTAAATATGAATACTAGTTGGTTATACGGTTAATTGTGTTTTTTTAAAACAATCTCCTCCCTTCATTTCTTTTGATCCAAGAGTCCACAATTGTCCCTCCGTTTCATGGTGAGGGGTGTCCTCACAGGAAAGTTATTATATATATATATATATATATAATACTCCGTAATATCTTAATTTGGAAGAATTTTTGAGGATGTGTCAATACCTTCTTAATTTATTTTTCTCGTCATCTCTTTCATGCATTAGATCTAATAGTAGCGTACGATATTAGATCTTATTAATAGTAGACATATATTAGATTTAATTCAATCGTTTTAAATTAAATCTAATGTCTAATATATATATTGTAATAATAATCTATATCAATATAATATCTTAATTTAAAAACCTTTTTTTATGAAGCCTAACTTTATGGTAAATATTTTTACCATTTTCTTAAAGATTTCAAGTCTACCTTTATTATTTTATTATAACTTTTATTAATACTTTATAATATTAATTTATTATGTTATTAAAAAATTATTTGTTAAAAATCGCGCCATGGTCGAGACCTAAAAAAATCATATTGGTGTCGCCTCTACACTCGCCAATGCATTATCCAGTGATTTTGTATAATGTGTATTGAACTCTTTTATTTATGGAATCACTAAACTTCTTTATTGAAATCACGTTTTTGTTAAACCCTATTGAGTAGTGGTGGATATTCACATTCACAAGGAGTCAAAACTAAGCAATTTGTGCTTGTCATTGTGTATTGCTTAAGAGTTGCGGCTTTGGATTTCATAACCCATTAAAAGGAGGTGTCGACCTCTTTAATTGGTGAGTTCATGGGTCAAATTCGGGGGCTCCAGTTGTGAGCACAACAGAGATAGAGCAGAGGTTACGTCGACGGTTGAGATTCTCTTTTATAGTCTGCGAAATCAAGAGACACGTAGGAAGGAGGCGTCCAATTCTTCAATCGGTAAGTATGAGGTCGACCTCGGGTTTTTAGGGTTTGATTACATAATTATTTTGTTAAAAATGAAAAGAACTAAAATGGAAACGGATAGACCAAACTCATGTTGTCAATAGAATTTTCTCTACTTTTTTTCAAATACAATGAAAGCATTTAGGAACGAAATCCCCGAGGAGCAGATCTCCTCCCTAGAACGTTCTTCCAAACGATAACTTAGAGTTTTGTATTATTGTAAGAAGTGATTAGCTTGTATGCACTAGCCGTTGTGAACCATATTTCTTTGTGCGCGCAACTAGTATAATCTACCCTCGAACGGGTTAATTGTAAGAACGATGTCCATAAAATCTTTGACGATATGTTGTAGTACAATTGCATTTAACTTTTCCACCCACCATTTACCTCCTATATTATAGTCACTAACTACTAAGTACTAATTAGTGTAGTTGTTAACCGGCAGAGACCCATAGCTAGGGCTGTTATCTAAGCCGAACAGCTCAAGTTCGACTCGGGCTCGGCTCGAAAAAGCTCGAGCTTGGCTCGATCGTAAAGGTAAAGCAAATCGAGCTTGAACAATGTTTTGGGTTCGAACCGAGCTCGAAAGCTCGGTATACATAAATCACAATTATCTCCCTAGGGTTATGAGGTTGAAGGGTTTAGCGTTGCGTGTGTGAAAGACTCAAAAGGGACTGTTCTTTGTTCTCTGTTCTCAGTCGGCCGCTTCTCTTCTTCCCTTGAAACTTTGAAAGGGTTGGTTGCCTGGTCCCTTTCATTCCCTCAGGGCTCAACGACGCCGGTGAACATCAGGACCACCACGCGACTCAGGCGGCGCCGACGATATTCGCTGTTCGGTTGTCTTTCTCAGTCGTTCCTCGACTCGGATTCGGACTCCTCAGCACCTCGCGCGCGAAAGGTAAGCTTCGTTCCCCAGCCTCCTTCCTCAATCGTTCATCTTCTTGTTCGGTTGCTGTCAGATTTTGTTCATCGTCGGATTCTTCGCCGGGGAGCTCCCTCCTTGTTCATCTTCTTCTTCTAGCAGGAACCTATTCTCGTTGCTGTCAGATTTTGTTCGGTTGAAGTAAATTGCTTCGATTGCTTAATTAGAAGTAGGCAGCAAAACCAATTCGTCTAGTTCGAATGTTGGGTTATTTTGTTCCATTGCTTCTTAGATGTAAATTGAATTTGAACTTGAAATTGAAGAGTGCCAAAGAGTAAATCGAATTTGTTCGATTGCTTCTTAGAATGTTGATTATTTAGTCAATTTATAGAACAAATGTTAGATTATTCACCCTCCTAATTTGTTAGGTTTTACTGGAAAAGCTATAATTTCAATTTAAGTTTAGCTTCGAATCGAGCTCGAACGAGCCACATGTAAACTCGTTCGTTCAGCTTGTTCGAGCCTTAACAAGACGAACTCGAGTTTTACCTTGGGCTCGCGAGCCGAGCTTGAGCGCAAAAAAAAAGGCTCGAATAATTTTTGGGCTCGAGCTCAGCTCGGCTCATTTCCCTGTCGAACCCAGCTTGAATATCGTTTGGCTCGTATATCACCCCAACCCATAGCATCGGAGATCGCAAGCTCGGTATTCTATCTAAATAAGAACTCACTAGTACAATCCCCGTGCCATGGCGCGTGCGCGAGGGGAAAAAATAAAAGATCTATTAACAAATATTGTATATGAATAAAAAAATATATATCTATTAACAAATATTGTACATGAACAAAAATAATAATGAAAAAAATACAAATTGTTCATCATGTTAACAAATACTGTATATGAATAAATATATGAATGGATGAAATCACTGCGCTTACAAAAATAATAATGAAAAAAATACAAATTCGTCCGTAGGATTCCTGAAAAAAAAAATTGCTTAAAAGATTTGATCAATTTGTATATAAAAAGAAATACTTTAAGGTTAAAATCTTATCTAATGAAGATAAAAAAAAAAAGATAATGGGCGGATGGCACCGAGTTAATTGTCTTGAGGAAAATAGGATTTGGGATAGGAGGAAATAAGACGTCAAGATATGTGTTAGGATAGATTTGAAGAGAATCTCATATTTTAGATAATTGTTTTTTTAGAAAATTACGATGCAAGTAATTAAGATAAAACATAATATTCTTTTAATAAAGAATATGGAATTATGATTTGTTTGTACAACATGTCAACAATATATGAACGGATAATAATTATATCTTAACTATTGATTTCAAATCCTTTATTTTAAAAATCGAGGTATTGTAAAAGATAATATGATCAACAAATATTTCATCGAGCATAAGAACTTACATGCTCTTCCTTCCAGCTTCCTGGGTTCATTGGGTCCTTACAACAGTTAACCTGAAATTCTTTTGGTCAGCCTCGAGGAAGACCCGAGATTGCTTCAGATCAACATTTCCATTATAGGTAGCATCCCATTCACGACCCCTGTTGCCTATCCTTGACCATTAAGACATTGAATTGAAATACTTTCTGCAGGGCAAGTTTTGCTTTCTCCTCATCAAAAATTGGCTGCAAATCTGCAATCCACATGCTCGGGCATACCTACCTAGCAATCAGCCAAAAGTTGAAATAAAATTTTGAGTTATTTGCCCAAAAATGTGTACACAGGAACTCGATCTGTGTAACTTCCATATGATTTGAAGAAATGATATTAGCGGAGCATAGACTATAGAGAGAAATAAAGTTCAAGTAACTCAGTCTATTTTCCTTAGTGAAGTAGTCAACATAAACATTTCTATAGAAAGTTCTCTTGTAGTTCAATTAACAATCATTGAGGCAGAAGAACTATTGCTTAGTCTATTTTTCACCATATTACTCTCGTGATTAGTGAAAGCTACATACATAGAATTGAAAATTCATTTAGGATTTCCTTAACCAGGATGCTTTTTCAGAGAAAGCTTATTAAGGTTCCGTTAATCTAGTTTAATTCGAAGATATGATATAAAAAAATTCATATTTAATGTCTTGTTAAAACCATAACATACCATTGTATAGCCAACTTGTTAGCTTAAATAGAAGAACTTGTGCTGCTATTGCTGCTGTCATACAGTCATAGTTTAAATATTGACAATTCCATAACTTGTCATAGATAGCCTTTGCCTTCTGAAAATTGAAACAAAAATAATCCGCAAAAGCACCATCCCCTACTTCACGTGCCAAGGCAGAAGCAGCTTGCAAAAAAACTAATCATAAAAGAAAATTCAGATTGTCCAAGGAGCCAATGAACCCAGGAAACTAATTTTGAAATAAAAGAAAATTCAGATTTTATGATATTTGACAGCTGAAAAGTGTAGAAGTACTCTATTTAAAAATGTGCAATCATTCATTTCATGGATATCCAAGGTTGTTGTCTGTGATAAATCAAGTGTTCTCTAAATTATTCAACACAATAAGTAAAACTTCTCCTTGTACCATAATTTAGGATATCACAGACATACAAAAGCAAAAGATGAAAACAGACAATCTGATAGCATGAGAGGCTTATTCAAATTCATGTATTAGGTGTATGTGATCACCTTATAACACCACAATTATTCACAGTAGAAACACTTGAATGCAAACAATGAAAATGGCATTCAAGACTTGAAACCTGTTGAAAGATGGATTTTTAAGCCGTTGTCCAAAGAATTGATTGTGGTTGCCACCAGTTGGAGATGAAATTCCAAGAATATTATTTTGCCCTTGCTGCTACACTTGATTAAACTTTCACACATACTTCTCCTTTTGATTTGGAGCAATTTTGGGTCTTCCTCAAGGCTGACCAAATGAAAAGAATTTCATCTATTCTTTAGTTTAAAGCTCCTTGATCTGAAGAAATTACTCAGTGCTATTGTTCACCAAGCCTTCCCAATACTTCGGAGTGCAGCTCATAAATACAGCTATTTTATAATTGATGATAGGATTAAGCGGGATGCACTTTATCACATGTATTCTCTTTTTTTTTTACTCTTATATCACATGTATTCTCTAAGGATCCCCTTTTTCTAAGGTCTGGTGACATTGTATAAGAAGTTGCATAAAGCAAAAACAGGAGCACAAACACTAACACAAAACAAAAGAAGAGGGGTTTAATTTTAAGTAATGGAAGAGTTAGAGAAATAAATTCGACATACCATTTCATTTGGATTCAGAATTGATCCTCCTGGCCTCCACTGTATCCAAGACAAAGACAGCTCTGACACCAGGAAGAAGAAAGCCGCTCAGAAGAAGCTTGTCGCCGCCGGTAAGAGGGGTGGTTCGACCTTTCGCCAATGACAGCTCGGAGCTGCATTGGTGCAGCTCCGAGCTGTCTTTGTCTTCCTTGGTTCGACCTTTCGCCAGCTGTGCAATGACAGAGGTACACTGCATACAATGCATAATCAGAAATTGGGAATCAGATTTCGATAAATAATGCATAATCAGAACAAAGAAGGTCGTGTGTGATATGCAATAGCAAAACAGAGAAGCAACTTGAAAGAAGGCATAATTATAACCAAAAACATTCAGGCAGCCAAGCAAGAAAATGATAGCAACTCATCTTCGGTAAGTTTCCAAGCTATTTTTACCCAGCTAGGTGAAGGCATTAGGGACTCAATATGGCAGTTACTACTTCTCTGGATTCCTTTATCGGTCAGTAACCGCGGCTGGTACACTTCATATTTTGCAGACCGTTTCCTCAGGACTGAATACAATGTGAAGAATAATATACACAGACCAGAGTTATTCCCACTGATGTTAAAAGGGCCGAAACAATCATGTTTACAAACAATCATGTCAGAGCCGCATCTGCAAGATCACAGGAAGTTTCCCTTAGGGCACATTGGGTATCATTCCATAGGAATCAGGCATGGGAATGGAAATGATTCATACCAGGGTGTTTGGTGTGGTTAAAGATCACCATTATAGAAAAGAACATATCAGAAGCTTAAGTAATTAGCAATCAATGGCTTCTTCAACCAATATTTCTGAGGAAACACTAAACATTAAAATGTAAATCCATCTCATTTCTATTTTCATTTGTATCCGATTAAGCCAGTGAACAGTTTGTCAAAAATGGGAAGGAAAACCCTAAACTAAAGCCTAATCTCAATATGAAGCGAAATTGGTGAAGAAATTCATAAAAGGCAAAAGAAATTGTATGAGGGAAATGGTTCATACCTGGGTTTGTTCTATGGGGATTTTCAAGCGAATTTAAATAATTTAGTCCAGTACAAATAAGAGAGAAGGCAAAGAAGCAACCTTGTGCAACCGACGACAAATTTGGACTCGACCACAGTCGGAGGCGCAGCAAAGGCAGAAGGAAGGATTCGGAACTGGCGGTGAAGGCTCGGAGGTGGTAGGAGATGGACTCGGCGGAGAGGCGGTATGTGGAACCCTTGAGGCGGAGGAGAGGCGGAGGAGGGTGAACCCTAGCAGCTGATGCTCTGGAGATGAAATCGAAATCAGGATGGAGATTTCTCTCAGAAAAAAAATTAGGATGGGCTTTCTGAAAAATAATTAGGAAGGGGAAGAGTAAAACGTAATTGGTCCAATTACCTAAATGTAAGGAATGATCGCCACATCAGCCAAGTCTTCTGACTTAAAGTTATACTAGCATATAACCCGCACCTTGTGCGGGATTTCTTTAAATAAGAATATTTTTTTAATTTTTTTGTCACCGGTTACATTAGGTTATATATTAATTGTCATATTTTAGTTGTTTTCTTATATTTTGATCAACCAAATAAATTACTGTACATTATAAAGTTATGAATACAAATTAAAAAGTACTATATGCATACAAACAAATCTCACATTGATCAAGAATGTGAAATTGAAATGAAAATAATACAAAAATTAAAGAAAGCGAGAAATCAAATTGAGTCTCACCAATAATTTCCACAATTGTTGATTAGTCGGCATGATTGTTCGAATTTCTCCTTCAATGGATAAAACAAACATGAGGTAGAGATAAGAAGAAGAAAATGGAAAGGAAATGAGAAGATGGGTAATTATACAGTAAATGATTATGTACATAGGAAGATACACGATTAAAATATAAAAATATAAAGAAAAAAATCATATTTAATTAATTTGTTGAAATAAATATGATTTTATTTTAATCTTATCCGTTGAATATCTAAACTAACCAGCCAAAATATCATGAATATCTCAACCGATTTCGTATTCAAATTTTAACTAAATTAGATTTAATTAATTAATTAATTAGATTTGCATAGTTATCGAATGACCAAAAAAAGATTTGCATAGTTATCAAACAATCCGATACAGTCATATCTTAACTGATTTCGTATCAAATCTTAACTGAATTAGATTTGTGAAAGAACTCAATTAATAAATAAATTAAAATACCTACATTAAAGGAGAGACTTCTCATTTAATATTATAAAATATTGATATTGATTTGTATGTTTTCACGAGTAATCCCTATGTCGATTCGTCGGCCTATCGAATATATTTTAGTAGGTAATATATGATTGTAATAAAAGTATGGAATGCAAATATGCAACAACACGATTAGCATAGCATAGTTTCATACCTAGATTTTACTTCAAGTTTGGATTCAGATCATTTTGAGTTTGATACATAGCAAAGTTTATATTTTATCAATTTAATGTATTTATCAATTTGCACATTTGATCAATTTACACATTTGTACACACAATACAGCTTTGAACTTTGAAGGTGATGGTTTTACTTGAAACCTGCTATATATTGACAGTAACAAAGCAACGAAACAATTGAAGATAAAACTGTCAAGACAGCAATGTCACCTTGGCCTCAGATTTCAACGTTGATAGCATCATAACAGGCTCGAAAAAACCAAAAACCGGAAGAATGAAGTGAACGCTTATAGAGCAAAAACATAGATGAAAGTGTAGTAGAAACACACACCTATTGTTTACATTTAGGAACACTTTGTTTCTTGCAATTAGAAGCACTTTCTGTGGACAACAATTGGGCCAAACTCGTCGTATTCTCGCTTACAAACCCACTCATGAAATCATAGTCTTAAACTCGATCAGATAGTGAATACAAAACACGAGCGAATCCACGAATTGAACTCGATTTGATAGAGGGAAATTAGACGTACTTCCTGGAAAGAACCGATGGATGCTAAGACAGAACCACCAGTCCAAGCACTATACTACGTCTCAGGCGACGCAACCACTTTAACCTTTGTGTTGTTCGGAGCCAATGCAACCATTTCCTTGTGCATCCTCTCGGATAAGCCACAAAACAACGTGGGTCCTTTGTTAAGCACAATGTTTCCATAAGTCCTATGAGTGAATTGAAGATTTAACAATTAAAAAACAAATCCTAATGTCGATCCTATTTTAAAATAAATCAATTAACAATTAATTAAGATAAATCATGGTTGTTTAGATTTTATTTAGATTTGCAAATCCTATTTTAAAATAAATCAAGTTTGTTTGGATTAATGAATTAAAATAATTTTTTTTTAAAAGAAGCTACATTAAAGGAGAAGCCTCCAAATGTCGTAGGCGACTTCTCCTTTAATATTATAATATAGATATAGATTCAATTTATTAACCCTCTTTTTTCCTTCTAGAAAAATGAATTATCTATAACTATGTATCGAGCGTAAAAGAGTTTATTTGTACAAAAATAGAGTAGTTTATTTGTACAAAAATGGAGTTTATTTGGTTATTATTAGAGATATTATGGTAACTTCTAGCCAAATAGACTAAGAGGTCGTTTGGTATTGATATCTAGATATCAGATATTGGATATCAGCCCCCGATATTTGATATCTAGTGTTTGTTATGGCTAGATATCAATATCACTTAAATTGATATCGATATCTAGTGTTTGGTATTCCTAGTATATCACTTGATATCTGATATCTGTATTTGGAAACACCCAGATATCGATATCAGTTATATCTAAATATCAAATTTGGCCTATTTTGATATACTGAATTTTTGGGAGGTATCACTTGATATCGATACCAAACGACCCATAAAAACACTCATAAAAAGTGATCACAAATAGCTTTTTTTTTAAACACTCATTTCGAAAAAAAAAAAACTCAATTATAACAAGTCTCATACACAACTTAATATTTTAACCCTTCATTTTAGTAATTTAAAAACTACTCCAACTATCCCATACACAACACCTATCTAAAGAAAAAATGGAGTCTCCAAGCAAAGAGAGAAAGGCTGCTGGCTGGGATGTCCAGATTTCCCACGTCAAGCGAATTCGATTGCTGATGCTCTGGCGCAATCCGCTTTTTTAGACTCGATTAGCTTTACTGAATTTCCTGCTTTGCCGAATTTTCTTTGTAATTACTTTCCTGAGACTCCGAGTCTCTAGTCTTTGAGTACTCTTAATAATACTATATAGGCAGTAGCCTACTTCTTGACCAAAAAAAAACTATCCCATACACACTCGACATTGTTTGTTTATTTATATTTTTTTAATTTTTTACCTCAATTTGTTTATGATTTTATATTTGAATCTAAAACATTTTTTCAGTTATCTGGATTTTTTTTGTCCAGAAGTGTTAACCCTATTAAAATTGATTTATTAGATAATAGTTTGTGTAATAATTCGTGGTTTCTAAAGTTCATACTATTATATTTGGTTTATATAGAATTTCTTCTTATTATTTTTCCTATTATTTAAAGTTGTTTTTTAATTTATTTACTTCAAAAAAATAACTAACCTACGTGGTTTCTACAGTACTTCCCTTCGTTCCCGCTGTTCTTCTTCATTGTAAAACCCTACTCTGAATATCACAGAGGGCAGAGTCACAGACTACCCGCCCCCCGGCTGCTCCTTCTACTCCACAGCGCCGCAGCACTTCCTGGCGCCCTCCACCGCTCATCGCCGGTCGCTATCAGCTACACCACGCTGCTATTCTCTGAGCTCTTTTTGTACGCCTTGAGAGTCCTATTGCTCCCCTGCACACGTGAGTTATTTCTCCCCTTTTGTATGCAATAGGGGTTTAGTAGATTTTATCTGAATTTTATGGTATCTACGGTAAATTGATTGAGCTAATTTTCGTGAGTTTTATGGATTGAGTCTGGTATCATCGAGTTGTTTGGTTTTGAATATTACGTTGAACTGTTTTATGCAGAGGCGAGGATTGCCTACAGGCTGTCATCCCTCGAAAATGGCGAACACAGGCGAGGATGGAGGCGGTGTGGAGGCTCTACACCGTCTAAAGTCGACAGACCCCCCGCTCTTTCTTACTCCTTCCCCTGAGCTCTCCCACTCCTCGCGAACGGCCTCTGAATTCTTCTTCTCCTCTCTTAGACCCTACACCCCTAAATCGCCCTTCGACCAGCTCCTTACTAATGGTTATGATGCCGAGCAGATTTGGCAGCAAATTGACCTCCAATCCCAACCCTTGATTTCCTCCCTCCGCCATGAAATCAAGCGTTTTGACAAGGAGCCAGGTCGGATTTCTAAGGGTTTTGATGCCATCGCTGGAAAGGTGGAGTCTTTACCAAAGAATGCTGGTATTGATGAGGTGGAGCAAGATGATGATAGTGAATTGGAGAGGTTAGAGGAGGATGAGGACGAAGACGAGGAGGAGGATGAGGACGAAGATGAGGAGGAGGAGGATTTGGAGCATTCTGGTGAGGATGATGAGATGAAAGTGAATGAAATGGAGGAGGCGAGCGAAGAGGATGGGAGTGGAGATGAGGAGGAAAAAGAGGACAGAGCGATCGAAGATAAGTTTCTGAAGATCAAGGATCTGGAGAAGTATTTGAAGGAGAATGAAGAGAGAGAGTATGTACTGAAGATGAAGCCGGAAAAGGCCGGTGGTAAAAAGACATCCAAGGATGAAAAGACATCTAAGGATGATGATGACGAAGATGATGAAGAAGAAAGTGAGGAAGAAGACGATGAGGTGAGAATAATCACGTTATTCTTTTTCTATAGAAATTTTGTTGACAAGTACCTGTGAAGAAAACCGATTAGCTTTGAGCTATTAGTGTAACTTCTCGATTATTGTGGGTAATTCTTGTAGCTTGGACTGTTTGAGGAGGGAGATGAAGATGAAGATGACGAACTTGAAAATGCCAGGTGTGTTCTTGTCTTTCTTTTAATCCTTTTCTAACTTCTTTTTTCATAGTGCTGGTGTTGGATAATTTGAGGCGGTGTCACAAATGAGTATGAAATTTTTTGGAGAGGCTAATATTTGGTTTCAGATGCTTTCCTGTTTTAAACATCATAGACTGGTTTGGAGTTTGGACCAGAGGTTCTAGAATCGATGATTTTAGGATTGAGTAACAGCCCTACAGGGAAAATATGGAAATTTTAAATTTCAGCTTTTGTATGTGGCTCACACTCACATAGTCATATGGTCTTATTCTTGGTGTTAGTTCATGAAAAATTACTTGAGAAATAGAAGCGGGAGTAGAATGCTACTATAATTATCTATATAGATGCATTTTTTTTAATAATCGGTAGAATAATGATCAGCACATTTTCTGAATGCTTTTGAGCTCAAAGCTAGAAATTTTTTCTGGGAACTTAGATATCTTTTACTTGAGGTATTATGACATTGTGACTTTGTTCATTTTAAGCACTTGTATATTTGTTGTTGATTATTTTGGTTCTAGACTACTAGGTGCTGACCTCAGTTTTCTTTTTAACTTGGCTTGGGAAAATATTATTTAGATATGAAGATTTCTATGTTTCCCAAAATAAGAAGACCAAAAAGAAACCTAAGTATATTGATGGATCAGATGATTCTGGTGCAGAAGATGAACAGGAAGATAATAAGGTTTTTTACATGTAATTTTACCACTTGTTCTTTTAGTCTTATCTTTCTTCCTACTAATACAAACTTCTTAATACTTTCTTTTATGTTCAGAGAAAGGTGAAGCTTTCTAGACATGAGAAAGAACAAAAGCAGCTTCAAGCTAAAATCGCAGAGATGGAGAAATCTAGCCTGGATCCAAAAACATGGACCATGCAGGGGGAGGTAATTGGACTTGCTCTTTCGATGGGGATGGGGTTTGGAATATTTTCTAACAGATGTTTAAGATTATTCTCTATGGATTTGAACTAGGTGACTGCAGCTAAAAGGCCGCTAAATAGTGCCTTGGAAGCTGATCTCGACTTTGAGCATAATGTTAGGCCTCCTCCTGCCATCACAGAGGAATTCACAGCATCAGTTGAAGAAATTATTAAGAAAAGAATAGTTGAGGTAGAACCCTGTGTTCTATGCTTACAAAAAACAACCTTCCCGTCTTTAATGGTTTCTTGATTTTGGTATTTCTGTTTGCACACTTGTTGTGTATATGCATGTAGAAGAATTAATTATTTGCTGCTGTTTCCAGGGGCGTTTTGATGATATTCAGAGGGCTGCTAAGTTACCATCCAAGGCACCTAGGGAGTTTAAGGATTTGGTAAGCATAGTTCCTGTATATCTCCTTGTTATCATAGGTAAGATCACTTTCCCTTTAGGCTCTTATTTGTGTTTATTTTGCAGGATGATAACAAGAGCAAAAAAGGCCTTGCTGAAATTTACGAGGTCAGCACATTTTTAGAGATTCTACTATTTAATTTTTATTCAATGTTTATATTATCACCTAATTCTTTTCTTAGTACTTCGTTAATCTAATTAAAAAAATCTTCTAAATCAAAATGCTGCAGGAAGAATATCTTGAAAAGACTGGTTCTGCTCCTGCATCCTTGTCGTTCTCTGATGAATTGAAGAAAGAGGTACCTAATTTCAGTATTACCAGGAATCTTGTCTGCCACTATGCTTTTCTATTATCTTTTATGATTGGGCAGAACATAGTAAAAAGGGTGGTTTATTAAGAGATTTTTTCTTGTTGAAAGGTTATTGGAAGAGTATTTTTAGTACTTATGTTGAGTTTGCTCATGATTTGGAAGCTTGGATTTAGCTAAAGGATCCATTTTCTCTTTGCCCATGGTTTTGCCATTTTGTCTTTCTAGGGCTAGGTTTCCCAGTACACTAAGCTGATACCAATATTTGTTCGATTTATCGTGTACTGGGAGACAATCATGATGATTTACCAAGTTTGAGTTTGGTGTATTTCTTCTAGGCTCTAATGTTGAAATTAAATCTAATGATTTTCAAAGGATGTATTAAATTTTTGTTGTTTTCTCGTCTTACTCTGTGATTTTTTTAAGAAAAAATATTTTTTGGCTATTAGAGTTTTCGTTTAATGTGGAGTGCCATTGCTTAGGTTACTCATTGACTAACCTGCTAATACTCTTCTTATTTTCAGGCAAGTGATCTGTTCAAGCGCTTAACCTTGAAGTTGAATGCTCTTTCTCACTTCCATTTTGCTCCCAAACCTGTATGTTGTATTCCACTTTCTCTTCTTTGATCGGCATGACGGATTTCATCATTTTTGGGTAGCTTATATAATATTCTTGGACAGGTTGTGGAGGATATGGCTTTTGAGACAAATCTCCCTGCTCTGGCCATGGAAGAGGTAAAGTTTAAAATTTCATCTCAATCATCTTACCATCCTTTGACGTCAGTTGTTGTTTATTGAGGAGGTTGAACTTGAATTCTGGATGGCTGTTTCGTTTATTTATGCAACAAATCTTTGTTCTGCAGGTTGCTCCGGTGGCAGTATCAGATGCAGCCATGCTTGCACCTGAGGAAGTATTTGATGGTAAAGGGGACGTTAAAGAAGAAGTTGAGCTTACACAGGAGGATAGGAAGAGGAGGAGAGCCAAGAAGAAGAGAAAATTCAAAGGTAAAACCTTCAAATTTTTCTGTTATTTGTTTTGCTCGTATCTGTTTTACTGCTTGAGGGACCAGGCTTCAATTTATTTTTAAAGTACCATGGATTTCCACTTCGCAGTCCCAAAGTTGACTTAGAGCTTTGAAAATTTAGCATTAATCCTTGGAATAGCATGTCTGAGCAGCAAAAACTTGTTGTTCAACAAAAGTAGTGCGGTTAGGCTAAGATGCAATGCTTTGCTTCTCTTTGGATCTTTTCTTGTACCCAACCGGATAAATTTTTTGAGTGGGAAAAACGAAACTGAAAACTATACAAGAGTGAAGATGTAAAAGTTTTGTGTGTACTGTTATCTTCATGAATTTATCATATATACTGACATTGACTATTCGTTTTACTCCTGGAATGCCTTAAAGCTGAACAAACAAAAAGAATGGCGAAGAAACCAAGGGAGACCCCTGTGATAACTCAAGGCGAAGGTAACGAGTCCTTCCTTTCTACAGTAATGTTTGAAATGATGCTAGGATACCCCATGAACTGAGCACTTATGTTTATTTTGTTTCGTTGTCGCAAAACAGGCAAAGTAGCAGTTGTAAAAGTTTGATGAAACTTGTCAAAGCAACTCAACATCAGTTTTGATATACCTCCACTTACTCACCTCTTTGAGTAGAACTATCTACATCTACTCTACAGAAAGTATGTACTTGAAGCCGGTGAGCAGTTCCAACAGGCACTTGATCACCTCAAGAGAGCAGCTTGTTTTTGGTCTTTTTGGACATTGAGATATGAAGCAAATGTGAGGCTGATGGGGAAGCTGCATTTTGGAAAGTTGTAGGATCTTGTTTTTCCTTTTGTTCTATATTTTATTGGAATAGAAACATATTTTTGAGCAGCAAATGAGGAGTTTATTTTTTAAATCTTTTCTTATCATCACATACTACGGAGTATTTAGGTTATACAAAAGATAGCAGACTGGGCATTTATTACAAATTAATTCTAGAGTTATTTAGGTGTAATACTTGGTGTTACACTTAATTATTTCGACTATAAATTCACATTAAATTTTTTTATAAAATTTATATTTATATTCTATAAACTTATATTAACATATTTATAAAATTTTATTATGGAAAAACGTTATTAAAAAGTATGAATAACTAAAGATTGATTATTTTGGAAAATATTATTTTTTATCATACTAAAACATATATTTTAATAATAAAAATTATAGACATGTTAAATATAAGACTAACTCCAATGGTTAAGTGTGCAAATATACATATTTGCACAAGGTGTTTAAAAATGCGCGTCACTTTTTAAATCTTTTCTTATCATCGCATACTACGGAGTATTTATTTAGGTTATACAAAAGATAGCTGACTGGGCATTTATTGCAAATTAATTCTAGAGTTATTTGTTAAACGCTATAGCCCAAGAGGCAGTGCATATCCTATGTAACACTAGGTGTAATACTCGGTGTTACACTTAATTATTTCGGTTATAAATTCACATTAAAAAAAATTATAAAATTTATATTTATATTCTATAAACTTATATTAGCATATTTATAAAAATTTATTATGAAAAAAAGTTATTAAAAATTATGAATAACTAAAAGATTGATTATTTTGGAAAATATTATTTTTTATCATACTAAAACATATATTTTAATAATAAAAATTTATAGACATGTTAATATAAGTGTATAGAGTATAAATATATTTTTTTTTAAAAATTAATGTTATTTTATAACCGAAATAATGAAGTGTAACACCGAGCATAACACACAAAGTGTTATAGGGGATCCAAATTGCCCAAGAGGTGGTGCATTTGATGAGACGAAAGAGAGGTGGGAAGGGGCGGATGTGTCTGAAACTCGACCTTGACGAAGCCTATGATCAGTTCAGTTGAGACTTTATTGAGGATATTTTGGTTTGGGCTAATTTTCCCGACGAATGGTTTCGTTGGCAAATGGAGTGCATTAAAAGTGCGATGATGCAGGTGTTATGGAATGGGAAAGTGTTTGGGCAGTTCACCCCTTCGAGGGGTATCCGGCAAGGGGACCCAATCTCCCCTTATTTATTTATATTATGTTTAGAACGGCTTTGCACATCATCAACCATGCTGTGGAAGATTGAGCCTCGAAATCATTGAAGATTACTCGTAATGGCCCTGCTCTGTCTCATATATTCTTTGCTGATGATATTCTTTTTTTTTGTGGAAGCTTTTGTTGCACAGATGAAAGTGATTAAAAATTGTCTAGATCAATTTTACGAGGCCTCGAGACAAAGAGTGAGCCTTTAGAAGTTCAAATTCTTTGTCTTGGGCAACGTTAAGGCAGACTTGATGAGTTAGATCCAAGAGGGAAGTGGTATCCAGGCTATTGATGATCTCGGCATCTATCTTGGGGTTCCTTTGCTTCACACTAGAGTTAAAGATGCTAACTTCGAGTTCATTATGAACAAGTTTGCTGCGAAGCTTGCTGGGTGGAAGACGAGTATTTTGAGTTTCGCGAGGCGAATCACTCTTACTAAATCCGTTCTCGCTTCCCTACCAATCTGTTATATGTGGGCTATGCGCCTCCCTTCATGCATCAATAAGAAGATTGACAAGGTTTCCATTGGGGTTCAACGGATGCCAAACGGGAGGTGCATAAGGTTGCTTGTGAGGAGGTAATCAAACCGGAAAAATTTGGTGGTTTAGCGGTGAAGTCAAGGAACAACTCAATCTTACGTTGGTTGCTAAACTTGGATGGTGATTCATCATATGGGAAGAAGGCTTGTAGAGGGATGTCCTTACTGGAAAATACATTGGCACAAACCCTCTTATGGTCGTTGCGACCACCATGGCTATGATCGTGACGACCAATTGGCTATATGATCACTGCTACTAATTATGCGCTAAACATCAATTATACCTTGCGCCAAATGAAATTTTATAGTTATCTGACCAAAAAAAACTATTTCCTCCGTCTCAAATTGAGGTCGTTTTAAGTCTTTATTCTTGTATTAAAATAAATGTCATTTTAGGTTTTTTAGGTATGGGGTAGTAATGATTTGTATCGATTTGTGTGTTATTGACTTTTTTAAAGATTTTGATTGGTTACAAAATACAACATGCAACAACAACAACGTGCCCATTGTATCCCGCTTAAAGCAGAGTTTGGAGGGTTGAGTTGTACGTACCCTTTCCCCGACCAGGTCGAGAGGGTGTTTCCTAGTGACCCAAGACAAGTCCTCAAAAACATGACAAGACTCCACACCAGAAACATACACAAGAAAATAAGGAAAAAAAACAACACACAAGAGCTAAGAAAAATAGGATGCACATAAACAAGATGAGATGGAAGGAAAACACGATGCTGGAACCACTGCACCTGACTAGTTTTTGTCAATTCGAATCACACTCCTCCACTGCACTCTATCGCGTGACATCTCCTCAGTGAGTCCCAAAACGACCAGGTCCTGTCGAATCACTTCACGCCAGCTCTTCTTTGGACGATCTGTGCCCCTACGGACACTATCGATAGCCAAGTGGTCACATCTGCGCATTGGCACACTCGGATCTCTCCTCTGAACATGTTCATACCATCGCTATCTCGCTTTCCACGACTTAGCCCGAATACTAGTTACTCCTACCCTTTCTCTAATAGCCTCGTTTATGATTTTGTCATGCTAGATGTCCTCACACATCCATCTGAGCATCCTCATCTCAACAACCATAAGTTTCTATTCTTGTGCTTTAATTGTTGCCCAACACTCTCCTCCATATAATAAAGCTGGTCTCACCAACCACTTTGTAGAACTTACCCTTGAGCTTAAGTGGAACTTTTATGTCACATAGGACTCCTGATGCAGTCCTCCATTTCTGCCAACCTACTTGAATCTGGTGCTTGACATCCATGTCTACCCCTCCATCGCTCTGCATCTTAGATCCCAGATACTTGAAACTGTCTTTCTTCGGAACAAGGTCCCTACCCAACAAGACCCCCTCGTCTCCCACTTCCTCTTCGCCAAACCTGAAAACCATATACTCCATCTTTGTCCTGCTCAAAAGGAAGCCCTTCTGTTCAAGCTTATCCCTCCATAACTCAAGCTTGCTGCTGACCCCTACCCTAGTCTCATCCACGAGGACAACATCATCCGCAAACAGCATACACCACGGGATCCCACCCTGGATACTTTCTGACACCACATCCATGACTATTGTAAAGAGGAACGGGCTCAAAGTCAAGCCTTGGTGCAAGCCCACTTGTACAGTGAAGTACTCGGGTCCCCAACGAGTATTTGATTAAAAACTGTAGTGGGTATTAAAAAAATTAAAATTTGTGAAAAATTAGTGGAATGATGATGTTAACTGAGAGGTGTGAAAAATTCTAAAACGGCTTAAATTTTGAGACGGATGGAATATAAATAATGAATAGTGAGTTATGACTATGAGGAGGGGGGCATGCGGTGGCTCCCCTGGAAAAAAATACTTTTGTATATATAGTTTAAGAGCTGTTATTAACAAAGAAGTACATTGCAGCATAATGGTAGCAGGTGTGTCTAGGGAGAGGAAAGATCTAGAGTTCGATTCACCTTCTGCCCTCAATATTCAATTTTTTTTAACCTCCTTCGTCGACAACGAGGGCTGCGACTCTGCGAGAGCCGAGAAAAACAACAAGGGGCCCGACTCTGCGAGAGCCGAGACAAACAACAAGGGGTCCTGGACGGTCGCCGGCTCCATCCAGGCTCCAGCGAATAAGGTTCGGTGGTGGCTGGGACTTGTAGTTGCAATTTTGTATTAGGGTTAGAAATTATATTAGTATGAATTTGTGATTTTGAATTTGTGATTTTGAATTTGTGATTTTGCAATTTATGAATAATGTTTGGAATTGCAATTTTATGAATAAGGTTTAGAATTGTAGTTGATTTTTGAATTTGGGATTTTGCTTTATTAAGTTTTGTGAAATGTAGATGCAATTTTATATTAGGGTTAGAAGTTAGAATTGTATGTAGTTACAAAGTTGTGATTTGTGAATTTGCAATTTGTGAAGTTAAAATTGTAGTTAGAAGTTAGAATTTCAATAGAAGTGTGAGCCTATGATTTTGCAATTTGTGAATTTGGTTTGGATTTGTAGTTTTATGAATAAGGTTTAGACTTGGTTGGCCCATATCAAATATGAGCTAACACCAGAAATGAAAGAAAATAGGTAAAACAAAAAAGTATGAAATTCCTTATAGAATCGAATTTAAAGTTGGTTTTTAAATTTGGGTTTTTTCTCTAATATAGTATGAACTTTGATGTATGAATTAAATTTGTATTTTGTGGTCTTTTATTTTTAGGATTATGGATAAGTTTATTACACCATCTAAGAAGTCATCTATTGCAATTTTTGATGAACTAGCGGAATTATTTTGAGCCCCTAGCAGTGCGTTTGGGAACTGGGTTTTTAAAGGGAGGGGCACTTACGTATTAATGGCTTGATTGGACGGACTCCATCCCGGATTCCCCAATATTGCTGAGTTTCTTCCGCCACTTCCCCTTTCTCTCTCTCCACCCGATTGTGCCCGCCACAACACAACCGCCACTACAGACCCTCTCTCCCCATTTTCATCATCGATTCCTCCTTCGCTAATCACGAAACGGCCACGACCTCTATCCCTCCGCCGTCCGCCACCAATTCATTCTGTAAGAGGTAACATTTTAGGGCTTCTCTGTAGCTTTTATTTTCTGGAATTCCAAGGTTCAGCTGTTTGGATGATCTACAGAATCCCTTCATTGAAGGATTTCGCGGATTCATCGTACGTCCTTGAAGGTGGAGCTTTTCGATTTTACTTAAACGAAATAGGCTGTTTCTTCACTCTCCAATTCAATCATGGAAGAACCTGGAAAGTCCCAGCAAAGCTACATTGTAAGTAGAATCTGATCATCGTTCTTGTAGCTTTCTCCTAATCGATCCCGGAATTAGGCATATGCTTTTCCTTGTAAATTGTAAACCATTAAAATTATTTAAAAATAAAACTAGTTTCATATTTTTGGGGGGAATTTTTCCCTTTGAAATCCAAATTGATTTTAGCTTATCAATAATCTTGTTTTTGACTTACAAATTGAACTTAATTGACCTGTAGCTTAAAGAAAGGGGACCGTGTCTCGTGGATCAGTTGTTTGGAATGAAAGCTTCAACTGTTTGTGTCACTTTCATCAAACAATCTATTTCTTTTTATACATCTTTTTTGGGTTTTATGTTTTCTCATTCATGGTTCATCGGTTGAAGTTCTTTTGAGGCAAGATAATTTTTTTCTAGTAGCATATCCAACAGATTCTCCATTTTGGAGTTTTTGGAGAATTTTAAGGCCTTTTTTGGTCCAATAGATCCCTCATCTCATTCTTCAAAATGGGAAAGCATTAAAAAAAAAAGAGAGAGGTTTTCCTATAAATCTGCAGCATTCTTCAAAACTAAATGATTCTCCAAATCTTTGAAGCCGTTGAAGTTGAAGAAAAAATAATTTGAAGAACACGTGTTTTCTTTCCCAATTTTACAGAAATTTTAGGGAAGTTGGTGGAGATGGTCTAACGATGTTAAGTTAATTATCAGATGACTTTCCTGAGAAAAAAAAGGGAGATGAATTTCTATGCTGTTCAAATTTCAGGCAACTCCCAAGTTAGCTGGAACAGTCCATTGGGGCACAGCTACGATTGTTGGTGTGTTTGCGGGCATGTTGTATGGTGGTAGCAAGGAAGCTTCAGCCTCTGTTGTAAGTTTTTCTTTTGATCCCAAATAGTCAATACTCAACAAGCACTGCTAGCAGAAGGGTAGAGAATATACAAAATTTACTTAAATAGGTATCGAATCACTTTCAAGGGGTTCAAGTCTCTACACAGCATATAATCTAGGTTTTAGCTTGATGTGGAAATACTTTTTCTCTTATTGTTTCCTTTTCAAAACAGTTAGGGAGGAATGATGGATGCCAATCGCCGCTTTATCTCATTCTCTCTTCTTCCTGATCTTGTGCTTCTGTTTATCCTGGAGGGTTTTCCAAGACATCTTAGGCAGGATTTTAATGCAAGTAGTATTCACTTTTGGATGTTGAGTTTTTGAAATTGTGCAGAGCAAGGATGCTGAAGTGGTGTTGAAGCTTGGGAGCACACCAGACAAACGTGAGCAGTACAGACTGATGAGAGATGCAATGGAGAAGAGGTTTGTCAGAATTACTCGGGGCTCTATAGTTGGTGGAATACGCCTTGGAATGTTCACTGCAGCATTTTATGGCTTGCAGAACCTTCTTGCCGAGGAACGAGGAGTCCATGATGTCTATAATGTGGCTATGGCTGGTTCAGCTACTGCTGCTACGTTTGGCCTAATAAGTAATTGCTTAGTCCTTCTCAATTGCTTAGTCCTTCTCAATTTCTCATCTCTCTGCCCTCTGCTGATCCTTTGCTAGACCTTGCTCTTTTGCAGTTTTACAGCGTATGATAATTGTTTATGTTGTTTTGTAGTGCCAGGATCACTTAGGTGGCGTGCAAGGAATGTTATGCTTGGCTCAGTTCTCGGAGCTGCCTTCTGCTTTCCTCTTGGTACACTTCTGTGAACTAGGCACTCTTCTGGGCCTTTTCCTTTATTGTTGTTGTTTCCTTGGCTAATAGCATAGTTTGATGATCTAAGAAGAGGCATTTTAGCTCGATCAAGATTCTAAAGCCATGTTTGGACGCCGATTTGGTACTTTTGCTAATAAGGCTGCCAAAAGCCATCTTTTGGCCATCCAAATAGACCCAAAGCTCTCACTGTGTTTTATAGATTTGTAAATTTTAACTGAACCTGTAAAGAACTGCAGTGCTGTTTGCTGAGCAGCTATGATTTTACATTCTTGTGATCCCAATAGGTACATTTCAGTGCAAGTGGAGCTTAATACAATTTTCCCTTTGCAGGTTGGTTGCATCTGAAGATGGTCGAAAAGGCCAATGAGGAGAGGCTGGTGGATCAATCTCAGGCCAACAATAATGCCGAAGCTACTAACAGTGCTGGGTTTGCCATTGAGAGAGAATGGGGCTTTAACTAAATAGAGCACCCCGGTTCTTCATGAGGGCAATGTCCCATTACATAACAGAAGAAATCCCATCAGAGAAAAACAAAATCAATTTATCTGTTCAGACTTCAGAGATTGGTTTAAAGCTAACAACTTCCTAAAGACTGCACTTTCAAGCACTTCATCAAAATTGAGCCCAAGCAAATGAATATTTGAAACTTCCTAGGAAGGTATTGCATTTCTCTCCCTAGTATACTGGTTCTAGACAGAATAGCTAGGTGCATATGACCAGTTGAGTTTCCTGATCAGTTTTGCTGTGAATGAGCCTCTTTAGTTTTTATGAACTTGTTACCGAATAATGATAAATGATGGATTTTTGAAGTAAATCTCAGTCAGTTGCTTCCTGCATCTTTTTCTGTCTAATGGTCATATGCCTACAAGCTTGGAGTGCCCGGTCTTACACTGATATTCTGCAGAACACTAGTTTTGGCTAGGCAAAGATGCAAATTAGAAATTCTGTTTTAGGAGTAGAAATCACATAGAATGATTGCTTTGTGCAACGGGAATCAGAAATACAAATGGACATCCTCTTCAAAACTTGAGAAACATTTCCAGGGGGATCTGGTTTTCTCCCATCGGAGGCTCCAAATTGCACCCTAGTCTGAGATGTGCACCCTAGTCTGAGATGTTGCGTTCTTCCCTGAGCATTTGTACTTTTCCCCTCTTTTATATAGTTGTTCCATTTGCTCTGACTGCTGTTTGTTTCTATGCACTTGCAATAGTTATGCCCAAATCTAATTCACACCCACAAATCAATGCCATGATCACTCATAATCCAATATATGGAAAAGTGGGGATATCTCATAATCAGGGTCTAGATAGAAATCTTGGAAAAACAAAAGAACAAGGATTAAACACAAGTAATTTGATCAGCTGATTTGCAAAAGAAACTAACCCTACAATACAATACAACTAATTAAAGGGTCAAATCCTACAATAGTACTACGTATGTTAATCTTTTGGGGTTTGCCATATCCCAATAAAGCAACTAAAAAGTTGCTGCTGGAAGAACCTCAAAAGGCAAAAGCCACTCACAGGAACATGAAATCTTTCATATTACACAACTGAAAGAGAAGGATAATAACTCTTCAGCAATTCATCAAGATTCCAATCACAGTTTTAATTAGCTCTTCTTACAAGCAAAGCATCACATACAAAAGGAACTAAGTAACCTTCATTTACCTCCTTATCACTCCCTACTTCCCAATCCCACACCATTTTTATGTCACTCCTCTCATAAACTGTCATGAACCCTCTTTTTATTTTAATTTGTTGTTCTCCACTTCACTACTCTCTCAAGCTAGCTCAAGCCACGCAGACACGAGAGCGTGCAGGACATACTGTGGCAATGTAACTTTCGATTACCTGTTTGCCACCAAATACGGGTGCGGGTTTCCGAGTGCTCCTCTATTGCATCAATGATGTTCTCATGCTCCATATAAGCTCGGGTTCATACCGGGTCCTCGAGATCGACTATGCCTACCAGTCCCTCACGCTGCACGACCCACACTTGTCAACTTGCAACTCCATCGTGCTCGGCCGTAAGGGAAATGGATTCGTAGTCGACCCGTTTATGGCTCCATATCTTAGTCCAGATCCTGACAACGTTTTCCTTCTTATCGGTACGCCGTGCGCACGCTCATCCCTCTAAGTGATGGCTTGATCTTATATATGTTGTTTGAAGAATCACAAGTACGAATCACTCGACGATCTAATCCATGTAATTTCGCGGTGCAAAACATATACAACAGGATGCACAGCTCAGTCTCCTCTGTTCCAGGGGTTCCCCACGAAGCACCTCCCATTTCGAAACGTGTCGGGAATGGGGTGCCCAGCCTGGGGGTTCAGGTTCACCAGAGTGCTGTGCGGTGTCGTTTGAGTCCATCAGGCCGTTAACCTCACAAGGCTCGAGTGCCAGGGATATAGCAGCGCTTACAGCGTCGCACCACTGAGGCTGGATGGCCCGCACAGCTGGTCATATGGCATCCGCGTCAAGTACTCCGTGCAGGGAAACGACGCGTTTTCTAGGGCGTGCGAAGCCACCGGTGGCACGTGCGGCTTCGGGGCCGCTAGGGAGATGTGCTTGTGCGGAAGCTGGAATTCTACCACTACTTGTGATGCCGGTATGAACTACCAAGCCTTAATTACTTCATTAATCATATAGAGGAATTGAGTCGATCGAACTGGACTAAGATTAAAAAAAATAATTATAAGTAACTTTAGAACATAAGTTAAAAGAGTTTTGAAAATGAAAGCTTAACTAAAGTAATGCTGCCTACTTTGTTGATGGAATAGTTTCTCTTGCGGATAAGTCGTCGTCCAACTCTTTGGTGGCCGGCATATCTACAATGTAACTATGTAAGTGCTATAAGTAATCTCCCTATAATAAGTCTTATTTTTTCGGTTTGTTTATGACAATTATTAATTATAATAGTTTTTCCTCGAAATTACCCTTTCAAAAAATATTTTGGAAAATAGAATTTAGTTTTTATGGTTTTAATATTATATATGGTTGTAAAGAAGCTAGAGTAAAATCGATTACACTTTAATAAGCTTATGAAGGAAGGTTTTTAACAGCTATATATCTCAAACTTTTCGAAACTTTTATTTATATAATCTATCATATCAATCTGAGTTACCAAACATATTCCTAACTTATAAAAACACATTAACAATTTAATTTAATATACATTTAATCTATTAACTTTAGTTATATACTATCAGTTTTGTATTTCCAGATCTACCCATAATAGAAAAAAGAGTAAACGTTACCTTGGCTCTAAGATGGGAAGTTAGGTTAATGTAGGGTTCACATCATTATGAGGTTGTTACCTTGTCATTTTCAATTGACTCGCTCACTATATTTCAAAAAAAATAAAAATATTCTTGAATAAATAAATAAAATTAATTCAATGTATTTATTTGTTACATGTGTATTTATATACTAGTATTCGGTGCCCGCCCGTTGTGCGGTTTCTTAATAAACAAAATACTCCCTCCGTCCAAAAATACATGGACTTTTACTATTCATGCACGTTTTTTTAGGAGTTAAAAACTATATAAAATATTAACTTTTTTATGAATTTTTTTTTAATAATTACAAACTTATTATCAATAAATTTGTAATTATTAAAAAAAAGTTAATATTTTATATAGTTTTTACCTCCTTAAAAAAGCGTGTGTGAATAGTAAAGTCCATGTATTTTTGGACGGAGGTAGTAATGTTTAATTTATATTTTTTTTAACTTTAAAGTTATAATTGTTTGGTTGAAATCTTTAGATCTTTTAATAACAATCAACTAAATTAAGAGTATGTTTAGTTCATATCAATATACAACATATTATATATATATATATATATATATATATATATATATATATATATATATATATATATATATATATATATATATATATATATATATATATATATATATATATATAGGGAATGGTTCCCTTGTGCACACCACTTAGGGTGTACCTTGTGCACACATCCGAGCCGTTAATATATATGAGATGGATGACCACGATTAAAACAGATTTTTTAATTTTCTTTTAATGTATTGTGGGGTCCACAATTGAAAGATTTCCCCACCCCTCTTAATTGATGCGCGTGGAGTAAACCCCCCCCCCCCCCCCATCCATACTTTTTTTTGTTTCCTTTTTTTCCCTTTTTTTTATTATATAAAATATTTTTGAAAAAAGAAATGTTTTTCTTTGTGAGAAATAAATGCTTTTTTAATTCCCACCTAATTTATTTCGTTTTAAAAATTTAACAATTCTACCGAATAATGTTTAACATGCTACCGAATAATCTTTTGTTATCTTATTTCATCTATTTATATCTATTTCATATAAAAAATAACCAATTCCATTGAATAATTTGTCATATGCTACCGAATAATGTTTTTTTTTTCCCATCTATTTCGTAGAAAAAATTACCAATTCCATTGAATAATTTGTCATATGCTACCGAAAAATATTTTGTTTTGTTATTCATCAATTTCAGATAAAAGAAACCTCGAATCCCTAAACAACAATAGGTACGATTTATACGAATAATGTTACATATTTCGACGAATAATGTTTGACATTTCACTGAATAATAATTGACGAATAAAATTATTATTCTAAAAAATGAAAAAAATCAAACTCCATCACCACACACCACCGCCACCGCTCGGAAACACCATCACCACACACCACCGCCACCACACACCACCACCAATCTCCGTTGCAAAAAATCAAACTCCGATAGGTGCCCACCACTGCAACACTGCTTCTTTGCAAAACTCTTACCCGATATCCATCCCTCTTCGCCGCCATCTCCACCGCCCTCCGCCACCACCGACACCGCACTCCAGACTCGAATCCGCTACCACCGACACCGACTCGACTCGCCATGAATAGGAATCGAATTTAAGGAGAGGGAGAATGAACAGGGGAGTCGGAGCCAGCCTCGCCTCCATCGCCACCACCGGCCAGATCTGCCACCATCGTACCACCGCTGCCCTCAACACGTCGTCGTCGCCCATCCCCACCACGGCCTCCATCGTACTACCGCTGCCCTCAACACGGCCAGATCTGCCACCATCGTACCACCGCTGCCCTCAACCGCTTCCACAGATTCAGATCTGGACGATGTAAATCGAACAGATTCAGATCTATCCCATGGGCGCCATCCGAATCGCCGCCGCCGCTGCCACCGTGAACGCTATCCCCATGAACTGCCCCACCATTCTAGTCGCCGCCGCAGCCTCAACCAAAGGCATGGTAAGCTTCGTTGTCGAAATCACTGCCTCTCTTGCCCTTATCGCCCTAGCGCCGCCGCCCTAGTGCCACCGTCGCCAACACCGTCCCATATGGACTCGATCCTCGCTTGCCTGGGCTCGCCTCCGCCTTGCCTCCGCGTTGAACCGTCTCCTCTCCGCCTTGCCCGACTCTCTGCGGCTCCTGGTTCACAACAATGAAGAAAGGCAATTTGCAATTTAGGGTTTTATTAACCCCGTACACGCGCTCACGCCCCAATTTTGGGTTTTAAATTAGTTTTCCACATTATTATTTTTTAACTCATATGACACATGGCAAAATCTCATCCCTCCATTCCAATAAGATCAAGGGTCTAGAAATGTGCACAAGGTACGGGGTGTGCACTTTATACCCATTCTCTCTCTCTCTCTCTCTCTCTCTCTCTCTCTCTCTCTCTCTCTCTCTCTCTCTCTCTCTCTCTCTCTCTCTCTCTCTCTCTCTCTCTCTCTATATATATATATATATATATATATATATATATATATATATATATATATATATATATATATATATATATAATAGATAAATAAATTGTATTTTTTAAATTTACCCGCGACCTTCACGGGTTTTTAATAAGTTATACTCCGTATATTATTTTATTGTATTTATTATAAATAAATATAAAATTATATATATAAATTATTTGAAATTTTATATAATTTTAATTCTCTTAAAAAATATGCTAAAACACAAAGTGGTATGGTTTTATTAAAAAAAGAACGATCGTTTGACAATATTATATTTTAACCCGCAATAATAAGATAACTTTTATAAATATTATATTTATTTTTATAAATGATAATTCATATAAAATTTACTTTTTAAAAATTGTGAAAAAATCACAAAGAATAAAAATTTAAAATAATTTTGACAAAAATCTACGTAGTTGTTAGCTTGAATGTTTTAATTTTAATTATTTTCTAAAATTTATTTCTTTATATTTTTTCATATTTTTTTATATAAAAAAGATATTCAGATTCAATTTAATAAAAATAATATATATAATCCATGGTAGATTAAAGAATGTAAGTTTAAGCATATTAGTTTCAAAATAATTTAAATATATATTTATTTCATAGATGATATTTTAAATACATTTTTCTTTGAAAAATCATAAAGAATAAAATTTTAAAATAATTTTGAATTAAAAGCTAGGGTTGATGTTAACATGAATCTTTTAGTATTAATTATTTATAAAATTTATTTCTTTATGATTTTTTATTTGGGTGATTTTGGTAGATGACCCTTTTTGAATATTTAATTAGGTGCTAAGACCCCAAACTAATTTAATTAGTTTTTATGTAGACCCCTTCTCAATAGAGTGGAATGGTCAATGGTCAACCGGTTGACCATTGACCGGTCAACGTTAACCAACTCATTTGGTTTTTTTTTTTTCGTGATGCCGTATTTTACCGTTTTGATGCCAAAATTTTATTATATTTTATTTTCACTTTGATGACACTTTTTTAATGAAATGATTGGATACCGCATTTTTAATGCCACTTTTTTTAAACCTTGATGACATTTTTTGTTTAATGTGATGCCATTTTCTTATGTCAATTTTTTGATGATATTTTTTTACCGATGCCAATTTTTTTTAAAAGTAGTATTTTGATGGCATTGTTTCTTTAATGTGATGCCACCTTTTTAAAGTAGTGTTTTGATGTTAATTTTTTAATCAAATCATTTGATGTCACTTTTGTAATTCAGTAAATTGTATGTCGATTTATTTTCATTCATTCTACTTTTATTCACTAATGAGTGATGACATTCTTTGTTGATGATATTTGTATACAATTGATGATATATGCGCTTAATACATAATTACACTTCATTGATGACATCTTTTTATTGATGACAATTTCATTGATGACTTTTATTCATTGATGACATATTTGTAAGTACAATTAATTGATCCCAATCATTTGTGATGATATTTTTATAAAATTGGTGACATTGAAGTATGAAATGTGGAATCAAAATAGCAACAGAGAAACGAGGCTACATGTACAACCTAAGATTAAAAAGCAACTGATTAAAGCACACAGATTTATGCATATATTGTTTTTTTTTCTTCCTTAAAGCTCGCCCAATTTGGGCAGGAGAGCTACTGATCTATACAACGATTATGCACAACCATCGCAACCGGCACCGTCCAAAGGGAGCACCCAGCACCGGCGACGAACCGAGGGGAGCCGGAGACGAAGGATGGGCGCGCAGGAAAGGAGAAGGCGTCGAGGAGGACAGTCGACCCACCACGGACGGATGCATCCAGGCGCGGAAACAGATCGAGCAACCGGACACCCAATCGACAACGAAACACTTCGGAATCGAACGAAAATCACCCAAACCCACCCAGAACCAGGCTGATTGGGTGCGAGGAAGCCGAAAACGAGACCTAGGGTTTGAACAACGACTTTTACACAGGAGGATGGAGAGGGACAGAAATTGAAAACCACCCAATAGGAGCATAACACGGTTGGGAAGGCTGATGATGAAGGGTACCTAGTCCCCCTCCATCTTTGCCACCATTGGTACGGCTATGTTCACAAGTGAGCGGAGGGGACGAGAGATGAGGGAGCGGAGGGACGAGTGAGAGAGCGATTCGAGGTAGATCTGAAACGGAGGAGAAAGGGAGAACGAGAGAGTGAGAGGGTGTGACAGGAGATAGAAAGAAAGGTCTAGACACATAATAGAAATTTAACGGGGTCTAAAGCGGCTTAAAAAATAATTAAAGAGGCTTTTTTTTTTTTTTTGGAAGCATGATAAGAATTAGGAAAGACGCCGGCGACCCGGCTTCTGCCCTAGTGCGTCTGAGCGGACGAGAACCCGAAGTTCTGGATCAGTGCTGAAGCTATCATCGGCAGGGGAGCTATAAGCTAGACGTGCAATCCTGTCAGCCACAGCGTTCGAACCCCTGAAAATATGACGAATAGCAACATTAGAGAATGAGCGGAGAAAAGTCGTAGTATCAGCCATCAGCAACTCAATAATCCACGGCGGTTGCCAATCCCCGAGTAGAGATTTAATAACGACTAAGCAATCGCCTTCGATAAGTAAATTATCGAGACCCATTTGGAGGGCCTTAACCACACCCATATGCAGGCCCAGAGCCTCGCAAAACACCGCTGGTTTGTTAAAGCAAATACCAGAGCCATTGGATATTACCGTGCCATTGTGGTCTCGTATAACGAAGTCGTAAGCGCCTGATTGTGTAGGTAGGCAAGAACCGTCGAACTTTAGTTTGTAGTTGCCATATGGTTGCTTAGTCCACCCTATAGACCGAGCTGTAGTCGAAAGTGGATAAATATTACAGCTTGTGTTGCTGCCTTTCGAAGGTGGCGGCGAAATCGATTGATTGTACTCCAGAGAGGCCGACCTAGTCTTCCAAGTAGTATAATTGGTTTGGTAGAAAACCACAATAGATTGAGCAGATATAGTGTTTATGTGTTGGAACGTCAGCTGATTGCGAAAAAACCAGATGGCCCACCAAGCTGTCGCTAACCTGGCAAACTCTGCTTTTCCCAAATCAGAGTAGATATCGTTAAGCAGAATATTTGGTCGATAATTAGTATAACTGTTCGGAGGTTTTGGGTGTTTGATGCCCGCTTCCGAAATTACCCTTCTAGTCAAAGCGCACTCGAGTAGCAGATGAGCGGTAGACTCCTGTGTAGAGTTACAGAAATGACATCCATATGGGACTGACACATGAGACCGTTGCAGTCTGTTAGATGTTGGTAGCCCATCTCTTGCGATTTTCCAAATAAAATGCCGAATTTTGTATGGAATGTCTAACTTCCAAATCCACTGGCAGCCAAACTGAGGGTCGCTAGTGTGTTGATTGCCGAGTTTTACTGCTGAAGCGGTGGAGAACCAACCGTTTCTACTTTGTCCCCAGAACAGACGGTCTTGAAATTGATGTTGTGGTAAATGTGTGGATACAATTTTTGCTATGGTAGCTTGATCCAGTAGACCGTGTAGATCTGTTTGTAGTTTTCCAACATCCCAAATATTGTCGGAGTTTATGAAGCGATCAACCATCCAGGTCAGCTCCTGATCTTCCGGTTGTCGTATAGCCGCCTTTGTAAGAGGGGTATTTAGAGCCCAGTTATCTTCCCAGAAGCTAACCGATTGCCCATTTCCGATTGACCAGTTGAGGCCCATCTTGAAATCCGTTCTGAGGTTCATAAGTTTTGCCCACTGCCAGGATGTGTTCCCTTTTTTAACATACTTTAGCAGAGTTTCATTTTTTAGATATTTAGCCGTAATCAGTCGCACCCAGATTTTATCTGATTGAGCTATAATTTTCCACAGTAGTTTCATCTGCAGTGCGATGTTCATCGTCTCAGCTTTATGTATTCCTAGACCCCCGGATAGAGTGTCCGTGCAGATTTTATCCCAACTAATTAGCGGTGTGTACTTTTCTTGTTTGTTCCAAAAGAACTGTCTGTAAATTTTGTCTAACTCATGCAGAATTGACGAAGGCAGCATAAAGGCTTGCATAATATAAAGGGGTTGGGCGCTTAAGTTGGACATGATCAGAACTTTCCTGCCTTCCGCGGAGAGAGAGGAAGCTTTCCACTTTGACAATTGTTGTTTAGTTTTTACAATGATGTCAGCGAAAGTATCTGGATTAACCCTGCCATTTATGATCGGGCAGCCCAGATATTTTTCCAAGTTGTTTGATTGGGGGATACCCAGAGCTGTTGTTACAGTGTGGATGGCCGTATGTGAAGTATTCGGAGATAGTTGGACGCTCGATTTATGTAGATTTACTTTTTGTCCCGAGATGTAACAGAAACGTTGGATGATGTTCGACAGGTTCGTGCAAGTGTCGTGATTTGCTTTACCAAACAACAAGATGTCGTCAGCGAAGGCTAAGAAAGGAATCTTAACACCTCTCTGACCCACTGCTAATCACTTAATCAAATCTTCCTAGGGGTTTAAATCACCAAATTCCCTCTTTTTATTATTGATTTTTTATTATTTTTATATAAAAAAAGATAGTAGGATTCAAGCTGTATATATAATTAAAATTTTCTATATTTCTTTTTGTAAAAGCTATCAAAAAAAAGCTAGGGTAGATTAAAGAATGCACGTTTAACAAATCATATGTACATTTCATTGGTACTACTATGACAAAATAAAACCGTACTGTATTATATATGAACAAAAAATTTAACTTTATAAAATCTTATCAAATTAGTCATGGTTACTTTGAATATTATTTTAATCTGTGTGAAAAATCAACTATAAGTGAAAACCGTACTATTATCAAATCGTACTACTGTATTAGGAGTATGGCAAATTTGCAAAAATAACCCTTTTTAGGGAAATCTTTGCATGCCTAACCCAATCCGAATTTTTTTTGCAAAAAACCGGATATCCGGGTTCAAGGTACAACCGGTAGCCGGTAACTGAGGGAAGAAAGAGGAAAAAAAAAAAAAAAAGAGGGGAAAGGAGGAAGAAGGGTCTCATTCCTCTCCAATGGCGGACGCAGGTAACTGAGGGGGAGACTGAGAAGGGAGCTCGGGTGCCATGGTTGAGGCAACCACAAGAAGGGAGAAGGAAGAGGGTCGGGGGCGGCGGCTAGGGTTCCGATGTCGGCCCGTCGTCTGAGGGCGGAATTGAAGGCATCGACCCGTCGTCTTTGTCGCTTTGAAGTCCAACCTTCTTCATCTCAGGCTCCATCAATTCAATTTGTTACGCCTAATAGTCTCCCACCTCCCCACTGGTAAATCATCAATCCAATTCCCCCTTTGTCTTATTGCTGTTTGCTTTCCTCTTCTTTTCGTTTTATTTGGATTGAATTTGAAATTGCCTTTGCTTGTTGTTGCTTTGTCCATCTCCCCCGCACCTTCCTCCTCTGCTGCTATCATTATATGGTCTCATAAAGTTGTAGAATTTCTTCCTTTCAATTTTGTAATGGCCAATTTAGGTATCTTTAAATTGATGCAGTTAAGTGCTTGTTTTTTTTCATAGAGCTAGAAATTGACAGTCGGTGCTTGTTGTTGCTTTGTTCATAGAGCTAGAAATTGATGCAGTGAAGTCCTTGTTCTTCTTGATTTTGTGTGTTTAAATTGTACTGCTCTGGTTGATTGAACTTAGTCCTTTTATAAAACTACATTGTGCTTATATATGGCTGAATTGCTATATCTATATTGCCTACTGAATTGCTATATCTATTACCAAACCTTATGCTTATAAAATGTGTGGTAATTAAGTAATACTCCGTAGTTAGGTATGTGACTAGAGGCATAAAATCTTTATGCTTATCTATGGAAACAAAATACACTAGTAATATACATGATCAACACCAAAGTTAGGTGAAACGTTGTTTGACCCAAAGTCTATTTCAACAAGCATAAAAAATGTGTGGTAACTAAGTAATACTCCGTAGTTTATGAGCTAGTTGGCCAAGGAAGAAGCATTCAAATAGACGTTATGGAGATGAGAGAGAGCTATCAAACACAAAGACACGAGAGAGATGGGCATTTACATGTGAATCTGCAGGGCAATACACATGGCTTTGGCCTTTGGGTTTGGGTTTCAAACTTTGTATACAATTCAAGGATAGGTATGTAGCTAGAAAAAGATAGATTGATAGGTATCCATCCATTATGTATCTCATTTGTGAATCTATTAATTCATTACCCATATGCTATATCTATTGCCTGCTGAAATTGTTCAATTTTGTCTTTGTGACACCTACTGTTGGGAATTGAATTGACAGTTTGCTTAGGGTTCCTCAATGGCTTTAAACTGGTCTTTTAACGGGGGTAGCTTTGTTGAACATTGCATTTGCTATGGCTAAGTGTATGGTTGGCTCAATATTTAGAGATGATGGTGTGTATATTGTGTACTTGGATTTATATGACACATAAAACATGAAACTTGGCATCTGATTTTTTTTACTTGACACGTGAATAATCTTAATATAAAATATTTTTGATAGTTGTGTGAAAGAATAGGAAATTGGAAGCAGGAGGAAGACTCTATCTCTTAATATATTATTCTTGTATAATTATAATAATTTAATATGCCTTCATTGTGTTGCCATGGTTCCTATATCAAATGGCGATGGGTGACAGATGAAGATTTGGCCAAGAAGTTGAAGATTTACACAACCCTGATTCGCAAGATCTTGCAATTTTTAGTAAAAGAAAAGTTTGTTGAACAATATGACAGGTTAGAGGCCAGTTCATTTCCCATTGGATCTTTGAATAAGGATATTTTGTTGTTTTCTGCTCACTTATCCCTTGTATATGCTGTGCATATGTTGTTGAACTGATGTGGTATGTAGCTGTGCGGATTTTGAGAGCCAGCTATTTACATCTGATGATACCCTCCCAGGTATGTTCACTATTACTAATGATGCCACACTTGCATATTCATAGGGTTTGTAGCCACTGAACTGCAGGCAGTCAAGATTTTAATGCAGTTTTAAAAAATGAAACTGAAAATGTCGAAGATGTTAAATGAAACTCTTGTCAATTGATGATTTAATAGTGATACTCGGGCTGTAATATACATATATTTGTAATAGACGAGTCTGTGAAACGAGAAAAATGGTGTGTTGTAGGATTGAGAAGCTTTCCTGGGCTGAAGAGGAAGATACGTGACGACAATCAGAGGAGAGATTTGGACATCTATGAAGGATCCCTTTCTCTACAAAGTTTGAGTTTAGAACTGAGCACCAAGAGACAGAAGCAGGGTTATGAAGAGAGCCCACCTAAGAATCCCCCAGAGAAGTCTGTCGACACGCTTCAACACCTAGTATATTTAGTTTTATAAGAATATCCCTTTTTATAATTGTTGGACAAAAATGCGCAAATAATCGTAAACACATTTTATTTAATTTTTGATATTTGAGTTCGACCCCTTTTGGTTATCCTCTTGATTCGAAGTCATACCGATACCAAGATTTGAGTGGTTTTAGTGATTTGGGCTGCACCCGAATTTTAACGGGTTGCCTACGTATCTCTTGGAAGAAAATAAAGCCTTACGTAGTTCAGAGTGTTTTGGATCTTGATTTTGTGTTTGATTTGATTTGGGTTTGGTTACGTTTTCTTGTATGCATCAAAGGATGAAGTTCAAACCCACCTTCTACGAAGGGTAGCTCGAACAACACTCCACCCGAGTAACCTGAGCCCATCTTCTCGGAAGGGTAACTCAAGTAACCCGCCTATCATTTGCATAGAAAATTATTTGAGTTTAATGTGGAGTTTGATTTGTTTAATTTGAGATTTGACTTAAAGGTCAATTTGGGGTTGTGATTGAACTCGTTTGTGAGTTTCCTACGTACCATTTCGGAAGGAATCAAATCGCACGTAGTTCTTGAAAATAACAAATTTGAATTTGGTATCTAGATTTTTTGACGTCCTGGTCGTGACCGAACTCGACGAGCAGAAGCTTTGTATCGAGTCGGATGAGACACTTTGGATTTGATGAAAATTTGATATTTGGGATGACTTAGAGTCGAAAAGTGAATTTGAGGAGATTTGATTTGAAAGTTTGGATGTGACTGGACTCGGTGAGAATTTGTTTTACACTAAGTTTCCTACGTATCCACTTGTTTTGTGGAATCAAGTTACCGTAGTTCGGGACAAAATAAATTTTGTATTTGGATTTGATCATGAGATCATTTGAGGGGGATAATGGAACTCGACGAGCAGAAGCTTTGGATCGAGTCGGAATGGACAATTTGAATTTGTTTGATTTTGACCTCATATTCATTTAAAGGGAATTTAGAGGTCGACGACTGTACCCGATATATCTTTAGAATTTAATATCGAGTTACCTACGTAGCCGATAGGAGGCGTCAAGTCTTTACGTAGTTCTAAACGAACCGATTTACTATTTTTGGATTGACGATTGTACTCGACGAGCGTAAGCTTTATGTCGAGCTACCTACGTACCCGTTTGGACGGGATCAAATCATCTGTAGTTTTTTAGAAAAAGGAACCAATCTAATTTATTTGGTTTTGACCTCATATTCATTTAGAAGTGAATTTAGAGGCGGACGACTGAATCCGATATATATTGAATTTTAATATCGAATTTCCTACGTAACTCGTAAAAGAGTATCAAGTCTATACGTAGATCTGAATAGAAAAACAATTTGATTTTTTGGATTGACGATTGCACCCGACGAGCTTTTAGCTTTATGTCGAGCTACCTACGTATCCGTTTGAACGGGGTCAAATCATTCGTAGTTCTTTTGAAAAAATGATTTACTTTTGGGAAATGTGACTGAATTCGGCGTATTTAAAATTTTATACCGAATTTCCTACGTAACTCGTAAAAGAGTATCAAGTCTATACGTAGTTCTGAAAAACCAAGTTTATATTTGGTGAAACTCGATTTGAGATTTTGACTCCGTTTTTATTGAAGCCGGTTTGAAATTGACCCACTAGGATTAATTGACAAAGAATATTTGACGAGTTTAATTTTATATTTTGATAAAACTCGAATTCTTAATTGGTGTCAATTATAATTTTTATATTTTAGTGGCTAGATTGTGTAATTAAACACATTTTTTTATCAAATGTGTTAAGCATGTACACGTGTGTTAGTGTGTACTGTATTTACTTATGTTCACTATCCACCATTTGTAAGTTTACAGTGAACAAGGATGAGCCCTTTTTCTTGAACTCCAGACCATTTCCAATCTCACAAATTCAGCCCAATTAATTCCCATTTTGTTTTAGTGATTGCCGAGCCCAATCTTTCCCTTAACTGCGGCAACAGTGAACAACCTTCAACCCTTCAAATCTCCTTCTCTACTGTACTTGTTTTTCACCGACAGTGAGGATGAGATCCGGGTATTCAAAGAGCAGGAGCGGATCTGCCGAGATCAGAAATTGACAGGTCGTTGAATCCGACAACAGGTTTGTTTTCCTTCCTTCCTCTTCCTCATCCTCATCCTCAATTTGATCCAATTTGGAGGATTTGAGTTTTGAGAAATCATCTAGGGTTTGTGTTTGGGAATTTACAATGTGGACTTTTTGGTTCAGAGCAATCGACCGAGAGGGCGGCGGAGATCTTCGATTGCCGCTAGCCAAGGCTGTCACAAAATGAAAGAGGCGTTCTTATTCAAGCCAACTGCGGGTCGAATGAAGCCATTGCAACCCGATGAACGGTTACAACCTCCACCTCTCGAATTGGGTATGTTTGGCTTATCATTTTTTCCTGGATTGATTTGCTCTTAGTCCAAATTGGGCATTTTAATTTTGAGATGGACATACAAATTCCAACCTCAATTTGATTTGTGAATATCCGATTTATGGCCCGATTTAGGTCATGGGTTTATTTTTTCCTTTCGGTTCATCCAGAGATGCGATCTGCCTTGATTTATAGTCTTCTGTTGTTGTTCAAGTCTGAACTTGTATACTCAAAAGAGTTGGATTTCACATCCTGGAATCACATTCTTTTGGAGCTGCATCCACCTCCTCTTTTTTGTTTCTTGATTAACCATGACCCACTGTAAAAGGCCGTTTGAATTTGAAGATATCCCTGGTGGGATTTTGGCAGCACTTCGACCCAATATCCTCGATTGTCAACACTTTCGACCATATAGTCTAGAGTGAATGACTTATCGAGGCATAGGAGTGATCACCAATACTTTCGACCATATAGGCTAGAGTAAATAGTGACCACTCCTTTGTGGGTTTAGGAAAGTAGTTGCATCCTCCATCTTCTTCAAGTCTTTTTACCTGCAAAAATGAAACAACAAGAGAAATATATCTTCTACCTTTTGCAGTAAACGATTCTCTTTCTCTTTTTAACTGCTTGTGTTTTCTCTTTTCTGTGTATACTTGCAGGTGGACTTTGGGAGGAAGAAGCCAGGGAGAAACAACTGCTCTGTTTTGTTTGTAGTTGAATCGGCTAGAGGGGATGCAGTTGAATCGGCTAGAGGGGAGGATAAAACCAGACCAACGGAGCCACTTTTGCAGGCTGCAGTAGCTTTTTAAAGGGAAGAATAGGGGAAGTTACTTTGAGTAACCTCCCATGTTCCCACGGCCAGCAGTTCAGCCCTTTCAAATTATTTTTTCTATGTATTTTTTTCTCTTTCTTTTCAACTGCAAAGATTAAAGAAAGCCTAGTTAGCTTCAAATTCAGCCTTTAGTGTTGGGCTGATTGGATGTGGGCTTGGCTTGATTTCTTGGGCCTTTGGAAGAAAACTTGCACCTTTTTGTCAAATTTTAATCCAATTAATTTGTAGCCCATTCTTCCATTTTAATAATGGATATCAATTAAATTAATCACAATCTGATATTTTGATATATGATTAATTTAATGGGGAAATTTTAATAATTCAAAGTTGTGAAAATTAACCCTCCAACAATAATGACCATACTTCTTGAGAGAAAGCAATTTGGAGCTGCCAGCACACTGCAGAGGATTAGGGCCTGTTATTAACCACTTATTTGATTCTCTCCTATAGGGGAGACTTGCTGATTTGGATGGAAGAGAATGCAATCATATGTTGAAAGAGGTGAAAGGCTGTTGAAAGAGGTGTGCGCTGATGAAGATGGAGATCTTTTGATTGATTCTACGGTCAAAGGAATACCCAAAGTCTTTGTAGTATCAACCCTGGTCAGCGTAATGCCTGCTCAGCCATTTGTGTTTAGAAATTATCAGGTTGTGTATCTATTATTGTTATCCTCTTTTTTTTTTCTGGATGATGAATCTTCTGATCACTGGCATTATATGGATTGTCTTGATTTATCTTCAGTACCCTGCTAGAACACATGAGATGTACCTTTCTTATTCCGAAAATTCAGCTGTCAGCATGACGGGAGCATCTAGTGCACATGCTCAAGTATTTTATGACTTCCCATCCAGTTTTATGCAAAATGTCTTGAATTGTTAAGAAACATGACAAATGGTTGGGTTTTTTATGCAAAATGTCTTGAATAGCTGAATGATGAGTATTTTTTAATTTCTCAAGTCCTTTCTGTTGACACCAAGTGGAAACTACTTTGAATACGAGCTTTTTGCCATCGGTTCTCACTCACAAGCTGCAAAGACGTACTTGGAGTGTAGGTTTGAGACCTTCAAGGATGCATCTCGGGATGAGGGATGAGCTGATCAAGCATGCTCTGTTCGCCTTAAGGGAGACCCTCCAAGGCAAGAAGCTTAAAAGCTCTGTATGCACTGTCGCTGTGTTAGGTGCTGACGAACCAATCCATGTATTGAATCAGCAAACGGTGCAAGAGTTGATCAGCTCCTTTGAGGTTGTCGAGGAGAAAGCCCCTGCTGAAGAAAGAGCAATATATAACATCACAGTGTTAGCCTATTAGCTCAAATGGAAGAGCGATTCGCTCATGCACAAAGATGCGGGTTCAAATCCCGCATAGGCTAATCTAAAGTTATGTATAAAATTTTTCTTTGTAAGTTGATTTTTAGGTGTCAAGTAAAAAGGAATATAATATGTCTGAAATTCAGGTGTAAAGTAAAAACATTCATGTGTCAAGTAAAATACATTATGTGTCATGTAAATCAGGTATGGGTGACATGTAAATTCAGTGTGGGTTATCAGTTAGATTTCTTAACCCATAAAAGACCTTCGATATATCAACTTCTCGTTATGCACTGCATCTTATGTAAGCACATAGTCTTCTACTAGCCTTGAACCAAGGAGCTTCCAGTCCTATGCGTTGAATCGTACTGTCTGAAAATGATTTTGAATAGACAAGAATGACACTATATAATAGAGAAGGATGACACTATATAATAGAGAAGTGCTCACTCATCGTATGATCATAGATCAGCTGATCGAAGCCTCAAACTAATTACCCTATTGACTGACAATCATAACCATTAATTGTATCAGGTTTTTAACATGACAAGTAATAGGTTTGACATGTCACCTACGTTACTTAACATGACAGTCAGCACCAAACAAAGAAACATGCTAGTCCCTCAAACATGCTACGTCACTTCTGCGTTGCGAGTCCCTCAAACAAAGAAACATGCTAATCCAAGCACTTATGCCACTAAATTCTGTGATAGCAGCACCAAAAATAACCCATAACCCATACTGAATTTACATGTCACCCATATCAGATTTACATGACATATAATGTATTTTACTTGACATATGAATTTTTTTACTTGACACCTGAATTTGAGACATATTCTATTCCTTTTTGACGATTCAGAATTTCTTCTGCTAAACTTCTTTTTTTTAAACTTGGTTTCAAATTCAGCCTTGGATGATTTCTGGGATAAGTCCGCTCACCTTGAATGTCATGTTAAGTAACGTAGGTGACATGTCAAACCTATTACTTGTCATATTAAAATCCGGCTTCAACCAACGGATCCGGGCTTGAGCATACTGTGATGATGCTTTAGGATGAAAAGCATCTCAACGGATCCGGGCTTGAGCATACTGTGATGATGCTTTAGGATGAAAAGCATCTCAATCGGCTTCAACCAACGGATCCGAGCTTGTTGACACAAATGGTTGATTTGAATTTGATCCATTTCCCCGGCCATAAAAATAAAAGTAGTTAAAGGCTTAAGGCCAGTGTTGTAACACTAATAGTAATAGCTAACCTATGCCTACTTAGGAAAAAACCATATACTTAAATTAAATTAAATAGCAGCCCAGAAAGGGAAATGAATCACTTTTGTCGGATGGAGCAATTAACATTTAAGGGAGCATCTGTGCCTGAATGCAAATGGATCTGCACTCACCGTATGACATGTCTGCATAACACCCTCCAATTCCTCAAAATGATCCTGAACAACTGCTGCAACACAAGGCCATTTTTCATATAATTCCAGTATACAGTAAAGGCCATTTTTTCTCAACTTTAGTTTCTGTCATAGCCTATTTGATGATGTACCATTGAATAATATTCGCATCACTATTCTGTCACCCGTGAACTATTTTACATGACACCTGAATTGTTTTACATGACCTGTCAATTTTTTTACATGACATCTGACACTCTATGGTTGACAGTTGACACCCTATGGGTGTATACTAGACACCCTGTTGTTTTCTACTGGACACAATTTGGTTACAGGACTCAATTTGGTGCTCTGTGGACAAATGTACACAATTTTCTATCGAAACCGAGCACTTTTTACCCTCTTTTATATGACAGCAGCCCCCCCCCCCCCCCCCCCCCAAAAAAAAAAAGCATACCTCATTTTGGCCAAATTTCCATGAAGAAAAAGGTTAGTTATATCTCTGGAAAGCTATAGGAAGTTACATAACTCAATTTGGTGCTCTGTGGACAAATTTACACAATTTTCTATCGAAATCGAGCACTTTTTACCCTCTTTTATATGACAGCAGCCCCCAAAAAAAAAAGCATACCTCATTTTGGCCAAATTTCCATGAAGAAAAAGGTTAGTTATATCTCTAGAAAGCTATAGGAAGTTACAGAACTCAATTTGGTGCTCTGTGGACAAATGTACACAATTTTCTATCGAAACCGAGCACTTTTTACCGTCTTTTATATGACAGCAGCCCCCCAAAAAAAGCATACCTCATTTTGGCCAAATTTCCATGAAGAAAAAGGTTAGTTATATCTCTAGAGAGCTATAGGAAGTTACATAACTCAATTTGGTGCTCTGTGGACAAATTTACATAATTTTCTATCGAAATCGAGCACTTTTTACTCTCTTTTATATGACAGCAGCCCCCCCAAAAAAAGCATACCTCATTTTGGCCAAATTTCCATGAAGAAAAAGGTTGGTTATATCTCTAGAAAGCTATAGGAAGTTACAGAACTCAATTTGGTGCTCTGTGGACAAAGGTACATAATATTCTATCGAAACCGAGCACTTTTTACCCTCTTTTATATGACAGCAGCCCCACCCCAAAAAAAGCATACCTCATTTTGGCCAAATTTCCATGAAGAAAAAGGTTGGTTATATCTCTAGAAAGCTATAGGAAGTTACAGAACTCAATTTGGTGCTCTGTGGACAAATTTACACAATTTTCTATCGAAACCGATCACTTTTTCCTCTCTTTTCTATGACAGCAGCACCAAAAATAATCCATACCTCGTTTTTGGCCAACTTTTCATGAAGAAAAAGGGTGATTACCTCTTTAGAAAACTTGTTCTCCATACTGGATTTACCTCTTTATGAATTCCTAAAACAAGAACACTACCATGTCTTACAACACTTTGTTTTATGAAAGAAAATAAAGTTTTGAAAGAAAATAACATGACAGGTAATGCTATTAACATGACAGGTTATACTCTTTAACATGACAGGTAATGCGAATCGATCCTCTTCTCCTTACTGAAAGAAAATAACATGACAGGTAATGTTATTAACATGACAGGTTATACCATTTAACATGACATGTTAAATACAAAACCAAATTCTTTTAAGGACCCTATATAGGAACGATCCTATAGGCCTTCGTCTTAGCTAACCAAATTGATTTCGTTGTTATTTAAAGAAGTATGAGTTTTTCTATCATCCTTCCTTGGTTACTTCTATTGTTGAAATTTAAACAATTCCTTGGTTACTTCTACTGTCGGAATGAACACAACATTCCAAGTTTCGATCTACTCATATATCTACTCAGTTTTTAACTCAACAACTTCCCAACAACCCAGGTAATGCTATTTACAAGTGACTGAATGAAAATCAATACGGCAACTATGTACAAACTAAATTGCTGCAACTTTGCCATCTGTCATGTCTGAATAAACAAGTGACATGTTGATCTGTGAAGGGTGTCATGTAGTAGGTGAATCTGCCGGAATGAACAAGTGACAAGTGACATGTTGACATGTCACCTACGTCACTCGATTTACTTTTCCAACAGCGCCTACCAAGATCTTGCTACTCAAATGCGGCCTCCCTTGGTGCATATGCTTTACTTTCATGTTAGATTTATACAATACGGGATAGGAGATGCTATTAGAAACAAAAACACACCATCATTTGTTTAGATCAATTTAACATTTTGGTGAGAATAAAAAGCAAGTACATGACATGAAGTTATATTAACATGCCATTCAAATCCTGCATACATGACAAGAACTTAGATTAACATAGCTTTGGATGTGGAAGGTTCTCGTGAAAGGGAAACTGATCATAGATTTAATAGGAAATGTTACCTCCTAAACCTGCTTGGTGTCTTTCAAACTTGTATGTCGGAGGAAATCCGGCGATAGCATCTCGCATTCAGAGGAGCCCCAAAAACCAAGGTTGCAGCAGCAACAACAACATGTTTAGTACTACACTTTAAATATTTATATATATAGAAGATTCAAATAACAAAGGGTTATAGATATACAACTGACTTGAGATTTTTAGCCGCTAAGCTATGTCAATTGTTAACTAGTCTGAATTTTTCTGAAACAAGAAAATTATCTAGGAAAATTTCTGCAACATGAAAACCTTTTCTGCGATAGAAGTCCACCGCAACCAAGGTCTTAGTCTCCTTGGCCTTCTCCAAAATTTTGGTGAACTCCTCATCTGTCTTAAACTCCTTAACACACTCAACAGGACAGATATCATCATCTTCATCTTCATCAGATAACTCTCCTGGACTCTCATCAATAGCACGCTGAATTGCCACTTTTTCTATTCTGAATTTACCACCATATCTCAAGAACTCCAATCCAACAGCTTTAGAAATGGAAGGAATCCTGATTCTGGCCTTTTCGACACTAGTTGAATGGCAACCTTTAGCAATGGAGGAGATAAGATGATCGAATCTATGAGAGGCTGGCTTTAACAGTCCTAGGGATCATGGACACGAGGATCACCATCCGCAGCAGCTCAACATTAAGTAATCCAGATTCCAATTCGACAGAGTACAACTTCTGCAGAATTTGACGAATTCAAATTATCTGGAAAATTGAAGTCATGCAAAGCAAGCTAAATTCCTTCATGTTCAGATTAAACGGTAAATAACAAAAAAGAAAGAAAGAAATTCGCAATTTGAAGGATCTGAAAAATTGCAGGAAAAACAAACATTTTAACATTTGATCAAGATAAGCAACTTGATCAAGATAAGCAACTGAAACCTAGATCTGATCGATATTGAGTGAAGTTGATTTTAAAACAAAAAGAGGAAAAATCGGAGAAGTAGGAATGCTCCAACAATCAGCTCCTCACAGCAGGCATCAGCATGATGTACTGATTTATAGAACTGAGAGCCAGCAATCGGAGAAGAGAAGGCAAACAATTGTGTGATTTGATTATTTAATCAACCTGATGTCTTGATCACGGGACAACCGACCACATTAGAAATTTGGCTTCTACTTCCAAGTGTTCTTTCTACATGGCGCTTACTTTAGTGTTACATGACACTTACTTTAGTTTTACATGACACCCAAATCCCCTTTGATACGCCCAAATCTCCTTTCACATCTAAGTAGAGACATGGCAACATACTAAATACTAATCTATCAACATATGGATTATCACCTAAATTCGATCAAGCAAACCAAGAACTAAAGGGATATATCATTTGTGCAATACCTCTTTGATTCTTCTCTGCAAGTATTCGAGGCCTTCTGGTGAGAGGCTCTGATAGGTTCCTCCAATTTCGATCCACAGACTCCGGGGTCACATTCCTTGCTTCACCTGCTCTGAAGTACCCAATAGACACCACCTATAAAGAATTACGATTAATGTTCTGAAGCAGCCCTCTTAATCCAGAAACTTGGACATATGATGGTGATGAACTAAAAATATTATTTGATTCAATAATTCAATAAGTTGTGCTTGCAAAAAGCTGATTTACGAGGTGTCTTCAACATCCAGAACTTCCCCAACAAAAATCATTTTCAGAAATGGTATCCTACAACTTTAGTTTTGAAATAAACACAACACAAACCCGAAAACTATAATCTCAACCAAAAAAATCCTTCGCATCTCATACATACAGGTGATCATACTTATAATTGGAACCTTTATCTGTAATGGATTGAATATAAACATCTTACCCCATACTCAAGAGGATTTAGTCTCCCTGGAAACAATTTGTTGGATAGCAAGAGTAGCTGAGGAAGCGACCAACGACAATTGGATCCCTGCTCAGATGAGGTTGTGCGCCATGTGCTCCTACTCAACTAATTTAGTCAACAGAAGAGGAGAACAAAAATTTCAAGAGGTAATTCAGTCCCTAACCTGAAACCCTAAAGGGATATATGAATCAAAATCTGAAATAGCACATAGATGGCCTGACCTCTCCGCCAACAAAGAGTGCTACTGCTGAGCATGGTCGATGTCGGATTCGAGCAGCAACTGCCTTCAATTTCGTCGGGATGATGTACCCCGACCTCGAAATCGGCCTTCAATCCGGCGCCTCCGCCACCGCCGCTCCCCTTGACTCCTCCGATCCGGCGGCTGTCACCCGCCTCCGCCCTCCGCCCCCGTCTCTCTCTGATTCCGCCTACGATCCCTCAATCTCTCTCTGATTTTTCTGCCATCGATGGGCAGGAGAGAGGCAAACAAAGAGACCGGCTACTCAAGGTAAGAAATTAGCGGCTGGGTGCAATTTTTTCAAGGAGAGGTTAACCCTTGCAAATTGAAATGGATAGTGGGTTAGACTTGCAAACCAAACCAGGCAAAGGTCATTTGTTTTAAATCCCTCTAGGAGTATATATGAGCAAAACAATTTAAACTAAGCTTAGTTTCAGAAACAAATAGTATATTAGCTTATTAATGAACCAAATATTAAATATATTATTTGATTTAAAAAGATAAGTTTTCTAAATTGAAGAATTAATTAGAATAGATGATCAAAACCACGTGCCAGAATGCCGAAAGTATAATATTCTCTTTTTTATCTTAATAGTACAAAAGTATATGAATTGAAGGATTATATAATCAAGCAAATCTGATATTGAATCAACAAAACTAATCATTACAAAACTAAGATAAAGTCCTAAACTAATTGATTAATTAAAAAGTGGATCCAATATCAATATTTATGCGATTAAATACAAAATAAAGTCCAAAACGAAGTAGTACGTACTAAAAACTAAGATATATTTATAAAGCTATATAAATATGGGTGCACACGTACATACTTATGAAATAGTTTTATCCTTTTATATACTTTCAACAATAAGTTATTATTATATTTGATTAATTAGTTAGATTGGATATGTTTTCAACAAAATCGTTTATACTCTAATTAAAATATAAGTTATAAGGTTATAATTAGTTAGATTGGATGTGGCCCAAAAATATAATACCAATTTAATTCAAAATCATCATCGTTTTATTCGGTATAGTGAAATTTGAAAGTTTATAAATTGAATATTCATTGAGAAAATTTATTTGAGATAAAAAAATGGAACCATATCTTCTATCATGGAATCCTGCATGTAAAATTCAAATAAGGAAAAATTAACACTTTAATCAAAACTGCATCAATTACCTTAAATTAAAATAAAGCGTAATTAATATAAGGACTTACCTCTTCATCTAAGAGAACCATTCATATATCTTCTTTCTTCGTTTTCTTCTTCTTCACTGTCCACAACCGTATGATCCGTATCACACCAACTTTAATGACATTGACCACTGTTTTAGTATTTTATATAGATAGATAGATAGATATGGATATATAACAAACTATATCCAAATGTTGCAGGGATGTATATGATTTCTGTAATGGCAATGTTGGCAGTTGAGGCTGAATTTGGAGGTGAAGGGTTTGGTGTGTGTGTGTGTATATATATATTCACATTTTCACATTATGTGGGAATTACGTTGGGAGGTACTTAATTGTGTAATATATATAGGGTATGGTTAAAATGAAAATGGAGCTTAAAATAAAAATAAGGCTTAATTGTGTAATATATATATAGAGGGTGTGGTTAAAATGAAAATTGAGCTTAAAATAAAAATAAGGCTTAAAATGAAAATGGATCTTAAACCGCGCGGGTCTGAATTTTTTTTTTAAAGGAAAAAACGAACCGGACTAAACCGGCCTAAAAAAAGCCCCTTCTTCCTCTCGTCTGCCTCTGGCACACGTCTCTCTCAGATCTCGAATGCCAGGACGTCTTCGATCTCCGGCTCAGATCCTTCACCCTAACTTGCAACCATGGCGACTCAGATTCTTCGGCCTCTCCCTCTCACGCTCCTTCTTCTCCCTCTTCGCCTCAGCTCATTCAACTTCAACATAGCGGCTCCAGTTGCAGCTCTTGACTCTCTTGCGTCCTCCGCGTCTCTGTTGTGAGGAGGAAATCGAGTATGAAATATAATGAAATAATTCAAACCAGTTTCGTGTCCCAGCAAATAATTACAAGACACCCTCCAATGTAGTAAGCGAAAGTCAGGATCGAATCCACGAGGAAGCGTGTCAGCGGATCCTAGGCAGCTGTAAATCTCACAGAAAAGCAAACAGAAAACAGAAACAAAGACACAAAGAAAGAAAGACAGAAATAACAAGCGAAGACAGAAAATAAAAGCAAGGACAAACACTGCTCGATCTCGACAAGACTAACTCGAGATCGACAAACAACAGTAGAAACAGAAACTTCAGAATCGCAAATAGAAACTCGATCTCAGACACTGTACTCGATCTCGACAAGGCCTACTCGTACTCGAGATCGACTAAACCTTCCTCTAGATCGACAAAGTCAGTACCCAAAATCGACAAAAGACAGAAACTTTAAAGGCAGATTTCGAACACAGAACTCAGATTTCGGACGAAATAAACTCAATATATAAAGAACTTCCAAAGCCAGGGTATCAACGCCACAACGATAACCATGCAAAGTAACACATAAAGGCATAAAAGATCACGCTTTCCATCAAAATAACTTTCGTTATTAACAAATAGGCATATAGAGGCTTTCGCATAAACCCTAATTGTTACTAATCCTTTTCACATAATTAACCCAAGTTGCATTAAGATCACTTTCGCTTCAATAATACAAACAAGGATCACCTTCAACTCTCGCAAAAGAATCATGCTCATAGGGATAGAAGACGAATTGCATCAAAAGATTGTACCTTTACCGCATCATCTTACATGGCCACCGTCGAGCTCACCCCAGCCCCACAAGTGGGTGGACTACTCGCTCTTCATCATCAAGAAAGACATTAAATAACAAAAGAAACTAACTTGCATTGAATTAAACCAAAGAGAGCTTACAACCAAACAAGTCAAATCCGCTTTCGCCTTTCCACCTTGCTTGCCACAAACTCTCTCTCTCTCTACTACTACTACTTACTTGTTCTCTCTGAAATTGAATGATGAAAAACCAGCCCCTAAGGCTTTATTTATAGCCTCTTATTCCTTGCTATTCAAGGATAGAATATATCTATCTATATCTAAAAAGCTTAAAAGATAAATAAATTAAATAAAGGAATTAAATCTAAAAGGGAAATAAATCTAAAATAGGTAAAATATCTCCCATGTGTTGATAGGTCTTCTCCATAGATAGAACTTGATAGTTGTTGATAGATCTCGGCCAAAATTGGATAGAATCGGATCCAAGGACTCCCAATCCGAGTAGGACAGCAAAACCGCGTAACGCGCTCCGGGACGCGGTTTCCTCGATCTCGACAACCTTCCTCGAGATCGAGTAGAATTGGTCTTCGACTTCGCTTCGCTGGACGTCTCGGGTTGCTCTTCCTCGACATGCACGGACAGGTGCGGTGCTGGGTCCTCGAGATCGAGGAGATTCCTCGAGATCGAGTAGACATGTCGACTTCTGTGGGGCATGGTGTTGTCGAGTAGCTCCTCCTCGGAACGGACTCGGACTGACGCTTCTGGTTTGTCGAGATCGAGTAAAGAACTCGAGATCGAGTAACTGGGTGCTCAGCATCTTCCGTCCTCGGCTTCTCGACTTGGCACATCTCCTCGACTCCGGACATGGCATCATAGTGTTGTCGATCTCGACAAAGTTTACTCGAGATCGAGTTGGCTTCCGGGAGTCGGGTTGTCTCTGACTCAGTTTCTCGATCAGTGCTTAGTCGACAAGGCCTGTGCTCGGACACCTTCGTCGAGATCGAGTAAGATTACTCTAGATCGAGTAAAGTTGGGCTCCTAGCTTGATTCGACTGGTTCCACTGTTTCTTGACCTTGGACTTCTGTAGTTGACTTCCGAGCTTTTTCGACATTTCTCAGAACTGCTGTAATTTGCCTCGAATTCTGCGAAATTAAACAGAAACTGGTGTAGATTCCATAATTTGGCAAATGAACATAAACTACATAGATCATGTATTATCCTAGCCCAAATGCATGAAATGTATGCAGAAGACGATATAAAAGTTATTGTAAAACATGGTAGATTCAGCTCACAACAGTCTCTGAGGACGACGAGGACGACATCCTCCTCACCTACGACCTCCACACCCTCGTCGTCTTCCGCCTCTTCAAAATCAGGTACCTTCTTTCTCGTTTCCCCCCTTTTCTACTGTTCTACGATTCTGAATTTGAGGAATTCGTATTTAGATCACAACTTAGGCTTCGTTTGATACTTGCTCCGATTAATGGTTCACCCTTTGACAAGGTCATTTTCTGTTTCCTGTAATCCTCTCCATTCATGTCTATGGATTGATTTGCTTGATTTAGAGAATCATTGATTAGAATGGAAAATTTCATATTTCTTCTTCATTGTTGAAGAGAAGTACCTTTATTAGAAAATGGGATCATTTTTCTCACAAGCCAAATATATGTTATGAGCAAGCCATATTATGATCATATCAAGTTTATTTTTGTGATTGAAGGAGCTGTCACTATGACTAATGAATCTGGCATCAGACACAATTCACAAACTGATGGTGAGAGATATATTTCATGGGCCTACCTTTGTTTTCTTCTGAATATAAATTCTCTTAATATTTAGTTTTCTGTTCTAGATAGTTGAAATGTTGCATCTTTGTCCTTTGAGTTCATTTTTAGCCAACATGAGTTTTCCTCTAGAGACCTTGAAGCAACACATGCCAAGGCTACACAGCTCGCAAGAGAAGCCCTTAGTGGCCGTCGCATCTATTTCTTTCCATCCTTGCAGGCGGATCTCCATGAGTTCAATCTCTCTTCAATTTCACATCATCATCCTCTCGTTTTTAGTTCTGATCCTGGATTGTTCCTGGATTCTTAATCATTTTGAATTGTCGTTTTTCTATTTCTAGACTTTCATAAGCTTCTCGGAGAGATAATGAAAGAGATGATCAAGGCTTTGATCATGATGATGGGGACGATAATAACAAGCACAATCTCTCAAATATATACAATGCTGATCACATGCTTGATGGCTCTGATGAGAGTGAAGAAGGTTCTGAAAACCTTGGATTGCAAAGGTTGCCATCGTATTATGATGACAGAGGTTCCCATAAAAGTAAGGATCTATACGAGCTTCTTTGTGTATGGCTTACTTGGTTAAATATGCCTAGGGAGTACCAATATTATGAATTTGGATGTGAGTTTGTTGTTAGGTGTTTACCGTGAATACGTGTTTTAGACTTGACACTATTATTCCTTTCCATTTCCAAAGGCGGAGAAAGAGAGCAGGATCAGGAAAGGGAAGAAATGAGTAGAATTAGAGACCATGGAATCAGAAAAGAGTATACTCTATCGTAATCAACATCTGTACCATTCAACAATGAATACTTGGGAGAGGAAAGAGTAGTATTTGTTGGTTTTTAGCTTTCAATGGTAGATGATTGAGAGGCCTTTGTGCTAATTTTAGAACTAAAATGTACAATTTTAATTTGAAAAAGTGCAAATATAAAACTGAAAAGTGCAATTTTAGAACTCAAATGTTCTTAGCTTGTATATATTTTGGGTTAGCTTGTTACTTGTGTTAAGATCCATAAGCTCAATGAGGAATGAGCGCCTGAACGATTGTCCTTTAGGAGGTTGGTGGTTCGACTCCACCAGGATCTATCTATTATTTCAACGTTCAAAGTTTGAATGTTCAAAGTTTATTTATGTACTTTATAATCATATTCATGCACTTTATAACCTTATTTGTGAACTTAAAATATAATAAGATGATTAAGGCCACTAAAATTATACAAAGTTAACAGTTTGTATTTGGAATGACTTGTTTAATGAGTAATGTACACTAATTGGGAGAGTTTTATATATATATATATATATATATATATATATATATATATATATATATATATATATATATATATATATATATATATATATTCATAGAGATCCCATCTTATTTATGCACTTATATTTGAATTTTTTTAGAGCTTTGTGCTTGTTGATTTTGTTTTGGTGCCTACTGAATTTTCAGAACAGAACAAGAGGAGCTGGGTTTTTGTCGTCACATTATGCGTTTGTTGGGGCTGTTGGGTTCATTTCGCTGCGATCATTGGTGGATGAAGCTGCATAAATTTTTCACAACCTCAATTTCAACATTTTGCATCGATTCTTGTCACTGTTTGCTACTTTCTATCTGCTGTAATTGGTGATTTGAGGAGATATTTTTCTGCTGTAAATATTAGGTATTTTTTTATTCTTTTCAGCCATGGAAACTCAAAGATTGGGGCTGTTTGGTGGTGATGTCTTTAGGGACCTTAAAATCAGCATTAGGAGCTGTTTTTATGTGAATTTGCAACTACAGATAAAGTGGGTTTTTTTTTATGCAAATATGCACTTTGACTTATTAAATGTGCACTTTGTAATCTTATTTACGCACTTTAAAATTGTATTCCCGCACTTTAACTAAATGTGTATAACATATGGTGTGGGTTCATGCACTTCATCATTTTATTCTTCCACTTTATAATTTTAATTGTTCACTTCATAATCTTATTCATGCATTATGTCATTTTAACTAAAGAGTGCGTGCAACTAGGCCCCCCAGACCCTGCTCAGGCGGGATAACTGGGATTGTTGTTGTTATTGTTGTATTCTTGCACTTGATCATTTTATTTATGCACTTTATAATCTTAATTATGCACTTCATAATCTTATTCATGCACTTCATGATTTTATTCCCTGAAATTTGAACAGATTAGTTTTTATTTTAGCTTGAATTAGTTTATATTATTCATGCACTTCATGATTTTATTCTTAGACTTCATTTTATTCTACACTTTATAATCTTAATTGTGTACTTTATAACCTTATTCATGCACTTCATCTTATTATTCATACACTATATCATTTTATTCTTGCACTTTATCATCTTATTTATGCACTTTATAATCTTAATTGTGCACTTTATAACCTTATTCATGCACTTCATCTTATTATTAATACAATATATCATTTTATTCTTGCATTTTATCCTCTTATTTATGCACTTAATAATCTTAATTGTGCACTCCATAATCTTATCATGCACTTCATCTTATTATTCATACACTATATCATTTTATTCTTGCACTTTATCATCTTATTTATGCACTTTATAATCTTAATTGTGCACTCTATAATCTTATCAATGCACTTCATATTATTATTCATATACTTCATCATTTTATTCTTATACTTTATCACCTTATTTATGCACTTTATAATCTTAATTGTGCACTCTATAATCTTATCAATGCACTTCATATTATTATTCATATACTTCATCATTTTATTATTGCATTTTATCACCTTATTTATGCACTTTATCAAACTAAAATTGCACATTATATTAGATAGGAATTTTGCCCTGCCTAGGTTCCAAGGACGAACCACGGGTTCTCGAAAGCACCTATGATTTCGCACCTTGCAATGCAATAGGCTAAAGAATGGTAAATTATATGAAATCTGAAATCTTGCCACTGAAGTGGAAAAAAAAAATACATATATGCATGATGGAAGGATATCAGTAACAACATGGCAATGATATTCATAATAGGAGTTGTTTTTTAGCCATTCATCAAAGCATGATACAAAGAAAGAATCCAAGACAATGATATTCAGAATAGGAGTTATTTTTTGGCCATTCATCTATACCTCGCTATCAATTTGTTCAGCAACGAATTGGTCGAATAGTAACTGAACTTCTAAGTGTCGGCTCTACATAAGGTATTTATATCTAGTGTTAATGTAGGCTCAATTCCAGGATATCAGTAACCAGGGGCGGCCCCAAGGTGGGGTGGGCGTACGCGGCCGCCCCACCCTTCGACCTTGCGGTTTGGAAAAAAAAAATTAAAAAAATATTTATATATATGGTAGTGTTGTAATAAGTAAAACTATGTTGACTATAGAATCAATTAGTCTACTTTGCTTAGTTGGTTGAGGGGAAGGAATGAAAGTAACCTTAGACCAAAGGTTGGGGGTTTAATTCCCACTAGTCTCCATTTTTTTAAAAAAAATTCACCTCCCTAAAAATAGCATTTTTATTCTTTTTTCAACTTACACCCCCCACTTTCTTTGTTTTTACCCCTTATTTAATTATATTCTCACTTCCCGAATTTCGTATTATATACAAAGTATCTAGCTATAACTAATTAAACCCCATAAAATTGGTGACATTAGCCTTTTTTTTATAAAAAAAAAAATCGCCTCCCCCAAAACTGCTTTTTTATTCTTTGTTCAACTTGCACCTACTTTCTATGTTTCTACCCCCTTATTTAATTATGTTCCCACTTCTTGAGCTTCCTATTATATACAAATTATCTAGCTATAAACTAATTAAACCCCATAAAATTGGTGAAATTAAGATTTGATTATGAGAATAAATTTTGTGAAATTTTCATTAGAGTTTGTGATTTTGAGAATAAATTTTGATTTTTAGTTATTGAGTATGTGATTTTGAGAATGAAATTTATGAATTGAATTTGGGGTTTGTGAATTGAATTTGTGGAGCTTTATGCAATATTTGTATTTTTGTAACCTATATATTCAAATCACAATTTCTATCATGTCTTTGGGAACCAAAAGATATGATAAAGTTGATGAGTTTACAATCCTAGCTAATATGCAAAAGCCTTGAATTTAGCATGATTGAATTTCGATAAATTTACACTTCTAAATATGACAAATGCCTAAATTTCCAACGAATGACGAGAAACAACTATCATATACAAAGCAAATGTAAGTCTACTTTTCTATAATCCACTATTAAGTTGAAAGTCGTAGCTTAGGTAAAGGAGTTTATTCACGGTCAATATCTCAGTACACATTAGAAAATTTCGTCCCACCTTTCGGAGGATCCTGCGGCCGCCACTGTCAGTAACAACATGGCAGAAACTCGATTCTTTACACAAGATCAGACATGAGTATCTCAATCTCACCCAGGTTCCAAGTATGTGATCATAAGGATACATTTTCCTCATGATCATATCACTTGCAATGCAATAGGCTTACCTCCCAATCTCACCCAAATAAAAACTCTAAAAGTCAAGTCATTTGAAGTCAACAATTACCTAATTAGTCCATCAATTTCAGCAAACATCTTGATCACATTCAGGGCCTTGCCTAGCTTCTATCAGACACAACCATAGCATTAATATTTCCTAGAATAAGATTTAAAATATATACATTTACCAAGCAGGAGTTCTGAATGCCTAGAATCACCGGCATATCTGTCTGAGTTGTTCAAGTATTTGTAGGTGGGAGGGAAATAAATTATTCCTTCGTTCCACCCAGCAAAGACGTGCCCGTGCCTTTTCTCTATCCCTAGCTGATCGATCAAACGCCAGCAATTAAGTAAATATATTTAATTAGGCTCAAGAATTCATGAGCATATATGCATATAATCAAGCACTGACTGAAGAGATAACATCTGTTTTTACTTGCCTAGTCATTCTCTAGAAGTGATCTCCGGTTTTGCATCTCCACCAGAGCCTTCGCAGAGCGGTAAGATAGTGCAATTCGATAGTTCAAATCTCCAAGCCATATAATTCGACTGTGACAAGATTCACGGTTAGAATTACTTTGACAATAGCTCAATTAATAGTAATACCGTCCACTAAATTTCAATTCAAGCTCACAATTAAAATAAATTTGCAATTTAACAATCCTGCATAGCAGGTTGGCCTGTGACCAATTGGCCATGAGGAGGGATAAATTGCAACATCAAAAGAATCTGATTTTATTAGAGATGCAACTAGCAACTTGCTTCTTTACTCTTATACTTCGAATACCGATTCCTAAGCAAACATTGATCCCCTTCCAGCAACTTGTGACCAACTGACCATCAATCAAGCATAACAAACCTAAACTAATGAACCTAATGTCCAATTTTAGGAATCAAACACTAAATCAGCATAATCAGACCTAATTCACAGTGTAGTTTCACAAACTATATGAGATCGAGTACACAGAAAATCAGAGCAAGAGGGGAAAGCCCCTGCTTCTGGTGAATCGACATTGAAAGAAAGGGCACACAAAAAACCCATAATATCATCCATTAAAATCAGGAGGCCTGGAAATTTGCAGGAGATTGACATTGAAAGAGAAGGCACACACCTGTGATAACTCTTCTCAACAAGCCAAAGACAACAGCTCCAAGCACTAAAATTCCAAAATCCACTTTCAAGAAGTTCTAACAAGTATCCGTGAAGTAAACAAAACTAATTGAGAAAAAGAAAATCGAACTAGAAATGGAACAATTAGAGGAGTACGTGGAATAAGTTGAGGCTAAATTCACCTTTGGAGATCGTCCACGCTGAAGATTAGAGGGAGAGGAGATGCCGGAAGAAGTTCCAACCGCAAAGGTTGAGAGAGAGGAAGCAGATGCGCCGAATCCGAAGGAAGGAGCGGAGGATGAGGAAGCAATTGCGCCGAATCCGAAGGAAGGAGCGGCGGAGGATGAGGCAGCTGCGCCGATGCCGAAGGTAGGGGTGGCAGAAGCGGAGGATCTAGGGTTTGAGGAGAAAGTGGTGGAGGGGAAAGCAGAGGATGAGAAAGGTAGGAGCAGTCGGAGGCTTGCAGCAAGGACCGAGTAGGTTCGGTCGGGTGCAGGCGAGCGACGACGGGAACGAGGAGGAGGGCGGGCGGGGAACGACGGGAACGAGGAGGAGGGAGGACGAGGAAGAAGATGACCAAAAACGCGGATCAGGCCGTAACAGGATCCGTGCCCCAATCCGAAAAATAAGTCCATTTTCATTATAAGAGATTTTTTCATTTTAAGCCATTTTTCATTTGAACCATTATATATATAGGGTTTGCTTCAAATGTAAAAAGTCCTTAAAGTGTAAAATTTGTTTATCGTGTAAAATTTCCTTATAAAGTAACCCGCATCTAAATTAGAAATAGATTGAATTGAATGGGCCAGCCCAGACTTGTCTTCGTAGCCCATAATTAAAGATGAAAAAAAAACTCTCATCGCTGATTGAGATCTCCATGGATGATTGGATGAGCTTCGTCGGCATCAAGTTTTTGACCTTGCTAGGATGTTGAAATTTGGCTAGCACCTAAGGACGATGTCGGAGACGAAGGAGTGGAGAAGATAGTGGCCGAGGATTTGAGGCAACAAAAGTAGTTGCAGCGGATGGCTTCCGAGAGATTCCGCCGAGGGGGAGAGAGATAGCGTGCAACATAGGGATTGCTCAGATCTACTCCATCGTTGGTTTGAGAGTCGATTTCGGGTCTTCTCCTCCTCAATCTCCTTGCTTTCTTCCTCAATCACCAGTTTCTTAAAGGATTCAGGTTTGTTTTCGTTTTTCACTCCCTCCGCCTAGTTTCTGCTCAGATTTGCTATATTGTCGGTTTGAAAGTCGATTTAAACTTGTTCTCCTCAACCTCCTATCCCTCCTCATGGAGCTTATGCACACATTTTGGCCTTCACACATTTTCGGGTTGAAAGTCGATCTAAACTATGTAATTTGCTGGTTTGAAAGTGGTGCGTTCAAGGTGTTCGATGAAATGCCGAGGTGGTATTACTTCGATCTTGGCATTCAACTTATATGATCTGTGAGGAAAAACCTAAGCTGAATATAATGCTCGTCATGGTGCGTGATGGTGAGGTATTTGTGCTCCCGTTGCTGCTGCTGCTGCTGCGTCTGTTCAATTCTGGAAAGGATGCCCTCGACTTTCGGAATGCTTAAAGATCATGGAGAATACTACGTTTCTCAGCAATGAAAATCGGGTGGGTGAATTGTTGCCTCTAAATGCTACATTCATTATTTAACTACATGAAGGGGAGATATTGAAGTGTTCTAATATACTTTTCATGGAATTTTAAGTAAGTTATTGAAGTGGTCTAATACTTGGAAGTCAATGAAAAAGAATCTCAGGATACATTGCCATCAAGAGATGTTAGGGTGCTTCCATAAAAATGGTGATATGATAGAAACATGATGTTTTATCTTATGCATCTTTGTTTGCTCCTCTTGTCTGACATTGTTTTGATGTTTAGTAATGATATAAACCTTTAATCTTTTAGATCCCAAAGTTCCTTTGTCTGTCATTATTTTGATGTTTAGTGAGCATACCTTTTAGTAATTTTAGATGAAGCGACTGACTTTTTTAAAAGCTTTTGCGTCTCCGATTTTACATTCTCTACTGGTAGACTAGTAATTTGTCTTTGGGCTTTTTTGTTAAGTGGCCATTTTAGAAACAAATATTAAGTCATAGGACACAAGAGTTACAATATTAGGTAAATGTCCACAATTTCCAATTATACCCTTGTCCCTTATTTCTTCTCCTTCTCCCCCGAATTAAAACAGATCTGGAAGGGAAATTGAATTGAATCCGACATGGGAGAGATGGAGATGCAAAGAGCGCGGAGGAGTGGTGGCCATGGCTGCCATGGCGGAGGAGGAGGAGAGTGTGGTCGCCGGCGTCGGTGGTGGTCATGGTTGCGAAGAGCGCGGAGAAGGAGTGGTGGAGAACTTCAATCGGAACATCAGAGAAGCGGCGGGGGAGGAGGAGAGTGTGGTTGCCGGCGTCTTCGACGACCACAGCAGCCCCGACGCGCCTGCTTCACCAACCGTTCGGTTCGTCTTTCCTCCTCCTCCTCGCCCTATCAGATCTAGGTGTCATCCGGTCGAGATTCTTCCTCCTCAGATCTGCAGTTTCCTTCTTCCTTCAGTGGTGATCTGTGTTATAACAGTGTGAGAGTTGCCTAGAAAGAGAAACAAAACACGGTTTGACTTTTGATTTTGATCAAATCTGAGTTTTCAAGGTTCGATAGTTTAAACGGATTAGCCTAATTTCTTGAGATGCATTTGCTTTGGGGCAATCCCTGCGTGACCATTAAATTAGGCATGTGTCGGATGTTTTGAAGATTTCAGGGATTTGCTGAAACTGAAACCCTTGGTGTGGTGTCTGAAATCCAAAGCTTCACTCTCCAGCAATTTTGTAGAGCAATTGAAGAGGTTAAAATTTGAGTTTGCAGGGATGAATTGGGCCATTGGGGGTGTATGTCTCCCTCTTAAACAAATTCAATTTAAAATTGGTTCTCAAGATTTCATCTACTACTGTTATACTACGTATATAGCTACTTTTTTTTGTTAGGATATATATATATACTCCCTCCGTTCCAAAATACATGGGTTTTGACTTTTCGGCACGTTTTTTAAGGAGCGAAAAACTATATAAAATATTATTTTTTTAATGAATTTTTTTACATAATTTGATACTTATTACTAATAAGTATTAAATTATATAAAAAAATTAATTAAAAAAATAATATTTTATAGAGTTTTTCGCTCCTTAAAAAACGTGCCGAAAACTAAAAACCCATGTATTTTGGAACGGAGGTAGTATATAGGTAGCTACTAACTATGGAATATTTTGACAAAAAAAATCTATGTATGAGTATAACCACGATCCTTTCTCAAATTCTCCACTTGATATTAGTGGTGTCACCACCATAAAAAAATGTGTAATCACGACAAAAAAAAATATGCGGTGACACTGTCATCACTATAAAAATAGGGTCATAGACATTGTCATCACTATAAAAACAGGGTCATAGACACTGTAACCAAAATAAAAACAGGGTCATAGACACTATAACCAACGGAAAACCCTAGGGCAAGGGAAGCACAAACACTCTATAGGGGCTAATGAGAAGCCACAAACCCTATAGGGGCTAATGAGAAGCCAAAATACATGTGGTGACAATTCTTCTCTAATTTCTAATTTCTAGTTTTTTAGATTTTTTTAAAGTAGGTCACCACAATAAAAAAAAAAAAAAATGTTACTACTATTGTAACCACCATAAAAAAAATAAAGTCATAGATATTGTCACCTCTATAAAAACATGGTCATAGACACTGTAATCAAAGAGAAATCTTATCATAAAGGAAGAACAAACCATGTAAGGGCTAAAGAGAAGCCAAAATAAATGTGATGACAGTTCTCTTCTAATACATGAATGGGTAAGAGGGTCATAGACTCTGTAATCAAAATAAAAACAATGTCATAGCCACTTTCACCGCTATAAAAATAAAGTCATAGACAATGTAATCAAAAGGAAAACACTATAGACGTTGACCAAAATAAAAATAGCTTTATAGACACTGTCACCACTATGAAAAAAAGGTTCATATACACTGTAATCAAAGGAAAATCATAGGAAAAGAGAAGCACAAACCCTATAGGGGCTAATGAGAAGTCAAAATGTGGTGACAATTCTCATCTAATACATGAATGGGTAAGAGGGTCATAGACATTGTAATCAAAATAAAAATCATATGACAAGGGAAGCACAAACTCTATAGGGGCTAATGAGAAGCCAAAATAAATGTGGTGACAGTTCTCATCTAATACATGAATGGATAAGAGAGTCATAGATAATGTAATCAAAAGAAAAACAATGTCATAACCACTGTATAAAAAAAACCCTAGGACGAGGGAAGCATAAACCTTATAGGGGCTAATGAGAAACCAAAATGCATGTGGTGACAATTCTTCTATAACATATGAATGGTTAAGAGGATCATAGATGCTGTAAGCAAAATAAAAATAGGATCATAGACACTGTAACCACTATAAAAACACGGTCAAATACACTGTAATCAAAAGGAAAACCCTATAGACGATGTAACCAAAATAAAAACAGCTTTATAGACATTGTCTCCACTATGAAAAAAGGTTCATAAACACTGTAATCAAAAGAAATTCTTAGGAAAAGGGAAGCACAAACCCTATAAGGGCTAATGAGAAGCCAAAATACATGTGGTGACAATTGTTCTCTAATACATGAATGGGTAAGAGGGTCATAGACACTGTAATCAAAATAAAAAGTGTCATAGCCACTGTCACCACTATAAAAATAAAGTCATAGACACTGTAATCAAAAGAAAAACTCTATAGACGCTTTAACCAAAATAAAAACAGGGTTATAGACAATGTCACCACTATGAAAAAAGGTTCATAGACACTGTAATCAAAGGGAAAACATATGATAAGGGAAGCAAAAACCCTATAGGGGCTAATGAGAAGCCGATATTAATGTGGTGACAGTTCTCCTCTAATATATGAATGGGTAAGAGAGTCATAGATGCTGTAATCAAAATCAAATCAGAGTCCTAGACACTGTAACCAAAAGAAAAACCTAGGACGAGGGAGCACAAACCCTATAGAGGCTAATAAGAAGCCAAAATATAAGTGGTGACAGTTCTCTTCTAATATATGAATGGGTAAGAGCCTAAGAGGGTCATAGACAATGTAACCAAAATAAAATCAAGGTCATAGACACTGTCATCACTATGAAAAAGGGGTCATAGACACTGTAATCAAAGGAAAACCCTAAAAAATGGGAAGCACAAACCCTATAGGGGCTAATGAGAAGTCAAAATGCATGTGATGACAGTTATTCTCTATTTTATAGTTTTCTAGATTTTTTTAAAGTAGTGTTACCACAATTAAAAAAATTAAAAATGTAATTCCTTTTGTCACCATAATAAAAATAAATAAAGTCATACATATTGTCACCACTATAAATACATGATCATAGACACTGTAATCAAATGGAAGCACAACCCCTATAAGGCCTAATGAGAAGCGAAAATAAATGTGGTGACATTTCTCCTCTAATATATGAATGGGTAAGAGGGTCATAGACACTGTAATCAAAATAAAAACAATGTCATAGCCACTGTCACCACTATAAAAACAAAGTCATAGACACTGTAATAAAAAAGAAAGCTCTATATACGTTGTAACCAAAATAAAAACAGCTTTATAGACACTGTTACCACTAAGAAAAAAAGTTCATAGATACTGTAATCAAAGGAAAACCCTAGAAAAAGGGAAGCACAAACCCTAAAAGGCCTAATGAGAAGCCAAAAGAACATGTGATGTACAATATGGTTTAGGGTTTAGGGTTAAGTCTTTAGGGTGGCCCTAAACCCTAAATCCTAAACCCTAAACCCTAAAATGTTAAGTACAGTACGCCGTTAAGAGATGATTGTTGTCACCAAATTGAAAACCCTAGGACAAGGTAAGCACAAACCCTAAAAGGGCTAATGAGAAGCCAAAAGAAATTAGGTGGACAATTCTCCTTCAATATATGAATTGGTAAGAGAGTTATAGACACTGTCACCACTAATAAAACAAGGTCATAGATACTGTCACCATTATGAAAAAAGGGGCGTAGGCACTGTAATCAAAGGAAAGTCCTATAGACGTCGTAATCAAAATAAAAACAAAGTTATAGACATTGTCACCACTATGAAAAAAGGGTCATAGACACTGTAATCAAAGTAAACCCTATAAACGCTATCACCACTATGAAAACAGGATAATTGACATTGTCACCACTATAAAAACCGGGCCATAGACACTGTCACCAATATGAAAAAAAAAGGTAATAGACACTGTAATCAAAGGAAACCCTATAGAAGTCGTAACCAAAATAAAAATAGGGTTATAGACACTGTCACCACTATGAAAAAAGGGTCAAAGACACTGTAATCAAAGGAAAATCATACGACAAGGGAGGCACAAACACTATAGGGGCTAATGAGAAGCCAAAATACATGTGGTGACAATTCTCTTCTAATAAATGAATAGGTAATGAGATCATAGACGCTGTAATCAAAATAAAAAAAGGGTCACAGACACTGTCACCACTATAAAAACAGAGTTATAAACACTGTCACCACTATAAAAATAGAGTCATAGACACTGTAACCAAATGAAAATACATGTGGTGATAATTCTTCTCTAGTATATGAATCGGTAAGATGGTCATAGACACTGTAACCAAAATAAAAATAGTGTAATAAACACTGTCACCACTATAATATGTCAATCAAATAATCTCAAGATTGCAACCGATTATGGGGAAGCTGGTTAGTCCCACGCAAAGCAGCTTTCTCCCGGGTAGGCTAATCACGGATAATGTGGTGATAGCGCAGGAGGTTATGCACTCGATGAGGCGAAAGAAAGGTAAGAAAGGATGGCTTTGCATCAAGATCGACCTCGAGAAGGCTTACGATAGACTGAATTGGAACTTCATCGAAGAGACGTTGTTGTCGACCGGTCTTCCTGCAAGTCTTGTTGAGTGGCTGATGGTCTGTGTCAGAACGCCTAGGATGCAACTTCTATGGAACGGGGAGGTCTCTAGTCAGTTTGTCCCGTCCCGTGGAATCAGGCAAGGGGATCCGATCTCACCGTATATCTTTGTCCTCTGTTTGGAGCGCCTGGCTCATTTGATTAATCAGGCGGTTGAAGAGGGTGCTTGGAAGCCTGTGAAAGTCGCCCGGAATGGCCCCGCTCTCTCTCACCTCTTCTTCGCAGACGACATCTTACTCTTCACAGAGGCGTCGGTTGCGCAGGTGAAGGTGGTAAAAAATTGTCTTAGCCAATTCTGTGGGGCGTCGGGACAAAGTATTAGCATCCGAAAGTCGAAGTTCGTGGTTTCTAGTAATGTGAATCCTGATTTGGTGAGGAGAATCCAGCAAGAAAGTGGCATTGAGGCTACTAATGATCTTGGGATCTATTTGGGAGTCCCTTTACTCCACAAAAGGATTAAAGGTGCGGACTTTGATTTCATTGTTAATAAGTTTAGCGCGAAACTCTCAGGATGGAAATCCGGGCTGCTGAGCTTCGCCGGTAGAATTACGCTCACACGGTCTGTTTTGAATGCTATTCCTATCTACTGTATGGGCTCGATGGTGTTACCGACGAGCGTCTATAATAAGATTGATAAGACTTGCAGAAGCTTCCTATGGGGTTCTACGAAGGCGAGACGGAGAGTTCATAAAGTCGCTTGGGGTGAAGTGATTAAGCCGAAGATTAGCGGTGGGTTGGGCGTCAAATCCATGCATGAGCTGAACCTGGCACTTGTCGCCAAGTTGGGATGGCGATTTCTTATGAGCAACGATGGCCTTTGGACTGAGGTTCTAAAAGGGAAATACATCGAAACGGCTCTTGGAAGATCGAGTGGTGCCTTGCATATTTGGAAGGGAATCAGGAAAGGGCTTAGTGAGGTCGTGAGTCCGGGCCTGAGATGGAATGTTAGAGATGGTGAGAGCGTGAATTTCTGGGATGACTCGTGGTTATTTGACGATCCTTTGAGTTCGCTGTTCGATGTTGTTAGAAGCAGTGACCACCCGGTTTTGGTGGCGGATTTGTGGGAACAGGGTAGCGGGTGGCGCTGGGAGATAGTGGAACCTTCTGTCTCGACCGGCGCCCTCCTTAAGATCGCGTCGGTTGCTTTGACGGTAGGAGAAGACAACCCAAGTTGGAAGCACTCCAGTGATGGTGAATATTCGACTAGCTCCGGGTATAATCTTATTTGCAAATGGCTTACTTGGCAACAGAACGATGACCTTTTCTTCAAAAAAATCTGGAAGTTAGAAGTCAACGAAAGGGTGCGCTCGTTTGTGTGGCTCATGAGCAAGGGAGGGATCGTCACCAACCTTGAACGTGTTCGTCGAGGATTCGGTAATTCTCCTCTTTGTCCAATCTGTAAAACTTCTGATGAGTCTCTCGAACATCTTTTCAGGGATTGTGGTACTGCTGACGCGTTTTGGTTGTAGGTTGTCTCGGTGGAGCGGAGGAACAGCTCTTGGCAGGCTTCGTTCGCGTCGTGGCTCAGACAGAATATCTTGTGCATGGACAATGTTCAGGAAGGGGTTGATTGGAGCAGCTTATTCGCGATTGTGACCTGGGGCTTATGGAAGAAGCGGAATGACGCTGTGTTTCAGGATGGGAAGGCACCTGTGTTGACGGTGGAAAGCTGCTTTGAAGAGGTGCGTCTGTACCGGAAGGCTATGCTGAATAGTAGGAGCAAAATTACGACTACAGCTCGCCTATGGAGGAAGATTAACTGGGAGAGGCCAGAGGTTGGCTGGGTTAAGGTCAACACTAACTGGGCGCTACGAGACGGAGGAAGGGCTGCTGCTGGAGGAGCTGTTAGGGACGACACGGCGGTTTGGCTGGGCGGTTTTGCTGCGAATTTAGGGTCCTGCTCGGTCCCTTGGGCTGAAGGTTGGGGTATCGTTGAAGGCTTAAAGCTGGCCTGGTCGCTGGGTTACAAGAAAGTCATCGTGGAGTCGGATTCTGAACTGCTGGTGAAGCTCATAACTGAGGGTGTCAAGGAGTCGCACCCCCTATCCAGCCTGGTATTCACTTGCCAAGGCTTCAAGCGTAGAGATTGGTCTATCCAATTTCGACATATCTACAGAGAGGCGAATATGGTCGCGGATGCCATGGCCGCCTTTGCACTATCGCTACCTGTCGGCGCTCACATCCTTCCGGAGCCGCCGGATTGCTGTTTACATAGGCTGATGGAGGACGCCCAAGGAATGGCGAGGGATCGACTGTGCCCGGATTAGCTCGTCTTTTTCTGCTTGTTTTTTACTGATTTTTCTTTCAGTTTTTGTACTGGGGTTTCTCCCCAGGTTTTCCCACCAAAAAAAAAAATCTCAAGATGCCAAACTGATTTCACCCATTAAGCCCATAAACAAACACAAGCGTATAAGTCCAAGTCAACCGATGTAGTTTTACAAAAATAATACTGTACAAAAAAGGGGTTATGCCATAGCTATTTGTGAACTCAAGCTCCTTCGGTTGCAAGAGTCTGTAATTAGGAGTGTAATTCATTGAAATCTCCAATTGTGGTGCGACTGGCGTGGTAGTGGCAGATCTTTCAATCGAATTCCAGATCGATCAAGAGGAGATGTCTCTCGCTAATTTCGCCGGCAGAACTCGCAACGCAGCACTGAAAACCCCAATCCCCCAAATCAGCCGCCCGTTCTCCCCCGCAGCCGGCTCCGACGGTCGAGACTAGGCTCCCCTTCGCGGCGCACAAATGCGAGCCTCCCTCTCGCCTCGTGGAAACGACTCCCAAGGAGCTCGTCTCCTTCTTCCGCGCGATGGATCTGATGCGCCGGATGGAGATCTCCTCCGATCTTCTCTACAAAGGATTGCGGCGAGGCGGCTCCGAGGTTTCTGCCACCTCTACGACGGCTCCGAGGCCATCTTCGCCGGCAGGGAAGCCTACATCACCAACAAGGATTGCGGCGAGGCGGCTCGCTGGACGGGTGTTCGGATGGAAGACGGAGGAAGACGGGGGCGGCGCAGTCCAGATTCTCGATCGACGCATTCCAGATTCTCGCTGGACGACGCAGTCCAGACGGAGGAAGACGGGGATGGGGGCGGCACAGTCCAAATTCTCGCTGGACGGGTGTTCGGATGGACGACGCATTCCAGATCTGAATGAAAGAAAGGAAGAATGAAGGCAAGGGAACGGGTTGGGAAAAAATAAAATAGGGGTAAAAGGGGTATTATGAATTTTTTTTGGCCATTTACTAGCAAAGAAAAGCTTTTAGGACATTTAGTAATTGGTCCAATAGTCTTTGGCCTTTGGACCAAATTACTTCTTTGTCTTTTGTTGATTTTCAATACCTTCAGCAATTTCGATACAATTTGTGTTTGTCGCCTGAATTGTAAAACTTTCAATTTAGTGCATGAAGTGAACAAGTGAAGAATTTGTTACAAAGTTTTATAACATGTTTGTGGGTGTGTGCAAATCTTGTATCGGTTATATATGGACAAGCCTCTGTGGGTTTGTGGGTGTGTGCAACTTTTTATTCAAAGCACAAGCTTTTAAGAGAATGGAGCATATAATTAAGGCTTATTCCTATATGAAACCTAGTATGTATTTTGGCATGTGATGTTGCATTATAGCGTAATTTCAGCTGATTTATAAAAACAAATTGATTGTCTTTCGAAAATGTTTTCAGTGCTGCTGACCTTTATACTAATGGTTCTTTGTACACATTGTAATAGGTGCACTTCAGGCTTATCTTACATCCTTCATGAAGGAGTGGAGTTCATCTTTTTTAGGATTGCACTTGATCATAGTCAAGGACCCTGACCTCAAGGAGGAGCTTAGAATGCTAGAAGGATTTGATGAAACCAGCCCTAGCTTTTGCCTTGAAACCCTCGACATTTGTTGTTGTTGCTATGGCTATGAAAGTTTATGTTGTTGCATTTCAGGTACTTCAATTCGTTGGGAAGCATTCATCTATAAAGAGAGATCTTAAACCTAATGATTTCGATCCTAAGGAGAGGTTCTGGATATTAAAGTTTTTGTTGTTGAATGAACTGATCGGCACTTGTCGATCAGTGCCTTTATAGGCTTCAAAGATGCGTTGATGGCTTGATGCTCAGAAATCCCCAGTATTGTGTCCCCACCTGGATGTTACAGATCTGTTTGGTTGGTAAACGAGGATTTAGATATAAGTTCTTTTCCAAATTGTTCTACTTCAGCCTTTTCAAGTTTTTTGCACTAAAGCCTATTAGGTCAAAATGGTAGAGTATTGTGCCTACGCACAAAGATGCGGGTTCAAACCCCGCATAGGCTATATATATGTTTATCGCTTAGAAGTACGATGTTTCTCTTCATGAATAAAAAATAAAATCGTATGTGCAAATATAAGAACATAAAGTGCAACTGTGAAGTGCATTTGTGCAACTGTGAAGTGCATTTGTGCAAATGTGAAGTGCATTTGTGCAGCTATATATGTTTATCGCTTAGAAGTACGATGTTTCTCTTCATGAATAAGAGTATAAAGTGCAAAAATAAAATCGTAATGTGCAAATATAAGAACATAAAGTGCAACTATGTAGTGCATTTGCGCAACTGTGAAGTGCATTTGTGCAACTGTGAAGTGCATTTGTGCAACTGTAAAGTGCAAATATAAGAACATAAAGTGTAAAAATAAAATTGTAATGTGCACATTTAGAATACAAGTGTGCAAAAGTTGGATACAATTGTGCAAATTTAAACTACAATTGTGCAAAAGTAAGATACAATTGTGCACATTTAGAATACAAGCATGCAAAAGTAAGATACAATTGTGCAGATTTAGAATACAATTGTGCAAAAGTAAGATCATAATGTGCATGAATAAGACAAAAGATGTGCTTTTGAAATCGATGTTTTTATTTTTTTTTTTACTTTTGAGAGTTTGGGTTTACCTCTCGCATATATAATTTAGGTTAATATATGTGAGTTTGAAATCGAGTTTTTTACGTATAACAATTTCAAATTAATGTGAATACTTAAGGTTAAAAAGTGTATAATTAAGGTTAAAAAGTGCATAACTAAGATTATAATGTGCATGATTAACAATTTGGGATTGGTGTGTTCTTGTTTATAATATAACCTATGTGGGATTCGAACCCACATCTTTGTGCATACGCATATCGCTCTACCAATTGAGCTAATAGGCCAAAAATATTCTATCATAGTTGTAACCCAGTTTATATGCAAACACATAGATCAAGGGTTCCCAGAAATGCTACTTTTTGCAATGCCTTTCAGTAATTTCACAAAGGAGGACATGACAGCCACAAAATGCTCCCTGTTCACGCACACCCCAAAACCAGGATGAAAAGGCCCCTGATAATTTCAAACTGAAGCTGTCTGAAACAGCGCAAGTGCCAACCAAGAAAGACTACAAAACTGAAAAAATATTGATCACTCTGGCTTTCCCAGCTATATAACACAGAATACTGAAATTCACTCAACCCACCCAACAATGAGAAGGCAATCCTTCAAAGGAACCGAGAACTTCTTGGGAATATACAAGTTCCAGGCATTATTAGCCTTTACCCTTACTCCAAGGTTCAGAAGTGTTTTTCTTCACCGGTTAAGAAACGAGCCTTGCAGAGATATTGTTTATGTTATACGGAATATAAGCTTAATATAAAATGTCCCTACAGTTTGCCAAATAGTGCTTACCATGATGCATCTTCAAATCAAACATAAGAAACATATATTGGTCACATAGTTAACCTGTCAAAATAAAATAAACTAATTTAGTCATCCTTAAGTAGAAGAAGGAAACCAAAAAAGAAGATCCCACATTAACACAAATAACAAACCTCATGTAGCTTGTTACGTCGCCCTTTTGATTCTACAGGGAATCGCTGTAGCATTAAGAAGAGCCTAAAAAATACAACAATCAAGAGAGGCAAGTATTTAATCACCATAAAACAAATCAGTGACTGAGTACAATGACAGTCAGAGTAACTTGCAGGATTTTAAGCAGCAATTGTTACTAATCATCTAAAGGAAAGAAACAACGTTGCTTCAAAGATATCTCGGCATTGCTCTTTAAGAGAGGCAAGTATTGAATCCAGCAATTGCCTAAATAAATGGATTTTAATAAATGAAAATCAATACTCTTTTTACCTTGTCAATGATAAGCTCAGCATTGCTCAAAGAGAACAAATAGGGGGACTTGTCCCGGTGTGTTTTTGCGCCTTGATTGCAAGGCTATACTCATCAAACATCATCTCCATCACCAATTAAAAAGCATAAAGCCATGGAAGCCCTATGTCTTAATTAGGAAAAACCCTAAATCATTTCCCCCAAATTATTTGCAGCTCCACAATCACCACATAGGCTCAATGAATTGGCAATGTTAGGTCATTTATAATGTGAAAATGCAAGTTAACTACTCCAAGCAACTGAATTTCAGCCCTAAATGAATATGAAATTGAATTAAAGGTGAAAGCGCATACCGTGTAAGAGAGAGGACAAGCTGTTGAAGGCGAGGAGCGACAGTGCTCGACGGCATCTTGATTGACAGCATAGATTCAGATCTGAGCAAAATTGCAGGTAAATGTATGCTTAATCGAGTAGCGGTGGACGAAAATAGGGGCGGCGGCGCGGCTAGGAGCGACGGTGCTCGACGGCGTCACTGGGGATGATGTCGTCGCTGCAGCGCACGAGAGAGAGGGATTTGGGGACAACCTGACGCCCAGACTTTGGACAATAGAGAGAGATCGGAAAGGAGGAGGGAACCCTAGGGCGTGCATCCATGGGAGCATAAGGAGGAGGAGGGAACCTAGGGCGGATGGAACAAGAACGAGAAGGAGAGAGAGACATAGGGAGAGAGATTACCATGCATGTACAGGTGGATCTAGAAGAACTGTCGATGGGGATGCCAACCGGGGTGGTGGTGGCTCCGTCAGAGCGCCGACCGGCCGTTGGGAACAAGAGAGGACTAAAACATCAAAGAGAGAGAATGGGAATCGGAAAGCAGAGACGAAGAGAAGAGGTTGCTTCATTCAATTGGACCGGTTCGGATTTTTACGGACCGGTTTAGTTTTTTTAAAATCAGGCCCGCGTGTCCGGTTTTCAAAATTTTACACGTTAAGTAAATTTTACACGTTAAGGACTTTTTACATTTTAAAGCTTCCCTATATATATATATATATATATATATATATATATATATATATATATAGAGAGAGAGAGAGAGAGAGAGAGAGAGAGAGAGAGAGAGAGAGAGAGAGAGAGAGAGAGAGAGAGAGAGAGAGAGAGAGAGAGTTTGCTTCAAATGTAAAAATTCCTTAACGTGTAAAATTGGCTTAAGGTGTAAAATTTTGTCTTTTAGTGAATTTAACACACGGGCGGGCTGATTTAACCAAAAAAAAAGTCCCAATTTGGCCCATCTTTTGTTCAGCTTCTTCAATCTGAGAAAGCGGTTTTCGATCTTCCCTGGACGTCGGTCTTCGACCTTCGCAGCGGAGCGAGAAGAGGAACAAATCTCGCCCCTTCCCTGGCCGTCGTCATCGGCGTCGAAACCTCTGGCGGAGACGGTGTTGTAGGTGGCGTCGTTGTGGCCGCTCAGCTTCACGATTTGCTCGGCGGTGGACATCTCAGAGCGGGAGAAGTAACAGTCGGCGAACATCCGACCTCTCTTCTCTGTCTTCGATCAATTAGGGCTCTCAGGTTCGTTTGTTGCTTCTCTTTTGGCCCTCTTTTATCAATCAATCGTCGATTTCGTCTTCTAATTAAGGTTCTCAAATTGGTATCTGTTCCTTCATCTTCTAATTAGTGATCGAGATCGTGTTTTTGTGCTTCTGAATTATTTAATCAGTGGATTGAATTTTTTTTATTGAATTTATGAATTTTGATGGATGGAAATTGGATTGAGATTGAGATTTGTGGATTTCAAATAGAGATTGAGATGGGATAAATTCATGTCTTCTAGGTGTTTGATAAAATGCCTAGGAGAGAAATCGAGATTGAGTTATGGTTAAATCCATGCCTACTAGGTGTTTGATAAAATGAATATTGTTGCCAATTACATGGCGATGTGGTGACTTTCTAGCATATACATGTATTTTCATGTATCTGTCCATCATTTATTTTGCGAACAAGACATTTTGCTTTGCAATGAAATGGCTGATGAGTCCTTGGAATATGAAAAAAAAGCCCCCAAAATTGAAGAACTACAAATAGAGATTGACCTAACCATGAGGAGGATAAGCAAATAGAGATTGAGTTTCATGGCGCATAACTACTGGAAAGGGAAATGGGCATGCACCATCCAGTGGATTGTGGTGGAGACCTCAACCTCCAATTGTATTGTCAAAAGTTGTGCATTGCTTTTGTGATTTGGTAGGAATACATATATAATAGTAATTGACTTGTCACTTGGTGTGCTTTAATTTCTTGAAGCGTTCCTATGCCAATTTTTAGAGATGCAAGATGGACACTTGGCTAATATAATTAAAATTTCCATTTTTCAATTGTTCATAAGATCTCTAGATCGAGTATGGTGTTATACAATAATTACTAATTAAGATTGACAATTGCTAATTGGTTGAGATCTGAGTTTCAAGTATTGCACCTTCAATTCAGTTAATATATACTAGGTCTTCCACATTACATTACATATGTTCTTATTTTTCTGTAATTCTTATTCCAAGCAAGCCAAATAGTTAAAATTTTAAAACTCTTAACAGTCTACAATTTAGTTAATATATAATAGGTCTTCCATTTTTTGTGGCATTAGCTGAATTGCTTATGAACTTTTTTCTCTTTATCCTTTTCTCCTTATATAGTGATTGTGAACTACTGCTGTTCTGTCATAGGTAACTTAAGACTTAACCTTCAAGAAGTATGCTGCCTCTACCACCAAAATTCAGTTCGATAGCAGCAATTCCGAAAGTGGGTGTTAGCAAGGCTGGTGAGAACTCAAGGAAATAAAAACCTGAAATTATCCCAGGTATTGACCTAGAAGTTACCTCTCTCACTTGCATGATAGCTTAATGATCTCTCATGCATCACTCTTGATTAAGGCTTTATTTTATGGTTTAGTTCCTCTTGACTACATGTGTGTCACTCTTAATTGTGCTAACTCTTAAATTTTGCAGACTATTATGGATGAAATTATGAAATCATGCAATCCACTAAGTTTAATATTTGGCTTCTACTACTTATTGATTCAGATTGCACAATTGTTATCTACAATTGCACTAATATATCTTATTTTTGCACTTAATATAGTTCATATTGCACAATTGTATTCTAAAATTGCATTAATATGCGTGATGTCCGATTATAAGCTTATTAGCTCAAAATGGAAGAGCAATGTGTCTACGCACAAAGATGCGGGTTCAAATCCCGTATAGGCTATCTATGTTTATGGCTTTGAAGTACTATGTTTCTCTTCATGAATAAGAGTGTAAAGTGAAAAAATAAAATTGCAATGTGCAAATATAAGAACATAAAGTGCAAAAATAAAATTAAAATGTGCACATTTAGAATACAAGTGTACAAAAGTAAGATATACTTGTGCAACTGTGAAGTGCATTTGTGCAAGTGTGAAATGCAATTGTGCAATTGTGAAGTGCAGTTGTACAACTGTGAAGTGCATTTGTGCAACTATGAAGTGCTTTTGTGCAACTGTAAAGTGCAAATATAAGAACATAAAGTGTAAAAATAAAATTGTAATGTGCACATTTAGAATACAAGTGTGCAAAAATAGAATACAATTGTGCAAATTTAAACTACAATTGTGCAAAAGTAAGATACAATTGTTCAGATTTAGAATACAATTGTGTAAAAGTAAGATCATAATGTGCATGAATAAGACAAAAGATGTTCTTTTGAAATCGATGTTTTAATATATTTTTTTTTACTTTTGAGAGTTTGGGCTCACCTCTCGCATAAGACCATCTGCATTCATGAACCCGACATCGGACTCATAACTTACTTTTTCACTGCCACATCAGCTTAAACACCCCACTTTATATTATTATTTTTTCACCCCCATTCATGAACCCGACATCGGACTCATAACTTACTTTTCTTTATTTACCTTTTTTATTAAATTAAATCTCTATATATTAAACTCATACTATAATCCACTCTAATTAAGTTTACTTTTTTCAAAAATTATTATTATTATTGTTATTATTATTATTATTATTATTATTATTATAGGCAAAATGGGTGAAAATGTGGCTTTTTTTTGGTAAAAAACATAAGTATATAGGTGTTGTTGGCAAATTTTTTTTTTAAAAAAAAATATGCAAAATGGGTCTCTATGGGTAGATAAAATTAATTTACACTTAAAAATAATTTTTTATTTTTAAATTTCTTACGAAAAATGTCTAAAAAACAATTTAAACATTTGAAATTGTTTTTTGCCCAGGCTTCCCCTTTTTGCCCAACTTTCCATTTGAAAGTGTTGAAATTAATCAACACGTGTCAACATATTGGCCTCCCTCCTTTTTTTTGCCCAGACTTCCTGCGCCATGAACCCGCCTTTTCCGGATTCGCCTGCAAGAATCCCACAGGCCGGGTTCATCCATTTTTCTTTTTTTTCTTCCCTATTTTTTTCCACCTGGCTATCCCATGAGCCTGCCTATTCACGAATGTATTTGCTCTAATTTATGTTGATAGATGTGAGTTTGAAATCGATTTTTTTACGTATACGCTTTTAAAATTAAAGTGCATAAATAAGATTAAAATGTGCATAATTAATGTTAAAAAGTGCATAACTAAGATTATAATGTGCATAATTAACAATTTGCGATTGTTGCGGTGTTGCCTATTATAATTAACAATTTGAGCTAATAGGCTAAATTATGATTTTCATGCTAAAATAGAAGAACCTAATCGACCTAAAACAAATCGCAATAAAATTCTAAAATCCAATTAGCTCATTATTCACAAACAATTTGACAATGCTATGAACATGAAATTAGCTCCAAATCAACTCAACATCACAACCATATCATCAATTTCAATCAATTTGGATGTTGGCAAAAAAACCACAAATTCTAAAATATATCGCAATAAAATTCTAAAATCCAATTAGCCCATGATTCACAAACAATTTGACAATGCTATGAACATGAAATTAGCTCAAAATCAACTCAATAACACAACCATATCATCAATTTCAGTCAATTTGGCTTTTGGCAAAAAAACCCAAATTCTTAAGCATATCGCAATATAAAAATTCTAAAATTCAATTAGCTCATGATCCATAAACAAATTGACAATGATATGAACATGAAATTAGCTCTAAATCAACCCAACAACATAACCATATCATCAATTTCAATCAATTTGGCTTTTGGCAAAAAGCCCCAAATTCCGCTCCTAAATCAAACCCTAGGTTTTCAATCTCAACCTAAATCATTCAAACAATCTAAATAATTGTAATAAACAAGTTTAGGGTTAGAAATCATACCAAATTCGAGTTGAAACAAGGAGAAAAATCGGGATTTCGAATATATAACGAGCCTCTGAAGTCTGAACAACGGTTTTGGGAAGAACGGGCTAGGTAGGGGCGCTGATGGGCACGCACGAGGGTGGTTCAGGGCTCGCTGGGTGTGGATGAGGACGGAGGTTCGAGGGTGGTGTGGTTGGTGGCTCAAAGGTGGCTCGACAGGCTATGGAAGGGTGAAGATGTCGAATAGTGAGTAGGGGGAGAAATGACTTGGTGGTGCGGCTGCAGGGCTCAAACCAGGTGGGTGTTGGGCTCTGTAGGTGCGCATAGGTGCAGGCTCGAGTGCGGCTAGGGGCTGGAGGCCGGAGGTGGTTCGAGGTGGGTGTGGGAGGCCGAGAGAGAAGTCGCCGCTGGCTGCTGTACGTGGTCTTCCTGAACTGGTCGATACATGTTCGAACAGGTCGGAGCGCGCGTGGTAATTCATTAAAAAAATAAATTTTACACCTTAAGCAATTTTTACACGTTAAGGATGTTTTACATTTTAAAGCTTCCCTATATATATATAATGGTTCAAATGAAAAAGGGGCTTAAAATGAAAAAATCTCTTATAATGAAAATGGGGTTATAATGAAAATGGGGCTTAAAATTAAAAAACCTCTTAAAGTGAAAATGTGTTAAAAAGATATACGCTGGCGTGGGTTTACCATTAAAAAAATGAACCGCACTGAACCGGGGTAAAAAAAACAGAAGCAAACCAGCCCCAAAAAAACGATTGTTTTCTCTCTCTTTCTCCTCCCTATCCATGGAGACCCAGATGCCCTAGAGACTCCCGCATCTCCATCGGCGCCGCCGCATCTCCATCGCCGGAGCGTCTCCCGCATCTCCATGCTCCCATGAGGATGACGCATCCCACCAGGCCGCCAGAAGCGAGCATCCCTCCCGACCTCACCTCCGCCAGAGCCGAATCCCGGAGCCCCAATCTCCGATCTCCCGCCAGCAGCGAGCATCCCTCCCGATCTCACCTCCGCCAGAGCCGAATCCCGGAGCCCCGACCTCCGATCTCGAGACCGGCCTCTTTCCCTAACAGTAGCGAGCGCCGCTCTCCATCTCTCTATGCAATTTCTGTGTGCAACGTACCAACTGTTACTTTCGATATACATCTCCGATAGATTTCCAAGATGCTGCTCCTCCATTGACCTCCCATTCAAGAACGAGGTTGTCTCATTTCCTCGATGTAAGTTCCACCCTTTCTGTCTGTGCAATTTATGTGTGCAGCGTACCAGATGCACACCGACTGTTTGTCAATTTGCTTCATATAGATTAGATATTGCTTTGTTTCATTGAAAAATAAGCAATGACATACCTTTCGCTATGTTGTCGGTGTAGTCCGTCAGTAGCTTAAATCCCTTTGAATCAATCCCTTTGAATCTATTAGGATTGCAACATGAAATTATTCGGCTTCTACTGCTAGCACCTTATGACCATCCATTTTTTTATTGGTTTATCTATCCCCTAACTGCACATCAAGTTCAAATTCATGTTTCATAAGCGGTAATTGGGGAAACTGACATAAATTTCTGATTGAAGTTGTGATGCGGGACCATCCAAGACACCACCTGCGGACACACATATCTTACATGAGGATGGACCTATGAATCAAGAAAGAGAGGACGATGTCATCCTCAAAAGGAAGAAGAAGGCTCCACCATGGGAGAAGGTCCAAAGGTGCATATTTGCTCACTGTTGGTATCGATGCCGACACCAGAGGCATCGACGCCGAGACCTGAAGCTGTTATTTTACCTATTTTACCTACTGTTGGTATCGACGCCGACACCAGACCCTCGGCGCCGAGACCTGGACGCATAGAGTTTATATGGGCCGAAATTAATAAGTCTTGGAACCCTAATTTTCATTGTTATTTTTAGTATCTCTTTTATTTAAGATATTTTAGGTAATTTTAGGAGTTTATTTTCATTAATATTTTATTTATTATTTTATCTACAAATCAGCCCTAGGTTTTCTATTTAAGCGGCTGATCTCCATTGTAAAGAGGAACACGTTGAATTTTATGAGAAAAGCTCTCTTTTTGTGTGAAACACAATGAGTGTTTGTCGATTGAATAGAGATGTGCTCTTCAATTGAAACTATTGGTATTGATCTAGCTTGGTTTGCTTTGCCGTTCATCAACTTTGCAAGACTTGGTGAATCTAGTATCCACAAGCCCCCTCCTTGTGCCTTTAAGTTGTCCGCTTGATTGTGTAGGGTTGTAGAGGCAGGTTGTGTAGTCATTGGTATTGGTTCCTACCCTCTGAGGAGGCCTGGGGTCTTTATCTTGTTCTGCATAGATCGTTTCAGTCCTTATCAGGTCGTGTCGTTTCATTCTTTCATATAAAATTCGAGTCTTTATTGTTTCTTTATAGAGTCTTGCTGCATTATTTATTTTCTTGATCGATCTTGAGCCTTTCTTGATCGATATCTTGCTGTCTTGTTGAGTCTTGAATCGTGTCTTTCTTTCTTGTTCAGTTCTTGCTTCCGTTTCTTTAGTTTCTTGCTTGTTGTCGAAGATCGGACCATCACACGGCTAACCCCGTATCAAGTTGCATCCTATTAGATTATTAGAGATAACTATTTGTTTGTGTCTTGTCGCTGATCATTTGGTTTGCATTTTGATTGGGAATTTGAATGTGCATCATCTGCATTTGGTAGGAAACAGGTTGCAAAAATCATTGAAGTAGATAGCACTAGATTCAGCCTGCATTTTTAGACAGGTTGCATTTGAATGTGCTTGTATAATTCTTACACTTTCATGTTTGCTTATTGCTGATTTGGTGTTATTTCCTGTTGGAATGAGTTTATGAGATTTGTATGTCAAATTTCGCAACTTGTGCACACTGATTTGCTTATTGCTAGTTATTGGGTATTGGGTCCGGATTTGGAGCATTTTAATGGCTGCTATCCTTGTGTTGTAAGGTGTTTTGTGTTTGCGTTTGGTGCTGCTAAATTTGGGTACTCGTGGGTGGTTTTTTGCTACTCATTTGATGCTGAAATGGTGAATTTGTTGCTGATTGTGGAGGGTTGTCCTGGGTTTATTTGCTTGATTATTTTTGCCCTCTTATTGATGATATTTGGAGCTTCTAGGCGTGGTTGTTGGAGCTTCTTTAGTCTTGGGTTTCTTCTTATATTATGATGAGAAATTTCTGCATCTTCCCTGTCATCACAACACATCAGTCCACAACATCTCCCAGATATTCAGTTTTAAATGTCATTATAGAGGAAGCAACATATGTTCAGAACTAATTATTTAGGTTTCTACTTTCTTTGTTAATCAATCTGAATTGTACTGTCTCTACACTCAATCAATCTGCCAAAGAATATTTTTCTTCCTCACTTTGGTAATATGCTTTAATTAACTTTCCTTCTGCAATTGATTAGTTACAAGTTAAATGTCGATTTCATATTACAACGCTGCAGCGGCTGACCTTTACATGGATGGTCACTACTTGGTGGATGCACCTTATCGCTTTGGCACTTAGCACTATATGTATTCGTCGATTAAGTTAAGGCATTGATCGATTCGCCAATCTCTATGGGAAAATTGAAACCGGATCTCCCTGTTGAAGTGGTTTGGAAGCATCAAGGGCTCGATCTCGATCAAATAGTGATATTGTTGAACGAATGCCTGATTCTGAAATTGTTTATTTGTCTAAGGAACTGGATTTGTTACTACTGTAAGTTCCCAAGTAGACTGGTGTTGATTTTGCTCAAGAACGAGCTAGCATTGGAATTAAGTGTGTTGTATTCTACTTAATTTGGTTGATGATTGTAACTAGTGCGTACGTACCTAGTAACTCTTACTAGCTAGCATGCATGTTGTGTATGTATTTGTAATGTTAATCCATCTATCCATCCTTTTTCTTTATAGAAGAAGTTACGAATTTTTTTTTATTGAAACTGAGCACCTTTCCTCTCGTTCTGTATAACAGTAGATGCAAAAAAAAAAAAAAACATTTGAGTTATAAAAGTGCACTTTTTCAGTTTTGTATTTGCGTTTTTTCAAACTAAAATTGCACATTTATGTTCTAAAATTGTACATTCAAACTAAAATCTAATTTGGTTCTTCTCAAACTGAAAATCTAAATTGTGCAATATATACTATTAGTCTTGCACTTTTTAATCTAATTTGTGCACTTTATAATATCAGCCTTGCACTTTTTAATCTAAACCAAGGTTGCCCGTTTGAGTTCCATTTGACGAGGTTGCCCTATAAACCAAACTGAAACCCTCACAACCAATTATGTTCTCTTGGTTAAAGTTGGCGGTGGATTTTAAAATATCGAATATTAGGTAAATATCAAGCCAGTCGATCAGTGTGCAATCTGAACTATATTAAGTGCGAAAAGAAGACATTTTAGTGCAATGGTAGATATCAATTGTGCAATCTACATTTTAGTGCAAGCCATCTGAAAGTATATATTTGAAATCAGAACACTGCCAAAATATAATGACTAAAATGATGTATTACTATTGGATGGTGGTCCATGAACAAACAAATAACTGCTTCAAATAGTTATTTGTTTGCTTTCATATGAAGCTTTGCTTTATTTAATACTCTGTAAAATACAAAGTTGAAGGGGACCCAATGAATTAGATTTTTCATACTAACAAATGAAAACACCAGTGCATATATCATCAAGCGAATGATAAAATGGATCGTGTTCCAAAACTCATACCCGAACACTAGTGAACATTGATAAACCAACATAGAGCACCTTATACACATGGATCTTTATAAGTTATGTTGTGTCATCTTTTTTTCATGCACGTCATCATATTGTTCTTACACTTTATAATCTTAATTGTGCACTCATAATCTTATTCATGCACTTTATCATTTTATTTATGCATTTTATAATCTTAATTGTGCACTTCATAATTTTATTCATGCACTTCATATTATTATTCATACACTTCATCATTCTATCCTTACACTTTATCATTTTATTTATACACTTTATAACCTTAATTGTACACTTCATAATCTTATTCATGCACTTCATATTATTATTCATACACGTACTTCATCATTTTATTCTTGCACTTTATCATTTTATTTATGCACTTTATAATCTTAAATGTGCACTTCATAATCTTATTCATGCACTTCATATTATTATTCATACATATAATCATTTTATTCTTGCACTTTGTTATTTTAATCTTGCACTTTATAATCTTATTTATGAACGAAAAAAAAGACAATCATAAATAGCATATGCGGGATTTGAGCCCGCATCTTTGTGTTTGACAATTTATTATTTTAGTGCAATTTTAGATACCAATTCTGCATGACATTTTATTCTTGCACTTTATCTTTTTATTCTTGCACTTTATAATCTTAATTGTGCACTTCATATTATTATTCGTACACTTCATCATTTTATTCTTGCACTTAACATCTTATTTATGCACTTTATCATTTTATTCTTGCACTTTATTATTTTATTTTTGCACTTTATAATCTTAATTGTGCACTTCATATTATTATTCATGCACTTCATGATTTTATTCTTGCACTTTATCATTTTATTTTTACATTTTATAATCTTAATCGTGCACTTCATAATCTTATATATTCATGCACCTCATCATTTTATTCTTACAGTTACTTTTTAAAATAAAGACAAAAATGCAAATAAAGCAAAATTTATTAACAATAATATTTATTGTATTATTTGTTCACTATATATTTTATAATCTAAAATTTTTACTTTGTAAAATAAAGACAAAAAATGTGATGTAACATTCTTCCTGCATTTTATAATCTTATATTTGCACTTTATAATATTATTTACGCACTTTGATTTATTATATATGCACTTTAGAATATTGAAGATGCACCTTATAACATTTAAATCCCGATAAAAATTATGGGTTAAAATTTGTAATTTTTACAATTAAAATAGAGCAATATTTATACGGATAAAAAAGTATGGGGAGTTTTATTGTGATTTTATCATCTTCTTCCCCCTTGCGTGCGTTACTACAGTACCAAGTACACAGTTTCACGTCAATGGAGGATGGTAGAGCATCGGTAGAAGAAGACCCTAATATCCAAAATTAATTAAACCAATCCATTCCTATTTCTTTTATGATCAATTTGGTGTATTCAATTATAAGAACCGTTAACAAAATCACCCCGAACGACCCCCAATTCGATTTGGGGCAAAATGAAATTGGATGAAATCAGAGCTTAATTCGTTCATTAATCCACAAATTGAATATGATTTTGGGATGAGGATGGTAATGAACACCAGCTCCCACATCCACCACTAGATCGACGGCCTGGAGCACGTCTTCAACCAGTTCGATGCCAATGGCGACGGCAAGATCTCCACCACCGACTCGGATCTATAATTCCAGCATCGTGCAGCCCGTGTTCGAGGTTGAGCTTCTCGCCATGGTCCGCAAGGTCGACTCTGACGGCGATGGATTCATCGAATTCCGCGAGTTCATCAAGCTCACCACCAACGACGTCGACTTCGACGAGGCTCTCGCCAATCTTTGCGAGGCGTTCGCTGTATACGACATTGACGGAAACGGATCCATCTCCGCTGAGGAGTTGATGGAGGTAATCGAAGATTGATGAAGATCCTCAAGATATCCAATGAATACGGAGGAGCGGATGTGCTGCGCATAGAAAGAAGACGTAGGAGGACACGTCCCTGCTAGTTCAGCTTGTTGTCGTCTTCTATCCGCGACCCGAGCAAGACCAACAGATTCTCTAAAAATTCTCTATTATGGGGAGAAAAATATCAAAATCTCTATAATTTTTATACTCTAACCTCAACCGCTTCTCTATTTTACATATTTATACATTTATTATACACTATAATAAATGCATAAATTCATAATTTATTAAATAAAATTTCAATAAATTAATTAAATCAATATGTAACAACCAATGAATAAATGGGTAGACATGGGAAGGAGTGAATTCATTTAATTTTACAGATTTTAAGCATTTCTCTAAATTTAGAGATTTTTTTTCTCTTTCCTCCCATTTCTCTATTTTAGAGATGGTTTTACAAAAGTTGCTGGGTTAAAAAACCTATATTTCCTCTAAAATTGCCTATTTTCTCTATTTTGCATAAGCTGTTGGGGATGCTCTAACACAGATCCGTGTCCCAAGCCCACAGATTAGGCCATTTTCATTTTAAGCAAAATTTTCATTTTAAACCTCATTTTCATTTGAACATTTGCCTATATATATATATATATATATATATATATATATATATATATATATATATATATATATATATATATATATATATATATATATATATATATATATATATATATACATATATATATATATATAATGTGGATCATATGTACTCAAGTCTTATTGTGTATCATGTACACAAATCCTGATCATTGATTGAGTGCAATCTAAAGGCTGAGATTAATCAACAATTTTGATTAATTAAAAATAGAAAATGGGAAATAAAAACTCACGTTCGGGTAGACCTGTCAAACGAGTCATTCGGGTCGGGTCACTTCGGGTCCCGGGTAATACGGGTCCCGGGTAATACGGATTTCGGGTATTTTCGGGTCTCGGGTAATACGGGTTTGACCGGGTTTTCGGGTCATTTCGAGTCGATTTCGGGTTGGTCAAATTTTTCTTTTTTAAATTAAAAAAAATCATGATTTGATAATTTTGCGATAAATTTAAAATTCTAAAGTTAAAGACGTTGTCCATAAGTTATAGTGCTTGTAATTATATACTATATTTGATCTAAAATATTTGATTTTAATTATTTCTCGTAATTTTTAATAAAATATAATAATATACTATAAAATATCAAATTTTCAAATACTTTTTTAAAAATAATTTCATGCAATTAGTAATAAGCATAGAATTGTTTTAATATTTTAGTGTTTTTTAGAATTTTTATCTTCTTAAAAAAGTCCGATGAAAAATAAAAAATCAAATACTATTGATCGGACGGAGTATTACACAATACAAATAAATATAAAAGTTGATTTGAAAATGAAAGATCAAGTGATTGTAATTATAAAATGTAATAAATTGGAATCTCCATAAAAAAATTTAATCATATATAATTATAAATCAATTGGGTCACCGGGTCAAAATTACCGGGTCAATCGGGTCACCGGGTCGAAACCCAGATTACCCAGAAAATTTCCGGGTATTTCGGATTCGGGTCAAAAAAATTTCGGGCGTTCGGGTGTGGTCGACCGGGTCGGGTTGTGTTTTGACAGGTCTACGTTCAGGCTTTGATGCCCGTGAAGCCGAAAACCATTCCAACCCTTCAATCTTCTCCTCCGATCGCCGAAGGCAGGTGAGGTGATGGCGGCCGGAGACCGGCGAAGGCAGGTGAGGTGACGGCGGCCGGAGAAGGCCGATGACCCACGTACGGTGGCGGTGTTCGATTAGATCATATCCAACCCTCCAATCTTCTTCTCCGATCGCATCTTGCTCAAGGAGGCGAGGAGGCGTCCGGCTCAGGACGACGAAGGCGGAAGCAACGACGATCCTGCCCGTCGACCTCTTTCCTCCTCTCGATGGCAGAAGCGAAGGCGGTCGGAGATGGCAAATCAAAGGAGATTGATGGTGGAAGCGAAGGCGGTCAGCGATGGATCTGCAGTGGGGAGTTTTTCAGTGGCGGTGATTGGTGGATTTGCAATTCTGAGCGGTGGCGGCGTTTCGTGTTGCAGGTTTAGTCTCGTTCTTCTTCCCCTATTCGCAGATCTGGGCGTCGACGAGGAAGCCATGGGCGACTCCCTGGTGCCGGATTTGTAGGCGGAAGGTTTTCACTGGTGGTGGATCTGCAATGGGGATTTTTTCTGGTGGTGGTGACGGGTGGAATTGCAGTCGGGAGTTCCCTGGTGGTGGATTTGGCGGCTAGGGTTTGTGATTAGTTGAAATTTTTTATTTGATTGATTGAAAGAGATATTAGGGGGGAAATCCAAATTATTCGATACTATCGAATAATCAATTGATATCATCTCATAATCCAGCGATAACATTGAATAATTTTTAGTTATTTGTTAAAATGACATAACTAACCGAATAATATTGTACCGTCATCGAATAATTAAGCTATACCATTGAATAATAAAGCAATATCATCGCATAATCCTTCAAGAAATAATTTGAAATGTCCTAGGATTGGAGCATTGGTAGTAAATGTCCATTATTTTTTCATAATACCAAGTTTGCCCTTATTTTAATTAAACCCTTCGTTCCCCTCTAATTTTAATTCATCCTGTGTCTGTTCCGCTTCATTCTCCTTCTCCCATGGAGACATCTCCGATCCTCCGCCGATGGATCTGCCTCGATGGATCTGCCTCCTCCATGGATCTGCTTCATGCTCTGATCCTCCGCCGATGTTGTCTTCCTCCACCAACCGCCTTCCCCCGACCTTCTCGGTTCAGTTCTAGAACCTCGGAGCGACATGGCTTTCGGTTTTTATTTCTCTCTCCTCCCTCTCCTATGGCGATTGCCTTCCCATCGATCATCAACGCTATCACCGGGATAAGTTTCTAGAGAGATCGAGCACCTCCGGATCTACCAATTACTTAAAGAAGCGACGAGGACTGGGGGCCGGAAATTGCGCCGCCCGCAGCCACCGCGAAGCCAGATGTGGAGCAGAAACCAGCGGTGGCAATTAGTGTTTTTGTCGGAAACGTGTTAATTTGATTGATTTAGCTTCCTCGCGTCGAGTTTCGGCATAGCTTTAGTTTCAGAATTAGCGATTTGTGTCTTTGTCTTTTACTCCATCGGCTCTTGAATTTAATCCTTCATATGCTTTCGGATCTGAAATACAATTGATTAGTTTGAATTTGTGTGGTGCTTTGACTTTTTGTGATGATGTTGATTTTGTAGCTATATACATATATATGCTACTGATGTGTGTATATTTTTGGCATTGTGTAGTATATTGAAGACAAAGTACTCCGTAATATATTGTAAATATATACTATGATTCAATTTTTTTTTGTTACAGCGTTTATAGAGTTTTCTTTTGATTACAATGTCTATGACCCCCTTTTTAATAGTGGTGACAGTGTTTATGACCCTGTTTTAACAGTGGTGACAACATTTATGATCCTCTTACTCATTCATATATTGGAAGGGTTTTCATTTGGTTATAGTGTCTATTACTCTTTTTTTTTATATAGTGGTGACAATGTTTATGATCTTTTTTTTTAGTGGTGACAGTGTCTATGACCCTGTTTTTATTTTGATTACAACGTCTATGATCCCCTTACCTATTCTTTTATCAGAGGAGAATTGTCACCACATGTATTTTGGCATCCCATTAGCCCCTATAAGGTTTGTGCCTCCCTTGTCGTAGGGTTTTTCTTTGATTACAGTGTCTTTGACCTTTTTTTTTTTATAGTGGTGACAGTGTTTATAACCCTGCTTTTATTTCGGTTACAACTTCTATAGGGTTTCCTTTGATTACAGTGTCTATGACCTTTTTTTCATTGTGGTGACAGTGTCTATTATCCCGTTTTCATAGTGGTGACAGTGTCTATGACCTTGTAACCACATGTATTTTGAGTGAAAGTGTCTATTACCTTTGATTACAGTGTTTATGACCTTATATTTATAGTGATGACAGTGTCTATGACTCGCTTACCCATTCATATATTGAAGGAGAACTGTCCACCTAATGTCTTTTGGCTTCTCATTAGCCCTTTTAGGGTTTGTGCTTACATTGTCGTAGGGTTTTCCATTTGGTGACAACAATCATCTCTTAACGACGTACTGTACTTAACATTTTAGGGATTAGGGTTTAGGATTTAGGGTTTAGGGCCTAAAGACTTAACCCTAAATCATAATGTACATCACATGTTCTTTTGGGTTCTCATTAGCCCCTTTAGGGTTTATGCTTCTCTTTTCCTAGGGTTTTTCTTTGATTACAGTGTCTATGAACCTTTTTTCATAGTAGCGACAGTGTCTATAAAGCTGTTTTTATTTTTGTTACAGCGTCTATAGGGTTTTCCTTTTGATTACAGTGTCTATGGCTTTGTTTTTATAGTGCTGACAGTGGTTATAACATTGTTTTTATTTTGATTACAGTGTCTATGACCCTCTTACCCATTCATGTATTAGAGGAGAATTGTCATCACATTTATTTTGGCTTCTCATTAGTCCCTATAGGGTTTGTTCTTCCTTTATGATATGATTTCCCTTTGATTACATTGTCTGTGACCATGTTTTTATAGTGGTGACAGTATCTATGATTTTTTTTTATAGTGGTTACAATAGTAGTTACATTTTTTTTAATTTTGGCAACACTACTTTAAAAAAATCTTAAAAACTAGAAATTAGAAATTAGAAAAGAACTGTCACCACATGTATTTTGGCTTCTCATTAGCCCCTATAGGGTTTGTGCTTCCCTTTTCCTAGAATTTTCCTTTGATTACAGTGTCTATGAACCTTTTTTCATAGTGGAGACAATGTCTATAAAGCTGTTTTTATTTTGGTTACATCGTCTATAGGGTTTTTCTTTTGATTAGAGTGTATTTGACCCTGTTTTTATAGTGGTTACAGTGTCTATGATCCTATTTTTATTTTGCTTACAGCATCTATGACCCTCTTAACCATTCGTATATGTTATAGGAGAACTGTCACCACATGTATTTTGGTTTCTCATTAGCCCCTATAAGGTTTATACTTCCCTCGTCCTATGGTTTTCCTTTGGTTATAGTGTCTATGATCCTATTTTTATTTTGCTTACAACATTTATGACCCTCTTACTCATTCATATATTAGAGAAGAACCGTTACCATATTTATTTTGGCTTCTCATTAGCCCCTATAGGGGTTGTGCTTCCCTTATCATATGATTTCCCTTTGATTACATTGTCTATGACCACGTTTTTTTATAGTGGTGACAATATCTATGACTTTATTTTTATTATGGTGACAATAGTAGTTACTTTTTTAATTTTTAACGGAGATTACGCGAGTTAGAACAACTTCTAAAACTGCGGGATGATTTCTGAAATTTTAGAAACTAACACAGGGGCATATTTTATAAAAACAGGATTTTTTTAACGGAGATTACATGAGTTACAGTGTCTATGGCCATGTTTTTATAATGGTGACAGCGTCTATGACCCTGTTTTTATAGTGGTTACAGTGTTTATGACCGTGTTTTTATAGTGGTGATAGTGTCTATGACCGTGTTTTTTTATAGTGGTGATAGTGTTTATGACTCTGTTTTTATTTTGGTTACAGTCCTCTTACCCATTCATATATTAGAGGACAACCGTCACCAAATGTATTTCCTCAGATGAAATTCAATAGACGTTTAGATAGCACTTGTTAGAAAAGATATCAAAGAGCATTCACATTTTTTAATGTAATCGATACCATAGCACTCAACTAACCCAATTCAATAAAACCACAAACCCCAATCAAGCCAATCACAAGCTACAGGTGCTAGGACTGTTGGGTGCGTACATTAATTTGATGTCGTAGCAGTGTAGCACTGTCATGAATGCAATCCATTAATTTGAATTCAAGACATGCCGTAAAGCAAGACATGCCGTAGACCTGTCATGAATATGTGAATTCAACCGTAATAAAATACTCATTTGATGAAATAGATCCATAAGTGAACATTATGCCAAACGGACAGCTATTACTCACCGGACAGCTAGGTGGATCAATTTGTCGGCGGCGCTAGAAGCGAGTCCGGTGCCGGGGGAGGATAGGACGGCGGATCTGGATAGCGGCGGGGGAGAAGGTTTGGGGAGATCTGGAGAGCCCGGTGCCGAGAGAGACGAACCTTCATCGAATCTATCGACCGGTGGAGGAGCAGCAACGACTGTCGATAGATGGAGGAGCAGATCGAGAGAGAGGAACCTTCTACGGAGCTCTCGACCGGTGGAGGAGCAGCGGCGGTGATCAGTGGAGGAGAAGCGGCGGCAACTGGTGGTTATGGCGGCGGAGACGGTGAACAACCTCGGCCGTTCACGCTCTCGTCCTCACCATTCTCGCACTCATCATCCCTTCCCCGCTCTCGCTCTCTCTCCGATTAGCCCGTAGGGAGGGACGAGTGTTGTAAGGAGGAAATCGAGACTTGTAATTAAAATATAAATAAATCAAAGCAAACCAGATTCCGTCCCGTGTAAATAATTACAAGACTCCCTCCCGATGTAGCAGTGGGAAGTCAGGATCGATCCACGAGGAAGCGTGTCAGCGGATCCTAGGTAGCGGATGAATCTCACGGCAGAAGTCTACTACGGATGCTCGATCTCGACTAGGGTTAGTCGACAGAAGATCGGACAAGTCGAAGCAAGCAGCAGCAGCTCCCGACAGTTGGTCGATATCGAGGAGAATTTACTCGATGTCGAGTAAATGTCTTGTCGACGTCGGGTACCTGCACACCAGAAGCTATGGCAATCTTTGTGGATCGAAGGTCAGTAGTCGATGTCGAACAGTGTTGGTCGATATCGAGTAGAGAAGAAACTAAAACGAAAATAAAATAAAGACAAAGGCTTTTTTTCGAAATAAACTATGTATATAAGAAAACTTCCAAGATTGGGGCTTGCAACAACAATAACCAAGCATGCAATAAGGCAAGATAAATAACGATAATCATGCAAATCGCATCGAAGGACGAACAATTAGACAACTCTTTCAAGAAACCCTAATTGTATCTACCGATTTTATGTTTACAATCCAAGTTGTTAGCATGGATCTCCATTGAATGGGTAATAAACACATAAAAGGTAGTAGATGCTCAAAACAAGATAAAAGTCGGATCTTTACCTCAAACACGCAGGGGTATTGTCAGGCTCACCCCAACCCTAAAAGTGGGTGGACTACTCGCGCCTCATTGCAATCGCAGACATTGATGTAAAAGAAATAACTTGCATTAAACCAAACTGAAGAAAGTACAAACCGAACAAAGCCAGATCACTTTCGCTCTTTGCTCCACTCGGCCTCTCTCTCTCTTCTCTTCTACTACTTCTCTTCCTAAGATTGAATGAATAAAACCCAATCCCTAAGGCTTTATTTATAGGCTTCTAATCCTTGCTAATCAAGGAAAGAAAGTATATCTATTTCCTAAAGATAAAACTTTAATAAAAGGAACATTTATCATAAAAGGAAATATATCTAAAATATCTAAATATCTTCATGTGTGGATAAATCTTCTCTCCATAGATAAACCTTGATAGACTTGATAGATCTTTGATAGACTCGGACTTCTCGTGATCCAAACAAGCCCAGCTCGACTCGGACTGTCCAACAGCGTTACGCGGCCCAGGAGCTTTCCGCTCGATATCGAGTAATTTCCTCGATATCGAGGAAATGTGTCGTCGACTTTGGCTCGGCTGGATTTCTCGAGCAACCTCTCCCCGATCTGGCTCGAACATGTGGTCTTGGTCTTGTCGATATCGAGCAACTTACTCGATATCGAGTAAGGTTCTGGACTCGGGTTCACTTTGTTTCTCAGTTCCTCGATCAGCTTCTCCTCGGATCCTCGATCAGGCATTGCTGCTGGGCTTTAGTCGATATCGAGGAATTATGTCGATATCGAGTAAAAATTGTAACTCGAGTTGGCTTGTTCCTCAGCTGTGCTTCTCGACTAGGCTTCTTCTCGACCAGGCGTGGGTGCACACTTTTTGTCGATATGGAGGAAAGCTTCTCGATATCGAGTAACACTCGGCTTCAGCTTTCTCCTCTTGGTTTTGTCCCGAAATGGCTCCAAATTCTGTAATTTTAAACAAAAACTTATGTAGATCTCTATTTCTTGCAAATAAGCATATACTACATAAATTCAACATATTCCCAGCTCGAAATATGCAAAGTGTATAGAATAAGGAGCTAAAATGTGCATTTCAACATGGCTATTTTAGTGGACATCAACGAGGCAAATCAATCTAAAAGAAGACGTACGGGAAGGGAAAAAAAATTATAAGGCAGGGCAAAATTGGAAAAAATGGACACTCACCTAATATTTCAACCCTTTTGTCCTATGGCTTAAATTTTGGGCACCAAAAGGACACTTACCAAAAAACCCCATCCGTGAATACAATCGAATAATATAGTGATATCCAAATAAAACACCCACAACCTAATGAATGAAAAATGCATCGATACCGTCGAATAATCATCAGATACCATCGCATAATCCAGCGATGCCATCGCACAATCATGAGTTACTAACCGAATAATATTGTAACGCCATCGAATAATTAAGCTATACCATTGAATAATAAAGCAATACCATCGCATAATCTGTCAATACGATAGAATAATATAGTGATAACATCGAATAATCAAAATGACCAACCTACTAAACAGACTCATACGACTGAATAATCCTTCATATACTAGTGCATAATCATTTATACTCGACTGCATAATCATCTATGGGAATCAACGACTCGGATTTATCTATGTGAATCAACAGCTCAGATTTGTGTATATGATACACGTTAAGGGCTGAGTACACCGGAACTAACCCCTATATATATATATATATATATATATATATATATATATATATATATATATATATATATATATATATATATATATATATATATAGAGAGAGAGAGAGAGAGAGAGAGAGAGAGAGAGAGGGAGAGGCTGGATTCGATGTAAACACCTCTTACGATGTGATTTGTGAACAAATCTGGAGCGTTGAATTAGGAAGATCAACGGTTGAGATTTGACGGAGATTTTGAAGGGCAAAATTATTCGTCTGAAACAACACGATTATTCATACATAACTCATACGAATAATTATGTTGCAACAGACGAATAATTTTCACACTACCAAAAACACAAGAAATAGCCACGGATTTTTTAGCGACGTCATATGGTTGTGGCTAATGTCGTGGCTATCTGTGGCTAGGGATGCTGACAGAAATTCGTGTCCAAAAAGTCGTGACTTTTAGCCACGAGCATGAATGGCGTGGCTAAATCCATGGCTGTTAGCCACGGCGTTAGCCACTATTGATATACTCGTGGCTATACCCGTGGGTATGAAAATGGCAAGCATGCCCTGCTTTCGTGGCCGATGGACACAAATTAAAACGATGTGGCTGTACCCGTGGCTAAGAAAATGGGGCATATGGCAAGCGTGCCCCGCGTTCGTGGCCAATGGCCACGAAACATATGTCGTGGCTATAACCGTGGCTAATAGCCACGGATATAACCACTGGTTGAATATCCGTGGCTGGATTCGATGCTAATATGATCATGACCATTGTTAGTTGATTCCTCCGAAGTTGGGTAATTCTTCTAAAAGCCCAATAATTTTAAATCACAAAATCTCACCCAAAATTTTTTTTAGAGCCCAATGGAGGTCAATCCAATATCAGAGATAGTCAAAGCCCAAAGTCGGTCAACCCATTAGTGGTAGTCAAAGCCCAATGAATAAGGAAGCTCAATCAATAGCTCTCGACGCATTAAGGAGCCCAAATATTAGCCACAGTCATATCCGTGGCTAATGCCGTTGCTATTTATAGTTGAGTTCATTAATGCAATTCGTATTTTCTAGTTGTCGACTTTAACTTGATGGTGAAAGCTCCCTGCACAGAACGCTGAACATGGTTGAATTGTCGTCTTCTTCACACAGTGAACTAGGGAGGGTTATAGTTTCAAGTGTGAGATGAAATTTTGAAGTTGAGAGGTATGTTGTATATTATATCTTTTATATTTGAGTATAGAAATATATGCTATATATGTGATATATATCTTTTATTAATTACTTAGTTGTATAGATCTAATAATCAGAAAATTTATAGAGTGTAAAAATATTATGGTTATGGATTTTGTGTTTGATTTTGGAAATTTATGGACTTTGAATAGTAATGTAACACTATTGGGTTGTTGTTGAGTTTGTGTTTATGGACTTTGAAATTTATGGACTTTGTGTTTATGGATTTTGTGTTTATATGGAATATGTTAACCATTCCGGAATGGCTCACCGGAAAGGACTTGTGGGTAGTACCCATAGGTCCCCGTTTCGAACCCTGGAATGGCCGCTCTTTATTTACCAATTCAAGGAATATGTATTTACTTTTTATAATTTATTGAGTTTTAATAGCAATATAAGTTGTTGTGTTCATGGGTTTAAGGTGTTGTGTTCATGGTTATTTATATCTCAATGGGTTTTAATGTATTATTTAGTCCACCCATTTACAGTTTTATAATTCGAATGAATATTCATTATGTATTTGTACATATATATACAGAAATTGGTGAAGTGCAATATGGATGAAGAGTCATGACTGTCATGTGTTTATGGAGAGACTCTAAGTGTGTTTTGAGGAAAAATCATATAAGTAACTAATAATTGTGGAATAAAATCTTATATTCTTATTAGAATACTATAAGAGTATGTTTTGAGAAAAAACTCATATAAGTAACGAATAAATGTTTAATAAAACCTTATATTGACTACTAAATTCTTATTAGAATACTATAAGAGTGTGTTTTGAGGAAAACTCATATAAATAACGAATAAATGTTTAATAAAACCTTATATCAACTGCAAAATTCTTATTAGAATACTCTAAGAGTATGTTTTGAGAAAAACTCATATAAGTAACGAATAAATGTTTAATAAAACCATAGGTATGAGGGTGCTCCACCTGTTGAAAGGTGCCAAGTATTAACTAATTCATTTTTTGTTATGTCCCTAGCTAGTTATATTGGGATTTTTGTTGTCTTATGCTGTGTAGGGAAGAGTTTCCAAAGGCTTGCATTGTCATTCTACAAGAAGAAGCTATCATTGTATATGCATGGGACAAGGGGAAGGTGGTGGTTGTAGAAAGGTTCGTTGTCTCATTTTTGTTACGTAGGTGCTTCGACATCTCATTTGGGTGTCTTGTATTCGTCTAGATTGAATACATGCTTTTATTGAGTGTCCTTGTCATATTCGTGCTTGAGACTTGTTGTATTGTTGAATTTTTTATTGTGTTTTAGATGTGTATTGAATGGTGTATTTTATGGTTGTATTTTGGATATGTTTGTACGACAAATTTGTAAAATTATATTAAATTTATTTCCTAGCTTATTGAACGAATAAGGCCACGAATAAGGCCATAGGCATAGCCAGCAATAAAGTCACGAACTTAGCCACAAATTTCACCACGGGATTAGCTACGACCATAACCAAAAAAGCCACAAACTTAGCCATCTAATTGGCCACGAAATCAGCCACAAAATACGTTAGACATCTTGCACGTGCCAAGCCACGAAATCAGCCATGGCATACACCGTGGCTAACTTTGTCGCTACAGCCACGAATGACACGATCCTGACCCGGCCACGAGCATAGCCACGGACTTGTCAGATCGTGGCTATTAGCCACGGATGTTGGAAATCTGACATTTAGCGACGAGGCATATAGCCACGAATGGCGACGAACGTAAAATTTGTGGTTATGCCCATCGCTAAACCGTTTAGCCACGATCATTCGTGGCCTATTCAGGGCTATTTGACTGTGGCTATTTTCTGTGTTTTTGGTAGTGTCATATGAAAAAACTATTCGTACATACGAATAATTATTTTACGTTAAACGAATAATTATAGTGATACCTATGAATAATCAGTTTGTTTACAGTTTACACCGTAAGAGGTGTTTACACCGGATCCAGCCTCCTCTATATATATAAGCGTAAGTGCTACCTTACACAAATTTTGATTCTAGCATGTTATAATATAGGGAAAACTAATTAAAATACCCCCACCTTTGGGGGTATGGTAAAAATATATCCTCAACTTTCAAATGTAATAAAAATATCCCGACCTTTGAGAGTGGTAGTAATATATTACCCTGTGTTTTTTCACGGGTCAAAAATGCTGACAAAGTAGCCTACGTGGATTTGTTTTGACAAGACAACATACGTGGAAGCCTTTTTTTTACCAATTAGCACGAAAATTGAGTTTTCTTGAACAATTTTCTTAGGGAAAAAAATAAAAAGATAACAAATTAAACCCGAAAAACGAAATTGATTCAACCAAGCAACTAATCCTGGCAAAATTGTCTCGAATTAACACAACACAACTATTTCTAATACCAAACCGACAACAAAACTAAACCGACAAAAACAAAAACAACAATGAAGAGGGGAAAAAAATAAAACTTACCCAACCAAGTCCGTGAACGAATCAGAGGTGAAGAAAATGTGAGAGAGACAACTCAAGATAGTTGACTACAAGGGAGGAAGACTGACATTGAAGAGGAACTATGAGCTACCTAGAATACATGGAAACCAATTCAAGAGGTAACTACGGATGAAGATATGAGGGAGGAAAAAGTGTTGGGTATGAACCCGGTCAAGCTCTTTATTTTTTTCATAAGGACACTGTTTAAGAAAACCCTTGTAAAAAAATTTCATGTAGGCTGCCTTGTCAGCATTTTTGACTCGTGAAAAAACTTGCGGTAATATATTACCACTACCCTCAAAGGTCATGATATTTTTATTACATTTGAAAGTTGAGGATATATTTTTTACCATATTTCCAAATGTGGGGGTATTTTAATTAGTTTTCCCTATATGGTTAATTCTATTACATCGCACGAACCTATTTAACAAATTTTGAATCTCGTTCCATCTTTTCCATTTATCTTGTGATTGTCATAATATTTTTTGGTTAGATCGAGGATCTTAACAACGATATACTTTTTTTTTTTGGTTCTTAATGCTGCGTGTTTGTTTCCCTATGTCTTGCTTTAATTTCATATATGTTGTATGTAATATTGTTATGTGCTTGTATCATGTATGTGTGTATGATGAGTATACATATAACATATAAAATATACTACGTACTAAGGTATACATGGATGCATGGTTGTAACTAGTTAGGCTCGACTGAGTCGTATTGAGTCGAAAAATCGACTTGATCCTCTAACGAGTCTAATGGACAAGAGTGGAGTATAGTGTATAACCTATAGTATATTATATGTGTATAATATATATATATATAGGTAAATGTTCAAATGAAAATGGGGCTTAAGATGAAAATCCCTCTTAAAATGAAAATAGTCTAATTTGGATATAAATGAGCCTAATTTAAAGGTAAATGGGCCTAATTAAATGAGTAATGAATAAATGGGCATAATTTTGGTGTAAATGGGCATACTTTTATGAGTAAATGGGAAAATGGTTAAATGACTCTAATTATGGGGTAAATTTCACACGCCTCCCCCAAACTTTCCATTCATACGAATATTGTCCTTATTTCAATTATGAAAATTATAGATTTTAGCCCGTAATTTTTATTTGAAATAATATTGTTTGGTGTAACTATAATATTAAAAAAAATACAACAAGAATGTTACATCACAGTTTTTGTCTTTATTTTAAAAAGGGAAAAAGATGAGATTACAAAATATAAAGTGAACAAATAATACAATAAATGTTATTATTAATAAATGTGCATTTTCATAATGTGTCATACCAAAAATTTTCTTTATGGACCGCTATTTTATGACAGTTTTGTATTTTAATGCAACATGTGCCATTAAAAGCCTATTAACTCAAAAAATGGTATAGTGATGTGCCCATGCACAAAGGTTCGAGTTCAAAATCCCGCATAAGCTATTTATGGTTGCTTTTTTTGTGTTCCCGTTCATGAATAAGATTATAAAGTGCAATAATAAAATGATAATGTGCACAAATAAGATGATATAATGCATATATAACATTATATTGTGCAAATATAACTTTAAGTTGTGCAAATATAACACTATGTTTTGCAAATGTAACATTATATTGTGCATATCTAATAATATAATGTTACGTTGTGCACATATAATATTATGTTGTGCGAATATAACATTATATTGTGCAAATATAACTTTAAGTTGTGCAAATATAACACTATGTTTTGCAAATGTAACATTATGTTGTGCATATCTAATAATATAATGTTATGTTGTGCACATATAATATTATGTTGTGCGAATATAACATTATATTGTGCAAAATATAACTTTAAGTTGTGCAAATATAACACTATGTTTTGCAAATGTAACAATATGTTGTGCATATCTAATAATATAATGTTACGTTGTGCACATATAATATTATGTTGTGCGAATATAACTTTAAGTTGTGCAAATATAATATTATGTTGTGCAAATAAAATTATAAAGTGCGAGAATAAAATGATGGTGTATGAATAATAATATGAAGTGCATGAATAAGATTATGAAGTATACAATTAAGATTATAAATTGCGTAAATAAAATGATAAAGTGCAAAAATAAAATGATGAAGTGCATTAATAATATTATGAAGTGCACAATTAAGATTATAAAATGAATAAATAAAATGATAAAATGAAAGAATAAGATTATGAAGTGCACAATTAAGATTATGAATTGCACTTTGATTTATTATTTATGCACTTTATAATATTGAAGATGGATCTTATAGAATTTAAACCCGATAAAAACTATTGGCTAAAATTTATAATTTTTACAATTTAAACCCGATAAAAACTATGCATCACACACAAGTTGAAGAAACCAAAGCTAAAGATACTCATCAACATCAAAAGAGTTAAGATCATGATTCATGAGTAAAAGAGCAAATTTGAGGACCGAAACCTCTGAGCTGAATTCAGCCAAAATTGAAATGGCCTTGGAAAGCAACTGAGGATCATCAATAGGAATAAAAAGCTCATAAACCGTCTCATCACAGCTTGTATATGCATTTCCGCAAGCACCAAAACTTGCACCTATGCTTTCCAGGAATTTGACAATCTCGTGATTTGTGTAACTCTTTGTTGCACTGAAAGCAAGATGCTCAACAATATGGGCTACTCCTCTCTCATTTTCTTCTTCAAAAACGGATCTGCAACAAGAGCAGTCACTCAGCTCTGGCCTGGCCTGACAATATGAGGCTCAAATTACAAAATAAACAAAATGAGAAGAAAGATCCCACATCATCAGATTCTGTTTGAACACCCTTTTGACTTGAAAAAAAATCATTGAATTGTAATCCATGTTGCAAAAATTATCAGAGTCACACCCATTATCAATACCTAGTATGACAGACACTTGCTCTTACAGCTCTTTACACAATATCTATGCTTTAAACCTGATCGAACTACTGTGTTAATCAAATAATACTGGTATCCATCAACATTTTCCTTTGAATTTTGCTTACAATTCACTATCCGCATCAACTTTTATCCTAGATCCTTATCAAAACGTAAAAAAAAAAGAAGTAAAAATGTCTAAAAACGCCTCACATTAACACAAATCTCACGTCTATAAGACTATAATTTTACATATGTTTCCGTGTTTCTGGAGTTTCTCTGGGAAACACCAGCCGTGTAACATAATGAATTGTAAACTAGATGAATAACGGTGATGAAATCGCAACATACCCAACTTTAACAGCAAGGGCGAGAGCAGCTCTCATCTTCGGCTTGTCATTTCGTCGAACATAATATGTGAGTCCATTCTCCAGCTTCCCGTACTCGGCCCCGTCCGGGAACAAGGATAACTCCTCTTCCAGGTCAACGTCGATCAGCTTCAGTGACCGGAACCTGCGCTTCTTCTCAATGCTCAGCGTCTCCGTTGGAACGAAATCCATGGCTTCGGACAAACTTCAGAGCCAGAAACAAAAGTGATTCGCACAGGATCGCGAAGAGAATAGAAATGAAGACGCCATTCTTAAAGTGGAAGGTATTGGTTGAAATCTTCTAGGATCGTGATGAGCAACTCGGCTGCTTTCTGACGATGTCTTTTTGTGAAATGGTGACAGAAATTGAAAGAGATAAGAAGCGGAAAAGTCATTCTTTAAGCACAAAATTGACTTCGAGTTGACTTTCCGCGAGTGCGAAGATCGATCTTCGCCTCTCCAAATACAGAAAGTCAGAAACAACTGACAAATTATTGAGATTCCGGGATTGGCCAGTCAGAACGGCAACAAAATTCAAGAAGAAAGCGAAGAAGCTACGTGCAGAAGAAATTAGAAGAAGATGAAATTGGGGATTTTGGTTTTCAGTCTGATCCGAGCAATTCAAGGAAGAAGAAATCGAAGATCAACAAGAAATAATGTAGCGCGAAGAAAGAGAGGGAGGATTTCGGCGTGAATCTACATACTTGGATTCGGAAGATGTTCAAGGGCGCTGCAATCGGAGGCGCAGATGGAGCCGATGGCGGCCGAATCGCCGGCGCCATGGGATCTGGGAGCAAGATCTGGGATGAGATCTGGGAGCAGCCATGGCAAGGGGTGGCGAGCGAGATCTGGGATGAGAAGGAGAGGGAGAGGGGAGCCATGGGAGCAGAGGACGAGAAGAAGAAGACGATCTGGGAGGAGCCATGGTAGGGGAAGGTCGCCGCCGCCGCCTCCATCTCCGAGAGTAGCCACCGTCGCCTCCGTCTCCGGGAGTAGCCACCGCCGCCTTCCAGGCCGGTGAAGTCTAAGAGAACAGGGAAGAATCGATGAGAGATTGGGGAGAGGAGTGAATCAGTTCTTTTTTTTTATTATTAATCAGGCCCCGCGCGTAGTTTACCCCATTTTCACTTGAAGAGAAATTTTCATCTTAAGCCCCTTTTTCACTTTAATCTCACCATATATATATATATATATATATATATATATATATATATATAGGGAAGCGTTAAAATGTAAAACCTCCTTATAGGATGTAAAATTTTTTAAGGTGTAAAATTTATTTATTTTAATCAAAACGCGCGCTCACCCATCGGTTTTCAAACCGAGACCACAAGCCACCAGCAGGGCCTTCTCTCTCGGCCTCCCACACCCACCTCGAGCAACCTCCGGCCACCAACCCCTAGCCGCGCTCGAGCCCACCCCTGTGCGCACCCCCGAGCCCAGATGTGGCCTGGTTCGAGCCACCTTCTGCCCCGACGCGCCCACCTGCAGCACTGCCATGTCGAGCCACCTGCTACTTCTCTCGTCGCTCTCCACGCCACCCACGAGCCACCTCCGGACACCATCCCCGACCCGCTTGAACCCCCTCCCTCAGACGCACCCCCCGGGACCGGAACCCCCATGGTTCGAGCCCAGTCGAGCTCACACCGAGCCCATCTCCCCCATAAGTGTTGTTCGGTGCTTTTGGCTCTGAATACCTTCGAAATCCCGATTTTGCTCCTTGTATCAACTCGAATTTGGTATGATTTCTACCCCTAAATTTGTTTATTAAAATTATTTAGATTGTTTGAATGATTTAGGTTGAGATTGAAAATCTATGGTTTAATTTAGGAGCGTAATTTGGGGCTTTTTGCCAAAAGCCAAATTGATTGCAATTGATGATATGGTTGTGTTGTTGGGTTGATTTTGAGCTAATTTCATGTTCATATCATTGTCAAATTGTTTATGGATCATTAGCTAATTGGATTTTGGAATTTTATATTGCGATATGCTTTAGAATTCGGGTTTTTTTTTGCCAAAAGCCAAATTGACTGAAATTGATGATATGGTTATGATGTTGGGTTAATTTGGAGCTAATTTCATGTTCATAACATTGTCAAATTGTTTGTGAATCACGAGCTAATTGGATTTTAGAATTTAATTGCGATATGTTTTAGGTCGATTAAGTTCTTCTATTTTAGCATGAAAATTATAATTTAGTCTATTAGCTCAATTGGTAGAGGAATGTGCGTTTGCACAAAGATGTGGGTTCAAATCCCACATATGTTGCATAATAGACAAGAGCGCAACAATCGCAAATTGTTAATCATGCACATTATAATTTTAGTTATGCACATTATAATCTTAGTTATGCACTTTTTAACCTTAATTATGCACATTTTAATCTTATTTATGCACTTTAATTTTAAAAGTTTATACGTAACAAAATCGATTTCAAACTCACATCTATCAACCTAAATTATGCGAGAGGTGAACCCAAACTCTCAAAAGTAAAAAAATATATATTAAAACATCTATTTCAAAAGCACATCTATTTCAAAAGCACATCTTTTGTCTTATTCATGCACATTATGATCTTACTTTTGCACAATTATATTCTAAATTTGCACAATTGTATCTTACTTTTGCACAATTGTAGTTTAAATTTGCACAATTGTATCCTACTTTTGCATACTTGTATTTTAAATGTGCACATTACAATTTTATTTTTGCACTTTATGTTCTTATATTTGCAATTTAAAGTTGCACAATTGCACTTCACAGTTGCACAAATGCACATTATAATTTTATTTTTGCACCTTATACTATTCACGAAGAGAAACATAATAAGAGATACCACATAGATAGCCTATACGGGGTTTGAACCCGCATCTTTGTGCGTAGGCACATTGCTCTCCCATTTTGAGCTAATAGGCTTTTAATGACACATATGACACATTGGAAGCTAGGGAAATGGATGTAAGTAGCAAAAAACGAAGATAAAATAACAAGCAGCATCCTCTTGCGAACAAGAGTTGGGCATTTCAGCCCTCTTAATCCCCTCAAACAAAGCCAAGTTGCGACTATTGAAGCAAAATCAAAATATCATGCATCAAATAACTGTATGATGTAGACTTGTCAAAACGCAACCCGACCCGAAAACCCGAAGTTTTTTTGGGTCAAGACCCGAAAAATCAGGCCCGAAAATTTATTTTGACCCGAACCCGAAAACCCGATAAATTTTCGGGTCAAATGGGTATGGGTCCGGGTCAACCCGATCGGGTCGGTTATTATTAAAAAAAGAAAGAGGGGCGCTAACTGGGACTCGTGACTGTTGGGCGAAACGCAGCGCTTTGAATGAGAAGATGCCCTAACTCGAGCTCGCCTGGCATATGGCATCTTGCTCCTGTTGTTCGTCGTGACCGCCTCCAGACTTCATCGTTCCTCCTTCTTCACCTTCGCTCACCTCGCGCGACCTCTGCCTCCAGGCTTCACCATTGTCGCCTTCGCTCGCCATCGTTCCTCCGGTTCAGGTGCGTTTCTCTCTCCCTGATCTAATATCGAATCTTTTTTCCATTATGAACTGTTTTTCTTTCTCCCTGATCTTATTTAAAACTGCAATTTCGAAGATTTGGTTGCTACTTTGCACCTCCTCCATTTCAATTTCACGAAGCAATGCTCCATTCTCTTCCTATAGGTTGTCTGTTCAATATATTTGTTGATTGGCTTGTATGAGAGCGCATATAAGGTTGAATGGTTGTCTGTAATATTCTATACCTAACTGATTTTTAGAAGTTGGAGATGACAAGTTGTTGCTCCAGTCTCCATATTAGTTCGTTCGGCCAAGCTGTTGCTATAGTCTCCATATTAGTTCAATCAACCTTAACAAATTTATGCTTTAATTTGTTGATGGAATGGAATGGGAGGGGGCCAGGGAGCTTATTAATTTTGTTATTGTTTCTTCTGGATTTATTGCAAAGTGTTTAGACATAAATGCCTTATTTGAGGATAGTATGTGGATTGAGTTGAAACATCGATCTTTTGTTTTTGCATTTTAATTAGCTATCAAACTATGGGAGTTATAGGGTTTTTGTTTTTCCCTAAATTTAAAGGCCAAAGAAAATCATTTAACAAGCACAAATGTGAGACTGCCAGTGCTTTCAAGAGTTAACAATTGGCATAATGTGTTGGCGAGTATGCAAGATAAGATAAGCCACGCAGTCTCTCATGGTGATTAAGAAAAAAAATCAATTCATTCGAATCTTTGTCTTCATTGATCATCTCACCCAAAGATGTTATTTGTTATTGTTTAAGATCTCCTCTTGAATTTCAAATTCCATAAATTTTTGCTCTACTAAGAACATTGAAATATTGAATTCATTGCCAAAAAAAAAAAAAAAACTGAGAACTATTGAAATACAAGGGTTTGGTTTGTGCATACTCTTAAAGCTTTGATCCTTGTTGTTGTCTTGCTAATTTTATTATTCATGGAATGCTTCAAAAATTTCTTCCTTGTATGAATAGCAAGACTATTGTTAACAATTGTTAATTGTTTCTAGAAGTTGTTCTCAGGAAGTAATTATGATTTTGATGCAGGGTGACTTGGAGTCCATTGCATCCAAAAACCCAAAAGAGCTACCTGGGCTCTTTGAGAAAATATCAGGCTCCGAGGAGCACAAGAGAGACTATGAGAATTTGAAAGTACAAAAGGCAGTAGTTGAAGAAGAAACTGGCCTAATTTTTAATAAGAAGAAAACTGTAGTGGCAGAGAGAAAACAGAAGAAGGAATAGAAAGAAGAGGTTGAGAAGCACATTCGCTTGCAAGATAATTTGGTTTGGCTTTACAGTTCATTTCAGACTCAGACTTGGTTTGAAACGATGTGCTCGGTTGATACAGTGGTGATAAGGTGCTTAGTTGCTTAAATAAGATATTTATTTGTGCTCATGGTATGTCACTGGTTATGAATTTAATGATGAGCTTTATATATAAGAAGTTCTCTCTCATGGTATGTTATTTTTTTAGTTGAAAGTGAAATTTCTTCATTTCAGTTCTTATGACTATTGGAGTAAGGTTTTAGGGATTAGATTTTACAAAATAAGTTCTCTGCTAATGTGGTGATAAGGTTTTAGGGATTAGATTTCTTCAATTTGGAAGATAATGAACAGTAAATAATTCTTCTTAATTTTACAAAATTTTATCAAACTTTCTTACGAAATAATTATTAGATTTTGAGTCTAAATTAATTTTTTATTTTCAAATTCTAGCTGTTGTATTAACTTTGGTTTAATATATTATAGTTTGTGTATGAATTTGTAATTTTTAAAGTTCGTATTATTTTTAGTTCACCGATATTCGGTATTATTTTCATATTGCAAAAACTTCAAATTTTTATTGAAAAAAAGTTAAATTTTTATTGCAAAAAAGTTAAAATTTTATTGCAAAAAAGTTAAAATTGACGAACCCGAAATCGACCCGAAACCCGGTCAAACTCGGGTTTGACTCAACCCGTTTTACCCGAGACCCGTTTTACCCAGGACCCATTTTACCCAAAACCCGAAGTGACCCGACCCGAGCCCGACCCGAATGACCCGTTTGACGGGTCTAGTATGATGTGTGTGGATTTCCCCCGTTTGCAAGATGTGGCTTGGGACTACTTGTGATGGTTGAACTGGTTATGCAGTCATTTGCTTTAGCTTTTGACAGATCCACATTCATTTCAGAAATCTTCTTTAACTTCTTCTCTTGGACCTGTTAAATATACTTGAGTGGAAGTAGCAAATCCATCCTAAGCACAAAAGACAAACAAGCAGAATGCTCCACTTTAGATCACTTAAACATTCAAACAAATTCATCCTATTTACCCATAAAATAGGATGAACTGGTTATTTATACTAGGGGTGGGCACAAATCCCGCAAATCCCGATCCCGTCCCGGTCCCGTCCCGATCCCGTCCCGATCCCGGTGGGATTTAGGACAAAATAGCGAATCCCGTCCCGATCCCGTCCCGCAAAAATTATGCGGGACGAAACGCGGGACGATCCCGGTGGGATCCCGCAAATCCCGTCCCGTCCAGCATATAATAATAATAATAATAATAATAATAATAATAATAATAATAATAATAATAATAATAATAATAATAATAATAATAATAATAATAATAATAATAATAATTTTTATAATAATAATAATATTATAATATTATAGAATCATAATAACATATTATTAGTATTATTATTTTGAGCAAATATTATAATTATAATTATAATCATAATCTTCTATTTATAATAATAATAATATTTGTTTATAATAATAATATTATTATTATTTGAGCAAATATTATTTATAACTATAATAATAATTTTCAATATATAATAATAATAATATTATTATATAATATTATAATATAATTTAATAATAATATTAATTTATAATAAAATTATTATTATTATTATTATATTATTATTATATCATATTATATTTTTTTCTTGTAAAGTATAATTATTTTATAATAATAACAATAAAAATTAGTAATATTATTTTATTTTATTTTTAATTATAATGTGGGATTATTATTATTATTATTATTATTATTATTATTATTATTATTATACCCATTTAGAGTTACAAGAGGCAAATAGCTAATTACGGTATTCTTCCCAACTATCAATCGATAATGAGACAATATCTGTTGAATCTCGTCTCAAAATCCTTTCCGTCCTGATCTAGTAAGATAATGTAGCCAAATATGTTGAAGATTATAATTAATTATACAATCATTGTATGAATTAATAATAGTATTATAATAATAATAATAATAATAATAATAATAATAATAATAATAATAATAATATTGAATAATATAGTTGAGAAGAATACCGTATTCAACATATTATACAAAATAATGAATTATGAAAGCATTTTTCACTTTGCAAATTTATATAATATTTTATTATTTTTATATGCGGGACAAGGCCCGTCCCGTCCCGATCCCGTCCCGTCCAGACACCATCCCGTCCCGATCCCGTCCCGAAAAAAAAGTGTTAATCCCGTCCCGTAAAAATTTCGCGGGACGAGTCCCGTCCCGGCTCAATCCCGTCCCGTCCCGTCCCGTGCCCACCCCTAATTTATACACTTAATATTTGCACAACAAAAGGTGTCGAAAACGGGAAAAAGTGCATTTACCCATAAAATTAGACGTATTTACCTATTTACCCATAAATTAAACATATTTCAATTATAATTTTTTATAATTGAAATAGGCACATTTACTTATTTACCCCATAATGAATTATTATGTCTGCACAAAATAAAGTTATATTTGCACAACAGGATGTTATATATGCACAAAATCAAGTTATATTTGCACAGCAGAAAGTCTTAACACGAAAAAAAATCATGGGAAAAAAAAAACAGGCCCAAGAAGGGGGGTACAGTGAGTGGGGGCGGGGGCACACGCATGGGCAAGGGGGCAGACATTCTACTAATTAAATTAGGCCCATTAATAATTAAATTAGGCCAATTAGCAATTTACTTATAAAAATTATGCCCATTAGAGAATTTTACACCTTAAGCAAATTTTACACCCTAAGGATATTTTACATTTGAATCATTCCCTATATATATATATATAAAGAAGAAGAAGCAACCGTGTGGGCTTTGGCCTAATCTCCATAACCTGGAGCTTGCTTTGGTAGCCCACTCCCGGTTGAGTTGAGGTGCTGCGTTTTGCCTTGGCTTCACTTGAGATCCGGTGACCTAGCTATATAAGCTCTCTTCATCTCCTTCGTGGATCAGATTAGTTCTCTCTCTCTCTCTCTCTCTCTCTCTCCTCCGTCTCCTCACAAACGCTCTCAAGGGTTTCCTAGGGTTTGGGGTTCCAATCTCATAGTTCGTCCCGGCGAGTGTGACGACGAAGGTGGTGGTTAGTCTCTACGATCTCTTGATGGTGGCGCAGCTTGGCTCCCTGCTTGGGTGGTTGCTTCCTCCGCGTCAGGAGATCTAAGGTTTGGGAGAATCGAAGAGTTCTTCGATCTCCGGTCATCCCACACAGGGGGGTCTTCTTCTCTCATTATCTCCGAGGCTCATACAAGCTAGATCTAGGGTTTATCTTTGCATTGCTTGATTTTAACCTCTATTGAACGATTACTTAGTAGATTCGGCCGATTCTTGAGGCCCTGAGGACGTAGGCAATTTTTGCCAAACCTCGTAAAACTTTGGTGTTCGTTCTTGCTTGCTTGTCGAGTATCTCGCTTACATTTCACTCGCTTCCGCTCAAATCGTTATCGTTATCTCGAATCTCGGTTTTCAACAGTTCTAAAGAAGGATTATATGGCCATTGTTATTATTTGATTAGTGTGGAATACTAATCGATGAAAGGTTTGAATAGAACAAATCACGAATTGTATAAATCTAAATATTCAATATTAGACCTGTCAATGTCATTCAGGTCGGATCATTTCGAGTTTTGGATAAAACGGGTCTCGGGTTTACCTGAACTCGGGTTTGACCCGGTTTCGGGTCAAATCGGGTCGATTTCGGGTTTATCCATTTTTTGTAATTAAAAAAATCATGATTTTGGTAATTTTGCGATAATTTTAAAATGCTAAAATTAAAGATGTGGTTCATAAGTTTTAGTGCTTGTAATGTAATTACTAATTATATACTATATCTGATAAAAAAATATTTTATTTTTATTATTTCTCATAATTTTTAATAAAATTTAAAAACATAAAAAATATCAAATTTTTTTTAAAAATTTTTAAAAATAATTTCATGCAATATAGTAATAAGCTTAGAATTATTTTAATATTTTAATATTTTTTAGAGTTTTTATCTTCTTAAAAAATGTAATGAAGAATCAAAAATCAAATATTATCGATTGGAGGGAGTATTACACAATACAAATAAATATAAAAGTTGATTTGAAAATGAAATATCAAGTGATTGTAATTGTAAAATGTAATAAATTGGAATCTCCATTATAAAAAAAACATCATATATAATTATAAATTAATCGGGTCCAAATTACTGGGTCAATCGGGTCACCGGGTCTAAATCCAAATGACCCGAAAAATTACCGGATTTTCGAGTTCAGGTCGGAAAAAATTACCGGATTTTCGAGTTCAGGTCGGAAAAAATTTCCGGGTCTTGAACCAAAATTTTCCAAGCATTCGGGTCGGGTCGATCGGGTCGGGTAGGGTTTTGACAGATCTAATTCAATATCAATTAAAGAGTTTTATAGTTGGTTGGAGTGACCCATTTGTAAGTGAGCCGACCTGCAACTGCATTCTAGTCGTGGGCATATCCGGGTATTTGACACAAACCAAATAATCGTGTCGGATACCCAAAATTGTTTAGCCTAAAAATCTTGAAATGTTCCCGACAGAGTAAAGCTATTTGGATTCCGTGTCAGATACCTGGGTGATCCGACACAAACCATATGCTCTTTTTTTTTTCTCTTGTCCGTGTGGCTACTATATAGTGTACATATACACAATTAACAGAGATCCAGATTGAGGTAAGGAGGTTGCAATACTTAGTAATCAGGTCCATTCATCACAAATGTTTGTCCTCGCATCAAACGATGTCAAAGCTAGAGCAAGGTAAGGAGTCTGCGAAGCACTTTGTAACGGGTGCATTCATCATAAATGTTTATATTCGCGCAGAACGTTGCCGAGGTTAGAGAGGTAAAACAATGAGTGAAAAAAAGGGTGGTATGTTTGAAGTTGGGAACAAAATTGATGTTGCGATGAAAATGGAACAATGTTGTGGTATGATTTTCTTGGAGTAGTTGTTCTATTTCCCTGGATTTTTAACACCACATAGTCTTAAATACTCCCCACCATGATTTTCATGTCCTTATCCCCATTTTAAGCCTATTAAGAAAGTCCTCTTGATTGTTGTCGCATATGTTTGAGATTTTGGAAAGCTTAGCACGCCTTGACAATTTGTATGTGAGCATATTGATTTTAATATATATTGAGTGAATACTTCCTTTCCTTTTGATTGTGAGAGTTCCACAAAATATATATATCCAATGAGGTTTTGGGATTGTAAAAGCATTGAGTTGTAGTGAAGTATTTGTACGATAATAGCAATTAGTTGTTTGAGGTTATATGAGAATGGGATCCATGTTGTATGTTGCTTTTGCTGTAGTTAAGTTTTATGTTGCTTTTGTGCTTAAATATAGTCAGTTCGGACGAAAATCTAAGCGTTGGAATAACTTATACGTTTTAATTAAGTTGTATTACATTTATATGTTTTTTTCTCAACATTTGAAAGTTGGTAAATTACCATTACCAACACGTGTCATCTAACTTAATTGATATGTAACCAATTAAGTTAGTACAACTTTTTCGTTGTGTATCCTGTCAAAGAAAACTCAAACCTACAAACTATTATAGTGAGCAAGTAAGAGGCCGATCCCATAGAGAATCAAGTATTCCTATGTATTGTGTATTTACCCATTTGTAGAAAAGAGGGGTTTTGAATGGTTGAGAATGAGAAATATTAACAAGTTAGAAGAATCAATAATTAAGAGATAGTTTCACCTACAATTCTCAACCTTATTTGGTGAATTCGATCCTTGCTTCCTACTCAAGTTCTTTTCATATTCCAATCAAATGCTCTTATTTTAATTTAAATAGATTATTAGTTCTATGAGTTCTAATAATCCCTTACTCCTAGGCAATCTTAACACATATTAAGGTTTAATCCTAGGAATAATAGTAAGTCTCAAGATGTATAAAGCTTATAAGCAATATCAATCCCTAAAGAACTAATATTTAACCTATAGTCAACTTCTCACACATTCAAACTTTCTAACGAAGTCCACTAGAACATGCTTGCTATGAAAGATTAAGAATCATAATGAACAATTCAAAATCCTAGCGATGACGAGATCCTAACAAGGTGATCAATCAAGATAGAATCAAACACCATAAAGCATTCAAGCACAAAGAAGATGAAACATATGATGGAAATAAGAACAAAAATAGAAAACTCACAATTCAACCAAACGAAGTCTCAAATCGTAGGTGAAACAAAATAGTTTAGCACTTCATAGTCTTCATTGTCAAAAGATAAGATACCCAAAACAACCTAAAACAAGCCTTTAAATATGCCTAAGAAGCGCCCTCAAACCCTAGAAGACGTCCTCAAAAGATAGAACGCAAATAAGGAAAGATAGAATTCTTGGATAAATTCAGCGCTGATTCGGCCCAGCTAGGCCGTGGGCACATCATCCCAAGCCGCGGGTGCGACTTTAACATAGTAAGACGTTGGCTGTCTAGGTGCAGGCCGCGAGTGCGGCTTTGTAGACCACGAGCGCGACTTTCTCAGCTTCTAGCAATTTTTTCTTTATGAATTTGGTTTTGACATCAACATTAAAGTCGTAGCCCTTGAAAAGAGCTTTCCAACACATGCTTATAATAGTCAATCAGACTATTGAGGCCTCTAAAAAATGCGATACAAGTTCAGCTTGTTGGATGACAACTTTTGTTGACTTGTTCTTCACTTAGGCTCTCGAACTTCAACCCCGCTCCCGTGCTCTTCTTTTTTATTCCTCCTCTTCACTCTTCCATCATCCATGAGCTTCCTCATTCCTCGTCGGATTCATATCTACCCGAAATAATCTATAAAAACATGTAGATTCCGACTCTACCAACAAAACAAGTATATATGCAAATCTAGCCTAAACTATGCATTATATACATCTCACTCATACTAAATCCATCATAACATACCTATCTAAATGTGTGCGATCAATTTTCAACTTAAATTGGTTGGTACAGGATAAATGGAAAAATAAGTCCGTAATTAAGCAATTCCACCCCTAATCTCTAAACTTTTAGAGAGGAAAGTTTGTGAAAAAAGGGCGGACGGGGTTCTTGCCTCACGCCCCCAAAGCACTGGCCTCGGCCATTTCACCTCGGCATCGTCTGTCTCAACCGGCTTCGGCCATCTCCGTTCCGAAGCCTTCCCATACCAATTTGGGTGTATCCTCTTTGTTTCAATCTCCCATGGCTAAACACCCCTTAGGGGCTTAATCATAGCCCGTTCATCTCTGTCGGTGCTTCAAACCTCGCCCCCTTCCACTCTTTCGGGCTCGGTTCCGGCTCCTCCTTCTACCGTGGGAATCCTCACGTTTGTTGGGTCCATTGTTCTCCTGCTCCACTGGGTCTCCGTTTGTCCTCGGCAGCCGCGTCGGTGGTTGCTCAGTGCCGATGGTTTACCTTCGCGCAGTCTACTTTGTGCCCCTGTCCGATCTCGACTCCCCTGTCCTTCCTCGGATCTGGTCTCAACTTCGTTCATCAAGCCATTGGGATTCACTCCGGTCGGGTTTGCCGGTGCCGGCGCCACCCTCGTTGTCGACAACGGCTCACTCCTGGCCTGCTGCTCGATTCTCTTGGCGTGCAAGTTTAGCTTCCTGTGCCGTGCACGCTATGTCTTCTGTTGTGTGGCAGGTGTGTCACGTGTGTTGCCTTGCTGCCCACGATTGTGCACCAATATAATTACAACAAATTACAATGAAGTATAAAAATTCCACGTTTGAGTAAATCCACCCGAAAGGGTTTGAGTAAATCCCGTAAGAGTTTGACGATATTTTTGTAGGTGAGGATATTCCGAATTGGATTGTTTGGCAGGTTGCCGAATTGCTTGGTGGTGCGATGGTGGGGCTTTCGAGACTAGCGGTTTCTGAGTGGTGTTTCTTCTTATTTGTCGACATGCGAGAGGTCGTGGACGTAATCGAGACTTGATGGCTCCTTGACAGAGTCCAAATATGAGGTTTCCACTTAGTTCCCCAGAGATCCCCTGCGTTACCTCTACCAACCGATGGATGAGTTGCGATACACTGCTTCAGTTCTTTCATCATTTGCTAGTCTTTGCTTTTATTTGCACTCTTGTAATTTGTCGACACTGCCTTATTGTTGGTTTATGTCTTTAGCTTATTTTGATGGTTTATCCGTCGCCGAGTTCTTTGGCCTATCGACCCCCAGGCCTGTCCGGGTGTCGAATTCTTACTTAATAATATAAAAAAAAAGACTAGCCAAAAAGTTGCGGAAGTGCCACGTGGAGTAGAAGGGAAAAATCTTGTTACCAAGAATACCCCTGAGTATTGGCACAAATGGTAGGAATGGCAGTTGTCTTCTTTGTTTCTCCGACCGGATAAAAAGCTTTTGCCGTTTCGTATGTTATCTCTCCCAATCTCATTCGTTAAAGAGCTGTAGAGGTTGGCATTTGACTGAATCTTGACTTGTATCAGTCGAGATTGAAGCGGTATTTACGCCCTGAACCTAAGAGAGTTTCCGCAATCACCCTAATCAGCTCCTCCTCCTCCTCGATTACAAGGTGTTCAGACGCTCCTTCCTTGAATTTCTCCTTCTCTTGCTTTGATTTCTCGGCAACGACCCTCTTGCTTTGAGTTTCGTATGTAGTTTTTTTTACATAGCCGAACAGCAAATTCACTTTCAGTTTCCCGACACCCAGCGAAGGCGAATCCCCGAGCCCTCGAGCCGGCCGACGCTGCCACCTCCGGCAGACCCTGTCGGCTCCTCCTCCACCGAACCCCGTTCCGGATCCTCGACCGCTCTTGCATCGAACTGTCTCCGGCCTGTGCCCTCCTGGCTCCTGTACACCGAATGCAGAACTACAGCAACCAGCAGCTTTTTCTTCCCCTCCCAAATTCCCAATCCCATATCCGAATTCGTTACATTGAAAAGGTTAGTTTTTATACCTTATTCTTTCTGATTTGAGATTCAATTGGTAAATAGGACATGAGAATTCGTTTTGGTTTGGAGCAAGGGTTTTGATTTTAGGAATCAATTTGTGAAATTAGGGTTTGTGATTTTTGAGAATCAATTTTGTGAAATTCAGATTAAGGTTTGTGATTTTGAGAACCAATTTTTTCAATTCATTATTGTATGTAATTGATATTGTGATGTAATATCAAAGGCAAAACAATTAATCTCAAAGTTTGAAACTAGAAAGTGCGTAGTAAATAGAGAAGGTGGATTGCATTGTGAAGAAGATGCAAATTGTGAAGATATAGTTCATAGTAAATAGAGAAGATGGATTGCATTGTAAAGAAGATGCAAATTGTGAAAATATAGTTCTTGCTAGGGAAAACAATGTTCTACCAAAAGAAAACATTCAAAAAAAAAAAGGAATTAATGTCTCACACAATGTCAACGAGAATCAACGCCAAATGAAAGGGATCGGTATTGTAGAACTTTGCTTATATTTACAAAGGCATTAAGTTAGATGAATAACCATATCAATTAGATATTTCTAGGGCCGATTTGCAGAAATACACCAAATCGGTGTTCGGTTTGCAAAAGTATATCCGTTTTCTGAGAATAGCAAAAATAGAATAGGTAGGTCATATGTGCTAAAAAATAGGCTATTTGTGCTAAAAAATAATGACTGATTTTACCTTTAAATTTAAATATAAAAATCATTAAAAGGAGTATTATGAATTAAAAGAAGATTAAAAAATATAAATATATATATATATATATATATATATATATATATATATATATATATTAAAATAATGTGTTTAATATATTTTTCTCGGAAATTTAAGAATAATAAAACTAGCCGGATGAAAATCATTCCTTATTAAGAGAATCAATTATTGACAAGGATATATTTGTTGTTGACAGGATATATGTTTTTGATGACAAACCAGATATCTAATAATGACAGGATTGGGTTTATAATAGGGAAGAGAATAAAGATACGATTGTATCCATACCATAACTAGAAATTAAAGGTCTGCCCAAGATGACAAAGTTATTTGTTCCAAATGACAGGAAAAATGTTTATAGTGACATGATTCATGTTAATTCTGACAGGATTAAACCTATAATCGGGGAGAGAATCAATGAAGATACGGTCAATCATATCTTTAAGATTATTAACCATATTTACAAAACGATTGTCAATAGATATCTTCAGGATTATCCATAGTGACGGGATAAGTGAGGTTCTTGACAATCTTAAATATGAATACTGACAGGATTTGATCAAAAATCGACGGGAGATTGTGTAAAGATACGGTTTTAACCTAAATCATAACCATATTTTTAACCCTAACCGCTTAGTAGGACCGCCCCCACGAGGAGGAGCTCGATTGGAGAGTAAGGATGAACCATGACCCAATTAACTGTCTTTTTGTACACAAATCCACAAAAGAAATGAAGAAACTCGGCACTACAACCAAGCGTGGCCAAAACAACACAAATCTTACCAAATTGGAATTAAAATCAAGGAGATCTGGAAAACAATTACACAAATTCAGCAAGGCATATGCCGAAATTTCTAGTATGAGGAGATATCGGAAGAGATTTGGACAGAAACCTAGGGTTACGTTTGAGAGGAATTTTCGCACCTTTGGTTGGGTTTTGGTGTGCGTAGCTGTGAAACACAGCGGGAGTGGATTCACCGTGACCGGAATCGGATCCCGGGGAAGAGGATGTGGCTCCACTACGGGTCCATGGTGAAGAACCCAAACCATGGGGGGCTGCAGGGGGGTTTGGGGGAGGGCGGATTGGACCATTGGAAGACTGATTCCACCAACAGAAGGTGGATAGGGCAATCCAAACCACGGCTCAGCCATAGCGGAAAGAAGCCCCAAAACGCATCAGACGCGAGTAGACGGATCGAGTTGCCAGGAAAGAAGGGAGACGAAGCATCCTCTCCGGACTCGAAGGGAACCCAGGAGGAGAGAGGGGGACGAGACCCAACGCAAAGGCAGCCAGGGTCGGATTGGGGCGGCCGAAGCCGAGGTGAGGCGGCCGAAACCGGAGTTTAGCGGCCGAAGCCAAAACCGAAGTGATTTGATTGAGATAGAGTGGTAGCATACCACATAATTATTAGTCAATGAAAGAAAAACACTCAATTGGGTATTATTATTTGATTATTTAATATAATTTAAAAATACCAGAAAATTGAAAAATACTTAAAATATTTAACTTTTATTTTTCCTGATTTTTTGGGGTGGTGGGTAGTTTTGATAATAAAATAAGGTATTTTTGCAAATTTTCATATATTGATGCAATTGTTTTCAAACCTAGGTATTTTTGCAAACCAAATATCAAAGTGGGGTATTTAGTAGTAATTCCCCTATTTCTAGGCGAGTCACAACATTTAAAAGGCAAATATCAACTAAAAAAATAAGAATTATTATCTCACACAATGTAGAAAAAGTTAGGCAAAGTATGTATTCACCTTGTAAAACATCTTGGTTTATAAAGTTGATCAAGTGCACACAACGACAACAACAACCCTGTATATCTCGCGATAAAGCATGGTCGGGGGGTCAGGATGTACGCACTCATTTCCCGAACAAGTCGAGAGAGTATTTTAGATAGACCCAAAACAACAGGATGGATAAATCACAAGGAGAAAAGACAGACGGTAGAAAAGTAAGCGATAGAAAGCAGGAAGGAAGGCTGAAAAGCATGAACAATAAGACTGAACGCCTAGACTCGAACTACTAAACATCATAAATCCGAATGCGCCTCCTCCAGTGGTCTCTATCCAGCGTCATATCTACTGAAAGATTCAGCAAATTGAGGTCCTGACGGATCACCTCCATCCGGCTCTTCTTCGGTCTACCTCTCTCCCTACGGAAAGCACCAAAATCTAAGCTCTCACACCTCCGCACAGGGGCTGATAAAGGTCTCCTACGCACGTCCCCAAACCACAATCTCACCGCAATCTGGACTTCCGCAGTTTGTCCGCAATACTTGCAACTCTAACCTTGCTCCTAATGTCTTCATTTCTGATTTTGTCGAGTCTCGTGTGCCTACTCATCCATCACAACATTCTCATCTTAGCCAGAGACAACTTTTGTAATTGAGCTTTAGTAATAGGTCAACACTTTGAGCCATAAAGTCGATCAAGTGCACACATTTTATATAAAACAATGCTATGAAAGAATTCAAATTAGAAGGCATAATTTTTTTATTATCAAAAGCACCATTAAATTTGGTCAATTAAAAAACCGGAGCAAATAATTGAAAAAAAAGAAGAGAAGAAGAACATAAAAACTTGCAAGATGAATTTATCTCCTCTACCGTCAAAGTGAACTTGTTTGTAGTATTGAATTTATTTGTAACATTGAACATGTTTGTAGTATTAAACTCGCAAGATGAATTATATTATCAATCTTTGTATTTTTCAGCCCTCCCTAGGCAAAAATTCTGGATCCGCTAGTCAAAGTGGCACCAGTATACTCGACAAGGCCCGGTCTGCGGGTGATGATGCAATTCCCTCTGCTTCTCCTCTTTGTCCTGCACCCGTGTGTCGACAATTTTGGAAAGCAGGGGACTATTCTGGAGATAATGTTGTGTCCAAGTCACATGTTCAGAGTGAGTTTCTATGATGCTTATTTTCAAGATGAGTTTGGTCTACCCCTTGTTATTGCTTATGATTATCAGTCATTCAAAGGACATGATGCACCATTATCTCCATCAAGCAATGTCTCATTAATTTGATTGAGCAGTTTTCATGTCTATATTGTCTGACAGGCAACAAGAGTTTTCTGCATGTCCATCCGAAGTTCCTTCACACCAATGCTACTTCTCATAAATGGGCATTTGGGGGTATGTTGCGTAACTTACAATTTTTGCATTCAACTTTTTTGGTACTGATTTTTTTTGGTAACCTTTTATTCTTTGATCACTCATACCATCTGATTGATACCCTGGCACAGCTTTTGCAGAGCTGCTTGACAATTCCATTGATGAGGTAATAGTTTGAAAATAGTATGGTCTTTTACTTCCTTGTGTAGGTTGATGCTTGACACATATCTGATTTCCCCCCCTATCAATGGTAGTGGATTTATTGCTAGTCTGTGATCTGAATTGCCACAACTTGGAAAATTTAGATTTGCTGATAATCTGATCAAGTAGCTGTGCATGATTCTTAAAATCAGTGATCTTAGGAAAATTATCAGCAGAAGTTAATATCTAAGTTAGAAAATAAAATTTCTAATCCAAGGGATTATATATTTTATTTTTCTCCTTGATGTATGTTTGTTATCCATTGGTCAGTTAGTTTGCTATTATGTTGATTCTTTGCAGCTTACACAAGTGACTCAATACCCATATTCCTATGCTATTGCTTGCTCAAAATTTTAGATTCAAAATGGAGCCAGCTTTGTGATTGTAGATAAAATCTCTAATCCAAGGGATGGAAGCGCAGCATTGCTCATTCATGGTACATTTCCTATTTTCTCATTAAACATATCATGTTACCCCAAACATTTTAGTTTATGTATTTGTCAAAGAAAACAATAGTAGTGATTCTTTGCTTGATTAGTTTCACAATTTTCACATCAGACGATGGAGGCGGAATGGATCCAACTGCTATACGGCGCTGCATGAGTTTTGGATTTTCAGATAAGAACTCAAAATCAACCATTGGACAATGTACTATACCATTTGTAAATATTTCTGTTTTTTGCCTTGATTTTTCTGTTGAATATGGTTTGAGTTGACCCTTTGACTTGTGGCTTTTTAGATGGAAATGGATTTAAAACGAGTACTATGAGACTTGGATCAGATGTTATAGTCTTCACCCGGCATGTAGAAGAAAGGTGGGCTGTCTTATTTTGCAATTTAATGTCAATTTCAACAATTGTCTTATCTTCTCTGACTGAACCTTCCCCAGATGGAACGATTCTTATTTCAACAGTTTTGTATTTTGCCTCAGAGGTTATGTTATCCTTATATCTCTAAAAATGGATTATGGAAGATTATGAATATTGTTTAGTGACTCATCACACTCCCCTTTCTATTCTTTGATAAGCCATCATTCGACCATTTGTGGGTGTTTTTTCATTTGGTGAACATGCATGGCTGCATATGTTCTATTTAATAGATAATGGTTTGTTGATGTTATTTTCTATTTCTGATCTGTTTTTTCATTGTCAAATCCTTTCAGCTATAGACTTTGTTGGGTGAACATCGATAAGTAATAAGTTAAATTATACATTATTATATTTATATCCACACAGTTAGTTAATTTGTTGGCCATAAGTTAAGGACTTGAGGTTATGTGATAATCATACATGCCAACACAGACTTTTAATTCTTTCCCATTCAGCGCTGATCGTGGGAGTTGTAAGTGGATCTGATGTTTTGCATGATTGTCACTTTTGATGTTTATGTGAGAATTTCACCTTAAAAGAACTTTATAGTACTTATTGGTGGGAGTTTGGCTTAGAAAAGCATCAGTACCAGTACTTCTTTGTTAGACTGCTCTTGTGTTGATGAATTTTATTTTATTTTTTGTCTTTGATGTGTGATCAGGAGAATAACTCAAAGCGTTGGTCTTCTGTCCTACACCTATTTAAGGTGGGCAGGTCTGGACAGAATAGTAGTACCGATGGTAAGTCTTTATTTTTCTTCAGCTGCTCATATGCCATTTAGATAGATACAGTATATATTTGCCACTAGATGAGGATCATGTTTTTCTGCCTAAACATCTGACAAGTTCTATAATTCTATTGGTCTATGAAGATTTGGTCATTATTTTTGTGGGGGATTTTTGTCATCTTTATACTAATCACTATCCACAGTGCTCTTAATTGTATATTTGTATATGGTTTATGGACAAATTGTTGGCTTCTGTGGCGAATTTGGAATGTCTGGGATATATATTATTATTGTAAAAAATTACGTTATGTGGTCAATGCTAAAACGATCATCTTTATAAGTTCACTTCTGCTATAGAATTTGGCTTGATTGCTTACAGAGAAAATGATTCACATAGATAATCCCCTAGCACCCGACTTCCCCTCCGTCGCCGACTCCCTCCCCACCCTCGTCCACCACTGCCGCCACCAAATTCCACAGCCCCATCTCTCGCACCCCACACCCGCAACCTCGTCTCCTGAATCCGCCGCCGCCTTCGCACCCTGCTGCCTTCGCACCCCACCCTGCCGCCTTCGCAACCGTCGCCTTCGCACAAGGGGGTGCGAGAGAAACCGTCCGCCGCCGCCTTCGCACCCCACCCTGCCGCCTTCGCAACCGTCGCCTTCGCACAAGGGGGTGCGAGAGAAACAGTCGCCTTCGCCGGTGCTGTTGTCCCGCTGCTCACACCGGGGTGGCAGGACCTGGTGAGGGGGAGCGTCGGCGGTGGTGTGTTGGTCGGATGGTGGCCGGAAAGAGGAGGGGAGGTGGCGCCGAGATCCCTCCCTCAGTCGTTCCAGCCTCGCCTCATCGCCCAGAACTGCTTCAATCCGGCCATCGCTTCATCGAGGAGAGAGATTGAGGGGCTAGGTTTTTATTAGGGTTTGTCACGCGCTTCACACACTTCATATGTGAGATTGAGCTTCTTTTTCAGTTTTTTTTTTTTAAATACCCATCTACGTGGCATAAATCTAGCCATTCATTTTCTATAGATCAAGGGTCCGGATTTGTGCACAAAGTACACCCTAAGGGGTGTGCACAAGTTACCCGTTCTCTCTCTATATATATATAACTAAATCATAAGCATGTAAGCCCTAATATCAGAATTCCTGTTTCAGGTTGATTATGAGCTTAACATATCTACTGGGAAATTTGAACCTCTGCAACAATATAGTACACAACATGTACAGTCCAATCTTTCAATCTTGCTGCAGTGGTCTCCCTTTTCAACGGAAAAACAGCTTCTGAAACAAGTAAGCTTCAATAATTTTATTGGAAATTCTGTTCTAAGTTTTGTTATCTAGGAGAAGTGAAGAGCTCATTGCATAGATTTGGAAACTGTCCCCTCATCATGAATGCATCAGGAAGGAATTGGGGATAAATTTTCTTTACATTTTAATATTTTATTGCTAGATTCATATGCAATTTTGGTTGGGAGAATCATGATCTAGAACTTCAAAGCCCATAACCTAACCAACATGACCCACTTCTTGATTGATGTCTCTACCTCAAAATATGATCCATGTATGGAGTAAGAAAATCCAAAATCTTGTTCATTATCGAATCCACGACTTTAGTCCATGTTAAACAATTTAGACTTGACTTTATCTCAAGGCTTCAATAGTCAAAGTTTAGGCCCCTGTCAACTGTTTGGAGGATTTTGTTGTCTTGGGTCCCACAATTTGCTTTGGGTAGGCTTGAGTTGATTGTGCACCCGTGGGATGTAACTTTGATTTGGTGCTCATTGGGTAAATATGATGCTTAATAGAATTGAGAACACCATAATACATTTAGGGAATTTTCTGTCAGTTTTTTTTTTTCAACCCTTTTAATTTGTTCTCTCATTAGTTGTCTTTTCTGAATTGAGTTGGCAGTTTGATGACATTCTTAATCATGGCACCAAAGTTATTGTATATAACTTGTGGGAAACCGACAAAGGGGTCCTCGAGTTTGATTTTGAAACAGATACTGAGGTTTGCTAACTTCTCTTCTACGTATAGTTTCTATTATATTCATCTCTGCATGGGGCATTTAAAGTAACTTTGTTACTTTTGGATTGCAGGATGTTCGTTTGCTTGGATCAGGCAATATTGTGCATGGGCTTTGTAAGAAGACTGAAGAGCATGTTGGTAGCCGATTTCGTTACTCCCTTCGAGTAAGTCATGTTCTGCCTATTTTTACCGGTTTTCAGTCTCAAATTTGATACAGATTAGAATCTCTTTGGCTTCTAAGCATTATATTTTTCTTTTGTAGTCCTGAAGATGGCTTGTAATGTTATAAGCTATCTTATGTGACTGTACTTAATTAATACATTAATTTTTCTGTAAAGGCATGTTTTCAGGTGCTTATTGAATCTCACCTAGTTCTAGTTTTTTCCACAGGTATACTTGTCAATTTTATACTTGCGTATTCCTCAGAATTTCACAATAGTATTGCGTGGAAGTGCTGTCCAACATCATAACCTTGCTGATGATCTCAAGTTTATAGAGTACATCTTGTACAAACCTCAAGTTGGAGGAATGGTAGAGGTTGTTTCCTCCTGCTATTATCTTCTCATTAATGAGCTCTCTCGCCCACTTCAAAGAAAGGCATTATGCTATGAGCTATGTTTTTTATTTCACTGATTGGTGCATTGTCTGAAAACATCCATCCAATCCACTTAGATGACGGCCTTGAATGTTCATGTATCTTGGCTTTTAAAAGAACTTTAAAGTTCTTCTCACACTTCTTTTTCTGTTTGTGTCCTTCCTCCTTAACAAAGCAGGGTTCCTCAGTCATAACTACGATAGGGTTTCTGAAGGAAGCACCAGATGTCAATATCCATGGATTTAATGTGTATCATAAGAACCGTCTTATCATGGTATTCTCTTGCTCTGTGTACCGATATTTTCCTTTTTTGTTGTGTAGTCGGAGCACCTAGTATTATTTTTACAGATTAGATAGTCCCTTACTAATATGCGGTGCAGGACTACATTTTTTTTTTATTGAGCCATGTACTGCTGCTGTTGTTTGTAATGTTATTGTGCAGTAAGATTATGTGTTGTAGCATTATACTTTTTTGGAGAAGAAACAAAAAGTTGCTAGGGTTTTTATTTTTGGTTGTTGGGAGTTTGAGCTTTCGTTGTTGCTTTGGCCAACGATCAAATCTGGAAGGCTCGAGCTTAGAAAACTTTTTCTTATCTTCATGGAAGTCTTTGACGAAGAGCATGTTGAAAATAAAATTTATATATATATATATATATATTTTTTTTTTTTTGGAGTTTGAGCTTTTCTTTCAGTCTGGAGTGAGGACTAGGTTCGAGCTTGGAATTTTTTGCTCATCTCCATGGCAGTTCTTTGAAAGAGAGAAGAATAGAAACAAGAGATGCACTTCTTCCCTTTTTTTGGATAAATTTTGCTCATCGTACTTGTTTAACCTTGGTCCTTTTATATTACTTTTGCAGCCTTTTTGGCATATTGTAAACGATACGAGACATAGAGGCAGAGGAGTCGTAGGTAATGATTCAAGCACCACGCTTCTAGTTTGTTAATGCGTTTTTAGATAGTTTACATATCCTGATTAGTCAATTCTGACCTAGGAATTTTGGAAGCAAACTTTATTCAACCTACGCATAATAAGCAAGATTTTGAGAAGACAACCCTCTTTCAGAAGCTTGAACAACGATTGAAGGAAATGACTTGGGAATATTGGTAAGTTAGAGATGTGTTTTATACTTCATTCATGTGAAAATATATTTTGTGCAAACTAAGAGTAGCTTCTTATATGGAGTACTTCTTTGATTTTCTTTTGTTATGAACTCGGTCAGAACTCAAGAGCGACTGCGAATTTGTGAACATGAGGGCTTTAATTGTTTAACATGATTGCTTCCATGCTTCATGCTATGAGGGCTGCTTGCAGAGTTGCAATTTTCCTTTGTCTAGGAAGTCGGTTAATGTATACTAGTGATTCTTAGATGCATCTTCCTTGCCTGCATATGCTATTATGTTCTCATTTTTGTATTTAAAGCCGCTTTTCCACTTTCTGAGGTGCACTTCACTGGTCTGGATTTTGGTATTTAGTAATAAAGAAGCTTAGAAACAAGCTCAAATGAGCTACTTGGAATCTCGGAGTTGGTTAAAAACGCTGGAATTTCTTAAAACATTAAAACTTTATATCGAGGAGAGGGTATTATAAAGGTTCTGGCCAATCAAATTATTAGATGGCACATTGACAAGCATGCACAAACACACCAGTTCTTGTCTCTATCCTAATGTCAAGGTGTTTCCTTGCTAATTTGCGACATTGCATTACTCTTTTCAATTCCATGTGGACATTTTATCTGGTTTACGAACAATTTTTTTTCTTTATTTTTGAGATTCTTCGGATCACAATCACACGAGAGCGAATACTTGTATATATCCTAAGTTTTTTCTTAATGATTGTTCCCTTTGTCACATTTTAAATTTTTAGGGACTATCACTGTGGCCTAATTGGTTATCAGGTTAGGAAAAAACTCCCTCCGCCAAAATCTTCCAATGACGTGCCACAGATAGGTAAGCATGTACCTGTGTTGAGCAATAGTTCCATTCTTGCTGATCCCTGGAGCAATGCCTATCCTCAAGGTAGAATTTGATTTAAATCTATGAAGTGGTGCATCTTCAATCATCAATATCTCTGATCATATGCTGTAACATCATTAGGCATAAAGAGGACACATCAGAACTTCTCAGCAGAACCCAGACATGGGAGGAAGATAGCCCGAACTCGACCTAATGGTGTCGATGTGGGACATTCTGTGCCTATACAGATCGAGGTTGGCCTCTGAAGTTATGAGTCAAAATATAAACCTGCTAAATTTTTATTAGCCTAGGTCTTTTGGCCTTGTATTCGATTTACTTTAGCTTTGACCATACATATGTGAGGCCATTAGCCACACAGCAGTTATCATAGCATGGCAAGGCCTTTGGCCTTGCATCCTCTACATTCCATTATACCCTCCGCACACACACACACAGTCTCTCAGATGAATTACCCTCTGCTCCATTTACAGATTTGACAGATACTTGAGACTTGGTGTGATCTACATAAATGATTTGTATTCTGAAATAAGCCGTCTTTCAGATCCCTTCAAACCAAGTTTACTTAACACCACACATTTACATGTGTTTGCAGCCAGGTACAACTGCAGTGAACATGGGAAATCAAACGGACGCTATAGTTGATGAGAACAGGAGGCTTCGCAGAAGGTTAGTGTTTTGAATTAGTGCCACATTGCTGCCCCAGTTAGCTTGGGTACTGATCATCGATCAGGATAAGTTGATGTTTAAATCTTCATTTGAACTTATACTTTCTTTCCGAGTGTCTGAGCATCTTACTGGACAAATATCTGATGCTTTAAACATTAAGCTTGGTGGTTATCACTGTTCAATCAATTTAGATCTCCTGACTAAGTGCTTTACGTTACAGATGCTTCGAGTATAAGAGGACCTTGGAAGAACTTGGTCAAATGGTATGTCCAATTGCAGAGACAAACTTTTCAAAGTTCAAGTTAAGGATTATCTCATTTTTTACTCGGGATTACGGCATGTTCTGCAGGTGGAACAGCTTAGGACTGAACTTCAAGGCACCAAAGATAAACATGATAAGATTTTACTTGAGCTAAAACAACTTTGACACTGTCAAAAACGAAAACAATGTAAGTGGATGTTATTTTTTTGACAACTTGATTTTGTATGCTGTTAGTATTGTCATTAAGGATTAGCTTTTTACCCCAGAAGGCCCAAGTTAAGCTGAAAACAACTTGAATCCACTTGTGGGCTGTATCTAGAAGAGCCTTATTATTCAGATTGTATCCAGTTCAAGCATCCTATTTCCTTTCACAATGTTATAGGCAATCCCCTAGTATTATGAAGTTGATCCCTCTAGGATTTATACTTGGAATTATCTAATAGACGACTTCACCTTGTAGGTTGTCTTGGGTCTGTTGAACCCTTCTCCCTCCTTGCCCATTGGTGGTACTGTGGCGGACCAACTAGCCTTCGTATATGTGATTCTAACATCAGCAACAAGAAGAAAACAAGCAATAGAGCTATCATTTTCCCGACAAAGATGGTTCGATTGCTCCTTCCCTCTATCTTGAATAGATGCCAGCCGAGGTTCTACTCGTGTATTGTTGGTAGTGATGGTTTCATGTTGTATATCATCGTTCTTTGTAGCAAATTTAGTAGGCAGAATTGTTTTAGAGGGAGCTTTGTGCAGCTAAACTTGTGTTAGGTGTAGCATGGTGTAGATATCAGTTTACCAATCTTTCATCGTAATACAGTTTTCACCAGCTTAACTTGTATTAGGTGGTGGTTCAGCCGGGCTGGCACTGCTTGCACTTTTGCCTTTCCGATGCTGACCTCCAATGAACCCGCTTGCCGATGATCACCTGCACATCACTGCAGACAGTAAGCATCGTATTCAGAGTTAGTCTCCTTCTGGGTGTATATAGTTGTAGGGAACTTAAAGTGAATAGTTCATTTTGTTCCTTATTTTGTTTTCGATTTACATATTCTTGTACAGCCTTGTCAAAGTTTGAGGGAATACGACCCTCCGTAAACTTGCTAGCTTTTGAGGGAAAGTAACCAAGTGAAGTAGAAACCACCTCTTATGCAGTTCAATCTTAATGTTGGATTGTTCTTTCTTTCGATGGAATGCTTCCCCAAACCCGCCCTGCGCCATCTTCTCATTTACTCATGTTTATGGTGATATTTGTTGCTTGATATATAGCATATTAATGTTATCGCGCATCACTTTCACACTTTCGCGCAATAGTGTCGCTTTAAACATTGTTGTTTATACGGAGTAATTCATAATTTGTCGTTCATTCTACAAACAACGTTCGTTTTTGTTGACACTTGGTCCATCGGAAACACCCTCCCAACCCCTAGACCCTCGTTCATTGCTTGATTGTTGTTGGTGTATTCTATAGATATAGAAAACTTCATTTGATGTAGAAAACTTGAACTATCTCACCTCAAAGTTCAACTAAAAAAACAACTTCAGCTCAAACCTTTCTAACTTTAGTCAAGATTGAAAACATAGAGTTGTCAAAGTGGGTGATTTGTAGTAGAAAACATGAGTTGTGAGCGGGATTTGTTGCTCACCTTGTTCGGATGATGTTGATGATGGTGAGAACCTGCGGTTCTGTTTTCGCATATCGGTAGCACCTGCAACCAGGTAAAGAACCACAAGGCAGGGCCCCTCCTCTCTTTCTCTTTCTCGGCTTCTTCTAAAGCACCACCCCACTGCCTCCTTTCTCCTCCACCTCAAGAACCAAGGAGTCCAGTAGCTACAACAACCTTCTAAGGAGTCCAATGAGGTCTTTTGGAGCCACTCAACAGCCCGAAAGTTAAGGATCAAAGCCCCGAAGTCCTTTTGGTCGGTTTTGAGTCTAGGAAGGGTAAGCTAGCTCCTTTCTTCTCCATTCACTTCCGAACCCTCCAAGTTTCCTCCTTTATTCTGAAACTAACTTTCCCTACTCACCCAACAAGCGGATCCAGGAGATTTAGCCTCAAATCGCATCAAGAGTCACCCGAGAGAAGAAAAAGTGAAGCAAGGAAGAGTTGAGTGAGAAATCTCTTCAGATCCTTGAGTTTTTCTCGTTATTTTTGTACTAACATATGCCTAGAAGCTCTAAGAAAAATTGGGAAAAATGGGGGAGACTAACAACACCAAAAGAGGCCACAAACGGAGCTTGAATCGAGGATTCAGCTCCGTTGTCGCCGCCGCGAGAAGGAACTCGCGGCCGCGAGGATGAACATCATGTCTAGGGTTCTTGCTCGCGGCCGCGAAAGTGGTGACTCGCGGCTGTGAGGTGGTGTTTTGGGATGCCCTAGGAGGGGACCCAGAACTCGCGACCGCGATCGAGCTTCGCCACGGTGAGAGGCTCGCGGCCGTGAGGAACTCTGTGGTGCCAGGACTCTCGGGTGCGAGAGCCTCTCTCACGACCACGACATGCCTCATGTCCGAAGGTTTTGACTTCGTTTCTCGATGTTTTCGACGATCGTTTTCGCGACTCATTTTCAACGCTTTTGGGGGATTTCAAGGACTGACTTAAAGATTGGATTTGGAGTTTTGGGAAACGAATTTCATAACCGTTTAAGGTCGACTGTTCTAATCGTTAACTTGGTTTTCAAACGGTTTTCAGGATCGACTCGGGAATTATGTGATCGGTGACTAACTAGCATGTTGATGTGAATGATTGGCTAATATCATGATTGGTGTGGATAAATGACATGATTGAATTACTAATAGCATAATAAAATGTTAAGTTTATGTATCGTTGACTTATGCCTTATGAGATATGATGAGTATGATGAACTTGAGATATGTGACTATGTGGCCGAGTCATTCGAGTCATGGCAACGACGTTATTACCACACTTTATTTATTATCCGCATTACTCTTATTTTCTCTTGTAATGCCATATTCATGATTGATTGAAAAGCATGTAATATGGGGTTGCATACCAATACGGACTTGACCCCATTAATGGAAAGGAATGCATTCGCGAGCTGGCCAGTCTCCGCCCTATCGGAAAGGAGGGCGGTGGTTAGGAAACGTGATATACCATTTGGTATTCTGTGTTAAGGCCTTCATTATTATTCTTATGCACTTGAAATTAGGGGCATGCTAGTGTGTTAATATTCCTCCTTGCATCTAGAATCATGATTATTAGGTATAGCGTATGTGTGTACTTAGGGTGGGTAAAGAGCAAGTGGGCATCATCTGATCCCACCCACTATTAATGTTTTTAGGTATTCCTTATGTTCATTACTATCAGTGCTACTTGCCTATTTGCACTAGTCCTTTTGCATGACGGAGAGTGAGAGCTCGAGTTCCTGACTTCACCAGACTCTTGACTACTTTTGGACTTATGTTTTTAGACTCCGTTTTGACCCGGCCCCCATGGCACCTTTGTATTTACACTATACTTCCGCTGTCTGCATGACTATCGTTTTCCCATGGTTAGACTTACGACAGGTACAAGAGACTTCCCGGGTTTCATCCCTTGAAACGTAACCCGGGAATCGTAATCCCGGGCCGTTATAGTATGGCTGCTTTCGCTTGTGCTAGCAGATGCTAGAAATGCCAGGGAGTCCGCTTCTTTGTTGTGTTCCCTGGGTATCTGGCTTATTTGCCATTCTAGGAAGCCTGACAACAAGCTCTTAACCTCCTCCATATAATTAAGTTGTCATTCGGCTGAACTTTGCTTCAAATTCTCCATTGATTTGGCTGTCATTAGTTGCGAATCAGAGGGCACTAATACGCTCGGTGCTCTTCTGCCCCTTACGACCTTTAATCCTAAGATCACTGCTTTTTACTCCGCTTCGTAGTTTGTTGTCGCGAAATTTAGTCGAACAACAGTTCTTATGGTTTCCCCGGTTGGTGCATTAAGTACTAATACTGCCCCTGAACATTGACGCGAGCAAGAGCCGTCGACTCGTACCTTCCAAGTTTTCTGTTTCAACACGGGCACCCTCCAAGGTTCCTGTGAGGATTCGGGCTATTCACACTCAAATTCCGCCATAAAGTCAGCCAAAACTTGGGCTTTAATGGCCGTTCGAGGTGCAAAGCGGATGTCATATTATCCCAGCTACACGACCCATCGAGCGACTCTTCCAAATAGATAGGAGCGGGACAACATGGCTTTTAATGAGTGTGAAGTGATCGCGGTAATCGGGTGAGACTGGAAATAATGGTTCAACTTCCTTGCCACCGTTACTATATAAGGATAGAAGCAACTTCTCTAGAGGCGTGTATCAGGTCTCTACATCTAAGAGCATTTTGCTCACATAATAAATGGGTCGCTGCATCCTTTCATCATCTTCCTTCACTATCTCTACACTTACGACATGTTCCAATACTCCGAGGTAAAGGTTGAGCTCCTCACCGTGACTAGAAGTAGTCATACCCCGTCAGGCCTAAGAGACTGCCCTCCGAGAGGAGCGTACCCGAGCATATGGTTGGCGCATCTCCGAGTCCGGAGTTGACTCTGATACCATGTGTAAGACCCGTGGTCTTAAGAGACGCCATCTCATGCCACCTAGCCCTCTAAGGTCCATATTCATCACTTGAAGCTGTAAAAGGAAGAGCTCTTGTGACATGGGTATGACTTGAATCACTTATAAATCACTCCCAATATTCTTATGATATCCGATGTGGGAGGGGGTATTACACACACTTGTCGTCCCACTGGAACAACCGATCTCCTTTCAAGAGCTGGAAGAAGGGGCAACACTTTTCTGATGATCGGGTAATGAATCGGTTGAGCGCAAGAACCATTCCAGCGAGTGTCTACACCTCCTTGACACTCGTCGGGCTCCAAATGTCCTACAAGGCCTTGATCTAGGCAGGACTAGCCTCAATTCCCCTCCTAGTCACCAAGTGCTCAAGAAACTTTCCCGAGCTCACGCCAAACACACATTTTGATGCATTGAGTCGTAATCTGACGCTCCTCATGCTATCGAAAATTGCCTGTAAATCGTGAAGAAGTGTCTCATTCATCTTGCTCTTGACCACCATATTGTCTATGTAGATCTCGATCTTACTTCCCACTAGTCCCCCAAACAAGCTCATCCCTATGCGTTGAAAGGCCGCCCCTACGTTCTTTAACCCAAAAGGCATGACCTTGTAGCAAAAGATCCCTATAGGTGTAATAAAAGCGGTTGTTTCCTGGTCCGATTTTGCCATTGGTATTTGGTGGTAACCTTGATACACATCCAAGAAGCTCAGCCGCTCATGTCCGGCTGTAGAGTCCACCAACTAGTCTATCTTAGGAAGCGGAAACATGTCCTTGGGGCAAGCTTTATTCAAGTCCGTGAAGTCGAAGCAGACTCTCCATTCTCCGTTCTTTTTTTTTCCACCACAACAGTGTTTGCCAACCAAGTGGGGTATTGCACCTCTCGAAAAGCCTCGACCTCCAATAGTTTCTCGAGCTCGGTCACGACTGCCTCCATGTGTTGTAGCGATGATCGAAGAGCTTGTTGTGCCACATGCTTGGCATCTTCTCGAATGTTGATCATATGGCAAGCAACGCCTGGGTGGAGCCCTGGTATCTCGTATAGGCTCTAGGCAAACACGTCTCTATTATGACGTGTTCACCAAAGATGTCGCTTCTGCACCTGTCAGTTCTGGACCAATTAAGAAATACTTGTTAAGCTCGATATGACTTACCATAAACTTCTGCAAAGCTTTAGCCGACTTCTCGCTGGTTTGAGTGCCGACTTCGTCCAAGACCCGTGGAGTCGTCTGCACTACGTAGGCCAATGGCTTTGCCATTCTAGCATGGGCACAATGTCGAGCTGCCCGCTTGTCAGCACGGATGCAAACAGGTTTTTCCTAGTGGGGGAACAAGATTGTCTGATGAAGCATCGAAGGGACAACTCCCATGGCATGAATCCATGGGTGGCCTACAATAGCGTTGTAAGAGGAGGGGGCAGTAATCACCAAGAACTCAGTGTCCACGACCTTTCCTTCGAGCTACACCTTCTCCCTTATCATGCCAAGCGGCCAAATCAGGAGTGCCCCCAGGCCTACCAGTTGCGTCGACACCGGAATTAACTCCTCCTTGGCTTTTCCCAACTTCTCAAAGGACCCATAAAACATGATATCGACTACACTACTAGAGTCCATGAGGACCCGGTGGACATCGAAGTTCCCGATGCTAATGGTGAACACCAGCGGATCGTTTTGGGGGTGCTGCACACCAATGAGGTCTTCATCCGTGAAAGTCATCCCTAACTTGGATGGAAGCCTTGCTCTCTTTGGCTCACCTCCCATCATTGAAAACACCTCCAGGGAGTGGCAACTCTTTCGATGGATGTAAAGAGCATCTGTTTGTCCCTTGATCTTTGTTTCCTTGGAGCCTCTCCTTTATCGGTCAATGTTGTAGCACCCTTGTCGTCTTCGAGCTGCTATTTAGTTATTTAAGGGTGTTAGCATCCTTTTTGATGAATTCCTTTAAAAATCCCCGTGACACCAAATACTCCAGGTACTGTTTTATAATACCCTCATCCCACATTGGAAATCATAAGGATGTTGGGAGTGATTTATAAGTGATTCAAGCCCTACCCATGTTACAAGAGCTCTTCCTTTTCATGCTCTAAGTGAGGACAATGGATCTGAGAGGGCTAGGTGGCATGGGATGACGCCTCTTAAGGCATCGGGTCTTACAGATGGTATCAAAACCGACTCCGGGCTCGAAGGTACGCTGACAATATGCTTGGGTACACTCTTCCCGAAGGGCAGTGCCTTGGGCCTGATGGGGGTCGTTAGTGCTTTTAGTGGGGGATATTGTAACAACTACATCCCACATCAGATATCATAAGGATGTTGAGAGTGATTTATAAGTGATTCAAACCCTAGCCTTGTCACAAGAGCTCTTCCTTTTCAAGCTCCAGGTGAGTACAATGGACCTGAGAGGGTTGAGTGGCATGGGCTGACACCTCTTAAGACTCCGGGTCTTACACTTGTTGTTGTCCTAATTGACCGGGTCTTACACTTGAGAGTTCGATAATCTCCGTCAGGTGGCCTTTCTCGCGATGGAAAGAGCAAAACTTGCTGTTGTCCCGATCGACCGGATCACCTCTCATCTTGTTTGGCCACTTGAAGTAGTGGTTGTCCTTTATTTGAGTAAGGACTCGGTATATTGGGATCTTGAAGACAGTGTTAACCGCCACATGAGCCGAAGTATTGGCCTCTACTGCCAACAACCCTCTTTATCTCAACGCGAACATGTCAGAAGAGCCACGTTCCCTTCGAGTGTCGACGGCTTGCTGTTTGCAAACAGGGGATGGGGACATGACTTCGCACTGAGAGCCCCGATCATCCTCAAGCTTTGTATACTGCCTTATCTGCTCTTGAAGTTCGAACATGCCAGATGGAGTCCTTAGCGTCAGGCTCTCCCTCAACCGAGAGTCCTTTGATAAGGTCAGTCTAAAGGCAGAGATGGCGACCTTTTCATCGCAATGTTCGATATTAGCATAACATTCCATGAAACGGGATGTGAAATGCCGTAGAGCTTCCTCTCGGTGAGGTCGAAGGGTGAATAAGGAATCCATGGACGCATGATCACGACTGTAGGCTATATATCTTGTCACAAAACTCCTCGCCAACTGCCCCCTCGAAGAGATCGAGTTCGGTTGGAGGGTATGGAACCATTTGGAGGCCCCTTACCTAAACTGGAAGGGAAAATTTTACACATCATTCCATCATTATCTATCCATAAGGCCATTTTATGTGTGTAGAGTGCAATGTGGCTTATGGGGACTGGTCATATAGCTAAAAAACATGGGAAGAGAACTTATCTAAAGGCCATTGACTTCGAAATTCGCGAGATGGGGTTGTCCCCATCTGGCTTAGCTTATACTTGGCCTGCTTCTGGACTAAAACCAGCGACTCGCCTTGGTTCACAAAGAGCTTAAGTAATCTGTCTATAGCCTGAGATAACCATCTTCTCCTTGCAGTGGGGATGGTGCTATGTTGACTGACGTTACCCGAGGCCTCTCGGCGCTGTCTATTTGGGTGCTTAGGGGTCCTTGCCCACCCTTGTTTCTTTCCCCTACGATACCCAAGCTTAGGTGCCAATTCACTTGAATGTGTTTTTCGATGCTTATCGCCCGGACATCGAGTGTGCCTGCGGTACGAGGATATTCCCCTCTTATGGTAGGAACGCCCCCCGTCTTTTAGGAAGAATGAAGCCAAACTCTCTTTGTTGTGACGAGGTGAGTGGGCATAACCTTCTCTCATCCACTCGTCTTCTATCACCTCGTGAAAGTGATCGGACTGGAACCCGTTAAGGGCCTCGCATGCCTCGCTCCCCTAACTTCCACGATCTTCTCTAGCCAGCGACCAGTCTTGAGAGTTAATCTTGATAGCACTGGCGAACCTTGCTATGTGAGCTCGATAGGTCGCTTTCCAAAGGAACGTTCTTGTCGCTCGCATTGCTGATGCAGGGCGGTCAACTCGTCCCGTGCTGTTTGCACCTGGCGATTTCTCTCTTTTAATTCTTCCTCAAGTTCAGCCTCACGAGTGTACTCGCCGTCGGGTCTTGCACTTGGAACCGTTTATTCTCCCATCCCCACGAACTACACCAATAGACGGGGTGATTGAAGCAAAGCATAAGAACAATAGACGAAGTCATTTAAGCAATTCATCATCACATGAAAAATGGAAAAAATCCAAACAGGATAGCCCAGATGAAGAAGACGTAATCACAAAAGAATTCAAATCAAAGAATAACCCTCGCCAAAGAAACATCATTAGATGGCGTAAATATGAGGAATGTAGTTTCATGCTCAATTTTGATGGTGCTAAAATATCTTCTGGCTGCGCTTCTGTAGGTTTCTTGACTAGAGATGATGAAGGAAGATTGATCGCTAGCGATGCCAAAAGATGCGCGAAGGTGATGCGGGACGAACGTCGTTGGCACTTTTGCCCTTTATCAAATAGTAATAATATCCAAACTTAAATACAAAACCAATAGATTAGGCAATCAATCACTTGATAGACCAAATAACTGCTAGTATATATAGCGATGAAGTCCGGTGTTGAACCCACATGAAGAAGTGATTTCCTATTCAATAACTCTAAGCAAGAACTCTTATGACAAAGCAATGATTTGTAGCAAATAACCAAGATGTAAAAGTAACCAGATTTATTATTGCAAAGTAGATTGATGTCAAAGTAGAAAGAACATTTCACATGTAATTCTCTGACAATGGTTGGAATTCACGGTCTTAGAATTGATCTATCAATTACTCAAATTCATAGGTCTACTCGACTAAGGTTGAGAGATCCGTAGAGATACACTCGCCTTATTCAATATTACTAAAGAATAGCATTAAGAACAAGTAATCAGATCAATTGGCACATTGATTCAATACAATTAAGACAGATAGGTGTAAACCGAACTCAGCCCTAATCAAATATCCACAACATAGATCAATTGAAATAACTCACTAGAAAGACAAAGAAACATTACTATCTCAATACCTTTGTTTGTTATCAAGAAAACAATAATGAATTCATAGCTAAGATGCAATTCCTAACATGGTGATCAATCATAGAAAGGAACACATATATAATCAATAAGCACAAGATGATAACTATGAACATGAATAAATAAATAGAATCAAATTCTCACAATCCAAACAACCACGTCTTCGAATCAGAGGCGAAACTATGAGTTTAGCAACTTATAGACCAATTCTCTCTTTCTCTAATTGTGTTCATCGTCTCACAATAATCCTCTCTCTCTCTCTCTCTCTTTCATAAACTGAAATAACCTAATAAAGACTCTCTAAGAGTCGGCCAAACCCTAGTGGGAATAGGAATAAAATAATAGAAATTAATGTCTTCGGATCTAAAATCGCAAACGCTGGAAACCGGCCCACGACGGGCGCCGTGCAAATGGCGGCGGGCGCCACCTATGCAGTGACCGTCTTTCCTCGAATGACTTCAATCATCTCTAATGTTGTGCTTCCTTGCTCCTCTTTAGCTTCCTCCTTAGCCTCCATATGCTCCAAAACATGTCTCTTAAGCTCTTCCAAAGTCCATTCAAGGTCGAAATGTAATTCTATAGAATGAACACTAAAAAGGCGTAGATTCCGAACTCGAATACTTCACAAGCAATATACGAAACTATACCAAAACATAAGCAAAACCACTAACTAATTTCAATAAGAAATACCTATAATGCCTGTATGAAATATGCATTATCAAATCCCCCCACACTTAACTCTTGCTTGTCCTTAAGCAACCATAAGACAAAAACATTATCTACGCATCCCACAAGAAATTCTTTCATAACTTTACTCATCAAAAGCAACATCATCAACGGTGTAAATATAATCAAGGCACATAAACGTCATAACATGTATATATGGGGTCAAGTTGGTTGCATGCTCAAAAATCCAACCTTACCAAGGATAAAATGTGCATATCTCACTCTCATGTGTTTAGGCTTTAAGCATACACTCACCTCAATTCCATATACAAGCATCAACTCAAATATTGACATTTATATCATAAAATCTCCACCGGATACGTCAATGCAAAAATAAGGACATCAAGAGGACTTTTGCTCAATGGAAACCTTCATAGAAGATTCCATTCAGCGGGGTTGTAATGAGGCTTGGTAGAAACATAAGGGCAAGAAATTGTATTAGGTCATGTGGTGCTATAAATTCTGGGAAAACAAGATTCCAACAACTCCCAATATAACACAAACCAACTCAAAAACATCAAGCTCACAAATTCACAACATCTCTCAATATCATCATAAAAACTCCAAAAATCATTCATCTCATCAAAAAAAATCTCATCTCATCATATCATCTCACATATCATGAAATCTCAACACCCAACAAATGTAACTTCTAACCAACATAAATCCAATTCTCCCTAGGCCCAAGCTTTTATTTCTTTTTCTTGAGCCAAAATACATGTAAACCAAATGCATAAAAATGAGGGAATAAATAAGCATATAACATTACATCTTCTCAAAACCATAAATCATAACATCACACTTTAGCTTCATTCTCCTCAATCTCCAAAATAGATTTCATAACCTACTCAAAATCTTAATTCCCCCGGAATAAGGGTAAGGCTTATCATAGGCTAGGAATCATAATTTTGTGGAGCTATCAATAAAAAGGCCGAAGGCTCAAATTGGCTTCAAAGCAAGATATAACATAAGGTAGACATGGATAAATATGTGGCTAAAAGGTTGCCTCTATCATTTGAACTTATCAAGCAATGAACAAGTATATAATCGGCATTGAAAATAGATAACCATGACAATACTCAATGATAAATGCATAGGAAGAGTAAATCACACAGGAAAAGCAAAATGAATATAGATGTATCCCTTATAAGGCCAAAAATATCTCACTGGGACAAATTTTTGTCGAATATCAAGCATGCTCCCAAACTTAGACCCTACATGCTCAATTACATATGCCTAATCATATTTCACATAAAAACCAATTTTCAAGACAAGGCCAAATCATTCCAGAATTCCATGGGATTTATAAGATCATGGCAGTATAAAGTCAAATAAGACAAACTCAAATTAGATGGAAATCTTTGATAACACAATATGCAAAATAACAAAACAAGACTCACTTTTCATTTTTTTCGACATTTTTCATTTTTTTTTTTCATTTTTGACATTTTCTATAACATAAAAGAAATAACAAAAATCAAAATAAGAAATTCAAACATGAAATAACCTAACTAACTAATTCACCTCACTTCTCCCCCCCCCCCCCCTCACACACACACTTACATGTTGCATTGTCCTCAATGCATAGAAACACAACAAGGAACAATGAAAAATAGAATAAAGGGTTTGAAGGAAGCAAATAACTAACCAATTACTGTGAAGGCGGGGTCTAGGGTTGATAATGCATATTTCATATAGGTATTATAGGTGTTTCTTATTGCTTTTAGGTATTGATTTTGTTATGTTTTGAGTCTAGTTTCGTTGATTACTTGTGGAGTATTCGAGTTTGGAATCTATGTGTTTTTAGTGTTTATTCTACAGATTTACATTCCGACCTTGGATGGACTTTGAGAAGAGCTTAAGAAGCATGTTTTGGAGCAAATGGAGGCTATGGAAGAGCTAAGGAGGAGCAAGGAGGCACGACATTGGAATTCGTCGAAGGAATTTGAGGAACGTCGAGCACTGCAATGATGGCGCCCGTCGGCCCTTGCACGGCGCCCGCCGTTGGCCTAGATCCCGGAAACACGGTTTTGGATCCGAAGACTATTATTTTATATTATTTCCCATTAATTCTTTTAGGCTTTTGTCGACCCTTGTGAGACCTTTTAAGGTTGTTTTCAGTTTATTTCACGTAGTGTGTGATTTTTATGTGAGACGATGAACACCATTAGAGAGAGAGCGAGAAAGAATTGGCCTATGTGTTGCTAAACTCATAGTTTTGCCTGTGATTCGAAGACATGGTTGTTTGGATTGTGAGGATTTGATTCTATTTGATTATTCATGTTCTTAGTTATCATCTTGTGCTTAATTTATATTTGTGTTCTTTTCTATGCATGATCAACATGTTAGGAATTGCATCTCTAGCTATGAATTCGTTGTTGTTTTCTAGATAACAAACAAAGGTATTGATGATAATGATGTCTCTTTGTCTTTGTAGTGGATGATTTCAATTAATCTATGTTGAGGGTATGCGATTAGGATTGAGTTCGGTATGCGCCTATCTATCTTGATTGTGTAGAGTCAATGTGCCAATTGGTCTTGATTACTTGAGTTCTTAATGCTATCCTATAGTGATATTGAATAAGGTGAGTGAATCTCTGCGGATCTCTCAATTTTAGTCAAGTAGACCTAAGAATATGAATAATTGATAGATCAATCCGAGGACCATGAATTCCAACCATTGTCAGAGAATTACAGGTGAAATGTTCTTTCTACTTTGATATCAATTTGCTTTGTGATTTGCAATCTGGTTACTTTTACATATTTGCTATTTGTCCAAGATCATTGCTTTGCTTTAAGAGTGTTTATTTAGAGTTATTGAAAAGGAAATTGCTTCTCCACGTGGGTTCGACACCGGACTTCATCGCAATACTAGTATTTATTTGGTTTATCAAGTGATTGATTGCCTAACCTATTGGTTGTGTGTTTAAGTTTGGATATTATTACTATTTGACAAAGGGCGAAAGTGCCAACGACGTTTGTCCCACGTAAGGGGTCCAGACCGCTGATTGATCAAATCCATCAACGAGAGACAAGCCTCTTGTAATTGATCGATCTTTCTAACTAGAATCGCATGAGACTTTGTTAACTTCATCAATTCAGCCACCTAATGCTTCTCAAATTCAGTCAATGTCTTCTCTAAGCAGGTAGTGCGTGAGGCATCTCGAACCACAAGCGGCGTCATCTCGATCTGCATATCCTCAACATCGCTTGCAGGGGTCATAGGATCATCAGGTTTCCATAAATCAGTGTCAACAGAAACATGGCTCAGGTGGAAGTCCACTAATTTCGGCCCCAAAGGTAAAATAGTAGGCAGATACTAATGATGAGACTGCCGGGGTCCAGATAGCCAACCAAATCTCTAAATAGCATAAGGCAACTGCAACTTCTATACCATCCGTGTAGACACAAGAGCATCAATGTCCCACGTATAAGAATGACTCACAGGCTGCAGTGAACTAACATCAACACCATAAAATATTGCCAAAAGTGTGATCATGCCTCCAAAAGAAAAGACAAGAGGATGATTCTCATTGTGCTGGTCACGAACCCTCTCACACATCCTTAAAAACAAGAGTACCCGGTCTAGTACTATAGCAGACTCAAGAGTCATGCAATATATGAAATCAATCATACCAGGATCATCCACAAAAGTGCTATCAGAATCGTAGAAAGTAGAGCCCCAAATCCGTAGACGGAGACGAAGAGCGGGATGAGTAATCATGTCATTCGGTCTGAAGTTCTTGAAAGTCTCAGGTATCCCGGTCAAACTCCTCCAAATCTCTGCTGAATCAAGAACATGCATGGCATTTTTCCATTTCCTAGAACACCTCTTCGAGACACCAAAAGCATCTCCCATTGCAGCATATGAGAAATTATAAGCTCTTCCTCTTAATCAAAATTGAACATCCTTGGGCGAGATTACATCCAAAGTTGTAAGGAACTCCTTGACCAAGCACCGTTAGGTAGGAGCCTTTCTTCCAATAAAATCACGCAACCCTCCATGTGCCATCAGAGCGATCACCGAATCGAACAAGCCTAACCTTTCAATGTGGTTTCGTTAGAGAACATGGTGGAAGTGTAGGTGCGCTTCCCAAATGCATTCTAGCATAGCACATCAGTATTATCGAAGTAAGATGGCACCTCCTTCTTAATAGATTCACTCATGACTGAGAAAAGAGCAAGGTGAACACATAAGATCTCTACAAAACACCGAAAAACGAGCTCATTGCAGGGACGACGGGCGCCGTGGCTAGGGCGGTGGGCGCCGTGTGAGTAGAACCTCGAATCCGAGTGAAAACGTTGGATAACCGACGTCCACACCTTCCAAACTTGAAACTTTGACGAACAACTTGGTTTCAACGCTTCTTTGGTGATTGGTAGGGGAATGGTATGGGAAAGGTTGATTTTTGTGGATGTAGGGTAATGGTGGAAAGTGTTTTGATGGACAGAATCAATTGAAACACAAGGCTTTAGTATTTAGAATGGATTCAAGTAGGCTTTTGGGTTTCGTAGATTTCTTTGGAGCAAGCTTGGTTGATTCAAAATAAGAAGTGAAAATATATGGTTAGTTGGAAAGGGATATCTATAAAAAAGAAAAATAGAAAATATTAGAACTAGATAGAAAATAGAAAAAAAAATCTAAATCCTAGAACCAAGAAATAAGAAAATTAATCCTAGAGAGAAAAATTTAATCCTAAGATAGATAGAAATAGGTAAAAGATAAAATAAACTAACCTAAGATAGATAGAAATAATCTAACCCTACAAATAGATAAAAAGAAAATAATCTAATTCTAATAAACATAAGATAAAGAAAACTAACCTAATACGAAAATAACCAAAAATAAAAAGATAGAAAACTCCCTTTCTAAGTTTACCAAAATCCGGACTCGTCAGGCGAACAGGGGGCGGCGGGCGCCGTGTCCACAGAACGTGACCCCGTACTCAAAATCAAGCAAAACTCAACTCCAACACAGGTTTCAACTTACCATCACTTCCGAAATTTAGCGACACGATTGATCCTACTTTATTGAATTCAAAAACTACTAATTGCGAAATTGAAATAATATTACCTAAACTACCATAGGTTGCCTTCCAAGAAGCGCCTTTGTTTCATGTCTTTGGCTCGACGTGATGCATTTCTTGATTAAGTTATTCCATCAAGATCTTCCACACTTGTCCTTTTCAAAACAAGAGGGGGAACCTTAGGAATTCCTCCAACATATCCATCAATTGCATCCACCGATTCTTTCTTGAAATGAGTTACTCCTGGAGGTTGCCCTGAAATTGCAAAAACCTCAACATTGTTAGGAATCGATTTCTCATAGGGAATAGCAATAGAATCATTTGAATTAGACACATTGTCATGTGACTTGAACAAAATCTCAATTTTTCTCTCAATGTCATCTTTCCCTAATCCATTTTCATCTTTGTTAGAAAACTCAAGATTCATAGATTCAGTTTTAACAGAAGCATCTAACAAACTATTTGATTCATTCATGCGATTACTTTCATTAGCGTCAAGAACATCAACAGAATCATTGGCAAAAGAAACAATAGGCTCAAATATAGAAAACTCAATCTTTCTACCATCAAACTCCATAGTTATTGAACCTTCAAAACAATCAATCTTAGTCTTAGCCGTTCGCAAGAATGGCCTTCCCAAGATAATTGGGGTTTCAGGCGTACCTTGTTCTATATCCAGAATGAAGAAATCAGCTGGAAATATCAAATCATTTACCTTAACCAAAACATCCTCAACAACTCCTCTAGGCTTAATATTAGAACGATCAACGAGTTGTATAGTAACACCAGTTTCAACTAATGCATTGAGACCCAAAAACATGTATAAGTTATAAGACATAACATTGATTGAAGCACCTAGGTCTAACATAGCTTTGGTGAAGCTAGCATTACCTATTGCACAAGGGATAGTAAAAATACCTGGATCTCCGCACTTTTCAGGCAATATTTTCTGAAATAAAGCAGAAACATTCTCACTTAAACTTACCTTTTCTTTCTTCTGCATCCTTTGCTTGCGTTTCATCATGCATAGTTCTTTCAAAATTTTTGCATAGCGAGGCACAATTTTAATCAAATTGAAAAGTGGAATATTTACCTCACAATGAGCAAAGGTGTCATACAGAATTTGTTCGTCTTCCCACTTACGATCAGATCTTAAGGCAAGAGAAAAGGGTGGTGCAGGTCTTGAAACCTCAGAGTAGACCACTCTTTAGAAGAATTCTTCAGGGACTCAACAACGTCAGAAATCGGATCTGCCACTGGCGTAGGCGACGGGCGCCGTGTTCGCAGTGCGTCCCTAATTCTGTCTCATCCTCTTTTCCCAAATTAACTTCTTCTCTATGCCTCTCTTCAACATTCCTAGTGGGCACATTCACTTGTTTACCTCCTCTAAGGATCATGTCACTAACATTCTCCTTCGAATTCACTACCACCTGCGATTGTAACTTCCCCAAATCTTTCACTTTCAATTCTCCAATCTCCTTAGCCATCTGACTCAACAATTTTTCTTGAACACTCATCTTATCCAGCAATAACCTCAGTGTCTCATCTCTATCATCTTGTTGAGTGTTTCTCGGGCGATTCTCAAATTGTCCTCTCTGAAAAAGAACTTGTTGCTGCTGGCCTCTGTCGTTGAATCCACTTTGATAGTTCTTATTATATCCCTGATTGTAATTGTTACCAAAGTTGCGGCGAGGTCCATAATCCATAACATTCACATCAGCGGTGTCCTCCTGAATCAAGGGACACTTATCATCCGGATGAGTTGGATCTCCACACAAACAACAAGGTCCAGGCTGATGGGATTGATTCATTTGCATAACCATATTGTTCAGTATCTCCGTAAGCCTATCGATATCATCCTTGTGACCATCTCTAGAACTATCCAACTTATGAACTCCTCTAACTCCTTGGTGTCTCCCATATTATTGTGATGCATTAGCCAACCCTTCAAAAATCTGCATTGCTTCTTGAGGCGTTTTGTCCAAAATATCTCCTTCGCTAGTAGCATTGATGAAATTCCTATCGGTGTCAAGCAAGCCTTCATAAAGATATAGAACTAGATCATCCTCGGGTATACCATGTTGTGGACAACTACCATTAAGATTCTTAAACCACTCAACATACTCATAAAGACTCTCCTTAGGTGATTGCTCAATACTGGATAGCTCCTTTTTAAGTTTGTTGAGGCGAGTCACATGAAAGTACTTTTGCAGGAAAGATTTCTTCAATTGCACACAAGTAGTAATGCTTTCTGGGGGTAGGTAATAAAGCCAATCGCTTGCAGAATCTTTCAAGGTAAAAGGGAACACTATCAACATCAATTGGTCATTGGTAAGGCCTGGGGTTCTAAGTCTATCACACACACTCACAAAGGTAGCAAGGTGCTTGTTTGGTTCCTCCCCAAGCAATCCATGAAAGTAGGGTAAAATAGAAGACCAATTCGACTTATACTCAAATCTTGAACCCTTAGGGAGATCAGAAAGACTAATTGCAAGTGGTTGAGCACTCAAATTAGGCTCATTTAGGTTTCTCAGAGTCCTTCTTGGCGGATCAACAAATATGTCTGCCATCTCCTCATTTGTATCAAACTCGAGCCTCCTTTTCAACCTAAGAGATCTTTCAATCTCAGAATCAAAAGACAAATGCAATGAATTAGAAGATCTAGTTTGAACCATACAAGGACAAAAAAGACTCAAAGTAAAGAGTAATTGAAAGATATAAAGAAAAGCAAACTCCTTTCTTCTCCCCGGCAACGGCGCCAAGAATTTGATGCGGGACGAATGTTGTTAGCACTTTTGCCCTTTATCAAATAGTAATAATATCCAAACTTAACCACAAAACCAAAAGATTAGACAATCAATCACTTAATAGACCAAATAATTACTAGTATAGCGATGAAGTCCGGTGTCGAACCCACTGAGAGAAGCGATTTCCTATTCAATAACTCTAAGCAAGAATTCTTATGACAAAGCAATGATTTGTAGCAAATAACCAAGATGTAAAAGTAACTAGATTTATGATTGCAAAGTAAATTGATATCAAATTAGAAAGAATATTTCACTTGTAATTCTCTGACAATGGTTGGAATTCATGGTCCTAGGATTGATCTATCATTTACTCATATTCATAGGTCTACTCAACTAAGGTTGAGAGATCTGTAGAGATACACTCGCCTTATTCAATATTACTAAAGAATAACATTAAGGACTCAAATAATCAGACCAATTGGCACATTGATTCAATGCAATTAAGACAGATAGGCGTAAACCGAACTCAACCCTAATCGAATATCCACAACATAGATCAATTGAAATCACTCACTAGAAATACAAAGAAATATTACTATCTCAATACCTTTGTTTGCTATCAAGAAAACAATAACGAATTCATAGTTAAGATACAATTTCTAACATGGTGATCAATCATAGAAATGAACACATATATAATCAATAAGTACAAGATGATAACTATGAATATGAATAACTAAATAGAATCAAATCCTCACAATCTAAACAACCATGTCTTCGAGTCACAGGCTAAACTATGAGTTTAGCAACTCATAGATCAATTCTCTCTTTCTCTAATTGTGTTCACCGTCTCACAATAATCCTCTCTCTTTCTCTCTCATAAACTGAAATAACCTAATAAAGACTCTCTAAGAGTCGGCCAAACCCTAGTGGGAATAGGAATAAAATAATAGAAATTAATGTCTTCGGATTCAAAATCGCAAACGTTGGAAACCGGCCCACGACGGGTGCCGCCTATGCAGTGACCATCTTTCCTTGAATGACTTCAATCATCTCCAATGTCGTGGTTCCTTGTTCCTCTTTATCTTCCTCCTTAGCCTTCATATGCTCCAAAACATGTCCCTTAGATTGGAATGTAATTCTGCAGAATAAACACTAAAAAAGCATAGATTTCGAACTCGAATACTTCACAAGCAATATACGAAACTATACCAAAACATAAACAAAACCACTAACTAATTGCAATAAGAAATACCTATAACGTCTTTATGGAATGTGCATTATTAGAAGGTGTCGGCATTACAAGCTGAGGCGGTTGCATTGCAGCTCGAACGGGTGGAAGCTCGGAAGAGAGGGATTCGAAGACTTGACGTGGAAGGTGATTGTCTCACAATCGTGAACGCGATCAAAGGAACTTGGTTGACACCTTGGGAGATCGAAATGCTTATTGCAGATGCTCTTCATTTTGTTGACACACCTCAAATCTTCACCTTGTAACAAAAAAAAAGAAGGCCAATTTGCACTAATATACCAAAAAAAAAATCAACTTTGCAAAAATGTGGGTAACATAACAAATTTGCATGGAGAGAGACCCACTTTAATTTTCTAAAACTAATTTTCAGCCATTTTTATGTTTTAAAATTAAAAAATAAATTTATTTTTGAACTTAATTTAATTTTATCTATCTATAGGTACCCACTTTATATATGTTTATGAAGAAAAAAATTCGAAGTAAAGTTTGGTCTACATTGCATCTTGATCTCAATTTGAAGTATGTAATGGATAACCATTTGGATGGCAAATACAAAAATTCAGATGGCATAGATATTCACACACCTGGCAAGATAAACCAGAAAACTTGTGCAGAACCGAAGATCATTGCTCCGGAGATGAAAGGTAAAGCTACCGATGTGGACATGGGGGAGGGGGCAATGCTCATAGAGGAGAGCATGCGATTTGGGTCCGTCAGGAGCAAGATAATGGAGACAAGCAGGTACCCGTCTCGGAGAGAGTTCCTTCGCCGGAAGCGTCGGAGGACATAAGCAAGCATGGCGTGGCAAGGTGAAGAAATTGATTTCTAGTGGGATACCTTTTCTTTTGCGTAGTCGAATGTAGTATTTAGTTAGTTTGCTTGTAACTCATTGACACTTTGAGGTTTTGGTGGTTTTGAATGTATATAACTGGCCGTTTAATTAGTTTGTCGACGATGCAAATGACAAATGTATGCGATTTTTTGTTTACTAGCTAGTATATGATTTTCCCTAGCCAATAAAATCAAAGTCTATGCCGATAAAAGAATAACCCCTGACATATTTTATCTATCTTAGAAACTTCCCAACCTAAGAATATCGACCATTAAACCCAAACGAAATGCGTTATACCGCAACTTTCACAACAACCATCCATAATAAATATAAAAAAGTGTCCACAACATAATTTATCAGTCATCAAATACAAGTCATCCAAAATTTGAAAACGATTAAATGTTTAACAAGTAAACCAAGCACTACGAAGTACTAAAGTTCCCTTCCAAAGAAGCTTTGAATGACGTCTTTGTGATCCTTCTCCTCAAAGTCCCGATTCCTTCTAGCACATTTGAGGCCGGTGACGAGGCACAATTCATTCATGGAGAACCAGAGGAGTCACCCATGGAGCTCGTACCATGTCTCACACCTCTTCAATGTCTTCAACTGCCTCTCCAGGAAGTAATGGATAAGGGCGCAGCAATACGACACATTGGTTCCGATCATTGCAATGCCCCTTAGCCTGTTGTCTTTCAACATTTTCCAATCAGCTGCAGCTAGGACCTCGTCCATTCCTTTCAGCAAGCTCATCTTCGAGAAGTGGTTTGACCTCCCTCTGAAATACTTTTCCAGAGGAAGGGCTAGTGTCGGCTGCATAAATATCACACAATATGACATGGTTAACATCACCAAGACAAAAAGAAGGCCCTTAATCTGCCCGAGAAGTGATTACAGTTAATACCTTGTTGTTCGACGGCGTCGCGACTTTTTTTCCTTTCAATTTTCTCATTGTCTCCTTAATCTGTCATACATGTGCTCAGATAATACCCATTTCAACAATAATCCTTGTCAGTGTATACATATGTTCAGCCAGTCAAAATAATATTTCTACCAAAACATATAACATTACACAAATGACACAACTACACAAATCAAATCTATTTCATACCTGCATTTACCAAAATAATTATTAAACGGAGAAGTACCAAGTTTGTAAAAAGTAGTACTGTAGTAGCATTCATCAAAGACAGAACAAGTGCACCATTAGGCTGACATATTGTTCACAAAAGAATTTCAATAAGCTTGCATATCACAACATCAAATTCTTTAAAATAAGTTTTGAAGTTTAATGGGATAAAAATGGCCGTGCCTATGATTGTAAATATCTATCAATGGTAAGAACACATGGAAGTAAAAAAATCAAAAGCAAAAATATTTTCTATCAAATAATCATCCCCAAAAACTCAAGAGAAAGACATTTGACATCAAATAAACACACTGTAAATACTTAGATTAAGGGTTCTATGTGCCCATGCGAATATGTATGGTCAACAATAAGTTCTTCATTGAATACCTACTGCCATCAACAATGGTAAACCATGAGAGAAGTACTTTTCAACTTCATGTCATAGCTATAACATTGGTTAACAAAATAAAGTTCAAATATCTTGATTTGGAGATGCACTTGAAATTACCATTAATAGAAATTATAAGTACTCACCTCTGTTGAATCAGGTTACTTTTCCCATTTACAGCATCAACTTTTAATGGGTAGAAAACCATAGCTTGTCGTGGAAAAGGTAAATCCCAATTGTAAGAAAACTCAAGAATGGGCCAAAGGAAAGTCCTTGTGTCATTCACCAAAACAATGTAAACCATAAGGGTGAAAAATATGTCAGCACTACCTCGTCACTCATTTTCTTTTTGGTTTCAGCTCAACAGTAGACATTGATTAAGAAAAAAAGATTGGCGGGTAAATTGGCAAACACAACAACAGTACCTGGTCGATCACATAGTTCTAGGATTTGGGTTGAGGGTAGATCTCCGGATCCCGTCGGAGATTCTTCCGGCCGACGAGGAGAAGTCATTGGAAGAGTTGGAACTGGAATCGTTGGAACTGAAGCAAAGGAAAGACAAGGAGGAGGTCGGCAAGGAAGAGAGGACGACGTCGGTCAAGAAGCTCTTTACCGGATCTGGAAGGTCTTCACCAGCCGAGAAGCTCTTCACCGGAATCTTCATAGCCTTCTTTCGAGGGAGTCTAGAGCTGTTGCATTTCATTCTCGGAGAATAGGGCAAAGGGATTGAGATTTGAGGAACCGACCAGAGGAGGTTAAGGGTACCGGTTATTTTTGCCAAAAAATGGGTCAATTTGCTATTTTTACAAAATTGGGCCGGAGGTGTCATTTTTGGAAGCAACCCACTTTTTTGGTATATTGAGTACCATTTTCTCAAAAAAAAAAAAAAAGGTACTATGTGTTTGTAGCTATCCATACACACCCGAACATAGCCCACAACACAACACAACATAACCCACAACACAACTATATCTCCCACAAAAAAAATTTATCATATACAATTACCGTATGTATATATATTATATTAGGAATCTATATAATTAAAAAAGATTAAATAAATATTTTATTTTACCATTAACTCATGACGTCGGGGCTCGTGCTGCAGCTTTTATTTTTACTAGACTTAGTTTTGTTATCGCTAAAGGAGTGGGGGCCCAGATAGTATCACGGCTACCCACTAAGTTCTTTGCCGGTGAGGGTTCACTGCCCCTTCGTTGGGTGTGATGGTTGTCGGGATGGTAGTGGCAAGGGGCTCACCTCGGCCTACTTTATTAGACATCTACGTGATATTCATCTTAGTGGCGAAGCGTTGCTTGGCTTCAGATCGCTCATCGGGTCCAATCTTGATATCTTTTGCAAGTTTGAGGCGGTTCTTAAGCAGCTTGGGCTTTGGTTTTGTGGACATTGTTGTGTAACTCACACGGTGGCAAAGAATTGTTTTCATGACGGAGACTGTCGAAGCTCCCTTATCTCCGGACGCAACAATTGCCTTCTTTGTTCATGGATTGCCTCGTCCTAGTGTTGATATTGGTGGGCCTTCGATTGATATAGCCCTTTCGAATGACCAGTGTGGCTCCTTTGATGTTGCTTTGTTAGAAAAGGTGTTTAATGCTAAAGTTCACACGGTTAAGAGTATTCCTTGGAAGTGTAGATTGGCCTTTGCTAAAGTTTTCAAAGATGCCCTCGATAATGTTACATCTGATCCGACCAGCATGTCAGTGTGGGTGTGCCTCTTCATTATGCCACTTTGTATCCTTCATAGGTACAAACCCAAAACTTGTGCTGAAAATCGTTCAGGGCTGAAGAGAAGTTTACAGGTTGATAATATTTCAAAGGCTATCCGGGTGTGGAAGGAGCCTGGGGGTATTCATCGTCTAGTGTCCGATTTGTTATCCTCTAATTTTGATCTCTCTTCTGGTGATAATGAGAGGAGTCGCGAGGAGCAGTCCACTAAGCTATGCAAGAGAAAGGTCAGTGATGGTCATTTCTCTGCAGCCATTCGTATTCTCACGTCTTCGGGTGTTGCTCCTCAGACTGATGAAACCCTACAAGAGCTTGCTGACAAGCATCCGGTCTCTCTGGCGCCTTGTTTGCCACCTGAGCCTATTGACTGTGATGCCTTACATGTTTCCAGGAATTCGGTTTTAGATAGAATTAGAAGTTTCCCAAAGGGTACTTCATGTGGGAAAGATGGGCTCCGCGCCCAACATTTGTTGGATGCTCTTAGTGGTGCGGCAGTGGCCATTGCTGATGAGGTAGTTGACTCTATTACGAGTGTGGTTAACTTATTTCTTAGTGGTCAGTGTCCTGCCTCTTTGAGTGAATTTGTCGCGAGTGCTCCTCTCACGCCTCTTCTTAAGCCGGGTGGGGGGGTTCGTCCCATTGCTGTTGGTTCGATTTAGCGGCGCTTGGTGTCTAAAGTGGCTGCCTCTTCGGTTGGTAAAACTCTGGGGGCGTATTTGGAGGATATGCAATTTGGGGTGGGTGTTTCGAGAGGCGGAGAAGCAGTGTTGCATGCGGTCAACAGATTAGTAGAAGTTCAAGGGTCTGATAATAGCATGTCTATGCTTCTAGTTGATTTCAAAAATGCATTTAATCTCGTTGATCGTAGTGCCATGATTAAGGAGGTTCGTCGTATGTGCCCTTTCATATCTTATTGGGTCGAGTTTTGCTATGCACGTCCCGCTCGCTTATATTATGGGGATCATGTTCTATATTCGTGTCAGGGAGTTCAGCAAGGTGACCCTCTTGGACCTCTTCTGTTCTCGCTTACACTGCACCCGTTGATTCGTAAGGTTAAAGATAGTTGCGAGCTGAAGCTTAATGCTTGGTACCTCGATGATGGGACTCTGATTGGAGACACTTTGATGGTTAGCAAGGCACTTGCTATTGTCCAGAAAGATGGTCCTGCCCTAGGACTTCACCTCAATGTTGATAAAACGGAACTTTTCAGGCCGAGTGAGGATCCACGTTGTAGGGAAGCCGGACTGTTCCCTAAGCATATTTCACGCCCGGTGGGCGGGGTTAAGCTCCCTGGTGGGGCGGTTAGCTTGGATCTTTCCTTCTGCAATGAGGTGATGATGAGGAGAGTTTTGAAAACTAATGCCCTGATGGAGGCCATTAAGAAGTTGGAGGATCCTCAATGTGAGTTATTGCTCCTGCGAGCCTGCTCAGGAGTCTCTCATCTTTACTTTGCTATGCGGACAACCCCACCCCCATGTTTTATAGATGCTCACCGTGTTTTTGATGATTCTTTGAGGTCTTCAGTGGAACAGATTGTTACCCTTGGAGGATCAGGTTTTGGCCCATTACAGTGGCGTCTGTCTACTATGCCCCTCGATTTTGGTGGTCTTGGGGTCTACACCGCTGCAGATACACTGCATTATGCTTTTCTCGCTTCGAGGATCCAGTCCCATGGTTTGCAGGACCGTATTTTGAGGAGTGCTGGAGTGATTGGTGATGGGACCTCTTACGAGTTAGCGGCCTCCAGTTGGGTTAGTGCTATCGATAAGGATGACTTAAACATGTGTGTATTACAGCCAGCCCCCCACCTGATGAAGAAAATGGCTAGCTGCTACTACAGAAACGTGGACAAGCATCTCAAGGTGGACTTTGCTCTTACTGGGAGGGAAGAAGCTCTTATTGCGAATCTGAAGCTCCCTATGGCTCAACATTGGCTGAAAGCTGCTCCTATTCCCGGTCTTGGCCAGGTTATGAATCCCATTACCTTTCGCTCAGTTATTAAATACCGTATGGGAATTGAATTGTTAAGTCCAGGATCCAAGTGTCCTGCTTGTGAGAAAGGCATTTTGGATGTGTGGGGTGATCACGCACTTGCTTGTGCTGCTGGTATTGGTGTTAAGCATCGACATAATGTGGTGCGTGATGCTTTGTTCGATGAGTGCTTGAAGTCCGGAATCTCTGTTCGCAAAGAGGCATCTACTAGAATGGTTGATGACAAGGGAGCGGAGCTTCGACCAGCTGATATCCTGTTCTACAACTGGTTCCAAGGCAAAGACACTTGTGTGGACATTACAGGAACTTCTGTCTTCAGTTCGGCTGGTCTTTCAAGTTTCATCCCGGGTAAAGCGGCTAGAGTGGCGGCTCATAATAAGAGGAAGAAGTACGAAGATGTCTGTAGGGCCAAAGGTTATCACTTTATGCCGTTTTCCTTTTCTACCATTGGTGACTTAGAGGATGATGCTACGGGGCTCCTTAAGCGGGTGTGTGGGGTCGCTAAGGGGGTACCTGGGTATAGTAGGGGGTTTTGTCACACTTTGACTAGGATCGCGTTTAGTATTCAAAAGGGATGCGGAGCCCAGCTTGTTAGCCGACTTCGATCTAATTTCATGTAAGATCTTTAATAATAGAGGTTGTTTTATAATAATAATAATAATAATAATAATAATAATAATAATAATAATAATAATAATAATAATAATAATAATAATAATAATAATAATAATAATAATAATAAACTCCTCTGCTAGGTCAAAGGCGATTGGGTGATCCGGGGTGCCTTCTCCGGCGATTGGTGATGGAATCTCCTCTTGCCCATCCAGGCGCCTAGTACTGCCGCTTCGGGAGTCTTCATCTTCAGACAGGGGTCCTCGGCACCTAGGTTTGATTCGTTCGGCGTCGTTGCAGGTTCAGTGTCCTTCTCCGGCCTTCTTCTTCTTAATTTCTTGCGTTTAATTTCAGTCTCGGTGTCCTCCTCCTTCTTCTATTCGATCGGTCTGGTTTTTGGCTCTTCGTTTTTATGTGGGAGTCGGAGTGGTGACTGGATTCGGTTGGCTTGTTTTGTGAGGATTGGTCGGGCTATGCGAGTCTTCGTCGTTTTGTCCGTGCGGATTATTGGTTGTTGATGCTGTTTGTTGTTCAATCTTTGTGTGGGTTGTTTGCTGGTTAGTCGGGTTGTGCGAGGCTTCTTCTAGCTGTTCGTTGTCCATATTGCTATTGTGTGTTGTTCTTTGTCCTTTTTCTAAGTGATGCATCTCCTTCGTAAGTGAAGCAACGGGCTGTTTTTAATTGGGGTTGTGGTTATTCTTAATTGGGGCCACTCCTTAATTAATTCTATTCTTTTTTTCTTTTCTTTTTTAAACGGAAAAAATTTGACCATAGGGCTATGCCCTATCATCCAAGAGCATCCTTGCGGATGAGACTACACAATAGAGAATCATCAGGCATCATAGATCCATGTGAAGCAGAACTGATACGTGACCAACGATCAGCCACTAGATTTGCTTCTCGGAAGACACGACGAATCTCAACAGAACCAAAGAAGCCCAGCGAGACTAGACTTTCCGAGACAATCATTTCAGAGTCTCCAGTAGGCTTCCCCAAACCTTAGACTTTTGATAATTGTTAAGTTGTCTCCTTCAATGATCAGTTTCGTAATGTTCACGTCCTTTGCAGCTAATAGACCTTTCCAAAGGCCGAGGCTTTCACATCCACATACTGATTTTATTGGTGAGGATCCCGATCCACAAAAAATAGGAGAACCTAGGTAATCACGAAGGATAAATCCAAAAGTGCCCTTACCATTCGGGGACAGAGATCCATCGAAATTCAGTTTGTAAGTGTCATTTGGCGGTGGTTCCCATTTGGTTCTTTTTCTTTTCGAAATCGTTCTTGGTTGGTCACCTTTTTTAGTTAAACTTTTATCTTGCGTACTCTCATCTGTTTGTGAGGTTTTCCAGATAAACTTTTGATCCTTTGCAAAAGATAAAATGCGCCTTATGTCTGGGTTTATATTATCAAATAGCGTTTTGTTTATGAAGTACCAAATTCCCCACCATACAAACGCAAGGTCCTCAAAACCTTTTTTCCCAATTATATTTTTGATATCCCATATTGTGTCATTCAAGTGTTCCCCTTTGTCGAAACAGCCATGACTCTTCATAAAAGCACCCGGGTCACTTGCAATTAGAGTTTCCTTAGTAATGTGACAATCCCATAAAAGATGGTTTAGATCCTCATAGCAGGAGTCACAGTGTGGACAATTAGTTGGAATACCAAGACGTCGTGAGGCTAACCTAATAGCAGTGGGTACCCCGTTCCTAAGGATTTTCCATAAGAAAGATTTTATTTTGGGCGGAACATTCAGCTCCCAAACCCAGCTTATATCCAAGCTTGTATGATTTTTGTGTTTATGTATCATATCAATTGCAGACTTTGTCGAAAACCAACCATTTTTGCTCCATTTCCAATATAATCTATCGACATGAATATTTTGTGGTATTGGTATTGTCTTGATTGCTTCTATTATATCATTAAGAAGTATGCTTTGTAATTTTTCATGTAATTTTTCTTGATCCCATGTTTTGTTATCTTTGAGGAAGTGTTTTATGTTGATCGTTTCATCAAATTGTTGTGTATTTAGGATTAGTGAGTTTAGAGGCGATGAGCCCATCCAAAGATCACACCAGAAATTAATGGCTGAACCATCCCCAATAGACCATTGCAGACCTTGTTTAAATAAAGGTACTAATTTTATTAACTGCGTCCATTGCCACGAGGTGCCCCCTTGCTTTCGATAATTTAGAATATTGTGAGGATATTTTTCTTTGATTAGGATAACCCATGGGCTAGTAGGTTCCGCTAGTATTTTCCGAAGCAGTTTCATCTGTAGTGCTTTGTTCATATCCTCCTAGCAGAGAAGACCTAGTCCTCCATTTTCCTTTGTTTTACAGACTTCAAACCAACTGATTAGGGGTTTGTGATTTGGGCCCTTGTTCCAAAGGAAATTCCGATTGATTCTATCTAGTTCTGTGTGGACAGATTTGAGTAGCATAAAGCACTCCATTATATGTAATGGTTTTGCTGAAAGCGTTGTTTTGATTAGAGTACATCGTCCAGCTTGCGAGAGACAGTTTGCCTTCCATTTGTGCAGCTGAGATTTGGTGTTTATAAGTAGGTCTTTGAATTCGTCTTTCGTCAGTCTTCCCTCGATGAGTGGACTCCCCAAATAGCTACCCAATTTGGGGGTGTGAGCTATTTCAAGGTCATTTCGAATAAGATTTTTTTGTGTGGTTAAAACATTTCTGGATGTTTGGAATTGAGACGTGTGTCTGTTCACACGTTGTCCTGACAATGCTGAATATTCTCGTAGTATTCGGTTAATTTGGTCACAACCTGTTTTGGTAGCCGAAGCAAAAATGACAATATCATCAACAAAAGCTAAGAATAAAATTTTTGTTCCACTGCGTGTTAGTTTGATTTCTAGATGGCTCTGGGGTTTTCCAGATTCATTATGAAGACCTCGGGCTAAGATTTTCGATATTATTAAGAATAGATATGGGGAGAGCGGGTCACCCTGGCGTAAGCCCCTCTTCGGAAAAAATATATCAGTGGGTTCATTATTCACTAACACCGAGTATGTGACCGTGGTTATACATTGTTTGATCCATTCCGTGAATTTGGGTGAGAAACCAAATTTGATCATAATGGAGAGTAAGAAGTCCCAGTCGACCATATCAAATGCTTTTTCCATGTCGAGCTTTACCGCCATCCAACCCGTGCTTCCTTTTTTCTTAGAGAAGGAGTGAAAAATCTCATTTGCAATTAAAATATTATCTTGTATTGATCTGCCAGCTGAGAATGCACTTTGCAGTGGGTTAGTTATTTTGGGTATAATTCTTTTAAGTCTTGATGCTAGTACTTTGGATATAACCTTGTATGTTATTGAACATAGACTTATGGGTCTGTAGTGGGATATTGTGGTAGGGTTGTCTATCTTCGGTATTAATGCAATAAATGTGTGGTTTGTTTGTTTTAGGATTCATCCATTAAGAAAAAAGATCTTGACCGCCTTGATTATAAAGGGTTCAACTATATGCCAGTATTTTTTGAAAAATCCAGCCGGAAAACCATTAGGTCCTTGGGATTTATCGTTAGCAAGGCTGAATACCGCATTTTTGATTTCAGAGTTTGTGACTTGCCGTGTAAGCCAATTATTATCTTCATTTAAGATTTCATTTCCTACATAACTGAGTAAATTGCTTGGTACCTGTTGTCTAGTTTGGTGTGAATATCTTTGGCTGAAGTCTTGTTTGATTAATTTCCTTATGTCTTCTTCACTACTAAGTGTAACACCAGCCATGTTTTGAAGTTGTTTTATTATGTTTATGATTCGTCTTCTAGTAGCGATTCTGTGAAAATACTTTGTGTTTGCGTCGATTGATTTGACATGTATTCGTTTGGCCCTTTGCCCCTAGTATTTTTGTTGGTAGGTTAAGAGTGAAGCGTGCTTTGATGTGAGCCTTTTGATTTTGTTATCTAGATCATGGTTATAAGCATTGCAAAGAGTCTTTTGCAATTCTAGTAGTTCTGCTTCTACTTGTTTTATTTGGCGGCACACGTTCCCAAAGGTTACTTTACTCCATATCTTGCTTTTTCTTTTGACTTCCTGCAATTTCTTTGTTAACTTGAACAATTGCGAGCCGGGAGAATCTAGCCTCCAAGCAGAGCGCACAATTGTTTCATAGTTCGGTCTTGTTGTCCATGCCATTTCAAATTTACATGGTTGCAATTTCGGTTTTCGGTTATCCATGATGTCCAAGGTGATTTGCGCATGATCAGATTTCAAAAAAGCGTGATTTTTGGTGCAAAGGTTAGAGAATTCTTTTAGAGGATAGAGTGGCTGATAACCGCGCGGTCCAATTTTTCGAAAATGTTGTCATTACCATGTTCACGTTTTCTGCAAGTGAAGTTATTCCCACAAGTTGGGGAATCTACTAGGTTATAAGTACTAATTATATCTTGAAGTCATGTAAATTTGTTTGCAGATGGAGATTGTCCACCCATCTTATCTTTTGGTTCTAACATTTTATTTAGGTCTCCCAAAACTATAAGAGAATCCTTTGCATTGCGAATATAATCTGACAGGGAAGCCCAGAAAGTATTTTTTTCATTTGCATGAGGCGTCGCGTAGACAAATAAGATTTCAATCATAATATTAAGTATCGCGTTGGTATAATCTGCTTGGATGATACGGTCAGTGGAGTTTCTTATGGTAAAAGTTTCGTTTTGGAATTGTGATTCTTTCCAAAGGAGGCACAGACCTCCCGACAGACCATTTGATGGACAGAAATACATCCTGTCGAAACCTGGTTTTCTCCAGCATTTTTCCGGAGGTGGGTTTGTTAATTTTGTTTCCGCTAACATTAAGACTTTGATGTGTTCCGATTTAGTAGTAGATTCAATATGAGTCCAAACATTCTTTCTACTTAGGCCTCTAACATTCCAGAAACTAAATTTCATTATAACCAATTTGGGGAGATTTGGTACCTTGAAGAGTTAGGACCATACTTAGAGCAGTGATGTTCAACCAATTGGTTTGTATTAGGTTGGGTTTAGGGTCAGTGTTGTAAATGGTTCATAGTTCCATTGTTACATGCACGGAGGTGTAGTGCAGTATGGTAAGTGAAGATCCGAGTTGAATTGGGTTAGGTTCTGGGTTATAGTTTGGCAAAATATGAGACTTAGGACCGAGACCTGTGAAAATAGAGCAATCAGCAATCAAGATAAGGTCCAAAACATGTGTTCGGATCGAGCAAGACTCACCAGAGTCACTAAATAAAGAATTGAACATAGAGGAAAACCCTTAGCTGTTACTCTATAGTACATCTTAAGAAGTGTATAGTGTCCCTGGTTTATAAAACAAGTTAATAATTGTTTAAGTGGAAGAAAGGATTCAAGCCAAGGAGCCAAATAATGCAATTTATGTAACTTATAGTGTCTTTGTTTGACAATGTAACATTTTGGTTCACTGGGCAAAGGAACAAACTCAACCCAATGGAAATCAGTACTAAAGTAACTGTAGATGAGGCTATCCTTTAGTTGCAGACGGGTGATCTGAGGGTTGTTAATCCATGTAAGCTTATTAGCATATTTTGTTTGAGCTAAAGTCCAAGTAAAGAGGTAATGAATAATCAAATTCCAGATTGTGATAGTCTTATAAATAGGTTTCTGTTTTGAGTTTATAGGCTGTCATAGAAAGCATTTAGTTCTCAGTAAAATGTGCATCTCAAAATTTCTTATCGTTGCAAATTTCTGGTTCCTTGTTGTTAGATAAAAATAGATTAAGACTTTAAAATGCATAGGTCGATGTGAAACACATGTATTCTGCTTGTTTAAGTGGTTACAGATACAGAAGGTTGTAGAGGATTTCTTAGAACCACAAGTCAGTAATGGATTATAGATGCAGATTAGGGGTATCATCATGTTTGAGAGAACATGAGCTTTATTTATGGTATTTGTTGTTGCACACCAGAAACTGGGCATGCAATTATGGTTGAGAGGGATAAACAACACTAGATCAAAAACCAAAATGAAGAGAATCTTGTAAGTTAGTAAGATAAGGGTGAGATTACTTACCAATGGTGTCTCGAGTGCTAAGAACATCAGCACCCAGAAAGCAGAAGCAGCAGTACTGCGTGTGGAGTTCAGGGCGATCCTTCTAAAAATGAGCAAAAATTTGCTAATGAAAGGATCCAGTCAACAACCCTGCCAATCAGATTGAGTGTCCGGATGCTCAAGGGGGGGAGCCCCTCGAGCATGGTTAGTGTGATCATGGTGAGATTTATAATTTAAGTAGGTACACATAATTAGTAGAATAAAATTACAGCAACAGAACTCAGTATGTAATAAATATGTTTGTAAATTATTTTTGGTTTGATGAGTTTTGAGATAGGTGACATTCACCAGGCTAGAAGCAAATAGGAATGTCAAAAGACACAATTTGAGAAGATTACATTAATAAAAGTAACACTGGATAGGCATTGAAGGCCATATATTATACTGAGTACATGATGGATCAGTGGCAAAATACAAGCAGTACCCAAAGCCACTAATAAACCATAGATGATCGGTAGGATAATATTTGTAGTCTAACATGCTCAGTTTTTGCCAAGAATTGAAGTTAAAGTAGCTTGAAAAAGGTGATGTGGATGGATCAATAAGTAACCTGTTATTGAAATTTATTGTATCATCTATGTTAAATTTACAAATGGTTTGTCGGGAGGGTATCCCAAAGGTTTGGTGGGAGGTTATCCCGAAGAGTTTGTGGGAGGTTGTCCCGAAGAGTTTGTGGGAGGTTGTCCCGAAGAGTTTGTGGGAGGTTGTCCCGGTTGTTGTCTTCCTCTTAGCGGTAGGCTTAAGAGGTTGATTTCCATAGTCAAAACACTGTAATAATACTTTTTTGTTTCCATTCTCCCCAAAGGTGAATCTAAGGGTGCAAATCAGATGCAAAGATTCAAAGGTGCAATTGTCGTAGACCCAGACAAAGAACCAGTCTAGGCCATTCAATAAGAGAAAAAACATATCAAAGAGAGAAAGAATCCACCTGGGCCAACTATCCAGATGGGAAAGATGAAGCGAGTAGCAAGAGAGCCGAACGCACAGGGCAACCACCCGCTGCGCAGAGCACTCCACGTCCCTAGCACCGCGATGCCCAGCCTGGACCTTCAAGATGGCCCGTCGGAACCCTTCAAACCTCCATCGCATAGTCGCGTACATTGAAGAGACGCCGAAACCAGGCCGCATGAACCGACCCTTACACCAAACATAACGTCGATTCCTGAAAGATCGAGCGTGTGAAGATGTAGATCTTCCGATTGAACTGAGGTCGCCATCAATCATGAAGAAATCATGTAGATTGAGAGGATCAAGGTTGGATTTGTAGATGCAGAGACGAGGAATCGGGCTGCAATTCTCTTCTTTCCGCTTTTTGTGTAGACTTTGAACTCCATTTTTTGCTGAGGTTTCAATTGAATCTATTCTCTCGTTGAAGAAGACTGTGATTATCGAGTAAGTTAGAGAGAGTAGGGGCCTGATTTGGCAGATTTGTATGGGATTTGAAGAAGATTCATTGAGATTGAATCTAGGTTTTTTTAGCGGAGTAAAGTTTTAGGGGCGTGTGGGGCGTGTTGTTTTTGTGGGTTGAGGGTTTTCATGGTACCATGTCCTGTTGGAGGCTTCCTTTGAGCTTAATTAATTAATTCTATTCGGTTGTTATGCGTTGAAGCCACTTGTGTTGTGAAAGAAACATATTTTTTTCGTTTTTCGTCCGGTTATGCCTGACCTTGTTCGGTACCATTTACCTTTTGTGGGTCTTTGTGGATGCCTTGACGGTGGTGGTGGTAGGGATCTCCTTATAACCTCCATGCTTAGACACCTTCGTGATCGACAATCCAGTGGGGATGCTCAGGTACTTACTCGTCAAACTTTTTATGATAGCTTGACTGCTTATTCTGAGGCTGAGATAACTTTCAAGCGTATGGGGGGTTTTGTTATGTGGGGTATGCCTTAAAATTCACACCTTTCGTGCTCGGTGTCTGCATAGTCAGGATGATTATGTGGCACCTCCAAATTGTTGTGATGGCCTTGTTCGGTTTATTATTTACGATATTCCCATACCTCTAGCTCCATCTCCGTCAGTTCCGTTGTCTGATGTTGGAGTTGTGCCTGCTGGTTTGTCTATTTCTTCGCTTGACCGTTTGTTCTCTATGGGGTTACGCACCGTGAAATCCATCCCTTCTAAGTGTCGCCTAGGTTTTTAAAAGCGGCATTAGATGGTGTGGCTGACTCTCCTGGAGACCACTCCTGCTGAATTCGCTTGCTTGTGATGCCTCTTTGTATACTTAAGACATTTTCCCCACGAAGTAATCTTGAGTGTAGGACTGCGGTCAAGCGCCAGCGTCAAGAGGAGAGTATTGCTAGTGCTATTCGTACTTGGAGTATGCCTGGTGGCAGTTTGCAGCTTGTACAGGAGACCTTAGCTGAGGTCCCTTCTTCTTTTAGTGTGGAGGAGGACCTTGATTTGAGTGAGATTAACCTCCGGCAATGTCGGAGGAAGATTTGTGATGATCATTACACTACCGCTGTTCGGGTGCTTTCTTCATCAAGTATTGCTCCTTATTTTGATGCCGCTCTTGCGGCTATGTGGGATAAGCACCCCACTACCCCGTCTCCCAACTTCCTGCCTTTGCCCGTGGATCACCATCCTCTTCTTGCCTCTTTGGCCGGTGTTTTGGATATGATTCGGAGTTTCCCGCGTGTCACGTCATCTGGGAGGGATGGGTTCCGGGCTCAGCATCTTTTGGATTGTTTGGGTGGAGCTGTTGTTGCTATTTCGGATGATTTGATCATCTCTATTACTCGAGTGGTCAATCTTTTTCTTGAGGGTCGTTGCCCGCAGGCTTTGGGTGAGTATATTGCTAGTGCTCCTCTCACGCCTCTTGTTAAACCGGATGGTGGTATACGTTCTATTGTTGTTGGCACCGTTTGGAGGCGTCTTGTCTTTAATGTCGGCGCTTGTTTGGCTGGTCCTTCTTTGTCTGGTTATTTTGCAGGCCTCCAGTTTGGGGTCGGGGTATCTGGTGGGGGGGGGGGGGGGGGGCTATTCTGCATGCTTTGAATCGGTTTGTTGAGGCTCATGATGGTGAGGAGGGTCTTTCCATGTTGATGGTCGACTTCCAGAATGCTATCAACCTAGTTGATCGTGTGACCATGTTACATGACGTCCGTCGTCGCTGCCCGGTTTTATCTCGATGGGTAGAGTTTTGTTACTCTAGCCCTACACGACTGTATTATGGGGAGCATAGCTTATGGTCTTGTCGAGGGGTTCAGCAAGGATATCCTCTAGGTCCTCTGCTTCTGCCTTAGTGTTGCATCTTTTGGTGTGGTATTGTGAGCATAATTCGCCATGTTGTATAATTACTTTTATATCGCTTTCTGCATACATTTCATACATTTGGGTTAGAATAATACAGAATCTGTGTAGTTTACACTTATTTGCAATATATGGAGGTCTACACAAGTTTTTGTTATATTTCGCAGAAATTGGACGCATTTTAGAGCTTAAAGGAAAGTCATGGAGAAGCTAAGAATGGTGCAGCTGGAGAAAAGGCCATTTTTCGGTATTCATCATTCTGAGTCAAGTTCTGATGTCTGCATAAGAGTTGTAGCCCTCGGAAAGAGCTTTCCAACGCATGGTCATATGCATCAATCCGACGAACGAGGACTCGGGAAAGTGCGTTTCAAGAACATAGCAGAAAGCTGAGAGACTTAGTCGATATCGAGTTGTTTTACTCGATATCGAGTAACCCAGATCGAGTAAAGACCCCAGAAATCGACAAGAGAAGCTGGCAGCTGGAGCAGGTTAGTCGATATCGACAAGCATTAGTCGATATCGAGGAACAGCTGGTCGATATCGAGGAGAAACAAGTCGACGTCGAGAAATCTGCAACACCTCCAACATCTGTTCTGGCTCCGAACCAGAAAAAGAAGCTGCCCTTTCCAACAAAATCTCCAAAGGACCCAGCAGAGAAGAAATTTCAGCGCTTCATCAAGATGCTTCAGAAGCTCAATGTCACCATTCCCTTCACAGAAGCTCTCAATGAAATGTCATCCTACGTCAAGTTCCTCAAGGAGATTCTAAGCAAGAAGAGATCAATGGCTGAGATTACAGAGGAGTGCAGCCATATGGACATACTTGAGAAGAGGCCGGATCCAGGTAAGTTTACTATAACTATTGGATTTGGTCAATATAAATTCAATGCTTTATATGATCTTGGAGCTGGTGTGAGTATAATGCCTATAACGATATGGCCCAAGATTAAGATAGGTGCCCTAGAGCCTGTGGATGCTAAGCTTTATATGGCCAACAACACAGTGGTCATTCCAACGGGCATGGTGGACAATGTGCCAGTGCAAGTAGGTAAGTTCTTTGTCCCTGCTGATTTTCTAGTTATTGATATGGCGGAGGACCCTGCTTGTCCAATTATTCTAGGAAGACCCTTCTTGGCGACGGTGGATGCCAACATAAGCGTAAGGAATGGAGTACTCACTTTCAACACCAGCGATGAGGTAATTGAGTATTCTTTTAATAAAACTGAGAGGCATACAGGTCCAATGGAAGAGGTAAAATCTATCTCAGCTGGTTACATTACTTGTGGGGAGCCTAAGGTAAGAAATATGACTCCCGAAGAGCTGGAAAAGAGGGATATGGAGGCCCAGGTGGAGAAGATCATGGCCATCCTGAACGAAGAAACAGAGAATCCACTCGACGCAGACCAAGGTACGTCGATTTGGACTAACTATTTTTCGGATGCCTTGACAGGATGCAAGTATTACTAGTACAAAAGAGTAATCTTACGGGGGCAAATTCTCAGGGGTTTCTAATAACTCCTGAGAGAGAAAAACTCGCACGTGGGTTTTTTAAAAAAACTCATGTTAAATGATTTATTAGTATTTTTTAAAAAAAAGAGGAATTTTTTATCGGGGTTTCTAATTTAACTCCTGAAAGCCACCTCTTTCTTTCAGCAGTTGTTAGAGAAGACACCCGAAAAATGTTAAAATAAATTTTCAGGAGCCCCGATTAATAGCACACCATTGCTCCATACCCTAACCCTCAATCTCGATCAATCCGAGTCCATAACCCTCTCGATCAATCACTCACTTGCAGATGAAGGCCGGCGAAAACTTTCCCCATTTTGTAGAGAATGCCGGCGAAGTCCAACAGACGGTGGAAGAAGAAAGAACGAGCTCGGATATGGTGGAGTTGGACTCGGCGTGAAAAACTCAGCTTAATGGCTTCCTCGACACCGGGATATACAGATTGGGTTGTTCAAATGCGGTGTTCATTGACCCGGTGCGGATCCTAAACAGGAATTATACTCGATTTAGGGTTGCCCCTTCATCCTACTACTCGCGCCTTTTCGATTCCTAAATCGCCGACGCCTAGGATGAAGAAAGCCCTAGGGTTCCCGAAAACTCCAGAAAACGAAAGCGGAAGAAGCCTAAAGCTCGCGCTCTCAATGAGAAGGAGCAAATTGCAGACCAACGTCATCAGGTGCCTTAACGTATTAGTTTGTCACTTTGTTATTGTTTGTTGATTTCTCTGAATTGCTAAAAAAAAATTTGATTTGTAGGACTCGAGACATCTGTTGCTGGAGGCGCACAGATCTTTGCTTGGGGCTATTGAGCTTTTGAAGTTGATTTATGGGCTTAGAAGTAACGATGTCAATGATTGTCAGTGCAGAGATTTGAAATAGAGTCGCCATGAGCCCTCATTTGTGGAGCTTTTATTCCTTCTTTTGGTTTATATGCTGTTTTAATTTCTCTCATTTTAAATTCAACTTCATTCTTGTAACAGGCTGCAGAATATCTCTTCAATAAGTGCTGATATTTTCTGTTGGGGGAGTTTAGGTATCTTTAAATACCTTAAAATATATTTGAATCATTGGGGGAGTTGCTTGGAGATCTAATTTGTTAATCCTTTTGTGTAGGTTCTGCAAAGGTCGTATTACATTTCGCCATTAGAAAACAAATGGGCCAGATCCTTATATATGCTTATGCTTAGCAAGTGAATCAAGCTCGGATTTTACTTTGAAAATTACTATCATAGTCCTCAGTAGGTTGCGTTTTGAGATATCTTCGGCTTTTTTTTTTCAATGTTTTTTTATGAGGGAAGCAGATATGAATAAAGATCAGGAGTAGAGCGATTAAGGATGGAGAATAATTTCGAGGATAATCAGGGAATGAATTCAAGGATACCAATTCAGATGATGATGAAGGTGAGCGAGTCGGATCCCTGGTCCCCCTTTTCAGTCCTTTTATGGCCACTTCAAGCTCTTTGCTGCAGATAATCTGTAAGAGTATCTTACTGGTAAACTTCAATCAAGATATCGATCATATTCTCCTTTTTAATTTTTTTATGTGATTGATTGATGAAATTAGGAGATTGTTGAAATTTCTCGGGTTGACATTACCAATTGTTGGAAGATAGGTTTCAATTTCCGTGGTGCTATTTACTGGAATTTCATGTTAGTCTCTAGTTTATGGTATTAAGATCGAATTTACTCTATTGGTTGTCCATTGGTTTGATTTAGACTTGGTTGCGGAATTTTGAACAGAAGATCTTGAATTGAGGATTTGACAAACTGGTTCGGTTTTATTTTAGATCAATTAGAGACTAAGATCATGACCAATATCTCCGAATGGCCCTATGAACTTAGAGTATGTTCAATGGTTCCTTAAGGCTTTTGGAGAATAACAAACCAAGGCTCAAGTCAACTTTGATTTATTAGTTTGTCTTACGAAACACATCATCATCTACTTTATTCAAGACATGAATCTTTTCTCGGTTATTTGGTTTCACTTTCTCGGTTGTTCGGTCTGATTCAAACCTTGATGAGAGTTATTGAGTTGCTCTAATGATTTCATTCTCTGTTCTGCTTCAAATTGTGTAAAATATAATATTGTATTTCTGATCTTCCTCTTAAAAAACACTTGAGAATTTACTGATTTCTCTTTTCCTTGATGAATGTTGAAGGTTCGATAATATAAAACAATGTAATATAGAAATACTCTAGAAGGGGGGTTGAATAGAGTATGCCCGTTTTTCGCAGAAAGTCTCAAGACTTTTGGAGCTCGTATAAAACCCTTCGAGATTAAACCTGAATCACAAAGTTAGACAATCGAACCAAGTGCGGAAATAAGGTAAAGCAATAGATAAAGGACACGAGTAATTATTTACGAGGTTCAGCACGAACTTGGCCTACGTCCCCGCCTAGGGTTCTTCCACAACCCTAGGATTCAAAAGGCTTTATTGATTCGCTTAGCTTAGGATCCTAATAGCTCACCGAGAAGCCTCTCTCCTATACAATTGCAATCTAGTCAACTCACGTTCCCTTGGAGTCCTAGACCAATCTAGAAGAGCCCCACCTCTCTCAGCTATCTAGTACAATCCTCTTACTCTCACAAATCAATAGCCTAGTGCAACTTCCCGAGTTACAAACTCTCGAGTAACACTATAAATGAATATATCCTATAAGCTCACAGTGACTCTCAAAGGCTTTGAAATAAACAACAAACTCTTGAGCGCTAGCAGACAGACACTTTGGAAGACAGATCTTGCTTGAATGAATGAAAGCTCGTGTAGCACTTTTTTACTGTCTTCATCTTCCTTATCTATTTAATGAGACAAATCGGCGCCGAGAATCTTCTCCAACGGCTATTCCTGATCATGGCTATCTTCAAGATCTTCTAAACTTGGAAACAAATGAAGCCATAATCTTTCAGATTTAAACCTTTTCAGCACTTGTCGTAAGGAAGGAAATAATTCGAAAAACTTCCTGAAAGATTAGTCAAGCATATATATATAATATAAAGGAAGTATATAATAAGATTAAATAATATTCGGACTTATAAAACAGGTTTTGGATTTCATCAACTGTTAATGTTCCAAGACCTTTGACACAAACATCATGTCAAGGCCTTTGAAACATTTATTCTGATTTTCATCAAGGGAGGGAGTTATCAAATGTTTATGAACTTGTAGATAAGACTCCAACTAGGCAGCAATGCTGACCCAAAGCCATCGATGGAATTTGAAAAATTGTGTCCTGCAGCTTCTTCCCTGTCTAAAGATAGTTTTCATCCCGTGGAATGCATGAAAAAGTCCCCCTTTTTTTGTTTATCAGCACAACACTCTTGTTGTTTGGTTGTTCAGTCATCTGTGTATAACGAAGACCTCGTTTTCCGGAGGTCAATGGAAGATGTTCCTTCACCCCGCTCACTTAGTTGTTTGAGGCAGAGAGATCTTACACGAGTATCCATTTGGCAACTAGTGGTTTTTTTTCCCTCTGCTGGTGCCTTGATGATTTCCTCACAAGGTATATTTTTCTTCCTGCAGTGAGCTATTTGTCATATTTTGGAGATGGTATTGTATCAGTCTCTAGTTTTATCTATGATTTGACACAATTTTCCTCTAATTCTATTATCTTTGTATATATTGTAATGTCCTTGTGTTTGCTGGAAGATTATCATTTGTATTTTAAACAGGTATGGATGTATTGATTACTTAGTACAAGAAGAATGTAAAACGGGGGGGGGGGGGGATACCGGTAGAAAGCCCCCTATTTTTTAAAAAAATCTCTCCATCTCTCGGGGGTTTTTAAAAACAACTCCTGAGAGAGTTAGAACTAGGATGGCTTTTTAGAAAATGCTTTCTCTCGGGAGTTTTTTAGAAACTCCTGACCGAAAAATTATCTATCGGGTGTTTTTATAAAACTTGCGATAAATATCTCTCAGCGAAGGGAATAACAGGAGTTACAAAACTCCCGTATGCTTTGTAAAAAAAACCCTGATAAACATCTAATCTGTACTAGTGTATGGGGTCGAAATCAACCAGAATTCCTCGATATTGAGGAATTTGGTCGATATCGACCAAACTCAAAACCCTCCACCAGCAGCAGAGTCGTTGAGCAGCCAACCTGAAGCACAACACTCCTCGATATCGAGTAAGCTACTCGATATCGACCAAAACCCCACTGCCTCGACTTCGCATTCCTCGACCAGCAACCCACTGGCAGCTGACGACTACTCGATATCGACTACTTTAGTCGATATCGAAAAAGAACCACCTTCCCCGACTCCAGCATCCTCGAGCAGCAGGCCACCAGAAGCTGAAAACAACTCGATGTCGAGTACTGTTACTCGAGATCGACCAAACACAGTGGTTCCCGAATCCATTTCTGGGAAGGTAAGCCAAGGTATGGATCTTTCTTCTCCTATTTCAATTAAAGATATATCTATACATGGGAGAGGTTTGCCTTGGTATGTGCGCTTATGTAGGATTTCCAATGATGAGCCCAAAGAGTATGAAGTTGGAGACAAGCTCTATGTTTCCAAATCTAAAGATCATTGGTTTCCTAACAAATTCAACAAGAAGAGGATGGGGCCCTTCGTGGTGAACAAGATCCATTTTGGAGGATTGCAGCTGATGGACAAGAATGGAGTCCTATTTGAAGCCCAAGCTACATGGGCCCTGCAGATGCCACCTTGAGCTTAATGGAGAAGGCGGCCTAGCGACTATAAAATCTAGAGCTTGTAAATAGACATTTATTTTTGGGCTTTTGGACATTGTTGCTTTTTGTTTTTGGTTTTGAACTTTTAGTTTTTCTATTGTGGGTATATGTCTTCTACATTTTTTCAGGTTCATGGGATAGAAGCAAGCTAAATTCGGACTAGGCCCAGCAGTATTTTCACTTGATATTTTGAAGCCCTGCACACTTGTCTAGTGAGTTTCTTTCTTTACCCTTATTTTTATACAGTGAGGACACTGTAATGTTTAAGTATGGGGTGGGGGAAGGGCTTACTTTGTGCATATTTGCCATATTTGACATTATTTGTGCATTATTTCTTGAATTGCTTATACATGGCTATTTTGGAATTCGTTATTAATTTATGTGCTTATATGCATGTTTTCCAAAATTTTGAAAAAATGACCCCCATTGAAAATTTTGATTAGTGTCATGGAAGCTTAATTGAACTCGACGATGTAAAATTGGATTCATTAGAGATGTAGCATGAAATTGCCTAGTAAAGGGAAGTCACAATGAAGTGCATATTTTCTTGAAAACCATGAAAAGAGGTAAAAATTGATATTGTTGTTGACATGTTGCATGATAAAAGGATGGAGGACTTTATATTTCCATATATGCTCATATGTTTATATTTTATAGCCTTACCTATGCTTATGCATCACAAAAGCCATAATATACCTTATTTCATATATTGCTCCACATGAACTAAATATTCCCCATTCTTTACATTATTTCCATCCGGGGATTATGTTGAGAATGATGTTACATTATGGAGATTATCATATGGTTATTGTATTGTGCTTATCATTATTGGAGTTTGGTAGGAAATTGTTTGAAATATATGGAAAATTTAATGAGTGAAAGAAAATCCGATCACCTCAAGAGATAAAGGTAGATCGACCCTGTCTGCGTTGAGATAACAGTTCCGCAGGATGGGACACCAATGTGAGGAGTTCGAAGCACTAAGTATCTGGGGCCATTCATGACACCCATGTTTGTGACTCGCGAGAAGACAGTGCTGAGGTTAGAGAGGTAAAAACATTATTATTGAAAAAAAGCATTATGAAAGGTGATGATTCAAGGAATGAGGTATGAAAATTGGAAAGTACTCCATTTTCCCGGATCATTAGCACCACATTGCCAAAAATTGCCCACCTTTAGCCTTTTACCAATCTACTTCTTATTTGAGCTTAAATTAAAGTCCTCTTAATTATTAATGCTTTGTCACTTATGAATGTTTTGCATAAACCTCCTTTTGTGAGTAGATGTTGCTTTTTAAAATTTGCACATGCAGGGATTTGTGACACTAGTACCTTTTCGAGGATGGTAATTAATTGCAGGGACATATGAGAATGAATTTAATATGTTGAGAGTTTTGATTTCTTCCCCTGAATGACAATTAAAAGTATTGCTTGAGTACAAGCAAGCTTAAGTATGGGGTGTTTGTTGTGAGCATAATTCGCCATGTTTTATAGTTACTTTTATATCGTTTTCTGCATACATTTCATACATTTGGGTTAGAATAATACAGAATCTGTTTAGTTTACACTTATTTGCAATATATGGAGGTCTACACAAGTTTTTGTTATATTTCGCAGAAATCGGACGCATTTTAGAGCTTAAAGGAAAGTCATGGAGAAGCTAAGAATGGTGAAGCTAGAGAAAAGGATATTTTTAGGTATTCATCATTCTGAGTCAAGTTCTGATGTCTTTATAAGAGTTGTAGCCCTCGGAAAGAGCTTTCCAACGCATGGTCATATGCGTCAATCCGACGAACGAGGACTCGGGAAAGTGCGTTTCAAGAAAAGAGCAGAAAGCCGAGAGACTTAGTCGATATCGAGTTGTTTTACTCGATATCGAGTGACCCAAATCGAGTAAAGACCCCAGAAATCGACAAGAGAAGCTGGGAGCTGGAGCAGGTTAGTCAATATCAACAAGAATTAGTCGATATCAAGCGAAGACTTGGTCGATTTCCATGTCCAGAACCGAGATCGACGAAGCTGAGCACTGGGGAGCCGAGCAGAAGTTAGTCGATATCGAGTAACTTTACTCGATATCGAGGACAACCCAAGTCGACATGTGTTTTGTTGGCCGACATGGAGTTGCTGAGCACAAGACGAAGAAAATTCTAGTCGATATCGAGGACTCCTACTCGATATCGAGGACGTCTCAGTGGCGGATTCCGAGCTATCCGAATATCTTGTTAAGTTTCTATTCCGAAGCCGATGGTGATATTTTCGAGACCAAATTCTATCCACATCTATCAAGAGCTATCAAGTTCAAGGAAGATTTATCCACATTAGATATTTTCCTTATTTAATTATTAGATTTATTTCTTTTATTTACCATTTATTTATCTTTAAGTAAGTAGATATTTAGATATAGATATAGATAGACTTTCTTGCCTTGATTAGCAAGGATTGGAAGCCTATAAATATAGCCTTAGGGGCTGAGTTTTATTCATTCCATCACACATTCAATTTCAGAGACACTTAGTCACATAGAGAGAGAAGAGGTTGTAAGTTTGGTTTTAGTTTATTAATGCAAGTTAGTTCTTTTTCATCAAAGATGTCTGCTATTGCGATGAAGAGCGAGTAGTCCACCCACTTCTGGGGTCGGGGTGAGTCCGACGGTGGCTATGTAAGGTGATGCGGTAAAGGTACAATCTTTTTATGCAATTCGTCTTCTATCCCTATAAGCATGATTCTTTTGCGAGAGTTGAAGGTGATCCTTGTTTGTATTATTGAAGCGAAACTGATCTTAATGCAACTTGGGTTAATTATGTGAAAAGGGTTAGTAACAATTAGGGTTTATGCGAAAGCCTCTATATTCCTATTTGTTAATAACGAAAGTTATTTGATGAAAAGCATTATCGTTTATGCCTTTATATGTTACTTTGCATGGTTATCGTTGTGGTGTTGATACCCTGGCTTTGGAAGTCTTTAGTTTATTGAATTTATTTCATCAAAATCTGCGTTCTTTGTTCGGAAAGTTGCAATTACAGTTTCTGTTCTTTTTCGATACCGAGGAAGTTTTGTCGATATCGAGTACTGTTTACTCGATATCGAGGAGACTTTGCCGAGATCGAGTTTCTGTTGCTGAGTTTGCTTTCTTTTGTCGACTTACTGTAGTCGATATCATGGACTGTTGCTCGATATTGAGTAGCTTCTGTGTCTTTGCTTTAGTTTCTGCTTTTGTTTGTTATTTCTGTCTTTCTTTCTGTCTTTCTGTTTGCTTTTCTGTCTGTGAGATTTACAGCTACCTGAGATCCGCTGACACGCTTCCTCGTGGATCGATCCCGACTTCCCACTACTGCATAGGAAGGGAGTCTTGTAATTATTTGCTTGGGCACGAATCTGGTTTGATTTATATTTTTATATTTTGAACTTGATTTCCTCCTACAACATGTAGAAGATCAGATATTCCTTTGACCTGAGTCTGCAGGCTTGGTACTTAGATGATGGCACTATTGTTGGGGACACTTTAGTGGTGGGCAAGGTCTTAGATCTGATTATGGAGGATGGTCCCCGCTTTGGCCTTCATCTTAATGTGGATAAGACCGATGTTTTTTGGCCTACAGAAGACCCTAGGAGTTGCCTCCCTGGTGTTTTCCCCCTCTCTATTGCTCGGCCTTCACGCGGTGTCAAAGTTCTGGGTGGGCCTGTCAGCGTTTGCCATGTTTTCGGCAGCAACCTTGTGGCAAAGAGAGTGACTAGGACCATAGAGCTTATGGATTCTTTTGCGAAGATTGATGACCCTCAGTGTGAGTTGCTTCTGCTTCGGGCTTGTACAAGTATTTCTAAACTTTACTTTGCATTGCGTACTTGTTCTTCGCCTGTCTTTGGGTCGGCCCAACTTTCTTTTGATGTGTTACTCCGTTGTAGCTTGGAGCGTATTGTCACTGCGTCTGGGCCTGGGTTTTGGGATTGGCAGTGGCACCTCACCACCTTCCCTTTTCAGTTTGGTGGGCTCGTAGTGTATGCTGTTGGGGATGTCCTACATTATGCTTTTTTGGCGTCTCGTTTGCAGTCTGCTGAATTGCAGGCTAAGCTCCTACGTCCTTCTGGTATCACTGATGCTGGCCCTACTTTTGATTATGCTTGGTGTGCTTTTAATGAGGCCACAGGTTCTAATCTTCTACGCGATCCTAGTGAAATTGTTGCCCCTAAACTTATGAAGAAACTGGCAGATATATATTTTGCGAAGGTTGCTGCTACATCGGAATCTGTTTTCTCTTTTACTCCGCCACAAGTGGCATTATGGAAGTCTCAGCAGGGTGCTCACTCCTCCGATTGGTTGCGAGCAGTACCTATTTTTAGGCTAGGGCAACTTATGAATGGAAGGACCTATCGTAGTGTGCTTAGTTATCGACTGGGGGTTCCGTTGTTCACTGTGCTCAGGCCATGCCCAGCTTGTTCTCGGGTCTTTGAGGGTGATGTTTATGGCGATCATGTGGTGTCATGTGCTGGTACTGTGGGCATTAAACATCGACATAACCTCGTTCATGACACTTTATTGGATATCTGCTATAAAGCTGAGATTTCAGCTGGTAAGGAGATTGATATCGGTTTGGTTGATGGGCATGATAAGCCCCTTCGTCCGGCGGATTTGCTCCTTTATTCCTGGGATAGGGGCGGGATGTTTGTATTGGTCTGATGGGATCCTCCCCCTTGACTCAGTCTGCAGTGTCTGGCTTTGTGCCCGGTCGTGTTGTTGTTGATGCTGCTCGGCGTAAGTGTGTCATGTATCGTGAGTTGTGCTTGGCAGCTGGGTATGGTTTTCTACCATTATCCTTCTCTTCGTTGGTTGGGGGAGTTAGATACGGATTATGTAGCTTTGCTAAAGCGGATTTAGAAATTCTCGGTATCTCAGGATGCCGGGGCTCGTGCTGCCGCTTATAATTTTACTAGACTTAGTTTTGTTATCGCTAAGGGAGTGGGTGCCCAGATAGTATGCTACCCACTAATTTCTTGTAAATTGTTTTTATGCACTATTATAATAATAAATTGACACTACATAATAATAATAATATATCTCCCACAAAAAAATATCATATACAATTACCGTATGTATATAGATTATATTAAGAATCTATACATACATGAATCTATACATGGACATCGCATCTTGGATATATGAATCTGTACATATATATATATATATATATATATATATATATATATATATATATATATATATATATATATATATATATATATATATACACACACATGAACCTCTCTATCTATCTATATATTTTAGTTGATTGACATTGACAAAAATATAAGTATATAATATTTCATAGTCATACTTACCAAAAATATTAATAGATAAATATTTAGTGGTTGATAAGTGATATTTTAAATTAATAAAATAATATATTGTCGTAATTTGTAGAAAGTTATATAAGCCACCATCTATCTATCTATCTATCTATATATTTTAGTTGATTGACAAAAATATAAATATAAAATATTTCATAGTCATACTATTTTTTTTTAAATATAAATATGTAGTATTTAATCAGTGCTATTTTATTTATATCTAGATTTTTTTAAACAAATTATTTATATAAAAATAATTATTTAATAATAGTTATTTTATTTATATTTATATTATTTTGTGAGCCTAAAAATATTTATAAAAATATTATGTAGCCACAATCCATCTATGCATAACTATTTTAGTAAACTAACATAATAGAGACCTTCACACCGCCTCCCTCACCTCCCGACGACCTCTTGCTCCGTCACCACCGCGTCCCTCTTCCTCTTCTTTTCTGTTCACCATTTTCCTCTCGATCGACGAAGGATCCCGCCCCTGATTGCATTGCAGATCCGAGGACGAAGGATCCCGCTTCCGGCAGATCCATCGGCGCTGGTGGTGCAGTGGTGGCCACAGATCCACCACAGATCCGCTGACTCTGTCCTCCTCTCATCCACCACAGATCCGCCGCCCTCCCTCATCCGACTCTGTCCTCCTCTCTTCCACCACAGATACGCCGTTTCCGATCTGAGCGCCGTCGGCAGTGGATCTGAGCGCCGTTTTCTTTCTTCTACATCTACCTACGTCGTCGGTAGTGGAGCGTCAGTAGTGATGGCGGTGGCGGTCTCTCGCCCTTTCTCGAAGCCTCCACTCCAGATCTCAGATCTGAAAATCGCGCCTCTACTCTCAGATCTAGATCCACTCCAGATCTGGATCCATATCAGTCGGGCCTCTATCGCGCTCCTCGGCCGCCGCTTGTTGCGGCCTTGTTCAGATCTGGCTGAAATTGAGCCATAGCGAACCACCGCTTGTTGCTGAAACAACTCCGGCCTCCCCTGATCCTCCTGCAAATCGTCGATCTCGCCCTTAAGCTTTAAGGTGAGTTCTTTCAATCTGGCCACGTTTTCGATCTAGATGTCCAGGGATATCTCCATGGTGATTATCTATTGGAATGTTATTGCAGAAAAAAAGATCATGGAATGTTAACCGCTGACGTTCTCTCTCCCTTAGGCATCCGCTCTCTCGCTCGTCTCTCCACCGGGCTCTCTCCAGCCGACGCCTCTCTCTGTCTCTCCATCCTCGTCTCTCTCGAATTGAAGGTCTGGCACATATATGTTCTTAATTATTTCATTTTTGTGTTGTAAGATTCGATTTTGACATAGTGGAATGAGAGTTCAAGGCTTAATTTCTGTGTTCTAGGGATCTCGCTATCTCAGCTCTGGCTTTAGCATTCGGTATCCATCATTTTTTTTTCTTTACTGGCTTCAATGCCAATTATCTTTTGATGCTTCCAACTTCAGTTACAGTGGCAGGTATTCATGTTTGCCTACTTTGTTGTATCAATGGAGAACTTGGCATATAAGATACTCAGTTCTGCAATCATCACCTTGTGTACTCATCAAATAAATGTCTGATATGTTAATTTGCGGATTTCAATTCCCTTCACCACCACAACAGTGACAGCCATCTCCCTTCACCACCACATTTGATATGACATTCAAATCTGATTTAGTTGACAGATCAGATTCCCCTGGTTCAGAACATGGGTTGCGAAATGGAGATTAGAATTCGAGTCCTTAGCCAATATTCAAGTGATAACACTCGTGAATAAGTTTGACTGAGTTTAAATACAAGCTGCTTTCAGCTCACATTCGTCAAATGAGCAACTTAGCATCTTGAATCTATATGTTTTCATTACATTTAGATTCCAAGTATGAGTTATTTTGCTGAAATGCGTGCTTTATTTTGCTGAAATATGAATGCGTCCTTTATTTTGTTGAATTCATCTGGAAAATCGAAATCAAGGATCCAAATATGAATGCGTGCTTTATTTTGCTGAAATGCATTGCAAATTTGTGCAAATTGATTCATAATTGTTTATTCACTCCATGCTAATTGCTTATTTCAGAATCTTATAATATTTTATTTTTGAATTGTTATCAAATTGCACAAAAATAATGGATTATCTTGATTTTTACATGGTTTGGGTTTGGATATTGGCAATTTCAGCAATTGTTGAAATGCGGATTGTAGTTCTAGCAATTGCTGAAATGCGGATTGCGATGAATTTTGATGTTCCTTACTTTAAATCGCACAATCTATACTGGTTCCATGCTACTGTATGCTACTGTAAGTCATAATGTATGCTACTGTAAGTCATAATCTATACTGAATTTTGATGTTCCTTGCTTTAAATCACACAATCATATACATATATGTATGCTACTGTAAGTCATAATTGTTATCAAATTGTGCTAATTGATTCATAATTGCTTATTGATTTCAGCATCTTATAATATTTTATTTTTGAATTGTTGTCAAATTGCACAAAATTAATGGATTATCTTGATTTTTACATGGTTTGGATTTGGATATTTGGCAATTTCAGCAATTGTTGAAATGCGGATTGTAGTTTCAGCAATCGCTAAAAATGTGAATTGCAATGAATTTTGATGTTCATTCCTTTAAATCTCCTTTAAAAGCCTTTTAGCTCAATGGTAGAACAATGTGCTTATACACAAATACGTGGGTTCGAATCCCGCATAGGCTAAATTTTATATCTTGTAACACGGTTTCAGCAACAATTTCAGCATCAGCAACGTTGCTGAAATCGGGGTTTCAACATCAACAACAGTGCTGAAATAGGGGTTTCAGCATCAACAACAGTGCTGAAATTGGGGTTTCAGCAACTCCGGTTTCAACAACACGAAAAAAAAAACTGTAACATGAAAAAAAGATACAGTAACGCGAAAAAAACCCTCCGCTGAAACAGAGGGTGGCACATGGGTTTCAGCAGCTCTGGAAACGCGAAAAAAAAAAAAGCGAAAAAAAAAAACACAAAAAAAAAAGCGAAAAAAAAATACTGCTGAAAATAGACGTTGGCACAGGGGTTTCAGCAATTCCGTTTCACCAACTCTGGAAACGCGGAAAAAAAAATTCGCGAAAAAAAAATTGCTGAAAATAAAAATTCAACAACTTTATTTTAAGGGTGAACATTTTGCTAATATGGAGAGGGTGGTGGACATTTTCCTAATAAAGCCCAAAATTTTGGACATCGAGGTAATCAACCTGTATATATAAATTAGAAATAAGTGAATTAATTCAAATTAAAAAAAAATCAATAATATCACATCAAGTTATTTTTATCGATTTCACGACATCTTTTCAGATGTTACACATCAATGGTCTATTACTCCCTCCGTTCGAAAATATAAGATCTTTTACTTTTTGGCACGTAGGTTAAGGAGCTAAATACTATATAAAATATTAATTTTTTTAAAATTAATTTTTTACAATATAACACTTTTTATTAATAAGTATTAAAATGTAAAAAAATAATTTTAAAAAAATCAATATTTTATATAGTATTTAGCTCCTTAAACTACGTGCCGAAAAGCAAATGATCTTAAATATTTGAACGGAGGGAGTATAATTTATAAATATAACTACGGAAGATTGCGTGAACTACACTATTGATTTAAGAAAATATATATCCTTACCCAAAAAAAAAATTAAGAAAATATATTCTAAAAATTCTCTAAATTAATCTCAATATATATAAATAAACCCTGAAAATTCTATTTTAAAAATTGCTAAAATATTTAATATTTTAATTAGTAAAACAGTTAAAATAGAAATAAAAATACAGCTAAGCTATCAACTATCAAGCACATTCCATATTAATTGTTATGCATTTACTTCCCCACCAGCTTCCTCCTATCCAAAAACGTACTTCCTCCTTAAATTTCCACACATACACTCATCCATCAACCATTGCCTTCAACTTTCAACCAACCGGAAATTATCTATTTACATTTATCAAACAAAACAAATTAAATATGGCCTCTGCTATCCACGTCGACGAAGCCGGAACCCTAGTGTATGGCCACAGGGTTTCATCGGTGGTCCCTGGGACGGTGACCGGGGAGGGCCGAACGCACGAGCTGACGGGCATCGACTTGGCCATGAAGCTCCACTACCTCAGAGGAGTTTACTTCTTCGACAAGGAAGCCGTCGACGGCTTTGGCGTCTACGACCTCAAGAAGCCCATGTTCTCTTGGCTGGTCCACTTCTTTGTGGCCTGCGGCCGGATCCGGGTTTCCGATGCCGGCTTGGAGGAGGCGGCATCTGGCCGGCCTTTTGTCAAGCTCAACGACAGCGGGGTCCGCATCATCGAGGCCCAGTGTGGCAAGAGCTTGGAGGAGTGGTTGGCCATGGAGGGCTGTTGCTCTTTCAGCGATGAGTTGCTTGTTCATAACCATGTTCTTGGACCTGACTTGTTCTTTACTCCTATTGTGTTCTTACAAGTAAGTTGTTTTCATTTAGCTTAATTACTAGTCCACCAAAATTTACATTTTTAATCATATATTATATACAAAACATAAAACTAATTAATACTTTGTTTACATAATTAAGATAGTATTAGATTTATTAGTGGTAGAATTTTCTTGTACAATTATATTCGAATAATTTTCAAAAATAATATATTATTCAAATAATTAAAAATAACAAATATCCTTAATCTTTTAGAGGTTAAGCTTCAATTTGTTAAACTAAGAAAATAATTAAAACCTCTATAAGATTAAGGATATTTGTTGATAAAAAAGAAGAAGTTAAGCTTCAATTTGTTATTTTTTTTTAAAAAAAATTAAGAAATTAAAAAAACAATATGTTATATATTAATCATATGATAAATAAATATCAACATAAATAGTAAATTTGATTATTAATTCTATATTATTAAATAGATTTATTAATCGTTATTTGTCTAATTTTTATAGAATAATTTAAATTTATTGTGTTTATCATCATAATTTTAATAAATTTTTATAAATAATTAATTTAATTTGAGAATATTGTATTAAAATATTTTCGTTTACAGTACAACACTATACGCTAGTTTAGCCATTTGGGTTAGCGTCTCTACTGCTGGATCATCCTCCTTTTAAGATTGAAGACCTCGTCCGCAAGGACGCCCTTGGTGGTGAGTCAGTCGCGACCAGTGGCGGAGCCAGGATTTCGGGTAGGGGGTGCTAAAAAAATTCGTGAAATATTTTTTTTTTGTGTGTGTATACTTGATAAGAAGATTTTGTAAAAAAAAAGATAGTGAAAAAACACTAAAATTGTTATTTTTAATGATTTTTTTGTATTTAAATAGTTGAGAGTAACTAAAAAATAGAAGAGAAACAAAAAATATAAAGAGAAATAAAGAAGAATTAATGATAGAGTAAAACAAATAAAAAGTTAATGAAGTGGGGTTTGAACCCAACTCCTTTTGATTCTCCTTTCATTCCCTTACCACTTGAGCAAGATAGCACTTTTATTTCAAATATCATTTAAAGGTATTATATTACCTTAAAAATACTAAATATTTGCAAAAAAAAATATTATTCCGAGCCCCCTGGTCGCAGCTAATCACCCCAAATCATCGCCTTGTATTAAAAAAAAATGCTAGTTTAAGCTAAAAGAAGAAAGAGTTGAATACCATTTTTTGAATTGGTAAATAAAGAGCGGTCATTTCAGAGTTCGAACCGGAGAACTATGAGTACCACCGATACAATAAAGAAAGTCTTGTTTTGTTTTAAGAAGGAAAGGAGTCTTTAACTAATAACATTCAAATGGGTAAGGAAAGTCCCGTTACTAAAAAAAAAGTATGATATAGAAAGACCCACATACTGGTCCCAATAATTAGGAATCCCATCTACCTATATGCCTCATGCCTGAAGAGGCCAGTATTTAATTAGTTTGTTGTAAAGCTCGTGTCAAATTTTGGCATTTTGGATCTAGCTAGTTATTTTGGATCTAGCTAGTTATTACATGGATTTGCGTAACCAAATTTGGTAGTTATCACGTTGCTATAGCCTATACTATATAGGAGTACTAATAATTACTCAGTATATTGGAAAGGTGATTTTCATTTTGATCACTATAGTTTTTGAATCTGAATATTGTATGTTCCATAAATTTAATTTGTGTTTAGTTCACACTTCACGTAAATTGTCTGGCACTGCTAACAAAATTTACAAAATTGTGTGGTTAAATAAGTTTGTTTTTTGGAATGGTAACGCAGTTAACATGGTTCAAGTGCGGAGGCCTGTCAGTGGGCCTAAGCTGGGCCCACGTTATCGGTGACCCAATCTCAGCCGCAACCTTCATGAGCCGACTGGGCCACTTCATCCGGCCCAACCCGCTACCTGAATCCTTCGCTCTCCCGGGTCCACGGAACTACCAATTTGCGGCTCCCTCGCCCACTCAGCAGCGCAGCTTGCCGCTCAAACGGGTCAACCCGGTCGGATCCCACTGGGTTGCCCCACCCACCTCCAACAAAATGATCTCCCACACTTTCCGGTTTTCCCAAAAAGATCTCGACCGGCTCCGATCAAGCGTTCCAGAAGATCCGACGAAATCCGCTGGGATCCGAGCCTTCGATCTGATTTCCGCTGCGATCTGGAAATCCGTCGCCGGGATCCGCCGGGAATCGGAGCCGAGAGAGGTCACTGTTTTCCGATTCCGGTCAGGGGATAGAGGAATTGACATGCCTTGCAACGACGGAGAGATATGCAGCGTGGAGGCGGATTCGCCGTCGGAGGCAGACCTGTCGGATCTGGCAGAGCTGGTGGCGGAGAAGGCGGTGGATCAGAGCGTTGCGATCGGAGAGACCGTGGATAGAGAGATCGGCGAATCGGATTTCGTAGTTTACGGAGCGCGACTCACTTTCGTGGATTTGGAAGGGGCTGACCTCTATGGATTTGAGATGAAAGGGAAGAAGCCAGTGTTTGTGAATTACACGGTCGGCGGAGTTGGCGAGGACGGGGTGGTGTTGGTTATGCCGGCACCGGAGGAAGGCGGCGGTAGGGTGGCCACGGTTATCCTCCCTGAGAGCGAGGTTGAAATTATGAGACGGGACCTGAAACAGACCTGGTTTATTAATTAACAAAATTTCTAACGGCGCATTTTAGAATAAACCAGTAATTAATGAATGATTTAGTTACTGGGCACGTTAATTAAAAAAATTAAACATAAAAATGCTCCCAAATTGTTGTGTCTGTGTGACAATAGATAAAACGTTTGATCTTTGTTTTACTCCTAAATACGGAGTATAAAATACTTATGCGAATTTAATGTAATGGTACGTTTAATGTTTATATGATATTTTTTAAAAAAAGGATAAATATAGGTGGTTATGCTTGTGTGTTAATTGCTAAACAACTTGTTACCGTCCTTCATAGTTTGAGATGGGTTGGGGGATTTATTGGGCAATAGTTTGGGGATGGATTTGCGTTCTGGGGTCTGGGTCTGTTTGGATTCCCTTTTTATTATGTTTAGGAAATTTTACAACAAACCCTTATTGCTTATGATTTTCATTTAAGCACCTCCTATATAAAACCTTTCACTAAACCATCCCTTATTGTATTCCGTCAACAGATAACCACCCCTACCTCTATTCCGTCCAATTTCATATTAAAAAGAATGAAAAGACCAAAATACCCTTTTCTAAACCATCCATCTTCAACTAAAGGAGATGTCGATCAATAGACAAGAGAGATGTCGATCATCAGTTGAACTGAAGGAGGAGCCGGAGAGGGATCATCAGGTGAACTGAAGGAGGAGCCGGAGAGGTATTCGGAGAGGGATCCACAAGGTTCTCCAATCACAAGGTATACTCGGTCCTATCTCCCTATCCATCTGTTGAGATGTTAAAAATTAGGTTTTTTTTTTAAATCCCAAATCTTGATTTTCGTTCGATTATGGTGCGATTTGGGAGCAATGTCGATCGAAATTGCATTGTATAGATGTCCTAGTGTTGAATCTGTTGAATTTTGGTGAGATTTTGGTGCGATTTTGTGGTCTATGTTGTTTGGGCGATTTGGGTGCGATTTTATGACAAATTTTGGGTGCGATTTCTTCGTTGCTCGAAATTGCATTTCATGTTTCCTTCTTTGATTTTGGGTGCGATTTTATGACAGATTTTGGGTGCAAGCTATGGATTCATCTCAAGGTTCATCTCAGGAAGGTGGTAGAACAGGGAGTAGACAAATACAGAGGTCCCCATTCATTAAGAAATGGAACGATTTTGCAAAGAGCAAAAGGGTGTTTAAGTGTAAGTGTGGGGTTCAATGCACTTACTATACATATTTAACAGATGAGAATCCTGGTAGACGATTCGTAACTTGTGGAAATCGGAAGGTGAGTTATTGAGCTATATGTGTGTTGCAACACGGCAACCGAATTTATTCCGTTGATGAGGGACGAGTTAGAACGGCTGATGAATGTGATAGAGGTAAAAGAAACTGTGATCACAACACATGAGAATAAAATTAGAAGGCTTCGAGAAGAGGTGGTGACACTTAGAAGCGTGGTTGCTCATGACGAAGACAAGTCGATCTACATCTCAAATGGTGGTAGCAAAGATGGTGTAAGGCTCATGAAGGTTATTTGTGTTATCGGGGTCTTCATTTGGATGATTAGGTTTTGTACAAAGTATATGTCGTAACTAGAGAATGGGATTCACTCAATGATGTTAGCTTTAGTGTTATTCGGGTGAAACTTATTTGTATGCCTTCTAGAACTACCAATATGTATTAATTAAAACTAGTGTTCTTCTATGAATGAAAATGCAAACTTATTTGCTTCTCAGTATTATGTCTCAGTGCTTGATGGCTTTTGTATGTCATTGCTCTTATTTTGATTCTGTCTCAGCGCTTGATTCACTCAATGATGGTTGAATGTATTAAGCATCAGCTGCTGGTCAATGTATTAAGCCTCAGCTGCTCTCTGAATTCTTTAACTGATGAATTAAGCATCAACTGTTGGTCAATGTATTAAGCATTAGCTGCTCTCTGGATTCTTTAACTGATGAAATAAGCATCAGCTGCTGCAATTTGTTTTTAATGGAACATATTCAAATCAGAATCAAAATGCTTTTAACGGAACATCAGATGCTGCTATTTTAACGGAACATCAGCTGCTACATTTTGTTTTTAACGGAACATATTCAAATCAGAATCAAAATGGTTTTAAATGAACATCAACTGCTGCTATTTTAGAGGAACATCAGCTGCTGCATTTTGTTTCCATGAAGTTGCTGCTATTTTAGAGGAAAATCATAATCAAAATGATTTTAAATGAGCAAAGATGATTCATAAGCTGCTGCATTTTGTTTCCATGAAGCTGCTGCTATTTTAGAGGAAAATCATAATCAAAATGCTTTTAAATGAGCAAAGAGGATTCATAAGCTGCTGCATTTTGTTTCCATGAAGCTGCTGCTATTTTAGAGGAAAATCATAATCAAAATGATTTTACATGAGCAAAGAGGATTCATAAACTGCTGCTATTTGTTCCAACTTCCATGATCATAACACATAGAAATTACTTGATCAAAGTGGAATACATAAGTGTGTATAACAAAAGAATGGTGCAATTAATACCTAGCTTCATGCACCAACAAAAATACATTGAGCAAGTAATTTCTATTCTACTATAAGTGTTTGGGTGGCAAAAAAAAATTAGCAAAAATACACATTCTAGCATCCAACGACTCTAATCTCTATGGTTTCCATGAAGCTTGTGCAGTTGTGTTTGTCTTCTGGAATCCAACGAACTTTGTCAGTTGAGTCGTAGAGGAGAACACGCCTTTCTTAGGTGGAGCTGCTGGGAAATATGTGCCCTACAATCAAAGTTCACAACTGTCAAGGGATTGAACTCAGGATATTTTCTTTTTGGTTCACCTTCACCGTCACTCAAGCTTCTCAACTCATTTGATTCATCACTTTTTTCTGTGTCCTCAACAAGATCTCTGTCTTCATTGCCCAAAACTAACCAATTCACATCATCTTGCACTTCTCCATCAACAAAATCATCGAAATTTTCATCCTCTTCAACAACACTGTCACTAGCTGTAAAATCAGAACCTGAATCTGAAGATTCTGACCCTAATAGACAATCATTACTTGGATCTACATCTTCAACTGACTCTAAACTTGGATGAACTCCCCTTGACGATTTGTTGTCCTTGTCTTCTCTCAGTTGAAAAATATTCATTTTGCATTGAATTTCTGAACAAAGAAGGAAAACCGCACCAATCTGACACAATCAACACAAAATACATAGAACATCTAAACCTAGAAACCTAAGAACACAAAATCGAACATAAAATCTGTCACAAAATCGAACACAAAATACATAGGACATCTAGACCACAAAATCGCACCAAAAACCTGTCATAAAATCGCACCCAAATCGCCCAAACAACATAGACCACAAAATCGCACCAAAATCTCACCAAGATCCAACAGATTCAAAACTAGGACATCTATACAATGTAATTTCGATCGACATTGCTCCCAAATCGCACCAAAATCAAACGAAAATCAAGATTTGGGATTTCAAAAAAAACCCTAAATTTTAACATCTCAACCGATAGACAGGGAGATAGGACCGAGTTTACCTTGTGATTGGAGAACCTTGTTGGTCCCTCTTTGAATCCCTCTCCGACTGCTCCTTTAGGTGATCGACCGTCTTAGCCTCTGAGGTCTCCTTGTCTGATAGATAGAGAGATATGAACGATAGAAAGGTTGAAGATGGATGGTTTAAAAAAGGGCATTTTGGTCTTTTCATTCTTTTTAACATGAAATTGGACGGAATAGAGGTAGGGGTGGTTATCTGTTGACGGAATGCAATAAGGGGTGGTTTAGTGAAAGGTTTTGTATAAGGGGGGGTTAAATGAAAACCATAAGCAATAAGGGGTGGTTTGCTGTAAAATTTCCTTATGTTTATAAGTAACTTGGATATATTAAATATAAAAGTTAATTATAATCATAATTGATTGATTTTTCCCACACATTTTCTCCCTGGCCAATTTGTCATTGACGAGGTCTCCCGTCTCCATCCCCGACTTCAGTCCTCCCCCTCACCTCCATATGAGTTCTCATTTTTTAGCTTCAAAGGCCACAACTTGTGAGATCACCATCGACTACATCGCTCACGCACTCCCGTTCCCAACCAATCTCGCCTCGTTCACCTCCCTTTCCAGCCTCACGATCTCGATTGCGAACCTAATTGTCTCCCTCACGACCAATGATTTGAGCTCAAACTCCCTCTCCGACCCAATCCCAACCTCAATCAAAAGCCTCAAAAACCCCCAAATCCTAACCCTAAACTCCAACCTATACACCGGAAAAATCCCCACCGATCTCAACAACTGCGAAGCCTGCAAAAACCTCCTCATCTTCGACAACAAACTTGCTAATCCCCTACCTCTTGAACTCGGCCGAATTTTAGCCCTCAAGATCCCTAGAGTAGGGGCGAGAAGGACATCAATGGCGGCATCCCAGTTCAATACGAAGACATGACAAACCACAAGCAACGACAATAGAAGCGGGATCGGGGAAGGTTGTTGGCGCCGATGAACCTCCTTCAAGCCCAGTCGGCGTTCACAAGAGTTAGCTCTTTGGTTTGTCTCGATTGGCAGTGGTGAACCGGTGGAAGTGTCCCTCTCTCTCCTTGGTGTGAAGGATAGATTATAATTAAATTTGGGAAGTTACTATCCAAACACTACTTGTTTAATAAATTCATTATAAACTAAAACAATGTATTATAATTAAAATACAAAGGGAATCTAAACAGACCCCTGGTGTGATGTGTTTGTTCTTGTTGTGATGCTGGCCTTATATAAACGTTATTTGATTTGTTGTATCCGAAGACGACTTGGATTTGCAATCGATATATGATGGTTTTTTGGAGTCCATAATCTGAGACGTCCGCTAGGGTCCCCAAAATTCTCTGTGTGCGTCCTCCGTTGGATGATTGTTTCATTTATCATGGTGGTTTTGTTTTATGATGTAGGATAGCTAGCACGTTTATTTTATTTTCGCATTTTCATTTCTGTCATTTGCTTCTGTTATTTCCTTTCTACCATTTGCTTATGTTTTTTTATTTGGTTGTACATGATGGTTAGTCCCTATACCGGCTTGTCCGATCTCTTGGTTTCTCTAGACTTGTCTAGAGAACTGGATTCTTATCTTGCTTAAAAAAAACAGCTTGAGATTCCTAATATCCTGATTGAAGGTGATAATCTCATGGTTATTAGTTCTCTTCTCGGCGACAAGCGTTGTCTGTGGATCATCGACATTCGGGTAACTGACATCAAGTATTTATGTACTTATATATATATAGTATAGATCATATGTAATTAAGGCTTATTGTGTAACATGTGAACACATCTGGGCCGTTGATTTAGGACAAATGGAAGGCTGAGATTATTTGGGATTTTAGATTAATTGTAAATTAAAATTAAAAAAATTCAATCTCACTCTCAAACGTACGCGCTTGAATAAAATCCCCCACAACTCTACCTCCCCCTCCCACATATTACGTTTTATCAACCAAGGAGGAGAGAGAATTAGGAGTGGGATCGATCGGAGCAAAGCGAAGGCGGATACGTGAGGTGCGGCGTAGGCGGGCGACGATTGTGAAGGCGGCGAGGGCACATCCATTGCGAAGGCGGCATCGATTGCAAAGGTGCAGCGACTGCGAAGGAGGCGGCGACATCGAAGATTATGTTGGCGATGGCGATGGCGATGGTGACTCCTCCTTCTGGCTCCCATGTCGGCAGCGGTGCTCGGATGTGAGTGCGAAGGCGGCGGTCAGAGGCGACTCCTTCTTCTGGCTCCCATGGCGGAAGCGGCGAACGGATTATTCGATGCCCATGGCGGCGGCGGCAGTCGGAGTATCCCATGACGACAGCGGCGGTTTGACGCCCAGATCTGGGTTCCTCTCTTTAAATCCTTCCCAATCTCGAAGTTATTGCAATGATTGTAGTTTAGAGTCATCCGATTTTTGAAGGTATGCTTTCGTTCTCCTCAAATCTGGTCCTTTCTTCTAGATCTGAGTTTGAACCAATTAGGATTCGTTGATTGACAAGGATTAATTGATTGATGGAATTCATGGAGTTTCTTTAGCGGATCAATTATTGAAATTGTGAAATCGTTGATTTGCAGGGAAACAGGGGAAGAGGATGTGTATCTGAAGGTGATTTGCTGCGGGATTTGCGAAGGTGGTTGAAGGTGATTTGCTACAGGGAAATTGTGAAGGTGGCTGGCGATTGCGATTTGCGAAGGTGGCCGGTGATTGCGAAAGGAGGCGAGGGCGGCGATAATAGGTTGAAGAATTTCAATTTCATTGTTCATTATTCAATCTTAGAGGTATTCGGGAGAAAAGCTTAATTATTCAAGTGTATGAACCGAATTATTCACGTGTATGAACCGATTTTGTGTTTAAGGAGATGAGCTTTTTTTTAAAGGTTGGCGGTTATATGAATGAAAAATGCATCTATACTATCGAATAATCATGTGATACCATCTAATAATCCAGCGATACCATCGAATAATATTTAGTTATTTGTTAAAATGAGATAAGTAATCGAATAATATTGTAATACCGTCGATTAATTAAGCTATACCGTCGAATAATCAAGCGATACCATCAAATAATCAAACGATATCATCGAATAATTATTAGTTAAAAGTTCATGACGTTTTCAAGGTGGTAGCCTATTAGAATAATCCAATCAATACTATTGCATAGTCTGTCGATGCGATCGAATAATCCAGATATACCATCGAATAATTTCAAAAAGAGTGCATCACACATGCCCCCAATTAAGCAAGTGGGCATGAAAAAACATGGGTTCCACTGATTTTTAATTAAAAAAAGGCTAAAATTGCCTTTTAATCCCAACCATCTATTTCATCCAATCAACGGCCCAGTTGTGTTCACATGTTACACAATAAGTCTTGATTACACTTGAACCATCCCCTATATATATATATATATAGAGAGAGAGAGCGAGAGAGAGAGAGAATAGGTATATTGTGCACACCCCTTAGGGTGTACTTTGTGCACAATTGTGGACCTTTGATCTAAATAAAATGGATGGAGAAGATTGTGACACGTGTTCCGGATATTAATTTTTTTTTTTTGAAAAACTATCTTCAGACTCAGGATGGAGCGCGTGGAAAGGTGGTTAGATAAAACCCTAAATCAGAATTAGTCTCATCGTCGTCCTTGTAGACCCGAAAGAATAGAGTGGAGCCGAAGAGAGAAGCGCTTGAGCAGACGCCATTGACAAGCCGTTTCCACCATCGACGGCGGTGTGAGTGTCTGTTTTCCGGGCTAATCGATTCGTTACCAAGGCGACTCCACTCCAGGCGTCTGCGATTGGGGTCTTTTGTCTTCGGTTCGTGCCAGCCGCCGACGTCGTAGATCTCCCAGAGGGAGAATAGGATGGATCTAAGCCGACGACAAATAGAGGATGGAGATGAGTCGGCGACGGAGGTACGATGGTGGCAGATCTGGCCGGTGGTGGCGATGGAGGACGATGGAGGCGAGGCTGGCTCCGACTCCCCTGTTCATTCTCCCTCTCCTTCAATTCGGCTCCCTGTTCATTTTACTACCTCTCTTGTTTGACATCGGCGCTGAAGTTGCGGTGTCGTTGGTGGCGGAGGGCGATGGAGTTGCGGTGTCGGTGGTGGCGGAGGTCGGTGGAGAGGGCGGCGAAGAGGGAGGGATTTCGCGGAAGAGCTTGGCAAAGAAGCAGTGCTGCAGTGGTGGGTACCAATCGGAATTTGATTATTTGCAACGGAGATTGGTGGTGGTGTGTGGTAGCGGTGGTGTGTGGTGATGGTGTTTCCGAGCGGTGGCGGAGTCCCAACATCGAATTGCTTCTTCATCTTCGTGGAGTCCTAAAATTTATGGGCCAATATTCATATTCATTCATGGGTTCAAAGGGGGTTATTTTCCGGAGACCTTTAAGGTTGCTCATCGGCGATGATAGGGGTTATTTTCCGGAGACCAGGGGTCAGGCGAGGTGATTCGAGGCGGTTCTAAGGTCTGCTGTCTGGTCGAATCGAGCCAGTGTTCGGGTTGTGAGGAGGGGTCTAGTGTTTTCGATCAATTGGTGCGAGGGTCGAGGTTAAAGACTCCATTAATGAGTAAGCTTGAAGCTTTTTAGGGTCTACTAATCTACTGTCTGCGAAGTTATTTCATTATTCATATTCATTCATGGGTTCAAAGGTTCAAAGTGAAGGACTCCATAAATCGTGCCAATTTTGTTTAGTAATTAAATTATACTCCGTAGTATACAAGTTGACAAAAATGTCTTTTTGCCGTTCCCTGCGGGAAGAGCTATTGATCTTTTTTTAAGACACTTATCTAAAGTTGGATCGATTTTCAGTGAGATTTGTTCTTTAATGTGATTTCCGCTTTATTCGGGAAAAAACGAAGAATTATTCAGATATATGTATTGAATGTAGTATATGATTTTTGAGATGCATAGTATGAGTAATTATTCGTCAAGTATTCAGATGAATGTGTCGAATTTTGATTACTAGTGTTAATAAGTTGGTCAATTATTCAGTGAAATCTGATTCATCATTCATCAATATAAAGTCTTCGGTTAAAATTATCCTCGATAATCTGATGAAAGGTGAAATGGAAAATATTATTCGGTGAAGCATTATTCGTATAAATCGTAACTATTGTTTAGGGGTTTAAGATTTCTTTTATTTGGAATTGATGGACAAAAAAATAATTCGGTAGAATGCAACAAATTATTCAGTAGAATTGGTAAATTTTGATTTGAACTGATGTAAAAAACATAACATTATTCGGTAGTATGTGATAAATTATTCGGTGGAATTGATCATAAAAATATTTGAGATGGATCGAAAAAGAAAACATAAAAATAAAATACAAATTATTCAGTAGAATTGATAAATTTTTATCTAAACGAATGAAAAAAGAAAACACAAATGATTCGGTAGCATATGAAATATTATTCAACGAAATTGACAAATTTTTTAAAACAACGAAATCAGACCCATTTACTTTGCAAAATAAATTTCTCATGTGAACAATCCTAACGGGTCTAACCTGTAGAAACAAAGCCCAAATAGTTTATCCCACTACACGTTTTTCTTTTTATTTAAAAAAAATGCTTCGGAAGAAAAAGAAAAAGGGAAAGCCTTGCTGGGGCCCACTCCTTCTTTTTATGCAAAGCATGCGCTAATTGAAGAGAATTGAAGGGAGAGTAAGTGATTGGAACATGGGGGCCCACCATCTCCACAACAAAAATGGAAAAAAAAAGAGCCTTTTAATCGTGTCCATCCATACCTTATATATCAATTGTCAAGATTTGTTCACAAGGTACACCACTCCATATATATATATAAGATGAATATTGGTAGGATCGGAACAAGCCATGATGACTATATATATATATATATATATATATAAAAGATGAATATTGGTAGGATCGGAACAAGCCATAATGACTGTGATATCATTGATGTTGAAATTCCAAAGTTCCTTGCATCCACCTTCTTCCATCTAAATATCATGCTGACCTATTAAACAAATGCAATCATATTCTCCCAAATGATCAAGTATATCCTACGAAACTGAACAAACCTATCCATCCCAAAATTAATAACCATATCCTACCAACAGAACAAACATATCATGCCAAGTGACCATAATTATCCTACCAAATAACCTACCGGGACAGATTCAAATGATGTGTTAGTTTCTTTGAAGGAGACAGATTGGGATGACAGAGGAGAAATAAAAGGCACGAATTGTCTAGTATCAGGAGGTCTAGACATTAGCCTATGTGAGAATCGAACTCACATATTTGCGTGCAAACACAACGCTCTACCAATTGAGCTATTATGCTATTTTTCATCCTATAGATTAAGAAACAATTTCAATGGAAAATCAATCTCAATCTAAAGATTGTTTCTAAGATTTTGAATATCCGTTAATTTTATTTGAAAAAATGAAAATGATTTTATTTGACAAAATGACAATGAACACAAATGACACACATACCTTAATTATACAAGAAACAACATGCAAAAATCAATGACACCAACCTTCAAATATAGAAGCAACTCCATGCTGCAAATATGAGTTATTATTTGATACAGTTTTTCATCACACCCTCAACAAGTTGAAAGGAGGTCATCCAAATAATCCATCATCAAATTAATCAAAAATACCACCAGCTACTGTTTTTCATTACCCTAAGTATTGAATCAGCTACTGTTTTTCATCACTCCATGTTGAAAATATACTACCAGCAAAGGGCTAAGCAGAGTAGGGACCCACAACATCTACAACAATGATAAGAAGATATAGCCAGAGGTTCTTCTTTCGCTTGAAATAAAGAGAAGAAACGTCCACAAAAACACAGGTTGGCACGGCATTCCAACCCCGTTCTAGAGCTTACAAAGATCACTTGCGAGCTTCAACCTTCTTCTGCTCTTTTGCTGAGATACCCAACACTTAAAAAAAATGATGATCATACTCTAAAGGATAGCCAAATGACAAGCAACAGAGAACGATAAGCAACAGAAAGAGCCTTTTCTTCATCTCACTTCTTTGCAGCTTCGGCCCTTTGCTCACATATCAGTTTCAACCTCTCGGCACAAGTATAATGTAGAGGTAGATCACATATCTCTTATTTGAATACATTATTTTATTAACATCCCTAGATAGAAACAATTTATATCTTATTTGAATAAATTATCACTGCTACCGTTTCTAAATTGCATGGAAACCAGAAAGAAGTTTAACATATGTGGGTAAAGACACGAGATGAATACAACACTAACAAAAATACAAGAACATAGCAAGAAAATATCAATGGGAAATTGGGAATCAATGGGTTTGAAGTTTTCAAAGAGTTTATTTCTAAACCTAGGACAAAGAGAACTACCAAAGGTTCAACAAAAGCAGATTCACATCAATGGAATTCTTTAGTCAACCTTTTGAGATGATTTTCTTCATGTCCGAATGTAAAAAAACTAAAAAAGTTCATACTATTATGGCTATATTATGGTTAAATGAAAATCAGTTAGCTAAAAACCAATTGACCCCAGTAGTAATATGAAAGAAGCTCTAAAAATTATGGAAAAAAAATCAAATATTGCGTATCTGAAAAATCCCTTACCATGTTCCTTGCATTAGCTTCATTGTGGAGTACCTTAGGAACAAGCCATGATGACTATGATATCATTGATGTTGAAATTCCAAAGTTCCTTGCATCCACCTGCTTCCATCTAAATATATCATGCTAGCCTATTAAACAGATGCAATCATATCCTCCCAAATGATCAAGCCTATCCTACCAACTGAACAAACCTATCCACCCTAAAATTAATAACTCTATCCTACCAACAGAACAAACATATCATGTCAACTAACCATAACTATCCTACCAAATTAACCCCCTTACCTTGTCCTGCGTCGGTTATGCTTCAGACTGAGATGGTAAGACCATGGTTACATGGTTCGAAAGTTGAATCGAAACGAGGTACGAAAACGGAAACGTGGTTCGTTACCTCAATCGAATTCGGTACGACGAGGAACGGTAGGGTATTTTTCTTTTTTATTTATTAGTTAAAAATAAATATTAAAATACTAATAGCTGAACCATTTTAATATATATAATGCATTCTAAAATTACACAAAGTGTCCAAAATCACTTATAACTACTTAATCTAAGATCCAAGATAACTAGAGTACAAAGGTTAAGCATATAAGCGTTGAGTAAGGGTGTTCAACACTTCAACCAAAATCCAAAAAACTAGATAACACAGATAATAGGCATATATGCAATTATCAAGCTTGCTAAAGTGTTGAACCAAAAACTAGCTTAGTTAAAAACCCAAAAGAAGAGTACACAGTACCATATTAGTATATAAATACATAACTAGACATGATCTTCACATCTCAAATCTTCCAACCTTATGGTTGAATCATCAAAGTAGGTGCTCTCTGGGTCAATATACCACTTCCTAAAAGGACCTTTCTTGTAAGCTGATGTAAAGTGGGATATAAGTCTAATGTTCGAGTGAATGAACACTAACTTGTCTGCACGTTGTGCATTCAATCTATTTCTCTTGACATTATGAATGTAAGAGTAAGTGCTCTACACTCTCTCGGCTGATGAGCTACTGATGGGCTGCGACAAAGCTTTCATTGCAATTTTCTGCTAGTTTTGGAGTCTCTGCACCATATGTTGACCACCAAGAAATCGGACTCATTGTTACTACATCATTCCTAGCAGCCAGTGTCCCAAAAATCCCTTCTTTCTTTTGAAATCTTGCCAACTGGTGCCGTAGCTCAGCCTTCTCACTTTCATCTTCACCAATTTTGTCGAAAATTTTTAGAACCCCAGCAACCACTTCTTTATCTTGATTAGGAGCACGTCTCGAAACACCGCCCGGTGCAACATCATTCAAATAACGGGAATCATAATAGAAGGGATTCAAGGCAAATCCCAAGCAATGCATTGGTATATTCATCTTCTCTCATCTATTTACCAAGATTTCCTCCATCCTAGGATACATATCCCCATGCTTGTTATTCATCATAACATCTCTTATCTCCCCAATCATACAATCCATCTTCTCATAGATTTCTCCCATTTTTTCTCCTTCCCCATCAGCAAATTTAATCATCAAGTAAACTGGCTTCGTTATCTCCAAAATGTTATCTACTTCTTCCCAAAACTCATCATCACCTTTTGTTGTTTCCACCTCATTTCCCAAAGATCTAGTGTGCTCATCCCCAGAATTAACCCAATCTTTCCAAACCCTAAGAACAGTAACAGTAGCTAGCGCTTCTCCACAAACCAACAACCTTTTCAACAACAGATAATGGGAGGCAAACCCAGTCTTAACTACCTTCAACAACTCAAGCTTAGAGTGAGACATAAAAATAGCATGAGCCTTCTCATGGTTCAAAAAGTATTTGACAATACTTTCCCCCCTTGTATATATCTCACTCATCCAAGGAAAAGATGCCTCAAAATCTTTGAATATAAGATTCAATGTGTGAACAACACAAGGAGACTAAGAGATATGTTTATGTACCTTCTCAACCTTCTTTCCCGCAACTTTGCAGTTTGTTGCGTTATCGGTGACAACTTAGAGCACGTTTGAGGGCCCAATTTCATCGATGGCAGCAAGAAGGAACTCTGCAATCTTCACTCCTGTTTTCTCCTGCCCTGAAAAGTCCTTAGAGTACATGAACATCGAACCACGACTATTGGATGCCAATACATTGATCAATGGTTGTCGTTTCACATTTGTCCAGCCATCAGAAACGATTGAAGATCCATGAGTTGCCCATGTATCCTTCAACGGAGCCAATTCTTTCTCAATATCTTGCTGACACACATCCACCAAAGAGGTTCTTGCACGATCATAATGAACTGGCTTGTAGTCTTTGGGGGCTTGATTCACTCCCTTCAACATTGTAATGAAATCTGGATTCCTTAGCACATTGAATGGTATCCCATTTGCACACAAAGCTCTAACAATCAGATTATCAACTTATTGTCGCTCCACTGTCCTGAATGATTTTGCTATTGCATCACAAGCTGATGGTGGTCTACTAAGGTTGTTGTTGATAATGGAAGTAGACAACGAAGGTGACATACCCACTTGCTCAGCTTCTTCAACCCTCGACCGTATTCTTTGAAGCTCCTCCCGACTCACTCTTACACATCGAGCAACATCAGCCTTCTTATCGACAGCAACACCGAAGAAATGTTGATGGATTCTCGTGTATGTGCTTGTGTATGATTTGTCACAATGCTTGCAAGTCCATTTCTTCGTCCCACCAGGATTCTTCCCTACCCCATTGCTAATCTAAATGACTTCATCTATTAGTGGTTTGGTTTTATTTTGTGAGGGAAGCACCTGCATAAATACAAGTTAATTTTAATATTAAGCAACCAATATCTTTAACCCATTCCAAAATTGGTTTAAACTTTCAAGTAACAAAGAAAATACAACAAACATATAGAAGCAAGAATGAAGTGTTCATAGATTTTTCATAGATTTTACCTGGTGAGTGGGTTGTTCCTCCTCGTGGGTGTCTTCTTCTATCTCATATGATATTCTTTGAGATTGGGATTCCCTTTCCTGGGTTGATTGAGCATCCAAAAGCTTCCTTTTCTTTCCAAAAGCCATTTGGTATCCGTATAAAGTTGGGAGTTGGTGGGAGAAGATGACCCACTTTTACAGATCTCTCTCTCTCTCTCTCTGAGTAGATGATATGTTACTTTATGTCAAATTGATCCATCACATGGAAGAGATAACTGGATAAGTTGCAGAAATTTTATTTGGGCCTTTTTTATAATACTAAATGTAATTGGGCCTAACTTTTGGCCCAACCCTAACTGTCATCTTCTTCCTCCAGTCTTGCCACCTCTGTCCTCTCTGCAAATCTCTTTTCTCCATTTTTTTCTGGTTCACTCCTATGAACGAATTGATTCGAGTTTCCTAGCGAATTCGGAACGAAGTTTTCAGTACGAAAATCTATATATAGTACCACGAATTCAGCTTCCATGGGTAAGACCATCCCCTCCAGTTGCTTCCCTGAATGCATAAACTTATATAAATTATATTCACACTCAAACTCAACACATGTAAATAGTTGAAAACAGTTGAAAACTCTTTAGTTGTTGCAAAATGTGCTCAGAATGTGCTCAACACATGTGCTCAATTAAAAACAGTTCAAAACTCTTTAGTTGTTGCAAAATGTGCTCAAAATGCATTTGAATTTAGCTTTATATGAAAAGATGCACTAGTATTAGTAACAATATACTCTAGAAATATGAAAGTTGCATAAAGATAACCAAAGAAGATATGAGAACGGTATACCTCCAGGAACCTTTGTTATGGCCCTGCCATTTGGATTTACACACAGCATCATCGTATCCAGAATGCCTGAGAAGCTTTGCCAAAGCACTAGTATATACAACTACCTTTACAATGACCAAGCTTCTCAATCTGAAGGTTCTTGCTAGTCATTGACAACAAAAGAGAATGCACAACAGACAACAGATCGCTCTCATACTAATCATTGAATTGGTAAATAAAGAGCGATCATTGTGGGGTTCGAACTGGGGACCTATGAGTACTACCCACAAGTCCTTTCCAGTGAGCCATTCCGGAATGGTTAACAGAAGGAAAAGTGAAAATTAATACTCCGTACATTGCACTATGAGAGGTTATGCCTTTAGAAAAAATGATTTGGAGACAATGAAACAAAAGAGAATATATGACAATGTACTAAAAGATGTTCCAATAGCTGTGCAATTACAAAACAGACATAATCAAATGAATGAAACCCCTTTTAATGGTCATTTTGTGCAGTAAAAGGATGCATCAACTATTAAAAACCCTGAATAACTCAAGACTGAAAACCATAGGCTACCAATTGAACACGAACCATATGCCATCATAGCAAGATAAGGCAGCAAAAATTCACATAGCATATATACAACATTAAAAGCAGTAAAAAAAATCAACAATAGAAGAGATATTGTGCAGCGATCTCAAACTGATCACAAACCTGGTGAAAGGATTTGGAATCGCAAATAGAGTGATTAAGTGTTCAGTAATTGGTTGAACAAACCAAAACTAGGGTTCAATTGGATCGTTACCCGCTCACTATTCTCTCGAACAACTAGCTTTGAAAGAGGTGAAGTTCGCCAGAGAGGAAGAGAGATTTGGGGGAAACCTAACCTTGGTGAGATGGCGAGGTGGCAAAGATGGAGAGACGACGGGAAGTGACGAGAGTCGAATGCTCCCTCCTCTGAGCAAGCCAGCTTTGGCGAAAGGTGAAGACGACTCGAGCTTTGGAAAATGCTTTGACACCGGGCGAGGGAGGAGAGAGAGGGAAGGGGAGCGAGAGAGGAATGAGGAGCAATTGAGGAAGCGGGAGGAGACAGGGCGGTGTCGCCCCTCTCCCTTTCTTTCCCTTTCCCATTCTCTTTCTTCCTTTTTTTCACGGTTTCACCTGAAATCCATCCATTCGGTAACCCAAAAAAAAATTGCAAAATAGACAATTTGCTACTTTTGTCAATTTTACATATGCATGTCAAGTTTTGCAAAGTTTTTTTTTTGTCTAGTTTTGCAAATCCCCCATGATTAAATTAATATTTAGATTTTTTTTTCTTTTTGATAGAAAGTTTGAATATTTTTTTATTTATTAAAATTCCTTTTCGATAATATTTAGCCCCCTTTCCCATATTAATTTTAACATAGTGTATTTTATAATTATTTATAAAAATTATATTAAAAAAAAACCCATGTATCAATGGGAAAAAGAAAAAAAAGGCCAACAAAATGGGAAAAGAGGTTTGCCCGGAAGCCTTCAATTAAGGGTGTAACAGTAATTTCAGTTAAGTCGGAGATTCTTCCGCCCGATCACCGCCGATACCCTCTCCCGTCCTCCCTGTATCCTCACCTGCTCTCTCTCCACGATATCTTACGGTAAGTCGCCATTAGAGACTTCTTCCTCCTCCTACAACCATCAACAATCCTCTGCTTCACTGACCATCTCTTTGAAAATTTCCAGTAGCGAACTCTGCACATTCGAATTTACTATTTCTAGGGTTTTATCTCTGGTTCCACCTCTCTCTCTCTCTCCCCTCCCCTCCCCACAAAAACCGATGAAGTCCGCGAAAAAGCAGAAGACGGGACATATCAGCGAAGATGACATGTCCAATCTCTTGCACAGGTATCATTCTCCCTCTCCCTCTCCCTGATTTTAATGCCACGCGCTTGCAGTTGCTGCTTGCTTCCCTAGGTTTCAATTTCTCAAATTTGCCCCACTTTTTTGGTTTTAATAAAGGTATTCAGCACAGAAAGTGCTGGCCTTGCTCCAAGAGGTGTCTCAATCGGCGGATGCCAAGATGGATTGGAATGCCTTGGTGAAGAAAACGGCCACTGGGATTACCAGTGCCAGGGAGTACCAAATGCTATGGCGTCATATTGCCTACTGCGAGGAGCTGGTCGAGAAAGTTGATGATGGTGCCGAGCCTTTGGTTAGGTTCTTCCTCTATTCGTCCCTCTAAGCCTGCTGTGAAATTTGGTTCCTTATTTTGAAATTATTTTATGCTCAGTTTTGGGAATGCTGTTTTTGGGGGCAAAATTATAAGCGTTTTAGTTCTCTTATAGGTTGATAATGTAGGTAGAATGAGCTGTCCTTGAGTTTCTGGTAGGTCAATTTGTGTATTGTGTCAATCATGTGGAGACCTAACAAATGGGGAGGTTAGAATGAGTTGACTGGGTATGATCATGGGAGAAGTACTTCTTACCTGGCTATCTTTGATGGGCTTCTGGTCCTCTTCAAGATAAATGCTGGCTTATGAGATGTTCTAAATCACTGCCCGGTGTTACCACTTCACTCAAATTTTGCAGTGTGGCACTTTGCATTATCAGCAGCCTCTGTGTTGTATATGGTGGTGTGAAGTTTCCTATCTTGATTTTCAAGATTGATGTTGGCTCGAGTGATTCAAATATGCTACTTTTTGAAAAATATTGATAGAATTTCAGTAGTCAGTGGTACTGGACCCTTAGATGATTGTTGTTAATGAAGAAATGGTACAATATACTCAACGTCTCTCCCACTTCCTTGAAGGGAGTTTCACTTTTCATATGTGGAAATTCGGGGTACTTGGTCGTTTATTTAAATGCTGATAATTTAGACTACAGTTACTAAGATGGCTGTTTCACAATCTAAAGAAATACCATCTTGACATAGGATGATGAGAGTGACTTGGAATATGAGTTGGAAGCTTATCCTGCTATCAGTGCTGAGGCTTCTGCAGAAGCTGCCGCTTGTGTAAAGGTCAGTTTGTTTTATCAATATTTGTGTAGCAAAAACACAGTTCAACTCCTTTGAATGTTTTGTCTTACCATTCTATTAGAGGGCATGAAGGGCATTTTTCCTTTTGATGAGCTTGATTCTGAGTTATGAATCTTGTTTGGCCTGGTTAGGTATTGAGTGGTTCTGGCTTGCTGGGTGAATCTAAAGTCCCAAGCAGTTCAACTGTTGAGGCTCCATTGACTATTAATATACCCAATGGGCAATCCTCAAAGTCTTCGTTGGAAAACTCCCTACCTGTTGCAATACAAGGCACAAACATTACGGTTCCAGTTTCTGTTCAGAAACAACCAATTCCTCAAGGATCTGTTCAAAAACAACCAGTTCATTCTTTGGCAATAGGTGAAGTGTCAGATGCAGCTGGATCAACAAGCACCACTCTTCCTCCTCGCAGGAAGAGAAAACCATGGTCAGAAGACGAGGATCTAGAATTAATAGCTGCTGTGCGAAAATGTGGTGAGGGGAACTGGGCAAACATTTTGAAAGGAGACTTCAAAGGAGATAGGACTGCTTCACAATTATCTCAGGTCTTTCCTCTTTAACATATACCCTTAATTCTCCTTTCCTTTGCCAAATGAAATTATCGCAGGTCTTTCCTCTTTAACATATGGCTGTGCTTTTTATGTCAACTAGTTATATTACCCGCGTCGTACGCGGTTTTTTTTGTTGGTACCATAGCCTATCATCCTATGGCACCATGTGAGTATGTGACCATGGTGGATTGAGCAATGGATAATTTCATTTGGCCTTTCCTTTTGTAATCCAAAATTTTAAAAAATATTACATCTAATCCAGACCTTCATGTTTATCAAAGATCCACAATTTTTTTAACCTTATCCTTGATCAGGGAAAGATTGGAAAAAATATTTGCCAGCACTGTGCTATGCATATTAACTAATTATGTAGTCTGATTATTATACTAAATCATGTAGTTTTGCATCTGCACAATAAGTTGAACTTCACAACTCGTTTATTGGGGAACCTTGTGATCTACTTTTGGTCAAGATGGCTCATGTTTTCCAGGTTTCCTGTTTACATGTCTCGGCAATGAAATTTGGAACTTGGAGTTCTGTAGGGGTAAACTAACTGAATTTTCCTATTATATTCTATGAGCTGCTTCTGATTTTTGCTGCATGCGTAGAGATGGGCAATTATTAGGAAGAGGCAGAGCAACCTGAGCATAGGAGCCCAAAGTATTGGTCCACAACTTTCTGATGCACAGCTAGCTGCTCGCCGGGCAATTGACATGGCTCTCAAGGATAATTTGTTGACAGGTCAGGGTTAATATCATTTCATTCTTGCTTCTTGTTTTCATATTGTATGTGAACTGTTTGATATTTGTAAAGTCATGTGTCAGTCTGAGTGTACAAGTTCTTGGCATTACACTTTTAATTTGATAGCTATTGATTAATCAGGACATCACTGTGCTAATGCCTTTTGTAGGTCTGTGTTGGCTTTATTTATCTTCTTGGAAGATTCTACTAATGCAAAATTTGATTTTTCTGCAGTTGGCAATGGATCTGCCACAAGTAGTAATCCTGGCACGGTAAATGAGGACAATGCAGTTGTGAACAATACTCCCTCTCAACCCCAACAATCTCAGTCTAATCCAGCTGCTGGCAATCCCATATCATCAAAACCTGGAACTTCATCATCTGTCCCAAATCCACGAGCTCCCCCACAAAAAGCCCCATTGAAGCCAGCATTAAACTTAGATTCTTCTATGGTGACAAAAGTAGCAGTTGCGGCTGGAGCACGCCTTGCTACACCATCAGATGCAGCTGTTTTGTTGAAGGCAGCTCAGGCAAATAATGCTGTCCACATCATGCCTAAAGGAGGAAGTACTTTGATTAAATCTTCTGTCACTAGTCCCTCAAACCCAACACCCTCCTCCCATTTGGGCCCTAAGCCGCCTAACAGAGCTATGCCCTTTGGAAGGCCACCAGTAAGGGCCAACCCTCTGAGACCAACTACACCTTCTCCAACATCTTCTGCGCCCAGTCCCCATGCCACTGGAAGTCAGCCAATGAGGAGCACTTTTGTGAGACTGCCAGTTGTCCTACCCGCTCCATCCCCCAAGGTTTCAACTTTGTCCAATTTCCCAAATAATTCCAGTGCTTCACTTTCTCAACCCTCGCAGGTGGTGACTGCCATTGGATCATCTTCACAGACAAACGTCACTCCTTGTCACCCTAAACAAGTTGAAGTAAAGAAAGAGATGAAAACCAGTGAAGTGATGAAAGCACCAGCACCACCTCCACATCCATCGGCAAGGCCTGTGCTATTACAGAATAGTGTAGCTAAAAATAAATCACCACCTGTCTCGTCTAGTGCAGAATTGGTCGCTTCAAGTCCGTCAGCAGCTAGGGAGAACTCTCAGTGTTCGGTAAATACAGAGAAAGAGAAGGCTGGAAAGGCAATTGCTGTTAATGTTGTTGTGCATAATAGTGTAGGTGATTTGAAAATCAAGGATGAATCTTTAGATGTGGCGAAGGACAGAGAAGCCACGAGTGAGAAACCAGAGGAGATTGCAAGTAAAAAGCAGGAGAACATACCAAGTTCCGAGGTTGGAGGTGGTGGAATATCATCAGAGGTTAAAAGTGAGACTGTTACTGAGAAATCAGAACAGAAAGAACAATAGATCTGTGCAAGTTTTTATCTCCTGGGGGGACTGTTCTCTGTTGTTGTTCTGTGTGTTGGTTAGGCATTTTAATTTGATCAAATGTTATCAGATTACAAGGGAAAAAGTCACCTCTGTTTGTATTGCTCTCAAGTCTCAAGTGCTTGTACATGGGTTTGGCCTTTGGTTGAAGAGCTGTTTGGCTGTAGCCTGTACTTGTAGCTTCAGGTGGATTAATAAAAATTAGGGGTGAGTATAGCTTTTCCGATTCTTTGGATCTCATAACTGTACAACTGCTTGTAGGTTCTTAATTCTTAATTGTAGTTTGGACTTTGGAACTTGTGTGTGTGGAAAGAGATGATGAACCTTAAGAGTAGATTTATTGGTGAGCCCTTAGGCTCACCAATATACCAGATCATCAAAAAAAATAAAGAAAAAAAGAGGAAGTGGGGTGATGTGGCAATGAGCCCGGAAAAAACAATCTCGCAGATGAGCCCGGCTCATGGGAGCAGTGGTGGGCCAGGGCCCGCGTTCTATTTTTTTTTTTGAAAATTGCAGGTAAAAAAACGACGTCGTTTTTCAATTGAGGAGGGTAAAACGCGGACTTTTGCAATCTATGTGAAACAATACTTCCAGCATTGCAACGTAGGCCACCCAGGAAGTGCCACTTGGCACACTATGCAAATTTGTTTTTAAAATCCGTTTTTGGCGAAAAACCGTTAATGTAAAAAAATATTTAAAATTGTTTTTGAATTTAATTTTTTTTTATCTATCCATATAGACCCAATTTGCATATGTTTTTTTTAAAAATAATTAAAAGATATCAACACCCATTTTTCACTTCTTACCCAATAAAAAAAATCTTTTTATCCCATTTTTCCATATGAATTCATTCCTTTGGCATATTTTATTAAAAAAAAATTCAAATATATCAATACCCATATCTCATTCCTTATCCATTAAAAAATTCAGTTTGCATCCCATTTTTCCCTTTAAATTGATTGTTTATCACATTTTGCATAATAATAATAATAATAATAATGATAATAATAATAATAATAGCTTTGTTTATTTGAAGGAAAAAAGAAATAGATAAAAAAAAGGTAAGTTATGAGCCCGGGACGGAGCTCACTAATAATTTGCTAAAAAGGTGAAAAACTGGGTTGGGGCTCATAAGCTGATGTGACAGTTAAAAAATAAGCAGTGAGCCCGGGATAGGGCTCACTAATAAATATGCTCTTAGCTAGAAATCGAGGTTACCCTCTACCCAAATCATTCAGCCCTGCTCCTTAAATCTTGCTTGGATTCAAATTTACTGTGGATAGTGGTTCCTTCCTGTGCAATATGTGGACAAGGGAAATTCTGACACGTATCTTGCTCCTTAAGTTAGTTATTTCACCTATTTGGCTATTCAATTTCTTCTGTATTGGCGATTATTTTTTATTTTTTGAAAGTCCGTGGCATTATCTCTCCGTCATTTGTCGTTGAGTGAGTTCCTGCTGAGATTGGTAACGTCGTTCGATTGAACGTTTTTGGACGGCGGATCAACCGTGGTTGACTACCCCAAATCCTTACCTTTTATTAAAAAAAAATCCGTGGCATTAGTCGCAACCAATTGGTGATTATTTTCAAATTTTCTAAAGTTTGTAGTTTGTGCAATTTAAATGCAAGACTTTTACATTAGTCCAATTTCTTTAGCTTTTCCATGCGTTAGTTATCCATATCATTTCGTGGCTCAATCGAATTTCGACTTATTTCATAGATTTTTAGAGTCGTTCCCTCGTTTTGTCGTGATCGATTATTTCATGAAATGTGTTTTTGTTGTATTCATAAGTTGTATCATGATGGGTGATGCGCTTTAGTTTTATTCACGACGATTTGGAAGTTGTCGATTTTTTGAGTTTTTCGATCCACCGATTTGGGAAAAAAGATCACATGTAAGGGCATAACAGTAATTCCAGTTGAAGTCGGAAATTCTTCAGCCCCAATCACCGCCGATCCCCTCGATCTTCCTCCTCACCGCCTTTCTCTTTCGCTCACTCACTCCTTTCCTTCTCCCTGAAATTGCCGCGGAGCCAACTCTGCAAACTCTAATTCACTCTTTTTAGGGTTTTATCTCTCTTTCTCTCTCTCTTCCACAAGAAACGATGAAATCCGCGAAGAGGCAGAAGATCGCACATATCAGCGAAGAAAACGTGTCCAATCTCATGCACAGGTATCGCTCTCCATCTCCCTCCCTCATCCTCTACCTGATTAGGGCTATGTTCTTGCAATTGCTGCTTGCTATCGTAGGTTTCGATTTCTCATATTTCCCCACTTTTTGGCGTATAAAGGTATTCAGCACAGAAAGTGCTGGCCTTGCTCCAAGAGGTGTCACAGTCGGCGGATGTTAAGATGGATTGGAACGCTTTGGTGAAGAAAACTGCTACTGGGATCACCAGTGCCAGGGAGTACCAAATGCTCTGGCGTCATATTGCCTACTTCGAGGAGCTGCTCGAGAAAGTTGACTATGGTGCCGAGCCTTTGGTTAGGTTCTTTCTCTTGTAGTTCCTCAACACCTGTTGTGAAATTTCGTTCTATGTTTTGAAATTTTTATGCTCTCATTTTCTTTTTGATCAATTTGCAAATCAGTTCTACTATGCTCTCAGTTTGTGGTGACTGTTTCGTGGGAATATTTTTTTTTTTTTTTTACAAAAATTTAGAATGTAATAACTGCTGAGAATGAGATGGCTGACTTTTTGGTGGGAGGAATTTGTATATTATGTCAACCAATTGCAGACCTTGCGAATGGCCAATGTTCAAATGAGTTGACTGGGTATGATCCTGGGATAAGGACTGCTTACTTGGCTATCTTTGATGGGCCTCACTAGGAACCTGTATTTTTCCTATTTGTAAACCTCTGGTCTTGTTGAAAATAAATGTTGGCATATTAGGTGTTACCACTTGGCTTAAGTTCTGCAGTATGTCCATTTTGCTTTATGATCGTGCCTATGTGTTGCATTTATGGATCATGATGTGTTTGATGGAATAGTGGCATGAAGTTAGCCAAATTTTTAAGATGTTTATTATTATTGTCTAAAATGATAAAAAAATATTATACTTCTTGAAACTATTTATTGAACTTCAGTGCTCAGTACCTTTGAATCCTTGGATGATTGTTTGTAATGAAGAAATGGTACAATACAAGATTTGAAAAAACTTGGGGTACATAGTCATTTAGTACTATTTAGATGCTGAGAATTTACACTACTGAAGTATATTTAACATCTTTTTGGAACGTTTTTGGGTAACTAAGATGGCTACTTCAGACTCAAAACAAATATTATCTTTACATAGGATGATGATAGTGACTTGGAATATGAGCTGGAACCTTATCCTGCTGTCAGTGCAGAGGCTTCGGCAGAAGCTGCGGCTTGTGTAAAGGTCAGTTTGTATCAATATTTATGTAGCAAAAGCACGGTTCAGACTTCAGATCCTTTGAATGTTTTGTCATACCATTTTATTAGAGGGCATGATGGCTATTTGACTCATTTCCCCTTGTGAAAGTTATGATGAGCTTCATTAAGAATTTAAGATATCTGAAATCTTGTTTGGCCTGGTTAGGTATTGATTGGTTCTGGCTTGCCGGGTGATTCCAAAGTCCCGAGCAGTTCAACCGTTGAGGTTCCTCTGACTATAAATATACCCAATGGGCCCTCAAATTCCTCATTGAAAAACTCTCTGCCAGCTTCAGTGCAAGGCACAAACATTACTGTTCCAGTTTCTTTTCAGAAACAACCAGTTTCTTCGGGATCTGTTCTGAAAAAATATGTTCCTGCTGGGACAACAGGTGAAGGATCAGATGCAAATGGGTCTACAAGCACCACTCTTCCTCCTCGTCGAAAGAGAAAGCCATGGACTGAAGACGAGGATCTAGAACTAATAGCTGCTGTTGACAAATGTGGCAAGGGGGACTGGCAAAGCATTTTGAAGGGAGACTTCAAAGGAGATAGGACTGCTTCACAACTATCTCAGGTATTTTCTCCTTCGCATATACCTTGATTCTGCTTTCCTTTCCATGCCTCTAAATTTTTTTAAAATAAATAACTATGGTAGTGCTTTTTATGTTATGTTTGTATCTCTTACTTGCCTTTTTATTTTTCAATCAGTAATATACAAAAAATACTGCACATTATGCGGGCCTTTATGTTTATCAAAGATTCACATTTTTTTTTTTTAATCTTTTGTCCAAAAAAAAAAATTACTAGGATTGCACCATACTGCTAACTCATTGTCTTCTGCATCATCTCAGTTCTCAATAACTTGAACTAAGCAACTCCTATCATTGTGAAACCTTGCCATCTAGTTTGGTCAAAATGCCTCACGTTTCCCAGTTTTCCTGTTTTCATGGGTGAAATGACTGGAAATTTGTTATGCTTGTTTGTTCTTTAAATGATACCTGTCTTGTGATGAACTGATGACTTCATTTCTCATTCCCTACATGAAAAGAAAAAGAACTGGACACTGGAGTTTCTTTTTATATTCTATCAACCACTGCTGATTTTCGTTACCTTTGCAGAGATGGGCAATTATTAAGAAGAGGAAAGGAGCTGCCACAACCACAAGTAGTAATCCTAGCACATTAAATTCCTCTAATGAGGAAAATGCAATTGTTAATAATCCTCTTTCTCAACCTCACCAATCTCAGTCTAATCCAGCTGGTGGCAATCCTATATCATCAAAACCTGGAACTTCATCTGTACCAAATCCTCGAGCTCCCCACAAAAAGGCCTTACTTAAACCAGTATCAAACTCAGATTCTTCTATGGTGACAAAATTAGCCGTTGCGGCTGGATCACACCTTTCTGATCAAGTCCTAGCTGCTAATCGGGCAATGGACATAGCTCTTAAGGATAATTTGTTGACAGGTTAGGGGTACTGTCATTTTGTTCTTGCTTCTTGTTTTCATATTGCTTGTGGACTGTTTGATCTTTGTAAAGCCATATTTTCAGTCTGAGTTTACAAGTTCTTGACATGCAAGGATATGCCGATTGCTTATGTGAAAATATCTAGTGAAGCACATCCCAGTTTAACTTGACAACTATTGTTTATTCAGGACATCGCTTAGCTAATGCCTTTGTAGGTCTCTGTTGGATTTATTGATGTTCATGGAAGTTTCTACTAATGCATAATTTGATTTTTCTGCAGTTGGTAATGGAGCTTCCACAAGCAGTAATCTTGGTGTATTAAAAATCTCAAAAGAGGACAATGCAGTTGTGAACAATACTGTCTCTCAGCCCCAACAATCTCAGTCTAATCCAGCGGCTGCCAATCTCATATCATCGAAACCTGGAACTTCGTCATCTGTTCCAAATCCACGAGCTCCCCCCCAAAAGGCCCAATCAAAGCCATTATCAAACTCAGATTCTTCTACAGTTGCAAAAGTAGCAGTTGCAGCTGGAGCACGTTTAGCTAATTCATCAGAAGCAGCCACTCTTTTGAAGGCAGTTCAGGCAAATAATGTTGTCCACATCATGCCTAAAGGAGGAAGTACTTCGATTAAATCTTCTGTGACTAACCTCTCAAACCTAACACCCTCCAAAATTTTGGGGACTAACCGAACTATGCCCTTTGGAAGCCCAACGGTAAAGGCCAACCTTGTGAGACCAAATATGCCTTCTGCAACATCTTCTGTGCCCATTTCCCAAGCCACTGGAAGTCAGCCAGTGAGGAGCACCTTTGTGAGACCACCAGTTGTCTTACCCGCTCCATCCCCCAAGGCTTCAATTTCGTCCACATTAAATAATCCTAGAGCTCCACTTTGTCATGCCTCAGATGTGGCGACTGTTGGATCATCTTCACAGACCACTCCTTGTCACCCCAATAAAGCTGAAGGAAAGAAAGAGGAGAAAACCAGCACGGCAATGAAAGCCCCACCACCACCTCCACATCCATTGGTAGGGCCTATGCTACAGAGTATTGATGGTCAATCAAATCCAGCATCTATCTCGTCTAATGCCAATTTGGTCGCAGCTAGACAGTTAGCTGCTAGGAAGAATTCCCTGTGTTCTGTGAATACAGAGAAAGATAAAGCTGGAAATGTGCCCGTTGTTAAAGTTGCTGCACATAATAGTGGTATTGATTTGAGAAAAAAAGAATGAATCTTTAGCTGAGGGGAAGGGTGGACAAGCCCTGAGTGAGAAAACAGCAGAAATTGGAAATATAAAGCAGGAGAACTTGCCAAGCTCAGAGGTTGGGGGTGCTGGAACATCAGAGATTACAAGTGAGATTATTGCTGGATCTATGAAATTAGAGCAGAACCAACAATAGGTATTTGCGAGCTTTATCTTCTGTGGCAATGGTTCTTTATTTTGTTGGTTTGGTAAATGGCTTAAGTTTGAAGGCTATAGATGCTAGTGTCAGGCTATCTGATGTGATTAAATGATGTTATGAATTTTTGAAGTTTCTAGTTTTGCAATTATCTTATCTTGAACAACTTTGTATCCGCCTATATGTTGTTTCTGAAAGATACTTTTTTATTCTGAGAAGTTATCATCGGATATTAGGGATGAATAAACTATCTTGATGAAGAATAATCAACCAAAACACCAGGCTTGAAATATTATACCATTGTAGAATAATCAACCAAAATACCAGAATTGAAGCATTATACCTTTGTAAAACAATGATTTACTCTTTAAGTCGTCTATCAAATAGAAAACCTCTGGTACAAGAACAACAAATTCCTAGGTGTAAATGTATGAACTTGCTAAATGGTAGTTACTGAAAAAAAAAGTTAAACAACAGAGCCAAAATCTACTAAGACGTTGCTTGTTTCTGCTTCTTCTTCAATTTCATCCCGAACAAGAAGGTGTGTAGTGGAATCCTGGTTTTGCTCATTGGTGACTTTATGATCCCTGAATAGCTCCTCTTGTGCTCGCACAGCTTAAATTCTTTATCCACCTTCACCAGTACCTTCTCAATCTCGGTCTTGAGTTCCTTCACCCTGCGACCCCCTGCTTGTAACTCTTCTTCAACTTTGCTGTTTTCCTGCTTCATGTTAAGGATTTCACCCTGAAATTTTGCTGCTTGAACATCACTCAGCTCCAAATGCCCACTTTGTTTTCCAGCATTCATAACCTTTGCTATCTCCTCCTGAATATTGTTCAATGAAAAGAAACGGCTCTTTAGCTCATCCTGAAACACCGCACTGTGCTCCAGCCACAAAGTCGTCTCTGTCTGTATCTCTCTCAGGTGCTTGTACAGCGGTCTGGCCTCTGATTGAAGAGTTTGCGGGGTGTTCTTGTAGCTTCCTTCTTGGTTCTTTGAATCTCTTAATCGTGATAGCTCTGCTTGCAGGTCCTTAAATGTGGTTTGGAACTTCTGAATGTGGTGGAAAGAGGTGCTGAACCTCAGCCAGAAATCAAGGTTCCCCTCTAACAGATCGTTGAGCTCTGCTCGTAATCTTGCTTGGAGTCTTGATACTGGGTGAGGCGATTCATGCAGAGGATCCATGTTAGTGCTCTCTGCAACACTCATGCTTCTGGTTATAATCCCTGTTTTAGGATCATACAAGTGGTGGAAAAGTGGCATCCTATCAGGCTCATCCTCAGGAGCCCGTGGTCTGTCAGTATCAGGTTGGGCGTCACTTGTTGTCCTCTCATCCTGTTCTTGTTGTTGTTGCAGTTCCTCCTGTTGTTGGTCGTCTTCCTTCAGAGTACTCAATTTCTCCAATCCAAGATCAACTTCTTCTTCTGGATTCCCTTGAAGTCCTTCGAGTTTCTTTCGCAAAATCTGATTCTCCTCATCCTTGGCCATTATGGTATTCCTCAGCTCCCTTGCATGAGATGCTAGCTCAAAGATGTGCTCTCGGTTCTTCTTCTCGGCTTCACTGAGCTTGATCTTGATGTCCTTGTAGTCTCTTAGGATCACAGTGTACTCTTCAACCAAAATCCTCTCCCTTTCTTCAATGTTGTTTGCGGACAGCCTTCTCCAGTTAAGCCCGTCTTTGTCCTCCAGCACGAGATCCTGCGCCTCTGTATCTACAGCAGCGCTCTCTCCTCCCTGCAACTTTATTGACTGCTTTTCCTCGGCATCTCTCTGCTTATGGTGATGCTCAGAGTGAACATCATGAAATGTCAAATTTTGTTGTACTCCCTTCTCGGGTTCTGCTTCAGCTTCGTGCTCATCTGTTGTTTCTGCACCTGAATCCTCTACCTCCTCAGCTGGCTTGACATCGTTGAGCTTCTCCTTGAGGAGATCAAGGTTGCAGTTCGCTTCAGTTAGCTCAGCATGAAAGTTGTTCTTCTGCTCTACGAGATCTCGGTTTAGAGACTTAACCTTGCTTAGCTCCTCCTCCAACTCTAGGATCCTCTTTGTCTTGTCTTTGCTCTGAGCTATGATCTCCTTATTTTCCTCCAGGTACTTGATATGCTGCAGAAGCTCATCTATGTACTGCCTTAATCTCTTGAGCAAGCCATTCTGAGTAAAGACAGTTGTCTCGAAGTCCATGATCCGCTCTACCAGGTCGTCAATCTTATCAGCTAGCTCTGGCTCCGTGAGAGCTGCTTTGCAATCTACATTTAGCTGCTCTCTTACCTTCTTTCTAAGTGAATCTAAGTCAAGACCCTCCTCTGGTTCAATATTTCCAGCTATCATATCAAAGCTTTTCGGTTCTAGAGGCTCGTCTTTCGGTTGCTGAGAACCATGGCCTTGGTGAATTTGCTTCTTGAGAGCCTCCAACTTCTCATGGGCCTCCTTAATTCTTGCATACTCGGCCTTGACCTCTTTCATTGACCTCTCTTGCTCCCCTTGCAGCTTGTTCAGGGCTTGTGAACACGATGTCAGAGCCGTGGTGGCCATTAGTCCTCGAGCCTCGTGGTCTTCGATCACAGTTCCAATGCCGAACTCATCTTGCAGATTGTAAGCTCTGACTTGCAGCTCTGTGATCTTGCCTTCAATCTCATAAAACTTGGCCAACCCAGTCTCGTACGAGCTCTTCAGAAACTCCTTCTCGGTTTGCAAGGCAAGTATATCCTTCTGAAGCATATCAATCTCCTTGACAGCCTCTTCTTTGGTAAGCCCAGACGTGATTGCGGACATCACAGAGGCAGCATTACTGGATGATCTCTTCAGCTGCTCTTTCCTAGAAGCTATTATGGATTCACCCCTCAGAGATTGGGGTGGCAGCTTTGGAAACTTGGGCGCTTTTGGGAAGTTTTTCGGGTCTGCTGTAACGCTTTGTAAAGGAACAATGGATCCAAGTGAGCTGGTGTCATCATCACTCTCCATGGCCATTTGGACTTGCTCAGGAAACACAGCAGCTATAGTTCTGTTAGCGCTCTGTAGATCTTTGGATAGGTGATCATATCTCTCGGCTAAGGCTCGGTATGCCCTGTAGGTCTCCTCAACAAACTCGATGAGCTCCGGTCTCTTCTTGTAGTACATCTCTGCTCTCTTGGCAAAGGAGTCTCCTTCTTGGTCTATGATTTTCATCATGCTTTGCACCCTGCCCTCCATATCTGCACATTTTAACAGGTTCATTTTATTTTTTTTCCTTTTCTGCCTAGAATTTCTGAAATTCATTCAGAACACATCTTAAATCCATTTGTTCATTCCTAAAAATGTATCTCACCTTTTGAAGAAGGATTAAATTGAAAATTAAAGCTAATGGATATCAGATCATCTGATATATATTGTCCCTATTTTTTGTTTCAGAAGGTGAAAGTCTTTTGAAATTACCTAGATGTCAACACAGACAATGCATAAAGACAATGTAATGAAGAATTGAAGATGATCAATTGATTGAAAAAAAAAATTGCTAGGAAAATGTTTCGTACCGACGAGATTTTGTTCTAGCCATTTGGACTGTTTGGTCCTAATATGGCTTGCCCACCACCAGGAATATGCAGTGGTTGCAGCTCTATGCAGCATTGTCACCTATGACTCGTGGTGGCTGAAACACACAAACTCTCACAACTCACAAGGGAGAGGGAGATTAGTTCATTTGGAAACCAACAGAAATTAGGATTTCGACGCGTTTACCCTTGAGAGAAGTTGGACAGTCTCTGTTGTTGATGGTTTGTGAGTTTCCTTTTCTCTCTCTTTTTTCCTACTAACTTGAAACTAAATGTGGAAGGGAGGATAGCTCGCTACAAGGTAGGTGTTTGATGAATTCCTGGCAGTTGTGTGTTCTCCAGATCCTGGTATCTGGGAGCTGCACTCGTGTTTACTATGAATAGCCCACGTGTTTTTCTTCTTTCTAAAACAGCTTAATTGACCAAAATCCATGTCTTGGAATACCCTTTTGCCCTTTCCAATTAAATATAGGATAGCCAAATATAGTAACTCAGTAAAGCTTATTTTCCTCTTATTGTTGACCATGATGCGATGAGGAACATGCACCACTTAAGAGCGTGTTTGGCAGAGCGTTTAAAGTGCTTTTGAGGTAGTGCTTTGCATTTCGTGAAGTGGTGTTTGATGTGGTACTGTTTTAAGGTTTCAACTTTCAACTAGAAGTAAAAGTTGAAGTTGCGTTTTGTCAGCACTATCAAATGAAGCGGTCTAGAACGCCATTGTTTCAACTATCCCAACCCAACCATTATCGCTATTATTAGGCATTTCAAGGACACAGATATATCTTCTAAGGATGGAGATGTGATTGGCTGATTGCAGAGTCGAGAAAGTGGCAAGTAACTGCCTGAAACAGTTTTACTTCTTTTTTGCTTTTCTTGTTCACGTGTTTGTTATCTGAAAATACCAACACCAAGAACTTGCAAAAAAAATTCCAGACCTTTTGCAATGTGTTCAAATCAATTCCTGAAACCCTTTAGAAAAGCCATGGGATATCTTAAGGCTTAAGCAGCCAAGGACTTGAAAAAAAAAATCTGGGTAGAAAAACGACCGAGTAATCTTCACCATACGGACTGCAACGGAAGGGGGAAGGAGAAGTACAAAATCTTCTCTGAACTAGATATTGTTGATAAACAAGGTAGTATTGCAATGAAGAACTTCATGTCGAATGCCTGTAGAATTTGTACTGTACTGGGCTTCTCACACAAACGCAAACATGTTTACAACAAAGAATGCTGAACCATGAAATAAACAATCGTATGCAATAGTTATCAACAGTCCCACCAGGGTAACACTGAAAGATTGTTCTTCATGTTCTTGTTTCATATATATACACGACAAGCCAACATTGACAATAGGAACAATTGAAGGAGCAAATCTACAATCATGAAATACAGCAGATGCAGTGCTTCTGAACTACACAATACAAATCCCACCTCCCAAATTGTTTAGCATCCTTTACATATTGGTTGAAATGTTGAATCAATTTGCAATTTTGTGAGCTTTTTTTCTTCTATTTACATAATTTGATTTAATTGTCACATTAGATAAAACACTTATAGCAGCGGGCAGACTTCAAATCCAACAACAGCTTCCAATCTTCCATTCCATCGGATTGAATTGAATACAGTGTATCTCTTCAACATTAAACATGGCCTGAATCGCTGAAACCTGCTCATGGTTTGTGTTCTCAGCACTCGCAGACGGATCAATGACAGCAAATGTAGGATGCACTGCTTCTGCTGATGCAAAACTATGCTATCGACTCTTTTTGTCTGAACGAGTAACATCACAGGATTTCCTTTTGCATCACAGACAAATAGGGAAAGAAAAGCACCTGTACACATCATCTGGTTTGAAGAGATTATAGCCACTGCTCGACATACCTTTTGCTATCTGAAAAAAACGAGGAACACATGAATACTAAATATCACTCCTTTCAAGCCATCTCCAACTAACCAAGGCGATTCTAACAAATAGGAATGACAGTAAAAGTGCAGTTGTTTATTTAGTGTTTGAAACCGTAGAATCAACTGATTTAAACAACAAGAGGGTATTAGTAGCAAGGTCAGCAAAAGGCCAAACGGACGACGAACAACATCAAGTGGAATTTGAATTAAATTTGATCCAGAAATGACAGAATAGTTTAATCTCAATCTCATGAATCATGCCATGTTATAGATTGATTTACCTGTGGGAGAATGCTCCGCTGAATTCACCTTTGCATCAACAAACTCGCTCATCCCTTCCCTGGCATCTGTATTCTTAGAGCCATAACACGGAACAAGAACACCGAATCCACCATCCTTCTCGTCGTCACTCAGGAACCCCGGGGCATGAGGCTCGGACCACCCAATTGACCAATCAGATGCATCCGAATCGGAATCAGAGATACAGCCCCCATCAGATGGCACTATAACCACATCATGCTCCCTGTCTATTTTCTGCTCCTGGCGAGCGTGCAATTTTCTCTTGACCCTCCTTGGTTTCGATGTTCTACTACTACCCCCAACAATCAATGGGAACCTCAGGGTTTCTGATTCCCACAAGTTCAGCTCAGTTGCAGGATTCAGAGAAGTTCCATTCTGAATCTTTGGCTCCTTTTGCTTACCTCCCAGCAACCACCAGGAAAGATTGGTAAGCGCAAGAGACATATATCAAACAACAAATTCTGAACAAAGATCAATTCCCCCAAATCTGCATACCAGTGCAAAAAGTCTGGTAAGTACCAAATGAAAATTCCAACTGCACAACTAAATAAAAACAAAATCCAGAAAACGAATAGAAACAACAACGAGCAATATAAAAATCCCCTTTTCTGAATGTTTTTACATTTCGATCAATTCAACGACCCATCTCCCAAAATTGACAGCTCCTAACAGAAAATTACCGTTCTCAGTTGCAAAACTTGAGAATAACACATCAAATAAAATCAAAAAGGCCCCAAAGTCCCGCGAAAAGGGGAAACAAAGAGTCCCACTTTTTTTTTTTCACTTTGGGGAAAAAAATCCAATCTTTTTTGCATAACCTAGCCGCCCAGCAGGTAACAAATTAACTTGCCTTCCCCGTCAACCTTCAAATGTAAGAAAAATTGATCGCAGCACCACACGCCAACGAATCGACGGAGTAAACGAAAGGGAAATTGCAATTGCGTACCTCTCAAATTTCAACTCGGTGGGCTTCCACGAAGCAACCCCTTGAAAAGTCCCCAAATTTCGGCTATTCGAAACACTAATCAGGGGTTAATTGCAATTGGAGGCAGACCTGGTTTTCACTGCTGCTTTTTGGAAGCTCCGAATTCCAATCATCAAATTTCATTTCATTTCATAATCAGTCATCGTCGCCTCGTCGTCATCGTGTCAACCTTTTTTATTACCCGCGAGTTCATTCCCTCCACGAAAAATATACGATTTTTAATTTGGAAAATAAAATACCGGAATTTTTTTTATCTGGTGTGTGCGGGGCGCAGTTAATAGATCCAGGTAATTGGACCTGATTGAGATTTTGGTGGGCAGGGTATGGATTTGTTGGATGTGATTGTGTGGCGTAGAAGATGATGATAGATAAATTGATTATCTATGTAATGTGGATATGCCAAGTCAGCACTTTCGGCTGTTTAAATCCTCTCTCAAAGCCAACGGTTTACGGTTGCAACTTGTTTGTATCTAACCAAGGGCCCAACTGCCACTGGTCTGGAAATTGAAATGTTTGCCCAAATAGATGAAGGCTTCATTGGGTCCAAGAAAGACCAGCATCGGCCCAAAACCCGTCAGGAATTTAGACTTGGTTAGTGACCCGAAAGTTTGAGTTAATTCGACTCTAAAAATGGCACTTTTACAAATCATTCGGCGATTTACGCATGGGTAACACAACTTTCAATAGAGAGACTCAGAGATAGAATCGTGAGAGCTTTGCCTGCAAAAACACTGACGGAGGACTAACTTGTCGAAAACTTAGTATGTGATTCTAACATCTTCGGTCTTTATCTTATGGTTGCCTTTTTCTTAGGGAATGCCTTTCAGAACTTCCCATGATGTTAGTTGGAAGGTTAGTAGCTGTGTCAGCGTGTGTAGACATGGCCACGGAACTTCCCATGATGTTAGTTGGAAGGGTACCCGGTTTGGCCACGTGACAACAAAACCGGGTACCCAGTGGGTTTTGTAGGTCTACCATCCGAGTCAAACATATTTTTTTTTTTAAAAAATGCTTTTAAACCCAAAATAAATCTCAACCCATTAAGTTGACAAAGAATGGTACGTGGGAAGAAAAGTTTGGATTGTGGAAATGACAAGTAGGGGTATGAGAAGATATATATATATATAGAGAGAGAAAATAGAGGTAGATTAGATAGCACACTTTCGACGTGGGACAGAAATGTGAGATATGAAAGAAATTGTGAGAAATTGATGTTTCGACGAATCGAATTATATGATGTAAAATGAAATGTAATTTAAGTCTTTGGATTATATGATGTAACATATAATATAATTAAAGTGTTTACCTCTTAGGATTTAATGAAATGAATAACACATGGTGATGAAACACCATGATACAATATATCAAGTTATTTAGATAAATCTTTCTATCTAATTCAATTGATAATTGTGTTGATCCATTAATCAATCATAAGTGTTTTACCCAATTTTATATTTCATGCTTGTTCTTGAAAATCCGAAGTTCTATATCATTTTCAAAATAACCGAAAACTCGATATTAAGGATACCATACAGGTGTAACAACTTTATCAATAACAATATTTGTATTCTTTGAAATTATATCATAAATACTCCTAACTTAGTATCATATAGAATGATTTCATAGCGGATCCACCAAATAACATAAATGTTTAAGGTATTGTGTTGAACTTCACACTTTCTTGTTACCCGTTCGTTATTTTAATCTTTCATAATTGATAGGTAAAATATTTTTCAAAAAAATAATATTTATGTAAACTGTAGTACTAGTGTTTGTATATGATAAAAAAATTATAAGTATGGATTGACATGAAAAAACCGAATGATAGAGATTGAAGACATGACTTAGTTTCTACTTGTTTTTTGTCCCACATCTCATCCCACATTGAAAGTTAGAGGAAAGGGAAGGGTGGTAAGTCTATAAAATAAGCAAAGGTTGGGTAGGATCTATACAACATGCAATGCATGACAATTTACACATTATGAATAAATAAAATTCATAATAATTGTAAATATAAATATAAATTCTAGTTTTTTTTAGTAATTTTTTTTTAAAAAAAAACATTTGATGACCCATTGGGTTGACCTGTCGGGTCACGGGTTCTATTTTACTCGATCTTGACCCTCAACCCGAGCCGACCCTTCGACCCTAACCCGGTAGGTCACGGGTCAACCCGCTCGACCTGTGACCCGTGGACATGTCTAGCTGTGTGTGTCAAAGGGGTGTGTTACCCATGGCCATGTCTAGCTGTGTGTGTCAAAGGGGTGTGTTCTCCAGGTCCTTACTCTTGATGAACTTAGAAGCATCGACCCCATAAGCATCGACACCATATTTTCCAAGGATGTCTATTATTGTCTTGGTGCAACAAACTCCATCAAGAAGATATCATATGGTTTACTGGTTCAAAATGTGTCTCAAAACAACTTGATTCCTGGGTTATCTAAGTCAAAATAGAGTGATAAGACCTAGGTGCCTACTTTGATTCATGGGTTACCTAAGTCAAAATAGAGTAATAAGACCTAGGTGCCTACTAGAGAGATGGTTTTTGCTTGCGTTTAAGTCCAAAACCCATGCTAAAATTCCACATTCATTGGGTGTGTTATGTGTTTTGCGGATCAGCGCCTGAAAATCAATAGTCGGTTAACTGAACTTCGCAGTATTCTGCAATGGCATGCTAAGGGGAAGGTTTTTATAAGTCATAACCAAGCAAGTGAGCAATCAACCAAGGATGCATCCTTTATCATGCCAATGCAGAAGCCATTATTATAAAGATGTAAATTCAACAAGTTGCAATTCAAAATCAACAGCAATGAAAAAGAAAGAAATAAAGGGGTTTCTAATCCCATCTCAGCTGTATTCATAGTGATTATATGAAGAATGACAAGTTTATGTAATTTTACCATTTTTGTATCCAGAAAAAGCTTAAATATCAGATGTTTTCACACTTATTTCTTACAACTAGAGCATAGGAAGACTGCACAAATTACAACCAAATAAATATATACCCACCCAGGTGATGCATTAGCATGACAAAGATTTGATCCCGAAAACTTCTTACAGCAAACAGATGCTCTCCAAGTTGATTGCTTATGAGAAAAGTGGGGTTCCTGACTGATCAGCAGCAGAAGAGGGCTGTAACGCCCGGATCCTGATGTCAAATTTTCTATAGCTGACGGATTCAGGCTTGACAGGGCTAGGTTCAGTTCCAGCCGGTACAAGTGCATAAGATTGAGTACGATCATTGTAAGCGTTGCCAATGTGGTTCCCACATTTTCGGCAAAGAAGCTTGATTTTCTTCCTGATCAATCCCCAAGATTTCTTTGAACGGAAAAAAGGTATGCACTGGATCTCATCAACTTGCGTGAATCTGCTCTCGTCAATCTGGAAGAACGAAATCATCCCACGTTTGATTGACTTGCCATATTTGGAGCCAATGGTGGCAGTGTTTCGGTTTGAAGAGCTCAGACTCAGGTCGTAGCCACAAGAACCACAACTGCATAAAAATGGAAGAACATGTTGCAGTAACCGAAGGAGGATATGAAAAGTTCAGTTAAACTTTGATGTTTAATTTGTTATATGATTCTTTAGATTGGAGGATATGAAAAGTTCAGTTAAATTTTGATGTTTAATTTGTTACATGATTCTTTAGATTGGAACTCGCCATTTACACTTTTGAGACATATGTATCGATTAACGAGGTTACTGAAAGTGATGCATTGCGAGCTTACCACAAAGTTCATACAACATAAGCAATTCAAAAGTGCCAAGAAACTTAGATTATTCTGACACCAGTGTTGTTGGATTTCCCAAGGCATACAGCAAGAAATTCATACAACATAAGCAAAATTCAAAAGTGCCAAATTTGCCTGAAGACTCCAGTAGAGGCAAAAAAAATCAGTTCTTTCAAGCAATATTCAGGAAGAGCTTTACGAAACTAATTTGAGTAAATTTCAATGATTTTCTCTGATCTCACGAGATCAATCTAACAAGATGCCAATGACTACACCACTTAAAAGTTTGTAGCACAAAAGTCAAAAGATTTCAAACAAACCTCAATAAACAATTAGAAACCTAAAGGTTTAGAATCACGGTTTCTTCAATTTCGCAGAGAGACACCTATTTAGCAATTTGATTGAAGGAAACAAAAGGAATCGTATTACGGCTACAATTGACAATAAGGACAACTGAAATCGCCGAATTCCAGGAAAAATCCATCAAATTGATAGCAATTGCCTCAAAATGAAGCTCCTCCTTTATTCACCGGAAAAGAAATGTAGAAATCGCATCTGTAAAAACCTAATAATAAACCGATTCCTAGATTGAGCGAAAAAGGTACCTGTAAGTGACATCTCTTTGACTTCGGGAAGCGGATGAGGAAAAATAACGATGACTGTCATCATCAAAGGAATCTATTTCCGCTGTCTCCATGACGCCCAATCACAGCAGAGATGGGAGATCTGGATACAGAAATGGAAGGGGAAATAGAAAGAGTGAGAAGTAATAGGTGTGGGCGAAACCCTAAACCCCTAATTAGAATTGATCAACAAATGTGAACAGGAAAACCATTACTACACAAAGACTTTGGGCCTTTTGTGGGGAGAGAGAGACATGGAGAATGACGGAGGGGAGACAGACAGACAGAGAGATGTCCCTTTTTATCTTACTAGGCGTATAGCACGCGCTTCGCGCACGGTGCATTTTAGTTAGCAAATGGGTTTCAATTTCAAGTACAAGTTATCAGCACACTATAATTCGGTTTGTTTAGTTCCGAATAATTTTTAAGCATGAATCACAGGGCTTGTACTGCAAAATGATTGAGAAGATGCCACCGGATATGTGCAAGAGTGATGGTTTCAATGAGATGCAAAAAGAAGTCGAAAGTTTCCTTGCAGGAAACGAAACCAGAATATCCATGTATGAGCACACTGTAATTCGGTTTGTTCGGTTCCGAATAGTTTTTATGTTCACGAATCGGAGCCATTTGCGGAACCCTTTGGGACAATGCCCTCTGAAGATTGAAGGTTGCTTTCCAATTTTCCATGATTTCATTAGGTATTTCACAGATATTTACATATGACTTTACAACTTGGAAAGTACATGGAAAAAAAAAAAAGCTTTACATAAATCAGCAAGGGAGAAAAGCTTAGCTGGTTAGTGTAGTTGCTGCTTCTGACTCTCGTATATACAGTTCATTTGGTGATCGGTTACAGCTCCCAGTCATTAAGCTCATGAGCTGCATCGTTGCTAACGGATGCCACGAATTCTTGCTCAAGAGCCCCATTTCATCATCCGAGCCCAGCGGCTCCTGGCCATCAACCACATGAACCTGGTTGTACTTTCTGTATCGGTTATCTTTCTGCTGCGGATGTGACACGTGTTTGGAATCCAGCAGTTGGTGTTCATCGTTGGCGTTCATCGTTGGTAGGGACGCGGTGGTGCTTGTTATTTGGTTAACCCTTGTCACTGGAGTCCACTTTCTCGTGCTGTTGCTCTGGAATTTCATGCTTTTTCAGAAATGCCAGCTTCTTGGCTATCTTTTTCCATCTTATGGTGGTGTCTGTATCAGCCATCAGATCTGGCCTTTCGATGGATTCAAATTTGTCCTTTAACTTCTTAAGATCCTCCATCAGCTCCTTGACTTTTTGAATGTCTTTGCTGCTCAGATTTGCAATGCTAACTTATGTCATTGATCATAGGAAGCTAGTTTCAGGTGGTGAAAAAATGATGCAACGAAACAAAGGGCTTCCGTCACTGCACCTGTAGAATGGTTCACTCTGAGCAAGCAATTGCTTGATGCTTTCCACAACACTGAAGGCAGACTCAAGCTGAGAGGCAAGTTTGCAAGACAAATTAGTTTTTTCGGTTCCATTTAAGAGTGAAGTCAAACTCAACAAGAAGAATACACAAGCAGTCAGTGCACAATGAAGAAAGTCGAAGATCATCATTATACACTTGGGTTATGAGATGATGATCTTCCTGTGCCCTTTGAAGTGCTAGATCATAGAGTCAGCATTTAACTGAAGGTGTTTAATTGAAAGAATATAGATTCAACAGTCAACAAATAGATGCCTCTGCTTCCAAATCAAGGTACTCGTCCTCAAGTTTCTTCCTGCGCTTGGCTGATGCAATAGCTTCAGGGTCCAAAGGTAATGAATGATGATGATGATCATTTAATCTGGTAAACAACGAGAGTTAGATGGTCAGTTGAAAAATACATAAAAAAAAAATGATGAGAGTAAAGCGTGATACATGTCTTGCAGCTTTTTTGCGTGATCTTCGAAGGACTTGACAGGAATCAATAGCTCATTCTGCAATTATTGTTCGCATCAGTTTAATGTTATGATTGCAATTCAACATATTTTCAAGTTGAGATGCTTCAGGAATGGAACCTTTTAAGCAGGAAGAAGTTGCAGCGAAAGGTGAATTTTTTTTTTGCTGTATTTCTGTAATTCAACACTTGAAATACAAAGAAAGAAAACGAAGAGGGAACAGTCAGTTTCACCACACAAATCAATGGAACAGTGTCAGCTGATAACATTGAACATGCTCATACTCAATATTCTCCTCTTTTTGCTTTGTGAAATCACACTGGAGACGCCAGGTAGATTCGGTGAAGCTAATCCAAGCAGAAGCAATTTCTGTTTCTGTTTTACACAAGGCGATAGATTTTAAGAGCTCCTGTTCCTGTGTTAAGAAAAATTGAAAATGCGATTAAGTGGATTAGAGATTGTCGTTCCCCTCCAACCAAAAGAGTAAGATGAATGTAGAAGGTTCATGATATCATATATCATACTCTGGATTGATAGTGCTGAAGCATTTCTGTATTTGCTTTATCAAAATGTAGTTTTTCTTATCTAGAAATTTGAAGGCGCCCATTAGCAGCAGCTAATGAATTATTGACCTGCACTAATTAATCAATCATAAATTGAAAATCCAGTCAGGGAATGATTAGCAAATCCGCGCATGCCACATAAAATTTGTGTCTAGATATGATAATGTTGTATAGTTTCCACAAACTCATTGTGAAGGAAAACTAACTACAAGGTTCAAGTTAAAGAGCTCTAAATTCATTTCATTATAAATTCCTAAAAGAACCAAGAAATCTTCATTCAAGGGCCTAAAAGGGGGTTATGCATGGAAACTAAGCTGCCTTACACTCTACTTATTTACCTTGGAGGCTTGGACAATGTAAATTGAAAACACAGTATCATGTATATTACCACACTTCTAACTGGACGCAACACAAGATGTAAACATAGAGTAGTATTGAGCTAGTGAGCTACTTACATTACCATATTTTGAGTTATATTTAAAACACAAAAATTACTCAAAAGCAGTGAAAATAAAGCAGTAACTATAAATAATTTACCTCTGCCAATTGAGCTTCAAGATCATCCTTTTGCTGCTGAAGCTTTTCGATTTCAGTTAGCAAATCCTAGAAAAAAAAATGGAAATCATTTGTTAATCTGTCTTAATCATTTTTTTCTACATGATTAAGCATTTCTATCACAACTCTTTAATCAGTTAACCTGTTCTACATGGCTAACGTCAATGACTTTTACTGTGCGGAAGCTTAGTGCTTCCTCTCTCCTATGTCTGTCACAAATGAAGATAATAAATAAACTAAATAAATAAGCATCATGCCATCAACGTTTCACATGGCTCTTGTTAGATATTCACATAGAGGAACTACACCCTGAGCAAGTGTGAAGTTTCATTTCATTTTTTTTTTTCCTATGGGCTAATTTTGTTATGACATGGAAATTTTGATGTATACTCGTACATTGTTGACTCTTCCATAGCATTATATTGCTGGCATTATTCAATCTTGTATTACAAGACCCATCAAGTTCTGTACTTAAACAACATGGATAGAAACTTCGCTACGATAATAGGGAAATAACAAACACAAAGAAACGGCAATGTAAAATTCGCTATGATATTAGTCTCTTGTATGAATCTACTAAAACAACTCATAATGTCATCGGTGACATCTCAATCACCTTGATCAAATTTATGCATTGAATATCGATCAGCTCTGCAGCCGTTGTGAACAGAAGAGAGTAGAGAAATAGGAGAGCAGATCAGATGCGATAGATGGGAAAAAATGGAAGTAACCACTGAAAAAATAATTGGTATGAATATAGATAAACACAAAACTCTACATTTCTTCATCATCTGTAGCCAGAATTTTGAAGTTTGTCGATAACCAATCTCCACTTTAAAATCTCCTACAACAAGAGTCTGCAAGAAACAAGAAATATGACTTTTAGATAAAGAGTCAACATAACTAAAGAGATAATTCAACCCGTTAAGTAGCTGCCAAAGTAAGGACTTGACTGTATATTGGTTGAGATGTTGGTTCACCTTGTCTCTATGGTGCCTTATTATTTCCTTCAAAGGACCAAATGCTACATAAGTAGAAAAGGGATGGAATCATTATCAAGCATTAATGTCAAATTTGAAACATATTTTGACAAAAAAGCTTAAAGAAAAGGTAAATTCAGGGACCCAAATATTCAGAATAAAACTAAACCTTAACCGAGAAGACACTTACATATAGATCTTGCCCGGCGTAATCGAAGGCTCGATACAATGACATGTCAACGTGATTAATGTGCACATTTACAAACTTGACAGCATTCCCATGTGTTATCTCACGAAGCAACTGCAATCAGTAAATCAGCAAGGAATGGAATTTTGTATACAACAGCAGTCAATTAAAATATTTGCTCCTAAGTGTTGACATAGATATCAGCATAAAGTTGCAGTTTGGTATATAGAGGATCACTTTGAGAATAAACAAATTGCCATGATTAATAAAGTTTGGCATAGGAAAACTTGCAAAGCATTATGATTATGCAACTGCGAAACTGAAATGTCAATAACTATACCAGTTTCACTTTAATTTACTGGCAAACTACAATAACTTTGTACCTCTAACTTGTACACGGACATTCAATAGGCCAATTCCTGGCCACAAAAAAAAATGTCCCAATCTGATTTCTAAGCCCTAAACCCTGAGATACCATTACCCAAATCCAAAAACAAAATTCCCCAAACAAAATTCCAAAACTAAGTATCAGAATTTTTTTGTTCTTCACTCAAAACAAATTAACCCTAATTTCAAAATTCTTAGCCATTCATATCCCCCAATCCAAAAACTTAAAACCCTAATTTAGCAATCTGAAGTTCTGAACCGCACAGGGATTCGAAATCAATCAGTAAATCATTTCACCTCCGAATCAACTTTCCCAATTTAGAGGAAATTTGCAAAACCTAAAGAGAAATTGAAAATATGGAATCAAAGCTGGGAAATTTAGGGTTTGTTTTGGACTAATTCAAAGAAAAGATAGAAAACAGAATTCAACATTGAAATTAATACTCAAATCAGGAGGGGAAGAATGAGTAGAACCTCACCAGAGGGCACGACGCAAAAGAAAGGCAGCTAAGGTTGAAATCACAATCAACGAAATTGAATGGAAGAAACAAACAGACAAGTAAAAAAGTAAACGGCAGTCAAGCAGGCAGCAATTTGGTAGGTCGATGCACAGCCGACTAAGAACAACCCGGACTTGCAAACGGGGAAGAATTCAGAGCAAAAACACCAAGGAATTGAAATTGGGGATCTTAATTAGAAGAGGGAAGGATATACCTGTGTTGTGCATCCAAATTCGGAGCCTTGATGGAAGAACGACCATGGATGAACAAGAAAGCAAGGTGGTGGAAGGCATACAAAAGGAAAACGAAAGGAAAGGTGGCATATCATCGAATAGGAGAGGAGCCAGAAACATAAACCAGTGGCCACGAAGGAACAAGGAAGAAGGAGGTGGAGAAGAGCAGGAGGTGTACAACAGGCAGCGAGGTGGAGGTGGAGTTGGGAAGGATGCAGTCATTCACCGTCGATCTCCGATTTGGAGAAATAGCATTGTAAATAATTTTAAATTCAAGGTTTGAGGGTTAAATAAGACATTATACCCTTGGGATGATGTGAGCCATTGATGAAATCTTGTCACCTATATCCAAGGGTTAATATAGCAAGGATTATATGAATAGTAATTTAAGAGTTGCTCCTTTTATAGGAGTAAGGAATAAGGATGTATAGGAGTAAGTTATAACCTGTCAAACGGGTCAAAGTGCATGGGTTTGGGTCTCATCATTTCGGGTTCACAAGGGCTTTAGACTGGATGAAGAAAGGGATATTGTAAATATAAATTCACCTAAATTACCACAGATCCATTTCATTCTTTCCGAACACATTACAAAAAGGCTCAAAACTCTCTTTTCTCGAATCAAAATCTAAATCCGTCGAATGAATTATGTTGATCGAAAACAGCCTAAACTCAATGAAATTAATCAAAATATCAATTGATCGACACACGAATTGGTATATCGCTCGCTTTACATGATTATCGAATGGAGATTTTCGGTCTTCGTTCGAAAAAACCGTCGAAGGAAGGAGCTCGGCAGGTAGGAACGAGGTACATGAAGGAGCTCGACAGGTTTAGACGAGGTGAATAAGTAACCTCGGCTCCTTTAGGTGAGGTTAATGAGGCAGCTCGGTGGATATTGGCAAGGTTATGAAATAGCCTCATTGACTTAAGTCGAGCTTCATAAATTTCCTCGGCTTCTATTGTTGAGGGTTTGTGATTTATAAATTTGTTTTCACGCGTATTGCATAAATTCATTAAATTATGTAGAGGTATATGTGATGGGTCTTGTCATAATGCAAACTCATATGCTTATAAGAATGCGATAGACTAAATGACTAAATTAGTTTAGAAAATGTTGTTTCCCCCACTTCTTATTGTAACTCTCAATGACTAAATCAATATCGTAACTTTATCCAAAGAGCAAATTAGTTGTTCCTAAGCAGATATGAAACAGATTAATGCATATTTTAATATTTTATCTTCCAGTAATTGTTTCAAGTGGCCACTTCCCACCTATCCTCAAAAATAGATTTGACATGTTCATCTAATTAATGAAGTTAAAAATAACATAATTACAAAAATAGATAGAAAAAAACGAAGAACAAAATCACACTATTAAGAAATGATCTGCGAAGAACTCAAGAAGAAGTTGAGAATCTCCACATTGGGAGTGATGAAGAATTCGTTCCATTTTATGTAAATTATTTCCAATGTAGCTTTAAACTCATTCTTGATTACATGTTGTAGTTATACGGAATACCTTATATGTAAATAAGAAAAATGCAATTACTTGGAGCTAAATCAAAAATACAACAAAGGTGTAATATACAGGTAAAAGAGCTCTACAAAGCAAAACAAAACCCAACTAAATCAAAGAAGATGAAGGCGTAGACGACGAAATGAAGTCAAGCACTACCCAAAAGCAACACCGCAGGTTGGCCGTACATCAGGAGTCACATGTGGGCAGTGAAGACGAACCTCCAAGGAAACAGCCTTCCGGGAAAAGGAGACACCTATTTCGGGTTAGATTATGCATTACACTTTGTAGGGGTGTTATATGAGCAGAGTAGCTCGAATTCGGCTCGGATTTGACTAGATAAAAGCTCGGCTCGAACTCATTCATTTTCTAAACAAACCGAGTATGAGCACATTTTTAAGCTCGACTCGCTCGAAAGCTCGAATTTTGTGAAATTTCTAAAATTTTCTTTAAATTACTATCTGGTGAGCAAATAGGGTTGTTTAATGCTCGAAAAAAGCTCGGCTCGAGCTCGTTCATTTCCTAAACGAGCCGAGCATGAGCACATTTTAAAACTCAAGTCTAAATTTAGGCTCGGCTCGAGCTCAACTCGTTTCTAAACAAGCTAAATATGAAGAAGCAATACTCGGCTTGTTCGACTTGAATTACAACTCTATTACTCCATATTGGTTAGGTCAATTTGGCGGGTCCTAATGTATTCCTCAGGATTCCATGTTTTTTTTTTGGATAAAGTAATAATTCGATATCAGACGGACCTTATACCCGAGAGGCCAGTAAAACCGACAAACAAAAACACCATCAAGATACAATATAAGGGGAAAAAATAACATAAAATAAAAGGCACATCAACAAGTTGAAAGCACCATACTAAAAACTGAAACCCAAGCGAAATGAAGAACGACATGTCGAAGATGCAGATGAAGAACGAAGTCAAGCGCCACCATGGTAGCACCGTTAACCACTGCTACATCAAGACGCTATCTCTTGTGAGCAGTGAAGATTGAAGATGAACTCCAAAGAAGTACCTCCATGAAACGGAATCGTCCCGAACACACCACCACAACCCCGACCAATTTCGAATTCGGAGCTGCATCATCAACCGAACCAAATCACACCTAGGATCACCAAGAGGAACAAGAGCAAAACAACCAAACAAACTATGCCAACAAGTTCAAGATCTTGCAAAGCAAAGGGGTCAAATGAGTTCCAATAAGAGGAATTCATCATTTTCCAACATTCATTTTTTTTCTTTTTTTTTTTAATGAAAATTGGAGACACTTGGACTCAAGGAACCCAAGATTTGGGCCCAAGGAACCCAAGAACTGGGCCCGAGGAACACGGTAGAAGCCAACGGTGGCTTCTGTTGGCGGAAGAGGGAACCTGCAATAGGAGTCCAAGGGACCACTACTGGCGGCATCAACGATGAGAATGGGAGCTCGCGTTAGGAGGTTTCTCTAGTGGGACGTGATGGAAGGAGGTAGAGCCACGAAAGCTAAAACAAAGCTCAAGAGATCCGACATCAAAGTCGACCCCATAAAAAATTGGTGGATATGAAGGAAATTAGACCAAACTTAGAATGGCAATGAGGATGCGAGGGTGCGAGAGACGGAATTGGTGAAAGAGAGGGTGTGGAGAACCATTGTGGTCGGTCGGTAGTGGTCGGCGGTGGAATCTTGGTGGACAGGGTGTGGTCATGACTGGCGCGAAGGAATTGCCCTAGAAAGTGGTGGTGGATTGGTGTGATTCATGGGGTCACTTATGTGTTCTTTCGATAAGTGAGGTTTTTTTATTCCTCGAAAGGGGTTTAAATTTCTAGATATTATGTATACATCAGCATTCCATTTTTAAAATATAGAATATAAATACAATCCCTTTAAGAAACAAATATGGGATTACAACTCCCGTGTTTAAAAAACGAAAGGGATAGAGCAAATTTGGAGATGGTCGCTCTTTATTTACAAATTAAAGGGATAGAGAAATTGCGGATACATAATATTTTTCATTAAAAAACAACGAGAAAATAATTTAAAATATCACCAACTCCAAGTGTATTTTTTCCGGTATAGGTATAGGTCAATAGGTTGGGAGTTGATCGAGTCGGATCACTTTGGATTCACAATTTCTTTCAAGTCAGTTAAGTTGAGTTTAGAGGTAGGCCAAGCAAATCTAGTTGAGTTGATCGGATTTGTGTTTGAAGAATATTGATATTTTTATATATAAAAAAATAGTATAGTACAAATAAAATATACTCATTTTCTTATAAAGTAATAATTTGAGATCAGACAAGCCATGATTCGTAATTGACTGAAGCAAGATAAAGGAAAATGTACTCATTAATCTTACTTTTACCTTAGAAGGTGATTTGAATTTTATAGAGAAAATTTGCTCAACAAACACTTTTTTTAGCTGAATCGGTGAATTGTCCAACTTTTTGGACAAATTGCAAAACTGTTTACTTTATATACTCTTTCCCAAATTGTAAAACTGTGCCATATGCTCTCTCTCTCCGTCGCCCTCTCGCTCGTCGCTGGATTTGGAGGCAAAGCTTCGACGTCGTCGGCCATGGCACCTCATTCCCAATTGTATTCGCTGATCAGGAGCAACACTTCGCAGTGTGGCGATCCAGGGCTGAGCTCCTCGCTCCATCATCGTCTCCTCGTGCTCGGGAAGAGTCCTCGCCATTGGAGGCGCAATTGGATGACGACCAAGACGACGTTGCTCGGGATCCTCTCTCCATGGTCAGCTAGGTTCCACCTCGGTCCGATGATAGTGTTCTCCACAATTTCCAGGTTAATTGACCTCCAATTTCCTAATTCTCATGTTGATTTTGGTTTAGTCGAGCCATGAAATCCGAATTCAATGTGCGTGGTTGATTTTAGGGTTTCTACTGAACCGAATCTTCGAATCCATTACGGTAGCCTCTCCTTCCTCTCTCTCTCTCTCTCTCTCTCTCTCTCTCTCTCTCTCTCTCTCTCTCTCTCTCTCTCCCTCCCTCTCCCTGCTGACCTCTTTCTCTCTGTTGTTCGTGCTCGGGGACGATGAAATTTCTGCAATTGGAGTCGTCCTTGGGATGATTTGCCCATCCACAACCAATATAATCAAGTTTCTTGAAGGATTGAAGATGTGAAAGAGTAACGAAGGATTGAATTTGCTTATGAAGGACCTAGCATCCAGCCATGTCTGCTGCATCATGGATGGATTCAACCATGTCACCTCATTCGGTTTAAATCAGAATCGAGTTCTTTAGTGTCGGTATATCTGTCTTCTTTTTCAGTGCTACCTCATAATCGAATTGTTTTGTCTTTATCGGTATATCTGTCTGTATTGTGTGTGTGTGGGTGGGTGTGTGTGTGGGTGTGTGTGTGTGTGTGTGTGTGTGTGTGTGTGTGTGCGCGTGCGTGCGTGCGTGCGTGCGTGCGTGCGTGCGTGCGTGCGTGCGTGCGTGCGTGCGTGCGTGCGTGCGTGCGTGCGTGCGTGCGTGCGTGCGTGCGTGCGTGCGTGCGTGCGTGCGTGTGCGTGTGTGCGTGTGTGTGTGTGTGTGTGTGTGTGTGTGTGTGTGTGTGTGTGTGTGTGTGTGTGTGTGTGTGTGTGTGTGTGTGTGTGTGTGTGTGTGTGTGTGTGTGTGTGTGTGTGTGTGTGTGTGTGTGTGTGTGTGTGTGTGTGTGTGTGTGTGTGTGAACTGTTGGTCTGGTATTTGTAGCTTCATTATAATGGAATGAACTGTTGGTCTGGTATTTGTAGCTTCATTATAATGGGATTTGATGTTTATTGGTCAAGTTAATTTATAACATCTATTGTCTAACACATCAGTTAGATAAAGAGTAAAGTTTGCAGATCTCAGCGTTAAAGAAGGAAATCGAGCTATTGAACATCACATCAGTTAGATAAAGAGTAAAGTTTGCAGATCTCAGCGTTAAAGAAGGAAATCGAGCTATTGAACATCACTATTTGGGAGCTTTCCTAGCCTTTTTTATTTAAATACCCTGTCTTGTGCAACAACATGGCCTCAAATAATTTCAATGGAGCTTTTCCTTATTCCATTCACTGATGCCTGCTCTTGTATATATGTAAGTCATTTTATTCTGTCATTTGGTCTTCATATTTTTGTGTTGCCGAGAAGGTTGGTTATGATTTTGCAAGGGGAACCACTCACTGGTTTTCGTGTTTCCCTTTTTCTCCGAATGCAGAAACATCATCCATTAAGAGCCGAACCAGCAGTTGGTTGACGTGTTTCAATTCAAAAGTTTCCTCTACTTTCCACATTTTTAGTTTTTCTTATTCTTCGTTATTAGATACATAATAGATTAATAGAGAAGAATTTAGACTTACCTTTGTTGAATATTTTAAAGGAAAATACCCAAGCTAATCATTTAATAAGATTAATTTCTATTTTCCCTTTCTATTTGCTGAATGGTGGCCTAATCTCGCTTTCATGGTGCTGACACTAGTTCCTGTTTTACCTTCCACAAATTCTTGATTTGTCCAGCTGCCAAATTTATATGAAATGCTTGATGTGGAAGCTATAAGCTTCGTATGTATATAACTATAGAACACTGACATGATTGCTGAAAAAGGCATGCAATAGCTAAATTACTACCTCTCCAACTATTTCAGTCATACTGTGCACATTTACATTTTTTGCTGTCATTGTTGAAATTCTCGAATCATCTTCTTCATGGCTATATAACAGCAGCTGTGCTGGTGCCTTTCTCACATTTCTCGTGCTCTTCACAACTGTTTCTAGCCTTTTCTTGAGTGGTTCCAACCGTCTCAATAGATGATCGGGACAGGGCACATGGTTCACTAGCTACTCTCAGTAGTTGAGCCCTGTACAAGCTTCTCTCCTTGAAAAGAATTTTTTGGTACCCATGCCCGCTTCAAACTTCCTTTTTCACGAGCTTCAATGATCGGGCTGCGTTCAATTGTATGGCTAAATTTTAAGCATTCCTTCTTGTCTTTGCTCACCCACTACCTGTACAAGGATTTTGTATGTTTAAGTCGCGATTAGTTTTCCTTTCTATGCAAGTTTACCATCTTCATGCTTGATGGTCATTTTTGTTTTGTTTTTTTATATGAAAATTGTTATATTTCTTTTGGGGATTTAGCATGACCTTTCAGTAATGTAGCTATTTGATGCATGATGACCACATTCTCTAGATCTATTGCTCTAAGTGCAAGCTGCGTAGGCTGCTTTTTTTGTTGTAACTGCTTAGCTAATTGATTTGTCTTCCAAGGTTCTTACACTATTTGCTATTGCATTGTGTCTCGTTAGGAGCACGATGAGATTTGTAGAAAGTGTTGACTGTTTTTTAGTTGCCATCTGTGTAGGCTGTTTTTTAGTTGTGCAACTCTAAAATAGAGTCGTGCAACTCTTACAACAGAGTCGTGCAACTCTTTCAATAGGGTCGTGCAACTCTAGAAATCTAAACTTGCTGTATATAGGTGATGTTTCTCGATTCAGCATGATTGTTTTTAGAAATTTGATCTTGTAGGTAGCCTTGATTCATCTAAAAAAAGGTGTGGTTTTGGGCTGATATTCAATCATGCACATGAGGGTCAGAAGTTCTGATATTCATTGTCCTACTTTATAGCCTTGAAGGTTTTGCGCCAAAGCTTATTAGCTCAAAATGGTAGAGCATTGTGCCTACGCACAATGATGCGGGTTCAAATCCCGCATAGGCTATCTATGTGGTATCTCTTATTATCATAGTTCATTGACTTGCTCATTTAGCTAATTGCGTTATTATCTATTCTGATTGAATTTGTACATATTTAGTAGCAATAGATACTTCAGTTTGATACACGGTCGTCGGTTGGGTAGATCCAAAGGAGGTATAGACGTCTAGTTTAGAATTAGAATAGCAATCCGTGTTTCAAAAATCAGACCCTACTAATAAAGGGTGTAATTGACTAGAAAATTGCAATATATCCGCACAAATCACTAAGATACGTGGAGGATTGGTGGATGGGCAGACGACATCACTTACAAGAAAATTTGAGTAGTAGCAAGCAGGAGACTTGAGATACGTTTTATGGTTTGTTAAAAGTATTATTAAGACTGTAAATTGTATAATTGCATAAAGATACTTCTTTTGTTCTCTTTTCTATGATAAGAAAGATAGCATTTTCCACACTGAAAATTTGTTTTTTTTTTCTTTTCCCAAAAGTATGTAATGTCTTTCTAGGCCATGGTTGTTATCTTCCTGATCATGGCTGCCATCTATAGTCTATTGTCCACGGTGATGCTGATGTTTTATCATAAATTGCGTGGTAAATATGAACCATAATCCAGACCTGTAAATACCTTTATGATCTTCCATTAGAGACTAGAGTTCTTATAATCAATTCTTTTTTTTTATCTGTCATCAATTTTAAATGAGGAAAGTATTGACTAAGTAGGAATTTCATCTGAGATGGATTTAGATTAGACAGCATGGGTGACATACATCTGAGATTCTGAATACATGTGCAGACACATTCTGTTGAAAGCCTTGACAATCAATTAGTTCAGTTAAGACGAAAGGAAGATGACGAAGCATCACTGGAGACAGCAAATAAAGACATTATTTGAGAGCAATACAGATTCAAAAAAACACGAGCAATTGAAGGAAACTAGAAAAGGTATGTTATCTTTTTTCTAATGTGGCTTGATTAATTAATATTATCAGCAAGTATTAGTGAACAATTTACCAACATCCAATATCGCAGATATGGAGGAAGAGAAAGGAGAAGATTATCAAACTTATCAAAGGCGAAGAGCAGGATTTAAGTGATGGTAAGTCGACACAGCCTCTGGAAGATCTTATCAAGGATTACCACAAAGAATACGAGTCTCTTTACGACCACTACCAGAATTTCACTCAAGAACCGAAGAAGAGAGTTCATAGCAAGAAGCATAACGAGAAGGACACATCATTAACCTCTTCGTCATACTCGGACTCAGAGATGGGATATGCGTCTGAGGGGAAAGGCGATAAGAATGGAAAATCGCAAGATGGGTCGCTAAGAGCAACAGATGGTCTACAACAGGAACTTGAAGCTGCAAAGAATGAAATAGATGAACTCGGGAACAATCTTACCATCATGAGTGAAGAGAGTGAAGCTCTAAGGTCAGAGTGCTTGGCCACTATGGGCAAGCTACAAGAGGCGGAAAATGCTACAGAAGATCTGAAGGGATGAGGCTGAGATACTGAGTCAAGAAAGATCAGTGTTCATTGGAGAGAATCAAGCCTTGAGGTCAGAGTGCTCGACCACTATGAACAAGATACAAGAAGCAGAAAGCGCCATTGAAGATTTGAAGGATGAGGCTTAGAGATTCAATCAGGAAAGATCAATGATCATTAGTGAGAACGATGAGTTGAAAGTGCAACTTGCAAGTTATGCCAAGATAGAAGCTGAATTGTATTAAAGAGTTGAAGAATTAGGAAGGGAGAAGGGTGATCTAGTTGTCGAGAAAGATAATGTTGTTAAACGGGCAGAAGAGGATGAGACACATCTAGAAGAAGTGAATGGAATAGTTGATGGCGTGAGAAATGACAAGGAGAGCCAGAAGCTAGAACTAGAGACCATAGTGAAAGAGGTTTCAGAACTGAAGCAGCAGTTAGATGCAACAAATCTTGAAATCTGAAACTTGAACGAGTCACAGAAGGCTGTTGTGGAGGAAAACTGTTCTCTTGTGCTAAACATTTATGAGAAAACCAATGAAGTCGAGCAGGTGAGGGCAGTGATCGAAGAAAGCAAAGCTGAGACAAGCCAACTCAAAGAGTGCTAACACAGGAAAAAAAGGGTTCAACGTGATTTTATTTTTGCTCAACAATAGATTATTTTTTTCTCAACAATAGATTATATTTGCACAACAATTGAGACTTGTGAAATTGTGCTCAACATGATCTTATTTTGTCTCAATAGATTATTGCACAATATGGTCTTATTTTTGCTCATCAATAGACTATAATTGCACAACATGTGGGATTGGTGGAATTATGCTCAACATGTTCTTATTTTTGTTCAACAATAGATTATATTTGCACAACAATTGAGACTTGTGAAATTGTGCTCAACATAATCTTATTTTTTCTCATTATTATTTTATACTTGCTCAATAAATTATTGCACAACATGGTCTTATTTTTTCCCATCAATAGACTATAATTGCACAACATGGGGGATTGGTGGAAATTTGCTCAACATGATCTTATTTTTGCTCAACAATAGATTATATTTGCACAATTGCATAACAATTGAGAGTTGTGAAATTGTGCTCAACATAATCTTAATTTTTCTCAATATTATTTTATACTTTCTCAATAGATTATTGCACAACATGGTCTTATTTTTGTTCATCAATAGACTATAATTGCACAACCTAATGATGACTTTAGTTGGTCTTATTTTACTGAAAAAAAAGAAGTAATCTACTTGTATTTTCACAGGAGTAGTAATTTTTATAAAATTTCTAGTTTTAACAAAGATTTTTATAATCAACCTAATGATGACTTTAGTTGGTGGAGATTTCATCTCAATACTTTCGCAACGCAACACTCTTCCTCGGTTATGTTTTGCAATCAGGTATGAATATTCTTCGGGTCCATTTCCCTTTTAGATTGGAAATTTGGAATGCAGTGTTTTACACCCCCACTGAACTCAACATTGATTTTCACAGGACTCAATTTTTCAGCCTCCACATCCTACGAATTTGTAGTCACTTACAGCAAATTGTAACTGTACACAATCCTCGTTACAACCCACCACTTATTATAGTGTACAGCTACAATTTACATTCATTTCCAATGGCGAAGCTGAACATACAAGGTAACAAAATTGCATATCAAGGGACAATCTGCTCAATTAACTTCCTCTCTACACATCTCTGCGTCAACTAGGCTTCACAGACTAAAAAGAAAAGCCCCTCCATCTACAACAACAGCTGCAAGTATAGAACATTATCAACATATATATATCAACTGCTCGACAGCCTTTAGGATTTCCTCCCAATCTGTAATTGCAACAGATGAACTGAACCTTGTATTACACAGAAGCAACGCATGTACACAGAAGCACGTTTAATAAATCACCAAAACGAATTGCAGCCAGATTTGAGCAAATATTCACGAGATCTGAACAACGAGCTTGTCGTAGGCAATCTTGAACTTCCAAGGCTCCGATTCAGTGGCTCCTTTGATCTGCTCAGAATGAAACCTCGACTCATAAAAATTGATCGACGATGATCCTACAAGCAAAGAAGCAAAGTCAACAGAAGCAAAGATCGATTTCCTTATCAATCGATCTTTGATCGATTGATAAGGAAAATAGTTGGACACCACCCAAACTATGGTTTGTCTCTTTGGCATTTTGTCGAAAAGGTGGAGGGCACAAAGTCTGCATTATCATGGCAATTTCAGAAATTTGAAAGAAGTGCAGTGAATCAAACATCCCAATTTCAAGCCAAAATCTATCAAATGTATGCTCAATTTCAAAGCCTTCACAATGCAATTTGACAAAAAAACATAAACACAAACACCTTGATTCTAATGGAGGATTCACATATAGCAATAACAGATGGCCAAAATAGACAGAGGCAATGTTCAACAAAGTCAAAGATCAAACAAGAAGAAAAACCAAATAGAAAAGCACAGAAAGTGTAAAGGATACGGTTTAGATCAATTTGTGTATAAAACACATATTGGACAATAGGACATAGTTTAGATCTGCATAAGCACACATATCAAACAATTGGTGCACCATCTCTTCGTCTCTAATCCACCCAAATCTATCCCCTTGAGATCAAATCAGACACAATTGACAATAGTTCAGCAAAGCCAGAAATTAAGAAAGGCAAGTAACAAGGAAGACACAATTGACAATAATGGAATGAGTACATTGCTGCTATACGCTCCCTCGACAGAGTATCGACACTTACCTACAATACAACCAGATCTGAGGTGATGAAGGCCGCTCGCTCCGGCTGCTCGACCTCGCTCGCTAACTCGCTCCAGCTATGATTTCAATTCATTTTCGAACACAATCATTATTGGAATGCTGTAATTACTTGATTCAATGGGAGAAATGTTAAAATCGTCAGTTCGGAGAGATGATCGGTGTTGGAATCACTATGATCGGAGAGAAGAGCGGCAGAGGGAGCGCACAGGAGAGAGACGGAGCGACCGAGCGCGTAGGGGAGACGAAGCGCGTGTTATATTGTGGACAATTCACTAATTTGTCCCAAAACGTGGACAATTCACCAATTAGGACATCTTTTTTGGACATTTCACAAACTCCCCCAATTTTATAATTATAACAATACCTTTTTCGTAGTTATATGATTAGAGTTATTATATCCATGATCCATTTATACATCGATAGAAACATTTAAAGGTTGTTTTATTTAAAAATAACGGAAATTTTGCGAGGTACCCCTGGGGTATTGCAATTTTCACGGGGTATACAACTCTTTTGCATATTTCGCGTGGTACCCCTGAGATTTTGATTTTTTTCGCGTCGCGCCCTTGGGGTTAAATTTTAACCGATTGATGTTTATTCCGTTACTTTTGGAATTAAAAAAAAAAGAAAGAAAGAAGGCTCGTAAAGGAAGCGGAGAGAGATTCAACAGGAGCAAGCACCGAGAGCAAAACGTCGCCATCTTCATCGGTGTGCCGGAGCTCGAGCAAGGAGGAGGTCTCAGATGAAGAAGCAAGATCCAACCTCTAATCACACTCTTGGATGAAGAAGCATGGGAATCTGCGGTCGCTTCCAGCACGCAAACGACGAAAGGGAAGGGGAGCGGAGAGGGATGCTGAAGGTGAGGATTCAACCGGAGAAGGAGAAGCAATGAGAGGTTCTCCTGCGGCAATAGAGGATGAAGGGGTCCGGGGGCAGATCCATCGAGGAGAAGCGCATAGATCTGAGATCGGAGATCATAAAAATCAAGCGAAATTCGGCAATGGATGCGAACAGGAGGAGTGAATGCGGACCTTGAAGAGCTTGAGGAGGGCGTCTTTGGAAGGAAGGGATTCGAGGTTGGACCCCAACTCCATGAGCTGCTCCTGTATACGCTTCTGGGCCATTTGGGGAAGCAGAGTCTTCAAAACACCATATAAAAAGCTGGCCCCTTTTGTGTGTGATGTGGTGGGAGGGGTGGAAAGAAAGAACTCCGCAGGGAATTAGGGTTTGTTGTTGGTGGGGGAGGTGGTGGTGTTGTCAGTGGTGGCCGGTGGGTTGAGCGGTACTGATTATTGAAGGCGGGGAGTTTTGCAAATTTACAATGCTGGCTAATGGCTATTAATCCGCAGCTTCGATAGGCAACTCAACCAATGCTAATAAGCGTGGCAGTCGATCCCATTGGTATGCCTCTAAGATGCCATAACTTTTCACTGTAATTATGTTCTCATTCATACTGACATGAATACCAGTAAAAATTGGAATCTTTGATCAAAAAAGTAAAAGATTGGAATCTGCTTGAGATGCAGCATTCATTGTGTCATGCCCAGAAGCAATTTGTTGATTGTTGAAAGAAAGAGATGTCAAAAATAAGACTTTCCAAGAGAAAATTGGGGGAGGAAGGAGATACAAACTCCAAAGGCTCCCTTCTTTCCCCATCTCATTCTCGAAATTGTCGTCCAATTCAATCGAAGCTTCCCACCGATTAAAAAAGAAACGAGAACAGCATCTTCCTTTCAATCGAGAGGGTTACTATAAGGGGCGACGAGAAGCAGAAGAGGCGCAAGGTGTGCTGGGCGGAGTTCCGAGCGGGAGGAGCGGCAACGAAGATGCGCTCGCACTTCTTCCACGGAGACTGCATCGATCGATGGTTGGATGCGGAGCCTTTTTTTTTTTTAATTCCAAAAGTGACGGAATAAACATCCATCCGTTAAAATTTAACCCCGAGGGCGCGACGCGAAAAAAAATCAAAACCTCAGGGGTACCACGCGAAATATGCAAAAAAGTTGTATACCCCGTGAAAATTACAATACCCCAGGAACACCTCGCGAAATTTCCGTAAAAATAAAAATGAATTGTAGCCCAATGATGTTTGTAGAGCTTAGGAAAACTTTACTCCTATAAAAAGTTGTTTTATTATGAAAATTAGTTAAGACTATAGTAACTATTACCGTTATTATGTTCCACCGCTAATCACTCCACTGTGTTACAATGGGTTAACATGGAGACGCTTGTGAGTGGGAGGATCAACCCCTTAAATGGGCCTACAGTAACCCGATCCAGATGTAGAGTGGGCTAAGCCCACTTGAACTGAAAATGATCAAAAAAATATACACTGCAGCATATAACGGTATATATATATATATATATATATATATATATATATATATATATATATATATATATATATGATCCGGTATCTGAACCGTTTCAAACTCACCACACCCTATTGCGGTGGATATGGAATAAGCCAAATAAAAGTTTGTTTCCCGTATGTTCAAGATACACGTGTTGTCACACTGGTAGGACTGTAGGAGGGCTGGTTAGAAACGCAAAGGTCTTATATTCGATTATCTGTAATTAACTCACCACAACATAGTGCAACAAATTTTTACCTTATTCCCGTTACAAAATACTGCATTTTTATCGTTTATCTCACACAATGTACTATTCCTTGAATTAGGCAAAGCTTAGATGTTTTTACCTTATTTTCCATTGTAAAATATGCATTTTTATCCACACAATTACTATTTTTGAATTAGGCAAAGCTTAGAACCATCCTATATTGGTTAAACTTGACCCCCCTTATATTGCTTAAACTTAATTTTGGATTAATGAATTTATATAATAAATATAATAAAACAGGCAAAATTGCAGTTGGAAATTCACGAGATCCTATCAATATTGGAAGAGAATTGACCCCTTGTTTCTTATCTACACACAATACATTAAACTGTTGTTGATCGAGTCACAAAGGTATGTATCGTTACACAACACACAAACAAGGAGAAAACTTGCAAGAAAAACACAAAAAACAAGACGTTACGTTACTAATGTCTAATCTTCTTCGTCGACGTCGGTGATGAATTTTCCGGTGCCAGGGTTCAATGCTGCAAAGAAGAAGAAGGCGACATTGAACAACACGAGGGGCTCTATCTCGTTAATCGGCACTCCTGTCTCGATATTGAGCTGCGCAAGCGCTCCTTTCCCCGTTATGATCTCCCCTATAAGCGAGAACGCGAACCCCAGCTGCGCCAATCTCCCCACGAACAGCTCGTTCGCCTTTGTGAATCCGAACAATGGACCTTCCATTACCCACATTTCACACAATCAGCTCATGAAAAATACTCGCATCGGCATAAAAACATATAATTGACAATAGAAAGTGTAGTCCACCGACCAGATACACTAACTTTGGACAAAAGTATATTAGGTAATTTTTTCTTTGTTTGGTGAAGTTTACCTCCTTCCTTGAGACCAAGGGCGGATCGGACGCTCTTCCCAGGAGGAAGGACAGCCTTCTCAAGGCCGGTAGGAGGGTCATCGACGAACTGGCCCCTGTCACCGAGGGCACCAATGGCTCCCAACAAGGTGAACAATATGAAGAAGAGGAGCAACGGCTCTGCTTCGTAGATCGGAATCCCGGTCTCTATGTTCAGCTGTGCCAAGATTCCCTTCCCGGTTATGGCCTCTCCTAGTATCGATGCCTGCCAAGACCATCCAAATTTCAAGATTTTGGGTGATTTGCAATGAATTTAAACATCATTTTTGTTCGAAAAAGTTGGTATTTATAGATCTTCCATCAATGGTTTTCTTTTCATAATTTACAGCAGAATCAAACATACAATTCTTTTGGTTCAATTCATACATTTTTCTCTTATTAAAATAACATTAAAAAAGAAGGGGTAAAAATGACTTTTCATCGTCTTTAACAACAAGCTAATGAAAAAAAAAAGTTGTAGGTGACGATTTACAGACAAAATGGGTTTTAAGGGGTGGTTTTCTGCAAAGAGTCATATTTAAAGGGTGGTTTTATGCCATTTTCCCTATTATTTAATGTAATTGTTAGTACAAAGTCTGAAGCTTGGTTCCTAAATCCTACCCTGTTGTGTTTATATGCCAACATTTCCACTTAAAAACCAAAATGACTCGTAAAATTAATTCGGAGTAATTCACAAGGAATGATGAAACCGTTACATATATAATTAATAAGATAACTTACAGCAAAGCCAAGCATGGCAACACGACCGACAAAGAGCTCATTCTGCTTGGTGAAGCCAATCCCTCCCGATGTCCCGAAAATCCCATCTTCAACCTTTGGCTTCGGCTTAACAACCTGATTTTTATTTATTTATTTATTTTTAGAAAGTAAATTTCAGTTTTTTTTATATATAAAAAAGAAAGAAAAACAATATATCATACATGAAAAAATGAAGTCCAATCCAAGAAAACACATATATACCTTCTTGACAGGAGCAGCCTTGGCTTTCGACTTGAAGAGGGCGAAGGTTCTGATGAGAGAGGAAGACGGCGAGGAAGAAGAACGAGGAGGGAGAGGAGAGAAGAGGAGATGAGAGGAAGAGTAAGAGGGCTTGATTTTGTGGATCTGAGACAGAAGCGAAGGCTGCTTCTTCAATGAGGTGGTGGCATTGCCGCTGAAGCCGCACGACGATAGCATCATGGCCTGTGCCATTGAAGAAGACCTTCTTGTTAAGTGCTTGTTCTAGCTAGCTAGCTCCTCCTCTTGTTGTGGATCTTGTGATGTTAAAATAAATGTGTAATTTTTTTTTTAAGTGTTATATATGAAGATAGGTAGAGATAAGGCTAATGGAAATGGGATATGCAGATGTGTGGTTTATTTGGCTTGTGAATTGTGTTGTGGGAATCATGCCACATATATATATTTTTTTTAAAAATTTAGGTGCAATAAGAAAAAAGAATATGCTATCGTCAATATTTTGTAAATAATGTCAAGAGACTAAAAGTACACCCCAGAAATTGCCGAGCTGGATTTTGCAACCACCAAAGGGGGCCTATTTGACACTTGAAGACTCTCACTATGCATCATTCAAATCCATGGTATTCTGTAAATACCCATCACAATGTCTCTTTCATCTTCTATATATATATATATATATATATATATATATATATATATATATATATATATAATGGGTAACTTGTGCACAAGGCTTAGGATGTGCATTGTGCACAAAATATTATTCGGTGAAATGTAAAACATTATTCAGTGAAATTTGAAGCATTATTCGGTGAAATGTGAGTATTGTTTAGGGGAATGTGAAACATTATTTGGTGAAATTTGAGGCATTCCATATAAATTGTAACTATTATTTAGAGAATTGAGGTTTCTTTTATTTGAAATGAATAAATAAAAAAACTAAACATTATTCGGTAAAATGTTATAAATTATTCAGACAAATTCAATAACCATGGCAATGAAAGGGCGCCACTTAACAGTTGCCACCGCCACAAGCTAGTTGGTGGATTCTTGGTGTGTGAACCAAAAACCAAGTTTCCCATCGTTAAATGGTCTATTTGATGCTATGTGCTCAATACTAAGGAATTTATATTTTGTGTTAATAATGAATTTGTGTGCGCGCGCATACAAAAACTGATAAACAAACTCGTTACTAATAAACATGATTATAATCCATTTGTTAAATCATCACATTTGGATGGTTATCTACAATTTTTTTTTGGTCAACTAACTAGTTACAAGTCTCTTTTAATTAACGTAAAATGAGCTAATTTTTTTATATTATCGGACCGATTCGGACGGAGGGATCGAGTAGCTGATTAGGAAACTCAAGGTAGGTATTACTGTATTAGAATTAGAGCTGGCAATCGGGCAAGTCGGATCGGTCTCGGTCGGACATTTCGGTTTCGGGTTGTTTCGAACTAGAATTCATATTGGATTGTCTGAAGTCCGGGTTATATCGGATTGGGTCGGGTCAATTCGGGCTTTGATTGGATTGGATAAAATCGGATTATCGAAAAGTAACTGAGTAAGTTAATCGGGTTTCAACTTAATCGGGTTTCGACAAAATCGGGTTGGTGGAGTTGGGTTTCGATTGAATCGGAATTACACATGATTGGGTTCGGGTTGAAATGGATATTGACATATTCGGGTTTCGGATTAATCAGATTTCGGGGTGATCGGGTCGGATGAATCGGGTTTTGATTTAATTACTAAATTTCAACTTCATCCAGTCTGATGAATTGAGTTTTGGTTTAATTAGATTTTGACTTTGTCTATTTTGGTTTGATTATATTTCAAATGAATCAATTATTCGGATGAATATATATAGATTTCTTGAAAATTAATACCCAAAATTTTAATATGAATCACTTTTTTTTAATGAATATATAAGATTCTATTTATATTTTTCAAATCGCATTTCTAGAGATGTTTTGTTTTTCATTTGTACAATGGTGGTTGTTTGCACCATTTCTTTAGCTTTTCAGCCACCTTTGCATTACCCTTTCTCAAGACTTTGCTAATGTATTCTAGCCTTCAAATAGACGCAGCAGTGCAGATAAATGCTTAAATAACCGACTAATGGAACAAAGACATCAACCATTATAAATTTATAATAGCCAAAGCATAACCAATTCAACAAAGACATCATCCATCATCAATTCATCATTTCAATGAGATACTATTGCAGATTAAAAAGCACAAGAAAATAAATCTAAATTCAGACACAAAAGTCAAGATAAAGCCTATATGGGATTCGAACCCACATCATATGTCTCGACACATTTGCTCTACCGATTGAGCTAGGCTAAATAAGAACGCTTAAAGAATGAGCACAACACCTTATCGTAAACAAAACCGAGCCCAAACAATTACAAACAACTCAAATGTCTCGACATCATATGTCTCGACACATTTGTTCATATCCAGCAACCTATACAATGGACAGTCAAGGAAAACTGAGCACAGACAACTCAAAATTGAGCACACAAATATACCCAACAACTTATATCAAGCACAATCATAAAAAATTGGCAGTTGATGCCATTGCCCATACACCAACATAAGGTAATCAATTTGAAGCAATCAAGCACAATTCAACTCTAAATCAAGCACAATTCAACTGGCTTTTCTTTTTATCAATCAGTCCAATCACCATCACCCACCCTTTTTTTTTTTATTAGGTAATAATTCGGTTGGATAACCTAACCGAGAGCATCCTGGCGGATGAGATCAAGAAGATCTGGATGTTCTTCCAGTGCCAACCCGTTAACAGGACGACCAAGGTGTGCAACCTTGTCTGCCGTCCTGTTACCCTCACGGGGCACAAAGGAAAGGGAGATATCAAGAAAAGACCTAAAGAGTCATTTGACATCACCCAGTATTAATTCAAATTCCTAGGGACAACCACCATTGTCCTTTAGATGATTTATTATTATTTGAAAATCTCCTTCAATCACTAATTTAGCGTAGTTATTGGTTTGGGCACATAAAACTCCTTCTCTTAAAGCTATTGCCTCAGCCAAAGTGGGATTTTGTTTCCCTATGGCTTTATACCCTAGGTTAACTACTTTTCCTTCGAAGTTCCTAATTACATATCCTATACTAGCTTCCCCTAAGAAATTTACCGCTCCATCAAAGTTGAGTTTCATATATCCTTTCTCAGGTTTTCTCCATTTGACATTTTTCCTGCTTACCTTACCCTTTTTCACCCCCGACGTCCCATTTTCCTGATTTGTGTCTTCCTTTTCCTCCGTTTGAGCTCTATCCCAACCTTCTTTTACAGATTTAATAAAGGATTGTACTTCCATATGGGTTGGCATTTCTGCTTCTCTGAAGATCATTTTATTCCTAAAATACCAAATAGACCACCATTTTAACGCCATTTCTTCCTTTTCTTTGGTTGTTAATGCTTCACCCAATTTTGTCATGATGACATTGCCCTTCACCGAAGTTGTGTTGATATTATTTATGATCCTAGAGCATTTGCTAGTTTGTAGAAGTTGGTTTTGACTAAATGGACATCTGACAAACAAATGGACTTCATCCTCCCCATTTGCTCCACAGAAACAACATTCATTTGGGATAGGCACTCCCCTCTTGCTCAATCGATCTCTAGTTGGTAAACCATTCTGGGCGATTTTCCATAGGAAATTCTTAATCTTAGGAATAGTTTTTACTTTCCAAATCCAATTAGAAGGATCATCGCTAAAAGAATCCCGATTCGAAAGAAATCTTACTGCACTAGAAGTAGTAAACCACCCCTGCTTATTATGGCGCCAGTACAGTCTGTCAGACATCCTATGGATTGGGAGAGGAATGTTAAGGACTCGCTCCGCCCAGTCCCTTCCTAGGGCGTCAAATAATAATTCCCTGCACCAGACCCCATTTTGTATGAAATCACTTACTCGCGCATCCTCATTTTCGATTGTTATATTATCAATGCAATTGATTAGAGGTTTCTCGGAGATCCATGAATCCTTCCAGAACTTAACTGATTCACCATCACCATCACCCACCCTTTTAGAATTGGAAAGAAACCCCAATTGAAGACGGATTGAAGCAAAACCCTCTTTTCTGAAAACCCTAATTTTTAGAATTGGCAAAAAAAAAAAATCAAATTATATGCAAAATTGGTATAAATACCTTGATTAATGGTCATCATCTATCAGCAAATCGCCTTCATCTTCGTCTCTACCCTTAGCCGGTTAGCCCTTCGAATTCGTCCCCCTTTATCGGCATCTCTTTGATTTTTGGCTTTTCCGCCTCCTTCGACAGTTATGGTAGAGGACCATCACCCTTCGCCTTCAATCCACCCTTTCTCTTCTCCCTTCGTCTCGCCTGTTGACACTGTCATCACCATCATCATCAACCTTCATCGATCTCCTTCTTCGGACGTTGTTTCTTCGCTCGTCAGTCTTTCTCTTAGAGCATCAGTAGTGGTGGGTTTCACCTCCCCTATAGCTTCCTATAAGGTTTCCCCATGGATGTGGTCTAACCTCACTTAATGGATGGGGAAGGGGCAAACCCACCATGAAGGGGTAAACCCATTCCTCCCCCGTCTCTTTTTTATGTTTTAAAAAATATAAAAGTGGATTATATTCTTTTTAATTAAGTGAAATAAGTTTTGATTGGTTAAAAATATGTGGTGGGGTATAAATAAGGTTTAAAAAATAGTAATGGGGTAACATTATGGATGCGAGTTAAAAGTTAAAATTCTTAAAGAATGGGGTAGAGTTAGTGGAAAATGAGGTGTCAAAATATTACGAAGAGAGAGATGGATAGGGTTACCCATGAGTATTGATGCTCTTATCTCTAGACTGCCTTTACGGTTTGCCTGCCGACCCTTTTTTTAATTAAATGAATGTTCTTTTAATTTTTTTAAAAGCAAAGGAAAGAAGGTGAAAAATAAATTTTCTTTTAAACAGTAAACGAAAAGTGTGTCAAAAATCCCTTTTTTTGTTTCAATGTTAAATTATTACTGTAAGTGAGTTTTTTTTTATCGTTATATATTACTCCCTATAGTGACATTTATACATACTTGATCATTTTAGGCAGTAGTGATATATATATTTTTTTGGGTGAACGGTAGTAGTGATATATACTCCATATTTATGATTTAATGTTTTATTAGGGACAATTGTACATTATTCGATCAAGTACAAGTTTTAATGTTATTGTCTTCAATTAGTTTTATTTAAATATATATGGCCTGGTTTAAGGTTTTCGATACTAGTAGGTTCGGATTTTTTTAGTTTCGGATAGAATTGGGTTCGTTTTGTTTCAAATTTCATATTTAATTGGGTTCGGGTTGTTTCGAATTTCGGATACAATCGGGTTCGTCTTGTTTTGAATTTCGGACACAATCAGGTTCGGGTTATTTCGGATTTCAGATACAGTCGGGTTCGGGTTATTTCGGGTTTCGGATTTGATCGGGTTTGGCCTGTTTCGGTTTCGGGTTAATGTCGACTTGATTCATTCGGTTATAATCGGATTCGGGTACATCACAAATTCGGGTTTTTTAAGGTTTCGACCTAAATCGGTTCGGATCGGATCAGTCTCGGAGATCATCAATTTTTCTTTCTTATCAGATATCGATCGGGTCGGTTTCAGATCGGACGGATCGGTTTTTTTGGGTCGGGTCAATTCTTGGCAGCTCTAATTAGAATGATGATTAGTAGGAGCATTGGTATATTGACTAATGTTGAGGGTAGCTGAATGGGTTAATGGAGCCCTTTTTTATTGCTAATTTTAAGATGCTTTTATGGGCCTGAGCCCAATATTTGTTATTTGTAACGAATGACTCGATCCAACCAGCTGCTCATAAGCAAATCAACAAATCAACTTCTAAGACCATCCCAAGCGGTGGAGTGCCCTAAAATTCTCTATCTTTTTTTTTTCCCTCATTCGTTCATCCACTAATTTTATTTTCAACCTTCCTTAATTCATTTTTCACTTTTCATAATAATCAGGTTATTCAAATTACTTTTTCCATCTCACCCCAAATAAAAAAAAAAGAACAAATGATTTATTATAAGGACATGTGGCTTTATTTGATTTGTTTCGGATTTGGAAAGGTTCTCAATATATTGAGGCACTCAAAAAGTGGAAATGTTGTTTACAATGGTTAGGTTGCACAAATCGAATGAAAAAAGTGAAATGGAGAGGTTAGTTTCCCGCCATTGCGGATGCTCTCGAGGGGGGTATGGTCTGTAGATCAAAATTTTGTGTTCCGTCTCATGCATGAGGATATGTTAACACAATAGTCTAGAACTATTATCTATTATCTATAAAAGGAAACATGTTAAAAATATGACTAAAATAATAAATATGAATTACAATATGAAAAAAAAATTAACCTAATAAAGATCAAAGTGTGTGAGATTTTAAATAACATATTAATCTAAAAATTAAATATAAATAATTCATTCTACCAAATATTAATTTAGATATAAATAAAATGAAAACTACCCTATATTTATCTATTAGTATTTTTCCCTTAAAAAATTATGGGCGAATTTGCAAAATAGCCACGAAAAAGGGCTTAATTTGCGAAATGTCCACGTTTTGGGACAATTATGTAAAATGTCCTAAATATAAGCCTTCTCCCTCTCTCCCACGCGCCTTTCTCTCTCCTTCGGCTCTCCCTCTCCGCACGCTCTCTCTTTCTCCCTCCCAACATGCTCAACGGCGATTGCCAGGATTTCCGGTCGATTACCTCTCCGACATCATCAAAACGATCGATTTCGAAGTCTATTCTAGAGAATCAGGTAAGCAAAGTATTCGATTACAATTTAAAACAAACGCTATCATAAATTCATGGAAAATTTGCGCCAAAGGCGCAAATTTTACTAGAATTTTGACGATTCTAAGTTGATTATCAATTATGCTGAAGAATCATATTAAATTTGCGCCTTCGGCGCAAATTTCCTTCGATTTTTGGATTACTGCTTTGAATCGAGTGATTACAGCTATAGATTACGTCAAATCTGTGCTTATTTATGCTTATATATGCTATACTTGTATGAAAATATAGTTGAACCGAATGATTACTGCTATTGAATACATCAAAATCTGTGCCTTTGGCAAAAATTTTGATTCATTTTTTATGCATCAAGTGATTAAGGTTATGGAGTCACATATACAGTAGAATCGAATGAATAATGTTATAGAATGCATCAAAATTTGCGCCTTGGCGCAAAGTTTGATTGATTTTTTAAGCATGAATTACTGATTATGATCATTTTTTGCTATATATGTGTAATTTTCAAGTTTCCAAACAAATCTGTGTATGTTTATGCTTATTTATGCTTGTTAATATTTTATATTGCTCAAGTCATCACTATGACTGCTTACAATGTGATTTCACTATGATTGTTCAAGTAATCACTAGACTTGAATCATAGAAATTTTCCACCAGAAGTGCAAGTTTTATAGAATTTTTCTCATAACAGGTGTATTGTATTCATTTAGTTGATTAAAAGATATAGATTCAATACTGTTACATCCAATATTGTGTTCATGTCATCCAATATTGTGTTCATGTCATCACTACACTTGAATTTGGACAATATATGGAAGTATCCATTCCTTATTAGACTTTGATTGCTCATGTCATCACTACACTTGAATCTGGACAATATATTGAAGTATCCATTCCTTATTAGATTTTGATTGCTCATGCCATCACTACACTTCCTTATTGCACTTTGATTGAGCCATGTCAGCACTGCACTTGAGTCATAGAAAATTTGCACAGGGGGTGCAAATCCATTATTGCATTTGACAATATAATGATCTATACATTCCTTATTACACTTTGAATGTTTTCATGTCAGGACTGCATTTGGCTCATAAAAAATTTGCATCGTAGGTGCAAATTTTGTAAGATTTTTATCATAACATGTGTATTCTATTCACTTTGATTGCTCATGTCATCGTTTTAATCAGATTGTGTTTGTTAATACTACAATGTATTTATCCTCTTAAATTCATACTCTGCAGATTACAATGACAACCCACATTATTACAGTTGTATACGGTGGGAAATGGTTGTTTGATGATTCATGTCCAACCTTTGTTGGAGACACTAATTCAAAGGTGTTTATGATTGGTGAGTCAATAACATTAAAGGGTTTAACTGAAAAAGTGCATAACATATTCAATATAGACAGTGCATTTGAATTAGAATTCAATCATTTACACCCTTTCAAATTCTTGAGAGCTCCGCTTAATGTTGAATGTGATGCTGATTTGAAAGTTTTTTTTAAGGTTGTCGGAACTACAGGATGTTAAATTTGCTGTTGAGTTGCGTGTCAACATTAAAACAATTAGTGAACAAGAAGATCAACATGCATTCTCAACTGACAGTTTACAGTTGGTGACATGCAATCCAAATATAACCAACATTGTCTCACGTGAAAATAGCATGACATTGATCGGTGACACCAGGATGAAGGGTGTATTGTTAGAAGATACTGGAGATGACATGTATTCTATAAACAGTGATACTGCAAGTGATGAAGATTCTACATATGAAATATGGAGAATATTCTATTCTACAGCACACAGGAGAGAAACTACACTAGAAGATTGGGATGATGATAGCTCTACAGTGCCTAGTGTGAATCTGAATTCACAAAACTTGATGTGCATAGGCAAAAGCTTTGAATCAAGGAAAGCAGTTAAGAATGCTTTGGAAATCTTGTCAATAACCGAGATATTTGGTTTTCGTGTGGCAAAATCATATACAAAGTATTATAGGGTGCATTGTGTAGATCCTAACTGCAAATGGAAAGTGCATGTTAAAACTTTTGGTCCAACTTGGCATGAGGTTATAGTATATGTTGACGTGCACACCTTCAGGTGGGATTTCAGAACAAAACACTGCAAACAGCTTTCATCTTTTGTGATTGCAAGCATCATCGAATCAAGGTGAGAAATTTTTTTAAGAAATAGTATTTATATTTAATCTTGCTTTTTAATATATTATTTATTCTAATGTGAATATAATTACACAGTGTTGACGCTGGATACAAACAAGCACAGATAATGGATAAGATGAGAACAGAAAAAAAAAGATGCCAATTACCTACTAGAGAGCATGGAAGTCATCAAAGATTGCTCACGAAATTGTTAAGGGGACACCAGAATCAAATTATGCAGATTTACCATCATTTTTCCATATGCTCATGGAGAGAAACAATGGGACTATAGCATTATTTTCAACAGATAAAGAAGACAGGTTTTAGTACTTGTTCCTCTCCTTTAAACAGTGCATCAGAGCATTCCCACTCTTGAAGAAGGTATGTCTTGATCAGCGTCAGCATAAATTCTGTTTGTCACTGATTTTCTTAAATTCAATAACATCAGTAATTTCATTTCTTTATATACCAGGTTGTTGTTATTGATGGCACATTCCTAACTGGGCAATACAGAGGCACGTTGCTTGGAGCAGTTGCACAAGATGCAAATAGACATATTTTTCCGCTTGCCTTTGGTATTGTTGACTCCGAAAACAACAACTCTTGGGAATGGTTTATGTATCGGCTGCTGCAGGTTGTGCCTCCATCAAATGACTTAGTGTTTGTCTCTGATAGACATGCTAGCATTTCAAGGGCTATATCTTTAGTTTTCCCAACAGATACACACTGCATATGTATGTTGCACTTGAAACAAAACATCAAAGCGACATTCAGGAAAAAAGAACTGGGGAAAATGTTCAAAAAAGCAGCAGAGAGTTACACTATCCAAGAGTTCAACAACTACCTTGCACAAATAGAAGCAACCTGTCCAAAACTGTCAGAATATCTGGTGTCAGCATCTTTTGATAAATGGGCCAGAGCGCGCACATGCAAAGTGTAATAGATACAACACGATGACATCCAACAATGTTGAAAGCTTGAACTCCAGTTTCAAAGGGAAAAAGGATTATCCCATTGTGACACTTATGGAGTTTGCTAGAGAAAAGCTCACATCATGGTTCTAGGAAAGAAGAGAGAAAGTGATACGGGGTTAACCGTAAGATGGCCCGATCTTCGACAATCAAGACTCAAAGACAAGAACGGAAGCAAAGACTCAAGAACACCAAGACAAGGACTCTATATCGATAAGAAAGAAACAAAACGCAGCAACTATGACTCGGCTAAAAACGATAGAAAGACCGATAGATGGGTGATTCGAACTAAAATAGAACGAGGCAAAGACCCCAGGCCTCCTAAGAGGGTAGGAACCAAATACCAACGACTACAAAGCTCGCCTCTACAACCTTACACAACCAAGCGGACAACTTGGAGGCACAAGGAGGGGACTTGTGATTACCTGGATTACCAAGCTCTCCCGAGGTTGATGAACTCAAAGCAAACCAAGCAGGATCTATAACCAATTTGCAATCGATGAGCAACGCTACGAATCGATTGACTTTCTCACAGATCTGTTTCACACAAGAACTGTAAATTTCAATAATGGAAGACGTGACTGTTCTACAAGGGTCGACCGATCTAATATAACCCTAACAAGCAATTTGGCCGATCATTTAACAAAATAATAATAATAAAATAATTCACTTAGAAAATTAATAAAATAATCCTAGCATACTTAAAATAGAATAAGTAATTAAGTTTTATAAGTTAACAATCATAAGGCAAAGGAAAGACAAAGGCAGCCGCACCCAACAGTCCATGTCCGCACGCCCGCGCGGCCCGGCGCACGCCCGCGCGACCCCTGCACGCCCGCGCACTCCACAGCTAACTTTAGGCTCTTTGCAGCTGGTTTCCGGCGTCGGCGATCTGGGTTCCGATGCACATGTATTCCTTCATCGGTGGCTCCGGGAGTTGAACCGCGCTCGAGAACAATGAGTGACTCACAAAGAGGAATGAGTCGCGTTGGAGCTTCTTAGCTCGAGCTCTAGTCATCGGTTCGTCTCCGAGTATGATCGGCGCGTCCGGAGGTGTAGATGACGGCGTAGAAGATGGTCCCGCATCAACCTCCCCTTCTTGAAAAGGATTCGACCACAAATCCAAGTCCTCGTCCACGGCAAGATATGGAATGAGATCCGCGACGTTGAAGGTAGCACTGACGCCATATGTGCCAGGAAGCTCCAACTTGTAGGCATTGTCGCCCACCTTCTCCAGAACCTTAAAAGGTCCATCTCCTCGGGGAGCAAGCTTGCTCTTCCGCTCGTTGGGAAATCTCTCCTTCCTCAGATGCACCCACACAAGATCCCCTGGCTGGAATGTCACCAATCTGCGGCCCTTGTTGGCCTTATTGGCTTTATACTCCGCCTTCCGCATAAGTTGTTGACGCGTCCGTCCATGTAGTTCCTTGACGAACTCCACATGCTTTCCTGCGTCAAATGACTCATTCTCTCTCATAGGATATGGAGTAAGATCCAAAGGGGTTAGTGGATTAACACCATACACACATTCAAAAGGAGTTAATTTAGTTGAGGAATGCATTGCCCTATTGTAAGCAAACTCCACATGAGGTAAGGCTTCTTCCCAAAGCTTCAAATTTTTCCTTAAAATGGCTCTAAGGATAGTAGTTAAGGTCCTATTGGTTACCTCAGTTTGGCCATCTGTCTGGGGGTGACTAGAGGTAGGGAATAACAATCTAGTTCCCAATTTATTCCATAAAGTCCGCCAAAAATGACTTAGAAACTTAACATCCCTATCACTCACAATTAGGGGTGTGCATAACCGGGTACCCGACACGAACCGGTTAATCGTGTCGGGTACCCGAAACCATTTATGGGATGTTTGCCGAACCGTACACGAACCGGTTCAAGCCGGGTATCCGAACCATTTACACGAACCGTTTAGTGTATTTTTAATAAATATTGAACACAAAAAATTTGGAAGTAATGGGATTCGAACTCAACACTCCCATGATTCTTTTGAAACTCTCCCCACACGACCAACCAATTGAGCTATCATGACTTTGTGATCCTAATTAGCTACATCTAATATATATATATACACACAACTCGCTATATATTTTTTTTAAAAATAAAAATAAACGGTTCGATGGTTCGTGTCGGGTATCCGGTAACAAGATTTGCCCGAACCATACACGAACCATTAATTTTCGTGTTTTCACGGTTCGTGTCATTATCGTGTCGTGTCCTTTTCGTGTCGTGTTTTTTCTTATTGTATCGTCCTGGTTTCGTGTCGGGTCAGCCGTGTCGGGTTTTTCTGCACAACCCTACTCACAATTGTCTTAGGCACTCCATGCAACCTAACTACCTCTCGAAAGAACAAATTCGCAACATTGGTAGCATCATCAGTCTTATGGCATGCTATGAAGTGAGCCATCTTAGAAAATCTATCCACCACAACAAAGATAGAATCCCTCCCCTTCTTAGTTCTAGGCAATCCCACAATAAATTCCATAGAAATATCTTCCCAAGGGGCTGAGGGTATAGGAAGTGGGGTGTACAATCCATGGGGCATAAGCTTAGACTTGGCCTTCAAACAGTCAATACATCTCTTAAGGCAATGTTCTACATCCCTAAGCATATGTGGCCAAAAGAAGTGAGACTTGAGTGTGTGGTAAGTCTTATCTCTCCCAAAATGACCCATTAAACCTCCACTATGGGCTTCATTCACCAATAATAATTGAAGAGAACACCTATGTATACACACGTGGTCTTTCCTAAACAAGAATCCATCAAAGATATAAAATTAGTCGGTAGGACCCTTATCTAGGCACTGTCCAAAAACTTCCCCAAAATCAGCATCATTAGCATACAATTCCTTAATGTATACAAAGCCTAAGACTCTAGAATCCAAAGTGGTCAAAAGGACATGTCTCCTAGATAAAGCATCAGCAACCACATTGTCTTTCCCTTTCTTATACTTTATAACATATGGAAATGTCTCAATAAATTCCATCCATCTACCATGCCTCCTATCAAGTTTATCTTGGCTCTTAAAATGTTTTAGAGATTCATGATCAGTCCTAAGTATAAACTCACTAGGCCAAAGGTAATGGGACCATGTCTTAAGGACTCTAAACAATGCATAAAGTTCTTTGTCATACGTAGAGTAATTAAGACAAGCACCTTTTAATTTCTCAGAAAAGAAGGCTATAGACTTACCTTCTTGCATGAGGACGCCTCCAATCCCAACTCCGCTAGCATCACATTCAACCTCGAAAGGCCGAGTGAAGTCCGACAGAGCCAGTAATGGCGCATGAGTGAGCTTCTCCTTGAGCTTGCAAAATGCCTCCTCTTGAGCTGGACCCCACTTGAACTCACACCGCTTCTTGGTGAGCTCTGTGAGAGGGGCTGCGATGGAGCTGAAGTCGCGCACAAATCTCCGATAGAAGCTCGCTAGGCCCTGGAAACTCCTCACATGGCCGATATTGGTAGGTGTAGGCCAGTCCTGGATTGCCTTGATCTTAGCATCGTCGGCTCGCAATCCGTTTGAACTCACTACAAAACCCAGAAAAGACACTTGATCATTACAAAGCTCACATTTCTTAAGATTGGCATACAAGTGTTCTAATCTAAGAGTAGAAAGTACTTCCCTCAAATGTGCTTCATGCTCCTCAGGTGATTTACTATAGATAAGAATGTCATCAAAATAAACAACAACAAATTTACCTATGAAATTCCTAAGCACGTGATTCATTAGTCTCATGAAAGTACTAGGTGCATTAGTCAAGCCAAAAGGCATAACCAACCATTCATAGAGTCCAAATTTTGTCTTAAAGGCTGTTTTCCATTCATCGCCTTCCTTCATCCTAATCTGATGGTAGCCGCTTTTTAAATCGATTTTAGAAAAGATAGAAGAACCATGCAACTCATCTAACATGTCATCTAAGCAGGGTATAGGATGGCGATATTTCACAGTTATGTTGTTAATTGCCCTACAGTCTACGCACATTCTCCAAGAACCATCTTTCTTAGGCACTAACAACACATGCACAGCACCAGGACTCAAACTTTCCCTAATGTATCCCTTGTCCAACAGTTCCTGGACTTGGGATTGAACCTCTTGGGTTTCAGTAGGATTCATTCTATAAGCAGGCCTATTAGGCAATGCAGCCCCTGGAATGAGATCGATTTGATGCTCAATTCCTCTGACAGGGGGTAGACCTGCTGGTATGTCCTCGGGGAAAACATCCTTATACTCTTCAAGAAGAGCTAGGATGCGAGGAGGGAGGGTAGCTCTAAGCTCCTCACTCAACATACTCAACCCTTTGCACAGGAGCATGAGGGTTGTTTCCCCATCCGCAAACTCGTCCAAAAATGTACTTTTGGAAGCCATAAATACACCTTAGGCCGAGTAGGGGTAGACACATGGCTCGACTGAGCCTCCTTATCTAACTCACCTTTACTTACCTTCCGCTTCTCAATCTCATCAGCCACCTGGGTTGGCGTCATAGGCTTGAAAACTACATTTTTGCCCTGAAAAGTAAAGGAGTACCTGTTAGTAAAGCCATCATGCAAGACCTTACGATCAAATTGCCAAGGACGTCCTAATAAGATATGACAGGCTTGCATAGGTACTATATCACATAACACATCATCTTCATAATGTCCTAATTTGATATGCACTTTGACTTGCCTATTTACTTTCAAATTAGCACAGTCGTTCATCCAATGCAATCTATAAGGCCTAGGATGCTGAATAGTAGGAAGGTGTAATTTATCAATCATCTCCTGACTAGCTAAGTTACAACAACTTCCCCCATCAATGATCACATTAACCACCTTACCCTTAACTAAGCATCTAGTATGAAATAGATTCTCACGTTGATTTTCATCACATGGTGCAGGAACATCACTTAAGACTCTCCTAACAATCAATGATTCTCCATGTTCATAATCAATGCCATCATCATCCTCATCATAGGTAAGCAGATTATGGTTTTGATCATTATCATTAGCATGCTCTTCATTTTCATCACAAGAATTGTCAGACACATATTCACCCAAGTGATTAATCATGAGAGTTTTCTTATTGGGACAATCCTTCATAGTATGACCTCTACCCTGACATTTAAAGCACACAATGTCCCTAGATCTAATAGTACAGGGGTTAGGATTACTCCCTTTGGGACCAGTAGATGTCCCAGATGACTCTCATCCTGTCCAAGATGCCTTACCCTTGTCAGCAGTCGTAGGGTTGGTTCGGCCATCTCCTCTCCCAGGCGCTTGGTTTGGCCGAGAGGTGTAACCGCCGTCAGACCGCCCTTGGGGCTGTTGTGGCCGGTTTTGGCGCCAAGGTTGGGGCTGTCCGCTCGTCCATCTTACGCCTTGGTTCCTGTATCTAGCTCCACGTTCACCTTTAATAGCCAAATGCAACAATTCAGTAGGAGTAGAGTAAGGAAAGCAATCAATGTCCTGAGCTAAGGCGGGATGCAAAATGCGAAGAAACCTAGCATTTGTATCCTCATGATGTTCAACAACATTTGCTCGTGCCATGGTTTCTTGCATAATATTAAAGGTTTCCTCAACAGATTTATTACCTTGCTTAAGGTTCTCTAGGCGTTGCCTAAGCTCTCTAGCATAGTGTTGAGGGACAAACCTATTTCTCATTAAAGCTTTCAATTGGTTCCAAGACGCGATAGGCGCATCAAGGGCTCTTCTTCTTTCCTTAATCAAATTATCCCACCAAATAAGAGCAAACCCTTGAAGTTCTAAAGAAGCCAATTGAACTTTCTTAGGTTCAGAAAAATTGTGACAGTTCCAGATTTGTTCCATTTTAGTTTCCCAGTCTATATATGCATCTGGATCTGTCTTGCCATCAAAGGAAGGAATTTTTACCTTAACCTTACCTATGCCGTCCTGATCAGGATCTCTAGGCTCACGGTATTGGTAACGACCTCCTCTGTCGTTCCGCCTCGGACGTTGCTCCCAATAGTCCTCCTCTTGGAAGTCATCGACATGCTCCGAATAGTAGAACTCCTCCTGGAAGCCACGACCTCTTCCTCTTCCCCGTCCTTGCCTCTGCGCATTAACAAATCCGTTATTTCGACCATTTCTCTCCCCTCGTGGAGAGTGGTTCTCTTCAAATATAGGATTATGCAAATAAAGGTTAGGGTTAGGATTAGGATTAGGATGTCGGACTTCCCTTTCATCATTAGGCGTCTCGTCACGCCCATGATTACCTTGACCACCAAGGTTATTAGAACCCGTTGGTCTAGCCTCCAAGGCCGTCAACCTATCCATTATCGCCGTCAAGGTGGTGGCAAAAGTGTCCATTCTGGCGTTGACCACCGCGGCAGATATAGTTGCGTCGGAATCGTTGTCATTGTTGCCATTGTTGGCATTGTTCGGGTTGTTAACCTGCTGAGACATCGCAAATAAACAAACACGGAACTATGCCAAGATTAGCAAAATAGACCAATCTCACAATGTGTTTCTCTCGCACACTTCTCTCTAATTGGTATGACAAGCTTGTTGGGGGAATCCGCTTTGGGCAAATCAACACTCAAACAATGACTTAGCAACACAAGGTAAGAGATCAAGAGAATGGGCAAGGAACAAGCAACCAAAAAAAATCCAACAGTGGCAAAGTATCGAGTCGGGAACGGTAGGTATCGACTCGAAACCAAGGGGTATCGACTTGGTACTATGGTGTTTCGACTCGGTATGTGTGTGAAACTCGAGCAGCACTCGAGCCGCACTCGAGCAGTACAAAACAAACTCGACCAGACCTAGGAAGGCACTCGACACAGCACTCGACACTTGCAAAAAGGGCACTCGAGTAGTACAGAAATACACTCGACACAACAAAATAACAAAAGAAAAGAAAGGAAAGAAAAGAAACTTGGACTTTTACCTCTTTTTTTTTATTCAAACCCTTAGCAAGGACGTTGTAGTTGCAAGGTATGGCTTAAAAAAAAAATTAAGGTTTGGGAGGTATGTGTTTGAGAATTTCGACTAGGGCTATTGGATTTTCACCAAAAGTGGTCCTTGAATTTCTTGCACTAGACTCGACGATCCTTTTTTTTTTTTTTTGAAAGCTTACTTTTGCTCATAGTGAATTTTATCCTCCTAGGACTAAGCTTTGAATGCAATTTTTTTTTTGAATATGCGGACTATTTTTTTTTTTACTAATGCAAGAAAACTATCTATGAAATAAAGGACTCTAAAAAATTATATGCTATGGTGAAAGAAAAATAAAATTTATGTAGCCCTAATGAAATATATATAATGGAGGTTTGGCTATCTTAGGTAAGTGGATCTATCCAAGACCTTTTATAATCTATGATAGATAAAAGTAATTTAATCTACCAAAAATCAAAATTAAATAAGGCAATGAATAGATAAAACAAGATAGATCAAAAGATAGAACAACAAACTAGGGTTGGGATATTGGTTCGAAAGAAGGCCGAAAGCTCCTTGTTGCACAAAGGTGTCAACGGCAACAGTGATGAAATCGGCTCCAAGGCTGTTGTACGCTGCACAAGGATTGATGGCAACAGTGGGTGAAATATATATATAGATGATGGTCACGGCTAGGCTTGTTTAAGGCTAAGGCAACCACAACAATCACAAACAAAGGTTAATGCAATCGAATTAAAAAATTCAAGAAGTAAAAATCAAGAACAAGAAAGACTCTATTTTTTTTTTGTAGGTTTTTGTGTTTAGGGAAACAAAAGACAAAACTTTTGATGTCGGAAACCAAAGCTCTGATACCAATTTGATACGGGGTTAGCCGTAGGATGGCCCGATCTTCGACAATCAAGACTCAAAGACAAGAACGGAAGCAAAGACTCAAGAACACCAAGACAAGGACTCTATATCGATAAGAAAGAAACAAAACGCAGCAACTATGACTCGACTAAAAACGATAGAAAGACCGATAGATGGGTGATTCGAACTAAAATAGAACGAGGTAAAGACCTCAGGCCTCCTAAGAGGGTAGGAACCAAATACCAACGACTACAAAGCCCGCCTCTACAACCTTACACAACCAAGCGGACAACTTGGAGGCACAAGGAGGGGACTTGTGATTACCTGGATCACCAAGCTCTCGCGAGGTTGATGAACTCAAAGCAAACCAAGCAGGATCTATAACCAATTTGCAATCGATGAGCAACGCTACGAATCGATTGACTTTCTCACAGATCTGTTTCACACAAGAACTGTAAATTTCAATAATGGAAGACGTGACTGTTCTACAAGGGTCGGCCAATCTAATATAACCCTAACAAGCAAGTTGGCCGATCATTTAACAAAATAATAATAATAAAATAATTCACTTAGAAAATTAATAAAATAATCCTAGCATACTTAAAATAGAATAAGTAATTGAGTTTTATAAGTTAACAATCATAAGGCAAAGGAAAGCCAAAGGCAGCCGCACCCAACAGCCCATGTCCGCACGCCCGCGCGGCCCGGCGCACGCCCGCACGACCCCCTGCACGCCCGCGCACTCCACAGCTAACTTCAGGCGCTTTGCAGCTGGTTTCCGGCGTCGGCAATCTGGGTTCCGATGCACATGTATTCCTTCATCGGTGGCTCCGGGAGTTGAACCGCGCTCGAGAACAATGAGTGACTCACAAAGAGGAATGAATCGCGTTGGAGCTTCTTAGCTCGAGCTCTAGTCATCGGTCCGTCTCCGAGTATGATCGGCGCGTCCGGAGGTGTAGATGACGGTGTAGAAGATGGTCCCGCATCAGAAAGCACTTGGAAACCAAGACAGAATAACTCCTGAAATCCTTAAGGTGATACGGAAATCACAAGAGCAAGTTGGATTATGCATAGTAGAAAGGATGAATGCATCACAATTTGAGATTAAAGGTCACGGAGCTGTAGCTATAGTTGATCTATCAGTGAGGACATGTACGTGTAGAGTATTTGATGTCGAGAAAATACCGTGTGTAGATGCTCTAGCTGCCATTACACACATAAAGGCAAATGTGTCTAATTTTGTTGCAAAATTTTACAGCAATGATGCTTGGCGTATGACATATGCTGAAACAATATATCTAGGGTTGGTAGAAGATGAAGGGAACATCCCTGATGTGATAAAATTATCAAATGTTACCCCCCAGTAGTAAGAAAGAGAGCAGGAAGACCACCTTCAAATAGAAAGCTTTCAATGGGAGAGTTCAAGAGGAGATTGAAGCATTCGAAATAAGGCTGTCAGCACAATTTATGTCATCAGTATTCCATAAAAGTAATGTTAGGAAATATTACAGTTTAGACATTGTGAATGACATTTATGTTTCAAAATAAACATTAGTTCAATATTATAGAATAAAGTTGTAGATTTTATCATGTAATAATACAAGTTTGAGGACTCTTTTCCATTTATGTCAGCACAATTTTTCCATCAGTACTCATGAAATCTCAAATTTATATCATTGTTGTTCTCTCAAAAAACAATACAAAGTTAACAAAGTGTTGCTGTTGTGCAAATATAAACTATCGTTGAGCAAAATTAGATGATGTTGAGCAAGTTTTCATCAATGATACGCTGTTGTGCAATTTTATCCTATTGATGAGCAGAAATAAGACCATGTTGAACAATAATCTATTGAGCAACTATGAAAAAATAAATAGAGGAAATAAGATCATCTTGCCAACAAAGTGTTGTACAACAGCATGCTGTTGTGCAAATATAAACTATCGTTCAGCAAAAATAAGATAATGTTGATCAAGTTTTCATCAATGATACGCTGTTGTGCAATTTTATCCTATTGATGAGCAAAAATAAGACAATGTTGAGCAATAATATATTGAGCAACTATGAAAACATCAATAGAGGAAGTATGATCATGTTGCTATCAAAGTGTTGCTGTTGTGCAAATATAAACTATCGTTGAGCAAAAATAAGATCATGTTGAGCAAGTTTTCATCAATGATACGTTTTTGTGCAATTTTATCCTATTGATGAGCAAAAATAAGACAATGTTGAGCAATAATCTATTGAGCAACTATGAAAACATCAATAAAGAAAGTATGATCATGTTGTTATCAAAGTGTTGCTGTTGTGCAAATATAAACTATCGTTGAGCAAAAATAAGATGATGTTGAGCAAGTTTTTATCAATGATACGCTGTTGCGCAATTTTATCCAATTGGCGAGCAGAAATAAGACGATGTTGAGCAATAATCTATTGAGCAACTATGAAAACATCAATAAAGAAAGTAAGATCATGTTGCTAACAAATTCACAAGTGTGAATTGTTGTGCGTATATAAACTATTGTTGAGCAAAAATAAAATGATTTTGAGCAAATGTTTCCCCTACTGGACTTCAATGTTGTGCAATTTTATACAATTGATGAGCAAAAATATTACGATGTTGTGCAATAATCTATTGAGAACGTATGTAAACATAAAAAGAGAAAATAAGATCATGTTACCAATAATTTCACAATTTTCGATTGTTGTGCAAATATAAACTATTGTTGAGCAAATATAATATGTTTTTGAGCAAATATCTACCAATAAACCATGTTGTGCAATCATATTCTATTGAAAAGTAAAGAATCATATTATGAAAAAATAAATTTAAGGTATGGAATTATAAGTTAAATAATAAGAAATAAATAAAGTATTACACAATTTCCGATTTTATACAAAAAAAAAAAGAAAAACAAAACGGTTTTCCTAAAAAAATATAAAAAGCAACCAATGTAAATGTCTAAAACGCTTTTCTCGTTCTAGAAGTTCTCCATCACCTTCGTTTGGTTTTCATCCTCCAGCTAAATTTACTCTCTCTCTTTCTCTGCGAGATTTCTTCACGCTTGATTATAGGCTTGTGGACAAGAAATCTATCATATACATCAACATGTCATCAGATCTGAAAGGTTTGATTCCGTCTATTCCGTATATTATAGTTTAAATTAGAACGAATTGTGTTTTAGGGTTTAGTTTTTACGAAAATCAGGAAATGGCGCTTATTCAAGAGGTTTGAACGTTTATAATCAAGCAGTTATTCAGGCTTCCAAGAGCTACCATTGCTAATTCAATTACTTGCACATTATAATTCGAAATTAATGTGATGGTTTTATCATTCAATTTTAAATTTTATACGGTATAAACTGTCTTCTATTACAATGTCATTACTCTGAATATTTGTAGAAATTGATTGTAAGTGTTCATTCTATAGGTAAACGTCCCCAGAGTTTAAGTGATTCACCTGTTCTACAAAGCCCAAATCGAACTTCAAAGAGATCAAAAAGATCTGGAGTTAAACCTCCAGTAGTTGATTTATCTAGAGATTCACATCCCTTCAAAGATGAACTGCTTGATGATAATGAGCATGGTAAAGCCTATGAAGCACGGGACGGTTGTAAGTCGCTCGAATCAAAAGATTCTCAACCACTTGTTCGAAAAAACAGTAAGAAAGAAGTTCACCTTGTGATTGCTCTTCCTGTTAGCACTGTTGGTGTGGAGACCATTGAAATTGCAAGGTTGGATACCCATTCACCTAATGAGACTGTTGTTCAACATGTCAACCCAACTGTGCATATCATCACATCTGATGAGCAAACGGATCCCATAGACATACAACCTTACACAGAAAACAGGCAGATAATTGTGAGGAAGGAGAGGAACACCAGACAGAAAAATCTCCCCGGTTTGAAGGCACGTTCAAGTCCACGCTTGCTGGTGTCATCATTGAAAAAAATGAATGATAATTAAGCAGAAGACATCCATTCAAGATATTGGGTTTGGATTTTTGTTCAACTTGGATATTGTTACTCTACCACTGCATCTTTCGTATTGGTTAGTGGATCAGTTTGATGCTAACAAGTGTTGTTTGGTGCTGGCTAATGGAGGAGAACTTGAAATTGCAGAAATAGATGTGCATATCACAATGGGATTCCCCATGGGAAAGATTTTAGTTGGAAGAAAAACAGCTAAAGAGAATTTCAGTCTTGTGCAAGGTTGGAGAAGCACATTTGAGGACCAGGATAATATAACAACAGCTATGGTGATGGATAAATTGATAGCTGACACTGACCGTGGTGATCAATTCCTTATGAACTTTATTGTTATATTAGACTCTATAATGGTTAATACTCTGGGAAACGGGCATGCAAACCAGAGTTTAATAAGAGTAGTTCCTGAATTGGGAGACATGAAAGACCTAAATTGGTGTGGTCTGGTGTTGGAAAGTTTGGTTGACGCAAAGAAAAGATGGGAAAAGAACAAGAATGGGCCCTTGCCACCTAGTGTCACCACAAAAACTTCAAAAACAGAAATCAGACAAAATATAAGGATAGTGTCACCAATACTTCCAACTACTCTAACCAACAATGTAACAAAAGACTTTGGGCCCTTGACACCTCGTGCAATAACATACACTTCAAAATAACAAAAAAATAAAAGCCTAGGGTCACAAGTATCAACCTATACACTTCAATAACATAAACCACCAATATGATCACCTAGTGTCACAACAAATGTCCTACTTAAACATCAAAGATTACTATGATTTGAATTGAAATCAGAAACAAATATGATCAAGAACAAACTTTATTCATAAAATATATATTAGGTTACATTAAGTACCATAAAAAGTTACAAACTACACTGATATCATACAATGGAAATCGGATACAAAAAGGTACTAAATGATAAATACTTAGATTTTGCAATAGACCTACAACTAGATTTCTGATCGACAAAGAGGACAATTGCTTTGAACTCTAAGCCAAGATCGCAAACAACTTGGATGGAAGAAATGATCACATGGCGTTTCAAGAACGGGATTTGAGGCCAACATCGGAAGCAGACATATTGTACATTCGTCTTCATCAAGATCAAGGTGATATATCTCCCTTAATCCGTCAACCTCCATATGCTCTGGAGGTGCTGGATGATCTGGTTGGTCAACCTCCATATAAATGTCATCGTTTATGTCGGATTCAGAGCTTGAATCAGATGAAGAGTCAGCAAAGAAATGTACATTGACAGTGATGTTCGGGCACAAACCATGCTCAACAAAATCAGCGTCGGCCGAAAACCAACTTCTAGTGTATTCCATTAGAAGCCGATTGGCTACCTGACTTTTAACCACACCAGTGACTCCCGCATCATGTAACACTTTGTTGCAGCGGGCTAAACTCATTGTCATACCATTCCAAGCCGAACCATGATAAAATGTTAAAGGAACGCTGTCAGAATGGATGGACACGACAAGTTGACTCGGTCCATACCAGTATGACTCAGTTGCTGATATTTCCACTTCATAAGTACCAACACTGTAGTCATAATCTACTTCAGCATAAGTTGGAAATGCTATTGAAAGAGAGAAAAACCTACACAGACAAAATCAAGATACACTCATATATTAGACAATCACTTAAAAATAAAACATTACAACGATATTAATAGGAAATAAACATTTCAGAAACACAAAGAAAGATAAAATATCTAAAAAACTGGATCAACCCTAACTGATAACTTTTATTTACAGTAAGAAACACACAACACCCGCAGAAAATAATGCAATATGAACTAAGCAAGACAAACAAAAATATATGAGTTTTAATAGACTGAAAGGTAAGGGAAAGATAAATGAAAATCGCAAAATACAACAAACAAAAATTTGTTGAAACAGTACATCAAAATAACCGATCACGTTTTTTTTTTCCAGAGGAAGGAACATAAAGGCATACATACCAGAACTAGAATCACACCTTGAGAAGAGAAAATGTTAATGGGAACGAGAGTGGATGAAGATGAACAACTGGAGGGAGATGAAAAGACTTGCAAACAATCTGAACAACGTTCAAGCAACGTATAAATAAACGAGAAATGGGCCGGGCTTCTCTATGTTGAAGGCAATTTAAAAAATCTAAACATTTGTGCAAAAATAATATATTGATAAACAAAAATAAGATTATGTTTGGCACATTTTCACCAATCGCCGGTGTTGTGAAATTTTAATCTAATGATGAGCAAAAATAATACCATGATGGGCAAACAAAATTATTGGAAAAGTATAAAATTATATTGACAAAAAATATAATCATGATGAGAATATTTCTAAAGGCTCGATTGTTGTGCGACTAAAAACTACTATTGAGCAAAAATAAGGTGATGTTGAGCAAAATTACACCAATCCCCCCCCACATGTTGTGCAACTTTATTCTATCAATGAGAAAAATAAGACCATGTTGTGTAATACTCTATTGAGAAACTATAAAATTATATTGAGAAACAAAATAGAATCATATTGGGCAAAATTTCACAAGTCTCAAGTGTGATGCAAAAATAATCTATTGTTGAGCAAATATAAATGTCACAACATACACTTCAAAATCATAGAATACAAGATTGGTATCACCAATAGTTGTAACTAATTTCAGTTTCAGCAGTACTTTGGTCCTCAACCACATAGTGTCACCACATACACTGTAAAAATAAAAAAATATACGTATGACGTCAACACTGTTTGAAACTACTATCAGTGTCAGCACTACTTTGGGTATCAACCACCTAGTGTCCCCACGTACACTTCAATATCAAAAAATAACCAACTAGTGACACCACTACTTCAAACTAATATAACCAACAATGTCAACAATACTATGTGCATTAAACACTTCTTGCCACCCCATACACTTCAAAATAAAAAAATACGACGCCCGTGTCACCACTACCGGTAAATAATATCAGTGTCACCAATACTTTTCATCTCAATCACATAGTGTCAACACATACACTATAAAAACAAAAATATACAAGTCTAGTGTTACCCCTATTTGTAACGAGTATTAGTGTCAGCACTACTTTGGGTCTAAACCACCTAGTGTCACCACATAAACTTCAATATCAGAAACCATCAAACTGGTGACACCACTACTTCAAACTAATATAACCAACAATATAAACAATAATATGAGCATTAAACACCTCTTGCCACCACATAGACTTCAATATAAAAAAAAGCCAGTGTCACCACTAATTGTAACTGATATCACTGTCAGCACTACTTTGGACAACAACCACATAGTGTCACCACATACACTACAAAATCAAAAAATACAAGTATGGTGTCACCATTACTTCAAACTAATCGGACAAAAAATGTCAACAATACTTTGGGCATTAAAAACCTCTTTCCACCACATACACTTCAACATCAAAAAATACTAGGCCACTGTCGCCACTACTTGTAACTGATATCAGTGTCAGCACTATTTTGGGATGCACAACCGTGCAGGATTTTGGGAAAAATAAGTTTTATATGTATTTCAAATCCACACAGAATATATGTGCAAATTCATCAAAGTTCAGATGGTCTTTTTTTGTCAAATAAAACACAATATCATACTCACACATCAGGAAAAATATGATATAATGGAAATCACAAACAAATATAATAGTACACAAATTTCATTAATATTGTGCATCTACATACACCAAGTACCGCAAATAGTTACAAAATACATTGGTACGATTTGAATGGAAATCAGATACAAAATATTGCCAGACACAAAATTCCATTCATACCATACATTTCCTTATATTAACTCCCGTAAAATAGGTGCAGCTACACTGTCTTTTCCCAACAGATATACATTAGACCTATGGCTAAAAAGCTGATCGACAAAGTGGACAAATGGGTTGAATTGACACCCACTCTAGGAGACACTCTCGGTGGAAGGAATGGTCACACGGTGTGCGAATGACAGGCATCGATGACAACATCAGATCAAGACATATTGTGCATTTATCCCAATCCTGTTCCACGTGATGTATCTCTTGTAAATTGCCATTTTGTTCTGCATTTGCTGAAGAAGTTGGGGGATCCACATCCATTTCAGAGTCGAAGCTCATATAAGATTCAGAGCTTGAATCAGAGCTTATCTCAGAATCAGGGTCATCAATGAAATGTACATCCATAATCAGGTCTGGGAAGAGACCATATTCAATGAACTTAGTGTCACCCGCAAACCAATTGCAAGTATAATCCATTAACATCAGGTTGGCGACTTGAGTTCGAACCACACTAGTGACCCCTACTTCATTTAACAAATGATCACATTGTGCAAAAGTCATTGGCAACCCATCCCAATCAGAGAAATGATCCAGGAACACCTCGGGGAGGAAATCAGAATGAATATACATGTGCAGTTGGCTGGGTCCATACACAGGCGTCTCCCTTGGTGTGATAACAACTTCAAAAGAGTCGACGGTGTAATGGTACCCCATTTGGTTTACAGTTGGAAGTTTCATCTAAGGATAGAAAAGATACACAAACAAAATAAACATACACTCATATAACTTGCTGAAATGAAAACCCTAACCGACTGAAAGATACTGAAAAAGTAATCTAAAATCAGAAAAAAAAAACAACATAAAACTTGCTGGAAAAATGTAAAAACCCTAACCGATTATATAAAATTTATAGAAGAACGAAAGGAAGAGAACTACATAAGAAAGGCGAGGACGCACCTTGTGAAGAAAAATCGGGAAAGGGGAAGAGCGTGTGGAGGAAGATGAAAAGACTGGGAGAGGCGGCAATGGGGAAGAGAGTGGAAAGAGTTGAAATGACGTTGGAGTCTTGTAGATATACTCAAGTACAACCCCTATATAAATTAACTGAAATTGGCCAACTTCTTTGATCGGGAAAATGGGCCACGGTCTCCTATCATGAACTTTAAACTAAACCCAACACCAATGTTGTCCAATCCTATTGTTGTGCAAAATTTAACCTATTGTTCGGCAAAAATAAGACCATGTTGAGCAAATTTTCACCAATTGACCATGGTGTGAAATTTAAATCTAATGATGACCAAAAATAAAACAACATCGTGAAAAAAAAAATATTTAAAAATAAAAAAATTATATTGAGGAAAAATAAGATCATATTGGGCACAAATTCACAAGGATCAATTGCTGTGCAAAATTTAACCTATTGTTCAGCAAAAATAAGATCATGTTGAGCAAAATTTCACCAATCGACCATGGTGTGCAATTTAATTCTAATGATGACAAAAAATAAGACAACATCGTGAAAAAAATATATTTAAAAATTAAAAAATTATATTGAGGAAAAATAAGATCATATTGGGCACAAATTCACAAGGATCAATTGTTGTGCAAATATAAAATATTATTGATAAAAAATAATCATGTTGAGCAAATTTTCACCAATCGCCCTATGGTGGGCAATTTTATTCGAATGATAATAAAAAAATAAGACCTCATCGTGCAAAAATATATTTATAAAATAAAAATTTATATTGAGGAAAAATAAGATCATATTGGGCACAAATTCACAAGACTCAATTGTTGTGCAAATATAAAATATTATTGATAAAAAATAAGATCACGTTGAGCAAATTTTCTCCAATCGCCCCATGGTGGGCAATTTTATTTGAATGATAATCAAAAAATAAGACCACATCTTGGAAAAAATAAATTTAAAAAATAGAAAAGTATATTGAGGGAAAATAAGATCATATTGGGCACAAATTCACAAGCCTCAATCGTTGTGCAAATATAAAATATTATTGATAAAAAAATAAGATCATGTTGAGCAAATTTTCAACAGTCGCACATGGTGTGCAATTTTATTCGAATGATAATCAAAAAATAATTTCATGTTGTGCAACTAATCTATTGAAAAAGTATAAAATTATGTTGGGCACAAATTCGCAAGACTCAATTGATGTGCAAGCACAATTCTAGTGTCGACAATACTTCTAACTACTATAACCACCTCGTGCCACCACATACACTTCAAAATCACCAATTACAATGACAGTATCATCACTAATTGAAACTAATATCAGTGTCACCACTATTTTGGAACTTAGACACCTGGTGTCAGCACATAATGTTTACTAACATAAAACGTCACCACAGACACGACAAAAATAAAAAAAATACAAGGATATTGTTACCACTACTTCATATCAGTGTAACCACTACTTATCTATTTGAGCACTAAATTTGTCAGATTACATCCAAACTTTCCCATATACACAACAACAACATATCTAAACACTGGTTTTAAAATTTAAAACTCTAGGTTTCCTTGATCAGATTTGAGCACATTAGTTCTCTGAATCGAAAGATCTTCTCGTTGTTGAACCGTTTAACATCTCCCCTAAATACAGACGCTTCAATCGCTTTTAATGTAAATACACCACATGAAGCCCTGTCAACACAAAAAGGAAGAATGTAATGTCGGCACATAAATAACAAGTATCTTAAGGTAACCAACAAACAAAACAAGATAAAAATTACATACCCGGTAGAATCATGCATTAACCCATGAACCATGTTTAGCTGGAAAGGAGAGGAATCAAAGTTTTCATATAGCCCAGCCTTTGCCAAATGAATTAGGAGCCAAATAGCAAACGGTTGCAATTGTTGTTCAAGAACACCATCCCTAACAACAAAGACATTGCAATCCTATACGCTGATTATCCTCTCCTCAATTTTAATCTCCAACGCCACCAAGTGCTTGTTTATCACATTGAAAATTGTGTAAATTTTCTTTACAGATGTCCATGGCTTCCCATAATCAGCAGGGCACGTACCGACAAAATAATCCTCAGTGTTGACTTCAAGAGGTATGTCTTCCCCATAACTTGAAGCATATTCACGCAGGTACTTTAGGTAAAATAGTCAATCCAGAACAAGGACATCTCGATATTTGACAGGGTCATCAGAAATGCGCCTCCTAATGTGAATCAAACCTGCTTCTAGATGCTGCACAAAGTAGTAAAAAAGTGAATTCAACAATCAACTAATACAATAAAATCCAATTCGCACATATATATCTACTCCAAAAAACAAGCAGTTATTACCTGAAAATCAAGCCATAGATTCTTCACTAAAATGTGCTGGAAAAACTTTTTGTCAAATCTTGAAATTGAACCAGCAACAGAAAAATTCCTACCCAAAATTACACAAAATGTATAAAAATATATCTAGCATGAGATGTTGTAACTAATACAATGACAACAACATTCCATAACAAATATTGAACATAAAAATAAACCATACCTTTGTTTATTTACAAGTCCATAAATAAATTCATGATCTTTCGAGCTGATCAATGACTTGTTAGGGGCATGCTTTGGCATCCTCACTTTCTTCTCCTGCTCAAATGGGCCATACAGGAATGTACTGGTTGATGGGATAAGATTGGAAGCCTTTAATTGTTCAAGTTGAATTTTAGTTGCATGATTATTGGCGACCGAATCCCAATCAACACCTACACCCTTATCATCATTGTTATCAGACAGAGTGATGTACTTTTCCAAGGATGGGTCAACTTTAACTCCATTAACTTGACCATCAGCACCTTCGCCTCCACACTTCGTAGATTGAGGGGCTTCAGCAGAAGTTGATGGAATTCCAACCTCATCTCTGACCATTTTGGCATCATCAACTTCATGCTTCATTAATGAAATATCACATTTCAAATCCTGCATGCATTTCACTTCCGCACCTACAACCTTAAATTCAGTGTCAGAGACAATAGATGGAAACTCCTTATCCACTCCTGGAACCTCAGAACTTATTGATGGCAAAGACACGTGCACAACGTTAACAGAAGCAGGAGATGATTTCAACACTAACTCCTCATCAGGGAAAGATGGCTGAAGATCAGACACAACATCATTCACAATTTTGTTCAGATCTTTATCATCATCCTTCACAGGTGTGCCCTGAGGCTTACCACTACTGACATGTTCATCATCGACGTTCGAAGGAGTGCCCTCGGGCTTACCAGCAATGTGCTCATCTTCAGGCTTGACAACATTTTCCTGCAACCTCTCAACCAAAACCTCATAATTAGCAACCCTAACCTCAAGCTCATCGTACCTCTTCGACATCTCACCAAAAACTTGAAGAATCCCAGTCAACTCCACAATCTTTGTTTCAATTGCATCAACCCTCGCAGACAACATATGCATAGATTTAAGGACCTCTTCAAGCTTCTCAATCCTCCTAAAAATCTCCTTCACCCAATCAGGATGAGATGGGAGAGAAGAATAAAAAGCATCAACATGTGTTTTTGGAGGCAACTCACCAGTTAAATCATTGTTGGCCTCCATTTGGGGAGATACATCTTCAATACCTTCCACTTTCTCTGCTGACACTGCTATTTTGCCAGCTTCAACACTTGAAACACGAATTTCTTCATTCCCACAAGCAGCAGATGTTTGACCAAACATAGACCTCCCATCAACACAATCATGTGCTTCAACACTCCCCAAAGGTGACCTCTGCACAAAAGGTGTCGCTACATCACCCTCTCCCACGCTGTCACCAGAAGGTGTTTCAACTCCTTCAACGGTGTCACCACAATCAATCACATCTGCAAGATCGGCCAAAGCAGAAAGCCTGGTAGTATGATGAGCATCCAATTTATCAGATTTAGAAGAATGGGTGTCAGCAGTAAAAACATCAACCTTGTCATCACAAACACGGACTTCGCCACAAGATTTAGAAGAATGAGTGTCAGCAGTAAAATCATCAACCTTGTCATCACCAACACTGACTTCACCACCAGATTTAGAGACTGCAACATGAATATCTACGGTCTCCACTCCATGGGCACCCTCATTATCAACAACAGGAACTAAAGGAAGAACAGAAGACCTGTCAGCAGTACTATCATATAACGGCCTCCCACTACCTACACCACCTTTCTTCTTCTTATATCTCCGCTGAAAGACAATATTAAGTGGGACATCATCGTCTAATAAATCACATGAATCATTACCCAAACGACATCTCTTGGAAGGTGAAGCAACCACATCAACCTCCTTATGCAGATCTGTGTCAACAGTAACTCTCTTCACCTTCTTAGAAGGAATAACTCTACTACCTTTCCTCACTGGTGAAGCCTTCTGTCTAAGCTTCTTTACTTCACTGTTGACAAATTTTTTACGTTCTAAAGCAATATATGGATTGAATAGAACACGACTTAAGGAACGACCCCTCCTCAGGGGAACCCGTTCCTCAGAGGTATCGTTGGACGCCACCTTCTGTTTCTTTTTACCACCAATCCCTCCAGTGGAAGATTTCCTCTTCTTTGAGGTCTCTACAACATCTTCTTTACCCCCCTTAGGGAAAACTTCAAAAGCAGTTTCAAAGGACTTCCCATCCTATTTCTTTCTAGCAGCCTTGCCTCTCTTCACAGGTGTCTTCTTCTTTGAGGTCTCTCCTTCAGCATGTTTCTGCAAGACATTAACTTCTTCATAATCAACCTGGACAACCCTGTTTGAAAACTTAGCTTCATATGCCCTTTTACGAAGACGACGACTCTCATACAATGACTCATCAACAGGTCCAAAAACTATTTCATCAATTGATGCATCAACTACTTCATCAACTACATCATCAGCTTTTTCATTAGCAAACCCCATCCCTTCGGTGCGTGCAAACTCCCAATAAATAGGGAACAACGGAGTCTGGACAAAATGCATGTATCAGAATAAAAACTCAAAGATGCATCAAATAAAAATGTTCTTAAAGAGGGAAAATATAAAATTATTATCAAATCGCCATGAAAGAACTTCTCAGCCTCAACGTACACATGGCTATAATCACATTCTCAGTGCAATGAGTATGGATCTCTATTAGGCATCTTAAAGTTACAGTCAAAATTAACAAAGATAGCTGGTAAAGCTTCTAATATCCAAGCCTGTTACAAAAGAAAACTCGATATGACACTACAAAACAATATTTAAAAAATGCTCACATAAACAATAAAGTTGTGCTGACACAGACAAAAAAATGCTGACATAAGACATGCAAACACTAAAGCACAATACCTGGAATGCAAGGCAATACCCATACATTTGATAAGAACCCCTAACCTCATTCCGATCTGCAATAGAAGAACTCTTCAATGACTTCAACAAATGGGTGTATGACTCTCTACCCCAAGGATATAGTTCAAACTCCTTCTCATTGCACGCAAGAGATAAGAATTATGCACTTACAACTCCTGACCTCTTATAAACAATTAACCTCTCAATCAGCAACAACTTTGCCATAATCAACTTCTTCTTAGAATTCTTTTTCTCAGATATGAAACGATCAAGTAACTCATCATGAGTCATTTTCTTCTGCCAAAAAAATTCAAATATTGACACTTTCTTTGGGATATTACAAACACGGTCTTCACAAGGAAGGCTTGTAATAACATGAAACTCAGCAATTGAAAAACGTGCGAGATGTCCACCAACTCTAAACCACAATTCATTCTCTTTTTGTGTTTGTACTTGATGGAGCACCATTTGATGCATAAGCTGAAAATTGGTAACCATTTTGGTGCCTTGCGTCAGCACCCATCCAAGGCAACTTTCTTCCATAATATTGTAGTGAGAAGGACACAAATGCTCCTTAATCAGATCACAAACAGAATGATATGAATATATGTTGGATCTACAACGAAATTGCTCAGAAACAGGAATGCAATATTCCAAACTCTAATCAATCACAAACAATTAACCAAAAAAAAACATCAGATTAGGAAAAATTTACAACTTGCTCATCAACAAAAGAATTCCAAATGGAAAACTAAAATAACTTACATCAGAACCAGTATAATAGGTGGATGAATCAGAAGATTGAGCTCCTACAAGAAACAAAATACAGAACAATGTTAAATATACAATAACAGAATCCGTGATGAAGGAAACAACCATAAACAATAACAATAAAATGTCACCAAGACATAGTAAAAGAACATAAACATCACAAACACAACACAAAATACCAAATCCAAGGACACACATTGTTGGAACTACAATAAACTAACACAATAATATATAAAAACAGATAGTGTCAGCTAGGGGTGTGCATGATTCGGCCCAAACCGAATTTTTGGGCCGAACCAACTTGCATAAACTACGGAAAATACTAAAAAACGCACATAGGTATGCATATCAAGCATGGATTTAACCATAGATTGTCAAAATTATAAGAAAAAAAACAATAAAATCAACATACACAAACTTAATCCAAAACCCTAGCACGATACAGTTCGCAAAAAGAAGCGAAATTGATACCTGAACCGCTGGATGACGACATTGAAGCAACCGACGAAAACTCCCTACTTTAGCAAAGCAATGAAGAACAATCGACCGAAAACTCCCTACTTTAGCAAAGATTGAAGGAAGCAGGATGAACCAAGCGGAAAAACGCATACGAAGAACTGACGAAAAACGAATCGAGCAAACAGAGCGTTCCGAAGAAGAGAGAGGTCGGATTTTCGGGAAACAGGAAAGTGTCCGTACAATGGGTAAATAAGAATATATAGTGGACATCTTGCTAAATTGTCAAAAAACGTGACCATTTTGCAAATTCGTCTAAATAAAGTGCCTATTTTGCAAAAATTTTCAAAAATTATACACATACAAATAAAATAACGCTTATAAAATATTTATCTATTACGGAGTAATATTTTTTGCCAAATATGATTGTAAAATAGTTTTGATTTATATTTTTTTTATCAATTAATTAAAATATGACAATATGTTATTTTAATATTTTTTGACGAGATTTTTTTTAGAATCAATCATAACACTAGATATGTCTAATGGTCAGGAGTTGACTAGCCGTCCGCCATGGAAGTAGATATGTGTAATGGTCAGGAGTTGACTTGCCGTCCGCCATGGGAGTGCATTCGAGGATGGAGCGGAGCTTGTTGAGAGCATCGAGGAAGTCGCGCAGACTCACCAGAATTGGTCCAGATGGACTGGTCGGAGGCGGAGAGACAGGAGATGCGACGGTCGAGGGAGAGGAGGGTGTCGTCGAAGGGGGCGGAGGCGGGGCAGAGACGCGGAAGATTATCTTCTGGGAGACCTTTTTCGCAGATGAAGCAAACGTCGATAGTGGAGAAGGTGTGGACGAGGTTGTCGGTAATAGAGTCAGAGTGGGAGAGGTTCGTGGCGATTTGGGGGACCAATTCAATCAACAAGAAGAAGGTAAATTGTAATGAGTGAAATGGGAAAGGCACTAGCTTTTTTGTTTTTTTTTCTTTATTTCATAAAAACTCATCTTCATTTAACCAAACACCAAAACATGTACATTACTCCATCCCGCTCATTCCTAACAATAATCTCCATCCTATCTCTAAAAACTATCTCCACTCCTTCAAAAAATAATTCCAACCCAATCACATCCTTGTCCTTAACCTACACTGATTAAGAGAAAAAAATGGTGGGCCGAGAGTGGGAACAAGAGGAGCACTCTAATTTGTACCAAGAACTTGTAATACTCCGTAATAACTCATTAATTGGAAATGAAAATAGGAGTCCAAATTACTCCAACAAGAGGCAATGAGTAGGGGTGGAAATGAGTCGGATGATGGATGGGTGGACCAATTTTTTTACCCGACCCGTCACAAAAAAAATTCACCCGACCCATCACCCACCCGTTTAAGGTTTCACCCATCACCCGACCCGTCGGGTGAATCGGGTGGTTAATCGGGTGAAGGAATTAAAAAAAAAAAGAGTCACAAGACATACCTAAAAATCATTTATATTCGATAATTTTATAAATCATGTCAACGTATGAATCTTACTAAATTAATAAAAGACTTATTCATATATTATATCACTATCCTTAACTTACAAAATTAGTATTAGAAGTTTAATATGAAACTGAATGAGATGAATTTAACTCGGTTACTAGACTCAATATAAAAAAATGGTATAGAAAAACTATGTCTTTAGAAAACAGACTCATGTGTCATTTCTTATCTTGATTTGGTCATTTCTTTAATTTCTTAATTTGCATTAAGAGGATTATTGTTATGAGTCTCATGACAAATTGGGAAAACATGATTTGGTTAATCATGTATTAATACAGTAAATGCTAACAAAGTCGTTGGAAAGAGCCAAATTGCATACACTCTATCGGTATATGCAAAACAAATAAAAGACATTTTATTATTTTAAAAAGACATGGAGTTAAATAATGCAAGTTTTTTTAGACCTTTTTCACAAGAACACTTGAAAAAAGGAGAAAGTAGAGGTAGAAAAGGAGAAATATGTTAGTTATGTTAAATTGTACGTAGTATTATTTATATACTAGCCTCTTTTTTTTTTATAATAATCGGGTGGGCTAACGGGTGGTTAAGCGGGTCGGGTAATGTGTCGGGTGATGGGTCGGGTAATGGGTGGAAAATATATCACCCATCACCCATTTCACCCGACCCATCACCCAACCGTCACCCTGATTTTTTGGATTTTCACCCTAATAATCGGGTCGAGTGGGTCGGGTGAGTCGGTCACCAACGATTGATTTCCAGCCCTAGCAACGAGTCCATAATTCAACATCACAGGTCACATGCTCACTCCACAGTCCACACTCCTCACACCCCACCCCACCCCACCCCACCCCACCCCACCCCACCCTCGTTTTTTTGCCAATTTGAAATGCACTTTTTCCAACATACCTTTTTTTGAAATTTGATTTATCATTTATGTAAGTAGTTTATTTATTCATGTATATCTCCTACAGAGTATTCTTGCTGCAATCTGGGTTTGAGTTTAAATTTACTGACACTACACAGCTCTTGCAGACCATTTCTTCCTTGCCTGTCTAATCTTTCTTTAATGGTCATTCAAAATAGCTCAGTAGACAGACCAAACCCTTCACCTCTCCCTCCTTGGTTCTTCCTCATTCATACATCTCTCTGATCTCCTGGGTCGGTCGGTGCCTGTTTACAGTCAAAGGTATTCAATGTTTTTTCCTCCTCCTTTTTTCCCTTTTTAAATACTGTATCTTTTTTGCTAGTTCTCAAAATTGGGACTGGATCAATGTGTTTTCAAGAAAGGGGAAAAGGGGGAAACATAAGAAGTTAGTTGGAAGCTTGTCTGTGCATTGAATCCTACTGAAGTGGAAAAAGATAGGGTTTTGGTGCTCTTGCAACAATGGGTTGTTATTCACACGTGGGATCTTCATCTGCTTGATCTGGTTGCTCCCAAATTCATGGCTGTTCTTTGGTTTCCCACTGATCTATTGATTCTTTTGAGATAGGAATGGGATCTTCTGATTTCAATTTTTAAGCACTGGGTTGCCATTTTTTTTTTCTTCCAATTGTTTTGTCCACCGGTGGCATTTGGAAAGCTTGACCCTTTTTGATTCTGGGTTGGACCAATTTTGCATTATAAGCTGATTTGTTGTAAATAGATTGGGGTGATGACTGATGTGATTAACTTGGCCTGTTTTAGGGGTTTTTTGCCCACCTTGTAACCGCAATATTATTTATCTGACAAATGTCTCAACAAGTGCCACGCTTTTTACAGGATACATTTCATAATTTGCTAATGGACACACTGATGTGGTGCAATTGATATTGGCCATCAAGATCTCTGATTTTAGGGTAATGGTGAAAAAGCAATGGGTTTGGAAGAGGAGGTCTTCTTTTGATAGGAGCCTAGGTGAAGCTGAAAGTGAAAGTTCAGGCTCAATGTCTTCACAATCTGAGATTTGCTCAGAAGAAAAGGTTGCTAACTCTTTACCTTTGCTTTGCTTCCTTTTCATTCTGTTTGGATGCTTTTACCTTTTCTTATCTGCTTGCATTTTCAGCCCTAGCCTCTTAGTGAGTTCCTAGGCTTGATTATCCCGTGTCATAATTTGTTCGTCAACCATGTTTCAGAGACTGTAATTGTGAACTTGAAACATCAAAATCTATTGAAGTGAGTTTTGAAATATGATGTTGAACTGGTGTAGATAAGAAAATTTGTGATAATTAATGTGGTAGCTGATGTTTATCATCAATGAAGCGTGCTCTTTAGTTATGAGAAGTTTACGTCTCTTGTTCTCATCTTTGTGTTCTCAAAGTTACTGAGTTATCTCAGACACCTTTGATTTTAACTCGCTTGTGCGACAACTATACCAGGCAATTGCAGAAGGCTCTCCAAACCAGAGCATTCAGTCTCCTGAAGTTGCCTCAAGAGAAACAGGTGACGAGTTTGAAGATGAAAAGAATTCTACAAGTAACAATAGTTTGCTGAAGAAATTTTCAGAAGCTGATTTGGAAGGTTTCCCAGAGAGTAATTCAATGGCAAATCATGGAGCTCAGCCAGTAGAAGCAACGGAGTTAAATGGAAAAGAAGAGCATGAAACTGTGCGGTTTTTGAAAGACAAGTTATCAGCTGCTCTCATCAATGTCAGTCTCAAAGACGAGCTGGCCAAGCAGCATGCAAAGGTTGCCGAGGAAGCCGTTGCAGGTAAATTCATATGCAAGAAATGAAAATGATTACATTTGTAACAATCAAATCATAATTGAATTCTGGAATTTTTAGGATGGGAAAAGGCTGAAGATGAAGTGGTTTCTGTAAAGCAACAGCTGGATACCGCAGTTCAGCAGAACTCTAATCTTGAAGCTCGGCTGGGCCATCTTGATGAGGCTCTCAAGGAATGTGTCCGGCAGCTGAGACTGGCAAAGGATGAACATGAGAGGAAGGTTAGTGAAGCTTTGGCTGAGAAAGATAAAGAGTACGAGGTGTCCAAGTCCAAGCTTGAAAGCCAGATTCTTGAGCTTCAGACCCATGCAAGTTCTCCTGCAATCATTGATCCTGGAATCCTTTTGAAGCTTGAATTCTTAGAAAGAGAAAACCAAACTCTAAAGATTGAGCTTATGTCTCAATCTGAGGAGCTGGAAATTAGGACCATTGAGAGAGATCTAAGCACCAAGGCTGCAGAAGCAGCTAGCAAACAGCACTTGGAAAGCATCAAAACAGTGGCTAAGCTTGAGAGTGAGTGTCGTAAGCTTAAAGCCCTCTCTCGTAAATTGCCTGTCTTGAATAAAGGACAGAATCAGAAGTCACCTTCAACTTCCTCACGTTCTATTGATTCAGTCACAAATGGTTCAGCCGATGACGGTTGTCAGGTTTTGAACTCCTTAGAAGTCAACCAGCGGAAGATGTATGGCTCTGAATCCAGTGACACAAGTGAGCCTGCACGGTCAGATTCATGGGCTACTGCTCTCATGGCCGAGCTTGATCAATTCAAGAATGATGGGCCTCTTGGTAGAAGTCTTCCATCCTCCACCGTAAAGATTGATCTCATGGATGATTTCCTTGAAATGGAGAGGCTAGTTGCAATGCCAGATAATGGTCATTCACAGCAAGACCGTGATGCTAAGTTTGAATCACCTAAACATCCATCCGAAGGCATAGAGAGCCAGTTGAGAGAGGAGCTCAAGGTAACTACATGTAGGGAAGCTGAGCTGGAAGAGAAGGTACGAACACTGGAAGAAGAGAAAGTTAAGCTTGAAATGTCTTCAGCTCAAAACCAAATGTGCTTCGAAAATTTGCAAGTTGAACTGATTGAAAACAAGATGATTTTGGAAGAGCTAGAAGCAGAGCTGCAAGAAGCGAATGAATTGAAGATGGAATTTGAGTCGTATGCCAATGACTTGAAACTGGAAGCCCAAGCAATGATGTCGAAAATTGAGTCATTACAAGCAGAAATTGATAGGCAAAGGGTCTCCTGTGAGAAACTATCCTCCAGATGTCAAGAGCTGGAAAATGACATAGAGAAGAAGAATGAAGAGCTTGAGGCTCAGCGGGATGCAGCCTTTGACAGTGAATTGGAGGAAAAGGAGAAGGCTTTAGCCGAAAGCCAAAAGTGTTTCGATGAACTACATGTTGAGATGAAGGAAGTCATGATGAAGCTGGAGAACCAAAATGCAGCATCTAGAATTGAATTGGATGAAAAGGAAATGATTTTATCTGAAAGCCGGAAGTGTGTGGATGAATTGCAGGTTCAGCTCAAGGAGACTGAGCTGAAGCTGGAGAAGCAAAATGTGGCCTATGATGGTGAGCTTGAGGAAAAGGAAGCCGCTTTAGCTCAGAGTCAACAGCATCTAGAGGAAATGCAAACCCAGCTTAAGGAAGCTGCAATGAAGCTGGAGAAGCTACAAGAGAAGCTAGACAGAGCTGAGGCCTCAAAAGAACGCCTCTCGTCAGAGCTTTCTAGTGCCAGAGAGGAGGTTGGAAGCATGTCTGCTCAGATTGACTCCTTGCACGCACAGATTGACAAGGAGCAGGTTATCTCAGCTGAACTCTCCACCCAATGTGAAGAACTCAAAATGGAAGTCAAGCAAAAGGAGCAGGAACTTGAACTTCAGAAAAACGCGTCTGCCAATAGTGAACAGAAGCTTAATCAGGTAAAAGATCAACATGAATGTCTCTTGTTATAGAAAATGCATAATGCTATTTCTTAGTGGCAATTGTATTTTTTTTAACCAGGAGGAGCTAGCAAGTGCGGCTGGGAAATTAGCAGAGTGCCAAAAGACGATAGCGTCTCTTGGCACCCAACTAAAGTCTCTGGCGACACTCGAGGACTTCCTGATTGACACTGCTAGTATCCCAGGGTTTTCAAAATCTGCCTCCCTAATCACAAAGGGTAGTAGTAGTGAGATATGGAAGCTCCATCCAAACAATGTGTATCTGCCGGCCCAAAAGAAATTTGATGATCACTCACAAGACTCCCAAGAAAGATTGCATACATTCTCGAAATATACAGAAGGGGACATGATTGATTCTTCATCTTCTGTTCTCTGTAACTATTCAACATCAAGTGGAAATGGGTATGAGAAACTGTTTCCTATGAGGAGAAGCTGAGAACTGGAGAAAATTTTGATTGTAACTATCGAATTAGTTTGTGCTTTCTTACTGAATGATGAGATTTTATCATTATACAGTTCTGGCATATCCATAGAAGCCTCAATTTTAGAGGCTTGCAGAATGTAAATTTACACAGCCCGCAACTAAAGTATGTATTTACTATTTAAGATGCATATGTTCAGTGGGTTTGAAGAAAAACAAGGGGGTAAATTAAAAGAACACATCGCATAATTTACACACTACTGATTAGTGATTAGAGTGAGCTCTTATGCTGTATAGAAAAGTTTCCCTGAGGACCTAAGTAACTCCTCTATTCTGTGTTTCTGTCAATGACTGCCCAGTGGTGGATTTGATTCCCTCTTGAAAGCCGCAAAGAGATCGAAACCCAGACATGCATTCAGCAAATTCAATCCTAGCAAACCAAAGAGTGCCAGTGGAAGTTCAATCCCTTTGTTGAACTTTGATGCATCCCTTAATAGTTTGATGGTGATCAGTATATGAGGGATCAGCCTTGCAAAAGTAAAGGTCACCCAATTCAGAGCCCACTCTGCCTTGACGACATTAGTCATGGCCTTACGAATGCCGATCATCCTTCTTAGTTTCCTTGCATTTAGAAAGATGGAATGCAGCTGTACAAAAATGACAAGATGCAAATAAACTCAGTAGAAATGTATTTGGACCAGAGAAAGAGTTAGGAAAGGGATTGAGAGAATACATATGAAAAAAAATTGCACCTCACATATCAGGGTGAGAATAAGGTAGTTGATAGCAACATTCCGATACAGCGCGAGTGTGAAGCACAAGACAATTATGAAATGATGAACTAGAATGGACGGAAAACAGCCGCTGTAAAGCCGGTACTGCAGTATATTCCACTGATCATAAGCAAAGTAACCACAAGATAGGGATAAAGCCGTGTAAGCCCCAGACCATGCAGACCCGACCAGCTGCCAGTGTGAAAACATCTCGCTACAAGTCTGTGCTGCATTCCATTGCCTGATGAAAATGAATATCACTGCACAAAGCATAAGAAGTTACTCATTACTTGTAAAACCTGAACAACTGGATTGTTGACAGAGAAGAAACCTTCAAAAGAGGTAATGGTTGAATGAAGCAGAGAGACAGCGATGTTAACGAAGAGGTGTTCACAAGCAAGCGACTTTCTAAGGACCCAATTAGTAGACTGGAAGAGACAGTAACCACCCAACACACCAAGCAGATCTTTTCTCTGGTTGAATCCGATTTCTAATACCACAGCGATGAACCAAAAAATCAGCGATGCCATGAAAAACACAGCCACATTGCTTCTATGCTGATTTCCCATCATCTTTTAATTACTTTTATCTCTCTCTCTGCAAATCAGTGATGGGTTTTAGGCCTTTAATTAGCTTACTGGGTACTTGGCCATGGCCTGTGAAAAAGCACAAGAAAGGAATCAATCTCCTTGAAGTTTATCTTGGTAAAGTGACAGCTATTAATAGCGAAATTTCATACAAATGATCAAATACTTAATGAAGTGTATCATGAATCACGCCAAAAGTGCGGTAAGGATTGGAATCATCAGCTTTAATACATTGACAGTTTGACACTGAGAGTATGAGAGAAACTAGTGTTGCGTGTACAAGCATCAACCATGTTCTTCAAGTATAAGCAGAGTACTTTTCCTGGAGATAAGCGTGTTTGACAGCGAATAAATTAGCATTTGAGATTTTGAGATACTGTTTTAGTTTGCGTAGTAGTGATCGACTGACCGTTTCATGTTTTTCGAAATTTTTTTTTATCCAATGTGGCTAATTTCAAGATATAAGCTTGAAATGTCATTACCGCCATTGAAGATTTCTGTAAATTAGTTAAAGTTCGCCGAAGAAATGACAGAAATTTGAAAACGCTCCAAATTAGGGCTCATCAATGCCAGCAAAAGCGAAGAGAAATCACAAAATCACTGTCATATTATTCGTAATCACACCGACAAGTACAGAAGAACCAACAGAAAATAACCTAATCCGAGGTCTCTGAAACAGATCACATGAGAGAAGCACCGCAGTAAGGGCAGAACCTGAAATCAGAGCCAACGGAGCGAGCACAGGCCTGGCATCGAAGAAGATCCGGCACCTCCGCCCGGGCGGAGGAGAAAGACTGGGGGAAGAAGTATCTACAATCGCTGCAGTGCAAGAGAGGCTCTTTTCCAGGCCAGCGCCAAACGGGGACGAAGAAGAGCTTGAGAACCTTGTCGTACTCGACGAGATCGGCTTTGGAGCCGCAGTTGATGCACTGTCCTGCGCCGCTCTTCAGGACCTGGCGCACTTGCTGCTGCAAGCCTCCGACGAAGAAGAAGAACATATTTGGGGGTTTGCCGGTGTCAGACTGTTTGATCGGAATTTGGGAGTGGGGGCGGACGGGTGGCAGTTTTAACAGGCGGGTGGGGTGGGGTGGGGTTTATGTATCTGGGTGGTTCTGGGCGATTCTCATGACTTGGAGAGAAAGCTAGAAAAGGCTAAATTACACAAATCGCCCTTAAAATAGATTTATTTTTTCAAAGTAGTTAAATTTTTTAAAAAAAATTGGAAAACATTTTTTTTTTCAGTAGGCAAAAAATTGGATGTACTACCGACATCCATGATCATCTAACATGATGATGTTCTGGAACTCACAACAAGAACTTAAAATAACGTTATAACTCATTTGAGATTTTGCTAGAAAATCGGCTGCAAAATTCGCCTCTCTATAGCAATGCTGGAATGTGACGATCTCAAAACTTTCGCTAAATGATCGAATTTCTTGAACTATTTGCACCACCTCCCATGGTATGTTGTTCCTTTGATTAATAACATTGATAGCGATTGAGCAGTCACTTTCAACCATGGCTCTCCGTATCCTAAGCTCCACTGCCAGTCTTATACATGCATATACTGCAAACGCTTCAGCTAGGATGACAGAGCTCATCCTAACATTGCATTTATGTATCCGAATAACCTGACCATAATTATTCATAAGAATGCACCCAATCTGAGGATGACTACCAATCTTGACCGAAACATCTACATTAATCTTAACGACATTTTTGGAGGGAAATTTCCAAATCACTTTATCAGAGGGTCTAATACGTTTTGGTAATTTGGTTTTCAATTGTTTACTCCAGCATGAAATCTTATCAATAGTATAAGTTAACACATTAATAATACCCTTGTCAGAGCTGTTGCGAAAAATAATTCTATTTCGCAGCTCCCAAATTGAATGTCATAAATGACACATGTCTGTAATATCTATATTAAGAACCCTAGTATTTAGAATATTTTCTGAGACATCACTTGTTAATTTTGGTATAACATAACATTTTTCCAATTTAACACCCAGATTTTGAATGAGGGATCTGGTAATCTGACAATTAAACAAAGAGATCAAGTGGAATCAGAATTACAAAGAGATCAAGTGGAAGGAACTCTATTTATATATCTATTTAGACGAACAGTAGTAGGTAAGATATCTAAAATAATTTTCCAAATAAAATTTTTAATATTCGGAGCCATATTAAGTTTCCAAATCCAGTCCGCTGAGAGTTTTGTTGTATTCCTTGTATTAAAGAGAGAAGATGTGGATTTATCAGAAAAATCTCCGTTATTACTATAAATCCAAATTAACTTGTCAGGAATATCAGTTATTGGGATATGGATATTTATAATCATATGAACAATAAGAGAGGGAAATAAAGTGTTTAATTTATCAATATCCCAAGAATTCATATTTGTGATTAAATAACAGACTTTTAAATTAGGGTAACGGTCATTCCTAAAGCACTCTAGATATTGTGCATTTAACTTGAATAGGTAAATAAAGAGTGGTCATTCCGGGGTTCGAACCGGGGACCTATTGTGCATTTATCTTCCTGATTTCCGTGATGTTTTCTCCTACTCAGTGGTATCCTTTTGTATTTCCCTGAATGCATGACTTTATATTTTGTGCATGTGCTGTTTAGATATTGCATGGACCTATAATTGTCTATCATTACATCTATGCCTAGCTATTTTGCTTTAGGCCCATGTTATACTCCGCTATATGTTTATTATGCTTCTAGATTATTACAGTGTGGCTCATTTGGCTCTTTGCAAACTGTTGTGCTAATCGAATGAACATATGCATGAATCATGAGTTAGTGCCATGTTTTCGCATATAAATGACACATGAATGCTAGGGTGAGTCTAGTCGAAGTACCTTGATTATGTTCACGTTCGATATGTGCTGGTAGTATCCTATAGGCTTATGAATTCCAATATGATTCGCTGAGTGGTAACTTGTCATGCTTGCTTCATCACGTCAATATGACTGTCCCATGATGTGATAGTTGTTGTACCATTCCATTTACTTCTGTGACGGTTCATTAATTCCTAGCATGATTATATTCTATCGTTCGTGATGTTCTCTTGTTCACTCTGTAAAGATACTCATGTCTTCTCATGTATCGCTAGCATCATGTAGGATCACAATGTGACTTAATATATACTTATGTTAAATATGTGCCCTCATTGTATACTATCAATCTATACCTGTGTATTTGCATGCTTTATATTCATGTGAAGTCGTGCTGTCTTAAGCTCATGTTGTCGTTTTCTCCATATTCTTCCTTGTCCTCATATGGTCCCGTCACGATTGGTTGATTCCTTAAATGCATCCGTGCTAGTTGCCAAATGAACATGTAACCTATGCTGCATAGCCATGCATCTTATCATGTTAAAATATATCTTATAGGACCCATGAATTATGGCTTGTGAGTATTCATGCCCTACCTGCATTATGATCTGCTCTTTCGTGGAATAGACTTCCCATGTATTATTTCCATCATCTCTAGTGTGCGATTTTTTTTAACCGGTTAGGAATTGATAGACCCAGTTATAGAGTTAGTGCCTATTTTCAACGCATGTTAAGCTTTAGGTGATTATCAATGTGTGCCTTTCATCTCATCACTTGATGTTGCTTTTGCATGTCCCCTGACATTCTTAATGCTTCTGCAAATGAATAATCTGGCACCTCGCATGACCACACACACATCACGATAGCTATAAGGCACTCGCATGATTACCCTTTCATACATAATGTAGCTTATCGTCCCCTGGAAACATGATACCTTAGGAGCATTGTCCTGTTTCGCACTATGATATGCGCATGACTCCTTCATCACAACTGCTTACATTACTTTTACATGTGCTAATGTTTGGGTGCAATACTAGTCCTACTTAAACTTCTATGACACGTCCCACTATTATGTGGAGATGCTCGACGCATCTTATTTATATACATATGTGATTGTCATGTAGTACCTTGTAAAATCTATGCCTGCAGAGATATGACTTGTATGATCACATGCTCAACTTGCATCTCATGCGACCACTCTTGTCATAGGTTGTAATAGCCTTGCTATACCCTTTTTACATGATTTTGCGACTGTCTACGCATGTTAGATATTGGTAGTCCAGTTAGAATGCTATGCCTTCACAGAGTTGTCTCATGCTAAGTATGATTAGTGGCATGCTTATGGGTGTTTTCATCTGAATTGTTGTCTTTATCACATGATGTCCTTTCGATGCTTAATTGGATAAATTCATATTGTGTTGGGATATGTGTTAATTAGCAATTGAGTGTCTCGTTGCGCTTATACCCTACAACATGGTAGATGCATTTATACATGAACTGTGATTTTGGTGACAAACTGTTCCTTAATGACTACCTTTGATTGCGCCTTTTCCTTAAATATATATTACTAGTATTATGAAGGACTTACTTTCCCCATAGCTCCTTGTGTGATGACATCCCACGCTTACCCTATCATTATGAGAAGTCATTGCTATAAGATGTGATTATTGTACCGCTTTTATATGACCTGCCCATGTGTACTTGTTACGAGTAATTTACCCCACCTATAATGCTCTGTAATGTTTACTAGATTCCGCATAAGCTATGTGCCACACCAATCTATTATTGCATTCGCTTATACATGTTTCTTATACATATCAAGCTTGTCTAATATATGAAATGAAAAGTTGCTAGCTAGTCTCTTATGCCCCATGCAGAACCCGATCATGTTATTGGTTGCCCCATCTCTTAACATCTTTCATTTAGATAGGTCAATGATAGTTCCCCGTGAGGTGACTAGTTTACTCCACAATTTCTATGTGTTTTGCTTGCTGCACTCGTAACCTCATAGAGTTACATAAGGGCATCATACTCCTTCTTGGGTCGGGATCTAGTTTTTCGTCGTATAATCATCAATTGGTCTGTGTTTTGTCCCGTGGGGAGTTCGGGTTGTCCTTATTGTCTCTCCCCTATCTCCGCTAACTAAAAATTTGCTTGCAATACTTTGACGAACAATGGCGTAAAAAAGAGCACGTTTATCCAAATAGCACGAGAGAGGCGCAGTGGAAGCACGGTGGGCCCATAAACCCCAGGTCCCAGAACTGACATATTGATTCTTGGATTGACGAACTGGTAGTGGACGTTACGTGGTTAACTTCTACTTATGATGATGAATTTTAGTGCTTTGGTGTTCCTATCTGACTAACCTTGTGATATGATTGGTGTTATGTGTTGGTAAGCCTTGCCTGTTTCTTTTACTCGTGGAATGTGAACTATACCTTCTGAGATCCTGACTTGTGTTGGTAATAATGATATTATGTGCCCGATAATATGTGACAGTATGATATTGCGATGTCGGCATGATATTACCTTTGCTCGAATTATTATTAACATGATGTAATGTGATGACTTGCTGTATCAATACTTGATATTCTGCAATACTTGCTAAGCATGATAGTATCTTAGGATTTATGACATGTGACCGTTTGGAACAATGAGAGATAATGATGTATAAACTTAGTGTGAAATCATGTTATATTATACTGACGTGAAATACTTGAGGGCTAAATGATAGTAGCATGTAGGGTCTATAATATAAAATGCATGTTATCCTGATATAATGATATACAATGTTCTATTAAGTTAAATGTTGTCGTGATTATATTTTGTGCTTGCTATGTTGTTAGACCTTGCTATTGCTGAACCATGAGAGCATGACAGGTTCTATGTTGATAACTTGAACATTGAATTGTTGAAACGTGATTGTGGTGATGCCTCTATGCGTTGATATTTCAAAATTGATTTTCGGCTAAATCCTTGTCTATGGAAATTAAATTGTGAATGTATTGGCTTGTTGAATCTTGTTGAAATGAATTTTGTTATGCTGACTTGTTGCCCTGTTGTGGATTGACACCCATTTGTGACCAATTCTGCTATGTTAGTAGTGGCAAGTAGGAAACCATGCTAATGTGATTACTAAGGTTGAGACTTGATGTGTTTGCGTGTTGCCCCTTCAAAAATGACATTCCTGCTTGGTGCATTTTTATTTGTTGACACCTAGAACTTGATATGCTAATGTTGAGTGTTGACGTTCCAATATATTGGTGTGCGACAATGTTGATAATGGCTATTCATGTTACGGTGTTGGCGTGGCCAATTTTCGTGGTTGGTTTGTTATGATTGGCATGTCTCGGTTATATCGATTATGGTAATGGCTAGAGATTCATAGATCGGAATTGTTTTTGAGATTTGAACCTAGGAAGAGAATATGGGATTAGCCTTTAGAGGTGGATGGTTCCACCTCTTGAGTTCTGAATTTGCTTGACCAACTTGGATTTTGAAAAGTTGAAATGGTTTTGAAGTTGAGAGGTTTGCTTGATTTGAGAGGTTTTGAACGGTTTTGAAAAGGACTAACTTGGATTTTGATACACTGAACGTGATCGAAAATTTCAGTAATTTTGAGGCCAATCTTTTTCAATTATGGAATCCCCTTTGAAACTTTTCAAACTCGGGCAACTCTATGATACTTTACGAAGTGGATACAAGCATTTTATGAGGGCGCTTGTAGGGTGCTTGCTAAGACCTAGTGATGATATTGTAGAACTTTTAGAGTTGTGGTACTTCTGAAAAGTCGAAGCAAGGATGTGATAGGGGCGCTTATTGCATGCTTGTCAAGGCTAATTGGAGATTCCACGACCGTGACTAGGATGTTGTGAGAATCCCGGAAGACGCAACCGAGAGGATTACAAGATCCTTGGTTATGGTCATTGGACTCATCAATTTCAAACTTCATCCCCCACTTTATTTTAGTTTTAGTCTCGGGGACAAGGCTTGTTTTTAGAGGTGGATGATGTAAAGGCCCGGTTTTTTTAATAATAACTTTTGAAAAAAATGAATTTAAATCAGATTTAATTAGAATGTTTCAAGGAAAACTCGTCTTTAATCTACTAAATCGAAATTAAGATTCTTAGATCGAATTCCGGCCTAATTTTTCAATTTATACAAAATAGATTTTATTCCGCTTTTTAGGAATTCCATTATTAAATTCGGATTGAAAATTTAAAAAAAATTATTGTAAACGAGTCGGGATAAGATCAAATAGCGGCTTTCGGGATTTATTTTCGGGTATTTTTGGAATTCGGATTCTGAGACCGATATTTATGTCCTCCCCTCCTCTTTTGTCGTAATCTCTCCTCCCTCCCTCTCTGAGAAGCAAAGGCTCAACAACTGTCCCAATTTGTTTTTTTTTTCCAATTATATCCAACACCCACAGTGCCTACCTTCTCTTATCCCACACTATCCTCCCCTTTTAGACATTTGGTCAAAACACTGCCCTGATTTCAAAACCCACGCAACCCCAAACCCCTCATACTCTCCCTCTCTTCATCTATGTGGTTCACAGCACCCCATGGCCGCCAAGCATCACCACAACCCCAGCAACACAGCAGCGGCACTGAGCACCTCCGAGCACCGCCAGGGCGCCTCCAGCCCCTCCGCCCTCGTCCCTTCCTTCAACAGTCGAGCCCCCATTGCTGCCCTGTTCTTCGTGTTCAATAACCGAGGAAACCCAGCTCCTTCTCCCGCTTTCTTCCGTCGAACTCAGCCGCAGCGGCATCTCCGGGGTCTTCTCCTCCCCTCCCCCGACGTCCACCGACGCCGCCACCATAGCCCAAGCCACCAGGGGCGGCCGACGCCGCCACCATCTTCCTTTCTTCCCTGTTCGTGGATCGAGCTCGGTAAGCTCCCTTCCTCACTCCCTTCGCTCTCAACTCGGCAAGGTTCCACCTTTTTTATCTCCTCTCTCGACCCAGGACAAGCAAAATCAGTTCGGGTCTCCGACGAAGCCGAATTGACTTCCGACGAACCTTCCAGCGGAGCTCGAGCCCTCGGTGAGCACCTCTTTCTTCTTCCTTCTTGTTGATTCTGTGTCTATAAGTGTCGGGTAGTCGGGATTGGGTGGTCGGAGTAGTCGGAGCCGGCCGAGTTCCCTCCTTCTCTTCTGAATTTTCGAGCGCAGGGTAATTGGAAGAGGACGGATGAACAGTGGCATGGGTCCGGTTTGTTTTTCTTTCACTTTGGGTCCGGTTCACGGTTTATTAAAATAAAAAGAGAAAAACCGGTTCGGTTTAGTAAAATGCAAAATCAGATTTTATTGGAGGAGTGGTGTGGGCCGGGCTTCTTTTATATGGGTTTTGGATCCGGGTTTGGGTTTAACCTCTTGGGCCTAATTTTGTTGGGCTGAGATTTTGGGTTTAAAACAAAAGAAAGGGGTGTGTTTGGGCCAAGTAATCCGATTGGGCCTATTTCTTTGGGGCCTAATTTTGATTAAAATGTAATAAAATGAATGTCATCTTTTAAGACTTACTTATATATATAAGTATTTTATGAAAATATTAAATAAATGGGATAATATACTATATTATATTATTATTGAGATTTAAAAATATAATCTTATTGGACTTGAATTTTAATAGGAGATAAATTTAGAAAAAGGGTTTTAAGGTTGAGAATTATTTGATGAATGGAGAATTGATTTAATAAAACTAAAAAAGAGGATTTTGGAAATATACTAACCTTGTCGGTTTGTCTTGAAATAATAATAATAAAATAAGTTGATGAAAGGGTAATGTTTTATAAATGGATTTTCTGGATGATTTGAGAAAGCGTTTTGAATGGTGATTTGATCTAACTTGAGGTTTTAAAAGAGTTTTTGGAAATCTTAGGATAATGACTTACCTTGCCTAACTTGACGAATAAATTTGATGACTGGTGTGATATTATATGCTTTAAGTAACATTAGGAGTAGACTTATTTATATTACTTATATATATGTGTTAGGTGATCATCTGTGACATCTTGGCTTCCTGTATACCTAGTTGTTGCCTTTTGCTGTTCTGCACTTCCAGGTGAGTTCCTATATGAGCTCACTTAGATTCGAAAAAGAGATCTCCCTGCTTGTAGCCATGTGCATACTAGGTGCTTGCATTCATAATAAAGCATGCCATGTAGTATCCTGCTAGGATTGCACTCATGATTGAGCATTCGTTTACTCATTGCTTTTGTAAACAGAACGGCCGTTATCTGTGAAGTAACTAGAGTCATTGCTAGGGTTATAGGACGACCTAGTCTCATCGGGTCCCGTCCCGAGTCAATCGAGTCATGAACTTCCTTATATTATGAGATGCATGCGGGCTTTATTGTGGAGCGGGTTGGGCATGCGTGCCGCCTGATTATGAATGAATGCATTCACGAGCTGGCCAGTCTCCGCCCTATCGGAAGGGGGTGGAGGTAGGAGAGGGATATACCACTTGGTATTCGGTGCTAAGGCCTTATTATATTTATGCACTTGATCTTAGGACCATGCTAGCGTGTTAATATTCCGCCTTGCATCTAGAAGCATCTTTATTAGGACTAGCGTGTGTATATGTCTGCTTGTTTGGGATTATATTGCGTAGGGCTTCGATCTGACACCGCCCCGCATACATTTTTTTTAGGTTTGTTTTGCAGTATGATTATTCCTTGTTTCCGTGACGTGGGAACTCTCTTGGGCGATCTCAAAGAAATGGTTTAACTCAACTAACATTGTATATTAAAGTTCGATAAATACGCTTATTGATTTGGTTTTGATTCGGCTCTGCCGTGTCACCCTCTTGTATTACACCTTGATTCTACTATTTGCATGACTGTTGGTTTTCCACGCTTAGACTTATGACAGGTACAGGGGACTTCTCCGGGGATTCCAACGATCCCTTCGAATTTTGGGTATGAAATCCCACTTTAAAATGTTAGGATAGAATTTCAAACCTTCAACCTGTACTCGGGGCGCAAGATCCTAACTTGGGGTTTCATCCCTCGAAACGTAACTCGGGAATCATAATCTCGGGTCGTTACACATAGCAATCCTTTAGAGAAAAGATCTCTGATGTTAAGAAAGCTACGTCGTAAATTTGGAAAATATTTTGAAAAATAGTCATAACACATCTACGTCGTAAAAATAGATCTCCTACAACATAGTGTGACAATAAGTGTAACACAAAAATTTGGGGCATTTTCTAATGATAGAAAAATTATAAAAATTATATTTACATTGTACATGTCAAATAACAAATATATAAATTTTTAATATAAATTGATATTTTAAAAAATATTAAAATTAAAATAGTCATTATTTTAGAATATCAATTATAATACTTATTAAAATATCGTTTTGAAAGAAAAAATATACAAATGTATTATTGAGCATGTACAATTTAAATATAAATTTTTTTATTATTGAAAAATACCTCAAATATTTTTGTGTTGCACCTAGTGTAACACCGTAACACAAAAATATTTGAGGTATTTTTTAAATAATAAAGAAATTAAAAAAATTATATTTGATTTTCTTTCATGACTACTGTTTTCAAATTCTCAGACCACAAGAGCGAGGAAAGTGATTCGCCGCCTAAATGTAAGTGTTCGTCACTTGAATGCTAATTAATGGGTGGCCTTCGAAAGCCAATGATGTCTAACAATGTCTCTAGGCGATGAACATGCATGGTTTTGTCGCCCAAGAGTATTTAGACGACGAGCATCATGACATCCTTCTCCCGAAGAGCCTAGGGATGGTGTCAAACCAATCGACGATACTCATGTGACGGATGTTCGTTGCCTGAAAATGTCCAGCGAAAAAATCCCTTTCAGGAGACAGCTTTTAGATGATAGGGTTAAAGAGGTAGAGGTTTTTCAGAGAGAGGCTCTATAACAAACGAATCTAAACTTGCGATCACACTCAAACCGGTTCGGATCACCTATAACCTACAATGTAACCTTTTATGTTACACGATTTTTATATTTTTTTTTTTGATTAGGTAAGAATTCGGATTCGCCGAGGCGCTATTCGATAACATCCTTCTGGATGAGGTCTAGAAGACCTGGATCAGTAAGCAGTGCTGGGTTTTTGGTAGAACGGGCCATTCGGTTAATAAAATCGGCCACTTGATTACCTTTGCGAAGTATGTGGAAGAATCTCACTTCGCGAAACCCACGGAGTAGGCAAGATATTTCAGTCATTATCATTTCAATTTCCCACGAGCACTTCGTCCCATGTTTAAGATAATTTATAATAATTAAGGAATCCCCTTCAATGATGATTCTGTCAGTACGCAACTCAGTTGCCTTTTTTATACCTAAAAGTAGTGCCCAGGCCTCTGAAAGCAGGGCTGACTGTTTTCCGATTTCCTTTACCCCTGCTATGATTGGGGCCCCCTCCCAGTCTCTAATAATGAAACCGGTTGTACTATTATGTTTGTCTGGTGCTGAGCCATCAAAATTTAGTTTCAAAAATCCTGATGGGGGTTTTTTCCATTTCTGAATTGTCTTTTTTTCGCTTTTCATAGCACGTTCGTATGTCCTTATCCTTTCCTTTACCTTTTTCCTCAACCGATTCTCTGGTAGCCTCATGCCAGTTACTCGTATGCATTTTCACAAATTTTTCATAATTGGCGATCGATATCTGTTTCTGTTGCCGGAAAACCACTTGGTTCCTCATGTACCAGGCCACCCACCAGCTGTACGCCATTTCTTGCTTCTGATTGCTGTTCAGTTGTTCCTCTAGTTTATTCATGATGGGTTTGATCTTCCTTGATGATTTCATTACGCCCGTTATTGATCTTTGAATCTTACTGTCTACTTTCTTGAAAAATGAGTTATACTTACATTCCAAGAAAATATGGGCCGCATCTTCTTCATGGTGGTTGCATATTGGGCAATACGGAGGTATGGCTACACCACGTTTTGATAGTAGTGCTGCAGTTGGTAGTCCTTCTTGTGCCAATTTCCATTGGAAATTCTTTACTTTTGGTGCAACGTCAATTTTCCAGATCCAATTGTTGTCATCTATTGTTAATTCGGTGTTTTTTGTTACTAATTTATATGCACTAGATGTAGAGAACCAGCCCTTACTATCTGCCCACCAGTAAAGTCGGTCTTCCAAAGATACCGACGGAACATGTATTTGTGCTATTTGCTCTACAATGTCTCTTGGAAGTACCGTCCCAAGTTTTTGGATATTCCAGTTTCCATTGCTTAGATACGTCTCCACTGTTTCATTTATGTTTATCATATTTGGTGGTGTGCAATGCTGTATAAGTGGTTGGATATTATTCCACCTATCTTGCCAGAACTTAATAGTCTTGCCATTACCTATTATCCAACTCAATCCTGACTTGAAAATTGGAATTAATTTCCACAATTGAGACCATTGCCACGATGCAGGCCCTCTTCCCTCATACTGGAGTATGTGTTCCGTTTTTAGGTATTTATGATGAATGATTCTAGCCCATAAATTATCCGGTTCGGCCAAGATTTTCCATAGTAGCTTAAGCTGTAGTGCCTCATTCATGTCTTGAGTTTTTCTGATCCCCACACCGCCGACCACTTTTGGTCTACAAATTCTATCCCACCCGATTAACGGTTTGTGTTTACTATCTTTGTTCCAGAAAAAAGATCTATTAATTTGGTCCAAGTGTTTGTGTATTGTTGGTGGTAGCATAAAGCTTTGCATGGCATAGAGTGGCTTAGAAGATAGATTTGTATTAATTAATACTGCCCTTCCTTGTTGGGATAGTGCATTTGCCCGCCATTTTGATAACTGATTTGATGTGTTGGTTATTATATCTTCAAACGTTGTTTTGTTTACCCTACCATTTATTATTGGACATCCCAGGTATCTATCTAACTTAGTTTGTTTAGAAATGCCTAGGCATCCTTCTAAATCTGGAATACGGGTTCTTGGTATGCCTTTTGTGATTTGAAAGGCCGATTTGTGGTAGTTGATTTTTTGACCAGAAATTTGACAGTATTCATCTATAATCCTTTTGACTTGTGTGCATGCCGTCATGTTTCCTTTCGAGAAGATGATTATATCATCAGCAAATGCCAAAAAAAGGATTTTCGGATAATTCCTTCCAAATGAAAACCCCACTGCATTGGTTGGTAGGTTCGTCTCATTGGATAGTTTTCTGGCCAAAACTTCCGCCCCAAGTAGAAACAGAAAAGGTGACAAGGGGTCCCCTTGTCGTAGACCTCGTTTTGGAGTAAACACATCTGTTGGGCCATTATTTATGAGTACTGAGAATGAGACCGTAGTTATACATTCCATTATTAATTCAATGAATTTGTTGTGAAACCCATATTGCTTTAAGACTTGTTCTGTGAAGGCCCAATCTACTCGGTCATATGCTTTTTCCATATCTAATTTGATGGCTAGCCATCCATCCACTCCATTCCTATTTTTGAAAGAGTGGAAAATTTCATGAGCAATTAGGACGTTATCTTGAATAGCTCTATCTGAAACAAAGGCGCCTTGTAGAGGGTGAATTAGTTTCCCCATCACTTTTTTTAGCCTATTAATAAGTATCTTTGAGATAATTTTGTAGATTGTTGAGCAAAGGCTTATGGGCCTGTAGTCTGTTGTTTTAGTCGGATTGTCACATTTTGGCAGCAGAGATATAAATGTGTGATTTATTTGTTTTAAAATTTTCCCAGTGTGGAAAAAGGCTTTAACTGCTTGAGTTATATCTCTGCCAACAATTTCCCAGTAAGTTTTATAGAATTCTGCTGTTATACCGTCTGGCCCAGGGGACTTATTATATCCCAAGTTAAACACTGCATCCTTAATCTCGCCATTTGTTGGTGGGGAGATAAGAAGCCTGTTGTCTTCGTCAGTTATTAGCTTTGGCAGTAGTTGCACGTAGGATGTCATGAGATTTAGATTAACAGACTCTTTTGTGAATCGTTTCACAAAATCCAATTTTATTTCTCTCTTTACATTATCTTCACCTACAATTAACGTTCCTCCTTGGGAAGTAATACTTCCGATATATTTCCTATTCCGCCTCCCGGATGCTACTCTATGAAAGTAAGCTGAGTTTGTATCCGACAGTCTTAGATGTTTGGATTTGGCCCGTTGGCTCCAATATTCTTTTTGGAACATCAATAGTTTTTCTTTCTTTTGTATCAGATTGGTTTCTTTGGTTAGTGTCTCATTGTTTGCTTGAGTGTTTTTATCAGCTTGGACCCGAATTAATTCTTGTTCTACTTCTGCTAACTGACGAAAGATATTTCCAAATGTGTTTTTGTTCCAATCTTTTGCCTTCCTTTTGAGGATTTTAGTTTTATGCATAATTTGAAACATATGTGACCCAACGCATTTTGCTCTCCAAGATTGTTTTACTATGTTCTTGAAATCTGGTCTACGAAACCAGATATTTTCCATCTTGAATGGGGGTGGTTTAATAACCTCCTTTGATTCTAACTGTACAAAAATTGGACAGTGGTCTGACGTCGAGAATGCACCATTTAGTGTACTTATGTTTGGAAAAACATCTACGAATGGTTGCTGAACTAATACCCTATCAAGCTTCTCTAGAATATTGTCTTCTCCGTATTGTTTCTTTCTCCATGTAAATTTATTTCCTGACCATGGTATTTCACTTAGATAGCATGAATTTTCGAATTGATTTAGTCTATTGAATCTGTTTATAAGTGGCACCCATCCACCCTCCTTTTCACTACTATGGCCGATTTCATTTAGGTCTCCAATTACTAGGCACGGTATTTTTTCTTGTGTTATGTAGCTCGTGAGTGCTTCCCAAAACTCATTTTTATCTCTTTCTTGGGGTGGACCGTAAACTGCGAAAATCATCCCTCTAAAGTTATACTTCAGATTTACATATTCCATTCCAATTATTCGGGGCATATGAAGCTTAACTGTTAGTTGTTCAGTTAGCCGGTGGTTATCATTTCATAGGACTCCTAAACCGCCTGAACGGCCAACCCCGGGGGACCAAACTGCCTTATTAAAGCCACTGCTTCTCCATGATGATTCTTCTGGAACTGTATCTGTCTTTGTTTATGCAATAATTAGGACATTTAGATGGTTGTTTATTCTCATAGCATTGACATCAGTCCAGAAAGTTCTTTTTCCTATACTACGTACATTCCAGAAACATACTTTCATTGTTCACCTTTCCATTCTGTATGGAGGCTATAATATCCAAGCCCATACAGAGAGTTTGTTTTCTTTGTTATGGTGCTGTCAATCGATCCTTTTCGATAGTCAAAGATCCAGTTTTTACCTTTTTGAGCCAATTGGTAGTACAAGTATGGACTAGGCGTCTTAGTTTTATGATTCAGAGCCTTTTGGTATTGTAATTGTATTGAGTTAACTCTGATCCTTTCTATATTGAATGTTCTAATCCTTTCCCTTTGGTAAAGTTGTTCTATTATTCCAAGGTTTTGGTACTTTGATGACCATTTTAGCATGGGTCTTTCTTTCGTAGTTTTGGTTTGTTTGGATAGCCCACAAGGCTTATATCTCACACTTCTAGAACTAGCTGCTAAACTCCGCTCTTTCCCATAGTTGATCTCTTTCTTAGTTCTTTGTGGATTTGCATTTAATCTCTTATTATGTAGTCGATATTGCTCATAAGTGCCTTTCAAATCTATTCCTGCATTATATCTTATAGTCCAGGCAAAGGTTATGTTATTGTCCTGTGTTTGTTTTAAAAGCCTAAGCTTGGATTGCTGTTTAAACGCTTGCCTTCTATGTTTAGTTGTTTTAATTTGGACATTCAAGTTATTGTTCTGTTTAGTTGCATTTGATCCTAATAAAACACCTCTAGTGTGTTTGGGGATAATATGTGAACACTGACAGCCCTCCTTGATCATCCTGATGACATGCCTTAAAAGATTTAAGAAATTTATAAGCACAACATTTTTCCTACTGAACATAATACTCCATTTACACAGATTTTGACTTACATACCAATTATCATCTCCAATTGTACTCCATAAGAAACTACTGCTAATACATTGCTCATAAGCATTCAACCAATACTTCCTAGTACAAGAAAGGTTCCAAATAATATTACATGACAGTGTGCCCTTTCTAACAAAAAACCCTACAAATTTCTTGACCACAAAATGCCATATTGGCTGCAATTCGATCCAATCCTCCAAGCAAATATAGGTCAATTGGAGGGAGATAATAGATTCATGGTTAATAGCCTTGCTAACATCTTCAATAGAATACTTACTTGATGGTTTTATTTTCATTAGAGGCAAAAAATGCAACAAACCATCACAATGCACTGCTGGCCCTTCCTCTTTGAGCTTGCTACACATGTTTCCCCTTCTTGCTTGTGCCACCCATCAGAGTCAGAGTAGAACAAGCGGAGTCGCCTTCCTCAACCTTGATTTTGCGCTTTCCCGACTCAGACTTGGATGCTGCGCTTGCTTCTTTCTTCTCAGGCTCATTTGTAATAACTGGAATAATTGCCTGATCAGAGAAATGGCCATTGATAGAAGCCGCCAGCTGAGCAGGCTTACTCAGATCAGGTAAGGTGAACTCCACCGAGGGTGGGATATCAACAAGCATAGCATCACAGTCTGCCTGATCGAAGCCAGGATCAGCAAGCCCATCCTCGGCTAGAATCTCATCAAGGAACTGCTCTTCATCAATTTCCAAGACCTCTTCATCGACGGTAGCCCAGAAATCAAGGTCGGGTTGCAGCTCCGCCTTAAAGAGGGAATCATCATTTGGGGGCAGCTCAGGAAGGGGAAACAGATCAGCAAACACGGGATTCTCAGGCTCTGGGATAACTTCCTCAACTTGTACAGGCTCAACAGGTGTGGTTGTGGACATGTCTGCACTCTTCTCAGAGGTTTTCGAAGAGGAAGAGTCAGATGACAAAGAGATGTTCTTACCGAAGCACTTTAGCAGATCAATCTTGGAGTGGCCGAATGTAGGGGGTGGGAAAGCAGCACCTCTCTTACCCACCACCCTGATAGAGTCAGAGCCAGGAACAACGCCCTGGGTTTCTTCCCCATCTTGCTCAACCTCAACATTAGGTTGAGCCTCAGGAACAGGTGCAGCAGCATTGCACAAATTCCTTCTAAGACAGTCCTCGAAGGCGTGCTCCTCAGCCCCACAGCTACCACAGCCTGATGGAAAGTCCTCGAACCAGATTGGGAAGGATTCCACCACACCCGCCTCATTGACCACAAAAACAGACTTGCCAGTGATCATAGTAATATCAACAGAAACACATACCCGAGGGTAACGGTACCTAGCACCTTTAGTGTTGAAGGCAGCAACTCTGATCACTTGCCCAAGCTCATTCTGCTCCACTATGTCTCTGATTATCTCATCACTGACATACTTGGGAGGGAGACCCGGGAATCTAATCCAAAGGTCCAAGCAAGTGATCGACTCGGACCAAGGATCAAACTCCAGGGCCCATGGACGAAGAAGAATCAGTTGGCCAGACACATGGTAAGGGCGATTTTCCCAAACCAGAGTGCGATCCTCCACCAAATCGAACCTCAACTCAAACCAATTATTAGCAGTCGGAATGAGTTGAAATCCACCTTTCAGGAACTTCCAGATATACCTTATTTTTTTCCTTACCTCCTTAGCTTCCATCGAGTCTCCGATAATAGTTGCAAAGATGGATGACTGGTTGAGAACAGAGATATTCTCTTGAACCTTCTCCTGGAGCGCCATCAGTTTCTCCCTGTTGATTGTTTTCTTCTTAAACTTTTTCTCCGCTCTCTCTTTCTCATGGACTCCCTGGGCCGCCAAGGAAGCATGTGCATCTCCCATGAGTTTTTTGCCCTCCGGCTTCCCCTTTCGGGTGTTAGATTTCTTGGTGGCAGGATCTTCTGCCACCATCGGTTGCTTTCCCTTGTCCACTCCAGAAGGAGCCATGCTCAAAACAAAAAGAAAGTAATTAGAAGCAGACAGTGAGATATTGATGGTATGAATGAAAGGAGAAGAGGAGAGGATGCATGAAACTGAGCACCCCTCGGCCTCTCTTATATAGAGAGAATCGATCGAGAAAGAAGAGAAGAAAGGGGGAGAAGAGCGAACCCATCCAGGACTAAACTTGTTGCAGTAGCCCTTCCCGTCCATCCCGTGCCAGAGAACTCCAGATCCAATCGGAGTTGGCCAAGTAGCTAGAGTAATAGCCTCCGTACACCTCAAATTAGGCCAAAGTGGTGGTCGATTTGACCAGAGAAGAGTAATCATCGCCTGATTTACACCCCAATTGTAACCAAATCTCTCTGAAACAAGAGGATTGAAGATAACCCTAATTTCAGACGCTAAACTCAATTTTGGGGAAAACCTTTCAACCACTAGAAGCAAGTCAACGATTGACCATAGGAAGAGACTAAACCACAAGATCATAGGGGTAATAGGCCAATCATCCATATTCAGACTCGGATAGGCAAGAAGAGGAGAAGGATCGAGGAGTACGGACGGATTAGGTTTCGCAGAGAGGTTGAGTTTCGAAGGGACAGGACGGGAAGCGCAAAGGGTTGGATAACCGCGCGTGCAGGCGCGTTCTTTCTACACTGGATGGGTTTCGCTTTTTACACGATTTCTATTGGTCCACCTATAATTAATTTATCTAATTTAAAATTATTAAAATTATTTCAGAAAATCTTAATTTAAATATAATTTTTATTTCCTAAATTAAAAATGAAAATAAAGATTTTCTCTTTATATTTTTTCAATCCCTAGCCGCATAAACCCTTCTCTCTTTTCCCACTACTCCGATTGTGCGCCTCGGCGACGAAGGTCACGTTGTCTCCAACGACAACTACGGTATTTTATAGGCTACAAATTTGATTCGAAGGGCGCTTAGACGGAGAAGAAGGTCCAACATAGATCAGGCTCGATAACGACGAATACGGTAATTTATAGGTTACAAATTTGATTCGAAGGGCACTTAGACAGAGAAGAAGGTCCAACCTAAATCAGGCTCGACAACGACGATGTTGGAACTTGATGTTTAATTGCATATAATCTGTGCTAATTAATTATCTATGGTGAATTGAGAGCTAATGAGGGTGAAGTGATACAATGCCGATGAATTTGACTCAAAGACAAAATCTTTATTTTTATTTTAATTTAGGAAATAAGAATATATTTTACTTAATATTTTCTGAAATAACTTTAATAATTTAAATTGGATAAATTAGTTATAGGTGGACCAATAGAAATCGTGTAACATAGAAGGTTACATTGTAGGTTATAGGTGATCCGAACCGCACTCAAACTAAGTGTTGTGACCTATTTCATAAATATATATAGATACATAGATAGATCGATGGATCGAATCACTAATAATTATAGAAAATCCGAAATTAAAGGAATTTAGCATCAATATCAATATATAATACTAAAACAGAGGCGTGAAAATCCTATGTGACGGGTTCTGGTGCAATTCGCTTAAGTGTTATTTTCTGGTGCAGTCTAATCCGGGTTTTTTGACACGTCAATTAATGAGTACAGTACAACCGCCATTTGTAATCGGAGTTTTACAGTGGATGTGAGGAAGGAGATGATGAAATTACAATTTTTGTCCCATACTTTTCCTTTCTTCCAAAATACGCCCTTATCTCAATTTAATAAATTACAAAATTATTCCATAGTTTATAAACGCACAACATAATATTATATTTGCACAACTTAAAATTATATTAAAATTATTTAGATTGTTTGAATGATTTAGATTGAGATTGAAAACCTAGGTTTTGATTTAGGATCGGAATTTGGGGCTTTTTGCCAAAAGCCAAATTGATTGAAATTGATGATATGGTTGTGTTGTTGGGTTGATTTTGAGCTAATTTCATGTTCATATCATTGTCAAATTGTTTATGGATCATGAGCTAATTGAATTTTAGAATTTTATATTGCGATATGTTTTAGAATTTAGGGCTTTTTGCCAAAAGAAAAACTGACTTAAATTAATGATATGGTTGTGTTGTTGGGTTGATTTGGAGCTAATTTCATGTACATAGCATTGTCAAATTGTTTATGGATCATGATCTAATTGAAGTTTGGAATTTTATATTGCGATATGCTTTAGAATTTGGGGTTTTTTGCCAACAGCCAAATTGACTGAAATTGATGATATGGTTGTGTTGTTGGGTTGATTTGGAGCTAATTTCATGTTTATAGCATTGTCAAATTGTTTGTGAATCATGAGCTAATTGAATTTTAGAATTTTATTGCAATATGCTTTAGGTCGATTAGATTCTTCTATTTTAGCATGAAAATCATAATTTAGCCAATTAGCTCAATTGGTAAAGCAATGTGCGTTTGCACAAAAGATGTGGGTTCAAATCCCATATAGGTTACATAATAGACAAGAGCGCAACAATCGCAAATTGTTAATCATGCACATTATAATATAAGTTATGCACTTTTTAACCTTAATTATGCATTTTAATCTTATTTATGCACTTTAATTTTAAAAGCTTATACGTAAAAAAATCGATTTCAAACTTACATCTATCAACCTAAATTATCCGAGAGGTGAACCCAAACTCTCAAAAGTAAAAAAATAAAAAATAAAATTAAGACATCGATTTCAAAAGCGCATCTTTTGTCTTATTAATGCACATTATGATCTTACATTTACACAATTGTATTCTTAATCTGCACAATTGTATCTTACTTTTGCACAATTGTAGTTTAAATTTGCACAATTGTATCCTACTTTAAATTTGCACAATTAAAGCTGCACAAATGCACTTTACAGTTGCACAAATGCACTACACAGTTGCACAAATGCACTCCACAATTCCACAAATGCACTTCACAGTTGCACAAAAGGTATCGAAAACGGGAAAAAGTGCATTTACCCATAAAATTAGACATATTTACCAATTTACCCATAAATTAAACATATTTCAATTATAAATTTTTATAATTGAAATAGACACATTTACCTATTTACCTCATAATGAATTATTTTGTCTGCACAAAATAAACTTATATTTGCACAATAAGATGTTATATGTGCACAAAAGCAAGTTATACTTGCACAGCAGAAAGTGTTACCACGGGAAAAAAAATTCTGGGCCAAAAATTAAAAAAAAAAAAAAATCGGGTCCGGGAAGGGGGGCAGGGGGGCACACGCATGGGCAAGGGGGGCAGATATTCTACTAATGGAATTAGGCCCATTAGTAATTAAATTATGCCCATTAGTAATTAAATTAGGCCCATTAGCAAATTTTACGCGATAAGCAAATTTTACACGTTAAGGAGTTTTTACATTTGAAGTAAACCCTATATATATATATATATATATATATATATATATATATATATATATATATATATATATATATATATATATGTAAGAGTTTTTAGTTTATATAATAGATTATATTTATTCAAATAAATCATAAAATGTTAAAAGGTAACTAACCAATATATGATAAAAATTTATTATTTAAATTAAATATGTTTATTAATAAATTTGTATCCATGTTAAATGACGTTTGTTTTTTTGATAAGCAAACGTACTATATATATAAACAAAGGAATTTAAACTCTATCAAATCTTATCAAAATATTCATGGATACGTTGAAATAGCAAACAAAAAAGATGTATTTATGTTTGTACATAGGGTTTGCACTTTGCGTGGTGGTAAATTGATTATTCACGGTCTGATCTATATCCTCAAATTGAATTGAGTCATAACATGAAAATCCAATTTGTAATAAATTGCTAGAAAAAAAAAAATTAACATGATTAAAATAGTAAACAAACTTTAAGAGGTAAAAATAGTAAACAGAGAGATTAATAAAGATAAGGATATTGTTACGTAACAATTCTAAATAAGGTTTAAACAAATAATAATAAAGTATATTTAATTGCAAATTGCATGAATATAAAAGCCAACGTTTATAACACTCGACAATGAATATGATTATAGCTTCAATTTTTGTATATTAATACATCATTTTATGTAACTATGTGTTGTTTGAATATAAACAAAATATTTTCTTTTCTTTCACCTGTACGAGTGTTTGATCATGTATACAACTAAATATTTAATTAAAATAAGGAGGCTTTACAATCTATCTATTAAAGATTTAGCCTAATCTTATTTTATAGCCTTATAAGATAATTAATTGAAATACCTCAATTATAAAAATGTCATATATATGATATTTATATATATGCACAAATAAACATGTGTGAGAATTATATATTTTCAAAATTATTTAAAGTAATTAAAAGTTATTTTATATAAATAAAGGTTATGAAAAAACCGCGAAGATCGCGGGAAGTAATACTAGTAATAAAATAAACACGACACAATCACAATTATATAAGATATCAGCAGCTAAAAGCTGTGTAGTTTATCATATCACATTGTTCATATATCATCATATATGAAATATCACAAGCATACATATACCGAGATGCCTTTATGTATATAGTAACTTAAACATAGATAGCTTAATTAGGATAGAGCTTTATTATATATTGGTAGTAATACACATAAATCAAGGGGATAACCATGAATAATGTGCTAGCTCTTTAACAAATAAATATATTATATATATATAGTGAAGCCCTTTCTCCTTAACCTCCCAGTCACATTGAGTCCCGCAAGCAGTCGAATCCCTTCGCTGCTCGAAGAGGTCGAACTTGTGGAGCTCATTGTTCCACTTGAACCGGAGTGGCCGGGATCCCGACCACTCCGGTCCAATTTTCCTTGTAAAAACTTTGTTTGGATTAAGACATATTTAGACTTGTTGTAAAAAGATATCAAAGACCAACAACTTTTGTGTTTGTCACTTTTACAAATTCGGCCTCGAGCATGACGAAATCGAGACTTCAACCTCGATATCAAATCTCACTCTTTGTCTCAAGCCTAATCTCAACCCTCGATCTTGATCTTAATCTTGATCCCAATGTAAAATCTCAAATCTCAAATATTGATCTTAACCTCAATCTCGGTCTCAAATCTCAATCTCCAATCTCAAATCTCAAATCTCGATCACAATCTCAAACCTCAAATATCAATGTTCATATTGGTCTCAAATCTCAAATATTGATCTCAACCTCAATCTCAAATCTCAATCTCGGTCTCAATCCGAAGTCTCGATCTCAAATCTTGATCTCAGTTACAATCTCAAATCTCGATCTCAGCCGTTAACTCAGTCTCAATCTTGTCTCAATCTCAAACCTCAATCTTGATCTTAATCTCAATTCCAATCTCAATCTCAATATAAATATCAAATCTTGATCACTATCTTAATCTTTATCTCAATCTCAAACCTCGGTCTTAACTTAATCTTGATCTCAATATCAAATATTGATCTTAATCTCAAATCTCGATCTCAGTCTCAAACATAAATTGGGAATTCATACTTAACTTATATAAAAAAAATCTAAATATAAAAACTAAAATCTCAATCTCAAACAAATACATATATAACAACATTTATATTAATTTCAACTATATTTTTAATTAAATAATTTTATAAAAGTCTAACAACTAAATATTTCTTTTAAAAAATTGATCATTCATTACACAACGAATATCATTTGCATCATTATATATATATAAAGTAATTCAAAATAATAACAGTAAATTATTTGAAAAGAGTATCAGCACTATAAGTGATTAATATTAAATTCAAATCAAGATGTGAAATGAGTGGTCAAAATAATTTACAAACTACGAAATGTTATTTCAACATTCATAATACTTCAATAATAAAATTATAAGGTTGTGATTTTATTAAAAGATAAGAAAAAATGAGACCAATATTTATATTTTCAATCTCAATATAATTGCAACTCTCTTTCTTAATCAAATTCAAATTTATGAGAAATTTTGATAACCTTAAACTACTTTTTAAAAACGAATTTCATTTTCCAACACAAATACAATCCCAATCACTCAGGCAACGAACATAGGAACATATATGTTGCCTCATAGGCTCATACAACAACATTAATTTTGGTAGGTAGGACCCATTAATTCAGGCAACGAACATAGGAAACGTTTGTTGTCTCAAACACAATTTAAAATGTCGCATGTGGGACCTTTAATTCAAGCAACAAACATAGATATTTGTTCGTTACCAGAGTAAAGTGCATGTCAGCTAGCTTCTACATCAGACAACTTACTCTACATTTGTTCGTTGCTTGAATATTAACATTGTCAGACAGGCGTTAAAAGATTCTTGTAATCAAGTTCCAGCAACGAACATTGGAAACTTGTTCGTCGCCTGAATACTCCCTACTTTTGGTCAACGTTCGACTTTTTTTTAGGTGACCATTTATAATATGTTCGTTGCCTGAGTAGTATTCCAGCAAAGAAGATTTTCTTTATGTTCGTTGCCTGAGTACCATCTATTTTTTGCCACTCCTCGACATTTGTTCAGGTAACCATTTTCAATATGTTCGTTACCTGAGTCGATCCAGGCGACGAACATTGTTCTATGTTCGTTGCTTCAACATCATCCAAAATAGAAGTTGCCTTGGGGTTGTTTGGGGCAACGATACGAACTTTGTCCGTTGCCTGAACCTGTTTCTAACAACGAACCTAAGTATGTTCGTTGCCTAACTTGCGCCATGGCATAGTGGGAACGTCTTGTGGTGTGGTCTATCAGTGATAACTATAGGCCACTTCATCTGCTATATATAATGTACGTACGGTGTTGGAATTGGGAACGTCTTGTGGTGTGCTCTTGCAGCTCAGCTAGGCCTTAAATTAATTTACACTACCCGATGGCAGCGAGCAAGGAAAAAAAACTTTATCGGATAACATCCTTGTGGATAAGATCAAGATCGAAGACCTCTCCGTTACTATAGATGTATATACACTTTTAGCAAAGTAGCTAAGGTGTGATATCTTATCCGTCACTTCATTGCCCTTACGAACTACGTGAAAGAATGTGACTTTTTTCACATTTGCCAACATGATTTTGATATCGGAGATAATCAGCTACCATCATTGTGATCTAGGCATGCATGGATTGGTTAAAATTATTAATTTAAATATGATAATATAAATTTCTTAGTTATAATTTTAACTATTTATTGTAGGTTATAAAATAAGGAATATAAAACTAATTTTTAAAAATAAAAATAATAAAATAAAGATATGAATAATAAATAAAAAATAATTATGACTTTAAAAACATAGCATAATTTTATACTTGAGTAGTGAGGTGGTTACTCGGAGTATTAGAGCATCTTAAACATATTCTCCATTTTGGAAATTTGAGTTTTTAGAGAATTTTATGTGTTTTTTGGTCCAACAGATTTTTCTTCTCATTCTCCAAAATGAATAAGAAGTAGAAAAACTAGAGAGACTTCCCTAAATATGCAGCATTATCCAAAACTACATAATTCTCCAATTCTTCGAAATGGAGAAGTTGTTTCTCCATTTTGGAGAAATTTTGGAGATGATCTTAAAACAATGGGGTTGTTAGTAGGATAGTAGGCAGGGGCGGAGCCAGAAAAAAAAATCGGGAAAAATCCATAAAATAAAGCTATAGGGATTTGAACTCAAGACCCTCATCATTCAAGTTCCCACTTCATACCAACTAAACTAAACAAACTTATTGATTTATTACTCTTTTTAACCCTTAAATTATCACAAATTACAAAAAAAAAACATATTCATTTTTTATTTTTTTACGTTTTCCTCCGACCCGTGGGGGTGGGGGGGGGGGGGGGGGGGCTCGAGCCACCTTATGTCCCCCTCCCTCCACCCTTGATAGTAGGGGTTGTGTAGAGAAAGAGAGTGGGTGATGTGGTGGAATGATATGATATGAATTAACTTGCATCAGATGTGTTTTGTATTGGTTCATTTAATGGGGAATTAAGTAGTTGACAACTTGACATAACACATGTCTGTCATATGAACGGAAGGATTTTCATTATTTAATATAGAATGGAGATGCTTCAGGTTTAATATTCTGATACTTCACATTACTACCTTAATAATATAAAAAAAAATAGTTTATTTCAAGCTAATAAAGTATATGTTTTAGTGACATTATGTCATTATGAATTTTGGAACTTTGTTCGTTTGAACTTGCAGAAACATTAGTAATAATGAACATTCATAATGTTTGAACTTGTTTGTTTGGTTGGTAAAAAACTTGGATTGTTTTGGTTGATTGAAGGACTTGCAGTAACATTATTATGATTGAACATGGTTTGTTTTGCTTGAACCCTTGAATGTTTGAACTACATAATATATATGGTAACCATATTTCTTTTGGTAATCATATTTTGATGATGTAGATATCTTGATGGCTATCGTCCGATAATCGTCGAAATTTAAAAAAATAGATACTAAACTTTAGCTTGGTAATCATGGTAAGGTAACAATGGTAACCACAATTATGGTTACCAACAATGCGGTAACCACCATTTGTGGTTAATTGGTATGTGGTATGAAAATTAGCATATCACCAGTTCGTGGTTGGTATGTGATAATCTTCATTTTTTGGTGGTTACCTTACCATGCCAACCCTAGCTTTTACTATACTCCTAGCACTTGCAAAATCTTGGGAATATTGTCTCTACAAAAGCTACTTCAATGGATTGTTCTTTTCCTTATACACTGATCTCTTTTTTTTATATTTTTTGTAGGAAAAAATTGTTGGAGACTGCTCATTAAGTGATTGTTTCCATTGGATGAAAGTTGAATCATCCAAGTACACGCTCTTTGGAGATTGAGGAACAAGGATGGATATAAGCAATAAGTTGTTGACATACTCATCTCTCCAAAGACGGCTAATAGTAGTGATTTTTATGATGTCCAAGAAAATTTTGTTCAAGATGTGCATCTAGGCAATCTTGTTCTCTCCAAGTCCTTGGAAGAGCTGATCAATTTTGATGTCTTTGATAGCCCCATGGTTGATGTCAATGGAAACGACCAAATGATATTTGGAGAGGAAATGATGAATAATAGATATATGTGCAAAGTGATGTGCTACCCTCTTCTTTTTTTTCTTATGCAGATGTGGATGCTCAGTTGTGCGATTCTCTTTGTGATATAGAGTAGAAAGAGGACCTTGATGAAGACTCCACCTTGATTGTAAGACCTTGAAAGCTAACCTACAATTCTTTGAGAAAGGTTGATGAAAAACAAAACAAGACCCTGGTTTCAAGGTCTTGACAACAAAGACAAATTGGACGAATTGGATATGTCGAATATTTTATATATTTATTTGTTAAAGATTTTTATGTGCAAATTTTATACTCACTCCGTTCAAAAATACATGGGTTTTTAGAGGAAAATTTTTGTCCAACAATAGATGGACGTTTATGTTTTCTAGGTAGGAAGTTGCAATGATATGTATTGGTTTGTGTGTTATTGACTTTTTAAAATAATTTGATTGGTTAAAATGTGTAGTGGGTGTTAAAAAATAATAAAATTTATGAAAAAGTTAGTGTAATGATGATGTTTTTTTAAAAGTAAAGTGTTTTATAAAAACTTGTGCAAAATGCTAAAAGCCCATGTATTTTAGGACGAATGAAGTATTAAATATTTGAGAAGGTTGCTGAGATTTTTTATGCAGATTCTAAAAGATTTTGTGGCTAGAAAATCTTCTATAAAAGACTAATTTTTTGAATTCAAATTGAAGATATGCTGAATATTCTGAGCAACCAGAAGAACTCATTTTGTGGGATTATTTCCTAATTTTTATGGTTGTAAATCAAGCAAGAATAAAGGAATTCAAATGTTCAAAAACTTCAGTTCCTAGAGCCTATAAAAGAGACGATGGAAGCGGAGAAGAAAAAGACCACTCGAGCAGTCAATCTACAAGCAAAGTGTTCTCCATTGCAATCATCCGTCTTTGATTCTCTCTTTCTCCATCGTTGTTTTTGCTTTATCTTTTTAGAGGTTGATTGTTTCTAAAGCTTCATTGTACAAGTCTAAAGTGTTATACTAAGAGTATACATCTACTGAAACGTATTCAGTAGGCTATTATTTCACGAGTGTTTTGGGTTGACTAGATAGTAGCATGTGAGCCTACAAGTTGAGAGAAGGGTTGTTCTTCTAAATTGTATCTTGGACTCTAAGGGATCTGAATTGACTAGATAGAAGTGGGTGCGGCTTCGAGTGTTTAGAAGAAGGAAAGATATTCTCGGTTGTATCTAGGATTCATAAGAAGTGAAATAATAGTGTTTTTTAATCCTACGGGTTGGAGAACCCTAGGTGGGGACGTAGGCCAAGTTGTGTCGAACCTCGTTAACAATTCTTGTGTTCTTTAAGTTTTACTTTCATATTTAATTTCCGCACTATACTTTGATTAGTGTTATTTTTGTACAACTGAACAAGTTTCTGGAATCATTTCAAGACCTTGAGATATGATTCAAATCCTTGGGATTCATTTTAAGGCCTTGAAGTTCTGTCTGCATAAAGTTTGCAAAAATTTGTCATACTATATTCATCCCCCCTTCTAGAGTATTGTTTATTACTTTGTTTTATATCACCTATTACGAATCTTCAATTGGTGTCAGAGCTTGGCTCACAGTTTGATCTAACCATCTTGTGAATTTTATCATGTATACCATAGGGGATGGAGGATTTGCCCAAGGAAGATCGACCACCACTCTATTGTGGTAACAATTTTGTACATTTGAGATCGCTAATGAAAATGTTTATTATTGATCAGGACTTGGAGCTTTGGAACATTGTTAGGCAAGGACCAAGGGTGCCAATTAAAAAGAATACGGTCGGAGCCATAGTTCCCAAAGAAGAAAATGAATTCAATCAAGCCGACTTGGGGAGCATGGCTAAGAACTACAAAGCCATGAATTTACATTATTGCGCACTTGATGCTAACAAATTTAATCGTCTTTCTTCTTGTAGAAGTGCCAAGGACATATGGAAAAAATTGGTGGTCACTTATGAAGGAACTATCAAGTCAAGGAGACCAAAATTAGCATCTTCCTCACGCAATATGAGCTATTCAAGATGACCTCCAACGAGACGGTGAAAGAGATGTTCACAAGGTTCACTTAAATTGTGAACAATCTGGACTCCCTTGGCAAAGTCTTCACGAACGAGGAGAAAGTTTGGAAGGTCTTGAGAAGCCTGCCTAAGTCCAAATGGGGACCAAAGGTGACGACCATCGAGGAAGCTCAAGACCTTAGAACTCTATCTCTAGATGATCCACTTGTTAAGCTCATCACTCACGAGATGATCCTCGATGAAGAGGATGGGGAGCCATCCTCCGGTATAAAGAATCTAGCCCTCAAAACCGAAAAGAAGGATAGTTCATCAGACAATGAAGAAAGTGAGGATGATGAAGAAGACCCATTTGAGTTGATTGCAAGAGGACTTGCTCCAATCCTCAAGATGAAGAAGCAATTCGATCTCAAATAGAGAATATTCTGAATCTTCAAAGCACCGAGGTAAGTCTTCTAACCCTAGTGAGAAATCAAAGATACTAACTTGCTTTGAATGTGGTAAAACAGATCACTTGGTCAGATAGTGTCCTCAAAAGAAGAAGAACAAACATCGAAAGAATTGTCAAAAGAAGAGAGCAATGAGCGACTCATATTTCTCTAGCGAATCAGATTTTGAAAATGGTCAAGTAAACCTCTTCTTAATGGCTGATCAAGAAGAAAGCCCTAGACGACGCCTTGAGGTAATAGTGAGAAATTTAATTTTTAATCCTAATGTAGTTCTCTCTGAATTTTTGCAAAATATGATCATCAACCAGGAGAACTACATCATGGAAACTAACACCTTGAAAGAGAAGTTAAAGGATCAGGAGAAAAGCATAGCTGAAATGTCGCTAGAAATGAGAAATCTTAAGACTTCTCAGTTGGCCCTTGACATTAAAGTCAAGGCCTTAACATCAGAAATCTCTTATCTCAAGCAAAACCTTTCTTCTCTGAAATGTTGCAATGATGATTTGGAGGAAGAAAAGGTTAAGCTGACTGAAAAGTATAAAGACCGGCAGACAACACTTATTCAATCCGCTAGATCCAAGGCTAATATTGACAAGATGTTAGGTGGACAACAATTATCTCTTAACAGAAGTGGTATAGGCTATAACAAGAATTTTACAAAGAAATCTACGACCACTTTTGTGAAAGCTAAAGGATATTGGTGTTTACCTACATGTTTCTTTTGCTGTAAGAAGGGTCATGTCAAAGAGACTTGTCCATATAGAAGAAATGACCCTTATATTATTCGAAATACTTTTCCTTACGTTTGAAAGAACAGGTGAAGCAGATTTGGGTTCCTAAAGGGACTAGACTACCAAACATAGTCTATTCTAATTATGAATCTGAGTTTGTAACTTGGTCTAGCCGAAAAGGTCGAAGTTTGGTTGTTTTGTAAGAGATCACCAAGATCAAAGAGCATAAATGGACTGGAACATTCGCTCTTGGTGATAAAGAGATTTTTTTTAATATAGATAGATGTTTTTATTATGTGATTATCTTGCTGATATTTTTTATTGAGCCTCTTCCAGAATTTTATTATTTTGGAGCTTGGTATGTTGAACAGGGAAGCATTTTCGTAAGGGGGGTAATGGCTGCTGAATTTCTGTTTTTGTAATGTTGTATGCTATCATTTCAAGGTCTTGACTTTGTGTTGCATTGTTTAAACTCGATTTCTTCCCTTACTTGTTGGAGGAAAAAAAGGGGGAGAAATGTTATATGGTGTTGTGCTTATACTTATGGTATATGGTGTTGTACTTATATATGCTTGTTATATGATGCTGCAATGCTTTATTTATTTGCATGATTGATATTTGTTTTGTCTTCCATCAAGGGGGAGATTTGAAGACTCCACCTTGATTGTAAGATCTTGAGAGCTAACCTACAGGTCTTTGAGAAATGTTGATAAAAGACAAAATAAAACCCTGGTTTCAAGGTCTTGACAGCAAGGACAAATTGGACGAATTGGATACGTCGAATATTTTATATATTTATTTGTTAAAGATTTTTATGTGCAGATTTTATATTAAATTTTTGAAAAGGTTGCTGATATTTTTTATGCAGATTCTAGAAGATTTTGTGGCTAGAAAATCTTCAATAAAAGGTTGATTTTTTAATTCAAATTGAAGATATGGTGAAGATTCTACGCAACCAAAAGATCTCATTTTGTGGGATATATTATTTCCTAATTTTTATGGACATAAATCAAGCAAGAATAAAGGGATTCAAATGTTCAAAAACTTCAGCCCTTGCAGCCTATATATATAAAAGAGACCATGTAAGCGGAGAAGAAAAAGACGACTCGAGCATTCAATCTACAAGCAAAGCGTTCTACATTGCAATCATCCGTCTTTGATTCTCTCTTTTTCCATCGTTGTTCTTGCTTTATCTTTTGAGAGGTTTTCTTGAGCTTCATTGTACAAGTCTAAACTGTTATACTAAGAGTATACATCTACTGAAACGTAATCACTAGACTATTATTTCACGAGTGTTTTGGGTTGACTAGATAGTAGCGGGTGAGGGTACAAGTTGAGAGAAGGGTTGCTTTTCTAAATTGTATCTAGGACTCTAAGGGGTCTGAGTTGACTAGATAGAAGAGGGTGAGGCTTCAAGTGTTTAGAAGAAGGAAAGATCTTCTCGGTTGTATCTAGGATCCATAAGAAGTGAAATAATATATAGTGCTTTTGAATCCTACGGGTTGGAGAACCCTAGGCGGGGACGTAGGCCAAGTTGTGCCGAACCTCATTAAGAATTCTTGTGTTATTTAACTTTTACTTTCATATATAATTTCCGCACTATACTTTGATAAGTTTTATTTTCGTACAGCTGAACAGGTTTCTAAAATTATTTCAAGACCTCGAGTTCTGATTCAAATCCTTGGGATTCATTTCAAAGCCTTGAAGTTCTGTCTACAGAAAGTTTGCGAAAATTTGTCATACTCTATTCATCCCCCCTCTAGAGTATTGTTTATTACTTTGTTTTATATCACCTATTACGACTCTTCACTTGATTTGTCAGCTTCCTTCTTTCACCATTAGGAGTCGCACCAAACTGTGTCCCTTTCCGTTCCAACCAAGAAATTAATTTGTGTCCTATTGCGGCAAAGTTACGTTCATTCCTTAGGAATTTGTTCAGTCTTTGATTAATTTGTTTATTCCGAATTATTCCTGTCGTGAATCTAGCATCCATGGATGTCGACAACCCTAGAGCTCACTCCTTTGACCTCGTCCCCTACTCTCCCCTCGTTGAACCCGACCATTCCCTACTCTTCCTCGTTAGAGCCCCATCATCGAGGGCGTGTATGAACCCACCGAGGCCGACGCCGACACCAAGCAACTAGCATTGGGGCTTGTACCTTTGGCGGATCTCGACACCTCCAGAATTATCAGACAAAATTGAGAAGTGCTGGTCGAAATAGGTGAAATTCTTGCACACAAAGTGAAAAAACATATATTTAAAGGTATCAAGTGGAAATTTTTTTTTTAAATAAATCAATTTTGTATACACGTCGGTATTGACGTGGTGCCAGACTGCCAAGTTCTTATTGATGTGTATGTGAACACTAAAAATTGAACCCAAATCAGGGTGCGCCAAATTTAGATTTATGGTGCTCCAAACTTCACGTTGATTTGTGGTTTGTGGTGTATTTAAGGTGTGCGATGTTTGTAGGCGGTAAATCTCAACTCAAGGTGATTAATTCCTCTCTCCAGTTGAAGTGTTGAAGTGACTGTTGAGTAGGAGTAATTAAGAAAATGTTACATTTTACACACACTCTTAGTTACATTAATTAATTAGTGTTACATTTTGCACGTAGACTTGTAGTAGGCTAGTAGCAGCCTTAATACATTAACATTGACTGTGATTATTACACTCTCAAAACACATACGTACGGAGTACGGAGTATATAATAGCCGTCTCTCTGGATCTCTCCTTAGCTTGTTCAATCAGAGCTCCTGTTTCTTGGTGCCACCAGTTCCAGAAGCATCAATCTGAGGCGTGGATTCCCCGCCCTCGATCCCAACAACCCTAGGGCCCTTTATCATCTCCGGAGCCAGCTTCTTCATCTGCACTGTCAGCACGCCGTCCTCCAGCCTCGCATTCAAGCTGTCCACGTCCACGTTCTCCGGCAGCCGGAAGCTCCTCCAGAACTTCCCTGAGGACCTCTCAACGCGGTGCCAGTGGTCCCCACTCTCCTCCTTCTCCTTCTTCCTCTCGCCGCTGATCCTCAGCACCCTGTCCCTCTCCACCTCGATCTTCAGCTCCTCCTTCTTCATCCCAGGCACATCCACCGCGATCACGTGCCCCTCCGCCGTCTCCTTCCAGTCCACCCTCGCCGGGGACGCCAGAACGGCGTCGTCTAGCCTCGAGACCGGCATTTCTTCAAGGACACGGAACGGATCCGGGATCACCGTCGGCCAGAGGTCGTCGAGGAGAGTCGACTGTTGCCGCGGGCTGAGCAACTGTAGGATGGAGGCGGCGCTCGCGGAGGCCAACAGGAGGAGGATGGTTGCTGCGGTTATGAATTTTGCAGAGGCCATTCTCGATCGGTAAGGAGCTAGATAGCGTGTTTGTGAGCTTGTTGTGATTGATTTTGAATTGTTGATTTTGATTCTTATGGAAATCGATGAGTGCAAGAGGAATGAGGATGATATTTATAGGAGGAGATTGATGAGTGGAGAGGTATTTCTGGAACTCAGAAAAAGTAGGATGGAAGAAGAAATGAGTGGAGACTGGAGAGTTCGAGTTTAATCTTGAAGGAATGAGGACGGGAAAGCAGAAGAGGGTTGAAGGAGGTTCCAGAGGTTTCATTTGAATTTATTTATCCTACTAGTGTAATACCGAGCTTGATTTATTTTAATTTAAACATCATTTTATATATTTATATAATACTATATTAATATATACACGTGTTTAAAACAAAAATATGTATAAAGTATTTTTTTATAATTTATAAATTAGTTGAAAAGAGATACGATACAAATTTTGAAAATGATTTAATAAGGTAATGTATGTAGACAAATTATGAGAATATTGCAATCGGAAAAAAAAATGGAAACATGTCTCAATATTTACGGCAATATAACTGAAAATAAAAAAAGGGAATTGATTCAAATCATATTTAAAATAGGAAACAAATATTTTAAAGTTTCCATAATAATATTGATCAATAAGAAAATCTCATTTGAATAAAAAAATTCAACTTTAACTGTGGGCGTGACACGTCAGCAAAATGCTAGCAGAATTAGTAATATACTAGTGTAATACCCGTGCCTTAAAGGCACGGGAGCTTGATCCATTTTAATTTGAACATCATTTTATATATTTATATAATACTATATTAATATATATACGTGTTTACAACAAAAATATGTATAAATTATTTTTTTATAATTTATAAATTAGTTGGAAAGAGATACGATACAAATTTTAAAAATGATTTAATAAGGTAAAGTAGTAATAATACTCAAACACACCACCTAATATAATTTGAAATAAATATATAATTATTATCATTAGCATAGATCTAAAAAAGTAAAATATAAGCTCCCGTACAAATATTAAAAAATCATAAGCACATGATTGTGTGAATAATTTTGAAGTTATGTAGATGTACATAACTTATTCATTATTTTCATGAGAAAGACGGTTAGGAAGAGAGAAAAATAAATAGTGAAAATAAAGGTAAGATGGTAAAAAAAAGATCCTTAAAGGTAGAAAAAAAATCTAAGAAGCCTCATCCAAGATGTAAAATAAGCATTAGTAATGCTTGTGAGTCTTAAAATATTATTAAAGATGTCTAAAATTATTGAATTTAAAAAAAACACTTTTTTGGCTCTAATTGATTTTTATAATTAATTTTTAAAATCGAATATTTACAAATTGATTATTACATGTTCTTTGTATGTAGACATTGTGGGGAATATTGCAATCGGTTAAATATGATAAATCAACAATTTCAATATCCAAGAATAAAATCAGCCAAGACTTAACGAATGTTCAATGTACGTTGACGATTAAAATAGATCACAATTTGACATACAACATATCAAATTAAATAACATTTTAGTATAAAAATAGGAAACAAATTTGTTTAAAATAAGAAACAGCTATTTTAAAATTTCATCAATAATATTGACCAATAACAAAATACAGTTTGAATAAAAAATTCAAATTTAATTGTGAGTGTGACATATCAGCAAAATGATAGTAGAATTAATATTATAAATAGATTACCTATTATCGAAACTAATTTATAAAAAAAAATTGGAAAAAAATATTTTATATAATTTTTACCATCCTAACAAAGCGTGAATGAATATTAAACAACATATTTAGCTAAAGGAATAGAGAGAGTAGTAAATTTTAACATGATTGGGATAAATGTGATATAATAAACAAATATTTAAAGAATTCAATCCGTTAAGATAATGAATGCAGGCAATCCGAGTACATCTTTGATTAATTTATTTGAAAATGAAATACTTGCATGGTTGGTGAGAAAATATGAGCATATGTGAAAGTTAATTTATACTCCATATCATTTTATAAACTGACAATTGGATATGGGTCTATGTAGATTATAAATTTTCAAAAATAAAATATACCAAGATTCAAATTTAAGTTCAATGTATGTAGACGAATTATGAGAATATTGCAATCAGAAAAAAAAATGGAAACATGTCTCAATATTTACAGCAATATAACCGAAAATTCAAAAAAAAAAGGAATGGATTCAAATCATATTTAAAATAGGAAACAAATATTTGAAAGTTTCCATAATAATATTGACCAATAAGAAAATCTCATTTGAATAAAAAATTCAACTTTAATTGTGGGCGTGACATGTCAGCAAAATGCTAGCAGAATTAGTAATATATACTAGCATAGTACCCGTGCGTTACGCACGGGATTTGCAAAATATATTATATTGCTTAAAAGCTATTATCATTTTATATTTATATTAGATATTAGATATATTATAATAATATAATAATATGAAAATGATATATCCAAATAATATTAATTTGGAAAAATAATAATTTTATTATAACAATATATAATACATGTGGCAAAACGTCAATGTCTCATCTTTTTAGATAGAAATAGTTGCATGCACTAATATGGAGAGTGTTTAATTTTTTTTCCGCCTTCTGATTGTTTTTTAGCAACTTGATTGGTTACTTTGAACATTAAACAAATATTTGTTGTCGTAATAAGCTGAAAGGTAGAACCAAATACTTTGTCAGGTGGACTACACATTTGACAAATGCTAGGTGTATGAAATTTTAAGCACTCTGGGATGAAAGCACATAAAAATGTCGGAGAAGATATATTGATGTAATAATATAGAATCACATTAATGACTAAACAACTTCAATTTTAATTATTTTGATTGGACCATCTAACATCCATCCAACTAAAGAAATACCAATCATCTTACGAATAAATCAAATTTTCATATTTAGAGTAATAATTTTTTTTCTACATTCATTAACTCTATGAAAACAATCTAGGTTTTATAAGTGGCTAATTATATGTTTAAACTCCATCGTAAATTAAATTAATTTAAGTTCATTTTAACTGTCCAAAATAAAGGCTAAACAATAATCTATATCTATTTACTGAATAATGAATAATTTTTGTTTTTTTAAATTTATATATTAAGAGTATGTAAATGATTCCTGTTAAGCATTAGTTGATTGGATAAAATCATCATTTTTAGAATCTTATTTAATCAAATTTGAAATGAGATTTTATTTAGCAACATTATACATTTTTCATTTGAATTCTAAGCATAGCTTTATATTCATCCGATCACCATATTTTTTAGTAATAAAATAGATTTGATTAATGATTAATATTTTATAGCATCTTATTTAATCAAATTTGAAATTGGATTTTATTGAGAAATATTATACATCTTTCATTTGAATCCTAAGCATAGCTTTATATTCAGTTAATCGCCAATTTTTGTAGTAATAAAATAGATTTGAATACTGATTAATATTCATGATAAAACACATAGATAGGTGATAAGTAGACCTGTAAAACGGGTTTCGGGTTTTTCGGGTTGACTCGAACTCGGGTTTGATCGGGTTTCGGGTCGGGTTCGGGTCGATTTCGGGTTTGTCAATTTTTTCTTTTTTATATTAAAAAAGTCATTATTTCATAATTTTGTGATAAATTTTAATTATATATAAAAAAAATTAATTATATATAATTATAAGTCAACCGGGTCAATCGGGTCACCGGGTCAATCGGGTAAATCGGGTCAAAATTACCGGTTCAATCGGGTCAACGGGTCAAAACCCAGATTACCTAGAAAATTTCGGGTTTTTCGGGTTCGGGTCGAAAAAAAATTTCGGGTCAAATTTTTCGGGTTCGGGTCGGAAATATTTCGGGTCGGTCGTGTCGGGTCACCGGGTCGGGTTGTGTTTTGACAGGTCTAGTGATAAGCATTCGATTTAGTTTAGATTTTTTTGTTATCAAACTGATATTTTGATTTTTCAATAAGTTATATTAATTTTTTTTAAAGTGAATTTCAAATATTTTAGTGAAAATGGATTAATTTTAGTGAAAATGGATTAAAATATCTGGAAAAAAATCTTTATCAAATTTGTAACTTGAGAAATTTAATTATTTATTTGATAATTGTTAAAATGGGCCCCACAAATAATTATAAACCAATGGAATTTTTGAAGTCAATGGGGTTGTGGCATTAGCATATGGTGCCATATGACATTTTTAATGTGAGGCCGTCATGTGTATCCTTCGCTTCTGTTTTAGTATTATTAAAAATATAAATAGAGTTAGCAAATATCTAATAAAAAGAATTAAATTTTAGGTGATAAACATTCAATTTAGTTTAAATTTTGTTGTTATGAAATCGATATTTTGATTTATCAATCAGATTTTTTAATTTATTTTAAAAAAAAAAAGAGAATTTTGAATATTTCAGTGAAAATGGATTAAAATATATGGAAGAAAATCTTTATAAAATTTATAATTTGTGAAATTTATTTATTTACTTGCTTATTGTTAAATTGGGGCCCATAAATAATTATAAGCCAATGAATTTTTTTTTAAAAGAGAATTTCAAATATTTTAGTGTTTTTAAAATTAGAATTCATTAAGGTGGACTATTATTTTATGATTAATTAAGATTCATTAGTAAAATAAGAAAATGAAGATCCTTAAATTTAATCTAATTATCCATTGACATTTGATTCAATCATTAAAAAAAGAAAAGGTTGATTAGGATAGATATTATGGTAAATTAGGAAAAAGGAAGATAAATTTGATTTAATTAATAAAAAAATAACAATAAATCAGCTATTGGGATAATTGACAGTGATTGAGATAATTAGTAAGGATTGATATATAATCGAGATTGACCGGGAAAAGAAATTGATTTCTTATAATACTGACTAATCTTAAATTATGCAACTTTGATTTCAACTTTAACTGTAGCTTTATATTCGGCTGATTACCATAGTTTGTATATAGTAGTAATTAAATATAATTGATTATTGATTAGTATTGGATAAGGAAATCTTAACAGTTGCAATAGAATCCTCAAATATCTAATAAAAAAGTTTTAAAAATTAACAAATGAATTTCACGTAACATTCATTCAAAAGAATTTAGTGAAATTTATTTATTAATAATACACTGATTTATTATTTTCTGGCTTTTAAAAATCCTGGATAAAAAATAATCTGCAAATTTGGATAAGTTGTTATGATTTGGTCAACAAATTCAATATTTTAATTAATAAAAATGATTTTAAGTTTATTTATTTTAAATATATATGGGGGTTTGTTAAGTGAATGGTTGACACGTGGCACTTTCAATGTGAGGCCGCCACGTGTATCTTTCGCATCTGTTTTAATATTATATTAGATATATTGCAATCGGAAAAAAATAGAAACATGTCTCAATATTTACGACAATATAACCGAAAATAAAAAAAAAGGAATGGATTCAAATCATATTTAAAATCGGAAACAAATATTTTAAAGTTTCTATAATAACATTGACCAATAAGAAAATCTCATTTGAATAAAAAATTCAACTTTAATTGTGGGCGTGACACATCAGCAAAATGCTAGCAGAATTAGTAATATTAATAGATATATTGCAATCTGGAAAAAAAAATGGAAACATGTCTCAATATTTACGACAATATAACCGAAAATAAATAAAAAAAAGGGAATGGATTCAAATCATATTTAAAATAGGAAATAAATATTTTAAAGTTTCCATAATGATATTGACCAATAAGAAAAGCTCATTTGAATAAAAAAAATTAAACTTTAATTGTGAGCGTGACACGTCAGCAAAATGCTAGCAGAATTAGTAATATTAATAGATATATTGCAATCTGGAAAAAAAAATGGAAACATGTCTCAATATTTACGACAATATAACCGAAAATAAATAAATAAAAGGGAATGGATTCAAATCATATTTAAAATAGGAAATAAATATTTTAAAGTTTCCATAATGATATTGACCAATAAGAAAAGCTCATTTGAATAAAAAAAATTAAACTTTAATTGTGAGCGTGACACGTCAGCAAAATGCTAGCAGAATTAGTAATATTAATAGATAGATAGATAGATATATATTGCAATCGGAAAAAAAAAATGGAAACATGTCTCAATATTTACGGCAATATAACCGAAAATAAAAAAAAAGGGAATAAATTCAAATCATATTTAAAATAGGAAACAAATATTTTAAAGTTTCCATCATAAAATTGACCAATAAGAAAATCTCATTTGAATAAAAAATTCAACTTTAATTGTGGGCGTGACACGTCAGCAAAATGCTAGCAGAATTAGTAATATTAATAGATAGATATATAATATATAATATATATAATACATAATATATATATTGCAATCGGAAAAAAAAAATGGAAACATATCTCAATATTTACGGTAATATAACCGAAAATAAAAAAAAAGGGAATGAATTCAAATCATATTTAAAATAGGAAACAAATATTTTAAAGTTTCTATAATAAAATTGACCAATAAGAAAATCTCATTTGAATAAAAAATTCAACTTTAATTGTGGGCGTGACACGTCAGCAAAATGCTAGCAGAATTAGTAATATTAATAGATAGATATATTGCAATCGGAAAAAAAAATGGAAACATGTCTCAATATTTACGACAATATAACCAAAAATAAATAAAAAAGGGAATGGATTCAAATCATATTTAAAATAGGAAATAAATATTATAAAGTTTCCATAATGATATTGACCAATAAGAAAAGCTCATTTGAATAAAAAAATTAAACTTTAATTGTGAGCGTGACACGTCAGCAAAATGCTAGCAGAATTAGTAATATTAATTAATATATATATATATATATATATATATATATATATATATATATATATATTGCAATCGGAAAAAAAAATGGAAACATGTCTCAATATTTACGACAATATAACCGAAAATAAATAAAAAAAGGGAATGGATTCAAATCATATTTAAAATAGGAAACAAATATTTTAAAGTTTCCATAATGATATTGAACAATAAGAAAAGCTCATTTGAATAAAAAATTCAACTTTAATTGTGAGCGTGACACGTCAGCAAAATGCTAGCAGAATTAGTAATATTAATAGATAGATAAGAAATGGATCCAACGCGGGTTCGGTCAGTGGGCCGTTGCATTGTATGTTGGGCCGAGGCCCAATAATGCTGGATTTCTTTGCGTTGTAAGGTGTGTATGGATGTGGTTTATAATTTAGCCAAAAAAATAAATTTAATTTTTAATGCAAGAGTTATTATAGGGTGATGATATCTTTACCACTAACCATAATATCTTGTGACGGTGAGTTCAATGATGGATATCCGAATCCACCGTTGTATTGTGCGGTGGGTGGGACCATCAAGTCACCGCAACCTATTACGGTGACCTAATTAAATTAAATTAATTTAAAAAAAAATTATTTTTAAAAAAAAATTAAATTATTTTTTAATAAAAAAAATATACCCACTGCAACTTGATATGGTGGGTGAAATTACAATTCTAAAAAAATTTAATTTAATTTTTTTTAAAAAAGTCAAAAAAAATACACAGTCCGACAAGCGAATTTTATTTTTTTTAAATTAAAATTTAATTTAAAAAAAATACATGTCGGGCCTAAAAAAAATAATTCAATTTAAAATAAATTTTAGTTTTTTAAAATTTTATTTTATTAAAAAATTAAATTTTAATATAATGTAGGAAAAATTTTATTTGGAAAAAAAATAGCTTGTCAAGTCTTAGGCCCGACAGACAATTTTTTTTTAAAAAATTTAAATAAAATTTTATTTATTAAAAATAAATAAAATTAATTGTAATTTAATTAAAAAATAAATAAATTAAATTCATTGTATTTTTAAATTAAATTAAAATAAATATATTTTATTTTATTTAAAAAAATCATTGTGAATATTTTTTTAAAAAAAAATTTAATTTACTTTTTTCTATTCATTGTAATTTATTTAATGAAAATTAAAGTTGTAATTTATTTTATGAAAATTAAAGTTGTAATTTTTTTTGAAATTAAGTTGTAATTGTTTTTTTTTTAAAGTAAGTTGTGATAGAAAAACGTGTTGACGAAGTGATAACAAGAAAAAGCACTTCTGAGAACGAGTTATAACTACAAAAATAGACATGCAATCTAACAAAGTACAAAACTACAAAGATACGAATGAGTCATAGAAAAAAAAACATGTAATTGCGAGAAAACCAACGATGCTGACTTGGGTCGGAGTATTTATTTTGGGTGGCTCTCCATTCCGGGTGCACTTGTTGCAAGGCTTCCTTATCAATTAGGGTCTCAAGAAGCACACGGAATTCCTCTTTGATTAGAGCACCTACACTATTATATCAATCAATTGGAGGTTCAGCTTCTTTAAGCTGAATCTTCATAGATATGCCTCAAGCCAATGAAAGCACCTAATCAACCCTTGAATTGGTAAATAAAGAGCGGTCATTTCGGGGTTCGAAAAAAATTACATAAATCAAACACCTAATCAACCCTTTATAGGAGAGATTACAACATCTCTCCTCCTGAATGTCAAGGGGACTCCGTAGGACCACCACTCCACCTCTTGTTTACCACTAAAATTATCTCTCGTTATCCGCACGAGATCTAAAAACCAACTGAGTTTTTCAGATCTGAAGGTAAAACCCTCCTATCTAAACTCTTTAATTATGAAAAATGTTTTTACCAAAATCGATTTTTGGATAAGTATGCTCTGTAGTTGCCCAAATTGGGATTTTCTACACTAGAAACTCATACAAACTCTCAAATCTTCCCATTTTACATCATTTTTGTTCATATCCGTTTTCAAAACTCATAAAATACGGAACACATAAAATGCTCAACACGGTTTCATGAGTTTTTATACAAAATCGATGACTTTCGGAAATAAAATACGGGATGTTTCATCATTATGTTTTAAAACCCTTCACTTCAAACCAAAATTAGTAGATCTAAGCTTATTACAAGAGATATGCTAAGAAATTACATAATACAATACCGTTTTGAACTCCGTCTTCAAAACGGTATCGTCATCCACACAACGAAGGAAACCACCAAAACCGCTATCGTCATCCCACTAGCCAACATTTTTAGTAAAACCCGGTCGGTATCGGTCATTTTTTCGCCGGATCGGAAAATGTGTGTGGTGGTGGTGTTGGGAACCAGGATGACGAGAGGATGAGGGAGATGGAAGTGAGTGGAGCAGGGTGGAGTAAGCGGTATAAAAGGGAGGGAGTGAAAAGATAAAGAGGGAGATAGCTAGTAATTCAATTGGAAAAGTGAACATATACTACCCGCTTGCAATATTTAAAAGATGAACACCTCTCCTACAATGATTTCCGTATGCTCAAAAGATGGAAACTACGAAGCCATAATCTTCCTGATTTGATCACTACGTATTTCAGATCAAGGAAGGAGATCTCTTCAATATCTTCGTTTTATGGTTAGTACAAAATATATATAATAATATTCGAAAACCATACTTAGATAATAAAATACATACAATACGGGTTTTGAATTTCATCAATACAGCTTTAGCTTCAAGATCTTTGACGCAAGCTATGAGTCAAAGCCTTTGAAACCATTTCCGATTTTCATCAAGGGAGTGGAGTTATCAATCTCTCCCTTGATGAAAGACAAAACCTGTGCATCCTTGTAACTTAGTCAAGCAAATATATCATAAGGCAAAGTCGGACTAAGTACCTGTAGGGGTTAGACAAATGTTGGATCATATAAGTTCAAAAGCCAATGATAAAAACATCCAACAAAATAAGGCAAAATAAGGTCTTCCAAGCCCCTATAGTTCAAAGCAGTTTTGAATTCTAACGTCTAACCATATCCCCCTTTTTGTCTTTAAACAAAGGGAGGAATATGAAAACAGTCACCAAAAGAATTTCAAAATTTAAACCAAGAGCCGTTCGAATCTTAACGATTAAGGCAAGAGATGTTTATCCGATTTAAAAAATTTCCACAAATAAAAATGTAGTCGGATAATATTCCATAAAAAGATTTTCTCGAAAATAAAATAGGTAACAATAAAGTAAAGATATTTAAAATTCCTTTTAAAAAAAATATTTGATCAAATATCTAAAAAGATACCAACCAAATATATGATCCGTTATATGTGCTCTACTGTTCAGTTCACAACCTCTGAAATGAGGTTCAAGGGTCTTTACACTGAGTAGAAGTTTTCTTTCGTAAAGGGAAAGCTCCCCATACGAAAGTGCATCCCTGTTAAGCATTCCGATCTCACGTCGAATGAAGGTGAACCTGTCCTATGCCAATGGCTTAGTGAAAATGTCAGCCCATTGATAATCAGTTAAAATAAAGGATATGGACACATCACCTTTTTCGACATGGTCTCTAATGAAATGATGTCTTACATCAATATGTTTGGTCCTTGAATGCTGAACGAGATTCTTTGTAATGGAGATGGAACTTGTGTTGTCACACTTAATGGGAATGTCTTTGAGGTCGATGTCAAGATCTCTCATTTGTTGAGCTATCCAAAGGATTTGGGAGCAACATGCTCCAGCTGCTATGTATCCGGCTTCGACAGTAGAAAGAGCAACTGAGTTTTGTTTTTTTTAGTGCCAACTAATCAAGGATACCCCTAAGAATTGGCAACATCCCGACGTGCTCTTCTTATCCACCTTAGAGCCTACAAAGTCTGCATCAGAATACCCAATTAGTGTGAAATCTCTTTGCTTCGGGTACCACAAGCCAAGCTTCTTAGTGCTATTGAGATATCGAAAGATCCTCTTCAAAGCCACGAGGTGAGATTCTTTAGGGTCAGCTTGAAACCTAGCACACATGCAAACACTAAACATGATGCCAGTTCTACTTGCACTAAGATATAATAAAGATCCAATCATCCCTCGATACTCCTTTTGATTGACACTCTTCCCGGTCTTGTCTTGATCTAAGGACAAGGTTGAGCTCATGGGTGTCTTGGCTGCTTTGGATTGATCCATCTTGAACTTCTTCAAGAGATCCTTAGTATACTTGCTTTGGTTGACAAAGATCCCTTTCTTAGATTGATGAACTTGCAACCCCAAAAAGAAGTTGAGTTCTCCCATTAAGCTCATCTCAAATTCACTGCACATAATATCGGAAAATTCCTTGCACAAAGATGTGTTAGTAGCCCCAAACAATATATCATCAACATATATTTGGATAACCAATATGTCCTTTCCTTTGGTCATGATAAAAAGAGTTTTGTCGATCAACCCCATTTTAAAATCATTTTCTAAAATATATTTTGACAAGCGCTCATACCAAACTCTTGGGGCTTGTTTCAAACCAATATGTCCTTTCCTTTGGTCTTGATAAAAAGAGTTTTGTCGATCAACCCCCTTTTAAAATCATTTTCTAAAAGATATTTTGACAAGCGCTCATACCAAGCTCTTGGGGCTTGTTTCAAACCATATAGCGCTTTGTCTAGTTTGTAAACATGATTAGGAAATTCCGAACTTTCAAAACCTGGGGGTTGAGCCACATAAACTTCTTCTTCTAAGAAACCATTAAGAAATGCACACTTGACATCCATTTGATATAATTTTATGCCCATAAAAGATGCAAATGCTAATAAAATGCGAATGGCTTCAAGCCTGGCTACGGGAGCAAAAGTCTCTTTGTAGTCGATACCTTCCTCTTGATTGTAGCCTTGAGCAACAAATCTTGCTTTGTTCCTCATGATCTTACCATTCTCATCTAGCTTGTTCCGAAATACCCAACGTGTCCCAATGACTAATTGATGCTTTGGCCTAGGCTTCAAGGTCCAGACTTTGTTCCTTTCAAATTCCTTAAGCTCATTTTGTATAGCAATGATCCAGTCTGGCTCTTGAAGGGCATCATCTACCTTCTTTGGTTCTACAAGTGAAATAAAAGCGTGAAAAGTACAGAGATCTTTACGTTTAGAACGAGTTTGAACACAAGATGTAGGGTCAGAGATGATATCCTTTAATGAGTGTGATGAGGAGTATTTTAACTTTCTCTTGCTAGTCTCGGCTCCCTGGTTCGTCACATCAACATGATTGGTTTGTAGTACATCTGACTCCATGGATGTGTTGGGCTCAGTTACAGTAGTTTCTGAAGTCTCAACACTTTTGGATTGGTCTCCAAGGGATTTGGACTGAGCTTCAAGACCTTGGGCCAATTTCTCAGTGTTAAGAATCTGATCCTGCATGTTCCTCTTCTTTGTGTTCTTAGTAGAAATATCATCACTATCCTCATTCTCTATATGACTGTTAAGATCTAAATCTACAACACTTTCACTCAAAGAACCGTCATTGCATTCATCAAATATAACATGAATACTTTCCTCAATCATCTTGGTCCTTTTGTTGAAGATTCTATATGCTTTGCTACTTGTGGAGTATTCAAGAAATATACCTTCATCACTACGCGCATCAAATTTCCCAAGGTTATCTTTTCCATTGTTATGAACAAAACAACAAGCATGTACTTTTTACCATTGGGAGATTTGACTCGCATAGGACCACATAAATCCATATGTAAAAGTTCAAGGGGTCTAGAAGTACTTACAATCTTCTTGGGTTTGAAAGAGCTACGTGTTTGTTTACCTCGTGTGCATGCTTTGCACATATCAATACCTTTGAAGTCCATCTCATGTAGTCCTCTTACAAGCCCTTTGGACACATGCTTCTGTAGTGTATGTGGGCTTACATGACCGAGTCTCCTGTGCCAAAGCTTTGGATCGCCATTCAAAGCCTTTAGGCAGGTTAAGCTTCCTTGTGCCACTTGCTCAGCATTCACGGCATAGATGTTGTTATAGCGATAGACAATTAGAACTATTTCACTTGTATTTTCTCTGCGCACTAAACATCTTTTCTTGTTAAGTCCAACATCATTACCATTATCACATAGTTGAGAAACACTAAGCAGATTATACTTCAAACCATCAATAAGATAAACATTTTTAATATAGTGGTTAAGAACTTAAGATCACTCTCAACACTACCAATACCAACGATGTCACACTTTCCTTTGTCACCAAGAGTGATTGTTCCAGTGGATTGCTTCTTTAGTTCATGGAAGAGAGACCTCTTCCCACTCATATGTCCAGAGCATCCACTATCAATAATCCATTTTTTCTCTTTCACCTTGGTGATCTTCTACAAAACAAAACTCAACCTTTGTGGCTAGATTAATAAGGAAATTTATATCCTTTATTGGGATAAACCATATTTGGTAAAATAGTGCCTTTGGGGACCCAAACTTGTGTTATCCGTTCTTTTCTTAAGTGAATAGGAAATGTATTGCGAATAATATGTGGATCCTTTCTTCTCTAGGGGAAGGTCTCTCTTACATGTCCCTTTCTTGCACAATGGTGACATATAGGAGAGGTTCTGCTTCCTTTTTCCTTCAAAAAAGTGGTAATGTGTTGCTTCTTTAAAAACCTCGGGTTGTAGCCAATACCACTTTTGTTTAGAGAACTTTGTTGCTCATCCAACATCCTATCAAGAGTGCCCTTGGACTTGGTAAAACTTATGATGGCTGTCTGTTGGTCTTGAATCTTCTTATTCATGGAGATCTTCTCGCTCTCTTAATCATGATGTTCACTTCTTAGAGACGAGAGATCTTGCTTGAGTTCAGATTTCTCTGAGTCAAGAGTCTTGACTTTAATGTCAAGACCCGAATAAGAGGTTTCAAGACTTTTGACCCTCATTGACAGTTCCTCAATAGTTCTTTCCTGGTCCACGATTTTCTTAATAAGAGTGTTGGTTTGGGCAATAAGTTTCTCTTCATTGGCGATCATATTAGAAAGGAATTCCGATAGTACCTCTTTTGGACTTGCCATAAGTTCTCTTACAGTTACCTCAAGTTGCTCATCGTGGGATTCATCTCCTGAGGCCATGAGACAAATGTTGGCCTTCTCATCATCGGAGTCTGAGTCACCTGAGTCAGAATCACTCCAAGCTGCCACCATGGCTTTCTTTTTCCATTTATCACCTTTCTTGAACTGCCTCTTCTTCTTTTGAGGGCAATCTTTCACTAGATGGTCTGTTTCACCACATACAAAACAAGACAAAGGTTTAGTCTTCTTGTCATATTTGTTGTATTGAGACTTACCTCGAAATTTAGAAGACTCTGATCCATCTTTGTTGTTGAATTGCTTCTTCATCTTGAGGATTCAAGAAAGACCCCTTGTAATGAGATCAAAGGGATCATCCTCATCTTCAGAATCAGACACAACTTTGGACTCATCCTTCTTAGACTTGAGTGCCAAGTTCTTAGTGCTTGTTGGAATTTCTCCATCATCTTCATTGAGAATCATCTTATGTGTGTTCAACTTCCCAAGCAAGTCATCAAGGGGTAGAGTGGTGAGATTCTGGGCTTCTTCTATGGCTGTCACTTTAGGGCTCCATTTGTCTTTTGAGAGGCACCTTAATATATTCCTTACTTTCTCAACATTCTCAAAGGTCTTACCAAGAGAGTCAAGATTGTTCGTAATTTCCGTGAATCGTGTGAACATGGCTTTAATAGACTCATCGGGCTTCATTTTGAAAAGTTCATACTTTCAAAGGAAGATACTGATCTTGGTGTCCTTCACTTGACTGGTTACGTTCCTTCGTAGGTGACAACCAGCTTGTCCCAAATCTCTTTAGCCGACCTACAAGATGAAATACGGTTAAACTCAACAGTACTAAGACCACAATATAGTAAGTTAATGGCCTTATAGTTCTTGGAAATGAGTTCAAGATCTGCTTGGATGTATTCGGCCTCAGTCTTCGTGACTTTCCTTCCATTTGGTCCGTCTTTCACATGAATCTTTGGACCATTCTCTATAATGTTCCAAAGTTAATCTATAATGAACATTTTCATCAAGGATCTCCAGTGGACGAAGTTGTTTCCCACAAAGAGCGGTGGTCTACTGGTAGACCTCCCTTGTGCAAATCCTCCGCTTGCTTCACTAGACATGATCAAAACTCACAAGATTGTTAGATCAAAAGCAGTGAGTAAGGCTCTGATACCAATTAAAGGTTCGATAATGTATAACAAAGTAGAATAAAGATACTCTAGAAGGGGGGTTGAATAGAGTATGCCAACTTTTCGCTGTCAATCTCAAGACTTTTGAAACGCTTGCAAAATCCTTTGAGAGTAAACTCAATTCTTTCGATTGGGAAACCTGAATCACAATAAAGTTATACAATTCGAAACAAGTGCGAAAATATTGGTAAAGCAATAAGTAAAGAACACGATGAATTGTTAACGAGGTTCGGCTCCTTTAAGGCTTAGTCACCGCCTAGGGTTCTTCCACAACCCTAGGATTCAATAGGCTTTATTGATTCACAAAACTTAGGATCCTAATAGCTCACCGGGAAGCCTCTCTCCTATACAATTGCAATCTAGTCAACTCACGTTTCTTTGGAGTCCTAGACTAATCTAGAAGAGCCCCACCTCTCTCAGCTATCTAGTACAATCCTCTTACACTCGCGAATCAATTGCCTAGTGCACACTTCCTGGGTTATAAACTCTCGAGTATAACACTCTCTCAGAATATATCTTATAAGCTCACTGTGCAACTCTCAAATGCTTTGAAACAAAATATAAGACTCTTAAGAACAAGCAGAGAGAACACGCTGAAGAGAGATCGTAAACTTGAGGGTTGAGTGTGCAATGTAGAGCGTCGATCCTCTCTCTCTTCTTCATCTCCTTTTATACTTGATCAAACCGGCGCCATTTGAAGGAAGAATGTTTGCCCAACGGCTACTACAGATCATGGCCAAGGATGGATCTTCGCAATCTTCTAAAGATGGAAACTGCAAAGCCATAATCTTCTTGATTTGATCTCTACGTATTTTAGCTCAAGGAAGGAGATCTCTTCAAAATCTTTGCTTTATGGTTAGTACAAAATATATATAATAATATTCGGAAACCATACTTAGATAATAAAATACATACAATACGGGTTTTGAATTTCATCAATACATCTTTAGCTTCAAGACCTTTGACACAAGCTATGTGTCAAAGCCTTTGAAACCATTTCCGATTTTCATCAAGGGAGTGGAGTTATCACTCACAATAGCTAAAGCTTCAAATCCATAGTTGCTACTATATACATATCATCATTGTTCTTGTTTTCACAAGTCATGAGACTAACATACATGTATACATAGTCTTGTTTAGTCCATCTTTGGAGTGTAGATGTATGTAGCCACCTACTATACTATGCACACGTTTACATTCAAAAATCTTAGTTAATTCCATTTTTGAGTTTGCATGACTATATGAATATATGCATGATAATTAATTAAAATGAAAGTGTTAACTCCTTGCTAATTAGTAATTCAACAACCTGATCAATTGTTACTTTCGTATTGAACTTTTATATGTCTCACTTTTGAATTGATCTTGCCATACAAATATTAGAAATGATGATTTCCTACCAACTACACTATTAACACTATACATGATTTGAAATTGCATTGCATATATCTATATATTTGATGTTTGTACGTGTGTATATATGTCACATAATACATATTCATTCATGAAGTATTAATATTCACATCTAATTTTATACATTAACTAATTATATATGTGATATTAATTAACATGATTTTATGTGTAGTGTTATTATGGCAAACATCACCAAAAGAGAATTCGATATTCTGGACCTGTCAGGGGACAAGTACCTCGAATGGAGGTTGGATACCTTGACCCACTTGAAGGCTAATGGTCTGGAAGAGACCGTCAAAGAAAATAACACCACTACCACAAGAAAAGGCCAAGACCATTGTCTTCCTTCGCCACCATATACATGAAAACTTAAAGTCTGAGTATTTATTGGTGGAAGATCTGAAGGAATTATGGGAGAATTTAGCCAAACGGTACGGCAATCAAGTGAATATATTACTCCCAATGGCAATATATGAATGAAACTCTTTACGAGTTCAAGATTTCAAAAATATCAGGGAGTATAACTCCGCTGTGTTTCGAATCACATCAAAGCTGAAATTATGTGGCCATGAAATTACCGAGGAGCAAATGATGGAGAAGACATTTTCATCAATGCATGCATCTAATGTGTTGTTCCAGCAGCAATACAGGCAATGTGGCTTTAAAAAGTACTCTGACCTTATTAATGTGATGCTTGTGGCGGAGAAAAATAATGAACTCTTGATGAGGAACCACAACATGAGACCTCCAGGTGCGGCACCATACCCTGAAGTGAATGTTGTGAATGTTATGAATGCCAACGCAAAAAATGGTGATGGCCGTAAGAATTCGTGGGGTTACAAGAAATGGAAAGGTCGTGGCAATGACCGCAAACAAGCCTATGAGAAAGGTAACTTCTCCCAAAAACATGGTCATCCTGGAGAATCCTTCTCCAAGGGGATGAACCAAAAGGTCCACAGGGGTCCAACAAGAACCCCAAACAAACCCAAGTCTCAATGTTATCGATGTGGGATGACTGGCCATTGGGCCAAAGTATGCCATACAGCTAAGCACTTGTGTGAGCTGTATCAAGCTTCCCGGAAAGAAAAGGGAAAGGAGGTGGAAGCAAACTTTGCTCCTAACAATGCTCCACGAATTCCCACTCTTGATCTCGAAGACATGTTTGCAAACAATGTCGAGACTGGTGATGAATTTCCCTATGATGAAGGCACTAATTTCAAAATTTCTATGTTTCTAATAAGTTGAATGTTTATTTGTCTAAGTCTTATGAAGTGTCCTTGTATAATAGCAGTGTAATTTCAATTTCCTTGTCCGAGTCCTATGAAGTGTCCTTGTATGATATTAGTGTAACTTTAATCGACCATGTAATATAATGCTTGTATTAACTCTGTGTTTTCTTAATTTCTGAAGTTATGAATTCATCTGGAGTTAATCATAAAGAGCAATGTCTAGTGGATAGTGCCACAACCCACACCATCCTGGAAATAATCATAGAGAGCAATGTCTAGTGGATAGTGCCACAACCCACACCATCCTGAAAAACAAAGAGTACTTCACTCAGTTGACAGTCTATGAAGGAAATGTCAACACAATATCTCAGGTGTGGCAAAGTTGATCGAAGGATCAGGAAAAGCTTGCCTCTTGCTTCTAAAAGGGACAAAGTTGATAATAAAAGATGCGCTATACTCAAGGAAGTCAGAGAGAAATCTGTTAAGCTTCAAAGATGTGCGTCAAAATGGGTTTCATATTGAAACCATGAATGAAAATGAAAATGAGTACTTGTGCTTGACTGCGCATGTATCCGGAAAAAGGGAAGTGGTAGAAAAGCTACCAGCTTATTCCTCTGGACTATATTTTACTCATATAAGTCCATTTGAGATCAATATGGTGTATAGGAGAAGTCCAGACGGCCATAAAATGTTTAACCTATGGCATGACCGATTCGGTCATCCAGGTACAACAATGATGCACATAATCATTGAGAATTCACTTGGTCAAGCATTAAAGGACAAGAGGAGCCTACAGATAAGTGATCTCAATTGTACTGCTTGTTCGTTGGGCAAACTGATCATTAGGCCCTCGAAAAATAAAATAGCAGTCGAAGCTCCTACATTTTTAGAAAAAATTCAAGGAGATATATGTGGGCCAGTTGCGCCACCATGTGGACCATTTCGCTACTTTATGGTTCTAATAGACACATCAACACGCTGGTCACATGTAAGCTTATTGTCAACAAGAAATGTTGCATTTGCTAAGCTCCTTGCTCAAATCATACGATTAAGAGCACAATTTCCGGATTATGCAATAAAGAAAATCCGACTAGATAATGCAGGAGAATTCACATCCCAAGCATTTAATGACTACTGTATGTCAATTGGGATTACAGTGGAGCATCCACTGGCACATGTACATACACAAAATGGTCTTGCAGAATCGTTAATCAAACGATTACAATTAATTGCCATACCATTGCTGATGAAATCTAAGTTACCATCATCGGCTTGGGGACATGATGTATTACATGCTGCAACACTGATTCGGTTGAGACCAACTACATACCATAAATACTCTCCAATGCAACTTGTGTCCGGTAAGGAACCAAATATATCACATCTGAAGGTTTTTGGATGTGCAGTGTATGTTCCGATTGCTCCACCACAACGAACAAAGATGGGTCCTCAAAGGAGATTGGGAATATGTGTTGGCTTTGAATCCCCCTCGATTATTAAATATCTTGAGCCAACAACATGTGACTTATTTACAGCAAGGTTTGCTGATTGTCACTTTGATGAAAATACATTCCCAACTCTAGGGGGAGAAAAGAATAAAATGGACCCTAATAAAGGTGAGATCACATGGGATGTCATGTCTTTATCATACCTTGATACTCGAACGAAAGTATGTGAACAAGAGGTACAAAAGATAATTCATTTACACGGCATAGCTAATCAGTTGCCTGATGCATTTACTGATATAGCAAAAGTGACGAAGTCACATATACCTGCTGTAAATGCCCCTGCGAGAATTGATGATTCGACGAATTGAATTATATGATGTAAAATGTAATGCAATTAAAATCTTTGGATTATATGGTGGAATATAATGTAATTTAAGTCCTTGCATTATATGATGCAATATGTAATATAATTAAAGTGTTTACCTCTTAGGATTTAATGAAATGAATAACAAATGGTGATGAAACATCATGATACAATATATAAGTTATGTTGGATTAATCTTTGTATTTAATTCAATTGATAATTGTGTTGATCTATTAATCAATCATAGGTGTATTACCCAATTTACCCAATATTATATTTCATTCTTGTGCTTGAAAATCCGAAGTTTTATATCATTTTCAAAATAACCGAAAACTCGACATTAAGAATACCATACAAGTGTAATGGCTTTATCAACAACAATATTTGTAATCTTTGAAATTATATCATAAATACTCCTAACTTAGTATCATATAGAATGATTCCATAGCGGATCCACCAAATAACAGAAATGTTTAAGGTATTGTGTTGAACTTTACACTTTCTTATTACCCGAATGGTAGAGATTTAATAGGTAAAATATTTTTTTTTTTAAAATAATATTTATATAAAGTGTAGTACTAGTGTTTGTATATGATAAAAATTTATAAGTATGGATTGACATGAAAAAAACCGAATGGTAAAGATTAAAGAGATTATGTAGTTTCAAATTCTACTTGTTCTTGTCCCACATCCAACATTGAAAATTAGAGGAAAGAGGGAAGGGTGCTAAGCCTATAAAAGAAAACAAAGGTTGGGTAGGATTTTCAAAACATGCAATGCATGAGAATTTATATATTATGAATTATGAATAAAATAAAATTCATAATAATTTTAATATAAATTGTAGTTTTTTTTAAAACTATCAACCCTGTACCTGGGTATTCCCTAATGAAAAAATTATCAACCCTATAAATCTTATTAAAATGAAATATAATTCTAAATTTGGCCTTTCATTCTATGCCTTAAACATAGAATAGAAAAAACATTTTTTTATTATTAGGTAAGAAATTGAAATACGAGATAACAAGTCCTCTGCTTAAAATTGGAGAGTTTTAAAAGTTAGTTTAAAACTCTCGTAAATTACTTGCGATCATTTTCCAAGCAAGAGTCGAGTAGGCTTGTCAACCAAAATTTGCGATCATTTTCCAAGCAAGAGTCGAGCAGGCTTGTCGACCAAAATTAGTGAAAGACTATGCAAAGATCCGAGAGTAATGGTAGATGAAGCAAGAGTCAAGTAGGCTTGTCAACCAAAATTAGTGAAAGACTATGCAGAGATCTGGGAGTAATGGTAGATGCTTACTGTATGGATTATATTATAGCTTCCTAAATGGTAGTCCAATGCAAAATGTTAATCAATCACCCGGTAATGATCAGGCCATAGTGCAGAATGAGTGATTAATGATGGAAAAGAACTAGTACAATGCAAATGCAACTTCCAAATGATAAAAAGAGGCAAAACACAAGAAGATTTTATCCCATAGATTACATGCCACGTTCAAAACAACTACCTTGTAGCCTAATCAAATTCCTGATCTACAATGTGGAGACGAGGTATGTTTACCATACCATTCATTGCTCATTTAAGCGTAACTAATTTTCTTGGCGCAATAGAGAGATCCTGGTTTTTGGAATGTACCTAATGCTCAAGGTGGAAGACATATTCTGTTAGACGCTGCAGTTTGGTCTGGTCGAGTTTCTGCTCTGTGATGATAGACTGCTGCTTCACAATCAGCATACTAGAAGCCGAGTCCAATGCCCAACCCTGCTGCAAACAATCTAAATACCAACAAATGTTATGAATCGCTGACTGGTAGAATAATTCAATAGTAGGAATAAGATAATGGAATCATGAGCCACATTTCAAACAAATCATCACAATGAAGCATATCAATATATAAGAGGATATGAAGATTTTTATTGACTTTCACAGAAGCCTAAAAATATTGCAAAATCCAAACAATGTGTACACTCCAAGCCGCAGGAAGGGTAAAACCTTGCAATTTTGCTTGATGCTTATTCAATTTCACTTGGCCAATTGAAAACTAGCTAAATGTGTTAAAAGTATAAGCACTTTAAAACAAATAAACAAGGCAATGAAGATGGAAGGTCAAATAATCTCAACCATCAACAAAGATTATAAATTCCACAAATTCCACGGCAAAGGAGAAAGAAACATAAAAAAAAAATCAAGGATAAAGCAACTGAGGAATTATGGATATTACATTTTGTAGCCTCGTCCTCGCTCATTCCCAAGAAAAGTGCTGCTTCTTTGACATCTATTGTTGAATAAGCAGAAACCAGTAGTTGAAACATCTTTCTCTTGTAAAGATCTGCAAAAATAAAAATAAAAACATATCTAATCATTAAACGAAATCCAAATCCTAATCAAACTACATGATGAGGGAATAAATGAAACCCCGTAAACAAGGGAAGTTCATTGGAACAAAAGGTGGATCATGAAATACAGATTTGATAGAACGTTCCAGTAATTTCTACTGAGACACCAAGGGGGACAGCAAAGCATGATGCAGGCAAAATGACTAAACTTTTTATGAAATGAGATTATGACAAACTAACTATAATGAGCTTAATTTTGAAGTATCCCTCCAAAAAAGACAAATGGCAACAGAGTGACTTGTAAAAAGGGCCTGACAGAAAACCACATTGAAAATAAACACTTGAATTGTAAGGTCAACAAAAGATAATGTCCACTCAGTGTCTTCGAAAAAAACAGAACTTAGAACAAGAGGAAAACATGGAAAATTCCTAATGAGAGCAATGTGTTAAATGTCAATATTCTTCCGGGTCACCAATGGCTTAAAGCAACATCACACCGAACTACCAAAAGGAACTCAATACAATCATTTGATAACTTGAAGATCTGTGAGCTGAGAAATGCCAAGGAACCACACATACATTGCAAAATGTTATTCAATACAATGTGAAATGTCACTATCAGGTAATAGTCAACGTCCCATCCTATGAGGTACATATGGAGGCTTGCAGGTTAAAGAGGTTGAAAATAAACCAAGCAGAATGTCAATATGCAAGTTCGAAGCCTTGGCTCTAGTTGATTTGCTTCCCAGGAGAACAGATTCAAAAGCTGATACCAACATGCAAATATGCCACCCACAGAGAATTTTCAAAAGTTTGTACCACCAATCGCAACCATACCTAAAGTTTGTGACATTATTTGCAATTTGTCTATGAAAAAAGAAAAGAAAGATGAGTAAATTGCAAGCATCAGACATGCTTGATGCTAATTGCTAAGAAAGAGGACAACTGAACGAAAATTTCAATAAAAACCCCCAGATTATCCAATCTTCCCATAAGAAATTTCCTGCAATAGCCATAGCCTTTTGAAAATAGACGCATCAGAAACAGAAAACAAGGAAACAATACTTAAGACAACTAATTCTTCAAATACCTAAGTTATCATAACTCTCACACGGCACAAGTCAAGACATCAAATACCATATCCAAAAATAATATACTAAACCGGGTAAGAAACTGGCCTGAAAAGGATGAAACAATAGCTTGAACTTCTGGACTCCAATTAAACCCCCGAATGGCTTCATAAACTCCAGCATAATCCCGTGTCCAGAGCTTCTGACCAATTCTCCAAGCAGCCACAACTTCTGGCTGGCTTTCCTTCACAGCAACAGGTATCGACTTCCACAGAAATCTGGCACTGTTACTGCAACAACACCAACAACAACGCCATCACCAGCAGGGATTTCAATTTCCATACAAGCTAAGCTTTATGATCCAATTCATGCATTCCTGTATTAATAACCAGCAAGCCGTGCAATCCGCAAACATTAACCGAAAATAAAAAGAGATGAAAGGCACATACCTATCATCAGCGTAGATGTGGGCTAGCATATGGATGGAGTAGGGCCAATCAGCCTGAAAAGAGACGCCTTCAGCAGCAACCTAAACAATGGAGGAAAATTAGGGTTTTGGTATCAATCAAGGAGAGAAACACGAAAGGGCGGCGAAAGGGATTTAGGGTTTACATGAAGAAGAAGAGTATCGCAAATACTAGAGAGTTGATCGAATGATTTGGAGGAGATGGCATCGGTGATAGGAGCGAAATTCACAGCCGCGCTCTCAATAGCCATCTTCGTGCGCGAGAGAGGACGGAGAACGAGCGATGCTGCGTCAGGCTGATTAATTAAGGGGTAACGGGTCTATTGATAGGATTGCATCTGAGTTGGGTTGATTAAATCGGGTTTTGATATTTTGGGCTTTGTTTTACGAGTGATTGGGCCGAAGTCACAAGTGACCATATATAAAGATGTGATATCAGATCTAGAGTAACGTAGAAAATGATCTGCTTTTCAATTCAGCTTACTTCGGGCCTGTTTTTGTCCTTCATTAAAAGGGTGGAACTGTTGGAGATAGGGGGTGGAGATCTCCGGAGGCGTTTGGCGTGGAGGTGGGGAGTGTCTGGGGCTGGAGATGGCAAAAAATTTCCACCTTGGGACGGTAAGGTGGAGGGAGTGGAGGATCTCAAAGATCTCATATTGCCCTCAACATAACCCTAGCAACCACAATCAATAACGACAGAATCGAGAGGAAAGAGGAGCGAGCATCAGGCGAAGTTGAAGCCATCCCAGAGCGTCCAGGCGAAGAAATCTCCGACAACAAGTAAGGGCTCTATCCCCTGGCGTTTCAATGGTGTTTGTGTGGTGTTCTGTTGCTCTGGGGTTTGGGGACAATGTTTCGACACCTACACAGTCCAATCCGTCCAATTTCGTCGTCGATTGTTGTGAGTTTGCACTTGTTTCTAGTGCTCTGAAGGTTGATTTGCAGAGTCCAGGACAATCGCATCGATGTTTTTCATTCTCCAGTTGCTTGTCGTCGGTGGTTTGAAATTTAGGGTTTGTGTTCAACGCTCCAATTTGGGGCTTTTCAAGGTTGCACATTGGGTCCTTTGGATTTCATAGTTTGAGTTCCAATTTCACCGTGTTCTCAAAGGCTCTTCATATGTTGGTTCATGGGTCTACCCCTACAGCTATCCAAAAAATGTGAGTCTGAACTACTTGCCTTCTTTTTGTAGATGTTAATCACATTCATATAGTCGTTCACCAAACTGCTGTCAGCTATTGACAAGGTTCTAAATATCGGGTATCGGGGTCGTATCGGTTAGCAGTAAAAATGATATATCGGGGATATATCGGAGATATATCGGGATATATCGGATTTATCGATTTCGCTAATTTTTAATTATAAATATTATATTTATACTTCAAAATGTAAAAATACACATGAAAAATTAATACTTAAAATACAAAATTACCAAATAAACTCACAGAATAAAAACAAATTTATTCATAAAGGCTAAAGTTACCTCATCAAAGTTGTCAATTATAAATATCCCCGATATATCGCCGATATTGACCCGATATATCAGGTCATAAAGGCTAAAGTTGCCTTATAAAAGTTGGCAATTCTAAATATCCCCGATATATCACCGATATTAACCCGATATATCGGCGTTGACCCGATATATCGTCGATATATCACGTTGACCGATATTTTCACCCGATATACCGATATCGTATCGGATTCTAAATATCCCCGATATATCCGATATTTAGAACACTTGCTATTGACCCTCCTTTCTCTTGGTGTGTCAATTTAGTGGGCTCATCATGAGGTGGGAGAGCCGTCAACTGAACTTGTCTCCCCCCCCCCCCACGTAGTGAAGATCACGGAAGCTCGACCAACACCCATGTACTTCCTGACCTGAACGATCCGACTCAGGCCCTGCATGATCGCATTCACCGGCTCGAATCATTTCTGGAGGACCGTGACCGTCAGCTAGGAGTTTTTGATGCCACCTTCCAGGAGTTGTTGGAGAGGGTTGCTTCCCTCTCCACCTACGTCGTCACACTTTGGGCGAGGCTTAAGGAGTCCGAAGAGAAGAAGAGGGTCCTGACGGTTGCACTGAGCTTCGCCTTAGTGGCTATCTTTACGTTGTTGGTTGTTATAGTCGGGCGCCTTACCTGATGTCGACGTTGGTGGAGTCCATGAAGGTAATGTTGTATAGTATGTAGCCTAAAACTTGCAAGTATTTGACAGTTGTCTGCACGCTTTTTGTGAAGTTGCGTGTAAGGCTGAAAACATTGACCGTACCCCCTAACATCACCGTTGTGTACATTTTGGTTGTCCGGGGAATCCTTTTTTGTCTCAAGCCCCGTGGGTGTGGTTTCGAATGTGTTTGTTGTAAGTCGGCCACGCATCGAAACCAACGGTGATGTCAGGGACTAATTATGTGATGACATTATGAGATTGGTCATTCCGACCTTCAAGTGTTGTATGTGTGACTGTAATGTGCATGTTCAGTTGTTTAGCAGTTCAACTTATGGTTTTAACAAATGATGTCGTAAGTTTCAGCTCCTCATTTTGCAAAAATTGTTATCAAATAACACAAGTATGCATGACATATAGGTAATAAGCAGCCACTTACCCACACCTTACACCAAACCTGCCTATGGTATGTAGAGGGTATATTCAAACAACTAATGAATATGTAAGTAGTAAAAAGGATGTGTTGAAGCATCTTCTTTTCAGAAAAGCAATGACACTATATCTAAACAAATATTTACAAGGACCCATCATAAAGTGTATAGATAAGAAGCATGCTCATAAGACACATACATCTGACCACTCTTGAAGCATCCTCTACTCTCGTTTCCTCGAACCCTCGAGTGGCTCATGCGGCACCTCCGCGGTTGTGTTCTTCGTGCGATTGGATCATCGGTGGCCCCTGTTGCCCGACTTCCCTGCTCCGACAGGTTCGTCTCATAACTCCATCAACTTATAGTTCATGCCGCACTGATTGTAGGCGCCAATCTAGACATCAATATTCAGTTGGTAGGGTCTCAATATTCAATCAGTTGTGTTTCGAATTGGGCATGAACAATAGCTTCGTAGGTTTGTTGTCATTCATGAATGTCGACTCTTGCATTTTCTTTCCATCAATACCTCGTCAATTGGAAGTTGTGAATAGTGTTGTTCATGTCCTTTTTATCTGCAGTTCTTCGAGTCCAACAATAGCTTTGTGTCAAACTTGTGCAAGTTAATTACACCTTGGACCTTTGTGTCATACGAGTGGAAGTGCGATTAACATTCACATTTATAACCACATATACGCAGATACATAGGCAACATTTAAATAATTGCAACCGATTTAGACTTCATTATTATGCATTACATGGTCTTGCCTTATTAATTACTCGTGTCATTGTCATTCACAATCTAGCAGAACATAAGGTTTGTTGAGCTTGGTAGCTTGATATGGCCTCGAGCAGTAGACTTTCCATTTGGACTGACGAGTTGACGAAGACATTACTTCATACGTTGATTGCCTATCAAATGGAATGTGGAGCAAAGGAACCAATGAGCTAGGCTCGGATAGCATGCCAGTTCAAGACTGCTACTGGGAAGGAGTGTCCTCTCCATACCCTTAAGAACAAGCATAGACATTTGAAGCTCTTGTGGAACCTGTGGAAGCAGTTTATAGATGGGGAGACAAGGTTCGGATGGGATGCTGCAGAGGGACGCGTCCATGCACCTACTAAATGGTGGGAAAATAAAATTAGGGTATGTGATGTCATGTCCCAACTTTGTGAAGATATATGTCATCCACTCCCTACATAACTTGTTTTGTTTGGGTTGGTATCCCCCTAGGAGGATGTTCGTTACAAACAATTCTGAACGAAGGGTATCCCGCATGACCTAGAAGAGTTATTACACGCCCTTTACGAGAGGACATGTGAAGCGTTGCAGATCGGGGATGACCCTCAGTCAAATGACGACACATCCGTTCCTACGGATGCCATCGAAGACATCCTCGAAGAACTGATCTTGGACAATCAGCAAGGGCGTTAGGAACATTGAAGGGCTCTCATCATCTTCATAATGGTGTTGTTCCTTGTTTGGCCCATTTGGTGGCTTAAGAGTCCGTATGGTAATGTTGACTGCAGATGTGCAATTTGTTTTGTTAGTTTGTAACTGATGTTAAGACTTCGTATATGTTTTGTTTATGTTATCACCTTCATGTCAGAGGTATGCCCCCCACCCATTTCCAAAACTGACATTATCGAATAATTAATGCAGACGGGGTATTTAGTAAGCAAACGATATTGATACAAAGTGTTTGTGCCAGACGGAGCTTCCCGGGTAACGCCTTCTTAGTTCCAAGTTCATGACAGTTCACATACATCCTAGTCACAAAAGAACATAACAGATTGGTATAGTCAGAGCACAAACCCCGTGTCCACAAAATGGGGAATCGAAATACGACTTGATATCAATTCATACCCGGCGTCCTCTTTGATCGTTCCATATCTGCAATGCTATGGTGTCCCGTAAGCTTCTCATCCGCCTAACGGCTTCCGAATTCCGCTCAACATACCGCCCAACCTCAGCTGATGCGGTGTCGTCATCGCTTCAATAGTCTTCCTCAGCTCCTAATCTGCCGTAGAAACGAGGATCGTCCTCCTTATCAATGTAAGTGCATGTGTGATCTTCCATTGGTTCTTGTAAATGCCAAATGAGCGTGCAATTGCACCTCGAAGCGACGAATGTGACTTGTTGAACGCTTCCTTCTCGTTCGATGGGGCCTCCGCCTGAAAATTCGGACGGTGATACTTCGTGTTGGTGTACGGGACCAAGTAACCCTCCCACTCTGGGTACCCCCTTGTCACACATGTAGTACCGACCTGGTGGGGGATGGGGGAACTTAAAGCGTGGGTTCCGCAACGCATGATCAAATACTCGGGCGTCGTGTGCACTTCCTTCCTAACCGAATGAGATGAAAGTGAATTGCAAATCGAAGTCGCACACCGCCATCACGTTGAACGTACAAATGCCTTTCCGTCCCCGAAAGTGTTGCTGTTGTTCGACTGGTATAGTACCCTCGATGTGGGTTCCGTCTATTGCCCTTATACATCCTTGCAGGAGCGAGATGGTGAACGACATGGAAGGAGCAATGTAATGTGTGTTGCACCATGACAATTGGATGGAAGTCATACCTGGAAGTACGGCCAGTACCTTCTGTTCTCTCTAATGCGAGGAAAAACTTCACGAAAAGTGGGATCGGCCGGCTTGATGACGTCCTTTGCTAGCCCGAAAAACCCTCTTGATCTTCCCACAACGGCTTCAAGCACATCACCAATCGCCTCTGATATCGTATGTGTCAACCGTTGGAAATGCTCAGATGCAGTTTTTTGGCTTGATCCCACTGTCATCGTATTCACGAAGATGGCAACCTTCTCTATGACCGATAACTGCACTGACCCACAAAGGCCATACCTATGCTCTAGGACACCTTATAGCCGGTGGAAGACGTGCTTCTCCATGCAGAAGGAGTTGACAAACCTGGCCTCTGACGGGTGTGTAAGAATATCGTTGACCCACTTCGCCCCCGTGTATGTCGACATGTAGCAGGGTATCCTATGAATGTATTTCGTGTAGTACTCAACCATTGGATTCACCTGTTTCTTCATGATCAGCAAAACCGCCACCAATCGTGGGTTCCGTGTACGGCGTTCCCTATGTCATGCAGCGATCGTCATGCGCATGTTCACCCAATATCACTAGACATATAGGCCATATCACGCCAACCATCACAATGTATCCACAATGTCTGTATGAAGAGTAATCTCTAAATACCTAAAATGTTGTCATAGACACAAGCATGAATATGAATACAGCAAGCAATAGATGTCCACTCCCAAGCATAGAGAGCGTTGAGGCTCTATTTACGTTCAACACCTTCAAATCCTACAAACATGACACATCTAAAACACACAAATGCATAGAATCTATGGCTGAACGCGATCCTCTCGGGACAGATGTCCCTGAATCAAATCGAACTAAAGAGAGAAAGACTAGTGCCGACATGACAAAAAATTGTCTTGAATTGAAAAACGAGGTCTCCAGCATCGACCTACATTAGTCACATAAGACGCTCTAGTTCTTAGGAATTGTAAGGCGGCCATCTTCCATGTCGTATACCCATTCCAACCACTTCAGCATGGTGTCGTTCGGGTTGAGATTCATGAAGAGGTCGCGCTGCTCCAGATCGCGCATGAGGGAAACTGTGAAGCACCAGAAGGGCTCCCCCATAGTCAGGAGGCCTTCCCTAACCATTTCATCAACGATGTGCAGGGTGTCGGCTGTGACATGGGTAATATGCTTTGTAGAAGAAACCTCATCAGGAACCGATAGGCCCCGTATCAAGTTGTTTGTCTCCTTATGCGACTCGACATGCTGCTCAAACAACCTTGAGCCCGACGACCTCTGCTTACGAGTGTCACTACAGAAAAAAATTGCTTTTGCTACCCAACTTAGAAACGACAAGAATTTCCCGTCACAAATACATGGTTTTTGCAACGGCAGTAACATATAGGCGTAGCCATCGTTACCTTTTGAGACGGCTAGATGTTTGCCGTCACTAATATCTAAAACGCCCAATACATATTCTTTTAAAAACTCATTTTTTAATTGAGACCCTAGGCGCTGCCCATCTCTTCCGCAGTTCCGCCACTTCTCTCTTTCACTTTACCTTCCTCAATCCTCTAGATCTACTGATTGTTGTCTTCTTGCCTTCCTTCCAAAACTATGCCCCTTCACATCCAATCTCTTCCTCACCATCAGATCCGCAGGAGCTTCATCATCATCGCGCACCTTGCCACCAACATCGCAACTTTCTTTTTCTCCACAAGCCATGCCTGAGACCACATGGACGCCCCATATCTTGTAGGTTGAAGCCCTCACTTTGCTCGCTCCTCCTCGATAAAACGCCGGATCTAGGTCGGGCTTGCACCTCCTCTCCTGCCACACCCATTGTCGCCGATTCGATTTCATTTTCAGACCGGTTAGTCATTCATCTGCCTCTCTTGTCAATTTCAAAGTCCTTGAAGAGATTCAAGAATCTCAGCCTCCTTCTCTTCTTTATCAGCGCAATTGTGTTTCGGGTTTGACGCCAACACCTCGCCTACGTCGAGCCTTATTCGAGCCATCTCAGAGATGCGGTGAACCATCTTCATCTCCTTGATGTATAACCGAGATTTTAGTAAGTTCTCAAAACCCTAAAACTCTGAAAAAGTCAATGTTTATATTAGTTGGGGAATTTTTGTGTGTTTGATTAGTTTAGGTATTCGTTGTCAACCTCAAATCATATATGTGAAATTATTTGATTGAAGACTGAAATTTGAAGACTGTGTAAGGCTAAGGAAACTTGTTCAAAATGGATAAAGGCTAAAGAAATTTGAAGACTGAAATGAATTCATCTACTGTTGACCTTGTTGAGGTGAGAATTTGTACTATGAAACATGACATTTGCTTCCTCTATCATTAATCATAATGTGATATATGTTTGTAAGATTGTGATAGTTCGTATAAATTGCATCTTAAAAAGAGCACATCTTATATTCAATTTTGAACAAGAAAATTGGAATTTTAACTCTTCCGTTAATGAGTTTGGGTTTATTTTTTTTAGTAGTGAGTACTTAAGGAGTTCTTTTGGATTTGATCTTTTTGCATTTGTATATAACCGAATGACCCTAAATTTAATGAATTGCAAGATGCATTTGCATAGTGCTTTTCCATTATTATTACATCTTTTGCAAACGAAAAAAATCACTGCCCTCTTCTCGTTTTGTACCCCCCCAAAAAAAATCAATCCAGAAAATGCAAAAATAAGATAGGGTATTTTTATTTTAGACTATAGTATTGACTTATTTAAGAGTATTGATTTTGAAACTATTTCCTAATCTATAGGTTAGAAAACTTGTAAATATACTTGCACCCCATGGATTTATATTTTCTGGCAGGTGATTAAACTTTAGATATTAACCCTTTATGAAAGGTGGAAATTTATTTCGTTTTTCCTTTCACTTGTTTAGTGTAATTTTGTATGGTTGTAAACTTGTAATTGAAGTATCATCTTCCTTTTTTTAGTGCCCCAACTTTCCTAATTGCATCTTTCATACAATATTGTTGAGTAAATATTATAGATTTTTTTATTTTGCACTTTAGTTTGACTATATAGTTTTGTTGTTTTTATAGTGCTTGTTTTGCATGAACAAACACTGAGTTACCATGGATTAGAGATTATGTAATTACTTTTAAGCATTCATTATATATTATTATAGAAGGTTTCCTCCTTAAAACTTTAAGATTTCAGTAGCAGGGCATTCCTGTTAGAAACATATAAGTTTGGTTGGCTGGTTCTCTCTGACATCTTCAAGGTTTCCTCCTTCAAACTTGCTGATGTATGTATTTATAAAAAGTATTATTTATAACTAATGTACTCGTTTTTATCAACAAGTTTAATTAAAGTTAATTTTATTTAGTTTAAACTAGTTTGATTTTTTTACTATAAAAGGAAGCATTAAGATATTTCTTTTCTTTTGTGATGTCCATGTGTTGATAATGTCCACTTTCTCTTTGCTATTGTTCATATTGTACCACTCTGATTCGTATTTATATGTGCTTTTTGTTTCTCTCTGAACTACCAAGGAAGGGGTCGAGGTTTAAGTGCATCACCTGAAAGCTTGTTTCAGGGTGTTGTTCGAGTTTATAGTTCATCGTATTATCTATCCCAATCTATTCCTTTCTTAAAAATGAGTGTTCAAGTGTTGTTTTATTATTTTATTGATAAATATTGTTCATTGCTTTGTTTATTAATGGCCATTTCCTCTTATGTTTCTTTGCTCGGAGCGCAACTTGGAACAAGTTTAGGGTGCTTGACTGTTGGCCATTTCCTCTTATTGCTTTTATTATGCTATAATATGGTTTCTTATGTTAAAATTTTGAATTGTAGGATTAGAAAATTCTCAAGTCAGATTGAGCCAACTCTGAGTGCTGAAGTTAAGTTGATTTCGACGATAGGAGAGAAAAAAGCTTGGACAAAACCACCGGATCCAAATGAAGTTTCAAGTATCTTATTAGACTTTGGTATCTTCAACTACGTCGATGGAATGTGCTTGGTGTTTGGTATCTTCTAGTTTGTTTTTAATTGTACCTAGTTATCACAATTGTAGCTACATTTGCTTGTTGCTTGTGTAGTTGAAAACCATTATAGATTTATAGTCATTCCTTTCAATCTAGATGGATAGCACTAGCATGAACCATTATATATTTGATGTGTGACTATATTTAACAGGTTTCCTTAAAAAGCATTTGGTTTTCTATTTTAGCCTGCAAGTGTTCATCGAACAAGTTTATTGGAGATGGAGTTCGACTCTTACTATCAGATTGGTCAGAAGATTCAGCAGAATAAGAGGGTCAAGTCTGAAACTTAGATACTTGTTTTATTGATCCGAAATGTAAATCTTAAGATCATCTCCTTTAGGTATCATGAAATGATTTTATGTTTTAATTGAAGTTGTGGAATACTCGGTTGATGTATAAAAGTTGTTGATTCGAAACTGTTGCAGTATAATAATATTTGGATATTGGAGGTATTCAATTAGGTCTTTGAATATTGGTAGTGACGCGTTCATGGGATTTCGCCTATACTTATTACCTCACTTGTGATGACATAATGCTTTAAAATACCTGCAAGCCTTAGCCTGTGGGAATGACGATCAGGTTGTACGCTTATTAGTTCGAGTGATGAGGGTTATGAGTTTGGCTCGCGATGAGTTGAGTTACTGTTCAATTGTCGTTTATAGAGGAAGGTAGGCGGGGCTGTTATCCCAGATAATGTTCTTCTCCGACCAAAGATCAATAGAACTCAACTCCGGGGGTTTTAAGTCCGGGGGATAATCAGAGCTCTTATGCTTTTCTATCTTCGGAATCGGATCCCCTGTTCTGAGATTGGAGAGGGGTATTTATAGGGAAACCAAACGAGCAGCTTGTTGGCAACCTCGTGGTTCTGTGTGGGATACGTGTAGCGCATGCCCACACGCTTAGGGGCATAGGCAATACACGTGGAGTCATTAGAGGCGAGGTGCCTGAGCCAGCGAGCTGCTTGCTAGGACCTTGGAGGCTTACAAGACATTTTGGGGTGTTCATTCTTATTCTCACACTGGTTTTGAGTCGCGAGGGAAATAAGGGTCAATAGTTCTCGGGAGCGCTAAGCCCAGTCCTTCGTGCTCGGCTGGATACTTTGTTCGCGATGTATTGATGGTGGGACCGACCATCCTTTTGCGTTGGGTGACCCATTTATGACGTCATACTTCGTACGTGTTTATTATATAGCCTATTTTCTATGGCATCGTCAAGTAGATTGATCTAGCAAGTGAAATAATACAATTATCTCAATGGTGATGGCAACAGTGGCGTTGCAAGAAATAAAGTTGGAAATTTAACTTTAGCAACGGCAAAATTGCCGTCGCAAAAAGGAAGCCAAACCAACCAAAAAATGGGGGTTATTTTGCGACGGTCTTTGTCGTCGCAAAAGAGTATTTGCTACCCCAGGGCTAGCGACCGACGATTTACCGTCGTAGAACCGTCACAAATATTTTTTGGCAACGACAATCCTACCTTTTGCGACGGAATGAAGCCGTTTCTAAAGCAAATTTTTTTGTAGTGTGTGCATAACCGGGTACCCGACACGAACCATTTAATGGTGTCGGGTACCCGCAACCGTTAAGCCCAACTTCCCCGAACCATACCTGACACGACTTAACCCGGGTACCCGACACGAACCAAGTGTCTTTTTTTTCTTTCTTCTGGGTTGTCCGTGTGTACTGACTGCAATACATCGGTTTTTTTTTTAAATGAAAATGATCAGGCGTCAACACTACTGTATTACAAAGGCAAATAACAAATGAAAGATCAACCCACATAAAATGAAAGATCAACTCAAATGAAAGATCAACACTACTATATTACAAAGGAAAATAAGAATGATCAAGCTTCAACACTACTGTACATCAGTTTTTTTTTTGAAGTATTAAAAAAAATCGTGTATTACAAAGGCAAATAAGAATGATCAAACTTCAACACTACTTACATAAGTTTTTTTTTTTTGAAGTATTAAAAAAAATCATTTCAAATCAATACTACTGTATTACAAAGGCGAGAGCTTCGAACGGTGAAAAACAAATTAAAAAGGGGTAGAGAGGTTTCGAGCCCGGGTTTCACTGTATGAGCTTAAAGGAAGCACTTACTTAGAACCAATTGGGCTAGCAGAGTTATTTGATACATAGGGGATTCTGTTTATACTAGTATTAAACTACCCAGCCTAAAAATTAAAAAAAAAAATTAAACGGTTCGTGTTGGGTATCCGACAAGGCGATTTGTCCGACCCAAACACGAACCGTTTACAGCCGTGTTTTCTCGGTCCGATCATTATCGTATCGTGTTTTTTCGGTTTGGGTTTTTTTGTGTCGTGTTTTCGTGTCGTGTTTTTGGTTTCGGGTTTTTCTGCACACCCCTACCTCCGCTGGCTCTGCTTTCCCGGGACCTGAGTGCTTGTGGAATCGGCTCCCACAGGGCGCTTACCCCTATACAGATGCCCAGGAGTGGACCTTGATGCACGTACCGGGGGAGCGATAGGAGTGGATCCCATCCTATCGGGAGGCCTCTCACTGGTGTTGTTACCAATGCCAGCTTCAACGGGTGTGAGAGTGACGTGCACCGACGGACGCGGGAAGAGGTCATCCAAGTCCTCTATGTAGTCGCCTCCCCTTAGCAGTGGGTCGACTTGAGACCCACGGTCCCGTTCATCCCCATCCTCATCATCGTCGCTCTCCTCGTCTTCATCGGCATAGCCGGTATGGCCTATAGAAGTATCTTCTCCATCCCGCCCTTCCGAGGCGGCCATGGAGGGGGCAATGTACTACTCCCCCGTGGTGACTGCTCCGTCATACAATTGGGTCCATAACTCCTGTAGCTCGGGGGGACACCCTTCTTCCAAAATCGACAGAACTCGGGATGACCCTGGGCAGAATGGGAAGACATGGGCCATCACACATCGAAATACGATTGCGACAAATGAATGTAATGACAACAATGACGACCACATACCTTTAGTTTCTTAGCCTACCACTCATCTGTCGCGGCGATGGTCCCCTTTGCAGCATCCCATCCGAGGACCGTCTCCCCGTGCTTGAGGCCTTTCCACATTGTCCATTCCGCCTTCATGTCTCGGTTATGGTTTTTTAATGTGTACGAATTGCACTTCTTTCCGGTCAACACCTCGAATTCATCCTTCAACTTCTTCTACGCCATCGGTTGCTCTCTAGCTTCGACAAGGGTCTTGGATAGTTCATACGTCCAGTAGAACGGAATTTGTTTCGGGGCAGATGTCTCGCTGAGGTTTTTGGTTTTTTGGGTGCCATTCTCACAAATCCTCCACTGACGAAACTAAAAACGACAATGTAATTTTCAGATTACGTATGACACTGAAGCAACAACGGACAACACGTAACATGCACACAATCGGGAAAATAGCGAAATCGACACACATGAAGCCTCCTCTGTACGACATGAACGCAACATAGATAGGACATGTAGACATTAATATACCGGTCATAAACAAGCAGAAACAAACAAGCAAACTTAGTACAAATTTGTCGGAAATTTATAGGCAATAAAACGAAGTTTCCGCATTTGATACTCCCTGAATATGAATGTCACAAATTCGGCATACAGAATGGAGCAGAGCATTCAAATGAATCATGGAAAGGGAAAGAATATGCATCCAAATCCTCGAACATGTATAAAATATAATGACATACGAGTTGGAATCTGTATATGGAGATAAGACAATGACAATTATAGCCTAAAAATGAGACTGACATGACATGAAATTATGTTTGACAGTGGAACAACATCATATCCAAAAAATTCAATCAGATAATTGAAATCAAGCACATCACCTATCAGTATGTGGGAAAAATCTACGAAATTTGCTAAGCTTCAAGTTCATGAGTGGAATTGGGGCTATGGTGGAACTGGACAAAAGGTAAATTTCAGAAGCTCATATGTTATCCATAATCGAGATTTTCCACATAGCCAGCTGAAATTGGGGCTCGCAGTAACAAATATCCATTGATTTTGAACTATTGGAAATGAAAACTACCAAGGACAAAGGGAAATTGCAGCTATGTTATTCAATTTCAGTAGTGGAAACCCCATGGAACACATTGTCAACACAGACAATCTTTTCAAAAGGGTTGGGGAGAGAGAAGGAGAGACTCACATGACAAAGTCGGTAGCGGCGATAGCGGAACCCTCCATTGCTTTGCCGTCGGCTACGGTGAAGCACAGGATCCGGATCTGCTTGGAGGACTCGAGGGACGGCCCCATCTTTTTCCTCCCTCCTTCGGGTCGTGTGCTGGTCGGGAATTGCAAGGAGGAGGGGTAAAGTGCATACATGTTCAATTTTGAGGGCAATAATGGTATTTTACATGATTTCCACCTTCAATAAACCCCAATCAACTAAACACCATACGAGATACTTTGTGAATTTCATCCTCATCCTCTCCACCCCGTAAAATATATCTCCACCTCTCCCCCCCCCCCTAAAACTAATCTCCACCCCTTAAAAAATTTCTGACGGAAAACACGCCCTTCATCTTTTTCGTTCAACTGCTAACCATGATTTCATTTCCAATTCACATCAGTTTCATATCGTACTCAACCAATTTTGTTCCCAACATGGTGTCAGAGCTTAGATCCATTTTTTGAGTATTTTTCCGCTTTTGTTTCCACAAAATAGCTCCGGATCTGTGTTTTTTTCCTTACCACTTGAAACTCGACCATGGTGGTAGATGATTTTGCTGGAATCGATCCGAATGATCCATTCTACATCCATCCAAGTGATCATCCTCGGATGGTTCTTGTCACACCAGCTTTTGATGGCAATAATTTTGGCGAGTGGCGTCAGTCCATCTGGATTGCATTATTGACCAAGAACAAAATCGGATTCATCATAGGATATATTCTGAAGCCAGATCTGGTGTCCCCGAAGCTACGCTCATGGGAGCGGTATGTGATTTACATGGATACTGCGCGCGGAATTTGGCGCGAATTGGAGTCAAGGTATAGCAAGCTTGGTGTGACTCATTAATATGTGATTTAGAAGCAACTCAGTATGATTGAACAAGGTACGAATTCTTTTTTGATTTATTTCACGCAAATGAAAAGCTTTGTGGGATGAGATAGATAGCGTGAGAAATTTGTCTGCTTGTACTTGTGGTTTGGTTAGAAAAATTCTGAAATATGAGGAAAGTAGAGGGTTATTAAGTTACTGATGGGGTTAAATGACGCCTATATGAGTGCTAGAGGGTCGATCTTGATGATGGATTAAGTTATTGATGGGGTTAAATGACACCTATATGAATGCTAGAGGGTTGATCTTGATGATAGATTCGTTTTCGGATTCGAACCGTGTTTATTCTCTTCGTACTCAAGAGGAGAAGCAAATAGGTTAAATCTAGCTAGGCTTAAATTAGGAATTTCTGAAGGTGCAACTATGCACGCCAAAGGAAATAGCCAGAACAAGCTGGTCAAACAGTCTACACTTCATTTTGGATCTCATAATAGTAATCCGAACAACACAGGTCCGAAGACACAGAGTAGTGCTCAGATCGAGAATTCAGGAAACTCAGGAAGGTCTTATGGAGAGAGGAAGTCATTGTTTTGCACGAAGTGCAAAAAGACCAACCATACGGTCGAGAGATCGATGTTTTTTTTTTTATCGGTTTTCCACTTGTTTATGGGAAGGACAAGAAGAGTTTTGAAGAGGGAAAAGTTGCTGCTAATTTGTCACAAGGAATAGGTTCGGATTTCATAGGAGCAGTGATCTCAATTGGTGAGTTTATTGCAGACTGCTGGCTTTGGATCACATGAAAAAGAGCCGGTGGGCGAGGATTTTGTTAGTTTCTCAAGTAAGTCCCTTACCACACATGTTTTATATGGTGAAACTTGGATTGTGGACAGTGGAGCGAATGGCCATATGTGCAGCAATATGGCCTTGTTCAAGAGTACATATGCTTTGGCAAAGCCATTCATGGTAACTCTGCCCACTGGAGAAAGCACAGTAGTCAATACTACAGGAACAGTTGAAGTAATGCAATGCTTTATTAGTTCCAAATTTCAAGTGCAATCTGATCCCGGTTGGAAGGATTAATGTTATGGAGCTTAATTGTGTTGTGTTATTCACGAATAAAGGTTGTTATATGCAGGGACCGTCGATGAAGACCCCTTTGAAGATTGGTGAAAGCATTAAGGATTTTTGTTCCTACTCAAAATTGACTTGACACGATCCAGTGCACGTACAATTTGTATTGATCAGAAAGTTTCAGTCAATAATGTTACCACCAGACATGATATAGATCTATGGCATAAGAGGTTAGGACATTTTCCATCTTACAAACTTCAGAAGCTTCCATTTGTTTTATTCAATGGTGAACATATTGCTTCTTTGCGCACTTGTGTTGTTTGTGCCAAGTCTAGGCAAACACGGCCTCCTTTTGGTTTGAGTTCTATCACAACTATTGATGCTTTTGATTTGATACATGCTGATGTTTGGGAGCATTTTCGGATGCCAACTTTTGATGGTTTTCGCTATTTTCTCACTATGGTGGATGATTTTACACGAGTGACATATATGGGTACACTTGTTGCCTGTGAAAAGTACAACTTTCTTAGAACTTAAACAATTCCTAGAAAGCTAATATGGGAAGCAAGTAAAGTCCATAAGGACTGACAATGCTTTCGAGTTGGATGGTAGCCAGGAAAATGCCCAATACTTGTTGAATCATGGTATATTTAACATTAGACCTCATGTATGGCTACTCCATAGCAGAATGGGGTAATCGAGCGCAAGCATAGACATCTCTTAGAGGTTGCAAGAAGCTTAATGTTTGATTCGGGATTACCACGAGAGTTTTGGGGGGAGAGTGTATTGACTGCATCCTATTTGATTAATAGATTGCCAAGCAAAATCCTTGAGATGCAATCTTCATTTCAGAAAAAAAAAACTATACTCCCAAGGTTCCTAATTATAATCATCTTCGTTGTTTTGGCTACTTATGTTTTGTGTCAACCTTGTCTCATGGTTGTGACAAATTATCAGAAAGAGCTACTTCATGTGTTATGTTCGGCTACCCTCGCAACAAGAAAGGATACAAGTTGTTGCAATTACGTGATAATTAAGTAAGTTATTTTCTCATGGGATGTGGTTTTCCATGAGACCATTTATCCCTACAAGGGTCTGTTTGTGTCTTCTTCACCTTCTTATAGTATCTCACAACCAGAACAATAACTTTGTGATGTTTCTGAGGATCACTTAAGTGTGCAAACCTCGGTGCCTTGATCAGTGCCTACACCTTCTACTATTCCAATTGCTCCAAGAAGGTCTTCTAGAGAGCATCATGCTCCTTCATATCTCTCTTATTATGTTTGCTCTGCAGCTTGTTCTATCTCTCATTTTTGCTCTCATACATCGACTTCCACGGTGTCTTTCCCCACTGTCAACGTTATGACAAATACTCTTCATGAGTCATAACCTCTAACGTTTGGAGAGGCTTGTGAACATTTGGTGTGGCAACAGCCCATTGATGAGGAATTTAAGGCCCTAACTCTGAATAATACCTAGGAATTTGTTAAACTTCCCAAGGATAAGAAACCTATAGGTTGTAAGTGGGTATACAATGAAATACCCCTAAGTATTTCATGTTTATTTAGTTGATTAAATATAAACTGTTTCCGATTCAAATATAAACTATTTTTATAATATGATAATATATATGAATAAATTGTGATTTTTTTTGGTATGAACGTTACAAGTTATAAGTATTTAAAGTAAAGTATTTAATCTGGTTAAGAGTATTTTAAAATTATCCATTTGACTTAAAATACCTAATTAAATAATTAAAGACCGGTTTTGGCTCGTCTATGTCAATCCGTTCGTCTTCCTCCTCTCTTTCGGCACATGCGAATGATTCATCTTTCATTATTGTAAGGTTCACATTAAATTTCACCCCATATTCAATATAATTCAATACCCAATTCAATCACAACATCATCGAGTCTTTCAATTCAAGGAGTTGTTATCCATTACACGTAGACGGCTAGACTCCATCCCCAATTCTTAACAGTCATATTCAATGGTGATTAACACCAAACAGTTAAGTCATGGAATCATCCATTCAATTCCGGATAAAGGTCCAAAATAATTAAGTGATGAAATTAGTAAACCGTCTTCCAATTTAATCCAGCATTATCCCTTACCTTGGATTCACTCAACACCAAAGCTCAATTTCAATGAAGGATAAGAATGATGAGAGATGCACCTACAGGGATTTAGTGAAACCGTTGATGCACTTAATAGGACCTTTAATGCACTTTCAATCAGCAAATCCATTCACACGGCATCTCCGACCTTTAAAGGGCGCTAGGCCATCGCAACCCTTCACGGCTCGCAATCGTGTTACATACAGAGATCTCCGTCGACTTTGGACACTCATTGAGAACACCACCTCTGCCACCGTCGTCTGCTCAAGCACTGCGTCGCGCCGGCCACTGATAGCATCTATTTTAGTCATATTTTAGGCATACATTTGCATATTAATTTAGGTCATTTTCATGCATATTTATCATATTTTATACTTTATTTATTTTATTTTGCATTTTCGGAGTCTACACCTTGTTTGTATGTGTTTCAGGCATTTTGAGGCTAATATTGAGGAAAATCAACCTTTAATGCAGAGCGGCAATCATAATGGACCGGACCCGAGGAGCTAACTTGTCAAGTGCGGAAGTTGCTAAATGTGGGAGCTGTTTTGTGGAGTTAATTTATAATTAGGTGTTGGGATGCAATTTAGTTATTTAAGTTTGTGGGTCAAATTTGTAATTTCCTAAAAATAAAACTATATACTCCCGTATGTTTTAGAATTGAAGGGGGGAGTTCGAAGACTTTGTTTTTGCAGAGCCGGCTTCGGCCTTGTTCTTAGTTTTTAGGTTTTGTTCTTTGTTTTAATGGTACACACATTGGATTGAGGACAGAAATTTCGGTTTGCATTTTATTCTAAACTTTGATCTTTTTCTGTCTATAATCTAGTTCATTGTCTATTATATTATGCTTGCTTGAATCTTCGATCTAGGGTTTGGGTGATCCCGATGATAATTTGGTAGCGTTAAGATTGATATTCGTTTGTCTGTTGATTTGTGATTTAATCCTATTGCGCCAGCTCTAATTGATGAAAATTGGTTAGAACTGATTTAGGGTTTGAAATCGAAAGACTAAAACCCTAAATTAGAATTTAGATGGTGAATTTAGGCCGAAAAGCTATTGGATCCATCGGAACCATAAGATTAAACCTGAAGTTTAGTTGATCGAAAGTGAAATTAAGCTTCTTGAGGATTTATAGATTGTCATAGATATTTTAGATGATTTTGATATTAATCGGTACCGAAAGGCGACGTTGATATGATTATCATCTAGAATTCTAAGAACTTAAAGGGTCTAAATTGGTTGCTTGAGTCCGAAAGGTGATTGTTAACCAATTTAGACACATTCGTTTTGATTCCGAAAGGAGATTTGCGATTACCTTAGACAATCTACCTTCAACAAATTCAGACAAGGTGGCACGAATATTAATATTAATCTACTAAAGCGTCGTTGTGGTGACCTTTTACCCTAGACTTGCCTCGTATCCATTGTTTAATACCTATTTTTGCATAGTTGTTTGTCATTAGTTGGTTACTTTCTCCATCCATGTAAACATTTTGCCTTTATTTTCTTGACTTAGTTAAATCAGTTTGAATTGATAATCGATACCACATAGTCCTTGTAGATACGACACTCGATATACTACAACTGAACCCCATACACTTGTGGGTGTAGGTTTTTAGCCTATCAAGTTTTTGGCGCCGTTGCCGGGGACTATTGTTTGTATCGGTTATTTATTTCGATTGATTTTTCTAAGCCATTCTTTTTCTTTTGATTTCTTTTCTTTTTGTTTCTCTTTCACGGTTTGTGCTCTTGATATGGATTATGTTTATTATTGTGAGTTTTGTGGAGCTTTTGATCATGTAGCTAGTGATTTCCCGGTGTTGTTTGGGAATGAACAAGAGGGGTACTACTCGTTGCATCCTCACCTTTCTTACGAGAGGGATATCACCGAGGGATACGCACCGCCTGGGTGTCGAGAACAAGCTTCAGAAAATTCACAAAAATCGTCCAAGTTGATTTATATGGAAGAGTACTTCACTTTCTTGGAAACCCACCTCTCAAAGATCCAAGTTGTTTTTGAGGATGAGATGTTGCGGATCCAAGAGGCTCAACAAATTAATGTTCCATGTTTTCCCAAAGTTTTCTGTGTTGAAGGTGAGGTTAGTGACAATGACGATTGCACTGTCGTCTTTCTTGACATGGAGGTTTTTGACGACATGGAGATTTTAGAGCACGAGGAATGGGTTCCATTTTTCGAGTTTAATGAAGATACAAAGGGACGATACTCTAAGAAGAGGGGGAGCAAATTCTTAAGGAGCTTGAATTTCAACGAATCTCTACTAATCCGGTCCGAAAAGACTCTGAAAAGACTCTGCTTGATGGATGGGTCGAGCCATGGACCATCCATTCGGGAAGGTTCAAACGCTTTCGAGGTAACAAAGGTGAGTTTTTATTTCATTTTATTTTATTCTAAATAAAGGTAGATTTTTTTTTTATTATTTATTAAGAATAAGATTATATATATACTATATTTTTGTCTTTAAAAAAAAATAAAAAAATGAAGAGTCTGGTTCCACTCGGTTGAGTGTAATTTCCAGAATGGCCCGAGTGGATTCCAGGGTGCTGGAAAATCGACACTCGACACTCGGACGAGTGTGTTGTTCACTCGGGCGAGTAGAAATCCCTGTCTAAAAATAAAATAAAAAAATTGAAAATGAAAAAAATGGAGACGCGTTTTTCGTCCTTTCTCCCACCTCTCTTTCCCGATCTCTCTCGGTCAGCGCCGCCGGACCTCTCTCCGCCTTCCCTATCGCCTCCGACCATCTTCACACTCCCCACCACGCTCTTTGTCTGCCATTCCTCCCTCGCGCCACCTCTCACTGATGCCCACCACCACATCGCCGGCGATCCACCACCATCTCCGTCTTCAAAATTCTCCCGCCGGATTCCGCTTCCTCCCTGCTCTCTCTTCCCCAATCTCTCTCTCGCTCAGTGCCCTCCTTCTGCCGATGCCTCCACCGCCACCGCACCTGCTCGAAGCCAGGAACCGGCCACAAGTCACCGCCGGACCACCAGAAGCCGACCGCACAGCAGCAGCCCTCCATCGCTGCCTCTTCTTCTCGAGTTCCCTCTGCTGCTCGTTCATGTGCACCACCCGATTCAGCCCCGATTGCGACGCCCATAAAAAATTCAGTCTTCAATTCCATCAGGGAAGTCACTCAATTTTACCTATGTTATTGGTGGATTTTGATTTTGGGAAATGTCTGATTTTGTGCTTAATTAATGTAGAATGGATTGAGTCATCAATTGAATCCTACTCGAGCTTGATTTCAGTTTTCTTTCTTTGGCTGAATTCCTGATTTTTCTGCTAAGTATGGGTATCAAATTTGCCATTCAACTTGCTGGTGTGTTGATTGATAAGGTGCTAGGAATCCTTCTACGCTGAACTTGTCTTGGTCATGAAACTGAGTTGCTATGCTTATATGTGTGTTGAAATATGCTAAACCGGTGAATGATTGATGCTCTCAGATTTGGCACTGATTTCATGTTGTTTTGTGCTTCAAATTGTGCTAATATTTGAAGGTGTCAATCCTTATTTGTTTGATGAGATTGAGGTATTACTTGTGTTAATCTTGATTTATGGAGAGTTGAAGTTGTTTTCAATGCCTTTTGATCATTCTGCTGGACTTTAGTTTATTATATGTGATGCTTTCACAGAGTCTGTTTGATCTTAAGTGTTTAGTTGTGATTGGGTGGTTTCCATTTGTCCAAGTTGATGTTTAAGGTTATATAGTGCTGATTTCGATTGGTTATTGGTTCCTGGTTGCTATTGTGATTTTGCTATACTTGTTAGGCTTGCGTCTGCTACGTTTTTGTGCTGTGTACAGGCCAATTACAAAGGAGATGCTGCTGGAATTTTGTAAGATATCACAGAAGGTTCCAAATGAACTCCCTGCACTACTACCGTGGATTAGGATTGCTGAATTGTGCTCATGATCCCCATCGTTCCCTCCTAGGCTAATTTGAAGAATTGCTCAAAGTGCCTCATTTGTTTGGTAAGTTTCCTCTACCTCTTACTCTTCATTTCTCTACTTTGGGGACAAAGTAGACTTTAAGCACGGGGTGGAGAACTTCTTGTGTGACTCTGTTTTTTCATATATGTATTTTTTTTTTCTTTTCATTTTTCTTTTTCATGTGCATTTCATGCATTGCATTGCATTTGCAGATAGATGTCTTGAGATGAACCCTTGCTATAAAAATTCATTGCTCTTCTTGAAGAACATGTCACTTCCTTGATTGAAATTGGTTGATGATATCCTCTAAGGCATGTTAAAAGGCTTGTGATGATTTAGATATTTGGGTTTATGTTCTAATTCTTTCAAAATTGATCATTACTTGAGACTTGTTGAGATTGAGATTCTAAGACAAAAGACGTGAGCTTCTGAGCCTCGGACCGACATTCATGAGTCCTCTTTCTTTTGTGTGTGAATTGCTCATCTTGATTGCTCTATCTTCAGAACTTGCGTTAGAACCTCTTGAGGCCACATATATGACTACTGAGCATTGCATAAACATGATTGAGGCAACTTTTGTTAGCCTATTATTCCCTTCCTACCCTATTATGATATCCTTTGCTTGAATCCCGTTGAGCCTAATAGCCTATTCATTTGTATCTCCACAAGATTATCCTTAAACCTATTTTAGCCTCGTTTACCCATTCGGGAAGTAGGATGAAATAGATTTATCTATAGTTTTGTGGACAAGAAGGAATATGTGCTTTGAGTGATTTATGTATTGAGTGGAGGATTTGTGCTTCAAATATAAGTCTCTTTTGATGAAGAAAAAAAAGAAAGACAAAAAAAAAAAAAAAGAAAAAAAAAAAAAAAAAAAAAAAGAGAATAAATTCTTCTTCATCACTAGAGAATATTTTGTAAAAAGGGAATTGGTTATCAAAAGTTATGTGTTTGAGCTTATTTGATTATGTGATGTGGTTTTTGTAATGAAATTTGGTATGTGTGTTGAGAAAAGAAGTTGAAATTGTGGTTGAAGTTTAGGAAGTAGTCCTATTTCCCGGACTTAGCACCACATAGCCAAAGAATTCCATACCTTATTTTTCTTACCTTGGCCTCATTACAACCTAAGAAAAGACCTCGTGATTTGTGTTTATGTGCATAGTCCAAGTGGTGGAGAGTTAGGACGCTAATGCAAGCCTATGGTAGATGAGTTTTCAAGATATGAGTTTAAGCGAAACTTTGATACCTTAGACACACTCACTCATGTGTCAAAGGTATAAAAGTTTCGCTTAAACTCGTATAATGTTGTTAGGATCGAGATTCTAGATCGGATCGATGGGGGTGCAGTAGAATCGGATCGTAGGATCGTAAGATCCTACTGCATGTTTAAATTTTTTGATAAACTAATTACAAAATATTGCATATGACTTATATGTAAAGTTAAATCAATGCTCAATAGCTATTAACCACTTTATTTGTCTATCCATATATGAAAAATCCACACATGTGTATATAACAACCCAAAAAAATCGAGCAGTGAGTCATAATTCTAGATTTTTTATATCCCTAAATAGAGAGTGAATCAAAACATTATTTTAAATAATCAATATAACTATATCAATCAACATATTAATTCAAATTACCTAAAAAAAATTAAAAAAAATCAAATTACCAAAAAAAAATAAAAAAAAATAAACATATTAGTTCATGTTGTAGGATCTTGATTCTATTCCCGATCCTACTACGATCCTACGATCCTGTACGATCCTGCTACGATTCTGTACGATCCTGCTGCATCAGACTCTGTATGTGCGATCCAGATCGATTGAGCCACTTTGGATCGTAGAATCGTAAGATCCCACGATCCGGATCTAGATTTTAACAACCATGTGAGTGAGAGTGTTCCACAAAATGTCCTATGTGAGGTCTTGGAATTGATGTTTTGACTTATCTCTTGCATGATTTGCTTACTCTTGTTTTGAACTCAATGTCTAGATCTAAGTGGGCAAACACATTGCTTGGATAGAAGTCGAAATCTTTCTTGTGATTATTTACACTTGTTCTAGCTTGAGGACAAGCAAAGTTCAAGCATGGGGTGATTTGATAGCATCTATTTTAGTCATATTTTAGGCATACATTTGCATATTAGTTTAAGTCATTTTCATGCATATTTATCATATTTTATACTTTATTTATTTTATTTTGCATTTTCGGAGTCTACACCTTGTTTGTATGTGTTTCAAGCATTTTGAGGCTAATATTGAGGAAAATCAACATTTAATGCAGAGCGGCAATCATAATGGACCGGACCCGAGGAGCTAACTTGTCAAGTGCGGAAGTTGCTAAATGTGGGAGCTGTTTTGTGGAATTGATTTATAATTGGGTGTTGGGATACAATTTAGTTATTTAAGTTTGTGGGTCAAATTTGTAATTTCCTAAAAATAAAACTATATTCTCCCGTATGTTTTAGAATTGAAGGGGGGAGTTCGAAGACTTTGTTTTTGCAGAGGCGGCTTCGGCCTTGTTCTTATTTTTTAGGTTTTGTTCTTTGTTTTGACGGTACACACTTTGGATCGAGGACAGAAATTTCGGTTTGCATTTTATTCTAAACTTTGATCTTTTTCTGTCTATAATCTAGTTCATTGTCTATTATATTATGCTTGCTTGAATCTTCGATCTAGGGTTTGGGTGATCCCGATGATAATTTGGTAGCGTTAAGATTGATATTCGTTTGTCTGTTGATTTGTGATTTAATCCTATTGCGTCAGCCCTAATTGATGAAAATTGGTTAGAACTGATTTAGGGTTTGAAATCGAAAGACTAAAACCCTAAATTAGAATTTATATGGTGAATTTAGGCCGAAAAGCTATTGGATCCATCGGAACCATATGATTAAACCTGAAGTTTAGTTGATCGGAAGTGAAATTAAGCTTCTTGAGGATTTATAGATTGTCATAGATATTTTAGATGATTTTGATATTAATCGATACCGAAAGGCGACGTTGATATGATTATCATCTAGAATTCTAAGAACTTAAAGGGTCTAAATTGGTTGCTTGAGTCCGAAAGGTGATTGTTAACCAATTTAGACACATTCGCTTTGATTCCGAAATGAGATTTGCGATTACCTTAGACAATCTACCTTCAACAAATTCAGACAAGGTGGCACGAATATTAATATTAATCTACTAAAGCGTCGTTGTGGTGATCTTTTACCCTAGACTTGCCTCGTATCCATTGTTTAATACCTATTTTTGCATAGTTGTTTGTCATTAATTGGTTACTTTCTCCATCCATGTAAACATTTCGCCTTTATTTTCTTGACTTAGTTAAATCAGTTTGAATTGATAATCGATACCACATAGTCCTTGTGGATACGACACTCGATATACTACAACTGAACCCCATACACTTGTGGGTGTAGGTTTTTAGCCTATCAGCCACGTACCTAGGCTGTCACCCTTGTGCCGCCTCAGGATCGCCTAACCGACTTGCCGAATCATACTCTAACCCCCTGTACGCTATACAAATTAGGGGTTGATCAAAGTAGGGGCTAAGTGCATCGTTTTGACTTTATAAACAAGTATTCCTATTCTTTTCTTCTTTATTTCTTTAATTTTAATAGTTAGTAAGTGGATTAGTTGTCACTTACTAAACCAGAGAATTGGTTAGTGTTAGACTAATTCAAAATGATTTTTGCAGCCTTATTCACCGGTACTAGACTCCCATTCAAACTGATCCGGATTCGATCAGTATATTAATCGTTAATCCATCATCAAACTTTTGAAGTCCATAGTTGGTATCGAAATCAACAAGGTGAAAAAGGCAAGTGATATTTCGAGCTTTCTATGCTCGTTTGTGTGCTTTCGTGTCTAATTGTTTTCTACCGTTGAACCATGCCAAATTGCGTTAAATAAATTACAATACATCCTTTTGTGTGATTTATTAAATTGATAATCTATTTTGGCATGTTAAATGGGTAACGTTATTTTTATAGGTTATTTAAGTTACATAAATGACATTATGTGCCCATATTCCATCAAAGCATGATTTATTATTTTCTCTTCATGCTAAGTTTAATTGTGTGATATACCCGTTTTCATATCCATAATTGTCGTTTATTCCATTCGGTTCCGGACTAGTTTGCATATTCGTTCGGTGTGGACTTAGGTTATCTTTTGAACCTAGTCCTTATAAAATATATAAATATGTGCACTTAAGTTATGAATATTATAAATTAAAGTTAAGGTAGTTAGTGTATTATAGAATGTGAATATTATAAATTAAAGTTAAGGAAGATGAGCGCTTCCGAGTAAAGTATATAAACGATAACCTAAATTAAATATGGAAGATGAGCGCTTCCAAGCTATATAAAAATATATATTATTATAAACCAGGAAGATGAGTGCTTCCTACCCAGTTTCATGAAGCTACGTTTCCGGACCCAGAAATGATCCACTGAGCGGACCCGTTCAATGAATGTGATCGATAAGAAAATCCGAGCGGACCCGTTCGGTACACTTGATACTAAAAGAAAATCCGAGCGGACCCGTTCGGTATACTTATATTAAAATAAAATATGAGCGGACCCATTTAGTACAGATTAAGTATCTAGATCTTATTATTGTAGTTCATTGGTTAAATACTAGTTGTAAGTTTAAAGTTATATACAATTATTTATAAGACGATGATCGTAAATAAGTTGGTCATAAGTTCAACACTTAATTATATTCCAGTCTCATTTCGAAATATAATTTCCTAGAGTGATTTACCACTCACATCCATTATTCTTCCTAACTTATAAATTCTCAAGTTACGCCGAGTGTCTATTTTGTATTTCATAATTCACATTTAAATAATCTGTATTAATCTCCTTTGGACTATTTGGTTCATACCGTTTTATGGTCAATGAATCTTTAGTGTAAAGTGGTCTTTCATTTTGTGTCGTTTGATCATAGCAAAGAAGTTCTGAAGGCGTTGGAGAACATCAAGGGTCATTTTAAATGTTTTGAAACAAAAAGGGTAATTCCAAATGTGTTTAGTTTGGTTAATTATTTATCCGGTGTATTTAAAAGTCTTCCGCTGTACTAGTTAAACGATTGTAAATAGTCTTTATATAAAAATATAATTTTCTTTTGGTAAAAGACTTCCGCTGTATTTATTTTAAATGCATGTTATCATCTTGTTTATGAGAGCATGGTTGCATGTCCCTATAAGCCTAAGGTGGTTACGAAGACATTAAAGTCCGAGTAATCAATGGCGCTGCAACATTCTCTCGTTTACAGAAGGGGGTGTTACATACAAGATCAAACATAAGGTTGATGGGGGCATTGAACGATATAAATCTCGTTTGGTTGTTAAGAGGTTTACACAGCCTGTGGGAATCGATTACAACGAGAATTTTTCTCCCGTCGTCAAGATGACTACGGTACGAGCTTTGGTGACAATCGCTTTGAAACGAGATTGGTTTGTGTGGTAGCTTGATGTGAACAATGCTTTCTTGCACGGAAACCTTGATGAAGAGGTTTATATGAGAGTTCCTCTTGGTTTGACAGTGTCTAATGATCATTTGGTTTGCCGCCTGGAGAAGTCACTTTACGGATTGAAACAAGCCTCTAGGAAATGTTACTCTCGACTTTCTTCAACTCTTTACAAATGAGGTTACAAGCAATCTAATAGTGACCACTCTCTGTTTTTCAAAAAGAGTGATGGGCGATCTATTTTTGTGTTTGTTTATGTCGACGACATATTGTTCATTGAGGATGAGTTACTTGAGATGCAAGCTTTGAAAGCTTTCCTTGACTATGAATTTCGCATCAAAGACTTGGGGAATCTTCGGGTTTTCTTAAGGATCGAGTTTATACCGGTCTCTGATGGGTTGGTTTTGAGTCAACATAAATTTGTCAGATATTTGTTCAATGATTTTCCGTGCCCCTAGTATCCAGTGGTCAGTCCGCTTGATCCTCAACTCAAGCTTCTGCCCACTCGAACGCCCTTACATGATCCTTTTGTGTACATGCATTTATTTGGGAAGCTAAATTTCCTCACACATGCTCGCCCTGATCTTGCCTTTCCTGTCCAATTTTTAAGTCAATTTTTGCAAACTCCTCATACGACACATATGTTTGCTCTTACACATGTCCTTCACTACTTAAAAGGCTCTGCTTCGAAGGGTCTTCTTTTGTCCAAGACTTTTGATTACAAACTTCATGCATACTGTGATGTAGATTGGGTTAGTTGCCCGCTCTCTAGGCGTTCAATCAGCGGTTATGTCGTCTTTCTTGGATCGAGCCTGCTATCTTGGAAGTCAAAGAAGCAACAAGTCATCTCCCTTTCCTCAGTTGACAAGGATGCTACAAAACAATACTTTGGAATCCTTTATACATCATTAAACAATTAGAGCAAGCTTAAAATCAATGGAGCAACCAAAAACAAAATGTTGCTCTTTATACATTACAACTTTTAGGTGAAAAACTTTTCTCATTAAGTAGCCTCGGGAGTGATCTACATGGCTAAGCACGAGCTATTTCATCTCAGATTTGGAGTTCCTCTTCGAGTTGTACCTCCTTCTGAATGAGCCCTTCTTGTAGGCTTGAAGATATTGTGATTTGTGAAATGTAAGGAGAAGTGGCTACCTAGAGACCTGTAAACATGCAATCTGATAAGGTGGATCAGCTCAGCAGAGCTCTTTGTCTTGTTTTCAAAAACCTTGTCGTTCCTGGATTTCCATAATTCCATATGTTGTAAATTGTAGCTGTCAGGGCACTCCTCTTAGTTTTTTTATTTCTAGCCTTTGCCTTTAGCTTCCTTCTTCATCCATTTGAGAGCTCCTTGCAAGGTGTGCATTCCTCTCCAAATGTCCATCCATTGTTTTATTTGCATCCAAATATTCGAAGAAAACTCACAAGCAAAGAAGATGTGCTCATGTGATTCATTTTCTTGATTGCAAAATGGGCAAGTAAGATCAACTTCTCTGGTCTTGATAAGGTCCTTAGTTGCAAGCCTTCTCTTTGCGGCTAGCCAAAGGATGAATGAGTGTTTTGGAATAATTTTATCGTCCCACACAACACTACTCCAAACCTTCTTTATTCCCCTTCTTCTAAAGTGTTCATAAGCTTTTTGAATCTGGAATTCTACCTCATTATGTCAAGAACTCAGAAGTTGTATTGATTTTTCCTCATTCCCTGCAACGGTTAGTAAGTAGTAACTCATCTCTAATGGTTAAAATTTTCTTGATCAAAGGAGAATCATATATTAACCTTATGTACATTCCAGGATCATAGGCTTCCATGTTGTATGTACTTCTGGTGCACCCATCTAATCTAGAGGCTGTCATTTTTTTGCATAATATCCCATAACAACCTTGACAGAAAGGCATTGTTCCATGTTTTCAAATATTTGAGCCCTAGACCACCTTCTTCTTTAGGAAGACACACATCTTTCCATTTAATCATGTGGGATTTCCAAAGAAACTTGGCACACATGCTATTTATCCTTTGTATTAGAATCCTAGGGGAGGGTAAAATGGAGAACCAAAATCGAATAAGAGAATTGTGCAGATTTATGTTTATATCTACTTTCCATTGACATATTGAATAAGAGAACCGTGCATCTCTTCCTAGGGATAATTGTTGTTAAGCATGTAACGTGTATAGGTTCTTCAACCTTAATTGTCTTTATGACCATAAGTGTTTTCTTTCTATTTATTCAGCATGTCTCATTGGGGAATTTTTTTGAATTAACACGAAAATATGTTATGACCCTAAGGTGAGGTAGATGATTTGAGATAGGAAATGAGGAGATTAAAGGAGAGAAGAAGAGAGATTGATAGGTGAAAGAAGAAGAAGATTAGATTTATGTAATTCATCGATGATCGGTAAATTACACATATATCTATTTATACCACCTTGCCCCTACTTTCTAGTAATTGCAAGACTAATCCCTTATATCCTCCTAACATTACTCCCCATTATAAAAGCTTTGTCATCAAAGCTTATTAGAGGTCATTACTAACGAAATACAATGCATCCCACTTGAAAGCTATTAAAGTAACAAGTATGAAAGTAAAAAAAATAAACTTGTTGATGCCTTCCCATGAATGTTCAAAGCTGTTGCCCATTGTTCCATGGTAAAACGGGGGCTGCCAAGGCTGGTACAAATTGCTACATCAAGTATGTATATAATAAGGCAGAGGCTTGATGTTTCCATGGTTAAAAAAAACCCACTCAAGAAAAGACCAAGCACCTAGTAGTGCTTTTAATTGATGCAAGTGCTCCTTCCACTCTTATGACAACACATGTATTCCAAGCAACAAAAATCAGTAGCTAATTCAGCAACTAATTCCAGGCACAAGTCAATTGTCTCATTATCACCCGCAAGTTTCTAGGCAACATTGAGTACCAAGCTCATGAGAAGACACTTCAAACACCATGCTCATTCAGTTATGACAATATGAACAAGATCAGTTGTTGTGCTTGTAATCACTCCCTAAAACTGCATTCAAACTACCTACCGAGATTATCTCATGACACATGAGTATATGCAATTTATCCACCCGGATAAAAAAAATTAGAATACAAAGTAAGATCACATGTGCCTTGACTGAATTAGAAGCAGCTCCTCTATCGAAGGGCAATGAATTCAGACCATTCTTTACACACTTGAGATCAAGAATCAACCCAAATACCTTATTTCTATACCCCGTGTTCTGAATATCATCCAAACAACAAAGACTAATCCCGCCTCCTGGATCGAAAATGACGAAACGTGGACTGCTCAAGCCCTCTACCACTCTCAACACTAATTCGGTATTCATACAAAATTTCCCATCGACTAGTGCATTGGTCACCTTATTCTTTCTACTAGGCATTTTCCCAAACACCTTGTGAGCACTGTCGAAACACCCAGTTGAATTTCACAAGGAAACATGCCAGTCCATTTTTTTAGATCTGGCTATCCTAATTCTAATCCATTAAATCAACAGATTAACAAATTCAGCCAATTCATTGGGTGCGTTATCAGAATTCATAACCTTGCTGGGCTCGAGATTTACCTCGGAACTGTCACTTACAATATGAAGATCTTCGAGACTGTCTTCATTCTCCTGATTTGAAGGCTGGAACAACCCCTCTGCTCTTGAGGACTCACACTGGATTGGAAAACGACGATCTTTCGCAATCTCATCTATTTCTTGGTACACATCTTCGATCGGCTTTGCAATTTCAATGGTTGTTGATGATTCTACAACATCATCGTTAATCCATTTGGCCCCCGAATTACCAAGAACACTTTCTAAAGACATACTGAACTCCAGATCGGCGATTCCTTCCGTCCGTGCTAGGTCTACTACATTCTCGCCGTTGGCTTCGACTCTTAATGCACCAAGAACAATTTCTGAAAACACCTTGAGTTTATGATCGAAACATCTTGGCGAATTCCAAATGAGTTGGGTGTCGTCATCCTCAATTGGAATTTCTTTAATTTTGTTCTGCCTTTTATCAATTTTCGGGAGTGTGGGAATCTCTGAGGCAACTTCAACTTCTTTGGTTTCTTGGCCCGGAACTTCAGGTTTTCTCGATCGATCGGTAACTTGGAATCCTTGAAACAGTTCCAATTTGCACCATAAATCGTATATGCATCTTCCATTGTACCAATTGAGTGCCTTAGTTGCCGAATCTTTATCCTGGAAGCAAACCCTTAAATGGAACTCTTCTCCAGATCTGAATTTTTTCACCGTTTCTATGTTGCCACAGGTAGAGAGCACCTCCAACAACACTTCTGTCGAAATTTCATATAGCTTAAACTTGATCTTGGCGAGGATGGAACGTTCCTCCCGCTCCCTGAGAAACTGAAACTTTTGCTGAGTGGAGCTTGCCATCACTTGACGAATCCGTGATTCCAATGGTGCTTCTATGGTCGAAGAACCAAAAGGCTCTGATACCAATTTGTTATGACCCTAAATTCGGGTAGATGATTTGAGATAGGAAATGAAGAGATTAAAGAAGAGAAGAAGAGAGATTGAGAGGAGGAAGAAGAAGAAGATAGGATTTCTGTAATTCATCGATGATCGGTACATTACACATATATCTATTTATACCACCGTACCTTACCCCTACTTTCTAGTAATTGCAAGACTAATCCCTTATATCCTAATTCCTAACAAAATACTCTAGATCTAGTAACTTGACTTTCGTAATGGGAGACTTGCTTGCACAAGTATTATTTTTTATATTTTATTTTACATTTTCAACAAGGCAAGATTTTGAGTGATTTTCCTACTGAACAATCACTTAATAACATCTTCTGTGGACGAGAATTATAAATATGGGATAACGTGATAGGATTCAACCAGTCTTGAAATTGTTGAAATTGAGCTACTTCGTCAGTACCTAAATTTGATGATTAGTATCACTTTGTCAGCAACCTAAATTGACTTCGGTCGATTACGGAAAAAAAATCTTAAGATCAATATATATATATTTTTTAAATATTTCTATAGAATCAAATTGACGGTGGTTGATTTTTGGGGAAAATTCTAAAGATCAAATAAAAAGGAAAAAAATATAGTATTCAATTTCTGCACAAATTTGCAGCAGAATTATAAGATTGCACTTGTAATTAGGCATCGTTTGGTTAGTCAGTTAAAACCCAGGAAGTTAAAAAACTCAGGAAGTAGGATATAGTCATGTGTTTGGTTGACAGAATGATACAAGAATTCAACTTATCAGGAGTTCCAATTCCTCCAAATCGTAGGAAGTTCACTTACCTAGGGGGACTAGGTAAGTTCAACTTCCACCATTTTTTAATGTGAATTTATTTATTTTCCTATTTATATTACTAAAAACCAAAATTCAACCAAACAACTTTTTTTCAATTCATGGGAAGTACATTTCACGGGAATTTAATTCATGGGAAGTAAGTTCTCGGGAATTGTACTTACCGCATTCAACCAAACGAGCCCTTAGTTATTGATGAAAAGTCAAAATAACAAAACAGTGATTGCAATTGTAATTATTATACGTAGTACTTAGTGCTCTTTTGGATAAATGTAGGAAGTCTGCTTCTCGGGAATTTAATTTCTGGGAAGTCTACTTCAGACTTTCCATGAATTACACTTTCAGAGATTTTATGAAACGTGTTTGGTTGAAAAATGAAATAATGGTGGATTTGATATAGTGAGATAAATAAGAGATTTTTATTAGTAAGAAAATGGTGGAAATTGTCTTACCATGTACCCATTGGTAATTTCAATTCTTGTATTCCACAGGAAGTTAAATTTATGAGAATTTCAATTACTGGATTTTTGGAGATGGATTTTTTAAATCAAACACGGATATTCTATTTAACTTTATGTGATATTCAACTTTATGGGTTTTTCAAACCAATCCAAACGATCACTTAATAAGATTGCACTTGTAATTAGTTATTGATGAAAATGTTATTGTGTACTGTATATTTTAATACATGAAATTGTAATTAGATATTGAAGAAAGTGAATACGAAGAGTTAGGTATTTTGGTGTGCCTACTTTCCGGCGTGGTTGTAAATTTCACAACGGAAATAACAAATCAGGGAAACGTTTGCCGGTGTAAAAGACGAAATCACTCGCCGGTGGTTGTTTGTGTGATGAGTGCTCCCCACTCGCAACTGAAATACCAAATTACAAATACAGTATAAATATACATTTAGTGTACATACTATCTCCGATCCAAACTATATGTCGTTTGATTTTTTAAAACTTTGTAATAACATTTTTATTAATTTTTTAAATAACTTAATATTTGTTAGTAATAACTAATAAGTACTTCATCCGTTTAAAATTATTTATCGTTTAATTTTTCGGCACGTTTTTTAATGAGCTAAAAACTCTATAAAATATAATTTTTCTAATTAAATTTTTTCATAATATAATTTTTCATAATCTTATACTCACTACTTGTATGTATGAAATTATATAAAAAATTAATTAAAAAATATATTTTATATAGTTTTTATCTCCTTAAAAAGCGTGCACTACAAGACAAATGACAAATAATTTCAAACGGAGAGAGTCAGGGTCGTGCGGATCATTTTAGGGGCCCTATGCTAAAAATAATTAGCAAGGTCGTATCAATTATTTTAAGGGTCGATCGGTTCATAAACTAAAAGCAATCGTATTAATTAATTGATTATTATTTGATGGGAAAATGTTGATTTTATAATTATATTTACTATATTAAAATATTGCTATATTTATCAATTTAAAAATAAAATAATCAAAATTTTTAAGAATAAGAACAACATCAAATACCTTCAAACACTTTTTTCTCTATAGGGATTTCGGAGGTTCTAAAAAAATAGGGTATATTTTTTACTTTTCATATATATTTTTGTTATTCCATTTAGAAAATTTAAATAATTTTATTTAAAAAAAGTGGGCTTTACAACTGTCAAAAAGGAAAAATAGTTAGTCTTATAAAATATTGTAATTTTTAGTTTCACATCAAATATAAAAATAAATAAATGAAAGGAAAGAGCAAAAAAAAAATGCCATATAAAAAAATACACTAAAAAGGGAACCACACCATGAGTTACTGGGATTCGAACATGGGTCTGAGAGGTTAGACACGCTCAACGTTTCCACTAGGCTATTTGGTCATTAACACATACTCAAGAAAGGAAGTTATTTATATATAAATACAGAGTAGTGAAAAATAACATAATGGGCCCTAAAAATTTGGGGGCCCTATTCAATTGAACCACCTGAACATGCTTATGCACGGGCATAGAGAGAGTATTAGATTAACCATTCCGGAATGGCTCACCGGAAAGGACTTGTGGGTAGTATCCATAAGTCCCGGTTCGAACTCCGGAATGACCGCTCTTTATTTACCAATTCAAGGAGGGAGTATTAAAATGTTAATAAATTATATAGTAATAAATTATATAGTTTTAGCTCCTTAAAATACGTATTAAAAAATCCAACGACATATATTTTAGATATATTTTAGATCGGATGAAGTATATATATAATTTGGTATTTATTGGTCTACCAACTATAAAATAAAATAAAAGCGTCACACTTTCTAGATGTTGTCACTGCTTAACTATAATTTGGTATTTATTGCCGTTATTTTAAAAAAAAAACATTAGATATTTTCACGCATTTTGAAAAAATGGTGAAATATTTTTAAGTTAAAAGTGTTTATTTAAATGCTTTAAATTTACGCTTATAAACCCACGTTCTATTAGTCCTGTTTTAAAATATAGACTATTTCATTTTTCGATACATTTTAAAGAGTTTAAAACTCTATAAAATACTTTTTTTTTTTAAATCTTTAATAATTTTTTTAAAATAAATATAACAATATTTTAAAAAATTAATAAAAAATTAATATTTTTCAGAGTTTTTAGCTCCTATAACATGTGCAAGAAAATCAAATAATTCTATTTCAGAGTTTTTACTTGATCAACCTTTAAAGGCTAAGATTCTGCATCTATTTATCTATGAAATATATGATTTTTTTAACCTTCAATAATTTGGTTAAATTATAAGTTAGAAAAACAGATATTGTTCTTTTTTTAAATAATTCTATTTTATACGAGTCATCTTATCTTACCATAATCAATATTATATAAATTTGACTAGATCAAATTATAACGACATTTAGATAATTAATTCCCTTTTTTTTTTTTGGGTGAACATTCCCTAATTATTTTACTATGCATGATAATCAATTTTTTTTGTACGTGTGCCCAGGGGCGGAGCCAAGAATTTGGCTAGGGGGGTGCTATTTTTTTTTTTTTTGTGAAATATTGTTTTTTGGTGTATATTTATTAAGAAGATTTTTTAAAAAAATATTGAAAAAACACGAAGATTTTGACTTTCTTTAATTTAAACATTTAATTTCAAACATAAATGACATTGTTTTAATGAAATAGTTGATAGAAAAAAATATAGAGAGAAATAAAGAAAAATAAAGGATATAGTAAAACAAATAAAAAAGTGAAAGAGTTGGGATTTGAACCCAAGACGTCTTCCTTCCTTCCTTCTTTTACCACTTAAGCTAGATAGCAATCTTGTTTTAAATATCATTTAAAAATGTTATATTACCTTAAAAATACTAAATATATGCAAAAAAAATTATATTTTTTTTGTATTTTTTTTCCGGACCGGGGGTGCTCGAGCACCCGCAAGCACCCCTGGCTCCGCCACTGCGTGTGCCCTGACTTTGAATAAAGGATTGCCAAAGGAGTTTGAATAGATACTAACAGTAACCGATTTATCTAAATAAGTTAAGATTATTATTTTATAAAATAAAATTTTATAAAAATCCATTAGTAAATAGAGGAGAGGTCCCTTGCATCCACTATATTAAAGGTACTCCATTAAAGAGTTTCGCATTTTCAACGATGGAGTTGGTGCACGACGGAGCAAGGCAAACTAATCATACACAATTAATAAATTTCTGAATATTGCAAATCATGTTGATTATTTATATTCAAAATAATATATTTCTTGAGAAGGAAGAATAAACTAATTAAAAAAAAATTATTTCGATTTAAATTTCTTCTATCTTCTAAAAAATTCCATCAAACTAATTAAAATTAAAATTTTAATTAGTTTAGTCTTTCTCCTCAAGAAATCAATTATTTTTATTTTTATTCTTTCTTTCTTAGAAATCCATCGAACTAATTAAATAGAGAGACCTTCGAACAAAAAACACAGGAAAAAAAAAAATTACCTTGTGAGTTTCCGTAGTGGCGTGGCGTCTCCGTATCATCGTATTCCCGACTCGAAACGCGCTTCACGCTATCTCAATTATCAATCTCACCCGCTTCAAATATCTCCACAGCCATCCCTTGTCCAAGATTTTGGGATGCTCACTCTCCCCGCTGTTACATCAACTATATCCTGGATCGGAATCTGAGTTCTTTCAACGATTTGTGTCATATTCTGCATCGAATCGCTGAGTTTTGAGTTCGATGGGGGATTTGAATGTGTTTAACGGCGAGTCGGCGGGGGCGATGGTGAGAGATCTTCGGAGTGCGTTCGCCTCCGGGAGGACTCGGAGCTACGAGTGGAGGATGGGGCAGTTGAAGGCCGTATGCAGGATGATGGAGGAGCGCGAGCAGGAGATCGTGGAGGCTCTTCGTTCGGACCTCAACAAGCCGGAATTCGAAACGGTGCTTTATGAGGTTTGACTCTGAACTCTCTCCTCCCTTCTCGCTAATTTTTTTTTTGCATTTGTCAACTGTTGATTGCTCAGTGAGTTGGTAGACGAATAAAATGATGTCGTATGGTACTTGTCCTGTCTCTGAATTGATTTTTCTGTGAAGGATTTGTGATTCTCTGTTTTATTTTTGGATGTGAAATTCATTTAATTTATTTCCTTGTCACTGCGTATTCAATGCGTTTAGTTGGTTGGCAGAGCCACGGATTCATTCAAACTCCGTTTGTGCTAAATTGTGGTGGTGGGGGTCTTTGCATAGTAAATTCCGATATACAATTTTATCCAAATAGCTTTGTTGGATCAATCCCCCAAATTTACTTCATAATTGATCATCAAGAGAGGGATTCATATAACGGATTTGGAGTATCAATTCCATGAAAGTGTTCCTATTATGTGTACAAACAAGTGGAGCATTTTGGACAATAACCTCTTATTGAAAGTGAACAAAAATTAGAAGCCATACTTGCCCCAGGCGTGCTGAAAATGAAAAGACTGGAATAACTGGTCCAATTATTGTAGTTTGGTTTGTGTGTTCTTGTGTTAAGGGATTTTGTTCTCTATCAAACTCTCCATACAAACTTGGTTACAAACCATCTTTAGGAAAAATTGATGCAACTGTTCGTGCTAGAATGATCAATGGGCACATTATATGTGTGCCCTGAGCAAAACTAATAGTATCAATGCCTTAACACAAGAATTAGTTGCAACTGTTTTTTCCAGACAAGGCCTTTCCTGATCATCAGAACTTAGACAGTAAGATCCTTCAAATGAAATGTTTTCAAGAGAAAATCCTAGATGTATATAGAAGTGTAAGGCTTCTAATAATATCAATTTTCTTTATAGATGATACATAATTAGAATTCTGTACAACGGTGGATTGATCAAGTACATCTTGAATTTGGACTGAGAATTTGTGGCTTCTGAATAATACTAAACTCCAACATCTCTTTGTTTTTGTTCAGTTTGATTTTCTATAGACCTGCTAAATCCAGTTAAAATGTGTTCATGTGGGACCTTTTTCATAATCTAATATTCTTTCTCTGTTATTTACTGGACATGCTGTTGAAAACAAAATTTTGACTTTCGTTTTAGCTAAAGAGGTTATGTCTTCACCTTTTTCTCTGTAAATTTGGTTGATAAATATGTTAATTATTGAAGGAGCCATAAATATGTCAATAAAGCAACAATAATGGACCTGTTGATTAGCACTATTATATTTGTCCTCCTTGTCATCTCCTTCCCCCTTGTGATGGTGCATTTCACCCTTAATTTGTCCATACTTTTTCACCTATTCAGGTCATGCTCTTAAAGAATAACTGCAAAAAGGCGATGAAGGACTTAAAGCATTGGATGACACCAGAGAAGGTACACCTTGTGATTTTATCTTATTAGGGAATTAATGTCTGCATCTCGTCTTCATTCAATCCTGATGTCCTAACTGATGATTCATTAATCATATGATTTTTTTGTTTTGGTCTTTTCTTTTGCAGGTTAAAACTTCACTAACCTCATACCCTTCATCGGCGGAAATTGTAACTGAACCTTTAGGTGTTGTGTTGGTTATATCGGCGTGGAATTATCCAATCTGTAAGTCAGAAGCTTAATCTGCACATACTACATTTTGATGCACTAAATTAGGGCTTTATCCTACAATCATCCATCACCATTATTTGTTGGATAAATTGTATATGTGGTTCTTCACCTTATTTATTTCTACTACATGGGTCCCCAACCTCCCTTGCCCTACTAACTATTAAGGTCTCTAAACTGTTCATTGTAATGCAAGTAGCCTATTCTTTCGTCTTTAAGAAAACTAGTCTGTGGTTCCACCCGCTTCTTTGGTGTATGAGACATAACAGGTTTTGATATTGCTCATACATCCTCTAGGTGATATTTCTTTGCCCTTCTGGATTCATTTGCACTTGTTATATTCATATGTTCATTTATTTATCATCATTCATCTTTGGCCTTCTTTCAAATTGCTCATTTGCTACCTCCTTGCTGTTGTGCTATTAGAATTTGTCACAGATGATCGGTCTTCTTTTTAACATGTGAACTTTTGTCTCAGTGTTGACCCTTGATCCTGTTGTTGGAGCCGTAGCCGCTGGTAATGCTGTAGTCATAAAGCCATCCGAGATTGCTCCTGCGACATCTTCACTGCTTGCAAAATATGTACAGGAATACATGGATAATTCTGCAGTTAAAGTTGTTGAAGGGGCTGTTCCTGAAACTACAGCACTACTGGAGCAACGCTGGGACAAGATCTTTTACACTGGTATCCTCTTTGGTTCCTATTACACAGTACTGAGCCAAAACGCCTAATGAATTAAATTCTACTGGACCCCTTGATTCTTCTTGAATAGGTTATTTATTTTTCCTATCCTTTGTGGTACACACTTGACTAGTTGTCCCATATATCTTATTCAAACTTCTGTATATTTCTTAAAGTGTTTGGTTCTATCTAGATCTCCTTTATTTCGTCAAGCAAGAACATGTCATCCAAGATGCCACAATTATACTGGGCAGCTCTCATCAGTTAATGTGCACCAAACCTCCAAATTAAATCTTCAAGAGCTGAAAGGAATACTCTTACTCTTAGCATGCAGCAGAAGCATAAAATTTAGGATGTATCAGTGTTCGTCCTGAAAGTCTAATGGAAGTTCCTTTTGTTGAAAGAATATCCTGAACAGTGAAATATAAATATGGAAATCAATGATTTTATATTCTGAAGATTAGTTGGCACTAACCTTAGGATTGCTGATGAAATCTCAGGTAATGGTCGAGTAGGACGGATAGTGATGGCAGCAGCTTCCAAACACCTGACACCTGTTGCTTTGGAGCTTGGAGGGAAATGTCCTGTTATGGTTGATTCGGATATTGATCTGAACGTAAAGACCTACTTGTTTTCTGCAGTTTTTAATTGCATGTCTGAGCATACCTTTATCAATGTGCATCTTGATATGGTTTTTATGTTGAAAGCAATCAAAACATGGTATTGATGATGCTCATGAAATGTTTTTCATTTACCTAAAGGTTGCCGTCAAAAGAATTTGTGTGGGAAAGTGGGGATACAACAATGGACAAGCCTGCATTTCTGCTGATTACATTATCACTACCAAGGACTTTGCTCCAAAGCTGGTAATTTTTTCATATTCTACTTGATAAATGTGTAGATGCAGCATTGAACAAGCCTTTATTTGCACGTGAATATATTATCACTACAGTTTACCAAGGACTTTGCTTCAAAGCTGATACTTAATATTCTTCTTCGATAGTAAGACGATGGTTTCTTGAAAAGTACTGGTTTCATATAACTACTATTAATGCAGGTGGATGCTTTGAAACAATGCCTGGGGAAGTTTTTTGGGGCAGATCCACTTTCATCAAATGACATGTCTCGCATTGTAACTTTGAGTCACTTTGAACGTCTGTCAAAACTTCTGGATGATGACAAAGTTTCTGGAAAAATTGTCCTGGGAGGTCAAAGGGATGAAACTCAGCTGTAAGAATCAGTAATTTTAGTTTCATTTCAGTCTATGCTCCTCAATGTGAATGGAAATAATATAAATCTCTTCTTTGTGGCAGAAAAATTGCTCCAACTATTTTGTTGGATGTCCCTGGAGATGCCCTCATTATGAACGAGGAGATATTCGGTCCATTGCTTCCAATTATCACGGTATAACTAAGATGACTTTTTAAGCAGCTAGCTTATATATGTATTTTTTTTTTTAATCAAGACAGATGTTGGTGGTTCTGACTTCACACACCATTTCAGTGACTTCAACTCTTCGAGAAAGACTGAACTAATGTCTGTAACTTCGAACTAATTCCATTTTAAGAAAGTAGTAGCTCTCTTACAGATATTTTACCAGAAAAATTGGCTTTCATCTTTGTTGTTTGGTTTTCTTTAAAGTAGCTCTCTTACAGAGTTTCAACCATAGGACTATGTGAATATTATTTAGGTGGTTAATTGTTGGAAGCATCACCAATACATGCGATCAATTTTGAAATTTTATTGTTCTTTTTATCTTATTGCTTGATATTTCCTGGAATCATGCCTATTTATGCAGTTTGGATTATTGTATTTGTAGGTTGACAGGATAGAAGAAGGATTTGAAATAGTAAATTCAAAATCCAAGCCACTTGCTGCATATCTATTTACAAATAACAAAAAGCTCAAGAATGAGTTCATCACCCAGATCTCTGCAGGGGGTGTCTGCGTCAATGATATTGGATTACATGTAAGTACTTATCCACCTTGGAAGTTGGATAACTTTACTCTAGACACTTCCTTCTTTGACAACCATGCTCCTCCACCCATCTAATCTCATCATTAAAGTCGTCATGAGAAGATATATTTAGCATATCTAGTGCTGGAATTTGTTCTCAGTCTTGCTGTTGTTGATGGGAGTGGGCTAATGCAAATCTGAAACTCATCGTTTTTTTCTTTTTGTTGACTGGTACAGCTTGTGATTCCTGGCTTGCCATTTGGTGGGGTTGGGGAGAGCGGAATGGATGCATACCACGGGAAGTTCTCATTCGACGCTTTCAGTCACAAGAAGGCGGTTTTATATAGAGGCTTCAAGGGTGATGCAGCTGCAAGGTACCCTCCCTACACCCCTGGGAAATACAGATTGTTGAAAGCTCTAATGAGTGGCAGCATTTTGGCTATCATTAAAGCTCTCTTTGGATGGTCAGACAAAACATCTGATAAACCAAAGTTAGCTTAGACCCCTGATTCCCAGATACAATAGCTTCACCGGCATTGGTATTCAAGTTCTCTCTGCTTCTTTCTGCCGTTCGCTTGTGTCACCTAAAGGCTTTGCTTTAATGCTCAATAGTTTGCATATACATTCTTGCACATTCGATTTCCTCTGTTCATTACCAAGATATACAATGCTAGTTTGTTTTTGAGAATCACATTGTTTTTGAATAATTTGTTCACTTTTATTATATAATTACAAACGGAGATAAGATGTTACATTGGCACCCTCTCTCGTTCTTGATTAACATTGCCCTGATTCTGCAAACCGTGAACTATCGCAAGATTGCGACATTAGGCTGCTTATTAGACACAAACATCTGGTTTCTAGCCAAAAAGTCGCAAAATTCATCTTTACAACGAGGAAGCAACAGGGAGATTTGGTTGATCAGCTGGTTTTCCCCTTCCATCTCCATTACATGACATGACTCTGACCTTAGTTCGAAGATTAAGTGATTACTCCTCTGTACACTAACAATATCCATTCTCTATACAGAGGGAAAACAGGAAGTAAAGCCAATCTAACCACTCAGAATCTGCACTATTTCAGACCTTTGAGAAGCAGTCAAGCTGTTAGGAAACTCGACATGGAACTTGATCTTCAGATCACCTCTTTCGGTTGGATGTTTCTTCTTCGGCATCCCTTGCCCTTGAAGTACCCTCTCAAACCCAGGCTCTATTATATCATCACTAAACAGGAAAATTTGGCCTCCCCCTAACAAGGGTACGCTGAAGTTGCACCCGGAAATAGCATCAACCAAAGGTAGTCCTATTACGACCTCCAAATCCTCCTCGTTTCCCTCTTGTCGCTTGAGCCTGTCGTGTTCCTTCTCCACGACAACAAACACAACATCAGCCGAGTGGCTCCCGGTCTCCTTGTCTTCCTTCCCAGGAAAAGTAATCGTGGTTCCTTTCTTCCATCCCGGATTCACGTTCACTGTCAGCAACTCTTCCTCTTTGCTCATCGACCTATAAGAGAAAAATCCTTTAGGAATGATAGTTCAACAAGGAACATGAAAATCAGTGAGACAACAAGACAGTATCAAACCCGGTTAAGGTGACAACGGCTCGTGAGACCTCAATCTGCTTGACACATCCGAAGCAGAGCTCATCGAGCGTGCACTCGAGCATCTGCTCCACCTGCAAAGCCCTCAGCAGCCCACTCGATGTCGAGAAAACGATGGGTTGGTTCTGATGGCTATGGCTTACGCTTCTCTGCATCCTGGGAGTCTCGGACTCGGTATGAGAATCACTCCTCCGCATCATATCCTTGCTCGACATCATCTTACTCGCAGCAAAAGCCGCAGCTCTATGGGTTCTGGCTCCCATAGAGGCGGCTCTAGGCAGGTGGCGGGCACCTTCCTTGTCTCCACTGAACTGGCTCAGCTTGACCGGGGTGACAGGCTCGGACACAAAGGGGGCCTTTCGGGCAGCCGATGGGGCCCGGCTGAAGACAGGTCCAGGGGGAGACGGCGAGACCTTTGGCGCGACTTGCTTCCGTTTGTGGGCGGGTGCCGCGCAGGCTAGGATGAGGTCCTTGAAGCAGCTCATGTTTCGAGCCGGGTGGCGCAGCCTCGTGTGTTGACCCGGCGGTATTGCGGCTGTTGGGACGCTTTGTTGTGTGGCTTTGCACTTCATGGGTCACCTGAAATTATAAAAGCTGGATTGGTATATATAATTAGTCGTTGGGTTGTTATAAATTGGTGCTTATGGAGTGCATGTCACGACTTTGTCATAACTGCAATTTTTATGATCTACTTGTTGTGTCTACTTTTATTAAATGATATAGATTTGTCATCTGATCTAGAACAGTAATTAGTATATACTCCGTATATAGGAGGATCAAATGCAAAAATTCTAAGAAAGTCCCAGGGTCTCTAAGTCTCTTCATAAAATAATAATATTTAAAAAAAAAAAAAAAAACAAGTATATGCTATTTTTTTTTTTTTTACCATCGACAAAGCCCAGTGTAATGAAATATGATATTTTTTTGACCTCATCAATTCGGGTCTTCTTGACCTCATCCGCAAGGATGCTGCCGGGTAGAGCTTGCTCACCCGAATTCTTTCCTAATCAAAAAAAAAAAAATGATATTTTTTAATTGTGTGTATGGTTGTAACATGTATGTGCATATGATGATCATTCATATAACATATAATAGGTGTATACTGTGTATGGATATGATGCATATATTACCTTAACTTCGACTGAGTTGTATTGAGCTATGTGAACTTGATCCTTTAACGAAGTTATAAGGTAATGTGTGGTGTGATCATACATATATATATATATATATATATATATATATATATATATATATATATATATATATATATATATATTAAATGTAATGAGAGCTTTTAATCCTCGGTTGGGCTTTAGCCCATTCAAAATTAGGCCCATTGATTACCGAAGGAGACGGTTGTAGCCCAAAGCTTGAGCCCGGATCCTTCATTGCTTCATTTAGGAGGAACGTAACGTTTTGCCTTGCTTGATGCTCTCCGGGTTTGACCTAGCTATAAAAAGTGTTGAGGAGCTTGCTCCGTCTCTCACTTGTTCAGCTCTTGCCTCTTCAATCTTTCAAACGCTCTCTCTGCTAGGGTTTCTAGGGTTTGGTGTTCCATCTCCTTGCATGCGGTTTTTCGAGCGAGGAAGAGAAATAGGTAGTCGACAGTGTCCCTAGAGGTGTCTTTGAGATCCGGCGCTTGAAGCTTTGGGTGACCGCTCTCCTTCCAGGCGATCTAGGGTTGGAGATCGAAGCCTTCTTCAATTCTCCGGTTCCCACACAGAGGGATTATCTTCTCCTTTGCTTTCTGATCACATGCATGTTTAAATCTAGGGTTATCTTGTATCGTTTTACTTGATATGTCCTTGTATGAACTCTTTCTAGTGGATTTGGCCAACTCTTGCGGCCCCGTGGATATAGGCATAGTCGAACCACGTAAAATCGCTTGTGTTCATTCTTTTGCTTGCATTTTCGATCTTGTTTTGTTGTTCGCTTGCCCGATCCCTTACACTTCCGCATAAAACCAATTGCACATCTCGATCTTCTTGGGTTTTACACTCAGACTAGCAAGTAGCAAGAGGATGAGAAAATAAAACTCAGCCATCGAGCTTGTACGTACTAACTCCATATATGGTAAACAAAATGGAAATAATACTTTTTTTTTGGATAATTTTTATTATTATTAATCCACCATAAAACAACGTTGAAAATGGAAAATAACTTTTATTTATTTATTTTTGTGGGACTTTTTTGAGAGAGTAAAAAATTACTCCCTCTATGCACTTTTAAGTTTTAACTAGTATAGTTCCCGCGCCATGGCGCGATTTTTAAAAATTAAAATTTTAATAAGAAAATAAATTAATAGGTTCATAAAAGTAAGATATAATAAAATCAAAATAAAATTAATGTATTATACAATGAAATAAAAAATTATTTTAATATTTAGAATTAAACTTATAAAAACAAACTCATAAAAGTAAGATATAATAAGCTCAATCAAGATGGACATCATTCTGATAGTAAAAAATCAAAATAAAATTAATGTATTATACAATGAAAGAAAATATTATTTTAATATTTTGAATTAAACTTATGAAAACAAACTCATAAAAATAAGATATAATAAGCTCAATAAAAATGGACTTCATTGTAATAGTATATGAAGATTTCCAAATAGACATAGATTTATATTAATTTGATATTTTGAATTAAACCCATTGTTTTTTTTTTAAGATGAAAATCAAATGGAAAAATAAAAAAATAAAAATAAAAAAGAAAAAAATAATTGGTTGAAATAAGAGAATTAAGGTGGGATTGACACGTAGGCTTAAACTCTTCTGTTTTAAGAGTTTACTAGCGCAGTACCCATGCGTAACGCACGGGATTTGTAAAATACATTATATTTTTTAAAAGATATTATCATAATTTATTTACATTATATATTAGATATATTATAATAATATGAAAACGATATAGCCAAATAATATAAATTTGGATAAAAAAATAATCCTTATATTATATTAATATATAATATGGGGCAAAAAGTCAATGTCTCACCTTCATACTTTCCTAGAGGCAGAGACCTGTTTTGCCTCCCCTCAAGCTTGAGTCGCTTGACCCTGCTTTTTAGATGGAAATAATTGTATATATAATTGTTGAGTGTTTTAAATTATTATTTTTAGCATTCTAAGTTTTTTTAGTAAGTTGATTGGTTACTTTGAGTATTAAACAAATATTTGTTGTGGTACCGGGTTGGAAGGTAAGACCAAATAATTTGGTAGTTCAGCTACATACTACACAAACGCTAGGTGAATAGAGTTTTAAGAACTTTTGGATGGAGATCACATAAAAATGTCGGAGAATAAATGTTCTTGTAATAAACTTAAAAGTAAAAAAATTGCAATTCTGATAAAAATGTAGGTCCTTTTATTTTTTTGGCATGTTTTTTAAGAAGCAATTTGGATAAAAATGAAAATAAAGGAAAAATAAAGTATAATTTATTTATAAAAAAAAAACCGTTTATTTATTAATGAAAGTGAATGGAAAAAGTTTATGGAATTTTCAAATAGATCAAGTTTATCCCATGTAATAACTCATAGTTTATCTCGTAAAAATCCTTTCATCAATTAATTTAAATAATTGAAAACACTCAAACTTGATTTATTACAAATTTCAGGCACAAGTTTATCGAGTTTCATCGCTTAATAATTAAAGAAAAATTCAAAAAAAGCCATTTCACTTATTCAAAGAAAAATTTAAAAATCACAAAATTTATATATGAATTGATTAATTAATAAAATGCCCACATAGGAACTCAATCAATACGCAATTAAGACGACATGTGGTGTAAGAGACTCTTTTTTTATTGTAAGTATCGATATGATATAATCAAATTATGCTATGTAATATCAAATCTTTTATATAATTGTATGCTTGTATATTACTTATTTTTGGATATAACAATCAAGAGATCTTTTTAAAGGAAGGGTTAAAGTACGTGAAACTTGAAATCAACATATAATATATATATATATTTTTGATTAGGTAAAAATTCGATGGCCAGACAGGCCTGGCTCATCGAGAGGCCGACAAAGTCGGCAGACGGCGAACCGTCGAGCATACAATCTAAAAAAAACAGTGCAATACAAAAGTGACAACTAAACAACCCCAGACGAACAGACGAACCTAACCAAACAGAGCTGAGAGCAACACAGACAAACCCCGGAGCCAAGCGCCACCAAGCGATGACACCGCTGGCCAGCGGTACATCAGGAGTCCCTCCTGTGGGCGATGAAGACGAACCTCCAAGGAAATTTCCGGTAGACGGAGTCGCCTTGATGCACACCGCCACGACCCAGCCAAACCCGACACTGGACACCAGCGTCCCAACTCAGACTAGGACCGCCACGAACACCTAGAAACGTCGCCGAGAGCCACCCTGTATATAACGCACCAAAAAACCCTTACGGGAGATTGTCAAAACCCTTACGGGTGGGTTACTCATACCCTTTCGGGATTTAAAGAAAGCCCTTTCGGACAATTTCTCAATAATTTTGCAATTTTACCAACTTCACAATTCCTCATCCTTGGGCCCGAAGGACCCGAAGCTTGGGCCCTAAGGACCCGAATCTTGGGCCCGAAGGACCAAGGATGAGCAAGAAATACACACACATTATTTTCTTACTTTGGGCCCAAGCCAAAAAACTTGGGCCCAAAGGACTTGAAATCGGGCCAACAAGCCAAGGTCGGGTCAACAACGGGCTCATGAGCAAAGGAGGGGAAACGCCACAAAGGGACACCCCGGAGAGCGCCTGCGATGAACCACAGACCACCGGACCAAGCCGGCATCACCGAGGACCGTCGGACGAAGACCCACGCAACCGACACTAGCCCACTTCAATGACAAACCTTCGCCGAGAGAAACAAAAGGACCACCGACGAGGGAGTAGAGAGGCAAGGAAGACGAGAGAATATAGGATCATCGGATCAGATTATTAATTGAAGATTGACAACACCAAAAGATATGGGAGGATGGGATTGAAGGAATTTCACACAAATATAGGATCATCGGATCAAAGATGAATTTGGGGATTTTGACAAAATTCTAGAGAGAGGGCAGAGCCTCTCTCTCTAGAATTGGGTTCTCCTTAAGTTAGTTGATATTAAAAGTATCAACATATAATATATCTTTCACACACAGAATTGATTTACTAAAAAAATTATTTCAAAATTAGTGGGTTATTGTTAAGAATAATTAAAGAGGCTTGTTTGAGAAGATTCAAATAGAATAAATTGAATTTTTTTTATTAAAAAAATTATTGGTTGCAATTAATGAATGTGTAACACAATCCGTTAAAAAAATTAAAATCTCAAATACAGAGTAATTTATTAGATGTATATAACAACCGGATAATTAAGATTCATAAATACATCAAGTATCTATCAATTATTTATTTATTTAAATATATTTATTTTTAAAACCTACAATTTGACACCTACGATTGTTGAAATAATATGATGTCACATAGGACCTAAATTAGTGATGAAGAAGACACGTTTCACCATAAACTTTTTCAACATATAATATATCTTTTACGTAAAAATTGAATAATAAATATTTTTACTTTTTATAAATTTATATATTTGGAATATATTATTTACATACTCATAAAATAAACTGTTATTGATTTCATAACTTGTATGTTTACCATTTGTCATTTTCTATGGTTAAATTAGTAATTCTATTATTTAAAAAAAATCGTAGAAATATGTGTTTACTGATGAGTATGCAAAAGAATTACTAAATAAATAAAAAACTAATTTTTGGGTAAAATGTGGTAACTAAAAAATATATCGAGTTTTAATTCAAAATAAATGAGAAAAAATAAATTAACGTTATCGTAGAAAAATAAATATTTGGTATTTAAAAAATTTTAAATCGTTTTAATTCCGGAAAAAAAGATATGAGATTTATTATAATTAATAATTGAGTAAATTGAATTAATTATTTAGGTGGGGCCACATTAAAGGAGAACTTGCCACGTAACCTGGTTTAAGGATGTGCCGCCATGTGGCATCTTTTAACATCTGTTTTAGTATTATATTAGATATAGATGTTTTTTTTTAAGATGAAAATCAAATGGAAAAATAAAAAAAAGAAAAAAAAAAGAAAAAAATAATTGGTTGAAATGAGAGAATTAAGGTGGGATTGACACGTAGGCTTAAACTCTTCTGTTTTAAGAGTTTACTAGTGTAATACCCGCGCCATGGCGCGGTTGCGATGGAAAAAAAAATGACAATATAAAATAATTATTATAAGGAATGACCAAATAAAACATAAACAAATGTTTGGAAATTTTTAAACAACAATATTGTTATCGAACGATAACAGATTATGGTTACGAACACCAGCTGCGAAGTGCGAACAAATTCCAGATTTTGAACATATGAAACAGATTTGAAAGCATAAGACAGGTTCGAGATATTTAATACTAAATAAAATAATGAAGGTAGACTTGAAATCTTTAAGAAAATGGTAAAAATGTTAACCATAAAGTTAGGCTCCATGAAAAGGTTTTTTAATTAAGATATTATGTTGATATAGATTATTAGTATTGTAATGTATAAAGATTTAAATATAGATTAATAGTGGACTTTAGATTTATTCCAATATTTTGATTTAAACCCAATGTTTAGTAAATGGGTAAAAAATTAAACCCAATGAAGGAGTTGTTGACATATCATCAAAAATATTATAAATTAAGATATTATATCGATAGATATTTTAAATTAAACCCAATGGTTAGTAAATGAGTAAAAAATGAAAATTAAAAGAAAAAACGTGATTGGTTATAAGGGAGTGGAATAAGGAGAGCGCGCCACGTCAACGGAAAGTATACGAAATTAAGTAATTATATAGATGGTTAGTAAATGAGTAAAAAATGAAAATTAAAAGAAAAAACGTGATTGGTTAGAAGGGAGTGGAATAAGGAGAGTGCGCCATGTCCACGGAAAGTATACAAAATTAAGTAATTATATAGATGGTTAGTAAATGAGTAAAAAATAAAAATTAAAAGAAAAAACGTGATTGGTTAGAAGGGAGTGGAATAAGGAGAGCGCACCACGTCAGCGGAAAGTATACGAAATTAAGTAATTATGGTTAGTAAATGAGTAAAAAATGAAAATTAAAAGAAAAAACGTGATTGGTTATAAGGGAGTGGAATAAGGAGAGCGCGTCACGTCAGCGGAAAGTATACGAAATTAAGTAATTATATAGATGGTTAGTAAATGAGTAAAAAATGAAAATTAAAAGAAAAAACGTGATTGGTTAGAAGGGAGTGGAATAAGGAGAGTGCGCCACGTCAACGGAAAGTATACAAAATTAAGTAATTATATAGATGGTTAGTAAATGAGTAAAAAATAAAAATTAAAAGAAAAAACGTGATTGGTTAGAAGGGAGTGGAATAAGGAGAGCGCACCACGTCAGCGGAAAATATACGAAATTAAGTAATTATATAGATATAGATGTTTAGTAAATGGGTAAAAAATTAAACCCAATGAAGGAGTTGTTGACATATCATCAAAAATATTATAAATTAAGATATTATATCGATGGATATTTTAAATTAAACCAAATGGTTAGTAAATGAGTAAAAAATGAAAATTAAAAGAAAAAACGTGATTGGTTAGAAGGGAGTGGAATAAAGAGAGCGCGCCACGTCAACGGAGTATACGAAATTAAGTAATTATATAGATAATTATATAGATGGTTAGTAAATGAGTAAAAAATGAAAATTAAAAGAAAAAACGTGATTGGTTAGAAGGGAGTGGAATAAGGAGAGTGCGCCACATCAACGGAAAGTATACGAAATTAAGTAATTATATAGATGGTTAGTAAATGAGTAAAAAATGAAAATTAAAAGAAAAAACGTGATTGGTTAGAAGGGAGTGGAATAAGGAGAGCGCGCCACGTCAGCGGAAAGTATACGAAATCAAGTAATTATATAGATTAGTATTGTAATGTATAAAGATTTAAATATAGATTAATAGTAGACTTTAGATTTAATCCAATATTTTGATTTAAACCCAATGTTTAGTAAATGGGTAAAAAATTAAACCCAATGAAGGAGTTGTTGACATATCATCAAAAATATTATAAATTAAGATATTATATCGATAGATATTTAAATTAAACTCAATGGTTAGTAAATGAGTAAAAAATGAAAATTAAAAGAAAAAACGTGATTGGTTAGAAGGGAGTGGAATAAGGAGAGCGCGCCACATCAACGGAAAGTATACGAAATTAAGTAATTATATAGATATAGATTGATTTTTTACTATGTATGTTTTTTAAAGGGATAAACATAAACTGTGTAAAAAAAAAAAAATTTTTTTTGAATAATCTGACTCATATTATTAAAAAAAATTAATATTTTATATAGTTTTAAGCTTTTGTTACATAAAAAAATCAATTACAAACCAAGAAAGGAGCTATATCAAATAATATTTTTTTAAAAAATAATTTATAGCTATTAGGTATATATGAAATTCTATAAAAGAAAAATTAAGGTACCAGGGTTTTGTAGGCATGCCCAATTTGAGAGAAACAGAGGGAGTAACTATATATTGAATATTGATGAAGGGCGGTGTACGCTGATGTACATCAATTAATATCGATAATACGAATGTGATTAAGAAAATGCGTTCATTTATATGAATTGAACCGGCCTCCAAATTCCAATAGAGCACGCATAGTATATATATAGGTGACAAAAAATATTAGAATGTGATTAGATAAACATTGACTTATTTACATATAATATTACTGCAAATATAGTAATTAGAAGATTATATATCGATGGATAGATAGATTCATTTTGAAATGAATTTGCATTACTTAAGCAACATATATCATATATACATATATAATTTATTACTTGGTCATCCATGATATGACTTGGTTCTATAGTTTATTACTTGAGTTGGCACCATCAGATCGAGTACGTAGAGAGAAAAGTAGGCATTTCAATCTGATAATTCAATTAGTTAATTTGCGTTGATCTACCTAGCTAGCTTTCGGCTACTCGAATTGTTTGCGAATTTTCGTTGAGCCTTGGTTTTTTCTAAACAACTTAGTTCTTATTGTCCTGAATTGCAAATTAATTTGGGGCTGAATCCCTGAATTCATCTAAATTGTTGTGGATTTTAAGTAGGATTGTTTGAAGAGAGACAAAAATGCACAACATTTACCTTCAACATACAAAAACTATCTCGCATTAACTACGGTTAAAATTTGAAATTCAAACATAATATATAAGTTGTTGGATTATTCTTCATAATGTCAATATATTGGTTTTATACTGATAAAAAAAAATATTGGTTTTATGACAGAATTCCACTGATGTTCTATGCTCGACTTTAATTTCTTTTTCTTTCTTTTTTTGTGGGAAAAGGACAAGGGAAGAATCACTGCCTTAACACTTACATCAAAACAAAAGGAGCAAGAAACAGGAAAAAAACGAAGAGGCTACACAGGGCAACTCCGGGTGACAGTCACCCCTTGTTGGTCATATGTGTAACGGCCCGGGATTATGATTCCCGAGTTACGTTTCGAGGGATGAAACCCCTCGTTAGGACCTTGTGCCCCGAGTACAGGTTGAAGGTTTCAAAACTTACTTTAATGTTTTGAAAGGGGGATTTCATACCCAAATAGAAGGGATCATTGGAATCCCCGGGGAAGTCCCCTGTACCTGTCGTAAGTCTAAGCGTAGAAATCAGAAATCATGCGACTAACGAAAACGAGTGTAATACAAAAGTGTGCCACGGCAGAGCCGGGTCAAAACGGAGTCTAAAGTGTAAATCCGAAATAGTATAATCAGAGTCTGGTGAAGTCTATACTCCAGCGCTCACTCTCCGCCGACAAAATGACCCGCGCAATAAGCAACAGCACCGATAGGATGAACATAAATAATACCTAAAAAAATTTGATATGGGGCGGGATCAGATCGATGCCCACTTAACTCTGCATCCCAACCATAAGTACACATATACGCTATTCCTAATAAAGATGCTTCTAGATGCATGGCGGAATGTTAACACACTAACATGCTCCTAAGATTAAGTACATAATAATAATAAGGCCTTAGCACAGAATACCAAGTGGTATATCCCTCTCCTACCTCCACCCCTTCCGATAGGTGGAGACTGGCCAGCTCGTGAATGCATTCATTCATAATTGGGCGGCACGCATGCCTAACCCGCTCCACAATAAAGCCCGCAGGCATCTCATAATATAAGGAAGTGCATGACTCGATTGACTCAGGACGGGACCCGATGAGACTAGGTCGTCCTATAACCCTAGCAATGACTCTAATTACTTCATAGATAACGGCCGTTCTGTTTACATACGCGTAAAGAAATAGAATGCTCAACGATCGATGCAACCTCGCATGGTACTACATGGCATGCTGATCATGAATGCAAGCACCTAGTATATCATGCACCTAAAGCAGGGAATAGCTCTATTCAATCTGAGTAAGCTCCGAAGAGACTTACCTGGTATCGCAGAACAGCAAAAGGCAATCAACCAGGCAATATGAAATCCGACACGTCACAGATGATCACCTAACAAGTATAAGCACATCAATGAGTCTATCTCTAAGGCACACAAAGCATAGAATTATCACACACAACTTCACAACTTAACATAATAACCGTCACATCATCATTTCCATATTATCAACCTTATCTCATAATCTATCATCTCAACTTCTCACAACCATGCTCAATATAATTCTCCAATTCACCAACTTAAGATAATTCCGATTCATACTTAACCAATTTGCATGCCATCATTTCAAAATCTTACTTAGCATATAATTGCACATCTTCAACATAATCATATAACATTTAACCACAAATAATAAATCACCACAATATTATATTTTAAATCTCAAAACAACATTTTATATTTAAATCCCAATAATTTTACATAGTACTTCTAACATCTTTTATTTTAACATCTTTATAAAATATTTATAAAAACCCAACAATATTCATTAAATCAAAACATTCCTTTTTAATTTACCAAACCAAACCCTTATTTTATAGAAATCACCAAAACCGGCCCATATGTTCTAAATAACCCAAACCGACCCTTTCTTGCGTAACCCAAAACCGGACCCTCTTGGTTAGTAGCCCAAACCGAGCCCTATGTTCTATTAGACCCAAATCTGAAGACCAGAAGAAATAGGCCCAACATGAGAAAGGCCCACAACACAAGCCTTCTAATACCAACTCGGCCCATGAAGAAAAATTAGGCCCAAAAGCCTCTTCATTCCTTCTTTCAATTCAACGAGCTGGAGGTTTTTTTTTTATTAAAAGAAGGGGCCCAGGGCTGAGTTGGCAAGGGGGGCCCAGGTGAGGTGGCGGAAGTGGGACCCAGTCCCTTCTTCTTCCTCCCTTCTTTTGGCCGAAAGAAGAACAACAGGGGCGGCCTTTGCCCAGGTGACGGCGGAGGGAGAAAAAGAGGAAGGGAGGAGGGACCTCCGGCGGCGGCGGTGGAGCCGAGCTCCGGCCACCCGATCTCGCCGGCCACCCCGACACACCCACGGACAAGGAAGGAAAGGAAGGAGGAAGAAGGAGGAGACTCACCGAGGGCGTTTCGAGGCCTCGTCGGAGTTTGTCGGAGCTCGCCGGAGACTCGATTTGGCTTCGCCGAGGTCGGAATCAACCAAGCGTGGCCTAGGAAGGAAGGAGGAGGTAAAAAGGGGGAACCTTTACAAGGTTTTGGAGTCGGAACGGAGGATCGAAGACTTACCGAGGGCGTTCGAAAACAGGGGAGGATAGAGGGTCCGGCGGCGGCGCTTTTTGGCTTCGACGGAGCTACTGGCGGCTCCGGGGATGGGCGGTGAAGGCGGTGTGGTGGCAGCGTGGTGGCGGGGAGAAGAGGAGAGGTGGTGGCGTGGTGGAGGCGTGGTGGTGGCGCACCAAAAACCGGTTTTTGGCTTGTGAATGCCAAGAGAGAGAGAGAGGGAGAAGAATCTGATTTTTATAATGGTCAAATTGCAACACAAAAGGTCTTATTTTTTTTTTTTGAAGAGTGAGGTATTGTTTGTTTGCCAAAATAAGAGGGTCAAAGAGTGGAGGGAGGAAAGGAGTAGATAAGATTTTCCCGAACTAGAATAAGGTGAGTCGGATGGATAAGGATTCGGAATATGACGGAATTGAGAGCTCGGATCGGGAATTTAAATTCCCGCTGATTGATCGTTCAAAACCCGAAATGAAAAACGGAATTGATATTTAAATCGGAAAATTTGGATCGGAATTTATTTTAAATTTATTTTGATTTTCTTTTTCCAAAAATTAATATTTTAAAAATCTGAGCCTTTACAATATGCAGCAGTTTGAGAACATGATGTGCACACTGACCCCCACATCGACCCATTGAAATTTATATTAATATGGTTATGTCGTCAAGTGCAATTGACAACTATTTAGTTCTCACATTTATATATATGTTTGGTTCTCTTGATACATACTCCCTCCGTTCAAAATTATAAGTCCTTTTAGACTTTTGCACACATATTAAGAAAAGTCTAAAAATATTAATTTTATACCTCTCATTAATTATCCACTATCATTATCAACCAATAACATTTCACAAAACAACCCAAAAAGTTATTTTTCTCTTATCCCAATGCCTCAAAAACCTAAAAGGACTTATATTTCTAAACAAAATTCTAAGCTTAAAAAGACCTATATTTTTAAACGGATGGAGTATATAGGATCTCTACACAGGTATAAAGCAGATTGATTATCAAATATGAAGAACAAAAATATAAGTTTTTCTTTCAATCTCACAAAGTATACCCGGCAACCAAATGCCTTCTTTGCAAGCCTTAGTAACTACTATACATTCAAATTCAGTTGATGAGAGTGCAACCAGTGGCGGATCCAGGAATTTTTATAAGGGGTGGTTGAAATTTTTTTTTTTCGAGAAATGCCTGTTTCAATTGAAGCCTAAAAACTATGTCTTTAAAATCATAAGGGATGTCAATTCAAAACCCTCTAGCAGTCCCTCTCTGTGAGTCTATTTGTTAAGAAAACTAACCTCCAAGTTACCTATTGAAAAATTATCTATATAAATTTGACCAAAAACTCTCAAAGTCAAACCCTTCAACTGCATACTTTAAAAAGAAAAAAGAAAATCAAAAAAGAGAAGGCACATACTTGGTTTGTTAAAAGCAATACGGTGACAATGACTTTAGATTGGATATTCAAAACAAAACCTTGTTTTGCTTCATTGCGCTGGCATTTCTAGCAATCGAAAACGCAATGCCTGAGTAATCAACTTCTCCATATTATATATTCCTACAAAAGCCCATGAATATATTAATACTAATACATTATCAAGCACAACTGTAAATAATTACTCATGACAAGTTTAGGTCCTTTGAATTGAACAAATGCCATGGGTCCTCGAAGCTCTCAACCAACACCATATATATTTACAATATCTAATCAAAACTTCACAAAATTGATTTCCCCCAAACTCTAATTTCACATATATTATTTCTCACAAATCACAAACCCTAACTGAAATTTCCCCAAATTGATTCTCAAATCCACAAATGCTAATCTAAATTGATTCTCATCTCAATCAATTGAACTTAAAAACAATAAAATTAAAAGGAAGAGAAACAAAACTAACCGATCTAGATCGAATGAGGGAAGGAGAACAATGAAGATTGTACGTCGAGGGGTTGTGCGGGAGTGCAGAGGGACTGCCTGCGGTGGTGCGTCGGTGCCAGGGTTGGCTGGAAGTGGAGCTGGCGATGGCGGGCGGCTTGGGGACTCCGGACTCGGGCGGCATCTCTATGCCTCTATCTGTCTGTCTGTGTAACAAAAATAGTAAAGCGTTTTTGATGTTTGGGGGAAAAAAAGTGGGGTGTGATAGGATTTGAACCCGCGCTCACACGGGTATTAAAACTCTCCCGCCTCTTCCTATGTCCTCACCACTGTGCCAAGTTTTGCATTGTGATGTTAAGCTACTTCACTTTTATATAAAAAATACAAAATTAACAGAAAAATACATATACCTTTTTCTAGGATGAAGCCCACCCCCCCCCCCCCCCCCCCTCGCTGGATCAGCCACTGGCTGTATATATAATAAAAAAATCAGTAGATATATATATAAATTTAGGCATATTCAACACCTAAATGCTTGCACAAGTCAATAGGTATATATATATATATATATCAACAGTTCACAGTAGGTATATATATAAAATCAGTAGCAACATCAAGAATTCCTAGGAACATCAAGAATTCATATATAAAAAAAAATCAGTAGCTAAATACTTGCACAACTCAATGGGAATATATATAAAAATCGTAGCAATATATTTATATATAAAAATCAGTAGGTATATTATGTATACCTAGGAAAAGCCTCCTTGAATATTAGAGCTCTTTCCAACATATATATGATAGGTTGAGTTCCACCGAGTAGCAACATCAAGAATTAACTTCTTGTTTGTGGGCAATCCTATATTCTTGACAAGCTCATTCCACTTGTGAAGGCGTGAGGGACTCAAAAGTATGAACTTCACACTCTCATGGACATTTTGAATAACGCTCTTCAAAGGAATCAATCTATCTTGGACCAATAAATTCAAGATATGCGCACAACACTTAACGCGGAAGATCTTTCTTCCAAAGAACAGTGCATCTCTTGCCTCAAATTTTTCTTGCAAAGATGTGATGCCAGCATCATTTGAAGTTGTCTTATGCGGCTATGAGGAGAGTGTTTGGTATTTCTAGAGAGCCTACGCTGAACTGGGCTGATATTCAGACTACTGCGATGCCTGAGCAACATTAGCATAGATTGATAGGGTTAGTGAACCCAAGGCATGATCTGAACACTAGCATAGTTCATCCGGCAGTGAGGCTATGTCATAAGGGTTTAAACAACACTTTCTTTGGGCAGGCTGAGGGCAACAAGGTCATGCGATCTACATGGAGTTGCTTTATTTTTTTTGTTGCTTGAGCCTGACGCGATTCCTGATTGGCTGGAGCTGTTTTTCATTGCTTGCCAGTCTCTTACCTTTGCCACGAATGTCAGGAAGGATTCCGCAACGATTAGATTTGGTGGATTGATTACTTTGCTTGCTATTGAATTGGATATTGTTTTAGATGAGTATGATGTGCTGAAAGGAGGTCATCGGATTGATATCAACCTCCTGAAGCATGGGAGGTTGATGATTGTGGTTGGTGACACCTACCATTGGTTTTATGGCAGAGACAAAGCTCGTATGATTTATCTTCCTCGCCGGGACCTGCCTACTGATCCCACCACCGCTCATTGGCTACTCCTCAGTGAGCTTCATGGAGTTCAGTTGCCTATAGTTCAACCTCAACCGCTACTGCAGGAGGATCAGGGAGATGACATGGATTATGAGTATCCTGCTCATGAAGAGACTATCAATCAGGGTGAGAACTATTATCCTGGTGCTAGTTCATCTTATGGAGGATTTGGCGCTGAGTTTCCTTCTCATGTATATTTCGAGGGTTTCTTCCATCCTATTTAGGACCAGCAGCAGATGATTTTTGACAACCGGTGTGGTATGACTCGCAACTACATGCGTATGGATGAGTCCAACGATCGACGGTTTTCTGTTGTTGATCAGAGGTTCGCATCTGTCAATCAAAGCTTTGGCACTGTCGCTCAACGATTTGATTCTATTGACAGCCAACTGGATGTCTTGCGCGATTCTCATGCTGAGATTAGAGCTGATCAGGAGGCCCAGATGACGAGTTTTGATGATCTTTGCTCTATGCTCCATGGATTGCATATTGCAGGCTATCTACCCCAGCCACCACCTCAGTGAGCATGTCAGTTTCCTTTTCCCTCACCTCGGTTTTATTTGTTTATTTTTGTTGTCTTTTCTGTTTCATTGAGGACAATGAAAGATTTAAGTGTAGGGGAGGGATTTAGTGAGTCTAGTTAGGTCATGTTTCAATTTCAGTTGTGTCTTTATTTTGTTTTGATGAAGAAAAAAAAAATAGAAAATGTCAAAAATCCCAAAAAAAATATCATGCATATATATGTTGTTACTCAAACACCCATCTTGGTTAGTGAAACTCTACATCTTCTTATGGCATGAACTTGTAAATCCTACGATTAATTTGAATTACTTAGCCTTATTGTTCTTAAATGTTTTCATATGGAGCATGGTTGGTGATGCAATTAAGCATGTATGATTAAGCTAAAGTATGATTGAAATCTTACGAAACATGACCCTTGTGAGATTGTTTTAGCCTTATTGGATTCATCTATAGTCTTTATGCTTGATTGTGTGATTTACTCTCCTATGCTTCTACCTCTTGATATTAACTTCATTAGCTATAGTCGAAGCCGACTCACATGTTTGTTGCTTGCGGATGTTTGTGCTTTTGTGTTGTATATTTGGCTTTAGTTGCTTGTGAGTTTTGAGTGAAATAAGGTGGAAATGGGTATGATTCGCGCAAAACGGATATGCTTAGTAACCGGATCTATTCATGACACCCATGGGTATGATTCGCTCAAAACGGTGTTGAAAACTATCTGCTAAGAAAGGAAGCTTGATCATTGAGTAACCAAGTTCATTCATGTCACCCATATTTGCAATTCGCGTCAAAAGATGTTCAAATGGAATTTATTCAAGTAAGTTGAGGTGTTGATAGACCGGGGCCATTCATGACACCAATGTTTGCGACTCGTGTAAGGAATACACCAAAGCCGAAAGAAACCATAGCAAGAAAAAGAAGAAAAGAAAAATAGAAAAAAAAACCGAAAAAGAAAAAAAAAATGAATAATCTAGAGCCAAATTGTTTATTTATATTGTTTTCCGCAAGTGATGACATTTCAGTGGAGATTTGATTATACTGTTGTCAATGTCTATGAGCTTAGTGCATTTTGGATTGAGGTGAGAGTTGTACTTAAAGCCTAAGTACATGCTTGGATGATTTCTACTTCTATGCTTCTATCACTAAGTACATGCTAGGATGTTTATTCGCTTGATCATGTGCTCCATTTCATATTGATGTTTACTTTTGGTTAAGGCTATTGCATGGATGATAAACTCGTAGGTATAGGTTGCTTTTTATTGATTCGCTCAAGGACTAGCGAAGCTTAAGTTTGGGGGAGTTTGATAATGCATATTTAGATAGGCATTATAGGGTAGTTTTAGTTATGTTTTATGGTTGTTTGGTTAAGTTTTAGAGTTAATTTCCTATTTTGCTCTTTTGGTTGGAAAGTTCGAAAACTACGCTATTTTGATTGTTTTATGTAGGTTCGTAGTTCCGGCTTGTGGCTAGCTTGGAAAAGTCGTATTGGAGTGAAGAAGAAGAGAGAAGAGATCAAGGAAAGCAAAGGCCAAGAGAAGGAAGAGCAAGAACACACGTTCTGTCCAAGTCGCGACCGCGAGTGAAGCTGTCGCCGCCGCGAGTCACCCAATTTCACCGTGAAGGTTTGACAGCGAGAAGAACACATGAGGATCACAAGTCGCGGTCGCGAGTGTCCAAGTCGCCGCCGCGAGATCCGACTTTCCGTTGTGGAGAGAGTGCCCGCGAGAGGGTTTGCTAAAACCTGTGTGTTGCGGCCGCGAGTTCGTAGTCACGTCGGCAAGATCGTCTAGAGAACATCAGTTTGTGATCCAAATTCTATCTTTTTGGTGGGAGATTCGATCCAATCTCTTGAAGACTTATTCCTTATGGTAGGAAGATATTCTGAGACTTATTTAGTATTATTTTCAGTTTTAATAATTTTAGGAGATTTTATATTATTTAAGGATTATTTCCGCATTATCTTAAGGAAAGTATCTAGGTTTTCGGGGTCTCTTCTTTCCTATGAAAGGGAGCCACGAAATTAGACTTGGAGAGACTTTTGGAGACATTATTCTCAGACTTTTCGCAGTAGTTCAATCAACCATTCAAGTTTGCTTATTTTCCATCAATTCGAAGGAGATTTAGGTACGCTATGAGTGGCTAAGTTCGTTATTTGTTTCACTTGTGTTTCAAAGACTTGGTTGGTGGTTTGTGAGGCTTAAACTTAGTTGTTTCCTACTGTTCTTTTGATTTCTCTCAAACATATTGTCCATATTGTTGTGATTGGCCATCATAATAGTATCTTGCTAGGTTTTTGTTCTTTCGTCATTGAATGAATTCCGTAGTAACATGCTTAAGATTGTGAGAACCTTCGTTTGATCATGACTAAGTAGAGATTTCAACATATGTCTTAAATATCGGTGTGTTATTCATATGCCTAGATTCTTAGGAAGTTGTGCTGTCTTTATGTTAAATTTTTGTCCGTGTTTAGGTTGCATAAAGGTGTAATGGGTTAATTGTGTTCTTTGCACTTTAATCTATTCAAACTAAGATGGGAAGAATGAAAGTTAAAGGAATCAAACAACTTGATTTTATGTCTAAGACCAATTAAGCCAACCAATGTCGATGGATGTGCGGGTGCAGGGGTGTTATTCGAGCCAAACGAGTCGAGCTTGACATGTTCAAGCTTGGCTCGAACGGGAGACGAGACGAGCCGAGCTCGAGCCTAAAATTTATACGAGCTTTGTTTGGCGTTCAAGCTCAGCTCGCGAGCCCAATCACATACTCGAGCTCGGCTTGAAATGCTCGTTCAAGCCGAACGAACGAACTTAGGCTCTTTCAAAGCTCGTTCAAGCTCGTTGCCCAAGCTCGTTTGTTCGGGCTCGATAGGCTTGTTTGAGGCTCTTCAAGCTTGATAGAATTGTTTGAGCGGTTTATATACAATTATACAAAGACTAATTTGTAGTTTGAAATCAAAATTATGATGAATTCATGATGCAACTGACATTGCATACAAATAAACAATAGAACATTTTCATTTCTAGTAAACATGTGCCGTGAATTAAAACCAGATTATTGACAGGTAAAAAAATTCAACCACATGGTAGGTAGACCTCCGATTGCCTGCACTTGTTGAGCGGGATGAGCAGGTGAGCCACTGAGAGAGAAGGTGGGAGGGCGCCGGAAGTCGCCGAGATAGATCTTTCTCAGATTTAAGGGCAGTGTGAGCAGATCTAAGGTCTCTTTATCATATCTGAGATCTGAGATTTATCGACATATCTGAGTGAAGAGAAGAGAGAGATTGTAGATTGAAGATGATGAAGAAAGAAGTTGAAGCTCAAACTTCCAGCTACTATTTTATTGAATTATAAAGTGTGTAGTTTGAATACAATGTAATTGAATTCCTATGACAATGGAAATGAAGCTATTTATACTACAATCTGAAAAATAGAAAGTGTAAACTTATTCCCCAAGCTATATATTCTAGAAGACTTGTTCACACATTGGTTATAACCGTATCCATTTAACATTCCCCCTCAAGCTTAGAGTTGATAAATTGATTGACAACTCCAAGCTTGATCAAAAGCTTTTTGTGGTGATCATGAGAGATGATCTTGGTAAACAAGTCTACTGGTTGCTCCTTAGTATGAATGTACTGAGCTTCAATTTCCTTGCGCATTACGTTGTCTCTTACCAAATGGCAATTGGCCTCAATATGTTTGGGTCTCTCATGGAACATTGGGTTCTTGGCAATATGTAATGTTGCTTGATTGTCACAATATAGACCCACATGACCCTTTTGCAACACATTGAGGTCTTTCAGTAGAGCCACTAACCAAGTGATCTCACAACATGTAGCTGCCATTTGCTTGTACTCATACTCTGCAGTTGACATAGCTACAAAAGACTTTTTTTTCGTTCTCCAGAAGACAATAGATGAACCCAGAAAAATGCAAAAACCAGTGAGAGATTTGCTAGTCATAGGACATGACTGCCAATCAGCATCACAGTAAGAAGTTAGCTTCAAATCTGAATTTTTAGCAAGTAGAAGACCTTGTCCAAGAGCACCTTTAATGTACCTCATCAAGTGCTTAACAACCTTTCAGTGCTCTATGCATGGCTCTTGCATAAATTGACTCAACACTTGTACACTATAAGTGATATATGGTCGTGTTACAGTCAAGTATATCAGCTTCCCAATAAGACGCCTATATAAGTGAAAATTCTTCATTTTCTCCCCCTCTTTGGTTAGTTTCTCATGAGTATCCAGTGGGGTGTTGAGAGGCTTTGCATTATTCATTCCAGCCTCTTCTAACATCTCCATTGTGTATTTCCTCTCATTAAGAATCACTCCTTCAGGAGTTCTGTCAATCTCAATGCCTAGGAAGTATCTCATTTCACCAAGATCTTTCAATTGAAACTTGCTCTGAAGATGCTTCTTGAGCCTGTTGATTTCAAATTGGTCATTTCCTGTGATAACCATGTCATCAACATATACCAGTAATGCAGTAAATAAGCTTCCTTCCTTCCTGGTGAATAATTATTAGTCAGCCTTAGATTGTATATAACCTGCCTCTTGCACTGCACTTGAAAACTTTGCAAACCATTGTCTCGGGGCTTGCTTTAGCCCATAGAGGGACTTCCTGAGCTTGCATACAAGAGGTGAGCAATTGGCCTCATCATATATCTCCCCCTGAGAGCAAGTGCCTGCTCCAATCTCCCCCGGTGTAGAAGCCTGCAGGCGCTTGAGAAAGGAATATGCAGGTGGGAGATTCATGTACACATCTTCCTCCAAATCACCATGGAGGAAGGCATTTGTGACATCCATCTGAAGAAGTGGCTAGTTCTGAGCAGAGACAACTGCTAATAAGGTTCTGACAGTGATCATTTGAGCAACTAGAGCAAAAGTCTCTGCATAGTTCACTCTTTCAACTTGAGTGAACCCGCGAGCTACCAGTCTAGCTTTGTGTCTCTCTAGAGACCCATCACTATTGAACTTCAGTTTGAAGAGCCAGTTGCAAGTGACTAGAGACTGATTTTCAGGCAGTTGCTGGATAACCCATGTCTCATTCCTCTCTAAAGCATTAAGCTCCAACAACATAACCTCACACCAAGCAAGGTTTGTCAATGCCTCTCCAACAGATAATGGTTTAGAATAATTAGCAGCAGTGGCAACAAAGGCTTGATAAGAGGAAGAACAAGAAGAGTAAGAGAAACAAGAAGTAATAGGATAGAGGGGCTTAGTTGCAGACAAGGAAGAAGACACGTTCACACATATTATAGAAGACCCGTTCACACATTGGTTATAACCGTATCCATTTAACAAGATTTCTTGGCCAGCAGTGATGCATAAATCCGGAGGGAACTAGGGTTAAGGGTCGAGGGAGCGCAGCTCAAAGATGGCATATCTGAGATCTCTTTCTCGCCGGAACAAGAGGCAAGTTCGTCGTCGCCAAAGTTATCCACGAACAGGAGCGCGGTGCAAAGGAGCAGATCTGGACTGTTGGAGGACGTCGAGTAGGGAGTAAAGGGTACGAGCCACGAATGGTTCGCCGCCGGAAGGAGGGAGAAAGGGGGAGAGTTGAGGTCGGCGCCTGGACGAAGCCAGGAGAACTGGAGAAAGAGGGAGGCAAAAGCGTCTTCAACTCTTCCTTATATATACCTCATATTACCTAGGGTAATTGTGGGAATAAAACATATCGAGCTTTCGGGCTCGGCTCGGACTCGGCTCGAGCTCGTGTCAAGATCAAAATACTGTTCAAGCTTGGCTTGTAAAACGTATTCGAACGAGCCGAGTCCGACCTTTGTCGAGTCGAGCCCGAGCCGAGCTCGAGCTGTTCGGCTCAAACATCAGCCCTACGCAGGTGGAACTATTTTCTCCATGGATTTGTTACCAAAACCATCATTCTTATGCTTTGTTACTTGAATTGCAATCTTGATCTTTTAGTTCTATTTCTCGTATTTCTTTGTTTATTTCCCACTTTTTAAGTAAAGTAGCATTTAGATTGATTCTTAGATTTCCCTATGGGATCGACCCTACACTTATCGCTATACTTAGTTATTTGTCTGGGAATTCTTTTGGGCGAGGTTTACACACGACGGTAATCCTCCCACCAAAGGTCGAAGCCATGGCCCCTAGGCAATGCGTCATCCAAACACCGCAATTAGGTATAAATCAACTACAGATTGAAGAAGACTTCCCTATTATCATAAACCATCTTAAAACCAAAACCAATTGCCATTGGGAAATTCAAATGATTATGTCCGATATCAAGGTACTCCTGTTGAGGGTGAGAGTTGTTTCCTTCTCTAACCTACCCCGTGATAGTAATAGAGTGACTGATAAGGTTGCACGTCTTTGCCACTTTGCCAAGGGTCCCAACATTTACAATGATATAGGTCTTCGGGACCTCATCCTTATGGATACTTTCGGGTAGGATTTTTCTATCCGAATTTTTACCTAATAAAAAAAAGACATGTGGCGGAAAGAAAAACTACTCCATCCATTTCAAATTAAATGTCGTTTGCCATTTTGTGCACGCATTTTAAGGAGGTAAAAACTTTATAAAATATTTTTTTTATATAATTTCATACTTGTTAGTATTAAGTATGAAATTATAAAAAAAAATCATAAGAAAATAATATTTTATAGAATTTTTACGTATGTTATATGTACCAAAAAGTAGGATGACTTTTATTATGAAATAGAGTAGAATTCAGGTACCATGCTAAACATGTTAAACTTTAATACAATGTACAAATAGGTTTTACCTCGAGTACCACACGATCGGGTGGTTATGTGAACACGCGTAGCTCGAATTCGACACGTACTTGCTCGATAAAAACTTGGTTCGAGCTCGTTTCTTTTCTAAATGAGTCGGATATGAGCACATTTTTAAGCTCGGTCCAAATCTCGGCTCTTTCGAATTAAGCTCAAAATTTATAGAATTTCTAAAATTTTCTTTAAGTTACTGTATAATAAGCAAGTAGAACTATTTAAAGCTCGAAAAATGCTTGGTTCGAGCTCGTTCATTTACTAAACGAGCCGAGTATGAGCACATTTTTAAATTCGAGTTAAAATTTAGACTCGGCTCGGACTTGTTCATATCCTAAATAAACTGAATGGATATGAACAAACAATATTCGGCTCGTTCGACTCGAATAAAGCCCTGCCACACGAAATTGAATTTCCGATTTTTGTTTAACACCCTTAAACGGACCGGGTTATATCGGATATGGATAGTAAAAGTAATCGGATCGTCATGTCTCAGTCAGAGGAGGAATTGGCGCCATATTTGTTGAGACACAGACAGAGAGAGAGAAATCTCGTAAACCCCCACTCCCTGCAAAGCAAGCCGCCGAAACCCTAGTCCCAGCCGGCCATGGCGGATTCCATCTCTCCCATGGACGTCGACGAATTCGACAGCCGAAACGCCGAGCTTTCTCTCAAATCTAGCAAAGGCAAAAGCATCGCCGTCGGCGGCGTTACCCCCAATACGAAGGCGACGCCGTGGGTGGAGAAGTATCGGCCTCAGTCCCTTGCCGATGTCGCCGCTCATCGTGACATTGTTGACACTAGTTACCTCTCTCTCCTCTCTGAACCCCTGATTCTATCAATTTCTGGAAATTAGTATCCAATTTATGCAAATTCTAGGGTTTTCTTATGTATACACTCACTCTCTCTCTCTTACTGATTCGCTGTTTTTCATTGATTGTTTTTTATGCGCACCAGTTGATAGGCTTACGAGCGAGAACAAGCTTCCGCATTTGCTTCTGTATGGGCCTCCGGGAACTGGCAAGACGTCGACGATTTTGGCTGTTGCGAGGAAATTGTACGGAAATCAGTTCCACAACATGATTCTAGAGCTAAATGCTTCTGATGATCGCGGAATCGACGTTGTTAGGAAGCAGATTCAGGATTTCGCCAGTACTCAGAGCTTCTCGTTTGGGTGGGCTCTCTTGCTCTCAATCACTCTTCCACTTTCTGATGAATGAGTTCTTTTAGTGTCTGATTAATGAATGAGTAATTGGTGAAAATTCGGTTTCAGAAAGAATATAAATTAGTTTTGTGTCTTTCTTGCATTTATCCCAATTTCCAAGCTAGGTTTTCTTAGAGAACCTGTTTTCAAATATATTGTGCTATGCTAAAATACCACAAACATTGTCACCCTCACCTTATAAGATTGACTGTGTATTGATGCTTTAGTGCCAAGGCACATGTGAAGTTGATTTTGCTGGATGAGGCTGATGCCATGACCAAGGATGCACAGTTTGCTTTACGACGAGGTGTGTCAATCTGTCCTTTTCCTGTCCGTGTTTGTTGTGTAATTTTTCTGATGTTGCTCATAATTTGTTATTTTCTTGTGAATGTAGTCATTGAGAAATACACCAAAAACACTCGGTTTGCCCTTATTTGTAACCATGTCAATAAGATCATTCCAGCACTACAGTCAAGATGTACGAGATTCCGTTTTGCTCCTCTTGATTCTGTTCATGTCAAGGAACGGCTCAAACATGTTATAGAAGCTGAAATGTAAGTCAGTTAAAATGATATCCTTCCCCATTTTTAATGATAAAATGGATTATGGCCTATTTTATGTCTGAGTCATCATAAGTGCTACATTTTCACCTACAAGCTCCTTAGCAACATTTGCTTAAGCTAATAGAAGATATCAATAGCTTAAAGAATCCCTTTATAACTAGAAAACATATTTAAAATAACAAATTGAATGACATCGAAAATGTTAATTACCTCAGCTCTCTTTCCTAGTGAGCTCGTGTTTATTGGCGATTTCACTCTGTATGGATGGTGTTGCCCATAAGAAAATCGTTTCCTCTATTACCATGATTTATTACATCCATTCCCGAGCTTCAATAGTTGCTAACTAAATCTTGTTGTACTGCTCTTCTATCAATTTATGCTTTTGGTCTAGGCTTGATGTAACGGATGCTGGAATGGCTGCTCTTGTAAGGCTTAGCAATGGGGACATGAGAAAGGCGTTGAATATTTTGCAGGTAAAATTTTTACTCTGTGATTGGAAGATTATTCTTTCTGCCACTAAAACAGCTTGTAGTATCCCCAAGTCGCATATGTTCACATATTCTTTCATGCTTTGGCGCTTTACTTTGTTTATGAAACCATAATTCTCTGATCCCCATTTTAGGTAACATATACAGCTTATGTTTGGTTCTTTATGGTTTTTGTGGCCCTAATGTTCTTAGTGATACCAGAGAGTTATTATCTCACATGAAAGGCTATTTCTTTTCTAGAATTCTCTATTTGATGTTAAATTTTTAAGCTGGACAAAACCTTAGTATTTTCTGTGGTTTTGATATTTGATTTGATGCCTTTTTAGTGTAAATTCCATCATGTATTTTCTCTTCAAAATGTAACCCACTAGGTGAAACATGAATTTAATCTTTGTGTTTTGAAACATGCAGTCAACACATATGGCATCACAACAAATAACAGAAGAAACAGTTTACCTCTGCACGGGAAATCCATTTCCAAAGGATATTGAACAGATATCTTACTGGCTTCTCAATGAACCATTTTCAACTAGTTTTAGCCGTATCCTATGAGTTAAATTAATGGCTTTTCTTTGTAATTTCTTCTGCTGTGTTCGTCCCATGCTTGTTTTACCCTTGACTTGTTGCAGAAATCTCTGAAATGAAAACTCGAAAAGGTTTGGCCTTGGTGGATATCACAAGGGAGGTGACCATGTCAGTTTCTTAAACGACTGTAATTTCTTCAGCCATTTCTTCATTGCATGGCTCTGTATTTTATTACTGTAGTATTTGTTGAAATAGGTTTGTTTTCAAGATCAAGATGCCAGCAGATGTTCGTGCAAAGCTTGTGAATGATTTGGCTGACATTGAGTAAGCTTACCTTCTCCCATTTTTTGGTATAAATATCCACTCCTGGGATTTTTTAATATACATGTTTAGGATTGTAATTATTTTCTGTTGGGGCGTTACAGGTATAGGCTAAGTTTCGGGTGCAATGACAAACTGCAACTTGGATCTCTTATTGCTTCTTTCACAAGTGCTCGGTCAGCTCTGGTTGCTGCTGCGAAGTAGTACCAACGCACAAGATGCTTGTTTTGTTTCTCACTTCCTACTCGACAAGTACTGCATAATTTCCAAATGCAAAGTTGAATCTGGATAGTCGATGAGATGCTCTCCTTCTTTAGCTCCTTTGCTGTTGGATACTCTCACTCTCTCAGCATACGCACTAAGGTGTAAATTGTTTCATGTAAATTTTCGTAACTCTTAATTTGCATGTACTTTGATCCTTAAATGTCCTCCCGATCCAAATGCACCCTGCAATTGCCCTTCTTGCTGACCATTGTTTAGAATCTCCAGGGATTCCATCGACTGCCTAAGAATGGAGTAGATTTCTGCAATTTAAACTGATGTTGATGGCAGATTCGATCGAGTTTGATACACAGGGTAACATATAAACACCAGGGCTACAAAACGTGCAGTTTCCATTTTAGTATACAGAAGTCATCGCTACTTTCTGTACATTAAATTACTCACTTGACAACATAATACAGCCATAGGCGCTCTTGTGGCTTCAAGATTGCGCTATTATAGTATCTTTAAAAATATAAAGACAAATTTGTTTCTCGAAGCGTCGTTGGACTTGTTGGCATCCAAGCAGAGCACACTATACATAAAAATAATGAACCCATGGAAAATCTCGATGCTTCCCTTTACAAGCGCAGAGTGTGTTAACCTGCGATCTGGGATTCCTCCTCCGACTAGGATCTGCCCTAATGATAATACTACAAAACTGGGCCTTAAATACACAAGACGCTACTTACAGAGAACTGGCCTGAATGCATTTTGAAGTGGTGTGATCACCCCACAGGATCGTCCGTGCCACCATCTGCTTGTCTGTTTGACCAGCTAATCTCTATTTCAAGTTTTTTGGACCCTTCTTTCTGACTGTTGCTGTGTGTAAGGCCATGGCCGTGGCTGTGGTCATGGCTGAGGTTGAACAAGCCACTATAGACTCCTTCGCTCACCACTTTGTCGATTTGAATATGGACTCTTCCTAGAGTCGTCTGGAGATGATAATAATGGCGTGTTATAAGAAACTATGAGACGTGTAAGGGCAAATAAGAACTTCTATCATGTTAAGGGATCATAAAATAGGATTGGATTGAAAACAATTACCTTGCCAAAAGTGCTCTTGCTTTTGCATACAATGTGAAGTTTCTGTCCTTTCGGTGGAACGTCAAAAGCCCAAGTGAATGCCTCCTCCCATTCAGGATTGATGTTTTGATATATGACCTGAAAGATTGCGAGGATGCAAAATCTTCAAGCTTTTTTCCAAATTAGGTTACTACAAGACATCCTTGCACAATAAGCTACACACTCTGTATTCAGAAGCAGAGAAAATAATCTCAAAATTTCCTAGAAGCTAATAGCAAACTCCAAAATCTTTAAATGCAGATTCACATGTTTACATATTTGCTAGGTTCATTGACACCCAAATACTCTAAACAATCTATTAATTTTCTAAAAAGAAAATGCATCGATATGAATAACTCAAAATATTCCAGTCAAAAGTAACATCGGACCAGTAAATCCTCAAAAAGTAGGATTTCTGGTAATGCTGTGAAAAGGTGGTGTGGTGCCAACATGTCTGAAAGAATGTTATTTCAGGACAGGCACGGTGAGATCAAAGCCGTTCAAATCTGCATACTGGATTATTCTAATATGGAAATGCAAAGGAGGAAAAAAGAAACATACCTTAGTTTGCTTTGGTGGGCCATTTCCTATATTGAGTCGACAAAAAGCATTAGTGGAAGACACAGACTGCTTAAGGTTATTTCCACGGTGGACTGTAACGGTCAAACAACCAGGTAGGCCGTGTAATAAGCTGTCCGCTCTTTCGTGAAAACTTGGTGGGCAGGTTTTCATCAGCAACTGCAGGACTGGGATTGCTTCAGCTGCCACCACTGCTTGTGATTTAGCAATATCTATTGGCATTGTCGACCACGAATGCTTTAGTAAGCACATTGTATCCAACACAGAATCTTGGGCAGCTTCACTTCCAGACTTGAGTGCTCCTAGCAAATGAGGAATGCACAATGTTGCGGCTTCGGAGGCATGAAGCTTAGGGAAATTGTTGAAGATAACATTTATGGTTTTCAAGACCTCCTCGTTTATGTTACTTGAAGACCACAATTCTCTCTCTAAAGCAGCTGCATAGGAACAGAAAAGAGTTGAGTTTCTAGAAAAAAACAAAATATTTCAGAGTATGGAGGAACAGACATGACAACTGTTTAAGCTCCTACTCCTATTCATTCTAAAAGTCATTATTGTTCTAAAACAAGGTATGATGGATTATGTGTGCGTTGTTCAAAAGAGAACTAATCAAAATCCAACTTTTAAGCTACTTCTAGTGAAGATGACCTAAATCACTTGCTGCAACTCGTTCCCCGAACAAGTCGGGAGAGTGTTTCCGATGATGATTATTAATGGACGAATCAGTTGTGGATATGAAGCCAAAAAAGCGAATGGGAGAAGGAAGGGATGGGAATAGAGTACTGAAAATCAAGCCAGTCACAATTGCATACATCTAAAATCAGAATACTGCTCCTGATAACGTCAAGAATGTCACCTTTTACATCTAAAATCATAATGGAATAGACTACTTCAAGTAGTGAAGATCAGAAAGTTGATATTTACCTGTTAGAGATCTGATAAGCTCATTTGACACATATTCTTGTAGTGTGTGATTGGAGAATAAAAATCTAGTAAGCAGGGCAGCCTGAACAGAAACCTCCAAATTAGGAGATAGTAACTGCTCCTGAATAACGAGAATGCCACCTGCTTCTGCAACAGCTCGTCTATTTGTTCGACTGTTCATGACAAAATTCTGTAAAGCACATACTGCCACCATTTTCGTTTCTACTGTAGGCTGCTCTTCAAGCAAGCTTACAAGAGCACGGCATGCAGATACAGAATCAGCAGATCTAGCTAGTCCTTCATGCTGAGAGAGGTCACCCAAAGCTAAAGCTGCAAGAAGCCTACCAGACTGGGATCTGGTTTGTGGATCTAATAGATATTGTGATAGAGGAGCTATTGCATACTTCGAGGCCTTCATTTCTCTCACTCGTGCATTATTGAATATCGCTTCAAGTAATCTTCCAGCTACATCTTCACACTGATGGGTTCTTAGCAGGTTTAATAAAGCCTCTATTGCATGAGCCTCAGCCATCAACTCAACACTGCGAGCATCACTTCTTTCTTGGATAATCAGAGTACTGAGGGCTGACTTTACAGTATTCTCATGCGACGAATGTAACATTTTCACAAGGACTACCAAGGGTACTTCAAAGTAATAATTCTCACTGGAGCTCAATACAATAGAGAGAATCAATGCAGCTGATTCCCATAATGGTTGAGAAGGCTGGGGATCATCTTGCAATATAACTTTGGAGAGCTCAAAAATTCCCCCAGCATCAGCAACTGCTTTCGGCCAACTTACTGTAATTTTTTCCAATGCTCTGACAGCTGTTTCCTGTAAATTTAATATTCCAATTCCAGCAAGCTGCACAAGAGGAACTATAGCATTTTTTGTTGTAATATCATGCTGAAAATGCTCTTGGTCTAGAAGATGAGATAAAAGTTCTGCACTCAGCTGCTGGATTGCTTGTGAAGGTGCTTCCAGGAATGAAATCAGGGGTTCAACAACTTGGCTGGGACCGAGCTCCAAAGTTGCCAAGTTCTGCGGCTTCTCTAGAACATTAACAAGTGCCTGAAGGGCACTGTGCTGTCCCCACATACTAATGTCGGATCGCAGTAGAGCAGTGAAGAGAGGTTCTACTATTCTTGGAGCAAATGCACTCCTTGCAATTGCACCACTGTTAGTTAAGATGCGAAACAACTCTGAAATCGTTGAACATAATGAGCTGGGTGCAGCAGGCAGAAGTGCAAGACAATTATCCATTATGCCAAGTTCGACCATATCCAGCTTTCGAGGAGTCCGGTCTTTACCTAATTTTATTAGAACACAAATGCTTGCTTCAATGAGTCGATAATTAGATCCAGAAACCAAACCAACTAGAAGAGCCACGAGATCACATGCTGATGCACGCTCTACTTGTTGCTCGTCATCCAACAACCTCTCAAGAGCGCATACCCCAGACTCCACAACTGAATCAGAACGAGACTCAATCAGATGTACAAGTGGATTTATGCATTCAGTGGCTAGTGGCAACGATCTGATTTTTGAATTGCCAAACATGACAAAACAAAGTTGTGCTGCCTTCATCTTTAGCTCAAGGCGGGATGCAAAAGTTAAAATCCTGTATACGCTCTCAAGTGGATTTCCATCAACATCAGCCAACAAAGTGCCTTTCAAACTGTTTCCAGTAGTCAACTTAAGCAAGGCATTAAGGGCGGCCTCTACCTCCCCATCTGAGGTAGCATTAAGCATGTCAACTAGAGGAGGGATGGCCCCGTTGGACATTTCAGAATCCCTGATATAATCAGAGTCAAAAAGTTCATGAAGAGCTTGAGCTGATGTCTGTCTAGCATTTCTTGACCCCAAGCGCAGAACAGCTATCAATTGGTTTACTGAATTAGGGGCCGCATCATGCCGTACAAGATCGGGATGGCAGAATAATATCCTCAGTAGTTCAGCAATTGACGCTTCTGTTGACTCTTGAGGGCTTAAGGATAAATACTTTGGAAGAGCTTCCAAAACTCCTGCTTCAGCCATCATGAGCTTATTAGCATCACAATCGTGTGCAATTCGGATCAGCAGGTTGACTGCAGCTGGAGGTGCATTAGGTCTATCTGGCATTGGTCTTAAAAGATCAACCAACAAAGGAATAGCTTTTCGAGCAATTAAACCAAGTCTTACATCATCGATGTCGAAAAGACGCTCCAAAACAACCTGGTCAGGATTTCTTAGCAGAGAAAACTCTTCATATATGGCAATAAGGTTTGGCATGTCTGTGTCTACACAACCAATCAATGCTATTAGACCAGGAATTGCACCAGAATTTGCAACTGTCAACAGTACTGCCTTTTTTCCATTACAGACAAGGCTAGCCAGTGCCTGGGCAGCAAAGAATCTATCAATCATTTCATCAGACTTCAACAGAAGTCCTAGTAATGAAATAACTCGCATTGTAGCTGGAGAGCAAACAACATGAGCATCTTGGAATAGTATGGCCAAAAGCATGGCAGTAATCCATGCACCCTCAGCATCTTTAAATTCTTCCTGTCATCAGAACATTGAATTGTTGTCAGCGAGGGTATCTCATGGTGAGCAAACATCATCTGTGAGATGCAAAAGAGATTTGTACAGAACAGAAAAGGTAACGAAAAGCAGAGTGATTCACATATTACAACAAAAATAATACATTCATAGAGAACAGGTCAAACAATACCTGCACATTAGAGGTATAAACTCTGAGTTTCTCCGAAAGGGCCTCTACTCCTCCAGCTTCCATCACACTGAGTTTATTCTCTCCATTAAAGGAAGATATTAGTGATAGCAACCACAAGGAAACAGTACCTCCCAGAACAGTGGCTGGGTCAGGAATTTCTATTTCATCTTCTTCATGAAATGCTGCTCTCAAGGCCCCTGGGGATCTGACTTCAATTTCTACGGAACAGCATTTAGAATTTTGCTTTACCATGTCCAATAAAGAATGCATGAGGGGCTTCAGATGTCCTGACATGTCAAGAAAGAGAACTGATTGCTGCCTGTGCTCTTTAGCAACACAAATGAGTAATGCAGCAGCGCCAACTCTGACTTCTAAACTAGAAGATTTTAGTATTCTATTTGAGAGTGATCCAATTGCTTTTGATCTGGCAATCAACATTTCAGCAAGCACCACCGTCTGGTCTCCACATAGCCTAGATAGGATTTCTATAGCCTTGTCGTGCAAAGTTGGAGTTCCGTTAGCAAGACAATGCACGATAGGTTCTAAACTTGATGGAGCCTCTGCAAAGATTGTCCACAAAGTATATGCAACACTTTTGCTCGGTTTTGTCTTTGCCAAGACAGCAATCAATCCCAAAACATCTCCTGAACCAGCCTCATCCATCTCCAATGACTTAAGTGAATCAAGCAGTGCAAGAACAGAAAAACGAAATTGACTTCCTTTGAGCACATCTTCCACTGGATAATGCTTCAGTAACAGGCGCAGGGCACGTGATGCATTTTTTTTCCCTTCTGAACTACCTTCGCTTAAAACTCTTGTCAAAGCTGATACAACATCATCGGCAAGTGCAACAGCAGCCACATCCGAATTGGAAAGTAGATTTGCCAGTGCAGCAACAGCTGCTTCTGCAGCATGCATGAAAGAAGTTTTAGCAAGTTTGATTAGGGGCTTGACTTCTCCCTCAGCAACAAAAAAGTTCTTTCCTGAACTCCTTTGTCTGGTATGCCTGGACAAAGCGCCCAAGGCTCGAGCTGAGTTTGTTGCCACAACTTGAGTCTTGCTAGCCAGAAGCTTCATGCATGGTTGAACAATCTCGTCAGTTGCAAGAGTGCTACAAATATCTTGTCGAGCATTGAAAAGATCAGCTAGCACTGATGCAGCAGACTCTTGGCTTTCTTCACTAGAAGCTTGAAGAACCTTGACGAGAGATTTTAAAGCTGTGTTTGCTGTAGCTCCCTTCTGCACAAGATCATTGTGTGATGCCATGGTGAGTAAGTGCCCCAAAACCTTAATTATGTGAACTTTTGAAACTGGGATGTCACCTAAGAGCATTGCTAATAACTGATTTATGATAGCAGAATCAGCACTTCGGACAAGCTTTTGAAGTGCTTTAGCTGACACTTCTTGCCCTTTTTGTCCACCACTTCTAAGAAGCCAAAGGAATGCTGGAACAGCATCTCCACTTTCCACACATGCACATATGTCTTCACTATGACAGCACAAATTCCACAAAACACGAGCGGCGTCTTCCCTTGCTTTTTGTGACCCTGCCTCCAACAACTGTACTAGTGGAGGAATCCCCCCAGCAGCTGTAACTGCCCATTTGCTTTCGTCAACTTCATCCAACAAAATTGCCAAAAGCTGGATGGCAAGTTCTTGATGCTGCTCGCTGGACAGCCCCAAGAATGAAATCAGCAACTGAATACCTTCTCTCTTTTTCAAGGCCACCCAAAGGCTCACTCCGTCACTGCACAAACTTGACAGAGAAGTGACCAAATGTTCTTGAACATCAGCAGAAGACATGGTTAATAAACCAGTTATTATCTTCTTTGCTTCAGCATATTTCAGCCATCTTGAAAGGTAACTATTGCCATATAGACTTGCCAAGGCTTCAAGAACACGATCCTGAACCAACCTATTATCTCGAGGCTGTAGCATCATAACTAAGATATCTTCTATCTGTTTTACATTAAATGGTTCCTCCTTTAAACCAGATTTCTGTTCAAAAACCATTAGAGTGTAGGCTAGTGCTCCAATTATATCAGCAATTGGAGTAGCAGCTCGAGGAGAGCGCGCAAGTTCTCCGAGATATAATATTAAAGAGGGCATCCCCCCACATATACTGGCCAAAGCTCGTGTAGAGTGACCTTGAAGAGCCTGGCCATGTTCCCCTTGCATACATTCTTTAGATGGAGCTACAACAGAACCAATAAGAATTGGAATACCACCTGCATCAACGACATTTTTCTTAGCTTCAGTTGAATTTGAAGAAAGAGCCTCTAGAGCATCAGCTGCGCTTGCACGGACAGATACATCATGTTCTCTACCTAAAAGACCCAGTAAGATTTTTACAGCTCCAGACTCTAGCACTTTCAGGATATCATCCTTGAATGCAGGTATTACGCGGGCCAAAAGGGAAGCAGCATTTGATCGAGAAGATGCATTGTCAGATGAAAGGAGTCCCACAATAATATCCACACCCCCATTAGCAAGTGTTTTTCTCCAATAGCCATCCTTGTCACCACAAAGATTCTTCAGTGCCCCAGCCACATAACCTTCCACCACTTTACCCTGCTTATCCTTTAAACTTAACTGCTCCCATAAGGCCGGCACAACACCCTCTGTCACAAATATTTTAACTCCTACATGATCATCTCCTAATCCGCCACTTGAGACTTCATATATTGCTTCAGCAGCAGCTTTTCTCACCTCATCTGAATCTGATTTCAAAAGTGTCAGTAGAGGAGGTATACATCCACCTAGAAGCACCTTCAGCCTTAAATCTATTTTTTTACTCAGAATGCTAAGGATTGCAGCAACATTAACTTTTGCCATGGGAGTGCCTCCCCTGAGGATAGATATGAATAACGGCATTGCTCTACTATGGGATCCAATAAGTACCCTTGCATCATTCTTGGATTTTGCAATTGCGAGCAACCTAGCTGTAGTAAGTTCCTTCTCTTGTGGTGATGTGTTGCCAAGTAGCTTCTCAATAAGTTGAGCAACAGCTGCCATTGTATCATCAGAATCTTCCATGCCTTTTGCTCCATTGTGTTCCCTGATAAAGAAATAGGCAAGTTTCTGTCAGACGGCATCAATCGCCTAAAAGGAAGGATTATTAAAACTAAAATGATCTCATTTTCAAAAGGAATAACAAAAAACATTTTTGCACATTTACCACTTCATCATGAAACTAGAAAAGGTATGTCCTTATGGCGACTTTTGTTTTCTCCATTCTTGGAGAAAGTGGAGTTCTATATGCTTTTTTTTTTCATTCATTTGAGTAGAGACAAAGCAAAATATTATTGAGGATTCAACCCAGTTGACAAAAATGGAAAACATGGGCAGCTTGGAACACAAAAAGAGTTTCATACCTTGGCCTCGAAGCTGACGCATTTAGCTCTACTGGTAGAGAGGAGGGGGCCTCCGGCATTTGCTCAACACTGGAACCGGATGCTTCTTGCACCTCTGCCAATCAAATTTAACTAAATTCAGTTAACTCAACTGACTCTACGTTGACAAATCAGCATCCTTTGAGGCCACAACAGATCAAAAGCTGGTGATCCAAGAGAATTGCCAAACTAATCCATGACATGCAGTCACTAAGGCTGCTGGATAAATTTCAGATCCCATTCTCACCAGTCCCCACTATTACAGACTATACAGAATGCTGTAAACATGGAAATACCTTAGATTCTGTAGAATAAAATTCAGTCAGTGCCGCCGACATTGAAGATAAGATAAGCACGTCAAGCTCCAATCAAGGAAACTTCATATTAACATATACGAAAAGAAAAAAAAAGTGATTACCGACTTGAGGAGGGGAACTTGTTACTACCTCACCCTAATAAAGATGGCGAAGAACTCCTGCGCGTCAATACGCCGCACAATTTCCCCTTTCTTTGGGCCCGGAAAAAGCTTCACAGACCTATTTTATACACATTAGGATGAATCTTCCACAGCTCCAGCGGTGATGGTTCCAAAATCATCGAACACTAGCAAAAGAGCTTAAACAAGAGCAAAACTGCAACAATAAAAAACAAGAAGGCATGAGCAATACGGAGACGCAATAATTGACAGAAATCGGATCTTTGGACAGATTCGGACGAACACGGGAGAGGAACAGCAAAAATTAGGGAACACTAGAGATTCGAAACGGCAATGCAGATCACGATTGAAGTGACTCGCAACGGAAATCGCAGCGTAACGGGGAAGAAATCAGATAAAGAGTGAATGAATCAAAGGAAACTGGGGCCAGAGAGAAAGAGAGGTCACCTCGTTTCCGCAACGGTAAATTGCAAAACGATGGAGATTTTTGCAATCTGTGTCGAACCGACCAATGAATGCTCTCTGCCCGATAGGAATTGACAGTAGTTTCGTTACGGTTTGAGAATGGGATGGGACGGTAAGGCACCTAAACGTGAATCGGGAAGTCTATTAATGGAGGTTGAGAGAGAGAGAGAGAGAGACAGAGAGATGGAGAGAGGGCCCTTTTTCGTTTGCTTTCCATCGGGAGATAGTGTAACTTCTCGCTCTCCTTCACCCATTGTTTTTTTTCTCCCTTGTTCCAGTAGAAAAAAAAACCTAAAAATGTTCTAAAAAAAAAACCTAAAATAATACTCCCTCGTCCGTTACTTAAAACTTGTCATCTGTATACATACATATTCTAAAATCGATGCATAAGATCAATGCATAGCGTCCTATATGACGCATTGTGGTTGATTTTAGGAAAAAAAAACTTACGTGATATGTTGTGATTGATTTTAGAGAAAAAAATTAATAAAATAATATGTTATCGTAGTTTATAGAAAGTTATATAAGTCACAATCTATCTATACATATATTTTAATTAATTGACAAATATATATATACATATCTATCTATATATCTATATACATATACTAAAACCGATGCATGGCGTCCTATGTAGCGCGTTGTGGTTAATCCTAGAGAAAAAAATCTGATGTGCGCGTTGTGGTTGTTCCTGGGGGGAAATTATTAAAATAATATGTGGCGCGTTCTGGTTGATTCCAAAAATTAATAAAATAATATATTGTCATATGTGCCGCATTAAAAGCGATACATAGCGTCCTATGTGGCGCATTGTGGTTGATCCTAGGAAAAAGAAAATCCTATGTGGCGCGTTGTAGTTGATCATAGAGAAAAAAAATTAATAAAAATATGTTGTCATAGTTTATAACAAGTTATAAAAGCCACAATCTATCTATATATATTTTAGTTAATTGACAAAAAATATAAATAAAAAAATATTTCATAGTCATACTTACCAAAAATATTAATAGATAAATATGTAGTATTTCATAGGTGTTATGTTTATTTATATCTAGATTATTTTTTGGTGGAGATAATTATTTATATTTATGTCTATTATATTACATGAGATTTAATCAACGATAGATTAGAAAAAAATTATTTATCTTTATTTATATCTATATTATTTTTTATGGGAAAAATTATTTATATTTAGATTATTTTTTTATTTATTAGAATCTATATAGATTATTTATAATATTGTATTAATGTATTCTCCGTACATGGGACAGGACCTACACTAGCACATATACTAAAACCGATGCATAGCGTCCTATGTGGCGTGTTGTGGTTGATTCTAGGGGAAAAAAATCCTACGTGACATGTTTTGGTTGATTCTAGGGGAAAAAATTAATAAAATAATATGCTATTGTAGTTTATAGAAAGTTATATAAGCCACAATCTATCTATACATATATTTTAATTAATTGAAAAAAATAAATAAAAAATATTTCATAGTCATACTTAACAAAAAGTATTAATAGATAAATATGTAGTAGTTGATAGGTGCTATTAAAACAATATTAAAATATTTTTAAAAAACAATTATCTATTAAACATTTAAACTACATGAGATTCAATTATTGCTAGATTAGAAAAAAAATCACCTTATAAATGTGAATTTTATTTATATTTTGAGATAATCTAAATAAAAGATAATTAGATTGTTTTGGTTCGGGCATTTGCATAGAAGACCTAGATCGGCCCGGTTCGAAGGTGTGAGACTCTGGATCTTGGAGCTTTTCGTAGGGGGGGGGGGGGGGGCAGACCGAAGAAGAGCTGGATGGGGGCTATATCCGTCAGGACCTCAATTTACTGCAACTTTCAGAAGATATGACATTGGATAGAGACAACTGGAGGAGACGCATACGAGTGGTAGACGTTTAGTGCTGGGGGATTGGTGTTGTGTGTGCTTGTATTGCTTTCGCTCTGATTTTCTTTTGCTTGCTTCGTGACCTGATTTGTGCTCATGCTTTACTAGGGTTCTTGTTTCTTTTCGTTCAGGGTCTTTCGGAAACACTCTCTCGGGCTCCCCGGGGTAAGAGTGCGTACATCCCGACCCCCCAGACTCTGCTTAATTGCGGGATACACTGGGATGTTGTTGTTGTTGTTGTTGTTGTTGTATAATCCATCGAACTAATTTTATTTATATCTATATTATTTTTTGGTGGAAAAATGATTTATATTTAGATTATTATTTTTTAATTATTGGAATCTATCTAAATTATTTATAATATTATATTAATGTATTCTCCGTACACGGACCTACACTAGTTTGAGATATTTTATCATTCACTTTACAAAATTGCCCTTATAATTATTATAGATATTTTGTCATCCCCTTTACGAACTTGCTCTTATAATAATTAGAGATATTTTGTCATCCCTTTTACGAAATTGCCCTTATAATTATTAGAGATATTTTGTCCTCCCCTCTACTTAATTGCCCTCGTCATTATTAGATGGTTGTTAGATGTACTCCTTCCGATCGAAAATAAACGATATTTAACTTTTCTGCACGTAGTTTTATAAGCTAAAAACTATATAAAATCGTATTTATTTTAATTATTTTTTTCATAGTTTAATATTTATTAGGGGTATAAGCATATTTTTGTTTGTTTTCTTAATAAGTGTGTAGATTTATAAAAGAAAAGGTTTAATTAACAAAGGGAATATCAACTAGGGAGTATCATATTTTACGGATAGATTCTTGAAGGTTCATCTTCACTTCCCATAAAGATACATGATGTATCGCTTGTCAACGGTGTTATTTCTCGATGGTGCTTGGCTTCGTCCGTAGTCTACATCCCCAACCTGTTAGTTTTATGTCTGTTGTATTTCATCTTTCGTTGTTTGTATTGCCTGATCTTTTACACATTTTTTGTGTTTATGTTGTATATTTGACGGTTTGCCCACGAAAGTAAAACTTAACAGATTTTTTAATAAAGTACCCTCCTAATTTTGTCTCTATAATATGCACGATGAGGACACACAACATCTATTTTTCAATTGCCCTAAAACCAAATCAATAATAAATCAATAACAAAAAAAAAACACATTATGACTATACCTGAGCATGAGGCGGGCTTGGGTCGGGCCTATGTCAAAATATTAGCCCATTATAGCGGGTCGAGCTTGGGTCAGGCCTGGCTTTTGGGTCAACTACCTTGTTCAAGTCCGCCCACATGGACAGGCCGGGTAGCCCACCGGGCTGCCCATTAAAAAGTTTGTGAAATATTTTTTATATTTTTTTATATTTGTGTTTGATCCCAAACATTACAATATTTTCTAAGCATCCAAAAGATTAAAATTATATATATATATATATATATATAGAGAGAGAGAGAGAGAGAGAAGCAAAGGTACAAAAGTTACACAAATTTGAAATCAAACCGTAAATCTTTATTGTAGGTTTTTTTTATAATGTAAAGATTTGAGGGCCATACATACCTAGCACCCCGAGAGGCCGACAAATCGGCATGCAAACTAACCGTCGAAAACAATACAACCAAAAGCGAACCAAAACAAGCGCAACAAAGATTGAAGCTACACGTACAAAAAGAGAGACCTATGCTAAATAAAGACCTTCGACCGAGATCGTAGACGCGAACACAAGCCAAGCACCACCATGGCAGCGGTACAACATAACATCAACACACGTGGGCAGTGAAGACGGAAACTCCAAGGAGCAGCCTCCTAGAAACGTAGTCGTTTATGAGCACACCACCACAACCCCAACCAGACCCGACTCCGAGCGTAACGTTGTCAACCAAACCAAAACGAAACTAGGACCAACCAAAGGCATGCACAAGCCACAATCCGAACATGGTGCGACTGAGAGAACACTCAAAACAAAATTTACTCAAAGAAATAGTATTTACAATAGGATATCAACTCCAGTCTTGCGGGCCAAGAAAAGACTCGAGAAATAATTTCGACATCAGACAACTCCATCAAAGTTACCCCTCTGCGGATTTGTTCATTCAAAAAACGTCTCGGGGGAGACCTTTCTTGAATAACAACAGGTAAAGGTTGAGGGTCACGTATGGAAAAGTCTTCACGGTAAGGACAAGCACGCAGATCATCCGGAGAGTACAAAGGTATATGCAAATCAGGGAAGTTTTATGTGAGCGGCATTTTGCGAGTATATTAGTCGCCCCTACTGGGGAGGCCGCATGAGGTACCCAAGACTCCTCGGACCCCTGACCGTTACCAGATTGACGAGAAGTGGATGGTTCGTGCCAATTGGAGAAGAATGGGGACCCGCGTCGCTTCTTGTTGAAGGAGTGCCCCTCCCGTCGCCATCCTTAGAAGAAGAATAAAGAGGGTGAGGTGAAGAACAATAATCAGGGTCAGAACGCTTTTGAGCCCTTCTCACCTTGATGGGACTTCCCATAGGACCTTCATAGACGAGCAAAATCTTTTTCGATGAGCTGGAGTCTTCAGAAGAAGACTCTGACGAACTCGAAGAAGACACTAAACCCTCAGAGGATGAACGTGGACAAGAAGACGAAGTTAGGTTCAGACGACATCCCTCGTTCCTCTCGAACTCATTCAAACCTTTAGAATCCTCCCTAAGACTAGAGATCCTCGACAAAAAACTAAGCTAGATATCCGCGGGCAATCCTATATACGCAGATCAGAATCATAAAAAAAAAACATAAACAGAACCTAAAAAAGACTTCCAAACCTAATTCAATCTGAAAACTCGAAGGAGACAAAAATCAATAACAAATCTCAAAATCTTCGAAACGAAACTTATGAACACCAAGAACAGATGAAAAAATTACCTAAGGAGGCGGCGGCTAATCGGAAAACTCAACCGAAAAGCAAAAGCACCTGAGCGGCTAAGGTCGCGAGGAGGAAATGGAGAACAGAAAATTGAGGATAAGTAAAAGTGAAAATGGATAAGAAGTAAGAATAGAACGAGCTAATTTATAGGGATTTTTACCGACGTTTTAACTTCTTCAACTCTGGGCCAAATCCAAGCCCATTGGGCCTAGGACTCATCCAAAAACTGACCCAACCCGAAGAAACTCAATGGCCTTGGCGACACCAGATCTTTCCTCTAGGGTATTTCAGATCGCGCCAAGTCTGAGAGACTCGGCCCAACCTGAGGAGTTATGACCAAAATAAATGACCGGTGTAGTCAATCGCATCAATCAGGGACAATCCGCATCATTTGCGGACGAAACATTTAGGTTATAACAAACACATGTCATGCGTGTCAACTACCCACGAAGTTTATGAATCCGACACGTGTAAAGACTGCTCGAACACTCGCCACGGCTCAATCCATACAACTAGGTTACTATAAAAGGGCGACACGGACAAAAGAGTAAAGGCTTTTTGGAACATCAGAGAATTAAGAGAGAAAACAAGATCAAATAGAGCGAAAGTCGAATGCGATAAAGAACCCAAGATTGTCTACGCGGTTTAATCACCCGAATGCTCCACGGAAGAAGTTTTGACTGCTTTAGCGTCCATTAAGATAGTGATTTCGAAATGCCCTCAAGGGGAGCAGGTAAATTTTGTCCGACGCCTGATTGATATTACGCTTCGCTCGCCTGGTAGGTAAGTTCATGGTTCTCTACGAGTTTAAGATGTCGTTCCTTAAGGTGGATTGGAAGGGATCCGTCTTTTTCGCGTCATCACGGCACAAGTTGGGCCACATGAATATTGTTCATGTGGATCAAGTAAGTCCATGTTGGCTGCAGAGGTTCCTACATGTTCCACTTGGGTCCCATTAAAACGGGATTTTTATGGGGGGACGTCGTCAGTACTGTAATAATTTATTCTTCTTATTAAGGAGTCGTAGTTGTCAATTGTTATTGTCGTTTTTTTGTGTATAGTTGTTCTTGATCTGCTGTAGTTCATCAATTTTTCTTCAATTTTTCTTAGTTGACATAATATGTTCCCAAAAGTTGTTTTGTTCCATTCCTTCGAGAGTCATTTCAATAGTTGAGTTTTTTTCATCACTTGAAACATATGAGATCCTTCGTGTTGTGATCTTCATGCTCTTATTACTATGTTTCCATAGTTTTCTTAGTAGCCACATTTTTTCAAATTGGAAAAGTATGCTCTATGTTGTCATTTGTACTCAGTTTCACTAATATAGTAGCCACGTGGTTTTTTGTTGCTATGCTTGGGAACCATCTTAGGATATGGTCTTGAACTAGAGTTCTGTCAAGTTTCTTGTAGATATTGTTGATATTTGTTCTATTTCTTCTCCATATAAACTCATTTCCTAATGTGGGTATGTCCAGTAGGTTACATTGGTCCTTGAAAAATAATAATCTTTCATATCTATTTGGGTTCAGTTGGACTTTACCTAGTTTTTCATTTGGGCTTTGAATTTCATTTAGGTCCCCAAGTACTACAAGTGGGGAGTCAATTTTCTGGATGTGGTATATGAGTATTGGCCAAAACTTCTGGATGTGGTCTATGAGTATTGGTCAAAACACCACCTTCTTATCTTCTTGAAGCGGAGCATACACAAAGCAAACACAATACGTAGCTCCAATGTTATTATCTTTTACTTTCATTGTGATGAATCGTTCCTCTCTTGTCATCATCTCGACGTTCCCATTTGCTATTTGGTAATTTTTCCATAGAAGACAAATGCCAGCAGCTTACTCAACACACATATTTACCAAGTGCCAAACAACCCTTACGATCATAGAGAAAATGGATCAGAGAATTGAAAAACAATGTCGTGGTGGTTGAACCGAAAAGGATATCAGGGTAGTACCCGATGGTCCCCCGGTTTGATTCTCAGATATGGTCGCTCTATATTTATCAAAATCAAGGATTAGAGAATTCAAAGTGTAATATGAAACACCAATAAGACCAATAGAACATATAAGCAAATCGCTATCGGCATATTGTCACAACTTAATTCAAACCAGAAAGCTACTCTCGCTCTATCCCTTTTATCTGGACAATGATCAGGAACAAAATTTTCTTTAACGACCACACCCTCCAAAGGTGGATGATTGGGTACAATACATAAAACAACAACGAACAAGTTGGAGAAAGGCGCAACTAGAAGAACTGGAAGGCGAAAAACCGAACAAAAGACCACATGGTAATCAAACCACCCGACATAAACAAAAAAAAGATAAAATGGGTAAAACTAAAGAGGACTTTGATAGTGCTAAACTTCCCTTGCCAAGTGGCTTGCGGTTTTGTGATTCGTGATTCTCTCGGAAGATCGTTGAGGTGTGGCATCTTCGGATGCTGGCAGGTTTCGACGTTGTAGGCGGAGACTCGTGACCTTCTCCGCGAGCTATCGGAAGCTTTGAAGGGTGGTTTAACGTGTATTAAGGTGGAAGGCGGTTGTCTTACGATGATTAATGTCCTGAAGGGATGATGTATGTGTCCTTGGGAGATCGAGACAATCATTTCTGACATCCTCACTTTCAGCCGTGCCTTTGACGTCATATTTTTCTTCCGCATTTGCAAGAAGGGCAACCGAATGACAGACCATTTTACCCATATCGGTCTTGAGGTGAACTTTGTAGGATATAGTGGAGCGATCAACGATCTCGTTCAAAAGAATGCTATTGGTTGGTGAATGAACACCAATTGACCCACCAAACAAATTTTCCATATATATAGATCCCAACATATGCATGAAAACAATTTCAAAATTTCCAGGGATGCATATATAATGCCAATTTGACATGTTCTTTTATTTGGATCGGATTGCATTTAAATCAAAATTTTGGTGATAGTTTTATTTTATTTAAAAAAAAATCAATCTTGATGGAGAAGATTGTCCACATGCAAAATTATTAATATATTTTTTTGGAAATCATTAATAATTTATATTGAAATCCATATCTTGGACATAAAAAAAAATAACAATAGATTCATGGATATATGTCAGATGTGGAAAATAACAAATAGTATCTGTAATTAATTAATCAACATATATCTGAGATGGTAGATCTGGTCAGTGATTAAGTCAAAGTGTGAGCTTCAAATGTGGATCTGGGTCACTGCTTTCTTACTTTCTTTATGTCGGAATTACTCCCTAGTATTGATTTTACAAATAAGAATCCTTAGAAAAATGGTTGATTTGAGTACTAACCGTACTTATAATCTAGCTCGAATTAATTACTTAAAAAAATACTCCGTATTATACGGAGAATTATGTTTATGCTTCTCATTAGATTGATTGATACTCCAAATCAAATAGACTAATCGGTCTAAGGGTCTCGTTGTAAATATTCATCCATGTAACCTATATATATATTCTATCTAATGAAAGGCAAATCCCAAGGGGGAATTTATCCAATCTGACATGGTATCCGAGCCTCTAGGGTTTCATCAAAATCAACCATAATTTTTTCTCTAGATCCTTCCACCACCTCCTCCTGACCTACCGTCGTCGGCACCCCGTCTCTTCTCCTTGCTTGCTCTCGCAGTCCCTCCTGCCGGCCACCATCCCCTCGGCTCGCTATCCAGATCCGAGCACCACATTGTCTCTCTCGCTCACCTGTCCCTCTCGCTCACATATCTCTCCCTGTCCTCGCCGATCTCCTCCCTCTCTCACAGATTCGAAACCCACCGCCACAAGATCTCTCCCTCTTCTCTCCTGTCCTCCCTCGCCGATCTCCTCCCTCGGGGTCCCTCCTGCCGGCCACCATCCTCTCGACTCGCTCTCCAGATCCGAGCACCACCCACCCAGTCCCTCTTGCTCACCTGTTCTCCCTCGCCGATCTCCTCCCTCGCTCGTAGATCCGTCGACCGCCACAAGATCTCCCTAGATCCGAACCCTCCGGTCACCACTAGCCCAGATCCGAGCCCCTCAGCACAGATCCGAGCCTCTCCGCCACCAAGCCGCCACCCCCTCCTCTCGCAAATTCCAAACCCCGACCTGTTGCTCTGAAAAAAAAACCGGGAGCTCACCCCTTATTTTTTTTAATTTCAGTTTCATTCCAACTTTTGCAACTCGTCATGGCTGACGCCCTCAAGCCTTCAACTTTCCACTCCGCTCTAGCCGTTTCCAATGTCAAAAACATTATCCCCATCATCCTTGATGCTGAAAAAGGTCCATATCCCTCTTGGAAGGAGCTATTCCGTGTTGCCGCTCGTGCTCACAATGTCCTGGACCACATTGACGACTCTGTCAAACGTCCGGAATGCATTACTGATGATCTCTGGAATCAAGTTGATGCTGTCCTCTTGCAATGGATCTATAGCACTGTCACTCAAGATCTCCTTCTCACCATCTTGGAGCCGAATATGAGTGCCAAAACCGCCTGGTCGAAGATCGACAATCTCTTCAACGACAACAAGAACTCGTGGGTGGTCTATCTTGAGCACCAATTGACGAACGCCCGCCTCGAGTCCTTTTCCTCTGTCTCCTCCTACTACAAGCACATGAAGGAACTCTCTGATCAACTGTCGAATGTTGGCTCTCCTGTCACCAACGCTCACCTAGTCCTTCGCACTATCTCTGGCTTGTCTGCTGAGTACAACACCGCCGCCACCTTGATTCAACAGATGGATCCTCTCCCTGACTTCGGCAAGGCTCGCTCCCAGTTGATCCTTGAAGAGACTCGCCTTGCGGTTTCCACTCCGGTTGATACCTCTGCTAAGCTGGTCCAGGCTTCGGGTCCCTCCGTCTCTGACCCAACCCTCTACAGGAGCCTGGCGGGTGTTCTACAGTACTTGACGTTCACCCGCCCGAACATCAGTTACGACGTGCCACAGGTATGTCGATCTCTTTATGCATAATCCCCGCGAGTCGCATTTTGCTGCTCTGAAGCGCATTATCCGGTACATTCACGACACATTAGCCCTCGACATCACCATCTGCGTCATCGTCACCAGTCTCCTTGGTCGCCTATACCGATGCCAATTGGGCGGGTTGCCTTGACACCCGTCGCTCCACATCCGGGTACTGTATCTTTATAAATGACTCTCTGATCTCCTGGTCTTCTAATCGACAGCTAGTGGTCTCCCGCTCTAGCGCAGAAGCTGAATACCGCGGAGTGGCCAACGTCGTTGCCGAATGTGCCTGGCTGCAGAACCTTCTTCTTGAGCTTCATTGTCCCTTGTCTCTTGCCTCCATTGTTTACATGGACAATGTCAGCGCCATGTACCTTGCTCACAATCCAGTCCATCATCAGCGGACCAAACATGTGGAGATTGACATCCATTTTGTTCGTGAGAAGGTTGCTTTGGGCCACGTCCGTGTCCTCCATGTGCCTTCAGCATATCAATATGCCGACATATTCACAAAGGGTTTGCCACGTCAATTGTTCTTGGATTTCAGATCCAGTCTCACTCTTCGGTCCCCTCCTGTTTCGACTGAGGGGGTATGATAACAGTAGTATTGTATAGACTAATGGGTCTAAGGGCCTCGTTCTAAATATTCATCCATGTAACCTCTATATATATTCTATCTAATGAAAGACAAATCCCAAGGGGGAATTTATCCAATCTGACAGAAGCTTCCACGCAACCTACGTGGGTAGAAAATGCTGACAAGGCAGCCTACATCGGTTCAATTTCGTTTTTCGGGTTTAATTTTGTTGTCGGTTTATTTTTTTCCTAAGAAAACTGTTCAAGAAAACCCGATTTTAGTGCAAATTTGTGAAAAAGCTTCCACACAGGCTGCCTTGTTAAAAAAAAATCCACGTAGGCTGGCTTGTCAGCATTTTTGACCCGTGAGAAAACTCGTGGTGATATATTACCACTACCCTCAAACGGTGTGATATTTTTATTACATTTGAAAGTTGATGATATATTTTTACTACACCTTCAAAGGTGAGTGTATTTTAATTAGTTTTCCCAAAAATAAATTAATAAAGAAAGCGATTTGATTTATCACAGGTAAATTGAGAGACCGGATATGACAGACAAACTAACTAACTGCGACGATACAACAACGAAACTAAAAAAAAATAAAAAAAATACTCTGCATTAGAAATTGAAGAAAATTAACTAAACGATTTATATTTTATAGTCATTATCATATACCAAACTCACTCCACTCTTACTGAAAAGAAGGTCTACCATTTTTTCATGGCTGACGCCTTCGTGGAGCCCAACAAAGTTGTTTATCCGAAAGTGAGATACAACACTACCTCCGTTCTACCGGTGTTTAATATTCACGTACGTTTTTTTAAAATGATAAAAACTATATAAAATATTAATTTTTATTTTTTTTAATAAGTTTATACTTATTAATAATAACTATAAAATTATTAAAAAAATGAATATTTTATATAGTTTTTATCATTCTAAAAAAGTGTGCGTGAATAGTAAATGATAAGTTTTGTCGAACGAAGATAGTACAATATATGGTCTCCTATACGTTTCAATCCAGAAACGAAAAAAAAAAGAAAGGTAAAATAAATGATGTAACTTTATTTCTCCTTGTTCGCTGCCTCTTGATCAAAATTTCTATTTTATAGTTACGCGATTTTTGTCCATCAACTTTTCGAGAATTAGACTTGTCAAACTTGAAATTTTATTTTATAAAGATGAAAAAAAAAGTATTTAAATTTCCTCGGGGCAAACATAAGGCATAAGGGAAAAATAAAGGTGGTCTGAATCATAATTTTGATAAATAGAGAGCGGTCATTTGATAATCAAATCAGGGATGTTCAAGTACTATTATGAGATCGTTTCCGACTCAACCACCCCGACATGGTTAGAGGTGATTTGAATCTAAAAAAATAAAAAATGCATGTGTGTTAGGAATTTGGACTAGCTTGATTATTGGGTTTATTGGGCTATATAATTGAAACCCAGCTAGGCCATGCCATTGTAAATAATCATCACTATCAATCACCTCACACGTGATAAGGTTGGTGTTTGAAAATGTCCATTTTCTTTTTTGGCCTTTTATTTTTGTTTCAAATCGGTAATCCATTTTCCTTTCCTTTCGTTTTGCCTATCAATTGAATTTTCATGGAATTCAATTGCTGTTAAGAGATTTAAAAGGCAGACATCAATTAAAACGCTTATTTGATGAAAAGATTTAGAAAAAAAATCCGTGTGTGATGTGTGTGTAACCCCACTTAAAGATCATCAAGTTTTCGTACTTTTTTGAACAATGGAAATGAATATGAGAATACAGAATTATATGATAACAATACTTAATTTTGTTAAATTCGAGTGATTTTGAGTTTGGTTTGTTTTGAAAACGATTTGGCAACACGAAAAGCAGGCAGGGTGACCAAAATGTATGCCAAAATCGAAAACTAGGTTTTCACTCAAAAATACTAACCAACGTCAAAAGCCGGTGAATTTACTACACGTTTGACTAAGACATTATTGGTCGTCCATATAACAAGCTGCCAAACTTTTCAATACTTGAATGAAATGGTTACACACTAGCTTAATACTCAACATTGCCTAAAACATTAATTGTATGCTTCCTTCCTGTATATACTTGATCTTGCATAGTTTTAGCCATTCATGGCATTCAGAATCACCCATTCATTACTTGCGATCCGATCTCATTCACAACTTTAAATTACTAGTTTTCATCTGCAAAAATGATTTTTAGATGAATCGTCAAATTGTTATTTTTTAAAGAAAATAAAAAGAAATGCACATGGTTTGTGGCAGCTGCTGCTCCTCATTTACAACCCAGACAACTGCCTTCTGATTTTGCCATTTCATCTTAAACTGCCCCTTGTGGCTCCATTGGCCCATTTTGGGGCCCCACCCTCTTCCATAATCATCATGTCATATTTATGATCTCCATTAAATAATTTCACTGAATCATTCAACTCAAACCCTGAACCAAAGATTTTGCAATTTATATGAAAGAAAATGGTGACAACTTACATAACACATACCCCATCATGCCTGCCAAATGCCAATGCATGCCCCTCTTACACATCATTTATATGCATTTACACACCGATACATCAACACTAACAACTGAAGCCCACGTCTTCCCACTACAGGCCCAAAACGGGCCCACGGCCCACTCGCTCGAGCATTCATAGACTCGTCCAAATGCGGTCTCATGTCATCGAACGAGGCTTTAGGCCCAATTAGCGGCCCAACAAAAAGGCCCACTTTTCTAATACGGCTTCTGCGCGAACATGAAGATGTCCTGCAACGGGGACATAGCGAACGAGCCATCCATGGTGGCATCCATGTAATTAAACCCGAAATCGAGGGTGTTTTCGAGGTCCTTCCACTTTGGCTCGCTCTGCACCTCCCTATCGCACGTGAACTCCGGCGACACCACCTGCTCCGAGCAGCTGGAGTCCGTGTGCAGCCGCGGGAACGAGTCCGACGCCTCGAATTGCATGTAATCGTTGAATGTCGTCACCTTCTGCGGCGGCGGGAGCGGCGGTGCAGCGGCGAAGATGTTCGGCTTTTTGTCGATCTCTTCCCCCGACACCGGCGGGCTCGGGTACGACTTCCTCACGGCGGCGACCGATGCCTGCTTCTCGATGACTCCTTTCTTGTTGTAGATGCGACAGAGCACCCAATCGTCCAGCTGCGTAGCAAAATCAGAACCGTTCAATCCATTGGCCAAAAAAATTAGAGAGGATGATCGATAAATTTCCCGATCGGGCAATTGATAAGACAGTATCTATTTTCATTTTTTTTTAAAAAAAAATATTGCATTTGCCTGTATCTGGCGGCGGTAATGCAAGCCCAGTCACACAAGTGGGTGGGCCCTCATGGCTGCTTTGCATCACAGCCGTTCAATTGTTATCAACACCGCCCAACTTCTAAGATCTTATCACGGCCGTTGAATATTAATTTCTTAAAAAAATAAAATTAAAAAGTTGAGGAAAGTAAATTACCCTGAGGCCATTGCCTTTCTTGCGAGCGGATCGATCGACGTCGGCCAAGCGATACTCGTGCATAATCCAGTTTGTTTTCTCTCCCTTTGGAGCTTTCCCGGAGTAGAAAACCAGCGCCTTCTTGATCGCAACCGGCTTGGGCTTACCGATTGGCTTATCGGCGCCGGTCGCCTTCCAGTAGCCCGAACCGGCCGCGCGGTTCGGCCGAGATCCGTTCGGATACTTCCTGTCCCTCGGCGAGAAGAAGTACCATTCCTTTTCCCCGTACCTCGCCAAATCTGCACAGACAATCCAGATTCAATCAATTAAGTACAAATTTCTCAATTAGTGAGGTAATTAAACAAAGAGAAAGGTTGTATTAATTACTTGGGAGGTCCCAGGGGTCGAATTTGTAGAGATCGATCTCGGCGACGATGGGGACGGCAATTGGCTGTGAAGCGCACCTCCGGCAGAGGTAGTGGTTGACGAGCTCGTCATCGGTGGGGTGGAAACGGAAGCCCGGCGGGAGGTTTAAATCGGCGGCGGCCATTGCAAAACTCACGACAGTCGATTGAATTTCTTCGTCCGAAATTTCTCTCTCTCGATATAAACTGGAGAAGATGAACCTGGGGGAGGAGGAAGGGATGTTGAAACTTAGAAAACTGAGACGCAAGGGAGAGAGCGGAGTATATAAAGAGGCGTGGAGGGACACGTGTCACGAGAATAAGGCGGAGTTTTTCTAAATCCACGTGAGACATTTCACTTGGACAATGGGTAGCTGGGCCGAACCGGGCCGGGCTTGCTGTGCTCCGAGTCCAATGTGGACCGTAGGTGATACGTATTACTCCGTATTTTTTCTTTTTTTAAAAAAAAAGAAAAGAAAAAACGAAATACTATAGAAAAAAGGAGCAGGCAACACGTGGTAGAATGGCTGAGCAGTGGACCCCCACATGGCTGAGGAGGTGCAGTCATCGCTTGCGTCAACACATTTGGATTTTCTTTCCTCCCCGAACTAACCCGCCCCGGTTGGTTCCAGCCTGTGACCCGGTGATTTTTTTTTACCCCACCTTTCTTCCCGAACTTTATTTTTACTTGTTTATTTTTACAGTGCCCAGCTTGGCAGCGAAACGGCAAATTAATCAGCGAGTAGTGAGTACTGTGTAGTAGGTAGTAGATTATCAAATGAGTCATTCGGGTTGAGTTTGGGTTGGACCACTTCGGGTTCTGGATAATACGGGTCTTGAGTAATACGGGTTTTGGATATTTTCGTGTCCTGGGTAATACGGGTTTGACCGGGTTTTCGGATCGATTTCGGGTTGATCAATTTTTTTTTTAAAATTAAAGAAATCATGATTTGATAATTTTGCGATAAATTTAAAATTTTAAAGTTAAAGACGTTGTTCATAAGTTCTGGTGCTTGTAATTATATACTATATTTGATCTAAAATATTTGATTTTTATTATTTCTCGTAATTTTTAATAAAATGTAATAATATATAAAATATCAAAATTTCAATAAATTTTTTATAAATAATTTTATGCAATTAGTAGTAATCATAGAATTGTTTTAATATTTTAATATTTTTTAGAATTTTTATCTTCTTAAAAAAGTTCGTTGAAAAATAAAAAATCAAATACTATCGATCGGACGGAGTATTACACAATACAAATAAATATAAAAGTTGATTTGAAAATGAAAGATCAAGTGATTGTAATTATAAAATGTAATAAATTGGAATCTCCATAAAAAAATTTAATCATATATAATTATAAATCAATCGGGTCACCGGGTCAAATGGGTAAATCGGGTCAAAATTACCGGGTCATCGGGTCGAAACCCAGATTACCCAGAAAATTTCCGGGTATTTCGGGTTCGGGTCGAAAAAAAATTCCGGGTCGAAATTCCCGGGTTCGAGTAGAAATTTTTTCGGGCGTTTGAGTCGGGTTGTGTTTTGACAGGTCTAGTCGGCAGTAATATACACTATTCACTCCTACCAGACAAGCTGATGCGAATCCGGATCCTCTACAACACCCGGTGCATCCTTCAGTACACCACAAAATTATTTTGGGTATAATTTTACTTTTAAAAAATTTTCAAAATATATATTTAATGATCTAATTCATAAATCAACACAAATCAAATCCGAAAGAAACCAAAATAGTAACCCAAGTCCAAAATCGACTTCAACTTGTTGGAAGAATCTACTGAGAAATGAGTTTTGGAAAGATCTTTGAACTTTATATCCCATATTGAAAATTTATGGCTTAGTAAATTAATGTGTTTTTAAGGAGTCTCTTCACCATAGCCGTCCAATGAATTTTATAGGCCATGGTCAATATTATTCTAATATTTTTTTGATGCACTAATTATTAAAAAAAATTATATAGTTTTTAACTTGTAAAAAAACGCATCAACAAGTTAAACGTCAACTATTTTGATACGGATAGAGTGTTTATTACATTTACCAATATTTCAAAAACACGTAGCACGTAAATGAGTATAAAATAAATATTTTTTTGAAATAAGATAATAAAAAAGGCTCAAATAAATTTAATATAGGACTTCTTTCTATTAGATTTTAAGTCATGTATTTTAACTCTTTAAGTGTGTATTAATATATATGTTATAGTATTTTTACATTAAAAAAACTCATTGACTTGTGAATTAATTACAAATAAAATTTCAAATATATGTGCAAAATTTTAAAATATCATAAATTATACTCTAATACAAGGATTTGTATTAAAACAAGAAATAAAAATAATTAATAAGAAGGTCCCATAACTAAATTAGTTTTTCGTTTTTAATTAGAAAATGTTTAAAAGACTAAAAAAATAGATGAAAAAAATCAAGTAAATTCAGTGACCTTTATGCCACGGACTAATCTTCTGACGAGGAGTACTATTTATTAAATCCAGTATAAAGTTGGTTTTAGATCTTACTGATCAACCAACCAATTTTGTTCTTAAGAAACATACTCAAAAAATAAGGATAAAACTTGATTGGTTTCAAATTGTACTAGTGTAGAAGCTTGACCGCAACATCAGCAATAACATTCATCTCTCATAAGACATAAGTGTAGTGAGCCGAATCAAAGGATTTGAGAAGGGTTGGGCATCTGAAATGATCATCCCAATCTCTAACATGCAATTTATCATTATCTCTTTTGACTTCAATGTGCCTAGCTCAATCCCACATGTAGGGTGATGATGTCAAAAGAAGATGGGAGACTCATCCACACTAGGATGTTGAGCATTCAATAACTGATACAAACTATAGCTAATGAGATAAAAGAAAGTGAATAGAGTCGTGAAAATCCAATTTCAAAAGTTAATTAAACTAAAATTTTATATTTAACTTATTTAAAACCAGAGAATATTAAAACAAAAGCTTTAAAATTAGATGCATTACCAAGCGGAGATGAAGTAGATTTTTGTTTTTTTTATAACCTAGATCTAAAAAAAAAATGGAAGCATGAGTGCGAGGTGGATGGGAGGCATATTGTGTGTAAGTAAATTAAGAGATATAGCAATGAAGCCAGTGGCGGAGCTGGGGGGTGCTCGAGCACCCCTCTGGCTCGGAAAAAAAATACAATTTTTTTTTCTTCATATATTTAGTATTTTTAAGGTAATATAATACCTTTAAATGATATTTAAAACAAAAGTGTTATCTAGCTCAAGTGGTAAGGGAATGAAGGGAGAAAGTATGGAGAATCAAAAGGTGTTTGGGTTCAAATCCCACTTTCTCAAATTTTTAGTTGTTTTACTCTATCATTAATTCTTCTTAGCCTCTCTTTATATTTTTTGTTTCTATCAACCATTTCATTAAAAAATGTCATATTTATGTTTAAATTATATATTAAACCCTTTCTTTCAATATTGGATTAAAAATAATTCTTCATCGTTTTTATCTATATTTTTTTTGTTTCTCTTCTATTTTTTTGGTTACTCTCAACTATTTAAATACAAAAAAGATCATTAAAAACAACAATTTTAGTGTTTTTTTCGATTTCTTTTTTACAAAATCTTCTTATAAAGTATACATCAAAAAAAATAAAAAATTTACGGAATTTTTTTAGCATCCCCTAGCCGAAATCCTGGCTCCGCCACTGAATGAAGCCATGAGATCTAGATTCATTGCCCCTGACGAGTGGATGTAGGAGGACCTGGGTTCGATCATTGTGTTTTACCCTTTTTTTAGATTAAAATTTAAGGACTAAGGTTTGCCTTCTCCCTAACAGTGGGTCGAGTCAGTAAGTGTAATCGATTTTCTTGATGCGTGGTTCTTATCGACTAAATCACATGTGCAAGATTTGCCACCCAATAATGAGTTTTCTCGTCAACAAAAATCCCACCCAATAATGAGTTTTGTCGTCAACAAAAGAGTAAGAGATGGAGGGGTTGAATGTGAACGTAACAGAGGATAGCATATGATATAATCCAGGTGGCCGGGGGTGTACATTTGCATTGTGTGTAATGGGTAAGTGAGTAGGTGTATCAGTGTAAGTGTATGTGTATGTTTTAAATTAAAGAAGGTAGCGTAGCGGTGGACGGTGGTGGGTTGTCTGGTTTTATCAAAGCCACATGTTGGCATATATCTTGATCAAGTTGTAAGGTAGATGAGGTGATGCAGTACGCCACCTAATTACGTGTCATCTTCATCCAAATGCAACATCATCTCGATCTCGATCCATCCCTGATGATTGAGAATTGCCATCACTCTTTTATATTAAACCATCGTATATATGTTATGCAATATTTCCTAATTCATTCTAGTTTACTTTTTGATCCACATATATCCAATCGTTTGCAATACATAATTATGCTTCATGTCAAAATAAATAATTGGCAATATACGTGTAATCTTAATTTACATGTTGTTCATTATTCAATTCTCTTGAATAGTTCATCATTCAACTCCTGGTATTGGGTTGGGTGTGCGTCATCGCTCCCAGTCCCAACAATTCACAATTTATGAACTAATTGATCAAGTAAGATAAACTAAACAGCTCTCAAAACTATAGAAATCCGGCTGAGCGAGGATGAAAGATTCGATCTGTGGGAGTGGATATCCGGGTACCCGACACACGAACCGGATAATCGTGTCGGGTACTCGAAATCGTTAAACCGCAAATGATCGAACCGTACCCGAACTATCTGAAACCGGGTACCTGACATGGTTAAGCTATTCGGTACTGTGTCGGGTACCCGATTACTCCATGACAACAACTTGCAGATCTGCTTATTTCGAGAGGGTCGAACGGTGAGATTTGTGAGGATTTGAGAGTTAAGATACCGAGGGGCTCTGATGCGTTGAGTCTTTGTGCGAGCACCGAGTGCGATAAAAAAAAATGAGATAGGATTACTTAGGTGGGTTGTCTCACTGTTTGGGGAAAAATAAAAATAAAAATGGCGTCGAGAGGATTCGAACTCGGGCCTGTTTACAAGAGCTAAGAGCATGCGCTTACTTGGAACCATTTGGGCTAACAGAGTTTATCAATATATAGGGATTCTATTTACACTAATATTATATTACCCAGCCTAAAAAAAAATAAAAAAAATAAAACGAACCGTTTACAACCGTGTTTTCTCGGTTCGTGTCATTTTCGTGTCGTGTTTTTTCGGTTTCGGGTTTTTTTGTGTCGTGTTTTCGGTTTCTGATTTTTCTGCACACCCCTAAATGGAAAGGCTGACACTGGCATGATTTCTCACCGTCGTAGAAACGAAAAGCAGAAATCATCAATAAACAATGGACAACTCTTAAGAAAGTGTGGATCACACGACGTCCCCCAACTAAATGAGGGATATTCGGAGATCACATGCATTCTCACAATCAACCCGATCAATGGGGGTCAAGGTTCTAAAAAATGCTCGGCGGACGCTCGACGGCAGGGTACCGCTAAGCACCAAGACGGTTTGACTGTCTTATTAGCGGTTCTTGGCGGACAAAACTATTTCTGATTATTTTCTTATATTTATCCCATAAACTATCTATAAAACATATATTATGTAATAAACTATGTATTAATTTCATGTTTATAGCATATCAAACAAAAAATCATCATGACCATTTTTAAAGTTGTTTGAATCAAACATAAAATCACATATATATATTTAAATAAGTATCACGATTTCATAATTGAGAAATTTGAAACCACAAAAATAAAATAATCTCAATTTAAAACTGTCAAGACCGCTAAGCCTAGGGCTGTGCAGAAATATACGACACGGTTGACACGACACAAAACCGCAACAACACGATACGAAAAAACACGAAACGATATTGATACGACACGATTATGACACGAAACGGTAAAACACGACAATAATCGTGTCGTGTTCGGATCGGCATTTTCCCCTTATCGGGAATCCGACACGACACGATAAGAATTTTTTTTTTAATATTAATATATGGTGACAATAGAAATATTACAATTGTTCAAAAGTATCATAAAACACTGGTTGCCCGCTTGGCAGAGCGCTCCTTCTTCCTCCGTGTCAACCCGAGTTCGAATCCCAGGTTATCCCCTTTTTACATTCGTTTTCAATTTTTTTTATTTTTTTTCTACAGAACTGCTGTTTAGGTTACGCACTTACGCCAAGACTTCTTTCTTCATTCTCCCCCTCACACTCGCCGCCTCTCTTCTCACCCTCTCTTCGTTCTGCCGTCGTCATTCGATTCCTCTCCTCGCTCGCCATCGTCACTCGATTTCTATCCTCGCTCGCCGTCGTCACTCGATTCCTCTCCGCGCTCGCCATCGTCACTCGTCAGCCTCGTCGTGTGGACTCGCCGCCACCACCTCCAACCCACAGGCCACAACTCTCAGCTCAGCTCTCCTCTCCTCTCCTCTCCTCTCCTCTCTCTCCCTTCTCACGGCTCACCTCGATCTCTCTCCTCAGTCTCGACTCCAGACGTCCTCTCACGATCCTCAATCTCGCTCACCCGGCCTCTCGAGCCCTCTTCTTAGTTCTGACGCTCAATCGAGACGCTTCAGATCTGGCCGCCCTTCTAGCGGCTCGCCTCTCTTCTCCTCTCCGGCCTCAATCTCAGATTCGACGCTCACCCTCGACCTCGCTCGACGCTCGTCCTTCTTCAAAGTTCAGATCCGGCGTGCTCGAGTTGCTTCAGATCCGGCGTCCAGTACGGCAACATTTAGAAAAAATAAAAAAAAGAGGTTTTTGTAGAAATCGGGCCGTGTCGTGTTATACGGGTATCCGACACGAAACCGTGTCGTGTTATCGTGTCGGATACCCGGTACTTATCGTGTCGTGTTCGGATCAGCATTTCCCCCTTATCGGTTTCGTGTTTTTGTTGTGCCATGTCGTGTCGGATACCCGGTTATGCACAGCCCTAGCTAAGCCTTTGTCCCCTACCAGCCAAAACTCTTCCTTGCCAAGCCCGATTCGCACCCGCCAAGGCCGTTAAGATGTTGTTCAATTCCCATCAAGGCCCTTCCCTGCTAAGCTACCCCGCCAAGGCCGAATTTGAGACTGTGTGGATCCGGTCCGCCAAGGCCCTTTTTAGAACACTAACGGAGGTTACAAAACTGCTCCTTTTTCGAAACTAACCACGAACCAACGAGTTAAGATCCCACAAGACCAGAAATCAATCAGCCCGAAGGCAGAACTAAAAATAGGGTGAGTGTTTCGACTTATTAACTTGATAAAAAAAAAATTCAATTTTCTCAAATATTTTTTTTACAAGGAATTCTCTTAAATAGTTGATATCAAAGTCCGACTCGGATCGATGACTGGGGGTCGTGTGCACGGGCGGACATGCGCTACTAGCCTAGCACACAAGCCGAGTTAGGTTCCATTCTAAAATCAATTGACAATAGAAGGACTAGCCCACCGACTCATATAATAGGACTTGTTATGTTTAACTTTCCGACGTGGGACACTTTTGGTCTCATTCACATCTCTAACACGCCCCCGCAAGTCCAACTAGGAATGACCATCTAGTTGAGACTTGGACAACTGGGTAACCCAGACCAGGATCAACACGGGCTGTTAGGCTAACCGCTCTGATACCATATCAAAGTCCGACTCGGACCGATGACTGGGGGTCGGCGCACATGCGCTAGTAGCCTAACACACAAGCCGAGTGGAGTTCCATTCTAAAACCAATTGGCAATAGAAAGAGTAGCCCACCGACTCATATAATATGACTTGTTATGTTCAACTTTCCGATGTATGACATTTTTGGTCTCATTCACATCTCTAACAGTTGATGTGGGATATGAATGACGATTTTCGTATCGGTATATCCATAAAATGATTAAGACAGATTATACCAATTGATTGAACAAATATCCAGACCATAAATTAATGGTATATATCATGTCAAATATCGATTCATTGCTAAGGTAATATCGATATTTTTCTTTTTCATTAACTAATACTCCATCCGTCCAATAATATATGGGTTTTTAGAGGTAAATTTTTATCCAACAATAGATGGACTTTTATATTTTCTAGGTAGGAAATTGTAATGATTTGTATTGGTTTGTGTGTTGTTGAATTTTTAAAATAATTTGATTGGTTAAAATGTGTAGTGGGTGTTAAAAAATAATAAAATTTATGAAAAAGTTAGTGCAATGATGATGTTTTTTTAAAAGTTAAGTGTTTTATTAAAACTTGTGCAAAAAGATAAAAGTCCATGTATTTTAGGACGGAGGTAGTACTTCTTTACTGCTCACGGGGGTTTGAAAAGGATTTCAAATATATATTATTTTATAATATTAATTTTATTAAGAGAAACCAATCAAATATATATTGCTCAATAAAGCAAAAATTGATCAACATCTTTTGCCGAAATGAACGCGCCGGACGCGCCTGCAGTCCTTCTCATTCGAAACCCCCAAATTGAAGAAACCTTCTCTGATGCAAAACCTAATCGCACATGCATCCCCTATCTAGTGACCTTCTCTTGTCAAATCCCCCCTACAATCCCTATTGTTTCAAGCATTAAAGATGAGAAAGAGTGGATTAAGGATCCAATTGAAAGATTGCGTGATATCTCTTGGCTTGCGTTGGTGGGTTTTCAATCCGAAAATCTTCGAAGGAGAAAGAGGATCGATCGAAAAGTGCGGTACGAACTGATCTTGGGAGTTAATGCTCGATTCGACGATGTGAGGGTTTGGTTGGATCTCTAGGCTGAGGCGCGGATTATTCGCCCCCCTCCATGGCCTCACCCTATTCGTGTAGCCGTACGGACCCTAATCTTGAAGGGGGTTGTTCTTGGAGATTCACCAATTAGAAGTGTTCTTGTTCTGATCGTGTACTGTTACACGCCTTCAGGACATAGGAATGGTGCTTTGATGGCCGACGGAGGTTGGTTGTCGATTTCCTTCCCTTACATCTTTATAAGAAGAATCTGGTATGTAAACAACATTCATTCCATCTCCTTCATCGTCAGCTTTCTTCTCCTAACTCTCTCTTTTCACTGATCTAACTCTATTGTTGTTGTTTGGTTCTCAATGGCCTCGTCCGCTATGGACAAGGGCAAAAAACCCATGGAGGGCGAGTCTCTCGTTCCTCCACTCAACACCGCTCGAAAGGGCTCCAAAAACCATACTTCTGGCGAACCAGTAGATGGATTATCTCTTTCCTCTGCTGGTTTTCCAAAAGTGAATCAAAAGCAGGTTGGCAGATTCTTGAAGAAGTCCAAAATCGATGCTCTGATTCTGAAGGAGTTACAGGCTGATGTTCATGAGAACATTACATGCTTATCAGACACATCCTTATTTGCAACTATTGTGGGGAGTCCTATCGAGGCCAAAGAAGTTCGGAAGAGGATTAAGATGGATTGGAAGTTCTTGAGTGGCGGGTTCCAGTTGGTGTCGCTTGCTAACCATTGGTTTGAACTCAAGTTTGACAAGAAGGAGGATCGGGTCATAGTATGGGATGGTAGGCCATTCCATGTGGCCGACCAGCTCATGCTGTTGCGCCCTTGGTCGCAGGACTTTGATCCTTGGGTTGAATCTGTATCTGTCATGGATCTGTGGGTGCGGATTCCCGGGCTGCCTACAAAGTTTGTAAGTGAATCCATCCTTAAATCAATCATTGAGAAAAATCGGGTTGGTAAGGTCTTGATGGTGGCTGCCTTCAACCCCAATGGGGCTAGGCTTCGCTATCCTAGGATCTGTATCAATACTATTTAAAGAAGATTCCTAGTAAAATGGTGCTTGTGCCTAATGAGAAAGGTGAAATAGAAGCTTTCCCTCTTTGGTTTGAGGATTTCCCTAAGGGATGTGGGTGTTGTGGGTTATCTGACCATGTTTTTGAGAACTGTCCCAAGCGCAGGGTATGCAGTGTTCCTCATGATGGAGTTTTGGGTGGAAAACCTGAGAAAGTTACAACAGCTCATGGCAAGGCTGGCCCTTCCGATGATGGTGGGGAGTGGAAATCTGTCCCATCTAAGAAGTCACGCTCGATCCCTCCCCCTTCCTTTGGTCACTCTAAGGCCGAACTATGGAAGTGCTTTGGTGCTAATTTATTTGATGGCAGTGGTTCCTCTACTACTGACTCCTCAGTTCAAACTGGGGAGGAGTCCACCACTACTGTTGGTGTCATCGAGAAGGAGGGTGTTTTGGGTGATGCTATTGCTGTGAACACAGGGGGCTGTATTAACAAGGGTGAAAATGTTACTGGTGTGGCAGATGCTGTCATTGATGAGATGATGGTTGAGGAGATGGTAGTGGAAGAGGCTAGTGGTCCTGAGATCGAAAATGTAGTGATTGAAATCGATGCTTCTGGTGATGAGTTGGATGATGCCCCTCTTGGAGAAATCCCAGGTGATGTGAATCAAGAGCTTATTGAAGCAGTCCTCCAAGACCCCGAGTATGACGGTGCCGACGATGAAGAGTTCTTTGTGGATGAGGTTTTGGATGAGGAGGTTAGTTTTGAAAACTCGCTTGATTATTCTGGCTTTCCTGCTGATTTTACACAAGCTGATTTTGATCGAATGCTTCGTGATATCCCCGCTTGGTCTAAATTTCTTCTGCCAAACTTGTGCAAGTCTATTTACACTGATATGGGTGGCATTGACCCTCTTGTTGCTCCCTCTTGTTCGCCTTCGGCGATTTTGAGGCTCGAGCAGCTTGGGGTTGAAGGATCGGTTAAATCTGAGTCTGGCAAACGTAAACTCGGGGAGGAGGAGGGTGAAACTGCTTCTTCAAATCTGATGGGTGGAAGTGCAAAGAGGGGCAAGAATGATTAGTAAGCTTGTGGAGGATAAGCAACTTCGTTCTCTTTGGGAGTGGATAACGAGTTGTGCTGTGTGGTGTCATACTCCTTGCAGGGTGAAACTGGTTTGTGAATGGGTGATTGATAAGTCTCTAAGTGTCAGGCTAAGCTTGTATGTGAATAGGGGTAGCAAGTATCAAATCTGTAAGTGTGTCCTAAGCTGTTTGTTTGCCTCATGGAGGCAGCCTGACCTCCCTTTATGGGATGAAATAAGCGTCTGTAGCAGTCCTTGTCTCAGGGTGTGTAGGTGTCGAAAAATCTATGTTAAGTCTAAGTTTGGTCATTGTGTCGGTTGTAAGATTTGGAGCAGCTATGACTGCGTTTATTATTATATCTCGTTTATCTACTGGTATAGTGTTGTTATTTTGCCTTGGGGTGTTGTCTTGATCAGATTGATTAAAGAATTTGGGTATTCAAGTGAAGATACTTGGAGCAAACTTGGCGACAGCTTGCTGTTTGTGATGTCTTTCTCACAAACGCTGGCCAAGTGCAATAAAAAAAATCGATTCATATTATTATTGTGTATCTTGTCTAACTATACGAGTTTGGAACATAACCACAATTCTTTTCAAGTGCAACCAGTGTGAGTACTCTGGGTGTAAGGCGATAAGTGTTTTTATGTTGATAAGCATGAGGAAACCTTGTTGTGGTGGTGGTCAATCAACTAGTGAAGTTAGTATGTCTAGCAATCTTAGGTTAAGCATAAACATGTTCATCTATGAGAATTCTAAATTTTGTGGTTTTGATAATTTAAGGTGTAACGGCCCAGGATTATGATTCCCGAGTTACGTTTCGAGGTATGAAACCCCTCGTTGGGATCTTGCGCCCCGAGTACAGGTTGAAGGTTTGAAATCGAAGATGTGTTTAAAGTAGGATTTCGCACCAAAATTCGGAAGGTCCGTAGGAGACCCCGGGGTAAACCCCTATACCTGTCCTAAGTCTACAACGCGAAAAATTATTCATCATGAAAAGGGCATAAGTTCAGAAAATGATATACAACCAGTGCCACGGCAGAGCCGGGTCAAAACGGAGTATAGGTAGGGAGAAATCCCAAAAGCATGAATCTGGGGAAGTCGGGTTTCAAACACTCACTCTCCGCCATATGAATAGACCCCGTCATAACAGCACAAAATCAAACAGTGTATCGGGTACCTAAAACTATACCACCAAGTCAGGCCAAGAGTCCGCCCGCGGGTCCTCTGACCCTGCTGAGGACATATAATATGCCTATACCAAGAATAAAGATGTCTTCATGCAGTACTGGAATATTAACCACACTATCATATTCCTAACTCATATGTGCGGAATATTAAGTAAGGCCTTAACAAATAATACCAAGTGGTATATCCCTCTTCTACCACCACCCCCCTTCCAGGTAGGGTGGAGACTAGCCAGTTCGATGCTATAATCATATCAATTCTCATCATCATATCATATCTCATCATCATATCATATCTCATGCCCATCTCGTATCTCGTGAGATATATACATGACTCGAGGAGGACAACACCCGATGAAGTTGGGCTGCCCTATGACCCTAGCAAGGACTCTAGAACTCACAGATAACGACCGTTCTGTATTCAAACGCATACAGAATAAGGATGCTCATTCGTAAATGCAATTCCTAAGCATGATACTACATGACCATGCTCTTATGCATATGCAACACCTACATACTATATGTCACATCAGGCAGGAGGTACTGGTTACTGAGTAAGCCCCGGAGGTACTTACCTGGCTAGCAGACCGGCAACAGAACAATCCATCACACAGTATTCACAATCACAGAGTATCACCTAGTACATAATGAAATATATAAGTCTACATTCAACTATTAAGCACTCAAGCACACCTCAATCAATAGAACAAGTAACATATTATGAAAGTCATTTCATCGCATCATCCACTCCTCAAGACCACATCGTTCTCCATAAATCATTCAACCAATTCTGCATGTTCATATACGTCATTTCCACATATACCTCAACGGTTCATCAAAATCATAAGACATAATTTGTGTGATATAAAATCCTACTAGATTGCCATAATTATCCAACATTTAATCTCATATAATAATTCACCACAAGTCATTTTATTAGTCATATATATCATATTGTTAGTCAAACGATCATATTATCATGCTAGTTACTCATCGAATTAGTCTTATTCCCAGGTTAGTTTCAAAACCGTTTCAAATCCCAGTTAAACAGTTAAGTATTCCGACCCTTAAAATACTCGCCGAATTCTCTTTTTAATTTATTTGTTAGACTACTTTCCAACCTTAAAATTCTTTTCCAAATTCTTTTCTAATAGGCAAGTCCAACTTATTTATGTTAAATCCCAATTATTATTATAGATATAATATTATAAAACACCATTTAATAAAACACCCTTATAAGTTATATCCAAATCCCCTAAGATCCAAACCGTTTTTATTTAATAAAATCAACCCTTTATAAATCTCCAAAATTAATACTTTATCTTTTAAATCCTCAAATACTATTATAATATATTTTAATAACCGCTAATTAGTTAAATAATAAACGGATAAGCCGGACCGTGCCAAACCGAACCCGTTATATAATCCCAACCCGGTTTACTTAAAATAATAATAAAGGAGGTGGACCCCACATAAGCTGACTCGACAGCAGAGGTCCACGCCTCCCTTCTTCTTCCTCCAGCTCGAACAAGTCGCTCCCGCCTGCTGCTCGACGCCGGTGGCGCTGCGCCTGCTCCGACGTCTCCCGCTCGATCATCTCCGCCTCGCCTATCGCGGTCGACCTCGCCAAAACCTCAAGCTCACTCGCACAAGCTCGACATCACTCGCTCCTCTCCGCTCGCCTAGCTGCTCGCGCGCTCGCGGTCGCGCTCCGCCCACAGCGTGCCCAGCGCTCGCCCGCTCGCTTCCCAACACTCGCTCTCACACACACACACACACTTGCTCGCCCCGACCTCATGAATCGAACAACGAAAAAAAGTACAAGAAAAGGGGAAGAACGAAGCTCACCGAGGGATTTCGCGACTTCGGAGCTCTCGATCGGAGTTCTGGGCGTCGTTGGTGGCTCACGATGGCTCGTCGGACCTGCGTCGGACATGGGTGAGCGTGATGGTAGGGCTCGAGAGTGGTTTGGATCGGAAAAGATAGAGAATGGCTTACCGGAAGTTTGGTTCACGAACAAATGGACGAGGGATATTCGGAGGCTCGTCGATGACGCCGAGAGCTCCGGGGGCGGCTACGATTGCTCTACGATGAAAGAGGAGGTGACGAGGATGACAACGACGAAGAGGGATCACCGAGACGTGGAGTGTGGCGATGGCGACGAGAGGAGGAAGTGGATGTGTTGCTCGGGTGAAAGAGGGGAGGAAGGCTTCGGCTTGACCGAAGGAGCAGAGGAGGAGGACCGCCTGGTGGAGCAGGTGGTGCCGGTTCTGGGCTCGGAGAGCAGGTAAGGGTGATGAATGAATGAATGACGGGGGGTGAGGGGTGACCTTTAAAGTGGTATGGTGAGGTAGTGTGCGGAAGTGGTTAAACCAATACCCGGAAATAAATCCCGAATACGGGAATTTTGAATCCCGCAATTAGTTATCAAATGTTAGTTTCTCCGACTCTCGTTCTCTCGATCAATTAAATTTTTATAATCGACAAGGATATCGTCATCTGATAATTATTTTCAATTTTCGAGGTAAAAGGATGGAAATCGTTCGTCAAATTTTTTATTACGGTCGGAATCCGCTAAACGAGCTTTTAATTCGATTTAAATTCATTTTTAATTTCCTTTTTCCGAAAAATTAGGATTTGAAAATCTGAGCCTTTACATAAGGCATCGAAAATTATTTCAAAACATTATAATTGTCTCTTTGAGTAAAATGGCTATCTTAGTCACAAGGGGAAAGGTTGATAGTGTTGTTAAACGAAAATCGGTTCGTGGAATGTACGGGGAATTGGCAGGCCCCATTTTTGGGCAGAATTGGGTACGTTCTGTAACATCCAAAAAATACATATTATGGCAGTAATGGAAACAAAAACCGATAAAATACCAGATGAAAAACTTTGGCAATCCGCTGGGTTTGATGAAGCCTTTTGGATACCGACCACTGGTAAATCAGGTGGAATAGGGGTGATGTGGAAGTCTAGATTAATGTCTCATGAGTCAATGGCGATAATTCATCATAACCAACGCTCTATCCGTGCCATCTACCATAATTCAAATTTAAATTTTAAATGTCAAATTATATTCGTGTATGCACCTGCTCAGGAGCGAGATAAAACACAGTTTTGGGAAGAAACGGAAAGGTTAATTGCCTCCTCCCCGGTGCCGTCAATTGTCATAGGCGATCTTAACGATATTGTCTGTACTGAAGACAAGAGTGGTGGTGTGAATGTATCTTTGGCCAGACTTACTAGATTGAATGAAGTCAAGAATAGGGGTGAATTGTTTGATCTACCTTTCATAGGGAATAGATTTACTTGGAGAAAAAAGAAGGAAGGCATGGACAATATCTATGAACGTTTAGACAGGGCTCTGGTGAAAAATGAGATCCTGGTGCAATTTCCTAGTATACATCTATGTCACCATGCCTTTTCTTCATCGGATCATTGTCCCATCACAATGAGTTTGTGTGATGGTAGCCCCATACAGGCTGCGCCGTTTAAATTTGAAAATATGTGGTTGAAAAGGCAAGATCTAAGGAATATTGTTAAACAAGTGTGGAGAGCAAACTGTGCCGGGTCAGCAATGTATCAGTTAGTCTTTAAAACAAAAATCCTTAAAGCCAAAATTAAAGCATGGAATAAAAGAACATTTGGTAATATTTTCCGTCAGTTAGAGGAAGTTGAAGTGGAACTTATTGCTATTCAAAAGGTATTGTGCAATAAGTTTGATACAAAAAATGTCGCGAAACAGAAAAGGCTAATTCAAAAAAAGGAAGCATTAATTAAATTTCATAAGACATTCTGGAGTTAGAGAGCAAAAGCTAAACATATATTGTTAGCGGACACAAACTCTGGGTATTTTGACAAAATTGCGACTGGCAGAAGGAATAGGAAGATTATAAGACAAATTACTTCGGACGAAGGTACGTTGATTTTAGGTGAGGACAACATTAAGACTGAAATACAAAGAGATTTTGAAAATCGATTTAAAAAGGATAATACAAATCCAGGCTGTGTTTGGAGGAATAGTTTGGGCATTATAACTCCAGAAATTACGATAGAAGATAATGACCAACTCATTAAACCAATCCTAAATAGTGAAATAAAGAGTGCAGTATTTAGCTTAGGCAGAAACAAGTCTCCTAGGCCTGATGGGTTCTCGGCCGAGTTTTATAAATGCTTTTGGGATATTGTGGGACCATCTGTAATTCGGGATGTCAAGGGTTTCTTTCACTCTGGGAAAATTCTCAGGCAAATCAATCACACGTTTATCATGCTTTTTCCAAAAGATGATAATCCGTCTTCAACAAATCACTACAGTCAGTTTATGCTCGACAATATATAAAATCATTTCGAAAATTCTAATTGAACGATTAAAAAAGGTAATGGGTAAGCTGATTCACCCCTTACAAGGTGCATTTGTTTCAGATAGGGCGATTCAGGATAATGTGCTGATTGAGCACGAAATTTTCCATTCTTTTAAAACTCGTAAAGGCAGTGAAGGATGGATGGCAGTAAAATTGGATATGGAAAAAGCTTACGATAGACTGAATTGGGACTTTATATTTGAAGTTCTGAGTAGATTTGGTTTCCACGAAAAATTTATTAGCTGGGTCAAAGAGTGTGTTGTATTTGTTTCATTCTCTGTCCTTGTTAATAGTTCTCCGACAAACCTTTTTTTCCCATCAAGGGGTATCCGGTAGGGTGATCCCATTTCTCCCTTTCTGTTCATTCTTGGAGCTGAAGTTCTAGCAAGACGATTACACAGTGAGTCCATGTCTCCAATGTCTAAGATCGGATTTAAATTCGGACACCATGGCCCAAAGGTTCCCTTTCTTGCCTTTGTAGATGATACAATTGTCTTTGCTAAAGCTACTTTGGAGGCTAGTAATGGAGTCAAAGAAATAATTGAGGACTATTGTAGGATTTCTGGTCAAAAAGTGAACTTCTACAAATCTTCCTTTCAGACAACTGGGGGTGTGCCTGTGTAGAGAATCCAACTTCTACAATCGTCACTACAAATGTCACACACTAGTGCCATGGAGAAATACCTGGGATGTCCTATTATCAATGGGAGAGTCAATAAACAAACCTTTGAAGATATTATAAGTAAAACAAAAAACCAACTCTCAAAGTGGAAAGCTAGTTCCTTATCACAACAAGGTAGGTCAATTCTCATTAATTCAAACCTATCAGCAAAACCTCTGTATGCTATGCAAAGTTTCATGCTACCTGCTTCAGTTCATACTGAACTGGTTCGTATCAATAGGAATTTTTTCTAGAATAAAGATCTACAGTATAAACCACTCATAAGTTGGGATAAGATTTGTAGGCCAAAGAAGAAAGGAGGTTTGAACATAAGAAAGTCATCTATCATGAATGAGGCCTTACAAATGAAACTATTGTGGAAAACTCTTGCAGAGCCAGACAATATGTGGGTAAACATTATCAGGTTCAAATATTTAAAGCAAGGTGACATTCTACAGTATAGAAAACCAAGGAATGCCTTCTGGCAATGGAGAAATGCATCCTCTCTAATTGACAAATTTAAGGAAGGATTAGTTTGGACTATCGGTGATGGGAATTCTGTTAAATTCTGGAAAGATATGTGGATATCGCAGAAGGCATTAATCAAATATTTTGATAATACCAGTATTACGGATAAAAATGTACTTGTAGGTGAATTTATTCGGGACGGAAAATGGAGGAGGGATAAGCTTTATGAAACCGTAGGAGCGGACTGGTCGGATTGGATCATTGAATCTTCTCTCCCAATTCATAGGATGTCTGATAGATTATACTGGCGACATGATAAACAAGGCTGGTTTACGACCTCCAGTGCAGTAAGATTTCTTACACACCAAGACTCCCTCAATGATAGCCCTTCTAACTGGATTTGGAAGGTAAACACAATGCCGAAAATTAAAAACTTCTTATGGAAAATTGCACAAAATGGGTTAGCAACAAGGGATAGATTGAGTAGAAGAGGATCTTCAATTCTTAACGAATGTAGTTTCCGTGGGATGAATGGTGAGGACGAGTTACACTTATTTGTACACTGCTCTTTTGGACAAACTAATCTACTACAAACAAATAAATGTGCAAAAATATTGAATGATCTTAACTATATCCGACCAGGGGGCGATGTTATTATGGCAAGGCTGGGTGAACAACTATCTAAGGAGGAGAAGGAGGAGATGGCAATAAAGTGGTGGACGATTTGGTACTATCGGAACCAAATAACCTTTAGAGGAAGTGGGGTGCCATCATTTTTGGAAATTAAATCATTTATTGAAGCTGTGAAAGAAGGTTGGAAGAGGGCAAGGAGAGAGGAAAAAGAAGAATTGAATATGGATTATATGGTCAAGCCAACGAGTAACAAGAAGGTTAGTAGGAAAAATGTTAAATTGAGGAAACCCGTTAATGGATATATGAAACCAAACTTTGGTGGTGCCTCCATTCGTGTAGGGGAAGCTAGTATAGGGTATATAATTAGAAACTCGGAGGGGCAGGCACTCCAGCTAGGATATAAGAGCATTGGAAATGTAATTCTAATTATGACAGAAGCAATTGCTCTTAGAGAAGGAATATTGTGTGCACAAAATTATCACTACAATAACTTAATCACTGAAGGGGATTCGTTGACGATCATAAATCATCTGAAGGGTATTGGAGTTTGCCCTTGGGAAATAGAATTAATTTTAGGTGATATCAAAGGTCTTCTTAGGTCTTTTCACGATATCTCCTTTTCCTTTGTGCCCCGGGAGGGTAATAGGGTGGCTGACAAGGTTGCAAACCTTGGTCATCCTGTTAATGGGTTGGCACTGGAAGAACACCCAGATCTTCTTGATCTCACCCGTCGGGATGCTCTCGGTTAGGTTCGCCAACCGAATTATTACCTAATAAAAAAAAATATATGGCTCAATTTCCTAACCCAATTAAATAAATGTTCACTGGACAGTCTAAATTAAGTAATAATCCTAGTGGTAAGTTTTTTATGTCTCCGTAATCTCTCTTGCTTAATTTGGTTCTCCCTCGCTTCTCTCTCGCTATGATTCTTTGCTTTTGAACGATCATCGTCTTCCCTTTCCCTCTCGATCATCGTTTTGATTTTCGATTATTGAAGCAACAATGACATACGAAGGTTAGTTTAGTTGCAATGTATTATTTTTTGCGGTTTTTCTTATTTTGGCTGAATCAAGGTTATACTATTTAACTTTCTTTAACATAAGGTTAATGCTTTGTAATGTCTTTCTATTGTGACAAACAATAGTACAATAGTGTTTCTTTGGAAGAATGTAAAAATCAGTTCAATGTGAGTTTTGTCTGTTGTCTTTTGTCCGCGTTTTTCAATGTTTTCCGTTGTTTATTTGTTCATGTTTGTGTTTGTACAATTTTAGGTATTGGTTGAGTGAAGAAGAAAGATTTCTTTCGTGGGGTAATCTCTATTCTTACCCCAATATATGCGAAATTATCAGACCCAGGTTGTCAGCCGTATATGTTTGATCAACAACTGAAAAATAGTTGTTTTGGTTTAGTTTTTCAGCAAGGTTCTAAACTTTGTTTTAATTTTCAGTTAGTACATCATATGACTATGCATGAAATTGTATGAGAAAAAGAGATGGAACTCTGGTTTAAAGTTGGAGGTCTTATTTCTCGTTTTTCTTTAGTTGAGTTTCATCTCATAACTGATCTACCAGATATAGAATATGATCCTTCACCTCAATCTGAAGCATGATACATTAAAAAAGTTATTTGGGAAGGCAAGTGTATGTCATTATGATATTGTTAAAAACTCTCCAAAAAAGTTAGTGATGGTACAATTTTCGATTATTGGGAAGGTTTTGTTGTATAAATGTTCTGAGGTTGGCAGCTTTGACCATTTAGCGCTTACTTGTGATTCTCAAAAATTTGAAAGGTATCATTGGGGTTGTGAATGTTACTTGCAGTTGTTTATATGTTTGAGGAAGGTGTCATCTATTGACAATTCTGGGAAAGCTATAGGGTATATGCGCTCTATGGATATCCTCTAGAATTCCAGACGATTTCTTTATTCTCTTTTGGCTTTCACTGCATATAGTTAAAGAGGCAAAAGTACAAGCCAAACCTTACTGCCATCAAGAAGATGAGGGGTCTTTCCAAGAAAGCTGACAACAAGGAGGAAGCGGATGTTGACTTTGCAGTCGATGCTGAAAATATAAGAGCAAACAAAAGGGCATGAGGGAGATGAGAAAGCTGACAACGAGGGAGGTGCGGATGCTGATTTTGGAGTCAATGCTGAAAATAAAAGAGCTGACAAAGACCGGGCAAGATGGAGCGAATAAAGAAGACGTCCCAAAAGGGGATAAGGATTTGTTTTTGAAGTTTGAGAACATTTTTGAAATGATTGAAAGTAGAATTGTAATGTTAGAGAAAGGGGTTATTGGGCTTAATAAAAAAAAGTCAGCGGACGTTCCGATGGAGTCAAAGAACATGCGAGTGATGTGAAGAAGAATGCAGATATTGATGTTGAAGGTTAGTGTAGTATTTTTTTTTGAAAGTATTTGAAATCTTCTTAATGATTGATGTTGTAAATTAATATATCATTTTCACTCTTCATTTGACAAAGGAGAATGCTTATATCTGCCAAATTTGTCATGATTTGTTCAATCCTTTGTCAGCTATATGTCATGATTTGTTCATTCCTTTGTCAGCTATCTGTCATTCTTTGCCAGTTTATAATGTGAGGACTGTGAATTACCATTCTTTTCAAGGCATGCTAAAATTAATCAAGGGGATTGTGCACTTGATGCTGAAATTGCTTCTAAGGATGCTGAAATTGCTTCACACTTTGATTTAATTTCATGTTGATAACGATGCTGAAATTGAATTGTTAATGTGATCTAATCTTATTTCAAAATCTAGTAGTTTATCTTTGGCCCCGTGTGAGAATGTGAAGAAGGGGAGAGTACCGAAATACAATCGGTCAAAATCACTATTATCTGAAGAAGATTATATCTTTTTGTACTCTTACGTTAATGGGAACGGAGGTGCTCATTTTGGGATTTTAAGTTTTGTGTCTTAAGTTTGATATTTTCTGATATGCTGACTTTATTTATTGTTGTCTCCCAAAGATTCCATCATCAAATGGTATGGTAGCATGTTGAGAAAGAAGGAACTTTTTAAAGTTGTAACTGGGAAAGACAAATGGCTTGATGGCATAGTAAGTATATATAATTGATGTGTTTTAATTTTAAACAAAATAGTTTTGATTATAATCTAATAAAATCGTCTAATATGCATTTTCAGTATATGGAGGAAGTTCTTTGTCTTATGAGGAAGAGAATATCATACAAGGCTTCCAAATTTGTGGATGTTGTTATTTGGACTAGTTGTTTTACCAGTGGTATTTACCACAATCAGTTGATTCTTTACATGGAGGAGGGGTCTGTTGATGATACTATATTTAAGTATTTTATTGGGTTATATCCTAAAGAGTATGGAAAAGATTGGATTTGGATGAATGCAAGCAAGATTTATACTCCATTAAATATCAAAGACACTCATTGGGTTGGTTTAGAAATTCAAATCCGAGAAAGGAAAGTTGTAGTTTATGATTGTAACAAGTATGTTGCTGATGATTATAAATTGAAACAATGATTACGGGGGGTTATAAGTTGTGTAGCTCCCTATTCATTTGAGCAAATCTGGGACATACAAGAAGTTTAAAGCTACTCTAACATTCACTATAGAGACGGCCCATGATATAATGAATAATGAATCCGGGTATGTATATTTATAATAAATCTTTCTTTTTGTTCACTTTCTTAATCAGATTTTTCATCATGTATAACTATTTTTTATTTATATGGATGTGCAGTTGTAGTGGGATTTTTACTGTCAAGGCTATCGAAGCTCTAGTGTTTGGTGGAGATGTTATATCTGTTTACTCAAGACAAGCTATTTCAATATCATGAACTTATGTGTTCTGATCTATTGAAGGAAAAATGGAACTTCCAATTTTCGTTGTTGTTTAAAACCATCTAGGTGCTTTTTTTTTTTTGTAATTTCAAACTCTGGTTCAATTTGGTTTGTTTTTGTAAACATTATCGGTGGTTATGTATTTTGGAACATCCTCGCTGGGGTTCTTGTGTGTATATATGATATAATATATTGTTTGGTTGGTTTTTAGTCTTATACATTGATATCTGTTAAATATTCAGTAAGGAATATGCTGATATTGTTATCCTTTGTCAGCGTATATGTACGTTTCATCGTTTGTGAGGTATCTTTTTTGTTGAAAATCAGCTATCTGTCAAATGTTGTTACCTATCTGTTATCGTTTGTCAGCTTATATGTCATGAGTTTGTGGTTTGTTAGCATATCTTTTCAATCTTCATTAGTGTAAATACATGTGCTGATAAATACACATAAATATTGACAAACTAATTTATCAACAAAACGTATGCAATTGTCATGGGTTGTCAGCTATCTATCATGGTTTGTCAGCTTACCTTTTTATGACAAATACGCATATAAGGTGACATTTGATTTTATATACTTTCAAATAAATATGATGAGGCAAGCGAATATAAAAACAAATGTTGATACATACATAAAATACATACACGAATTTAGTAGAAAATATGTGTTGATTATGCTGACAACTGAATTTATATAGTAAATATGTGTTGATATTGACAAATGAATTTATTAGACAATATGATGAGACAAGCGAATTTATATAAAAATGGTGATACATATGTGGATAAATATACTGACAAACGAATTTAGCAGAAAATAAATGCTCATTATGGTGACAAACGGATTTATTATGATGAAAAATGATATATAACCGATATTGTTGTGTGAAATTGAAAGATAACTTGACGAAATAGTGAAGCGGACATTCGCAAGCGAAATGGGAGCTCGCATGATTAGAAAACTTGTGAAGATCTTATTAGAAAAGTGGGCAACAGGAAGTTAGAGGGTGACCGATAGACATTCAACTAATCAATTTTGGATGGTGGACATTTAATTAATTAGATTTTATTATATGGACAATTGTATTTTTCTCCATATATATATATATATATATATATATATATATATATATATATATATATATATATATATATATATATTGGTCTTTACTTTAATGTAGAATGATAGGATTGATGTAAAGTCATCCTTGAGGGTTTCATTCATTAGACAAAGATATATATAGGTTACAAGGTATTGGGCCTTTGGGCCCACTATACAATATGAGACCTATGTAATCTATCAAACTCCCGCATTCGAAAGTGGAGGGTCCCGTACTGTGAGACTGGACCGAAAATCGAGGAACAACTGCCGAGGTAAACCCTTGGTGAAGATATCAGCGTACTGATAGGAGGACGGGACATGAAGAACACGAACATGTCCAAGAGCAACCTTGTCCCGAACGAAGTGGAGATCGAGCTCAATGTGCTTCATTCGCCGATGCTGGACAGGGTTGCTGTCCAGATAGACGGCGGAGACGTTGTCGGTGTAGACCAGGGTGGCCTTTTGAAGAGGGCAACGGAACTCAAGAAGGAGATTGCGCAGCCAAGAGCACTCGGAGATAACGTTGGCGACACCTCTGTACTCTGCCTCGGCGCTAGAACGAGACACCACAGACTGTCGATTCGCGGACCACGACACAAGGGTGTCGTTGAGGAAGACACAGTAGCTAGACGTGGAGCGACGTTTGTCAGGACAACCACCCCAATCCGCATCAGTGTAAGCGACGAGGTCAAGCCGAGAGGAATGGGTGATTGTGGTGCCCAGCTCGAGGGTACCGCTGATGTACCGGATGATCCGCTTCAAGGCCTGAAAGTGCGGTTCCCTGAGGGCATGCATGAATAGGCAGATCTGCTGAACGACGTAACTGATGTCTGGCCTAGTGAACGTAAGATACTGCAAAGCACCGGCGAGGCTCCGGTACAACGTCGGATCATCAAACAGAGGACCAGAGTGAGCACTGAGCTTGTTGGAAGTATCCACAGGGGTGGCAACAGGCTTGCAGTTACTCATCTTCGCCCGAGCAATAATCTCAGCAACATACTTACTCTGAGAGAGAAACAACCCAAATGCATGACGCTGCACGACGACACCAAGAAGTAAGACAACGGACCCAGATCTGACATTGCGAACTTGGCACTCAACAGATGTCCGAAGAGCATCAGAAGAGGCGGTGAGGATGATGTCGTCGAGATATAGTAGCAGAAAGGCCATGTATGTGCCTCTGCGATAGATAAACAGAGACGTATCTGAGCGGCTGCCAACGAAGCCCAAGCGTAGCAGATGAGAAGCAAAGCGCTGGAACCAAGCATGCGAAGCCTATTTCAGACCATACAGGGACCACTTGAGGAGACACACGTGCTTGGGACGATCAGTATCAGCGAACCCTGGTGGCTGAAACATGTAAACTGTCTCATTCAGATGGCCATGCAGAAAGGCGTTCTTGACATCTAGCTGATGAATGGCCCACTATCGCGACAATGCTAAGCTCAGCACCACTCGGATAGTGGCAGGCTTGACCACGGGGCTCAATGTCTCATCACAATCAATACCTGCTTGTTGAGATAGACCGTTGACTACAAGACGAGCTTTGTAGCTCTCTAACGTCCCATTGGAGCGGAACTTGTGGCGGAAGAGCCACATGCATCGAATGACGTTCGCCTCAGGAGGGCGAGGAACCACAACCCAAGTACCATTCCTTGTAAGGGCCCTGTACTCGTCGAGCTTAGCCGCCTGCTAATTCGGGTCTAGGAGGGCTGTTTTGTGGGAGGTGAGGATGGGGGAAAGGGAGGTCAGGGGTGAGGTAGGAGGTGGGTGGGATTCGGTGGGGACGGCAGTAGAGGTTGCGGCGTGCGTAGCAAAAAGCTGCGGCCCCGGCATAGCACCCACGGCAGATGGATGTGCTACGTCCGCGGCATCGGGTGTGACGGGGGGGGGGGGGGGGGGGATGGGAGGACGCAGGGAATTGATTGGCGGGGTTATGTGTGGAGTTCATGTAGAAGATCTGACGAGGTCTGAAAACACCGGAGATGCTACGGGTGTGCGGTCTAGTGGTAGTAGGAGGGGGTGGCGGTGGGGGTGGTATAGGGGGAGAGGCAGGAGCACCGGGAGAGCTCTGGAGAAGGAGAAAGTGAGGGAAGGAAGACTCTGACTCAGACTGAGACACAGAAGGTGTAGAAGAGGGGAGAGGATGAGAAGAAAAGGGAAAGCGAGACTGATCAAAAGTGACATGACGTGACACAATAAGCTTATGGGTCATGACATCGAGGCAAAGGTAACCACGATGATCAGACAGATAACCTAGGAAGACACATGGAGTGGAGCGCGGGTGAAGCTTGTGTGGGGCGGTGCAGGACTAGTTTGGGAAGCACAAGCATTCGAAGGTACGAAGGTGATCATACCTAGGCAAGGTGCAATAGAGTGCATGAGTTGGCGAGCGATGGTGTAGGATGGTAGATGGGAGAATGTTGAGGAGATAACATGTGGTTGATAAGGCGTGAGGCCAATAGGTAAGGGGAATAGATGCGTGGAAGAGGAGAGAGCGCATCATGTTGGTTATGGTTCTAATGATTCGTTCGGCCTTGCCATTCTGCTGGGATTGGGAAGTATAGGGGCAAGACAACCGATAGGAGATCCCATTTCTGGCAAAGAAAGAGTGAAAGTCTTTGTTGTCAAATTCACGGCCATTGTTACATTGGGCGCATTTGATGGATGTTTGAAACTGTGTTTTGATGTAGGCATGGAACTTGACAAAGATAGGAAACACTTGGGACTTGAAATGCAACGGGAAGACCCATAAAAAATGACTGTAATAATCAAGAAACAGGAGGTAGTACTTGTGACCCTCCTTGCTAGGCACATGAGAAGTCTAAATGTCACTATGAATGATGTCAAAGGGTGCAAGAGTGGAGTTCAAAGACCGTTGGAACAGCAGTCTTGCATGTTTGCCTAACTGACAGGAAGAGCATAAACTAGAGCGTAAGCTTTATTACAAGTGACAAGACTCTGAAAACGGAGGACATCTAGAATGGCAGCACTAGGATGGCCCAAGCGTGCATGCCATAGGCTGGACGATGATGCCGAGAGGGAGACCGGGCACGACTGACTAGACGCAGGAGGTGGTGTGACAGGACAGAGCTCTCTGGTGCTGTTACATCTCATGTGAGTAACCCCCGTAGTAAGATCGTTCACAGAGAAACCAAAGGGATCAAATGCAAGAGAAACGTTATTGTCAGTAGTGAACCGACGGACAGAGATAAGGTTTTTGACAATCTTTGAGGCAATGAGGACATTGTTAAGGTATAGTGGGTGGGTGGGGTCTGTAATTTGGCGTGGCTAATCCCCGAAGTAGCAAGACGACCACCATTTTCGACGATAATAGAGTGTGCAGGGCATTTAAAAGAAATAGATGAGAGGTTACCTGAGGAGTTCGTCATGTGGGAGGTGGCACCACTGTCCATGTACCAAGAAGAGTCGGGAGATGTCCACGAGGATGGCGGCGAAGAGGATGGCGGAGGAAGAGGATGGCCGGTGAGACGGGAGGATCATTTAGGGTTCCGTGAGAAAGAAAAAGCTATGCTACCATGTAGAATGATATGATTGATGTAAAGTCCTCCATGAGGGTTTCATTCATTAGGCAAAGATATATATAAGTTACAAGGTATTGGGCCTTTGGGCCCACTATACAATATGAGACCTATGTAATCTATCATTTAAGAAACTAGCATAATAATTAATTATAAGTTTAGTAAATTGACATGTTTTTAACAAATGCCAAAAGGTATTGTATTTTTTTTTTTTACGCAAGATAAGAATTAGGTCGGGTCGGCCGCAACATAGGCCCTTCCTAGTGCATCCTTCCGGACGAGAACTAGCAGTTCTGGATCATCCTCACAGCAAACGTCGACAGGGGAGACATGGGCACTACGAGCAACGTAGTCAGCCACAACATTCGATTCCCCGAAAATATGACGAATAGCAACATAAGTAAAGGATGAGATATCAGACAGTATATCAGCTTGTAGCATCTCTATTGTCCAGGGGCATTTCCAATCCCCCAGTAGAGCTTTTATCACTAGTAAGTTGTCTCCTTCGATCAGAAGTGTAGATCGTTGTAACTCCTTTGCCCGTAACAAACCCATTCTGAGTCCTAGAATTTCGGCATAAATCCCCGAGATATTTGTGCAAACAGATCTGTCAGCAGAGACAACTAAACTAAACCAGTAGAGTCGCGGATGATAAAACCATAAGACGAGTTGCCACTCGGGAGTACCGAACCATCAAAATTGAGCTTATAACAATTCGAGGGGGGGGGGGTTATCCCACTTCCCGGACCGATCCTGAGCCCTAGCGTTCATAGCACTACCCCTAATAGCCTGGTTGTGCGGACCGCTATGAATGCGATGTTTGGGGATCAACGGTCCAGTCGGATCATCGTCTAAAAGCTTTGATTTTTTCCAACAATGACTAGTAGTGCTGTGAAACAACAAAATTTCATTGATAGTTACCTTGTTAGTATGATCGAAAACGAGTTGGTTTCTAAAGAACCACATGGCCCACCAAGCGGAAGCTAAAACAGCAAAAGTGTTGGTCCCAATTGCACATTTTATAGCAGTAAGTGGAAACACATTTCCCATGTAAACAGAAGCAGTGATAAGCCCCGAAATGTGGATACGTAAAGCTTTAAGCAAAGCAGTAGCCATAGGACATCGAAGGAGAAGGTGATCATTCGATTCATTTGTATTGCCACAGAAAACACAACCAGCAGGTACAACTACGTGCGACTTCTGTAATCTGGTTTTAGTCGGGAGACCATAATGGGAGATTTTCCAGAGAAAGTGTCGAACCTTAGGGGGCACATCGAGACTCTAGATCCAATCGCAATCGAAATCTGGCGACCCAGTGTTTACAGATAGGAAGGAGTTGGCAGAGGCGGTTGAGAACCAGCCATTTCTGCTAGGGCCTCAATATAGACGATCCGTGATTGGGTTACTTGGCAAAGTTAAACCCATGATGTAGTTGATATCATCTTATTTCATAACATTTGTTAATGAGTCATTTATAAACGTTTTGTTCCACTGCGGTTGGTGATGAAGTGAGTCGCCGAAACGCCCTTGAGATTATTCGGGATGGGTCTCAGTGTTTTGGAACTTAACGGCTTCTCGAAAGCCCAGTTATGGGACCAGAAATCAATGGTTTCCCCATTTCCGACCCGCCACTGTAGAGCTGAGAGGAACTGAGGTCTGGTGGGCATAAGGTGGGACCATTGGCAAGAGGTATTTCCTTTTTTGTTATAATTGGAAAGGTCGTGGCCTTTAAGGTATTTTTGTGAGATGACTCGAACCCAGATGTTGTCTGGTTCAGAAATTATTTTCCAAAGAAGCTTCATCTGAAGAGATATATTCATAGACTCCGCCTTATGAATCCCCAAACCACCTTTCATTGTGTCCGAACAGATTTTGTCCCAACTAATCAGCGGTGGAGCTTTAGAGGTATTGTTCCAAAAAAATTGTCTATACACTTTGTCAAGTTCATGAAAAACATGAGAAGGTAGCAGGAAAACTTGCATAAGAAAAATCGGTTTGGCACTCAGATTTGCTTTGATAAGCACCTGTCGCCCTTCGGCAGAAAGATTCGAGGCTTTCCATTTTGTGAGTTGGTTTTTGGTCTTGAGAACCACATCAGCGAATGTGTCCCTATTGGTTTTTGGTCTTGAGAACCACATCAGCAATAGTAGAAGCTATGGCTGTAGCAGTTGTGTTAGGAGATGCTTGGAAGCTGGATTTATGCAAATTCACCTTTTGTCCCGAAATTAAATAGTATCTGTCTAAAATGGACAGTACAGAAGTACATGCCGATTGGGAGGCTTTGCAGAAAATAAGAATATCATCAACAAACGCTAAAAAAGGAACCTTGATACTCGGACGACCGAAAGATATACCCAGGTCCTTACTAACTAGCCGTTTGTTATGCAGTGTACGTGCTAATACCTCAGAGGCTAAGATAAAGAGAAAAGGGGAGAAGGGGTCTCCTTGTCTTAAACCTCTAGTGGGTTGAAATACTATGGTCGGTTCATCATTAACGAGGACCGAGTAGGATACAGTTAAAACACATTCCTTTATTCTGTTAATAAAGAGGTCATTGAAACCATACTTAGATAAAACTTGGAACAGAAACGACCATTCGATGCGATCGTATGCCTTTTTCATATCTAACTTAAGAGCAACCATACCCATTTTGCCTTTCTTCATCCAAAACGAATGCAAAGCTTCATAAGCAATCAGAATATTGTCCTGGATAGATCTCCCTTTTGTGAAAGCTCCCTGGAGGGGGTGTATAAGCTTGTCAAAAATCTTAGTTAACCGTGCTGAAATTACTTTAGCTATGATTTTATAGATTGTAGAGCATAAACTGATAGGTCTGTAGTGGTTTACTGCAGTCGGGTCATCGAATATTGGTAGAGGCGTAATGAAAGTATCGTTTGTCTAACGCAGTAACCTACCACTGGTGAAGAAAGCTTTAACTGCTTTTGTTACAGAAAGGCCAACTGTAGGCCAGAACTTTTGGTAGAAACTAGCTGGGAAGCCATTAGGGCCCGGAGCCTTATCCGGGCTCATAGAAAATACAGCCGCTTTTATCTTATTGTTTGTAATAGGAGCAGAGAGCATGTCGTTATCTTCTTGTGAAACTAAGGATGGGAAGACCGCTAGGTCTGGAGACAGATCCGAAAAAGGGGTCAAAGAGGCTCTGAAACGAGCTTTGAAGTCACGGACAAATTCTTGTTGGATTGTGTGGAAATCAGTTGTGGACTCCCCACCAGGAAGTAGGATAGACTTGATCATTTTCCTGCCTTTTTTTGCAGTAGCGATCTTATGGAAATAGCCTGAATTGGAGTCATTAAGTTTGGTATGTTTAACTTTAGCCCGCTGGCTCCAATAGCGACGATGAAAGTCGAGCATTCGTTCTCTCTTGTTGAGTAATTTTTTTAGTACGTATTTGAACATCCTGATTGCTGTGATTTGAGATGTCTGTAAACTAAGGAGCTTTTGATATGTTACTAGAATCTGATTATGAATATTGCGTACTGTATTCTTATGCTAGGTTTTAGAAAGTTTTTTTAAGAACTTTTGCCTTCTGAAGCAATTTGAACATCAAAGAACCTTGTGGGTTCGCTCTCCAAGCTTGCGAGACTAAGTTTCTGTAATCAGCCCTTGAGGCCCAAGCCAATTCGAACTTAAATGGTCTATTCTTAGGCTGAATGTTGTGACGAAAATCTGTGGAGATCGGAGCATGATCAGATCTAGTAAAGGGATGGATCTGTGTACGCAGTGAGTAAAAAATGGTAAGCATGTCCGTGTGGATTAGTAGGCGATCAAGTTTTTCCAGACAAATGACCACATCTTTCGATTTCCGTTGCCAAGTAAACCGACCCCGCTAGATGGTACTTCTAGTAGTGATAGTATGTTCTTTAAATCTAGTAAATGCGTGAAACGCGACGTCGAAGGATAGACTCCTCCAAGTTTATCAGCTGGGGTATCTATTTCGTTAAGGTCTCCCATAATGTAGAAGGGAATAACAAGTGACTGTATATAAAGGGAGATCGTATCCCAGAAGGCTGATTTGCGCCGCTCAACTGGTGGGGCATAGACCACAAGAATAGCAAAACAGCGCATAGTAGCGTAGTCCGAGTAGTTAAAGTGAATAAATCGGTGGTGAACCGAAATAAGTTCAATGGATCCTTGTGAGGCAGGGATATCTTTCCACAGACGACAGATTCCCCCCAAAAAACCAATCGCCGGATCAAAAGCAACATTCGAGAAACCACACTTACACAGTGTACTTTCAGAAGGGACCTTATCAGTCTTAGTTTCTAAAAGAGCTAAAACGTTGATGTTATTATTTTGGCAGAAAATATCTACGTTTGTCCATAAATTACAGCTCCGGATGCCGAGGGAGTTCCAAGTACAGATATTCATAAAAACCTTTTAAGGCGATCAGTTTGTACTAATCTAGGGACGACATGCTCTGTCTTAAAGAAAGGAACCATAAGGGAGATGGTTTGATTGAAGTAAATGATTCGTACAAGTTCAGTTGTGATACGAAAAAATGTGTGTGAGGAAGCTTTGGAAGGGATATTTCGAATAGAATATATGTTCATAACAATATCAATTGTTACTTTAGACATTAAATAGGGTATTGGTTTTCCGATCTAGCTTTGTACGCAGCTCATACAAAAAACAAGGGAGTGGCCAACTAAGTACATGTACATGAGCTTATAGGCCAAGTAAAGGCAATAACCATAAGAAACACAAATAGTAAGCTTAGTTAGCCCAATGCAATGTATAAATTGTTGTAAACGTCCATGTAAATCATACGGGTAGCAGATGTGTCAATGTATTGGGTCACGCACTTGGTATGAGAGATTATAGTTAAATACTCAGTAGTCCAAATGGCCTTGTAGGGGCAGATCGATGAAGCTTGGAAGGCAAAGGAAAATCGGGAGTCTTTGTGAAAGATAAATAGAAGAAGAAGGGAGACGACGACTCTAACCGAGCCCAACACAAGAGGACGCACCACCATCTGCACGCAACAAAACAAACCACAACAGCCAACAGAAGACAACAAACCAAGGGAAGAGTGCAAACAACTGCAGAACGAGGTAATAAACAAACCATCCATAGCCAAAGAAGGGTTTACGTTTCGAGTATACTCAAGCCGGTAAGGCAGATGAGAAGCATCAGTAGCCGAAGTAAAAACGAGATTCAATAAAGTAGTGAGTGAACCGAAATTGGGGCGATTTGCCCAGTTGCACACGGTGTGTGTGCTTAAATCGAGTGTATGCCGGTGAGCAAAGAGATTGTTGGTTTGTGCTAAGTTGAAGAGAGAGGAACTTACAGAGGAGAGAGGCGTAGTAGAAGGCGGAAAGCATGACTGCGGGCGACGAGAAAATCCAGGCACGTCAAAGCAAGAAGTGACCCGCGCCGTCCGGCCAGCACGAAAACCCCTCCCATCTTAATAAGGCCAGGTAAGAGGTCATGAGAGCACTGCAAGGAGCCATAACAGAGACAGGCAAGGTCCAATCGAAGGGATAACCCTTCCAATTGAGATCCGGTTTGGGGAGAACTCCAAGAGGAGGAAGCCGGTGCAGGTGTGCACCACTACTAAGGGAACTCCTATGCATGCCGTCGGGGAGACCTGAGGCGATTGGGTCCGGTGGGGGGGGGGGGGGGGGAGATTCGGTCACTGGTGCTGCTTAGCGAGGGTGGAGGGCAGGGTAGAGCCATGGAGGCTGAAGGATTCCTCTGGGAAGAGAAAGGGGCGCGTGTTAGTGCGTAGTACTAGGTTTTTCATCCGTGATTTCGAAGGTGGATATTGCCAAAAGGTATTGTATTAAGGAAATCTATTTATATTTACATCTCATTATTTTTATAGAGATGATAACTCTTTAATTTTAATTACTATTGTACCTTTTTAGAGGTAATAATTACCCTATAACCCTAAAACCCATGTATTTTTAACAAAATTTCAAGGCCTAAAAGGCCATGTATTTTAGGACGGAGGGAGTAGTGTATTACTAATTATATTCGTTAGTTTGACATGACTGAGAGCCTCAACGAGGTACGAGGAGGAGGTGCTGCCTTGATTCCCATATAATTCGCATGTTAGATTGGTCAACATATAATTGCATGTTAAGAGGTCTATATATACTTTTAATTACATCGGAAATAAATTAATTAATATTATTTTTATAGTGGTGCTGACTCTCATCGTCTGCCGACTTTATCGGTCTCTTGATGAGTCAGGTCTGTTTGACCTTCGAATTATTACCTTATAAAAAAAAGATCAAAAGATGTAAGACAAGGCATATGCACAACTATTTATCCACCCGATATCGATATATAGGGTAGGGGATATATAAGACAATTGTATCATCAATCAATTTTCAACTGTCATTCTACGAGTCTCTTCCTTTTTGCGTATGACACCGCCACTCCCTTTGACATCATTCACTAATTCGGAACTTAATTTGAAAGCCATATTTCGACCCGGACGTTTTTGGGATTCCCCTAATAACCAACGAATGGCAAGTGCTTTTCCTTGACGAACTTCGGCATTGGGCACAGTATAAAAGATCTTTTAGAAGCACATATCCCTCCGAGAGGTCGATTGGGATGTGGACATAAGGGTCTTTATGACACAAATCAATAATTTTTTATTTCTCAGAAATTTCATAAAACGGACTTTCTAGAGACCCCAAAGAACCAATCCTAGCATGAATTGCTAAGGATCCAACAAGTCCAACATTGATTCCTTCAGACGTGTCAACGAGAATAGAGTCCGGTGTGGATCAACCAGAAGAGGTATGCATAAAAGTATTTGCCCCAAGGAGGAACCCTCGAATTCCGTCTGTTTTCTGAGTTTGGAAAAGTGTGGATTAGGCAAACCCATGGAAATACCGCTTTATCAAATAAAAATAGGCAAACCCATGGAAATATCTCTTTATCAAATAAAAATAGATATATTATTAATTTATTATAATGGTGTTGATTCTCAACAACGTTATAAATTATAATGTAACAACATGGTTAAAAAATACTATTATAATATTATAAATATGTTATCCCTAAACATAATAGTAGGGTATCACCTTGCTCGTAATAAATATTAGTAAGTTTGTTGGTGGAAAATAGTGATTCGATTTATAGTTAGTGGTGAAACCCCTTCAAATCATGTGTTTGGATTCCATAGTATATTTACAATGCAGTTATTTTATCTCATAATTTAAAAATATAAAATAAATTAAATCATAATTTAATTAAATAATCATATAAATTGAGGTAAACTGATTGTGTTTCAACTTGTAGGAGAATGTATTCCCTTTCTATTTCTATGTTTCCTTTTGGATTGTATGTCTGATGTGCATTGGGTAATCGGTGTTGTTCTTCGTAAATGTAGCAAGATGGTCTGGGAGGGAACCTTCTCGTGTATTATTTTGGTTATTCACCTTATGAATAGGGTCTTTATCTACTGTTTTGACCCAAACATGTTAGCTTATTGTGTTTTCTGGTCGAATGAATGGTTTAAGAAAATCATGGTACATGGTGTGATTGCTTCTCACACCCCTTGGTTACAGGTTTGCTGTGATGAAACATGGATGTTAACACGTGGGTCTTCCACTGTCAATTTGATATATTTTCTTGTCAACATCCCCTCCAAGTTTTTAGATATACATGTTAATGGAGGTCAATACCCTCTACTGAAATATAAGGTCAATGTAGCAATGAGGGGAAGAATGTGTAATGCAATTCTAGGGCCTTGGAGGATTGGTGTTGTTAGTGGTTACTGCATCATTACAGTCTCAAAATGGTTTCAACCACCCCTATCCTTTATCATAGTTTACATGTGTGCCTGTAATCTTATGGTCTGTAATAACTCTAGTGAAACGTATTCGCTAGCAGTTATTTGTAACCTTGCAAGTTCATCAGTTGTAATGTGTTGGAAGTTTGATTGTGAACTAGCTTATTGTAGTTTCAAGGTCTACGTGTTTCGGTCGTGCGTAGCCTGTAAGGATTGTACTCATAAACATTGGACTAATTCCTTTTTCTCTAGTAGGTTGATCAGAAATGTATGTGTCTTTATTGATCATATGTCTTGCGAAGTCTTGCTTTTGATCTATAAAAATGAACCAATTGCCCACTTTTTGCCGATAAAGATGGGGAAAGATTTCATAGTCTTGAGACATAATCTTAAGGTGATAGTATGTGAAAAACAAAATCTATTGGGGAAAATTTTGAATGTCAATTGGCGGCCTCTGTTAGAAGCAATGCACTCGTGGCTTCTGACATATCTAGTTAACAAAAAATGAAAATCTGTTTCTGGAACGTTCGAGGGCTTGGAAAGACTAACTTATGGACGGATCTCAAGTCGATGCGTATGAATGAACACATATCTCTCATGGCAGTTGCGGAAATCAGAACAGACAAAGTCCAACAGGAGAAAACATGGCAGTCTAGTGGCTTTAACAAAGTTGTTTGGTCGGTAGGGAATGGTAGAGCGGGAGGTATTAACCTACTCTAGAATGAGAACTCTCTTCTAAATGAATCAATTGAGGTTGAGATAATATTACCAAGAGTAATTCGAGCTAAGTATTGGTGTCCTTATAGAAATTTCACAGGAATGATATTCTTTATTTATGCCCCTCCTCATGCGTCAGATAAAGACTCGTTCTAGCAAGAACTAACGAACATAATTTTAAACGAGGAATTACCATGTCTAGTAATGGGCGATATGAATGAAATTGGTCATAGCTGTGAAAAACTTGGAGGGATGTCTTGTAGTCAATCAAGATATAATAGACTAAACCAATTTAAAAATCAGTGTTCCTTGCTAGAAATCCCGTCTTCGGGAAATCAATTTACCTGGAGGAAAAAAAAAAGAGGGTAAGGATAATATTTTGGAGAAATTAGATCGGGTTTTGGTCCAGCACGAGTTCCTTGATACTTTCCCTGATCTAGCAACATGTAATGGAGCCTTTATTGTCTCGGATCATTGTCCAATATCTTTAAATATAAGTACAGGAAGCGAATTCACGCCACCAACATTTAAATTCGAAAATATGTGGAAACAAAGGAGGGATTTCAGGAATATTGTCAAACAAGTGTAGAGAATAAGGTGCAATGGATCGGCAATGTATAGATTAATGTATAAAACCAAGATTCTTAAAGGAAGGGCAAACGAGTGGAATAAGAAATCCTTTGGGAATATTTTCCGTCAAATACTGCTAGTTAAAATCCAATCTGATAGCATATCTGGGCCTGATACTAGTAATGTCAGGGAAAAACAACTGATCACTAAAAAGGGGAAGCTTATGCAATTCCAAAAAGAGTATTGGGGTCAGGGAGCGAAATCGAAGCACATCAGGCTTGCCGACTTGAATACGACTTATTTTCATAGAGTAGCTTTTGGGAGACGAAATAGGAAGATAATAAGAAGTATTACCACGACTGCCTGAACACATATTATTGGCGAACAAAATATTCGGAATGAAATTAGAAATGATTTTGAGCGACTCTCGAGAGAGCAGATAAACATGACACTTCTTGATGAGTATCTTGATCTAATTCCGCACTCTATCACGGAAGAGGAAAATAGGAGTCTTATTCAGCAACCATCTAATGGAGAAATAAAAATTAATGTCTAGTCTTTAGGGCTAAATAAATCCCCTGGACCCGACGGAATGACAGCTTAGATTTATAAATCATACTGGGACATCGTCGGAGGTGATGTCATTAAAGCTGTTAAGGTTTTTTTTTCTATTCGGGACGTCTACTCCGATAGATTAATCATACTTTCATCACTCTTTTGCCAAAATGTGACAATCTCGCCAAAACATCGGATTATAGACCCATCAGTTTGTGTTCTACAATCTACAAGCTGATATTATCGAAAATTTTAACAAAAAGGCTTAAGAAAGTGATTGGGAAGCTAATCCATCCATTTCAAGGAGCATTTGTCTCAGATAAAGCTATTCAAAACAATATTCTGATCGCACATGAGATTTTCCATTCATTTAAATCTAGAAAAGGGGCGGAAGGCTGGCTAGCTATCAAATTAGACATGGAGAAAGCTTATGATCGGGTCGACTGGACCTTCACCGAGGCAATTATGAAGAAATTCGGTTTCAACCCCCAATTTATCGAGTTGATTATGGAATGTATATCAACTGTCTCGTTTTCTGTATTAGTCAATAATGGCCCAACTGAGGTATTTAAGTCTTCTAGAGGGCTAAGACAAGGTAACCCCCTATCCTCGTTTCTTTTTATCTTCGGTGCAGAAGTGCTTGCCCGAAAACTAACTATGGAATATCTCAACCAATCAGGTATTGGTTTCCGATTTGGCCACTCCGGTCCAAGAATCCCGTTCTTGGCCTTTGCGGATGATTTCATAATTTTCGCGAAAGGAAATATGTCAGCATGTGATAAGGTAAGAACTATCATTGATAAATATTGTCTAATTTCAGAACAAAAAGTCAATTATGATAAATCTGCATTTCAAGGATCTCTTGGGATTCAGGCATCGCGAATACCAGTTATAGAAGGATGTCTAAACATTTCAAAACATATAAAACTTGATAAGTACTTGGGATGTCCAATAATCAATGGAAGAGTAAACAAACAAACTTTTGAAAAAATCATTAGTAAAACAACAAGTCAACGTACTAGCTAAGTGGAAAGCTGTCTCTCTATCCCAGCATGGTAGGTCTGTATTAATCAATTCAAATTTGGCATCAAAACCTCTCTTTTCTATGCAAAGTTTTATGCTCCCAGTATCAATACACTCAAACCTAGATAAAATCAACAGGATATTCTTCTAGAATAAGGACCTCCAATACAAGTCGTTAATTGGATGGGACAAAGTATGCAGATCAAAAGCAAATGGGGGAATGGGATTGCGGAAAACAAAGGAAATTAATGAGGCACTACAAATGAAATTAATATGGAAAATCAGCACAGAACCAGACAATAGTTAGGTCAAAATTATTAATTACAAATATCTGAAATCGACACCAGTTTTAAATTTTGACAAAAAAAAAAGAAATGCATCATGGCAGTGGACACAACTTCGAAAATTAATTCAGCCATTTAAGGAAGGCATTGCTTGGTCAGTAGGGGATGGTAAATCAATTAAGTTTTGGAAAGACAATTGGGTTCCTGGTCAGGATATTCAAAATATCTGCCTAGAGCGAAGTAAGATTAACTGGGAAGAAACAGTCGATTAGTATATCCAAAATGGGGCGTACGTGGAAAAACTGAGGACAGTAATACCAAGTGGAATTACACAACAAATAAAAGATATTCCCCTCCCAAAGAATCACATATAGGGCATAATGTAGTGGTGGCCAGATAAAAATGGGTGATTTAAAACAACAAGTGCATACAAACTCAATACGAAATCTACCATGATGATAGGGGATAACAATGCATGGATTTGGAATATTAATGCTCCCTCAAGATAAAGAATTTCCTTTGGAGAGTATGTCATAATGGACTCCCGACGGCCGCTCGGCTATCTAGACAAGGTATCGCGATCCCACCTTACTGTGCCATGTGTAATCACCACGAGGAGGATGCCACACATTTTTTTTTAATGCAAATACTCGCTAATTTGTTCAAGCCTATCATCAAAGGTGAAAGCAGAGGTCTCAAATTATATTAGGACATCGAGAAATATAGAATTAGTAATGAAAAGGCTTGATGGACTACTAACCCCTCAACAAAAACAAATAATGACTTTTCAATAATGGACCATTTGGATAGTACGTAACAATCTAATTTTCCAACAACAAAAGCTATCTAACACAGAAGGATTCACAAAGAAGATGGAAGCACATATAAGAGAATGGAACAAAGCAGAAAAGCTTGACATCAGCGGCAGTAGCAAACCTGATCATCGACCAAATACCTCAAGGAAGACCTCCACAAGAAACAAAATAGAAAAATGGAAGAAACCGCCGATCGGAAAAATGAAATTAAACTTTGATGGGTCTGCATCATCGCAACGGTCAAGCTCTATAGGGTACATCATTCGAAACAACTTAGGTCACCCAGTGACAATAGGGTGTGATCTAATTGGCAACCAGTCCCCCCTAATGTCGGAAGCGTTGGCATTGAGAGCAGGGATTCTCAAATCTATATAATTGAAAAATCCAAAACTAATTGTGGAAGGGGATTCATTAATCATAATTAACCACCTCTAGTCTAACACTACATGTCCTTGGGAACTTGAGTTAATAATGCCTTCCATTAGCACTCTCCTTACTAGGTTTTACGAAGTTTGGCTTTCACACATCCTTCGTAAAGGCAACTGTGTGGCAGTTAAGGTTACACACCTTTCTCATATTGCCCCTACCCTATTCTTCACACTGAACCAGATCTTGCTGACTAGTGACTTCATCTGTAAGGATGCTACCGGTTAGCACTTGTGCGCATCCGAATCTTTACTCAATAAAAAAAAACACTTGCAGGAGAAAGGAAGTTGCTAGGAAAGCACTCGAAATATCTCGGTAGGCTCCTTTTGACTCTACAAATTAAAATTTCTTCCTGCTTTTTGGAGTGTGTGCAAAATTTATACCTTTCGTTTACGACCACAATGACTTTTATTTGTTTTCCTGTACATACAGTGCACTAGTTACTACTATTAGATGACACCAAAAATAAAAGTTACTACTATTAGAATATGCGATATACAATAAAGAATTATATGGAGTATAAAGATGAGGCTAAAGTTGATCCTTATCCTAACTAAGTCTGTTCACGGGTCATACGTGACTCGACGGGTTTGGCGGGTCATGGATTCGGTGGGTTCGGATTAGACGGGTCAAGGATCATAGTAGGTCATGGGTTCAATCTGTTGGATCGGAATTTTTTTTTTAAAATGCTGTTTCTTGGGGTAAATGGCCAAATTAAAATGGGTAGTACCACTAAAATTTATTTTGGAAACTAAAAAAAAAATTAAAAAGTTGACAGATTTTTTTTTAAAAAAAAATTGCAGGTCTACTGGATCCAGGACGGGCAAATTTTTCAAAAAAAATGAAAAATAAAAATTGAAATGTTGGAGACACATTTTTATTTTTTGCAGCCGGCTTGACAAGCAAATTTTTTTTTAAAAAAAAAGAAACAAGTCTGTCGAGCCAACAATCTGTTGGGTGTCCAAATCAAAAAAAAATTATGTGGGTATCGACCTCCGATTAAAATGGAGTAAAATACAACTAAATGATATATTAAAAAGTTGAATTGAGAAATTATTCTCTTAAATATAAATAGATAAATTTTATAATTTATTTTAAAAATAGATAAAAATGATTTATTTTAAGAAGTCTTTTTAATAAATCTATAGACTTTTTAAGAAATCTATATAACTAGAGTATTAATACGAAATTGAAAAACTACTAAAATATCAGTTATAAATCAATATTAATACGAACTTTTAAAAATACACCCATTGTTTCATAATAAGTGTCGTTTGTCTTTTAATGCAGGTTTTTTAGAAGATAAAAACTCTATAAAAAAATTCATTAAAAATAATATTTTATAGAGTTTTTACCTCATTAAAAAACGTGCACAAAAGTCAAACGACATTTATTTTGAAACGGAGGAAATACCAAAAGTAATATAAACTTTTTCACATTAAACCAATTTCGTTACAAAAAAAGTTCCAGTTGATTTTTCAGCTAATTTTTCAACGTGTCAACTAAATGTTAAAAAATTTAAGGATGTGACATCATATTATTAAATGTATAAGTATAATGTTTGAAAATAAAAACTAATTATTAATACAAAATGGATTATAAGGTTACTTTATTCATCTAATTTGCATTCAAATTTTTTATTTTTTTTACAAAAAAATACATTGAACGCTTAACAGTGTGATGCAACATCATGATATTTTTTAACGTTCGATTACCACATCAGAAGTTTGACCGAAAAATTGATTGGAATTTTTTTGTATCAAAATTGATTCAATGTGAAATAGTTTGTATTATTTTCATTTGATAGTTTTTAAATTTCGTATTAATATTGGTTTATGACTGATAGTTCGTATTATTTTTTGTAGTTTTTAAAGTTCATATTAACATTGGTTCATGAATCATGACTGATAGTTCTTACTCCATCCGTTTAAAAATATAAATCTTTTTAGGTTTAGATTTTTGTTTGAAAGTATAAGTTCTTTTACGTTTTGTAGACATTGATTGGTCGATAAGAATTGTGAATGTCTAAATTAACTTATATTTTTTAACGGAGATATTATTATTTTTGGTCATTTTTTCATATGCGAAGTATATATGTAATACGGAGTCCTACGTAGTACTCCGTAGTTACTAATAATACTTATTGTACTCCGTATTGACTTATCCGTACGGATATTGAACCTTTAATTCCGGCATTCTTGTGGAATATGACTATATGAGCCATTTATTTACGGAAGGAGGAGTGGCATGGTGGCCAAAACTATTGGAAACAGACAAGTGAGAGTATGCCACGTGGCAGTAACTATTACAATGGTCACGCCACCTCACCTGCTCCAGAAGACACGTTTTGAACAGCTTACGTCATGCATGACCTCATCATCTCACCAGTCCCTTCGTCTCTGCTTCCTCCAGGAGCGGTTATGACTTTTATGTGGGAGGGTGCGCTACATTTATGTTTAATTACCTCCGACTTCCAATACTCCTACTCCGTATATATGTGTAGTATCTATATCTATATCTATCTATATAAACCTTAAAAGTTGTGTTTATGGGCAATTTATTACCATTATTAACTCCACAAAAATTTTGCTATTTTTTCTTATATTTTCAATTTGCATCAAAATAACTTCTTTGGCCCAATAGTAGTAGTTGTTGATGAGAATCCCATCATCCAAGGTTCAAACCCTCAACAACTGCGTCTTTTATTTTATTTTTCTACTTAATCACAATCTAATCTAATTAATTTATATATAATAATAATAACAATAAATTTACTTCCCTATTCTTTTGGATATATTTTTACTTTATCAAAACATTACAACTAACAATTTACTAATTAACTTATCAAATTTGAGGTCTTGAGTAGTAATTTTCACCCCGGTTACAAATTTGAGGCTTTGGGCAATAATTAATAAATAGGATTATCGAATATTAAGAGATCTACCGTTATAAAAAATAATTAATTGATCTAACTCTCTACCTTCATACTAAACCTTAAAACTAAGAGTTATAAAATAGTCACTACTCATATGCATGACTTTCTATCTTCCTAATTAATTTATAAGACTTAAATTACAATAGTAAAAGTCCATTGATAGAGCTCTATAAGCATATATGTTTGCCGTTGTCAAGTATGTAGATTGAGAAAGGGATATGATCGATCAGCATATCAAGTATAGAGAAAACTCCAGATTTGTCAAAGTAAATCGAGAAAGCTTTGGATTTGTTCCTAACCATGACTTCACAAGTTCAAATGTACGTCAAATACAATCTCTATACTCATTACTTTTAGGTATGTTATTTTGAACTCAATACTTTTTAATAATGCTTTTATATGATTAACTATGATTTTTTTTACCGCGAATTATAAACGTGTTGACCTTGAATTGGTAAATAAAGAGCGGTCACCCGGGTATAAACGTGTTAACCACTTGAACATGAAAGCGGATAAATTTTATAATGCTTTTAGCAATTTCTTTTGATTTGTAATCCCCTATTATTACAATTTCAAAGAAACAAATTTATAACATTGTTAATTGCAATTCGAAAACAAAGTAAGCCTTCGTTGGGATTATAATGATGTAGTGTTAAAAAAACGCTTTTATATATACTATTTTTTTTTATCTATCTATCTATAATATAATAATAATACATAAAAAAGTTGTGTTCAAGGGCAATTTATTGATACTATTAAGTTCATGAAAATTTACACTATTTTTGTATTCTTATTCAATTTGGGTCAACTTGCATTCTTTAGCTCAATGACAATAGTTGTTCGGGACTATCTCTTTGTCAAAGGTTCAAACCTTGATAGTTATTTTTTTCCACTTCTTCATGGCTACATCTTTTTTTTTTGGTCATTAAATTTATATATGTAATATATAATGTTCGTTTTTTAAAAAAAAAATTTGGTCATTAAATTTATAATATGTGATAGTATCCAATATAATATAATTTTGTACATATAATATTAATTATATGGTTATCACATTATTAATTTTTACTATTATAACTTTTGGAATTCTTTTTTTAATTAAATGTCAAATTAGATGTCAGCCTCTACAGTTTCTTTGCTTAGATATATGATATCTAATATAATTAATTTTGAATGGATATCACATCATTAATTTTCACCGTTATAACTTTTGAAATTTTTTTTTTTATTAAATGTCAAATTAGATGTCTTTGTAGTTTCTATGCCATTTTATTCCTAATTGAATGACATATTAGATGTCTTTGCATATACAAGGATGTTGATGTACGAAAGGGAGGTGATCGAATGATTTATATTAGCGGAACGGACAAATTAAAAACACACAAAAGCTTAGGAGAATGTTGAACAGAAAAAACCGAGCATCAGGTACCCATTTTGATTTAATTAATCATATTTTTAGCAATTTTGTAACTAAATTGTATGTATGATGGATTAATGGTTTTGAAACAGTGATTTTATTTATTTATTCGTAAATTATAGACCGGTTCTATTTGATTGCCAAAACCATATCAACCTATACCAAGGTAAGAATGCTCGAAGAAAGGTCAAAGGCCCACACTCTAATATTTTATACAATGACTTGTGATCATATACCGAATTGGTGAGATTTTCTTTTTTAAAAAGTTTATTCATCCAAATATTATTTAAGTAGTTTCTCAAATTTGTTCGCATATATACAATATATATTTGGTCATAGTATCCTCAATCACATGTTTCTTCCTTTTCTGTTTTTATAATTGTTATTGTACAATCTAAAACATATGTTGAGATCTATTTTAATTTAGTTAACATTGCAACAGAGTAAGATGATGGAGGCCGCGCGGAGAGAGCTCGGGAGGAGAGAGCATGATGAGAAAGTGGTGCAAATTATAATTGACTACTCGATTCAATAATTAGATTATAATAGATGTGCGAACATGATATATTTTTGCTATAAACAAAGTAGTATATATGTGTGGCATCTCATGAACACAAATAAGTTTGAAGTTGATTCATGGACTTATAAATTAAAATACACAGTGTGGTAAGTATATATGTGTGGACTTATAGTGTATTATCTACACTTTTCGTACCCCGTCCAATTTAATACAAATTGTGGTATATATATTGAAATTACACTATAATAATAATAATAATAATAATATCAGAGAGATTAACTCATGTGCTCTATGTTACTGGTGACAATTCAGTAAGGTCTACTATAAGACATTGCGCGATTTCATATTTCCTTGGTGATTACTTCAAGTGGTTTTTTCTGCAATCTATTAATATCTCAACATTTTAAATCTCACGTGTTATTTTTTCAGTTATTTATAGACTAAATCTGATTAAACTTACATAGTTGACACAAAAATTGTCCTTCTATAATACGGAGTACGTCGGATTTGACTTGTAGATTCACGAGTCGATCAGTCCATGAATCTCATTGAGTTCAATTTGAACTACTTCTTCCCTTTAGAAGTAACTGTCATTTGATTTTTTTACCGTATTTTTTACGAGCTAAAAATTATATATCGAATACAGTATTAATTTTTAATTAATTTTTATATAATTTTATACTTATTAGTTATAAAATTAATTTACAAAATAATACAACTTCTGATTTTTAATATAAGATATGACTTTTATACACGTAGTTTAAGGAGCAAAAAAATATTTCATAATTAAACTTTTTTACATTATAATACTTATATAATGTAAAAAAGTTTAATTAAAAAAATCAATATTTCATATAGTTTTTAGCTCCTTAAACTACGCGCACAAAAGTCAAACACCTTATATTTCCAATCGGAAGGAGTAATAAAATATTTCATACTCCGCATAGTTTTTATTTGAATATTAGATCGTCTTTTCCATTGAATATTGAATAGTTTACAACTTTATCGTTTAAAACAACGCATATCAATCCTACTTTGTCTCGTATTTATGTGAAAGCAAAACATATACATGTCTTGGTCGAACATGTCGAGTCTCAGGCCAAACGACCTGCACCTTAATCCACCAAGACCGTAAGACGACGGGTCGACCCACTATGATGGGTCAAGGGATATAAGTTACAATAAAAAGAAAAAATTGTCACCTGTCACTATGATTTTTTTTAAAACGAAACGTTGGATCAACCTCAAGAGTCATAGAACAGAAAAATCCTTGCTTTTTCTTTAAAGCAAAACTAAAAATATATGTTTAAAATATCTTGACTTGATGGTTCGACTCGTCGTGTCTATAACCAAGTCCTATAGGAACTTGATAACTATAGAAGATTACACTCAGTATAAAAGATTACAATCTAAAATACAAATAACTAATTATATCTATCTATTATATTAACATGCCCCCGCAAGCTCATGACCGGGAATGAACATGCAGCTTGGAACTAAGGGTTAGAAACCGATGCATCCCAACAGCTTTGGTGAATATGTCGGCTATTTGATCAAGAGATCGAACGTGACGAACGACAAGTTCACCTGCAGAAACTTGTTCCCTGACAAAATGATAGTCAATTTTGATATGTTTGGAGCGTTGATGAAATACCTGATTGGCAGACAGGTTGGTGGCACTAAGGTTATCACAAAGGAGAATGGGAGGACTACTGGTCGACAGACCCATCTCGAGTAATAGTTGCTGCAACCAAATCAACTCAGCGGCGGTGAAGGCAATCGCCCTATACTCCGCTTCGGTGCTTGAACGAGCCACAACCTTCTGCTTCTTTGAGGCCCAACTAATGAGATTTTCACCAAAGTAAATGGCGAAACCATGTTGTGACCGACAATCATCCGGGTTTGAAGCCCAACCGGCATCTGAGTAGACGACGAGGCGATGATCAGGGGCTCGCTGGAGGTGAAGACCGGATGCAATAGAGCCCTTTAGGTAGCGCATGATGCGTTTGACTGCCATCCAATGAGTGTCTGTCGGATTGTGCATAAATTGACACACTCGATTGACGGCATAGGAGATCTCAGGTCTGGTGATGGTGACGTACTACAAGGCTCCAACAATGATGCAATATAGATTGGGGTCGGGAAAGGGATCACCGGAACTAACCAGCCGAGAACTCGGCTCAGCCGGGGACGAAACATGGAACTACGCTCCAAAATATCACATATGTACTTATGTTGGCTGAGCTGCAGACAGGAGGCAGACCGAGTGACTTCAATCCCCAGAAAATAATGAAGCAGCCCAAGATCCTTAAGAGAGAAGGCACAATTCAGGCTCTTGACAAAGTCGTCGATGAATGCAGCGTGAGATCCGGTGATGATAAGGTCATCGACATAGACAAGAATGTAGACCACATGATGAGCGTGCCGTTTAATGAAAAGAGAAGAGTCGGAGACACAACCCTTGAAGCCATGCCGAAATAGGGACTCCTTCAACTTTTGAAACCAAGCGCAAGGAGCCTGTTTGAAGCCATAGAGAGCCTTTCTGAGGCGACACACATGGTCTGGTCTATCCGGTGCTTGGAAGCCCTGAGGTTGAGCCATAAAAACAGTCTCTGCAAGAGTACCATTCAGAAATGTATTGTTGACATCAACCTGTCTCAGAGGCCAAGCATTAGTCAAAGCTAAGCTCAATACAATACGAATTGTCACAGGCTTGATAACGGGACTGAAGGTGTCGAAGTAATCAACCCCGGCCTCCTGATTGAAGCCTTTCGCAACCAGACGAGCTTTGTAGCGATCAATAGAGCCATCCGCTTTCTGCTTGACCCTGTAAATCCACCTAGAGCCAACAATATTAGCACCAAAAGGGCGGGGAACCAAGTCCCATGTCCCATTCTTCATTAAGACGTCAAATTCTAACTGCATGGCATGCTGCCAATGAGGGTTCTTGGCGGCTTGGTGGTAGAATTTGGGCTCAGGATGGGCTGTAAGAGCGACCGGGAGAGGATACGGGTGGCTATCATAGCTTTGGGTTTAAGGGAGAAGGAGCGGGAACGTGTTTCCATAGGATGGGTGGAATGTTCGGGCTGTCGAAACCAAGACGGAGCATCGGGATATGGAACAGCCGGCGGTGAGGCAGTGGGGGAGGGGTGAGAGGTGTCCGAAGCCGATGCCAAGGACTGATCAGATGAGGTCTGTGACGAGGCAGGGTCAGACTGTGCGGGTGAATCTGTCGATGACGACCCCCCCCCCCCCCCGGACTAGGAGATGGACTCGACGGTGGACTAGGAGAAGGAGAAGGCGACTGAGCTGGTGTGACAAGTGGAGAGGCGGACAATAACGGAGGAGAGGGGGGTGGTGAAGGCGGAGTGGAGGTGGCTGCAGGCGGAGGGAGTGGCGAGGGAGGGAGCGAGACACCAGCAGCGTGATCAAGGACCATAAGGGACGGAGCTGGCAGATGCGACTCTGACGCAGGGGCTGGTGTGGCGCCGGAGGAAGGGTAAGGGAAAATCATTTCATCAAATACCACAAATCGAGAGACATAGGACTTGCCCGTGGGAATATGAAAGCAAATGTACCCCTTGTGTTTTGAACTGTATCCAAGAAATAAGCATGGCAAGGATCGGAACTCCAATTTGGTGTGGTTATAAGGCCTTAGGTATGGATAACAAAGACAACCAAATGATATGAGGAACCCAGAATCAGGAGTTTTTCCATATAACTTTTGAAATGGTGATTGATAGTCTAAGTTGGGGGTAATTGTACGGTTTGAAAGATAAATCGATGTATGAAAGGCATTTTCCCAAAATTGAGCGGGTAGTTTGGCATGAGCCATCAAAGCGAGACACTTCTCTACAATGACACAGTTCTGGCGTTCAACGGAGCCATTTTGGGCGGGTGTGTATGGGCAAGAAACTCGATGGACAATGCCAAGCGATTCAAGGTACTTAGACACATTCCGATATTTGCCACCCCAATTAGATTGGAAGGATTTTATGAGTGTGGAAAATTGTGTTTGGATGAGTTTGACAAACAATTGAACTGTAGAATAAACCTGAGCTTTATTGGATAAAAAATAAATCCAGACAAATTTTGTGGAATCATCAATAAAACTAACATAATACTTATTGCCATATATTGAAGATAAAGAGGAAGGACCCCAAACATCCGAGTGAATCAGATCAAAAGGGCGAGTGGCGGTAGACACACGACTCGGCAGAGACAGACGCCTACTCTTGCCAAGTTGGCATGATTCACAAACGGAGGGCAGGTTATTTGAAGACACTAGAAGGTGAAATGTGGAAAGCAACCGACGAAGGACAGACTCATGCGGATGAGTGAACCGATGATGCCAACAAGCAACTGAGGCACGCTGACCAACAAAAGCGACCGGTGAATGAATTGACACAAGACCATGGGGCTCAGGTGGAAGACGCGGAAGACGGTAGAGACCATTTTCAACTGTGCCTCTTAGAAGGATCCGACCCTGCAAGTCCTTAACCAAACAGTGAGTAGCATGACACTCAACATAAACATTATTGTCTTTGGCCAATTTCGAAACGCTTAAAAGGATTTTAGTAATTTGAAGGACAATAAGGATATTTGAAAGGTTCAACGGTTTGTCAACATCACGCATAACAGGTAAAATAGAACGACCGAAATGAGTGATGGGAAGAGACATACCGTTACCGACGACTAGGTGATCACCGCCACCATAGGGAGAACAGGCAATATTGGTTATGTCGGTAGTGACATGATGGGTGGCTCCAGAATCAACAACCCATGGGTCGGAAATCTCTAATTGGCATCCAACATAGGCGCCCTTATCACCGGAGGATGATCCTGGTTTGTGCAGCGCAGCAGCAGCGTGTCTGTTGGTGACCGGGAACTCATTCAGGTTGAGGCGATTGAAGCAATTCGACGCCTCATGTCCCGACTTCTGACAGATCTGGAAGGTTGAGCGACCACGGCCAGAGGCAGGGGGTTCAAGTGAAGAGGAGCCCTCGCGATCAGTCGGAGGACGACCTCTTCCACGACCGCGATGACCACGGGTGGAAGCAGTATTTGCAGCAGGTGGAGAGTCGACGACCGGTGGTTGCTGATCCTCCTTGATGCGTTGTTCCTCTTGCAGTAGGAGACCAAGCAGATCTTCAGAGGAGATGGGACCGGAGTTGATCGCTAGGGCGGAGCGGAAGTCAGCATACTGCGAGCCAAGCACATACAGAATGTAGGCAACTAGATCCTCATCTGAAATGACCACAAGGCACTCAGCGAGAGAATCAGACAGAGCACGCTTCTTCTCGACATAGTCGAGGATGGACAAGGAGCCTTTGGTCAGAGATTGAAGCTGATGCCACATATGCATCTGGCGTGCCCGGGTCTGCGCGTGGAACATCCTAGCCAGGATCCCCCAGCCTTCAGCAGCAGTCGTGGCGCGAGCAACATGCCCTAAGAGCGGAGTCGTCAGAGTAGAACGAATCCATAGAAGCACGAGGCGATCCTTGCGAACCCAAGTCAGGTACGCATGATTGGGAGGATTGGCCGGAGTTCCCTCAGCAGCGAACGCAACGAGGGCAGCGTCGGCCGTGAGAGATGACGACTCAGTGGATGGGGTGGGCAGGGTCGCCGGGGGAGGCTCGACTGGATTGAGAAATGAATCCAAATCGAAAGCCTCGATGGCTGAGCAGACAGTGCTATGCCACAGGGTGTAGTTGCTCCGATCAAGGCGAATCGCGAAATTAGGGAGATGGAGGTTCGAAGAAGATCCATCGGAGGCAGCGGAAAAGAGAAATTGAGTGGGAGAGGTGGGATGATTAGCCATGATGATCGAGAGGATCGATTTAAGCTGATACCATGTAAAGGCACAAGAATTGTGATGCTGGAAGATGATTACTTCTTCTCATTGAGCAACGTTAAATAGGGTTACAAGAGAATAACCAAGTCCTAAAAATAGGAACTTGATAACTATAGAAGATTACAATCTAAAGTACAAATAAATAATTATATCTATCTATTATATTAACATCCCCCCGGGTCCTTGGATTTTCTGAACCTCAACCCTAATCCTAATATATAAGTCGCCCAACCAGTGACCCATCGGGTTGAAACACATTTGGTTCAGATTGACTATTGACAGGTGTTTATATCGAGGATGTCCTCCTTTAAAGTAAGATTGACATGGATTGTTTTAAACAATGAATTGTTAACAAAATGATTGTCAATGAATTCGGATATAAATATTAGCGATATAAATAATTCATTTAATAGGTTAGAAACCTGTTTAACACTATGGTTATTAGCCATAGATTTTTCTAATTAATTTTTCTAGAGTTATAAAATTAGGGAGCACTCCATCCGTTAAGCAAAAATGTTATTTCAGAAAGTGAATTTTGTTAATAAAAATATGTCATTTTAGATATTTTGGTATTTAATTTATAAAATTAGCTTATGATTAGGAAATTGTTATTTATAGTTTCCCCAAAAGTGAATGAGTAGAGTAATTAATTGGATATAATGTATTTTTATTTTTTGGTTTAAATTTTTATTTATTTTCTTAAAAATTAAAAAAAAAATGTTAAAGAGTGATATATTTTGCTTACTAAAGTGAGCACTCCCTATTAATTTATTGCTTTTGGTAAATTTTGTTGCTTTACTCTTTCCAAGTTGAGCGAAGTGGATGGGATGAGTAGCCGCCAGACTTTCACAAGTAGACAATCCCCACATGGATGTGGATGGGCCGACTTCACCAACGGCCGACGTTCAAGATTCGATTTTTATTTTATTTATTTTGCGGTGAACCGGTGGCTTAGGCCAAACCGGCCGGGCCCAGGCTCTGATTTCTGTCCGCACGAACCAAAGGCGGGCCGCCTACCATGATTTCAGTAATATCCATAAATTTTAGAGAAAATTTGGTAAACGGTACCTTTTCACCTTTTAATTAGGTGTTTAACCCCTCTTAAAATTTAATTAGACGGGCTAGCACTTCTTAAAAATTAATTAGTCCCTTTAACCTTTTTCTTTCATTCCAGATATGAGAGACGTCTATGGCGATTCCATCGCTCTCGTTTGGTTCGTTCCTCCTTCATCATTTTAGCGATTCCATCTTCCTCTCCATCTCCTTCTTCACGTGATTTCGACTAAGTGATTCCAGGTACATTCTTCTTCTTCTTTGCTCCTGGATCTAAGATTGCAGATTAGGGTTTTAGGTTAGGGCTCAATTTGAGTGAATTTGCTTGATCTGAGATTGTGGGATGATGGGCGAGAGGAAGAGGAAGAGCGAGGGTTTGGCGGACGGTGAGGGTGGTAATGGCGGTGATGACGACATGAGCAGGGATGGGGGTCGGACGCAGGCCTGTGCATGGCCATGTGCCGGTGGACCGCTTGAACAGGGGATGGATCAGATGAATTGGATATCCGCGCCCCGTTTCTGTCCCTAACACACCTATTGGGCTTGTTGTTAGGGGGCGTCAAACTAAAACCACAAGCAAACTTACCCATATTCGTTATTATATACTATTTGAATTGATGATGTCACGGGTCAACTTTCAATTGTCACACAATATTGATTTGTTGGCACATATTTGGTATTGGTTGACATGTGACTGATCACGAGTCGTCTATAATTACGAAACCACCATTAATGGCACCCCGTCCCCATGCCCCCTGCAAAAGCTGATGTTAATGCTCTCTCTCTCACTCTCTTCTCTTCGAAAAGGTGTTTACTCCCTTTTATAGTGAATGCTCCCCTCTCTCCTTTGCGAAAAGTCGCTCCATCATTATAGGTTTTCTCATCTTTTTCTTTAATTTGGCTCCAATCCCTTAGGTTCTGATGAACACAATGGACAATGGAATTATGAGACTCCACCGATTGTTAAAGATGGCATTGTTTCTTAATTCCCAAATAGAGTGTTATATGAAGCAAAGCTCTTCAAATTAGGAATTGTTATGCTTAATGGACGTGAGGTCTTCCTGGATTGAGAGATCCAATCTTAAATTAATGAAATATTTTTCATTTAAATATTCATAGTTTGAAATAATTGCCTTCGAGACAGGACACTCTAGAAGAATATGGTGAGAGTCTTCATCGGCGCCTTCACACATCACACACTGAGCTGGCACCCTGTTAAATTGTTTATTTAGCCTCAATTTAGTTGGTAAACTATCTGTCATCACCTTCCAAATGAAAGTTTGAATTTTGGGAGGTAGATTAAGATTCTAGATCCAGTTGTAATCAATGAAGTTTTGGCTAATATGGTTAGTAATTTTGTACGCCGATTTGACCGTGAATTCACCGTTCTTCGTAAGTTTCCAGACTAGTTTGTCTAATGTATCCAAGGTTTGGATTGAGATGTCTACAATTGCGTTCACCACTTGATGGGGGGACATTTGTTTTAAGAGGGGAATATTCCATTGTTTTTTATCATTAAATAATTTGGCCACCTTCATCTTAGGATCCAGGTTGTCTTGATAATCTTGAAGCGTGAGATTGTTTATCCATGGGTCCAACCATATATTAATGGTAATACTATCATCAAGGATCCACATAAGACCTTTGCTGAAGATTTTTCTAAGATGGAGGAGTCTTCCGAATTGCCAATATGTGTTATGTTTGTTAAAGTCAAAGACTGAATTGTTTTGGATATATTTTTCATGAATGACCTTAACCCATATGTTGTGTGGATTAGAGAGTATTTTCCATAGAAGTTTTAGTTGTAAGCTGAAATTTGTTTCTTCTGCCGTTTTTAGTCCAAGACCACCTTCCTCCCTAGATTTGCAGATTTTATCCCAACTAATAAGCGGGTTGTATCGTTTAGAATTGAGTTTGTTCAAGAAGAATTTTTTGTTGATTTTATCAATTTGTTGGAGAACACTTTTCGGTTGAAGGAAATTTTGCATTAAATAGTTGATTTTTTAGATGAGATTCGCACAGATAAGAACCACTCGTCATGCTTGTGATAAGGTTGACGCCTTCCATTTAGACAACTGTTTCTTTAGGCTTTGAACTGCCTCATCAAATACACAATTCTTGACTCTTTCATTTATGATGGGTATACCTAGATATTTTTCAATTCCAGTTGATAATGGTATGTTCATATCATATGATAGAGAGAAAGTGCCAAGTTGGAATTCACGTTCTTCAAAACTTGAAGTGAACTTTTTTGGTAGTTTACTACCAAGCCTGATTAGTTTGAGAATTGTTTCAACATATTTTGGATACTTTGTGTGTGGCACAATTATATATGCTATGAAATTATATATTTATACAAAAATAATTGATGAAAAATCATGTTTAAAATTTTATATAAATGAAAGATAATATAAATTTATTAAAATTTTAAATCATGGTTTTTCGTCCTTTTTTTAATAAATATATATTTATAATTGTTTAAATGATAAATATAATTTTTTTAAAAAAATTTAAATATAATTTTATAGTATAAATAATTAAGTGTCGTTGTAGAGGATTTCTACTCAAGACAGTCTGTGACCAAATAAATAAGTTAATTAAGGGATTCTCGTCGCTATCAGGACAAAGAGTTAATAGACACAAGTCTCACTTCCAAACAACGAATAATATCTCGACTACCCAGAAACAAGCTATCCAGGGAGAACTAGAAATCCCCATAACTAATAACATAGGAAACTATCTTGGCTGCCCCATCATCATTGGTCGCACAACTAAGAATGACTTTACCGAACTACTCAATAACACCAAATCACAATAGCACAGATGGAAAGCTAACTGTCTTTCACAAGCAGGCAAATCCACCTTAATAAAAACAACATTATCAAGCAAACCTCTACACATTATGCAATGCTTTCAACTACCAAAATCTGTTCACACAAAATTAGACAAAATTAACCGTAATTTCCTGTGGAATAAGGGCCCAAGACATAAGCCGCTCATCAGTTGGTTTGAAGTTTGCAAATCAAAAACCAATGGGGGGCTGGGTATTAGCAGCTCTGAAGATATGAACAAAGCACTACAGTTGAAACTAATATGAAAAATACTAGCTGAACCACATAACCTCTGGGTCTCTTTGATCACAGAAAAATATCTAAAAACCAAAATATACTCAAATATATATAAAAAAAGGAATACTTCATGGCAATGGGCGCAACTCATAAAATTTCACCCCTTTTGAAGGAAGGTATCCGGTGGTCGATTGGGAATGGTGACAACATTCGTTTCTGGCTTGACCACTGGTTCGACGACTCGCCACTTATTTATAAAATCGTGAGTGACTTGCCTTTGGACCCACAAGCAAAAATATCCGAATTTATGAGGGATGACAAGTCTGGGGATACTACAAAGATACACAACACATTACGAAATCTATTACCCAGAGACATGATAGCCTCAATATTAATAACTCCGATCCCGAAAAATATACACGCTGACAGATTATACTGGAAGTGGAGTAAGAACGGCTGGTTCTCCATTAGCTTAGCAATTGCAATGATTAATTCAACAAAGCAACATCAGAAAACGGATATCAAATGGATATGGGACCAAGATGTCCCACCAAAGGTTAAAACTTTTCTTTGGAAAATCACAAAAAACGGTATTCTGACCTCGGTCCGACTAGCCTCTCGGGGGGTTGGAATGCCAACTACGTGCCCACACCGTGACTCGAACTATGAAGACTTGCACCACCTATTATGGCATTGCCCGATATCAAGAACTGTAATATCATCATTAGACCCTCCACTACTGCCACTCCTAAATCGATGCTTTGATCAAGGAACTGGTCTAAATAATATAATCTGTGACATTAAGGAGACATTAGGTCCTACGCGATTTAGCAGGCTGGGGTTTACCTGGTGGAGCATGTGGTACTTCCGAAATTATAAAGCGTTGTTTGACAACGTAAACCCAAATAGCAGATGCATAATATCCTTCACAAAGGACCAACAATACATGTGGAACCACTCAAAAGAACGAGATGACCACCAAGAAAACCAAATTCCCGACAAAACCAGATCGCAATTAACAAAGACCATTAGAAGGAAAACAAAATGGCAGCCACCAAAAACCGGCATGTACAAACTTAACTTTGACGGTGCACTTTCGCCTTCCTCAAAGGGATCATATGGATTCATTATCAGAAATCAATTTGGCTCTCCGATCATCATGAGCGTTGGGCACACACCCATACCCTCGGTAGCTGGCTCTGAGGCTTTCGCCTTGTGGAAAGGGATTACACCGGCTATTGACCTACATTTACCTAATCTTGTAATCGAAGGTGACAATTTCACTGTAATAAATAGCCTTAAAGGCATCGGGAAATCGACGAGCGACTCGAAAATGATTGTCTCGGACAGTCTAGTCTCCCTACGTTTCTTTCAATCTACTGAGATTCGTCATGCTTATAGGGAAGCAAATCGTGTTGCGGACCATCTTTCGCATCTGGACTTTGCTTTCACCAGTAATCTAGCATCTGACGACTCTGTGTTTCTTAATCTCATCTGCACGGATGCTCTTGGCATTTATGGTCTCCCTTCTGCCCAATTTTTTCCGGTTCAAAAAAAAAAAAAAAAAAAAAAAGCCGCCAGGCAATGCGTGATTTCGGAGGGGCATCCATCTGTTCAAAAGGGTCAACGACTCAACATCTTTAAGAAGCTAATTTTAGCCCTTGACGTTAATTACTATATATAGTATATATGAATATGATTCCCGTGTGTTGTTGGGAAATGACGTTGAACAACTTAATTGTAGATTATATGTTGCAAATTAAACCGTGGAAGGTGGCTCATTCAAATATTGATGAAGTCATTTCTCACACCGTGCATTCAGATAAGAGAGTTGGAACTTTTTAATACTCAATTCGTTAATTAAAACTTGTCATTTTAAAAATCTATATACTTATTTAAAAAAAAAAAACACTTGTGAGTTTTTCAACTTTTTCAAAAATTACAACTAACAACTATTTAATCACTATAGGAGAAATTTCATAAAGTAGATAACAAAATAGCTAAAATAAGAAGTTTTTCTTAATAATATTTACTTTCTCAAACGAAAATTTTTAATTAATTGAGCGAGTATCTTATTGTGATTAAAAACCCAAGAATATGTGAGTTTTTTTACATCTACCCAAAAGAAAAAAAATCCACCAATATATAGCTACAAACTTCTTAAAGCCTCTACTTGAGAAATTAATTAGGGATAAGCTAGGAAGAGAGTGGTTAACAAAAAGAAAAGAGATTTAACGAAAATAAATAATAATAATAAAAAAAAAATGAATATAAAAGTATGGAGTACTCCCTCTGTCTCATATTAAGTGTCGTTTGTCTTTTTGTGCACGCTTTTTAAGGAGCGAAAAACTCTATAAAATATTATTATTTTAATTAACTAGTGTAATACCCGTGCCTTGAAGGCACAGGAGCTTGATCCATTTTAATTTGAACATCATTTTATACATTTATATAATACTATATATATATATATATATATATATATATATATATATATATATATATATATATATATATATATATATTTAGAGGATGAATCAAATGTTAACAAGTCTTAATGTGTTTTGTGTTAACAAATTCGGACCCTTGATTGAGGAAAGATGGATGGCCCAGATTATTCTAAATATTAATTTAATTATAATTTAAATGCAAAATAAAAAAACCCACCCACCCTATTAGCGCGTGAATTAAAAGGCCAGGCCTGCTCCCTCTCTTTCGTCTACCCTAATCGACGCTCGCACCTCGTCTTGCCTCGCCTCCCTCCCTCCGCTCGATGTCGTCTGCTCCCTACGGCACCACCGACGATTCCGACTCCTCTGACTCCAAGGAGCCAGCCACCACCACCCGCCCTGCAATGACTCCTTCTTCGGCTCCGCTGCAATTGGGTGAATTGTAACCGACGGTGATGGCGACATCATCGATGTTCGAAATCACCCAACCATATTTTGGTCATGTTCTCATCTAATCTCTCGTCGAATTCGCCCTCGGTAAGTTCACCTGTTACTCGATCTTTCTCTCGTTCGATCACCTTTCACTTCCTAGTTTCGATTTGGATACCATTTCATCTTGCATCTCTGTGAAGTAAATTTAATTTTTCATGTTTGATGTGTGAAATTCTATACTATGACATAGGAAACTATGTTAAGGGAAATTGCAGAGAATTCATATTAGTTTTTCCCCTTTTCATGTTTGCTGTGTGAAATTTATTTTTTCATCTCTCCTTTTTTCCCCTTTTTATTACAGAGAATTCATCGAGGAGTTTTAAAATTTTGCAGTCTTGTGTTTTTCATCTGCCGACAGAGAATTAGGAAACTATGTTAAGGGCAATTGCTGATATTCACCAGAGGAGGGCTCGTTCTATGGATTTGCAAAGAGCTCCATGGCTCCGTCTTGTGTTTTTGTCTTTGAATTTCAGGGTTGTTTTTTTGTTGAATCAACATTTTTGTCTTTGTATTCGACAACTTCATAGTGATATTTGGTGATAATAAGCAATTATTCGGTGGAATTCATATGATTGTTCTATTAATCTCATGTTCAGAGTCACTATTCAACAAGTTCATAGTTTCTATTCGGTAATAATAAGGAATTATTCGGTGATAGTAAGGAATTATTCGACAAGTTCACAGTTTCTATTCGGTAATAATAAGGAATTATTCGGTGGTAGTAAAGAATTATTCATATGTATGTGGTTAATTAGAGGTGGAAATCAAGAATTACATTTATATATTCTTTTAACCTAGCGAATAATTACTGTCAACTTGGCGAATAATTACTATCAGCTTGGCGAATAGTTGAAAAATTGACAAACCTTTTGCTATTATTGATAACTCATATTTATAGACGAATAATAACAATCAATTTAGCGAATAATTACTATTATCCTAGCGAATATTTACTATTATCCTAGCGAATATTTTCATCGAACGCATAGTGTAAGCAAAATCTCCTCATCCCCAAAATAAAAAATGTTACCTAAAAAAATCAACGCACGCACTTCCTCTACAGCAAGTTGGCTATTAAAGTGGTGGGACCTACTTTTTTTTATTTAAATAAAAAGGGAAAGTCTCAATTAATCCCACTCATTCATTCCTAATCAATCAATGGCCTATATTTGTTAACACAAAACACAATAAGGGGTGTAAACACCTGACCCAACCTCTCTCTCTATATATATATATACGTGTTTACAACAAAAATATGTAAAAAATATTTTTTTTATAATTTATAAATTAGTTGGAAAGAGATACGATACAAATTTTGAAAATGATTGAATAAGGTAAAGTAGTAATAATACTCAAACACACCATCTAATATAATTTGAAATAAATATATAATTATTATCATTAGCATAGATCTAAAAAAGTAAAATATAAGCCCCCGTACAAATATTAAAAAATCATAAGCACATGATTGTGTGAATAATTTTGAAGTTAAATATGTAGATCTACATAACTTATTGATTATTTTCATGAGAAAGATGGTTAGAAAGATAGAGAAATTAATAGTGAAAATAAAGGTAAGATGGTAAAAAAAAGATCCTTAAAGGTAGAAAAGTGATCTAAGAAGCCTCATCCAAGATGTAAAATAGGCATTAGTAATGCTTGTGAGTCTTAAAATATTATTTATTTTTCGATAGTCATTTAAGATGTCTAAAATAATTAAATTATAAAATAACACTTATTTGGCTCTAATTGATTTTTATAATTAATTTTTGAAATCGAATATTTACAAACTGATTATTACATGTTCGTTGTATGTAGACATTGTGGGGAATATTGCAATCGGTTAAAAATCATAAATCAACAATTTCAATATCCAAGAATAAAATCAGCCAAGAATTGACGAATCTTCAATGTACGTAGACGATTAAAATAGATCACAAATTGGCATACAACATATCAAATTAAATAATATTTTAGTATAAAAATAGGAAACAGATATTTTAAAATTTCAGCAATAATATTGACCAATAAGAAAATACCATTTGAATAAAAAATTCAAGTTTAATTGTGAGCATGACACATCAGCAATATAACCGAAAAGAGATTGCAATCGGGAAAAAAATGGAAACATGTCTCAATATTTACGACAATATAACCGAAAATAAAAAAAAGGGAATGGATTCAAATCATATTTAAAATAGGAAACAAATATTTTAAAGTTTCCATTAATATTGACCAATAAGAAAATCTCATTTGAATAAAAAATTCAACTTTAATTGTGGGCGTGACACATCAGCAAAATGCTAGCAGAATTAGTAATATTAATAGATTTTTTTATATAATGTTATACTTATTACTACTAAGTATCAAATTATATAAAAAAATTAATTAAAAAAATAATATTTTATAGAGATTTTCGCTCATTAAAAAGCGTGCCGTTTAATTTGAGACGGAGGGAGTATTATTTTCAATAAACGGAAATTTCGCGAGATACCCCTGAGATATTGCAATTTTCGCGAGGTATACAACTCTTTTGCATATTTCGCGTGGTACCCCTGAGGTTTTGAATTTTTTCGCCTCGTACCCCTCAGGGTTAAATCTAACCGATTCCGTTAGTTTTCAAAAAGAAAAAACAGAAAAGAAAAAACAGAGCGATGAGAGCGAAAGAAGATTTGTCGCCTCTGCTGCCCCTGGAACCCTAACCAGCCCAAGGCGGAGTCGCCTGAACACCGCCAGAAATCGGCCAAACCTCACCTGTAGAAACCCCCACAAAGATGAGGATGCCACACAAAGCAATCTCAGAAACCCTAATCTGCCCCCCCCCCCCCCCCCCCCCCCCCACACACACACCACCGCCGTCTTCCAAATCAATCCCCAAGCCAACCCAAATCGAAAGCAGTACGAGCTGCAAAACCAAAAAACCAAGATCCTTTAAGCAGATCTACACCCCAATCTCAAATCAGTCGTCAAACTAAACTCAAAGCTGAAAGCCCTTGCCCAAACCCTTCAAATACAGCTATCAAAATCCAAAATATTCCGAAAAAAGGGCGAATCAAAGAAGGATACCCTCAGCCTCAGGCCTCAGATCTGTGTACTTGTACTCGCTAAAACAAATAAGAAGGTGAATTCAGAGATCGATTGCGAATAATCGAAGAAGGAAAATCGAAATGGCCGGGAGGCCCGAGGTGTCGTCTGCTAGTGGCTGATGTGGTGTGGGGCTTGGCGGGGCTCTCGGTGGTGTTCTGAACCGGTGGTTCCACGGGTGCTGCTGGTGGTGTCCCATCTCGGCTTGGGGCGGAGGAGCTCTCACTCCTTTCTACTGTTTGCTCCTCCTGGGTTTTTTTCTAACTACCTCTTTTTTCATTGGATTTTTTCGTTGGGATTTGTCCGATGAACAAGGGATAAGTTATTATCCTTTAATTAGTTTAAAATGGAAATCGATATTGATACTTGATATTATGAAATCCGTCCTTTGCCCGTGGAATCCTTTGCCCAGGTTTTCCAGGATGCTCTATTGTCTTCCATGTTTTTTTTTGTTTTTTTGTTTTTTTTGTTTTTTTTTATTGAAAACTAACGGAATCGGTTAGATTTAACCCCAAGGGGTACGAGGCGAAAAAATTCAAAACCTCAGGGGTACCACGCCAAATATGTAAAAGAGTTATATACCTCGCGAAAATTGCAATACCTCGGGGTACCTCGCGAAATATCCGTTCAATAAATGTTTAAAGTTTAGGTAAGTAAGTGGGACCCGCAACGTGCTTATAGATGTCTGCTATATCAGTTATCACATGCACATTGGTGGTACGGTCTTGGTCCTCATCCTATACGTTTCTACCTTTCAACTATTTTTATCCCATATTTCCATTTTTTTTCCCCACATTTTCACGCATACGATAAAAAAAAAAAAGGATCTTTTTTCTTGACCGGCGCAAAGCCAACGAGTTATGTCGAACCATGCTCGCATGAGTTTAACTCAACTGGTCACAGGGGTAACATTTGAAACAAGTTATGTCGAACCATGTAATTAAGGAGTCTAACTGTCTAAGGTCACGTCACTTGTTTTTTCTTTTTCTTTTAATAAAAAAATACTCCGCCTTATTTATCGACATCAGAAATTAAACATACACCGAAGACGAAGGTCATGTGCAGCCATAACCCATAACGCCGGAATGAGATAGGAAGTTGAAGAAGCCACGCACTGGGCTTTTTAATTGGGCCGGACATAATTGAAATATGGATTGGGGATGGTTTTATTTAGGGTAAATTGGGGATGGTTTTATTTAGGGTAAACCGCAGAAAACCACCCCTAAAATATGTCACTTTGCGTATAACCACCCCTTATATTCATAATTGTGGTAAACCACCCTTTACAATATATCTGTTAGCAATTTGCCACCTCTTCTCCCATTCCGTTTATTCAATTGTTAAATAGCATTAAATTACCTTTATGCCCTATTATTTTATTAATATTTTATTTGACCTCCATGAACCTGCCAAGTTTAGAGAGAGTACAAGCCCAGCCTATCCAGATGCCCGCCGAGGCGCCGACCACCGTCGACGATACTTAGTGGTAGCTCCGCCTCCATGTGCTCCGACCGACGAGGAGCAAGGTGTTGACCATGGCACTGTGCAACCCCAAATCGAAGCATATACAGAATCGAAGCCTCAAAACTAGTTCGATGAATATCAAAAGAAAGAACCCCAAATCACAAACCTTTATAAGTCAACCATAAATAGGCAGATTAAGCGTGAGATTTCACCGAATAAGGTTCTCAATTTCCTTAATCTCCATGCCCAATTTAAGCTACAGAAGCCCAATTCTTAGATCTAAGGCTCGATTTCCACGAATGAACAATCAAGAACCCTAAAACCCTAAATTCAAAAATCATAAAAAATTTCCCAAACTGACCACGAATATCAACAATTTAAGATTCACATATCACAACCACATCAAAAAAAGGCAGGATTGAGCCTCAATTAGTTCAAATTCAATCACAAACTGGTCAAACTCATATCCGACCCTGTGCACGAAATTGAAAGGGGAAAAATCATTTATTTTCAAACAAAATTCCATAATATTAAGCACACTTTGTTGAGAATGGGAAAAAAAATCATAACAAATGCAAAGCAATTAATCTATGGAGAAGAAGAAGAGAGCGAGAGGAAGAAGATGAAACATGTCCAAACAAAACAATAAAGGGGCATATTTTTACCATTTTCTGTGTAAAATTTGTAATTTTTTTTGATCAAGTGTAAAATTTGTAATTTCATTTACTTTTTTTTAATGTTTATTACCTTATTTTTTACTGATTATATATTTTTTTTAATAAAAAGATTATTTTTTTTTGGGAAAGATTATAATCTATTAAATGATTTTTGAGGATTTAATTCATTTGCTTATTTGAATTATTTTTTAAACTCTTTATTTGGTTTTTTCATTTTCTAAATATATTGTAATTGTAACTTATTCAAAGTAAACAATTAAAAAAAAATATGTGGGCCAGGTTTGACGGTTAAGTGACGGAACATTGCTAGGGGGTGGTTTTTGGCAAGAAAAATGACTTTAAAGGGTGGTTTACTATAAATTCATATATAAGGGGTGATTATACGCAATATGACATATTTTAGGAGTGGTTTTCTACAGTTTACCCTTTTATTTATCGACTCATCAAGAATATTAAAATGGGCTTTTTAATTGGTCTTTTTAATTGGGACGTTAATATGTATATGGGCTGTATTCAAAGATATGATTATCTGGTTGAATTTTCAGTTTATTCACTCAACTATGGGTGTGTACTGTGTATGGACAACAAAAAAAAAAATGTTAAAATTTTATCATTTGTGTGTTTATTTTTTAAACAGTTTTTTGGTTGTTTGGATGACCAAAATAAATAAAAACGTGTTAAATATTGTGTTAAAAAATAAGCTACAAAATGGAGGTTATTTGAGTTTTACTCTCCCTTTTATCTTATTTGGTTTAAAAGTACCACAATACCACTAATAACAACCAAATAAACTCCACTTTTTACAAATAAAATGTTTTTCTTCCCATACGGAGATTATCTTGTTATATTAATTTTTAACTACTTTTACCAACAGTTTATAAATTTTACCCTGTTTATAATTTTAGTCAATTTATTAACCCCGTCCCATACAAACCCTATATGTGCAGGAATGAGTGCTTTTATTTATTACCCTTTGTAATTGCATTATGAGACTGTACATCACCTATCTTGAAATTACGAAGTATGCTTTTTTAAATCATTTCGGAATGGCTCAACCGAAAAAGACTAGTGAGTAGTACCCAAAAGATTCACGGTTCGAACCCCGGATGACCGCTCTTTATTTACCACATTCAAGGAGTATACTTTTTCAATTAATATTTACATTCTGATGATGGTTAGGGCGAACCTTAGTAGCCCATCGGCCGCCGTCTTCGTCCTCGCCAATTTGCCCCAAACTAGGAACCCGAACACCACCTCTTCCTAGCACAACCCTCTCTCCCAAATCAAAGACCTAAAAACTTCCGTTTGCCAGACGGGCAACTTGCAATGGAGGGGGAAAACCCAAATCGAGATTTGTTTTTGGCAAATCAAAAGCTATTCTAGAAGGAGATGGAGTTGGAGGCGCGTTTGAGGCAAATTTGGTTTGGTTCGGCGGTGGTGTCTCTGTTGACGAGTTTGGGCTTGGTGTTGGTGGCTCAGGTGACTGCTCAGTGTTGAGAAGAAGCTTGTTGGCGCTTTTGTGAGGTTAGGCGTTTGCCATCTCATCTACCTACACATGATGAACTCCTCAATTCAGGTATTTTCTAACTTATCTATATCTACGGTCACGTTTTTTGGCTACGATCGCCTCGATTTGGGTACACCCGAATTGGCTTAGTCTGTTGGCTACACAAGTCCATCTATTGATCCATACACAATGCTTAGTATGCTTCTTTTAAGTACTGTTATCCAAGGATCCTTGCGTTATAGCATTGTTTTTGCCTTCACAACGGGAAAGGTCTCTGCATCAAAGTTCTCTACGACCATGGAAAGACCATGGAAAGTCCTTGTGTAATCTGTGTTGTTTATCAACATTTGTAGGGGTGTTCGTTTCTCCTTACCAACTTAACTTGTCTCTCTCCGTCTAGTCTTCCGGGACTTGGTAGCGAGATGCTCAACCTTTGTTTCTCTTCACGCAACACATCGTCTTTGGATTCCATATACGTTTCTTGTTATTAATTGCTTGGCTTGCTGTTGTCTTGGTTTTTTGGTGCAGGAATCGACTGTCTATTGCTTTCTTAGCTTTTGGTTTAATTACTGCGGCTCCTTCCCTTTGTCTTCTTGTTGGTTCTGCTGTTGCTTGTGTTTTTTGTGCAGGGTGGTTGTTTATGCTTTATCTTGGCTTACAAAGACCGACTCTTCCTTTTTCAACTTCTGTTCTTGCGGCATCATGGACTCGGCTTGCAGTCTTCCAATGCTTACAAACACGAAGTTTATAATCCATTTTGGCTCACAACTCACAAGCCTTAACTAATGATCATGACAAATCACATAGGCCCTATCAGACACGTGTAAATCAATCGGCTTCCTGTACATACTCTTGTATTTTTTAGGCTTATTTTGTAAACTATCTTTCGGTCGTTTCGATGAACATCCATCAGTTGGTGTTGGGGCTCTCTGTTGAACAGATTTGGATTCGTCTACCTAATAGGTGGTGCCGGATAGACTATGGATATATGCCTATTCTGTTGCCCATTGTTATTCCAATTCCTACTTGGTTAATAAATGTTTTTATATGTCAAAACCTCAATCGGCTAAGATCTCGGCTGCATTGTGGCCTACCTTTGGCTTGCTATAGGACAACGACTTTGAGTTACAAATCAATGAGCCTCGTATCAAGGCCTTCTTATGCACTCAAACGTGCCTGGTACAAACGGTCAGGTATTTGATCCTGGAATTCGAGGTATCAAAAAAAGAAATTTATGGACAGATACCGAACTTTTCTGTCGAAACAACTATATAAATGTCTTGGCCCTTCTTGAGACTAAAACTAACAAACCTCTACCATTTAATATCTGGAAAAAGTGCGGTTTCAATAACATTGCCTTCGATTCGGCGATTGGCTTCTCTGGCGGAATTTGTTTGCTTTGGAAAGACATTTCAGCATCTGAGGGCAAAATCACGCTCATTACGATTCAACACAAACTAATCCACATAAATTATCACAAATATAGTATAAATCAAACTACAACCTTCCTATTGGTGTATGCCCCACGAGATTATAACTCCAAGGTGCCTATCTGGGAGTTTATCTTACATTATCCGGCTCATATTCCATTTCCTTTTTGTATTTTGGGTTATCTTAAGGAAATCACTATACCAGATGACAAATTAGGTGGCATTATCCTGGCACAAAACCGTTTCAGAAGACTACAAACAATAAAAAAAGACCTCTTGCTTCATGATGTTCCGACTCAAGGGGGCAGCTATACATGGCAAAAAAAGAAAACGGGATTACCAAACAACAGTTTTGCAAAGCTTGATCGATTAATTGCTCAAAACAAGATCATTTCAGCTTACGACGGCCTAAGGGTTAAAATTCATCCCTTTACTACCTCTAACCATGCCCCAACTCGGTCAACCTTCGGTTACATATGCATATTAACAAACGACCATTCCGATTTGAATTGGTTTGGACAACCAAACCAGAATTCACAAACCTAGTTAGACAATTTTGGAGACTAAATCTGTCGGAATCAAACATTGCAAACTTGTGAAGAAAACTTCCCTTCTCAAAACTTTAGCTAAAAGATGACATAAGCGTACCTTCGACAACATCCATGAAAAAAAAATTCAAACAGATGAAGATCTTCTTTGATTACAACAGGCTTTAATTGATACCCCCAACTCTTCCAACTACGAGCTGCATGGGAGACTTCTAAACAAAAGAGAAAGAATGTTAGATTTGCAGAGACGTTACTGGAGTAAAAGGGCTAAAGTTAAGCACATTAAACTTAACGATACAAATTCTAGTTATTTCCACCGTGTCGCTTCGACTAGGAACGGAAAGAAACTAATCAAGTTCCTTACAACGGAGTTTGGGTTGCATTTGACAGACCACAAACTGATCCGAGATGAGTTCGTCATAAATTTCTCAGCATGCTTTAAATGTCATTGGTAGTGAAATCTCGTATGCAGATAACTAGATGTTAACTGCCCCAATTACAAACAACGAAATTAAGAGCGCCCTCTTTTCTATCAAAGCCGATCAAGAACCAGGACCCGACAGTATGCCGACAGGTTTCTATCAGACTTATTGGGACATTATGGACCCATCCATCATCAAAGTCGTTAAAACTTTCTTCTTTTCTGGTAGAATGTTGCGATAGGTAAATCATACCTTTATTACTTTGATCCAAAAATGAGATAACCCAGAATCCTTCAACCACTTCAGACCAATCAGCATGTGCTCTACGATTTATAAACTCATCTCCAAGATCTTGACGGCCAGACTTTCAAATGTCTTTGATAAACCGATTCACCCGTTACAAAACGCATTCACCAATGGTAGGTCGATTCAAAATAACATTCTATTTGCACATGAAATTTTCCACTCCTTCAGATTAACAAAAGCAAAATGCGGCTATATGGCTGTTAAATTAGAAATGAAGAAGGCTTACAACAGGGTTGAGTGGCCCTTCCTTTTCTCCATCCTTACTAAATTCGGTTTCGATCACAAATTTATTCTTTGGATTAAACAATGTTTCCAAACAATCTTGTACTCGGTTCTTATTAATTAATGACGAGCCTTCGACACCTTTTGTCCCCTCAAGAGGTTTACGGCAAGGCGACCCTCCGTCACCTTTCATGTTCATCCTCACAGCAGAGGTATTAGCCAAAACTCTGCAATTACAGGCGGCTGAATCAAAGGACCTTGGTTTTACCTTCGGCGGGGGGGGGGGGGGGGGGGGGGGAGGACTGAAGGTCCCCATTAGTGCCTTTTCTGGCAACATAATGCTATTTAGGAAACAAATCAGACAACATGCATTAAACTATCCACAACTATCCAAAGCTTCTGTCAAATCTTAGGACAAAAAGTCAATTTGCACAAATCAAGTTTCCAAGTATCCCCTAACACTTCACCTACGACTATACAAACAATTACGGCTACTCTGGCTATTCCTCAGTCAAACAACTTACAAAAGTATTTGGGATGCACTATTATCAACCTTTGAAAAAACTCCAAAAAACAATTAGAAAATGAATCGATTTTTCTTCTTTCATTCCAGGCAGACCGAGGTAAGTGCACAACCGTTATTTCTAATATATGCAAGCCTTTCTACTACCTTTGTCTATTCTGCGTGAGCTGGACAAAGTATATAGGTAATTCTTTTGGAACAAAGACCCTAGCTCGGCCGGATAAGATTTGATCATATTCCCTCTCTGGTAGGCTTGGCCTTTACAAAACTGTGATTATGTGGGAGGAATCTGATTATGTTTATCGGCAATGCTAGGAATATTTGGAATTACTTCCCTTGCATACTGTATGATTTTTGCTGCTATGACAGCTACAGAAAAGGACGGGATTGTGAGTTGGTGCTCGCCATTCACACTGATCATAACCAAGGAACAATGAAGGAAAAAAGAAGAGAAGTGTGGAGAAAGGTAAGTAGAGGTATGTTTACTCTTCCTGATCTCAACCAAAACCTTCAGTTGAACCCCATGAACCCTCTGTCGAGGAATGTGGTGGCATGCAACCCAAATCTTATACAATAAAACTTTAAAAACCAAAATTTCTATCAAACCATTTTTGAAGAACCAAGCAGCAGTAGGGGGAACCACATCAGGGGATTTGATTGTGTTTGCGGCCATCTAGTCTATGCTGCAAATGTAAGAAGATCCACAACCAGGGTAAAGTACCAACAACCAGAAGAAGACATCAAAAGACAAGAAGGAAGGAGAGCTACAAATACATACTGCTACCCAGATTTTATCTACTCCCAAGCCTGTTACATTGGTAGCATCTGTCATCCTTGTAAGCTTAGGCCTTTAGTCTCTACAAATGTTTGTATATGTAAGTATATTAATGATTAAAGTCGGTTATTGGAACATAAGGGGGTCTCGTAGATCCCTTCTTTGGCAAGAAATAAATCAAATTCGTTCTTCTAATCATCTTGATGTTTTTGCTCTTTCGGAAACAAAATCTTCCCTCCCTCCAACTGATGCTCAAATTAGAAATTCGGGCTTTCACAAAGTCATCACTATCTCCTCAGTGGGATTAAAAGGCGGAATTTGGATTCTATACAAATCTACTGTTACTGATAGTTGCAAGGTGTTGGAAGCTAACACTAGATTTGTAATGTGTAAAGCTGTAATTGAAGGCCATACTCTTGCTCTCATTTTTGTTTATTCCCCCTCTACTGAGAATGAAAAACCTAGCTTCTGGAATGATATCTTTCGTGTGACAAATAAACATCTCCTCCCAATCATGATCCTTGGAGATTTAAATGACATAGAGCTTGATGCAGAAAAGCTTGGAGGTGATGTGCCCTCCCTCACCAAATTTAGAAGACTTAGAGAGGTTAAGGATGAACTCAATCTCCACACAATCCCGTTCTGTGGATCTCCTTTCACCCGGAGAAAAAACAAAGCGGGAATTAACAATACCTACGAAAGATTAGACAGAGTCTTAGCACATCAACACATCATCCAATGGTTTCCTAATCTCAAAACTAAGCATCACCCTTTCTCCTTCTCGGATCATAGCCCCATATCAATTCAAATAGGCAACCAACCTAATCATAAAGGTGCTCTTTTTAGGTTTGAGATGGCATGGACTACTAACAAGATTTATGAAGAGATGGTCAAGCAGGTTTGGAGCAATAAACTCAAGGGCTCTCTCGGCTTCAAACTTATATAGAAGAAAAGGTCCTAAAAAATAACACAAAAAAATGGTGCAAATCCAAGGGTGACAACATTGCAAAGCAGCTTTCCATCGTTGAGAGCCAAATCAGAGAGCTTCAGCTCAAGCTTCCCTGGGGAGCTATCAACCAAAAAGAAGAAGAGAAACTGAGTAGACTGGAGCACAAGAAATTTAGGCTTCTTGACTACAAATATCATTTCTGGAAGGAAAGGGCCAAATCCAAACACATTCTGCATGCTGACAGGAACTCTAAGTATTTTCAGTCTATAGCCAAAGTTAAAAACTTTAAGAAAACTACTTCTTTCTTCATAACTAAGAGTGGTGTTGCTCTTTATGAACCTACTAAAATCCATGATCACATCACTGAAGAACTGGCAGAAAGATTTATTGGTAAACAACAAAGGATTGTTACCCCGGAAGAGGTGAACAATATCACCACTCAAATCTCTAGCTCTGGAAACCTTAACCTCATCAGAATACCGTCGGATAACGAGATCAAAAACACCATTTTCGAAATGGCAGACGATAAACCAGCAGGCCCAGACGGATACCCACCAGAATTCTACAAAACTTACTGGCATATCGTAGGCAAATCCTGCTGTAAAGCGGTTCAAGCTTTCTTTCATTCTGGACAAATTCTTTCCGAAATAAATAACACCTTCATAGCTCTCATTCCGAAAATTGACAATCCTACTAACATAAACCACTATAGATAATCTCTGCAATACTATCTATAAAACTATTTCAAAAATTCTAGCCAACCGGCTGAAACCTCTACTTCCTAAACTGATCAACCCTTTCCAGGGAGCCTTTGTAGAAGGGCGATCAATCCAGGATAACACCCTCTTAGCCCATGAAATCTTTCATAGCTTTAGTAAACGCAAAGGTAAAAAGGGCTGGATGGCTCTTAAATTAGATATGAAAAAGGCTTACGATAAGATTAACTGGAGTTATATCAGAGCTACTCTCACTAAATTTGGCTTTCACCCAACCTGGGTTTCGTGGGTTATGAAATGTATTACTACTACCTCTATGTCTGTCCTTGTGAATAATTCCCCGGGGAAACAATTTAAGCCTAATAGAGGCATAACACAAGGCGATCCGCTAGCTCCTTACATTTTTGTCATAGTGATGGAAGGTTTGGCTAGAGATCTACATAAAGAAGCTCTTCAGGGAGATGCACTAATTGGAATCAAACTGACTAACAATGATACTCCTATACCTTTTTTAACTTTTGCGGACAACACAATCATCTTCTCTAATGTAGCTCACACAAGCCTTAACACTATCCAAAATATGCTAAATAAATTTTCCAACCTAACCGGGTTAACCATTAATTATAACAAAAGCTCTATTCAATTCTCCAAGAACGTCTCACAAAACTTAGCACATGACTTGGCTACTCACATGGGAATTCCGATCTCTACAACGCTGGAGAAATATCTCAGTATTCCTATTCTAAATGGCAGAGTCAAGAACTGTGTTTTTGATGATGCCATCCAAAACTTAAAGAAGCTACTTTCAAAATGGAAAGCTTCTACACTATCTCAGGTTGGTAGAACTGTTCTTATCCAAGCAAATCTAAGTTCCAAAACAAACTACCTTATGCAGAATTTTCTTCTTCCAAAAGGAATCCTTGACCAGATTGACCAAGTTACCAAAAATTTCTTTTGGAACAAACTACACTCTGAAAGATATACCCCTATGGTAAGTTGGGACAAAATTTGTAGAAGTAAGGAACAAGGCGGCCTTGGCATAAAAAAGGCTGAGGAGCTTAATACAGCACTACAGATGAAACTTCTTTGGAAACTCTACTCCAACAAAGAAAATGTCTGGGATAAGATAATCAAGGAAAAATACCTAAGTCAATGTTCTATTAAAGATAGATCAAATCAGGCCACTTCCTGGCAGTCTGAAAGACTCATGTCGCTCAGAAATAAGTTTGAAGGTGGCCTACGTTGGATCCTAGGAAATGGTGAATCGATCAATGTCTGGGATGACCCCTGGATCCCTGATGAAAATCTCACTCAGTACAATGGGACTAACGACCCAAAGATGAAAGTGAGTCACCTGATTACCTCTGATAAGCAATGGAACCTATCCCTTGTAAATAACCTATTTCCAACTCACATAGTTAATCTCATACTTAGGATCCGTATTCTTAGCTGGAGTCCGCAGGATAAACTCATCTGACATCTAGAGAAGTCGGGCTCTTTCACCATTAAATCTGTTAAACCCATTCTTGAAAGAAACTCGAATAATGGTGATAGCCACAATTGAATTTGGAAGTTGAACCTTCCCCCTAGGCTCAAAAATATGGTTTGGAAACTCAGAGTGGATGGTCTACCTACAACAAAAGGCTAAATAGATATATTAACAGAGTTCCAAACGCTTGCTCCCTCTGTAACCAGGAGGATGAAGATGAGGATAACCTTTTCATAAATTGCTTCTTTTCCAAAGAACTCATTGCTAGATTTGAACAATCCATGAATATTTACTTCCTAAATCTGTCTACTACAGGCCCTATGCGGGAGAAGATTGACAGAATAAAATCAGACAATAAACATTTTAGCCTTCTTGTTTTCATCTGGCAAGCTATTTGGGAAATTAGAAATGACAACATCTTCAGGAACAAGAAACCTGGAAATAAAGATGATATCGTTACAAGAATCAGGAACAATATAAAAAACTGGACGCATACGAAAGAAGGAGAAGCCGAAACCAAAATAAATAAAAAAAAGGATAAGAGCCAAATGGAAAAGACCACAGGGAACTGTCTACAAAATCAATGTGGATGGTTCGGTAAGACCCACGGGCGCGTGCCGTGTGGGTGGGATTGTCCGTGATTCTGAAGGCAGGATTGTGGATATCTTTCATCATGAGATTGACAGATGCTCAATTTTACAAACTGAGGCTAGAGCTGTTGTTATTAGTTTACAGCTTGCCCAGAGGAGGGGATTTCGGAGAGTCATCCTAGAAGGTGACAACATGGAGGTAATCAAGGCCATTAATCAGAAGGACCATACGAGTTGGGAAATCCTACGGGAAATTAATATGGCAAGGATTGAGTTCGACTCAATTACTTTTCAACACTGCTACATAGAAGCAAATAGAGCAGCTGACTACATTGCCACGAAAGGAGCTATTAATGACAGAGTTGCAATCCCCTACAACAGGGATCTTTGTACCATCATCCTCTCGGATGATCATGGAGCAACCTATTCGTTTTAGTCTAGGGCTCCTATTATTTGCCTACTGTAAAAAATAAAAATATATCAATATATATTTGGAAGCAGATATTGTTATATATGGATAAAATTATAGGTGCAATTGAAAAATGTAAGATAATTTAAAAGATTTAGTGCTTTGAATTGAAAATAATAATAAAAATTATAAATATGAAATTTTATTGGATGAGAGGCTTGAAAGTAAGATGAATGAGCCACATCATCTTTTTTGCTTCTCTAATAATAGTTAGTTATAGATAAATGGATAGATAGTTAGATAGATTATAGATTGATATTGGTTCCATTTTTTTATTTTTACATTTTAAATCGCAAGATCTCACTTTAACCGTGATGCTAATCCATTAGATTTCCAGTTATATATAAAAAAAGACAATGTTAAACTTATTATATAAACGTATTTCTGTATTGGTTCCATCGTTAAGCATTGTTTAGATAGGTTATGGAATTCAACCCCTCCTCCTTTGGTTTGATTTAGGGATCGGGAGTTTGACACATGACAGTTTTTATAAAAATTCCCGTGACTATAAAATTATTGAAAATGTTAGCATTTGATTTACATGTATACAAAGTATAATATAATGAAAAAACCCCATTCCCTTGATTTTGTTTGTTGTTTTGAAAAGCTTATAGTGTGAAAAATATGCAATCATTTGATTTACTACATTGGCATTTATAGTTAGAATTTTTAGGCACATATTTGTTTCCGTTTATGTGGAACGGACCATTTAACACAGTTTATATTTCAAAAATTGAATCACAACAAAACCATTGAAACAATAAAAACAAAAGCAATTTTCAAACTCTGTCTCATTAACTAAGTATAGCGTGCTAGTGCAATGTGCAAAGCTTACAACAAATAAAGACAAACCCAGAGAGTAACGTTCGAATTCAAAATTTAAATTTAAAAACAACACAAGCCCCTAATCTCACCCAGCTGTGACCATACCCCAAACCGTTGACTTAAGGACTCCCCCCCTTGATTGGTCTGTCACGCTCACCAGGTGACCCACAATACCCTTCAATTCAAATAAGGCAAAAAGGAAACAACTACAGTAGAAATTTGAAAAAAAGAAGGAAGTGAATGTGTCAGTTTATACGGTACGGTACGCTCCCCCAAACCAACGGATACCCAGTAGAGATCAACGGCCAGGATCTGTTCGAATCAATTCAAATTCAACACCCGACCCGTTTCCGCGCCCCCAAAGTAACCATTTAAGGGAAAAAAGTTGTTGCAACTTCAATCCAAACGCGACCTTACTCTCTTCGTCGTCCCCTTGTTAACCAACGTTAACAAGAGCCACACAGAGGAAAACCCTTGTTCCCCACCAACGCCCATGAATTCAGCGCCCAATCGAACCTGAATCATTTCCTTCCCTACCAATTTCTCCTCTTTACGAAATCTTTGATCCTTTTTTCTTCTAATCTTTGGAATTTTCGTCGCGATCGAGAGGCTCAGAGAGGTTGATCGATCGAATTCGAGGGTTCAGGTTCTTGGGAGGGTTAGGGTTTTTTAAGATCACGAGAAATGTCGACGCAAAGGAGGACGGGGAGAATCCCTACTGTGGCCGCGAAAAGGAATGCGGCCTCGTCGGAGAATGTCGCCGTCGGGAAGGTGTCTGTCGGAGCGCCGCCTCCGGTCCCGGCCGCGAAGAAGCGCCCGCCGCTTGGTAACTTGACTAATCAGCGACGCTCGGGGACCTCTTCCTCATCAATGGTGATTACATTATCCGTTTCTTGTTTCTTTTTTTAAACTTTTCTTGGGCCTTGAAGATCAAACTCCGATTCACATGTAGAGTTTATTTTCTTGAGGGTTAGGGTTTTGGTTGATTAAATTTAAAGACAATGATCATCGCATTTCAGATTCATTTACAGAATGTAGTAATGTAGAGTGCAACTGATCTTTATTTACTGATTTTATGAATAGGTACCTTGTGCGGCAACCAAAGCTGTAAAGTCAAAGAAATGGTATTCTAAAAGCATCCCTAACACAAACTCATTTGGGAATGCAAAGCCGGTGTTGCTAAGTACAAAATCGAATGTATCAATTCCGCGGAGTTCAGCTCTACCCAAGAGCAATGAGATTACAGTTCAAATTGACACTCCTGATACATGTGTTGATATGGACATATCTTCGCCACCATCTCCATCCAGTGGAGTCTCCGTTTCGGCGGACGAGTCTACTACTGATTCTATGAAGAGCCCTGATGTTGAGTACTTGGATGAGAATGATTTGGCTGCTGTGAATTCTATTCAGAGGAAGACTTTTGGTGACCTCCACATAACTGACCAAATTGCTACAGCAGGTTGATTGCACTTGATTTCTGTTCCAGGACTTGTCATTACTTGTCTTTCAAAATGATGGGATCAGATCTTTTTGTTGCCTACTTTTGACTGTTCTCACTCAATTTTCTTGGTACATTTCCTGCAGGGGCTTTGTGCAAGAGAGATATACTGTCCGAAATCGAAACTGCGGATAATGTTGTTGATCTTGATGTAGATATGGAGGATCCTCAGCTGTGTGCATCCTTTGCTTGTGATATTTACAAGCACTTGCGTGCATCTGAGGTAATCTTCTTGGGTCTCTACTTAGTAATTGAGACTTGTTTGAATTACATTGATGGCATTTCACCCATTTGGTCCCCTGAGTTCTGATCAACAATATGCAACTTACTTGTAACATGTCTGTATTCTGATTTAGTTATACAATAAAGTATAACAGTATCTCCTCAATACGTATAATCTGCATTTGCTACCCAAAATTGATTCTAGTTGCATATCAGTAACAGTGACATTGTAAATTTAACTTGATTGCTGAATTGAACATCCAGCAAGTTTCCATTGCCGCAATCCATTTTGATTGACTGGCTTTTTATAATACTAACTAGTTTTTTGGTACAGACAAAGAAAAGACCATCAATTGATTTTATGGAGAAGGTTCAGCAAGATATCAATGCGAGTATGCGGTCCATTTTGATTGACTGGCTTGTGGAGGTAATTGTTCCTTCATGTGCTGTGGCCTATGAGAACCCATCTTGAAATCGAAATTGACCTGTTTTGGCAGACTGATGCCATCATAACTTTCATCTCACCAGAAGTGAACAATGCAATTGTAGGTTGCTGAGGAATACAGGCTTGTTCCAGACACATTGTACTTAACAGTGAACTACATAGACCGTTATCTCTCCGGAAACTCGGTCAATAGACAACGCTTACAGTTGCTAGGCATTGCGTGCATGATGATAGCATCGTAAGATATGATCACTCTATCATCCTCTTTTCTGCTTTCCATGCTATTTTTTTTCTAACACAATGATGACATCTTTTCACAGGAAGTATGAAGAGATATGTGCACCTCAGGTGGAAGAGTATTGCTATATAACAGATAACACATACTTCAAAGAGGAGGTTTTGCAAATGGAATCAACAGTTTTGAACTACCTGAAGTTTGAGATGACTGCCCCAACAATCAAATGCTTCCTGAGGCGCTTTGTTCGCGCTGCTCAAGCAAGCAATGAAGTAAGCGAATTTTGTATCAAGCATAAACTATGTTCAATTTTTGTTACATGGGTAATTATTAACTTGTCTGCAATTGCATAATTTCAGGCGTCTCCAATGCAACTTGAATGCTTGGCCAACTACATAGCAGAGCTATCTTTGCTGGAGTACCATATGCTTCAGTACACGCCATCCATTACCGCGGCTTCAGCAATATTCCTGGCTAAGTACATACTTGCCCCATCAAAAAGGCCATGGGTATGTATCATTTTTAAAGGCCCGTGATAAATAAAAGATATGCTGTTTGTTTACTTGTAACATAACATTGTTGGTGTCATTATGCAGAATTCCACCCTGCAACATTACACCCTATATCAACCATCACAACTACAGGATTGCATTCGCGCTCTCTATAAACTCTGCTTGAACAACGGCCAAAACCCTAGCCTGCCCGCGATCCGAGAAAAGTACAGCCAGCATAAGGTGAATTCTCCAACTCATTAAATGGTTATGATTTCATTTGTTGGTTTTGGGTCTGTGAAATTGATTGTTTTGGTTTGGCTATGTCAAAAACACTAAAACAGTACAAGTTTGTGGCCAAGAAGTACTGCCCTCCGACAATACCTCCAGAGCACTTCTACAATGTGAGCAGTACAACTAGCTAGCCAGCCCATCTAAGCAAATGTCGCCACCACCGTAGCCTCCACTCGAAGCTAAGAGAAGGCGTTGTTGATGTGAGCACAGGCATCGCAAGTCACCGACTTTGGAGACAAATCGTCGTACTTGTGTGTGCAGAGAGGCATCAACCAACTTTAGGAGATAACTTGATTGGTTTGTTGAAAGATCCTTGTATAAAAAGGAATACAACCTCCTTCAGAGTGGGTCTTTCTTCCTTGTGCGTCCTAACAAATTACATCACAAATCAATCTGGTACATTCATTTTCTGATCGTTTGGAGCGTAAACCAACCAGCTCAAACATAAATGATTAAACTTAACTCAGCAGAAATCATGTGTTCTGCAATTATAGGATAACTAAGATCAAAGTGTTAATTGTTAAACTGAACTCAGAACTCACTCAACTCAGTCCTTGGTGTTCTGCAGTTAGACTATCCACACTAGTTTTGCTTAAAATAAGCACATTTGCACAAGATGTGTAAAAATACACCTCACTTTTTGGTAATTTGCTCAATTGGTAAAATGTGCATTTTTTACACATTACTCAAATACAATTAATTTAAAACAAAAAATAAAATAAAATCATAAAAAAACAAACGGAAATTTCGCGAGGTACCCCTGGGGTATTGCAATTTTTACGAAGTATACAACTCTTTTACCTATTTCGCATGGTACCCCTGAGGTTTTCATTTTTTTCACCTCGCACCCTTCCCGGTTAAACTTAACAGATGTGGGTGATAGTCCGTTAATTTTCAATTAAAAAAAGAGAAAGAAATAAAGAAAGAAGGAACGGATAGAAGAAGGAAGCGGAGAGAGAGACCACGACGCTCACGCCAGAGAGAGCACGAAGGTCGGCTGCCAGGTCAGAGCTACGGCTCCGGTGAGGATGCCTACGGTCGGAGCTGCTGCTGCGCCAGGTCGGAGCTGCGAAGACGAAGCAGGTGAGTATATGAACCATAATCTAGGGTTTGGGGATTTGGGGGTTAGGGGTGAGGCAGGTGAGTATTTTGGTGCCGAATCGTTGTTTATCGTCTTCGAATTTCTACTGTAGTTGATCTAAAGACTGGAAAGATTTGGGGGTTAGGGATTTGTGGTGCTTATTTTGATTGCAAAATGTTGCCAATGTTGTTAGTCTCATATGGATAAATGTTCAATTCAAAACACTAGAAAGATTTCTAGTGTAGTTCACAAATTTATTCTGCAAGGATTCAATCAAATTCCAAAATACTGCCTTTTTCATTGTGTATAAATGTTCAATTCAACAATGATCTTCTGAGCTTTAAAGTTGTCAGCAATGAGGAATTAATGAGTTTCAAAGTTGGTTTTGTGATGTTTTCCCACCGGTTAAGGTTGTGCTAGTTTATGTAATTACATACACTATCAGAAATAAGATATGTAGAATAAAAAGGATAAAAAGACTTAACAAAGTGAAATCATAGAAATGCAAAACCAAGAGATAAGTTGGCCATCTGCAATGGCATCTGACTGATGGCTTCAATATGCTACGCTAATGCTTATATTTATACATTTTGCTGCAAAATTATTGCCTTTGATTCTTGTTTTGAAGCCTATTAGCTCAAAGGAGAGCATGTGCTTATGCACAACATGTGGGTTCGACTCCCACATAGGCTTATATAAAAGATATAAAAGATTGATGGTCTGCAATTGACATATCTGCAATGTTTAGCTGTCATAACAATATGAAAAAAGCTTATATATTCAGATTATGCTCTACTGTCGTATGCAAGCTATAACTTGTAATAATTCAAATGCAAGGTGAAAAAATAGGTGAATAAATGCAAGCTATGTTTGTTATGAATAAGATAATAAGCACAGGTAACTAGAATTGCTCGTAGCAGTTTCGATCAAGAAGACAGTGGTTTGTGATCTTATGTTCAGGCTTCAGCTGTCATAAAGCAGAATTTGTTATGAATTCAGCTTCGACTTTTTTTCCCCTACGTTTTGATTTATATTAGCCTGTGTGGGAATCGAACCCACGTCTTGTGCAAAAGCACATGCTCTCCCGTTTGAGCTATTAGGCTTCAAAGAAAAATTTACAATAGCTCAACACATACTTAAAACAGAACATGAATCTTCGGTTTAAAAACCGAACTGAACATAGCAGATAAAACAGATATCATTTAAATACTAAACTGAACTCAATTTACACTAAAATCAGAATAGGACATTGAAATGAACTTTAAATTGAAAATTTGCTTCTGATTCTATTTCTTGAGCAAGCATGTAAGGAAGAAGTCATTGACCTACCAACTGATTCATAAACTCATTCTGAAATTTTGCTTCTGATTCTAGTATGTAATTTGTCTTTCCTTCTTTCTCCATATCGATTCAAGCTCATATGTATCATTTCTATTTATAAGAAAATCAAAATAAAAAACAAATTTCAGCACAAATGAAGGAAAGATATCAAACCAAAGCAAGAGAAATGCAAACAAAGTCGCATAACAAAAAAAATAAAATCAGATTATACAAATGCTTCCTCTAGAGCAGTGCCCAATTCTTCCTCTAGCTGCTAACGTTTCTTGTTCCGTTCAGTCTGAGGATGCAACTTAGCAAGGCTAGAACCAGATATATTTCAACAGAATTTTTCACCTAGATAGAATGCTGCTACACTCTGTCTGCAATGCTGAGTACAATTCAAAATAATATCAGCCATCACCGTTTCTGATAGTTCTGGCAATCCATTGAATTCATCACAAAATGGTACCAAAGGCCTCTCTTTCAACCCACAAAACAGAATCTTAGTAGAGTCACTACACTCATATGAATAGTTCTATTGATTCTTGAAGCCTTGTTGATTTAACCCACACCATTACCTTTGGACTGCATTAGCAATTTGATAGCAACAAGATGCCCGTCAAACCGCTCTCCCTTCATAACCACCATAGCCACTAGAATAGCCACGACCATGTCTTTTGCTATCCCTATCATCATATGGCATTCCATCGGGACCATTAGCTTGCACAGGGACATAAGGAACCACGGGCATAAGCAACAAGCCCTCTTTGTCAAAAAGATTTGCTCTAAGCATTGCTGCAGTAATGAGAGCAGTCTCACAAACATCCAGATCACCAGAGATCTGCACCATTTCCTCATCATCCGCTGCAACTTTTGGGAATTTTCCTTCGAAAGAATACGAATGTTGGCTTTTGTATGTAACTCTATATCAAATATTAATGAGTAAATTATTATTACTAAGTTTTATGAACCTATCCAGCTACACTTCTGTAGCAAAACCCCAAAGTATTTGGGTAAAAATCCCAAATACCATCCAACTCCACTTCTGATGCAAAACCCCAAATACCATCCACCCGGGGAAAACAAACAAACAAACAACAAATGCTAAAGCTCCTACCTTTCTGTTGCAAAACGGCAAAGAATTGTACCCAGCTCAACACAAGCAAATCGTCGAACACTTGGTGTGCACCAAGCTTAGCTTAAACGGTACACCAACAATCAAACTAAAGCTCAACTAGGCATGCCAAATTCAACTCTAACACATCAATACATGATAAGAAGATGAAAAACAAGGGAGGCAATTCAAGAATGAACCGTACCTGAGTGAATTTTGAAGTATAAAAATTTGTGGGTAATGAAGGTTGGAGCGTGTGGAGCTGAAATTGAAGTGTGAGGTGGAGAGTTGGGAGAGCACAGTGTTCGGGCAGCGTTCGTCTTCGAGGAACAGGTCCGACTGGCTTGGCGATCACCTTCGAGCAGCAACGAGCAGCGTCCTTCTTCCCTTTCGCTCTCTTCTCTCTCTTCGTTCTCTATTCTAGCTTCTGGTTCTTTCTTTCTTCTTTTTTTTTTTTTAATTGAAACTAACGGAGCATATACCCACTCTATTTAGTTTAACCGGGAAGGGCGCGAGGTGAAAATTTTAAAAAATCTCAAGGGTACCACACGAAATATGTAAAAGAGTCGTATACCTCACGAAAATTCAATACATCAGGGGTAACTCGCGAAATTTCCGAAAAACAAACCAATAAAATTGTCATTTTTTTGTAAATGTTTAAGAACATGGGAGGTGGTGTGCTTAAATTTGCACATTACATACTCAAATGTGTACATTTGCATACACCTAAAACAACCAATGAAACTAAAACAATGTCTAAAATGTACACATTGGCACACCACCATCGTGGATGGTCTTGTAGTAAAACCAAAAATGCATAATTTCGAAAACTACAATACTAAATCTTAGGGCTAAGCTCCCCTCTCCTCATTGCAGTGGCCCAAGTGTCCTATTAAAAAATAAACTCATATTAAAAAAATAATAGCTCAAGCATTACTTTCACTAGTCACCCTGTGACACCAAACTCTACTCCGTAGGAGTATTATTTTGGGTGTAAACTCATATTAAAAAAATAAAAAAAATTATATTTATACTCTACACTTATTAACATGTTTATAAAATATCATTATGAAAAATAATTTTAGGAAATAATTTTTGTTTTTCTAAAACATAACCTATGTTTATATAAGATCTTAATTTAGAAGACTTTTTGATGATGTGTTAAAATTAAAACCTCCTTAATTTAAGGTTTTTCAACTAATCACAATTTTCTCTTATTTTTTTTCTCTTCATCTCTTTCATAAATTTACATTTTTCCCTTTTATTTTTTACTCATTTACTAACCATTGAATTTAATTTAAACATTGAATTAAATATAATGTCTTTTATTAATAGATATTATATAAATATATCTTTACATATTATAATAATAATAATCTATATCAATATAATATCTTAATTAAAAAACCTTTATTTATTAAAAATCGCGTTATAGCGCGGAGATTGTACTAGTTTTTTTTATTTATTTTAAAAAAGGAAAATTTTGGTGGAATATCCCTTTAGAAAAGCCAATTAAGTAAATGTCCATATTTAAAGGGATATTAAGAAAATGTTCATAATTTTATTGAAATTCCGAGTTTACCCCTACCATTGTAATACCCTCCTAATTCCTTCGGGCCTTCCTTCTTTCTTTGGAAAATTTGGTCTGTTGCCCTAGATTCGTTTGACATGCCCTGAGTGGTGTTGCCCTTCCGTCCGGCCTCCCTTCCGTCCGACTCCATTCACAGTCCCACTCGTCGCCGCCATCTCCAGTCCCACTCGTCGCCGCTCCATCTCCATTGCCCTGCTCCATCTCCAATCCCACTCGTCGCCACCGAACCCTCCCATTCACTTGGATCTACATCGAGGATTTCGCTTGGATCTGCGCCGTCGGACTCTCCTTTTCGCAGTCACTGGATTTCAGTTCTAGGTAAGTCCCTTTGTATAGGCGCGATTCCACATAGCATTTGCCTGCTCTTCGTCGTTCTGAATTTGGCTTCTCTAGTGATTTAAGACCAATTTGCCTAGTATTTTTCCGCTTGTTCTTTTTCGTTCTGAATGCGGCCAGCATGAATCTGGAACCGAGCCGCCATAGGTGTCGCCAGGGGGCTAATTTCTCAGTCCCAAACGTCCTTTGTTCTCCGATTTCATATTTGAAAATCTGTGTCCAACAAAAAAGTTTGAACTCGTCCTTTGGGACATATTGTGATTTTGTTTTGGTTGTCCAACACGATGATTCGATTTGGATTGGAATTGATCGGCTAGGGTTTTCTGGTTGCGGATTCTGAATCCTACATTTTCATATGAGAAATTATGATGAAACTGTATAATGCAACTGCCTATTCTTATGCTGAGTAACTAATGCAAGAAGCTTACTGAAAACACCTCATAGTTTCTTAAATTGATGATATTTAACCTAGTCGATTGGATTCGGATCTGGGAAAACAAACCTAGCATGTTTGGTGACAATTTGTTAAACTTGCAAAATATGTCAATTTGTTTAATCTCTGGTGACAATTTGTTAAATGTGATCATTTTGAGATGTTAATTTTATGATTTGGGACAACAGTTGCGGATTTTTGTGTGAATACATTGATCTGATGACAATTTGTTTATGTTTTTTTTAGGGTTTGTGTGTTTCTATCTACTTCAAATGGATAATCCAAGTTAGTGTTCTTATTGATAAATCTAATTCGTTCTTACCTTATAGGCTGTTCAATTTCAAGTGTTTATCATTGCTTGTTTGTTTTGGTGACAATTGTTTGTTTGGTGACAATTCTTACTTTATAGGTTGTTCAATTTCAAGTGTTTATCATTGCTTGTTTGTTTTGGTGACAATTGTTTGTGCGAGACTACGAGATTGATGTAAAGTCCTCCCTTGAGGGTTTCAATTCATTGATAATCATATATATATAGGTTACAAAGGTATTGGGCCTTTGGGACCACTATACAATATAAGACCTGTGTAATCTATCAAACCCCCGCAGTCGAAAGTGGAGGGTCCTGTACAGTGAGACTGGACCGAAAATCAAGGAACAACTGTCGAGGTAAACCCTTGATGAATATATCAGCGTGCTGATAGGAGGACGGGACATGTAGAACGCGGACATGTCCAATGGCAACTTTCTCCCGGACGAAGTGGAGATCGAGCTCAATGTGCTTCGTTCGTTGATGCTGGACTGGGTTGCTATCCAAATAGACGGCGGAGACGTTGTCAGTGTAGACCAGGGTGGCCTTCTGAAGAGGGAAATGGAGCTCAAGAAGGAGATTGCGGAGCCAAGAGCACTCGGAGACAACGTTGGCAACACCTCTGTATTCTGCCTCAGCGCTGGAGCGAGACACGACATACTGGCGCTTGGCTGACCATGACACGAGGGTGTCGTTGAGGAAAACACAGTATCCAGACGTGGAGCGCGTGTGTCAGGACAACCACCCCAATCCGCATCAGTATAAGCAACGAGGTCAAGCTTAGAGGACGGAGTGATTGTGGTGCCCAGCTCGAGAGTGCCGCTGATGTACCGAATGATCCGCTTCAAGGCCTGAAAGTGGGGTTCCCTAGGCGCATGCATGAATAAGCAGACCTGCTGAACAACGTAACTGATATCGGGCCGGGTGAACGTAAGATACTGTAGTGCACCAGCGAGGCTCCTGTACAACGTCAGATCATCAAACAACGGACCAGAATGAGCACTGAGCTTGTTGGATGTATCCACAGGGGTGGCGACTGGCTTACAGTTACTCATCTTGGCGCGAGCAACAATCTCAGCAGCATACTTACTCTGAGAGAGAAACAACCCAGACGAATGTCGCTGAATAGCAACTCTCAAGAAGTATGATAATCGACCCAAATCTGACATGGCGAACTCAGCACTCAACTGTGAAATAATCGACGTACGAAGATCATCAAAAGTGGCGGTGAGAATAATGTCGTCGACATACAGTAACAAAAATGCCATGTCTGAGCCTCTGCGATAGATGAACAAAGATGAATCCGAGCGGCTGCCAGTGAATCCCAGGCGTAGCAGATGAGAAGCAAAGCGCTGGAACCAAGCTCACGGAGCCTATTTCAGACCATACAAAGAGCGCTTCAGGAGAAAGACGTGCTTGGGACGATCAGTATCGGCAAACCCCGGCGGCTGAAACATGTAAATTGTCTCATTCAGATGACCATGAAGAAAAGCGTTCTTGACATCCAGCTGATGAATGGCCCAGTTGTGTGACAACGCTAAGCTCAACACCACTCGGATAGTGGCAGGCTTGCCGGAAGAGCCACATGTAGCGAATGACATTCGCCTCTGGAGGACGAGGGACCAGAACCCAAGTACCATTACTTGTAAGGGCCCTGTATTCGTCGAGCATAGCCGCCTGCCAATTCGGGTCGAGGAGGGCTGTTTTGTGGGAGGTCGGGTTGGAGGCAGGGGGGGATTGTGAGTCGAAGGGGGCAACAGGAGATGCGGCGGGGGGAGGTCGCGGTCGCGGCATGCTCGTAGTCTGGTGATGTGCCACGGTCGCGGCATGCTGCGGCGGCCGTGGCCAGTGTAGGGGGTGGGGAGTCGGGTTGGGAAATTGATGGGCGGCATGGGGCATGGGGTATGGCGGCATGGGGCATGGGGAAGATGTATGGTACGGTGCGGATGGGTGATGTGAGGTGTTCATGGAGACGATCTGACGGGGTCGGAAGACACCGGAGACGCTGCGGGTGTGTGGTCTGGTGGTAGGGGGTGGTGGGGGTGGTGGTGGGGGAGAGGCAGGAGAACCGGGAGAGCTCTGTGGGAGAAGAAAGTGAGAGAACGATGACTCTGACTCAGATGGAGACACAAGAGGTGTAGAAGAGGGGAGGGGAGGAGAAGCAAAGGGGAAGCGAGACTCATCAAAGGTGACATGACGAGACACAATGAGCCTATGGGTCTTGATTTCGAGGCAGAGGTAACCACGATGATCAGACGGATAGCCTAGGAAGACACAAGGAGTAGAGCGCGGATGAAGCTTGTGTGGGGCAGTGGAGGACTGGTTTGGGAAGCACAAGCACCCGAAGGTACGAAGGTGATCATACCTAGGCAAAGTGTAATAGAGGGCCTGAGATGGCGAGCGATGGTGAAGGGTGGTAGATGGGAGAATGTTGAGGAGATAACAAGTGGTGGATAAGGCGTAAGGTTAATAGGTAAGGGGCATAGATGCGTGAAAGAGGAGAGAGCGCATCATATTGGTTATGGTTCTGATGATTCGTTCGGCCTTGCCATTCTGCTGGGAGGTATAGAGGCAAGACAACCGATATGATATCCCATTTGTGGCGAAGAAAGAGTGAAAATCTTTGTTGTCAAATTCACGGCCATTGTCACATTGGAAGCATTTGATGGATGTTTGAAACTGTGTTTTGATGTAGGCATGGAATTTGGCAAAGACAGGAAACACTTGGGATTTAAAATGCAACGGGAATACCCATAAGAAATGAATGTAATAATCAAGTAACAAAAGGTAGTACTTGTGACCCTTCTTGCTAGGCATAGGAGAGGTCCAAATGTCACTATGAATAATATCAAAAGGAGCAATGGTAGAGTTCATAGACCGTTGGAACGGCAGTCTGGCATGTTTGCCTAGTTGACAGGAGGAGCATAAACCAGAGCGTGGGTCTTTAGTACAGGTGACAAGACTCTGAGAACGGAGGACATCTAGAACTACAACACGGGGATGACCCAGGCGTGCATGCCAAAGGCTGGACGACGATGCCGAGAGGGCGACCGGGCATGACTAAATGGATGTAGGAGGTGGCTATTTTTAGATTGGTGACACTTGGTAGAGTTATATATTCTGTTTTGGTGACAAATGGAATTTATGTTGTTATTTTTAGATTGGTGACACTTGGTAGAGTTATATATTCTGTTTTGGTGACAAATGGAATTTATGTTGTTATCTTTAGATTGGCGACAATTGGTAGAGTTATATATTCTATTTTGGAGACGAATGGAATTTATGTTGTTATTTTTAGATTGGTGACAATTGGTAGAGTTATATATTCTGTTTTGGTGACAAATGGAATTTATGTTGTTATTTTTAGATTGGTGATAATTGGTAGAGTTATATATTATGTTTTGGTGACAAATGGAATTTATATTGTTATTTTTAGATTGGGGACAATTGGTAGAGTTAAATATTCTATTTTGGTGACAAATGAAATTTATGTTGTTATTTTGTTGTTTTTTTAGATTGATGACAATTGGTAGAGTTATATATTCTGTTTTGGTGACAAATGAAATTTATATCTCATTTAGCTATAATGTAATTTTCATTATCCTTCTGTTCAATTGTAGTGGAAGTTGTGGTATGTATACCATCAAATATATCGAGGGTCTTGCATTTCATGGTGGTATTGAAGCTATTTCAGACAAGTATATGGATGCGTATAGAGAGAGAGGATGACTATAGAGGGTCTTGCTATTTTGGATGTTAAGTATGAATGTCTCAACTGTTCCCCTTTGTTTTGATATTTTTGCAAGTTGATGTAGTCTGACAATTAAGTATTACAAAGTTAAACTTTACATCAAATTTCATCTACTTAGGGTTATTATTGTAACAAAAATGTGTTAATATTAGATCACAAATGTGATGCCATTATAGTATTGTACATCGAATTATTCGTTTGATCAAGTTTAGCCCCTCTAGGGTCTATACTCCCCTAGTTCTAGGGTTTTAGTGTCGTAACAAAAATGCGTTAATATTAGATGACAAATCTGATAACATTGGTACTGTACACACATTTTAGGGTTTAGGGTTTAGTCTTTAGGGTTTCGGGCCCCTAAACCCTAAACCCTAAACTATACTGTACATTAAAATTTCGTCTGCTTAGGTTTAGCCCCTCTTGGGTCTATGATCCCCTTGTTCTAGGGTTTCAGTTTTGTAACAAAAATGTGTTAATATTAGATGACAAATATGATAACATTAGCATTGTAAACATTTTAGTTTGATGAAAGTGCTTTGTAGTTCGTGACAATTGGTTGGTGACACTATTTTGTCGTTGGTGACAATTAATTTTTAAAAATAGGTGGTTGACACTAGATTGGTAACAAAGTTTTGTAATTTGTGACAGTAGATTATTGACCAAAGCTTGATGAAAATAGGTTGGCTACACTGTTTTATTGTTGGTGTCAATAGATTACTGAAAAGAGGTTGGTGACAATACGGTTGATTAAACATATGAAAACAATGTTCTGTAGTTGGTGACAATGTCTTGGTGATGTATAATGTTATTATGGTGACAATTTTTTTAAGGTTACAATATCATGGTGACAATATATTGTCATCAACCTCGTCATTAATAGTTGTCATCAGGAAAATCATCTATTAGCATAAAACCCTCATTTTTCACCGAGGAAAAGTGTTACTGACAACTGTCACTGGAAGAAAATAAATTTTCATTAAATTTTTTTTGTCACCAACAATTATCACAAGAAAAAATGAAAATCAATTGTCACTAGAAAAGATTTTCCCCTAACTGTCACCGGAAAAAATAAAATGTCATAAAAAATCAATGTTGACTAGTCAATGTTAAAATTAAAAATGATCAAAAGGGGAAAGGGGGAAGGGTTAGGGATGGGGAATGAGGGGTATTTTTGGAAAAAATGAACATTTATTAATTATGTAAAAAAGTGGACATTTACTTAATTTTGACCTGAAAATGGATATTTATCAAATTTAACCTTTAGAAAATTATTGATAATTAAAAGATTGACTAAAAAACAACAAAAAATAATTAAAAGATTGACAATTTTAGAAATTTTTTTATATTTCTAAAACATATATTTTGATTACAAAAGTTTATAAACATGTTAATATTTTTTTTTTAATTTTTAATGGTAATTTATACTCTAAACAATACAGTGTAACACCGGACTGCACTTTCACCTATTTTTTGTCATTGCACTCACACATTGGTAGGATTTACTGTTAAATGTTGTTATTCAAACGACGATGTACCTTTGGTGTACCACGTAATTATTTCGAGTATAATTTTTCTTCAATTTTTTTGTTTAAAAAATATTTATGTTCCATATACTTATATTTATATATTAGAAAATAATTTTTATATTTTTTCAAAATTTTTTTTTTTATGATAAAATTTTAGAAATATATAAATATAAGCGTGTGGATTATTCATATATATAAATTTTTCCTAAATAAAATTATACTCAAAATATATGTACTGCACTACTAGAAATGTGCACCTACCGCCTGTGCACAATGCTGATCACGAATTCTAATAGACGTTAGTACTATAGTGATCATCCCTTTTGATTGAGCCAACCATTGACTGAACCATCGCAACCGGGTTTGTCATCTTTGATCCGCACCCATAATGACTTTCGTGATATTATTATGTATGAGTTTCTTATGTGCAAGTATTGCTATGAATGGTTGGAGATGATCATAATACATACATTTCCACGTTGACTGGGGCTATGAATGATTTTTAGTTTTCATAAGGTTTTGGAGTATTATGATCATAAGGTTTTCATGATGCATACATGTTATGTTCCTTAGCCTTATTTTAGCTTTGTTTAGCTGCATTTACTTGTCATTTCACCCGGCATTTCCTCTGCATTTCCGTTTGCTGTAATTAGTCTAGCTAGCATCTTTTGTCTCCTTGTGATCCACCAATCACATGACAGAATCCCTTGCTTTTTAAGCGGTATAGAATACTCCTTTGAGGTAGGGTTTTTGGGATCTGTGTTCATGAATGAATGAAGGCTTATGCAACCGTTTTCTTTCTTTGGAAAGTTCTCCTCATGGCACGAATGAAACAATTATTTGCTCACTGTGAATGAGCTACTATGCTCGTTTTCTTAGTAATCTTGTTCCTCTTTACATGGTATCAGAGCACTGAGGTTAGATCATTTGATTTCTCACGTTTTCTATCAATTTTTGCTTTGTCGTCATCAAATTTATGTTCAATACATTTGGAGCAATGAACTCTAACAACAGAGAGAATGAAGAGAACAGTAATCAGGCCAATCTGGGTGATCCTTAATTTGCATCTATCCAACTCTGATCACCCATGCTCACAGTCGGTTGCTATATTGTTTGATGGATCAAACTATATGACTTGGAGTAGTGGAATCATGATGGCTTTAGGAGCCAAATGTAAGCTTGGTTTTGTTACTGGGTCTTGTGCAAGACCTTATGCTAATTCTAATGATTTGCAAAGATGGATATGAGCTGACTTCATGGTCCGTTGCTGGTTACTGAACTCCATGAACAAGAATATAGCAGAGGGTCTGATGTTTGTTGATTCAAGCAAACAGTTATGAGATGAGATAGTTGAGTATTTTGGTCAATCCAATGCTCCACTTATCTATCAAGTGAGGAAGAAGTTGGCTAATATTTCACAAGGAAACATGTCCTTGGCAGATCTGTATAATACCTTCAAGAAACCTTGGGATGAGCTTCAGGTTCTAGAAGGTATTCCTGAGTGCAAGTGTGGTGATATAGTACGATATACTTGTGATCTCAAAAAGAAGATCAATGATATTGAGTCGAGGAACAAAGTGATACAACTGCTTGTGAGTCTTAATGATAATTATGATGGAGCTAGAAATTAGATTCTTGCTATGGATCCTTTACCTTGTATTAACAGAGATTATTATATACTTCAGCAAGTTGAGAGTGAGAATGAAGCTTAAGGAGGCTCTCAATCATCTAATATTGACTCGAGTGCTTTGGCAGCCAACAGAAATCGCATTACTTATCAGCCTAGAAGCAATTGTCAGTCAAGTAACAACTCTTTGAATAGCTTTAGCAATAGTACTGGGAATCAGCAGTACAATCAACAATACAAGAGGGATTGGAGAGATATTAAAAAGGAAAAAACAACTCTCCACCTGTACTCATTGTAATAAGAAAAGGCATACCATTGATCAATGCTTTAAGATACATGGTGTGCCTGATTGGTTTATAGAGCTGAAAGAGAAGGAGAAAAGAATAACTTAGGCTTAAGGAGATCTGTTAACACTAATGGCTCAGTCGGTGGATTTATGCAAAACAGTTCTTTTGATGAGGAGCATTCAGAGAAGAATCTAGTAGATGGACATTTTGACTCATCCATGGTAAATGTTGTCTACCAGGAGATCATTAAGAAGATGAAAGGGAAAGCTGGAGGTGAATCCTCATTTGCTAATTTTGTAGGTAAAATATTCTCATCTAATGCAAATATTGTTGTGAAGAAAGATCTATCTCTTGAGTGGATCATTGATACTGGAGCAAGTGATCATATGATGCCTGATTCACAACTTTTATTGAATAGAGCTAAGCTTCATAATCCTATTCACATAGGACTTCCCGATGGCTCTATTAAAACAATGAATGATATGGGAGGATTGCAGCTAACAGATAATCTGAATCTTAGTGATGTGTTGCTTGTTCCAGATTTTAAACATAGATTGCTTTCAGTTGGGAAGCTTTTTGATGAAAACAACATGATTGCTATGTTTACACGAACTCATTGTTATTTTCAGGACCTTGGAACTAAGGAGGTGGTGCTGTCTGGCTTGAGAAGTAAAAAAGGAGCAGGCATGAAGAAGAGGACTGAGGTCCTTGGTAGAAGTTGTAATAAAGCCAATATTAATCTAGACATCATTCATGCTAGACTTGGGCACACTTCAGTTTCTAAATTATGACATTTGCAGCTATGTAGTCCAAGTTGATTTGAAAGAATTTCATTGTGAGACTTGTTTTATGTCAAAGAATCACATTGCCTTCTGACAGAAGTTTGAGTTTGGCCTCTAGACCATTTGATTTGGTGCACATGGACCTATGAGGTCCTTATAAAGTTTCTACCTATAATGGTTTTCATTACTTTTTTACTGTGCATGATGATTGCACTAGAGTTACTTGGACTTTCTTGCTCAAAGACAAATTGCAGGTCTTCAAGAGCATTTGTGATTTTGCCGCATATATGAAGAATCAGTTTGACACTTCTATCAAGTGTCTAAGAACATATAATGGGACAGAGTTTATTCAGAATTGTCATCAGAAGGGATAATGCACCATAGAAGTTTACCTTATACTCCAAAGCATAATGGTAGGGTGGAGAGGAAGCATAGACATTTGATTGAGACAGCTAGAGCTATGAGGATGCATGCCGGCTTGCCTACCAAGTTTTGGGAAGAGTGTGTTTTGGCTTCCACACACATTATCAATAAGCTACCAACATAGATACTAAGATGAAGCATTCCTTATGAGAGGCTATTCAGAAAGCCTACTAGCTATGATGAGTTGAGAATTATGGGATGGTTATGCTATGCATCTGTACCCCATATGTTTAGAGATAAAATGGTGCCAAGAGCTAAGAAATGTGTCTTCATCGGATACCTCACGGGCAGAAGGCTTATAAAGTATGGGATATTGAAGATAAGAAGATGTTGATATGCAGAGATGCATCAATACTCTCATGATGTGAAATATCCATTATGGATTGATGCAATGGATCTTGAGATTAAGGCCCTCGAAAGAAACCATACCTAGGAGATGACTGATTTGCTTGATGGAAAGAAGGCTATAAGCAGCAAGTAGGTGTGTAAGATCAAATACAGGTCTGATGGCTTAGTAAAAAGATATAAAGCAAGGTTGGTAGCTAAAGGATACAACCAGATAAAGGGAAAAGATTACAAGCATACCTTTTCCCTTGTGGCTAAATTTTCCATTGTAAAGCTGCTACAATCAAAGGTTGGCTATTGCATCAGTTACATGTGAACAATGTCTTCATACATGGCAACTTGGATGAAGAAGTGTACATGTGCCCTCCTGAGGGGTATTCCTTGGGAAAGCCTGGTCAAGTTTGCAAATTGAAGAAGTCCATTTATGGATGGAGACAAGCATCCAGACAATGGAATGATGAGTTGTGCAGGTTCTTGATTGCACTTGGTTATGTGCAATCTATAGAAGATTATTCCTTGTTCACAAAAAAGTTTATAACAAGAATAATAATAGCAGTGGTTTATGTTGATGATTGCTGCTGACAGAAGATGATGAGGATGTTATCAAATCAACTAAGGATGCTTTGAACAAAGCATTCACTATCAAAGACATTGGGCTAGCAAGGTACTTTCTGGGTCTAGAGATTATAATAAATGAATCAGGCACCCTATTACACCAGAGAAAATACATAGCTGACATTTTGCAAGACTGTCACATGATGGATTGTAAGCCTGGAATATTTTCTCTTCCTAGGGGACTGAAGTTATCCACTAATGTAGGCTTGATCATGAAGGATCCTGAAGTTTACAGGAGGTTGGTTGGAAGGCTCTTATTTGTAAATCTCACCAGACCGGATATCTCTTATGGAGTTCAACACTTGAGTCAATTCATTCGTGAGCCTAGACAACCTCATTTTGATGCTGCTTTGCATGTGGTTTGATATTTGAAAGCAACAATATCAGTTGGACTGCGTTATTCATCAAGTTCTAGCACAAATGTAAGGGCATTTTGTGATGATGATTGGGGTGCTTGTCAGTTTAGTGCTAGATCCTTGACAGGATACTGTGTTTTCCTTGGTAATTGCCTAGTCTCATGGAAAATCAAGAAGCAAAATACTGTCTCTAAGTCTTCAGCAGAAGCATAGTATAGAAGCATGTCTATGATAGCTAGTGAGCTAGTGTGGGTTGAGGTTGTGTTGAACACTCTAAGAGTAGCAGTTCCCTTACCTATTCCTCTTTATTGTGAAAATCAGGCTGCTTTACACATTGCTGAGAACCCTGTGTTCCATGAGAGAACAAAGCACTTGAAAACTAACTGCCACTTTGTTAGAGATCAAGAAGCTGCATGCTGGTTTTGTTCATCCACAACATATCAAAACTGGTGCACAACTTGCAGATGTTTTGACAAAACCATTGGGGGAGAAATAACACCTACATCTTTCTTCCAAGTTGGGTCTTACAGGTTTCACCCAAGCCCCAACTTGAGGAGGGGATATGAAGAATAATGTGTGCATTTTCATGATGCATACATGTTATGTTCCTTAACCTTATTTTAGCCTTGTTTAGCTGCATTTACTTGTCATTTCACCCTGCATTTCCTCTGCATTTCCGTTTGCTGTAATAAGGCCAACTAGCATCTTTTGTCTCCTTGTGATCCACCAATCATAGAAGAGAATCCTTTTCTATTTACGCTGTATAGAATACTCCTTTGAGGTAGGGTTTTTGGGATCTCTGTTCATGAAATGAATGAAGATTATGCAACCGTTTTGTTTCTTTGGAAAGTTCTCTTGATGGCATGAATGATTCAGTGATTTTCTCAATGTGAATGAGCTGATGCGCTCATTTTCTTAGTAATCTCGTTCCTCTTTACATGGTTCAATCATCCAAACAAGTTTCTTGGCCATCATTTTCTTAGTAAAATAAGATAATAGGCTTGATAGGCACAACACCCAATTTCTTAAGCAAGCGCACTAACCAAGTCACTTCAGCCACTGTTTTAGCCATGGCTTGATATTTGGCCTCTGGTGAACTGTGAGAAACAATGCCTTGCTTCTTGGATTTTCAGCTGATGATCGATCTAGGAGAACAACTAACCCAATAACGAACTTTCAAGTGAAAGAACACGATGCCCAATCAAAATCAGTGCAAGTAGCCACTCTAGGAGAATCAAAACCTTTGAGAGCAATATATACCTTGATTCAGAGTACCAACAACATATCGAATTGTTTGATGGACAGTTGTGATATGAGAATTGCGTAGAGACTACATAAATTGGCTTACTGTTTGAACAACAAAGGAGCGATCTGGCCGGGCGAGTATTGGTAAGAAAAATAAGTTTACCAACCATTTTCTTGTAATATGAAGGATCATGAAGAGGATCACCATCAAGAGGATCTAGTTTGCAATTTTGATGTAAAAGAGTACACATTGGACGAGAATCATCCAGAGCAACTACAATACGAAGATCCTTGCTGAACTTCTGCTGAGAGAGATGTATAACATTGGAGTCGTAGGTAATTCAAGACCCAAAAAATAATGAAGCAAACCTCGATCCTTGATGCTGAAATGAAGGCCTAGATAAACTTTCAACGGGTCAATTTCAGTAGGATCAGGCCCTATAACCAATAGGTCATCAACACAAATGGTGACTTTGGTAATATGGCCATTAGCTCGCTTAATGAAGAGAGAAGAATCCAATTTAGATCGTATGTAACCGAGGGAGAGAAAAGTAGATGTGAGGTTGTGAAACCATTGACAATATTTGGTATGCTTCAAACCATATAAGGACTTCTGAAGCTTACAAACCAAATTAGGAGTAGTAGTGACACCATCAGGCAATCTCATGTAGATCACCATGTAAGAAAGCGTTGCTCACATCTATTTGGTGAAGAGACCAGTCCTTTGATGTGACAATAACTATAACAGTACGTATTGCTGTCATCTTAACGAGAAAGTCTCATGATAATCTATCTCAGCAATTTAAATGAAACGTTTAGCAACCAGAAGAGCCTTTTGCCTCTCTAAGCTACCATAAGCCTTAAGCTTAACCTTGCCTTCTTACTTGCAGGAAGGGGAACTAAAGTCCAAGTATTGTTGACAGTTAGTGCACTTATCTCCTTTTTCATTGCTAAAATCTAATTGAAATCTTGAATAAATTCTTTATAGGTGGTAGGCTCAATATAAGAGGTGATATGGGACAAAAATGCATAGGAATCAGAGGGTAAAGCTGGAGAAAAATAGGCACTGGATAATGAGAAACAAAGGAGTGAGAGGAGCACACATTGCAGACAAAATCCTTGAGATGAGTTGGAGGACGATGAACTCTAGTAGACTTCCAGAGCTAAGGAGCAACATAACGGTGAGTGAAGGACTTGGAGTGATGAAGCAAGTGAATAAGGGGATGAGGACAAAATATCATCATGTGAGTACTCTCAAGAAGGGGGGGGGGGGGGTGATAAATTTCAACCTTGAGTCAATCATTGTGTTTTTTTGTGATACTCATGTGGGAAGAGTGTTTATATTGTGTTGGATATCAAAACTCGGCTACTTTTTTACACTTGGGATGTTATATTCTTTGAATTTCATTTTCCATTTCATACAAACATTGATTCTACAAATAAAGTCACCCTACCAACCCATGTTTCATCATTTCCATCATCTATTTTTTTGCATGTTGTTAAATCTACTATCAATATATCGGTGATGTCCAGTGCGATTGGCCAAGCTCGTGCGCCGGATTCAGTGTTGTAGAACTTGTAGGCTTCAAGGACATCGTCATTCCGTACCCAAATCGGAGTGGCCTGCCCCATTGAAGGAGGGAGGTAGGTGAGCTCAATGTCGTATAAGACCATATCTACGTCGAATTTGGAAACGATCTTCTATTTTAGTTGGTCGTAGCGAATATTATGTGGCACCACCATAGCTGCAGTGCGTGCCTCTCCCTTTAACACCAAGCTCCCACTAACCACAAGCAACCAAAACCTATCAGATGTGAACAGTCTAGAGGTTTATGAAATAGTAGCTCATATGGTAACTTGTGGGAGAGAACAGATAAATGACACCTATTAATCAAGTATGTGGTTGTAAGAATACACTCATCCCAACATTTCATTGGAATATTAGGTTGAAACTTTAAAGCTCGAGCCACCTCTAACAGATGCTTGTTGATAGCGTCTATTGATTCATGCTTATAGGGCTTGCTTGCAACGAGTTTAGGGAATTTTAGTCGAGTATTCTATCTATTCTTAGCCCTTTGTGTCCAGTTTTGTAGAGTTGGTGTCTACCACAGTTTATCGTGATTTCAGGTGTTTTGGAGCAGTTTCGGGAACGATTCTAGAACTTTAGGAGAAAGATGTGGTTTGAGGCTCCTCAACACACTTAGAAGTCGTCAAAGACGAGCTACGAGGGATATAATTGAGGAAACGTGCCAAGGGAATCGAAGCGGAAGCGAACAAAGTCAATGAGGTGGAGCAGCAAGGAGAAATATCCTCTTGTCTCCCTTTAACGCTATTAATCACGTCTCGATGTATTCATGAGAGTTGTAGTCCTCGAAAAGAGTTTCCAACACATATTCATATGTGTTAATCGGACCAACGAGGGCTCCAAAATGTGCATTACAAGGCAAAGAAACAAAGGCCACTCGGCTGGGCACTCGACCTCCCACCGCCAGAGTCGTTTCTAGCAGGTCTCCTTGCTAGGGCACTCGACCGACTGGTGTTTCCACTCGGTCGAGTGTTGATCCCGATTTCGATTTTACCCTTTTGTTTTGTGTTATTTTTGAGCCTTTTCTTGTTGGGTCTTTTTAACGACGTTTTTAGAAAAGATTTAGGGGACAAAAACTGACATTATTGAGAGGTTTCAGGAAGTATTTGAGATTGTAATTGAATATTGTGATTGATTCAATCGGAATTCGGTATTTTTCCTTTCTCTTCCTACTATTCTATGTTTGCATTGCTTAATCCTTTTGAATTAAGCATGAATTTCATCACGATTGGCTAGTTCTATTTGTTTTAGGGCCGGGGTGATCCCGACACTGGTGAAAAGAGTTGTTCTTTGTATCTCTTGAATGATTATGGTTTCAGTTTGTGATTTAATCTTATTGTACTAGCCCTAATTGATGAAAATTGGTTAGAACTGATTTATGGTTCAAAATCAAAAGATGAAACCCCTAAATTGGAATTTAGATAGTGAATTGAGTTTGAAAGGCGATTAGATTCATCAGAAGTATAGGATTAAACCTGAAGTTTGATTGTGCGAAAGGGAATTAAGCTTCTTGAGGATCCTTAGGTTGTGATAATTATTTTAGGTGATTTTGATATCGATTGGCACCGAAAGGGGATATTAGTATGACTATCACTTAGAATTCTAAGAACTGAAAGGGTCTGAATTGGTTGCTTGAGACTAAAAGGCGATTCTTAACCAATTTAGACACATTCACTTTTAGACCGAAAGGAGATTTGCGATTACCTTAGACAACTTACCTTAACATTTGTTTTCGAAATTGTTCGAGCAAGAATACATTTTAGTCAATTAACGGTGCATCGTTGTTAATCCCTAGCCCTAGAATATCTCCCCCCTCCCCCCCCACACACATTTCTTGACATTTGTTATCGGTGTTTGCTATTTTTACACGCATAGTTTCCCCCAATTTGGTTGTTACTTTTAGACTTGGTCGAATTAGCTTGAAATTGGCAATTGATACTCCACTGGTCCTTGTGATACAACACTCGATATACTATAACTAAACCCCATACACTTGTGGGTGTAGGTTTTAGCCTATCACTTGTGCTTCTTTTCAATCACCCCATTTTGTTGGGGAGAAGCCACACAACTCTTTGACAAAAAAATTGGAAAAGGCATGATAAATAAACTTAGCTCATTATCTGCCCTCATGGCTTTTAAAAGGTGTTGAATTAAGTGGCGACAAGAGAAACAAATTTTTAATGATGTAAAGGGTATTGGTTTTGGAAGCCATGAAGTATCTCCAAGAGCACTTAGTGGGTTGCTTATATGGTCCGTATAAATCAAATTAGACAAGCTAAAAATGTTCAGAGGCTCTAGTTTGTCTAAAAAAAATTGCTTGCGATCTTGTCTATCTTGAGGACAAATTTGACAAATTGAATCATGAGACAAAGTATTAATATAGAAGCGTCAATGTATTTCAACTATGAAAAAGGTAAGTGTCATAATCCGACAATGAAAAAGCTCTGAAGTACAAGTAGCAAAAAACTAGGACCACAATCTCTGTTATTCTCAAAAGATTTATAATTACATGATGAAAAGGAATGTTGTAACGTGGTTGTCAAGGCAGGAAAATCTTCCAGCTCATATGGTTTGTGTGCAATGTACAAATCTTCTTTCCTTTCCAATCACTAGAGGCTTCCTTAGGGAAGGGGCCTGGATGATGCATGATATTTGCGTGAAAAGGATATCAGAGTATAAATAATGAATGAGCTTTTGTATGGACATTAAATTGTAGTAAAAATTAGGTACATGAAATGATATGTACAGGGAATTGTAAGTACGTGAATAGAAGATATGTTGGCTTTATGGTTGTTTGGAAAGGTAATATGTGAAGGTTTATGCAAATGTTTATTTGAATAAAAGAGTCCAAGGTTAGGGGTCATATGATCACTGACGTACTCCACTGTCCAAGATCCAATTGGAATTTAACTTTGAAGAAAAAAGACAAGTGGTTTTACCTGCCAATAACAATGTTGGATCTTTCCCCTCATGATTCTGTAGCAAATCCAACAAATGGTGATACAACTCTTGAGTGATTGAAAAAGAAGTTGTAGCATCAACTATCTTTCCCCTGCCTAAGTTTACGTACACCATTTGGTGGATAGCCATGTAATTTCCAACATTTCTTTATCACATGTGCATCCATCTTGCAATGGGTACACAAGGGTCTTAAGCTCCCAACACTTGAACTTGGATGGTTTCTTGCAGTAGGATACCCGTGAAGCTTCCAACACTTGTCCATGATGTGACGTTCCACCTTAGAGGGATCATAATAGGCTTCTGATCTTAGAGTGGTCGGATAATCATGGATTTTCTAGCATTATCCATAACATGTCATGTAACCTTACATTGATCACAATACAAAGGTTTCTTAAAATTTCCATTGTTGTATCTTACTAAGCAAAGGCTGAATTGTCTCTCTCAACAACATATCCTTTATTCATGCTTCTTAATTTGTTGCTTTTTTTTTTCAATCAGAAATCTGGCCTCATTTATATTGGTGGTAGAGCCATCATCAAGATGTTACCTCTAACCACATTTTATAAACCTCTTTCAACCCCATAAAAAACAGAATCACATGTTCATCTAGGATCAACTTCATCACAGTTCGATTGAAACCACAATCGCAAGTTTGATACTCGACTAGAATCACATGTTTAAAAATTAATGTTTTGGTTAAAAACCTGACGAAAGGACACAAAGTGAAAATGTTTTAAACCTCATGGGTACCATACAAAATAGTTCAAACTATTAAGAGATCGATGCGAACGAGACCAAAAGAGTATCACATCGAAAGTCGAGCATAACAAGCCTTAGACCATATTTAATGGTAGGTATTGAGAGTACCATAAACATATTTTTAAATGGAAATAAAAATAAATGTAAGAGTTCGGGTGGAAATAAAAAAATTATTACAATAAAGTATCATGTATATATATGTTGTAGGAGGAAATTGAGTATGAAATATAACAAAATAAATCAAACCAGATTCTGCCCACACAAATAATTACAAGACCTCCTCCTGATGTAGCAGCGGGAAGTCAGGATCGATCCACGAGGAAGCGTGTCAGCGGATCCTAGGCAGCGGTAGAGTCTCACGAACAGAAGTCGACAACAGGGTCCTAGATCTCGAGTACAGCTACTCGACAGAAGATCGGACAGTCGAACAGGGCAGAAGCTCTCGGCAAAGGGTGGTCGATCTCGACAAGGCCCTAATCGATATCGAGTAGCCTTCTCGTCGACTTCGGGTTGGCTTGTCGAGTTCCTGCACAAGTAAGCTACGGCGACTCTGGGTCGAGGATCAGTAGTCGAGGTCGACCAGGGTTTGGTCGAGATCGACGAGGGCAGGGAGTAAAAACGAAATAAAAGAAAGTAAAAACAATTGCTTTGGGGTTTCGACTAAACTTAATGTAAAAGAACTTCCAAGATTGGGGTTTGCAACGACAATAACCAAGCATGCATAAGGTAGAACCAAACAGATAATCATGTGAATCGCATTAAAGGATTAAGCTTTCGTCTTTTCCAACAATTAGACAACTCTCTCAAGAAACCCTAATTGTCTCTACTGATTTTATGTTTATAATCCAAGTTGTTAGCATGGATCTCCATTAGACGGGCAATAAACACATCAACAAGTAGGAAAATGCTCAAAACATGATAAAGGTCAGATCTTTACCTCAATTATGCATGGCTATCGTCGGGCTCGCCCCAACCCTAGAAGTGGGTGGACTACTCGCGCTTCATCGCAAACTCAGACATCATCGATTGAAAGAAAATAACAACTTGCATTAAACTAAATTCAAAAGACTTTACAATCCTGGCAATCCAACTCTCGTCGGATGCCAAAACCCTAAAACCTTCGAACTCCTAAACTGTCTCTGTGGAACTACTTGTCTTGCTCTGAAATTGAATTGTCTGTAAGATGGAATGCCTAATGCTCAGCCCCTAGGGCTTTATTTATAGCCTTCTATTCCTTGCTACTCAAGGATAGAATATCTATATCTATATCTAAAACTTATATCTAAAATGCTTAACGATAAATAAAAGCGATAAAGAAATTAAATCTAAATATATCTAAATGTTCCAAGTGGATAAAACTCTCTGCTTCATGATAGATGTTGATGAAATCGGATAGACTTTGCTTCTCCTCGGCTCCAAGGACTCTACATCGAGTAGAAATGCAATCAACGCGTCACGCGGCTTTGGGAAATCTTCGTCGATCTCGACAAGGCGTGGTCGATCTCGACTAGGAAAGTCATCGACTGGGCTGACTTCGTCGTCTCGGCCAGCTGGTGCTCGATGTGGCTCGGACTTGGCTCACGGGTCTCGTCGAACTCGACAAGGGCTTGTCGACATCGAGTTGGGTCTTCCCTTCCGCTGGAGCGAGTGGCGAGATCCGTCGGCTTGGTGCATCCCGCTGGCAGCGAGATTTTCCGCGGCAGCGAACGGTCCGCTGCAGCGAATTGAGTCGCTGGCAGCGGATGCTGCTCGGTTGTCCTCGGCTTGTCCTCAGCTTGTCTCCTCTCCTCGTCGACTCCGGACATGGCACTGGGCTTCGTCGATCTCGACCAGGGTCTTGTCGAGATCGAGTAGGGTCCGGAAGTCGGGTTGGTCTGGCTCTCGATCAGGCTCTGTCGACCAAGTCTGCTCGGACATGCTCGTCTAGATCGAGTAAGGCCTGCTCGAGATCGAGTAGCCTGGGCTCTCAGCTTGATTCGCTTGGTTCCGCTGCTTCTTTGACCTTGGACTTCTGTAGTGGTTTTTCGAGCTTTTCTGACCTTCCTTAGAGTTGCTGAAAAATGTCTCGAATTCTGCGAATTTAAACAGAAACTGGTGTAGATTCCAAAATTTGGCAAATAAACATAAACTACATAGATTCTGTACTATTTAACCCAAATGTATGCAACGTATGCAGAAAACAATATTAAAGTTACTGTAAAATATGGCAAATTCAGCTCACAACAAACACCCCATACTTAAGCTTGCTTGTCCTCAAGCAATACTTTTATTTGTCATTCAGGGGAAGAAATCAAAAACTCTCAACATATCAGATTCATTCTTATATAACCCCAGCAGTCAATTACCATCCTTGAAAAGGTACTAGTGTCACAAATTCATGCGTGTGCAATTATATCAAAGCAACATCTACTCACAAAAGGAGGGTTATGCAAAAACAATTATTGTGACAAAGCATTAATAATCTAGAGGACTTTAATTTAAGCTCAAATAAGGAGTAGAATTGGTAAAAGGCTAAAAGGTGGGCAATTTTTGGCAATGTGGTGCTTTTGATCCGGGAAAATGGAGTATTTCCAAATTGAACTTCATACCACATTCTTTCTTTGATTCATCACTTTCCATATTGCTTTTCTCAATAATAATGCTTTTACCTCTCTAACCTCAGCACTGCCTTCTCGCGAGTCGCAAACATGGGTGTCATGAATGGCCCCGGATACTTAGTGCTTTGGACTCCTCACAATGTGTCCCATCTCTCCAAACTATTATCTTAGAGAGCAGGGTCAATCTACCTTTATCTCCTGAGGTGATTGGATTTTCTTTCACTCATTAAATTTTCCATATATTTCAAACAATTTCCTTCCAAACTCCAATAAGGATAATCACAACAACCATATAACAATCTCCATAATGTAACATCATTCTCAACATAATCCCCGGATAAGGTAAAGAATGGAAATATTTAGATCATGTGGAGCAATAATTGAAATAAGGCGTAATATGGCTTTTGTGATGCATAAGCATAGGTAAGGCTAGGATTCAAGTAATGAGCATTATATGGAAATATAAAGTCCTCCATCATCTTATCATGCAACATGTCAAAAGCAACTTCAAATTTTACCTCCTTTTATGGTTTTCACAAAATAATGCACTTCATTATGACTTCCCTTTACTAGGCAATTTCATGCTATATCTCTAATGAATCCAATTTTGCATCGTCGAGTTCAATTAATGCTTCCATGACAGCTTCCATGACATTATTCAAAAATTTTAATGGGGGTGATTTTTCAAACTTTTGGAAAAAATGCATATAAGCACATAAATCAATAGTGTATTCCAAAATAGCCATATAGCAATTCAAAGAAAATAATGCATATATAAAGTCAAATATGGCAAATATGCACAAAGTAAGCCCTTCCCCCACCCCATACTTAAACATTACAGTGTCCTCACTGTATAAAAATCAAATAAAAACAAGAGTAAAGGAAGGAACTCACAGGATAAAACATCGAGGAAGGCAGATCAGTGCATGTCGAGTAGAGGTAGGCTTGTCGATCTCGAGTATAGGGTAGTCGATCTCGAGGAGCCTCGTCTGCGTCTAGTGGTTTTCTGAAGTCGAGGAGCGTCTGGGCTTGTCGATGTCGAGTTGTCGCCGTCGACTTGGCCTTCGTCGATTTTGACTGTTTTTCAGGGACTTCTTATTCCACTTTTCGCGATCCTTTTATGCTTGCCGACCTAAAAGTGTTAGATTGCACAAGAAACAAAACTATCCACATAAAGTATTCTAAAATATAAAACCAAAAAACAAGAACAAAAAAACCAAAACCAAAAAGTCCCAAAAGTTCATAAAGTCTATATACATGCTCTAGATTTTAGAGTCGCTAGGCCGACTTCTCCTTTTGCGCTCAAGGACCATTATTGTGGGGCCCGCTCATGCTTGGCCCTTCTCTTGGATCATCTAGGTCCTGCTGGTAGTATGCGAGCTCAGCAGATAGGTTGTTGCTTGTATCATCTCCCTTTTCCTTCTCCCTTTTCCTTCCAGCTCTCAGTTTTCACAGATTCTCTTGCCACGGTGTCCCGTTAAATCATTTAAAATTTTCTTTATGGACTGAGGGAGAGTAGGATTCATACCTGAACTTGCCTTTTCGGACCCAAAACAGGAATTTTTGGGCTTGGGGCTAGTCGACATCGATGAAGGCTTGTCGATCTCGAGTACAGGGACCCCATACTTAGGCTCCTGGCAAGTTTCTGGCTCTGTAGTGTTTGTCGACATCGACGAAGGCTTGTCGAAGTCGAGTAGGTCCTTTGTCGAGATCGAGTTGGGGTTGTCGATCTCGAGTACAGCGTCAGCACCTTCCCCCGTTGTTTGCTTGGTCCCGTGGTTGCTGATGCTTTTCACCTCCAACCATGAAATTTCCTCTTTTGCAGGGCCAAAAGAGAAATCCAACACCTCATCGCCTATGGTGAAGGTGAGCGATCTATTCTTGACACTAATTCTGGCATCTGCAGTAGCTAAGAATGGTCTACCAAGAATAATAGGGCTAGTAGGATCTTCAGCACAGTCAATGATAAGGAAATCAGCTGGAACAAAGAATTTACCAACCTGGACAGGGACGTTCTCAACTATACCTGTAGGGATGACTACTGTATTGTTTGCCATGTATAGCTTAGCATCCACCGGTTCTATGCATCCTATCTTTACTTTCCGCCAGATTGATAAAGGCATGATACTCACACTTGCCCCTAAATCGCATAGAGAATCGTATTTATATTGACCAAAACCCACAGTAACAGAAAACTTACCAGGGTCAGGTCTCTTTTCAGGGAAGTGGAGTACTTTGCATTCGCCTGCGATCTCCGAGATAGATCGCTTCTTGCTTAGGATTTCCTTGAGAAATTTGACATATCCAGGCATCTCTTGCAGGGCTTCTGTAAAAGGAATAGAAACATTCAGTTCTTGCAGCATATTAACAAATCTGGTAAACCTACCTACAGTGGGATCTTTCTATGCCCTTGAAGGGAAAGGCAGTGGCTTTTTCAGTTTCGGAGCCTGATTAGCTGTCGGAGGTGTTGCAGCGTCGTCGACGTCGGCCAGACGCTTCTCGTCGATCTCGACAACGGGCTCGTCGACATCGAGTAAGGTGGTCGACCTGGAGTTGCTGGTCTGCGCAGCGGAGTCCGAGCTCAGCTTCTGGTCTTTGTCGAGTAGAGGCTTGTCGACATCGAGTACGGGCTCCTCGAGATCAACCAGGTTTTGCTCTGTCTCGAGTTGCTGCTCTGCCTTGCTTTGCTGTTTCTCGACCTCTGGCTCGTGTAGTTGATGCCCACTCCTGAGTTTGATAGCTGCGACATGTCCGGTTTTCCCCTTAGGATTTGGTTCAGTTTGCCCAGGGAGTTGTCCGGACGGTCGTGGGATTTGTGCAGCGATTTGACCCATCTGCGTCTCTATTCCCCTTTTCCAGATGTCCAATTCCCCAAACTTTGTAGTGATATTCTGGAATTGGTTGTTGATGGTGCCCTGATTGCGACGCATCTCTTCTAGGATCAGCTGCAGATCATTCTTCTTTTGATCCCTTTCTGGATGTCCTGGAGCTCTGTAGGGTGGGGGATTCCTAGGAGGACCTTGGTTCCACTGTGGTGGGTAGGGTCGTTGGTCTCCCATGTAGCAATTTGGACCCCCAGCATACGCTGCCTGCTCATGTGTTTCTGCCATCCTGACTTGCTCGGTGTGTGGGCACTCAGTAGTGGTGTGCATCTGTGATCCGCATTCGATGCAAGGCTGGTTGACAGATAGATATTTGACTTGCTTGAGGAGCTTGCGATTCTGGTCTCTGTAGAACTGCTCTCTGACATCCGGGTCAATCTCTTTTGCTGGCTCATAGAGTGGCATAGATGGCGCTGGCCTGGCGTAGGAGTTCTCCTCATAGTTTGTAGGAGCCCCATATTTGTTGTCGTAGTTAGTGAGTTTTTCTAGCACACCCCATGCGTCGCTTGGTGGCATCGTCAGATACTCATAGCGAGTATAGTGATTGATCCTATCCTTAGTGATTTGATCCAGAGAGTTGAAGAAGATCTCCTGGATGACGTAGGGTGGCTGTCCATGAGTAGGGCAAGATCGCAGCAGTTCCTTGTAGCGTTCCCATGCCCTTGCCAGCGGTTCCCCTTGCTTTTGTTTGAAGGCGGTGATTTTCTGACGGAGAAGTGCTGTTTTGGCGGGTGGGAAGTATTTGTTCAGGAACTCTTGCTCTACTTGGGCCCAGGTGGTGAGAGATCTCGGCTTCAGCCCTTCAAGCCATTTTAGTGCAGGTCCAGCTAGCGACCAGCGAAAAGATTTCATCTTGACATATTCCAGAGTTGTACCTTCTGCAAGAGTACGACACATATCATGAAAGTTAGTAATATGTTCAAGAGGGCACTCATTAAATTTGCCATTAAAAGCATTATTTTTAAGCTCTATCAAAAATTGAGTGCGAATTTCAAAAGAGTTTTCAGGGATTAGAATCGCCGATTCAGGCACGACTAGAGTTGGATGCATATAATCCTCAGCAGTGGTTGGATATTGGGCAAGCTCAGCTTCTGCTTGCTCCCTTGCTGCCTTCTCAGCGGCGATAGCAGCATCTTTAGTGGCGATAGCAGCATCCTTTGCGGCTAGTTCCCTGGTAAGCCTAGCGACCAGCTGTTCTTGTGTTTCAGCGGCCGACATGATCCTTTTGAGTTTAGCGTGGATGTGTAGGTAGCGCTCAAGTTCGTCTAAGCCGTCAAACTCAGGTGGTAGACCAGAACGACGCATACACCTGCGAAGTAACTCAAAAGAAACATGAGACTTAACTGCCTAAGGCGCGAATGATAGCTTCCCCGGCAACGGCTCCTCCTGATGTAGCAGCGGGAAGTCAGGATCGATCCACGAGGAAGCGTGTCAGCGGATCCTAGGCAGCGGTAGAGTCTCACGAACAGAAGTCGACAACAGGGTCCTAGATCTCGAGTACAGCTACTCGACAGAAGATCGGACAGTCGAACAGGGCAGAAGCTCTCGGCAAAGGGTGGTCGATCTCGACAAGGCCCTACTCGATATCGAGTAGCCTTCTCGTCGACTTCGGGTTGGCTTGTCTAGTTCCTGCACAAGTAAGCTACGGCGACTCTGGGTCGAGGATCAGTAGTCGAGGTCGACCAGGGTTTGGTCGAGATCGACGAGGGCAGGGAGTAAAAACGAAATAAAAGAAAGTAAAAACAATTGCTTTGGGGTTTCGACTAAACTTAATGTAAAAGAACTTCCAAGATTGGGGTTTGCAACGACAATAACCAAGCATGCATAAGGTAGAACCAAATAGATAATCATGTGAATCGCATTAAAGGATTAAGCTTTCACCTTTTCCAACAATTAGACAACTCTCTCAAGAAACCCTAATTGTCTCTACTGATTTTATGTTTATAATCCAAGTTGTTAGCATGGATCTCCATTAGACGGGCAATAAACACATCAACAAGTAGGAAAATGCTCAAAACATGATAAAGGTCAGATCTTTACCTCAATTATGCATGGCTATCGTCGGGCTCGCCCCAACCCTAGAAGTGGGTGGACTACTCGCGCTTCATCGCAAACTCAGACATCATCGATTGAAAGAAAATAACAACTTGCATTAAACTAAATTCAAAAGACTTTACAATCCTGGCAATCCAACTCTCGTCGGATGCCAAAACCCTAAAACCTTCGAACTCCTAAACTGTCTCTGTGGAACTACTTGTCTTGCTCTGAAATTGAATTGTCTGTAAGATGGAATGCCTAATGCTCAGCCCCTAGGGCTTTATTTATAGCCTTCTATTCCTTGCTACTCAAGGATAGAATATCTATATCTATATCTAAAACTTATATCTAAAATGCTTAACGATAAATAAAAGCGATAAAGAAATTAAATCTAAATATATCTAAATGTTCCAAGTGGATAAAACTCTCTTCTTCATGATAGATGTTGATGAAATCGGATAGACTTTGCTTCTCCTCGGCTCCAAGGACTCCACATCGAGTAGAACTGCAATCAACGCGTCACGCGGCTTTGGGAAATCTTCGTCGATCTCGACAAGGCGTGGTCGATCTCGACTAGGAAAGTCATCGACTGGGCTGACTTCGTCGTCTTGGCCAGCTGGTGCTCGATGGGGCTCGGACTTGGCTCACGGGTCTCGTCGACCTCGACAAGGGCTTGTCGACATCGAGTTGGGTCTTCCCTTCCGCTGGAGCGAGTGGCGAGATCCGTCGGCTTGGTGCATCCCGCTGGCAGCGACATTTTCCGCGGCAGCGAACGGTCCGCTGCAGCGAATTGATTCGCTGGCAGCGGATGCTGCTCGGTTGTCCTCGGCTTGTCCTCGGCTTGTCTCCTCTCCTCGTCGACTCCGGACATGGCACTGGGCTTCGTCGATCTCGACCAGGGTCTTGTCGAGTTCGAGTAGGGTCCGGAAGTCGGGTTGGTCTGGCTCTCGATCAGGCTCCGTCGACCAAGTCTGCTCGGACATGCTCGTCTAGATCGAGTAAGGCCTACTCGAGATCGAGTAGCCTGGGCTCTCAGCTTGATTCGCTTGGTTCCGCTGCTTCTTTGGCCTTGGACTTCTGTAGTGGTTTTCCGAGCTTTTCTGACCTTCCTTAGAGTTGCTGAAAAATGTCTCGAATTCTGCGAATTTAAACAGAAACTGGTGTAGATTCCAAAATTTGGCAAATAAACATAAACTACATAGATTCTGTACTATTTAACCCAAATGTATGCGACGTATGCAGAAAACGATATTAAAGTTACTGTAAAATATGGCAAATTCAGCTCACAACAATATACTCACTCCATAATATCTCTATAGAACAATAACAAGTGCGACCACTCCCTTCATTTTCTCACAAAGATTTAATAATAAAATAAAATATAAGATAAGATATTTTTTTGAATATTATTGTTGCGGATTCAAGTATCTTAAAATGATGCGGCAATAAAAAAATGTAATATAATATCTTGGTATTGATATCTAGATACCGGATATCAGCCCCGATATATGATATTTAGTGTTATACATATAACTTATTATGATATCTGATATCATTTAGTGTTTAGTATAGATATCATTTTTGAGCTTTTTTTATATACTGATTTTGAGGGAGATATCACTTGATATCGAGATATCAACCAATATCGATATCTTGATATCGATATCGATATCGTTATGTGATATCTAGATATCAAGATATCGATATCGATACAAAATGGGGTCTAAGATACTTGATATGGGTACCACAATTAAAGACACTCTTAGTATATAAGTAGATGGATTGCACTTATATATCCAATTGGTTTTAGGATGGAATCCCCACTCGACTTGTGTGCTAGACTATTAGTGCATGTGCATCTGTGCACATAATCCCTGCTCACGAGTCCCAACAGAAAGATATCAGAGTGGTCAAACCAAATAAACCAAAAGAGTTCCATCGTTGGACTACTTCTTTTATTTTATTGCTAATTGGTTTTAAATAAAACCTATCACAAGTCCCAATGGGCTTTAGTGCAAACTTTTGTAGACTTCATGAAATATTCCTTACCTCAAGCAATGATACTTTGGGAAATAATCGATTTAGAAATAATTTTTATAGTATATAATTATTTTAAAATTTTTGATATTTTATACAAAAAAAAAATTAACCTTTTGAGTATAAAAAAAATTTGTCATAAAAAACGAAGTTATGATAAGATATAATGTGATCAGAAACAATCGACACTTTAGGATATATGAATGATAAAATATAATACTTTTTTGAATTAACTAACATGGAAAATCTATACTATTGACTATAAGTGGGGGCAGCGAATGGAAGCATGCAAAAATCCCAGTTCAATCATTTTCATTCTAGATGCTTAGCTATCTATCTAACCCATTACTTAACTTCAAAAAAAAAATCTAACCCATTACTTGATCTAATTACAAATTAAGTAGAGACACGTAAAACTCTGAAGATTTTTTTTTTTACAAATATCTAAGTTGATTTTTGCAAGCTTTATCGAGTGCCATTGCTTGCAATTTAAATTTTCTTCAAGTAGTATAAGTTGTTAAACTTGATAGGGATAGGGAGAGTGCGTAGTTAGGGATGACAATTTCACCCGCATCCGACCCGAACCTGAATCACCCGATCCGAAAAAGTGGGTGAAAATACGAAAAAAAAAAACGGGTGGAAAGTGGATGTGGGTGGTGGGTCGGGTAGGGTGAAGTTTTTCTCCACCCGATCCACCACCTGATCCATCACCCGCCACCCGACCCGATCCATATAAAATTATATATATATATATATATATATATATATATATATAATATTTTATATAAAAAAAATATAAACTTTGTAAACCCTAATTCCCCTTCTCTTCATCCACAACCCCCTCTCGTGTCTCTCTTTGTTGTACGCTCGATCCTCCCTACTCAGACTACATTCTCACACTCGCCGGCGAGGCCCCGAGCTCGCAGTTGCCGCCGACGATGCCTCATCCTCACTAGCCGTCCTCCCTATCAATCAAGCTCCGAACTCGTATCGCAACCCTCTCTCCCAGATCTCGGCTCACACAGTCGCAACCCTCTCTCTCTCTCTCTCTCTCTCTCTCTCTCTATCTCTCTCTCATATCTCAGCCCTCTCGCTACTCACCTCCAACCGCCTCCACTGGTTGTCGGCGCCGGCCACCATGTCGATCATCCCAAAGGACCACTTATTTTCCTTATGTTTTAGACTTATGATATGTGTTTAACACTTGTGGTATGTGTTGTTTAAGACTTATTGTATGTGTTTAAGACTTATTTAAGACTTAAATGTGTAAGATAATCATATTTTATACACTGTTTTGTGTACCAAATTGATTGGAATTCAATTACTTGCATTAGGGAAAATCACCCACATTTCACCCATATTTTACCCATTTCACCCGATCACCTGATGGATATGGGTGAAGTGGATGTGTGTGGGGATATGGGTCACCCATGGTGGGTCGGGTGAAATGGGAGTCCATCCACCCACCACCCGACCCATTGCCATCCCTATGCGTAGCCCGGTCGGGGTGGTCCAGTGATGAGGAATAAGGAAGAGTAAGAAGGCCCTGAGTTTGATCCGTGTTTCTACCCATTTTCTTGAATGAAAGTCCAAAGTTTATCCTCTTGTCGGTTGGATTACATTTTTGAAATTTTGCACCAAAGACAGGTTTTCTCGTCATAAAAAAAAAATAGTGAAAGTGCATAGTAAAATTGATCGAAGTGAAATCACATGGACGAGAATTAAATGATAAAAACAAATATATATATATATATATATATATATATATATGAAAAACTCAAGTACTATGAGGATAAGAGTTATCAAATTAATTATCAAATAAGAAAGAATTAACACAATAAATTTGTAGGAAATATAATGGGTAATGGACAAAAATGTGCTTTATGATAAATAACTTTTATAATGGAGGTTTGGTTAGGTTAAATGGACGAGACTTTTTATATAATGAGATTTTATCCATAAAAAACTAAGCACAAATCTGATCTATAAGCTTTAAGAGAACAAGATTTAGCTTGATCCAAGCATATGGAGAGTATTATGGACAAAAGTTTTTCTAAAAATCTCATCGGTCCAAATAGAAAAACCCGATTAAAAACAAAATAAACCCACTGGATCATCTCCGTGATCACATATCGAAGTGTTGTGTTGGAAAGAAGGACACGTCATACAACCCCCTTTAACACACACAAATCGGGATAGACAAGAACTGTAAACCAGATAGTCAAACTCAAGCAACCCAAACCAATAATCAGACACAAACAGAAGATAAAATAACAAAGCACAAAAAACACAAGATTTACATGGAAAACCCCCAATACGGGAAAAAACTACGGGGCCAGAAACTTTCACTATCAACAATAACAAGTGGGTACAATCTTCCATAGACAAAGCTAGAGGCATCCAACATCATCAAGCATCAACAGGTTTGACCAAATCTCCAATTTCATTACCCATTTGGTGGAAATCAACAACAAACCAAGGGATGACACTAGCAAAGGGGATATGAGATTGGAGGCTCAAAACGACGATCCAATCGTACAAAATGAAGCCTATGATGAGGTGAACAACATACCAGAAAATCGTCCCAATTGGAGGCCGTTTGGTCGTCGATCGGGGCACTTCAAAGTAGGCTCAACCAGGATATACAAATTTCTCTCAAACTCTCCCTTTTTACTCCCTTTCTCACTCTTTGTTTTCTCTCTCTTACTTTCCCAATTGGAAAGGTATCCCCTTTTATAAAGAAGGTAAAACATCACATGGTAAAAACTATATGGTAAACTAGTCCATTGGACTCTTCACCCATGTAGGAAAGAGGGAACACAACACGATTTTTTACATTGTACTCCTAACCATCTTATCTTCTTAATCAGAAATTTGATTTGATTTTTGCTTGGGGCCCGTAGATTTTATTCAATTAGTACTCCATCGGTTAAAAAACACGTAGTTTTAAAGTAAAATCTTATTAAGAAAAAGATATAATTTTAGATATTTTTATATTCAGTTCTTGTAATAATTAGAAAGATATTAGTTATAAATAGAGTAATAGTTAGAAGTATAAAGATATTTTTATCTACTTTCTTAAGAAAAGTGTATATATTTTTAAAATGGTTTTTTTTAATCAACATAGGCAGAATAAGTTTTTCCATCATTTTGATGTTTTGAAGTGATTGAGCGTTCAAAATTTGCCAAAAGTGGTTCACATTCACATTAGCATGTCCTTCCTAAGTCTCAATAGCAATTTAGAGGCTTAGCGTACGTGTCATTAGATTTGTATCTTAAGCTCATTGACTCTTATTGACTTAACCAATAAAAAATGATTTAAAATGATTTTAAGAAAATCGTGTTTTAAATGATTAAATGTCCACCAAATTTTAATAATAACAAAATGCCCCTACCCATTCCCTTCCCTTCCCTTCTCTCCTTTTTTATGCTGACAAATGAAACTGAGATTCTAATTTTTATTTTTTTTTGCATACAAACATAACTTTATTTTTCCGATGACAACGGAACTATGTTAGATAGCTGACAAAGAATAGAACATAGAACAAGGACTGCTGACAGTCGAACTATTATTGAATTTTTATGCGGACATACATGCCTGTGAGAAGTGTGTTTTTCATACAAATGTCTTGACTGAAATGATACAAATGTGCGAATACCAATTCTTTTTCTTTTCTTTTCTGTTACATTCTGGAAAAATCTCATGCTTGGTCAATAACAAACTACTTAAACTACACAAAACTTTTGCTTTGCATTAGTGGATTCCTCTGCCTTGTGCTTTCGGTCTCTCTTTGGTGGTTCAATTCAATTTTCAGTAGCAATTTTCTTTAAGTCAACAGTTGCACACCATTTCAGCACCAAACCTCACCATTTGCAAAAGCTCATCTTTGCTAACAACTGCACAAAATCAACAACTTTCCGCAACAATTTTATGACAGGTCAAAATGTTAATATCCTTGGTGGTTCAATCAAACTTTTAGCAGCAATCTTGAGATCAATATTGCTATTTTATGACAATTTTCAGCAACAATGCTCAGTAGCAAATTTTATGGAAATTTTCATTAGTAATTTTATACAAGTCTAAATATGATATCGCTATTTTCAGCAGCAATTTTATGACAAGTCTTTCAGCAGCAATTTTATGACAAGTCAAAATGTTAACATCTTTGTTGGTTCAATCAAATTTTCAGCAACAATTTTATAACAAAAATGAATTTCTAAATGTTCATCAAATCTATAAAAATCAAGACGAATAAAGACGACAAACTACTGCACCTAATTCAAAATCCAAAAGATTACAAGAGTGTCAAATCACTCTCTCTTTGTTCGATTGAGGTACATTGGTCTCAAAATCTTTCAAAAGTTTCTCTACAAATCCCAGATCTCGCCCCCTATAAAAACTCAGAAAAACGTCCCTTCCCCCCCCCCCCCAACTTAATAAAAATAATAATTTAAAAACGGAATTAAAGTCAGAACACAGAAAACACTCGACCGATACAAAGTTCAAGTGAGCTTTTCACTCGGTCAAGTGTACAGCTTGGTGAAAGTATCGTGAAGCACTCGAAGTGTACACAACTCGAGTGCAATTTTCACTCGATCGAGTGCCTCTTGCACTTGCCCAAAGTGAGGCTAAGTGAACCCAAACTCGGTCGAGTGTAAGCTGGAAATCCAGCTTGGTTTCCACTCGAGGCATACACGGCTTCAATAACTCCTCTTTCCTCGTCTTGTCGAGTTTGGTCGAGCTTGCATCGACCTTCTTCGTACGTTCCCTCATTTAGAGGAACTTTTTCATTCCCTTCAGATTTCTCTATTTTCCACATGCGTATATGATAGATTACATAGGTCTTATATTGTATAGTGGACCCAAATGCCCAATACCTTGTAACCTATATATATATATATATCATTGTCTAATGAATGAAACCCTCAAGGAGGACTTTATATCAATTCTATCATTCTACATGGTATCACAGTCTTTTCTTCCTCACGGAACCCTAATTTGATCCTCCCGCCTCACCACTCCTCTTAACGCCACCGGCCTCGTTCCGCCGCCGCCAGTCAATATCATCGGTCATCCTCTTCCTCCGACCTTCCTCCTCGCCGCCAGCCTCGTTGTTTCCGCCGCCTCACCACCGGATCCCGTCGCCAGTCACCACTTCGCCCCTCTCGCTGGTCATCCCCTCCCTCTGCCTACCTCTCTCCCTCGCGCATCAACCAGCCGGCCTCCACATGCGCCGGTCATCCCCTTCCGTTGTCTTACTTCTTGGGAGTAGCCGTGCAGCGTCATGCATCTGGGTTGTTTCTCTCTCAGAGTAAGTATGCTGCCGAGATTGTTTCTCGGGCCAAGATGAGCAACTGCAAGCCGGTTGCCACTCCAGTGGATACCTCCAACAAGCTCAGTGCTCACTCTCGTCCTCTGTTTGATGATCCGACGCTCTATCGGAGTCTCGCCGGTGCGTTGCAGTATCTTACGTTTACTAGGCCAGACATCAGTTACGTCGTTCAGCAGATTTGTGTGTTTATACATGTGCCCATGGAGCCACACTTCCAAGCCTTGAAGTGGACCATCCGGTACATCAACTATACCCTCGAGCTAGGCACCACAATCACCCCTTCCTCTCGGCTTGACCTCGTCGCTTACACTGATGCGGATTGGGGTGGTTGTCTTGACACATGTCGCTCCACGTCTGGCTATTGTGTCTTCCTCAATGACACCCTTGTGTCGTGGTCCGCGAAGCGACAGTCTATGGTGTCTCGCTCTAGCGCCGAGGCAGAGTACAGAGGTGTCACCATCGTTGTCTCTGAGTGCACTTGACTACGCAATCTCCTTCTTGAGCTCCGCTGCCCTCTTTAGAAGGCCACCCTGGTCTACACTGACAACGTCTCCGCCGTTTATCTGGCCAGCAACCCAGTCCAGCATCAGCGAACGTAGCACATTGAGCTCGATCTACACTTCGTTCGGGACAAGGTTGCTCTTGGACATGTTCGTGTTCTTCATGTCCCGTCCTTCTATTAGTACGCTGATATCTTCACCAAGGGTTTACCTCGACAATTGTTCCTCGATTTTCGGTCGAGTCTCATAGTACGGGACCCTCCACTTTAGACTGCGGGGGTTTGATAGATTACACAGGTCTTATATTGTATAGTGGGCCCAAAGGCCCAATACCTTGTAACCTATATATATCATTGTCTAATGAATGAAACCCTCAAGGAGGACTTTACATCAATTCTATCATTCTACGGTATAGATGAGCTATTTTCTCTAAATTTTCTAATTTTTTCTATTTGATAGCATCAGAAACGAGTCCATCAGAGAAAGAGTTGGGTTGTCAATTATTCAGGGGAAGTTGCGGGAATCGAGACTCAGATGGTTTGGGCACGTGTAGAGGAGGGACCCAACTGCGCCTGTGCGCAGATGTGACAACAGAGTTATTAGTGACAACCATCGAGGGAGAGGGAGACCGTAGAAGATGCGGGAAGAGGTGATCAAAAAAGACTTGATTGATTTGGGGCTAACGGAGGAGCTGACTCTTGATAGGATGCAGTGGAGGAGTGCTATTAGAACTCGAGAACAATAGTTGGGTCCTATGTTTCACTCTTCTTACCCGTCTACCAACGTCACTTGCTTTCGTGTTGCCCACACCATACACCCCACAGTAGCATAGAGTTTTTTATGCTTATCCCTCTATGTGTTTCTTTATGTGGTAATATTTATTCTTCGCTCTCTTGGTGTGTTGCTTGGACTATGGGCATCTTGCCTTCTCCCTTCCTTCTAGGTCATTAGGGAACACCCTCTCGACCTTGTCGGAAAAAGGGTGCGTACGATGAAACCCCCTAGACCCTGCCTCTGGCGGGATATACTGGGTTGTTGTTGTTGTTTTGATAACATTTATTGGAGATGCAAACAACTTCAAAAGTACTTAATTAGAGTCTCCAATAATTAATATGATGTGCTAACACTTGTTAAACATCCATCGTATATATCTTTGATGAATCTGATGTACGCCTTGATACTCTCTTGTCTTCCAAACAACTTCATAACAATTCCCTAGAGATTGTCACAAGCCTTTTTGGTGTCAATGAAGGACATACACAAATTCGTCTTCTTGTCTCTATGTGCCTCAATCAACTGTCATTGAATGAATAATTTTTACGGTTGACTTGTAAGACATAAAACCAAACTTGTTCTCAGAAATGTGCACCAACCTTCTCAATCTTATTAGATAACTCATGAAAATCTAAAATGAATTTTGATAAGTACTCATGTACTTCCCCATTGGGTAAAATAGATTACTTACCATTTACACACATTTTTTTTATAATGATGAAAACTATATAAAATATCACTTTTTAATTAATTTTTTAAAATATTTTTTTAATCTATTTGTAATTTTTTTTACGTCATTTTCATGATTTATCCGATCACTTTAAAATCCCAACTGGTTTAAATTAATGATGAAGTGTCGCCCAAAAGTTCCAAACCCACCTTATCTAATTGATTTTTCATTAAAACAAGAAGAAAAAAAACCCTAATTAATCAAAGTAATTACAAGATAACTTTTGACAGGTATAAAATTGCGTCATTATGAATTGTTTAATCGTAGATTCGATCAAACCTCCTTTAAAAATAAAATAAAATTATAGCACCAGCTTTAATGAGTGGGCTATACTCATGGATTTTTTTTTGATCGAATATACTCATGGATTAAAAATCACTTCTTTTACAAAAAGAATACGGAGTACACATCTCATATAATCATTCTTTCGAAAAAAGGACTCACAATTTGTCTTTTCTACACTTGATTTAGCCTTCTTGCTGTTTCACTACACTGCAACCCATTTTTTTTTTTTTTTTTTATAAATATGGAGGTGGAAATGTTATTGAAAAATTGAGATGAATACTCTACATCTCCTTCATTGTTTCGAGTGGATGCGAGGACAATCAAGTGACGGATCAATAAGGTAACTCATCATAGGTATATACTATATATGGACTACGAGGTGATAACGTCTCATCCGGATTTCCTTTCTCTCGTCCGAAAGAGCACCATTGAGTGGTGGGTCAATAAGGTCTGACACCACCCAAAACGTTCTCTTGTATAAAAAACATAGTTATATACCCTTTCTATGCTAAACTTGGATTTGTAGTCGATTGGTGACGAATAGGGTTTGAATTAGTTCAAACACTAACCGATTCTAGGTGGGAGAGTCGAATGCCTTATTCATTCCCATTTTTATGTGAATATGTTGACGAGGAAGGAAAATCGAGGATGGAAATGCTTTTACTAGTACGTAGCTAGGGGTGGTGTCCGAGATACATGAAAAATGAATGGGGTGACCTAGGAAAACATAATAGTGTCATGAAAATTGTAATTAGTGTTCTTCAAAATGTAAGCGATGTCATAGAAAGCATAATGGGTGTCATTGAATTTATGTAGGCATGTGTTTGACAATATAGGCTGATATGTGGGTTGGGTAATCGCTTTGCATCTACACAATGATCAATGGTTAAGATAAAAGGAGGGTGGGTGTAGGTAGCCCCTCCCACATCCACACCCACATCGTCATCCTCCCTCACCGTGCACCTCATGTTATGCTTACCAATTGATCAACTTCGTGTATGGAAATGTTTAAGTGGACTGATGGAACAGGGGCCCTAAAGTTTTTAGGACACAATATAATACCTACAAACAAGATTAGCAAATTGGGCTAGTAAAAATCTCAAAAAGCTTCCAAATTATCAAGTACACAATAACGGTTCGATTCCAAATTTTTTTAAGTGAGGGCCCTAGTTTATTCTTCACTCTTCTTTCTTGTAACCATTTATTTTGTTCTTTGTAAATTGTAACCAATTATAATTTGTTTTTTTTACGTCTTTTTTTTGGCAACTTCTAAAAAAAAAACAATGTTAAATTAATTTCTAAGCGGGGGGGCCTAATTTTTTCTTCACTTTTGTTTCTTTGCAATCATTTATTTTTTCTTTGTAAATTGTAATAATTTATAATTCATTTTTAAGTCTTTTTTTTTGGAGGCTTTTATAAAAACATTGTTAAATTGTTCTAAAAAAAATAAAAACACTAATAATACATAAGAGCCTTACCCTCCTTTCACACTAAAAAAACAGTGTTAAATGAAATTAATAGGCTTTCTTTAAAATCAATGTGATACACAGACAACAAAAATATGTTAATTATTTGATTATCTCTTGTAAGTTGTAAATATTTTGATTAAATTAATCTAAAACTTTATCAAGATAGTTTTTTATGATATTTATAAATATTATACCATGAGTACAACTTTTTTTCCTTTTTTTAAAGAAATATTTTCATAGATTTCTTTTCAATCTAAAAGGAAAATATTATTTTCATATAGGGATTCATTAATCGAAACGATCCTTCTAAAATAATCAAAATGATTGATTTTATTTTAATTTCTGCATCGGACACCCAAAAAAGTTTGGCACTACCTGTACTTGATGAATTATGCACATTTTCCATAATAATTTGCGTTGTCCAATGTTCTAAAAGACGTTAGTTGGTCGCTAAGCGGTAGGTTGCTTGACGCCTAGGCGGACTTAGAATAAACTTGATTATTTTTTTATATTTTAACATATAGCAAATGTCAATAATTCATATAATGTAATAATAATAATCCATAATAGCCCTCATAAACCCAAATTTACGGTGCTTAGCTAACACTAAATTAAATAAACGCAAAACTACACGTCCGACTGGCGACTCTAAATCTCCTAAAATCTAAAACTATAGGTTCGACTCAAAAGCAAATACATCTCGACTTGGGATTAAATAAAACCCTAAGTCGACTAATCACATGCCTAGATGCTAAAACCGAATAATCGTTGGGCTGGACAAGCCTTAGCTATACTAGGCGGGCCTAGACGGGGTTTAGACGGAGTCTATATGGGACTTGGTGGTGACTAGGTAGATTTCCGCCTAGAGACCCACCTAGGCTAAAAAATTCCTAGGTGTCCTCCCGCCTAATGCCTTGATGCGATTTTTAGAACACTAGCGTTGTCATTGCCCTATTGTTGTTAGACATTTTCTTTGAATTTATGTTGTTAGTTGGAGCTTCAGTAAGGAAATTTATCACAACCATGATTGTTCAAATTTTTCAGATGTCGTGAAAATTTATGCAATTGGCATGCAAATTTTAATGGCCTCATGCTGAAGATTTGCACTGTTAGTCTTTGTAAGTTTGGTATCATATTTTACTACCACATTGTTAATTTCTGTAAATATGTGTCACGTTAACCTAAATTTTTGAACTTTGCCAAATTCGATTCTTTGATATAAAGTATGCTCTTTTATGTGATTCATGATCTACACATATGTTTATTGTTTTGGTGATCCCTAACCTTGAAGATTGCATTTTTATTATTTTATTTCATTATTTTAAATTCTGCGCAGCCACTCAACACCGGCCACACTTCCCTCTCCATCCCCTCGACATCGACCAGTCTCAGTCGACGTGGACGTCAATCTTCAGCACCTTTTCCCGCTACTCCCCGAACCTTAAGCCGACTAAACTAGAACCGCTGACTTCTCTCTTGAGGACGAACCTGACTCCCTATCCTATAACGGGGTCTTGACTATAAATTTATTTGGTCGAGAAACCCTCTCATCAAATTGGCGCCATTGTCGGCGAGATTTCAATCGGGCCTTGTTTAGTTGTTTGAAGTTTAGGAGAAGCCCATCCCTTTTTCTTGTCTTACCACTTACCTAACCTACCACCCGCCTCCTCGCCACCAATTAGATTCCGAGGGCCCTTGCTATTTATTTTGTGTGTTCTTGTTGTGATTTATAGGTATAACGCAAGGCACATATGATGAGGAGGCCAAGTTGGCGGCAATAGCAGAGCTTCACCGAAAGGTAGCAGAGATGCAACACCGGGCAAGAGAGTGGGAACGAGAGATGGAGGAATCAGCCTGTTGTGTGGATGCCGATGCCGCCATAAACCGTCGGCTCAAGGAACAATTGGACGCTTGGCATAGATCGCCACATCGAACCGAATCGCCCGCATCGACAATGACAAGTTGGTTTGTGGGAGACTACATCAGCGTCATCTTTTGCGAGCCAATGGGGGTCAATGTCGACTACCCCCCAGTCGATATTGACTGCCTGGAATCGACATCTGCACACTCTGGAGGAACTGATCCAAAGATAGCGGTTGATATCGACTACACCCTAGTCGATGCCGACCACATTACAGAAATTCGGGTATGTCCTTCCTCGATTTCAATTCCTACTTTGCTATCTATATTTGATGAACCATTTGAAGGATCCCAAGAAGAAGAAGAGCTACCAATGAAGAAGTCGGATCGACGTCATTGCCCATGGTGTTTTAAGGTTGCTTTTACCTTACAAGGTGAAGACTATCCCCGACAATTTTGAGCAACTGATGTTCGTGTTCAAGTATGGGGTCCTTGCAAAGTGGCATGAAGCACCGCATGATGAGGTGAGAGTATCTCTTCCCACTTCACCGTTCTGCTGTGGTGGAAATGCACAAATGAGTCAACCTATGAAGCGAAAGAGGGAAAATGATGAGGTATGTTGATTTGCTTTACGTCTTCCTTTATGTAGGCCAGCTAAGGGTCAGGAAGATGAATGGGTGGAGCCATGGAGTGTTCACTCGGGGAGATTTAAGCTTCTCCATATGATTTCCCCAGATGACATTCCACGCTACCCACCATCAGAGGAACCACCAGATCCACCTATACCTCCGGACAAAAATGAGACAGGCTAAGGCTAAAGTAGGTCGAACTAGAGACTTAAAATTTAGTGCTTACGGGAGGCAACCCGCTATTTTATTTTATTTTTTTTCTTTTTATTTAGTTAGATTAGATAATAATAATTGTGTATAATCCTGGATTATGAGAGATTTTTTGGTCTGCATTACTAATATTTTCAGGTGCAAAGCATAAAAAAGAATGAATCAAGAAAAGTCGGAGCCTTGAGATTGCACTCGATATCGACCTGATAAGTCGACATCGACTCTTCCTAGGTCGAGCCACATCGAGCAGCAACAATCGACATCGACCACCCTGGAGCTGTTGAGGAACATAGATTTCACTCAACATCGACCTGATTAGTTGACGTCGACCACATGTGGAAAGGCTACCTATATCGACTCACCTTGGAGCAGAGTAGCAGTCGACGTCGACTACTCCATAGTCGATGTCGACTAATGGCAGCGGACATGGAACCTATCTTCGGTTTGAAATCAGCTCATACCTATTTTGTAAGTCTTCATTTACACCTATCTCTTATTTTTGAGCTTATGCTTTGAGGACAAAGTAATTTTTATGTATAGGGTCGGGGTAAAAACTTACTATATGCTTATGGTTTGAGGATTGTTTTTGGTGGTGTTATTTTTTGTTTTATAAAAAATTTGAAAAATCCAAAAAAATAAAAAATAGAAAATGTCAAAAATAACAAAAAATAAATAAATGCATGTCTATTTCTTGTTTTAGTCTTCATTTTTGTTTTTGGACGGATATTACCCTTTTGTGTTTTGAATGAAATATGTCACGAAAGCCTAGAAAATACTTTATGACGCAAAAATGGACCTTGTTAGAGATATTGCAACTTATTTCTCTAGGATAAGAAATGCCATACTATAACACCATGTCTCACATCGAATATCATAAGGATGTTGGGAGTGATTTATAAGTGATTCAAGCCCTACCTATGTCACAAGAGCTCTTCCTTTTCAGGCTCTAAGCGAGGACAACGGACCTGAGATGGCTAGGTGGTATGGGATGACGCCTCTTAAGACCCTGGGTCTTATAGATGGTATCAGAGCCGACTCAAGCTCGGAGGTACTCCGACAGTATGTTCGGGTACGCTCATCCCGGAGGGCAGTCCCTTGGGTCTGACGGGGTCGTCAGTGCTTTAAGTGGGGGAGATTGTAACACCCCGTCCCACATCGGATATCATAAGGATGTTGGGAGTGATTTATAAGTGATTTAAGCCATACCTATGTCACAAGAGCTCTTCCTTTTCAGGCTCCAAGTGAGGACACCGGACCTGAGATGGCTAGGTGGCATGGGTTGGCGCCTCTTAAGACCCCGGGTCTTACACATACTTCATCTGAGAAAGTTGGAGAGTCACCAAAAGGAGGTAACTTTGATGTTGTTTTTTATATTTGTGATGATAATATGATAGTGGACTTTATATTTTCCATTTGAGCTTATTTCCATACATCCTACCCATACACATGCCTATTAGCCTCACAATTATCCATATTATGAGCCTTACAGTTCATATTTGCTCCACATACTATACATATTGCCCATTTTCTACCTTATTACCTATCCGGGGATTATGTTAAGAATGGAAGTTATTTTTGGAGATGTTATATGGCTATTTTGTGTTGGTATTATTCATGAAATTTGATGGCAGAATGGAGATGGTTATTTATGGAAAATTTAATGAGTGAAAGAAAATTCAGTTTCCTAGGGATAAAGGATGATAGACCCTGCTTGCGTGAGAAGTTAGTCCCGCAAGATGGGACACAATGGTGAGGAGTCCAAAACACTAAGTATCCAGGCTTATTCATGACACCCATATTTACGAGTCGCGAGAAGGCAATGCTGAGGTTAGAGAGGTAAAAACATATTAGTGAAAAAAAACAAAGAATAAAGAGCGAAGGGTGAGGAAATCAAAGGAACAAGGAATGTGGTATGGAGTTATTGGAAAGAACTTCATTTCCACGGATTATTAGCATCACATGGCCAAAATTATCCCACCTTAATGCCTTTTACCCTCAATTTCTTTATGAGCCTACAAAGTCCGCTTGATTATTGGTGCATTTATCTTTGAAAATTGTTTTTTTTATTTAATCCTTCTTCTATGGTATGAAGTTATGAAAAAAACTCTATTTCCCCAGATTATTAGCACCACATGGCCAAAATTATCCCACCTTAATGCCTTTTACCCTCCACTTCTCTACGAGCCTACAAATTCCACTTGATTATTGTTGCATTTATCTTTGAAATTTGTGCTTTTATTTAACCCTTCTTTTGTGTGAATGTCTTGAAGGACAAGTATTGGTTGTTGGCAAAGTACCGTTGCGAGGATGGCATGAAGTTGTCTGTGTGACGAGTTAAGGGTATTGCTTGACGACGAGCAAGCTTAAGTATGGGGCGATTTGATGTCCTCGTTTTTGGTCTTGTTTAGAGTCATGTTTTTAGTCATATTTGAGTCTTTCATACATATTCTGGATTGGGAAAGTAAGGAATTTGTGTAGTTATTGATTAATTGCAAGATATGGATTCTGCACAATGTTTGGTGTGATTTTCAGGTATCTAGAGGTGATTTGGAGAAGTTTGGACGCACTTTGGAGCTTAAAGGGAAACCATGAAGACATTTGAGAAGTTAAGGAAGAGCACAGGATGGTGCAGCTGGAGAAAAGCACATTTTTCCCCATTCATTATTTTGAATAATGTTCTGATGTCTCCATAAGAGTTGTAGCTCTCAAAAAGAGCTTTTCAACGCATATTCATATGCATCAATCAGATGAACGAGAACTCGAAAAAGAGCATTTCAAGACATAGCAGAATGCCGAAAGCTAACAGAAGTACTCGACTTCGACCAGGTGCACTCGACGTCGACTATAAACTACTCGAGATCGACCAAAGAGCACTCGACGTCGACCACTTTCACTCGGCGTTGAGTGAAAATCCAGAAGCCACGGACGATAGTGGATTGGGCCGAATCTTTTGAGACTTTCCATATCCGAGATTTTAACATATCTTTTATATTTAGATATTTATCGCCTTATGGGTATTTTTCTATTTACTCTAGACACTTTTAATATTAGATAGATTTTAGATATTCTATTTATCTTAGGATTTAGATAAAAGATATAAATATTTCTATTTATTTTATTATTTACTTTCCTTGGCTAGCAAGGATTAGTCTACTATAAATAAAGGCATTAGGCCAAGGTTTTATTCATTCAAGCCAAATCGTCTTCAGACGCAAATAGTTAGGGGAGAGAGAGAGAGAGAGAGAGAGAGAGAGAGAGAGAGAGAGAGAGAGAGGAGAAAGGTAGAGCGAGAGAGTGGAGAGAGTAAGAGATTGGCGACAAATAGTTGTAAGTTTTAGTTTTAGTTTAATGTTAAGGTTATTTGCTTTCATCGTGTTTTCTTTCAATTCTAATTCCTCTCTTCTAGGGTTGGGGTGAGCCCAACAATAGATATGTGAGTTTGACTTATGAATTCATAATTATGTGTGTCTTTATCATCATCTACCTATGTGCTTAATCCTTTGCGAGAGTTGAGGCAATTCTTTATTTGCGAATTATGAAGAGAGTGAATTAATTGTGAATTTGGATAGTAATTTGGGTTTATTTGCAGAAGTCGACTAATCCTAATTAAGAAAATATAGAAACAATTAGGTTTTTATACGAGAGCCTCTATTACCTAAATTGTTAGAATTTGCAAAAGTCGATTCTTTGATATAAAACATACTCTTTTATGTGATTCATGGTCTACACATATGTTTATTGTTGTGGTGATCCTTAACCTTGGAAGTTTGCATTTTTATTATTTTAAATTATGTGCAGCCACTCGATACCGAGCACACTTCCCTCTCCATCCCCTCAACATCGACCAGACTCAGTCGACGTCGACAACAACCTTCAGCACCTTTTCCCGCTACTCCCCGAACCTTAAGCTGACTAAACTAGAACCGTTGACTTCTCTCCTAAGGACGAACCTGACTCCCTATCCTATAGGATTCAATATGATATTTTGCTCTCTTCAACACTCTTAACCAAATGGGCTAGCAAAACAATATGATATTTGAACACTTATAATATATATATATATATATATATATATATATATATATATATATATATATATATATATATATATATATATATATATATATATATATATATATATATATATATATATATATATATATAGGATGGTTCAGGGGTACTCATGGCTTATTGTGTGTCATGTGAACACATCAGGGTCGTTGATTGAATGAAATGGGTGGTTGAGATTAATAGCTATTTTATAATTTTTTTAATTAAGAAAGTGGTGGGCCCCAGCATGAAATTTGCTCCACTTGCTTTATGATAGGCGCGTACACTTTTTGTGGGTTTGAAATTTTTTTTCCTTTAAATTATTCGGTTGTATCAAATGATTATTCAATCGTATCAATGGATTATTCGATCGTATCATTGGATTATTCGATGGTATCCACTTGCCACATGATAGACGGTTATTTTTCTTCGCATTATTCGATGGTATATTCGATCGTATCAATGGATTATTCGATCCTATCGATAGATTATTCGATTGTATTAATGGATTATGCAATATTATCGATGGATTGTTCTAATCGACTACCACCCTGAAAACGCCCTAACCTTTTTATTCAATGGTATCGCTTGATTATTCGATAATATCGCTTGATTATTCGATGGTATCGCTTGATTATTCGATGATATCGCTTGATTATTCAAGGTTTCCGTTACTCATTTTAACAAGTAAGTAATAATTATTCGATAGTATCGCTTGATTATTCGATGATATAACATGATTATTCGATGATATCGATGCATTTGGAACGACCGAGAATTGATTAATAAATATGAAAGAATTGATTTGGATGATGAGTTTAGGGAGATATTTCAATTCCAATGTCAGATCTAAGAATCAAAAAATTTCTACCGACATCAACATTTAGTCATTTACAACTAAGCAAAGGCTTAGATCACAAACTCACCATGTAATCAAAGAATCATCAAAGGCAGACCATGAAATCACTCACCTTGTGATGAATCGAGTAACAACACTGAATTCAAAAGACTAGATTTTTGTCTTGTTGAAAATTCTATTTCAATCGGTTCAATGAACTGTGATGGCTTGGCTGCCCAGATCCGCCAACAAACCACCCCTTTCATTGTGAATCGATAAGGGAGAAGTAGAAGAGAAGGGGGCGTCCGACCAACACACCATCACCGTTACCAATCGCCGCCGAAATCGCCATCGATTTGCCCCGATCCGCACTTCACGGCTCCGCCTTCGTGGTCCGCCTTTTCCATCCGCCTTCGCCGCACCTCATGGATCCGCCTTCGAATGCCAGAAAGAGACTCGCCGCCACCGTCGACGTTGGAGTACCGATCGTCTTCCCTTCTCTTTCTCTGATGGACTCACGAGCCACCGAAGGAGGCTGTTTTGGGACGCCTGTCGTCGTCCTCTCCGCCATCGTCCCTTTGTCGTTCCACCTGCGAATCGCCCTCTCGCCTCAGCCCCGGATCTCCCCTCTCGCCTCCAGATCTCTTGGGCTCTCTACTTTCGATTTATGTTAATGGCAGGGTTAGGGTTTTGAGTATTGTCAATGTCACGCGCTCAATTTATGAGAGTCTTTTAATTTGTCAAAAAACAAAATCACAATTAAATTTTTTTTTGAATAATCTCAGCCCTCCATTCTACTTTAATCAACGGCCTAGATGTGTTCACATGATACACAATAAGCATTGAGTACATATGATCTAATATATATATATATATATATATATATATATATATATATATATATATATATATATATATATATATATATATATATATATATATATATATAGAGAGAGAGAGAGAGAGAGAGAGAGAGAGAGAGAGAGAGAGAGAGAGAGGGTATAAAGTGCACACCTCTTAGGGTGTACTTTGTGCACGATTCCTGGCCATTGGATGGGGGTAAGCGGATGGCTGAGATTAAAATGATTTTGTTCTTTTTTTTAAATATAAAAAAAGGTAGGGCCCACACACTAATTAATAAAACCGGACTTACTCTCTTTTCTATCATTATGTGGGCGCGTGTGGTTTTTGGGAATAAAAGCCTAATCCCTAATTGCTTCTTCTTCATTTTGTTTTTGGCCGACAGTTGATTCTTCTTCATTGTTTCACCCATGGAGCCGAAGAGATCCAGGCGAGGCGGTGTCGGCGACGGTGTCCATGGATGGGGCTTCTGCAATCGGTGAGTTCACATGTTGGCAGGCGCGATTCCGTTGGCCGGCGAGTTCGAAATCGGCGAGATCTCAGATCCAAATTGATGGGCAGTGGCACCCGTTGGCCGGCGGAGCCAATTGAAGAAGCCCCAATTCCGGCGGCGATGGCGATTGAAGAAGCCCCAATTCCGTTGGTCGCGCGAGTTCCAAATCGGTGAGTTCTCAGATCCAAATTGCTGCGCCCTCCTCCTCGACCATGCTATGGCGGAATCCTACTCGACCCTCCTTCTCGAATCGAAGGCGACGGCAAAGGCGAGGTCGATGGCCGTCCCGCCCCGCCCCGCTCAGGCCATCGCCTTCTTCGATCAGATGGAGACTGATTGCGGCATCCCTAGACCGGTTCGCCGCCTTAAACCATCGGAGTCACCATCGATCCACCGACCACATCGGAGATGACGCTAACGACATGCGGAGCTGCTTCTACTACTCTATTGCCGATCGGGTAAACCTCTCTCTCGATTTCGTGTCTGTTCTATCCCTGGATGAGATGTTAAATCTATATAGAATTGGAGCAGATGATCGAGTTGTATGCAAGAGTCTGTTTGTTATTATTCAGTGTTTGTTATTATTCAGTGATTTCGTAACAGATGAGATGTTGAATGCAATCAGCCCTGCAATAAGGATTTACTGTTTTGAAATTGTCGAATTCTTCTATAGAATGATTAATATTAGGGGTTTGAATTGACAACCTGCAATCTTGTGGAAGAGCTGGAGTTGTGGAAGAGCTGGAGTTTGATTATTTGCAACAGAGAGCGAAGGATTGAGTTAGGTTGATTTTTGCTGTCTTCCACGAATGAGCCCAAATCTCCCTTGTTCAATCCGCTTGACACCCTCACAGATCTAGGCCCCAAGAGGCAACCGATACCCACATGGTTATTCGTCAGTTATTCAAACATTCGTATCGATTTTTTCATCAATTATTCATTCATATGTGTCGAATTTTGGTTATTTGTGACAATGAGTTGATCAATTATTCGGTGGAATCTGATTTATTATTTGTCAGTATATTGAGTTTTTGGTTGACATAAATATTATTCGGTGAAATGTGAAACATTATTCGGTTAAATATGAAGCATTATTCGTAAGTATTGTTTAGGGATTCGAGGTTTCTTTTATCTAGAATTGATGGAAAAAAAACATTATTCGGTATAATATGACAAATTACTCAGTCGAATTGGTAACTTTTGATATGAACTAGATGAAAAAAAGATAATATAATATTATTCGGTAGCATGTGAAACATTATTCAGTAGAATCACCAAATTTTTAAAATGAACGAAATCGGGTGTATCCGAACAACAAATCACCCATAATTATTTATTTTTCACAAATATTTTATATATTTTTATAAAAAAAAAAGAAGACCAAAAATCCATTAGAAATTAAAAAAATTATTTGCAAAATAAAAAAAAATCAAAACGGACTCACACATGCTCCCTCTACATTTAAAAAAAATGAAAACATTAATAATGTGCGGGTCCCACAAAATTCACCCAAATTCAAAATTTGAAAATCAATTTCAATGTGGAGAGTGAAGACACGCACACACGGTGTGTGAAAGTGGATGTGTTTTTTATGTGGGGCTACCTTTTTCATTTAACAAATAAAACAAAAATCTAATTAATCTTGACCCTCCATCTTCTATCAATTAACGGCACAGATTCGTGCACAAGGTACACCCTAAGGGGTGTGCACTCTTGAACCAATCCATATATATATATATATATATATATATATATATATATATATATATATATATATATATATATATATATATATATATATATATATATATATATATATATATATATATATATATAGATCAGGCTCTGATCGCACGGTGCAACGTCCTGATGCTGCCCCACTAAAGGTGAGCTGGTGTACATGTCTGCTGCACCGTGCGATCAGAGCCTGATCTGAGTTTCTGATGGCCCGAGGCGAAATTTAAATTGCCCCCCCCCCCACTATTATATATAGTATGTACATACATAAGGTATGGTAGAATTAATGGTTTTTTTAAATAGTTTTCTAATATCAAAAAATATTTAAACGAAAGTTATAATTAAAAAAAATATCAACTAAGCCTCGCCTAACCAACTGGGGGGAATTAAAAAAAAATCAAAGGCAAAAAAAAATACATGAATTTAAATTTTAAAAAATCAATGAAAGTTGAAATTACTAGGGGAAAAATTAAATATAAAAAATCAAACTCAAATTACTGGGGAGATTTTTTAAAAAAAAATCAAAGGCAAAAAAAAAAAAAAAATCAAACGTAACCCTATATCTCAAGGTCAAGTTGACACTCTTACGTGAGTTCCTCACCAACTGGGCTACTTCATTATCATGTGTTACCAAAGATTGTGTAATACTTATATAATTAAAATAAATTTTATGGGCCCTCTATACAAATTGGGTCTGAGGCGACGGTCTGTTAAGCATGTTCTTAGGTCCGGCCGGAGGTGGTACGGTGGTGGTGGGAATTCACATGAAGAAGATTTTATTTTTCCAGACACCTTTTTGTAAATTATCAAAAATTTAGTTCCGTACCTTTATGCATTTTTGTTTTGGGTATTTTTGCTCTCTTTGTAATTTTTGTAGAGCTCCTCCCATCTCTTATGTTCCTCCTATTATGATCTATTGTCTTACATATAAAAAGTTACATGTGAAATGAAATTTAAGTTCAAACTTTGGCCTAGCTAGATCGAATTTAATTAGAACTTTTTTGACTGAAAATTAAAGGTGATGTATTATTATCATGTATATATTCCATCGAATTGTGTCTTTAATAAATTAAATATTATTATGAAGAATAATATTAGAGGAGAATATCTTAGCAGAATATAAATGAAGGGCTATCTTTTGAGATCCTTACTCAAGTACTTCTTCCACACAACCTAACCACGGCTTCCATGGCCATTTGATCTTTTTCTTAATGACACCTCCATTAACTTATCGATCACTGTCTTCCACTTCCATCATCCCCATATACTCTTTTTACTCGAGATAAATTTTATAGGTGAGATTTATATTTTTATATAAAAGAAGGACAAATCAATACAGAAGATAAAAATAGGTTTTGTTCGTATGTTTTGAGAGATAGCGAATAATATCGATGATTCAACAACCTTACTTATTAGTTCCTCATCAAAAACATACAGCGCGATCTTATCCATAATTAATTCAGGAGTCCATATATATAATTCACCTCGACCAATGTAGTTAAAATTCATTTTCATCCATTATTCAAACGCGAATTTACAGATTCATCGATCTGGACTGATCATCCATTAATTATTCAAACGTGGAATATGGAAACTGTTAATAAGAGCAGGACATGACCAACTTGAATGTCACTTTCGAATTGGAAAAATTATAAAGGATGCGATGCGAGTCCACATATATACAATACAATTACAAAAAAATATATTAACTTTTTAGGGGTAGGTATAAGCCTAAGGTGCATATATATATATAATATCGGATCAATTAGTTATACATCCAAACCTGCAAACATTCGGATAAACTAATGGGCATTCTGAAACGTTACTTTCTCCTCTTTTCAAGCTATATATAAGAGAATATAAGTATATTAATGTTAGGTTTTAATTTGCCTCTTCGCCCAACTTAAGACATACCTTTTAACTTTCAAATTCAGAATTGCTTTGAGCTATATTGATCGATGCTCCACAAACCAGTCATCTTGAGCCTTTTAGTTTTCGGGTACAAAAAGTAACATTTTTTTCCCCGATTTTGTCCATCCCTTCAGGATCGAACAAAAATAACAAAACTTACCATCTTTTGAATCGTCATCAACAAATCTTGATATGGAGAATTCTGCATCATTTGTAGACATGGAAAGACGCCAAGATCATGTCAACATGGTCGATCTACAAAATCGGCTTTTTATACATCCATTAGACAACTTGGGTATGGTTCTCACCACAATTCAACTTGTTGGAGAGAATTAGATGTGGTGGAAGAGATCTATGGAAAAGGCTTCGTCTATCAAGAACAAACTAGGAATCGCCGATGGATATCATTAGCGAAAACTGTAGAAAATGTATCTCATTGGTAGAGATGTAATGATATGGTGGCGTCGTGGATTCTGGACATTGTGTCAAAGGAGATTTACCTGACCTTGGATGTGTTTGATTCAGCAAATTAAAAGATACGTGGGATTATCTGAATGAGAGTTTGGTCAAAGAAATGGACCATTTATCTTTCAGGTCAAGAGAGATATGATATTCAAGATTGCAATGAAGGGAATGCGAAGGTGTCTGATTACTTTACGCAATTAAAGGGGCATTAACATCATCTCTCAAGGATATCGGCACCTATCAGATGTGTGTGGGAAATGCGAGTGCAATGTATTATCATGATTGGAGGCAGTTGAGCAAGAAGACAAGATTATAAAGTTTCTCATGTGGTTGAATGAGAAATATGCTCAACCGCAAGAAGGCAATTTCTCTTGTCCTCTTAATTTACTGCCAATAGCCAGTACGTCAAGCTCATGTCCTTCTTATTTAGGATGAATTGAGTTGAGGTCTCACTCAAGCTCTTATACTACCAGATCTTTCAGCTCTGATGGGAAAGCAAGGAGGAGAGAAGCCAAGAAGAGAGAAATGTATACACTATAATGGAAATCACAAGGTCGATAAGTGTTAGGAGATGTTTGGGTATCCAAACTGTCACAACAAGACCAAGATCAAGCCTTAAATCGGAAGTGGTGGCAAAGACAAAGATAAGCAACAAAATGAAAAGAGTCTTAGCGCAAATCTTGTTGAGAACAACAAAGAGAATTCACTTGTAGAAGGAATGAAGGCCTTCCAAAATTTGTCATTAAAAAATCAGAAATTGATGAGCTATCTTCTACAACTAATGAGTCAAAGTGGAAGAAGCAACACATATGGCATGGCGGGTAAAATAATTAGCTATAGTAATCTTGCCGGAAGGCTGGTGTGCTGTAGTGCCACCAAAGATCCTAAGTTTTGGATTCTTGATAGTGGTGCTACAGATCATATGACTTGTGATATTATTCTCATACACAAACCTAAATCTGTTTTAAAATCTTATGTCATACACCTTGCTGATGGTAGTACAAGTACTAGCACGTACACACTTCGGCATTGTTCAGCTCTTAAGTGCTCTTGATCTTCATCATACCTTTTCTATTCCAAATTTCAAACTCAACCTCATTTCCATAAGCAGATTAGTCCAAGATTATGATTATCACATTCATCTAATTGGTGATAAGAAATTTTTCTAGGACTCTACAAAGAAGGAGATGATCGTAATTGGTAAAGAGTTTGGAGGTTTGTACTACCTAGTTCTATAAGATCAAATGAGAGCCATCATCTCAAACTTCATCTTTTGTCAAATTCTATTGAAGTCAAGCCTATCTCATTCTGTAAACACTACTCCTACACAATGGTTTGCTAAGTTTTCTCAAGTTGTAAAGGTTGCAGGGTATAATAAATCAAAAGCAGATAAATAGTAAAAAAACTATGAAGATATGAAGCTTCACATAATCAGAGTAAATCAACTCTACAAGTAGAGGTGGTAATCGGGCGAGTCGGGTCGGGTTATTCGGTTTCGGATCATATCAGACTCGGGTTGATATCGGGTGTGATGACAATTCGGGTCTGATCGGGTTCAGGTCGAGTTTATTTCGGCATTAGTTTATCAGATACAATCGGGTTTTCGGGTCCTATTCGGTTCGGAAGAATCGGGTTTCGGTCTAAACGAGTTTGGGTATCGGGTTTCGGTCTAAACGGGTTCGGGTGAATCGGGTTTTGGTCACAACAGTTTTGGCTGAATTGAGTTTAGTCAAATCGAACCTGCAAGAATCATATTGGATAAAACAAATCAATTTTTTTTTACCTTTGAGATATTTATCCTTTTATATAGATTAAGCTAATGTTTATCAATTCTTAATCAATACTACATTCGTTGAAAAAAATGTAAGTCTTCTCACCTTTTTAGAATATTTTTAAAATAAGTCAAAATCATATAAAATATTTTTTTAATATTAATTTCATACTTATTACTCATAACTACGAAATTATAAAAATAACAAAAAAAATTATATTTATATAGTTGCGCCTCTTAAAAATGCTAAAAAAAATTTTTTTTTTTTAATGGAGGGAGTACAAAATTCATACTTATTACTCTTTTTTTTTTTCCGGATATAATCGGGTTTCAGTTTTTCGGGTGTCTGGTATAATCGGATTCGGGTAATTTCGGATTTCAGATATGCTCGGGTCGGGTAATTTCGGGTTTCGGGCTGATTTTGGGTCGGTCCATTCGGATATAATCGGGTTTGGGTTCTTACTGAGTTCGGATTGCTTTCGGGTTCGGGCTTAACTTGAATCGGGTCGGTCAGTCTCGGGTCCAAATTTTTTTTTCAATTATTCGGATTTCGGACGGGTTCGGATCAGATCAATCGGATCGGTTTTCTCGGGTCGGGTTGGGTATTGCCAACTCTATCTACAAGCATGAAATTTAAAAAAAAAACGAATGAAATGAGGAAAATCAACATTTTTTTGTTATTGGTTGATGTTTGTACATGACCTCTTATACACGTTGTAAAGCACATGAATAACAAAAGACCACAAATGCAGAAGACAGGTAAGAGTCATATAGTGTGAACCCCATCGTGTAGTTCCTGGTCGAGCCAAAGAGGTTTCTTGATTCAATCCTCTCCCGGTTGAGATTTCTCCTCTTTCTAGCTTCTCCACCATCTCATCATGTGCTTTTTTCCGCAATTCATCTTTTCGTTTACAAGAAGATCTAGCCATGTTAATAATCATGGTCAAGAACATGAACAAATCACTCACAAGTCTATTATCCTTACAAACAACAACAACGACTAACTGGATTTAGTGAGCAAAACAATGTATATACCTTGCATATGGATTTTCATCTAATATAAGACACTTCAATCCACTAAGCTCACCTCGCATGTTAGAAGCTCCATCAATTCCTTGACCTTTGAGATGAGAGATTGACAAAGAATGCTTAGCAAAGGAAAAAACAATTGCACTCTTCAAAGAATCAGCTTTGGTGTTAACAAGATGAACAACACCTAAGAAATGCTCCATCATTTCACCGTGGTTGTTTTACATATCTAACCACAATAGCCATTTGCTCTTTAATCTAATTATCACAAGCCTCATCAACTAATAGAGAGAAGAATTTGACTCCAATATCAGCAACAATCAATCTTCTCGTCAATGCCCCACACGAGGCAATAAGATCATCTTGAGTACAATGACTAGTGAGTTGGAGATTCAGAGGTGCATTCTCCATCGCGTTTGGAAGGTCTGGCATAAATTGACGACACCAAACATGCCACTCTAAAAAATTGCCTCTATTTTGTGAGTCTTTTGACTAATCATGCCCACGAAATGCATGCCCTTGTAGAAGGAGTTGTCTAGTAAGCTCCAAAGAGAAAGTCAAACGAGTGCGATACTGAACTTTCTGAGAATGTGTTGCAACAGACAAACATCTTGTCACACTTTGTTTCTGATTAATGAAATCAAAGTACAATATTCGAGCTTCGTTATGGACACCACCAACAAGACCGACATGATCTCTAAACCTCTCAGGACCATGCTTCCAATTACGAAATCCCGATTTCACAAAAGCATCATTCAAGTACATACCTTTGGTCGCCCTTTTGAAAAGATAACACCAAAAACAAAATGCGGCATCAATAGATACACTGTACTCTAACCATATCCATTCCTTGAACCACTTCCCCAAAAAAGCTCTTTTTGACCTATCTCGAGGAAAGTTATGGGATAAAGATTGGCAAGGTCCTTTAGTAGCATACTCTCTCCTTACAACATCCCCGATTGAAGGTTCATAATCCATTACAGGCTTCCGCAATGCAGGATCACTAACAATATTCAGATTATCCATTCTAGCTTTTTTCTGAATTTGACTATCGGCATCATCTCTCAACACTTGGTTCGCTTGGAACCTCCTCACTACCATTAACAACATCATGTCCATTGTCAAGCTCAACACCATCTCCATCAACAACCTCAACATTATCAATCAAAGAACTAGGAGTTGAATTATCCACATTAGCATTATCAACATTTGCAACTATATTGCGAGGAGTGGATGATCCAACACTTGGTACTTTGTTAATTCGAGCAAAATATATATCCATACCTGAATCCCTATTCAAAATTCATAAGCAATAAAAATGAAAAAAAAAACCCCCCAATTTTCACACTTCAAATCACTTAAAATCTCAAACCCTAAAACCTAACAAAGAACAACAATTTCAATTCTCCAAATCCCTAATCATAATTCATTCATAAACAATAAAATAAACAAATTATGATAATCAAAATCCCCAATTTTCACACTTCAAATTATCTCAAACCCTAGAACCTAACAAAATGAAATCCCATTCGCTCGCGTCTCGCCCTTCTCCCTTCGCTTCGCTCGTGTCTCACCCTTCGTTTCCCATCTCTCCTTGCGTGTCTCTGAGTTGGAAAATAAAATCCTACTCAAAATGACGTCGTTTTGACATAATTTTTTTTTTACAAAGGGTACCCGCCCCACCCCTAGGCCGTCCCTACTAGCAACCTCACTCAATCCTAGCCATACACGTATCCTAGCTAGTTTGTCACTGTTTACTACTCGCATTTATAATTTGTAGCCCACCCTATTACTCGCTCATATCCTCCCTCCCTCCTCCCGCCCCCCCTCCACACACACAAAAACACACGCAAGTTGGACAAGGAGAGTAATTGATTAGGCCTAATTTGAAAGATAAATTGCGATGTTGAACCTCTCCAAGGGGCTTTGTATACACATCAACAAGTGGCAAGTTGGATTGAACGTACGTGTGTAGTCTTGATTATCCCTTCTTCAATCCTCTCTCGGGTGTAATGGAAATCTATATTGAGATGTTTTGTGTGCTCATATGATGTACAAGATTAGCATCAATATGTTGAGCAACCTTATTATCACAGTACATAGTGATAGGACGCGGAGCATCTATCGAAAGATCATTTAAGATGGCCTTGATCCACAAAACTTCACTGGATGCAGTAGATATACTCTTGTATTCTGACTCAACAAATGACTTGGACACATTTCTCTATTTTCCAAAAGACTATGGAATTACCATAGAACACAGTAACCTGTCACATATCGTGTTGTGAATTGGCAGGCACCCCAGTCCACATCACTAGAAGCAATGACAATTTGTTCACAACCAACTAGAAAAAATAGACCTCAGTTAATGGTGTGTTTGAGATACTTGACTACATTCAAAGCAGCTTGCAAGTGTGGAACATGAGGGGAGCTCAAGAATTAGTTCAAGTATTAGATTGAATAGGACACATAAGGCATAGTAAGATTGAGATACAATAATCTACCAATCAGTCTTCTATACTCTTCGGGATCTGTTGGGGAAAAACCGGGTAGCTAACACTCGATCATGTGTGACTCGGATTGATCAGGCTCCACTTATAAATGAGAACTTGTATTATATATGTACACAAGTACACCTCTCACAAATACGACTCACGTACACCACTCGACTCAAGAGACTAACCTCACTCTTTGGTGGATCCCACACTCGTGTGATCGAGACGCCCTCATGGTCAATCGATCACACCTACTGACCAACCCACACACTCTAGTGTATGATCGAGACACCCTCATTCTCAATCGATCACACACTAGGACTCACACTCACTAGTATGTGATCGAGATGCCCTCGTGCTCGATCGATCACATACTAGGCTACACAACACCTCACATGCTCACACTCATTTGGAGAAGCACTCACCTTGCCTGCTCACTCAAGACATGTGCTCCTTATGCCTATTTATAGGCCATGCCTTCCTTTACAAGGAAAATTCTAGGACATCTCTAGAATAATCCAAGACTAGAGCCATCCCTATGCTTCAAGTCTTCTCCATACATTGCCTAAGGTTCTCCAGGCTTCCGGAGAACTCTACACACATCTAGAGACACCTAGACTCTTCACTGTTCCGGAACCTTCCATAAGGTTCCGCAAGCTTCCAGAGACTTCCGCACTCTTCCATAGGCTTCTAGAATATTCCACCACATTCCGGAGACTTCCGCCACATTCCACATTCTTCCGGAACGTTCCACAATTTAGCCCAAAACACATTTTCATGTATGTTAAATATGAATTATTGACCAACAATTCCTCCCTTAATTCATATTTTCACATACCTTCGTAGCATTCTTGATCTTCTCTTTCCTTGGCTCCTTGACTCCAATGTTGTGGCATCTCCCCATCACGACGTGTTCTTCAAGGAAGCAAGCATTCCTCTCAATTAGTGTCGTCTGCGCTTGATCAAGCTCCTTCTCATGACACCTTGCACCCTCTCATCATGAAGAGTGTCACACGTACCCTCAAGCTTCTCACCATCCACTAAGTCGAGGGAGCAAACTCTCCACCAATCTTCAAGGTCTCAAACAATGCTTGATCCCGACACGCTGCACATAAGACGACACCATCCATCTAGCCGACTTAGTAACCTTTCCATCTGTTACTAAGTGGACACCATCATCCTCAACATCATCAACCACATCATTGTAGGAGCCATCACCACTCTTCCGCAAGGACGTCTCTCTCATCATCATCACGTCCTCCCTCAATAGCGGACATCACACTACATGTGACCCTTCTCCATACTATGTAGCACACACGTCAATCATCTCCACATGGACGTGCTTGTGCTCTCCATCTCAGGTCACCATGTCTCTCTCAGAATGGCTCCTCCCTCACTCTTGGAGACGAGCTTCTCCTCCACCAGAGTGCATGACACATACTCTCCCTCCTTATGTGAAGTTGGCCTTTCCATCAAAGAGTGGATTCTCGAACACCTCTAACAAGCCTGATGCCATCACGTCAACACGGAATCCTTCCACCAACAAACGCTACCCCGATTCTTCGACTCCGACGCCCTTCGGAACTTGGCTCTGATACCACTGTTGGGGAAAAACCGGGTAGTTAACACTCGATCACGTGTGACTCGGATTGATCAGGCTCCACTTATAAATGAGAACTTGTATTATATATGTACACAAGTACACCTCTCACAAATACAAGACTCACGTACACCACTCGACTCAAGAGACTAACCTCACTCTTTGGTGGATCCCACACTCGTGTGATCGAGACGCCCTCATGCTCAATCGATCACACCTACTGACCAACCCACACACTCTAGTGTATGATCGAGACACCCTCATTTTCAATCGATCACACACTAGGACTCACACTCACTAGTATGTGATCGAGACGCCCTCGTGCTCGATCGATCACATACTAGGCTACGTAACACCTCACATGCTCACACTCATTTGAAGAAGCACTCACCTTGCCCGCTCACTCAAGACATGTGCTCCTTATGCCTATTTATAGGCCATGCCATCCTTTACAAGGAAAATTCTAGGACATCTCTAGAATACTCCAAGACTAGAGCCATCCCTATGCTTCTAGTCTTCTCCATACATTTCCTAAGGTTCTCTAGGCTTCCGGAGAACTCTACACACATCTAGAGACACCTAGACTCTTCACTGTTCCGGAACCTTCCATAAGGTTCCGCAAGCTTCCAGAGACTTCTGCACTCTTCCATAGGCTTCTAGAATATTCCACCACATTCCGGAGACTTCCGCCACATTCCACATTCTTCCGGAACGTTCCACAATTTAGCCCAAAACACATTTTCATGTATGTTAAATATGAATTATTGACCAACAATTCCTCCCTTAATTCATATTTTCACATACCTTCGTAGCATTCTTGATCTTCTCTTTCCTTGGCTCCTTGACTCCAATGTTGTGGCATCTCCGCATCACGACGTGTTCTTCAAGGAAGCAAGCATTCCTCTCAATTAGTGTCGTCTGCGCTTGATCAAGCTCCTTCTCATGACACATTGCACCCTCTCATCATGAAGAGTGTCACACGTACCCTCAAGCTTCTCACCATCCACTAAGTCGAGGGAGCAAACTCTCCACCAATCTTCAAGGTCTCAAACAATGCTTGATCCCGAAACGCTGCACATAAGACGACACCATCCATCTAGCCGACTTAGTAACCTTTCCATCTGTTACTAAGTGGACACCATCATCCTCAACATCATCAACCACATCATTGTAGGAGCCATCACCACTCTTCCGCAAGGACGTCTCTCTTATCATCATCACGTCCTCCCTCAATAGCGGACATCACACTACATGTGACCCTTCTCCATACTATGTAGCACACACGTCAATCATCTCCACATGGACGTGCTTGTGCTCTCCATCTCAGGTCACCATGTCTCTCTCAGAATGGCTCCTCCCTCACTCTTGGAGACGAGCTTCTCCTCCACCAGAGTGCATGACACATACTCTCCCTCCTTATGTGAAGTTGGCCTTTCCATCAAAGAGTGGATTCTCGAACACCTCTAACAAGCCTGATGCCATCACGTTAACACGGAATCCTTCCACCAACAAACGCTACCCCGATTCTTCGACTCTGACGCCCTTCGGAACCTGGCTCTGATACCACTGTTGGGGAAAAACCGGGTAGTTAACACTCGATCACGTGTGACTCGGATTGATCAGGCTCCACTTATAAATGAGAACTTGTATTATATATGTACACAAGTACACCTCTCACAAATACAAGATTCACGTACACCACTCGACTCAAGAGACTAACCTCACTCTTTGGTGGATCCCACACTCGTGTGATCGAGACGCCCTCATGCTCAATCGATCACACCTACTGACCAACCCACACACTCTAGTGTATGATCGAGACACCCTCATTCTCAATCGATCACACACTAGGACTCACACTCACTAGTATGTGATCGAGACGCCCTCGTGCTTGATCGATCACATACTAGGCTACACAACACCTCACATGCTCACACTCATTTGAAGAAGCACTCACCTTGCCCGCTCACTCAAGACATGTGCTCCTTATGCCTATTTATAGGCCATGCCATCCTTTACAAGGAAAATTCTAGGACATCTCTAGAATACTCCAAGACTAGAGCCATCCTTATGCTTCTAGTCTTCTCCATACATTTCCTAAGGTTCTCTAGGCTTCCGGAGAACTCTACACACATCTAGAGACACCTAGACTCTTCACTGTTCCGGAACCTTCCATAAGGTTCCGCAAGCTTCCAGAGACTTCCGCACTCTTCCATAGGCTTCTAGAATATTCCACCACATTCCGGAGACTTCCGCCACATTCCACATTCTTCCGGAACGTTCCACAATTTAGCCCAAAACACATTTTCATGTATGTTAAATATGAATTATTGACCAACAGGATCAGCTAAAATTTCACCGTCATCAGTGGAGAGTTTCCATCCTCGAGGAAGAAGAAAGCCAGTAGGTTTGCAATTAACCATCTTGGTGTCTTGTAGAATGTCGGCAATATACTTTAGTTGATTTAGCATAGTTCCCTTTGTAGATCAAGCAAGCATAATACCAAGGAAATAATGAGTCAGCCGTAAGCCATTAGAATCTTGGATGAACAAAGAGTAATCGTGCTTGAATTGCTTGAATCCCAACTTGAACAAGAATTGACACAGTTCTAAGTTCCATTACCTAGAGCTTGCTTCAGACCATACAATGACCTCTGTAATTTGCAAACTTGGCTCAGAGTGTCAACAATCAACCCATTCAGGAGCCTTCATGTACACTTCTTCCTCAAGGAACTATGGCCTAATCTTGCATGAATCAACTCTAGTTCAATACAAGAATTAGGCTTTATTTGCTTAGGCAAAACCAAAGTAGGCCGATCTGCAACACCATCGAAAGCAACTTTAGGAAGTGCTTCCTTCTTGTTAGACTTGATGATATATAGGGCTCCAATTCTATCTCATTTTCCAATAAATTTCCTTGTGGCAAGGTCCTGAAAGAAACATTGATTAGAAGTAAACAACATGATCAATCCATTGTCTTTAATTAACCTCCCTATTGACAACAGATTATGTTTGAATGAAGTAAACAATGCGATCAATACATTATGCATAGTTAACCTTGGGCAACCAATAAGTTCTTCTTCACTCGAGCTCGTGCATCATATATTTGACCCCTCGAAGTCATAATTGTTGGCTCAACATAACGCAACTTGGTGAGCAAGTCTTTCAGTCTCGCTCCCATCATAGTGTTGTTTTTAATGCCATTTATTTAAGTCGCGTTCAAACCCCTGGTGAACGAATGACCTACCAACATAGAAGGATACTCGTGGTTGTGAACACCATGTACGATCCTCACTTTCCAACAACCTCTTGGATACTCTCGACAATCCAACTCAAGTTTGCACTGACTTTTTTTTCACAATACCACAAGCCAACAGGACAAACGAATCGATCAGTTAAAATGATGATGCACCAGAGAACTCTAGGGATCACTAGCGGACAGCTCAGATTATGGACTCAAGCGATCCATCAGATGTCAATCGCATTTCCACGACGTCGTAGGTCATGATAAATCAACCACTGCTTATAGAAGTGTCAATTCGGTTGTTCGGGTCGGGTCATATATATGTTGAGTATATTGTATGTTCGGTCGGGTTCTGGTAGGGTCGGGTCAAAAATGTTCAGGTCAAATGGATTTCGGGTTGTGTCAAGTCAGATCACATTAAGTTTTATTATAAATGATGATTATTTTCTGTTTATCGTAATTATTGACTGTTAAACTTCATTTACTTAGAATATTAGGTCTCATTATATGTAATTCAAGTTATCTGAGTATTTAAAATTAAGAAAACTAAAGTAATTATAAGGAAGAGTTGGGTCTAGTTCGGGTCAGGTCGGGTATGAGTCGGATTGGGTTTGCTTATGTTCGTGTCCATTCGAGTATCGAGTCAAAATGGGTCAGGCTCGGGTTCGGGTACGTTTTGCATGACACTAGATTTTTGGGTTTCAGTCGGGTCGGGTAAGATTTTGCCAGCTCTAACTGCTTATATGAAACCTGCAACACAACAAGAACAGAAAAGCACTCCAACCCGCAAACCCAAACCCTAGGCATATCATTGCCCATTCAAACCCCCAAAACTCATCTCAAACCATCAATATTGATGATAACTAGATCGTGGTGAGCAGGCTACCACAAGGATAAGCCAAAATAAAGACGGATAAAACGGGACAGATAAGTTAGAATGAACAATAATGAACAGGGATAGCGATTGATTGAGCGGTTGGAAAACAAACTCAGAAGGCTGACAGACATAGGTGACACAACGGGCACACCCAAGGATCGATATGTAAGACATCAGAGCAAGCCGAGGTCGAGGCGGGGATGAATGTCGATGCATGAGTAATCGGAAATGACCTCCACGAAGTCGGAGTCGGAGGAGCAGCAAGCATGAAGATGGAAGTCCTCACGACGGTAACAACGGAGAGGCAGCCGCGGCGCAAAGGTTGTGGGCCGAGGTGGTGGCAGTGGTGAAGCTAGTGGCATCGGAGCCACGAGGTGGTGGCTAAGGAGGGGTTAATGGATGGCGGAGGTCCAGGTGGCACAAGCGATGGCTAAGAGCCATGGAACCGACGACGGCAAGCTGATGACTCTTGTGGCAGTGGTGAGTCGGGATCGAAGGTGAGTAATGAGTGGTGTTGAGCCGGTACGGAGGTAGGTAGTGGCGATGTATTTGGTAGTGGTGATAGACCGAGAGCTTTTTGCTCTCTAGATCAAGCGGATGTCCATGTGTATGTATACTAAATGTGCTTTGTTTTAGGCCTATGTTTGGGTTTACGATAGGATGATAGAGAAAATTGAATGATTAAGACCCTCTTCAATAAAGTTAGTAGTTTATAGACTCCATGATTAATATTTTAAGTAGACATTTTTAGTGTTGTTTTTACTTGATTGTCCTTAAATGTTTTGTTTAAAAAAGATACCAGAATAATTAATAAATAAATAATTGTTATAATGAAATCTTTTAAGGTGTGATTACAATCAAATTGAGAATATTTTAAATCCCTAATTAATCGGTTTTAGAAATCTTCTTTTATATTTCATCCATTTTCCTCCGGATAATTTTATAGTGTTCCTTTACAATACCAATGGAGATCCTCTACTTCACTTCCTACATCACTCCCTACATCACAAAAATATTTTAATATATATATAATCTTTAAAGAAATTATAAAAAATATATTTGTATTACTAACATCTATTTTTATATATTCATAAAATTTTATTTTGAAAAATCATGTTTTGAAGTTTTTAATAATTTTAATTGGTTAAATATTGCCTTTTTAATTTTTAAAAATTGTAAAACATGATTTTTCAAAATAAAATATTATGAATATATAGATGTTAATAACATAAATATAATTTTGATAATTTTTTTAAAGATTAAATATATGCCAAAATATTTTTGTGTTGTAGGGAGTGAAGTAGGAAGTGAAGTAGAGGATCTCCATTGCACGTACTGTATCCCAAAACAAGTGATAGGGAGGTTGTTGAGATCTTCTATTATCTTTTTTTTTATTTATTTTTTTTCATAATTAATTTGGTCAATGGATAACTTTGTACGGGTTGTCAAATTGGTAACCTAAGGTTATTTTTGGCATCAAAAATTACAAAGGTTTAAATTATAACTAATGGCGCAGTTTTGTTTAAAATATCTTAATAATAAAATTTTATTATTATTATATAATTAAATAAATTATTAAAAAAGGTTACAACAACTAATAAATGTAGGGAGTTGATGAATAAGAAAAATATGCACAAACAATAAAATGAAGGTGGTTATGACACATTAGTAAAAATATTCTCATTTCATTAATAATTAAATACAGATAGATGGTTTAAAATGTATAAATTTTCAGTTATTAACAATTTATAAGATCATAACATCAAAATGTTTCTTATTTAATACTGTATTTAGATATAGATTATAGTTTAATTTAATGTTTTGAATTAAATCAATTGATAAGAAAATATAAAATATATTAATTTAATATTTTGAATTTAACCAATTGATTAGATAATGTAAAATATGTTAAGTAATAAAAAAACTCTATTATAATTTGATTGATTAAAAATGTATTGGTTCAAATGTTTTCAATTGAACCTATTTATTAGAAAATATAGTATGTGTTAATATATATTAATGTAATATTTTGAATTAAACTTACTGATTAAAAAATATAGAATATATTAGTTACAAAAATAAATAAATAAATTGATTCGCTCAAATAGTTATTCGTTAATATATGATGTAACTGGATTGAAAAATAGCTTTGAATAATCTCATTGCTTAAAACATAAGAAATAGTTTAACATATTATATAGATATACAGATACATATATAAATTATAATAAAATTATATAAGAAGACAATATTATTATATAAAGTATATAAATAATAATAAGAATAAGTTGACATAATTAAGATGATACATGGATATATTAAAGGATATATTAATTAGTTGACTAAAATAAATTGATTTTGTAATAATTTAACTTCTATAAATATCTTGTTTTAAGGTTGTGACACATGGCGAAAATGCTTCTGTTTTAATATATTATATATATATATATAGAGAGAGAGAGAGATAGATAGATATAGATAGATTAAAACACTAGAGAGGTCTATTTACCTTTACAATTAATAAATAGGGTCTATATAACCCATTCACCCTTTACGATATGTTAGGTCTGGTTTTTAGGCGTCAAAAAAGTTTTAAGGTTTTGTATATTTTAAATATGTATCATTAAACAACCCTACTTACTTATGATATCATCGTATTCCTTTGTTTTTTCATAAACTTCTGAATAAAATACTCGGCATTTAAGTATGTACATAGCTAATTTTGATAAACCACACACATTCATCACAACATGTTCCATCAACAAGACATCTCCAAAGCAAGCATTGATTTGTGGCATTTGTTCAAGAACTTGATTATAAGCCAGTCGACCTAATTAACGGAAGCAAATGAAAAAGCACAAATTCCAAACACTTTCTACCAATCTTTCTACTGATTCCTTTCTGTGTTGCCAACCAAACAAAGGGAATAGCTTATAGTTATAGTATGTTTTAAATCAATGCCCACTTTTTGAAGTGGCCATTTTTTGATGAATGTATATGAAATGCAAATACTCTTTAAGAAGTGTCTTTGCCTGATAACCTCTCTTTTTTTTCAGCACTCATTCACAGGGACAAAAGAAGGGGAAAATTATACAGAATGTGATACCCCCAATGTGTCCATCTTTGTATCCCAATCAATCATCTTCATCTTCATAAAGGAAATACCCAAAAAACTCCAATAATTAAGCATATTTTTATTATCTTAGCAATTAGGACCACTGTATACTCCACAATAAAGGAATAATTTGACTCATTTTTAAGCAAATTTTATTGATTTATAGGCATCCATTCTTATTTTATCTTATATATATGACTATATGAGTATACATTAATATATATGACATATGTATATTTTTTTAGAATTTGGAAATAAAATATTTAAGAAATTGGGGAACCCTATTCCTACAATAGATGGAGCAGAAGCTCCATGGGAGAACTTTGAATTGAAGGTTCTCCTTAAAAGAGAGGGATTTTATTTTGATTTTGCAAATATTCTTTATTTTAAAAATTAAAAATTATAATTTTTGTCTTCCCATTTTAGGAGTGTATATAAAGCACTAGCAATGGAGCACAAATAAGACACAAGAGCAAACTATCATAATCATCTCTGAGTCTCTAGCATCCCTCTCAACAAGCTTAAGGAGATATCATTCAACACATAATGACGGTATGCATTTCTTTCATTACATCCCCTTCAATTTCTCTCTCGCCTTCTTGTCGAATATCGATTACTTACTTTTATATATACATACATATGTCGTAGGAATTCGAACTAGTTACCTCTCGCGAAACCCCGAAAAAACCCTAACATTAACAAATAGTAATACCGTCTTTCTAACCTTTGTCACATAGATTAAGACATTCGAAACGATTCTCTAAATCTCAATACATTAACCCTAAAAAAAATAAAATGACAAAATAATTAATATTTGAAAAATATTTTTCAATACCCTTAGAACCTAGATTAGAAAAAAACGATAGTAATAAACAAACCATTATAACTAGTATAATTCCAGCGACATGACGCATATTTTTTTATAAATAAAATCATAACAATATAACAAATTATTGTATAAAATAAAATAAAATAAAATATGTTTGATTCAATGTTTTGATTTGAACCAATTTATTAGAAAATGTATAATAAACTAAGGAATAAATTATATACGAATTTAATGTCTTAAATTGAATCAATTGATTAAAAAATCTATTTTAATTTGATTGGTTAAAAACACTATAATTATAGTAACGATGACACCTCTTAAAAATGCTTTTATTTTTTAATAGTTAGTTGTAGATTATAGATAGATAGCTAAAGATAGAAGATAGATAAGAGTCCTCTTAGATTGTTAGGTGTGTATTGATCCATTGCAACTTGAAAGTCAATGTATTTAGGTCAAATTAAGGTCTTTCCTATTTAGTCAAACAAGTCTACATTGGGATGTTTCTGTAGATTCTTTGGCTCCACCTTGCATCCAGTTGTCTTTTTCCACAGTATTTGGCTTTTTGATAGAAAAAGAGCCAATTAAACTAATGTTGATTCAGAATCTACCTTTCTAGCATAAAAGCTTATCCTACTGTAGGCGACATCGCACGGAAAAAAAATATATCAAAAGAGCGAGTATACAACTAGTGAGGAAAAGGGTGTGTTTTGACTCCGTGTGGAGTCCAGTGGTGGTGATTTTTTTTTATTTCGGTGTAGTTTCCCGATCCAAAGAGGCTATAAATACCCAACTCTCTGGAGCTTCCTTTCTCATAGATCGATCGAGTTGTTTAAGCTTAAATCCATTGAAGCTAATCTTTCTTGGTCTGAATTCAACACATAAAGAGAGGCCCTTTGAATCTGAAACACAACTACCTGTCATCAAAAAGAGTTTGAATTTTACTGTAAACTGATTGGATTTTAAATTTACGAAGATGGGAGACAGCAATTCCAGCTCGAAGCAGCAAAGCCACCACCACCTCCACAACAATCAGGTGTTCAACCTCGCCATCGACGTGATGCCCGATGGCTCCGACTTCTACGACGACGATGGCCGCATCAAGCGAACCGGTAAGCAATCCGATCAGAGATAGCCAACAATCAATCCCCCCTCATGACATTTTGCTCAATTTCTCATCCTATCTGGCGCTGTGTTTGTGTTCATATTAGGGACTGTTTGGACTTCAAGCGCCCACATCATCACAGCCGTTATCGGCTCCGGCGTGCTGTCTTTGGCGTGGGCAGTGGCTCAGCTGGGCTGGATTGCCGGGCCCGCAGTGATGTTCCTCTTCTCCTTTGTCACTTATTATACTTCAAGCCTCCTCGCCGACTGCTACCGCTCCGGTGACCCTGACACTGGAAAGAGGAACTACACTTACATGGATGCTGTCAGGGCCAATCTCGGTAAGCTCAAACCTCAAGTTTTTCTTGCTGAATTCGGTATAAAGATTGAATCTTTCTGTTTTTTTTTTTCACTGTTCCTTCATTCAGGAGGGATGCAAGTTAAGATTTGTGGGTGGATTCAGTACCTTAACCTGTATGGAGTGGCCATTGGCTACACAATTGCAGCCTCCATAAGCATGATGTAAGATTCAGACTGACAAATCCGTGTTTTTTTTTAAATCAGCAATCAGCACATTGCATCAAACAGTGGTGTGATTTGATTTGTGCCTTTTGGTTTGTAGGGCTATAAAGAGGTCCAATTGCTTCCATGAGAGTGGTGGGAAGAACCCTTGTCACATATCAGCTACTCCTTATATGATCATCTTTGGGATCGCAGAGATAATTTTTTCCCAGATTCCGGACTTTGATCAGATTTCATGGCTATCCATTGTGGCTGCAGTGATGTCCTTCACCTACTCTACAATTGGCCTTGGACTTGGGATTGCAAAAGTTGCAGGTATATAAAATCAAGATTTATTTTTCTTAATTGATTCTTGGTTAAATGAAGATCTTGATCCTAAATGATTTTCTTGGTTTTTTTTTGTTTTTTATCATCAGAGAATGGAAAGATTGCAGGAAGCCTAACTGGTATAAGTATTGGAACTGTCACACAAACTGACAAGATATGGAGAAGCTTCCAGGCTCTTGGTGACATTGCCTTTGCCTACTCCTACTCCATGATCCTCATTGAGATTCAGGTATAGAGATCAGATACATCTTTCAATTGGTTTAAATTCATGTTTTGTGGAACTTCAATCTGAACAAAAACACATTTTGGCTGCACAGGACACCTTAAGATCTCCACCTTCAGAGTCCAAGACAATGAAAAGGGCAACCCTGCTAAGTGTAGCAGTCACAACACTCTTCTACATGCTCTGTGGATGCATGGGCTACGCAGCATTCGGAGACGATTCACCAGGAAACCTCCTAACCGGCTTCGGGTTCTACAACCCATACTGGCTCCTCGACATAGCCAACGCAGCCATAGTAGTCCACCTAGTCGGCGCGTACCAGGTCTACTGCCAGCCCTTGTTCGCATTCATCGAAAAGACCGCAATCCAAAGGTACCCGGATTGTGAATTCATCACCAAGGATATCAAGGTCCCGATCCCCGGCTGCAAGCCCTTCAACCTCAACCTGTTCAGATTGGTGTGGAGGACCCTCTTTGTGATCACCACCACAGTCATTTCAATGCTCTTGCCCTTCTTCAATGACATTGTTGGGCTCCTTGGTGCTTTGGGGTTCTGGCCTTTGACAGTTTATTACCCTGTGGAGATGTACATAAGCCAGAAGAGGATACCAAAGTGGAGCACTAAGTGGGTTTGCCTTCAAATTCTGAGTCTTGCTTGCCTTGCAATCACAGTTGCTGCAGCTGCAGGATCAGTGGCTGGTGTGGCTGTTGACCTCAAGAGTTACAAGCCCTTTGGTTCCATTTACTGATGTGTTATTTTTTAACTGTGGCCAATTTCACTGCTCACCATATAAGATAGCAATGAAGAGCAGTGAGGTGTTTCACTCACCATCACTCTTTCACAAAATCTGAAAGAATTAATTAAGCCTGAGATGGAGCTGAAAAGTGGCAGCTGATTTGTAGATTTATGTTGGGTTTCTTGTTGTATTTATGTTCTATTTTTCTATGAAAATTGAAGAAGTGGATTCAGACTATCAAACAACTGATTTAGCCTCTAATTGATTGATCAATTAAACAAAGTTATATATGTTACTTGTCCAATTTTTTACTCATTGAATAAGATGAAATTGGGAGTTAGAGCATCAACATCTATGGTTCCTTCACTCTTACTGTCCACTGTGTTAAAGGACAAAGATGGACGATTTTTTTAGGGGCCAATGCATTTAATACCACACACAAACAAGTAATTGTGTCAGCTTTGCTTGATTCTCATGTGACAACTGACTAGCAAAATCAAATAAGTAGCTATCTTCGGATGACTCAGCAGGTAAAATACCATCAAAACCAGCTCCGTGAGAGTATTAACAGACACACCAACTGACACGGATACTCGCAAAAATACCAAGTTCAAATAAGCAGTCAGTAGAAAGGAAATGTTGTGATTTTTTGTGTTAGGAGTATCAGATGTGGGCTATGTTGAGATTGTTTTTTCTTTTGTTTTTACTGAACAAGTGTTACAATTTACAGCATCTGGTATGCCAAGTTTCAACAAGTACAGGACAGGATATTTTTAGGAGAAAGAAATTTGTTTTTCCGGAATCTGTTGGTTACACATATATAATTTTAGATTAGACCCACAGAGGTTTTTTGTTTGGATGATTTCAAAAATCAGGAATCGAGTAGTGAAATTCAAACTCGGTTTATTAGGTTGTCTGTGCACTCCATTTGTTTTGCCTCAGGCACCCAAGGTGTGTGGGACAAGTTTACCGAGAATTTGATAAACAAAGGAAAGTAGTAAACAAGGCAAAGGCTAATCTTAAACAAGGACTTATGGTTGAATAAGTAAGCTAATTTACAATGACTAGTCAAGTATGACTTATTGACTTGTATGAAAATGGTACTGCTAATGTACATTTTCCAACTGATTCATAGACTTTTATTTCGGCCTTTTTCTTGTGTCCTCTTCCCTTTGGATATGCAAAGATATCCAGTAGATCGATGCAAACGGGTCACGAGATTGGATGCTATCATAGTTACCAAAGACTTCATAGGTTCAGCTAGTTGAAGTTGAAGATCAGAAATGTGCAACAAATATAAGCTGAATCTGGACTTCACCATCAAATTGACGAACCCTTAGAGCCTTATACATTGAAAATCCTTGATTCCATGTATCCATGACTCTAGTAGAGGTGCGAATCGGGCCGAGCTTAAAAAGTACTCCATCTTTTAAGAAAAACACGTTGTTTGAAGTCGAAAATCTTGCTAAGAAAAAGATATCATTTTAGAATTTTCCACTTTTCAAAATTCCCCTCGTAATGATGAGAGCGATGTTAATTAGTTGTAGTTTTCAACAAGGTGAAAAAGTACGTATAATTGTATTTTTATTTGCTTTTTTTTATAAAAAAAATGTGCAAATTTTTAAAATGATCAACCTATTTTAATTAACAGAAGGAGTATAATTTAACTGCAAATGAGTCTAAATGATCAAATTTTATTTCGAGTTTGGATTTATTCTAGCCAGGTTTGCTTCAACCTTTATATTCAGATGAAGGTGGATTCATGTCATTGATGGTTTAAACTTTTATATTAGAATTAAAAATTAAAATAAGCCTGACACGACTCTTGTTTCGTAGGCCCAACCGGGATTCTCGAAACTTCACATGACATTCATAGACTTTATCAGAGTTGTTAAGATCACTGATGTTTAAAGTGTAGTAACTAAGAAGATCATGCAACCCACCCACATGCCCAAAAGTAGAGTGAATTTTTAAAATAAAAGCAAGAACCCAGATACCACAAAACCTACAAAAAAAAAACTAAAAACTTTCCAATCAAAGATAAGATCCTGTGAGAAAGAAATTTCAACCAAGGATCAAAAAAAAAAAAGCAGCAATGGTGGACATGGGTGGTGGAGGTGAAAGTGATGGTGGGCATAGGCCACATTGGTACGGTTACGGCTTGGCGGCCGACTTTAGCCACTTGCTAGGAAGCTCATATGTCCTCCATCCAACATGGCCGGCTTCAGACAGTTGTATGTTGGAGAGAAGAGATCAACCTTTCTTCATGTGAGTGTGAGTGCTGTTTGCAGTGAGCTTTTTTCTAGGAAGCTCCTATGGCTAACTTTTCAGTTTCCACCCCCTTGTTTTTGGTTTCTGGTATGGAAAATGATGTTTTGCTTTAATTAATGGAGAAAAGCCTCCAAAGATTAAGGGAAAGTTTTGGGACCTGTTGTTAATGGTTTTGCACTGATGATGCTTTAAGGGGTTGAATCTGGTTTAAAGAGTAAAAGAGAAGTTATATTTTGCTTTCATCTCTAGTTCTCTACTCATTTAGAATAATAATATACAGGGAGAGCTAGCACATAAGCCGAGTGAATTTCCATCCTAATATATCAACTAGATTGAATTAGTCATAGGAGGAGTAGCCCACTAGCGAGCTAGGTTATATACTAAGGCTTTATCTTTCATATTTTCAATATGGAACTCATTTGATCTCGATCTTCACATTCTCAATAGCTCTCTACAGCATAGATAGTACCCCTCCATTGTCTCTGATCTCTCACCATGCCATCTAAACGGTCCCAACGAGCAAGATTTTATCTAATCACCTCATTTCAACTCTTTTTAGACTGACCTATGCTACACGCCTACACCGAACCCTCTAACCCGCATGGTTTCCTAATTGAGGGGTTGAATTAGCATTAGGATAATCATTGCTTGGATATTAGTCAATCTCCCACCAATATTTGCTTGTTGCAAGTGAAGTTTGAAATTTGAGGACTAATTAGTATAAATTTGAATTGGCTTCTTAAGCTTATGGCTGCCTAAATCATTTACATGTTGAATACCCATAATCAAGTTTTTTGACTGCTTTTTTTGGAGCAACAGTTTTGAGATCCAATGAAAATGATGACCATATATTCTTTAAAGATTGTGAAGTTGCAGCACTGAAACAAGGTGAACCAAATACAGTATGGGAAGGCAACAACCATCCAATGTGATATTCCAAGTAGTACGTTGTAGCTTAATTACTTAGCTTTAGCTGCTACGCACACAAATTCAATATTTCTATTTCTTTCAAATTGGAGAGTGGCAGGCAGAACCAAAAAAAAAAGCAAAGGAAGGAAAGATTTTTAAGTACAAAGAAAGTGCAATGTGCTCCAAGGAATCCTAGCTAGGGCGGCCCTGAGCCTTTTAAATCAACAGGGTAATTAGGGTGTAAGGGTTCGTTTAGTATCAAATGTCTATAATCAGAGGAATGGATGATTTCAAGTTTGGTGTTTAGCAGGAATAAAGGCTGAAACAAAATTGTTTACCCTGTAAATTAAGAAATCGTTCATTTTAAGTTTTGAGTCATTTATATTCCAATTATTAAAAAAAAAAAAGACTATTATATTATACATATGGTCAGTTTTTCGCGGAACACACCATCAGATTTTACTTGACATGGGAAGCCGGTTTCGGTTTGGACAGCCTATTTTCATGTAAAAAATAATTTAATTACCAACACTTGGAGCCGGTGAAACCAATATAAAATTGTGCTTATAGCAAACCGAAAGAAAAAACATAGAATCACTCCTTATAAGATTTCACAATTATTATAACTGTTATAATGATAATATTTATAAATATATATACACACACACATTATTATTATTATTATTATTATTATTATTATTATTATTATTATAAATAACAATAACGATAGTAATATTTATTATCTCTTACTATTATAAAACCAGAAGCATCTCCTACCTACGTGGCTGTGGCTTCACCAGAATGCTCCATTTCACATGTCGTTCTCTAAATGAATCCACATCTCCCACTCCCTTTTACATCTAAATGTGGACCACTAATATACATCCACATCATTAGTTTTTGTCACGTCTTAGTAACCACAACCTCCACTAATTAACCACCCCTTGCCATGTCTTAGTAACCACTACCTCCACTAACCGCCCCACTAACTCCACCAAGACATTTCAAAATTTTAAAAGGGCTTATATTTGCACAAGTAGACTACTTTTTAAAAATCTTTGCACAAGTAGACCATCTTTTGGAAAAATGAAAAAGTGGTCTATAGTAGACCTGTCAAAACACAACCTGACCCGGTGACCCGACCCGACCGACCCGAAAAATTTCCGACCCGAACCCGGAAATTTTTACCCGAATTTTTTTTCGACCCGAACCTGAAAAACCCGAAAATTTCCGGGTAATCTGGGTTTCGACCCGTTGACCCGGTTGATTTATAATTATATATTATTAAATGTTTTTTATATATAAATTAAAATTTATCACAAAATTATCAAATCATGTTTTTTTTTAATTTCAAAAAGAAAAAATTGACAAATCCGAAATCGACTCGAAACCCGGTCAAACCCGAGTTCGAGTCAACCCGAAAAACCCGAAACCCGTTTTACCCGAGACCCGTTTTACCCGAAACCCGAAGTGACCCGACCCGAACCCGACCCGAATGACCCGTTTGACAGGTCTAGTCTATAGTGTTATTTGTAGGGCTGTTATTCGAGTCGAACGAGCCGAATATTACTTGTTCATATTTAGTTCATTTAGAATATGAACGAGCTCGAGCCGAGCCTAAATTTTGACTCGAGCTTAAAAATGTGCTCATATTCGGCTCGTTTAGGAAATGAGCGAGCTCAAGCCGAGATTTTTTCGAGCTTTAGGCAATTCTACTTGCTCATTATACAATAAGTTTAAGAAGATTTTAGAAATTTCATAAAATTCGAGCTATTCGAATTTAATTCGAACGAGCCGAGCTTTGGAACGAGCTTAAAAATGTGCTCATACTCGACTTGTTTAGAAAATGAACGAGCTCGAGTCGAGTTTTATACGAGCCGATCACGAGTAGCTTGTCTCACATAACACCCCTAGTTATTTTTGCAAATAGAAAATGTTACCCAAAGGGTCGGTAGCAGGTGAACCAAAAGGGAGAGGGAACAGGTGATAGGGAAGAGAGAGGGAAGAAAGAGGAAGGATTTTGCGCCAAAATGGAAGAGAGAGAGAGAGAGTGATGTGATGTTGATGTGATTTTGTGGAACCCTTTTCCATTTTGTATGGTATAAAGGGCAGACTTTTCATTTTCTTCTTCTCCCACAATTTATGAAGTAGAAACTCATGGAGAGAGAGATGGGAGAGAAGGACAATGTTCCACCATGGAAGACAAGCTCCCGACTTGTTGTTCCAGTTCCAGAGCACGTGTCGGCTTCAATCTGTGCACCTGTTAGTGATCAAAATCTCCGTGTCAATGTGATGCCCCAGAAACCTTTGTTGGCAGAAGAAAAAGGTAAGTGTTTTATGCGAAGTACTCTTCATCTATGGCGTTAGATACCCATCAATCTCTCTTGTGAACTTTGATTTTTTTTTCCAAGTGGCAACACCTTGGTATGCGTCACTCTCATCCTCCATGATTCTTGGGTGGTCGAGAAAGGTACATGGGTGTATGTGGGTTCGAGGGCGCTGAAGAATATCATGATAAAACAGGACATCGACTTCAACTCTTTGAAAAACGTAATCAGGCTGAAGGGCGGTGATGTTGCCTCATATGCAGAGTGGGCGTTGTGGTACGTGCCGAAGTCGAAAGAAGGGGGTCAGCCGATCATTATTGCTGATGATGACGACCTCGGGGCGTTTAAATATCTGAACTAGAAGTGCGGAGAAGACCCATGGCCCCTGGCGATATATGTCGGGCCATTGGAGACGGAGAGCTTTGAAGTAAAGCAACCTGCCGGGGAAGAACGCCTAAGTAGGCCACCCTCGTCGCAAAAAGTGGACAATTTGGCTGAGATTGTTAACGATGATGCATCCGGTAAGGCACATCAAACCCCCTTGTGTGTAGATGGTGTGTTACATGTTGGGGGAGAGGTGACCGAGGTCATACGGAAGAGTAAGAAGCTGGCAGTGATGGACAATCCTAACAAGGATCATACGTCAGGTGACAAGGGGATGTGTTCAGGTGACAGGGTACAAGGTCTGTCCGTGATGGACAATCCTGACAAGGGTAATACGTCAGGTGACAAGGTAATATGTTCAGGTGATAGGGTACATGGTCTGGCTGCGATGGACAATCCTGACAAGGGTTAAACGTTAGGGGACAATGGAATGTGTTCAGGTGACATGGTACAGGGTCTTGAGGTGATAGTGTTGGGCGACACGGATACCTCTTCACGTGACACAGGACCTGGTTTGGATGTGATATGCCTTAGCAGCGAGGAAGAGGATGATGATGGGATAACCCCCACAAAAGAGTTTTGGAGCTCGTTCAAGGTCGAAGGTTTCTCTTCCTGGGTTGTCAACTTGAATGCCCGTAACTACACATGCAAGCGCTTCGACATCGACCAGTTTCCATGCACACATGCCATGGCCGCTGCCAAGTTCCGAGGGATCAATTTCTACACTCTCGTCAATGACTTCTACAAAGTCGCAACATGGAAGGCGTGTTGCGCGGATGTGCTATACCCACTCCCTCCAAGATCAGAATGGAGGATTCCCCCTGCCATGTGCAACATGGTGTGCCTCCCCCCGGCTCTGAAGCGGCGGCTTGGTCGGCCCAAGACATCCTGGTACCCATCCCGGTGAGAGTTTCCCCGCGGGAAGCGTCGTCGTTCGTAGCTATGTTGCTCTTCTGGTGGTCCAACGGCTTACCTCATTAGCTGGGTTTTATTTTGCATTATCAGTTTACGGGGTCAGGGGTTGGACCATTTTAAAAGGTATGTGGTTAAGAACTTCGTAATACTTTTGTGGTTAGTAGGTAGGTTGGTGTAATTTTGGGTAACTAGGTTGGGGAACGAGGTAAGTAGGTTGGAGTCCCCTTTGGGCCCATGCATATTTCACAAACTTTAGGTATTGGGCGTTGTAGTTTGCTCAGAAATTTTTTTGTGGATGCAAAGTTACTTACTGTAAATGGTATATGGCATCAGTATGAATTTCACATGACTCCTGTTATATTTCACGTGCCACCTGTTATAATTCACGTGTCATGTTTTGAATACCCATAACTCCTGTCACGTGCACATTTCACAAACTTCACGTATTGGGGATCTATATGAATTTCACAAACCTCACGTATTGGCGTTGTAGGTTGGTGTAATTTTGGGTAAGTAGGTTGGTTTAAAACTTCAGGTATTTTGTGGATGCACAGTTACTTATTCTGTAAATCCAAATGGTATCAATATCAATTCCACATGTCGCCTGGTGATGTCTCCAAAGTAGCCATGTCTTTATGCATATTTCAGTTCCATATTCTTTACATTTTGCATATTTCGGGTTGGGAATATGTCGGATTTATGTAGTATATGCTTATTTGTCAAGAAATGGAGATCTACATAAGTTTCTATTTAATATTGCAGAATATGGAAACATTTCGGGAGAAAACCAAGAAGCGAGAACCGAAGCACAAAGCTACTCGACATCGACTAACCCTAGTCGATCTCGATAAGACATGCCTAGGTGCCAGCATCGAGGAGCCTATGTCGAGAAACTGAAGACGAAGAACCCGAATCCACACCCAACTCGATATCGAGTACGGGTACTCGAGGTCGACAAAGGCGTGGAGCCAGGACCGAGCACATCGAGAAGACTTGCCCGACCAGCCAAGCCAAACCTAGTCGACGAACCTCTCTACTCAATGTCGACGAGGGGTCCTCGAGATCAACGAAGCAGCTAAAGGCCACACCCGAGCATGTCGAGGACCAGCTAGCCGAAACGCACCAGTTGACCAACTTTCCTACTCGAGATCGAGTAACCTGTACTCGAGATCGACGACGGTTCCAGAAGCCACGTTACTCGGTTTGACGAATCCTACTTGGTGTAGGATTACTTGGGCTCGAAGTTTGCCGAATTCTATCCGATCTATCAAGATACATCATGGAAGGAGAAGATCTATCCACTTTAAGACTTTTAGATATATTTCCCTTTTAGATTTAAATTCTTTGTTGCTTTTATTTATCATTATGCTTTTAGATATAGTTTTAGATATAGATAAAGATTTCTATCCTTGAGTAGCAAGGTTTAGAAGCCTATAAATAAAGCCCATGAGGCTGATTTTATATTCATTCAATTTGGGAGAGAAGTAAGTAGGAGAAGTAGAGAGAGAGAGTGAGCGGCCGATTGGAGTTGTGAAGCGAGAGCGGAATTGGCTTCAAGCGGTTGTAAACTTTGGTTTATTTTAATGCAATTAGTTTTCTTTCAATTGATGATGTCTGAGTTGGCGATGAAGCGCGAGTAGTCCACCCACTTCTAGGGTTGGGGCGAGCCCGACGATAGCCATGCGTGTTTGAGGTAAAGATCCGACATTTATCATGTTTTGAGCATCTACTACTTGTTTATGTGTTTATTACCCATCTAATGGAGATCCATGTTAACAACTTGGATTGTAAACATAAAATTAGTAGAGACAATTAGGGTTTCTTGAAAGAATTGTCTAATTGTTGGAAAAGGTGAAAGCTTGTCCTTTGATGCAATCCACATGATTATCTGTTTATCTCTACCTTATGTATGCTTGGTTATCGTTGTTGCAAACCCCAATCTTGGAAGTCTTTTACATTAAGTTTAGTTCGAAATCCCAAAGCACTTGTCTTTATTTTCTTTCGTTTCGTTTTAAGTTTTCTGCCCTTATTCGATCTCGACCAAGCCTGATCGACCTCGAGTTACTGATCTTCGATCTAGCATCGCTGTAGCTTATGTGTGCAGGTACTCGATAAAGCCCAACTCGACGTCGACGAAGCCTACTCGATATCGAGTACCCTCTGGTCGATATCGACGAGCCCCTGTGCTTGCTGCTGCACTGTGTTCGACTGTCCGATCTTCTGTCGACTACCCTAGTCGAGATCGAGGACCCTGTTGTCGACTTCTGTGAGATTTTTCCACTACCTAGGATCCGCTGACACGCTTCCTCGTGGATCGATCCTGACTTCCCGCTTCTGCATCAGGAGGAGGTCTTGTAATTATTTGCAAGGGACGGAATCTGGTTTGCTGTGATTTATTTATATTTAATTTTGCATTCTCGATTTCCTCCTACAACACCTGGTATTATTCTCGTGCCACCTGTCATAATTAACGTGTCAACTTTTACCCGTGTCACGTGTTTATATGCCCGTGTCACCTATAATATATTACGTGTCACCATTAATTTCACACATTCAATATGAAAGCAAGTACGTGGATAGAGAAAACCCCTACTACAGAGGATGTTCATAAAAGTATTACATCTATTGAGCAATCAATGTCATAAATGAGTGAATCAACTAACCAACTGATATGATAACGTCCTAAAAGTTGTAACCAACGGCATGAATCAACAAAGATCAAGTAACGGATGTTCGACAACGAAAACCACACAGTCGTATAAATTGGAAACTGTTTATAACAGTCTGTCATGGAAGATGGCCACAGCGAGTAGGGTTGTGCATAACCGGGTATCCGACACGACACGATACGACAAAAAACACGACACGATAAGGGGGAAAGTGCCGATCCGAACACGACACGATAACTACCAGGTATCCGACACGATAACACAACACAGTTTCGTGTCGTATACCCGCGTAACACGACACGACATTTAAAAAATCTTTTTTTTTTCCTTTTTCTGAATGTAGTATGTAGACTCTGTAATCTTCTCCAACCTTCAACATGGTCGATCAGAGGCAAGGTTGGATCTGTCGATCAATAGCAACGCCGAGCGTCAGATCTGAAGCGAAGTTGAGGGCGAGTGCCGGATTTGAACCGAGTCTCAAGAGGCAGAGCGAAAGGACTCCAGGTGAGACTGAGAAGAGGAGGGGAGAGGGCAAATCTAAATCGCGGACGAGGGTGAGCGGTGGATCTGAACTAAGGCTCAAGAGGGTGAGCGAGAAGACTCAAGAGCAAAGGAGAGGGCGGATTTGAAGTGAGCTCGAGGGCGAGCGAGAGGACTCGATCGAGATGAGACTCAAGAGAGGAGAGGGCGGATCTGAACCGTGAGTCGACAAGACGAACGAGAGAGGACTCACCGACTCGAGACGAGACTGAGGACTTGAGGAGTGAGGAGAGCCGGAGAGAAGAGGCGAGTTGGAGCTGGGTGGCGGCGGCGGGTGCGGGTCTGCTTGTCTCTGAGATTGAGAGAAGGGAATGAAAGAAGAGGACGTTGAGTGAGAACCCTAGACAGTAGACAAAGACAAATAATAAATGGAAAAAAAAAATGGGGAGAGTTTAGGAATCGAACTCGAGACCAATCCCCCTACCACACACGCGAGCACTCCGAACAGCAAAAGCACTTCCCATCTGGGCAACTTCGATTATATGATGTCCATGGACTTTTATTGTATATGTATTAAAAAAGAATTCTAATATTTTTTTAAAAAAATAAAAAATTATCGTGTCGTGTCGGATACCCGATAAGGGAGATATGCCGATCTGAACACGACACGATTATTATCGTGTTTTATCGTTTCATGTCACAATCGTGTCGTATCTATATCGTTTCGTGTTTTTTTCGTATCGTTTTGTTTCGGTTTTATGTCGTGTCAACCGTGTCGTATTTTTCTGCACAGCCCTAACAACGAGCATGTCCCTGTACGCCCCGATGAATGCGTCGTCTAGTCCCTCGAATGTGGGGGCGTCTTTGGTGAGGAATTGCATGAACCTGATGGTGTATGGTCCGCAGTCTCCGCTGCAATAGGGATGTGAATTGTCATATTCAAATGGCTCGGCTAACACCGTACCGCACGACGATATTGAAATTAGGGCTGGGCATGAAATTACATCTACTTTTTTCGCGGCACCCGTTTGTCGCGGTGTAGGGTGACCTCTTGCGGCACCTTGTCCGCGTAGGTGGCCTTCAAATCCGGGTTGATGAAACCCGAAGGATCGATCGACCAAGCCTCGAACTTTCGAACACTCTTTTTGTTTGGTGATTTTTGGGGATTTATAGAAAATAAAAGACAAGGATATGGATTGCTAGATCTTGGAGCATCTCACCACAAGATCTACAAAACTCACTCTCTCAAACGTCGGAATCTCACTTTCAAATGATTGAGTCTTTGTTTAGGAATCAATCACAAGCATCTCACCGGTAATGATTCAACAAACGGGTTTCTCTTTGGCATCTCACCTCAGAGGGCGTTGAAGGCATCTCACCAGCAACAATTTAGAATCATCTCGATTCAAAAGAAACACTTTTTTTTATTAATATCAAATCTCATTTCTAAGTGAGCATACAAGCTCTTTATATAGGAAAAACAATACTAAATGAAAGGGGAAAGAATAGCTAAAACACTTATTGAGCGGATAATATAAAAGGTCCCTCGGAATGATGGAAAAGGAGGTGGGAAACCAAGGGACGGAAAGCAGAAGAGTCGGACACCTTCAAGACCATCAATACATATTAAAATATGCATCTTGATTGCACCAATTTATTCGGTCTCATTGAATGCATTCCGTCTTCAACAAACACATTTCCAACAAGCTGCCAGATTTCATAATGTTGTAAAGAACAATATTTTCGGGCATTTTAAAGGCTGATTTGGCAAAAGTATTATTCATGGTAGTTGCAGCCACTTAAAATATATTTCCAACAAGTGATCATACGCTTCAATCGGAATTTTATACAGTTCGATGGATCCAAAATACCGATGTATCGCCAAGTTGTTTTCTCAATTGAGATTTCGTGTGACTCGTGCTCATATGGTAATATGATCACATCATGCTCTCCCCGTTGGAAAGGATTCGACCTCGAATCCGATACATTATCCTCTTTACCCATGAATGTCGGTGATGGAAACACAGATGGCAAACATGACAAGATTTTTGGTGTGGCATCCATCCATGGGGTTTCCATGATTTTGAGAAATTTTGGGGTGATCGGCGATGTTTTGGATATGGGTGTTGAGATTCCAGAAGCCTTGGAATCGATAATAGGTATAGGCACATCGGGGGTAGGAACCACGATCTCTACAATCTTTGAAGGAGGGGGCAATGGAGCTAAGGGCACCAAAGAATCACATGCCGATAAGGGAGCCACTGAGGGGGGTATAGGGAGGGTGCTGTTCTTAAGAGGAGACCACGTATTCATCTCGGTGATGAGATTTTCTACTATGACATGAACATCTTCTAACGCAGCCCTCCTTTCGACTTCTTGTTTTTTAGCGATCTCTCGAGCTTTTTTCTTTCGATATCTCCTACGGAGTTCTTGATCAACGATATCGTAGGTAGCACCATCCATGTCTTCCCAACGAAGATACCCATCATCATAGGCCCGAATAGCCCACCAAATGTAATTGTCAAACAACGGCTCTGATCTTGATCTCCTGGACATTTTAGAAAATAACGAACGATACACATAAGAAAAGATCGAAGGACTCGAGTCGATTAGCTCTGATACAAATTGATGAAACCCGAAGGATCGATCGACCAAGCCTCGAACTTTCGAACACTCTTTTTGTGGGGTGATTTTTGGGGATTTATAGAAAATGAAAGACAAGGATATGGATTGCTAGATCTTGGAGCATCTCACCACAAGATCTACAAAACTTACTCTCTCAAATGTCGGAATCTCACTTTCGAATGATTGAGTCTTTGTTTGGGAATCAATCACAAGCATCTCACCGGTAATGATTCAACAAACGGGTTTCTCTTTGGCATCTCACCTCAGAGGGCGTTGAAGGCATCTCACCAGCAATAATTTAGAATCATCTCGATTCAAAGGAAACACACTTTTTTATTAATCTCAAATCTCATTTCTAAGTGAGCATACAAGCTCTTTATATAGGAAAAACAATACTAAATGAAAGGGGAAAGAAGAGCTAAAACACTTATTGAGCGGATAATATAAAAGGTCCCTCGGAATGATGGAAAAGAAGGTGGGAAACCAAGGGACGGAAAGCAGAAGAGTCGGAAACCTTCAAGACCATCAATACAAATTAAAATAAGCATCTTGATTGCACCAATTTATTCGATCTCATTGAATGCATTCCGTCTTCAACAAACACATTTCCAACAAGCTGCCAGATTTCATAATGTTGTAAAGAACAATATTTTAGGTCATTTTCAAGGCTGATTTGGCAAAAGTATTCATCATGGTAGTTGTAGCCACTTAAAATATATTTCCAACAAGTGATCATACGCTTCAATCGGAATTTAATACAGTCAGATGGATCAAAAATAGCGATGTATCGCCAAATTGTTTTCTCAATTGAGATTTCGTGTGACTCGTGCTCATATGGTAATATGATCACATCATCCTCTCCCCCTTGAAAAGGATTCGACCTCGAATCCGATACATTATCCTCTTCACCCATGAATGTCGGTGATGGAAACACAGATGGCAAACATGACAAGATTTTTGGTGTGGCATCCATCCATGGGGTGTCCATGATTTTGATAAATTTTGGGGTGATAGGCGATGTTTTGGATATGGGTGTTGAGATTCCAGAAGCCTTGGAATCGATAATAGGTATAGGCACATCGGGGTTGGAACTACGATCTCTACAATCTTTGAAGGAGGGGGCAATGGAGCTATGGGCACCAAAGAATCACATGCCGATGAGGGAGCCACTGAGGGGGGTATAGGGAGGGTGCTTTTCTTAAGAGGAGACCACGTATTCATCTCGGTGATGAGATTTTCTACTATGACACGAATATCTTCTAACGCAGCCCTCCTTTCGACTTCATGTTTTTTAGCGATCTCTCGAGCTTTTTTCTTTCGATATCTCCTACGGAGTTCTTGATCAATGATATCGTAGGTAGCACCATCCATGTCTTCCCAACGAAGATACCCATCATCATAGGCCCGAATAGCCCACCAAATGTAATTGTCAAACAACGGCTCTGATCTTGATCTCCTGGACATTTTAGAAAATAACGAACGATACACATAAGAAAAGATCGAAGGACTCGAGTCGATTAGCTCTGATACAAATTGATGAAACCCGAAGGATCGATCGACCAAGCCTCGAACTTTCGAACACTCTTTTTATGGGGTGATTTTTGGGGATTTATAAAAAATGAAAGACAAGGATATGGATTGATAGATCTTGGAGCATCTCACCACAAGATCTACAAAACTTACTCTCTCAAACGTCGGAATCTCACTTTCGAATGATTGAGTCTTTGTTTGGGAATCAATCACAAGCATCTCACCGGTAATGATTCAACAAACGGGTTTCTCTTTGACATCTCACCTCAGAGGGCGTTGAAGGCATCTCACCAGCAATAATTTAGAATCATCTCGATTCAAAGGAAACACACTTTTTATTAATCTCAGATCTCATTTCTAAGTGAGCATACAAGCTCTTTATATAGGAAAAACAATACTAAATGAAAGGGGAAAGAAGAGCTAAAACACTTATTGAGCGGATAATATAAAAGGTCCCTCGGAATGATGGAAAAGGAGGTGGGAAACCAAGGGACGGAAAGCAGAAGAGTCGGAAACCTTCAAGACCATCAATACATATTAAAATATGCATCTTGATTGCACCAATTTATTCGATCTCATTGAATGCATTCCGTCTTCAACAAACACATTTCCAACAAGCTGCCAGATTTCATAATGTTGTAAAGAACAATATTTTAGGTCATTTTCAAGGCTGATTTGGCAAAAGTATTCATCATGGTAGTTGTAGCCACTTAAAATATATTTCCAACAAGTGATCATACGCTTCAATCGGAATTTAATACAGTCAGATGGATCAAAAATAGCGATGTATCGCCAAATTGTTTTCTCAATTGAGATTTCGTGTGACTCGTGCTCATATGGTAATATGATCACATCATCCTCTCCCCCTTGAAAAGGATTCGACCTCGAATCCGATACATTATCCTCTTTACCCATGAATGTCGGTGATGGAAACACAGATGGCAAACATGACAAGATTTTTGGTGTGGCATCCATCCATGGGGTGTCCATGATTTTGATAAATTTTGGGGTGATAGGCGATGTTTTGGATATGGGTGTTGAGATTCCAGAAGCCTTGGAATCGATAATAGGTATAGGCACATCGGGGTTGGAACTACGATCTCTACAATCTTTGAAGGAGGGGGCAATGGAGCTATGGGCACCAAAGAATCACATGCCGATGAGGGAGCCACTGAGGGGGGTATAGGGAGGGTGCTTTTCTTAAGAGGAGACCACGTATTCATCTCGGTGATGAGATTTTCTACTATGACACGAATATCTTCTAACGCAGCCCTCCTTTCGACTTCTTGTTTTTTAGCGATCTCTCGAGCTTTTTTCTTTCGATATCTCCTACGGAGTTCTTGATCAATGATATCGTAGGTAGCACCATCCATGTCTTCCCAACGAAGATACCCATCATCATAGGCCCGAATAGCCCACCGAATGTAGTTGTCAAACAACGGCTCTGATCTTGATCTCCTGGACATTTTAGAAAATAACGAACGATACACATAAGAAAAGATCGAAGGGCTCGAGTCGATTAGCTCTGATACCAATTGATGACACCCGAAGGATCGATCGACCAAGCCTCGAACTTTCGAACACTCTTTTTGTGGCGTGATTTTTGGGGATTTATAGAAAATAAAAGACAAGGATATGGATTGATAGATCTTGGAGCATCTCACCACAAGATCTAACAAACTCACTCTCTCAAACGTGGGAATCTCACTTTCGAATGATTGAGTCTTTGTTCGGGAATCAATCACAAGCATCTCACCGGTAATGATTCAACAAACGGGTTTCTCTTTGGCATCTCACCTAAGAGGGCGTTGAAGGCATCTCACCAGCAATAATTTAGAATCATCTCGATTCAAAGGAAACACACTTTTTATTAATCTCAAATCTCATTTCTAAGTGAGCATACAAGCTCTTTATATAGGAAAAACAATACTAAATGAAAGGGGAAAGAATAGCTAAAACACTTATTGAGCGGATAATATAAAAGGTCCCTCGGAATGATGGAAAAGGAGGTGGGAAACCAAGGGACGGAAAGCAGAAGAGTCGGAAACCTTCAAGACCATCAATACGTATTAAAATATGCATCTTGATTGCACCAATTTATTCGGTCTCATTGAATGCATTCCGTCTTCAACAAACACATTTCCAACAAGCTGCCAGATTTCATAATGTTGTAAAGAACAATATTTTCGGTCATTTTCAAGGCTGATTTGGCAAAAGTATTCTTCACGGTAGTTGTATCCACTTAAAATAGCTTTCCAACAAGTGATCATACTCTTCAATCGGAATTTTATACAATCCGATGAATCCAAAATACCGATGTATCACCAAGTTGTTTTCTCAATTGAGATTTCGTGTGACTCATGCTCATATGGTAATATGATCACATAATCCTCTCCCCCTTGAAAAGGATTCGACCTCGAATCCGATACATTATCCTCTTTACCCATGAATGTCGGTGATGGAAACACAGATGGCAAACATGACAAGATTTTTGGTGTGGCATCCATCCATGGGGTGTCCATGATTTTGAGAAATTTTGGGGTGATCGGCGATGTTTTGGATATGGGTGTTGAGATTCCAGACGCCTTGGAATCGATAATAGGTATAGGCACATCGGGGGTAGGAACCACGATCTCTACAATCTTTGAAGGAGGGGGCAATGGAGCTATGGGCACCAAAGAATCACATGCCAATGAGGGAGCCACTAAGGGGGGTATAGGGAGGGTCCTGTTCTTAAGAGGAGACCACGTATTCATCTCGGTGATGAGATTTTCTACTATGACACGAACATCTTCTAACGCAGCCCTCCTTTCGACTTCTTGTTTTTTAGCGATCTCTCGAGCTTTTTTCTTTTGATATCTCCTACGGAGTTCTTGATCAACGATATCATAGGTAGCACCATCCATGTCTTCCCAACGAAGATACCCATCATCATAGGCCCGAATAGCCCAGCGAATGTAGCTGTCAAACAACGGCTCTGATCTTGATCTGCTGGACATTTTAGAAAATAACGAGCGATACACATAAGAAAAGATCGAAGGACTCGAGTCGATTAGCTCTGAAACCAATTGATGAAACCCGAAGGATCGATCGACCAAGCCTCGAACTTTCGAACACTCTTTTTGTGGGGTGATTTTTGGGGATTTATAGAAAATAAAAGACAAGGATATGGATTGCTAGATCTTAGATCATCTCACCACAAGATCTACAAAACCCACTCTCTCAAACGTCAGAATCTCACTTTCGAATGATTGAGTCTTTGTTTGGGAATCAATCACAAGCATCTCATCGGTAATGATTCAACAAACGGGTTTCTCTTTGGCAGCTCACCTCAGAGGGCGTTGAAGGCATCTCACCAGCAACAATTTAGAATCATCTCGATTCAAAGGAAACACACTTTTATTAATCTCAAATCTCATTTCTAAGTGAGCATACAAGCTCTTTATATAGGAAAAACAATACTAAATGAAAGGGGAAAGAATATCTAAAACACTTATTGAGCGGATAATATAAAAGGTCCATCGGAATGATAGAAAAGGAGGTGGGAAACCAAGGGACGGAAAGGAGAAGAGTCGGAAACCTTCAAGACCATCAATACATATTAAAATATGCATCTTGATTGCACCAATTTATTTGGTCTCATTGAATACATTCCGTCTTCAACAAACACATTTCCAACAAGCTGCCAGATTTCATAATGTTGTAAAGAACAATATTTTCGGTCATTTTCAAGGCTGATTTGGCAAAAGTATTCTTCATGGTAGTTGTAGCCACTTAAAATATTTTTCCAACAAGTGATCATACGCTTCAATCGGAATTTTATACAGTCCGATGGATCCAAAATACCGATGTATCGCCAAGTTGTTTTCTCAATTGAGATTTCGTGTGACTCATGCTCATATGGTAATATGATCACATCATCCTCTCCCCCTTGAAAAGGATTCGACCTCGAATCCGATACATTATCCTCTTTACCCATGAATGTCGGTGATGGAAACACATATGGCAAACATGACAAGATTTTTGGTGTGGCATCCATCCATGGGTTGTCCATGATTTTGAGAAATTTTGGGGTGATCGGCGATGTTTTGGATATGGGTGTTGAGATTCCAGAAGCTTTGGAATCGATAATAGGTATAGGCACATCGGGGGTAGGAACCATGATCTCTACAATCTTTGAAGGAGGGGGCAATGGAGCTATGGGCACCAAAGAATCACATGCCGATGAGGGAGCCACTGAGGGGGGTATAGGGAGGGTGCTGTTCTTAAGAGGAGAGCACGTATTCATCTCAGTGATGAGATTTTCTACTATGACACGAACATCTTCTAACGCAGCCCTCCTTTCGACTTCTTGTTTTTTAGCGATCTCTCGAGCTTTTTTCTTTCGATATCTCCTATGGAGTTCTTGATCAACTATATCATAGGTAGCACCATCCATGTCTTCCCAACGAAGATACCCATCATCATAGGCCCGAATAGCCCACCGAATGTAGCTGTCAAACAACGGCTCTGATCTTGATCTCCTGGACATTTTAGAAAATAACGAACGATACACATAAGAAAAGATCGAAGGACTCGAGTCGATTAGCTCTGATACCAATTGATGAAACCCGAAGGATCGATCGACCAAGCCTCGAACTTTCGAACACTCTTTTTGTGGGGTGATTTTTGGGGATTTATAGAAAATAAAAGACAAGGATATGGATTGCTAGATCTTGGAGCATCTCACCACAAGATCTACAAAACTCACTCTCTCAAACGTCGGAATCTCACTTTCGAATGATTGAGTCTTTGTTTGGGAATCAATCACAAGCATCTCACCGGTAATGATTCAACAAACAGTTTCTCTTTGGCATCTCACCTCAGAGGGCGTTGAAGGCATCTCACCTGCAACAATTTAGAATCATCTCGATTCAAAGGAAACACACTTTTATTAATCTCAAATCTCATTTCTAAGTGAGCATACAAGCTCTTTATATAGGAAAAACAATACTAAATGAAAGGGGAAAGAATAGCTAAAACACTTATTGAACGGATAATATAAAAGGTCCCTCGGAATGATGGAAAAGGAGGTGGAAAACCAAGGGACGGAAAGGAGAAGAGTCGGAAACCTTCAAGACCATCAATACATATTAAAATATGCATCTTGATTGCACCAATTTATTCGGTCTCATTGAATATATTCCGTCTTCAACAAACACATTTCCAACAAGCTGCAAGATTTCATAATGTTGTAAGGAACAATATTTTCGGTCATTTTCAAGGCTGATTTGGCAAAAGTATTCTTCATGGTAGTTGTAGCCACTTCAAATAGCTTTCCAACAAGTGATCATACGCTTCAATCGGAATTTTATACAGTTCGATGGATCCAAAATACCGATGTATCGCCAAGTTGTTTTCTCAATTGAGATTTCGTGTGACTCATGCTCATATGGTAATATGATCACATCAGTACCGCACGACGATATTGAAATTAGGGCTGAGCATGAAATTACCTCTACTTGTTTCGCGGCACCCATTTGTCGCGGTGTAGGGTTAACTCCTTTGGCACCTTGTCCGCGTAGGTGGCCTTCAACTCCGGGTGGGCATTCATCAATACGGGGATGAAGTGTGTGACGCATCTTAATTGTGCTGGGAGATGGCGATCTATCACCATGTGAACATCCGGATCATAAACCCTCACCTGCTAGTCGTTCATATCAATCGCTACGACGACCGAATTCACATTCATGAGGTTCAATAGCAGAAGGATTAGTTCCACCCCTACCCATGACATGCTCACAGTCGTCGGGGACCGGCCGTCAAAGAAGCTAAGCAGCTTCTTATCTGCTTCGTAGTTGTCCGTATTGCTGCTATATTTTTCCCACTCAGTCTGCAGAAGCCACCCAAAATAGGAGTCCACAACCGCAACTCGAATTCCAGCTTCACCTGCCCTCTCCGTTAGGCCTTTACGTAGAAGATAGCATGCTTGCTCCATGTGTTGCGTCAATGACAAACATCAGGACAAGCCATTTCGCATTCAATAAACAAAGGACAACGCTGAGCCGGCATTTGTACCTCACTGTTTACCCAAAATGTGGGGATTTGTAAGGATGTGAAGAACGATTTTGTCAGCTCCGTTCCATATCCACTCTTCCACTTCTCCCCATCCCTGCTACATGGCCACAACGACAATGTTATGTGACAGAGATCATTCCTAGCATATTGCCGATACAAAGACAGATTTGGGGTACCTTTCCATCCATCGGCCAAACGCATCGTTGTCGGACACGGATATAAGTCCCAGCTCCATCGCGTATGCGGATTGGACTACTTCTTTCCCTTTTCGGGCCCGCGGTTTCTTCGCAGGGGGGGACTTTGTGTCTCCAAGATCTCCCGGATCCCTCTTAGTCTTCTTGCCTTCGACTCCCCCCACTTTTGCAGCCTGCTGAGATAAATGCCAAACTGGTAAGGATGTTCGAACACTCAATCTCGTGTCACCGAACTAACAATTGCATGTCAATTAACAACAACACACTTGTCACATGTAAGAGAAAATACAATGTCCACTTCCATAAAAATGTACCTCCTCCGCCGATCCTTCAAGTGGCAGGTCATCCCCTTTAAGTATACCATCCATGTTCCCGACCTCTTCCCCTTTAGGTGTACCATCCGGTGTTGCGACCGTGTGGTAGTCGTCCTCGTGCTCTCCATGATCTCCCCCCCCCCCCCCCGCCCGTTTGACGGACACCCCTCATGTGTTGATGCGCACGTCCTCCCTTGACATGGACATGTCTCACCTCCAGCACAACACATTCCAAGACCTTCATCTGAACCACATATAACAGAAAGTAGGGGTGGTTCGCCAAATTGATAACAGTCAACGACATTTACGTGTCACCCAACTAAATATAACGTGTCACTGGTGTAATTATCCTTGTCATTAAGCAATGTTATGCAGACATTGCTAAAACCAGAAATAGGCGAATAATGTACCTTGTCATCCATGCTCCGCATCCACGTTGCCATAGATCCCAGCCTCTCCAACATCAATTCAAGTGTCTTCCCCACCTTGCCATCCACGGGTTTATTGTTCCCATCAGGCTTTCCAGAACTTGCTCCGGCCTTGCTGGAGCCGTCACCATAATAACGGGGCGCCAACGCAGCCTCAACGTCATCGTACAGGAGATCAGGCTCCTCATGCGTGTAGAAGCACTCGCACATCAACTCAAACTCACCGTCGGTTAGGACTAGTATGGGGTTGTCTTCAACCTTTATGCTCTCCATCTCCTCTGGGTCCATGCGGGTTTGGATCGTCTCATAGCTTACATTGTCGTCGTCGGTAACCCACCTCAACATGCGAGGCAATGCCGTCTTCGACACATTGTTTGCAAACTGCACCCCAATTTCTGGTACCGCTTCGTAAAGCCAAATCTACAACACCCACACATGACATTGCACGTCATAAATTCTTCTGAACAAATAAAATATAACTACGGTCGAGAAGGTTATCTAGAACGCCAGTGGATAATCGGTGAGTCAATAGGCATGGCGGTCGCCATACCGGTCGACATTCGGCTTCATATCAGCGATCCCCCGTTGTATGACACCCAACAACAAGACATGCGTGGCCTCATACACCACCCTTCCCTAGGGGAATGCCAAGAACCGATCCACGTTCTTCAACAACCTGACAATCCATCCCCGCACCGCGTTCTTGCTTTTCCGTCCAAACAAAACTCCCTCGACAATGAGGAGGAGAGCTATCTTGAACCTCTTTCTCGCACTGGCCTCCCTGAAGAGAGATGTCTTGAATGCGTACTCTAATTGACCTACCTTCATGTTGTCCATTGAGAAGTAGTCCTTCAAAGCCTTCGTGTTTCCTCCATGGATATTCCCCGCACTCGACCACAGCGCATCCCAGTCACGAGCGCAAACTCCTTGATCGAGAAGCGCCGAAGCATCCCTTGCAGCATGTACCACGTCTCCCACTTCTTCTCCGTCGCGAGCTGCCGCTGCAAGACATAATCCACGCGTTGTGGTGAGAATTGTACTCGGTTTGCCAATTCAACAACCCCTCGAAGCTGGCTTCTCTGTAACTTCTCCCAGTCGACCGGGTCGATCTAGTCATCCAAGTGCACGAGCAGCGACATTCTCGAACTTAGGTTTAAACGTCCCCGGAAATGCTTCTCCTCTGGGACTGCGAACTGTGGCTCCGCCTTTTTCGGTGGCCGGACTCCCTTCCTCCTTAAATTTTGTGATCGGACCATAACTTTCTTTACTACAAGTATGTCAACCTAAACGGAGTGAAATCGATCCTCTTCAATCGCATTCCAGCCCCACACTCCCCCGTTCATCTTCAATCTCAAACCAGTCCATCTCCATCTCCTAATTTCCCCTCCCAAATTGCCATGCAATAACTCACTCAACCCAATTTCATCGTTTCATGTTGGATACCCCAAACCCACCCTCCGAATTCGTCAACTGCACTCATCCATCCTCCGAACAATTTTTGGGATAAGGAGACATTTTTCAGATTTGCAATCAACGAAGAGTGACAAGTGGGATCCAAATTTCAGAAAGCAAAGAAGGGACAACGATTTGAAGGAAACGGTGTGCGGCTTACCTCCAATCCGACGATGAACTTGCTCCGACGTGGCCTTTGTTGCAATCGGCGACCTCCCACTTCTCAACCTCCCTTCTCAACTTGTTTCGGCGTGGCCTCTCCCTTCACGTGGTTGTAGGTAAAAAAACCCACTAACTATTCCCTTATCTTTTGGGAGATTCCCTTGTTTTACCCCAACTGCAATAAATGGAAATTGCTGGAAATGTAACTTCCTTTTGGGAGATTCCTTTTTTTTTCTATGCAGGTTGTCAAACTAAGGTTACTTCCTATGAAATACAGCTATGTGTCATGTCATACCACACACGTGTAAGGTCCTTGCATCCACGTGCTTGCCATTTTGCCCAACTGAATTATCTAACATCTGTCATCTGTTGAATTCCTCGTGTCACCTTGATTGAAACTCCTTGCTGGTTTTCACCTGAATTATCGAAGTTGTTGCTTTGCGCATATGCATCGAGTCAATTACACACCCAAAAAGGTCATACATAAACGGTCGTAATCAAGCAAGTACAATAAGTACGAAGTCCTACTTCCAGCATTCATGTCCAACCACAAAATAATTGTCACTCTCTAATTCAACTATTCAAGGTAATTGTATCGAAACAACCAAAGGACAAGTTTAAGAGCAACGTTGTTCACAAAACTTGACAACACTTCACTTCCATAACTACACCCCAACGACAATCAGATTATGCATCCACCGAGTCGACCATGGAAGATGGCAGCTGCTAGCATTTATCTGTACGCCCCAATAAACGTGTCGTTCAGCCCATCGAAGGTGGGATCGGTCTCCATGAGGAGCTCCATGAATCTGATCGTGTAAGGCCCACAGTCACCACTGCAATGATGGAGATTTTGTCAAAATAGAGGAGGAGTTATCATCCAGTGAAATGAAATACAAGCGTCGCACCCAACATACCTGAGCTTGTTCTGCAGAAGGCGCTTGCCGCGGTGTATGCCAAACGGGGTTGGCACCTTCGACGCATACAGCGCCTTCAACTCAGCGTGTGCATCCATGATGATGGGGACGAGGTGGGTAACATGCATCAATAGAGGTGGGAGCTGGCGGTATGTCACGCAGTGCACATCGTAGTCATACAGCTTCACCTGCCACTTCTTCAGATCAAGCGCGACGGCAACCCAATGTTTGCCCCTCGGGTTGAGGGGTAGGAGGACGAGGTCCACGCCTGTCCACGGACGGGCCATGGACGCCGGGGACCGGCCATCGAAGTATGAGAGGACTCTGCCACTCGCCTCATACCCCCCGACGTCTGAGTTGTACTCCTCCCACTCCATCTCCAGATAGGTGGAGAAGTAGGAGCCCAAGACGACGACTCGACGGTCAATGTCGTCACCCCTCTCCGCGACTGCTTTACGCAGCAGGAAGCATGACTGGTTGAAATGCTGCGACAAGTTAACCCCCATTACAACCCACAACATAGTCCAAGTGCAACCCAAATGCGTATGCAAGGCGAATCATAATCAAATGAGATAACTACAATATACCAACTTTGTACCTCTGAGTGGATCCAATAGCGGGGCGTCTAGAGGGAGGTAAAGAACTCCTTCGATAGCTCCCTGCCGCAGCCCGTTGACCGGTTCTCTGCGTCCGCACTGGACCGTACAATGGAGTGGAATTAATCAATGGGTAACTTTGCCGTATAATGAAAACTGGAATGAGACGAAGGGTTACCTTGCGAGCTACCCTTGTAGGGCCTCGTAGTCGGCCGCATAAACTAGTCCCATAGCAACGGCGTCAGCGGGAACGATAGCGTCCTTCCCTTTAGAGGCCCGCGGTTTCTTCGCCGGTGGGCCACATCCACTGTTTCATCCTTCTTCGTCTTCTTGGAGGCCTTTCTCTCAAACACCTGGCCGATGAACAACCTCTGAATTCCCAAATTTTTTTCCCATGTCACCGAACATAACAACCCCTGTCGCCTAGATAACATCCCAATGCCACAATTGAAAACATAAAGGATGAATGACACGGGCCACAGGGAGCGTACCTTAGCAACTTGACGGGGCTTCTCCACAACTTCAGTACGAGTCCCCTTTGGTACAACATCACCAGGTTCCACCTGAAAAACAAAAAGGGGTCCAAGAAGTGTTTTCAATAAAGTAGCATCAAGTGATTAATTCATAACGACATTGTCACTCTACATAATAATCCATGTCATCATCAATTCATAACGACATTTTCAACTTCCACATCAACATAACACAAGACCTTACCCTATCACCTTCTTGCTGGATCGGCTCTTTTAGGAGCTCAGTACTAGTCCCCTTTGGTACATCAACTTCAACATCAACAACCTGCAAAACCGATCTACAAGTTAAATGGATTCCAATATGACTAGCTTCTTTCTATGAAGTGACACATGCCACTGGACCTGACCTTAGCAACTTGTTCTTTATCAGCCTTCCTACCATCTTCTGTTTCAGTCTGGGTAACGTCATGCACCTGAACATGGAAAACAAAAACATTCTTGCAAGTGAACCCCCTGAATCCCGTGTCACACAACAGAGCACAACATGTCATCCAAAAATAAACTTACCTCCTCCTTCTCCTTTCGTTCCCCCGATACTTTGTCCTCAGCATCGCTTTTTCCAACTTTCTCACCAACATCTCCAACCTCGTTTTCACTATCCCTTACTCTTTCTTCCTTGCCTCTTCCCATCCATTTACCATCCCGCAGTTCATGGACCGTCTCCCCCATCACTTTTATCTGCACACAATAAGTTGTTACAATCAATCCTACATACTAAGTTCAACAAACCAGATCACAAAATTACCATCAGTTATTCAGAATGTATTTATTTCCCGCGTCACCTACTGTATGTACCATGTCATTAGTCTATTTACCCCAATCACTGAACTTATTAAGATTATGCAGAAAATAATACGAAAGAATGAAGTACCTTCTCATCCATCTTCTCCAAGGTATCCATCATCTTCTCGAGTGTCTTCACCACGCTATCCCTAGCACCGTCCGTCTCGTCAGCTCGTGCACTGGTTCTTGGGGGGGGGGTGTCAACAGGAGCATCGTAATGGTGCGCCAACGGCTGCATAATGTCGTCAAAAAGGGGGTCAGACTCCTCATCCCGATGGTTGCACCCATCCAACATTGACAGCTCGCCCTTCTCCGGCAGTAGCAATGGGTTCTCAGTAACCGTAATGACTTGCTCCCCCTCCGGGTCCATACGTTTGACAATGTTGTCATAGGAAAGGTTGTCTTCGTTGGCAAACCACCTCGTGCACCGAGAGATCGACTTCTAGGACAGCTTGTTCACAAACACGGCGCTGAAGTCCGGAATGGATTCATATAGCCAAATATGCAAGTCAACCGCAATCCATTTAGAAACCTACACCGCATAATGGAGTAAAGTAGCATGAGGGTGGTAGATAAGGTTACCTGGAAGGCCTTCGGATAGCCCATCAGCCCGTATCCAAAGCGGTCGTTGCTCTTAGGATCGGGCTTCAAGTCGCCCAACTGCCGCTCAATGGCACCGAAGAGCGAGTTGTGTGTGGTCTCATAAACAAGCCTCTCCCATGGATATGCCAAGAAGCGTTCGACATTCTCCGCGAGCCTGACTATCCACCCCCGCAAAGGCTTCCTCCCCCCCCCCCCCCCCCCAACAGCACTGCCTCCATGATGAAGAGGAGAACGTGCTTGAATCTCTTCCTTGAACTCGGCTCCTATAGCAGACAGCTCTTCAAGGCGAACTCAAGCTCGCCCACCTTCACGTTGTCCGTTTCAAAGAAGTCCTTCACAGCTTGTTGTCCTCCTCCATCATCGTACGCTTCACTCGGCCACACTAGATCCCCGTGACAATGGCAAACTCCTTCATCGAGAAACGCTGCAGCTTCCCCTGAATCATATACCATGTCTCCCACCTCTTCTTGGTCACCGCTTGCCGTTGTAGGGCGTAATGCACTAATTGGGACGAGAATTGGCACCGGTTCGCCAACTGGATGATCCCGCAAAATTGGCTGTCCAGCAGCTTATCCCAATCGTACGGGTCGACGTAGTTGTCGATGTTGGCAAGCATCGCCAACCTTGACCCTTGGTTTACCCGTACCCGGAAGTGCTTTTCTTCCAAGACATAGTAACGGGGCTCCCGATGTTTGTCACTCTTTGCATTTTTTGTCCGAACCATTTGTCTCATGCAGTTCAAAAGCAACAATCAGTTTTCCAGAAATTTTATATTCCATGTCACTCTGTTTCTAAACCCATGTCACTCAATTTCTAAACCCATTTCATCAATGTCAGACAGTTTCTAAACCAATGATGCCATACATTCCACATCAACTCCCGAAATCTCAATTTCAAACTAATGGAAATGCGTTTACCATACCTAATACCAATCGAACTCCACACTCAATGCCAGACACCCAATGTCACCCAATTCCAGTTTTAGATTATAAGCCCATGTCACCCAGATTCCCCACCTATGTCACTCCCTTTCTCTTTACCACACCAGATTTCGAAATTAAACACATGTAAAACCTCGATCCTTCTTCTTCAATCAAACCCCTAATCTTCCTCATTCTCAATTTCGACTCCCACCATAGTCATCCTATTCGGCCTTCCAAAACCCTAACTGCAGGTACATTCCCCAAAACCGCCCTCCTCTTCCTTCAATCGCAACCACCATTGTCACCTGTTGTAGGAGGAAATCGAGATTGCAAATTAAAATATAAACAAATCACAGCAAACCAGATTCCGTCCCTTGCAAATAATTACAAGACTTCCTCCTAATGCAGCAGCGGGAAGTCAGGATCAATCCACGAGGAAGCGTGTCAGCGGATCCTAGGTAGCGGAGAAATCTCACAGAAGTCGACTACAGTGTCCTCAATCTCGACTTAGGGTAAGTCGACAGGAGATCAGACAGTCGAACACAGCGCAGCAGCAAGCACATGGTGGTAGTCGATCTCGACAAGGCCTTACTCGAGATCGAGTAGGCTTCGTCGACGTCGAGTTGAGCTTTGTCGAGCACCTGCACACAGAAGCTACAACGACCTTGATCGAGAATCAGTAACTTGAGATCAAGTAAAGTTCTCTCAGCTTTCTGCTCTGTTCTTGAAACGCACTTTCCCGAGTCCTCGTTCGTCGGATTGACGCATATGACCATGCGTTGGAAAGCTCTTTCCAAGGGATACAACTCTCATGAAGACATCAAAGCTTGATTCAGAACGAAGAATGGTGAAAAATGGTCTTTTCTCCAGCTGCACCATTCTTAGCCTCTCCATGAGTTTCCTTTAAGCTCCAAAGTGCGTCCGATTTCTGCGAAATATAACAAAAAACTTGTGTAGAGCTCCATATATTGCAAATAAACATAAAGTACACAATTTATGTATTATTCTAACCAAAATGCATGAAATGTATGCAGAAATCGATATAAAATTAAGTGTAAAACATGGAAAATTAGGCTCACAACAAACACCCCATACTTAAGCTTGCTTGTCCTCAAGCAATACTTTTAATTGTCATTCAGGGGAAGAAATCAAAACTCTCAACATATTAGATTCATTCTTATATAACCCTGCAATCAATTACCATCCTCGAAAAGGTACTAGTGTCACAGATCCATGCATGTGCAAATATATAAAAGCAACATCTACTCACAAAAGGAGGGTTATGCAAAACATTCATTCGTGACAAAGCATTAATAATCAAGAGGATTTTAATTTAAGCTCAAATAAGGAGTAGATTGGTAAAAGGCTAAAGGTGGGCAATTTTTTGCAATGTGGTGCTAATGATCCGGGGAAATGGAGTATTTCCAAACTGAATTTCCACATTCCTTCTCCATAAGATTCATCACCTTTCATAATGCTTTTATCAATAATAATGCTTTTACCTCTCTGACCTCAGCACTGCCTTCTCGCGAGTCGCAAACATGGGTGTCATGAATGGCCCCGGATACTTAGTGCTTTGGACTCCTCATAATATGTCCCATCTCTCCAAACTATTATCTTAGAGAGCAGGGTCAATCTACCTTTATCTCCTGAGGTGATTGGATTTTTTTTCACTCATTCAATTTTCCATATATTTCAAACAATTTCCTTCCAAACTCCAATAATGATAATAATCACAACACAAACACCATATGATAATCTCCATAATGTAACATCATTCTCAACATAATCCCCGGATAGGAAATAAGGTAAAGAATGGCAATATTTAGATCATGTGGAGCAATATATGAAATAAGGCATATTATGGCTTTTGTGATGCATAAGCATAGGTATGGCTAGGATTATAAACATATGAGCATTATATGGAAATTTAAAGTCCTCCATCCTTTTATCATGCAACATGTCAAAAGCAACTTCAAATTTTACCTCCTTTCATGGTTTTCAATAAAATGTGCATTTCATTGTGACTTCCCTTTACTAGGCCATTTCATGATATATCTCTAATGAATCTAATTTTGCATCGTCGAGTTCAATATAAGCTTCCATGACATTATTTCAAATTTTTCAATGGGGGTCATTTTTTCAAACTTTTTGGAAAACATGCATATAAGCACATAAATCAATAATGCATTCCAAAATAGCCATGTAACAATTCAAAGAAATAATGCACATATATGTCAAATATGATCAAATATGCACAAAGTAAGCCCTTCCCCCACCCCATACTTAAAATTTACAGTGTCCCCACTGTATAAAAATAACAACAAGAGTAAAGGAAGGAACTCACAGGATAACATATCGAGGAGGGCGAATCAGTGCTGGTCGAGGAAAGTGTCTCGTCGATCTCGAGTACAAGGTACTCGATCTCGAGTAGTTTCGTCTGCGTCCAATGGATTCTGAAGTCGAGGAGCTTCTGGTGGCTTAGTCGATATCGAGTTGGCCTACTCGACTTCGACGAGTTTCTGGGCTGCTCCTCCTTGTCGTCGTCGACTTGGCCTTCGTCGATTCTTACTATTTTTCAGGGACTTCTTTATTCCACTTTTCGCGATCCTTATATGCTTGCCGACCAAAAACAAGACTATCCACATGAAGTATTCTAAAAGACATAAAACAAAAAATCAAAAACCAAAAACCAAAAAGTCCCAAAATTCATAAAGTTTATATACATGCTCTAGATTTTAGAGTCGCTAGGCCGACTTCTCTGTTTGCGCTCAAGGACCATTATTGTGGGGCCCACTCATGCTTGGCCCTTCTCCTGGATCATCTAGGTCCTGATGGTAGTATGCAAGCTCAGCTGACAGGTGGTTGCTTGCATCATCTCCTTTCTCTTTCTTCTTCTTTCTTCCAGCTCTTAGTTTTTGCAGATTCTCTCTCCACGGGGCCTTACCTCCCCTTAAATTATTGAAAATTTTCTTTATGGACTGAAGGGGAGTAGAATTCAAACCTGAACTTACCTTTTCGGACCCAAAACAGAAGTCTTTGGGCGTGGCCGCGTGGGGCTAGTCGATGTCGAGTACTGCTGGTCGACCTCGAGTACAGGGACCCCATACTTAAGCTCTGGGCAAGTCAGTGGCTCAGCAAAGGTTGTCGACATCGACAAGGGCTTGTCGAGATCGAGGAGAAGCTTAGTCGAGATCGAGTTGGCTTGGTCGACCTCGAGTACAGTGATCTTGCTTTCCTCCGCTGTTTGCTTAGTCCCGTGGTTGCTGATACTTTTCACCTCCAGCCATGAATTTTCCTCTTTTGTAGGGCCAAAAGAGAAATCTAAAACCTCATCGCCTATGGTGAAGGTGAGCGAGCGATTCTTAACACTAATTCTGGCATCTGCAGTTGCTAAGAATGGTCTACCAAGAATAATAGGGCTAGTAGTATCTTCAGCACATTCTATAATAAGGAAATCTGCTGGAACAAAGAATTTACCAACCTGGACAGGGACATTCTCAACTATACCTGTAGGGATGACCACTGTATTGTTTGCTATGTATAGCTTGGCATCCACAGGTTCTATGCATCCTATTTTTACCTTCCGCCAGATTGATAGAGGCATGATGCTCACACTTGCTCCTAAATCACACAGAGACTCATATTTATATTGTCCAAAACCCACAGTAATAGAAAACTTACCAGGGTCAGGTCTCTTTTCAGGGAAGTGGAGTACTTTGCATTCGCCTGCGATCTCTGAGATGGATCGCTTCTTGCTCAGGATTTCCTTTAGAAATTTGACATATCCAGGCATCTCTTGCAGGTCTTCTGTAAAAGGAATAGAAACATTCAGTTCTTGCAGCATATTAACAAATCTGGTAAACTTACCTGCAGTGGGATCTTTCTGTGCTTTTGAAGGGAAAGGCAATGGCTTTTTCTATTTCGGAGCCAAATCAGTTGTCGGAGGTGTTGCAGAGTCGTCGACGTCGGCCAGATTCTGCTCCTCGATCTTGACCACGGGCTCCTCCACATCGAGTTGGGTGGCCGACCTGGAGTTGTTGGTCTGCGCAGCGGAGTCCGAGCTCAGCTTCTGGTCTGTGTCGAGCAGTGGCTTGTCGAGATCGAGTACAATCTCCTCGAGATCGAGTAGACGTTGCTCTGTCTCGAGTTGCTGCTCTGCCATGGTTTGCTGTTTCCCGACCTCTGGCTTGTGTAATTGATGCCCACTCCTGAGTTTGATAGTTGCGACGTGTCCGGTCTTCCCTTTAGGATTTGGTTCTGTTTGCCCAGCGAGCTGTCCGGACGGTCGTAGGATCTGTGCAGCGATTTGACCCATCTGGGTCTTTATTCCTCTTTTCCAGATATCCAGTTCCCCAAATTTTGTAGTGATGTTCTAGAACTGGTTGTTGATGGTGCCATGATTCCGACGCATCTTCTCAAGGATCAACTGCAGATCATCTTTCTTTTGATCCCTTTCTGGATGTCCTGGAGCTCTGTAGGGTGGGGGGTTCCTAGGAGGACCTTGGTTCCACTGTGGTTGATAGAACCTTTGATCTCCCATATAGCGATTGGGACCCCCAGCGTAGGCTGCCTCTTCATGTGTCTCTGCCATTCTGACTTGCTCAGTGTGTGGGCACTCAGTAGTGGTGTGCCTCTGTGATCCGCATTCGATGCAAGGCTGATTGACAGATAGATATTTGACTTGCTTGAGGAGCTTGCGATTCTGGTCTCTGTAGAATTGCTTTCTGACATCTGGGTCGATCTCCTTTGCTGGCTCATAAAGTGGCATAGATGGTGCTGGCCTGGCGTAGGAGTTCTCCTCATAGTTTGCAGTAGACCCATATTTGTTGTCATAATTGGTGAGCTTGTCCAGCACACCCCAGGCGTCAATTGGCGGCATCGTCAGATACTCATAGCGAGTATAATGGTTGATTTTGTCCTTAGTGACTTGATCAAGAGAGTTGAAGAAGATCTCTTGAATGACGTAGGGTGGCTGTCCATGAGTAGGGCAAGATCGCAGCAGTTCTTTGTAGCGTTCTCATGCCTTTGCCAGCGGTTCCCCTTGCTTCTGTTTGAAGGCGGTGATTTTCTGGCGGAGAAGTGCTGTCTTGGCAGGTGGGAAGAATTTATTCAGAAACTCTTGCTCTACTTGGGCCCATGTTGTGAGTGATCTTGGTTTCAGCCCTTCAAGCCACTTCAGTGCAGGCCCAGCAAGAGACCAGCGAAAAGCTTTCATCTTGACATATTCCAAAGTTGTACCTTCAGCAAGAGTACGGCACATGTCAGAAAAATTGGTAATATGTTCAAGAGGACACTCATTAAATTTGCCATAAAAAGCATTATTTTTAAGCTCTATCAGAAATTGAGTGCGAATTTCAAAAGAGTTATCTGGATTAGAATCGCCGATTCAGGCACGACGAGAGTTGGATGCATATAATCCTCAGCAGTGGTTGGATATTGGGCAAGCTCAGCTTCTGCTTGCCTTGCGCGCTCAGCTTCTTGTTCCCTCGCTGCCCTTTCATTGGCGATAGTGGTATCCTTTGCGGCTAGCTCCCTTGTAAGCCTGGCAATCAGCTGTTCCTGTGTTTCAGCGGCCGCCATGATCCTTTTGAGTTTAGAGTGGATGTGTAGGTAACGCTCTGGTTCGTCTAAGCTGTTAAACTCAGGTGGTAGACTAGAACGGCGCATACACCTGTATAGTAACTCAAAGTAGATGTGAGATTCAACTACCTAAGGCGCGAATGATAGCTTCCTCGGCAACGGCGCCAATTTGTTGATAGGAGGAAATAGAGACTGCAAATTAAAATATAAATAAATCACAGCAAACCAGATTCCGTCCCTTGCAAATAATTACAAGACTTCCTCCTGATGCAGCAGCGGGAAGTCAGGATCGATCCACGAGGAAGCGTGTCAACGGATCCTAGGTAGCGGAGAAATCTCACATAAGTCGAGTACAGTGTCCTCGATCTCGACTTAGGGTAAGTCGACAGGAGATCAGACAGTCGAACACAGCGCAGCAGCAAGCACAGGGTGGTAGTCGATCTCGACAAGGCCTTACTCGAGATCGAGTAGGCTTCGTCGACGTCGAGTTGAGCTTTGTCGAGCACCTGCACACAGAAGCTACAGCGACCTAGATCGAGAATCAGTAACTCGAGATCGAGTAAAGTTCTCTCAGCTTTCTGCTCTGTTCTTGAAACGTACTTTCCCGAGTCCTCGTTCGTCGGATTGATGCATATGACCATGCGTTGGAAAGCTCTTTCCGAGGGATACAACTCTCATGAAGACATCAAAGCTTGATTTAGAACGAAGAACGGTGAAAAATGGCCTTTTCTCCGGCTGCACCATTCTTAGCCTCTCCATGAGTTTCCTTTAAGCTCCAAAGTGCGTCCGATTTCTGCGAAATATAACAAAAAACTTGTGTAGAGCTCCATATATTGCAAATAAACATAAAGTACACAATTTATGTATTATTCTAACCAAAATGCATGAAATGTATGCAGAAATCGATATAAAATTAAGTGTAAAACATGGCAAATTAGGCTCACAACATCACCCCTCCACAACCTTTGACGTTCAATCCCTTACCAACATAGTAGGTTCCTTCAACCACCCACCCCAAACCCTAGATTCGAAAAAAACGGACAACAGAGAAAGGGGGCGTACCTTGTCACTTTCCTCCCGGCGTTCTTCTCTTCTCCGACAGTTCCCGACCATCTCTTCTTCGAACGGTTTTTTATCGTCGTTGGTGTCTCTTCTTCCTCCCCCTTTCGAACGATTTTGAGTTTTGGAAATGGAGAGATGGAGTCCCGATGGAGAGAGGGAGAGTGTGGTGATATTTGGGAGGAATTAATCGTCGTTGGTGTCTCTTTTTTTTCTTTTCCCGCTCAAAATCGGCTTCAAGGGGTGAGGTTACGGGCACATTTGTGCAAAAAAATAAAAAAAAGGGTCTATTTTTGCAAATTTCCCCCCCATTATGCTATTTTTGCAAGTTTGGCAAAAAAAAAATGGTCTATCCATGACCATTTTACCATTTGAGTGAGGCTAAAGGCAAGATTTCGGAATGACTATTGACAAGATAATTTCACCTAAATTACCACCGACCCTTTTCATTTTTTCCGAACACATTGATAAAAGGCCCAAAACTCTCTTTTCCCGAACGGAAACCTAAATCCGTCGAACAAATTGTTTTGATTGAAAATAACCTAAAATCGATGAAATTAATCAAAATATCAATTGATCGACACACAAATTGGTATATCACTCCCTTTACATGATTATCGAATGGCGATTTTTGGTCTTCGTTCGAAAACATCGTCGAAGGAAGGAGCTCGACAGGTAGGAACGAGATACATGAATGAGCTCGACATGTTTAGACGAGATGAATAAGTAACCTCGATGCATAAAAATGAGGGTATGACGGAGACTCGTCTAGTTTTTGCGAGGTATATAATGACCCCTTTTGAAGATCTTGTCTAAAGCCTTATTGACTTAAACCGAGCTAGATAAATAACCTCGGCTTTTGTTGTTGAGGTTAAGGAAGGAGCTCGACTTCTGTTGTTGAGGTTAATGAGGGAGTTCGACTTCTGTTGTTGAGGTTATAAAATAGCCTCATTGACACGTACGTATTGCATAAATTCATTAAATTGTGTAGATGTATGTGTGATGGATCTTATTATAATGCAAACTCATATGCTTAGAAGAATGAGACAGACTAAATAAATAAATTAGTTTAGAAAATTTTGCTTTCTCCACATACCTCTACATAATAATCAATATAATGAAAACTCATATGCTTATAAGAATGAGACAAACTAAATGACTAAATCAGTTTAGAAGATTTTTATCTTAACAAGATCCATCACACATACCTCTACATAATTTAATGAATTTATGAAATACATGTCAATGAGGCTATTTTATAACCTCAATAACATAAGTCGAGCTCCCTCATTAACCTCAACAAAAGAAGTCGAGCTCCTTCCTTAACCTCAACGATACAAGCCGAGGTTATTTATCTAGCTCAGCTTAAGTCAATGAGGCTTTAGACAAGATCTTAAAAAGGGGTCATTATATACCTCGCAAAAACTAGTCGAGTCTCCTCCATACCCTCGTTTTTATGCACCGAGGTTACTTATTCACCTCGTCTAAACTTGCCGAGCTCATTCATGTACCTCGTTCCTACATGCCGAGCTCTTTCCTTTGACAGTTTTTTCGAACGAAGACCAAAAATCGTCATTCGATAATCATGTAAAGTGAGCGATATACCAATTCATGTGTCGATCAATTGATATTTTGATTAATTTCATCGATTTTAGGTTGTTTTAGATCAAAACAATTCTATCTACATATTTAGCTTTTGATTCGGGAAAAGAGAGTTTTTGGCCTTTTTGCAATGTGTTTGGAAAAAATGAAAAGGGTATGTGGTAATTTAGGTGAAATTATCTTGTCAATAGCCATTCTGACATCTTGTCTAAAACCCTTATGTTGCCATTTTAAAATGGTTTGTCTAAGTTAACCAATGAAATTCAACCAATTCCATACTAACATACCATGTATTCAATTAATAAAAATAAATTGAATGGTATACGTAATGAATAAAACTTTATGATATATTTTTTCTACAATTTATTTACGGGTTATTAAAATATAAATAAAAAAGTATTTTTGAAAATAGGAAAAATTGGTACTTTCAGTATTCAAAATATGAATATTTTTAATGCATTGGCCTATGATATTTATGCATATAATCCTATGATTTTCCTTCCTTCTTACTTCTTGTGTTCTTTTTTTTTTTTTGATCGGTTGTGTTCTTTTTTTTTAATCCAACCATTCAAATATATAGGCAAGAAGCATCCGCCATAATAAAGGCTTGTACATGATACGCCAATAGTTTTTATCTTCTAATCGTATGTTTATAGGCACACATAAAAACAATCAATTGTCATCTTAATTACATTGGGTTAACACTTCTCTTTAATATTATTATTAAGAAATTATTTGAATAAAGAATTATAAATAAAACCTCTAACAAACCATTATTTTTATTATTATTATTTTTCCATCATTTTTATACGTTATTTAATTATTTTGTGCATTTTGTACATAGTACTTCCACTTGACTTTCAAAATTAATTACATTAGAATGTAAACTTAAAATTTAAATAAACACCCGTGTTTTAGACACAGGACTCACACTAGTTATAATAATAATAAATATTTATTACTCCACAAGTTTTACTATTCATGCACGCTTTTTGAGGTGTTAAAAACTATATAAAATATTAACTTTTTTAATAATTTTTTAAACTAATTTCATACTTATTACTACCAAGTATGAATTTATAAAAACAAATGTAAACAAAAATTAATATTTTATATAGTTTTTATGATTCTAAAAAAGCATGAATGAATAGTAAATGACAAGTTTTAATTGATGGAGTATTATTAATTAAATGGAATAAATAGCACGAACTTTAGGGGTGGTTGCACTCAGTGGCACAAACTTATAAAAATTCAAAAATAATCACCAACTTTGGGGTTTAGATGTGGTCAGTGGCGCATACCCCATATCTCGCTAATCTGGACTAGTGGGGGTGCTTACATGGAATTTTTTTAATTAAAAAAGTATATAGCGAGATATGAATTAGTGAGAATGCTTACATATTTTTTTTTAAATTATAAGACATAAAAGATGTGCCCAAATTATGAAACTAGTTAGGTTCCATTTTTATTTTTTATTTCATGTACTTCCAAATCAAAGATAATTGTGTCAAATAACTAGTACCAAATTTTAATTTCCAAATGTTATATTTGTCACAATTATCTTTGATTTGGAATTACATGAAATAAAAAAAAATATAATTGGAACCTAGCTAGTTTCATAATTTGGACACATCTTTTATGTCTTTTAATTTAAAAAAAATCATGTAAACATTTTCACTAATCCATATCTCGGTATATGCCTTTTTAATTAAAAAAAATTCCATGTAAGCACCCCCACTAGTACAAATTAGCGAGATAGGGGGTACGTGCCACCAACCGCAACTAAACCCCAAAGTTGGTGATTATTTTTGTATTTTTTTAAGTTCGTGCCACTGAGTGCAACTATGCCTAAAGTTCGTGCTATTTTATGCAATTTGCCCTAATAATAATAATAATATCATTGTTTATCATTATATTATTATCAATATTATTTATTTATTTTGATTTTTTTATTAGGTAAAAATTCGAAAGTCATACAAGCCTGACTCATCAGTAAAAATTCGAAGGTCAGACAAGCCTGACCAGAGGGTGTCGATATCGAGCTGTGTCCTGGTGCTTTCCTCCGTTGTTGTTTGCTCGTCCCCGTGGTTGTTGATGCTCTTCACCTCTAGCAATGAAGTTTCCTCTTTCGTTGGGCCAAAAGAGAAATCTAATATCTCATCGCCTATTGTGAAGGTGAGCAATCGCTGTTTTACGCTGATTTTAGCATCTGCAGTAGCTAGGGATGGTCTACCAAGAATAATAGGGCTAGTAAGATCTTCAGCACAATCATAATCAGGAAATCAGCGGGAATATAGAACTTACCAACCTGGACAGGGACATTCTCAACCATACATGTAGGGATGACCACTGTATTGTTTGCCATGTATAGCTTGGCATCCACAGGCTCTATGGATCCTATCTTCACCTTTCACCAGATTGATAAGGGAATGATACTCACACTTGCTCCTAAATCACACAATGACTCATATTTATATTGTCCAAATCCCATAGTAATAGAGAACTTACCAGGGTCAGGTCTCTTCTCAGGGAAGTCCATTCTTTTGCACTCGCCGACGATTTCTAAGATAGATCGCTTGTTGCTAAGGATTTCCTTGAGGAACTTGACATATACAGGCAATTCTTGAAGAGCTTCTGTAAAAGGAATTGAAACATTTAGTTCTTAAAGCATCTTAACAAACCTTTTAAACCTACCTGCAGTGGGATCTTTCAGCGCCTTGGAAGGAAAAGGAAGCGCCTTTTTCGGAGCCACAACAGATGTCGGAGGTGCTGCAGATGAGTCGATGTTGACTGGAGAGGACTCGATATCGAGTTCATGTGGGTCGATATCGAACTTGTGCTGCTTGATATCGACTGGTGGAGTCGAAGTTGAGGTGGATGGTGCTGCAGTGGCAATATCGACTACTGTCTGGTCGATATCGACCTGCTATTCAGTAGTTCCGTCTGCTGCTTCTCCGACCTCTGGCTTGTGCAGTTCGCGACCGCTCCTCGATTTTACAGCAACGACATGTCTGATCTTCCCCTTGGGATTTGGTTCTGTTTGCCCAGGGAGCTTCCCGGTTGGTCATGGAATTTGTGCCGCGAATTGACCCATCTGAGTCTCAATGTTCCTCTTCCAGATGTCTATCTCTCCAAATCTTGTATTGATGTTCTGGAGCTGATTGTTGATGGCGATTGTAGACTACTACTGTTGTGCCTGATTCCGGTGCATCTCATCGATGATCATTTGTAGATCATCCTTCCGTTGATCTCTTTATGGATGTCCTGGAGCTCTGTATAACGGGGGGTTCCTAGGGGCACCTTGGTTCCATGGTGGTTGCTGAAACCTTTGGTCCCCCATATAGCGACTAGGACCCCCTACGTAAGCTACCTCTTCATGAGTTTCTGCCATCCTGACTTGCTCTGTATGTGGGCACTTTGTAGTGGTCTGCCGCTGGGAGCCATATTCGATGCAGGACTGGTTGACAGAAAGATACTTGACTTGCTTGAGGAGCTTGCGATTCTGATCTCTGTAGTACTACTCCTTGACATCTGGGTCAATCTCTTTAGAAGGCTCATAGAGGGGCATGGATGGGGCTGGCCTGGCATAGGCATTCTCGTCATAGTTTGTCGCCACCCCATACTTATTGTCGTAGTTGGTAAGCTTGTCCATGGTAGCCCATGCGTCAGCTGGTGGCATTGTCAGATACTCATAATGAGTATACTGGTTGATCCTATCCTTAGCGGCCAGATCAAGAGAATTGAATAAGATCTCCTGAACGACATAGGGTGGTTGTCCATGTGTAGGGCAGGATCGCAGTAGATCCTTATATCGTTCCCATGCTTTTGCTAGCGGCTCCCCGGGCTTCTGTTTGAAAGTTGTAATCTTTTGGCGGAGGAGCGCTGTCTTGGCAGGAGGAAAGAATTTGTTGAGAAATTCCTGCCTTACTTCAGCCCATGTTGTGAGGGATCGTGGAGGGAGACCTTTAATCCACTTCAATGCTGGACCGGCCAGAGACCAACGAAAAGCCTTCATCTTGATATATTCCAGGATAGTACCTTCAGCAAGAGTATGGCACATATCAGAAAAATTGGTAATATGTTCAAGAGGGCATTCATTAAATCTTCCATAGAAGGCATTATTTTTTATCTCAATCAGGAAAGCAGTGCGAATTTCAAAATTGTTTTCAGGGATTAAAATGGTTGATTTAGGCACGACGAGAGTCGGGTGCATGTAATCCTCTGCAGTGGTAGGGTATTGGGCAAGCTCAGCTTCTGCTTGCCTCATTCGCTCAGCTTCCTGTGCAGTGCGTACTCTCTCAGTGGTGAGAGCAGTATCCTTAGCGGCTAGTTCCCTCTGAAGCCTCTCAATCATCTCAGCTTGTGTTTCGGTAGTCTCCATGATCCTTTTCAGCCTAGAATGGATGTGTATAAGACGTTCCGGATCGTCTAAGGCGTCAAACTCAGGTGGTTGACCAGAACGGCGCATACACCTGCAAAATCAAAACTTAAAGGCAAACGTGAGATCTAACTACCTGAGGCGCGAATGATTTCTTCCCCGGCAACGGCGCCAATTTGTTGTAAGGAGGAAATCGAGATTGCCAATAAAATATAAGTAAAGCAAAGCAAACCAGATTTCATCCCGTGCAAATAATTACAAGACCTCCTCCTGATGTAGCAGCGGGAAGTCAGGATCGATCCACGAGGAAGCGAGTCAGCGGATCTCAGACAGTAGGAAGAACTCACTCGATTTCGACTCAGGGGAGCAACTCGATATCGACTAAAGGCATTCGATATCGACTGGTTCCAGTCGGTTTTGGGCAGCTGTGCAGAAGGCTGTCGATATTGGCTTGGGACACTCGATATCGACTCAACGACTCAATATCGACCAAATCTCCTCAAAATCGACTCACCTGCAAAGACACAAATGAGCAGCGATCTTTCTGGATCGGGAGTTAGAAGTCGATATCGACCTGTAGGAGGTCAATATCGAGTAGGACAACAGTAGCAAAAATAAAGAACAAAGCGTTTGTAAATTTTGGAATTAACTTTATATAAACAAAAACTTCCAAGATCGGGGTTTGCAACGACAATAACCCTACATGCATAAGGCAAGATAAATAACGATAATCATGCAATTTGCATCGAAGGATCAAGCTTTCGCCTTTTCCAACAATTAGACAACTCTTTCAAGAAACCCTAATTGTATCTACCGATTTTATGTTTACAATCCAAGTTGTTAGCATGGATCTCCATTAGATGGGTAATAAACACATAAAAGGTAGTAGCTGCTCAAAACATGATAAAGGTCGGATCTTTACCTCAAACACGCATGGCTATTGTCGGGCTCGCCCCAACCCTAGAAGTGGGTGGACTACTCGCTCTTCATCGCAATCGCAGACATTGTTGATTGAAAAGAAACAACTTGCATTAAACCAAACTGAAGAAAGTACAAACCGAACAAAGCCAGATCACTTTCGCTCTCCTTGCTCCACTCGACCTCTCTCTCTTTCTCTACTCTCTAGTTACTTCTCCTTCTGAAATTGAATGAATAAAAACCAGCCTCATGGGCTTTATTTATAGGCTTCCAATCCTTGCTAATCAACGAAGGAATTTCTATCTATATCTATATCTATCTATCTAATAACATAAGATAAAAACTTGGAAATAAAGAAAATAAATCAACTAGGACTATATTTAATGTAGGTAAATATCTTCTCTTGACTTGATAGATCTTGATAGAATTTGCTCTTGTGGATATCACCATTGGATTCGGGAGAGAAACTTAACATGAACCCGGACTAGCTCGATTTCAGCTTCTGTGGGTCCAGTCGATATCGACTAGCATGACTCGATATCGACCTGGCATTTTCCGTCTTCAGCTTCAGACACTCAATATCGGCTCTCAGGGTCAAAATCGAGTTGGGTGTTACTCGATATCGACTTGCTCCTTTCTTTGCTCAGCTTCTTGACTCGATTATGGGGTGTTGACTCAATATGGCCAACTCGATATCGACTAGGACATGTCGATATCGACTTCTGCTCTTCTTCCTTAGCCAATTCTGGGCATTTCCGGTGGAAATCGAGTGGATTACTCGATATCAACTTGTGATTTTCGACTCGATTTTCTTGCTTTCAGCTTGGTTTGTCCTGGTTCCGCTACTGTTTGATCTTGGACTTTCTGTAGTTGTCCTTAAGCTCTTCCCCTTTCTCAGAACTGTTGTAAATTGCCTCGATTTCTGTGAAATTAAACAGAAACTAGTGTAGATTCCACAATTTGGCAAATAATCATAAACTACATAGATTTTGTACTAATCTAACCCAAATGCATGAAATGCATACAGAAATCGATATAAAAGTGAATATAAAACATGGCACAAAACATGGACATCACGGTACAACAGGACTCTAACTCATGTGGGTAGTGGCGTAGTGTAGATGAACTCCAAGGAAACTCTATCCTGGATACGAGGTCGCCCTGAGCGCACCTCAACCCCAGCTAGTCCCGTCTCCAGACCCCGGACCTTTTGCAACACCACCACCCAAACCCACATCCGGCCAAGGGGAAGACAAAGGAGGACCAGCCCCCACCCAGAGCAATATGAAACTCCAATAACCCCAAGACCCAAAAAAGTTTGCACCAGGAGGTTATAGACGAAGGAGAAGACACAACAAGCCATAGAAACCAATCTTCCCCTTGATTTTGCACAACTCGTTGAAATCGCACATCTCCAAGCCAAATCCGGAACGGACAGAATCGAAACACATAGATAGGAAAAGCCGAAGGATTTTGCACAGGAATTAGGGGTCGAAAGAAGGATTGAACGGAAATTTTTTGCTCAACAATGGGTGCTCAAATGAGAATCTCTCTCTCCTATTTATTTATTTTGATGAATTTATGATTGATATTGTAGAGAAGGTTAGATAGTAGAGGGGTAGTTTGGTCATTTCATACCTTTGTAATTTTGTTTTGGGTTGTTAGACGCGCCCCTCTTCTAGTATAAAAGGGGATGATGTGTTTTTCTGTAGCTTGATCAAGCTGTAACCGACATTTCTTGTTTTTCAATAAGAAAATTCCACTTTCAACTTCTAAAAATGGTATCAGAGCTTGTTAATGATCTATTTGAGATCTAGATCTGTCAATCGTTTTTTTTTCTGAGATCTGGCGTCTCTGTGTTCGTTTTGACTGCATTTTTGGTTTGTGATTCTCTGAAATTGATTGTCCGAAATGGCTGGAAGAGGCAATGGAGTTCCGCAGAATCAAGGTTCTGGATCTGGACATGGAAGCGTAGGAGCTGGAATGGGAGCGGGAAGAGGAATCTTCGTCACGCCGCCAGCACCTGGAGCTGGAAGAGGAGTTAATCCTCTGGTTGGATTTGTGCCAAATCCAATTCAGTTTAGGGAATTTGCTCAAGGAATGAACAATGCGCACATCAATCCGTATTACCTCTCAAAATCAGACCATCCAGGTATGCAACTGGTGCCTAATTTGTTCAATGGAACTAATTTTACTAGTTGGAGTAGGGGAGTGAGAATGGCACTCGGTGCAAAGGTGAAATTAGGATTTATTACAGGCGCTTGTGTGAAACCTGATGAGGATAGTGATGAGTTTGAGAGATGGAATAGAGCCGACTATATGGTCATATGCTGGCTGATAAACTCAATGACGAGTGAAATTGGGGAGCGTTTCATGTATCTACAGTCGTCTAAGGAGTTGTGCGATGAGATTCGTGAGAGGTTTTACGAATCCAATGATCCTCTCATTTACCAATTAAGGAGAGATATTGGTAATCTGAGGCAAGAAAACATATATGTGTCTGTGTATTATGGAAAGCTTAAAAGAATCTGGGATGAATTGCGGCTTTTGGATCCACTTCCTGTGTGCAGTTGTGAGGGAATCAGCCACTGCAGTTGTGTGATTCTGAAGAGGATCTTGGAGAGGGAAACTAAAGCTAAGGTGATGTAGTTCCTAATTGGACTTAATGATGCCTATGAGCATCTTAGGAACAATGTTTTGTCCATGGATCCCATGCCTGGACTCAACAAAGTGTTCCAAATGGATGTTCGGATTGAAAGGCAAAAAGTTATTACAGGATTGCAATCTGAGATGAATGTGATGTCTGTAAATAGGAATGAGCTGTCTGAGGGTAATGTGTTTGTTGTAGGCAACAAATCTAATCAAGGGAAGTTTACTGAGCAGATGAAACATGATTTCAAGAAGGCAAAGTATGATCGTTAGTGTGACTATTGCAAAGAAAAAGGGCACACTAAGGACTTTTGCTTCAAGCTGGTGGGATACCCTGAGTGGTTCAAAGGTCCGAGAGACAGTGAGTTTTAGAAGGGAAGCTCTAGTGGAGCCGGTAAGTTTGTTGTTAATGCTGAAGGGCAGAAATTTGAGACAAGGTTTGATAATCCTCTGGAGTTTGATGCTGCTAAGCCAGATCCTAGCATGGTGAATGCTATTTTCATGATATTGTTATAATGATGAAGGGCAAAGCTCCTATGGATGAGGGAGATTCCTCAGTCAATCATGCCTTTGTCAACTTTGCAGGTATAATGAGTTTCTCTTTTCTTGTTGGTAATAACAAATCAGATGCTTTGTCATGGATTGTAGACTCTGGAGGTACAGACCATATTGCTTTTGATAAAAGCATTTTTTGTGAGGTTCATTTTTTGGATAAGATGATATCTCTTGGCTTACCTGATGGTACTTCTTTCTTGGTAAATGAAGCTGGTACTGTGGTTGTGTCTGCAGATTTGAGGTTGACACATATGTTGTATGTCCATCAGTTTCAACACAACCTGCTATATGTGTCAAAGATGTTGAAGGCACAGAGATTGGAATTTAGTTTTAATGCAGTTGCATGCACATTGCAGGACCTTACCACTAGATGCTTCATTGCTAAAGGAACTGAAGATGGAGGTCTTTACTACCTGAGAGCTGCAGACAGTAATGCTGGAGTTCAGTCAAGAGGATTTCAGTTTGATAGTTGCTTTGATTTGTCTTTGAATAACTCTTCTAAGAGTATGTGTAATAAAGTGGCCAGTTTAGACTTGATACATGCCAGACTTGGCCATCTATCAGTGTCTAAAATGAAACATTTGGATTTGTGTAAAGATTGTGACCTTAGTAGCTTCTCTTGTGACTCTTGTGATATGACTAAACATCACAAGTTACCATATTCTCTGAGTAATTCAATTGCTGAGTTTCCTTTCAAGTTGGTGCATATGGATGTATGGGGCCCCTATAGAGAGCCTTCTTTGTGTGGAGCTAAGTGTTTTCTCACCATCTTTGATGATCATTCCAGGGCTACTTGGGTGTTTCTGATTCAGGATAAGATACAAGTGTTTAGAATGATTGCAGCTTTCATTGCTTTGGTGAAAAAACAGTTTCATACTACCGTCAAATGCATAAGGACATATAATGGTACAGAATTCACTCAAAAATCTTGCATTACTTTGTTTGAACAACATGGAATTGTTCATCAAAGGTCTGCCCCAGGTGTTCCCGAGCAGAATGGTAAGGTGGAAAGGAAACATCGTCATTTAATTGAAACAGCACGGGCTATAAGGCATTATGCAGGCCTTCCCATTAAGTTTTGGGGTGAATGTGTCCTAAGTGCAACATATTTGATAAACAAATTGCCTTCTGCAGTCTTAAATTGGAAGTCTCCTTTTGAAGTTCTGAATGGTAAACCTTCTTCATTTGAAAATTTGCATGTCATAGGTTGTTTATGTTATGGATATCAACCAAATGATGCTAAGGATAAACTGGGGGTTAAGGCAAGGAGGTGTGTCTTTCTAGGTTACCCCCTGATCAGAAAGCTTTCAAACTATTTGACATGGATAAGAAAGTTCTCATCATCATCAGACATGTGAAGTTTCATGAGTTACAATTCCCTTACAAGAGTTTATCACAGACAGACACAACTCCTTCTAATACTCACAGGCTTCATTTGGTCACTCCTGCTTCTTTTGATGATGATGTGCAGTTGCCAGTAATGCCAGCAGTTGATGAGCAATTCTCTGACTCTTTTGCTGATGTGAATGATTCACAGTCTCCTCTAAGAAAGGTTTCAAGTATAGAAAGTACCACTCCCATCACTGCTAATCAGTCTCCTCAGCTCAATCCAATTATTCCCAGTCCTGTTACTCATGATATATTGCCTCCCAAGAGACCCATTCACAGGCCTCATAAGTTCCAAGATTACATTTGCTCACACCTGCCTACTAGGTCTGATTCCCAATCTCAGTCATTCTCAGTGTTTTCAGTTCAACACCTAGCACATTTATCACCTTCTTATGTGCAATCATTGATCAATGTTTGTGCAATATTTGAGCCTCGAACTTATAATCAAGCTAAGGATGATGAGAAATGGCAGCTAGCTATGCAAGCTGAGATTGATGCCTTGGAAAGAAACCACACATGGTCTGTTAGAGATTTGCCTCCAAGAAAGAATGCAATAGGGTCTAGATGGATCTACAAGATTAAGTACAAACCAACTGGAGAGGTTGACAGGTTCAAGGCTAGACTTGTTGCTAAAGGTTATAATCAAGTTAAAGACAAAGACTACAAGCAAACATTACCACCAGTGGCAAAGTTATCAACAGTTAGAATTGTTTTGGCTCTTGCTGCGGCTAAGGGTTGGAATCTACATCAATTGGATGTTAACAATGCATTTCTTCATGGATTTCTTGATCAAGAAGTGTATATGCTACCACCCCTTGGTTATAAATTGGCTGCTCCTGGTCAAGTATGTAAACTGCACAGGTCTTTATATGGTCTTAAAAAAGCTAGCAGGCAATGGAATTTAGAACTCACAAAGTTATTGGGAAAGCTTGGCTTTGTTCAGTCCTTACATGATTATTCACTGTTTACCAAATCAGTTGGCCCTTCATTCACTGTGGCTTTGGTATATGTGGATGACATGCTTTTAATGAGCAATGATAGCATAGAAATCACTTCAACAAAGGCAGCCCTACACTCTGCTTTCACCATCAAAGACCTTGGCATTGCTAGGTATTTCTTAGGTATGGAAATATCAAGGTCTTCTCAAGGGCCCTTATTAAACCAAAGAAAGTATGTTTTGGATATCCTACACGATGTCAACATGTTAGAGTGTAAACCAACGTCTTTTCCTATGCAAAGAGGCACAAAATTGTCTGTTTCGGAGGGTGATCCTATTGAGCAACCTGAACTGTTCAGAAGATTAGTTGGGAGACTCCTTTATTTGACCTTCACTCGACCTGATATTTCTTTTACAGTTCAAAAACTAAGTCAGTTCCTGCAATGCCCTCGAACTCCTCATTGGAATGCTGCACTTTACCTCCTAAGATACCTGAAAGGCAGTTTCAACTTTGCTTTGTCATATCCTGCTGTTTCAGACCTTCAACTTACAGCATTTAGTGATGCAGATTGGGGCAATTGCCTTGATACTGGTAAGTCCCTATCAGGTTATTGTGTCTTCCTTGGTGGTGCTCTTATCTCATGGAAATCGAAGAAACAAAAGGTGGTCTCCAAATCCTCAGCAGAAAGTGAATACAAAAGCATGTCATACACTGTCAGTGAGCTCATTTGGGTCCAAGGTCTGTTGTCTGATCTTCACATCACCTTGTCCTTACCTGTGACTTTATTTTGTGACAACAAAGCTGCACAAAGCTTAGCCTCTAATCCTGTATATCATGAGCGTACTAAACATGTTCGGATAGATTGTCATTTCATTAGGGAACTCATTCAACAAGGTTTTTTAGCCACTTTTCATGTTTCTTCACAGTTGCAAACAGCTGATATCATGACCAAACCTCTTGGAGCTCATCAACATCACATTTTCTGCACCAAGCTTGGTCTTGTTCATCCCCAAGCCAACCTTGAGGGGGGTATGTAGAGAAGGTTAGATAGTAGAGGGGTAGTTTGGTCATTTCATACCTTTGTAATTCTATTTTGGGTTGTTAGACGCGCCCATCTTCTAGTATAAAAGGGGATGCTGTGTTCTTCTGTAGCTTGATCAAGCTGTAACCGACATTTTGTATTTCAATAACAAAATTCCACTTTCAACTTCTAAAAGATATTATCATTACTACTATGATTACAATAATCCATAAATAGTTAATTCTAACAACATACCAAATAAAATGCTTCAGAAATGACTCATTTTGATTTTTATTCCATTTCGATTCCTAATTCTCAATCCAGTTGTAACATTTATACCAAGAGAAAGGTTTCATTTACAGCATCAATAATTAAAATTTAAAACAAAAAATGGAGAGAGGAGGATTTGTGCTGTCCAATTGTTTTGTGGGGGTTGCAATACATAAAACATACCCCTTTGCTAAAATCTGAATATACAGCAACAGCATTTGAAAGCGACTGAAAATTAAGGGAAAAAACAGGAACAAAAAGGTGCAATTACACACTAATTAACAAAGAGCAAACTGGTGAACTCATATATAACCTCAGCCATGGAAATGTCGAATCACAAACGGGGAGGGGAGAAATGTAGAAGTAGCGTCTCCAACCTGACCGATAAACATTTTCTGGATTGCTGGAATTAAGAAGGCTGCCTCCGGATCACGAGTTGGCATCCCAGTGCACGAGCTGCGAAGATAAAGAGGTGGAGATATCCCCTCATTTGAATGGGGAGAAAAGACGCATGTTTGTACTCCGGGACATGTATGCTTCATTTTTAGCGAGAGAGATAACTGGCAACACCAGGAACGAAAAAGGTGCTATCGTAGTTCTTCTTGACTGAATTTGTTTGAAGCTTCCTGCATTTTTGCCATTGCAGCAAACAAGGAAATGTCATGTTGAATCCAACAACAAGCAACAATTCGTAAAGTAGCTGTGTTACATGCTTCTCAAGTTTGTTGTAGCATGGAGCAAGAAGAACACTGAATATTTGTTCTTCATGAAGCAACTACACATGCTTTTAAAATTACTTAACAGCCACTTAGAAATAAAGGAACTACCCCCTTTACCCCAGGGGCCAGGACTACAGAGACTAAAGGCAAAACCTAGAGATGCTGGCTCCTATGATCATATAGGATAAACTCTCTTTCACCCTTGACATCTTCCCGAACAGGTCCTCAACCTTTCAAAAGATCTATAAACGTCCCACACATTTCGGTTGGGAAGCCACTTTGGCCAAAATAAAAAGGGATATGACATAAACCAATTTCTACAAAACCACTCATAAAAATGAAAATCACATGCCGCCAAGTCGCCAACATTTCTCTAATCCTTGATTTTCACATGAACTACGACAACACAATTAGATGGTGACTTTCCTTCAAAATACTAATAACACTCGACAGTTATAGCTCCCATAAAATGAGGCTATATATTTTTTATTTTATTTTTTTTTCATTTTTTCGAGTAGTTCTCTCCTATTTTTAGGGTGATTTGTGTAATTTACCCTTTTCTAGCCCTTTTACCAGGAGATCCAAATATTTAACAGAAGGATTGTACATGAACTGCAGACCAAACACTAGGAATTTTAATAGGTCATTTGAAAGGTTGAGGACCTATATAGGGAAAATGTCAAAAACGTTATGGAACAAACAGGGAATTTACCCCACCCCAACATATATGGACATTTCGAAGAGTTCAGTGATTCCATATAAGGTTTTCTTTCCCATTTATTATTTTCATTTGTTTTCACTGGTTTAACCAATTGACTTACCCAATTATATGATACTTGTCAAAAGAAACCCAAATCAAAAATTCGTGTACAAGAAAAGACAGGTGCAAGAAAATATGTTTAGCCAGTCATGCTAACAAGAAGATAAGTTGTTCAAAAGATATCAAACTGAAAACAAAACATAAAATTAGAAGATTTAATGCATACCTTTAGCAACTCAAAAACCTTCTCTGCAACATATTTTTGCTGAGCATTAGCACCTTTCTGCTGAACTTTATCTGGATGAACACATAAAGCTGCTTTCTTATAAGCAACTTTAACTTGTGAGGAAGTGATTAAGTCAGCCAAAGAGAGCGCCTTCCAACCACATCCAGGCCAAAGCACCTAAATATCGGATGAACAAATTTTTTTTAAAAAAAGAAAAGCAAACGCCTTAAAAAGGGACAATTTATGCATAGTCCACTTAAGATATTAGTATACATTCTCCAAGTATTTAGAGGGATTCGATATGCAAAACAGAAAAAGCTACCGATTATATCTAGATATCTCACCATTAAATAACTATCATTAGGATACATTAACTAGTACCTAAAACTCCTAGTCCCTACTAACTTTCATCATGTTAATTTTCGTTCTATATTCTACTATAAATGGTTGCATTTGCTTGGTGGAACTGTGTCAATGCCTTGAAAGAAGAAAAAACAGCCTAGATCATTTATGACAACCTCCCTCACTTGATATTAATGTGGCCCATGTGGGATACGCAGTAGAAGGACTAGTTCACTAGCCCCTAAAGATAGCTCCGATGAATGTTCTGCCAATATTGATTTGTCTCAACTAGTAAATAATCTTGTAAGATGCATTGACCAGGCTTGAAGATAATGAATATAGGCCAATCATGCAGCGAGGCTGATCACTCGTCAAATTGCAATAAATGAGCATGTTGACTTATTAAGGTATCCAATCTGACCACAAACCCCTACTTAACCACCTGAGTTATTCTGTCCAAAATATACTGTTAAGTAATTTATCGAGAAGCAAGATCAAGCCAGAGATATACTTTGAGGAAAAGCACCACCACAGGCATCAATATGGTTCAAATAAAATATCAAAGAAGAGAAAATGTGTGTATGTGTGGAAGACATATGCACCTGATGCAAGGATGACAGCAATGCTCGTAAGTTTCCTTCCTTGCCTGCAGCCCAAACTTTCATCTCTGAATCCTTCATTTCAGCAATTCTCTATTGTATATGCATGCATGGGATCAAAAACAAAATGTCAAGTTCATAGCCAAGGAACAAAATTATTCATTGATTTTATAGGATTAACTCTACAAGTGATCAGCAATCAATAAAAACGGAAACACTCACATGCCGCTCTTCTTGCTCCTGCTGAGCCTGAAATTCACGGCTATTCATGTCCGCTAATGCCCGTGCCTAAAGATGGAAATCATATTGATTCTCTTTTTAGCGTGAAACAGAACATAATTCTAAAGAGAGTGCTCGAGCAACTATGGACAACAAACTGCCATAAACAAAATGATTTTTATTGGTACACAAACACAATCCACATACAATGCGTGCCTCAGTTCTCTTGTGACGCTCAAATCTTGCTCTTCTTCGTTCATCGTCTTCTCCTTCAAATTCCTCAAAAGCTCCAGATACCATAGAACCTTCAAGACAAGAACACACAAAAGTAGTTGATTAGAGAAGAATGACACCTCGATATAATATAGATAGATAAAGATGCCGAAGAACAAACAATTTCCATAAATAAGTTACCTCCAAAAAAATCAAAATCATTTGTTGCACTAGATGATGACACGTTGTTCCTAGACTGGGATGATGTACCAGAAAATAAATCAGGTACAGATTCATTCTTCGACTTAGGCTGAATCGGTCAAAAGAACTCAACATTTTCAGACAAAAACTAGAGTAGAATGCTCAAAACACAAGTTTTCTTTGGAACCAGAATCTTACCCTTGTAACTTCTGCACTCGTCTTCACATTGGGGACACCCAACAAGGAATCAACATCAATGTTTGTTTTTTGTACTGGCACCGGTTTTTCTCTAACCTTTGTTATATTTGGATTTGGGACACTGAACAAGGAATCAATGTCAGGCTCAGATGTCGCTGATGAAATATTTATACCACTTGTTTTGCTGTGGGGGGTGAAGAAGGAATCTAAATCAACTTCAGCATCTGCAGGTGCAGGTGCAGCAGCTTGAAAGTTCCAGTCATCAATTTCATCCTCCTTTTTTCCATATTGGCCTCCATTGTCTGAACTGCTTTCTATATCAATAAAACTAGCCTCTTGTGGTTTTGGCTTAGGTATCGTCGGATACTTCATGCTAAAGATACACAAATGAATCTAATCAGAGAATGTTTGAAGATCAGCAATCACCAACTAATCAAAACATATTCGTGCAGTAACACATTAACAGCTAGTCCCACTAGCAATTTTCAACCTACATCGACTCTGCCATGAAACTGGGTTACTTCTGCTAAGCAAAAAGTAGATTTCATCTTGTTTCTCATATAACCGAAATGGCATATAATTTTTTAAGACCAATGGGAGAGGTAAGAAGATAGGAGAATAATTGTTCCAGGGATTCACTCAATGACTCAACCCTCAGCTAAAATACTTATCCTTCAGTTTTAGCAAAACAATGTCAACCAAGATAAGAGCTACCACCCTAAAAATAGCTCCACCACAAAGCAAATATAAGAAAAAAGTCAAAACAAAAGAAAAATCTGGTACGAAAAGTAAACAGCAAGGAATATGATAAACTGGAAAAGCTGACTAAAATTCAAATTAACAACTCATTAATCATGAATATAACTAGTTGATGGACATACCAAAGAAACTTAATCGCATAAATGCTTTAGGTTACAAATTTGGCACATGCACATAATGATATACAAGTATGGAAGAAAATGACTGATTGCAATTAGCAAATGAATGGTCAATTGTTAATGTCTGAGGTAGCTCATGACACCATTGCTATTTTCTATCAGACTATCACTACATTAGGAGCTAAACTAAAAAGTATAAAAGACAGTTCAAATACAGTCATTCATTTCAGATAATCTGCTACTCCACTAAACCTACATCATTTGTAAAAACATCTTTAACATTAAAGCAGAAGATGATTGCACTACAAAAATGACTAAGAATCAAAAGGTCAATACGATCATACCCAAGATTGGTGGAAGTGGGCCTGCCAAACCCGGGAATCAACTCGTCTTCCTGATCAAACTTGTTCCCCTTACTTTCACTACCCAATCTTGAAATTGAACCTTTGGAATCATTTCCCCCAAAAGCTCCAAAGAAGTCGTCAACTGGATCGACCTTCTTGGGAGTAGAGGACAACAAATCATCATTATTAACTGAAGAAGTGTTCTGTTCTGAAAATCCAGAAAGTAAATCATCATTGCCATTCAAATTGGAAGGCTTTGGCCCCAAATTCAGCGAGTCCTTGAACATCAATTCCACGTCAAATTTCAATCCACTGCCACCGTTACTAGCTCCATTAGCGAATTTATCCTTTCCAGGAGGTGGCGGAAACCCGAAATCAAAATCCCCAAATCCTCCATTGTTCTGTTTCTGGAGCCCCGTACCAGAGATGAATTGAAATGGATCGTCGTGATCATCAATAATCGATGTACTCCGAGACGAGGAGCCAAAAGTCGAATTCCAAGAGTTTGCAGGCTTCGAATTGTGAGATTTGATGCCGGATTTAACCGCAGCCATAGGAGCGGATTTCCCCTGGGGCTTGATCCCGTAATTACCAACCAAAACTTCAAATTGATCCATCCTTCAACTGTCCTTTGGCTCAAGACCGGGCTTTTCCCTATCAGAATTAGGTTTCCTATTGAACACCTGAAACCCAATCAAAAGAATGCATAAGAAACACGAAAAATCACAAAATTTGAATCGAATTCGACATCGGGGGATAGATTAAAGCTACCAATTGATCGTCGGAGGAATGGGGCAATGAACAATCCCAAATCCGGCGGAAGGGGAAAAAATGAAAAAGGAAAGAGCTTTTTTCAAGGGATATGGGGTTGGTGGGTGCGTCTGGAAATGACCGTCACCGATCAAGGAACCGATTGAGCTTTGTTGTCAAATGGAGGAGAAAGAAAGACACCGACAATGCGATTTTGATTGTGGTTGGCTTTGCCAGATGGAGAGACTCCCTCTACGCGTCTTTGTTTTACTGTTCTTTTTGACTTATTTGAGAAATTAATTCCTTACATTGTTCCCCAAAATAAGCAACAAAGTATACACAAAAACATTTTTTAGAACATCCCTCGTTGAGATGGGACAACGTCAGTGACTCGCACCTTCTCAACGCGTCCTTTTTGATAGTAGCCTGTTCGATATTGAGACGTCGTGCGAGTTGTTGCACACTCCCGTGTTTTTGGCATTTGTGACTCATCTTAGATCTCTCTCGACTTCTCCATTGGTTAACGGCTTATATGTGTTATTAGGGTTGTTTCTTTCATCTGTTTTAATTTGTATTTTTTTAGTATGGTGTATGTTGACGGTTAGTCCGTATGTCGTTTGGTCAGCCTCTCGATCTTCAGGCTTATCTGAGCTTGAATTTTTACCTAATAAAAAAACAAAAACACTTTAGATTTTTTTCAAATTCATATAACCTGGCTATCGGGTAAAGCCTTCTCACCCGAATTCTTACCGAATCAAAAAAATATATATAATCCCAGTGGCGGATCCGTGAGGAGCTTGGGATGGTTGAAGCCCCCTTAGCCCGAAAGAAAAACGTAGAATTTTTTTAATTTTGGATTTTTTTTTTGGGTAATTTTCACTAATTTTATGGATGAAAGAGTGCATAAGGAGTAAATAATTACGAAGACAATTTAGCTTAGTTGGTAAGAAGAGGATTTATTACCTTAAGTTCATAGGTTCAAATCCCTTTAGCCTCATTTTTCTAGATAATTTATGTTTCTCTTATTTTTCTTCTACTAAAAATGTCTAATTAAATTTAAAAAAAAAAAAAAATTGTCTCCAATATGTTTAAAAAGAAACATTATGTCATATATATATATAAATTAAAAAATCTCTTTTTAATAATTTTTGTTTTTTCCTACAAAAAAATTAGTATTCAAATCACAAATTTCATATTTTTTTCTAATATATTTAAAAAAAAAATTATTTTTCATATATACATATATGTAACAAAAATTTTCTCAAAATTTTTTTTAGCCCCCGTGGGAAAATTCCTAGATCTGCCACTGTATAAACTCGACGGATGATACCATTTTCAGCATGACTATGGAGGATGCAATGACTCGTCTTACCTTACCTTTTCTAGGGACAATGGTCCATTTGAAGTCTAGGAAAATACACGACACTCTCCTTATGCTTTCAAGGACCTTTCAACTCGATATGTACTCCATCATCCTTAAGGATGATCCTGGTAGTTCGCTACGTTAAAGTTCAAGTGTGAAATCGATAATGGTCGTGTTGAAGACCATGGCTAAACCAATAGCTAGTTTTGGTTCTTTATGTGGTTATTTTTTTATGGTGAATATTATTCTTAGTTGTTTTTATTTCATTTAGGTACTTGTAAAATTAGTTTAATATCATATGGGATCACATAATTATTCTTATGGATTCATATAGGCTAGTGAACACAGGGGCATTTTGGTAAATTCAGGTGAGGTTGTTGGACAACCGAACACAATAGCTCATAAGGAGCTCTTGGCGCCAATTTCAGTTCTTGTAACAAACTGTGTGGGTGTGAACACATATTTAGTTTTATTCCTCCCTCTGCGTGTAAACATTGCTTCCATGAATCAATTTTGATTTCTTCCATTTCTGATTTCGTATTATTCAAATGGTATCAGAGCATCAGGAATCGATCTGATCCGGTTGAGTTTGATCACTGAGTTTTCGTTTGATTCATAGTAATCTGCGAGTTTGCGTTTACATCGACAGTTCCACTTCTACCGATTTCGTCTACAATGGTGGGAAGAGGATCCAATTCTCAGCAAAGACAAGGTTCTGGTGAAGGCGCAGGTGCTGGCAGAGGATTTGTATATGTTACTCTTCCTCCTCCTGGGAGCACAAATGGAATGGGTCGTGGATGGAATTTTGGAAATCAAGGGATGCAGTTCGGAGATCTCACACAAGGTACGAACAATGTGCACATAAATCCTTATTTTCTATCAAATTCAGATCATCCAGGGATGAATCTTGTGTCTGCTTTGTTCAATGGTGCGAATTTGATAAGTTGGAGCAGAAATGTTCGAATGGCTTTGGGTGCCAAAGCCAAGTTAGGTTTCATTACTGGTAGCTATGTGCGTCCTAGTGAGGATAGCGAGGAATATGAGAAATGGCTTAGGGCAGACTACATGGCTAGCTATCTGCTGGTTAGTGAATTCGATGAATAGCGAGATTAGTGAGAGTCTGACATATGTGCAGTCCTCGAAAGAGCTTTGGGATGAGATTAAGGATAGGTATTATGAATCTAATGATACTCTGGTGTTTCAATTGAAAAGAGATTTAAGTAATTTGAAGCAGGACAACATGTTTGTCGGAGCATACTTTATGAAACTGAAAAAGATCTGGGATGAACTCCGGATGTTGGATCCTATTCCCACTTGCAGCTGTGGTGGTATTAATCAGTGTTCTTGCACTTTATTGAAAAGGTTTGTTGAAAGGGATGAGAAATCCAAAGTTATGTAGTTTCTATTGGTTCTAAATGATGTGTTTGAACACCTACGAGGCATTGTGCTATTAAAAGATCCAGCTCCTGGATTACACAAAGTTTATCAGATGGCAGTTCAAATAGAGAGATCAAAGGGTGTGACTTCCTTTGCTCAAGGGGAGAGCAATGTTCTTTTGGCAAGTAGGGATGAACAATTTGAGAGTGAGGCAAATGCTTTGGCAAAACACAAGTTTAGTGATCAGAACAGATTTGGTGATCAGGGAAAGCAGTTTGATCAAGCAAGAAGGGATTATAAGAGGGCTAAGCTTGATAGGAAATGTGACCACTGTGGTGAGCGTGGGCACACCAAGGATTATTGCTTTAAGTTGATTGGGTATCCAGAATGGTTTAGGGGTCCAAAGTAAGAAGATAAGCATATGTACAATGGAAGATTTGTTGCTCAGTTTGAGAGTAGCCAACAGGAAAGCCCTTTTTATCAACATTTTGATCACAATCAGGGTGCTGGGAAGCCAGACCAAGCTATAGTCAATGCAGTATTCAATGAGATTCTGAAGATGATGAAAGGGAAGGCTCCTTTGGAGTATGTGGATAGCTTAGCTAATCAGGCTATGACACACTTTGCAGGTACACTAAGTGTCTCCTTTCTTATTGGTGTTAACAAAGGTAAAAGTGACACATGGAATGTGGATTCTAGTGCTACAGACCACATTGCATTTGACACCAATATATTCATAGAGCATCATGATTTACATACAAATGTTAATCTTGGGTTGCCTGATGGAAGTAGTATTGTTGTTAATCATAGTGGTACAGTGTCCTTGAGTGATAGCTTTGTTTTGAAGAATGTTTTGTTGGTGCCCCAGTTTAGGCACAATTTATTTTCAGTATCAAAGATTGCTTATGATAAGAGATTGAGAGTTACATTTGATGATGTGTCATGTTGGCTACAGGACCCTATAACTAAGAATATGCTGGCTAGAGGATTTGAGAAGAGAGGCTTATACATTCTGAAGGCTGCAGGTTACCTGGATGGTTGTAAGGAATTCTCTCACTCTCTAAGTAATGTTGTTTCTGGTTGTAATAAGCTTGATAAAGCACAGTTGATCCATGCTAGACTTGGGCATATGTCATTTGCCAATTTACATCATTTGCCAGATGTTCAGTGTAGTGGTTTCAAGGATATTCATTGTGATAAATGCTCTTTGACTAAGGCTCATAGACTAAGCTTTGACATGAGTGAATCTCTGGCTGAATTTCCTTTCAAGTTGTTGCATATGGATGTTTGGGGTCCATATAGAACTGCTTTATGTGGTGCTAGATACTTTCTTACTATTGTTGATGATCACACCAAATCCACTTAGGTCTACTTGATGCAAGATAAATTGCAAGTGTTGAGGAATATCATTGGCTTCCTCAACATGATTGACACTTATTTTCAGGCTCCAGTTCAGTTTATTAGAACAGATAATGGGACTGAGTTCACTAAGAAAGGTTGTGTAGATCTATTCAGTTCTAGGGGCATCATCCATCAAAAGTCTGCTCTAGGTGTTCATGAACAAAATGGGCGTGTAGAGATGAAACACAAACACCTAATTGAAACTGCTAGAGCTATTAGGATTCATGTTGGGTTGCCCATCAAGTTTTGGGGTGAGTGTGTACTGACTGCCACACACATGATAAATAAACTTCATTCTGCTATCCTTCACTGGAAATCCCCATTTGAGATGCTTTATAGGACTCCTCCCATATATGATCACCTTAGAGTGATTGGTTGCTTATTCTATGCAGTTCAACCCAATGACCATAGAGACAAAATGGGGATGGTGGCCAGGAAATGCATATTTCTTGGATATCCAGTTGCTCAGAAAGCTTTCAAACTGTATGATCTTGACATGCATACTATCATCATCATTCGACATGTGAAATTTGAGGAAAATATTTTTCCTTTTAAGGCTCCTACTTCTGCTAAGGCTCCTGTCAAAGCTCCCACAACTCCTCATTTAGCATCTCTTGAGGATGACTATTTTGACACATGTCTTACCCAACCAGGACCTTCTCATACTCATGTTGCAGGTTCTCCGCCTCATATCCATTCATCACACACATCTCCACTTCCTTCTATTCCATCAAGTGATTCAGTTCCTATTCCAAATCATATCTCTGACTCTATTGATTCAACCAATTCAATTGAGGATTCTTCTTCATCCATCAATAGTTCATCTATCCCAATTTTCCCTAATACCTCACATGGCCTTAGGAGTCATATTCACAAACCTGCTAGACTACAAGATTTCATATGCAATAATATCCCATCCAGAGGTCATTTAGATGCCTCGTCTGGTTCTGATTCCTTTGTTGTATTCTCTACCAAACACCTTTCTCATCTCTCTCCACACTACATTCAGTCTTTCATTAACATGTGTAACACATTTGAACCCAACTCTTATAGCCAAGCCAAAGGTGTCTCGGAATGGGAGCAAGCAATGAGAATGGAGCTTGATGCTCTCACCAGCAATCATACTTGGCAGGTCCTTCCTCTTTCTTCTAGAAAGAGAACCATAGGATGCAAATGGGTTTTCAAAATTAAGTACAAATCTGATGGGAATATTGAAAGATATAAGGCTAGGCTTGTGGCAAAAGGATATAATCAGGTCAAAGACAAGAATTATAAACAGACCTTCTCTCCAGTGGCTAAGCTCTCTACAGTCAGGATCATCCTTGCTCTTGCAGCTAGTAAAGGTTGGTCTCTCCATCAATTAGATGTCAATAATGCTTTTCGTCATGGCTATTTAGATGAAGAGGTCTATATGCTCCCACCTCCTGGTTACTCAGTGCCCACTGGACATGTTTGCAAGCTTACTAGATCTCTGTATGGATTAAAACAAGCTAGCAGGCAATGGAACTCTGAGCTCACAAAATTCATGATTCGATTGGGATTCACTCAATCTACTCATGATTACTCCCTATTAATCAAATCAGTTGGCTCCTATATGACTGTTGCTCTAGTCTATGTGGATGACATGCTCCTGTTGGGCAATTCAGTAGAAGAGATTACATCCACAAAGAAAGCTTTACACAAGGAATTCACCATTAAAGACCTGGGCTTGCAAGGTACTTCCTAGGTATGGAAATCTCTAGATCTTCCCATGGTATTCTTCTTAATCAAAGGAAATATATCCTAGACATTCTCAGAGATGCTTATATATATGGAGAACTACAAACCTATTGAGTTTCCTTGTAGCATGGCATTAAGCTATCTCTCCATGATGGGGAGCCTATCTCAAACCCTGAGGATTATAGAAGATTGGTTGGGAGGCTACTATATCTCACCCTTACTCGCCCCGATATTGCCTTTGCAGTTCAACAACTAAGCCAATTTCTTCTCAATCCTCTTCAACCCCATTGGCATGCCATGATCTATCTGCTAAGATACCTCAAAGGGTCATTCAATTTAGCTCTATCTTATCCAACACCATCCTCTCTTGTTGTTCATGCTTATACTAATGCAGATTGGGGCAACTGTGTGGACACAAGAAGATCACTTTCTGGTTACTGTGTGTTCATGGGATCATCTTTGATATCCTGGAAAGCCAAGAAGCAGAAGGTAGTCTCTAAATCTTCTACAAAAAGTGAATATCGTGTCATGTTAATTGCTACTAGTGAACTGGTTTGGGTACAAGGCCTATTAGCTTATATGGGTATTGTTGTCTCTCTTCCTATTACCTTGTTTTGTGATAAGAAGAGTGCTCAGCAGCTTGCAATCAATCTTGTCTTCCATGAATCAATCTTGTCTTCCATGAAAGAACGAAGCATGTGAGAATTGATTCTCATTTTATTCGGGAAATGGTCAATCAAGGATTCATATGCACTAAGCATGTTGCATCCTCTTTTACAACTAGCTGATATTCTCACCAAGGCATTGGGAGCTCATCAACACTCCTTTCTGCGAGTCAAGCTTGGTCTAGTGTCTCCTATGGCTAGTCCAGCTTGAGGGGGGCCTATGGGTTCTTATAGGCTAGTGAACACAGGGGCATTTTGGTAAATTCAGGTGAGGTTGTTGGACAACCGAACACAACAGCTCATAAGGAGCTCATGGCGCCAATTTCAGTTCTTGTAACAAAATGTGTGGGTGTGAACACAAATTTAGTTTTCTTCCTCCCTTTGCGTGTAAACGTTGTTTCCATGAATCAATTTTGATTTCTTCCATTTCTGATTTAGTATTATTCAAAATTCTAATTGGGTTTATTTTTAGGTTGGGCTTTAAGCTTACAACCCATTCTAGAAATCAACCCATAGTTTTTTCTTCATCTACAAAAACCCTAGCTGACTTTGGAATCATCCCTATTTGAGTTTTAATGAAAGTATTTGGGGCTGAAAACTCAAGGGCTTTTAGGTTCATTTCTTCTCAATTGTGTGTCACATCAAATCGGTTTAAGGATCGCTTCCGTTTGTTCGTGAGGAAGAAGCAAGATCGTGAGTCATATCGATCTTTATTCAACCAAACATTTATAAATCCAGCGCCCGTCGTACCAAAAGATTAGCGTGAATTACGAAATACCTTTCGATTTCGAAGTGATTTGAACGGTATCACCAACGAAGAAAATGAAAGTTTCATATTATAGGGATTGGTTAAAATAATCCAGCCTTGGCTACGCTCTTTTAAAAAAAAAATTGTAACAAAAAATACATATCTTTATCACTTATATATATAATGTGACTAACCTGATATTTTATGTCAATAAATCAGTTAACGAACAAATTATCATAAAACAGGAGAAACAAAATCAACCAAAATAGATAAACAAGTAACAACTGACGATGGAAATGGGTTTGGAAAAGAAATGCGTCGAAGAAACCAAGTTAGTCGGATCTAATTTATATAAAAGGCTTGGTACTGAAATATCAAGAATAACGTTTAAGATTATTACTTTTTTTTTAATTATTAAGTAATAATTCGAGCTCAGACATACCTGAAACTTGAGAGATCGACAAGTCGACAGACGAAAGAATCGTCGAACATACAATATAAACCGAAACAAAAAGAAAAACGGCGCAATCAACACGAAACAAAAGCCCACTGAAAAGAATAACTCTAAGCCGAACTAAAACCGTAAAGTTGGGGAAACCAACGAAGAACAAAGTCAAATATCACCCAAAGGAAGCACCACAGGTCAGAAAAAAAAGGTAGGACACAAACTCCTATGGGTAGTGAAGACGAAACTCCAAGGACCACTCTCCCGGATACGGAGTCGCCCTAAACACACTACCACATTCCCAACTTGTCCCAACTCCGGATGCAGCACACCCAACCAAGCTGAATAGCGCTCAGGATCATCAAAGACAGACCACCCACAACGTGAAGAAAGAAACCCGAAAACCGGTCAATCAAGACACGGATTTCATCACTTGAAATACGAGGGTTATTAAACCTTGCAAAGCAAGTGGTTAATATAATAGTCTGTCTTAAAAAATATATATAATTATCATTTTTTAGGGGTAGAAATAAAATTGTCATTTATCCCAAAAGTCCGGTAGAAAAATTCCAATCTAGAGTTAGGATCAACCGGTTCAAATATTACGAAGTTTATATATCAGGAATAAGTCACAAAGATCTCTTCAAAGTTCAAACCAAAACTCATCCTTGTGCAATGAAATTAAGCAATTTTCTCATTCTTTGAATTTTTATTTATTTTTTTATTATCAGAGTTGTTGAAGGAAAAATATAATATAACAAATTCAATGAAAATGTTCAAGGAAAATGTTTATATTAAAAGTAATCAATAATCCATTATATTATTTTTGGTAATAAAAACACAAGAATTAGTTGAACCCGTTACTAATGTGAATGAAATCTTGAAGCTAACTCAGAGAGATGAGTTGAAAGGAACAGTTTCTTTGCCACAAATCAGGACATACCTCTGAAACCATAGAGGGTGTGTGTGCATTCCTACATGTAAAGGATTCGACCACATCATCGGAAGTGACTATATGTAAGACTGCGATTTACCAACTTTGCGATAAACAGAAACAAGCAAGCTAAGCTCAAAGAAGTCAAGCAAAATTAACAAAGGACAACTCAGTGAAAATTGTCATGACAATGTGCTGGAGAGAGATCTTTTACTCTACTATTATCATCCTCAAAAACTCAACAACATTAAGGGCTTATCGTTATATAGTTCATAAGTGTAATTCGAGAAGATTAAAAACCAAGATGACTTCAACAGTTGTACAACTCTGCTCAGCGCCTTTTTGTTTTTGTTTCACTTCTTGAGATCGTTATGCCTGAAAGCTTATTGAGCTCGTACAGCAATGCAGCAGAAAACAGGAAGCTGCAAATGATTAAAAAAAAAACCCATCACTTTAAGGCATCTAATAATGAGATAACAACTATATAATCGGCAACCAAACTGTATAAACAGACTTCAACTTAGCTGAGTGACATGTCCACATAAGCTTCTTTTTTTTAAGCAGGTTTTCTCAAGATAAAGGATCAAGGGAAACATCACCTAGGCAACAAAGTTGCTAGGCTGGATAGATGCTAATATATTTGACTCGATAACACCACAGTTTCATATGGCGTCAACTTGATAGACTTTCAGGGTTTTCAATTCATATAGAGAGAGACAGTTTTCCTACTAGAAAATAAATGACAAAAAGGAAATCACATTTTTTAGCCTTCGGCATCAACTTGGTAGGCTGTATTTTTATTTTTCATCCATGATGATAGTTCTAGTTTTAAATTTCAATCTCCGGTTTATATTTTCAAGTACCTGCACATGGTCATCCTAGGTCCTACACGTCTAAAATGTATGATAACTCAAGGAATTAAAACCCCAGAAGAGCGATTACCATGAAGAAGTAGTCTTGCTCGGCTAGTCAACTACATTCAATCACAGAGTGAGATGCCTACTGTGTCATCTTTTTCAATGAAAGATTGATTCAGGCAGGCAGTTTCTTCAAACTCTTAAGCAGGACCCCCAAAAAAATTCTTATCTATAAAGCTTATTTGTGAAATCACATCATAAAGTCATAAACTACTTTCCATCTCTTAAGTAAGCAGTAGACCAAAAAATAACACTGGTAAGTGATAAAGGACACTCATCCAATTGCATTGCCTGGGGAAAATTCATACATTTCTTCCATATTTTCCAATAGAGAGAGATGCAGTAAAGCTTTTCTAGAAAAATACAATGTTATGTTAGCAATAGTCTTGCTTACCATGTTGTGATGCAAACTCGATGAACGGTGCTTGCAGCAATAAGAGCAACCAATTCAGCAAATATAACTGCAAACAGATGGGAACTTATAAATAACAACTGTTTTTGTAATTACAAATAATAAAAAGATTTAAAAGAGAGGTAAGAAAAGTTTTTTCCATCAACAGAAGACATATGGTTGGTTACCTGCACCCCAGCCAGTTTTCATGCCACAAGTCTCCTGAAAATTGCCAACGAACTGAAAGAAGAGCAACCAATGGGAGATCATTAAGCTTGTTGTTAGTGCATCATATTATAAAACATAACAGGACATATTAAAATCATTCGTATGGCGATTGTCAAATGAGTCATTAAGAAATATTTAACAATTTCAAAAAACCAGAATTGAGTATACATTCAATAGTTTTACCATCGGCGTATTCTATTGAAAAGGAATAAATTAATAGAACAAAATGGACCAATAACCCAAATTAATGTCATCATGCCAATAGTAGACTCACCGTCAGCGACAGAAGGAACAAGAGTGAGCTAATAAACCCTCCAAGGATGGTGAATATCTCGGACGATGCCAACTTCCCTCTATAGATTCCTTGAAGAGAGAGCACAGCAGTGAACATGAGGAATGACACTAGCATAGAACTGCCTGCACTGGCCATGTCTTTTGAACCGTAAACAAGTTGGCGAACTCCCCACAACGAAAAACTGCAACAATAAACAGTAACACCGCATCATTCATCGTTCATCATTCGCCACAGACACTGGTGAAGGCATTGCAAATCTGGATATATGATCAATGACCTTCTAATCATCACAGCTTTTAGACTAAATTAGCACACAGCACTACCGCGGCAATTAACGCTCTCCAACGAATTCACAACAAAAAAATGGCTGTCCAACTAATACTCATCCGCTTCGCATCAGAGGGGAATTCGGGATCCTATCTGTTTATTGCTCCAAACCCTTTCGCTGCGAATTACTCACATAGCTGTTAATTCGTGCTAGGGTGGTTTGGATCAAGTTGACAAATTAGTGATCCAGATGCAAACCAAATTATCTAGGGTTTCCTACACACTATGAAAATGAAGACATTGATGTTTGGGAACAAATACAAAGATTAGGTTTATAGATCTGAGCGTGAAATTAGACACAGCAATGTAGACAGTAGATGGAAAAGTTGGATTCAATCGAAAATCAATCAATTGAAAGGGGAAATAGCTGGTGAAAGTAAAGTGAATTACCTCGATCCTCTGTGGCGTGGAACTCCTTGGATTAAATTTGGTGGGCAAGATTGAGGAAGGAGATGAAGACTCGGCTCTCAAGGGTTTTTTCGTCAAACAAATCAGGGAAAACTTCACAAAACTACCCCTAATTTAGGCTATTTGCGTAAAACTCCAACATCTTTTCTAAAAATTCTTAAAAATAGATAAATAAAGGGAAATTTCGGCTAGTGACCCTGAACTTAATGTAATTCCGGATAGTGTCCCACACTTTTTATTTTTCCATTTGGTACACTTGAACTTTTAATAAAGTTTGGCTCATGTCCAAAACCTTACTATTTTACATGATTTTTTAATGAAAAAACCCATTAAAATATGAAAAGCCAAGAAACAATATTTTCCCCCCATTTCCTTTTTTTTTTTTTATAAGATTATGCAAAATCTTAACCTAACACCTTGTAGATGCAACCTACATCTTCTTCGTACTATCCAAATTCATCTCTTTTCCAGTTTTCCTCCATTTCCTCTTGATCACATTCCTCAAATCCACTTCCCTTTCAACAGCTGATGCATTGTCGACCAACGAGACCGTTGACTCTAACTTCATCGCCATCTTGTCGCTTCCTTTGCGTCTTCAACCTTGTCATAGTCACTTGTTGAGCCTGGATCCGACGCCTCTCTAGTAGATCGAGGCAACCCTTGCACCGCCCACGCTTCGGCCAATAAAGGCCTCAAGAAGAAGGTGCTTCAACCTTTCCCTAAATTCATCTTCTCCAACGACCTAGCTAGCAAGGCCATCAATTGCCCCATTCGCCTCTCCGAATCCGTTGTCGAAGAAGAAATTCGCTTCCTCCCTTAGTGCAGCCATGGCTTCCAAATCGTCTCCATCGACACTTGGCTCGGTTGTCGGTTCTCACTTCTCACAGTCACTTGCCACCAACCCCCATTGTCTCCTCCTTTTTCAATTTCTAGAGTTCTTAGGAAAATCAATCAAATTAGCCATCCAAAAGTATAGATTTGAAAAAATTCCAATGGAGAGGGTAACGAGATATCAAAATGAACTAAACCCATCAACAAGTTTCTTGAATTTCATCCCATAAAACCAGGCCCCAATTGTATGTGAGGGGTAACGAGATGAAGTTTTGTGTATGAAAGAAAACTTTCGTATAATTAAAAAAATGGAATAATTTTGAGAAAAAGAGGACAAATGTAATTTTTTCCTGTTTTAAAAGGTTTTTAAAATAAGAAATCCTAAAAAAAAATTGGGCATGGAACGGACTTTGTTAGAAGTTCAAGAGCACCATAACTTCTGTTGATGGCACCCTGATAATATGAGAGGAAAATATCAGAAATGAAATTAAGCATGATTTTGAAAAAAGATTCAAAAAGGAAGCAATTGACGATAGACTTTTACAGGAAATGTTAAATCTAATCCATCCCTCAATTACCCCTGACGAAAATGCTTACCTTATTCGACACCCGTCTAATAATGAAATAAAAGTTGATGTTTTCACTCTTGGCAACAACAAATCACCAGGCCCAGATGGTTTTACAACCGAATTTTATAAGAAATATTGGGACATTGTTAGCATATCCATCATTAGAGTTGTAAAAGGCTTCTTCCACTCTGGCAAGCTTCTGAAACAAATAAATCATACATTTATATCTCTTCTCCCTAATCGGGAAAACCCTACTACTACTAGTCACTACTGCCCAATCAGTCTATGTTCTACACTATATAAAATCATTTCAAAAATCTTAATAGAAAGAATCAAAGCAATTATCGGTAAACTTATTCACCCTCTTCAGGGCGCCTTTGTGTCAGACAGGGCCATCCAAGATAATGTCATAATTACCCACGAAATCTTCCACTCCTTCAGATCGCGTATGGATAAGGAAGGTTGGTTGACAATTAAACTTGGCATGGAGAAAACATATGTTAGAGTAGATTGGAATTTCACAAAAACGATTTTAGACAAATTCGGGTTTCACCCTACCTTCATCACTTAGGTTATGGAATGTGTAACGACTGTGTCCTTCTGATTAGTACTAGTTAACAATGGCCCTACCGATATGTTTTTCCTATCTCCGGGTCTTCGCCAGGAGGATCCTCTATCCTCTTTTTTGTTTATCTTGGGAGCAGAAATCCTAGCTCGGAAACTTTCAATAGAAACAAATGTGGATAACAGTCCAATTGGATTTACCTTCGGTAGGAACGGCCCTTGGGTTCCTTTCTTATCATTTGCTGATGACATCATTATCTTCTCAAGAGGCAGTGTTGCCGCATGGCAGAAAGTTAGAGAAATAATTGATACATATTGTAAAGTTTCTGGACAAAAAGTTAATTATCATAAATCTAGCTTTCAAGCCACAAAAGGCATTCCAAACTCTAGGATATCAGAACTCAGCGGTTGTTTAAGTATTACAAATGAAAACTCTTTGGAAAAGTATCTCGGATGTCCAATTATTAATGGTAGAGTAAACAAACACACTTTGGAATAAAGAGCTACAACAATGACCGCTTATTAGCTAGGATAAGATTTGTAGACCGAAAAAGTGTGGGGGATAGGGCTTAGAAAATCAAAAGAGATGAATGAAGCCCTCTGTTGGAGGGTAAAATTTCATGAATTTTATTATTCCTGGAATAAATAAATTTATCACATTCATTCTATAAAAAATGTGGTAAAATTTTCTCAAATTAAACACATGCCTACAAATCTAAAGATGGCCTGAAAAATTTCATTACAAGCCCGATTCGTCAGGCCCAAATACATGCCAAACAAGGAGGGCCCAAAATCTGAACAGAGGTTACAAAGGGTAACTGCTCTTCCAGTTTTCGATTTCAGTTAATGGGAAAATACATAGAAAATGCAGTAAAAAAAAAAGCATTAAAAAAAGAAGAAGAAATGGGTTATAACTGCAGGACGTGGTGATGTGATCTAGACTCATAGATTTTTCCTTTGTTTTTTTTTATCAAAAAACGTCCCACATCGGTTGTAAACACTTAAGAGGCAACAATTTTCTCCTATATATTTTGTAAGGTTTCCCAGTTTTAATACAAGTAGAATTTTTGAGTGAAAAGTTAAGCACATTTGCTTCCTTTGATTTCGGGCTAAGGATCATGTTTTTGGTGAGATGCTAAAAACAAAACCCTTTGGTGAGATGCCGAGGGAGACACCCTAGTGAGAGGCGAAGGTGTCGAAGGGTCGAGATCCTCAGAGTGCGATTCCGAGAGGATTGAGATCGAGTGTGGAAGATTCAAGGGTGAGAGGCCTGCGGATCTTGCCATACATATCCGGTTACTAGTAGAAAGCTCATCTCTTAAAATAAAGGAGGAACCTCGTCGTCGATCCTGGCGGCTCGGAGTGTTCCCGAGCACATCAAGTGGTATCAGAGCTTCCGGCTAGGGTTCCTTAATCTTTCTGTGTTGTTGTCACAAGCATCCACAACCATCCGTTGGAGTTTTGTGCAGGACCAACCATTGAAGTGCATTATGCAGATCCAACGTACAGGGGCATAATGTACCATTTGGAAGGTCCTTATGGATTCGAGATCTTTTGCGAGACCGACCATCGATACCTTACGCAGATCCAACGTACAAGGGCGTATCGTATTTTTCGGAGGGCAACGCAAGATTCGAGGACGAATCTTTTTCAAAGGAGGGGAGGATGATGTGATCTAGACTCATAGATTTTTCCTTTGTTTTTTTTTACCAAAAAACGTCCCACATCGGTTGTAAACACTTAAGAGGCAACAATTTTCTCCTATATATTTTGTAAGGCTTGCCATTTTCTAATACAAGTTGAATTTTTGAGTGAAAATTTAAGCACATTTGCTTCCTTTGATTCCGGGTTAAGGATCATGTTTTTGGTGAGATGCTAAAAACAAAACCCTTTGGTGAGATGCCGAGGGAGACACCCTAGTGAGAGGCGAAGGTGTCGAAGGGTCGAGATCCTCAGAGTGCGATTCCGAGGTGATTGAGATCGAGTGTGGAAGATTCAAGGGTGAGAGGCCTGCGGATCTTGCCATACATATCCGGTTACTAGTAGAAAGCTCATCTCTTCAAATAAAGGAGGAACCTCGTCGTCAATCCTGGCGGCTCGGAGTGTTCCCGAGCACATCACGTGGAAAGGGTGGTTTCTCTCAAGTAACTGCCCCAAATTCATTCCATAAAAGCTACTATTACATCAGTTTTTAAATTGGGGAGGGGACCCGGCTGGTTTCTTCTTCCTCATTCAACTACAAGTTGAAAGAAAGCAATTGTCCTATCTCTCCTGCCTTTCCTTTTGCTCGTCCACCTGCAATCACAAAAACAACGAAGAGAAGGTGGTTGGCTGGATAAACAGCAAGCATAACCTTTTTCTTCCACCCTGCCTGGCTTTCCTCCTACTTCCAAAAAAGCTTCACCTGCACAAAAACAAGAAAGAAAGGATGTTGGCTGAAGAAACAGCTAGCAAACCTTTTCTTCCCTTTCTGGCTGTCCATTTCTTCACAACCTCAACAAAAGCAACAAACACAAGTGCTCTTCTCCTCCCGGGTGCACCAGCAACCACAAAAACAACGAAGAAAAGGGGGTTGGCTGGATAAACAGTCTTCCTTCTGGTTCTTCTTGTTCCCGCAATCATCCGTGAAAAAATCAGCAAGAAGAAGAAGCGGCAGAACAAAACAACAACTTGTTTTCTTTGCTTGCAGGTATAAAAAATGGAGGAATGGGGGATGTCAGCCACATGTGCTCTCACCTAGGGGTTGATCTCGATAATAGGCCTAAGTATAAGATTACTTTTGCCTAGGGGTCAACTTCATAATAGGCTGAGAATACTCACTAGTAGTCGGCTCGAAATTCTTTTTCACTACTACATTCGATCCCGACGTGGATCGGTTTATTGGGTCGAAGTGCTGTCGGATTTTTCCTGGAATTCATAAGCGACTAAATGCCGAATTCCACATACTATCACAAATGAATATGGGACAAGCCGTGTTTTGTCAAACAACAGCACACACCTAGCTACTGGAAAGGCACTAAAATGATGAACAAAAAATGTTGCTTTTTGCAGTCCCAAATGAACACCAAACAAATGAAATTGGGAGTTCGTAAAAAAGATTAGAATCCATAACACATTCAAGTCAGGACTATGCCAAGTATAAATCAAAACTCAACCGGCATAATGCTAAAGACCAATCAAAACCCAAATCAGTAGATTCAACAAATCAATACTACTGAGAAATCAAGGGTGTCAAACTTGGAGGGAGGAAAGAGGGGAAGCAAACATACCCAAGCTGAGAGGTTGGGGTAAGAGTCGCCTCCGACACTGGAGTGCCTTACTGCTTATCCTCCTAGATGCTCAAACTTGGACGACCAGTGGCTTTGATAAACTTCCTGAGCCCAGAATTGTGGCTGTCCTAAATCCAAAAAGCGTCCAGTCGAAAATCCCCAAATTACAAATAAATAAATAAAAAGCTCAGCCCCACTTTTGTTTTCCGAAACCCAAATCGTTCAAATCGGAACAAACTGAGGGCAAGTTTGAAGGAAGAGAAGAAGGGCAAACCTTCTTGTTCTTCAAGTTGTTGAGGCGCCTGGATTTCCCATCCTCCTTCCGCCGACCCAAACCAAAAGCCCTAAAGTTGCTCAAATCGCAAACCTAGACATTGCAGATTGAAACCAAAATCAGTTAAGCAATTGAACACTCAGCTGAAAGGGGATTCAAGATTTGAAGAATCAATCACCTAAGCATCAAGCTAAACGGGTGAATTTGAGGTCGAGAGTTTCGGGGAAGGGGATACCAGGCCGATGGGCGCTGTCTCGTGCCCTCGCAGCAACGACTTCGGAGATGCTGTCAGGCCCACCGCCCTCTCTTCTGAGTTCTGTATACCTCGATTGAAGCTCGTGAGACCACCGATGAACTCCAGGCGCTCGTGAGATCGCCGCTCGCTTCATACGTTCACAGTGAAGAACTTCTCCTAAAAAGTTGAACAACAATGACAGCTTAATGAGATGTTGAATGAACGATGACTAAAATTGATTGGTCTCACAATTTGGGTTAAGGTGGTAAAGAGAATGGGCTCTAATTAAAATTGAAATGGGCCTAAATTCATACAGTAAAATTGAAGCCTTCTATCATGATATTCAAGGCATAAGCAAGCAATATATATACACATTTCATACGACATGAAGCTTTCAAAAATGTGTATAATTGCAAAACCAACCCATTAAAATATAAGAATTATTTTTGGCATAAATTAAGAATTTGAGTTTGATCAAGACATAAAATTAAACTCATCAAATATTCTTTGCCAATTAATTCTAGTGGGTCAATCTCAAACCGGCTTCAACAAAAACGGAGTCAAAATTTTTAATCAAGTTTCATAAAATATAAATTTAGTTTTTCTAAAGGAACTACGAATGATTTGATTCTCTTCCAAGAGATACGTAGGAAACCCGATACAAAGCTATAGCTCATCGGGTTCAATCACACGGTTCTCAAACGAACTACGTAAAGACTTGACTCCTCCTATCGGCTACGTAGGTAACTCGATATTAAATCCTAAAAATATATCGGGTACAGTCGTCAACCTCTAAAATTCCCTTTAAATGAATATGAGGTCAAAACCAAACAAATTAAATTGGTTCGCTTTAGAACTACGGGTGATTTGATTCTCTTCTAAGAGATACGTAGGACACTCGATACAAAGCCAAGGCTCGTCGAGTTCAATCACCAAAAACAAATTCAAATTGTCCATTCCGACTCGACACAAAGCTTCTGCTCATCGAGTTCAATCATCCCTCTCAAATGATCTCATGATCAAACTCAAATACAAAATTCATCTTTGTTCCGAACTACGACAACTTGATTCCACCAAACAAGTGGATACGTAGGAAACTCGGTGTAAATCAAATTCTCACCGAGTCTTGTCACATCCAGACTTTCAAATCAAATCTTCTCAAATTCACTTTTAGACTCTAAGTCATCCCAAATATCAAATTTCTATCAAATCCAAAGTGTCTCCTCTAACTCGATACAAAGCTTTCGCTCGTCGAGTTCGGTCATGGCCAAAACTTCAAAAAACCAAATTCAAATTCAAACTTGTTATTTTCAAGAACTACGTGTGATTTGATCTCTTCCAAAAAGGTATGTAGGAAACTCACAAACGAGTTCAATCACAATCCCCAAATTGACCTTTAAGTCAAAACAAGTCAAATCAAACTCTAACTCCACCTAAAATCGTTTTCTATGCAAATGATAGGCGGGTTACTTGAGTTACCCTTCCGAGATGGTGGGCTTAGGCTACTCGGATTGAGTGTTGTTGGAGCTACCCTTCGTAGAAAGTGGATTTGATCTTCATCCTTTGATGCATACAAGAAAACGAAACCAAATCCAAAACAAACCAAAAATCAAAATCCAAAACACTCTGAACTACGTAAGGCTTGATTCTCTTCCAAGAGATACATAGGCAACCCGCTAAAATACGAGTGCAGCCCAGATCACCAAAACCACCAAAATCTTGGTATCGATATGACTTCGAATCAAGAGGATAACCAAATGGGGTTGAACTCAAATATTGAAAAATCAAATAAAATGTGTTGTACGATTATTGCGTATTTTTGTCCAACACCCTCCAAATGAAACTATTATGGAAAATATTAGCAGAACCATAAAAGCTCTGGGTTACTCTAATTAGACACAAGTCTTTACATTCAACTAACATCTTTGAATACAAGAAAATAGGAGATTCCTCATGGAAATGGGCAAAATTGACAACTCTCATTGATAAATTTAAGACATGACTAATTTGGTCAGTTGGAAATGGTGCTTCCATCAAGTTTTGGCTGGATAATTGGATTACAAGCTCCTCCCTACAAGTTAGGGAGGATTCTCCTCAAATTAATAACATGGAAGAAACTGTTAGTAACTATATTTTGGGCGGTAGGCGGTGGACGGAAAAACTTCACAATGTACTACGAGAAGACATAGTAAAAAAAAAATCCTTGATATTCCACTTCTCGTTTCACCCTTTGAGGATCATTTATATTGGTGGCCTAACAGAGCTGGTTGGTTCACCACATCGAGTGCATACAAACTAATCACTGCTCAATCTGCTCTGAATTTAGACACTAACACCTGGATTTGGAAATTGGATATTCCGCCTAAGGTAACAAATTTTTTATGGAAAGTTTTCTAGGACGGACTTCCAACTCGCCTAAGGTAACTAAGATTGCAATTGAAGTAACAAAACATAAGAATGATGGTTTTGGTAACAAATCAATGGAGAAAATAGTTCCACCTGCGCATTCATCGACATTGGTTGGCTTAATTGGTCCTAGACATAAATTCAAGTTGTATGATTCCTTTAACTTACATTCTTCCTATTTTAGTTTGAATAGATTAAAGTACAAAGATCACAATTAACCCCTTACACCTTTATGCAACCTAAACACGGACAAAGATTTAACATAAAGATAGCACAAGTTCCTAATAATCTAGGCATATAAATAACACCAAGTATACAAGGTAACCGATGTTTAAAACATATGTTGAAATCTCTACTTAGTCATGATCAAACGAAGGTTCTCACAATCCTAAGCATGCTACTACGGAATTCATTCAATGACGAAAGAACAAAAACCTAGCAAGGCACTATTATGATGGCCAATCACAACAATATCATCGATATGTGCAAGAGAAATCAAAAGAACAGTAAGAAACAACTAAGTTTAAACCTCACAAACCACCAACCAAGTCTCCGAAACACAAGTGAAACAAATAATGAACTTAGCCACTCATAGCGTACCTAAATCTCCTTCGAATTGATGGAAAAATAAGCAAACTTGAATGGTTGATTGAACTACTGCGAAATATGATGCAAAGTCTGAGAATACGCGCCTCCAATTCTAATTTCATGGCTCCCCTTGATAGACAAGAAGAGACCCCGAAAACCTAAATACTTTTCTTAAAGATAATGCGGAAATAATCCTAAAATAATATAAAATATCCTAAAATTATTAAAACTTAAAATAATACTAAATAAGTCTCATAATATCTTCCATAAACACTAAGGAATAAGTCTTCAAAATATTGGAGCAAATCTTCCACCAAAAAGATAGAATTTGGATCTCGAACTGATGTTCTCTGGAAGAACTCGCCGTCGCGACAAGGAACTCGCGGCCACGACCCATAGGCTTCAGCAAACCTCTCACAAGCATCTCTCCATGGTGAACTGGTGAATCTCGCGGGCGCGACTCAGGGACTCGCAGCCGTGACTGGTGGACTCCAACTAACCCTCTCGCGGGTTGCCTTCACCGTGAAACACGGGGACTCGCGGTGGAGATATGGAACTCGCAGCCGCGACTCATGACAGAATCGTGTGTTCTTGCTCTTCTCTTCTTGGTCTTTTCTTTCCTTACTTCTTTTCTCTTCTTTTTCACTCCACTAAGAACTTTTCCAAGCCAACCACAAGCCGGATCTACAAACCTACATAAAACAATTGAAATAGCGTAGTTTCTGAACTTTCCAACCAAAAGAGCAAACTATGAAATTAACTCTGAAACCTAAACAAACAACCATAAAACACAACTAAAACTACTCTATAATGCCTATCTAAATATGCATTATCACTTGTGTAACTATGCAATAGAAGATGATGTTCACCTCATGTTAGAATGTCAGTATGTGCATTCAATCTTCCGTTTACCGTCTCACATACACTCAACAATATTCATTATGATAAATCATTCACGAGATATAAAACCAATCGTCTCATTCATTGGAACAACCTTTCCTCTGCGTCCAAGGTGAAGCTTGCATTTGCATGGTGGAGGGCTTGATACATTCGGAACCAACATGTGTTTAGACAGGTCCCCGTACCTCATAAAGACGGTTCTTTACACATTATTAAAACTCATAAGGAGAACTGGAGTAAAACTTCTCGCTTAGAGTATAATTTAGTTGAGGACTCCCCCTTACACGCACGACCCTCCAATTACCCAAGAAAGAAAATTAAGCATGTTAAAACTACGTGGCGCAAACCCCCTAGGGGAACTCTAAAGTTAAATTTTGACGGATCCATAATTGCAAATAATGAAAGCTCGGTTGGAGCCGTAATCTGAGACTGGGAAGGACGTCCGATACATATCTATTACTCCCTCCGATCCAAAAAGATTGTCATTTGACTTTTTAACACGTATTTTAAGGAGCTAAAAACTATATAAAATATCAGATTTTTTTAAATTATTTTTTTACAGCTTAATATTTATTGGTAATAAGTATTAGATTATAAAAAAATAAAAAAAAAGTTAATATATTATATAGTTTTTAGCTCCTTAAAATACGTGTTAAAAAGTCAAACGACATCCTTTTTGAATCGGAGGTAGTATAAAAAACTTGCAAACAAAGCCCTCCGTACACGGGACGGGACCTACACTAGTTTGAGATAATAATCAGTACTCCCCCCGTTCGGCAAAATACATCGTTTACTATTCACACATGCTTCTCTAGAGTGATAAAAAATTATATAAAATATTCATTTTTTTAACAAAGTGTTTTAACAAGTTTGTACTTATTAACAATAACTACGAAATTGTTAAAAAAAATTATTTAAAAAACTAGATATTTTATATAGTTTTTATCGCCTAAAAAAGTGTACATGATTAGTAAAGTGACATGTTTTACCGAACGGAATGAGTAGTAATTAGGAAATAAACTTCAAGCAGATAAGCAAAGAGTTATATATCATACAAACTAAACACCATTACATACACATGCCTACATCAATCGAATCGGGATGATTCTTGGGTCAAGACTAGACCTGTCAAACGGATCATTCGGGTCGGGTCACTTCGAGTCCTAGGTAAAACAGGTTTCGAGTGTATTCGGGTTGACTTGAACCCGGGTTTGACCGGGTTTCAGGTCATTCGGGTTGATTTCGGGTTTGTCAATTCTTTCTTTTTTAAATTACAAAAAATCATGATTTTATAATTTTGCAATAATTTTAAAATTGAGGGAATGTTAGTAAATGACCCTTGCCCCGGAAAACTTTGCTAGCCTAACCCACTATCCACAACAATTGCAAAGTTTCCGGTTAAAAGGGGTTGGAAATAACCGGGACAGAGGAGAGAGAAAGTAAAGGAGGAGAGAGAGAGGAAGTGGGGTGGAGAGAGAGAGGCAGCGGGGAAGTTATTGTGGAGAGAGAGAGGAAGCGGGAGAAGTTAATGTGGATAGACAGAGAGGAAGAGTGAGAGAGGAAACAGTTTAATTTGAAAACTGTCGAGTCCAACTGCCTCTCACGGCTTACAAAAGAGGAAGAGAGAGGGAGGGCAACAGTTGCTCATGCAAACTTGAGGAAAACAAGAAGAGAAGGAAGAAGAAGAGGAAGAAGACGACAGAGCGAGAGAGGAAAAGAAGAAGCCAACCCGAGGAAGAAGACGACAGAGCATGAGAGGAGACGAAGAGGCCGATTTTGAAGTAAGTAAACCCTCACAATGCCGATTAAATACGTTTTGCTTGGATTCGTAGAGGAGGAACCGATTTGAAGAACTTAAACTGGTTTTGATTGTGTGAAAATGGGAAGAAGGGGTCGAATGGGTTGACAGTACGCAATATCTCCCTGTCATGTAGGAAGTAACCGGCGTCAAGTGAAAAACAAAGGGTTGAAAGTTTGGGTACTGTGGTTTGCGCGTCTAGGAGAGAAGGGAATTTTTGGAAATGGGGAAATTGGGCAACTGTCTTGTCGAATCCAACTTATCAGGAGCAGGGTGAGTGTAGATACGTTCAGTTTAGGGGGGAATTGGGCGAAATGGGGCGTATGACCGTAGATACGTTCAGGTTTGGGGGAAATCGGATGAAATGCGGCGCATTAGGGTTAGGGAAAATGTTAGAAAGGGTGAAACGTTTATGTGGAATCGACATTATCTGGAATAGGGTGACTTGTGTGCAATTGGAGATGTACAGATTGAATAATTATACTGTCATGTATTCACAAGTATGTGTCATGTGTACCTGTATTTGTGTCATGTTACATTTGATATTAATATGAAGGGAACCGTGGGTTGGGGGAGACGAATTGATTTGTAGAATACTGAATTTTGGTCTCCCATTATGCAGGATATCTGGTGAATATTAAAAATGTCGCAGCGAAGTGTAAAGAAGATTGTAGACCGTAGAGCTCAAACCTCTGGCGCGGTAAGATGACTTTCGTTCGAGTAATGTAAGTTGTGATTGTTGTGCTGCAGTGTGGCTGACATGTTGAAGTCTGTGCAGGCTATGTATGCCGTCGAGGAAGACAGACGCTTCAAAGCAAAAATTAACCAACACTCCCGGATGCCGCTCCTGGTAAACATTGACAACCGGTTGAGCGAGTCCCATTGGAAGCGCCTGACGGACAGCCCGTTGGGGGGCGTTGCAAGACTGGGCACAAGGGTCCAGTTCTCGGGACAGCTTGTACACTACGTTCTCCAACGACAATTGAAGACGAAGAAGGAGAATGAAACGTGGTACAAGATCCATGATGCGGTCGTGAGGTTCTCAATAGCTGAGTTCACCCTTGTCACCGGTCTCAACTGTGGCTATGGGGAAGAGCCCGAGGACGACGCGACGTTCGAGAAGGCAGTGTTTGATTTCTTTGGAGTTTCAAAGTTGAAGATGTCCGAGTTCGATGTGCAGTTCCGTGTGGCAATGGCATATAAGAAATCGTCAACCAGAAGGTTCAAATTTGTCATGTTGATGCTGGTCGAGGGAGTATTGTTTGGGAAGGAACCCAAAAACTACATTCACGGGTGGGTGGTCGACCTTGTCAGCGACATAGACAGGTTCGTGGCGTTTCCGTGGGGTCGGCTTTGCTACGAGCGAACGAACGAGTTCTTGAACCGTGCAATCGAGAGGAAGCTCCAACAGGATGAGGGCAGCTCCAATGCACGCCCAGCCTATTGCATGCTGGGTTTCCCTCTCGCCTTCCAGGTTCGTACACAGATCTCACTGGTCGTCGTATACACGTTTACTAGGCGTCCAATATTTATTGACTGGACAGGGAGTGAATATTTACTGGACAACATTTGTTTGCAGCTATGGGTGTACGAAGCCCTCCCTCCAATGGACGACCAATTCACGAACGTCATAGATGAGAAGCTGTACCCTAGGTGTCTGCGATACGAGTTTAGAGACCTGAACCTCGAGTATGCCTCCATCGAAACCCGACTGCAGGAGGCGAAGGAGCTCGGGCACTTCAATGACCCTACAGCCGTGAGGCCGCTTCTACTCCCCGATAAAGTGGAGGGATCTACCCGTTTGTACCGCGATGCCCGAAACACTCAGGACAAGTGGGACAACTTCTTCGACGACATTGTCCGGGAGTTCGTATTCGCAAATGTCAAACCCCCACCAAAGAAACAACCAAAGGGAGCACGTGGGTCAATACAAGAATCAGGGGAGGGCACGCAGACACAAGCTACCCTATTAGAGATCGAGTCACGGTTAATGGAAAAGATGGACGACATGGTGAGGAGTATAACCGCGGAGGTAGCCTTGAAGATGGCCACGCTTGAGGAGGTGATTGAAAACATGAAGAGGGAACTGAGGTGGAAGGGGACTAGGGAGTCGGAGGGGCAAGAGGAAATTCTGGGAAATGAGGTAAGGTTCACCTAGTATCATATCAAAATCGTCATGTCATTTTATGTTACTGTCATGTTGTTCATATTGGATGTCCTATGAATATCAGTAAATGTCATGCCAATTCCATTATATGTCAATTTACTCAGAGATCATGTGCTTAGGTTCAGGGATCAGTGAAGGACAGGGATAAGGGCAAGGATGACGAGGACAAGGACAAGGACGAGGGCAAAGACAAAGGCAAGGAGGAGAGAGAGCCCACGAAGGAGGACAAGGTGAAGGCCAAGGCCAACGCCATAGAGGTTTGCGCATGAGATTGTCATGTTAAGATATATCTGATGTCATGTCAATTGTTTTTACTATCATGTTAAACGCATCATGGGCTACAAGTTGCAGGAGGAGTTGGTGGCACCCGGTGCCTCCGAGGTTGAGGCTGAGTCTGAGGTGCCCCTCATATGGCCGAGAAGAAGCACCCGTCAACATCCTGATACGTTGTCCCAGGCGGACGATACTCAGCCAGCGAAGAAGCCGCGTGTGGGCAAGAAACCAGTGGATGTCGCCGAGCTAGGCATGGCGACGAGGACAGATGTTGATGCGTTCGCTGCGTGGATGAAGAACGGAAGTGACCCCGTCCGGACAGTCGAAGGCACCCTACTGGAGAAGCAGTTCTTTGGGACACTTCAATCACCGACCACCTGGGTGTCATCCAAGGTTAATTATGTTCCCACATCGTGGTTCGATGCATCACCTTCTTCCTGATATGTCCTTCCATATAAATGATTTTTCCTTGCGTCCAGCATATTGAGCAAGCTTGCGCCCTCCTGCGGAAGGACATCAACGCAAGTGACAAGTACGAAGGGGTCGCCGTTCTTGATTTCATCTGGGTGTATCTCCTGCAGAAGCAACTGGCGGACGCGAAGGGGAACCTTGAGGTGGTGAAGGGGGACGACACGGTGACAGGGCGGGAGATTTAATCTCACTCCCGCCCCCTCTCCCGCTCTCTCTCTCTCTCCCTCTCTCTCTCTCTCCCCTTTCTTATCAAATATCTTTCTCTACCCTCTGCAAGATCCCCCCCCCCCCTTTGGTCTCTCTGAATTTTTTGTTAGGTAAAATTTTATTCATTGCTTTGAACTTCATATGGTTTCAAAATGTATTTCGTGGTTTGAAATTAATATGGGTATACTCTCTCTATGGTTTTGCATTTTTTGAGTATTAAGTGTGAGTGGGAAACCCAGTTTTATACGAAGGTCAAACTTTTACTAAAACCCCTTCAAAAGGTGTCCAGTAGAAAACTGTTTGTTAACCAGTCGGCATTAATTGACCGAGTAGTTGGTTTTAAGGGGTGTCATGTACCGTCTAACGACAAGAAGTAAACCCCCTTCATTTATGTCATGTCAGAAATGATACGTGTCATGTATGCACCAGACCACTACCATGTTACTTGTAGACAACAACAAAACACTGCAATTCAATCCCCTTTGCTTTTTGTTTCTTTTTTTTTCTCAACGATCACATGCTGAACAATGTTGATATTTCCCAAACACCCCATTTATATGATAGCCATTCACCATCCATACTCCCCACAAATTTGTGAAGTTAACTCCCCATTTCTATTTAACAACCTCTCCAACAACCCTTCAACGAAATGGCATCCTCTTCACACCACTGCGGCTCCTCATCTGGCCTCCCTCTTCGACCTGTCCCCATCGTTATATCATCCGACGAATCGGACGATGGAGGTTTGTCGATCACTTCATTCGTGTAGATTTCAGTTGTGCTACTTGTATCATTATACTACCTTTTTTTTTTTAATTTATGCAGGACCAATGTCGCCGCCGTCGTACCGACGACATCAAAGAGTAGAGATTGTCGGCGATGAGTCTGGGATGCTCGGGTCGTTCTACGAGGCGACCCTTGTACGCAAACTGGACCCTAACCACTGGGAGGTCGAATATGTGACCCTCTTACGCAACAACAGAAGAGAGCTGCTGAGGGAGGTCATCCCGGTGCAACGAATTCGTCCACGACTGCCTCGTATTTCTTATGACGCCTACATGCCCGAAGACTGTGTCGACTGCCGCGACAACGATGGATTTTGGGCCAGGAGGGTCCTTGGTGTATCCGGTTATGGGAGTGATCGAACTTTCACGGTCAACTTCCCACTGAGCGACGAGACGTCTGATCATCGTGCCCACAATATGCGCCCACACTTCGATTGGGATGGATACAGATTCACCACGCAACCGCAATTTCGCTTCTTGTTACCGTAAATTTCGTTTTCACCGTCTTCTATGTTACTACTCTCTCCTACTATCTTTTAAATGTGTGGTCCTGTGTTGTATTTGATTAATGCAAGTGAATCTGTCTCCGACATATTGTGTCCAGTATATTTCTATTTCTGTCATGTCGTATTCAGGTTGTGTCCAGTTACTACTACGCGATTACTAGTCGGCCCACGAATTCACCTCCACCCACTTTATTTTTATTCCATGGTTTTTCTCTTCAACTTAACATGTAATTATAAGTATGTTTATGCCCCCTCACTGTCACTCTTATCAATTCGATTCCAATATGGGTAAAGCATGCTAGTGTCGACCGGAGATAGCGAAATCATGGCATCCAAATATGGGTAAATATTATAATTGGGCACACGTAAAACAATATGTCATTATAGCGAATCTGCTTCTCCCATAAATCTTCTCCATTCGATTTGACCAAAAAAAAATCTTCTCCATTCGATAATGGCAGTAAATGACCTGTGTTTTTCATAGTTACAATCGTGTCCAGTGAAATACAATATGTGACATGTGTATCTAATATGGATGTCCAGTTACAACTTACTGTTTACACGTGATCCTTCAAATAAACCCCGCGGACCCTTCCTTTTTCAATTGGTTTTCTCTTAAACTTATAATTTAGTTGAAAGAATCTTTTTCCCCCTCACTGACACTCTCATTGATCTCTCTGTCCTCTCAGCCAACACTTTTCTATTTAACCTCTCTCTCTCTCTCTCCCTCTCTCTCTGTCTCTCTCTTCTGTCCTCTGCCACTGCAGCAGCTACTTTTTCCCTCCTCTCTCACTGGTCTTTGCTTTTCAGGAGTAGAGATGTCTCCCTCTCTCTTTCTCTCACTGTACATGAAACCGAGATGGAGTCCAGTTGTACCCCACAGGGTGACCTGCTACCGGCTACCCTTGGCAAGCAGATCTCTGCTTTTTTGCAATTTTTTTCCGGATTGGGTTACTCATGCAAAGCTTTCGGATAATAGGGTCATTTTAGCAAAACGCCCTTTAAAATTCTAAAATTAAGGGCGTTGTTCATATGTTCTAGTGCTTGTGATTATACACTATATCTGATCTAAAATATTTGATTTTTTTTATTATTTCTCGTCATTTTTAATAAAAGGTAATAATATATAAATATCAAAATTTAAAATAAATTTTTAAAAATAATTTTATTAAAAATTGGATATTTTATATATTATTACATTTTATTAAAAAAACCATTTGATTTTTAGTATCTCTCTTTATTTTGAATAAAATGTAATAATATATAAAATATCAAATTTTTAAATAATTTTGTAAAAATAATTTCATGGAATTAGTAATAAGAATAGAATTTTTTAAATATTTTTATTATTTTTTAGAATTTTAACCTTCTTAAAAAAATGTGTTGAAAAATAAAAAATGAAATACTATCGTTCAGACGAAGTATTACACAATACAAATAAATATAAAAGTTGATTTGAAAATGAAAGATCAAGTGATTGTAATTATAAAATGTAATAAATTGGAATCTCTGTAAAAAATTTAATCATATATAATTATAAATCAACTTGGTCAATCGGGTCACTGGATCACTCGGGTAAATCGGGTCAAAATTACCAGGTCGATCAGGTCGAAACCCATATTATCCGGAAAATTTTCGGGCTTTCAGGTTCGAGTCAGAAAAAAAATTCGGATCATAATTTCCGGGCTCGGATCGAAAAATTATCGAGCGTTCGGATTGAATCAACTAGATCGGATTGTGTTTTAACAGGTCTAGTCAAGACTATAGTACAAGGAGGGACAAAATGACCCAAGCGCACATAGCAATCAACAACTAGATGGACAGCGGGCTTAGATATGCCATCAAAATTTCATCAAAAATTTACATGTTCACTATATAAACCCTAAATCATACACGTCCTTTTCGACGTGCATAATTAAAATGGGTTAATTTATTTTTTTTAAACGCTAATTAGTTAGAAGGCTTACACGTCATTTTTTACGTGCATTTTTTACGTTGGATTTGTGGTGTATATAACAACACCCAAAATTTAATGAGATTTTAATCTTAAATAAGATTAATCTTTGTCACATCAAACAATCCCTAACTTGTCAAATTCGTTACTTTCTTTGTAAAAGCTATATATGCTTCCTTCTCATCTATATCTGTATATTATTATCATACTCTTAATTTAGAATACATAAGCTTTATGTCAACCACTCCTTAAATCTCCCTTTCATCTATCAAGTTTTTTTTTTTTTTGCCCTTTTTTTAATTATTTATTTCCTTTAATTTTTTTTATTCTTTCATTTATCTCTTTAAACCAATCACATTTTTTTAACATATATGTTAACTAGTATGATTTGCACTAATATACCAAAAAAATACCAACTTTGCAAAAATATCAATGGGGTGTAAAAATTGCAAGGGGGTGTCAAAATGTTAGTTTTGTAAATTTCCCTCACCAGGTAGCAGGTCACTTGGCCAAAAAAAAAAAACAAAAAGATTTGTGGGGAGAGAGGGCAAATGAGATGGTGACAAGTGACAAAACTCGATCTTGTGGTGTGGGGATGAGCATCAGAAAGCTCAAATTAATCAGCTAAATTACCCCAATGATCTAAGTCTCTTGAACTATGTTTTATTTGGTTGTCGGTTGTATTGGCTCTGTAATTCTCTAAACTTTCATGATGTGGATGGTGATGCCTTTCCTAATTTTTCTACTGGAAAGCATCTCTATCTTCATCTCTAGGCGGTTAATAGCTATAATCCTAGCCTTTATTTCTGTTATATCTTGTTGGTTTTCTTTTCTCTTTGCTACTGCCTGAACTCTTGCAGGATATCACTAGACCATTGCCACAGTTGTGACCTCCTGGTGTATTTAGGCAGCAACAGGAACACTACTCAAGGTATGCTTTCCAACACTGTCATCCAAAAATTTAAGCTCCCCATGAGTGTTTCAGTTCACTCTGTGGCGGTAAGCTGCCCCAATTCTCCAAACAAACCTTCAAAAAACAACTCTTATAACAACCTTTGCTCCATACAACTCAAGTCTACACAAGGCTCGACATTCTCAAGTCAAAAGCAGCTGCAACCAGTTGGAAATCATAGATCATCCTGTAAATACAAACTTGTCAGCTCATCCACAAATCAGGAGGAACTCAGGTGTGGTGATCCTTATGATGTAACTCTCAGATTGAATCCTAGTGAGGTGAATCCCGAGTGCTGTAATCTTGAAGTTCTTTACCCTTACATCTTAAGCTGTAAATCTTACTCTAATTGGAGATCTCAAATCTATTGCTATGACAAGTTATTATATGATTAATATAGCTTATTGGAATGTTAGAGGTACCAAAAGGCCACTTTTGTGGCAAGAAATCAATCACTTTCATTTTAACCATAACCTTGATGTACTTGTTCTAACTAAAACGAAATCTGAAACAGCTCCCTTAGAGTCTCAAGGTAAAAGTTTTGGCTTCCATAAGGTTCATTGTATCAAATCTAATGGCAGAAAAGGAGGTATCTGGCTTTTTCAGAAAACAAACTTAGATAAAAACAGTCATATACTAGATGAAAATCCTAGATTTATTCTTCTAAAGATCAATATAGAGAATCATGATATAATAGTAGCCTTTGTTTATGCCCCGTCAATAGATCAAGAGAAAGATGAATTTTGGAAAGAACTGTATCACACTATAAGTAAATATAACTACCCTTTCATCATTATTGGTGACCTCAATGATATAGAAAATGATACAGAAAAGATCGGGAGTGTAACCCCCAACATCAACAGATTTAGAAGATTGAGAAATGTAAAAGATGAACTAGGACTTCATACCTTACCTTACAGTGGATCACCCTTGTTGGAGGGTAAAATTTCATGAATTTTTTTTCTTAAGATTCATGATTTCATATCATCATATTCATTATATATAAAAAAGAAATGTGATGGATTTGCATAAAGCTTGGAAATGAAAAATTCGGGCCAATACATGTCAAAAAGGCCCAACAAGCACAAATCCAATATGATGAATGTGAGTCAATTGTGTACAACTGTCTCTCTGCAATTAACAAAACGAAAAGGAAAAAGAAACTGCAAAGCCACGTTGAAAAAAGAAAGAAAGAAAAGGAATGCAACTGGCAGCAAGTACGTGGGTAAAGCAGTTTACAAAGTAACTTCTCCATAGCAGTTTACACAAGTAACTGCCCCCCATACCACCCATTAAAAGGCTACTGCTACTGCACATCGGCTGGCTTCCTCTTCCCAAGATCAACAAAGCTGTAAACCCATCTTCCCACTCGGGCAGGCTTCCTTTTTTCTGGTCCTTGGGCTGTTCAACTCCTACAAAACAACAAAAAGCAGTTTCTTCATCCTCCTGGGCAATTGCCTGCAACACAGAACACGCACAAAGCCAAATCAAAACAAAAATCAGCAAGAAGAAGGAGTGCAGAGAGAACAACAGTAAAAGAAAGCAAACACCAGACAAGAAACAGTTTGTGTGTGTGATTGTTGTTCAAGACTACTGTTCAGACGAAGGTAGACTCTTCCTCCCTTTCTCTATGTTTGTTTTGCAGGTACAAAAGCATAACTGGAAATCAAATGGATCCTACCCTCGAGAGTTTAGTCTCTCGTCGCGACCTTCGATCCTGGCTCAGCGGCTCGAGAGTTTAGTCTCTCGTCGCTAGCCCATACTCGCTCAGCGGCTCAAGAGTTTAGTCTCTCGTCGCTAACCCCGATCCCGGCGTGGATCGATTCATAGCGCCGAAAGGCTGCCGGATTTTGCCCGGAATTCACAGGCAAATGAATTGCCGAATTCCATCAGCTATAAGTGAAATGAATATAGCAAAGAAGTGCTGCCAGATTTTTTTTCCAGGATTCACAAGCAATCAAAGGCCGAATTCTATAGACTATCGCAAATGAAAGTCAATATGGGACATCAGCACAAAACCAAAACTGGGCAATTGAAGGACACTGAACATGGGATAAATGTCCTGTAGGGCAGCAGCACAAAAGCAAGCAAATTGAAATTTCACATCTTCAAACAGAAATTTCAGCAGGTCTCTCTATGTTCAATGGACCAAGCAAACAGCCATAAAGGCGAAATAGCATCAAACTGTACCCTGGAAAGCATTAAAAAAAAATGCAAACACAAATTCGGAGTTTATGGGAGGGTTCTGAAGCTAGAACAAATCAAACCTAAAATTGGCCTATGCCGAAGACGGAAATCAGAACCCCAAATCAGTGGCCTTAATAAATCAGAGTGTTACTGAGGAAGCAAGGGTACTGAATTTTTGAAAAGAAGAAAGGGGAAAGTGAATATACCTAATTGGTGAAGTCGGAGCTCCTCTGGCGCCTCCTCAAACCTCCCGAGAACTAAATTCGCTTTCCCACTTCCTCAATTGCCCTAATTCAGAAGCCCTAAACAAAAATCCCCAAAATAACAGAGTGATGTCAGCCCCAATTTTTGTCTTCCGAAACCCAAATCATCCAAATTGGGGACGAATTGAACGGGAAAGGAGGAGAAAGCAAACCTGTTGCGCCCTCTCTTTGCAGAAACCCTCGATGTCTTCGACTGGCGGAGGCTTATTTCGAGTTGTTGAAGCTCGACCCGTTCTGCCCTCGCTTCATCATAGATCGACTCGCCCCGCTCTTGCTTCGCCCTCGCTCCGTCCCCTTCCGTTTCAATCGCTCGAAGCCAGAGCTCTGTGGCAAGGGGCTGCTGCTGCTATCGGAACGCAGTGTCGGTCTTTGTCGCTAGGGAGAGAGAGGGCGAGCCTGTGAAGAAATAAAAAAACGCAACAGGCTAATAGCTGAGGGGGAAAATTAAGCTTGGGCTGAGTTTGGATTAAAAACAAAACAAAAGGGGGAAAGAAGGAAATGGGCTCAATACCTTGAAAAAACGGGTTGGATTTGTGAAACAAGTCAACCCTTAAATTGGGCTCAGCTAGCCCCATCTTAAAGAACACAAAAGGAATAAAGAAATCAACCATTACGTACGTACAATCGTACATATATGGCACATTTGAAAGATATTTTGCTTAATTGCAAAACCGACCCACTAAAATATACGAATTATAATTGGTATAAATTAAGAATTCGAGTTTGATCAAAATATAAAATCAAACTCGTCAAATATTCTTTGCCAATTAATTCTATCGGATCAATCTCAAATCGGCTTCAGCAAAAACGGAGTCAAAACCTCAAATCAAGTTTCACCAAATATAAACTTGATTTCAGGCAGAACTACGTAAAGACTTGACGCCTCCTATCGGCTACGTAGGTAACCCGATATTAAATTCTAAAAATATAGCGGGTACATTCATCAACCTCTAAATTCCTTTTAAATGAATATGAGGTCAAAATCATATAAATTAAATCGCTCTCATTTAGAACTACGGGTGATTTGATTCTCTTCTAAGAGATACGTAGGAAATCCGATACAAAGCTATAGCTCATCGGGTTCAATCACACGGTCCTCAAAGGATCAAAATGGTTCTCGTAAGAACTACGCAAGATTTGATCCCGTTCAAACGGGTACGTAGGTAGCTCGACATAAAGCAAAAAGCTCGTCGGGTTCAATCGTCAAATAAAAATTAAATCGGTTCATTCAGAACTACGTATAAACTTGATACTCGTTTACAAGTTACGTAGGAAATCCGATATTAAAATTCAATATATATCGGATTCAGTCACCCTTCTCAAATTAAATCAAATTTGCTTATAAGAAAGAACTACGTAAAGACTTGATACTCTTTTATGAGTTACGTAGGAAATTCGATATTAAAATTCAATATATATCGGATTCAGCCGGCTGCCTCTAAATTCACTCCTAAATGAATATGAGGTCAAAACCAAACAAATTAAATTGGTTCGTTAAGAGAACTACGGGAGATTTGATCTCGTTCAAACGGGTACGTAGGTAGCGCGACATAAAGCTTAAGCTCGTCGGGTACAATCGCCGATAAAAAAAAAATCAAGTTATTCATCCAGGTAGAACTACGTAAAGACTTGACGCCGTAAAACGGCTACGTAGGTAACCCGATATTAAATATCAAAATATCTCGGGTACAGTCGCTAACCTCTAAATTCACCTTTAAAATGAAAATGAGGTTAAAATTAAAGTCAAATTAAATGCACATGATTTTCAATGTAAGTGATAGCCGTTGAGTTGGGAAACCCTTCCGAGAAGGTGTGCTCAATTTATTCGGGTGATACACGGGAAAATCTCATGCATATGATAGTGTGATTTATGTTAGGGCTACCCTTCCGAGAAGGTGGATCCTAATACGATCCAATGATGCATGAAAACCTTAAAAGTGACTAAAACACACAAACTCAAACATTCGGAACTACGTGAGGCTTGATTCTCTTCCAAGAGATACGTAGGCAACCCGTTAAAATTCGGGTGCAGCCCAAATCACCAAAACCATTCAAATCTTGGTATCGATACGACTTCGAATCAAGAGGATAACCAAAAGGGGTCGAACTCAAATATTAAAAAATCAAACAAAATGTGTTGTACGATCATTGCGCATTTTTGTTCAACAACCCTTTACTTGGAGGAAGAGTATATCTCCACACAACAATACCTATGAAAGATTAGATAGAATTTTAGCCCAACAACAGATATTAAACTGGTTTCCAAGTCTCTGCACTAAACACCATCCATTCTCCAAATCAGATCATGCCCTAATATCTCTAGCTATTGGTCACCATGATAAGAAAAAAGGCCCCCCTTTTAGATTTGAGATGGTCTGGGCTACAAATGAAGTTATGAAATCTATGATTGAGAAGGTCTGGAATTATAAACTAAAAGGTTCACATAGCTAGATCTTGATGCAAAAACAGAAATTACTCAAAAGAAGAATCAAGCTCTGGTGCAAAGCGAATCCAAACAACATTAACCGCCAATTATCAAAAGTAGAAAATCAAATACAAACAATACAGAGCAATCTACCCTGGGGTCCTGTCTCGGCTAGAGATGAGATACGACTAGCTAGACTGGAACACAAAAATCAGAGACTCTTAGAATTTAATCACAAATTTTGGAAGCAAAGAGCCAAAACAAAACACCTCCAATTAGGAGACAAAAACACCATATATTTTCAAATAACATCTAAAATAAAGAATTTCAGAAAACATACAAGGACGTTCACCACAAAAAATAATGAAATTCTTACGGATCAAAAACAAATTGCGGACCAGATCACTAAGGAAATGCCGGAGAGGTTCATTGGTAATAATCAAAAGCAAATCAATCAAAATGATGTTTGGAATATTCAATCTCAAATAACTCAATTGGAAAACAAAAATCTCATAACCCCACCTACAAGCTCAGAAATCAGGCAAACCTTATTCAGTATGGCAGAAGATAAATCCCCAGGTCCAGACGGATACCCCCCTGAATTTTACAAACAGTACTGGAATATTGTTGGTCCATCTTGCTGTAGAGCCGTCAAATCTTTCTTCCATTCTGGACAGCTTCTAAATGAAATCAACCAAACATTTATAGCTCTTATCCCAAAAACGGACAACTCAACCACAATCAATCATTACAGACCCATAAGTCTCTGTAACACGATTTATAAGATAATCTCCAAAATCATAGCCAATAGACATAAACCAATATTACCTAAGCTGATAAATCCTTTCCAATGAGCATTTGTAGAAGGGAGATCCATCCAGGATAACACTTTAATAGCTCATGAAATCTTTCATACATTCCACAAACAAAAAGGTAGTAAAGGATGGATGGCTCTAAAATTAGACATGAAGAAGGCATATGATAAGATTAATTGGAACTACATCAAGGCAGTTTTACAGAAGTTTGGCTTTCATCCCATCTGGATAAATTGGGTAATGAAATGCATCACTTCTACCTCTTTCTCTGTACTCGTTAACAATACTCATGGGCGACAATTTACCCCTAACAGAGGTATAAGACAAGGTGACCCCCTAGCCCCTTATATCTTCATTCTTGTCATGGAAGGTCTTGCTAGGGAACTTCATAAAGAAGCACTCCTAGAGGATGCCTTTATTGACATTAAACTAAATAAGAATGGTACCCCTATTCCTTTCTTAACCTTTGTTGATGACACTATAATCTTTGCAAAGGCAGCTCATACCAGCTTAAATACCATCCAAAATACATTAAATAATTTCTCAAATCTATCAGGATTAACAATTAATTACAATAAAAGCTCCCTCCAGTGCTATAAAAATGTCAACTCAAACTTAGTCAGAGATTTAGCAAGTCATATGGGGATCCCTATAGCTAAAACTATTTAAAAATACCTAGGCATTCCTTTAGTTAACGGGCGAATAAAAAATTGTGTATTTGATGATGCAATAGATAACCTAAGAAAGCAACTATCAAGATGGAAAGCCTCAAGCTTAACCCAAGATGGGAGAGTAATCCTTATTCAATCAAACCTCAGTTCCAAAACAAACTATCTGATGCAGAACTTTTTACTCCCAAAAGGTATTCTAAATAAAATTGACCAAATAAATAGGAATTTCTTTTGGAATAATCCCAAATGGATAAATACTCCCCTATTATCAGTTGGGATCAAATTTGTAAAAGCAAATCTCATGGTGGTTTGGGTCTCAAAAAAACAGAAGATTTTAACACTTGCTTGCAAATGAAACTTCTGTGGAAATTATATAATAATGTAGAGAGTCTGTGGGTTAAATTGATCAAAGAAAAATATCTGCAAAATGAGGATATCAAATACTACACGGGCAAGAACACTTCCTGGCAATTTGGGAGATTGTTATCTCTTAGGGAAAAATTCGAAAAAGGCCTTCATTGGATTGTTGGTGATGGTAAAAGCATTAGTCTATGGAATGATCCATGGAATACCGATATAAACTTAAAGCCTCTTATGGGTTCCTATGACCCGGAAATGAAGGTTGGAAGTCTCATCACGAATGGAAATGAGTGGAACCATGGACTCATTACTCAAATGTTCCCCCGAGAGATTGCGCATAGTATTCTCAATATCAGAATCCCCTCCCACCCTACTAAGGACAAGCTGATTTGGAAGCCAGACCCGCAAGGTATCTTCTCTACCAGGTCAGCCAGGAAGATCTTAACCCCAATGCCGGATGTACATCCCTCGCACTCCTGGTTGTGGAAATTAAACCTGCCTCCCAGAGTCAAGAATTTCCTATGGAAGATCAAAATAGATGGCATGCCGACAACGGTCCGGCTGAACAGGTATGTCAATAGAGTTCCTTCTCAATGCTCTCTTTGTAATCAAGCAAATGAAGATACCACCCACCTCCTCACGAGATGAACGTTCACGAGAGAAGTTATAGTCCAATATGAACAACAAAAAGGTATGTTCTTTAACGGCATCAATAATTCTGGCCTGGTGCATGATAATTTGAATGAGCTTTATAATGCAAACAGTAATTTTGTAGATCTTATTTGGATCTGGCTGACAATTTGGGAAGCTCGAAATGATGCTATTTTTAGGAATACGAAAACGAATGGTGCTGCCTCACTCATTCAAAAAATAAATCAATACATTACAGATTGGTCCATTGGCAATCCCATATCGGGTAAAGGTAAGAATAATAGAAACAAGAGAGTTGCAGCTAGGTGGAGCAGACCAACTAGAACTGCCTACAAACTTAATGTAGATGGTTCTGTTAGCCTTTCTGGCAGTTGTCAGACTAGAGGGATCATCAGAGATTCTGATGGTAATATTGTAGATATATTTCATTATAATGTCATGGTAGGGTCGATTATCCAGACAGAGGCCTCAGCATTGTTAACAGGTCTAAGAAGAGCCAAAGATAAGGGTATCAAGAAGATCATCATAGAGAGCGACAACCAAACCCTTGTCAAATCAGTAAATGAGCAGCAACCACCAAGATGGGAAGTTATGAGTTACGTTGAAGACATCACCACCCTTCTGGTGGAATTTGAGAATGCAGAAGTGCGCCATATTTTTCGAGAAGCTAACATGGCAGCTGATTATATAGCTAGAAAAGGTATTATCTGTAATCTACAATGTATCCCCTATCATAGGGACTTTTGTAAAATCATCTTTCAAGATGATCTAGGAGCTAAGTTACTGTAATGTAATGGCTCCGAATGTTTGCCTACTATAAAAAAAAAAGTGGCAAAACTTAAGTTTTAATTGTTTTAAACTAATTTTAAGCCATTTTTATTTGTTAAAATAAAAAAAATTATTTTTGAACTTAATTTAATTTTATCTATCTATAAACACCCACTTTATATATGTTTATGAAAAAAAATATTTTGAACTAAAGTTGGGTGTACATCGTATCTTGATCTCAATTTGGAGTATGGCATGGATAACCATTTGGATGGCAAAGACAATAATTTAGCTACCACAAAAATTCACACAACTGACAAGATAAATCAGAAAATCTGGGCAGAACCGACAATCGTTGCTCCGGAGATGAAAGGTAAAGCTGTCGACGTGGACATGGAGGAGGGGGCAGTGCTCATAGAGGAGAGCATGTCGTTTGAGTCTGTCAGGAGCAAGATAATGGAGACAAGCAGGTACCCGTCTCGAGGATAGTTCCTTCGCCGAAAGTGTCGGAGGACATAAGCAAGCGTGTGATGGTAAGGTGAAGAAATCAATGTCTAGTGGGATAACTCTTCTTTTGCGTAGTCGAATGTAGTATTTTGTTAGTTTGCTTCTAACTCACTGACACTTTGGGGTTTTGGTGGTTTTGAATGTACATAACTGATCCTAGAAACAAACCTACATTACTCTCAAATGACATCGTCCAATGTAACATTAATGGTTTCAATCACAACATACTTCAACACACAGAAAGAAATTTAAAATGATGTATAAGTATAACCCAATGCGATGTATGCTTACTAGCCAGTAAATACTATTATCTAGCCAGTGACAATGATGTCTTAGCCAATGTAGAAGTAACCCCTGCTAGATCTCTCAAGATAATAAAATCAAACACAAGTCCTCTAAAAGGTGGAAACAATTAAACAATTAAGACCTAAACCAAACATTACGAAGTACTAAAGTTCTTAACCAATACAATCCTGTCGGATGCGAAGCCCGAATATTTGCGATCTATGCTTACTAGCCAGCAAATACTATTATCTAGCCAGTGAAAACGATGTGTTAGCCAATATAGGAGTAACCCCTACCGGATCTATGCTTATTGTCTCAGCTGTACAATAAAACTTCTACATGATTAAGGTTCTAAAAGGCAACAACATAAATCAGTGGCGTTATCGCTGTATCGAGGTGGATTCGTTTGAATCTCGAAGAAGACCTCACTCCAAGAGATCAGTGGCGTTATTGCCGCCCGCAAATCGAAGAGATCGATTAGCGTCTTCTTTGGTTGGGAGAGAGAATATCTCTTCGCTGAAGCGCTCCACGAACATCAATGGAGAGGTGCAGAGCGCAAAGAGGGAACAAATCTCGCAATCGGGGCTTCTCCCTCGCACGGAGTTCCTATTTTCCACGTCGTTTCCCTTTTCGGCGAAGTTCCTCTCCGTCGCGCTGCCACTCCGCCGAACGCAAGGCCGATCCGGAAAACCGGGATCTGGAGGAAGAAGATGGACATTTTTTTGGGGGGGGGGGGGGGGGAGGGAGGTGTAACAGCCCGGGATTCAGGCACCACTCAATCTCTATCATGGCATAGAGAGGAGGAGAAAGAGGCGGAGATAGGCGAGGGTTTCACCGCGGATTCAGGAGGCTGTGGTCGGATGCGTGAACGACGGATGCATGGCCGGCCGTTGGCGGCGAGAAGAAGGACACCCACTCCTTGTGGATCTGGGTGGATGGCGTTGGCGCTAGGTCAAACTCGCGAGGAATCCCGCAAGCCCAGCCCCTTCGTCGGAGACTTCATGAGCCGAGTGGGTTCTGGGATCGGGGGTGCGGGTTAGGGTGGCGGTTCGAATGGTGGTGGTTGGGTGGCCGGAGGTGGCTCATGCAGGACAGGGAACGACCGGAGAGAAGAAGGAGACGGGGCGGTGAGGGCTTGGTTCAACAGGAATGGTGACCTGTGAAACGGGGTAATGAAACAGGTTATTTTTGCCAATTTTTGGGCTTATGTGCTACTTTTGCAAATTTTGGAGGAGAGTGTCATTTTTGCAAAGGGCCCAAACATTTGGTATATTGACTACAATTTTCTCTGTTAACTATCTATCTATTTATATCTATATATCTATATATCTACTCTTAAAACAGAATACTTTATGTCTATGTTTTAGTCTCTCTTTTACTCTTTAATCCTCTCATTTCCACCGATCAAGTTTTTTGTTCTTCTATAATTATTTATTTCCTTTAATTTTTTAGTCTTCCCTTTATCTTTTTAAATCAATCACATTTTTTCTTTTCTTCTAATATATACATATACAAGCAAAGTTTCAAATGTAAAATTGTCGTATGGTGTAAAATTTGGCTTAAGGTGTAAAATTTTCGTTTGGGTAATTTGCGTCCAAAATAGAAAATATTAATGGATCGGCCCGCTTCATTCTGTGTAAAGTGAACAGAACCCTTAGGCCCTATCTGGGTTCCTCCCTCACGAATCGCCTCGCTTCGCTCTAGCCTCCTCCTCTGATACCTCTTCTCCTCACATCTCCATCGGAACACTAACAAACCTCTCCTCAATTCCCACTTGAATTGAAGATGGCGATCTACTGTTTGTCCTTCTCGATTCATAGTGCTTTTGTGTTCTCGGATGGGGGCAAGCGCTTCGTTCTATGCTGTCCGCAGGAGTGCTTTGTCCTTTTGTTGCCTGAGGGTATCTGTTTTTACAGCTTGGTCGTGTTGCCATCACCGACATCCTTTTCGCCTGCGAGATCCTTTCTTCTTGATCTGAATTTTATTCAGTTCACCCTTCGAGAGTTTCGAATTCAACCCCAATTTTGCCTGAGGTAAGTGCAAGAGTTTACTTAACTCAAATTTCTGATGTTTATGATTCTTGCAAGTAAGTTACCTTCTTATAGCCCATAAGTCCTTATCGATAGTTCTAGGATTGCCACTGACTTTTTCAATCTTGGATATGTTATCTGTTGACTTGCAGACCTTAATTCCTGACATTTTCTATGATTGGAGTCCATAAGAAAATACCATCAATAGTTCCAGGAGGATTTCAGTGAGTATTCAAATTGCTATGAATTTATTTTCTTCATATGCCATGAAACCGGCCAGAAGTATATCAATAAGTGTTATTGTTCTACATTATTTTTCTGACAGGAGTTTCCAAAGCAGAATGATCAAGTCTTGATTTCAAGGATATTGTTTCTTATGGTGATTGTTTATACTATAGTCCAGCTATAAGAAGGGCTATTGCTGCATGGAGAATAGTCCTATCGGGGAGGTTTGGGTTGGTTAACCAGTGGTGTGACTTTATTGAGGGTAGTATGAAAAGTTGGATCAATTTAGATTTTGTAGTTTTTTTTCAAGTTCTGTAAACCAAAACCATAGCTAGTTCTTCGAGGACTGGTCCTATTAATCCGAGCATTTTCTCGTTTTTTATTTGAGGAATCCTTTGGTATGCTAAGTTTAGCATGTTATGAGCAAAAGAGTTGTACACAACTACACATCATATGCCTTTAATTACTAGTTCAATTTCTTTGGTTAATGGCTTACAAAGGACATCCCTACCTTTATTAAATATATATATATATATATATATATATATATATATATATATATATATATATATATATATATATAATGTGGTTCAAATGTTAACAAGCCTTACGGTGTTAAATGTTAACAAATTTTAACCGTTGATCTAATTAAAATGAAAGGCTACGATTAAATCTGGATTTTTCGGATTTATTTTAATTAAAAGAGCGGGCCCCACTCAGTTGATCAAACAACTCTCTCTGCCTGGGCGTGTGAAGGACTTTCCACTTCATCTAACTGTGAAAACCGGTAGTGGAGAGAATCTGGGGACCATTTGGATTTTTTTTTTCCAAATTTTATTCATTTCATTTTTTTAAAAAATATTCTCTTGTCTTAAAACGTCATGAATAATATTTCTCAGATGCAATCACTCCAACCTAATTTGGTCTACAACACAATACATCACTCATTCGAATAGTTGTGCATGATAACTCCCAATTACAAATGAATAATTAATATCAACTTGGCGAATAATTATTATCAACTGAGAGAATAGTTGCAAACTTGACCAATCTTTTTGCTATTAACTAAATGATAACTCCTCTTTACAGATGAATAATAACTATCCAGTTAGCGAATAATTACTATTAACCTAACGTATAGTTACAAATTTGATCAATTATTTTGCTATTATCAAACGGTAACTCCTCTTTACAGATGAATAATAACTATCAAGTTAGCGAATAATTATTATTAACCCAGCGAATAGTTGCAAAATTGACCAATTCTTTTGTTATTATCAACGATAACTCCTCTTTACACACGAATAATAATTATCAATTTAGGGAATACTTACTATCAACTAAACGATTAGTTGGAAATTTAACTCACGCGCACTTGTTCTAGTTTTGAATATTAAAGCTAGCGAAAACTCCCCATTACTCACGAATAATGACTATCAAGTGATCGAATAATTATAACTAAATTAGCGAGTAGTTAAAAAATCCGATCACACTTTTGCAAGTTTTTAATATAAAATCTAAACGACAACTCCCTATTCCTTACGAATAAATACTAACAATTTATAGAATAATCTTTATTAAATTAGCTAATAGTTGCAACAGGGACTCACACTTTTTGCAAGGTTTGCCTACGAAATCTAAACGATCATACCTCCCTGTTCCCATGAATACTTACCAGCAACTATGCTAATAATCTCTATCAACTTAATGAATATTTATTGCGATTATGCCACCACGCAATTGGTGCAATTCCGATGAATACTTGATGATTTCCATTGAATACCCAAATCCCCTAACAATTATGCCCAAATTCCCCTTCTTCATCCACAATTCATGAGACATCCCCTATCCTAAACACCTCATCTAGCCATAACCCACCAATTGAACGAGCATTCTTCAATTTGATTTTGAGGTGAGATGGAATCCATCAAACTGTGAATTGTGGCGTAATTACGCTTCCTCGATTTTGTGGTGAGATGGAATCAATTTGATAATTTTTTAATGACATGATTAACATATTCGCTGGTTCATAGATGTAATACTTAACCATGGAGATTCAGAGGGCTGGGTGCTCGCCATCGACCAAGGATTCACCTCGCCGATCGCCTCTGCTACTCAACTCGACGCGGCTTCACCCAATCCTCCACTCACCCCCGTCGATTGCTTCTCTGCAGATGTGCCCCCTTCAAGCCGCGCTGTCATCACTTACCGGAACTTGTGCACACCCCTTAGGGTGTACTTTGTGCACAAATTTCGACCGTTGATCTGTATGGAATGGGCGTCCAGGATCATGCCACGTCAATGGACATTTTTTTAAAATAAATTGTGTGAAATGAGGCCCAATTGCACTAGTAACCTATGACAAGCGCGTGCAACTTAAACTAATAAAACTCTAGCCCTCCCTAGCCCTGTTTAGCGTTGTGAAGCGTACTTCCTCTACCTCTTTCTTCTCTCCAGAGCGGCAATCCGCCTCCCCGATCCATCAATCCTCTTCCTCCTTAATACCGGTGGTCGGTATCCTCTCACTGCCGGCGACCGGAAGAGAATCGGAGCACTGCCGGCGACCGGATCGAGGGGCACTGGAGGGGTTGAAGCCAGCGACGATTGCAGGAAGGGTTGAAGCCAGTGATTGTAGGAGGGGTTGAAGCCAGCGACGATTGCAGGAGGGGTTGAAGCCAGCGATTGTAGGAGGGGTTGAAGCCAGCGACAAATCGAGGGGCACTGGAGGCCGGCGGCGAGAAGTGGTAGATGGCGGCGGATCGGCGTCGCTGTTGCTAACCATCGACCCCTCACAGGCTTCCATGGAGGGTAAGTAGCAGACCCTCTATTTTCCTCCTATGCAAATTATATTCAGTTCAAACCTATGCCCATACCACACCCGAATTGCCATGTCTTTGATCCTGTGTTCCTTTATGTTGCGTCACGGTATAGCTTTTCAATTAAATTATGTATGGTCATGTTGGGTGTTATATGGCACAGGAATGATGATCAGTCCCTTCTTTATGGCTTACTGGAGGTGTGACTTGAAGATATGAAACAGCAACCCCTATGTGTTGAAAGCCTTCCTCCGTTCAAGAGAAATGAAAATGAAAGAGACGGTGGGTGGGTGGGTGGATGGGAGGGTGGGGGGTGGGCTGGGTGGTTGGGTGGGCAGGTGCCGTGGGGTGGGCGGGTGGGTGGCGTTTGGTCACAACCTAAAACAAAACATTATTCAGTTAAATGTGAGAAATTATTCGGTGAAATATGAAACATTATTCGTATAAATTGTAAGTATTGTTCGGAGATTTGATGTTTTTATTATTATTTGAAATTAATTGACAAAAAAAATGATCATTATTCGGTAACATGTGACAAATTATTCAGTGGAATTGTTAAATTTTGATCTGAATTGGATGGAAAAAGATAACATAACATTATTCGGTAGGATGTGAAACATTATCCGGTGGAACTGTCAAATTTTTAAACAAACGAAATTGTCATGCCAATAAATCACTCATAATAATTTATTTTTCACAAAATCATTAAAATTCCCTACATTTTGAAGAAAATCAGAAAAAAAAAAAATTGAGTTACACGTACAGCAGTAGAGGGCAAGAGGAGAGAATGAGTGCTTATTTTGTAGTGGGTCCCACAAGATTTTTCAGAAAAAGAAAAAAACCACTTAAATCATGGCCATCCATTCCATTAGATCAAAGGCCCATAATTGTGCACAAGATATACCCTAAGGGGTGTGCACAAGGGAACCACTCCATATATATATATATATATATATTCTTAAAGGATAAGAGTTTTAGCCTACGTGACATTCCTACCTTTTTTTACCTGTTTAAATCAATTTATTTTTTTCCTTTAATTTTTCTTCTTCTTTCCTCTGTCCTTTTAGTCCGATAACATTTTTTCTTTTATTTTTAGCATATTTAATTAATATTATGCTTAATTCAAAACATTGAATTTCATAAGATCTAATGCTTACTATTAATATACGTACATGGAAATATTTATATCTTATAAATATCTTATCTACCTATACTACTTTATATATAGGTATATATATATATATATACACACACACACACACAAATATATATATATATATATATATATATATATATATATATATATATATATATATATATATATATATATAGAGAGAGAGAGAGAGAGAGAGAGAGAGAGAGAGAGAGAGAGAGAGAGAGAGAGAGAGAGAGAGAGTATGGATCAAATGTTAACACCTCTTATGGTATTAAATGTTAACAAATCTAGGCCATTGGTTAGATGGAAATGAATGGCCTAGATTATTTCACCTCTTATGGTGTTAAATGTTAACAAATCTAGGTCATTGGTTGGATGGAAATGAATGACCTAGATTATTTCAATATATTAACTTAATTGTAAATTAATTTAAAAAATAAACTCATCCATCCCCACCCTAAGCGCGTGTTATAAAAAACCCTAACCCAATCTTACTCCCCATCCCACACTAGACAGAGAGAATCAGAATCTCGAAAGAGATGGTGGATGCGACGATGGCCGACGGAGGCGGCGAAGGTGCCATCTTCTTCACCAATTCGACAATTGATCCCATAGTGCACCATATAGCAGCGGCAATGCAACCGACAAGCGAAGAGACGGTGTCTCCCTATGGTCGACACCGTCTCAGTCTCGTCCTTTGTCCTTCTCCCACTCTTGCATACTCGAATTCGACGGCGATTTGGAGAATAGATCAAAGGAGGCGGCGATTTGAAGGAATATACATCGAAGAGTGACCAAATTGTGACCACAAGGAATAACGCTGGTGTAAGGAACGGAATTTCGGATTTCTAAAAAGGGAAAGTTTCGGAACACCGTCCTCGAGCAAATTCCATTTTTAGAAGTTTCAAACATATCCCGACATGTTTTACGATTTAATTTGACGGATTTTAATCCTAGCTGCTTGTTTTCAATTTCGGGAATTCAGATGTCTTTGGAAATGAATTTGGGAATAGGGTCGGTTTTTGGGAATGTCGGATGTCGGGATGGGATGCCGGGATTCAAGGTCGGAAGAGCGGAATCACTCTCTCTCCTCTCTCACGCCACTCTCTCTCTCTCCTCATAAAGTGTTTTGTCCTCTTGTGAATTAAACCCTAAGGAGCCTCTTTTGCCACCAATATAAAAGGCATCAATCCCTAAACGGATCTCTCATTTCATATCACTCAACTCAGCCCCAAATTCTGAGAATCAAGCCTCTAAAGATCCCAACTTGAAGAATCAAAACCCCAAAAATTCCAAAGCTCAAATCTTCACTTTTCTCGCCTTGAATCCATGTCTCTCTCCTCTCATCTTCCATTTCTTGTTTCTCATACCCTACATGGTCTCTAAACTCCCTCAAGAAGATCTCCTCTCACAAAAACAATCCCAAAATCAGATTCAGATCGTCGTTTCCATCGGAAATGGACGTTTCTGGGTAAAGTTGCCATCCCGACTTGGCCCTGTCGCGGCCGCAAGTATGAACACAGAAGAACAAGTTTATACTCTCTGTCGCGAGTTCTTGTTCGCCGCCGCGAAAGATGGTTTTCACCACCGCGACTCCGAGCCCAGATTTGGCAACGTCTCGGTAAAATCCTTCGTTCTCCTTCGTTATAGCTCTGTTTTCTTCCCCGTTTGTTTCTACTTGCTCCACACTCTCCCCTCTACCTTATGAGGTCAAGAAAAAGTCAGATTTAACACCTTGGGAAGCGGATTTGAGCCCATTCCTCTCTTTTCTCTTTGTTTTTGGGCAAGGTAAGTTGTCCCTCTTCAAACCCTCTCGTTTTGGATCTAAATCTTTGCAAAGGTCTTCTTTTAAGCTAGATCTATCTCTCCTAGGCCCTATCATAGAAATTTTTTGTGGAATCGAAGCCAAAAGACTCCCTTCCTCCAAGATTCAAATGAGCCTCTAAGAGGCTAGGTAATCCCTCTTCCGCTCTCCATTCTAGTCCTTGTTTGAGGTCTTTTGTGTATCTATTGGAGTTGTTTTTGTGTTATTTGGATAGTTTTTTGAGTTATGAATGTTTTAAAGCAAGTTTGAATGAAAATGGATTTGAAACACGCAAGAACGAGCAAAAACGAACAAGGTTGGGTTCGTTCTCGCCGCGGCAAAACCATGGTCGTCGCCGCTAGGACGAACCCAGATTTCAGAGGTTGAGGATGGTATGTCGCGGCCGCGACCACAAGATTCTTGTGTCACGGCCAACGAGGGCCATCCTCTCACAGTGAGAACATAGGACCATCTCGCGACCGCGAGATGTGTCCAGTGACTTGGCCGAGTCACTACTTGCCTCATTTGGGTTCCTTGTTGGTTTTTGACCCGATTCCTTTCGAATATGTCTTAATTGATGAATGATTTCAAAAGCGGGATCTTGGGATATTATTTTATTATTAAATAGTTGTAGGGTTTTTGACATAGTTCGAACTATCGGGTTTTTATGCTTGGAAAATGTATTGAAGGGTTTCATTTTCTTGTCGGGATTCTTTAACTTGGTTTTATGATCGAGTTTGGTTTTGAAATGAGCTTGGTGAAATGATTTTGGAAATATTGTTGGTAAGATTTATCGATGGTTTTGATTAAATGGTTTTGGTTGATCTTATCGGAAAGGTTTTGGAAAATGGTTTTACCACCAATTGGTTTTGAGGATGTTAAGAACTTGGGTTCATGTGTGTGAGAATGTTGGTCCGGTAGCTTATGGAAATGGCTTGATGATAGGTGTGTATTACGGTTGGATTGCTTTTGGACTTGCATTTGGACCCTTGCTTGCGTTATTTTGCTGTTCTGGATTCTCAGGTAAGTATCGTACGGGACTTACTCAGTAACCTGGACCTCCTGCATGATGTGTTATGTGATGTGTAGTTTTGTTGCATATTAAAGCATGCCATGTAGTATCATGCTAGGATTGCATTGAACTGAGCATATGGTTACTATGTGTGTTTGAAACAGAACGATTGTCATCTGTGATAGTACTAGAGTCTTTGGTAGGGTCATAGGGTAGCCTAGCCTCATCGGGTGCCCTGAGTCAATCGAGTCAATATGAGCTTGTTACTATAGCCCAGCACCAACGGGCAAACTTGGTTACTTTATGTTGATGTTTATTCTGTGGTCCGTGCACCACCACGAGGAAATGGGAACCGAGCTGGTCAGTCTCTGCACTAACGGGAAGGGATGCAGAGGGAGGAGAGAGATATGTCACTTGGCATTGCCTTGTGCCCTTATAGTTTTTCTGCATATTATAACTGTCCAACATGCTTATGTGATTTAATTACTGTACTGCATTAGTCATCCTTTATCCTAGGTATAGGCATGTTATGTGGCCTCAGCGCGGTCAGGGGACCCGTAGGCGATTACCGGGTCTGACTTCGTGGATAGTGTTAGGTACCTATGCTTGCTTGCTCCATGCTTCTGTGACGGTAAACCCTTTGGCGAATCAAAGAATCTAGCTAACCTTCTAACTTGGTAAAATGACAATCATTCGCTTATGTTTTGGTTTTGACCCGACTTTTTCGTGGCGCTTTGTATCTTAACTTTGCCTCCGCTTTACTTTCATTTGAATTGAATTTCACGACATAGTCTTAGGACAGGTTAAGGGTACCCAACTGCACTTCGAGGTTTTTAGGGTTTGAAATCTCTCTTTCTACTAATCTTAAAATGAGTTGAAACCTCGACCCGTACCTGAATTGCAAGATCCGAACAAGGGGTTTCATCCCTTGAAACGTAACCCGAAAATCATAATTCTGGGCCGTTAACGAGTACAACCTTCAACCTACCATCGCGACGCCGCCTAAGGCCTGGAAACTGTTGAATGACTGATCGTGGGTCTTGCACTTGTAGTTACCGCTGCATCCGATGCCGGAGGTGGACGATGGTGGCGCAATATATTCTTCCTCGCGAGCATCTCAACTGATTTCTATTGTAAGCATTGTACATCGTTGAATATTAATTGTCTATTACATTTGCTTAATTGTGTATATGATCGATCAACTATAAGCACATCGTTGAATATTAATTTTCTACTAGATATTTAGATTTTCTTAATTGCTTATACATTGGCAATTGATTAAATAACGCATAATAAAGAAAGGGAAAACTAATTAAAATACCCTCACCTTTGGGGGTATGGTTAAAATATATCCTCAACTTTCAAATGTAATAAAAATATCCCGACCTTTGAGGGTGGTGGTAATATATTACCCTGTGTTTTCTCACGGGTCAAAAATGCTGACAAGACAGCCTACGTGAATTTTTTTTGACAAGACAACATACGTGAAGCCTTTTTTTACAAATTAGCACTAAAATTGGGTTTTCTTGATCGGTTTTCTTAGGAAAAAAAATAAAACGATAACAAATTAAACCCAAAAAACGAAATTGATTCAACCAAGCAACTAATCTGGTCAAAATTGCCTCAAATTAACACAACACGACTATTCCTAACACCAAACCGACAACAAAACTAAACCAACAACAACAACAACGAAGAGGGGGAAAAACTTAGCCACCCAAATCCGTGAACGAATCAAAGGGGAAGAAGATATGAGAGAGACAGCTCAAGATAGTCGACGATAAGGGAGGAAGACTAACATTGAAGAGGCTGGAACCATGAGTTACCTAGAAGACCTGGAAGACAATTCAAGAGGCGACCACGGTCCACGAAAAAAGATATGAGGGAGGAAAAGGCGTTGGGTATGAACCCGGTCCAACTCTTTATTTTTTTCCTAAGGATATTGTTCAAGAAAACCCTTGTAAAAAAACCCGCGTAGGGTGTCTTGTTAGCATTTTTGACCCATGAGATAACACAGGGTAATATATTACCACCACCATCAAAGGTCATGATATTTTTATTACATTTGAAAGTTGAGGATATATTTTTACCATACCCCCAAAGGTGGGGGTATTTTAATTAGTTTTCCCATAAAGAAACTATTCGGCAAGTTCAGAGTTACTATTCGTTAATAATAAAGAAATATTCATATGTAAGTGGGTAATTAAATGTGATAAATCCAGAATTATATTTACATATTGTTTTAATCTAGCGAATATTTACTATCAACTTAGAGAATAATTACTATCAAGCTAACGAATAGTTGCAAAATTGTGCAATCTTTTCGCTATTATCTAAATGATAACTCATCTTTACAGACGAATAATAGCGATCAATTTAGCGAATAATTACTATTAACCTAGTGAATAGTTGCAAAATTGACCAACCATTTTGCTATTATCTAAAAGATAACTCCTCTTTACACATGAATAATAACTATATGTTAGCGAATAATTAATGTCACCTTAGTGAATAATTACTATCAACCTAGTGAATAATTACTATCAACCTAGCTAGCGAATAATTACTATCAATCTAGTGAATAATTACTATCAATCTAGCGAATAGTTGCAAAATTGAGAAGCCATTTGTCCAATATCTAAACGACGATAACTCCTCTTTACACACTATAATAACTATAAGTTAGCGAATATTTAATATCACCTTATCGAATAGTTCAAATAGTGCACCGCATAAAAAAAAACAACGTCACTCCACCAAAAACGTTACGCCACAAAAAAAAGGTGTACAACACACGCGCGTAATTCAACAAGTGTGGAAGGAAAGAGGCGAGTTCCATTAATTTTTAATTAAAGAAAAAAGGCAAAATTATCAAATAATCTCAGCCACCCATTTCATTTAATCAAAGACTCAGATTTGTTAACATTTAACACCATAAGGGATGTTAACATATAATCCAACCTCGATATATGTGTGTGTAGATATATATATAAGCCTTTATGCCACATTAAATTGATTATGCCTTTATAATGATGGGTGACATAACCAATATTATTTTAGATATTGATTATGCCACATTAAATTAAAAAAAGTCATAATGATATTATTATTATTATTTTTACTGAGTTATTTAAAATATTTATATTTATGTATGTTATTTTAAAGGAATGTTTTTTTTCAAAATATTCATGAAAAAATAAATAATTAACAAAATATTCAAACTTTTAAAATATTTACAAAAATATTTATTTTTTGCAGGCTTGTAAAAAAAACGCGGTCTTATATCATGTTTTATTCACAATGTGGAAAACTTGAAATTAGAGTAAAAGCCAAGAAAAAAATTTATAAAAAAACGCGGTCTAAAATCGCGTTTTTTTAAATTAATTTTATTTTCGGTTAAATTATGTAATTTGGTATAAAAAAATTACCCTAGAGACCCGAACCGCGTCTCTTGTATTTTTCTTCTTCTTTTTACGAAAAATTGAAAAAGGGGAACACATTTTCAGCTTCCTCCTAAATCACTTGCTATGAAGGAGAGAGGGCAGCCGGCGGCCGGAGCCTAGAGCCCGAAGAGCACTGGGAGGCAGAAGTCGACGGTTGGAGCAGGAGGAGGTCTATAGCAAAATTACCGGAGCGACATCTTTCTCCGGTTCTCGAGCGACATCCAAATCAGTGTTCCACTTCGCCACCTCCGATTACCAGAGCGACATCTTCCTCCGGTTCTCGAGCGTCTCGAGCGAAATTGAAACGAAGCAAGAGGATTTCGAACACCAGCAGGCGGCGGAGAACCTCTCGAGCAGCAGGAGGCGGAGTCCCCTACTCCCCTCTCGAGCACCACCGGTCGTCAACCTTCGACCCTTACAACACCTCCCTGAGCTCTCCGGCTGTCGACCTACTCCTTCTCCGACCATCGACTTCTGCCTCCTAGTGCTCTCCGGGCTCTGGGCTCCGGCCGCCGGTCGCCTTCTCTCCTTTGATTTAGAAGGAGGATTAAGACGTGTTCCCCTTTTTCAATTTTCCGCACCAAAAAAAATATATATAAGAGACGCGGTTTCAACCCACGCCTCTAGGGTAATTTTTTTTTACCAAATTACATAATATAACCCAATAACCCAAAATAAAATTAATTAAAAAAATTCGGTTTCATACCGCGTTTTTTTTGTTTTTTTTTTTTTCCTGGGCTTTTACTCTAATTTCAAGTTTTCCACCTTGTGAATAAAACGCAGTATGAGACCGCGTTTTTCTTACAACCCTCCAAAAAATGAATATTTTTATAAATATTTTGAAAGTTTGAATATTTTGTTAATTATTTATTTTTTCAATAATATTTTGAAAAAAAATCATTTTAAACGAGATATTTAAAAAAAATTAAGATTTATAAGATACATTTATGGTAAAGGTTTTTATGATTTTTATCTTAATTAGTTTTTATTAACATCGTATTAAAAAGTCATAATGATATTATTATTATTTTTACTGAGTTATTTAAAAATATCTATATTTATGTATGTTATTTTAAAGGAGATTTTGAAAAAATCTGAAAGATTTATAAGATACATTTATGGTAAAGATTTTTATGATTTTTATGTTAATTAACTTTTATTAATATTTTTATAATATTAATTTTTATATTAGTAAGATTTTAGTTTAAAAACATCGCGTCATGGCGCGTGAGAATTATACTACAGTAGTATACTCTTAATTTAGAATATTTAACACTTATGTGTCATCTTCTCCTTAATCCTCTCATTTCCACTAATCAAGTTTTTTTTGCCCTTTTTAATTATTTATTTTCTTTAATTAATTATTTATTAAATCCCTTTATCTATTTGAACTAATCACATTTTTTTCTTTTATTTTTAACATATTTACTAACTATCTATATATCTATATCTATTTATATCTATATAAATTCTTAATTTAGAAGAGTTTAGGCTGATGTGTCAATATTAGAAGGATTTTAGGAGCTTTGAATCTTTGACCAATCATATTTTTCTTTTTTTCTCTTTACTTTTCCTTTAATTCTCCTTCCTCCTTCTTTTTACTTTAATCCTATTTATTTTCTTTAAATTTTTTTACTCCACCTAACCGAAAGGCTCTTAGGTTGTTCTGTTGTTCAGCCGCTTGTCCATCTCCTTCTTTGCTTGCTGATCTCCTTCTCCACCCAGTGCAAACCTATCTCCGCTCAAGGCATCGGTGCCCATCTCCTTCTCCAATGCCCATCACCTTCTCCAATACTCATCTCCTTCTCCGAATTCGTCCCATCTTTCTTATCCTTCCTTTTCAATTTTCATTTCGTAACCCTAAAATAAAACCAAGCCAGTTTGAATTTCTCCCTGAAGAGCTCGACATCTCCTTTTCCAATGCTCATATCCTTCTCCGAATTCGTCCCATCTCCTTCTCCAATCCTCTTGGGAGGAGTAGGCCAAAACCGAAGGGCTTTTGAAGAGTGGTGGGTGAGGCTTGGGTTCAGACACTTTTGGGAGGGGTAATCCTCATAATAGAAAAAGCCTCTTTCATCTTCAAGTGTGCGTATATACAACAGTAGATATGGATTGATTTGTTATTTATTTTAAAATTTTCCTAATTTCATGTTATGCAATTTACGACTATTGGTACAACATTTAGATAACCTATTGGATCATCCAATATCTTGCTAAAATCAGACATCATCCGGTGCCACTACCTCCAAGTGTTTTGAGCGAAAGCTGCGGTTTGAATTGGTTAATCCATGTATCTAGATAAGAGTAACATCTAGGGTCACTATTAATGAATCGTTTATATTTGTCTCTTTTGATTTAGAGACAATTATAGTCCGAGTTAACGAGGTAATGTCTACAAAGAAACTGAAATGAGACAAAAAGTGAGCTTTGTCTAGAACAAGATTAGTATATGCCTAGAATAGATGGAAGGGGAATAGAAATCGGCAAACAAGATGTCTTGAAACAAATCAATCAACAAAGATCAATTCAAAGATAAATTGTTCATAATTTCATGTTATGCAATTTATCCATTTTTTTTTAATTATTCCAATTTATCCCTTTCATTTTCAAGCGTGCGTATATAATTGTCTCTATTGAGATGAGTGAGTAGATACAATAGATAACTAAATATGAACTTATTTTGTATTGCATATCGATACGAACTGATTTTTATAGGTTGGTTATTTTTTTAACGGAAATTTCGCGGGGTACCCTTGTGGTATTGCAATTTTCATCGGGTATACAACTCTTTTACATATTTCGTGTGTTACCCCTGAGGTTTTGTTATATTTTGCCTCGTGCCCTCACTGTGTAAAAATTAACAGTGGCTCACATCTCCGTTAGTTTTTAAATAAAAAAGAAAAGAAAAGAAAAGAAAAAAAGACCTGGCAGTCTGGCACAGAACGAAGCGAAGAGGGAGCCACAGAACGGAGGAGTAGAACGAAGGCAGAGAAAGAAGGAGCACTGAGAGTCGACCGGAGAACGAAGGAGAACTGAGAATCGACGGGGAGGAGGCAGACGGCTGAGGGAGGCGGCGGTGTCTGAGCGCTGGTGGTTGAGGGCGGCGGCAAGGCTACTAGAGGTGTTGTGACTCGTGAAGATGACTTGAGACGGCGGCGGCGACGACGAGTGTGCGTGAGTAGCTCTAGGTATGCAGCATCGGAGGGCGTAAGTGGTTGGTGGCGACTTGGAGCAGGTTTGTATATCTGAAATCTGGATTTAGGGTTATAGGAATTTGGGGTTTCGATTGGCGATTTTGTAAGTGGATTTCCCCATTTTTGTCCAGGTAGAAGTCAATTTTGCAGGTCAAATATTTCAGGTATTCAATTTCTAGATTCTCCAATAGAAAAGTCCCGTCGAACCACGTAATTCGATTGTTTGTTGCTGATTGATTCAGCTATCGTCTTGGCGTGCCTTTTTTTTTTGTGCGCGCGCTTCTGATTTTGATTGTTTCGAGCTAGTCCTTTGTTTCAAAATTACTAATCTCTGATTTTTTAGTGCTTACTTTTTGTAAAGCACTCATCTTTCTTCCTTTTGGTGTACTGCTATTGGTTTGAATGCTGAGAACTAGATAGCATGTGTGTTTTGTTGCTGGAGATTGCCTTGTAGATTTACACCACAACCAAGTAGCTGGGTATTTGTGAATATCTATCTGAAAGCATGTATGTTTTGTTGCTAGATTGATCTCTGTAGTTAAATGACCAATACTGGATATTAATGTTTGGGAAAGTTACCCTATCTGTCTGATACTTCAACTGAAGATTTAAAAGCACTCTGATAATGAATTTTTGTAAACGAATTGTTAGCTTTAACATTATGCTATTTCCAACTGTGCAAATTGATTTGGTGATTTCTACTGATGGCTGATAGAATTATGTACTTTGATAGAATTTTGGATTTGCTAATGACATTACTTTTGATAAATGTCTGCTCAATTCTAGTTAAATTAAGGTGTAATGATGGCATTTGCTCTCAACTGTTGCCTCCCCAAGTTTTTATAACATTAGCGATTTCTTTGCAATTTAAGAGTGGGCTGGTGATTAGTTCTTGGGCATGATATGATGCTTTGTTTAATTATCTTTATGAATTTTAAGCCTATTAGCTCAAATGGTAGAGCGATGTGCTCACGCATAAGATGCGGGTTCAAGTCCCGTATAGACTAATAAAGCAATGACAATGAGTTATAAATTGGTGATAGGGAAGCCTTCTCAACACGTAATTGTATGAAATGCATAATCTGATATCAAACTTCAGTGAATCATATGAACCAATGCTACTGATACAAAGGGCATAATGTTATGTTTAGTTTGGTCTTACACCAGCAAATCCAGCTGGTGGGCATTTGCTGCTGAACTTGTTACAAAGGCATTTCAACTTGGTGACATATCATTGTTGTTAGTTTGACTTTCTTGTTGTTAACTGAACATTTTCTTGTTTGTGATTGTGAACATAAGCTGCTTTAGTAGCATTTTTGGATGTGAGGTACAGGTACTGGTCAAGAAGTTAAGGTTATTTTCATGCTACACCTTTTTCGTGCGTATGTGCTGGAGCATAGGATACAATCTGGGGTATCATACGAGGAGGAAGACTGGCATACTGACTTACTTGACTGTTGTAAGAACCCAAACTGTGTATGTTTTAATTGCTTAATTTTGCACGATGATCGTATTATTATGAGTCATGACGAAACAGTTGTCTTCTCTAGAAATGAACTTAACCAGTCCTCTGATTGAGTTTATTTTTTCTACATTCATAAAACATGACTTGTTTCCTGTACTAATTGACAACAGGACTTGCTTCATTCTTATGATAATTTCAAGTTCACCTAATTATATGGGCAATCTGATTTTTTTCTCCTTGCACTTAATATTCTTATTGCAATCTAACTTATTCTTCCAACCATTGCTTGGCAATCTTTCTATACTCATAAGCTTGTTACAATTTGGTACGGAGCTAATAAGCTTGTTTCAATTTTGCACATAATGATGGCCTATGTGGGATTCGAACCCACATCTTGTACCTAAGCACAATGCTCTACCGATTGAGCTAATAAGTCAAAATTTTCAAAACAAATTGCTAATCTTTTCTGTCTTCAATGAAGCCTCGTCTCACTACAACCAATATAAAGGACATAAAATGATCTCATGAAGCCTATTCCCTAAATGCATACCTTGAAACTGATTTAGAAGCTTGTTGATACCTGCATCTCTCTAGATTAGAGGTTTGGTTGATTGGGCTGTGGGTTGTGTGAAAAGGAGCATCATGAAGGAGCTTTCTAGGCCCAACACAACACCCTGAGGAAGACAATCCGTGCAAAGGAGAAATGAATGTCGCAGACGAAAGACTAATAATAACAAGTGAAAGGGTCTAAAAGACACTTGCATAATTCTAAAAAGATGTATTGGCTCTAAAAAATTAACACAGGTTCATAGATAACTATATTACATTGGATATACAACTATTTATGAGAGTTAAAATAAATGACATTAAAGTGGGGAAGTCAAACATTTTTGGAAGACTTTTGTTTGAAATCAAATTAAGCAGAATAAAACATTGCAGGTGAGGTAGAAGAGCCATTTATTTCCATTATATCAATGCAATCAGCAATAACATTATGAAGAACTTTCACATTTGAATCGCACTAGTCCAGTAAAACTGACAGTTTGTTACCAACTGCAGCTCTCCCTGAAACCTCAAATCTTAAAAAATCTCAAGGGGCAATAACAAACAGAGTTCAATTGACAAGCATTTTGGAACACAATGACACGAGGACCAAACAAGAGACACTAAAAAATAAAGGAAAGCTTGTGCACTATAAAAATTTAAGTAAATATTACTATAATACTATGGCTTACCTTCTGTCCTACTCACGACATCCTTGCGACCTGCAGCATAAGATGCTCTCTAGATCAGTAACATTCTTAAGGTGGATACTATAACAGGAAGTAAAAAGGAAAGGTGATACCTAAACCAAAATATGTAATGGATTTTTTTTAATAGTTCAATCCATATTTGTTATACCTTCTGAAAGACAAAGATCTCATACCTAAAGCCCACGCCGACTTCTAGTACAAATAGTCTTAAATGTCTAAGATAGCTTCACTAAAATGCACCAATTTTCCAATATTTAAAGTTGCATGATAGGTTTATATTGATGTTCACTCCTCCGTTTAATTGACCTTGTTACAGTTCAATCCATATTTGTTATACCTAGCTAGAGAGGATGCTTTACATAAGCTCGTAGTATTTAACTGAAAACAAAACTTTGTCCATGCAAATTGTTTTAGTTCAACAAATCTCTTAGCTTTGGACAAGTTCTTGCCTAAATTTTGAATTTTGAAGACCCAAAATCGCAACCCCAATTTCAAAACTCTCAAACTCAAAATCCCCAATTTCGAAACCCTCAAAACACAATTGAGTAGATAACCCAAAATCTAAAACCCTAATCTCTCAATAGGGAAAAAGTTTAGAGAAGACTTACCTTCAATCGCCTCCATATCCACAAATTTGAGTCGCCGCCAGTCGCTCAGGACTCCCACGCCTCCGGTCGCTCAATTTGCCCTCGTTGTATGCACTGGTATCGCTCAGTTCGCCCTTGAAGACACAACTTCGTTCCTCTCAGTCTCAATTCGTCTTCTCTTTCTCTCTCGTGACCCCTTCTCCGGTCGACCTTCAATTCGTCTTCTCTCTCTCGCTTTCTTTCTTTTCTTTTTTTTTTTAATTTAAAAACTAACGGGTTCTCTGTTAATTTTAACACACCGAGGGAACGAGGCAAAATATAATAAAACCTCAGGGGTACCACACGAAAATATACGCATGCTTGAAGAAGAACAACAACAACCCAGTATATCCCGCCGGAGGCAGGGTCTAAGGGGTTTCATCGTACGCACTCTTACCCCGAAAAAATCGAGAGGATGTTTTCATATGACCCATAAGGCAAGGAGAAACACAGAGAGAGATGCCCACCGTACAAGCAACACACCAAGACAACGATGAATAAATATCACCACATAAATAAACACAGAGGGATAAGCACAAAAAACTCTATGCTACTGTAGGGTGTATGATGTGGGTGACACGAAAGCAAGTGATGTTGGCAAATAGGTAAGAAGAGTGAAACGTAGGACCCAACTATTGTTCTCGAGTTCTAATAGCACTCCTCCACTGCATCCTATCAAGAGTCAACTCCTTTGTTAGCCCCAAATCCATCGTATTTTCTGAACACCTCCTCCCGCCTCTTCTTCGGTCTCCCTCTCCCTTAACGGCCGTCACTAATAACCATGTTGTCACATCTGCGCACACACGCTTGGGTTCCTCCTCTGCATGTGACCAAACCATCTAAGTCTCAATTCCCGCAACTTCTCCTGAATACTCGACACCCCAACTCTTTCTCTGATTGACTCGTTTCTCATTTTATCGCGTAAGGTAAGTCTGCACATCCACATAAGCATCCTCATCTCAGCCACCATGAGTTTCTGTACATGCACCTTTTTTGTCGCCCAACACTCCGCCCCATACAACATAGCCGACCTTACCACCATTCTGTAAAACTTAGCCTTTAGTTTGAGTGGCACATTCTTGTCACAAAGAACCCCCTGATGCAGCCCTCCATTTCTGCCAACCAACTTGAATTCGATGCTTGACATCCGATTCCACCCCTCCATCGCTCTGCATCACTGACCCTAAATACCTGAAACTTTCGCTCTTCGTGGCGATGTCCCCCTCTCCCTATATGCACCCAGACTGAATTCCACATATTCCATCCTCGTCCTACTCAATCTGAAACCCTGCTCCTTAAGCTTGTCTCTCCATAGTTTCAACTTTCTACTGACCCCTTTCCCTCATCTCGTCCACCAAAACAACATCATCGGCAAACAGCATGCACCACGGGGATTACTTTTTGTCTCATTTCAGTTTCTTTGTAGGCATTACTTTGTTAACCCGAACTATAATTGTCTCTAAATCAAGAGAGACAAATATAAAAGATTCATTAGTAGTGACCCTAATAGATGTTACTCTTATCTTGGTACATGGATTAGCCAATTCAAACCCCAGCTTTCACTCAAAACACTTGGAGGTGGTGGCACTGGATGATGCCTGGAAATTGAAAAGGAAGGATAAGAAAGATGGGACGAATTCGGAGAATGAGATGAGCATTGGAGACGGAGATAGGCACCTACACCTAGAGCGGAGATAGGTTTGCACTGAGCGGAGAAGGAGAACGAGATGGGCAAGGGGCTGAACAATAGTACAACCTAAGAGCCTTTTGGTTAGGAGGAAAAAAAATTAAAGAAAATAAAGAGGATTAAAGTAAAAAGAAGAATTAAAGGAAAATTAAAAAGAAAAGTATGATTGGTTAAAATTTCTAAAATCTCTCTAATATTGACACATCAGCCTAAAGGCTCTAAACTCTTATAAATTAAGAGTTCATATAGATAGATATAGATATATAAATAATTAGTAAATATGTTAAGAGTAAAAGAAAAAATGTGATTGGTTTAAAGAGATAAAGTGAATAATAAATAAATAATTAAAGAAAATAAATAATTAAAAAAGGGCAAAAAAACATGATTGGTGAAAAAGAGAGAATTAAGGAGAAGATGACACATAACATAAATATTAAACATTCTAAATCAAAAGTATACTAGTACAATTTCCGCGCCATAACGCAAATGTTTTTAAACTAAAATCTTACTAATATAAAAAATTAATATTATAAAATATTAGTAAAAGTTAATTAAGAAAATAATCATAAAAATCTTTACCATAAATCAGTAAAATAAAATATCATTATGACTTTTTTAATGCGATGTGGCATAATGAATATCTAAAATAATATTGGTTATATCATCCATCATCATAAAGGCTTATATATTAAATAGTATATGTAGATTAGATATTTATAACATACTACCTCCGTTCGGCAAAACATGTCACTTTACTACTCATGCACGCTTTTTTAGGAGATAAAAATTATATAAAATATCTAGTTTTTTAAAGAATTTTGTAGTTGTTATTAATAAGTACAAATTTATTTAAAAAATGAATATTTTATATAGTTTTTATCATTTTAAAGAAGCGTGTGTAAATAGTAAACAACGTATATTAATAGTAAGCATTAGATTGTATTAAATTCATTGTTTTGAATTAAGCCAAATAGTTAGTAAATATGTTATAAATAAAAAAAACGTGATTGGTCTAAACTCTAAAGGGATAGAGTATATGACAAATCACATTTAAACAAAGTTATAATGATATTGATACTATCTATTAATATTACGGAGTGATTTAAAATATCTATATTTATTTATTATACTTTAAATGAGATTTTTTAAAAATAATTTTCTTTGAGATTTCTAAGATACATTTATGTTAAAGTTTTTTATGATTTTTATCTTAATTTTTATGAATATTTTATAATATTTATATATATATAATAATATTTTAGTTTTAAAAAACCGCGCCATGGCACAGGAAATGTACTAGTTCATTAAAAATAAGAAAATAAATGTCTATTCTCTTTTAGGGCACGCTTGATATTGATATCTAGATATCAGATGATATCTAGTGTTTGATATGACTAGTGATATCGATATCTAGTATTTGATATCCCCAGATATCACCTGTGTTTGGTATTGCCAAATATCAATATCATTTGATATTTACATGTCAAAATTAGGCTTATTTGATATACTGACTTTTGGGGAGGTATCACTTGATATCGATATCACCCAATATCAATATCTTGATATCGATGCCAAACAAGCCGAGCTATTTGAATGGACGGAATGACCTTGACAAGATCGACCAAGAGAAGGGAGGAGGATATTGATACATGGGCTTACCGATTCAATTTGAGAGAACAAACCTATCAGGATTTTTATTTCTCTTTCGTATAGCCATGGGGAATCGAGAGATTTATATAAAGGGTTCTGCTATTCCATATTCAGTCTTTCTATCCTTAATCGGAAAAGATTCTCTATAAAAAAAAACGACCCTAGAAAAGTAATATTACGAAAAGCTAAAATAATTTAAAATTGAGGAATCTTTCCCGATTGAGTTTGCTATCCTATGGCCTTAGGGCATGAGATAGAAAATCTGTTCCATATATAATCCGAAATGACAAGCTTATCAAATTCTATAACTATTTTATCTTCCACTTACCAAACTAATCTTGTAAAATCATCACACTCGCAAGTTTGTTGATCTTTATACGATTCAGTCATTACCATAAACATCTTGATTACTACAACATTTTTTTACCTCTTGATCCTCTGACCTCAATCTTGACCATCAGAGGCGAGTTCCGCTCAACGTGTTGCCTTATTTTTCCTCCTCCGGGTGAGTAAACACAGGTAATCCAACATGACCTGAATTATCTCAAACTGACAATTAGTTCCGGATTCCATACAAATAAACAAATAAAAGGCACCTGTTAGCAGCATTCATCCTCATCATCATCCACGCAGATATGAATGTTTGACACATGTTGTATCTTGTACCAATCTTCTCCTCCCTTTTGCGAGCATTTCTTTTTTATGATTGGACAATCTTCAACTATCAAATCTTCTAATGAATCTGGAAGTTTCGTCTTTGATAGAGATTTCAGCTTCGGGCATTCCCTTATTTCCAAATGCTTGACTGAAGAAAGGGATGCGAGGACATGAAATTCATCCAGCTGTGGACAATCATTTATGGTAAGCTCAACAAGATTCTTGAAGTCATTGTCATTTTTTATTGTCCAGTGCCAACATCTCAAGCTTTGCATTTCATCAACTTGTAGTTTCTCCAAACTGAAAAATGCAGCTTGCTCTGACTTCCCTCGACGTTCAATTTTCTTCACTCCATTCATCTTAACCAACTCAAGTTGCTTGAGGAATGGTAACTGCTCAACCAGAGGGAGCTCTGAAACATGTCGCACTTGAAGAAAGTAATGCTAACAATTTTGTAAAACTTTGGATCACCAATCCAATCAGGAAATGTGGATCCTTCGTAACAAAATATACGCAACTCTTCCAAATGTGAGCATGGTTGGAGATTATCAAGTACTGCATAACAGTTGTTATCGGTCCTCGAAAATTGAGATACAGTCCATCTCAGCTCCAACTTATTAAGGTGTTGTTTCTTGTTCAAAGCTGCTTCCTTTGCCTCATCTACATTGCCCACATTTTCCAACATGGCAATGCAAAAGTCTCCGGTGAGGTTATTCATCGCTTTCAACTCTTGGATCTTGCATCCATCTTCGGTACCAACCAAGAATGCTGACAGGGTACAAAGGTTTACAAGAGCCCCTATTCCTCCAGGGATGGTGGCTAACTGACGGAGAACATCAACTTCTAAATGTCAAAGTTTAGTAAGCTTTTTCAGCTGCCTTGGTAGCCCAAGAAGTTTGGAACAACCCATGAGTTTCAACACCTGGAGCTCTTCAAAGGAAAAATTATATCAGACAACCACTCAATAAGCGTCCAAGAAAGGTCAAGACAACAAAGGCGACTCATACAACCCATGGAACTTGGCAACTTCTTGATATGAGTTCTACGCAGGTCCAATGTTTGTAGCTTCTTACAGCTCTGAAAGAAGTAATCTGGAATCTGTGTGACTTTGTCACCATACTCACGAAGGGAAAGAAGAGTTCTTTACTCGCTGAATTGATGGAGTGTTTGAAAAATTGATGCATCAATATCATTGCGCACCAGGGATACATGCTGAACTTTGTTGGACTTGGTAATCTCTTGACATTCATTCTCCCATTTGAGATAGAAGTTACCATTATCTCTTAGACAATCTAACAAGTCCTTGATCTTCTTGATGTTTATTCGGTATCTGTCCTTTCTGGTCACGAAGTTTGTTCCGGAGCATGAGAGGTATTCTTCGCTTAAGAGATAATGGAAATATTCATATCCCATGTGCTCATACATGACATATCCCCCAGCCATCCAAAGTTGAACGAGGGTTTTTCTCTCAAACTCGTATTCTCCCGGTAAAAGAAAGAAGATGAGCAACAATCCTTGAATGTCTTCAAGATTCTGTCTTTTGACAAACCATCGTCCATTTTCTTCATGGTAATACCATTTATTTAGCAGCCGGTCAAAATCCAGTGGACGAGTAGATTTTGCAAAATCCTTGCAAAAATAAATAGAAAGAAATAATTTGAGTAAATTGGGTTGGGAGAAGTCTTTGAGATCACATCGAATGCATTTAACAATTTATAAAACTAAAAGGAAACTTAAAGCAGCCTGTACCAGAGCATTGGGAAGATCCTGCCGAAACATGCCTCCACTCAAGCCGTCTTCACTCATATCAATCAAGGAAAGACAATTGCTATCCATATGTTTTTGGTAAGGGGTCACATGGACAACCTTTAACTCTTGATCCTCCTGCGAAGAAACATGGTATGGTGTACCTGTATGAGTATCTGGCAAAATATCAGGAACTGCTGAAAAATATCCAGCATTTTCTAACTATGCAATACTTTTGACAATTAATAATATACACAACACAGGCCAATTTTTTCTCTTTAAGTGATCGGACTTGCAAAAGAAACATAGAATTGAGTGTTGTCGATCTAAACAAGGCAAAAGCCATTTTCCCTTACCCTTTTCCCCCTTTATGTTCAATCAATTACAGAGCTTTCTTTGTATCTATCACTGGAAGCTGTTTATCAGTCCATTTTTCTGTACTTGTGAAGCCCTTCAACACTTGACCATGTCTCTTTATTTCATCTGAATTTTCTTCATGGGATGAATAAGGACGTGCTCTAAATTTCCCAAGGTTTGGCATAAGATGATCAATCAGACATCGTCGAACTCAAAACCAAAGTAATTCAGACTTCAGCTATCAAATTCAGAGCATCAATAAGCCCCCCCTTTCAGCTTCCGAGATTCAGTCTTAGGCGGGATGTATTAATCCACAAACCCTAGCAATTATCTGATCTTCAACAAGAATAAAAAGAGGCCGAGAAATCGAAGATAGGGGAGGGTGCGACGGGATTTCCGACGATCAACTCCATTGAAGCAGATAACGATCGGAGAACGGGAAATAGGAGTGCGAGGGATAGATTTCTCGACTAGGGACTGGGTGAGAGTCCGAAGAAGAGCTTACCAGGACCTAGAAACCAGCTTAGTAACAAGAGAAGCCGATTCGAAGGTGATCTGACGATATTGTGTTTCAAGGAGAGATTGGAAATAGGTTTCTGCATTTTGACTAGGTTGCAGCTTAGCTGCTCGATGCTTTACGTAGGAAGAAGATGGTGATAATGTGGGTTGACAGCACCAAGATCCGGCCCACTACAAAGCCCAACTTAACTAAAGGGCAAAGCCCATGACATATACTTAAATGAAACTAATGTATATCTAACATAATATGAAACGCATGTAGTGTAGCAGACTAGCAGTAGCACCATCAGATCAGCCTATGAAATCCCTGTTACAGAGGGAGTGGGAGAGAAATTGACGGCACCTGGGAACATTGTATATGAAGCGTCCGCGATATCATTGGAGCCGAGCCCCGTCAACTGCGAGACCGTGGACTTTAAATTGGAGGCGTCGACGGCCACGATTCTTGTGGGTACGGATCTGTAGACAACCGGTTTGTTCTTCCCCGGAGCTCGCTGCGGCAGAACCGACGGCACCGGTAGCAGAGGCTTGGAAGCCGGTGTTGTCTTGCCGATCCCGCCTCCGCCGCTGCCTTCGCTGGAAGAGGTCTCCATCCAATTCAACGGAGAAAAACGATTATTCAATTTTCAAACTGCAATTTAAGTGGGTTTGGGTTTATTTGGTGCATTATCCGGATGGAGATCCTCTCCTTACTATGATTTCCTAATATTTGTATAATAAGACAATCTGAACCGTTTAAGGGCATGTTTGGCAGGCAAATTTTTTAATTTAGCTTAAGATTATAATCTAGTCTAAGATTTTAATCTAGCTTAAGACTATAATCTAGATTAAAATTTCAATCTAACTTAAGACTATAATCTAGCTTAAAATTGAACATCTTGTTTGGCATGACTTTGATTATCCAAGCTTTTTAGAGATTAAATTGTCAAATTACCAAAATGAATCTATTTTATTTGATGCAAGACTTTAGAGTCCGGTCATATTTGGCTTGGTCTATAAAGTTCCTTTATAAAAGAGAAAAAATACATGACTTTATAGCCTAGAAACAAACCCTGACTATAAAGCCAAAATCATACATTGTCAATAGAGGTGATATTTTTTTTTTATCAAGCTTGGTCTTGTGATCATATTCGGCTTGCGAGTAATTAGACAATCTCGAGCTTGAGCTCGAATTTGAGCTCGTTTGCTCGTTTTTGCTTGTTATGCTCGTTTTTTCTTGTTATGCTTTTGCTAATTTTGATTGCTTTGAGCTCATTTTTAAGCTTATTTCAGCTCGTTTTTAACCCATATATCTTTATATTAGGAATTACATGTAATGGTAGACTCAAGTACAATGGTAGATGCCAACCACTACGATAAAACAGAAGAGGGCCACATGGAAAATTGTCATTATCATATTCATTAACGAGTTCTCCTTGGTGCTGCACCCATAATAATCACCAAACATTCATTAAACATTTAAGAAATAATACATTTAACTGTCCATTTCCATTCCACAGTCCACTTGAATAAATTAAAAACACCCACCACACCAGTCACAAACAAATTCAAGTTCAGGAACCAGCAAAAATCCAACATATTGTAACCCTTGATGAAACCAGCAAGTTCAACTCTCCAAGAGTTGGGATTTTCAATCCCAATTACAGAGAAAAGGTATTCGGTGAAGCTTCTGGCGACAACAAGTTCAACTCTCCAACAGATTTGTCATATAATGAAAAAACAGAAAATCTGTTTTCTCAAAATCCGTTAAGCAGACGAATCAAACACAAGCATCAAAGGATTCCTCCTATTCTCCAACAAAGGGATAATTCTAAGAGGAAAGGAAACTACAGTATCCTATGATGCCATCCATTTTCAAAATTGGCCGGAACATAAAAGGGAAGTTAAATCATAATTGAGAAGGTTGTGAAGTAGTCATAAACACTAAATTGTAGTCCTGTCCATGAGAGGAAAGAGCCAATGGAACCTTAACATGATCAATTGACAAATAAAAGAAATTTCAGCATTTTTTCCTCATGAGAAATAAGCAAGAAGAACAAAATAAAGTCGAATTTATTGCAGAAAGTGGCTCTGAATAAGTTGAGCAAGTGTCAGACTAAATAAGCAAAACTTGTTCACAATTCTATTCAAATCATGGGAGCATTTTGCCTCTCTGTGTGCATAATCCAGGAACAATGATCATAGTGACAAGTGACAATGTGATACCTCATTTTTTAAATGTGTAGGCAAAAGCTTGAAATAGCTAGTCCTCATCTCAAAGCATGCACCTCATATTAGAAAGATTAATAATTTGGTCTTAGTAAGTAATAAGAGACACTATTTTGAGCCAAGAGTGTCATTTAGCTCCATGGAAAAGAAGTCAGCAAAGGAATTGATTATAGATCCACCAAACAACATTAAATACTAACCTTATTCTCCTAGATACCCATATTCCCTATGTATTACTATCAAATACAGTATGTATTTACACAATCAATTAATCAAATATTATAACTTACAACAGAATTTTCAAATTTCACACAGCACCATATGAAAATCATTTTCAAGAAGATGTCACCGACAGCCCTTTCAGTTCCATACTTAGAGCAGTAAGCCAGTAAGTGAATAAACTTTCTTGATTCCTATACTAAATCCTATCAAGCTGAAAGAATAAGTGCTACATAAAAATCCAGCATTATTTCAAGTTCTGCCACCAAAATTTACACACAGAATTTTTATTTGTCATTCTATACAAGGAAATGAATGGGATGTAGATATTTATCAACAAACCCAAGTGAATACAAGGAAGTGAATACATTCTTTGTCAATCTGATTTCTAAGCTGAATGTATCACATGAGATTCAGCAGATACATCAATAAAATGATGCCCAGTAGATACAGGCACAGCAGATACAACAATAAAATGATGCATTTTCTTTGCCATCTTATTGATTCTTGAAGCTCTGATCAAAACCAGCCCAAAACTAGGTGTATTTTGAGTGGGGGATGAGATGACTTGGAAAGCAACCCAAACCCCCACCACTAAAATTACAGTAATAAACCCTCCCTCAAAAAACCCCACTCACCACCAAATCTAAGAGAGAGGATCACAAAACAAGCACACAAGAATAAACATGCTTAGTGAATGGCAGAGAGATTCAGCTACATCGCAAAATTGAGACTACTGATGTTGTGTAAGCAGTAGTGCAGCAACCTATAGTGATTTTCTTTTATGCTAATAATTTGATATAATAGGCAAAGGATTCATATATTTCATCATCATCACATCTTGTTGTACAAAGGATTCATATATTTCATCATTAAAAATCCATCAATCTGCTACTGATCAATGATCATTTCCGTCTGATTCAATTTTAGTGAATTAACGTCCCTTAATCTGCAACTTACTGAACTACTATAGCCTTTATGGCTTCTCCTCAACAAAAATCACAGATGAATCAAACAAGCAATTGGAAGGTCGAAGGAGCCATTCACAGATGAGTGACAAAAGAACAACAATTGGAAGGAGTACAGAACACTAAATTAGCCATATAAAAATCACAGATGACTCAAAAGCAATTGAAAGGAGTACATGAAGCCATTCACAGATGACTCAAACAATCAATTTTAGGGTACAGAACCCTATAAAGAAAACCCAAACAATTAAATGCGAAATTGATGATAGCAGGCTTGTTGCAAATCGAAATCGAAATCGAAATTAGGGTTCTTACCTGAAAAGAGTGAAAGGGAAAGAGTTTGGTGGAGATGGTGATTTGGAATCTGGGAAGAGCCCCTACAAACAGGCAAAACGACGACTGAAATCGAAATTGGGGTTATTACCTTAATGAGAAATTGACTCGATTAAAGACCTTACCGAGTTTGTCGTCCTGCGCCTCTCATGGAAGGAGAAAGGATGACTGAGATGGAAGTAGGCGATGGTGAGGATGAATCGTCCGTTTCAATTACAAAACGCTTTCCTCTTTCATCCAACGCTTCCTCGTGGGAGATGCCGAAGAAACGCTTGCAAAGCTGTCGGAGGAGATGAAGTGGGAGCGTATTGAAAACGCTACTGCCCTGCCAAACGAGGATACTCAGAGCTTTTTGCAAACACTCTATCTACCGCTCTATCTAACGCTCTGAAAAGCTCCCACCAAACATGCCCTAAATCAATCTACCGTTAAGATTATATTCCTCAACTCTCGCCCAAATCTCTATCCCTTCTCTGACTCCATCGGTACTGCACCCACGCCACCACAAGACACCTGCCCTCGAACAACCCTTCGACCTAGAACCACCAACCTTCCCGCAACATGCTCGACGGACCCCAAACACCCCTACCATCCACCACTCTCTCCACCTTTGCAATCCAACCCGTACTAAATTTTTGTTAGAACAAAAATCATCACAAATTCAAGTACTCCAAATTAACTTTAATAGCTTTTTTGGGATGAGTATACAGATATAGGCTATGGGTATAGAAAGTTCAAGATCTATATCCCTTGTTTGGTATATTTATCCAAATTAGTAGATAGATATCAATCATATATCTCTCATCTACTGATTCTAGGGTTTTCTTTGTTTTTGGATATCTGACAAAATTTGGGGCCGTAGGAAAAGAGGGAACGAGCGACTGAGCAACGTGCGACTGAGCAGAGGAACGATTTCTCCTTCTCTATAGATCTGCTTGCCATTGCATTTGTTCAAACTTGCATCTTCTTGATTCTTCACAAAATTGATGTTCGTCACTTCTGTTTGAATTTTCCTTGTTGTTCGTCACTTTTGTTCGAATTTTCCTTGTTATGCTGCTTCTTTGACAGCAGCCTTGGGGACAATCTAAGAATTTGCAGAGGTAAACCTGCAGAGAGGGAGACAATCTTGTTGTGCTGGTTCTTTGATAACCATTTAAAAAATGTGCAGAGGAAGCTACTGCTCATGCCTTCAGGGAGCTACTGTTGTTGTGCTTCCACGTCAATTTGTCAATATAGTGAAATTACATGTTCTCTCTTATGGTTTTACGGTCAAAGGTTCCATCTTTGAATCAATGGCATCAAGCTTCAAAGTAGGCTCGGGGAGTTGAACTGTGCTCGAGAATAAGGCGTGACTCACAAACATGAATGAGTCTCTCTGCAGCTTCTTGGCTCGGGCTCGAGTCATAGGTCCGTCTCCTAATATGATTGGCGTGTCCGGAGGTATAGAAGATAGTCCCACATCAACCTCCCCTTCTTGGAAAGGATTCGACCACGAATCCAAGTCCTCGTCCACGACAAGATATGGAATAAGATCCGCGACGTTGAAGGTAACACTCACATCATATGTTCCAAGAAGCTCCAGCTTGTAGGCATTGTCGCCAACCTTCTCCAGAACCTTGAAAGGTCCATCTCCTCGCGGTGCAAGCTTGCTCTTCCGCTCATTGGGAAACCTCTCCTTCCTCAGGTGCACCCACACAAGATCCCCTGGCTAGAATGTCACCAATTTGCGCCCCTTGTTGGCCTTATTGGCGTTGTACTCAGCCTTCCGCATGAGTTGCTGACGCGTCCGTTCATGTAGCTCCTTCACGAACTCAACATGCTTACCTGCGTTAAAAGACTCATTCTCTCTCATAGGATATGGAGTAAGATCAAAAGGGGTTAGTGGATTAACACCATATACACATTCAAAAGGAGATACTTTAGTTGAGGAATGCATTGTCCTATTGTAAGTAAACTCCACATGAGGTAAGGCTTCTTCCCAAAGCTTCAAATTTTTCCTTAAAATGGCTCTAAGGATAGTGGTTAAGGTCCTATTGGTCACCTCAGTTTGGCCATATGTTTGGGGGTGACTAGAGGTAGAGAATAACAATCTAGTTCCCAATTTATTCCATAAAGTCCACCAAAAATGACTAAAAAACTTAACATCCCTATCACTCACAATTGTCTTAGGCACACCATGCAACCTAACTACTTCCTTAAAGAACAAATTCGCAACATTTGTAGCATCATCAGTGTTATGGCATGCTATAAAGTGCGTCATCTTAGAAAACTTATCTACCACCACAAATATAGAATCCCTCCCCTTCTTAGTTCTAGGTAACCCAACAATAAAGTCCATAGAAATATCTTCCCAAGGGGCAGAGAGAATCGGCAGTGGGGTATACAAACCATGGTGCATGAGCTTAGACTTGGCCTTTAGGCAATCGATACACCTCTTAAGGCAATGTTCGACATCCCTAAGCATATGAGGCCAATAAAACTGGGACCTAAGTGTATGGTAAGTCTTATCTCTTCCAAAATGACCCATCAAACCTCCACAATGGGCTTCAGTCACTAATAGCAATTGAAGAGAACACCTAGGTATACACACCTGGTCTTTCCTAAATAAGAATCCATCAAAGATATAAAAATGTTCGGTAGGACCCTTATCTAGGCACTTTCGAAAAGCTTCCCCAGCATCTTTCTCATACAATTCCTTAATGTATACAAAACCTAAGACTTTAGAATCCAAAGTGGTCAAAAGGACATATCTCTTAGATAAAGCATCAGCAACCACATTGTCTTTCCCTTTCTTATACTTTATAACATAAGGAAATGTCTCAATAAATTTCATCCATCTACCATGCCTCCTATCAAGTTTATCTTGGCTCTTAAAATGTTTTAAAGATTCATGATCAGTCCTAAGTATAAACTCTCTAGGCCAAAGGTAATGGCATGAGACCATGTCTTAAGGACTCTAAACAATGCATATAGTTCTTTGTCATACGTAGAGTAATTAAGACATGCACCTTTTAATTTCTCAGAAAAAGAAGGCTATATGCTTACCTTCTTGCATGAGGACGCCTCCAATCCCAACTTCGCTAGCATCACATTCAACCTCGAAAGGCCGAGTGAAGTCAGACAGAGCCAGCAATGGTGCATGAGTGAGCATCTCCTTGAGCTTGCAAAACGCCTCCTCCTGAGTTAGGCCCCACTTGAACTCACACCGCTTCTTTGTGAGCTCTGTGAGAGGGGCTGCGATTGAGCTGAAGTCGCACACAAAACGTCGGTAGAAGCTCGCTAGTCCCTGGAAACTCCTCACATGGCCGATATTGGTAGTTGTTGGCCAGTCCTGAATTGCCTTGATCTTAGCATCGTCGACTCGCAATCCGGTTGAACTCCCTACAAAACCCAGAAAAGACACTTCATCATTACAAAGCTCACATTTCTTAAGATTGGTATACAAGTGTTCTAATCTAAGTGTAGAAAGTACTTCCCTCAAATGTGCTTCATGTTCCTTAGGTGATTTACTATAGATAAAAATGTCATCAAAATACACAACAACAAATTTACCTATAAAATTCCTAAGCACATGATTCATTAGTCTCATGAAAGTACTAGGAGCGTTAGTCAAGCCAAAAGGCATAACCAACCACTCATAGAGTCCAAATTTAGTTTTGAAGGCTGTTTTCCACTCATCGCCTTCCTTCATCCTAATCTGATGGTAACCGCTTTTTAAATCAATTTTTGAAAAGATAAAAGAACCATGCAACTCATCTAACATGTCATCTAAGCGGGGTATAGGATGGCGATATTTTACAGTAATGTTGTTAATTGCCCTACAGTCTACACACATTCTCCAAGAACCATCTTTCTTAGGCACTAACAAGGGCACAACACATGGACTCAAACTTTCCCTAATGTATCCCTTGTCCAACAGTTCCTGGACTTGGGATTGAACCTCTTGGGTTTCAGCGGGATTCATTCTATAAGTAGGCCTATTAGGCAATGCAGCCCCTGGGATGAGATCGATTTGATGCTCAATTCCTCTGACAGGGGGTAGACCTGCTGGTATGTCCTTGGGGAAAACATCCTTATACTCTTCAATAATAGATAGGATGTGAGGAGGAAGGGTAGCTCGAAGCTCCTCACTCAACATATTCAACCCTTTGCATAGGAGCATGAGGGTTGTTTCCCCATCTGCAAACTCGTCTAAAAATGTACTCTTGGAAGCCAAAAATACACCCTTAGGCCGAGTAGGGGTAGACACATGGCTCGATTGAGCCTCCTTATCTAACTCACCTTTACTTACCTTCCGCTTCTCAATCTTATCAGCCACCTGGGTTAACGTCATAGGTTTGAGAACTACATTTTTGCCCTGAAAAGTAAAGGAGTACCTGTTAGTAAAGCCATCATGCAAGACCTTATGATCAAATTTCCAAGGACGTCCTAATAAAATATGACAGGCTTGCATAGGTACAATATCACATAACACATCATCTTCATAATGCCCTAGTTTGATATGCACTTTCACTTGCCTATTCACTTTCAAATTACCGCGGTCATTCATCCAATGCAATCTATAAGGTCTAGGATGCTGAATAGTAGGAAGTTGTAATTTATCAATCATTTTCTGACTAGCTAAGTTACAACAACTTCCCCCATCAATGATCACATTAACCACCTTACCCTTAACTAAGCCTCTAGTATGAAACATATTCTCACGTTGATTGTCATCACATGGGGCAGGAACAACACTTAAGACTCTCATAACAATCAATGATTCTCTATGTTCATAATCAATGTCATCATCATCTTCATCATAAGTAAGCAGGTTAAGGTTATGATCATTATCATTAGCATGCTCTTCATTTTCATCACAAGAATTGTCAAACACATTCACCCAAGTGATTAATCATGAGAGTTTTCTTATTGGGACAATCCTTCATAACATGACCTCTACCCTGACATTTAAAGCACACAATGTCCCTAGATCTAGTAGTAGAGAGGTTAGGATTACTCCCTTTGGAGCCAGTAGATACCCCAGACGAATCTCGTCCAGTCCAAGTCGCATTGCCCTTGTCAGAAGCTTGTTGGGTGGTTCGGCCATCTCCCCTTCCTTGGGACTGGTTTGGCCGAGAGCTATAGCCTCCCTCAGGCCGCCCTTGGGGCTGTTGTGGCCTGCTTTGGCGCCATGGTTGGGGCTGCCCACTTGACATTCTTCCGCCTTGGTTCCTGTATCTAGCTCCACGTTCAACTTTAATAGCCAAATGTAATAATTCAGTAGGAGTAGAGTAAGGAAAACAATCAATGTCCTGAGCTAAGGCGGGATGCAAAATACGAAGAAACCTAGCATTTGTATCCTCATAATGTTCAACAACATTAGCTCGAGCCATGGTTTCTTGCATAATATTAAAGGTTTCCTCAATAGATTTATTACCTTGTTTAAGGTTTTCTAAGAGTTGTCTAAGCTCTCTAGCATAGTGTTAAGGGACAAACCTATTTCTCATTTTCAATTGGTTCCAAGACGTGATAGGTGCATCAAGGGATCTTCTTCTTTCCTTAACCACATTATCCCACCAAATAAGAGCAAACCCTTGAAATTCTAAAGAAGCCAATTGAACTTTCTTAGGTTCAGAAAAATTGTGACAGTTCCAGATTTGCTCCATTTTTGTTTCTCAGTCTATATATGCATCTGGATCTATCTTACCATCAAAAGAAGGAATTTTTATCTTGACCTTACCTATGTCGTCCTGATCAGGATCTCTAGGCTCACGGTATTGGTAACATCATCCTCTGTCGTTCCGCCTCAAGCGTTGCTCCCAATAGTCCTTCTCTTGGAAGTCATCGTCACGCTCCGAGTAGTAGAACTCCTCTTGGAAGCCACGACCTCTTCCTCTTCCCCGTCCTTTCCACTGCGCATTAACAAATCCGTTATTTCTACCATATCTCTCCCCTCGTGGAGAGTAGTTCTCTTCAAATAATGGATTATTCAAATTAGGGTTAGGAGGAGGGTTAGGATTTCGGACTTCCCTTTCATCATTAGGCGTATCGTCACGCCTTGGATTACCTTGACCACTAAGGTTATTAGAACCCGTTGGTCTAGCCTCCAATGCCGCCAGTCTATCCCTCATTTCCGCCAAGGTGGCGTTAAGAGTGGTCATTGTGTTGTTGAATACCGCGACGGATACAATTGCTTCGGAATTGTTGTCATCGTTGCCATTGTTGGGATTGTTCCCGTTGTTAACCTGAATGTTATACATTGCAAATAAAGACAAACACGGAACGATGTCAAGATTAGCAAAAGATAAACAACCTCACAATGTGTTTCTCTCACACACTTCTCTCTAATTGGTTATGACAAGCTTATTGGGGCAATCCGCTTTGGGCAAATCAACACTCAAGCAAGGACTTAACAATCAAAAGAGAGTAATCAAGATAGAGGACAAAGAAACAAGCAACAAGGGACTCGACAATAGCAAGAACCATTCGACAAAAGCTGGAGAAGAAGGTCGAAATCGACCAAAAGCCTCAAAATCGACCAAAACAGACTCGACATAACCCGTAACGAGGCTGTAGGGGGCTCGGTATGGGCACTGCAGTACTCGACACACAAAAATAGGAAAAGAAAATGAAGGAATAGAAAGAAAACTTGGATTTTTACCTCTTTTTTATTCAAACCCTTAGTAAGGACGTTGTAGTTGCAAGGTAGGGCTTAAAAAAAATTGTGTTCTGGGAGGTATGTATTTGAGATCTTCAACTAGGGCTATGGAATTTCACCAAAATTAGTCCTTGAAAGTTCTTGCACTGGATCTCAACAATCCTTTTTTTTAAGCTACTTTTGCCCCTAGTGAATTTTATCCTCCTAAGTCAAAGCTTTGAATATATGTATTCTTTTTTTTTTCTTTTTTTTTTTGAAATTTTTCGGACTCTTTTTTTTTTTTACTAATGCAAGAAACTATCTATGAAATAAAAGGACTCTTGAAAATTTAAACTATGGTGAAAGAAAAAAAAAAGATTTATGTAGCCCTAATGAAATATATATAGGTGATGGTTTGGCTAAATATGGTAAATAAATCTATCTATGCCTTTTATAATCTATGATAGAAAATATGAGATATATCTACCACAAATTTCAACAAATTAAATAAGGCAAGTGAACAAGATAGATCTAGATAGAAGCAATTAAGCCAAGGATAGAAAATAATAACTAGGGCTTGAAAGCTTGTAAGGTGCGGCCACTCAACTTAGAAAAGTCCTTGCCGCTGTCGACTAGGTACGTAGATACACAAAGAATGCGCACTCAAAGCTGTCGACTTGCAATGAAGGTCTCGGCTAGGTGTGTTTAGGGCTAGCAACTACAAACGATCACAAACAAAAGATTAGTAATAATCAAATAAAAAATTCAAGAAGTAAAAATCAAGAACAAGAAAGACTCTATTTTTTTTGTAGGGTTTTGTGTTTAGGGAAACAAAAGACACAACTTTGATGTCAGAAACCAAAGCTCTAATGCCAATTTGATACGGGGTTAGCCGTAGGATGGCCCGATCTTCGACAATCAAACAAGAAATAACAAGAACTGAAGCAAAGACTCGATGAACTCAACAAGACTCGAAAATTCAGCAACTACGGACTCGATTAAAAGCAATAGAAAGACCGATAGAAGGGTGATTCGAACTAATATAGAACGAGATAAAGACCTCAGGCCTCCTAAAAGGATAGGAACCAAGTATCAACGACTACAAAGCCCGCCTCTACAACCTTACACAACTAAGCAGACAACTTGGAGGCACAAGGAGAGGACTTGTGATTACCAAGATCACCAAGCTCTCGCGAGGTTGATGAACTCAAAGCAATCCAAGCAAGATCTATAACCAATTGTGCAATCGATGAGCAACTCTACGAATCGATTGACTTTTCTTACAGTTGTGTTTCACACAAAGAATTGTATTCTGTATTCAAAGAGGCGTGAATTGTTCTACAATGAAAAGGCCGGCTAATATAATCCTAGGAAGACTAATTTGGCCGAAAATAATTAATTAAAATAATAAAAATACTAACTTAAAGGAATTAATAAAATAACCCTAAAAGTTTCCGAAAATAACTTAAGTAGAAAAGTTACTAAAAACGAAAATATAACAAAGGTCTCAATTCGGCTATACATGTCTAGGGAGGCTCGGATGAGTCTTGGATCCCTATGCACATGTAGGTCTTTAATGTAGGCTCGGGGAGTTGAACTGTGCTCGAGAATAAGGCGTGACTCACAAACATGAATGAGTCTCTCTGCAGCTTCTTGGCTCGGGCTCGAGTCATAGGTCCGTCTCCTAATATGATTGGCGTATCCGGAGGTGTAGAAGATGGTCCTGCATCAATTTGTTTAAGGCTTTTTCCCGGAGTAGAAAAAACCCTTAACAACTCTAATGATAGAGACACCTACAATATCCCAATATTTCTTATAAAATTCAGTTGTAATTCCATCAGAACCTGGGGATTTATTATTACCCAGACCCAAACTAAACACTGCAGATTTAATTTCATTTTTGGATGGGCGTCGAATGAGGAATTCATTCTCGTTTGTAGTAATTGATGGATGGATTAGATTAAACATTTCATTAAGAAGTCTATCGTCAATAGGTTCTTTTTTGAATCGTCTGTAGTAATTCTTTCATTATTTCTATCGATCTCTATCAATCCTAAGGTAAGATATGATATTTAAATTGGTTTTAATTTGGGTATATATGATTGAAATTGGGGTTTTAGGGTTTTAAAAAAATATACTAAAATTGATGCAAGCTCGATTGTTGTTATGTTGTACCGCATGTTTTGAGTTAATTAGTTGTTGGTAAGAGTAGAGCTGGCAAAATCTGACCCGATCCGAAAACTTGACCCGGCTCACCCGAACCAGACCCGATCGAAACCCGAAAATCTAGTGCCATACACAACCCAAACCTGAACCCAAGCCCAATCCATTTTGACTCGATACCCGAATGAACACGAATATAGACAAACCCGACCTGACCCATACCCGACCTGACCCATACCCGACCCGTCCTTGACCCAACCCGAACATGACCCGACTGTTCCTAATAATTACTTTAATTTTCTTATTTTTAAATACTCAAATCATTTAAATTACATATAATGAGACCTAATATAGTAAATAAATGAAGTTTAATATATAGTCAATAGTTAAGATTAACAAAAAATAAAACTCCCTCCGTTCACATTTAATTGTCATTTTACTATTAAGGCACGTCTTTTAAGGTAATAAAAACTATATAAAATATTTATTTTTTATTATTTTTTTTAACAATATCATACTTATTAGTAAAAAGTACGAGATTATTAAAAAAATTAATTAAAAAATTTATATTTTATATAGTTTTTATCATCCTAAAAAAACGTGCGTAAATAGTAAACGACAAATAAAAGTAAACAGAGGGAGTAATCATTTTATAATAAAACTTAATGTGACCCGACTTTACCCAACCCGGACCCGACCCAACCCGAAATCCATTTCACCCGAACTTACCCGACCAAAAAACTAACCCGACCCAATCTGAACTCGACCGAACATACAGTATACCCGACATATGACCCAACTCGATATATGACCGAACCCGAATGGGTATACCCGAACCCGATTCAAACAACCGAATTGCCTAGAGTATGTTATAGGTGTCAAATTAATTTATCGTAAGTCATTGCTTTCCGGTTTTCGATTGCAAATTAAAATGGTAAAAACCTCATCAGATGCATCTCGTACTTGTCGATCGTGGTGACCAGGCCGTCCATTATCATGTTCAAAAACCCCAATGGAACAGGGCCTCCAAATTTGTTAGGGCTCCATTTTATAATTTATTACTAGTATTTATATTTTTTGGTCTCTTTTGTATCAAAAAGTTACTTTGGCTTAATGGTATTTGACCCAACTAAATATAATTAGGTTGCGGGTTCGACTCTCTATAGGTAGCTATACTGATTTTTTTTCCATCTACTTTTTTAATCCATTTAAACATTTTCTAATTACCGTTTTCCATCTACTTTTTTAAGCCATTTAAACATTTTCTAATTACCGGAAAAGGAAAAACTATTTTAGTAATGAGACCTCTTTATTAACTATTTTTATTTGTTATTTTAATACAAACATTTATATTGGAGTATAATTTATGATCTTTTAAAATTTTCCACATATATATTCAAAATTTGATTTGTAAATTATAACTTCACACAATGAATGATTTTTTAGTGTGAACATATATATGTATTGATACACAATTAAAGAGTTAAAATATATGACATAAAATCCAATAGGAAGAAGTCATATATTAAATTTATTATACATTTTTCACTAATTGATGTGCTACATGTTTTTGAAAGATTAGTAAATGTATTAAGTACTCTATTCATATCAAAATAGTTTATGCATGCTTAACAAGTTGACACATTTTTCAATAAGTTAAAAATTACACAAAATATTTTTTAATAATTAGCAAATCGAACAAAACATCAAATATTTTAAGATTAGGGTAATATTGAACATGGCCCCTAAAATTCATTGGACGGCCCTGGTGGTGACACCTCGGTCAAGCTCTATCTATGAGCTTGACGAAAGAAGTAGAGGTTGTGAGTTAACCTTGTTGAAGGTAGTCGAAGGTTTCCATAGCCCGAGGGTGAGGGTGTGCGTAGATGAGGATGTGCACTAGGGATGGAAATAACATGCGGGTTCCAATCTACCTATTCCACCCGCATTTGGTTTACGGGTGAAAATCCGCAATAAAGTGGGTGATGGGTGATGCGGGTGTGGGTGAAGCGGATGATGGATGGATTATGGGTGTAGATTTTTCACCCCTTACCCGCCCCAATAGTCCACCCATTAACCCACCCCGCACATCCGCATAAAACTCTAATATATATATATATATATATATATATATATATATATATATATATATATATATATATATATATATATATATATATATATGTATGTATATATATATATATATGGAGTGGTTCCCTTGTACACACCCCTTAGGGTGTATCTTGTGCACACATCCGGACCATTGATGGGAAGGAAATGGATGACCATGATTAAAAGGATTTTTTTTATTTTGATTGAATTTCATGTGGGACCCGCCGAATAAAAATCAACCCACTTCTACTCTTGTGCGCGTGTAACCCCCCTCTCCAATTCTTGCTTTATTCCTCCGGTACTCGGTAGTGCGGTTTTTGTATCTTGTTTTTTTTTTTTTTTTTTAAAAAAAAATAAATAAGTTCTTCACCGTTTATCTCTTATTGCTTTATTACAAAATAACCCAATTGCTTTTCTATGTTAGCTACTTTAAAAAATAAATAGTTTTGTGAAAAATAAATTATTATGGGTGATTCATTGATGGGACTCACCTGATTTTATTTGTTTTAAAATTTTGGCAATTCCACCGAATAATATATCACATGTTACCGAATAATCTTATGTTATCTTTTTCCATTTATTTCAAATCAAAATTTACCAATTCCACTGAATAATTTGTCACATGCTACCGAATAGTGTTTTGTTTTTCTTTTATTCAATTTCAGATAAAAGAAACCCAAATCTCTAAACAATACTTCATATTTCACCGAATAATGTTTAGTTTTGTAGTTATATTCGTGTGATGAGGATTTTTTATATTGTTTCAAACCGAAGACTCCATTACTGATGAATAATGAATCAAATTTTACTAAATAATTAACCAACACATTACCACTAGTAAGTGAAATTCGACACATACGCCTGAATAATTCTTCCTTATTAGTAAAAAAAGAGCCGTCATCCCGGTTTAAACCAGGGACCTTTTCCGCAAATAATGCGGTAATCACAGGTTGATTAATCAATAAATTTTAACCCTAATATAACCCAATTTTACCAATAACACACACAAACCCCCCACCTACCCCCTCTCTTTCTTTCGTTCCAATTTGACTAAGCTTCATCGCCGTCGTATAGCAATTTCAAACAAACTTCATCACCATCGACGCCCGTCGTATACCATGTCCTGCCTCAAAGAAAGAAGCAGAGATTCACCCTTCGACATCCGATCGTTGCTCCGCCCAACAACTTCCAGCCAATCGCCCCGTCCAACAACTCGATTCGCCGACATCGTCCCTCCGTCATCGCAACCACCTTCAATCGTCGTCCCCCATTGTATCCACCATCGGAATATTAGGGCTCCAAAGATTCAAAGATATGAGGATGAGGATTAATTCTCACAAAACGTGGCCCTAAACGCTGGACCTTCGACTCGATTCGCCCGGATATAGGCTCGACTTGGTCATCTCCTTCAATTCGCCCCATCGTCCCTCCGTCACTGGCGCCATCGTGTACCTCCGTGGTGGTCGAGGTTGGATGCCGGAGCCGCCCCCCTCTCTCTCTCTCTCTCTCGTTACTGCTTGAATGTGAAATTGTTGGATAAAAATTAACCGACCCGTACAGTACACACGCGCATGGAGCAGCTAATTCATTGATTTTTTTTAATGTAGGACCCACCTTTTAATTTAACAAATAAAAAAAACTCAATTAATCTTGACCCTCCATCCTCCCTCATTTAACGGTGTAGATCTGTGCACAAGATACACTCTAAGGGGTGTGCACAATATACCCATTCTATATATAGGGTGTGGTTCGGGTGTGCACACCCCTTAGGGTGTGCATTGTGCACAAATATTATTCGGTGAAATGTGAAACATTATTCAGTGAAATTTGAAGCATTATTCGGTGAAATGTGAAACATTCTACCAAATACTGTTATGTTTTTTTTTCCGTTCAGTTCAGATGAAAACGTCCCAATTCCACTGAATAATTTATAACATTCTACCGAATAATGTTTAGTTTTTTTATTTATCCATTTCAAATAAAAGAAACCTCAATTCCCTAAACAATAGTTACAATTTATATGAAATGCCTCAAATTTCACCAAATAATGTTTCACATTCCCCTAAACAATACTCACATTTCACCGAATAATTTCACCGAATAATGCTTCAAATTTCACTGAATAATGTTTCACATTTCACCGAATAATATTTTGTGCACAATGCACATCTTAAGCCTTGTGCACAAGTTACCCACTCTCTCTCTCTCTCTCTCTCTCTCTCTCTCTCTCTCTCTCTCTCTCTCTCTCTCTCTCTCTCTCTCTCTCTCTCTCTCTCTCTCTCTCTCTCTCTCTCTCTCTCTCTCTCTCTCTCTCTCTCTCTCTCTCTCTCTCTCTCTCTCTCTATATATATATATATATATATATATATATATATATATATATATATATATATATATATATATATATATATATATATATATATATATATATATATATATATATATATATATATATATCAGTGTATTTTTACTATTTTACTCTCTAAAATCTAAATCTTAATTTTGAGTATTGAGTAACATGTTGTTGTATATGTATGGTTACTGTGTGTGTATGTGTGTGTTTTTATTTTGTAACTTTTAAGTAACATGTTATTTTTATGTATGACACGTATTCGACCTCCATGAACTCATATTTCTAGTATTTGTAAATTAAAATTTAATTTTTATTTTTCTTTCAATTTTATTAAAAAAATTATAAGTTTATTAATTTCACCCATTGGGCACTCGTGCTCCATCTGCTCAGATCGGATGAGGGTGAAGAGGTTTGTGAGTGATGGGTGGAGCGGGTGAAATTATTTGGTCGTAGGACGGGTGATGGAAAGACTTCATCCACCCATAAGCGGTCCCTAATGTGCACTGTCTTTATATTGCTTTTACTTAAGGTTTCATGATATTGCTTTTACTTATGGTTTCATGGGGTGTACGTTACTCATTAATAGTTGTCTCTCGTCATTCTAATTAAGGTCACTAGTAATTCTAGCTTTTTCTTCATTATATTCTTCCAAACAAACAATAAGCTTGTATAAGAAAACAACGATTCTTATATATCAAGGCAAGAAAAAGAATAGAGTTTGAGATGACTGATATATGCATCAAAAAGTATGATAATATTACTAGTTGTGCTATGTCGATCATTCTGCCAGTAATTGGTTCCTTTTTTTTATCTGCACGGTGGCATATCGCCATCGACACGATTGTAGGATTATAGAATTGATGTAAAGTCCTCCTTAGGGTTTCTATTCATTAATATAACATATATATAGGTTACAAAAGTATTGGGCCTTAATGGGCTTTTAGCCCACTATACAATATTAAGACCTATGTAATCTATCAAACCCCCGCAGTCGAAACTGGAGGGGGTCGTACAGTGAGACCGGAGCGAAAATCAATGAACAACTGTCTAGGTAAATCCTTGTTGAATATATATCAGCGTACTGATACGAGGACGGGACATGTAGAACGCGGACATGTCTTATGGCAACCTTGTCCCTGACGAAGTGGAGATCAAGCTCAATGTGCTTCGTGCGTTGATGCTGGACCGGGTTGCTAGCCAGATAGACGGCAGAGATGTTATCAGCGTAGACCAGAGTGGCCTTCATAAGAGGGCAACGGAGCTCAAGCAGGAGATTACGGAGCCAAGAGCATTCGGAGACAACGTTGTCAACGCCCCTGTATTCGGCCTCAGCGCTGGAGCGAGACACGACAGACTGACGCTTGGCCGACCACGACACAAGGGTGTCGTTGAGGAAGACACAGTAACCAGACGTGGAGCGACGTGTGTCAGGAAAACCACCCCAATCCGCATCAGTGTAAGCAACAAGGTCAAGCTTAGAGGAAGGAGTGATCGTGGTGCCGAGCTCGAGTGTGCCGCTGATGTACCGAATGATCCGCTTTAAGGCATGAAAGTGGGGCTCCCTGGGTGCATGCATGAACAAACAGATCTGCTGAACGGCGTAACTGATATCAGGTCTGGTGAAGGTGAGATACTGAAGAGCACCAGCAAGGCTCTTGTACAATGTCGGATCATCAACCAAAGGACCAGAGTGAGCGCTGAGCTTGTTGGATGTATCGACAGGGGTGGCGACAGGATTGCAGTTACTCATCTTAGCCCGAGCAACAATCTCAGCAGCATACTTACTCTGTGAGAGGAATAGCCCAGACGCATGCCGCTGAACAACAACTCCCAAGAAGTAAGACAACTGACCCAAATCTGACATAGCGAATTCAGCACTCAGCTGTGAAATAATCGACGTCCGAAGAGCATCAGAAGAGGCGGTGAGAATGATGTCGTCAACATACAGTAACAGAAATGCCATGTCGGAGCCTCTGCGATAGATGAACAGGGACGAATCCGAGCGGCTGCCAATGAAACCCAAGAGGAGCAGATGAGAAGCAAAGCGCTGGAACCAAGCTCGCGGAGCCTGTTTCAGACCATACAGAGAGCGCTTCAGGAGACAGACGTGCTTGGGATGATCAGCATCAGTAAATCCTGGCGGCTGAAACATGTAGACTGTCTCATTCAGGTGACCATGCAGAAAAGCGTTCTTGACATCCAGCTGATGAATGGCCCATTTGCGCGACAAAGCTAAGCTCAATACCACTCGGATAGTGGCAGGCTTGACCACGGGGCTGAAGGTCTCATCACAATCAATACCTACCTGCTGAGATCGACCGTTGACGACAAGACGTGCTTTATAGCGCTCCAACGTCCCATCAGAGCGGAACTTGTGACGGAAGAGCCACATACAGCGAACGACGTTCGCCGTTGGAGGGCGAGGGACAAGAACCCAAGTACCATTCTTTGTAAGGGCCCTGTATTCGTCGAGCATAGCCGCCTGCCAATTCGGGTCGAGGAGGGCTGTTTTGTGGGAGGTGGGGATGGGGGACAGGGAGGTCGAGGTGGAGGAAGGGGTTGAGTGGGAGTCGGGAGGGACGGGGGCAAGAGGGGTGGAGCGGGGTTGATTTGCGGCGGGCGCCGCAAGGGGTGCTGCGGGCGCCGCCAGTGTGTGGGACGGAGGGTAAGGATGGTTTAGTTGATTGGCGGCGGGCGCCGCAAGGGGTGCTGCGGGCGCCGCCAATGTGTGGGACGGAGGGTAAGGATGGTTTAGTTGATTGGCTGCGGGCGCCGCATTTTGCGGCGGGCGCAGCATTACAATATGGTGATCCGACGAAGGGATGTAGGCATGGTGTTGAGCGGCGGGGTGATGTGTGGTGGTCATCGAGACGATTTGACGGGGTCGGAAGACACCAGAGACGCTGCGGGTGTGTGGTCTGGTGGGGGGTGGTGGTGGTGGGGGGGGAGGGGGAGAGGCAGGAGCGCCGGGAGAGCTCTGGGGAAGAATAAAATGCGGGAATGGTGACTCAGACTCTGACGGAGACACGGTGGGTGTGGGAGACGCAAAGGGGAATCGCGACTCATCAAAGGTGACATGGCGAGAGAGAATGATCTTGTGGGTCTTGATATCGAGGCAGATGTAACCGTGATGATCAGACGGGTAGCCAAGAAAGACACAAGGGGTGGAGCGTGGGTGAAGCTTGTGAGGGGCGGTGGATGATTGATTTGGAAAACACAAGCATCCAAAGGTACGAAGGTGATCATACCTGGGTAAAGTGAAATACAGTGCCTGAAATGGGGAGCGATGGTGGAGGGTGGTGGAAGGTAGGATGTTTAGGAGGTAGCACGTGGTGGCTAAGGCATAAGCCCAAAAGTGAGGGGGAATGGATGCGTGGAAGAGGAGAGTGCGCATCATATTGGTAATGGTTCGGATGATTCGTTCGGCCTTGCCATTTTGTTGGGAGGTGTAGGGGCAGGACAAGCGATAGGAGATCCTCCTTAGGGTTTCCATAATAGGAGGGGTGGGGCGGGAGGATCAAACTAGGGTTCCGTGAGGAAGAAAAGGCTGTGATACCATGTAGGATTATAGAATTGATGTAAAGTCCTCCTTAGGGTTTCCATTCATTGATATAACATATATATAGGTTACAAAGGTATTGAGCCTTAATGGGCTTTTAGCCCACTATACAATATTAAGACCTATGTAATCTATCAACGGTGTCGGTGGCAAGCTCCCAATTCGGCAGCCATTATGCAGGTGTGAGACTACCAGATCGGCAGCCGTCCATGGAGGTGTCGAGCTCCCAAACCGGCATCCAATGCCCGAGGTAAGTTCGAAAGCCTATATAAAGAAGCGATGCCCGAGTTAAACTACAATGTTTTCGATTCAAAATCCATATTCTTACATCGGAGGAAATGGCGTTACCGGAAGAAGATGGCGGAGGCGGTTTACCGTTCGACATTTTTAGCTATAGTGATCCGGAGGAGCTCGTGAAGAATCTCGAGGTAAGAGAATATTGTTACAGCGGATCGTTTACATATAGCGGAACCTTTATATAATTATGTTTGAATAGAATCATATTATAGCGGAAATATATTTAGCGGAAAATTTGTATATAATTATGTTTGAATAGAATCATATTATAGCGGAACGTTTATATAGGGCAAAGTTCTGAGTACATAAGTGACATTATGCAGGAACAAAACCAACCTCTAGATGAGGGTACAGAATATGGTTCGATGTTTACAGTCGATGGTTATTGTGCTGATCAAGTAAACATGAAGGCATGGGCTAGATACGTAGGGAAGATTAAGAACATGGTACTTGTGATCACTCGGTCATGGAAGAACCAAATGAGTGGATTGGGTACCTTTCGTCTAGTGTGTGATAAGTACGGAGGGGGTAGAGATATTCCAGATGTCGACAAGGATTTTCCTCCCGCAGTGAGTAGGCGAGGGAGAACGACGAAGATCGGATGCTTGTTTGAACTGGAGGGTCGTCAAAATGATGCTGACAATTGGACCATGAAGGTTATATGCGGTGTGCATAACCACAAGCTAAACAATGTGATGTTAGGACATCCCTATGCCGGTAGATTAACTCCAGATCAACATCGGCAGGTTCGCCGTGATACAGTGAGTGGGATAAAACCGGGGGATATGCTGCGCGAGATGAAGTATGATGATCATGACTGCGTGACATACATTCGACAAGTCTACAATGCACGAGCCCAGTTGCGGAGAACCGCTGTAGAAGGACGGAGGGACCTGCCTCAAGCGCTTCACAAACTCAAACAAAAGGGATACTTTATCGCCACACGGAATTCCTCTAAAGCAGGAGTAGACGAGGTTACTAATGTGTTTTTGTCCCATCCGAACTCCCAACATCTTCTTATGTTGTTTTCGTATGTTATCGTGATGGACTCGACCTACAAGACGAACGAGTAAGAGGAATGACATTAATGTCGACTACTTTTATATTTGTGATACGTTGTAGCAATTTGTTTGACTAATTAATGTTCATGTGATAGGTACGAAATGCCGTTGCTAGAGATCGTTGGGATTACTAGCACGAAGAACACATTTGCAATTGCGTTCGTATTCATGGCAGGCGAGAGCGCATATCACTATGGATGGGCACTACGGCGACTACGCCATTTGTGCGGTCAACGACTCCCAGAAGTTATTTTTACAGACAGAGAGTTGGGTCTTATCAAGGCTCTTCGGGAGGAGTTACCCACGGTAAAGCATATGTTGTGCACTTATCATATTATGTGCAACATTGAAATGAAGGGTAGGATCACGAAATCTACCGAGAAGCGAAACACCTTCTACAATGAATGCAAGGCCTTATTTGAGTCAAAGACTGAAGAAAGTTATGAAGTTCGTCTACAAGTGATGAAGTCGAAATGGGAGGCACGATGGGGTCTTATTAAGTACCTTGAAGACACCTAACTCATAGAATTCAAGGAGGCGATAGTTCGTGCATGGGTTGATAAGTTCCTACATCTTGGGGTGCGAACTATGAATAAGTAAGTGACATTGAATTGTATACAATTGTAATTATTATAATATTTAAGTCTCCTATATAAGTCAAACTAATATATTTTTTATGATATAGTGTCGAGTCTCAGCACATGCAAAATTAAAGTCCATGCTAGGGACGGCTGTTGGTGGGTTCGTTGACGTAACAGAATGCATTGACAACTAATATATTTTTTATGATATAGTGTCGAGTCACCAGTAGAGGTGGCTCTATTGATGGTTGTCTTATTGTCGATGTGCTGGCTCTCACCAGCTCTATAGGCCTATCCCCTCTCCTCAAAGAGGTCGTTGGCCTTACCCGTTCCCGCTGGGATACGGCTCGCCTTATCATCTACATTATAAAATTCCATATCCATTATGTTAACATAAATTCCATATCTAAATTTCATAAATCTACATTATCTAATTTCATAATTGCACATAAATCTACATTATCTAATTTCATATTTGCCCATAAATCATATTTATCCACTACATTATGTTAACATAAATTCCTTGTAAATAATGATTTTATCTACATTCCACATAAATCTACATTATCTACTTTCATAATTGCATTACAAATTCCTTATCTACATTTTCATTCAATAAAAATTCCATATGTAATTTTCATGCATTAAGAATTCCATATCTAATTTTCATGCATAATTATATCTATATCTAATTTTCATGCATTATTAATTCCATATCTATTTTTCATGAAATAAAAATTATATATCTCATTTTCATGCATTAAAAATTTCATATCTAATTTTCTCAATATTCCATATCTAATTTCCTTTTATAATTTCATAAAAATATCGATTAAATCTCGACTGTCGACTATACCCTACATTTTATCTTTATTTCATATCTAATTTTACCAATAATAACATAAAATTAACATAAAATCTCTACTTACCTCGGCGGCGGCTTGCACTCTAGGATCATTCGGCGGGGGTTGTGGTGAAGGCTCACGCTCATTGAGAGGCGGGGTCGCTGGTGAAGAGGATCGCGAACTTCGCCTAAACCGATCTAACAAGTTCCCGAACTTCGGCATTTCTCCTTAGAAGGGATTCCGGGCTATCGACCGCTCCAACAAGCTCTCTAGAAAATCTGCGACGTAAGAGGTGGGAGAATGGTGTGTTTGTGTGGTGCACAAAATGAGGGAGGGGCTCCCTCCTTTTATAATAACTCGCCACCACCCATGCCGGATCGGGAGCTCGACAGCGGCACTGCAGCCGATGACGTAAAGCTGTAGATTCCCTGCAACTTTTCAGACGATTTGATTGATTGGATTGTGCCGGATTCGGAGCTCGGCATCGGTGTCAGGGTCCCGGCAAGATTTGACACCTCGTCAGGTGAGGTGACAGCGCGTGCCTGCAAAGCTGCAGATTCCCTCCAGCTTTTGCCGATCTGGGAGTCCGGCACCGGCATCAGATTTTTCCGATTTTGGGAGTCCGGCACCGTCTCCGTGTCGATGGTGAAATTTTCACCGTGCAAATATCATACCTGAATTGGTTTGACGGATAAAAAATTGTTTAAACCATTCCGAAATAGTTCAACTGAAAAGGACTTACGTATGGATAATATCAAAGGTCTTCGGTTCAAACCCCGAATGATCGATCTTTATTTACTAAATTGAAGGATAAAAAATGTTTGTATCTCCAACTTGTTGAAAGAACTTTTGATCCGACCCGAATCGATGTTTCCATAGGTCTAGCCTATCTCAAACGACTTCATAGGAGATTTATAGCATCACTAATAAGCTTCTTGTTCAATAAGGTATAAATTGTATAATTTCATAACAATAGTTCTTAACATCTTTATCATCTACTTTTTTATGTTTATATATAAAACATTATTTTTCCACAAGTTTAAAAACCAAATTGAATACTATTTCCATAAATATAAATATAATAAATGGATAAACCCTATAATCTAATTTTTTAAATGATTAAGAAAGTCAATTGTTTAATATCTTTTTTTAGACTATATGAACTAACTAAATAACGAACTTAGGAATTAAATATGAAAACATAAACGACCAAAAGTTACTTCTTCTCCTTTTCATTTATGCACCACCTTACCCACGGGAGAATGATGCGTTCTGGGTCACATTAACTACAAATTGCTTATGATCCAATCATCCGCACCTATGAGGGATCTGAAAGCTCTAACAGAAAAGAACAATGCCTTCTTAGAAAAAAGCAAAAACTCCTCCTTTTCCAGAAAACATTCTGGAATCAAATCGCCAAAACAAAGCACCTCAAGCTATCAGATACGAACACGTCCTATTTCCACCGAGTGGCCTCTAGGAGAAGGCACCGAAAACAAATTTGTAACATTCTCTCTGCCGACGACAATTTAATCATTGGTGACGAATGCGCCAGGAATGAAATAAAAAAGGACTTTGAAAATCGTTTTAAGAATGAATCAATCGATGAAAGAATTTTAGACGGAATGCTTAGCCTTATTCAACCATCAATCTCGGCTGAGTAAAAAGATGTCCTTATTCGATACTCGTCCAACAATGAAATAAAAACTGCAGTGTTTAACCTTGGGAAAAATAAGTCCCCTGGTCCCGATGGGTTTACGACGGAATTTTACAAAAAATATTGGGATATCGTTGGCTCCTCTATCACGAGGGCTATTACGAGTTTTTTTTCCTCTCCGGCAAAATCCTTAAGCAAATCAATCATATGTTCATTTCGCTTCTACCAAAAAAGGATAACCCAATTGCTACCAACCATTATCACCCAATTAGTTTATGTTCCACAATATATAAGATTATTTCTAAAATCCTCACCGAAAAAATTAAGGTTGTTATTGGAAAATTAATCCACCCACTTCAGGGTGCTTTTGTGTCAGATAGAGCCATACAAGATAATGTACTAATAGCCCATGAAATCTTCAACTCTTTCAGGTCTCGTAAGGGACGTGTTGGTTGGCTGGCAATAAAACTAGACATGGAAAAAGCATATGATAGAGTAGACTGGAATTTCACCCAAAAAGTCATCCAAAAATTTGGTTTCCATCATATCTTCTTAGTCTGGATTATGGAATGTGTTACGAGTGTCTCCTTCTCGGTGCTCGTTAACAATGGCCCAACAGAATTGTTCTCCCCCTCTCGGGGCATTCATCAAGGGGATCTCCTCTCCCCCTTTTTGTTTATCCTCGATTCAGAGATCCTCGCACAAAGTCTATCGGCATAATCGAACTTGGAAGGAAATCAAATTGGCTTCTCCTTTGGCAGGGATGGTCCTCGGGTTCCATTCTTTTCCTTTGTTGACGACATCATTATCTTCAGTAAAGGCACTACTGAGGCGGGACACAGAGTTAGAGAAATAATTGATGTCTACTGTAAAGTCTCCGGCCAAAAAGTTAACTATCAGAAATCTAGCTTCCAAGCAACCAAAGGAATCTCGAGCGCAAAGATCTCAGAGCTTAGTAGCTACTTAAATATTTCACATGTCACCTCCCTTGAAAAATATCTGGGCTGCCCTATTATCAATGGTAGAGTAACTAAAACCACATTTGAAGACATCTTCTGCAAATGAAAAGAGCAACTGAGTAAATGGCGTGCTTCTGCTTTGTCTCAACAGGGTCGTGCCACCCTTATTAACACAAATCTAGCAGCCAAACCCCTATACGCGATCCAAAAATTTTCTATTACCAACCTCAATACATAAAGAATTAGATCAAGTAAACAGAATGTTCTTCTAGAATAAAGATCTACAACACCGTCCCCTTATTGGTTGGGACAGGATATGCAGACCGAAAGTTTTCGGTGGTCTTGGACTACGAAAATCAAAAGACAAGAATGAAACCCTCCAGATGAAACTTTTGTGGAAAATATTAGCTGAACCTCGAAATGTTTGGGTTTCCATTATCAAACACAAGTATCTTCAGTCTTCAAACATTATGCAATATAAGAAAGAGGGTGATTCATCTTGACGGCTCAGTTGGTCAGTTGGAAATGGAAAATCGATCAAATTTTGGACAGACAATCGAGTCTCATCTCTCTCCCTGCAATCCAGGGGTGATTGCCCTCCAAGTTTTAATCTAGAGGAATCCGTCAGTGACTATATCCTGGGCGGTCGATGGTGGACAGAGAAACTCAGCCAAGTCCTACCAAATAATCTTGTCAAGGAAATAGCGGATATTGATCCGCTGCCTACTGCTCCCTTCGAAGACCGGCTATACTGGTGGTCTATTAGGGAGGGTTGATTCACCACCTCAAGTGCATATAAACTTATCCCCAATCTCCCCTCCTGGTATCCAGACTCTAACACCTGGATCTGGAACATAGATATTCCACCAAAGGTAAAAAACTTCCTATGAAAACTCCGTCAGGATGGTCCGTGGCCTCTACCTGTTGTTTGTGCAATTGTGTGGAGGAAGATGATGCACCCCTTTTTCTGGAATGCCAATACACGACCTCTCTCTTCCAATTCCCAAACCACAACAACTCACATATTTCATCCATGCTGGTGCAATTTAGAGACATAAGACCAGTTATATCCTTTATTGGCAGCAACGTGAATAGCGCAACAAAAATAAAGCTAGCGTTCTCTGGGTGGACCACCTGTTATACTCGAAACCAACATATATTCAGATCAACTCCTATCCCCGATAGAACCACAACTCTCCACATCATCAAAACACATGAAATAAACTGGAGCAAGACATCTAGCTTTGATGATTGTTTTGATGAGTAATCCAATATACAGCAAAAAATCAGCTCTCGAAGGCTACAAAAAAGCAGAAAACTAACATTAGGTGACGAAAACCACCCAGAGGGACTTTCAAATTAAATTTTGATGGTTCCACCCTTACAGATAGGAAGAGTACAACATGTGCTATTATCTGAGACTGGGATGGATGTCTAATGAACATACGATACAAAAATCTTGGCATACAAACTCCGCTAAAAGCAGAAGCTCTCGCCTTAAAGAATGGTATACAACACCCCCTAAATTTACACATTGTTAATCTTCACATTGAAGGTGATTCAAGCATAATTATTGACCACCTCAACAAAAAAGCTAAATGTCATTGCGAGATCGAACTCATTATGTCGGACATTGAAATTATGTTGACAAAACTGGAAAGAGTATCTTTCCTTCATGTACCCTGAATAGGCAACAAAGTGACTGACAAGGTTGCATACCTTTGTCACTCTGCATGGGCTACGAATATTCATAACAATCTCAGTCTTCTGTAACTCATCCGAAAAGATGTCATCGGGTAGAGCTTGCTCACCCGAAATATTTCCTAATAAAAAAAAATGAACTAATCATGCTCATCCGTGTCATGCACGAGACAAAATTTATTAAAAATAATTATAATCATATTGAGTATACATACACCATGGTTTGAAATGAGATATCACTTTAATATATACCGCCATATATGTGAATAGTTAATATTAATGTTTCACACATGTAAGTTGTAAGTCTTCTCCCTTGTTTGTTCCCAACTCATATTATTGATCAAATCATACAAATTAAAATACCCACATGGGAAACTAGTGACAAATTAGTTTGCAAACTCGAAAAGGATGGTAGGTTTTCAACCAAATCTACTACACTTATCAATCATAATACCAATAATAGAAACATGGAAGATTGCAAATGGATATGGAAACTTGATATACCACCAAGGATCAAAAACCTTATATGGAAGATAATGATCGATGGTTTACCTACCACACAGAGATTAAACAACACTATAATAGAGTCCTAGCACAATGCTCACTATGTAATAGTGAAGATGAGAATACCACCCACTTATTCATCAATTGCAGCTTTGCTAGACAACTTATCCAAAACTATGAGAATGCAAGTGGTAAAAAGACTAATCCTTAGAGAAAAGTACAACGAAGATATTAAGGACATCCTTCATTACAAGAAAATTAATAAATCAACGATAAAAGAATTAGGATTTATTTGGCAAGCAATTTGGGATTCCAGAAATAATTATATATTTAAAAATAAAAACCCAACTCAACAATCAATATAGCCTTTGAGATAATCTCAAATATAAAATGTTGGAACTCGGAAATGGAAGTGGAAAACAAATCTATCACTCGAAGTACTAATAGGAATAAGATTAAGTGGACTAAACCACCGAGCAATATCTATAAAATTAATATAGATGGCTCGGTTAAGCCCACGGGCTCTTGCCAAGTGGGAGGAGTCATCTGTGACTCAGAGAGCGGTTTACTAGATGTATTCTTTCAAAATACATCAAGAGGTACGATTTTACAGACTGAGGCAGAAGCAATCATTGTAGGCATTCAACAAGCAAGAAGTAAAGGGATCTGGAAGGCTATCATTGAAAGTGATAACCAGACTATCATCAAAGGTATAAGCAAGGAGATCACTACTCCATGGGAAGTCACCCATCAAGTTGAGAAGATCATCAATATGGCCCAAGAGTTCGTGTTTATACAATTTAAACATTGTTATAGAGAAGCCAATCATGTAGCTGACTTCGTAGCTAGAAAAGGTATCGATTGTATTAGATCTACATCTCCACTTACTAAGGAGTTGTACACCATCATCCTAAGGGATGATCCTGTTTGTTTATTACGATTTTCGTAGCAAACTCCAACTGTTTGCATACTGTAAAAAAAAGTTAATAATTCAAAATCTCAAACAAAATCATTGTTTGTAAAGTTAAGAGATCAAAAGAAAGACTAACAGGCTAATACTTATAATACAACCAGTTAATCAAGAAGAAACAAAATACGAAAAAAAAACAGCAAAAATACAAATTACCCCTTCAAAACAAGATCAACAAAGTAGAAAAAGTAAAAAATTTCTATTGATTAATTTCCTTTTCGGTTTGCAAAGTGATCCCAACATGGCACCTAGATCTCATGCTGACGTTTGTACAATTCCCGCAAAGTTGGTTGTATGAGAGCATAAATTCGGAGATGCTTTAAAGTTTAAAGTGAGTTGTATAGTAGCAACTATAGCAAAGATTATTCGACAATAACAAATGACTTGAATAAAGATTAATTAAATGATCGGTGGGATTTAAATAGGTGCTTATGATACATAACGGTAATAGTAAGTGTTTGGAGGTATTTTGGAGCCTTGGAGGTAATCTATCATTGTTATTGTTATACTCTGTATTTTTTTTCATACGTAGACAATAGGTCCATTACAATATGGGGTGGGGAGGGGGATTCGAACTCTTGATCTATGTAGTGGTAAACAAAAGTATTTTAATTTAGGGAAATTACTAGTAAATACCCCACTTTGATATTTGATTTGCAAAAATATCTAGGTTTTAAAACAACTAGCCTATAACCCGTGCGCCACGCCCGGGATTTTTAAAATTAATCTAAGTATACTTTATCTTATCAATGCGTTTGAGATTATACGAGTTCCAATCTTGTATAGACTATCTATGATTATGTGTAATTGTGTAGTTAGTTATCATGTTGCTTAGCTTTTGGTCTTTTTTGATCAATTGAAATAGAATTCAGATTAAAAAAAAATCATAAACAAAAAGCTTGAAATTACATAATCTAAAATTACACAAATAAAAAAAACAATAGAAGCTGAATTCATGCTCATACATGCACATCAAGATGTAAGGAGGAAGAAAAAATCAAGATGTAAGTCACTATCAACCAATTCCAATTAAACCCTAAAACATCAATCTATTTTCAATTCAAATAGAACCTGAATTAAGAAACTTTTGAATTGAATTGACAAAGTCCGAAGAAGCGTTGAGAACTTGAGCGATTAAAAACAACTCCATCAAGCCACTGATTGCGTAGATTGAGTTACCACTAGGGGTGGGCATGGGACGGGACGGGATTGGAGTAATCCCGCGTCCCGTCCCGCGTATTTTTTGCGGGACGGAATCGGGACAGGATTAGATTTTTTTTTTTCAAATCCCACCGGGTCTTATCCCTCACGGGACGGAACGGGATTTGTCCCTCATAAAAAAAATTAAAACACAATAAAAAAATAACATAGAAATGTGTAAATTAAAGTCATAATAATCCCATTACAACAACAAAATAAAAATAAAAAAAAAAACAGTAGGAAGTGGCTTGATTATATACATCTAGCTTTGATTAAAACAGTAGGTAGTAGCTTAAAAACTAACAGTAGGAGTAAAAAACAGTAGGTTAAAACGTATTTTTATACAGTATGTTTTTATTTTAAATTTTAAATTTTGAGTTTAAATAAATATTAAGGTATAATATAAATATATTCATATATACATATTTATTAATTTTAATTAAATATATAAATATATATATATATATATATGCGGGACGGGACGGGATTTGCGGGATGCGAACTCTCCGTCCCAAGTCCCGTCCCGAGTAATTTTTGCGGGACGGGATCGGGACGGGATTGAGATTTTTTCTCTAAATCCCACCGGGATCGGGACGGGATCGGGACGGGATGCGGGACGGGATTTGCGGGATTTGTGCCCACCCCTAGTTACCACTACCGTCAGCTCCGATCCCTCGTCCGCTTCATCTTCATCCGATCTGCAATCGTCGGGTTCCCAATTCGATGGGTGTCTTCCCTACTCTTTTCTAGAGCAACGTGCTCATCCATAGAATCTGCGATCAAATGAAGTGTTCATCAAAACTGCAAAGTGGTTAAGCGGTTTTACAGTTTTTTTTTTACCAATCAGTTACAGTTTTACTTGTGCAGAGAAAGAGAAATAAATTATATAAAAGAGAGTGTTTCATCTTTGGAATTAATAATTATACAAAAGAAGGAACATCAAAGTAACTCAGCCCCCTACATTACAAATACCGTCTTTTGCTAGTCCAAACATTTTGTCAAATAGATGAATCCACAAACACATCCACAGACATATTCAATATATTTTGTATTGTTGGATCAAGACCAGAGAAAAGCACCCATGAAACCCATATGTCATTCAAAGAAGAAAACTTGCCTCAGCAGTGACAATTCTATATAAATGAGCATCTCTACTCACGTTAACTGTTTAATTAAATTGAAATTCAAGCTCTGTTTGTAACATGCCAATCCAGAAAACACATGGTTGTTTAGATTCTGATGCTTTAGTAATGAAATTTCATATTAGTCCAAGATGTTAAACTAACAACCATTTGTAGGAATGATAAGGTTACAAAAATCATTATCTAACAAAATGATAATAATGATTCACTAAAACAAAGTTACTTAAAGATAAACATTATTCTAGAGAAAATAGAAAAAAAAAAAAAAAGGGTACCTTCACAACAAACAATTTAATAGGTGTAACCTGCCCTAGGCACGATGCAATATGGCTCTGCAGATTCCAACACAACATCTACACCTAATCTAGCTCCTTAATAGGTTTTACACATGTTCCTATTACAGTCCACCATAGCTACAATCACCATAACTAGCCCAAGAAAACTTCATAATTTAGTTAACTGTGTTTAGGAGTTACTGAAGCAAACATTCAAAATTCAAATCAAGCCCCCAAAGTTTTGACTACTTAAAGGTTGATGTATCAATGTTTCATTGGTAGTAAGTAGTAACCCATCAAGGCTTGTTAAACAGATTATTAAATCTATTTATTTTTCTTATCCAAATTATATTCCCTGAAAAAGGTATATAATAGGTAAAATATATGTATCTTGAAATATTTTAGTTCAAAGAGTATGTATTTTGTGTCATACCCTTTTTTTTTTTTTTTTTAAATATATCCTTTAATTCTTTACTGTCCCTTGTGTATGTTCCTAAAAGCTTCTATTCCTTATCTCAATATCGCTCACATGCCTCAAATTTGAACTAACAAAATGATGCACATAAGAGAACCATAGCAGTTTTACTGTTTTGTCTCCCCTGGGTTATTTTTACAATATATTTGGCAGTAATTTACAATAAAATCAAAGATTTCATAGAGTCAAGAATTTATTGTCAAAGCCAAATTAAAAAAAAAACATGTGTAAAGTTTCATAAAATAATTACCTATGGAAAATATGTCTCTCCATCCTCAACATTATCTCTTAAATACATCATCATCATTGGATTCATTGCTATCCTTTGGCCACCAATGTTTCACGTTGAACTGAAATGAGAAAGAAACAACATTTAGGAACTCAAGGAATTAAGTAGTCAATCAAAGTAGAAGGCAAGTAGAGCTAAATAAAGAAAACTTATAGAATTTGAGAAATAGGCATAATGATGATGGAAGTCCTAGTTGTATTCATACATGTGCATCTGGAGATGTTAGCCTATATTATAAAACAGCTAGTTGTACTTTATATAAAGCAAGTCTTTTCATGTAGTGTAAACCTACCTCAAAACTTGAATAAGCTCTCCATTTTTCAATTAATACTTGAGAATAGACATAAATTCTCTTTTAAATTACCTATTATGAATAGAAAGAGGGGATATCGAGTGTTAAAGTGCAAACCCATCTATAAGAATTAAAAACTGAATGAATATAGAACTGGGGTAAAAACAACATTGGAAAATTTACCCCTTCGGAGCCCCTAGTCCAAGATGATGGTCAAAGAATAGCATTTTGGATCTAATTACGGTTGATGATAGCCAAGGCCAAGTATCACCAATGGTGTGGTGTCAATCGCAACTGGGATGCGACAATTAAAAGAGGAGAGGGAAACAGAGTTTAGGCTACAAGTTTTCACATTGCTTCACAAGTTTTCAATAAAAACAGAGGTGAAAGCACATACCTTTAATTTCCTTCCATGGACCCTTGTACTCGGGGTTTGGAATGGTTGGGACAACCCATTCACCAATGAAGCAACACATTTTCTAGTTCGAAACAAATACCTTTTCGGCATCAACATCAATAATCTCCTTAGGAATGTCATCATATCCCTTCAGATCAAAAAAGGAAAAATATTAGTTGAATCGACTGCAATGAATTAATATAATTGCTCAGGATATATCCATTTATAGGTCAGAGGTGTATATCATTGACTACAATCAACAGGTTACATTTCCAGTTTATGATATAAAAAGGTGATTGCTATTTTAACATCAAGGTAAAAAGTACCTCGATTTGGCTTCTTGTGTTCAGGTTTAGGAATGTACTAATTCTCATCCCAATCTTCAGGCTACATAACAACGCCAATAACTCAGTAACTCTGAAATTTAAACTCAAAAACAACCCACTGCTTATTATCTATCTGTTGAGTGCCAAACCATCTACATTCTTTGCTTCAGGATCCTTGATTTGGGAAGACGAATCTAGAAAAGAGATAAACAGAAATTCGGAAATCGAATAGCAATTAAGAAGGAAATTGAAATAGATAAGCAATTCAAAAACTCATAAACAACAATTTGAACATGAAATCGAACAAATCATGGAAAACTAAATTGAAATTATATACAAATCGAACGAGAAATAGAAGGATACTCGTAAAATTCAAACCTTTTAAGTTGGATTCAAGTTGAAACACTCAGCAGGAAATCTTGTCAATAATCAGCAATTAACAGGCAAATCAAAATTTCTGCTTCATCTCAAGTTCTTCCAAAGGAAAATCACTTGAAATCACACTTTCCTAACCAGAATTCACGAAACTCCCAATTTCAAATAAAACCCCCAAATCGATTTCTAGGGTTAGGGTTCTCACCAAACAATCATAGAGGAGGGGGAAAGGGAGCCATGGTGCATCAAGAGCTATCTCTCCCTCACTTGGTATCTGGTGGCCACCATGGATGACGACGGCAAGAGGAGCGGTGATGTGAAGCCGGAGGCGGCCTGATGGCCAAGAGAGACGATGGAGAAATGTCGAGAATAAGGTAGGGAAAGGAGAAATTGGCCGCGGGGGGGGGGGGGGGGGGGGGGGGGGGGGGGGGCTGTCGGAGTCGCCGAAGATGAGGAGGGAGGGGCGTCGGAGCCTTCGAAGCCGAGGAGGGAGGAGCGCCTTAGAGCTCGGGTATGGGGGAGTTGAGGTAGTCACCGTTTCTCTCTTTGTTCGCCTCTTTGAAAACTACCATTTCAAGCGGTTCTGGTACGGGGAGGGGATAACGGAGAAAGAAGGAGGGGTAAAAACGGTAGTAGAAAAAAAAAATTAGATAGCCCTCCACGTGGATAGCCTCACTGCGGACAAATCTTCGTTTACCACCCGGCTAAACCTACCCTCCCCTTTTTTAAAATAAAAAAAAATTCAAAAAGTAATTAAGTGGGACCGCATACCATTAATGAGGGAGATTAATGAGTGGGTAATAATTACTCCCTATATATTTCCCTATTACCCTAACATTTAAGGGTAATTGCAACTAACACCCGTAATTTGTCATATTTTACATAATATCATAACTATTTTTTTGCTCAGAAAATATCCTAATTTTAAGGGGTCGTTGTGGTTCGATTTATGTGGCCAATTTCTCTCGTTCTCTCTCTATCTTATTTTTCCCAATTAGTAGTTACTTATATGATTTTTCCTTAAATCACGCACTAATAGTATTCTTATAACAATATATTAGTTAATATAAGGTTTTATCCAACAATTATTCGTTACTTATATGATTTTTTTCTCAAAACACACATTTATAGTATTCTTATAAGAATTTATTACATAGAATAAGGTTTTATTCAATAATTATTATTTACTTATAAAATTTTTCCTCAAAACACACACTTATTGGGAGAGAATAAAATAGGAGGGAATGAAAATAAGAGGGAATGAAATTTTATCAGGAGGGAATGAAATTTTATAGGAGGGAAGGGGGGAAATATAGGTGGGAAATTTTATTGAGAGGGAAATGTAAAAGTAAAATAGGAAGGAATGGAGGGAAATATAAAAGGAAAAAATATTTCATCGTTCTTAAATTGGCTTATACGTTATAAAATATTTAATTGTTCAAATATTATATATCAAGATTGATATATAATTGCAAATATGCATATAAGATTAATTCACATTTTAGTTGAAAGAATCGAAATATTTTTTTATTCCTGAAAATCAATACTTTAAACTATAAGATTGAATAAAACAAAGCAAAAATATATAAGTACAAATATGAATTCGAAAAACGATACACTGGATATATAATATTTGAACTGAAATATTTTATAACTTATAAGATTAAAATTGTTTTAAAACGATTGAAAAAAAAACTAGAATAATAAATGGTGAAAATTGATTAAATTGAGCTCGAAAAAGAAAAAAAAATACATAAAGCACGCGTGCATTTATTGCCGTTAGATTAATTTCAATCCAATGGTCTTCATTAGTGATCCGCGTGCTATCAATCTTGGCCTATGGGAGAGAGCCGGCTGGCAATTTTATTTCCTCTCTCTCGCCGTTTCATAGTACCAGACCCATTTATAATGTATTTCCTCTCTCTCAGCGTTTTTCATTTCTTTCAATCTAAACGATCCCTTCACCTCCCTCTCTCTCTTCTCCTCTGGGTAAGGTTCGATCTCAGTTTCGGGTTACGGATGACCCCAGATTTTCAGATTTCGGTCGGATTCAGGTTCGGGTGAGTCGGTCGAATTTCTCGAGTCGGGTCAGATTTTGCCAGCTCTAGATAAGATCATTCAAAGCTATCCACTATCCCTTATTAATCGAAACTATCATGATGAGGTCGGATTTGGTGGAATTTCAAATTGGGGGAAATTTTGTTAGGGTTTGATTTGATTCGAAAACTTCAAATTGGACAAGGGATTAGGTTTAGAATCAGTTTTGGACCACTTTGGAATTGATTTTGTTGAGATTAAAGCGATATTTGAGGGGATTCGATTTCATGGGTTTATCATAGTGAAAGCGCATGTGCGTTGTCTGAGGTTGAAGATGAAGATCCGGTTTCCGGATCCGGATCTAGATTCGGATCCTAACCGGGTCGGGGTTTTTTTAATATAAAATCCGAAAATGTATTTATATATCAAAAAATTATGGGTCCACATTAACTTAAATATCTTTTAAAAATATAATTTAAATAAATAATTTCCTTATTTAATAATAAATTTAAAAATTACATTAGATAATTATTAATTAGTAATTTTAAATAATTATAATGTTTTCTCTTATAAAACTTATACCATGTACCAATTATATTCTATCTTTATATGGAATAAAATAACTATTTCATGAATAAGGTCTCAAAAATACTATACCATAAGGTTTTATTCAACTATTGTTAGTTACTTATATTATTTTTACTTAAAACACACACTTATAATACTTTAGGGTTTATTGTTTAGGGTTTAGGGTCGATCTTAAATATAATATCCCGATGAATCGAGAACATATACTTATTAACAATGTTACGAAACAATTTAAAATTTTATTAGATAATATAAGGTTTTATCCAACAATTATTAGTTACTTATATGATTTTTCCTCAAACACATTATTATAAGAATTTATTAATAATATAAGGTTTTATACAACACTTATTAGTTCTTATATGATTTTTACTCAAAACTTGCTCGTGTAGTATTCTTATAAGAATTTATTAGATAGTATAAGGTTTTATTCAATAGTTATTATTTACTTATAAGATTTTTCCTCAAAACTAACACTTATAGTATTCTCATAACAATATATTAGTTAATATAAGGTTTTATCCAACAATTATTAGTTACTTATATAATTTTTCTTCAAACAGTATAGTATTATTATAAGAATTTATTAATAATATAAGGTTTTATACAACACTTATTAGTTCTTATATGATTTTTACTCAAAACTTGCTCTTGTAGTATTCTTATAAGAATTTATTAGATAGTATAAGGTTTTATTCAATAGTTATTACTTACTTATAAGATTTTTCCTCAAAACTAACACTTATAATATTCTCATAACAATATATTAGCTAGTTAATATAAGGTTTTATCCAACAATTATTAGTTACTTATATGATTTTTCCTCAAACACACTACATTATTGTTTATATTGAAAAAAATCAATTACCCGATTAACATCAATTTTTTTTTAGCACAAACACATATTTGTTTTAGCAACCAATGATATATATTATGACTTTATGATTTTGACTTTCTTTATCATTTATACTAACAAGATTTTAAAAAAAAATGTATAAGTTCATGTTAGTACTAAAATCTAACAATCGTGTCTTTTGGGCGTATAAGAACTAGGATGTTCATTTGAGAGAAAAAAAAAAGTTTTAGATAATTACGTAAGAAATATGGTGTCGTTTTTTAAGAATATAGGAAGTTTAAGCATTAGACTGTGAGAACAAAAATATGTTCTAAGTAAAGCCCGTACCCAGTCCGAGCCCAACATAGTCCAATATTATCAATAGAACCCCAAGAAACCCTAGAACTGAACTTTGAACTCATGAACGCCGATATTCATCCATCCTCCCTGCTCCTACATTTGCTCGCTAGATAATTTGTAAACGTCAAGAGAGATAGAACATGGTTGACATGAGATTTTAGGGAGGTGGCGAGCGACAAGCGAGAGGAGGAAGAAGGAGATTAAGATAGAAAGGTAGCGATTTTAGTTCCGGCGTCTCTCCGTCGTCCATCTTGCCCCGCCACCGCCCCTTCCACCACCAGAGCAACTGTAGTACCTTTTCTACTACTCCCACTCGTCATCTTTCACTCGGATTCGAAGACTTAACCGCTATCACCCATAACAAGGTTCCTACTTCATGCTCTCAATTACGGAATTATTTCTTGAATTTGTCCTTTCTGGCTCTTGTGTTGGTGTGTAAATGGTTCCAAGAGCGATTAATGTGATTATTGCTCTACAATTAGGCTCGAATCAGAGTAGATGTACTTCGATTGCGCCTTTTCAAAAAAATAATAATTTTACAAACGATTGGGAAAATTACTTGGTTATTTGTTGCCCTTGGTGAATTCCTGCTGCATGTTTGTTTGCTGAAACCAGGAAAATTACATTTCGTTTACTCTTCCATTATTAATTTCCAACAGATTTTGCACATTATTGATAACATAGCTTGAAATACTCTCCATTTCTATGCATTATACGAGCTTAGCTGTGATTTAGGTACTTAATCACAAATTCTTTTCTTTCATTTCCAATTAAATGAAACAAGCAAAAATTATATATATGCTCTGATTATCTTTTTCCTGTTGCTTGAATGTCATAGTTTGACTGAATATATTAGCAAAAATTACATATTCATGATGAGATTACAGGGGCATTTGATACAGGGAGGGCTCAAAGTCGTAGAGAAGAGATATCATTTTTTCATGTTTACTTCTTATAGATAAGAAAATAGACGTATATGAAAAATTTGAAGTCTATTAACTCAAATGGTAGAGCGATGTGTCTACGGACATAAGTGTGGGTTCAATTCCCACATAGACTAATTCAATCCTAATTTCAAATAAGAATGAGATAGTTGATATAAATTTAATGTGTTAACTAGAGATGTATTGGATGTTCTTATTTATGAGATATTTTTAGGCATCAAAATTCGATCGAATACTATTTTTGTTGTGTTTACTTCACTTTCATGGTCATGCAAAGCGGTCATAATGGATATAATTGAGAGTAGTATAATCGAGAGTAGAAATGGGGAAAGGACAAGAGAAGAATATCGTCTTTTATACTAAAACGCTTATGGAGATTTTGAGGTATTTGACCGAATATTATCTATAAGAGTTTCCCAAATAATTTTTTCCCATATCAATATTTTTTTAGAAATTTAACGTTGTAAATGATAATATATGGGTATCATGCTTAGTTTCGAACACCATGCTTAAAATCTTTAAAAATATGGGTCTCTCTAAGAAATATTGGAAGATTTGAGGGTGTTAATGATAAATTATTTTATTTTTACAACATTGGTAAGACAAATAATCAATCATAAATGTTGTAATCATTATCTATAATAAATCACTCTCTTTTCACTTTTTTACCTATAATTTTACGAAATTGCCCTTGGGTAATTTTACCCAGGAGGTAAACGTATCAGCCTCCCCTCACTGCTCTTCAAAATACTCAGCTTTAAGATATAGGAGGATTGCATCAATTTAGGAAATTTGCAAAAATACCTTATTTAATTATCAAAACTACCCACCACCCAAAAAAATCAGGAAAAAAAAAAGTTAAATATTTTTGGTATTTATAATTTTTCTTATATTTTTAAATTATATTAAATAATTAAATATAAAAAAACCGGAATTAAAAAAAATAATTAAATTACCAATCCCAATCCTTAACAGTTAGCCCCCGACCGACCCAATCTCAATCCCTAACCCGAACACACAAGAGCCGCCGGACCAACCCTAAGTCTCAGGCGCTCTGACCTTAACCCGCACTAATTCTCCGGCTCCGTCGCTATCCTCACCCTCCGTCGCAACGCTCACTCTCCGACGCAGTCATTCTCTGGCTCCGGCTCCATTGTCAACCTCTACTGTCTTAACTCGTGCTCGACCCCAAGAGCAGCCCGACCAACCCTCTAACCTTAGCCCTATCTTTTTTTTTATTAGGTAAAAATTCGAAGGTCAGACAGACCTGGCTCATCGAGAGGCCGACAAAGTCGGCAGACGGCGAACCGTCAAACGTACAATCTAAAAATACAGAAATATAGATAATAAGCGAAAAGATACAAGCAGAAATGAACTCTACAACAAGACGACCGAAGAAGACCAACTCCAAAAAGGTTGAGGAAGCCGCCGAAGAACCAAGTCAAGCACCACCGAACAGTGGCACCGCGGGCCAGCGGTACAGCAGGACTCTTATCTCCTGTGGGTAATGCAGACGAACTCCAAGGAAACTCGATCCCGGATACGGAGTCGCCCTGAGCACACCACCTCGACCCCAGCCAGTCCCGACACCAGACTCCACGCCCCCCAACCAAGCAGAAGATCTCCTAGAAGCATCGGAAGCAGAGTCGCAAGCTGCTCGACCAAAACGCCTACAAGATTTCACCTATAGGAATATCATCAAGCCCTTACGGAGTTTTATCAAACCCTTTCGGGTGGATTTACTCAAACCCTTTCGGGATTTAATTTAAGATCATTCAAGTTTTTTTTTTTAAATACATTTCCGCCAAACTCGGCCAGATGGACCCAAACTCGGGCCTGAAGGACCCAACTTGGGCCCGAAGGACCAAGGGCTATCGAGAGTACTACACCTTGTCGTGCAAGGATAATAGTGTCAGCCAAATTAATTTTATATATATATATATATATATATATATAGTTGTTTTTTTGTTTTTTTATTTTTTGGGGGAAAAAGGTGTGCTCGACAAGACTCAACCGACCTTGCACGACAAGGAAAGATAAGGTAGGTTGCAGGGAAAAGGCCGTTAACGGCGGAGCAAGGTGAGAAAGGCACCCAGCGCCCGAACCGAAGGCGGCAACCGGGAGGAGTACGTGTCTCCGGACCGAAACGGAGCAGCGGAGAGGAGGGAAACGACAATGCACCACCCAAACCCAAACCTGCACCACAGATGGACCAAAAAACAAACGAAGGGGTTGTCGGACTAAGCAAGCAGGGTGCGAAAGCCCACAAAATAAAAAAAAACTCCAAATTTATCTCATAGATCAAAGAAGACACAAACGCACAGCCCACCCCGAACCGAATAGGAACAAGGGAGCAAGAGGAAGTGACCAGGACACAAATTGATGTCCGAGGAAGCCAGAAAACAATGCCTTCTGACTCAAATTCCAATCGAAAATGGAAGGAAGAAACCACACCATCTCCGCACAATCGACAAAGGGTTACACAACCTGAGGAGCAGGATGGATGCGATTGAGGGAAAAGCAAAATCCAGCGGAGGGGGTGACCGGAGAGACCGACGACAAACCGAACAACCCACAAAACCGACTGGAAGGAGGAGAGGCGAAGTGGTGGCCAACCGAGAGGGATAAGAATATTGGGAATTTACAAAAAGATGGGTTTTGAGCAAAAGGGGTTTCTTAAGGATAGGGTTGTGCATAACCGGGTATCCGACACGACACGACACGATATGTCGGATACCCGAAACCGATAACACTAAAAAGGCCGATCCAAACACGACACGATAAGTACCGGGTATCCGACACGAAAACACGACACGGTTTCGTGTCGGATACCCGTATAACACGACACGACACGATTTTTTACAAAAACCTCTTTTTTCTTTTTTTTTTTCTTTTTTTTTTTTTTGGAATGTCCACTGCACAGTGTGAAGAAGGGAATGAGAATTCCATATTCCTTGTGCGCAGTGAGCACTGGTCTTGGCCTCTGTGATCTGTTGAGTCACCATGATTTACCTCCTCTCACAATCCCCTTCGGGCCGGGGGTGAGGGGCGCCCGGGGTGAGCGATTTCACCTTTTGGAACAAGGGAATGAGGATTCCATAACAACCAAACCAAGCTGCAGAGGACACTTACCGGATCTGAACCGATCTGAAGTCTAAACAAGGGAGTGAGGATTGAGGATTAAGGAGAGGCGAGCCGCCGAGCGGTTGGCTTGGGCTGGCGGAGAGGAGAGACGACGAGACCGAGGACGGGCGAGGAGTGAGGATCTGAACCGAGGCTCGAGAGGGCGAGCGAGAGAGAACTCGAGAGTTGAGATGAGACTGAGAGTGAGCGAGAGAGGAGAGGAGAGGCGAGTTCGAGCCGTGGCCTGTGGGCTGGAGCGGACTGAGCACTAGCAGTGGAGATGTCGAGATGACGGCGACTCTGAAAAATGAAAGAAGAAGACGGAACCTCTCCAAGCCCTAGCCGCAGCCCGCAGCCCGCAGACAAGATAAGTAGAGAGGGAAAAAAAAAGATAAAACAAAAGGCTGGAAAAACGAAATAAAAATTGAAGAATTCCGGAATTGAACCCGAGACCACTTGAACTTCTACAACCGCAAACAGCACGCCCAACCAACTGGGCAAACGAAGTTATGTGATACACAAAGACATTTATTTTATATGTATTATTAAGAAAACTCATATTTAAAAAAAATAAAAAAATAATCGTGTCGTGTCGGATACCCGACAAGGGAAAAATTCCGATCCGAACACGACACGATTATTGTCGTGTTTTATCGTTTCGTGTCATAATCGTGTCGTATCTTTATCGTTTCGTGTTTTTTCGTATCGTTTGTTGCAGTTTCGTTTCGTGTCAACCGTGTCGTATTTTTCTGCACAACCCTACTCAAGGAGAGTTTCTCTCTCCTTAGAGAGAGAAACCCCGGAGGCGAGCTTGAAATGGTGCCCTATCTCTTTACTCGATCCCCCGCCGATTTTTTATCATATCCTGTCAATGTTCATATTTGGATTGTTAATGACAATATTCATTCTGTCAATGTGATAATATTATGGTTTCAAGATATATATTGACAATCCTTTTATAAATATGGTTAATAATCCTGAAGATATGATTTACCGTATCTTCAGCGATTCTCTCCCCAATTATAGCTTCAATCCTGTCAAAGTAAACCTACAACCTTGTCACTATGAGCATTACTCATGTCGTTGTGAACAAATAACTTTGTCATCTTGGACATACCTTTAATTTCTAGTTATGATATGGATAAAATCGTGTCTTTATTCTCTTCCCTATTATAGACTTCATCCTGTCATTATTGATTATTAGCTTTGTCATAAACAACCTATATCCTATCAATAACAAATTTTATTCCTGTCACTATTAATTCTCTTACTAGGGCAGCGATTTTCATCCGGCTAGTTTAATTATTTTTATATTTCTGAGAAAAAATATTAAAACATTATTTTAATATATATTTCATTATTTTAAATATTTTTTACTTTTTTTTTTAATTCATAATTCTCCTTTTATTGATTTTTACATTTAAATTTAAAGGTAAAATCATTCATTATTTTTTAGCACAAATGAGACCTATTTTTTTTTAGCACAAATGACTTGCCTATCCTATTTTTGCTATTCTCAGAAAACGGGTATACTTTTGCAAACCGAACACCAATTTGGTGTATTTCTGCAAATCGGCCTTTAATTTATTAGGTCTTGGTTTAGTTTTGTTTAAGGCAAAATGGTCATAGATAGACCATTTTTTTTTTTGCCAAACTTGCAAAAATAGCACAAGGGTGGAAAAAATTGCAAAAATAGACCATTTTCCATTTTTTTGCACAAAGTGCCCGTCACCTCACCCCTTGTAGCCGGTTTTGGGCGGGAAAAGAAAAAAAAGAAAAAAAAATTGGGTGACTTGACAGGGCATTTAATGCCTCCCGTAGGCTATCATCACCACACCCGCTCTCTCCATCGGGACTCCATCTCTCCATTTCAAAAACAAAAAACCGTTCGAAAGGGGGAGGAAGAAGAGACGGCCAGGAACTGTCGGAGAAGATAAGAACGTCGGGGGGAAAGTGTAAAGGTACACCCCCTTTCCAATGTTTTCTCTGTTGTCCGTTTTCTTCGAATCTGGGGTGTGGGGTGGGTGGTTGAAGGAACCTACTATGGTGGTAAGGGATTGAACGTCAAAGGTAGGTTGATGGATGGGTTGTGGAGGGGTGACAATGGTGGTTGCGATTGAAGGAAGAGGAGGGCGGTTTTGGGGTATGGTTAGGGCAAACCTGCGGTTAGGGTTTAGAAAGGCCGAAGAGGATGGCTATGGTGGGAGTCAAAATTGGGAATGGGGAAGATTAGGGGGTTGATTGAAGAAGAAGGATCGATGTTTTACATGTGTTTAATTTTGAAATCTGGCGTGGTAAAGAGAAAGGGGGTGACATGGGTGGGGAATCTGGGTGACAGGGGCTTAGAATCTGAAATTGGAATTGGGTGACATTGGGTGTGGAGTTCGATTGGTATTAGGTATGGTAAACGCATTTCCATTAGTTTGAAATCGAGATTTCGGGAGTTGATATGGAATGTATGGCGTCATTGGTTTAGAAACTGTCTGACATTGGTGACATGGGTTTAGAAACTGTGTGACATGGAATATCAAATTTCTGGAAAACTGATTGTCGCTCTTAAACTGCAGGAGACAAATGGTTCGGACAAAAAATGCAAAGAGTGACAAACAGCGGGAGCCCTGTTACTGTGTCCCAGAAGAAAAGCACTTCCGGGCACGGGTAAACCAAGGGTCGAGGTTGTCGATGCTTGCCAACATCGACAACTACGTCGACCCCTACGATTGGGATAAGCTGTTGGACATCCAGTTTTGCGGGATCATCCAGCTGGCGAACCGGTTCCAATTCTTGTCCCAACTAGTGCATTACGCACTACAAGGGCAAGTGGTGACCAAGAAAAGGTGGGAGACATGATATATGATTCAGGGGAAGCTGCGACGTTTCTCGATGAAGGAGTTTGTCATAGATGAAGAGTACTTCGCATAAAACACTTACCCCTTTCTTCTACCAACAAAGGTTTCTAGGGCATCACATTGACACGGAGATTTTGATCACTGACAGGTGCACAGATTGAAGCCGACACGTGCTCTGGAACTGGAACAACAAGTCGGGAGCTTGTCTTTCATGGTGGAACATTCTCCTTCTCTCCCATCTCTCTCTCCATGAGTTTCTACTTCAGAAATTATGGGAGAAGAAGAAAATGAAAAGTCTGCCCTTTATACCATACAAAATAGAAAAGGGTTCCACAAAATCACATCAACATCACATCACCCTCTCTCTTCCAAGTTGGCGCCAAACCCTTCCTCTCTCTTCCCTCTCACATGTTCCCTCCCTTTTGGTTCACCTGCTACCGGCCATTTGGGTCACATTTTCTATTTGCATAAATAACACCATAGACCACTTTTTCATTTTTCCAAAACATGGTCTACTTATGCAAACATTTTTAAAAAGTAGTCTACTTATGCAAGTAACCCTTTGTTTAAACCCATTTACTTGAGAGAAAATTTGCGCCGAAGGCGCAAATTTTCGGCCAAATTAGCCAAATATACACGTTTTTGTAAAATTTGCAAAAGTATACATCTCAATTTGAAACACAAACACACCCCTCCCCCCGATACCCCCCTCAAGGCCTCAACTGCTCACTCCCTCTCTATCTCTCTCCCGTTTTCACTCCCTCCATCACAGTTTTCCTCTCTTCAACTGTTCTTTGACGGTTTCCTCCGAGAAGCGACGTTTTCCGTCCGTTTCGTGCTCGTTTTTGTCTGATATTGAAGGTTATTCAGTATGGCTAGCAGCGCAGGTAAGCGTTTTGTTGATTTTGTATCGTTTCTGTGTGTTAGGGTTTTGTTTATGTCAGATTATGCGTTGATGAGTTTGTGCGATGGTGCGATTGTTGTCGTTAGGGTTTTTTTGGATGAATGTGTGTTGTTCGTTCTCAATCGTACTAGTATGTGCATTATTGAGCAGTTACGACCTCTTTCTGTAATGTTGACCTCGATTTTGGCATCTCATTCTGTTCTTTTGGAATCCATCTCCATCCTTTTGCATGTCCACTATTTGTCGTCTTTGATTTTTGGCGTGTTCTGGGTGTGGTGTGTGTGCATGTTTGTGTTTGGGTTCATATTTCTTTGGAGCTGACATCTATTTGTCTCTTTGGTTATCTTGTTTTTGGTATGTTGACAGGGACCTCAACTGATCTTGATACTTACAAATGCAAGTTTGATGTGAGTCTATGAAATTTATATAGCAGTTGTTGTCATTGTGTCTGCCTCAAATGCTGACATGTGCTTTTGTATTCAATATGTATACATTTTTTGCAGAAATTTAAGTTTTGTATTCCATACAAAGAACGTTTCCATGCCAGATCTAATCTATACTGTCATCCTGGAGTTTGTGACATTATTAAACAAGAGTTGCTGCCTTTGCACTATAAGATGTTGAAGGAGAGTTTTCTGGGATGGGTGCTCTCCCAGGGCAACAATATGACTGTTAACTTCCAGTTAATCCATCAAATGATGTTGCGGCAGGTTAAGACGAAGAAGAAGAAGGAACTCTGGTTCAAAGTTGATGGACTTATAGCTCGTTTTTCGTTGGCTGAGTTTCATGTAATGACTGGTCTTCCATGCGAAGACCGTGTCTGCAATCCTCCGAAAGCAGTGACTTTTTCCTAATTTTCTTGGGATGGATAGATGCTCCCATGATGATTTGATCATTTGTTTCCGACAGATGAAGAAGACGTCGAAGAAGAAGCTAATTATAGCGAGGCTGTTGCTCATTGAGATGGTTGTGTGTTATAGGCGGATAGACTATATCAGTGAGGAAAATCTATCACTTGCTTGTGATGATGAGACGTTTGGACAATATCCATGGGGCAGACAGTCCTATGAATCTCTATTGAAGGCCTTGAAGAAGTTAGCTATGATGGATCGCAAGAAACCTAGGCCTTCGTATGAGTTGTATGGATATTGGATTGCTTTCCAGGTATTCTGTTTACTTGTTTGATATATCCTTGTAATCAATCCTCACTATGTGTCAGCATTGAAGGTATTCCTTACTACGTGTCAGCATTGCATGTATTCATTACTTGTGTCAGCATTCACTACTTGTGTAATCATTCCTCACCATGTGTCAGCTTCTTATGCATTGTTATTGTGTTTGCATGACCACTTGTTTTGTTTTTACAGGCCTGGATATTTGAAGCTTTTCCGGCGTTGTCTGATAAGTTTGACTGTAATTTGAGGATGAATGATAGAGATCCTCATTCTTTGCACTGGGTTTGCAAGGTTAGGCATACTTATGATGAAGCTGACGAGCTATTTGATGGTGACTTGGTAAGAGAAATATATCAGTGCTGACACCAACTCTGTCTTCTTATATACATGTGTTTTCTTATTTATATTTTTTTTGATGTGTATGATAGACACCGCTGTTCCCAAACTATGGAGAGTTTGCAAGAACCCCAGGTATGGGTTATATTGATGAAGAGGTTGATGATGTATGTGATGCCATTGGTGAGCCTATGTTTTCTCAACCACCTACTGATCTTCTGTATGATTGTCGGTATATGCGCAAGTATGCATATGAAAACAAGTTTTTACGTAACAATGGTTCAGAGATTGAATCATTTATGTCTTTTGAGTATGGTTTTATTGGAGGAGAGGAAGAGGAGAGATCTGCTGAGATAGAGAAGCGAACGAACAGGAAACGTGAGGTTGATGAAGAAAATGTTGAGGCCAAATCTGTTGATGTAGAGAAGGGGAAAAAGAGGAAAAATACTGACACGGGAAAGCCTTCTAAGAAGAAGCAGAAAGATCCATCCACTGAGATCCAGGTGAAGAGAGTTGCTGTGAGGAGAGGGCGTTCTAGTGGACCTCCACGAACCAACCCTCAAGATGGGAGGAAGGCTGACATAGAAGTTATAAAATCAATCAGGAGGAAGGCTGTGAGGATTAGGAAGAAGGCTGTTGACTTTAACAGTGGTGAGGAATCTAAGAGAGATGTGATTTCTTATGCTGACACAGAGACAACCACATTGGATGCAGACAAGGTTTCCAAGAAGGGTGGTGTTGACAGGGAGGAGGCTGTTGTACAGGCAGAAAAACATGACCAAGTTGGATATGCTTGTGATACATCTGACGAGGATAAACCTATTCAGTATATTTTGAAGAAGAGGAAGAAAGCTATGGGAAGTACAGGGAAACGTAGAATGTTGTACAAAAGTAGCAGTTCAAACAAGTCTTCCTCCATTCCCCAAGCCCCTATTGATGCGTGTTTATCTCCCGTTGAAGTTGTGAATGATGCATGTAGACTGATTGTACCATTTGGTGAGATGCAAGGTGAAGTTCAGGCTGACTTAGTAAAGGCTGACCCCAATGATGATCAAGTAGATGGTAGCCAAGGTGTTGATGCTGACACTGAGAATGCTGACCCCAATGATGACAGTCAAGGGTTTGATGACACCAAGGTTGATGCTGACACTGAGAATGCTCTCTTACTTCTGAACAAAGGAATGGATGCTGACACTGAAGATGTTGTTGGTGATGGTCAAGACGTTGACACTAGTGGTGATGAGAAGCTGGAGGTAGGTGCCAACAGAGACACTGGTGGTGATGCCAAGGGTGATTGTGGTGACAACCAGAAGGGAGTGTCTGACGAGCATTCAAAAGAGCCAGAGTTGGATGGTGGTGATAAAGATGATAATGCAAAAGGGCATGGTGTTGCTTGTGAGGCTGACGCTAAATCCAACCCAGTTTGGGTACATGATTTAATTAAAAGGATTGAAAAACTTGAAGAGCTGCCGGCACGTGTAGATGATTTAGTAAGAAGGATTGTAAAGCTCGAAGAGCTGCCTGCACGTCTAAATGAGTTGGGCTCTCGTGTTGATAGGGTGGTTGAACTTGTCGCAATGGTTACAGACCTGATGGAAAAGTATAATTCACTTGAGAATAGGTTCACACTGCATGAATCTATTGTTGCAAGGTCACAGTCATCTGTCAACATTGATCAACCAAGTACCAAGATGGTGAGTGATGTTATTGCTGACATGAAGATGGGTGTTATCCTTGAGGATGCTATGGCTGAGCAGGAAGCTGATTTGGATTCACCCAAAGATTGTAAACAAATGAAGACACCTTCCTGTGGTGATGAGAGAGATGAAACCCAAAAAATTACAGTTGATGTTGTGGTTCCGGAGTCTATCATTCCTGTCACATTGGTTGAAGGACAGAGGACACTAGAGTCAGATTCAGTTCACTTTGTTGTTGATCTAGGCCGTGATTCTGATTTGATGTCCATGGAGCCAAGAGGCGAAGAGTTTAAGGACCGCAACGATGGAGCTCATGAAGATGCTGACAGGGGACTACAGAGCACCGGTGAGGATGTAGAAGCTGACCTGCTAGTGAAGTCAAGTAGTGAAGAGTGTAAGGATGTTGTTACCCCATTAGGTGGCAAGGGTGATGGGGATGAGAAGGCTGATGTTGCAGCAACTCCACCTCCTACCATTGCACCACCAGGGACTATCAACCTGGATACTCCTGAAGGTGATGAAAATGCTGACACGGTTGGATTGCCTATAGTGAGTGACTGGGTTGCCTACAGCAAGCACCCTAAAGTAGTCGAAGAGATTGAAGCACTCAAGCGATCCAAGCGTATCCCAAAAGCGAGTACCTTTCTGACGAGCCCATATGAGCAGCAAGAAAAGAAAGGGAGGTGGCCCAAGCACAATGCGAAGAAGTCGCTTTTAAGTGAAGACGATCATGAGTTTTTGTACAAAACTATGAGGAATAATCGGTATTTTTTTTAATCTTTTTACTCGTTATATAATCATTAACTGTCTTGTGCTGACACCTCTACCTCTTATGATTCTGTGTTTAATTCATAATTTTTGCTTGTTTTCAGGGATTTTTCTGTCATTGTTGCTTCTGGAAGAGTTGATAAATCCTTTTTTAAACCAATTCTAAACAAGGACATGTGGCTGGATTGTTCGGTAAATGATCTGGCAGCAATTATATTTCATATTGTTTGTCTTCTGGTTTTTGTTTATTGATATTTGTTGAGGTATATCTAGTGCTGACAGTAGCTTGTTACTGTGTGTTGTAGCATATTGAAGCAGGGTTGTATTATTTGAGGAAGAGGATCCATGAGGAAGCCGATAAGTATGCAGAGTTTGTTGTCCTTGATTGGGTTTTCTATCAGAACTACCTGCCATGTAATGCCAAAGCCTACGAAGCAGATTTGCCCGTGTCAGACATGACTGGGAGCTATTTCCTGGGTCTTTTCCCTGACCAGTATGGTAAACCATGGTCGTCTGCAAACAAGATTTACACACCCTTTAACGTCATCAACAAACATTGGGTTGCTTTAGAGATCATAATTGATCAGAAGGTGATCAATGTTTATGACTGCAATGTCTACGCTGTTGGCAAGGGTGTACTAGATGCAGAACTCCAGCCTATTGCTCACTGGCTTCCTATACACTTGGAGAAGTGTGGAATATATGAAAACTTTAGCTCCACACCATTTGAGATAAAGAAGGTTCCTGACATGGTCCATGATAAATCTGGGTTTGTACTCTTACCTAACTTTTATATTAATTGCTGACATACACTTACTTTCTATTTATCTTTTGTTGACACACCCCTATTTGTCTGTTTTGTGAGTGTGTGCAGAAGTGCTTGTGGGATGTTTACAGTGAAAGCAATCGAGGTTGTTGTATTTGGCGGAGATGTCACCACAATCACAAATGAGAAGCTATTCCGCTACAGAGAGCTTATTTGCTCAGACTTGATCAAGGAGTCTTGGAGCTTCATAATTTGAGCAATGCTGACACTATCATTTTGAGTACTTAGTTTAAGTGACATTGTAGTTGGATATGAAGTTGGATATTAACTGTATGTATTTTGTTGACACCATCATTCTGGGTTTGGATATTAACTGTTTCCATTGAACATCGTTCGCGTATATTGAATGTATGTATTTTGTTGTGTTTAACGTACTTATTCGGAATTAAGCATATGACTTTTTACATTAGATCGAATTTGATATAGTCCCCAATCACATACAATGTACAAAATCCAATATGACATAAGTAATGCTGAAACAAACTGCATTGAATCTTTTTGAAAACATATGGGAATGTATCAGTGTCAGCATTGCCCATAATGCTGACATGGGGTTATGTAAACTATGAAAAAAGTAATTTCCAAACAGAACAGGTTTATTGTATGCATTTTATATCACTGGGGTGTTTCTAAGTGATTGTATCTTAGAAGTATACGATATAAAGCGAGCCAGTCTTGAGCAATGCTGACACCATCATTTTCTGGAGTACTTCAGTCTTCTCTTTAGCTCACATGCAGGCAACAGTCTCTTAGAGGGAGGTCTTCCTGGTCCCCTCTTAACAACATGAGGGTAACACTTTATAGATCTTATTGCTTCAGGGACGCCTGATTCATCGTCTGTCAGCACTGGGTATATTGTTTCAGCATAAGCTAATTTCCAAGCATCAGTTGTGTAAAATCTGGCAACAAAGTCTGATACATTTGCCTTAATCTTCATGATGGCTGAAAGAGCATGAACACATGGGATCTTCTCTATATCGAAAAACTTGCAAGTGCATGTTTTTGCTGACAGGTCCACTATTGCATGAGACCCTTGCCCTTTTACTTCAAATTTATATTCATCCAGCCTCTGAGCCTTGTATTCTCTAGCTTCATCTTGTAGGTTCCTAATCAAATCAAGTATTGCTGGCGTCAACTTGTCCTCATGTTTGGATGCCTTTTCTCTACGCTCTTGGAACCATGCTCCGAGTTTCTCTCTAGCAAAATTCAACAGTGCAACAATAGGATAATTTTTCTTCCCTTTGAAAATGGCATTTATGCTCTCTGCATTATTAGATGTCATCATGTGGTATCTGGTGATTGGTGAATGTGCTCTAGCCCACCTATGTACTCCTGCTGACACTAAATAGGTCGCCATCTTCGGGCAGCTTTCCTTTATGCGGTCAAAATATTTGCCGAACTCCCCAGTACTATAACTATCTGTTGCTTTCTTGAACCAATTTCCCAAGTATCTTTTCTTGAAGGTGCTTCTAATGTTTTGTTCCATGTGCCATATACAAATGCAGTGATGCGCACTGGGGTAAACCAAGCCAATTGCTCTTGAAATGCTGACATGTCTATCAGACACAAACACTAGATCATTTGACGGAGGAACAACCTTCCTCAGCTGGCGAAGAAACCACTCCCAAGAGCTGTTGTTTTCTGTGTCAGCAATGGCAAATGCAAGCGGGAGAATATTTCTGTTTGCATCTTGCGCTACTGCTCCAAGCAAAGTCCCTTTGTATTTCCCAGTTAAAAATGTTCCATCAATAACAACAACCTGTAAAATAATGATTATAAGTTGTGTGATGACAATGAAATATTCAAAAGTGATCTGTGCTGACACTGATAATTTTATACCTTTTTCAATGCAGGGAAGGCCCGAATGCACTGCCCAAATGATAAAAACAAGTATTTAAACCTGTCATCATTATCTGTTGACATCAATGCAACAGTTCCATCATTTTTCTCCATAATCATGTGACAAAATAATGGCAAGTCAGCAAAATTTGATTCCGGTGTCCCTCTGTCCCTTTCTTGTGCAATTCTTCCTGACCGCCACGCTGTCCAATAACTAATGGGAATTCTTTTTTCGGTCCTCATTTTATCCATTATTTGCTTTGGATTGTAGCCGCTGCTGACACTGTAATAATGTATACATTAGAATGAATGATGTGATACTTGAATTGAGTGTTATTTTGATGACATATAGACACTTACATTGGCTGGATTATGCTTGCTACCACTGAGGAAGGTGCTTGCCTGCAATTGCTTGTTCTCACATCCCATGTGCATGTGTGCACACCATTGTACGCTAACACCTCGTAGCAATTCTGAGAAACAGTATTTACGTGTAACTTCCATCTGCAGCTAGTATCCACGCAATGCGCCCTAAAATACTTGGGTTCAGATCTCGTTACTCGGTACCCAAATATTTCTGTCACCGATAATATACGTAAAGCATCCTTCATTTCCTTCTTTGATTCAAAGGTTCTCCCAATGTACATTGTGCTGGATGAGGTATTGTTGAAACTACTCATGCTAGAGCTGTCATCCTTGCAATCTTCTATTGTTTTATCTCTACTGCGCATTGAAGAGTGCAGTCTCCTCCAGGTGTCAGCATCACAATCAATGTCATTATCATCATCCATATCATCATACATGTCATCTGACCCCACCGTCTGCATTTGAGTGTCAACAATCATATGATTTTGCTCCCTGTCATACTCAATCAATCCAACTGATTTTCCACTCTCCCTGTCAGCTGTGTCAACAATTGCAAGTGGTTGTGCCTGTATACTGACACACAACTCAACAGCATAGTTTACACCATCTAGTGCTGATATATCAAGGAATTCTTTCAAATCAGTGTCACAATCAACTGTAAGTGGGGCTTTCAGCTTTTTGCATGGGTGCAAATGACTAAATTGCAATTCAAGCACACTATCTACATTGAATCTAGTGCACACCTTTCTCTTCAAGTCTTGTAGTGTGGTTGAATCATATAGCAAAAACACCTTTGATGTTGTATTTCCAACAAATTCCAGGCTTGTGTCAGTAAACACCCATGATCCACCAAATACTACTGTAATCACATGAGGTTCCATTTATGATTGACCTATCAATTAATTAGAGACAATATGCAAACAAGCACAATGAGTTAATTCTGATTCCATGTCAGCATGATAGATATAAGTTAGATACAGGCAATATGTATACAAGTACAATGAATTGCATCTGATTCCGTGTCAGCATGATAGAAATAAGTTAGATACATGACATTTATTTACGAAATCTTAGACAGTGTCAGCATTACACAACGAGGCCAGAAATCAAAACAGATCTATGTAGAACAATTCATACAATTATTTCCTTTCAATTCATTCAAGCACAACATTTCGAATTCATCCAACAGACAGATTTAAGGATCGTGATGTTGACAGATCGAGTATCTATTAACGAAGCAGATCGACGAAGAACTTGAAACTCTATATATTGTTGACGACTTACTCTGATTTGTATCGAAACAGTAACAACCGAAGTCGAAATTACACGATCTACAATCTACGAGTTCAGCTATTGGATATAAAACGATATTTACACACGAATTGAAGTTTTTTTCACAGATCTATGAACGACAGATCTACCAACTATACGAATGCTGACATTAAAACAACAATCCAGTAATGCTTTGATATTAGATAGATGTAGTACCGAAAATCAGGAGGAGATCGGCGTTGATCAATACCTACAACGATCGAAAATCAGATTTCGGTCTATCTCGTGTCAGCGTTGGTGAAAATCAGAAGGAGAGATCGGGGAGGTCCGCGCGGCTTTGTTGTAGTATATTGTGTATAGTTTTGCAAATTTCCCAAAATCTTATATTTGGCTAATTTGGCCTTCGTATTTGTATAGTCGGCAAATCAAACGGAAGGATTAAGGTCGAAGTGAGAAAATGAACGGGGGAGTTGCTTCAATGGAGCAAGATCAAGTGGTTAATTAACAAAGGCAGGCAAGTCCCATTGTCCCAACGGTCTTATACCAATTAACAAAGGTAAAGGCGCTCAGCTGCTCACCGTGGTCAAGCCCGGCACGACACCGACCTGAAACCCTTTCTCTGGGCGCTTTCCGCTAGCCACCAATGGCCACCGTGCCCGCCCTTCTCAACCCTTTGTCTTTGTATTATCCTACAAAGCTACCGTGCCTTCGCCGGACCGCCAGATCCACCCTCCTACTTCCCTCCTCCACCCCTCTTCATTCGTTTTCTGTCTCTCCCGCTTTGCGCTGCACCAATCGCTGCTCCAGTTCTGTTGCTGTTGCGTCTCTCAAGGTTGGGTTTTGATTGCTCATAAGGTGTTTGTTAAAATGCCCCTATGAATTTTGGTTGTTTTTTTAATTCTTTGTTTTGAGCTGTGATGTTGTAGGAGACAGTTGTTGATGTGGTGAAGAAATGGAGTGATTTTACCAGCTTGAACCACTGGATTGTGAGGGACTATTATCGTCTCGTTGGTTATGTTAATGGTTTTGAACCGTTGATGCGGAGTCTTTCAGATGATCAGGTTTGATGATTGTTATCTGTTTCATGGATTATGTTGAAGAGTTTAGGTTTTCTTACGTATTATATGCTCCTCTTTAGTTGAAGGCAAAGACTGGAGAGTTTCGTGATCGTCTTGCAAGAGGCGATTCACTTGCTGATATTGAAGCTGGTTAGCATCTCTACTGTAAATTGAACTGGTTTTAGTGTTTTTTTATATATATTTTAATTTTGTCCGTAATTGGGACTCTTTTAATGGTTGATGTTGTAGAGGCATTTGCTGTTGTTCGCGAAGCTGCAAGAAGAACTCTTGGAATGCGCCATTTTGATGTGCAGGTGCATGTCACTCCTCCCCGTTTCACTGCAGAATACTATATCTTGATCTTGAGATGATAAATGTTTGTGCTATTGTCCTTTTTTGTCTGTTTTATTGGATTGTATCATTATAGATTATTGGCGGGGCAGTGCTTCATGATGGGTCCATTGCTGAGATGAAAACAGGTGAAGGGAAAACACTGGTCTCTACACTTGCTGCATATCTTAATGCCTTGACAGGAGAAGGTGTTCATGGTATAACCCAGCTCTTCTATTTCTTGTGAATGGCTTAAACATTGAAAGTTGCAAATTTAGTGATTGTTTATAGGGCAGCATGGGATCTGTTATGACTTACGAGTGCATTTTGGTCATCATCTATATATTAATAGAAGTATACATCTAATGAGTAATAATTCTACGGGCCGTCTGAAGGAAATGTTTTTTCTTCCTTATTTCCTTGCATTTAACTGAAAAGTGTTTTGACATTTCTAATATGTTCTATGCCTATTAGGCGTTGGGTAAGGAATGAGGCTAAAACAAATTTCACCTTTTGGGCAGTGGTGACTGTTAATGATTATCTTGCCCATCGTGATGCTGAGTGGATGGGCCGTGTCCATCGTTTCTTGGGTCTTTCAGTTGGCCTTATACAGGTATAATACTTTATTCCTACATTTTACTATCAACAGTTCCATATCCATCTAATTTGTTATTTTTAACTTGGATTTTAAGTTTCCCCCCTTGAGTCTTAAGTAGAAGCATTAATTTATCTGTAATGTTTCAACTTCTCATATTCTATTATATGGGTTTTGCAGAGAGGAATGAAAACTAAAGAAAGGAAATTTAACTACAATTGTGATATAACCTACAGCAACAATTCGGTATGTTATTTTCTATTTGCTGCAGCTTCTATTCATAAACAGTTTGCTATATTACAAGCAATGTTCTAAAAGGCACTAGGTGGTTGGGTGGGTACCTAGGCGGACTTAGAACAAACTTGACTATTTCTTTATATTTTAATGTATAGCACATGTCAATAATTCATGTAATGTAATAATAATAATCCATAATAGCACTCATAAGCCCAAATTTGTGGTGCTTAACTAACACTAAAGTACACGTCCAACTAGTGACTCTAAACCTCCTAAAATCCAAAACCTAGACACACAAACTAAATAATCGCCTGCCTAGACGGGACTATGCGGGGTATAGGCGGGCCTAGGCTTAGAACACTGATTACAAGACAATTCTTACTTAATCCTCACTATTTCTTGTTGTGGTCGCTACAGTTGGATTATACTTTATGCTCATCTTCTTTAGCCTCTCTCTGACATTCATTTATTTGGTTTCTCATCAGGAACTTGGTTTTGATTATCTTCGAGATAATCTTGCCAGTGACAGTGGACAGCTCGTGATGCGATGGTATGTACCTAGAGGTTCTATAGATTGCTGTACTAGTTTTTTTTCTGTTTTTTGTTTTTTGTTTTTTATAAGATCATTTTTGTTGAAACAGGCCAAAACCTTTCCATTTCGCGATTCTTGATGAAGTTGATTCTGTATTGATTGATGAAGGAAGGAACCCCTTACTAATCAGTGGCGAGGTAGGCCAGTTCTTTGAGCCTGAATTTCTATGGCAGCGAGAGATATGATAATTGTATGAAATGGAAGTAGATCTCTTAAAGAAACCCATCATTCTACTATTTCCAGGCAAGTGAAGATGCTGAGCGGTACCCAGTTGCATCCAAATTAGCCGAGTTGCTTGTACGAGATATTGTGAGTTCAAAATTTCCATTTTTCAATCATTACTTCTCAACTTGATGCTGCTTATTTTGACTCAAACTTATGTTCCTTCTAGCATTACAAAGTGGAGCTCAAGGATAATTCAGTGGAGTTGACAGAGGATGGCATTTATCTGGCAGAGAGGGCTCTTGAAACAGAAGATCTGTGGGATGAGAATGATCCTTGGGCCAGGTAACCTTTAATTTGGAAATTATTTTTTTGAAGTGAATGGTTTTGATTAGTGAGGGTCAAGCAAGTTTGCAGATAAAGAACTGCTATCTGAAAAGTGCAAAGAAAATTAATGTACTAGTCTAGAATAAACCTGAATCATCAGTCTTCTCAGATTTAGCTTTTGCATTACATGCGGATCTGTCATGGAAGTCCAAATTATTGCAGGTTTGTTATGAATGCTTTGAAGGCTAAGGAGTTCTATCGAAAAGATGTCCAATATATTGTCAGAAATGGGAAGGCTCTTATCATCAACGAGGTCTATTCATGAACTTTTTTTTAATAGCATTTTTCATCCTGGTTCATTTGGCTTCAGTTTTTTTTTCTCACTATTTTGTTGCTGCAAATTATCAACATCATGGAATTTGGATCAGGCAATGCTTGCTTCTGGGGTTTGATTAGCTTGTTCTATTGTTTTATGTGGCAATATATTATACTCCATCCGTTAATTAAAACTTGTCGTTTTAGGAAGTAAATCTTATTAAGAAAAACTTGTCATTTTAGGTATTTTTTCATCCATTTTACGAAATTGCCCTTGTAATGATTAGATAGTTATTAGTTGTAGTTTTTGAGACAGTAAAAAAGTCAATTAAAAAGTTACACGTATAAAGAGAGAGGAGAAAAGGAATTAATAAATGTAAAATGAAAAGTAAAACCTTTCATCTCCCTTCAGTCCAGATTTCACATACCCCTGCAATATAACTCCCTTTCAATTTCTACTTTATCATCTTCCCCATACCCCTGCAATACAATTCCCTCAAATTGAAATCAAAACAAAATCGATTGAATCAAAATAGAGAAATACAATTTTTAATTTCTAGAATTGAAAGGAAGGAGAAGCATATTGAAGGGGGTATTTTCGCTGAAATTGCATATCGAACAGACGAACACCATGAAAGACCTGTCAATAATGGTGCTTGCTCGCCGAAATCGCACACAACGATGGGAGGAGAGGCAAATTGAAGGGGAAAGGTTTCCGGCGAGATTGTAGGCGGCGGCCGGCGAGCAACAACGACGAGATCTAATTTCTCTTGTACATGATGTCACTTTCAGATCCGATCGAGCCCCGAAATGAAGTTAATGAGGCAGCTTGCTCGAAATCGAATCGTGACTAAACCGGCCAAAACAACTTGACAGAAAGAGATTCGTACAGGGGGAAAGGTAGTCATGGTGATGATGGCACACCGACGGCGGCCGGGAAGAAGACGGCTGGTGCGTCGAGGGCAACCATCAAATTAGGCCAAGAGGTTGAACAAAGGGGATTTGGATTGCCTATGGAGGAGGAAGACAACCCAGATTTGGGAGCGCTTGGCCTTCTTCAATCCTAGAAACTAGAAAGAAATTGAGTAAAAAGAAAGAAGATGAACGCTTCCACTTTTTTCTTTTTATATGCCATGTGTCAGGTTTTTATTAGTGGTGTAAAAAACGAAAGTTTACACTGAGTGTAAACTTATCACTATCCTTAGGGTTATAAGGGTATTTTTGTTTGTTTTCTTAATAAGTATGTAGATTTCTAAAATGATAAGTTTCGAGGAAGAGGAAGTATATTTTTAATTACATTTCTCTCATTCCTTGTACAGTTTGTTTTACATGTTTTCAGAATGCCGCATTGCCCGTTTCCCTCCTTTATATCATATCCTATATGGCTATAATGGCATTTATAGCAAGGGAGGGCAAACTTACATTGAATTAACTTTACCTCACTCTCTCTACCTGCGCTGTGATGCATATGATAAATATGAGTTGATTACCCTGTGAAACTGTGTTTACCAGTAATGACCTTTGCCGAATATTGTGGCAGTTGACAGGCAGAGTTGAAGAGAAAAGGAGATGGTCAGAGGGAATTCACCAGGCTGTAGAGGCTAAAGAAGGTCTAAAAATTCAGGTAATCAATGATACTAAAATCATATTTTCTCAAATGGTATATGTGGATGATGACACTATTCACATTTGATTTTCTTGAATGAAATGCAATTTCTAGGCAGATACGGTAGTGGTGGCGCAAATCACATACCAGTCACTATTCAAGCTATATCCAAAATTGTCTGGGATGACTGGGACTGCAAAAACTGAAGTATGGATCTCTTGGTATTGGGGATTTGTTCTTTGATATACTTTAGGATTTCATGTTCCCTCGTGGTATTATGTCTGTTTTAATTCACTGTATAGGAAAAGGAGTTCCTCAGAATGTTCCAGATTCCAGTCATTGAAGTGCCAACGAATCTTCCCAACATCAGGAAAGATTTACCCATCCAAGCATTTGCAGTAAGGAAGCTGATACTCGTAACTTAGTTTGAACTTTAATTTCTCAATTTGACTTTCAATTCACAAATTTGATTTATTAATTTCACAAATTTGGCTCATTCAATCCTTTTCTTGTGTGGCACTCTAGACTGCACGAGGAAAATTTCAACATGTCAGTGAAGAAGTGGAACAGATGTTTATACAGGGTCGCCCTGTTCTTGTTGGGACTACCAGGTACTTTAAGGTGTTCCATCCTGCATTTACCCAATACAATTTGCAAAATATGTTAAGGTTTTAAATCTCTATAATGCAGCGTTGAGAACTCGGAATATTTATCCAATCTGCTGACAGAACGAAATATACCACACAATGTCCTGAATGCGCGGCCCAAGGTTATGCATAAAACTTCAAGCTGATTTATTTATTTCTTGTGGTCTTAGCTTCCCATTTATCCGTTTTTACATTGTTTCTATCTTCCAATCCAGTATGCTGCTAGGGAAGCTGAAATTGTTGCACAAGCAGGTAGGAAAAATGCTATCACCATCTCTACCAATATGGCAGGCAGAGGCACAGATATCATTCTTGGAGGAAACCCAAAAGTAGGTTTTGATTTTCCCACACCTATTTTTGTTTCTAATACAAATTGTTTCAAGAGTTTTATGTAATGTCCAGTTTCTGCTTCCCACTATGTTCATGATGAGAGTAAATCAGTTTTCATTCAGCTGTGTGAATGGTTGTGTTTTTTCCCCTTTAAAAAAACAAGCAAATCGTATATCTGTTTTCTTTCTTTTTCATGAGCAGTTGTTGAAGCTTTAGGCTTTCTTGCTCTTATTCTCATAAAAAGTGACTTATGCTGTGTATTACTGTATTTCTATGTTAAGATGCTTGCAAGAGAAATCGTAGAGGATTGCTTGCTCCCATATCTTACTCAAGACGCTCCTGATATTGAACTTGATGGTGAACCCACCTCACAACAGGTATTTTCATGTCATGATTATTAGTTATAGATGTGTCACCTATCTGTAGTTGTTCAAAGCATGTTGCTTTTCTATGTAGGCATTGTCTAAAGTCAAAGTTGGAGCATCATCCTTGGCTTTGCTTGCAAAAGCATCATTGATGGGTTAGCCAATCTCCTCTTTATTTGACATCCACTTCACTCAAAGCATGGCTCTCAATCCTAAAATATTTTTCATTGGTCTTATTCATGAAGCTAAATATGTTGCTAAAAGCAAGGGCAAGAGCTGGACATATCGGGAGGCAAAATCTGTTATTTTAGAGGCTCTTGAAATGAGTCAATCACATGACTCCGAGGAGCTACAGGTGCTTGCCAATGAAGAATCTGAAATGTATCCCCTTGGTCCCACCGTCGCTCTTACTTATACGTCAGTGCTGAGTGACTGTGAATTGCACTGCTCTAAAGAAGGGACTGAAGTGAAGAGGCTGGGAGGACTTCATGTGATAGGAACATCTTTGCACGAGTCTCGGAGAATAGATAATCAGGTTAGCCATATTTGGTATATCCCTACCTATTGGGTATATAGCGTTATGGATTTAATATGTGATTTTGTGAGATATGTAGAGCTTGAGGAGTTGAGGTGAGCTTTGTTACTTGCCATTAGTAGTAATATTGTGGGCTCATTGCCCATCACCTACTGTTAAGAAAAATAAAATAAAAGAAGTCTGATATTATCTTGTTGCCTTTTGGTAACCCTATGCCTATGAACCTTATTATGCTGTGCATTGGATAACAATGCTGTGCCCTATTAGTAGTAATATTGTGGGCTCATTGCCCATCACCTACTGTTAAGAAAAATAAAATAAAAGAAGTGTGATATTATCTTGTTGCCTTTTGGTAACCCTATGCCTATGAACCTTATTATGCTGTGCATTGGATAACAATGTGTGCCCTATTATGAGCCTTTTTTATGCTCTTAAAACTTTCCTGTTGATAGAAGTGTATGTTGGATGATTTTGGCGATAATAATGCATTGCTTTTTAACAGCTCCGTGGCAGAGCAGGCAGGCAAGGGGATCCTGGGTCAACAAGGTTTATGATCAGGTATTGTTGCCCTTTTTGTCTTAAATTTGTATAAGATTGATAAATTTCATCCTCGAGAGTTCTTGATATCTGGACAAGTTAACATGGTAGAATTCAATGAAACCAATGGGGACAAGTCCAACGGGTGTAAGTTTCTTGGCTGCTTGGGCGGATATCTTTTCATGTTTTTTTTATCCTTAGCTCTCTGCATATCTTGAGCAAGGTTCCGTTCTTATTTATTTGTATGAGAAGTCAATGCAATGCGTTTGCAGTGCAAAAATGAATGTAATAAAGCAAATGCGATGTGTTTTCAGTGCAAAAATGTAATTACATGGACTTGTGGGTAGTACTCAAAGGTCCCCGGTTCAAACCCCGGATGGCCACTCTTTATTTACCAAATTCAAGGAATGTAATTACAGGCCTGATTGCTTGGGTTTTATCTCCTTATTGAGGGCTTCTTAATGTTGTGTGCAAATCAAAGCTATTCCATCAAACCTTTTGACAAGCTGGGAATTGGTGACTGCTTCACGCTGCCGTTGACATTTGATCGTTCTTGTCTTTTCACAGCAACATTCATGATGAAATTGCCTATAACGTGATATATTTTGTATAAATTATTATTTTCTTGCTACAACAGTTGAAAGGGGTTGAGGTAGCTTAATTATTTTCTGCTCTATTCTAACAACAGTCTGCAGGATGAAATGTTTCAAAAGTTCAACTTTGATACTGAATGGGCTGTCAGACTAATATCCAGGATTACCAATGACGAAGATATACCTATTGAAGGTAGTACAATTGTCAAACAGGTGAGCATTGAACATGGCTCACATATAACTTTTTACTACCATTTGAGCCTGTGCCTTTATGACACTAACTTGTATGTTCTGGATCTAGCTTTTGTCCTTGCAGGTTAATGCAGAAAAGTACTTTTTTAATATCAGAAAGAGCTTGGTAGAGTTTGATGAAGTATTAGAGGTATTCTTTCTAATGTTCGTGTTTTTATGTTCTGTAAAGCTTTGGACAGTTTCATTTGTGATTAATCTATTTCTGTTCCAACAGAATTAAAAGGAGGTTACATCAATATTTCAAAAAATTGTCATCAACAATCATGCTGTTTTTGTTTGGTTCAAGGATTAGAATTACCATGAAAATTGTATTCCTCTTTATCAGGTTCAGAGGAAGCATGTATATGATCTGAGGCAGTCAATTTTGACAGGTGGTGCTGAAAGTTCTTCACAACACATTTTGCAGTAAGCTCTTCTGTATCCTAACTTCTGTATTTACTGTCATTCCTCATTCAAATTTACTTTATATCATATCATGTAGCAAGCATGATTCCCCACAGCATACTCCTTTGTTATAATGAGCATTTTTTGCTATTTTTTGTGATTGCTAAAGAGAAATACATACAGGCACATGCAAGGTGTTGTAGATGAAACTGTCTTAAGCAGTGCTGATCCTCAGAAGGTATAGTTTTCTCCATGATGCCCGATCTGTAAAAAAAAAATGTACAAACAATTTTGTAATTCATAATTCTGAAACTTGCTGCATCGTGTTTTAAATGCTGTCAATGCAAAACGAGTTTCCCATGTGTGTACTTAAGTAAGATTTTGCAGAAATTAAGACATTTTTAGCCCAACAGACCCTTTGCTGGAACTTCCAACTCCTGCGGTTGGAATTTTGTGAAGTTAAGCCACTAATTTACTTTAAAATTGCTTTTCAGCATCCTTCTGCGTGGAATCTACAGAAGATCCTGAAGGATTTTAAGACTGTCGGGGGAAAGGTACTTAATGGTGAGTCTCCGTGCATTTTTTTTCCATCTAACCTTTGGTTGCATTGAAGAAGGAATAGGAGGATGTAGCTCATTTTCTCACTATAGTTGCTCAAAATGGAAATTGCAAATGCAGAAGCTTTTATGGAAGTTACAGAGGATGCACTGCTGAAATCCCTATCTCATCTGCACACGTTAAACTCTGTAGACATCGCTAATTTCAGTCCTCCACACTTACCAGCACCTCCCAAAGTCTTCCGAGGGATCCGGAGAAAAACTTCTTCCGTGAAACGTTGGCTTATGATATGCACTGATGATTTGACCACGTTAGTAAAATAACCTTCATGTTTTATACAACTCTCCAAATGCAATTCCTCAATTTTAGAATATTTTGGTATGTCAAACAGGGATGGAAAGTATCGCGTCACGGTTAATATGTTGCGCAAGTACCTTGGGGATTTTCTTATAGCCTCGTATCTGGAGGCAGTAGAAGAATCCGGATTTGATGATACATACGTCAGGGAAGTTGAGGTATGAGATCAATACAAAGTATTTGGCAAAGTTTGCCTATTTTTCATGTAGATGGGATAACGGTTATATAACCATTCCGGAATGGCTCACCGGAAAGGACTTGTGGGTAGTACCCATAGGTCCCCGGTTCGAACCCCGGATGGCCGCTCATTATTTACCAATTCAAGGGATAGCGGTTATATGTTAAGTGCTTGGTAATCTCACCTAACTGAAGCCACATGTTCCCTTTTGTTGTAAATTCAGAGAGCTGTGTTGATCAAAACCGTTGATTGCTTCTGGCGGGATCATCTTGTCAACATGAACAGGCTTAGTTCCGCGGTACATGACTGAACTATTCTCGACTCCAAAACTACATAGCACTTGGCTTTTTTTGACAAAAAAAGCTTATCCAATTCAAATGCAGGTAAACGTCAGGAGTTTCGGGCACAGGAACCCGCTTGAAGAATACAAAATAGATGGCTGCCGATTCTTCATCTCTATGCTCAGTGCTACAAGAAGGCTGACCGTAGAATCACTGTTGCGGTATTGGTCTTCACCCATGGAATCTCAAGAACTATTCATCTGATGACAACCTTCAATGTATGTATAGCTTCATTTGCCATCAATCTGCATGCAGAACATCTATGAAGTGTTGTATAGCTTGCCAATTACACCATGTGGTTTATGTTCTGCACCAAAGTATTCAAGCTAGATTTTTTTATAGTGTTACAAAGTGGAAAGTTTCTGTATAAATAGGCATAGGGGTGGAAACCCCAATTTTCTGATATTAGGACACTTGTAACAGATTTTGTTCCCCTGCTTGTCTACAAATCTAGAATGATTCGTTCCAATTTTTTCAGATGTCCGTTCTCATTTTTTTTCCGAATGCGATAATCCATGTTTCTTGAGGCACACCCAGCGATTTACCTGACATACATAATACACATAAATAGAGGATGTTGAATTAAAACGTACAACTTGGATGGTTTTGGGTGTGAGGTCACCATCTCAACCACACCTTTCTGCATTGATTTTGCATTGGCTTGTTGTGAGTCAAAAGCTGAGTTGACTTGGGAGTGGGAACAAGCCATGACCACCCACTTGGCTGGGGGATGCACGTGACTAACGCGTGACCTAATTGCATGGGAACGTGCATGAGTGTTGCTTCCACGTGAGGCCTCTCCATGGCATGCTCCTAACATGAGTTCCCCTTTTATGTTGAACTTGGGAACCCTATTTTGTTGTAATTTTACAAATTAAGCTTAATTAACCACCTTGTTTGGAGTATCAAATTTTGATTCCCCACCACAATGTTGTACACTTCGCGAATTTATTATATCAGCGATCACTGTAACTGTCACTGTTACAATTTTTTCTCTACTATACGCATTTCAGATACTTGAAAAGAAAAACAAAATAACACGAAAAAACCCTAGAAATTTTGAAAGGCCGAGATTGCAAGCAGAAAGGGAACAAAACATATCTTGAAGAAAGATCTTCCACACCTCCAATCCCTTTGGCTTGTATATAAATGTAGTTTTGTGCATCAATGCAAAACACAATTACATTACTCCAAGACCTCAAGAAGGGAAATCGACAGACGCCATGGAATTGGTACGCTTCAACTTCCCTATTGTCGCCGGAGATGATGAGACCAAGATCTCAAAGAATCTGTGGAGAGAAGCTGGCCTTGGCGACAGTGATGACGACGACGACGATGCAAGTGACGTGGCACCTGCAGCTTGATGCATTATATAGCTTAGGTATATCCATATATGTTTTTATATATAATTAAGCATTAGATGATCGAGATGAGAGCTATGGTTAATTAGTACGTTTTGTGATCGAGTTGTAAGCATGAATGATTATGTAGCTCGAGATCTGTCATTTGGAGACAAAATAATAAGTATATATAATTATATATATGTAGTTGAGATATTGTCTGTTTTGTGATTGAGTGATTAGCAACTTAACAAGAAAATTAGGTCTTGAGTTTACATATTCGATCTCTGACCAGTTGATCGAGCGGTTGCAATATATAGTGACATATATGCTCGTGTGATCAACTTAATTAGCTTTAATTACTTATATATATATATACACTAATATTAGTTATGTAAGTGCAAAAATCTGCACCATAGATGTTGAAGAAGATTGAGCTCTGTTGGCGAGATCCAATCCTGTGAAATGGACAAAGAACGAGGTCGGGGCGGGGCTTGTCTCCCCCGGAGGACCCTCCGACGCTCAAGTCAGTTGTCGTCCTTGAGAAAGAATATACTTCCCATATTTATACTAGTTGAGCGTAAAAGAAACGGGCAAATCATTTAATTAAAGGAATCGTAATGGTTTTTATATTTAATAAATGAAATCATTACCGTATTTAATTCGGTCGACACTCTTAATGCATGAAACCGCTATCGTAATCAATATGCGAAACGGTAGCATCAATGTCGTATTGAATACTCGAATTTATTGGTAAAATACCAGAACACCCTTGTGCTATGATGACGGGATTTCCCTATCTCAATTGCCCCTAGGGTTTCTTCTTCATGTCTCGATGATGAAGGAAGCTGAAAAAAGTGCAAGGCGGAGCTTGTCGAATGAGCGACCATTTTGTCGTAGATGGAAGTCGTTAACCCGTAGTTGGCTATTGGTCGTAAGTGACTATCATGACCATAATTGGCTATTGGTTGCGGCTGGTGTGGCATTGAGCGGCTAAGTTGGCCTTGATCGACTAATGTGGCCTTGAGCGGCTAAGTTGACCTTGATCGGCTAATGTGGCCTTGAGCGGCTAATTTGGCCTTGATCGGCTAATGTGGCCTAGAGCGGCTAATGTGGCCTTGATCGGCTAATGTGGCCTTGAGCGGCTAAGTTGGCCTTGATCGGCTAATGTGACCTCGAGCGGCTAAGTTGGCCTTGATCGGCTAATGTGGCATTGAGCGGCTAATGTGGCCTTGAGCGGCTAAGTTGGCCTTGATCGGCTAATGTGGCCTTGAGCGGCTAAGTTGGCCTTGATCGGCTAATGTTATGCGGTCTTGCCCCTTGTAATCCTCTTTTCGAATCCATCCGAGATAGGGGGCTGCAGGGAACAAAATCTGCAACCTTGAAAGTCTGGACCGCTCGCTGTAATTACTTGAAATAATCGGGCCAATTTTGCAATTTGTGAGAGTTCTGGGGCGGATTTGTAATTATGCCAAATCTTCATCAAATTAGATCGTCTTCTTCGATGCGTAGGGTTCGTAGCAGGCGGCGGCGGCGCAGGGCTTCAACGCGGGATCCTCGGCGAGGAAGCGAACCCGACGAGGGGTCCCTGTAATGTCGAGCAATGGGTGCGAACTCAAGATCACTTCGGTCGTGCCGGGTGCGAACTTCAAGATTGCTTCGGTCGTGCCCCGGGCCATCGGATTTGGGGCCGGTATCGTTCTCGTGCATAGCTTGCCTCCCATGGCTTCTTTCGAACTTCGGTGGACAAGGCGGGGCGCGATTGGGTTGAACCAAGTCGGAGGAGGCCGGACTCGGCGGCTATTCCCGCTCCTAGGGTTCCGTTCGAAGTCGCACAAAGAGAGCCGGAATTGGCGGCTATGGTGCAAGCTCCAATCAGATCCCGTCGGAGTCGCTCAGAGAGAGATGGAGGAGACCGGAGTCGGTGGCCATGGTGGCGATGGAGGCTCGATCAACCGGCGTAGTGCGGTGGTGCGGCGAGGCTCAGATCTGACGGGTTTCGAGCCCTGAGGGAGGGCGATCCAGTCGAGTACAGCGTCTCGGCCGGCGAAGGACGCCGTGGTGGCTGCGGTGGCTCCTACAGATCCGACGCTTCATACCGCCTCACATCAATCTTTGTTGCTTTTTTCATCGAGAGATCGATCCGATCTTATGACTTTTTGATCGATTCCCCACGGACTGCGCCAAATGTAAGTGCAAAAATCCGCACCATAGATGTTGAAGAAGATTGAGCTCTGTTGGCGAGATCCAATCCTGCGAAATGGACAAAGAACGAGGTCGGGGCGGGGCTTGTCTCCCCCGGAGGACGCTCCGACGCTCAAGTCAGTTGTCGTCCTTGAGAAAGAATATACTTCCCATATTTATACTAGTTGAGCGTAAAAGAAACGGGCAAAACATTTAATTAAAGGAATCGTAACGGTTTTTATATTTAATAAATGAAATCATTACCGTATTTAATTCGGTCGACACTCTTAATGCACGAAACCGCTATCGTAATCAATATGCGAAACGGTAGCATCAATGTCGTATTGAATACTCGAATTTATTGGTAAAATACCAGAACACCCTTGTGCTATGATGACGGGATTTCCCTATCTCAAGTTAGTTTCTAATTCGATCCAACGTATTAATTTAAGGGATTATTGGCAGTAAACATGATATATGGTGTGTTATAACGGGAATGATAAAGCGAAGAACAACACAGAGATTTACGTGGTTCAGCAACGGTGTGTTGCCTACGTCCACGGGCAGAGAACCAGTTTTCTTATTAGAGGAAGCGAAACAGATTAGGTTACAGGGGTCGGCGTTCCATGAGTATATGAAGAGACTCATGGAACCCTAAACAGACAATGGACTGAAAGCCCAAAATAGACAGACGATAGGCCCGTTTACAATAAACATCGCATACCGTAAAGGCGGGGTGGCGCTGCCCCCCCTAGCCCCCCCCCCCCCGCCAGGGGCTAGGGGGGCAGCGAGACCACCGACGGGGTGTGACCAAGGCTCCAGTGTGATGCTTGAATAATATGAATGTGTAATAATCGACAATAGCAATCACAAGGGCAATCAAGTGCACACACTCCGTCAACTATTATCTGACGGTTGCAACACAGTTCAGAGAAAGAGGGGTGTGACCAAGGCTCCAGTGTCGGCACATCACAAAATCGCACAAAGTAGGGTTCTTTTGTAATGCTTAAAACCGATCAGATCATCTAACATGTAGCAAGAAAAGAATGAACAAAGGAAGAGTTACTTTTTTTTTTTTTTTTATCAGGTAAAAATTCGATGAACCGGACAGACCCGGTAGATCGAGAGGCCGATGAAATCGGCGACGGACAAACCGTCAATACAAATGAATTACAAAGCAACACCAAACCAGAAAAACCAAATTACAAGAATACAGTTACAGACCCAGGCTAGTACTAACCAATAAAGAACAAAAGCAAAGCGTGGCATCTTGTCCGTCAGTTGGTAGAGGCACTCAGGGGAGCCCTGGGGAACTAAGTGGAAACCTCAGATTTGGACTCTACCGACGAGCCTTCAGGTTTCGATCACGTCCACGACCTCTCACACGTCGACAAATGAGAATAACTCTGCTTTACACTGCTAGCCCCGAAGCCAAATAACCATACCACTTCAGCAATTCGGTAGATCTAGCATTATTTATTTAACCCGGGCAGGAGGAAGCCACCAGGTGGAGCCTCCGTCGGCGGCGGTCATATCCCCTCAAAGGATGGTTTTTCTTTAGCCCCGGAGGGATTTGTTGCCCCAAAGGGTGGTTTTGGCTCCTTCCTCTCTCTAGAATTCTAGAGAGAGGTCAGAGTGTTTTTTTCTCTGAGGTTAAAGCCTTCACAAAGGAAGAGTTACTAACTCAACAATGTAATGAAAGAATGTTCTTTTTTTTTTCTTTTTTTTTTTGAATTATGCTCGGCTTTTCTGTTTTTTTTTTTTAACTATGAACAAGATGCTGTAAAGGAAGGCATCAACCGAAAAATTAAGAGCAAGAAAAAAAAGAAAAATAACAAGCTACGATGATCTAAAAGTAAGCGAAAATAAATAAAATAGGGAAAATAGGCTAGAAACTGGAAAAATTAGGGTTCTTTAGTGGTGCAAGTTCATATAATGCTTTTAATCCAAGAATCACAGTCATAGGCATGATATGTAGCAACTACGAATAAAAGATCACAACTTGCAGTCAAGAACTCAATATCTTCGAAATTAAAGATCCAAACAAAGAATAACAAAAATAAAGTGCCAATTTTGATGGGTGAAATAAAGATTGAACTTTTATGCAGCGGCTATGGTGAAAAATAAGGCACGAAAAATAAATCACTCAATAAAGAAATCAAGAGAGTAAAGAACTTGCATTAACCTGGCTCTGATACCACTTGATACGTTTGGGATACCCGATCCTTCGCCTGTGGACTCAAGATCAAGAACCACGCCGTATATTTGCCCCATCTTGCAATGCTCTTCCAATATCTCCTGATTAACAATTGAATTAAACTAATTAATAAACTAATTCAAGCCAAAATTGTTAACTTAAATAAATTGCAAATAATCTAACTAAACTTAAACAAAATTAAACTAAACTAAGTAATACTAACTAAAAGAAACAGTTCTAACTTAAGTAAATTTAAACTACTGAACTATCGGTGGAAAGGAATAATTTAACTAAATCTAAGCTAACAAATTAATAAAGTAGCAATAACAGATAAACAAAGAAGCGACGGAGAGAAAGGGTGCGAAGGTCTGGCGCGCGGCGGAGCTCGGGCACACAGGCGCTGGGCCTCAGGGTGTACGGGAGTGCCTAGGGACAGGTTCCCGGATGGGCTCGCTGGGTCGAGAGCGAAGGCGAGCGCGCTAGAGCGATTGAGGCGAGAGCGAACGTGCAGAGGCGAGACCTGAGAGAGCGCGATCGCTGGGACCTATAGCGGCGTCGCGACGCGACGATGAAGCGAGAGCGAGAGCCAGGAGACGCGAGGACAGGAGCGAGAGCCGAGGGCCACGGGACGCGCCTTGCTCGCTGCGAGCGAGGATGGTCGCGAGCGTCACCAAGCTCCTTGGGTCCTTTCTTGCGACGGCTCCCTTGGGTTTAGACTTTGTGTGGTGTTTGCTTTCGGTACTGTTGAACCAGTGTGATGGTGATGAAGATGAAGTGTCGAAGGGGTAATAGAACACAGAAGCCTTTGGGATTGATAATCGAGAACCCTTTAATCCATAAAGGGGTTTCTCAATTCTAATTCAATCTGATTTAATCAAAGAGAACTACAATGTTTAAATAGAAGACTAACAACCAATTCTAATCGTGCAAGATAGAATTTAGGTTGATAAAGATAGATAAAAATAACCTAAAGATAAATAAACCTAACGAAGATAGAATTTAAATACTTAGTGGACAAGAATTACATCTAGAGAAGATATAATTAATTCCACTTTATTTCTACATTCAATAAATTAAATATATCTAAATAACAGAGGGGAAATCAGCCCACACATTCAAGCTACTCGACATGGGCCTCAAGAGTACTCGGCATGGGCCAAGGCCCACTCGACATGCATCTTGAATCTTCTTCCATGCTGGCGCCTTCTTCTTCCTCTTGAGGGCAAGACTCTTTGCCATCAATGACCCTCGAATCGGTCTTGAGAGCTCGCCTTGATCAAGGTCATTGTTGGACCCACAGAAGGTCATCTTGATCTGCATCATTCTCCCCTTCTTATCTTCGATTCGTCCTCGAATCGAGTCATTGAAGAGCAGTAGGGAAGGAGCAACCACCAAAAAGTAACTTCCTTGACAATCAACTTGAGATGGTGCCAACAGAATTGGAGGAAAAGGAACCTAAAAAACAACACATGTCATAGGGATCATCGAGCAATCAAAAGGAACAAAATTAAAAGGCTCAATAACCCTATGAAATCCAGAATTCTCAACATTAGGAACATTCTCAAGAGGTACAATAGCTAACTCAAGAGAAGTGTCTCCAACGTCCTCATCGTTGTCGTCAGAAGTACCCAACACAACAAGTGCAGCGCTGCAGTCTACTTGAAGAGCAGTTTTGTGTGCCTTAACGGAGAAGTCCTGCAGTGTGTGACCCACCGTTGGAAAGCTCGTCGAGTCAGCTTTGCAACAAGACTGAGTTGACTAAATTCCGAGGTCGGAGTCAACGGGAATCTGTGAAACAAGTTTGATGCGCTGTGCTGAATTTGGGCCCACGATTTTGATTTCATCCTGGGCTGCGGGCGCGACTGAATCAGGGGTGCCTGATGGTATGGCCGCGGGTGCAGCCTGATTGGTGTCTGTGCCGCAGTGCGCTTCCCGTCTTACCGCAGCCTCCTTCTCGGCTTTGTATTGGCGTTGTCGTACCTGGTCCTTCAAAACAGCTTGAGGAGATAAGGGTAGGAGGGTGAATCTCCTCCCAGCAAACTTAAAAGCAAAGGTATTTAAGCGACCATTATAAATAACTTGCCGATCATGTACCCACGGTTGGCCTAAAAGAATATGACAATAATCCATTTTAACGACATCACACAACACTTGATCACAATAATTACCCATTTGAAACGAAACCAAGCATTGACTAGGAACAAGAGGGTCAGAGTTACCGTCCGTGATACCGTTATAACCATCGTGTTGCAGTGGAGGTGCAGTTGCTAGATGGAGGTACTTGACCACCTTTTCGTTGATCAAGTTACAAGAGATCTGTTCATCGACGATGACCGAGAGTGTGGATGTCTGAACCATACACTTGGTGTGAAAGGTGTGCTCCATTTGATCAGCCGTCAGCGCTTCAATGGCTCGACGATTTTCAGTATCTGCCAGCTCCTTGCGCATAACCAGGGTAGAGGCTTGGATGACAGAGTTAATAATATACTGCATATCAGAAGCAGAAATGCCAGTAGGTGGGGTAGGGGAAGGGTTGGGGTTATTGTCGTTTGACATGTTCCTACAATATCAGAAGAGAAACAAGTAAACGAAGCAAAGACCAGAAACCAAGTAATGCAACCTCTAGTGATTCATTAGAGTGATTCAAGTTTTAGAAATCAAAGAGCGAGAAAACAAGGCACAATATTCAAGCAATTCCCCTGGACACAGAATTTTGCAATATTGAAGACAGCAAGTAATAATCCAAATTGCAAATTAAATCAACCACAAGTCGGATATCAAGGATAACAAGTATAAACAAGCGGCTTAATGTGGAAAGAATAAGATCTACAATGTGATGCTTGAATAATATGAATGTGTAATAATCGACAATAGCAATCACAAGGGCAATCAAGTGCACACACTCCGTCAACTATTATCTGACGGTTGCAACACAGTTCAGAGAAAGAGGGGTGTGACCAAGGCTCCAGTGTCGGCACATCACAAAATCGCACAAAGTAGGGTTCTTTTGTAATGCTTAAAACCAATCAGATCATCTAACATGTAGCAAGAAAAGAATGAACAAAGGAAGAGTTACTAACTCAACAATGTAATGAAAGAATGCTCTTCTTTTTTTCTTTTTTTTTTTGAATTATGCTCGGCTTTTCTGTTTTTTTTTTTTAACTATGAACAAGATGTTGTAAAGTAAGGCAGCAATCGAAAAATTAAGAGCAAGAAAAAAAAAAAAGAAAAATAACAAGCTACGATGATCTAAAAGTAAGCGAAAATAAAGAAAATAGGGAAAATAGGCTAGAAACTGGAAAAATTAGGGTTCTTTAGTGGTGCAAGTTCATATAATGCTTTTAATCCAAGAATCACAGTTATAGGCATGATATGTAGCAACTAGGAATAAAAGATCACAACTTGCAGTCAAGAACTCAATATCTTCGAAATTAAAGATCCAAACAAAGAATAACAAAAATAAAGTGCCAATTTTGATGGGTGAACAATAAAGATTGAACTTTTATGCAGCGGCTATGGTGAAAAATAAGGCACGAAAAATAAATCACTCAATAAAGAAATCAAGAGAGTAAAAAACTTGCATTAACCTGGCTCTGATACCACTTGATACGTTTGGGATACCCGATCCTTCGCCTGTGGGCTCAAGATTAAGAACCACGTCGTATATTTGCCCGATCTTGCAATGCTCTTCCAATATCTCCTGATTAACAATTGAATTAAACTAATTAATAAACTAATTCAAGCCAAAATTGTTAACAAATAATCTAACTAAACTTAAACAAAATTAAACTAAACTAAGTAATACTAACTAAAAGAAACAGTTCTAACTTAAGTAAATTTAAACTACTGAACTATCGGTGGAAAGGAATAATTTAACTAAATCTAAGCTAACAAATTAATAAAGTAGCAATAATAGATAAACAAAGAAGCGACGGAGAGAAAGGGTGCGAAGGTCTGGCGCGCGGCGGAGCTCGGGCACACAGGCGCTGGGCCTCAGGGTGTACGGGAGTGCCGAGGGATAGGTTCCCGGATGCGCTCGCTGGGTCGAGAGCGAAGGCGAGCGCGCTAGAGCGATCGAGGCGAGAGCGAACGTGCAGAGGCGAGACCTGAGAGAGCGCGATCGCTGGGACCTGTAGCGGCGTCGCGACGCGACGATGAAGCGAGAGCGAGAGCCAGGAGACGCGAGGACAGGAGCGAGAGCCGAGGGCCACGGGACGCGCCGTGCTCGCTGCGAGCGAGGATGGCCGCGAGCGTCACCAAGCTCCTTGGGTCCTTTCTTGCGACGGCTCCCTTGGGTTTAGACTTTGTGTGGTGTTTGCTTTCGGTACTGTTGAACCAGTGTGATGGTGATGAAGATGAAGTGTCGAAGGGGTAATAGATCACAGAAGCCTTTGGGATTGATAATCGAGAACCCTTTAATCCATAAAGGGGTTTCTCAATTCTAATTCAATCTGATTTAATCAAAGAGAACTACAATGTTTAAATAGAAGACTAACAACCAATTCTAATCGTGCAAGATAGAATTTAGGTTGATAAAGATAGATAAAAATAACCTAAAGATAAATAAACCTAACGAAGATAGAATTTAAATACTTAGTGGACAAGAATTACATCTAGAGAAGATATAATTAATTCCACTTTATTTCTACATTCAATAAATTAAATATATCTAAATAACAGAGGAGAAATCAGCCCACACATTCAAGCTACTCGACATGGGCCTCAAGAGCACTCGGCATGGGCCAAGGCCCACTCGACATGCATCTTGAATTTTCTTCCATGGTGGCGCCTTCTTCTTCCTCTTGAGGGCAAGACTCTTTGCCATCAATGGCCCTCGAATCGGTCTTGAGAGCTCGTCTGGATCAAGGTCATTGTTGGACCCACAGAAGGTCATCTTGATCTGCATCACTCTGTCTCAGCAGTGTCCGACTCAATAGTACCTGATTGGTTTGTGACCAAATCAGGTACCTGGCTCTCAGATGGAGTGAAGTTCAACTCAACCTCCTCAGCAACAACCTCTTTCTCAACTGCATCACTGGTCTTCTTCCTAGAATTCAGCAAAGAACTCTCATCAAAGACTAAACTTCTGCTAAGTATAATCTTGCTGTCAGACCAGATCCTGTACCCTTTCACACCAGTACCATAGCCCATGAAGACTCCCTTCTTAGCTCTTGGCTCTAGCTTACCCTCATCAACATGATAATAAGCAATGCACCCAAAAACCCTCAGATTAGAGTAATCAGCAGCCTTTCCAGTCCACACCTCATAAGGTGTTTTGCAGCCGATACCTGTGTGTGGGCTCCGATTCACGAGATAGCAAGCCGTTGAAACTGCTTCTACCCAGAATCGCCTTTCAAGGCCTGAATTGGAAAGCATGCACCTTGCTTTCGCCAGAAGAGTCTGATTCATTCGTTCTACTACACCATTCTGCTGTGGTGTGTATTTGACTGTATGATGCCGAGCAATGCCCTCATCTCTGCAGAACCCATCAAACTCAGATGAACAGAATTCCAGACCATTATCAGTTCGCAGCCTCTTGACCTTCTTTCCAGTCTGATTCTCTACTAGAGTCTTCCACTCCCTGAACTTACTGAATGCCTCACTTTTATGCCTCATCATGAATACCCAAGTCATCCTAGAGTAATCATCAATCGGAGACAAAAAATACCTGTGACCGCCCAAGGACTGAACACGTGAAGGACCCCAACAGTCTGAATGGATGTAATCCAGCGTGCCCTTTGTTTGATGAACTGCTTTAGGAAATTTGCTGCGATGTAATTTCCCAAACACACAATGTTCACAAAACTCAAGGCTCTGGGCCTTATGGCCTCCCAGAAGATCTGCTTTCGAGAGAATTTGCATCCCCCTTTCACTCATATGAGCCAACCTCATATGCCAAAGTCTGGTCAGATCATCTTCCTGAACCCCAGCAGAAACAGCCGCTGCAGCACCTGTAACTGAGGAACCTTGTAGGGTGTACAAAGTTCCCTTTCCCCGCTTGACTCCCTGCAGAACCACATCAGAGCCTCTGAACACACGCAACTTTCCCCCATAACCTGTGTACCTGAGCCCCTTGTCGTCTAACACTGTTAGGGATATCAGATTCTTCATCATGGATGGCACGTGCTTGACATCCTCCAATGTGCGAAATTTCCCATCATCTGTCCGAAACCTAACTGAGCCAGTCCCAACAACCTTGCAGAGAGCATCATTCCCCATGGATACATTGCCCCCATCAGCACGACTATATGTTGCAAACAACTCCCTTTTAGGACATATATGATAGGACGCCCCAGAGTCAAGATACCACACATCAGCCCTGTGTGTGTGATTATCAGCTAACAGAACAATATCCTCCTCAGAAGTATTGCCACGATCAGCTACTGCTGCAGACCCAGATTTCTCTTCCTCTTGCTTCTTCTTTTTCGGACAGTCATTCTTCCAATGACCTTTCTCCTTGCAGTAGTTACAAACATCGTTTGGTTTAGGGCCTGATTTGCGATCTTGCCGATGCTTCTTCTTATTGCCCTTTCTACCATCAGATTTGCCTCCGTTTGCCACAAGCCCAGAAGCCTGATTGTCTGTAACCGACGCGGTTGCCTTCAGACGCAACTCTCTGCTGTGAAGCGACGATCTAACCTCTTCCAACGTGATGGTATCCTTCCCAACGACGAACGACTAAACGAAGTTCTCGTATGTGGGGGGTAGGGATACCAGCAGAATTAGGGCAGCATCTTCGTCCTCCACCTTAACATCAATATTACGCAATTCAAGTAATAAAGTGTTAAGTTGATCAAGATGATCTCTGAGTTATGTACCTTCCTGCATACGCAGCCCGAACAACCGTTGTTTCAGAAGCAACTTGTTCGTCAAAGACTTTGTCATGTACAAAGACTCCAACTTTAGCCACAGCTTGCTTGCGGTTTCCTGATCAGCAAATTTTGTTATGACATCGTCTGCGAGACACAACATAATCGTCGAATGAGCCTTCTCCTCTAGAAGGTCGTACTCAGCGGTGGTTGTATCTGCCCCCTTCTTGTCGGCGGCCAACGGTGTCCATAAACCTTGCTGTTTCAGCAAAGCCCGCATCTTGATCTGCCACAGACTGAAAGAATTTCTTCCAGTAAACTTGTCGATCTTCAACACAGAACCAGACATCATTCTCGGCGGAATTCAACAACCAAAGCTCTGATACCATTTTGTTATAACGAGAATGATAAAGCGAAGAACAACACAAAGATTTACGTGGTTCAGCAACGGTGTGTTGCCTACGTCCACGGGCAGAGAACCAGTTTTCTTATTAGAGGAAGCGAAACAGATTAGGTTACAGGGGTCGGCGTTCCATGAGTATATGAAGAGACTCATGGAACCCTAAACAGACAATGGACTGAAAGCCCAAAATAGACAGACGATAGGCTCGTTTACAATAAACATCGCATACCGTAAAGGCGGGGTGGCGCTGCCCCCCCTAGCCCCTCCGCCAGGGGACTCTGCCCCCGAACCCCCGATGCATCGCCGGTCAACAGTCGTTCAAGGCACATTAACATGATGGACATTGCAGAAGGGTTTTAGTTATCAAAATAGTCGCAATTTCTAATTTAGTTGGATAAATATTGATTAAGTTTTGTTGAATGTGAAGAGAGACCAAAGAATCCCACATTGATAATATAAACAAACAAGTCTTAAGTATATATATATATATATTATATATATATATGATAGTGGGTTAATTAATGATATTCAAAGTATCACTAGTTTAAGTTTTACTGGCTTAACTAATAAATACTATAATACTACGTATATAAGTATATAGCTATGTAATCGAGTCCCTTATCATTAATTAAATTTGCTAATTTTTTTTTGTCCAAATAGTTGTGATTTTTTTACACATTTTTTTAAATTTTAAAAACTTAATAAAATATCAACAACATCGGCATCGACAACGGTATCGACTTTTAAATTTTAAAAATTTAATAAATTTTAAAAACTTGACAAAATCAGATTTTGGTTTTAAAAATAGGGTTCTGTTATTCACACGACCATTTATTCTCTATTCGCACGGTGCCGATGCCGAGTTCCCGAGTTGGCAAGGAGTCGGCAGCATTGCACTGGTCGTCAGCCCTTTATTGAGTGGGAGATCACCGTTGGATCAAGTCGGCATTTCTGCCGATGCCGACTTCCCAAGTTGACAGACCGCCAGTGCCGGTTTTCGAAATCGGCACCGTACGGATTACGAAATCCCGTCGTGCGAATAGCACAAACGTAAAAATATAATTGTAAGATTGAAGGAATTTTGGAGGAAGGAAGAGAAGAGAATAGTAGAGAAATAGGGGTTGGCGTCAGCAACGTCGGTGTCAACGGTGCCAGCATCAACAATGTCAGCGTCAATTGTGCCGAAGCTATTTTCAAATCACATTCTAAAACATGTGAAATTAAAGGACATTACTTGTTGTATCGCCATGCTATTAAGTATTTTTATTGAAGTTCTTTTTTTCCTAAGAGGTGGAATACCGTTGGCGATAGCGGTGTCGGCCTTGTCATGGGAGTAATTGTAAGATGGAGGAAAATTGGGATGAAGGAGGATAAAGGAAGAGTAGAGAAATTGGGGAAATGGGAGAAATTTATTTATGTTTTAAAATAAAATAAAATAATTGTAAGATGTAGAGAAATGGGGAAAAGTGAAAGGAAGGAAGAAAAGAGGGGATGAGGGGAAAGAAACGAGGAAAAATGTGGGAACAAGGGAAGGAAAGGGTGGGGAAAGAGGGTGGACTTTTAGCTAATATGGATAGTTTGGTAAAAAATGGAGAAAAATATGGACATATGGGTAAACACTCCCTTTTTTTTTTATCAATTCACTAATATATATATATATATATATATATATATATATATATATATATATATATATATATATATATATATATATATATATATATATATATGGAGTGGTTCCAGAGTGCACACCCCTTAGGGTGTACCTTGTGCACGATTATAGACCGTTGATCAATAGAGATGGAAGGCCAAGATTAATAGGAATTTTGTTTTTTTTTAATTGTAAACTGTGGGACCCACATGCCTAAAAATAACCACTTCCCTCCCACCCTCTTTTTGGTGCGTGAAGACCACCCCATTCTTTCTTTTTTCTTTTTTTTTTCTTTTTTTTTTGGTGTGTAATTGCTTTTATTTTTTTTTGTGAAAAATATGTTTCGTTTGTTTTTTAAATTTACCAATTTAACCGAATAATGTTTCACATTCTATCGAATAATGTTATGTTACATGTTACTGAATAATATTTTATTTTTTTCCATCAATTTCAAATAAAATAAACTCCAATACTTACGATTTATACGAATAATGTTTTATATTCCACCGAATAATGTTTCATAAGCGAATAATCATTAGAAATTCACTGAATAATACTTGTATTTCACCGAATAATATTTCATGGGTAACGAATACAAATAACTATCTCATGTTTCCCTAAAAAATTGACAATTGTCGTGAATAATCTTGAGACAATCACCGAATAATCCTTTTATTCCACCGAATAATCATTAGAGACTCGACCTGAATTCTAACGCCGAAAAACTTAACACGTATTGGAAAAAATACCCTTATATCTCCGAATAATCTAAAAAAAAAACAATGAATAATCTTTAAAAAATGAGCAAATTAGTGGAATAATATTCCAAATCCCAAAAATAAAACTCAAATTGAAGACGGAGAATGAACAGGGAGTCGGAGCCTCGCCCTCGTCCACACCACCGACCTCCGGCATCACATCGCCACCGCCTCTATTCGCAAGCCTTCCTCTTCGCCCTTGTCCACACCACCTCCGTCACCACATCGCCACCACCATCCCTACACATCGACACCATGTAGCCCGAAATCATGTGAGAAACCGCCTTCGATTGGAAACCCCAAACACACACAAGGTGACCCTCACTGTATGCAATCATGTGAGAAACTGCTCCACATCAATTTTGAGGTGACTGCAACAACAAGCTTGTTCCCAAGCAGAGACAACACCCTAACAACGATGACAGAAACTTGCAACGGAGCCCCAATCCCACGAATCGCCAGCCTTCGCCGCCGTCGCTCCTGGATCTGAGAACCGCCATCGCCGGCTCCTCCTCGACTATCGCCGTCTCCTCCTCGACGGATCTCGTTACCGTTACAAGCAGCTTCGCCTCCGGCGAGGTCGCGCAGCCCTACGAGGAGAACAGCCCCACCATCGCCCCGCTCTCCTCCGGCTCTCCGATCCTCTGCTTCGTCCGTGGCGGCGGGTTTGACGACGGCAGTGGAGCGGCGGGGGTGGTCCTTCCGGCCGGACTTGCTGAAGCAGGCGAAGAGACGGGGAGCCATTGCAACGGCGGAGATACGTGCTCACCTTTCCTCGGCTCCAATTCTCTTCCGCTCGCCTCACCTCGCCCCGGCCTAGCTCTGTGCGGCTCATCGGTTCACGCGCTCACGCCCCTCTCTTTGTGATTCAAATTAGTTTTTCAAATTTTTTTTTTTAATTCACCGGACACGTGGCAAAATCTCATCCCTCCGTTCCATTCATATCAATGGCTCATAATTGTGCACAAGGTACACCCTAAGGGGTGTGCACAATTTACCCATACTATATATATATATGGTGACATACGATAAGTTTCTATAAATTATGAAAATACTTTTTTAATATTACCACAACACGTAAGACGTTGTACATCGATTTTAGTATATGCAATTATATTTTAATACTTTTCTGTAACACCCTAATTTCCTATATTATGGTTAATTGATGTTACAATGCCAGTGGCTCTTCGTATCACTATTGACGAACCACCACAGGCTAAAAATACACATAGATCTACTTATATATTTATAGTAGTAGCGTGAGAGAAAAAAAATACCGTTAAGAGTTATCTGGTTTATTTAGAGGAGGGATCAGACATGACTCCATGCTTGGAACCTGTAGAAGATCTCTCGAACCTGAAGGGTAGTTGACTGATGTAATGTCCGTGAACGATACATCAGCCAACCCCGACAAACATAGGGTTGTTCAGTCAAGGTATTAAACTGGTAAGATATATAAAGCGTTTTGTAGACACAGGAGTAACATCTTTGGTGTCTTTGGTGTCGAAAGTTGGGATTCAGAATGGACTGGTTTTGGGTTCCTCGTTGATTAGTCAACCCAGTAGGCTCCAATTACTTAATGATGGTTAGAAGTCAGATTAGGAGCTTGAGTAGTGGTTAGTTAGCTTAGTTAGTTTGTTATGTTCTTAACTGTGTATATATATAGTGTCGATCGTTCAGATCTTCTTGGTGAGAAATACAGAAAATCGTTCCACAAATTGCTTTCCTAAAATCTACATGGTATCAGAGTGAAGGGAGATCTAGGGATTTCTGGTTCTAGATCGGGTTTTGGTTGGAGATTGGAGTGTTCGATCTCTGATTTTCTAGTGAACAGCTAGCGTTTCCTGTTCGGAATCTCTGCAGACATGGAAATACCGAACGAAGAGCGCACAACGGAGGTTGCGAACGGCGACGATGTTCGACTTGTCGATTTGCTGAGCCATGGTTCGATTGCTTACAATCCGCTCTTCCTATCTGGATCTGATAATCCAGGTATGCAGTTAATTGCTACTAAATTCAATGGAATGAATTTCTCTAGTTGGAGTAGAGGAATACGTATGGCTTTAGGTGCTAAGATGAAATTAGGTTTTATCACCGGAGCTTGTGTGAAACCGAGTGAGGTTGATGAAGACTATGACAAGTGGCTAAGGGCGGATTACATGGTGACGTGTTGGATTATCAACACTATGAATTCCGAAATTGCTGAGAACTTCATGTACGTTCCATCCGCTAGAGAGCTTTGGGACGAGATAGCTGAGAGATTCTCCGAGTCCAATGCGCCATTGATTTACCAGTTGCACCGAGAATTGGCTAATGTCAGGCAGGAAAACTTGTCGGTTGCAGCCTATTTCAGCAAACTGAAGAGGATTTGGGATGAATTGATGGCGCTGGAAGGTAGTATTAATTGTGAATGTGGAGCTTTAACACAGTGTAGGTGTGCTGTTGTGAGAAGGTTGATTGATAAGGAGGCAAAGGCTAGGCTGATGCAGTTTCTTATGGGACTTGCTGATACTTACGAGCACGTTCGTAGCTCGATTCTGTCTATGGAGGTCTTGCCTAGCGTCAACAAGGCGTTCCACATGGTTTTGCAAATAGAGAGGCAGAAAGAGGTTACAGGAGGGGCTGGTTCATCGAGCACTGTTGACTCAAGTGCTTTGGCTGTTGGAAGGAACTTTCAACCAAAGCAAAGTGAGAATTGCAAGGGAGAAAGTTCTAAATCTAATTCTGGAAAGAGGGAGACTAAGAAAACTAAGTATGATAGGAAGTGTTATCATTGTGGAGAAAAGGGACATTTGAGAGAGTCTTGCTTCAAGCTTATAGGGTATCCCGATTGGTACACTGGCCCCCAGGATAATGGGAACACTCAGAGCAATCAGCAAGGAAGGAATTTCGTGGCTCAGATACAGGATGTGGTACCGGCTGCAGACACTCCATTCGATTCAGGAAACCATCAGAAGGTGGACTCTGGAGTTGTAAATGTTGTATATCACGAGATAATGAAGATGATGAAAGGTAAAGGGAAGATTGATATGACAGACAGAGACAATGACCATTCTATGGTCAATTTCGCAGGTAATATTCACACACCACCAACTTACTTGAAACGAAAGGGTGATAAGAGCATCTGGATCATCGATACAGGTGCTACGGATCACATCGCTTTCGATAAGTCTGTTTTTAAGGAGTTTTATGCGCTTGATAAATTGGTCTTGCTTGGGTTACCCGATGGATCCATCAAAACAGTCAGGCATGCTGGAACTGTAGTTGTCTCTGATGGTTTTGTGATCTACAAAGTGCTATATGTGCCTGACTTCAATCACAACCTCATGTCAGTCTCGAGGTTATTGTTTGATGGCACTAGGGAACTCAGATTTAATGCTATTGCTTGTGTTCTTCAGGACCTTTCCACTAAGGAGATTGTTGCTAAGGGATGGGCTGATCAAGGACTTTACAAGCTGAAGACTGGTGGTGCTGGGAGTTGTTGTGACAATCCTTCAGGTTCTCATTTCAATAAAATTGTTAATGCTTGCGGAGCAAGTGACAATTTGGATATTATTCATGCTCGTTTAGGTCATACATCTTTGGAAAAGATGAGATTACTTTCAGTGTGTGATAGCTCAGCTGTCAAAACATTCCACTGTGACATTTGTGCTTTGTCTAAACATCATAGATTGCCGTTTTCAATGAGTCATTCGATTGCAGCTCAACCGTTTGCTTTGGTACATATGGACCTTTGGGGTCCGTATAAGGTTGCATCGATTTCGGGTGCTAAGTACTTCCTTACCATCCTCGATGATCATTCCAGGTGTACCTGGACGTATTTTTTGAATGATAAATTGCAGGTATTCAGATTGATTGAGAGCTTTGTTGCTTTAGTTGCCAATCAATTTGGTGTTTCTGTCAAGGTCATAAGGACCGACAATGGCACCGAATTCATACAAAGAAGGTGCAGTGAATTCTTTGCCTTGAAGAGCATCATTCACCAGCGCTTAGTGCCTGAAGTGCCACAGCAAAACGGAAGAGTAGAGCGAAAGCATCGACACTTGATCGAGACAGCTCGATCTTTGAGGGTTCATGCTAACTTGCCTCTGCGTTTTTGGGGAGAATGTGTGCTAAGTGCCACATATATCATCAACAAGTTACCTTCATCAGTTCTTGAAGGTAAGTCACCCTATGAAGTTCTGTTTAAGAGGTTGCCTACTTATGATGAACTAAGGGTTATAGGTTGCTTATGTTTTGCTTCCAAGAGTAAGGTTCATCGTGATAAATTTGAACCTGCTGCAAGAAGGTGCGTTTTTGTTGGTTATCCACCACATCAGAAAGCTTACAAGCTCTTTGATATGGACACCAAAACCACCTTTGTTAGTCGTCATGTCGTGTTCAAGGAAACTATTTTTCCTTTCCGAGATAAGCAGCCTAGGGATATTGCTCCTTCTGATCAATCTCTGCCTATTGTAAACCCAGCAGCCGTTTCTTATTGGAGTGATTATGTTGATAATCATATAGCTCCATCTTCCTCTTCCGAAAATGCTCCACCTATTCCTCATATTTCTGATTCCATTTCCAGTTCGAGTAGAGAAGATGAGGTATCTTCTGCTCCTGTTGTTGAAGAACATGGTGCTCCTCTTCAACGTGATGACGCCATTCGTAGATCTACTCGTCCTATTGTCCCTCCGTCCCGGTTGCAGGATTTTGTATGCCTTAATCTTCCTTCTCGTAGAGATCAACCCAGCTCTTCCACTGGACTGTCATCTTCGTTTGCTGTGTTCAGCTCTCAGCATCTCAACCACTACTCTTCTGAATTTGTGATGTCCTTAGCTGCTATTTTCTAGACCTTTGAACCTCATACATTTGAGCAAGCTCAAGGCCATCCTGAGTGGGAAGCTGCTATTGAAAAGGAATTGCAAGCTCTTGAGTGTAACAAGACTTGGATTCTTACTCACTTACCCTCGGGAAAGAAACCTATAGGTTGTAAATGGGTTTTCAAAGTCAAGTATCGGGCTGATGGTTCGGTTGAAAGACACAAAGCTCGTTTGGTAGCCAAGGGCTACAATCAAGTGAAAGACAAGGATTATAAACACACATTTTCTCCAGTCGCCAAGCTTCCTACAATTCGAGTTATCATGGCATTAGCTGCAGCTCGGAATTGGGATCTTCATCAACTCGATATAAATAATGCATTCCTACATGGGGAATTAGATGAGGAGGTCTATATGATTCCTCCGGCTGGCTACAATAGAGCTTTGCCTGGACAAGTTTGTAGGATAGTCAGTCCACTTATGATCACTCATTGTTTGTGAAAGGACTGCCGGGCAGCTTGACAATTGCTCTCGTCTACGTCGATGACATGCTATTGCTTGGTGATTCCCCTTCTGAAATTACAAAACTGAAGGCTGATCTGCATTATGAATTTACTATAAAAGACCTTGGTATTGCCCGATACTTTCTCGGAATGGAGATTGCTCGATCAGCTGAAGGAATTCTGATTAATCAGCGCAAATACGTGCTTGATATCCTTGATGGGGCTGGTGTTACAGAGTGCAAACCGGCAAAATTCCCTATGCAACAGGGTCTCAAGCTTACTCCTACTGATGGAGAGCCATGTGCTGATCCGGAACGGTATCGTCGGTTGATTGGTCGCCTTCTTTACCTCACCCTCACCCGACCCGATATTACTTATACCGTACAACAACTCAGGCAGTTTGTTGCTGAACCTCGCCAACCCCATATGAATGTGGTTTTGCATTTGCTTCGATATCTAAAGGGGTCTTTCAATTTTGGTATGTTCTATCCTTCGGCATCCACTTTGCAACCCATTGCTTACAGCGACGCTGATTGGGGCAGTTGCGCCTTCACAGCTCGATCCCTTTCTGGCTACTGCGTCTTCCTTGGGGATGCTTTGGTGTCTTGGAAGACCAAGAAACAGAAAACGGTATCCAAGTCTACAGCAGAAAGTGAGTACCGAAGTATGTCGGCGGTTGCTAGTGAACTTGTTTGGCTTCATAGTTTGCTATCTGATCTTCACGTTACTGTTTGTTTACCAATTGATCTGCATTGTGACAATAAAGCTGCGCTCCAACTCGCCGTCAATCCAGTGTTCCACGAGCGTACCAAACACATCAGGATTGACGGGCATTTCATCCGCGAAATGGTTCAAGCTGGATTCATACACACCTCTTTCGTTCCTTCGGGTCTGCAGTTAGCCGATATATTTACTAAGCCCCTTGGAGCTGCACTTCACCACATCATGTGCTCCAAGCTTGGTCTTCGTCTTCCCCTCCGTCCAGCTTGCGGGGGGGAGGGGGGGGGGGGGGATGTAGACACAGGAGTAACATCTTTGGTGTCTTTGGTGTCGAAAGTTGGGATTCAGAATGGACTGGTTTTGGGTTCCTCGTTGATTAGTCAAGTGGGTCGGCCCAGTAGGCTTCAATTACTTGATGATGGTTAGAAGTCATATTAGGAGCTTGAGTAGTGGTTAGTTAGCTTAGTTAGTTTGTTATGTTCTTAACTGTGTATATATATAGTGTCGATCGTTCAGATCTTCTTGGTGAGAAATACAGAAAATCGTTCCACAAATTGCTTTCCTAAAATCTACACGTTTAACTCGTATAATTATTGACGGCATACCATAAAAGATCAGTTAACTATAATAGTATGATAAGCTCGTTTCACCGTGGATACCAGGCTTGATTTCGACATAAATCAACTGATGGGCAAGTCCATGGAGAACCCTATGGTAAGTCCATGACTCCCTTGTTTCACATTCCGGAATCAAATATTTGGAATTAGACAACCCAATTCCCAGGGTTCACTAAACCCAATGGACATCTCCGGTGATATCGACCATATATCGATTATCACCGTTGACCCGCAATGACCGTACTCGTAAACTCTTTGATTTATACCGTATTGCATATCAACTTATAATCCATACAATAAAAACGGTACCATACCGATACGGGGATATAGCTACTCCTTAGCTTTATAGCTAGTATCAACATACTAATATTATTCGTAAAATTTTAGAACCTAAGAAGAGTAAGCACTCACCTTTGAATTGTAGCTGCGCTTATATATCCTTGAGTTTGATCCGGTGGAAGTGCTTTAATTGTATCCTAATGCACTACTTAAATAGGGTCCCGATCTTAAAGTCGGCTTGTAATTTTACCATCCTAATTAACCCAACTAATTACGTTTACCACAATTAACTTGTGGCTTTCACTTACATAACGTGTAGCTCCCCTCTCCAATTCATCTACTCATCGCCATTACTACACACTTCCACACACTTCCACTAATTATCTTAACATTTTCCTTAATTAAAATAGCATACACATATATATCACATATATGAGTATTAATTTGCTTGCAAATTTACTTTCCCTAATATTACCTATCATAAATATATAGACACATTAGTACCTTTATCTATTCATAGGGGGGAAATCTTGAATAATAATAATAATAATAATAATAATAATAAATATTATTACTACACAAAATACAATTAAAAATAAAGAGCTATAGTTTAATATTATACAGGATTTCAAATGCGTGTATTACATCCTCCCTCCCTAGAATCACACTTCGTCCGCAAAGTGTCAAGTCTCAAATAACTCGGGGTGGCGGTTTTTCATCTCTGCTTCCGTCTCCCATGTGATTGCATTGCCTCCCTCTTTGGACCAGAGAACCTTGACTAGCGGAACCATTTTTTTCCTTAAGTGCTTCACTTGACGTTCTAGAATCTGGATAGGTTTCTCCGAGTATGAATTGTCTTCTCGGATTTCAACATCCGTATAATTGATTACATGTGATGGATCAGGAATATATTTCCATAGAAAAGATACATGGAAGACATTATGTACTTGATATGTTGGTGGTAAGGCTAGTCGATATGCTACTGTACCTATCTTTTCTAATATCTCAAAAGGCCCTATATAACGAGGCTTAAGCTTTCCACGTTGTCCAAATCTAAATACTCCTTTCCATGGCGAAACCTTCACAAACACTTTCTCACCCACCTCAAAATTTACTTGTCGTCGCTTGAGATCTACATAGGCCTTTTGCCGATTTTGTGTCGCGAGCAGTTGTTTCCTAATCAAAGCAACTTGCCTCTTAGTCTCTTCCAATAGTTCCGGGCCTATCATCACGATGTCTGATCGGTCATTCCAACATATGGGAGATCGACACTTACGACCATATAGTGCCTCAAAAGGGGCCATTTTTATTGAAGCATGCCAACTGTTGTTATACGTAAACTCTATAAGGGGTAGACCTTGAAGCCAAGTATGTGGTCTATCGAGTATATAAGCTCTTAACAGATCCTCTAGTGTCTGAATAGTTCTTTCAGACTGCCCGTCAGTTTGAGGGTGATATGAAGTGCTGAATTGCAAGTTTGTTCCCAAACCCTTATGAAGCCCTTGCCAGAATGTAGACATAAACCTCCCGTCTCGGTCTGACACAATTGTATGCAGAACACCATGTAGACGAACTATATCGCGAAGATAAATATCCGCCAATTCTGTAGGTCCCCATGTTGATCGGATCGCTATAAAGTGGGCTGTTTTTTTTAGTCGATCGACTATTACCCATATCGCATCCTTCCCACCCTTAGTTTTAGGTAATCCCATTACAAAGTCCATAGTGATGTCCTCCCATTTCCATCCTGGTATTGGAAGGGGTTGTAGCTCTCCTCCTGGCTTTTGGTGTCCGATTTTCACTTGTTGACAAACCAGGCATTTTGCTACATATTCAGCAGTCTCATTTTTCATGTTGGGCCACCAAAATTTCCTTTTTAAGTCCTTGTACATCTTACTAGAACCCGGATGAACTTAATAAGCAGTGTTGTGAGCTTCTTTGAGAATGATTTCCTTGAGTCTCTCCTCTGAGGGTACACAGATGCGATTTTGATACCACAACGATCCATCATCCTGTATAATAAATCCAGGGGATTTTCTAGTAGAGACATCACTACAAATCTTAATAAGATAGATGTCATCAACTTGCCTTTGTTTAATTTCTTCCATCAACGTCTCCTTTATTTCCATTATACCTAGTTGGGTTTGCTGACTTTGATAGAGTACCTCAATGTTGCCATTTACGAGGTCATGTTGTGAGCGAGCCCCCACCTCTAAACATAAAATCGCCTCCTCTTGTATCCCTTTGCGACTCAAAGCATCGGCTACTACATTAGCTCTTCCCGGATGGTACAAAATTTCAATATCATAATCCTTGAGAAGCTTCATCCATCTTATTTGCCTCATGTTCAGTTCCTTTTGGGTGAACACATATTTTAAACTTTTATGATCAGTGAAGACCTGACAATGTACACCATAGAGATAATGCCGCCAAATTTTAAGAGCAAAGACAACAACGGCTAGCTCGAGATCGTGTGTTGGGTAATTCTCCTCATATGGCTTTAATTGGCAGGATGCATATGCTATTACCCTTCCATTTTGCATCAAAACACAACCTAATCCCTGTTTTGAGGCATCACTATACACTACATATCCCTCCGTACCTTGGGGCAAGGTTAGGACAGGGGCACTAGTTAATCGCCTTTTTAATTCTTGGAAGCTGTCTTCACATTCTTGGTTCCATTCAAACTGGCAGGACTTACGCAAGAGACTAGTAAGGGGTTGAGCTATCTTCGAGAATCCTGCTATGAATCGTCTGTAGTATCCTGCCAGTCCTAAAAAAACTTCTAATATCCTTAGTACCTTGGGGTCTTGGCCAATTTGCAACAACTTCTACTTTTTTAGGATCCACCATCACGCCTTCTTCAGAGATAACATGACCAAGAAAAGTGACCTTAGTCATCCAAAATTCGCACTTAGAAAATTTTGCGTACAACTGATGTTGCCTTAGTATGGTCAAAGTGATACGTAAATGTTCTGCATACATCTCTGGACTGGGTGAATAAATAAGTATATCGTCAATGAAGACAACAACAAATTTGTCTAAGTAATCATGAAAGCATCGATTCATAAAATCCATAAATACTACAGGAGCATTAGTTAATCCAAAAGGCATGACTACAAATTCATAGTGCCCATATCTTGTGCGAAACGCCGTTTTTGGGATGTCTTTTTCATTTACTCTGAGTTGATGATATCCAGATCGAAGATCGATTTTTGAAAACACCTTAGCTCCTTGTAGTTGATCTAACAAATCATCAATACGGGGCAACGAATATTTATTTTTGACAGTTACTTTATTCAATTCTCGATAATCAATGCAAAGTCGTAGTGAACCATCCTTCTTTTTGACAAATAGAACTGGTGCCCCCCATGGTGATGCACTAGGACGAATAAATCCCTTTTCCAACAATTATGTGAGTTGTTTCTTCAATTCTTGCATCTCGGATGGAGCCATTCTATAAGGAGGCTTAGAGATCGGAGCAGTGCCTGGCTCTAACTCAATAGTGAACTCAACTTCCCGTTTTGGTGGCATTCCAATAACTTCCTTTGGAAATACATCTGGAAATTCTTGTACTATAGGTATACTTGATGTGTCCTCCTCTTTATTTGCTAGCTCCTCTATATAGCAGAGATATCCAATACAACCTTGCTTGAGACATTTTGTGGTTGACATAGTACTCATTATTTCATCTTTTTGTAATGCTTCGCGTTCTGTAAATTTACACCTGAAGTTTTTATCTCCTTTTATTGTGACTAATCTGGCTTCAAAATCGATGATTGCACCATGTTGAATCAACCAATCCATACCTAATATGATGTCATGGGGAATTAGCGGGACACCGATTAGATTGGCTAGAAATTCTTTCCCTCCAATTGTAATTGAGAAGCCAGCTATTCCGTCAGTCCCTATCATCCTGTTTCCGTTAGGTAAAACCACGATATAAGGTTCACAAGTATTATTGCATTTCAATCCCAACTTATCAACGCACCCCTTGGAAATAAAAGAGTGAGTTGCTCCTGAGTCAAAAAGAATATTCACTAACTCAGAGTGATTACGGAGGGTACCTTGTGTTACCGGTGTATCGGATTCTCCCGCCTTATGCATTTCATATAACCGAGGTCCTAGTTTGGATGTCTCTGTGATGGCCTTCCCTTTGTTCTGTACTGTTGGTTGAGACGTTTGTGAAGACTTATCCTTTGGGCCAACTATCGAGACTTGAGACGATGGACTTTGGCCTTGGCTTCTACAGAATCTCATGATGTGACCGGTCTTTTCACACCCTCTGCATACTTGAGCTTCCTTATCACAATTCGATCTAAGATGGCTCAAACTCCCACAATTATAACAACGACGCTCCTCCTTTGATGGACGATGATTTGACAGGGTCGATGGCTGATGGTACTGAGTCGGTCTCTTTCTTTCAGATTCTAGGGGAGGTGCAAGTCTTTTAAATCCTATGTTAACCTGGACCCCCTTTTTCCGGTTTTGTGTTTCCATTCTCTTCTTCGCATGCTCCAATGCAGACTCCATTTGTTGAGCTTCATCTATAAATTGTTCTAGGGTACCACAATTATGGCGTAACATGGCAGGTGCCACTTCCGGAGGTAACCATTCATAAAATTGACGAATTTTATCTTCTTCATCCTTAATTGTGTTTCCAGCGTAAGGTAGAAGTTGTTGAAATTTCTCCACCAATTGAGGAACTTTAAGTCCTTCATTCTGGGGAAATAGGAATTCCCTCCGCTTTTCTTCTCGTTTTGCCACTGAGAAGTAACGGTCCATCAATTTCATTTTAAAAAGGCTCCAGCTAATGGTGTTATCATCAGTAGGCTTAGTCGACTCCCACCAGGTATGGGCACTGTCTCTTAGATATAACGCTGCTATACGGACCTTGTTAGCCTCGGAACAATTGACACCCCTAAACCTTTGTTCCATGTGACTTAGCCAGTATTGTAACCTCATTGGTTCACCACTTCCATCATAATTGTATGGCTTCATAGACCGAATCATTTGGTATGCACGATCATAATCCCATACTCCTTCCCGACTATGTGGTTGCGCACGTACAGGTTGTTCGGGATTTGCTTCAGACACATGTGGTATTGGTAGTCCCTCCGTTGAAGGTGGAGGTCTACTGACTCCCTTTTGTCCAATTTGTACCTGTTGCATAACCTGATTTACCGCATCTTGAATCATATTCCTTATTGCCTCATGTGTTATCGGTATCTCTTGGGGTATTGTCGCCTTATCTCCTTGGGCACCTACAACTGATCGTTGTGGTGACTCTTTTTCCGCGTCTACCTTTGGTGATTGCTCTTTTCTAGATGCATGGGGTTGACTTTCTGCAGTCTCAGATATTGGTTGATGGTTACTCATCTACACCATCCATCATATAAACTTTGTTAGTACAAAGTTCCATATTTAATCTATATAACGATGATTACAACCTACATGTCATATGCCTACAGGTCACATGCTTAACTATATATTAGCCATAGTCAAAAGTTTGTTACTACGTGACTCCCTGGTATCTTACAAGGGGTTGGAAAATTTCAGGGTTTCACAACTTAGTTCCATCCTTAAGCCTAAGATACTACTTTCACTACATATATCGATTGCGTTCCTTCTACAAAACATTCCAGCTCCATCCTTCCTCCTTAGTTTTTCTTAGGGATTTTGATCTTGAGAATGTTACTGGTCCTCTTTCGAGGGGTTAGTTTCACATTAGTCCCGCTCTGAGCAGATGATCCCTTGTCGCCTTCTGGCTCGCTCCTACCAAGCTCAACAAGTTTATCTTCAAGGGTTTGAACTTTGATTTTAATTTCTTCAAATTCCTCTATGAGCTCATTCACCTGCTGGTTGTAGGATCTTGGCGCAGAGATAACTTCTTCTTCAGATATATCGTTGTTCTCCTGAACTGGCTCCTCGTTGAGTATTTCATCTGCTTCCACCGGAGGGTAGTACGTACACTGGAACCACTGCATCCTCTCCCGCCTGATTATATTCTGGTATATTAGGCTCGACGAGGATCGGCGGAGGTGCTATGGGTGCATCAGGGGCAGGTATTACTAAATCAGGATCGTAACTACCATAGTTTTCTAGAGGATAAGAACCGAACATAGGATAGCCTTCTGTGTTCGGATCGATGCTACTTCCTTGGTAACGATATGCCTTCTTTGGTGGTAGTGGATCGTACATTAATTGGTAAAAGAGTTGGATAATAACAATCCCACCATGCCGAAGAGGTTTGGTTAAATATCTCATTGCCACCTCCAGCCATCCCTACGTATTTTGGCGGTGGAGAATCTGGTTCTATCTTAATCCCCTTCCCCTTAATCCTACGGGCTCTGTCATTAGCATTTCCCGAATCAGAGCCCACCATCTAATCAAACAAGAGAGAAATTACAACATAATTAATGTATCTTACGTATATGCTTTTATGACAATACTAATAATGATAATATTACTACTAGTATCAAAATAATATTTAAGAGAGCAAGAGGTACCTGGAGTATGACTGATCATTCCCCCTCTTCCAGATGATGCCTCCTTTATATTATTAATATTATTATTATTATTATTGTAATATTATTATTGATTTATTTAGGCATGTATTTATTATTATCTTTATTTTCTTAACGCAACAAATAGAGTTAGCGGACGGATAACCTCGCTCTGATACCACTATTTGTAACACCCTAATTTCCTATATTATGGTTAATTGATGTTACAATGCCAGTGGCTCTTCGTATCACTATTGACGAACCACCACAGGCTAAAAATACACATAGATCTACTTATATATTTATAGTAGTAGCGTGAGAGAAAAAAAATACCGTTAAGAGTTATCTGGTTTATTTAGAGGAGGGATCAGACATGACTCCATGCTTGGTACCTGTAGAAGATCTCTCAAACCTGAAGGGTAGTTGACTGATGTAATGTCCGTGAACGATACATCAGCCAACCCCGACAAACATAAGGTTGGTCAGTCAAGGTATTAAACTGGTAAGATATATAAAGTGTTTAACTCGTATAATTATTGACGACATACCATAAAAGATCAGTTAACTATAATAGTATGATAAGCTCGTTTCACCGTGGATACCAGGCTTGATTTCGACATAAATCAACCGATGGGCAAGTCCATGGAGAACCCTATGGTAAGTCCATGACTCCCTTGTTTCGCATTCCGGAATCGAATATTTGAAATTAGACAACCCAATTCCCAGGGTTCGCTAAACCCAACGGACATCTCCGGTGATATCGACCATATATCGATTATCACCGTTGACCCGCAATGCCCGTACTCGTAAACTCTTTGATTTATACCGTATTGCATATCAACTTATAATCCATACAATAAAAACGGTACCATACCGATACGGGGATATAGCTACTCCTTAGCTTTATAGCTAGTATCAACATACTAATATTATTCGTAAAATTTTAGAAGCTAAGAAGAGTAAGCACTCACCTTTGAATTGTAGTTTGATCCGGTGGAAGTGCTTTAATTGTATCCTAATGCACTACTTAAATAGGGTCCCGATCTTAAAGTCGGTTTGTAATTTTACCATCCTAATTAACCCAACTAATTACATTTACCACAATTAACTTGTGGCTTTCACTTACATAACGTGTAGCTCCCCTCTCCAATTCATCTACTCACCGCCATTACTACACACTTCCACTAATTATCTTAACATTTTCCTTAATTAAAATAGCATACACATATATATCACATATATGAGTATTAATTTGCTTGCAAATTTACTTTCCCTAATATTACCTATCATAAATATATAGACACATTAGTACCTTTATCTATTCATAGGGGAAAAATCTTGAATAATAATAATAATAATAATAATAATAAATATTATTACTACACAAAATACAATTAAAAATAAAGAGCTGTAGTTTAATATTATACAGGATCTCAAATGCGTGTATTACATTTTCTTGGTGGATTTTTTTCCTAGATTCAACCACATTACGTCACGTAGGACACATCGATTTTATTTATGTATGTAGATAGATTATTTAAAAGTTTCAAAAAAAGCTATTGAAGTTGCAAACGGAGCCCAAGGTGTTTTGATACATGTATGATATACATGTAAAAGAAACTATGACCGGTAAGCGGTTAGCCCAAAGAAGGGCCAGATTAACGGGTAAACAAGTGACCCCTTGAAATTGAAGGGGACATAAAACAGAAACAAAGAGAAAGAGGGTTGACATTCCTAATTGTTACTCCGTAAATTAGTTAAAATTAAAATTATTACGTATTGGGGTTTGCTTGCTTAACCCATAAACTACGCCTGCAGACTCTGCAGTTCAGTGAATGAAGTTGTACAATTACATATGCTCCTACTTCTAATTACTCAACCCAAAGAGGTGACTCATCATCCATGTTCTATAACCTCATATTCACGTGTTAAAAAGTCAAAAGGGGCCAATTAATAATTGCAAGATAGATTTCTTAATTGACTTTTTAAGTTTACTTATCATTACCTGTTGTGACGTGAATAAGACCAAAAAGTGTCTCACGTCGGAAAGTTATCAAGCCTAGTATATGAGTCGGTGGGCTACTCCTTTTATAGCCAATTGGTTTTAGAATGGAACCTCACTCGGCTTGTGTGCTAGGCTACTAGCACATGTGCGCCCGTGCACACGACCCCAGTCGTCGGAGTTTGATATTACCCCATTAATAATTTTTTAACCGATTTGCTTTATACATTCTCAAAATATCATCATTGACACCGTAATCACAGTGGTTTCAAGAAAAGTCAGGAATAAGCCGACTACGATTTTGAAAATCGTCAGAAATGTTGCAGCCACGGTTTTGAAAACTGTCAGGAATAAGCTGAGGCTAAACCGACTTAAAAATACGAAGTAGAAGCGTTGGGAAATTGAGTTCCAATCGTACCAAGTAGACAAAATTGATAGTGTAGTTTTCCTATAAATTAAGGGTGATGTTATATACACCGCAAATCCAACGTAAAAAATGCACGTCCTTAACGACATACAAGCCTTCTGACTAAATTAAATATAGTGGAGCATGTCAGAGTGAATAATCCCCGTTGGGGTTGCCTTCGCTATCATTAGAATATTTATAGGAGTACAAGAGAGTTAACCCTAATTACAATTGGGTAATTGAGCCTATACATATATTCTATCTAACATACCCCCTCAATCGAAACAAGAGGGCATCGAATAGTGAGACTGGATCTAAAATCAAGAAATAAATGGCGAGGCAATCCCTTGGTGAAGATGTCTGCATACTGATACGGGGAGGGGACATGTAGGACACGCACATGTCCCATAGCTACCTTCTCACGAACAAAGTAGATGTCAATCTCTACATGTTTGGTTCTCTGATGGTGAACTGGGTTGTGAGCAAGGTATGTAGCACCAACATTGTCCGCATAAACAATAGATGCCTGACTCAGAGGACAATGAAGCTCAAGCAATAGGTTACGAAGCCAGGCACACTCAGCGACAACATTGGCAACACCGCTTGACGTGCTCGGACCCGGGCTCGAGCAAAAGGACCGGCGACGAGAGTTCTGAGAGGTCGGGAAGTTTGGGCAGTTTCTGGAGCAGCAGATCAGTCGGCAAAGATTGCCGATTTCCCATCGATCGGTTTGGCTTCTGGGGACGTGTGAGTACTACTTTTGTAGATCTTGAAGTCTCGGTCGCGGATTGGGGCAGATCTCGTCAATCGGAGGTCAGACGAAGCGGGAAACAGCGTTTTACCGAGACGTCACTTGAGCAGGAACGATTCTGAACGAGGGATTGAGGACCTGTTTGGAGTGACGTTTTGGGGGTGATTGAGGGTGATAAGGGGGTTGTGGATGGCCTTAGAATGGTGGTAAATAAGGGAATGGGGGTTGAGGGATATGTGATGCAAGATAGCTCTCGGCCTCGCACTCCGAGCTCTCTCCAACACTCGATCTTCCGCACTCTCGGCCTCGCACTCCGAGTGTTTCCGACACTTTGATTCCGTCGTCTCTCACTAAGGAATCGCTCTTAGCATCTCACCAAGAGGGTTTATCCGGCATCTCACCAAGATAGATTTGTGTTTCTTAACCCGAAACGAAGGAAGCACAAGCTTAGTTTTCTCAAATTCAACTTCCCTTCAAATTAAAAGAGTTTACACATATATAGGAGTTTATTGTCATCTCCATGTGATTGTAATTGATGTGGGATAAAAAAAGGCTATAAATTCCGTTCAGCTTAGAGTTGCTGCAAAGAACAAGATATTTGACCATCTTCGGAGTAGAATTGGTGGAGGACATCTTCAACAATGTCGTAGCCTTCGAAATCAGCTTTCCAACGAGTGCTATTGCATCTTCGTCGGATGAACACAACTTCAGTTAGAGCCAAAATAGCGAGAAGATGTCGGTTCATCAAGTTATAAGACTTCGATGCCTTCTTCTTTCGGAAATATAATGTCGTCCAAGGTAAGAACTTTCGAGGCTGCCTTGTCAAGGCTAGGATCACATGTTCATCCTTCCAAGATCCATCAATGGTGTCATATTCTCCTCCAGGTTCGTCGACCAAGCTACCATCGTCGAGGATCACATCATCCTCCCTCCCTTTAAAAGGATTCGACCTCGAATACGGTGGGTTGCCTAGCAAACATGTACCTGCATGAATCCCAAGAAAACTCATAGAAGAAGGAACAAATAACACTTGACAAATCAAAACATCACTAAAAGAGTAAGAAACACCATTCCGTTGGGTAACTCGGCTAACATCCTGCAAACGAGTGACCAGTTGATTCCCAGGGTCCTTTGAGGGCCCTAAAACTAGCTTCAGTGGCTCTACAACCTTCCAAGCATTTTCTTTGTCGCGCATGCGGTATTCCCTAGCAACCAAATTAGGCATATAAGATGAGGTCAACAAAAATAAATCAATAGGAAGCATAATAAGTACACAAACTCGACTCCCCTGTATAACATCTCGTTTGTCGCAAGAATCGTCGACCTCAGGTAAGAATTGTCGCCCTACGGGGGAATAAGTGTCCATTTCCTCTTCCTTGTAGCTTCATATAACTCTCCAGCAAGGTGCGGTGTGATCTCTAGTTTCTTCTCCTTTACGAGGGGTTCGATGACCTCTAGTTTGGGGCTAGGTGGGCGGTCCTCGTAAACACCACTAGACTTCGGTCTAACAACATGTGTTGTAGGGATCGATGTGGCCATAGAGACAAAATTCATAGCGGTGGCCAACAATGTCTTTGTTCGTTGTGAATTAAGGCCCGAATGATGCTTGGTGGTGCTATCTCGACTAGAGCAACGTCGAGAAGGAGGGGCAACGATAGTCTTCTTAAGAACTTTCTCATAGAGATGAGTAGCATGGTTCAAAGCATCAACAACATGGGTATGACGAGAGCGCAAGACAAATTCTGCGACATCCGAATTAAGCCCTGCAAGAAACTTAGAAAGTATATAAGTCTCATCATACCTTGTCCCATAACATTGCAGAAGAGCATGAAGATCTTTGTAATAATCATCAGGAGAGCGAGGACCCTGTCTTAGGTTCTCAATCCGTAGCAACGATGTCTGAATTTCAACCTCTTTTCCACGCCTAGCTCGGCGGTGCTCTCTAGAAGGAGTCATCTCAAAGCATGTAGATGACTCATGTCAAGGCTTATGGTGCCCATGACGACTTCCACTATGTCCTTCTCGGTCTCGTCCCAATTGATGTGGATCATCATGTAGGTCGACGTCACTGACCTTGTTCTTTGGTGTAGAAGGCAGGCGTCGTAGGATCTCAGCCACATCATCCTCCATCCGTCCAATTCGGGTCGCTAGTGCCTTGATCGTAGTGGTAACTCCTTCATCATTCACCATACAAGGTTGGCCTAAATGATGCGACATCATACAAAACAAGCAAACAAGGCAAGTTAGAGAAAATGTAAATCTCTCTCACTTTGGTGGACGCTCACACTCTCTCCCACACTCCGCTCGTGTGTTTAAAGTATTTGCCTCACTATGATGTATTCCAGAAAAGAATGAGACTCCAGAACCTGCAAAATGAGCAAACAACAGATATAACAGCAGTTAGTAACAATAGATCTCCTCGGTGTTTGGCTCTCCGCTTCTTACTCTGGATGGTTCTCTCCTCTCACTCACCTTTTCCAACACTACTCAGTGTTGCTCTCACCTCTCCTTTTTCGGTTGCAGCAGGCAACACTCTCAACTCTCCTTTTCCCAGTGCAAGGGCACGACACTCAAGAACTTGAATAATTGCTAGCGGCAGCTAGCACCAACGATAGTAATCAACCACATGAAACCCACCCGCAGACAAAAGCAAGCTCGCAGTAGTACTCATAACAGAATGATTAATAGGACCCAACAAAACACCAACACACAATAGCAAGCACAAATAAGCTGAACGAGCAACCTTCGAGCACTCAACAAGGGCCTTTCGACGAGTATTTACCAAAACTCACTATGATCCTTAGGCAATGCAAAACAAGTGATCTAGCCCGAATAAAAATTAAATTGCAATGAAAAATAAGTAATATATATGAAGCTTGATAGGCTAAACTATTCACAAATTTTTTTATTTTTTTTTGAAGAACTACGGTGGCTCCTCTTTTTTTTTTTTTATTGAAACTTTTTTTTTTTTTGGAATTAGAAACAAGCGGGCCTTTTTTTTTGGCAACAAGCTGCTTTATTCCTTTTTTAAAAAAAAGAAACTCTACGGTTGCAGCTTCTTTCAATTAAGCAGGACAACTCAACAATCAAAATCCATTGGAATTCTTGAACGTTGTTGCAAGTAACTAACGAAGCAAAAGACAGCACCGCTCAACTCAACCTATAGAACAATGGATAGATAGGAATGAAAGTTTTCTATGGTGTTCCATAGTAGGAATGGATGAACAAATTGCAATCTCTCGGGCCTAATCGAACAAGTTTTACAAAAACTAAGGATTAAGCGAAGAGATAGTAATTCGTACCTCGAAAGCTTGAGGAACCCTTGTCGTTGCTCTAATACCACTTGACGTGCTCGGAACCGGGCTCGAGCAAAAGGACCGGCGACGAGAGTTCCGATAAGTCAGGAAAAATTGGTCAGTTTTTGGAGCAGCAAGTCATTCTTCAAATATTTTCGATTTCCTGTCGATTGACTCGTCTTCTAGGGACGTGTGTGTACTACTTATGTAGATCTTGAAGTCCCGGTCGCGTATTGGGGCACATCTCATCAATCGGAGGTCAGACGAAGCGGGAAATAGCGTTTTACCGAGATGTCGCCTGAGCAGGAACGATTCTGAACGAGGGATTGAGGACCTGTTTGGAGTGACGTTTTGGGGGTGATTGAGGGTGATAAGGGGGCTGTGGAAGGCCTTAGAATGGTGGTAAGGAAGGGAATGGGGGTTGAGGGATATGTGATGCAAGATAGTTCTCGGCCTCGCACTCCAAGCTCTCTCTAACACTCGATCTTCCGCACTCTCGGCCTCGCACTCCGAGTGTTTCCGACCCTTTGATTCCGCCGTCTCTCACTAAGGAATCGCTCTTAGCATCTCACCAAGAGGGTTTATCCGGCATCTCACCAAGATAGATTTGTGTTTCTTAACCCGAAACGAAAGAAGCACAAGCTTAGTTTTCTCAAATTCAACTTCCCTTCAAATTAAAAGAGTTTACACATATATAGGAGTTTATTGTCATCTCCATGTGATTGCAATTGATGTGGGATAAAAAAAAAGGCTATAAATTCCGTTCAGCTTAGAGCTGCTGCAAAGAACGAGATATTTGACCATCTTCGGAGTAGAATTGGTGGAGGACATCTTCAACAATGTCGTAGCCTTCGAAATCAGCTTTCCAACGAGTGCTATTGCGTCTTCGTCGGATGAACACAACTCCAGTTAGAGCCAAAATAGCGAGCAGATGTCGGTTCATCAAGTTATAAGACTTCGATGCCTTCTTCTTTCGGAAATATAATGTCGTCCAAGGTAAGAACTTTCGAGGCTGCCTTGTCAAGGCTAGGATCACATGTTCATCCTTCCAAGATCCATCAGTGGTGTCATATTCTCCTCCAGGTTCGTCGACCAAGCTACCATTGTCGAGGATCACATCACCGCGGTATTCCGCTTCAGCACTAAAGCGAGAAACCACATGTTGGCGCTTAGAAGACCAAGATACTAGAGAGTCATTGAGGAATACGCAGTATCCGGATGTAGACCATCTGGGGTCTGGACACCCAGCCCAATCAGCATCTGTATAAGCAACCACTGATGGAGGAGAAGCAGATGGGGTGATCGTGGTTCCAAGAGAAGTGGTACCCTGAATGTACCTGATGATGCGCTTAAGAGCGGCAAAGTGAGACTCTCTAGGGTCATGCATAAACAGACAGACCTGCTGAACGACATAGCTAATATCCGGGTGGGTAAAGGTCAAATACTACAAAGCACCTGCGAGGTTATGATACAATGTGGGGTCGGACACAGGTGGACCTTCAGCTTGAGACAGTTTGGCGGTGGTCTCAACAGGAGTCGCACCAGGCTTGTAGTTAGTCATATTCGTCTTGGCAACAATCTCCTTTGCATATTTCTCCTGGGAGATAAACAAGACGAATGCAGAACGAGATGCAGAAACTCCCAAAAAGAAACTAAGATGCCCAAGATCAGACATAGCAAACTCCTTACTGATCTGTGTAACAATAGTAGATCGAAAAGACTATGAAGATGCAGTAAGGATGATATCATCAACATATAGAAGGAGATATGCAATCTGATTACCCCGGCAAAACACAAATAGATAGGAGTCACTCTTACTACTAACAAAACCAATTAGATGTAAATAAGAAGCAAAGCGAAGGTACCATGTCCGAGGTGCCTGCTTGAGGCCATACAAAGACTTCTGCAAGAGACAGTCATGGCCTGGTTTGGTCTTGTCAGCAAACCCAGGCGGCTGGAACATGTACACGGTTTCATTCAAATGACCATGTAGAAACGCGTTCTTCACATCCAATTGATGAATAGGCCAATTCCTGGAGACAACAAGCTGCAAGACAGTACGGATGGTAGCCGGTTTGACAACCGGACTAAACGTGTCATCACAATCGACCCTCATCTGCTGAGAGTTGCCATTGGCAAACAGTCGCGCCTTATAGCGCTCAAGAGATCCTTTAGAGCAAAATTTGTGTCGAAATAGCCACATACACCGCACAATGTTGGCCTCAGGTGGTCGAGGAACCAAAACCCAAGTATTGTTGCTAATAAGAGTCTTCTACTCATCGAGCATGGCAGCATTCCAATCTGTGTCTAAGGCGGTTGTTTTGTGGGAGGTAGGGATGGGTGATATGTGAGAAACAAAGAGGTCAAAAATCTGTTTGGGGTGAAAAATGTCACTCATACTCCGAGTTTGGATCTGGTTGACCGGTTGTGTGGGGTTAGGTGTCAGGGCAGGGGCTGTAGTTGACGGGACATGAGCTTGAGGTGACGGGACGAGGGGCACAAGGGGTTGGATGGGGGCAGGAGGTGGCAGGATAGGTGCTGCATGTGGCAGGATATGCTGCAGGTTGCGGTAAGGGAGGGTTGGGTGCCCGGGCTGGAGATGTAATAGCATTCGGAGAGGAAGAGGGATATAGTTGGTGAAGGAGGTGAGGTGTAGGGTAGTCATCAGAAGGGGGCGGGGTGTTTTGGGATGTAGGGAGATTGGAAAAAGGGAAACTAGTCTCATCGAACGTGACATGACAAGAGATGATGACACGTTTGGAAATTGGGTCAAAGCATCGATACCCCCTATGATTAGAGGGGTATCCCAAAAAGACACAAGCAAGGGAACGTGGTGCAAGCTTATGAGGAGTGACATATGCTTGATTGGGATAGCATAAGCACCCAAAGACACAGAGGTGGTCATATTTTGGAGTAGCGCGATATATGATTTCAGTTGGGCACCAATTTTGGATAGTTGTGGAAGGGGTTCTCATAGAGTTGGTGAGGGAGCAGATTATGCATTCGACCTTCCCTTTTTGAGATGAAGTGTATGGACAAGAGAATGTACACCGAATTCCATGAGAGGAGAAGAGCGATTTGAGAGCATTGTTGTTAAATTTGCCGCCCATGTCACATTGAAAGGATTTGATGAAGAGGTTAAATTGGATGCAAACATATGTATGAAAGGCCATGAAGTGGGACACAACTTCAGATTTGTATTTGAGGGGGAAGATCCACAAATAATGAGAAAAGGCATCAAGGAGCACAAGCACATAATGAAACCCATCATGACTAACAACATGAGAAGTCCATAGATTACCGTGAAGAATGTCGAAAGGGGAAAAAACAAGAGTGACAAAATTAGCAAATGGCAACCTAGAATGTTTGCTAAGTTGACATGCAGGACAACCGGTAGATTTCGGCCCTTTATCACAGTGAATAGCTCTAGACTAAAGAGACTCAAAAGCAGGAGAACTCGGGTGACCAAGACGGGCATGCCAAAAAGATGTCGAACGAGCAACCGCTAATAGGTTGGTTGCTGCAGAAGAGGTGAAAGGATGTATGTTTTTGGTGATGGGATATATATTTGCGGTGACGGGATAAAGGTCTCCAGGGCTATTACATCTCATGAGCAATGCCCCAGTTGTGAAATCTTTAACAGCAAACCCAAAGCGATCAAACTCAATGGAGATATTATTGTCTGTGGTGAGGCGACGAATGGAAACAAGGTTCTTTATTAAACCAGGGGAGACGAGGATGTTATTAAGGCTTAGTTGGGTGGTAGGGGACGGTAATGTGGTTTGCCCAAGACCCAAGGTAGGAATGCGTTCACCATTGCCGACAATAATGGAGGTAGAAGGACTCTTAGAAGCAGGGAAAGAAATAATACCTTGTATGTGCGACATATGCGTAGTAGCTCTGCTATCCATGTACAAATTCGAATCGGCGGATGATGGCGATGATCCCGCTGCGACGGCATGACCCGGACGGTGCGGAGAGGGCCTAAGGAGTCCTTGTTGGCTTGGGTATGGCCTCATTGGAGAGGCATACTGGGGAGGCGGAAGGGCATAGGCCGGGTAGCCCTGTTGATGAGGTCCAATGGGGGAATACCCCCTCTATAAATGACTTAGAGGGGCGAAAACCCCGACGTGATGGGAATTGTAGAAAGCCATATACTTCGTCGATCTGCTGATGCGAGGTAGATTACCGTCAGAAAGAGGGTGACAGGACACAATAACAAGGGTGACAGGACACAGTGTCAGATCCGCCGAATTAGGGTTTGGCGAAAAAAGGGAGAGCAATTGAGAGAGGAAAACCAGAAAGAGATGTGATGCTGAGAGAGATGGAGGTTGGAGTGCCGCCAGGAGAGGAAGCGGCTATATAGGAGGAAGGAGGGTGGCCAACGGGTTGTGGCTGGCAAAAGAGAGGGTGGAGGAGAATCTGGGTAGTTGGCAACTGTCAGGGGACGGAGAGGCCAACGAAGGGAGGAGAGAGGGTCGACGATAGGGAGAGGATGACCGGCGACATAGGATGGCATACGACAGAGGAGGAAGAAGGATGAGAGGATCGATGGCAGGCTAGGAAAAAAATTTGTAGAAAACCCTAGAGAAAGCTTGATACCATATCAGAGTGAATAATCCCCGTTGGGGTTGCCTTCGCTATCATTAGAATATTTATAGGAGTACAAGAGAGTTAACCCTAATTACAATTGGATAATTGGGTCTATACATATATTCTATCTAACAGAGCAAAGTGATAGTGTAGTTCACAGGTAATACTCCAAACATACCAGAGCAGAATGATTCGATATCAAGGTTGTGGTGTTGTTGTGATCATGTCATCTCCACGCATAGAACAAAATGAGGTGCTAGTCAACCTCCACTTTTATAGTGATCCTGAAGAACTTGTTTGGAACCTCCAGGGATGACACTATAAAGAATGTGTATATAATATAGTCTACATATCGTATTGCTATCATTAGAGTTTATAGTTTTGAATTGACATTTGACATATTTTTATAGAATATTCGACACCAATATTTTCTTGTATGAATATAACATTTAATATTATAGTTTACATATCGTATTGCTACCATTATAGTTTATAGTTGTGAAATGACATTTGATATATAGAGTTTTCGAACCAATATGTCCTTGTATGGATATGATATTTGATATAGGTTATAGAACATTCATAAGATATATGTTTATTGTAGTAATAATTAATAAATTTTGTAATCCACTATATAATGTAGAGTCAACACCAACCTTTGGAAGGGGCACCGATTATTTGTCGATGTTTGAGCTTGCCAGGGTGCGGTACGACGAGAAAAATATGAAGGGGTAAACTCGTTATGTGGGCGATGCAAAAAACAGAGTCGTACAATTAACCTAATAAAAGCATATCTAAACAAATACAATAACATTTTAAATTCTTCAATTTGATTTCAACAAATGTTCCTAACCCATATAAAATTTCAATTCGATTTAAAAATTAAATCAACACTAACCTCGGTCCTCTTCTAAACACGAGAGTCGATCGTTCTCCGTGAGTTGCTTTCTCCAGAACCACCTCGGAGGCAAATGAACTATTTCCATGGCTTCCACATCATGGTCAAAGAGAAGATGATATGAACGGTTGGCGACGAAGGGCTGAACTACTTGCGGCAGACAGAGGCGAATGAACACGAGGGTTGGCGGTTTTCACTTCTGGTGTAGTCTGGAATGAAGAGGAACAAGTCGATATTTATGGAGGCTCTCACGGTTTTCAAAATCGTGGCCACTGAGATTTGACGGGATTCTCATAGATGCAGGGGGTAGGCTGCGTCATCAGGAATGACCAAAGCCTCTCACGGTTTTAAAAAATGTGGTCGGCTAATGGTTTAAAGAATATCACAAGCATAGGGGGCTAGGAATAGGGACAAGGCTATGGTGTTGGGATGGAGCAAACCTTCTCATGGTTTTGAAAACTGTGACCAACTGAGGGTTTACGGGAATCTTTCATGGCTAGGAGGTAGGGCTAGGATTTGGGAAACGGCAGAGCACCCACGGTTTTCAAAACTGTGATCGGGGACGGTGTTGGTGTTGGGCTAATGGGCTTGCAAGCGTGGTCCATTCGATTGTTTTTTGTTGTTGTTGTTTTTTTTTTAAGTTGTAATCGTTAGGATTCTAATGATTTTCAACTCCGTGATCGGAAAATATTTTACGGTTTTGAAAACTAAAAATCTATAATTTCCTACTGATTTTAAAACAGAAGTTGCTACCGTGTCAATAACAATATTTTGACCTTGTGCTTTAGCACACTCTTTTTTAAAAAATTGGTAAGATGTACCGCTTTATCTATCACGTACACTTGCCTAGGTAAGGATTGTACCATGCCGACAAAGTCAGTGGACGGCAAACTGTTAAACATATAACGTAAATTAAAAAATGATGCAATACAAAACATGACAAGCAAACAGACCCAGTCGAACAAACGCGATATGGACAACACATGGACTAAAACCCGAAATCGAGCGCCACCCCTTTTTAAAACGTGAAAGCTAAATACACCGTTAAATTTTACTGGACACACCGCTAAACTTCGCAACCCCCTGCGAAACGAGCTCCGCTACCACTTGCGGACCTCACCGGGCATCAGACCAAACACACCCTAAAAGGTCATCGACAAAACATCCACAAGACGTTGCGGAGAGAGATTCGCACTAAAATGCGGAGTGTCTGACCTATATGTAAAAAAAATGGAAATTTCACGAGGTACCCCTAAGGTATCGTTTAATTCACGTGGTAACCAATTATTTTACACCTTTCACGTGGTACCCCAGAGGTTGTGAATCCTTTCACCTCGTGCCCTTCTCCTTTCATTTTAAAGGCTTCCGTTAGTTCAAAAAAAATCAATTGCATTGACACGAATGGAAGTCACAACCCTCGAGCAGACGGAAGACGGCGGCTGTTTCCGCCCCACAAATGCCATGAATGGAAGCCACGATTCCACCCCTCAAGTGCCCCTCAAGTGCCATGAATGGAAGCCACGATCTTCACCCCTGAGACGGAAGACGGCGGCGAGTTCAAGACCCCACGGGACTGTATTCGGGCAAAGTCCATGGGACGGCACTGGAAGTGTCCCACGCCGCTGCGCACACCGATTCGATGCCACCGGGGCACAAGATCGTTGCTGATGTCGACCGAGTTGTTCTACTGCCAGTGTGGGGACCAGGCCTACGGTAGGGACTTCGATGCCGTCGTAGTTGGAAACCTAATTAGCAACCCGACCCCCTCTCGCTTGCGCCCAATCTGCATAAGCGACATCGATTACAAGCCTTGACACCGGATCTCAGGGAGAAGGTTCGGATCCGGCAGAACTCGAGCTTGTTGTTGCCTACGAAGGATCCAAGTCAGGCACCCGGTTTGGGATTGGAATTTCTATGGGGATTGAACAATCTTGGAAGTACTTGTTTCATGAATTCGATTTGTAGGCTCTGCAACAAGAGAATCGAAGATCGAAGAAGACAACAACGAGAAGCTCTGCCCTACCAGTCCTAGCAGTCCATCACCAAGGGCTGAAAACAGCCCCCATCGAGGCCAATGGACCACGAACCAGCATCAGATCTGGGATCGAAGAAGAATAAGGATGACGAGAGCCTCTCAGAGTCTCAGATATGAGCCACACGAAGAACATCGGCGACCAGCAGATCCGGCCACCCGCCACTGCATCTTTCTTATGCTCGAGGGGTTCTTGGCTTCTTACCGGTGTCTTCTTTTCTTCCCCGTTTCTTTTATGTCAATTTGAACGGAAGATGTTAAAATTAAGGGAGAAGAGCACGAGGTGAAAGGATTCAAAACCACAAGGGTACCACTTGAAAGGGGTAAAACAATTGGTCACCGCGTGAATTAAGCGATACCTCGGGGTTACCTCGTGAAATTTTCGGAAAAAAAAAACTCAAAAAGGTCCGCAACATGGTGCAGACCTTTAGCAAGTTGAAATCAGCCTGTGCAAACACAGTTAAACAATAGCTGGAAATCTATCCTTTTTCAGACATCATTTACATCACCAATCCACCAAAAAAAAATTAAAAAAAATACAGATCAAATACACAACACAGTGAAAAGGTCCGCATGACTGATGAATCTTCAAGGCGCGCGCATCTCCTTAGAACAACAATGTTAGGGTCATTTATATTTTTTTTTGGTTTCTGTATGTTTTTTTTTTTGAATTTATTGTCTCATTTGTCAAGAAGGTCCGCATGCTCTTGCAAACTTTTTTATATATAATGTGTTTCTGTATTTATTTATTTTAAAAAAAAATCTCCAAGCTAGTCCGCAAGTAGTTGCGGACCTCTCTCCGCAACGTCTTGCAGACGTTTTGTCAATGACCTTTTAGAGTGTGTTTGGTCTGATGCCCGGTGAGGTACGCAAGGGGTAGCGGAGCTCGGTCCGCAGAGGATAGCAAAGTTTAGCAGTGTATCTAGTAAAAATTAGTGGTGTATTTAACGACCCTTTTAAAATGGTCAATTGGGGCGTGTTTGTTAGGGGGTGCGAGGGGGTGGGGATGGAAGGGGTTGTGACACGCACCTGACCGAAGGGAGATGGGGGGATGGGAAGGTGGGGTGGGGCCGCCTAGATTTGCCCCTCCTCTCATAAATATTTTCAAATTTTCATTGAATTATCACTTCACCCTCTCTCGCCGCCTCCGTCTCCCTCGCCTCTACATCCTCTCGTTGACCGTGTTTCGACCATCCTCTGGCCTGCACCACATCGTCGACCTGCTCGTCTCCTCAGATCCAGCCACCAAGCCAACACCAGCCGCCCCTCCCTCCTCCCTTCTCCGCACCCCGCAACCTCGTCCCCATCGCCTTTCCTCTTCGCAGGTCCTATGCAAGAACCGTCGCCGCTCCTTTGCTCTGCAGATCCGGCCGTCTCCGACTCCCTCCGACCACCAGACTGTTTGATCCAGCCTCCCTGCTCTCACCGACACCCCCCTCCTCCTCTTCGCACTTTCTTGACCGTCGCCGCTCCTTTTCTCTCCAGATTCGGCCGTCTCTGACTCCCTCTGGCCACCAGACTGTCCGATCCAGCCTCCCTGCTCCCGCCGACACCCCCCTCTTCCTCTTCGCACTTTCTTGACCGGTACCCCTCTTCCTTTCATGTCAATAAGTGGGGGCAATTGTGTCTTTTTCAGTGACTTTCATCCCATAAACTTAACCCACAACCAAACACAAATGGATTAAACTGGATTCAAAATTTCACCCGATCCACCCTGAAATTCCATCCACATCTCTTCTATCCCCAAAATTTCATCCCCATCTACCTACCCCATCCCGTTGCCAAACACGCTCTTGGTCATACTCGTATGGGTGTCCGTGCTTCATCAGGACCATCACCTATTTCAAGTTTAATTAATTTTGGAGGGTTAAAAGAAAGCTTTTGACTTTTTAAGTTTTTTAAGTTTTTTAAGTTTTAACCGTCCAAAATCTATCTTGAAGACTACTGCATCAGTACTTTAACACCGACCTGATCTAATAAACCAAGCTTAAAATATTAATTAAAATTTTATTTACATTTATGCCCTTAATTGAATGTTGATTGACACACCCAGACCCAGATTGGCGGGAAAGAAACCGCATTATAAATACCCTTAACCACCTTACTCCACATACCCAAACCAACAATTGCAAAAGCAACAATTCTTCAGTCGTTCATTTCTCCATGGCAATCCCTGTGATCGATTTCTCAAAGCTCGGAGGAGAAGACAGGGCCGAAACACTGGCTGAGATCCACATATGCTGTGAACAATGGGGATTCTTTCAGGTTAGATTTCTCTTTTCATCCTATATGAATCCTATGTCTCAACAACATTTGAGACAGAGGATTCAGACCAGACCGTGATATTGTCACCAACCCACCATTTATGGAAAGAGTATGGATCCATTTCTTGTCATTAATTATCTCGGATCCGTATGCTTGATGGGTTGCAGCTGGTGAATCACGGGGTGTCAGAGAAGCTCCTAGAGAGGGTGAAGAAAGTGACTTCAGAGTGCTACAAGATGGAGAGGGAAGAAGGATTCAACAAGTCGAAGCCGGTGAAGATGCTGGAGGAGATAATGAAGAGAGGGAGCCATGAGAAGGTGGAAGGAGTGGACTGGGAGGATGTCTTTTCTGTCTTGGATAATGATCACTGCCCTTCTCTTACTCCTGGTTTCAAGTAAGCCCCTCTCTTTGCCCTTTCAATCTTAAACATTTGGGATAAATTATCTGTATGGTCTTTAACGTTTCCTCATTGTCTCTTATAGGTTTCTAGCATTTCAATTGAGTTTCTGTTTGGTACTGATATCTTGATATCTGGATATCAGATATCAATGTCAAGATATCGAGTGATACATCTATTCAAATGAGTATATTAAATAGATTAAATCATAAGGAGAAAAAAAACAGATATCAAGGAATATCGATATTAGGTTATAAAACACTAAACATTTGATGTTGGGCTAGATATTGATGCCAAACAGAGTCAAAAGTCTTCAACGTTTAGGCTTTGTCACAAATGATGGATCATCAGCCTATTAAAGTCCTCAACGTTTAGACTTCCCAAATCGCTCTATATATTAATCACTTCCTTAATGTTGAAGACTTCATAGATCGTTTAATAGGTTGAGGAGACATTTGGGACATAGCATAAACAATGAGGACTTTAAAGGCTCAATTAAGATTAAGATTTCTTTGATATAAAATTTGAGAAGGTAAATGGAAATGAATATAGTTCATTTATAATTTAAAATACATTGTTCTAAATTTTAATCATTATTTCCTTTTTTAACTTTTCATACAAAATTTGTTTTGTTTCTTTTTTTTCAAACACCTTTTTGAATAGTATTTGAACAAGAGATAATGGCATATCCTTTATAAAATATCAACTTTTAAAAAAAAAATTACAACTTAATATTTGTTGGTAATAAGTATTAAATTGTAAAAAATAATAATAATAAAGTTAATATATTATATAGTTTTTAGCTCCTTAAAATATGTGTTAAAAAGTCAAACGACGTGTATTTTGAATCGGAGGGAGTAGTAGTTATTAATATTTTTAACAGAAAAATGCAAAGGGAGATGATGCATATGCTGACATTTATTTTTTAAAATAACAAAATCACAGGGAAACAATGGCAGAATACAGGATGGAGATCAAGAAGCTTGCTCAGAGGGTAATGGCAGTGATGGATGAGAATTTGGGCTTGCCCAAGGGCTACATCAATAGGGCCTTCAACGGGGGTGAAGAGGAGGAGACCGCCTTCTTCGGAACCAAGGTGAGCCACTACCCACCATGCCCACATCCAGAGCAGGTCATGGGCCTCCGAGCCCACACCGATGCGGGGGGTGTGATCCTGCTCTACCAAGATGACAAGGTGGGTGGTCTCCAAATCCTCAAGGATGAGGAGTGGATAGATGTGCAGCCCATCCCCAATGCAATAGTGATCAACACCGGTGATCAGATTGAGGTTCTGAGCAACGGCAAGTACAAGAGCGTCTGGCACAGGATCTTGGCTACCCCGGATGGGAATAGAAGGTCCATCGCGTCCTTCTATAACCCGTCTTTGAAGGCCACGATTGCACCAGCTCCAGAGCTGGTTGAAAAGGAAAGTGCAGAGGGCGGCGATGGGGATGGACCAGATGGTACCCCAAAGAACAGGAATGCAGACATTTACCCGAAGTTCTTGTTCGGGGACTATATGTCTGTTTATGCAGAGCAGAAGTTCCTCCCAAAAGAGCCGAGGTTCCAAGCTTTGAGGGCGGTGTAATTGTACAAGAAAATGGGCAAGATGAACTACACAGATGTTTATTGCTCAATGTCTTTTATATTTTAAGAGCCTAAATATTGTTTGTGTGTATGTCCCTTTGGGAGTCACATATTTGGATTAGGAAGTGTATGAGTCCTAAAAAAAGTGTAATAGTTGATAAAGTGAAAGCCAAACAACCCAAAAAGTGAAAGGGTGTGGTTTTGGTTGCCTACTGATGTTGGTCTGTCATAAGCAGCAAACATCAAAGGTCTTTTAACTTTCAGGTGTAATTTTGACAATGTTGTAATAGAAACCTTGTTTGTAATTTCCTGAGCCTATCCGACGCGACGTGGATATCAACTGGTTTAGACCCAAAAAGAAGGTTGAAAGATATGATGTAGCTCACTACACACACCAACCCTCAGATTAGATCAATAACACAATTTCTGCAGTCTCAAAGAGGGTCTAGTCGAAAATTGGAAGGCGAAGAACTAGAGGAAAGGTAACATGGGCTGAATGGACAAAAGCCATTGCCAAGAACAGATAAATATAAGGGAAGAAACTAAGGATCTCTTACAAGTTTCCCAGAAGGCAAACTGAAATTTATTGCTAATGAAATTATTAGTAATTCAGGAAGGGGAAGCACAAATCATATCTTCAATACGGGAGCCGAGTTGAGATGGGAATGAGGGGCATTAGGTATGTTCCTATATCATCAGTATACTACTGCTTTGATGAAGACAAATATGTACAGTAAAATTTTCCTATGGTACGAGGGTGTTGGTGCGGTTTTATGAACTGAAAGAGAACGAAAAACTTCAAAGGGCTTTTTGATCCAGCCGTTCGTTCCAATTGAGACATCTTATCAAGCTGTGGAACCAATCACATGTTTGATCTGACTTGTTGACAGTAGGCAGAGGGTGCTGACTCATAAATATCCGAACAGAGTCTCCTCTCGAGAGTTGCTGCCTTCTCTTCCCGTCAAATGAGACCCATGCGCTGCTTCGTGCATCCTCTGGTATCTGCTTGACAGGAATAAAACAAACAAGAAGCTCAAATTTTCTTGGTGGAGAAAGTATAATATAACATGTAATGTAACACATTCTCAAACTTTTGAATCGGCAAAATTATACGGAAGTTTCACCTTCAACTCCAATCTTGCAGAATCTGGAAGTATCACTGGCCTGAATGAGAGCGAATGCGGGCAGATTGGTGTAAACAACATGCAAGGAACATTTGGATGCACCTGCATTCCACATTCTTTGTGAAGCTTTTTCCCAAATGATACAAATAGAAGTTGGGAGCAAAGAGTGGCCCACTGAGGTTGGGTGTTATGTAGAAAGATGATATGCTGTCACCAAAGGGGAAAACTAACAAACTCGGATTTTTCGGTATTTGCTGTAACGGAGATAATACACACCGATGCATCTCTTTAGCTGCCTAAGAGGGGTCCAATAAGTAGTTAAAAGACGTGCTAAATTGCTAACAAGCCCATTTTGGGAAAAAGAAATAAAACATGTCAATAGACCATGAACTTCTATTCAACTATGACAAGAACCTAAACAATCGAGGATGTCCGCCAAAGTTAATACACATAAAAAAACTGATCTTACCATGGAGCCTCCAGCGGATGTAGAATATGCCGTACTTCCAGTTGGCGTGGCTATAATTACTCCATCACCTTGCACCTGAAAGGATATTTACCCACAAAGGAGCAAGCATATGAGCATAGAAAAACATACAATTATAATATCAATTACAGAAATACATGCCAAAAAAGGGAGTGAACGCCCAAAAATCAAAGATAGTCGCCCAGGACAAAATCTGAATCACTGTGATTGCTAAGTCACCTTGGTTATAAGGCGGTCATGTTCATAGCATTCAATCTTAGACAGATATGGATTGGAACCACGATCAACCACCACCTCGTTCAACACATCGAATACTTTACCAGGCATTGCTCTTCCATTCCTATAAATTTCACATCTGAGGCGCATCCTCAGAGTAATATAAACCCCCTCCCTGGTGTTATTACCATGGATAACTTGTCTAAGGTCCTGTTTGTAGTCTTCAAACTGTATGCAAGAGGGAAATAAACAGATGTTGATATATGAGAGTGAATAAAGATTACAAAGAAAATAGAGAAACAACATCTGCACAAAAGCATACCACATGGGATGTGAGAAAGCCAAGAGAGCCAAGATTAAATGACACAACTGGTGGAACTGGACCTTTAAATAAATTTGAAGCATGAAGTATCACCCCATCTCCTCCCAAGCATGCCACAAAGTCTACCTTTTCATGCAGATTGCTGAAAAAAATAAGCGGTTAACTCAGAAACAGTGGAAGACACACTTTATGTACATAGTCTTCAATTCGCCGATATACTACCTTGTATCTTGAGTATAAAATGTCTGAACAAACCCGAAACCTGGTATTCTTGCAAACATGTCATGAACTTCTGGTTCAACAAGAATGTTCATCTTCTCTTCATGGTACAAATAAGAAGCAGCCTGTAACAAAACCAAAAATATAATAATCAGGAGAAAGAAGCCAACTCATAAAATGACCATACATCCAATTTGACCTCTACTGAAAATAAATAAACAATGAAAAGAATCCACATTCATCGTGACACATCACGGATGAGGAAACATTAGTATCAGTTCACAGGAATAAAACACAACATGTGGATACAGGAGTATCCAAAAATTCATCATATCCATTGAGAAAGCATCTTATAAAGAAGCACAGGCTGTAAGAAAGAAATAGTTTGTAACATCATGAATGAGCCTAAGGAAGATTTATAGTATGTGTAAGCACCTCCCCCATCATACCTCTTTAGCCTCTTCCAAGAGTTCTTTACCCAACTTCTTCAACAAGAGGACAGTCTTTGGTGTAGACTTCCATAATAGCATCTGCTGCTGCGTGCTTGGATGAGTGAATGCCAATGAGGATTCAGTGACCATTTCTCTGGTACAAGAGAATCCATCTGTTCGAACTAAGAACATCTCTGCTTTCCTTCTAGACTGAACCCTCACAACACCAGTTGCAGATGCACACATGTCTCCTCCGAGTAGCTCCAGCCCTTCCTTTCCTAATACTGGCAGGTTAGCATTATCTGTTCTACCCTGTTTAGGGGCATCAGATGTCCTATTTTTCCCATTATCCGCGGTAGCTGATCCATTATTTGTCAAACTGGAAAAAATTTGACTATCACCGAACTTGTCAACGATTTTACTAGAAGAGGGATCAGAGCGGTAATCCTGAGAGATATTTTCACTCAGAGAGGACCCATTAGAGGTTCCTACTTCTTGGAGTTCAAGTCCAGGATTTATATTGGTACTTTCACTCCTTTGCGTTCCAATTTTAGGTACCTCACTTGAAGCAGGCATTTTCTGCAACCTCATCTGAGGAGTTGACGATGGAGATGATATACTCCGTCTCTTGAAAAACCTAGACATTGTTTTCTTACTTAAGGCATTTTTTGGTGGAAGCTGAGCATTTAGAGGATTCATATGTATAGGTCGAACACGTTGAATGCCTATTGCTTCGTCTAAGGGTAGAGGCTGACCATTACATGTCCCATTGGTTCTCCGATCATGTGTGTCACCATAAGTGGAAGTTTGATCAAGTGAATCAGGAACAGATTTTCTATTTGATTCAGCCTGCAAGGATTCATTTCCATTTGAAGATACACGCGAAAATGAAGATCCATTTGAAACTTGGGGTGAATATCCGTTGGAATTTACACCTGGAACTATCTGCTGTTCAACCCGAGCTATGTACTGTCTCCATCTAGAAATCATAGCTGAGGTTCTCCAAACCCCTTCCCGGCTATGAATATAGATAGGCCTCTTGTTGCTATCACAGACCAAAGATGCAAACTTCTCAACCTGCTCCATTGATGGTGCCATCCCAATCTCAACTGGAAGCTGGATTAACTCAACTTTGCCAGACTCGATTGCATGTGTTAAGGCAGCATGATAGAAATTATCCCTCACAATCTCATCTCTAAGATCAACAATAGTTTTGAAACCTTTCTCCAATAACCACTTCAAACCATCGTTCGTTAGCTGCCCGCCTTTCCAGAAAGCAACTTCAGAATCTCCAGACTTCACATCTTCTTTTGAACTAGATAAATAAACAGGAGCCCAATTCGCAAGCAATGCATGTTCAGGAGAATCATCACCCCTTTGGAAACCCAAATCATAACATATATTTTTCAACCGTTGCAACTTCCTCCATACATCACAACTCCTATCATCATCAGGCCTTAAAATGTTCACAAGAGCAACGTGCAGGCTTTCACAACACCTTTTAACCTCACCCCTGAAGACTGCGAGAGGTGGAAGCTTGTCTTCTAAATCTAATGCGCTCAGCTTAATGGCACGGCTAGATGGGATTATAGATGATCTTCCAGAAAGAACATCTTGCCTCCCCTTGTGTAAAAGTGAAACCATACAACCAAGCACAGACACAATTTTATCCTCCCACAACGATTTCTCCACAGACGAGGAATCATATGAGACCATACACTCTCCAGTCACCGGATCACACAATGTATCCATTAGTGTGCTATGCAGACTTTCTGCAGCACGGAAGATCCTACAGTATGCCTCTACCTCTGCAATATCCCCGGGAATAGGTCCGATCCAGCGCAGTTCTGATACATCAAGAGAGTCCAAGGTCTACAAAACACCCAAAAAAAAAAAAGGTAATGTTAAATGTTCTATCAGAAGCAACTCAATCAAGCAATTCATGGATATTGAAGATTGTTATTTGAGACAAAAGCTAACTTTTAATCATTTCCCTTTTTCTTTTCAAGCAACCCCAAATTTTGGGCGGAAACACCCAATTCTGAACGTGTGGGAGCTCAACTAAACTGAACTATAGCACCGTCAAATACTAATCTAAAGAAACGAATTGATGAAAGGCAAAAACGAAAAAGGGGGCCAGAACCACAAAACCCTAGAAAGAAACTGCTACTCAATTCATGGAAATTGACAATATCGCAAATCAAAAGGAACAAAAATTGACAGAAATTATAGGAAGCACCTGAGAATCCAAGCCGAGATTGAGAGAAAGGGGGTCTGAGAGTTCAGCAGCAACGACGAACTTAAGACGATGTTGCCCCCGTCGGCATCTCCTCCGGCAAACCAGCCCCGCCCCATCGGAGGAGAGCTTGGGGTTGTGGGTGGTCAGGCTGGGGCGGAAATGAGTAAATTTACAGAGCCCAGATGGGCAGAAGTGGAAAGAGGCGTAGCCGGTTGCTGGTGGAGAGTGAATCATGTCGATCACAGCCAGCAGCAACAACCAACATGCCACATAGCTAATCGAAAGCTTGATCAGATGTGAATAATAATAAACGTATTCTCCACCTCCCCCGTTAATGGTTTGTCTCTTTCAAAAATTTTGTAGCGATCAAGAGGAAGAAGAAAGCAAAATGGTGTGGATTATAACAAGATTACCAAAATTCGGTGTTTTTATGTCCGATTTCAGACCTCTTCTTTATCCCCAACAAAACATTTTATCCAGATATATTTGGATCTACATGTAATTTATTTGGCATTTTCTGTCTTTTCTTGTTTCCATTTCCATGCCCTAATTCGATTTTATTTCATTCTCTCTTATAAACTCTTTCCTTTCATTTTGTTCGTTGTTTGCATCGTCGACGTTCGGTGTTGACCAATTGCACTACTCTTTTGGACGTTTTGGTTAAAGGATAAGAGTGACTTTTGTTGTTTTTGAACAATTGCAAATTGCAATACTCTTCGGGAATTCCAATCGGGTTTTGTTTCGACAGATTACCCCATCCCAAATCGGATTGTTCAAATCTTTGCCCATGTCAACCAAGTCCTTTTCACTTGTGTTCAAATTGCAATAGTCTTTGTCAACCAAGTCTTTTTCACTTGTGTTGCTCTCACTTATGAGGAAATGGTAGTATCTACTATTTAGACCAAAAAATGAGCCTATTTACAAAAATAACCTAGAAGGCCCAATAATGTACCAAATAGCTGGTCTAACTTTTGAAAAAAAAAAAATTGTCCGGTGAGTTGGCACTATTTGTGACCGGGTGTCACGTGTAAATCCTTTTCCTTCTTGACCCGAGAAGAGAGATAACATAGAGACGGGGTGAGAAGCTCGAGAGAGAGAGCGCGCGCCAGCCGGAGGAGGCGAGTGATTGTGAGCCTTCTGTGCAAGAGCGACGGAGAGGACATTACCGTCGGCGATGGAGAGGAGAAACTTCTGCGAGCGATGGAGAGGAGAGACTTCTGCGAGGATACAATCGGCGACTTGGCTGGCTGTAGGCCGTCGACGACTGGAGTGACGATTGAAGGAAAGCAGCAGGTGTGCGGTGAGCTCGATTGGACCAGCGACAGGTACGTATGAGGTCTTTCAGTTTTGGGGGGTTTTCCATTGGCAAAAATTAGGGTTTAGTTCTTCAAAATCGAATTTGGGGGTTTGATTCTCGACTTGGCTGGTAGTAGGCCGTCGACGACTGGAGTGACGATTGAAGGAAAGCAGCAACTTATGTTGGTTGACTATAGCACAGAGGAGAGCACTGTCTGAATCATCTACATCTTCATACCCATCAATACTGACAGCTTTCTTCGCCTCCTGCAAGAATTTTGAAAATAGAGGAAGCTTGTAAATCCGGTAATGAAATAGAATTATAGTCAATTTGATATTGTAGTGGGTAAGGGAGAGGCCAAACCTTGGTTGTGTTACATGTGCCACTAACCCCATTGACACTTGTGTAAGGATAATCAGATTCTGAGTCGATCCCTCCGTTGTCTATAACCCACTCAAAAGCATAGTCCATGTATCCACCATCACATCCGTAGTTGGTTGAATCGCAATCAACGAGTTCTTGTTCTGACAAACTAACAAGATCTCCGGTGCTGATGGCATTGATTCCTTCCATGGCCTCGGTTGTAGAGAATGCCCAGCAACTACCTGTCTCACGGGTCAAGTTTATCAAGAATTAATAATTTATCTCACGGGTCAAGTTTATCAAGAATTAATAACAACATAAATTATTTTGTGTTATCTAGCTCTGTTCTTTTTATGATCGGTTTTAGCTGCTTTCAATTACTTGAATGGCTTATGCAAAAGGTGCAAGGTGCCAAGGTTGACTTTGTTTGCTAATTGGCTGATGATCTAAAAGTGATATTCATAGAATTTATTGATCAATTTCCCTTTTGTAGGTTCCGACTTTGATTGATGGGAATCAAGACATTGATGATGTATGGTCTGATCTAAATCAACAAATTAATGTTCCAAGCTAAGGATACTCTCAAATCCATCCCTGTGGATGCCCTTTGACCTTCATTGGTATTCTAGATCTCACCATTTCAACTCCTCAAGGGTATGTATGGAGCCACTTATCGATTCTGCAAATTCTAAAACTTCAATTTCTATATCAATATCTCAGCACTGTCTATGGTTGTCTATATATTTAGTTTGACATTTGCAGACTTTATAATCACTACATTCACTGCCCTTTCATTTGAATCTGATTCGATCTTTAAAAAAAAAGGAGCTAGAATGAATAGTTGACTTCCACAGCTGCCTTGATCCTTGGTCCCAGTGACCACACCCTTCTTCCTACAATCCAACGAAGAAGGCACATCACATGACGTGAATCCGTTGTCGCGCCCCATGAGCCTGTGCTGCTGCTTCACATTCTTGTGCATCGGCTTCTTCACCTTCGACAGGTACGTCTGCCTGAACTCCTCATTGCTCATATCAGCAAACCTGTTGAGCCCCACAGTGTGCCCAGTTGTAGATTTCTTCTTGGAGTTCTTCTCAATCACATACTTCATCGTGTGTATGTATTAACTAGGGGATCCCACTTTCTCTTTTATTTGTTGTACGCATGTATACCTTATTAGTATTTATAAAAAATTTACATTAAAAAAAAAAGGAGGTGAGAACTCATGCCTACTAATCCTTTAACTAGTACCGTTACTCAAAAGGTTATAAGCTTGTAGTACTCTCCATTATAGTTAGGATTTTGCATGTGTCAGAATTTGTGTCCAGAGCTTTTTCATATGAAAGTTGACATTTGTTAATATTTTAGACGGGAAAATACAATACATTAATGCAGAGATAAAAGTTTTAATCCGGAGTGGAGACTTTTAATTGTCTGCTTGATTCGTTGGGGAGGGCAAAGCTCGCCAAGGAAGCTCGACTGTTGTTTGAGAAGCTCGCCAAGGAAGCTAGTGCAAGGGAAAGGCTGCGAAGATTTGGAATGAAATGGTGCCACCATTGAGACAGTCACTCCTATTCCCTACGATGTCGTTAATGATCTTAAGGGAGGTTATTAGATTACAAGCTTATGTTCATCTGTTTGTTTTATTTTCTTGTCTTTGATAAACATATGGAATCCTTTTTTGGATAATTTTAATGCTTGAATGGAAACTTGAACCTCTCTAGGGATATTTTGTTGTTAAAACTTTATGAGCAGAGCGTTGATTCAAGTCTTTTTGCCTTAGAGATAATTTATTGCTGATGTGTTTCAACTTCATTGATGGGCTCTGGTCGAGTTGCCTCTTGTTCGCAAGATAACAATTGGTAGAAGAGATACACCCTATTGGTAAAATATTTTCTAACTATTGGTAGGATTTAAATACCTTATTGGTAAGATGATAATCTAATCACCAAGTATAGCTCTACTCGTATGATGGTAATGGTAGGATCATAGGATGATAATGGTAAGGTGTGTTGAAAGTAATGGAAAGATAAAAATACATATTGGTAGGATGTTGTTGTAATCAACGAAATTCCCAAGTGTAGCCCTAATGGTTGGATAATGATGCGGAGTATGTGTTCATATCTATCTAGACTTATACGATTGAACATGGTAGGAAATATATACACTAATGGCAAGACAAATTTGTGAATCTGGTATGATAAATTTATAAATATCTCTGAACTTATAAAATTATGAACTGGTAAGAAATATATACACTACTAGTAGGACAAATTTGTGAATTTGGTAGGACAAATATACGATATTGCTATGATAATAATGTAATCACCGAAATTCCTCAATGTAGAACTAAGTCAAAAAGTACCATGCAACTTGAAAACTCGTGGTAGGATAGATGAAAACTAATGGTAGAAGAAAATAACGATATTGGTAGGATCATAACTTGCTACGGTTTCTAGCTTGATTTTCCTTGAAAGCTATTTAAGTTGGTAGGATAGATGCACAAAAATAGTAGGATAGATGAAAACTAATCGTAGAGGAAAACAACGATATCGGTAGGATCATAATGGAAACCCAGCAATTCCCGTATAACTTGACACTAATGGTAGGATAGATGCACACTGGTGGTACAATATATTTATACTATTGGAAAAATGTAAATACATACTTGACTTTACGAAAAAAATTTACTTCCACATGAATCTCAGAAAAGCAAAAGGAGAAGGCATGCTCCATAGGGCAGAGACTGAAGTTATTTCCTGTCAAGTTCATAATCGTATAAGTTCAGAGAGATTTATGAATTTGTCCTAACATGTTCGTAAATTTGTCCTACCATTATTATTATATATATTTTCTACCAGGTTCATAATTGTATAAGTTTAGAGAGATTCATGAACACATACTCCGTATTAGCCTATGTGAGAGTTGAACTCACATCTTTGTCTACAAACACAACGCTCTACCAATTGAGCTAATAGACTATTTTCAATGGGTCTTTATGACCGTCTCGGCATCAAGAAGTGATAATTTCGCAGGAAACAAAAATCGTGCTTGAATTTGTAATCTTAATTTGCAAGTTATGCAATTGATCAAAAAGAGAGTATAAATTACGAACTCTCTGCAACTGGTCTCGTGAAACCGTCACCTTGGGGTAGTTCTGTTATAAGAAAAAGGAACAACTACAACTGATAGGTACAAGATCACTTACCCATCGATGTCACTGTCATCGGACAAACTTCTTGCACTTTTTCGGGTATGAAAGGACAGTTGGACACTATTGGTAGGACAGAAATATTCTATTGGTAGGACGGGGACTGTATCGTTTCCTGGAATGAAGAGGTAACTTTTTCCCCGTCCTTTCCGCTTCTCTCCTATTCTGCCTCACTTTTTGCAGAGCATGTTATGGTGTTTCAGATCCTCTTTTCAAGCTTATATATGTTTTTGGGGGACACCCATCAATGCAATCATTGCATTTTCCCCTCATAAATGTTCACCCCTTTCCTCAAAGGATGAACCCTGTTTTGGCGCCAAAACTACACTGACAGCCCGCCAAATCAGCTACAGTGAATCCCCTCCAGATTCTTTCCAAAATATCTCCAGGTATGGAAAGACAGGTTTAGCCTATTGGTAGGACCAATTAATTTTATTGGTAAGATGGACAGTCTACAATTTTCTAAAATAAACGGAGAATGCCTTTTGGTGCCACATGTCACTGACAGCTACTGATAGCTACAGTGTCCCTCACATTCACCTGCAACTTTCTCTCCCGGTTACTATTTTTATTTGCAAAAAATGGCCATTTTCTACCCTTAGCAAATAAACAAGGGACATGGCTAGTTGTGCAAACTTTTTTTTTTTTTGTCTAGTTATGCAAAATGACCCTCACTTATTCCTTGAGTTTTTGAGGCTTTATTGACTGGTCCCAACCCCAAGTATACAATAACCGAGAGAAATGGACTGCGACTTGCGAGACTTCAAGGGCTTGACATGGGCTCTCCAATAAGGAAGCCTGCAGTGAAGGCTTGAAAAATCAATATTGCTGTTACAAGGCCAAGATTCGTCGACATGAACCTGATGTGCCTTTTAAACTAAATCTAATTACACAAGTCAGGCTTTGTAGGCTTACAACTCAAGATAAAAATGACAACTAAGCAAGACATGTTACAAGAAATTTGGAATTTTTCATTTGCAGCTCTACATTACAACTATTTAAAGTCTGACATGAAATATGAAAAAGGGGGGTGGGTGGGGAGGAGTGAGGACTCATATATACTTACAGAAGACAACGACACCAAAAATGTAAATACCCAACTGTATTCTATCATGTCAGCTGTTTGAAACTGGGCAGCACGGTTGGCGTAATGCTCGAAGTTTGGGTACTGCTCACCACAGGCGCTTGCTGCTTATGGGACTTCTGTCTGTCCTCACTATGAAGCAGGAGCTTCTCTGGCCGAGGATGAACTTCACTCATGTCTGGCTCTGGCTTCCTCTTAACTTTCTTTTTCACCACCGTGCCATCTGGTGCTCTGAATTCGCCGTATGAACTGCTAGCTGACCCCTTTGCTTTCTCGTGTTTTGTCCGCTCAAGGTTTTGAGGATTCAACAAGGGGGCAGGTAGATCAAAGGCTGTGCTTGGGGGAATAACGGATGTGGACTTATGTGATTTCACAACACGCCCACCAAAATCAGAAATTACTCTCTCTGGCATATACTGAGGCTGCATAGCAGAAGTGGATTCAGCCCGAGTCTCCTCCACCTTCATTGTCCCCAACTTCTTCCTTTTGACATTTTCCTGCTCCTACAAAACATAATACAAAAATTACTAGCATTTTAGTGATGTGTAGTTCAAGAAGGATATCTTCTTGGTTTGAAGAATTTTGAACCTGGCTTCACCTTTATCCGGTTGGCAAATAAATCATACTCTTTGCCTCGTATAAAAACAAAAATATCTTGCAATGAATACCAGTAATCCTCTACAGTTCTCCTATTCCCCTTTACTCTCTTTTTTTTAATAAAAAATTCTTTACTCATCCAGTGTCAGCAGACCTGGGCAGCCAAGCTAACACTGAGATCTAAAATTTACATGCAAGTAAAATTTTCACATTGGGTAGATAATTCAGTCAACCTTATTTCTGTCATGGAGAGTCCTCCGCCGCTCTTTTGAATGGCAGATTGCACGCTTGATCCCATGGTTGTCCATCACTCCTTTGGGCCATAGTTCAGCAAGCTGAAATAACAATGAAAGGATACTCATCTTATGAAGTTTGTAAAAATGTAACTGAAGCTGCGTAAGTGTTTTAACAGTTCAGTTAGATACAATACAACTTACAAGAAACAAGCTACTGAGATAAAAGGGTAATTGAAACAATATAGCAGCATAAAGCATTTTATTAAACTACCATACAAGTATTTCCAATTAACTTGTAATGTGACCAAAAGACCTAAATTCACAAATGCTTTGCCCATTAGCAGTAAAAAGTATGCCAATGTGCATTTTTAATGTGGTATATATAGTGTCACAGAGGCTAATTGGAATAGAAAGGTCAAATAGCATGTCAAATAATGATAGTTGAAAGAAAAGAGAAAGCATACCTCAGCGTATAATTTCCTGGCTTGTGGAGCCACGTCTTCATCAAGCCCCTGCTATCATCAAACGTAAGACATCATTTAGGTAAGGAAAAAAAAAATTAGGCCCTCACACCATAAAAATAAGACAAAATTCATTGAGAGGAGATGGAGAGTAATCAGAGCAATACATCCACAAAGATATCATAGAGATCACAAATCTTGTCTTCTAGCACAGGTTCCATAGTATATTTCACTTTCATCAATCCTTTCTCTCCATGGCGAGATTCTTGAAAATTTTCAGCACTCCCGGGATGTTGCTCTATTGCCTGACAAAACATATGATATTTATAAATATCACATATGGTATGGGAATATTCTATGATAAGAAATAGCTCAAATTGTTAACTTGAAAAATACATGAAGGGCGTGATAATTGCTCATGGGAGTTTTTTTCAGCAAAACACTCTGTAATGGCGTAATAAAAATAATTAACTCGTTAAAAAGATATAACAGCTTTCAAGGCCAATAAGACAAGAAACAGTAAAAGTAACTAGCTACAAACACCATTTAAGAACAAAGAAATGCAAAATTTTACCTTGCTGATTAGCGGAGGACCATGTGTTTTGATCATCTCAACAACCTCCCTCTTTATCTGCTGGAACTTGTTATCTCTCTCTTGATTTGCTGGCAAACTTGAACTAATCATTATTTTCAAGTTTCTCTGTGAAAAAAGAAAGGTGGGATTAAATAAATTATTAATACCTCCTAACTGAATGCATTGGCAGCTTAAAAAAAACACAACGAATAAAACTCAGCAGGGATATACTATTATCAAAGTTCAACAAACTGAATCAGTACCTTCAGTGTTCTAACATTCACTAAATGGCCAACAACATTCATTATACGACTTAACAGCTCCTTCGATATCTTGCCATGGCTCAACTGCTGAAAGCATTAAAAAAAAATGTGACTCTCCTATCTCCATATCCATACCTAGCAACCTGAGATCTAACAACCATCTCAGCCTTCAAAAAACCAATAAAAAAGAAGAAGAAAGTTTAGTGATAATAACTGCTTCACATACTGCTACTCTAGCAACTTTAGCAAGCTTCTGTTTTATTTCATGAGACAATCTCCTTTTTACTGCCTGAGAAGTAGCATCGCCATCTTGAAGGTCCACGGCAGGTGGTCTAGCTGCAAATTCAATGAACAATGATCAACAAGTAGAAGGAAGAATCAACATTTTTGCATATGGAAAGAACTAAAACCAAGGCAATCACAACACTTACATTCTGCAACCACCTTCTCCAACTCCTTGATTGCCTTATCAAGCATTGTACTTTTAGGCTTAAGGCTAGACCCTTCTCTTTTATGAGCTAGAGATGTTTTCTGCATAAAAAAATATGCATCATGTCACTGCAAGATTATTTGCTTTTATAAAGTAGAGTGGCAACTAAAAAGGAACCAAGTTGAAATCAAGGGGGAAAGGGTAAGGCCAACTACTCAGTACTCACTACTGGGTGCTTGATGGCAGCAACATTGAGGTCTATTAGGTCACGATTACCATTCTTTTCTCTGTGATGGAAGGAAACTTCTGACTGTCCCGCATTGTTTGCTTTCACAGACAAATTTTTTATATGTCCAGACCCACTTTTCTCCTGATATCTTATACCTCCAGAATCTGAAAATTTAGGTGCTTCTAATTAACTTGTTAGGCACTTTAACCAGTGTCAACATTGAAAACTTTCAAATATGTAAGCATGGTTCACAAGCTTACCATTTGCATTTAATTTCTGGGAATTAGTTTCAGTAGCTTTTACTATTTCTTTCCTCCTCCTTTTCTTTGGCTGCTCATTAGGTGTCAGGGAAGCCTCTCTGCATAACATAAAAGTAGACGAACCAACACGGTATCAGGTATGAAACATATTTCTGCTTGCATTAGACGAGATTTACTATATTATCCAGAAACAGCATGTGCAAGAGATAAGTGAAGTCAGGATGATAAGATTTGGCGACTAACAAATGGATGCATTGGACTATACGGGCATTAAACAGAAGAACAACTCACATGCTTTCCAGCTTCCCCCTGTTCACAAAGAACCCGTCATGCTTTGTTTTTGACTTATCGACTTCAAAATACTCATCCTGGAGAAGAACAATGATCATGAAACCACAAGATTTCAGGAGGTATTTTTAATTTATTCAGAAAATGGCTCCTTAGATGAGATACTTTTTTACCAAAGGAAAATAACAAACAAAGATAGAACCAGGATTAACTACGGTAAGAAAACAAACCAGCTCTGCATCGTCGATAAATGAGTCTTCAGTATCATATTGATCATCGTCCGGAATATCATTAAGATCTTCATCATCACTACTGTCCTTACCCTATGATGAAAATCTAGCACATCAGAACTTCAAATATGCAAATGCAAATCCTAAAAAAGATGTAGTTATTATACACAGACGACACAATGAAGAAGCAACCAACAAATATCAGCACTAAATTGTTTACCATGTAAAGGCGTTCAATCTTCTCAATAACAGCATTGAAACGGCTAGGACCTGCTGCGTCCTTCAGTTCATTAGAATCTGGTTGTCCCTGCGTGCAAAAATCTTCATCAAAAACAAATCTTCCATGTTGATCAAAATACATGCAAATCAATTCAAAATCCACATTACTCAATACTCTATTCAGAATTAACAGCCAAATTGCGAGAGAGTATTCACACAAGACAAAATTTGCCAGCAAATTGTTCAAAGACTTACAGGAGCGAGTCGGGACTCGAGGGCAGGGTGAACTCCGGCGATGGAAGGCTCAGGCGCCGAAGTGGCGGCAACATGGGAGGAGGAAGGAAACGAGCCACTAGGCTTAGGGACATCCTTCATAAGCTTCTTCCAGGAAACAATGGTGGTCTCCCCGGGCCTGAGCTCGACGGAGAACCTGGTCCGCTCGCCGTTCTTCTCGTACGAGGACGCAGCCCTCGACGACGACGAGTCACCGCCAGCTCCGAAACTCCTATCTCGCTCCATATAAGAAAAATTGAAACCCTAGGGACTGAGTCCCGGAAGATGAGATCGGATGTCGACGGGAGGTGATGAAGGCGGGGATGCGATTTTCTTTTTTTCTTTTTTTTTAACCGCTGCGAATGAGAGTAGCCACCATGGTCGACCTTCACCCTCGAGCCTGGCTCACCATTTGCAGTCTCATCCGAGTTCAGACTGTGGCATAAGTCCACAGATTGGTGAATTTCGGTTTTTACAGACTGATTTTGGGGATTTTGAGAGAGATGATTGGGTTTTGGGAGGTGAATTGATTGATGTTTGTGACAAATTGTGTGAGTTTGATGATGGCAAATTGGGGATGGGCCAGAGCGGGCCTCTTTAGGGTTACCTGAATTCGGGGGTTTGCGTTTTCAGGATTTTGTTTGGGTGATGCCAAATTATGCACAATGCAAACTTGACGAGTAGTGTGGTAGTGCAGTAAATTTGGGGGGGGTAAAACCGTAAAAAGGGGGTTTTTTGTTTTTTAACTGAAGTGAAACGGGGGGGGTTGAATGAGTTTTTAACTCAAACGGATCGGTGTGGTTGCGGCATAACAGACTATAACAGTCATGACGACGCATGGGAATTGGCCATTGGGAAGTTGCAAGTGTTGACCCATTTCACTTGGGCACTTCCAGTCTTCCCAGTTCCCACCCTTAACGCCAGTCCGTTATTCCGTTTGTTCCAGCTAAACAATTTGGAGGGATTAATTGATTTATACAAAGAAATTAAAAATAAAAATAAATAAATAAATTATGCGCCTCTTGTGTTGCATTGATTTTGGGCTTAGAACCCAAGTTCAAAAATGGGCTCTTCTGGGGATCAAAAACAAGATGGGCTAAGTACTTCATCCGTCTCCTTATTTTAGATTTTGGCAAAATTGCATAAAAGTATCTTCCTCGTAGACAATGTTATAAAAGACGCTTGGCGGCAGGGTACCGCTAAGCGGTAAGACGATTTGGCGGTCTTCTTAGCGATTCTTGGCGGATAAAATGGTTTTTGATTATTTTGTTATATTTATCACATATACTATGTATAAAACATATATTATGTAATAAACTATGTATTAATTTTAAGTTTATAGCATATTAAATAAAAAATCATCACGGCCCTTTTTAAAGTTGTCTGAATCAAATATAAAATCATATAGATATATTCAAATAATAAGTACATGACTTCATAATAGAGAAATTTGAAAGCAAGAAAACTAAGTAATCTCATTTTAAAACCGCCAAGACCACTAAGCCTCCGTCCCGTGCCCGCCAAAACTCTTCCCCGCCAAGCCCGATTTGCACCCGCCAAGGCCGCCAAGGTGCTGTTCCATTCCCGCCAAGGCCCTCCCCCGCCAAGCTACACCACCAAGGCCGAATTCGAGATGGTGTGGGCCCGCCAAGCGTCTTGGCATCCGCCAAGGCCGTTTTTTAGAACACTGCTCGTAGGTTATAATGACAAGGGAAAATAGCTCAAATATTCTCTTTTGGTCTATTATATGATTTTGTCAATTCCTTCGTAGACCAATTTTGACGGGCTAAACTACCTATAAATACTAATATTAATTTTCCCTTTTACATCTCATTTCCGTCACTCGACACTCGATGATATTTTATCATTTCGATTTGAATGAAGAAAAATTCATCTTAAATATCATCTTTTGGTTATGGTAACTTTAACCAATTTCAAAGTCAATCAAAAGCCGCCTCCGCCCCTCCCGACGCCGCATTCGTCTTCCATCGTCGCATCATCGGCGTCCCTCGTCATCATTCGTCTTCCAGAATCAAGGTGCATTCGAACCACAATGCATTTGAAAGGACCACCGCCGCCACCCACCCCCAAGTCCCCAACCACCCACCGCCCTCCCCACCCACCCAACCACCCAGCCCAGACCACCCTCGCCACCCACCCCCCGCCACAAAAAAAAAAAAAAAAAAAAAAAAGACCACCCCTGCTTTCGAACGGAGGAGGAGCCCAACCACCAGCATAGCCCGGAACTGGCCGGATCTGAGCGAGATGGGAGGAGGAGGAGGCCTAGACCTGTGCGAGAGGGGATGAGTCGACCCTAGCGCCGCTCAGATCTGAGCGAAAGGGGAGGAGTCGACCCTAGCGCCGCCGGATCTGGTCGGTCACGGCGCCGCAAGGATCGATCTGAGCGATAGGGTAGTCGAAACCTTCGGATCCAAGCATCAATCCCGCACCCTCGTCTCCTGAATCCGCCGCCGCCTTCGCACCCTGCCGCCTTCGCAACCCACCGTCTCCTAAATCCGACCTGAGCGAGAGGAGAGAGGAAGGTGCGAGAGAAACCGTCACCCCCACCCCCCACCCCATCGCCTTCGCACCTTGATTCTGCCGCCGAGAAGAAACCGTCACCCACACACCTCGGATGTTAATTGGGGGTGGTTGGCCTCAACTGCGAACCCTCCTCGTCGGAATCCTCGGCGTGATCGAGGAGGATCGCCATCGGTGTGCAGCACTGAAGCCGCCAAAGCACTGAAGCCCGCACCCCCATCGCTCTCACCCCTCAACCTCTCCGACCATCACAATGTTGAAGAAGATGCGTGAAGCACTGAAGCGACTTTTAGGGTTTTATTATTAGTTCTCACGCGCCCCACAATCACACAGGACACGTGTCAGCATCACATCCATTCATTTACAATAAATCAACGGCCCAAAAACGTGCACAAAGTACACCCTAAGGGGTGTGCACAAAATACCCACTCTCTCTCTCTCTCTCTCTCTCTCTCTCTCTCTCTCTCTCTCTCTCTCTCTCTCTCTCTCTCTCTCTCTCTCTCTCTCTCTCTCTCTCTCTCTCTCTCTCTCTCTATATATATATATATATATATATATATATATATATATATATATATATATATATATATATAGAGAGAGAGAGAGAGAGAGGATCATGTGTAAACACTCCTTAGGATACAATTTGTGAACAAATATGAGCCTTAGGATTGTGTGAAATGGAGGGTGTAGATTTAATCCTTATTTCTGATTTTTTGTAATTAAAAAACTGTGGGACCCACCCCCATTATTCAGCCACTCTCGTCGAAACTTCACCATGCGCGTGTATGTGAAAAAAATGGAGGGTTTTCTTTTTTTAATTAATGTGACAAATAAGAAAGTGGGTGGGTTTTTTTATTAAAAAAATCATAAATGTTGATGGAGCTCCACCATTTGGGTTTATAATAAACGTAAATATTATACGAAATTTTGAAACCAATAAATCTTACAAGTTTAAAATTTTAAAAAGAGTTACATTCAAATGGAAGTGCAGGATTTTGTTTTTTTGTGATTATATATTTTTATTTATTTATGGTATTATACAATTAAAATATTTAGGGAATTGTTGTTAATCAAATCCCTAATTTTAATGGGTAGTTGTTGATTGTAGGTTCAGTTGAATCTGATTTTGTTTAAATAAAACCACGATATTACTTCAATGAGTTTATCCATTATACTAGAACACACGGGGAGATCGACCATTTATTATAATCCATTCAATTGAAGGCACATAACCATTATTCGACTGCATCAAATCACACGTCTGTCAACCATAAATACAAATATTGTTACTAAAAACTTGTTTCTTTGTACGAATAGTTTCTCATAAATAGACGAATAATTACAGAATTTGAATGAATAACTCATGCTTTCCCATTTAATGTCCCAGTAGTGAACCATAAAGCACATTATATCTACGAATAATTAAAATTATAATATGTTATGTTACAATTTGATGGTTAAAACATATTATATCTACGAATAATCGTTACAACTTCACCGAATAATCATATCTATTTACAAAATATTCATCCAAAATATATGATTTCATCCCATATTCTTTCAATCTGATAGTAAAAGTCCATTATATCCACGAATAATCTTCACAACTTCACCGAATAATCATACCTATTTACAAAATATTCATCCAAAATATTCTCATTTATCTGCATTCCCTCATTTTGCTTCTTTCTAAACCCTCATTCATCCAAAATATTGGAAGTGTTCTCTTCGCCTATTTTCCCTACACACAATCAACCAAATATATATAATCACCATATTAAATATGTCAATAATAATTTCAAAATCACCAAATTATGTTACAATATGATGGTAAAAGCACACCATATCTACGAATAATCGTCACAACTTAACCGAATAATCATACCTATTTACAAAGTATTCTAAAAAATATATAATTTCATCCCAAATTCTGTTATAGTCGGATGGTAAAAGCACATTATATCTACGAATAATCGTCACAACTTCTCCGAATAATCATACATGTTTACAAAATATTCATCCAAAATATTCACCGTTATCTGCATTCCTTCATTTTGCTTCTTTCTAAACCTCCATTTCAACCCCTACTTTCTATGATTTCATCCCAATCTAACAAACTAATTACACTCATTGATGAAATCCTGCCCCAACAGCACCTATTACCCATTAATCGTCTTAAGGAATTAGTTTTAAAGCTTGTTATACAAGAAACAACTCTTACCCATTGCATCTATCTCCTTCGGCCCCCTTTCACGCACCGGTTCGTCGCTTCACGATCTCCTTCACTAGGTAACCTCAGCCGCCCTTATAGTCCTTCAATTGGCTTCGGATTGTGGATGAGTACTCGACTCTCATCTGAAATCACGGATTTGGCTTCGGATGGTTTGGGATCCACCGTTTCAACTACCAGTAGGGCGATGGTGGAGTTGTGTGGATCTGTTTCTCTTTATTTCTCTTTATTTTTTTCTCTTGATCAGTGGGATTATTTTCATTAGTGGCCTACACGCGCCTGTTAAAGCCAATTTGGGTGGTTTTTTTATTAAAAAATCAGATTATTCTCGGCTGTTGATTTCTCCCAAATGGAAGGCCTAGATGTGTTCACAAATTGTATCCTAAGAGGTGTTTACACCATAACCATCCTCTATATATATATATATTTGATTAAGTAAAAATTTGATGGTCAGACAGGCCCGACTCATCGATAGGCCGACAAAGTCGGCAGACGGCGAACCGTCAAACGTACAATCTAAAAATACAGAAATACAGATAATAAGCGAAATGAAACAAGCAGAAGATAAACTCTACAACCAAACGACCCCCAAAGACCAACTCCCAAGAAGTTGAGGAAGCCACCAAAGAACGAAGCCAAGCACCACCGAACAGGGACACCGCGGGCCAGCGGTACAGCAGGACTTTATCTCTTGTGGGTAGTGCAGACAAACTCCAAGGAAACTATATCCCGGATACGGAGTCGTCCTGAGCGCACCACCTCGACTCCAGCCAGTCCCGACTCCAGACTCCACGCCCCCAACCAAGCAGAAGATCTCCAAGACACATCGGAAGTAGAGCTGCAAGCTGCTCGAACAAAACGCCAACAAGATTTCACCTACAAGAATATAGTCAAGCCCTTGCGGGATTTATCCAACCCTTTCGAAAATTTTGTTAAACCCTTTCGGGTGGTTGAGTATATATAGAAATATATAAATGCACACAAAATGGATTATACATAAATATATATAAAAATAAGGAAAATATATATAAATATATTTATATAAAAATCAGTGATTTTAATATAAATATAAATATATGTAAATATAATATATTTTCCAATAAAAAAATACGAAATGCTTCGGGCCCAAAAATTTAACATGGGCCCGAAGCACAAGATAAAGGGTAGTCTCGGGCACAAGGAGAAGACCCAAGGGCCCAAGACAATGCTTGCTACGCTAGGATATTTGTCTTCTTTTTTCTTTTTCTTTTTTTCTTTTTATTTTTGGGAGCGTTCAAAGAACGCAACCAATTGAAGCTTTCCCAGCACCGTCGGGCAGCCCACCGCACAACCGTCTTCGGCGACAACGAAGGGACTAGCGCCGATCACCGCCGCCATCAACAGAAACGGAGAGACAGGCAGAGGCGGAGGAGGCGGTCGACAACAAAGGAAAGGAGGAACCGAAAACTTCGCCACAAGGGAGAAGAACGCCGCACCACCCGCCCAACGAATGTCCCAAAAGCGAATTCCACCAGAACGACAACCAGAAAGGCTACGAAAGCCCCAAATTGGGGAAGAGATGGGGAGAAAGACGCGAAATCGGAGACGGAGCCCGATTGAAACGAAAACGAGGGAGAAGGCACACACGCCGACAAGGAAATCGACGAGTAGGCTTGAATCGAAATCTGTGAGGATAGGGGTGTACAATAGTGAGGATAGATTCGAAATCGAGATGGAAGTGGAGCCGAGCAGAACCCCCAAATCAGAGAACCTGGAGAGGAAGGAGAAGCAGGCGCCTCCGCAGAACCAACTCAAGGCAAGGGTGTAAAAACGAGGGTTTGATTAACAGGGTAGTCAACCACTTTTAATCGAAGGTGAGTGAACGGAATAAAATCACTCACTTGTTGTCAAGGCCTACAAATTCCCTTCCATGGCTATCTTTCTTTGGTTAATTATAAACCAAATCATATTGGGGTTTTTGGTGATTAAGAGCTCTTTTTCCCTTTGTCATCAATCCATTTGCTCAATCTGATCAGCAATAGCCCACCCCTCAAATCTTTGGCTTGCGATTTCATTTCCTATCTCCGACGGTTCTTTCCCTGGCGGTGCTTGAGTGGCTACCTCCCTCTCTAAAATCACCCCAAATCTTCAATTTTCGTCCAGCAATACCACGGTGTCGCCATCGTCACCCGACCTCTTCGGCCTCCGTCTGTTCCTCACAACCCGCACCCATGCCGGTCAGTCCCTTCCCTTCTATGGCGCTGCTCTAGTTGACCCCTAGTCGACGTCGTTTTGGGGGAGCACCTCTCCTGTCCCCTGGCTCCCCTTTTCCACCACCGTCTCAAATCTCGCCGTTGATCGTTTGGATCTTCCTAGGTGTTCCGGGAAATCCGGGATTCTCCCCGGATTTTCTGCGCTCTTGGTCATGCTTGCAAGGCAAGCTTGGGTTCTTCGCACTGGGCCCGATAGCATGTCCTTTGAGCCCAAGTTTTTGGCTTGGGCTCAAAGGAGCCCGATGGAGGATAATTAAAAAATAAAAGTCGCGTACTACGTATTATTTACAGCATATATTTATAAATATATATTTATATATATTTTGCTTAACCACTTGAAAGGGTTGACCAAAATCCCGAAAGGGATTAGAAAATATTTTTAATAATATTATTATTAATAATTTCTCTCCGAACTTTTCAGTTTGGTTCCGGATTATACACAAATTTTCGTGTGATAATTGATTTCCTCCCTGGTTTGGCCTGTATTGTCCCCTTCGTTGGCGTCTGTTCATTGCCTTGGCGTGGATACATTTAGTTCCGATTTGGGTTGCAACATCGGACGTCCTGTATGATCGAGAGGATCATGGTTGTGTTCGTGGTCTTCGAAGATCCCCCATCTATGTGGGGGCAACGTCGGTGATCCACACTTCCGCAGGTTTCGCCCTTTCCGAAGGTGGGTTGTTGTTCTCCGCCTTCTCGGCGTCGAGCCGCCGTGTGAGTCGTCACGCTCTCCCGTGGTCTCGGCATTCGTGGCTCGCCTTAGGTCTTCCTCGTCTCCTCCGCTCGCTGATGGGTTTTATGGGTTATTTGGGGGGTTTCTTTCATTTTGGTTGATTTGTGTTATTTAGTTTGTTGTATGTTGACGGTTTGTTCGTCTGCCGATTCGTCGGCCTATTGAGTTATAGACAGCCTATTGTCTGGTTCTCAAATTCTTACCTAATAAAAAAAAAGATAAGACTCCGATACACGATATTTAGACCATTGCCTGTGTTTGGTTCGCTTTTGGTTATATTGTTTTCGACGTTTAGTTCGTTTGCTGGTTCGCCGGCCTCTCGGGGAGCCAGATCTGTCTGGCACCCGAATCTTTACCTTATATATAAAAAAAAAGTATGTCCTTAGGTGTCTCATTTAATCTATTCAAGAGACATTTAGAGACTTTACATTTACTCTAAATATAAATGGTCTTGTTGTTAATTATTTGCCAAGAAAACATATACCATACATGTATGGTCACCTTATTGAGGATCTTCGGACCCTAGGATCTTCTAGTCCTATTTGATGAGTGTTTATGTGAATTTTAATGATTTTGTCCATCATCGTTTCACCTGAAAGCCTGAATTTCACAAAGAAAAATATTTTTATTATCAAGTAACTTCTGATTAGTGATATAATAAGTTTCAATGGGATAAATGATCGAGTGTTGAATAAACTGGATATGTACATTCTCATTTCTTTAGGATTAGCTAGTCTTATTATATGCGAGAAATTGGTATCCAATACCATTTTTATTCTCACACACACATACACACACATCATTATTTACTTCGGGTAACAAGATTAATGCTCTTTTAGAGCCATATAGAATACGACATTCACGTTGGTGGATTTCCATTCACACGATTGTTAATTTGAGAAAACTTTGGGTTTTCAAAATTGTATGACACTACATAAACTCATAATGCTTATTAATCCATTGAAATTATTATATGGTGATCCATTTATTTCATTTAGATGTCATTGAATGAGTATTTTCATGATTTTCGTTGGTATCATATTACAAGTATGAAACTAATGACCAAATATGTGTATATATTAGATACAATATATCCTTATTCATAATGTTCTTCAGGACATTAAAATTAATCGTATCAAGATGACCTAGTTATAAGCCATAACAATAACTATGGTTACGCGCTAAAACATTACATCATTCACATCCTTTACATGAGGGGATACTTCAAGTCATGCTTAGATATATGGTTGTCAGGAAGCGGCTTTGTAAATCAGGTCATGTTTTGTGGTTACTTATATTGATAGTATCGACCAAATAAAAGTAGTTCTGAATGCGCCATAACCCACATTTCATGTACTTCTTCAATAGCACAAATGTTTAAAATAAGATCATATACTCTTCCGGAGTTTATAATAGTCTTTCACTCTTCTAGAGTTAATAAAAAAACATTAGAGTCTTTGACCTTCGGGAGATGATCATCATTACTTCAGGAGTGATTTAGGTTTATATGTTCATTCACTACATAATCAAAGAGACAATGGTAATTCGATCATACCGCTCATGTCCTTTTCTCGCAAGCTTCAAATCCAGCAAGTGAACTTAGAAAGGGCATACCGTCCATAATCTGATCTGATTGATTAGACTGTCGCAGTCTGCATGGATCTTGAGACTAGAGGTTTTAGGTGTATTATAAACTAGAAGTATAAAATATAATAGAGAAGAGGCACAGAGAGAAGAGGGGATAAACTGATCTGTAATAGGTTTAACAATGAATCCTATTAATAGGGATTACAAGTCGTGAGTCTCATTACCAACCGAGGTTCTCATGAATATCCACGCATATAATAATATTACAACATGTCCATGATTATTTCACAATTTTTTATATATATTTTATTTACCATTTTGAAAAAAATTCTTGAAATACAGGCCAAATCCCTCCTTAAATTTACCCTAGAAATAATGTACAACGTATTTGTAGAAGAAGAGATTTGCACCAAAACGTAGACGAGTTTCAAAGTTGTTGTGATAATAACTTGCGATCTTTCCGATCGCATCATCAACACTCTCCATCATTTTTGGCGAGTGTGAACTTTAAAGCAAAGGAAGGAGGAAAACTACCCTGTGAAATCCATTTGACTTGCACAGCAATGGAATTTACCGCCATCGTAATATTTATAGACAGTTAGAAACCTCGAGACTTTAATTTCTCGAAAACTCATTCATAATCAGAAGATTTTCGCCCACAATCCACATTGCTGCCTGATCTCGATAATCCGTTGCCGATCTACGGGCAGCTTGGTCGGAATTTACCAATGGTGTCCGCGCTTGAATCCTCAATCGCCGATCTCGGCATTGCTGGCTCCGGTTTGGTGGATCGTGCTCCGAATCTCAGGAAAAATCTCTCCCTTCTATCTCCTGATCAGGTATTTATACTTCTGTTCTGGATTGTGCGTTGATTTCGTTGTCAATTGGTAGAAATTATCAGTCGGTGATTGCTGGTCTCTCTCTCTCTCTCTCTCTCTCTCTCTCTCTCTCTTCGCTTGGTCGAATGTAGGTTGATTTAGCGGAGATGTTGATGGAAACTGGCCAAGGCCATGTGTTTGAGCACTGGACAGAGCCCGGCCAGGAGGACGATGAGAAGCAAGCCTTCTTCGAGCAGGTCTTGTACTGCCGTTCTTCACCATTGTTGCCTTTTCAGTTGTTTCGTTATTCGCAGTTTCGTTGCTGTCACAGAAAATTCACAACCAAGTATATAAGTGCTTTTGGGTCGATTAATCGTTGATTCTTTATCATTCATTGGTTCTACACTTCTCTGGAATATGTAGTGACTACTGACTAGACTAGAGTACCAATAGGCACCGAAAGGCTAGTTTAGAACCCTTGGCGCTTTGACACCGAGCTCTTTTAATGGAATGTTATGGGTTTAATCATAGTTTTGTAACTTACCCTCATTTGTTTTTGGGTAGAGAAAGGTAATGGTTACCTTAAAGATCTAGTCCACTATTATAACCATTACACTCTTTCCCCCAGTTTTCATATAAAATTTGTTACCTTTCCCCACATTTCATTCCCTGATTTTAGGGAGGGTAACTATTTTCTCTCTAATCATTCCCATCCTCTAGACTTACTAAAAATGATGATCATATACATTTTCTATATCATATACATTTTCTATGTAAAATTTAATTCCTTTCCTTTCCATTCTTTCATCTAAAAACAAACGAGCCCTTAAGGTGTTCATTTTTCTTCAGTAAGTGTAGTGCATTGCCCAAGAATGTCTTTGCTCAGTTGTAAATTATATTCCTAGAATGTAATATGGAAAGTGATCTTGACCTCTTATCATCTCATTGCTATTTGTTCTTCCAGGTTGCTCGGCTCCATGCAAGTTATCCTGGTGGGTTGGCGGCATACATAAAAACTGCAAGAGAACTATTGGCCGATTCAAAAGCTGGAAAGAACCCATATGATGGATTTTTACCCTCTGTAAGCCTGAAAACTTGATAATATATCTGAGTGACAACCAGTATCCTAGGGTTGATCATTTCATTTTTAAATTTGGCATTTGCAGTGTACATAAGTTTACAGATTTCTTTTGCAGGTTCCTACTGGAGAAAATCTGACTTTTGGTGATGAGAACTTCATGAAATATGAAGAGGCTGGCATCAGGGAAGCAAGACATGCTGCTTTTGTTCTTGTTGCTGGCGGACTTGGGGAACGTCTTGGGTACAATGGAATTAAGGTAATAAAGCCATCAGGATTGCTTGTCAGCGTTCCAGTTTCCAACTTATGTGTTGCCCATATATTTGTCCACTATCCATCAAAGTTGCAAAGGGTGCTACTACTTCCTGTATGATTAACTATTGTGTTTCTTCTTAATTTATTTCAATAAACCTGCTGAGAGCCTTACAGTGCTCCTTATCCTTCTAACCGGGAAACAAAATAAAAAAGTAAAAAAAGTAAGGTCAAGTGTAACCTTAGAACATGGCTTTAGACTTGCATCTCCTTTTACAGCTGCAACAAATATATACTTTGCTTCTGCTGGTTTAATACTTCTCCAGCTGACTTTGAAGAGTTTTCTTCCATCACTTCTTGCATACTGAAACATGACATGAGTACTTCTAATCAATTTATTTTATTTTCTTGTGGTTCTAGTGTTCAATGATGCCAGAGTAACTTGGAGCAATTTTGTTGAACATACGTCTCTTAGATCTATACAAACAGCTTCCCTTTTTTTTTTCCGATTTTCTTTGTAGGAGGGAAGGGGTTAATTCTCTTATAACTTTGCAGGTGGCTCTTCCATCAGATTCCTGCACAGGGACCTGTTTCTTGCAGCTATACATTGAATCTGTTCTGGCTCTTCAAGAAGCTAGCTCTAAGATAGTCAAAGGTCAGTTTCACCAGAAAGTGATTAATACACCGGAAAAAGGATGAATATAGTTTGTTTTACAGATATATGAAAGTATGCTTCAGCTTAAAACTAGTTTCTTTCACCTTTCTTGTATCTGATATTCTGTATCTTGTGCACTCAGCTTTAAAACATCGGTTTTTCTATCCTATGCCCCAAGGGCATAGAATAAGATTCCCGTTTTAGAAAAAATATATCCTTATTTAAAATGCTTAGCCAAATTTTAAATTAGATTCCTAGGGTCATTTATTTTTGGTAGGGTATCTTTCCCAATTTAGTATCTTAGGATAGAAAGTTCTAGGTCCATTTTAAAACTGGATCTAGAACGTTAGATGATTTGAAATCATAGTGGCTTCGGAGAGCGATTTTAGAACTTATTCTATTCATTTTCTGAGGTTCAGTTTTCTCTTGACAGTGAACATAGAAGACTGTAGTGCCATAAGTTCTGAAGATTTATGCAAGTTACTTCATTTTGTATGTTACCTCATTGCTCATGCTGCTTTCAAGATTCAAGCATGGTAGCACTGAAATGCACCTATTTTGTTAGTAAAACAACCTTGATTGCATAATTATGCCTTTCAACTTTAGCATAAACCATCCTTTTCTATACACTTTGATTGCATAATTTATGCCCTTCAACTTTATAGGTGAATCTCAAAGGGACATTCCTTTTGCTATAATGACTTCTGATGACACTCATTCACGCACATTGGCGCTTCTAGAGTCAAATTCTTATTTTGGAATGAAGCCTACACAAGTGACACTTCTAAAACAGGTACCATATTCGGGTCTTTAATACTTCTCTGGTGTGATTTAGTGGATCGGGTTTCCTAAAATAATTGTGGATTTTTTTTTTTCATTTTTAAGGAGAAAGTTGCCTGCCTAGAGGACAATGATGCAAGACTGGCTCTGGATCCAAAGAATAAATACAGAGTCCAGGTATCTTTCCCTGCACTGTTAGTGTCTGGACTTTGGAGTCTTTGGGCGATTATTTCATTCTGATTTCATTAATGTTCAAAAGAAATTGTGTTACTATCTTATAGATTTATTTCTGGATATTAAAATTTATTAAGTCACTTCTCACATCATCCATTCTCTTAAATGTGCTGAATCTATGCTCGTTTTTGCTTATCATAGACAAAACCTCATGGACATGGTGACGTGCACTCACTTTTGTACTCTAGTGGCACTTTAAATCTGTGGTACGTAATTTACTCTGATCTGATATGAATGTGTTTTGAGTGCTTTGGTTTAATATTGGGTTCACATGTTTAATTTTTTTCCTTCCTGCTTGGCTGTAGTTTACTCCCAGCAGGAGGCAACAAATTAAGCACCAGAGGCTGAATAGATGGCCATAGGTTAACAAAAGAAGGCGTCTGTTAGAGTAAGAGCAACACCTATACACAAACAGAAATAGCAAGAACCAAGGAAACAGTAACCCTCTCTGGATTTTACTACTACCAGCTGAGAAACCCTCAAAATGGCATGGGCCCTTTAGAAAATAACAGAAAGCATCTGTTAATGATACTCCTACACATGTTTGTACAAATTTCTCGGTGACAGTCACCCGTAAGTGATAATAGCATACTCAACTAGGGGTTAAGTCTTCGGACTCAACTAGGGGTTACCCCTGTTTTATTTTCTGCACTTACTTATGTAAAATATATATTATATTATCAATACAATTAACCCTTAAAATAAAAAAAAAAGCATACTCTATCAAGCCCTTCTAAGTTCTAACAGAATCAACCCTAGGCATCCCTCATGCCCCTTTCTTAAACTTATTTCTTATGTAGATAGTTGGAGGTGTGTTGATGCTGAGAGCTTTCTGTCTTTCACCGGCCGGTGAATTTTTGTTGGGGATAATTTGTTGTCTGCCTGGTGATTCATTTCTCTATATATTCTCCAAGATGCTAGTTCAAGAAAAGGAGTATATTGTTTAGGAAATTTATGTACTAATTGGGAAAGATACCCACCTGTTGCTTAGAACTGGAATAGAAGTTTGAGCATATGGTTTTTCTTCTCTTATATGCTATTCCTGTATCCAAGATCCCTGGCTTACACTATAGATGGTTTTTAATTGGTATTCCAGGTGAACATGGCCTATAGTTTTGTACTTTAAAATGTTGCATCTATATGATTGTTAAAATGTATGAATAGCATTGAAGAAAGAGGCCAAGCACCTCCATCTTGTGTTGATGCATGTATGTCAAAATTTGACTCTTGTGTGGAACTTACAACAGGCATGATGCTGGTGTGAAATATGTTCTGTTCTTCCAAGATACAAATGGACTTCTCTTCAAGGTTGATCCCTTTTTGGTGCTTGGTTTTGCAGTTCTAAGTTCTAGCAAGTGCAGAAGACCTAAAAATTACCATTCTTCATAAGTGATTATTTTGCTATGCTTTTTATGTATAGGCAATTCCAGCAGCTTTGGGTGTTAGCACCATTAAGCAATATCATGTTAATTCGCTTGCAGTTCCTCGCAAAGCAAAAGAAGCTAATGGAGGCATCACCAAGCTTACTCATGCTGATGGTACTTCATCAACTATACATAAAATGACATTACTGCTTTGATGTCTTTAACTTCAACACTCATTTCACATAAATTGGGCCCTCTAACATGAAAGTTTGTGTAGCTATCTTTTTTTGTCTTGTATGATTTTTTGTTGTTTTTTTTTTTCCATTTTTGAAAATCTTGTATACAATTGACTAATCCTAGTTCCGGTCAGGTGCCTGCCTTGTTTGACACCTTATGTTTGTTATTTAGCATGCTTAATTAGATAGGGGATGTAAGTGCGTATTCATGATTGTACTTGGTTCTTTGCATATTTTTATGTTGATCATCCTGAAAGTAGAGTGAACTTCTTCAGGAAGGACGATGGTAATCAATGTCGAGTACAATCAACTTGATCCACTGCTTCGAGCAACTATAAATCCTCAAGGTGATGTCAATTGTGAGACAGGATACTCACCTTTCCCTGGCAATATCAATCAGGTATTTTCTAGCTGAAGGCCTATATCAGTTTAATGCATCTACTTATCCACCAGGAAGGAACTTGTCCTGTGCTGGCACCATTCCTGGTAGGTTAGTGGTACTGCACATAACCTGTCTTTTATACATCATGCCTTCGGAAAATAGAATTCATTGATTTTGATTTCCTTGTAGTTATGTTTGAGATTTTGGTGTGCAGTTGATTTTGGAGATTGGACCTTACATTGAGGAACTCAAGAGAACAGAAGGAGCAATAAAGGAATTTGTTAACCCAAAGTAATATTTTCTGGCATGTTTTCTCATATAATCCAGATAATATATGCTCTCATGTCGAAATTAGAATCCCCCACCACCACCCACGCACCCACCGCAAAGGACATCTTAACTCATAAAAGCATTCTAAATAGCTTTTCCAAAAATTGTGTTTCGGACAAAGCATTTTAAAATTTGCATTATTTTTTCACTTGCATTCAGTTGTTTCTGTGGTTAGTCTTCTTTGTGGTTCGCTTATACTTTGTCATGCTATTTATACTTCAAGAAACAAAGTTCTTTAGCTTCTGTTCTATTCATGATGGCAAGCGGGGTGGAGACGGGTGGTTATTCTGACTTTGCATGCTGTATTTAGTAATTGTAATTCTTTCATCTTTCTTCAGATACAAGGATGCTAGCAGAACTGCGTTTAAGTCCTCAACTCGACTAGAGTGCATGATGCAAGACTATCCTAAGACATTGCAACCTACAGCAAGGGTTGGATTTACTGTAAGTTAAATTCTAAGACAGGAACCTTCTTTTTTCTTCCCTAGTCATTGAACCTGCCTGCTCTTCATCCTTTTTTTAACCTTCTCAGGTAGTGGATTCATGGTTGGCTTATGCACCAGTAAAGAATAATCCTGATGATGCTGCAAAGGTGACTAGTTAATTTGAGCATTGATTATCTGTTTCTTGCTTATTGTTCATGTCAGTAGCCTCTTACTTTCTCGACGTTACAAAAGAGGTATTTATGAAGTATGAACTTCCATCCATTAGGCACCCTCGTCATAAAATAATTATGACAGGCGAAGAATGAAACTTTGGGCAGCCGCAAATTATGATCCTGATTGGTTCTTATATGTCCGTCTTGCAATTAACTTTGGCCGTCTGGGTAGCTGCAGCTGTTGAAGTTTTCCTCAGTTTTTATTGCATGTGACTGAAATAGTTCTTATTGATCGTAGGTCCCAAATGGTAATCCATATCACAGTGCAACTTCAGGGGAGATGGCTATCTACAGAGCACACAGCATGATCTTGAGAAAGGTTTTTTTCAATTGCAATCTTCTCGCTGGTGAATATATAGACGATTAGATTTATAAATTAGGATTATGATTCTTTCGGTCATTGTGAATAAGTACACGTTTTCATGATACTCGTGTTGCTTGTAGAAGCTCATATTTGACGCAGCATTTGACAATTTCCTAGGCTGGTGTAAAAGTTGATGATCCCAAGCCTTGTGTGTACAACGGACAAGAAGTAGAAGTGTGGCCTTGCATCATCTGGAAGCCGAAATGGGGCGGGACATTTTCAGACGTGAAAAGAAAAATAAAGGGAAGCTGCTCCCTATCTCAGAGATCTTCCATGGTGATAAGGGGCCAAAATGTGTTGATTGAAGACCTATCCTTGGATGGTGCCCTTGTCATCAACTCTACAAATGAAGCAGAGGTCAGTCATTCATGCTCATCTACACATGCTCTAAAATGACCACAATACTAAGGCATCAATGTTTTTGATACACCAGGTGAGAGTAGGAGGCTCGGTGCAAAACAAGGGATGGTCTTTTGAAAGCGTCAATTACAAAGATACATCCTTGCCTGAGGAGGTGAGGATCCGCGGCTTCAAGTTGAACAAGATCGAGCAGTTGGAAGGAAACTACGCGGAGCCAGGTGCTTACTGCTTGAAACCTTGAAGAATGAAGATTGATGGTTACTTTCATTAGTCATTTTTCTGATGAACAGAAAAGGCATGTGCCTTAGTTTTGCACCATTGGATTTTGACCAAAGTTGTGAAGGTAATTTGAGGAACTTCTAGTTTTTGAACCTTCAAGAGCTAATTTTAACTCAACCAAAGGATTTTTAAGCTGAAACTAACTTTGATCGTCGAATATTTATTTTGAAGCATCAAAGTCAAAACCTTTAATAAATCTGAATGATAAATTGTGGGGATTGACGCATTCGTAGATTGGCCCAACAATATATTGGGCGTCAATATCCAATCATTGGCCCAATAAGAGCGAAGTTTCACAAACGGGACCCACCTGAACAGTAGCAGCCACTAGCCAGTGGAAAGCGGCACGTGCCCCACCGTCACCTGAAGCTCTCCTTACATCAGTCATCAGTTCTTGCTGCTTGGTCGATTGACTCTCCTTCACCGGAAAAAATATGTAAAGATCAGATCCGATCCGATCTGAATCGATCCAGTCGGTTTCGTTACCAGATCGATCCAATCCCGTCATCATGAAGCCATTAGTGGGAGTTTCGGAGGTCCTTAAGTCTCCCAAATTCGTCAAGATCACTGCTTTCTGTCTCATCTTTCTCTCCCTCATCTTCCTCGGCAAGCACTTCTCCGACGGTTACTATCCTCCTCAAACCGATGTTGCCTCTGTTGTTCTCAATAAGCCTCCACCTTCTCCGCCGCCGCCCCCGGCGGTGGAGAGGATTGGGATAGTTAATGAGCACGGGGCGATGTCGCCTGATTTCAAGATTGGCGATTTCGACCCCAATTCGGCCGACGATTACCGTAATTTTACCCTAAAGGAGGAGAATTCGGGTGCCGTTGGTGGTGGTGGTGTGGAGGAGCAGGTTAGGGTTAATGTGACGAAGTATAGACAGTGTGATGAGAGTATGAGAGATCACATCCCTTGTATGGATAATATGGAGGCCATCGCGAGGCTGAAGTCGATGGAGAGAGGGGAGAGGTTCGAGCGGCTTTGCCCGGAGAAGGGAAAGGGGTTAGACTGTCTGGTGCCGAGGCCTCCTGCCTACAGGCCTCCCATCCGGTGGCCACAGAGCCGAGATGAGGTAATGTAGGACGAGAAATTTGTAGTATCAATTTGTCCATCTTCAACTCATTTAGGGCAAGAATTGTTGTCTTTGGCTCTCTATACATCTTCTTTTGATACCCATGATGCAGATTTTTCTTTTTTTTTTTGTCAATTTTGCTTGGTGAAAGATGTTTCTTTTTTACTAGTTACCTAGAGTTTAAGTATTGATTGACTTGGAAGTTGAACTGCAATGATCGAACTTGAAGGAATAAAGTGCTACGAGCTTGGAGTCAATGGGGAGTGGGGACTGGAGTTAAAGTTCTATGCTTTTGTCCAAACATTGAATTTTTTTTGAATTATCATACAGTCTTCTTGTATGCATTGGTCTCTATGACAATATTTTTTGTTATTTGTCCGCGTAATTTTCTCAGCGATAACATAATTGTCTCTATAAATTCAGGTGTGGTTTGGTAATGTGCCACATCCACGACTGGTTGAAGACAAGGGGGGCCAGAACTGGATAGCAATTAAGGGAGATAAATTTATTTTCCCCGGTGGGGGTACACAGTTTATCCATGGGGCTAACCAGTACTTGGATCAAATTACTGAGGTTGACTTCATCACAAATCACTCTTTATGTGTCTCCAATGCTAACTATGTTGATCAGTTATTTAGTAACTTAGTTTTGCCTGAATTTGCAGATGATTCCTGACATTAAATTTGGCCAACATACGAGAGTTGCCTTAGATGTTGGTTGTGGAGTTGCAAGTTTTGGTGCATTTTTGATGCAGCGCAATGTAACCACTCTTTCAATAGCTCCAAAAGATGTCCATGAGAACCAGATTCAGTTTGCGCTGGAGCGTGGCGTACCCGCTATGGTTTCAGCTTTTGTAACTCACCGGTTGTTGTATCCAAGTCAGGCTTTTGATTTGATTCATTGTTCAAGATGCAGAATAAATTGGACACGTGATGGTACAGTCTTATTCCTTTGTATAGCCTGACTGCCTTGATTTTTATTGTTTCTTCATATCCTTGCTCCTATATTGGTTAGTGTTGGTAATGAGCTTTGAGTTGAAAGGGTTTAACTTACCATTTGAGAAGGAAAGTTCTCATATACTGTTTCTCCTGTTTGTGTAAAAAGATGGCATCTTGCTGCTGGAAGTCAATAGAATGCTGAGAGCAGGAGGGTATTTTGCTTGGGCAGCACAGCCTGTTTATAAACATGAAAAAAACTTGCAAGAGCAGTGGAAAGGTAGCTTTCTTAAACCAAGTTCATGCTTATTGAGTTCATTAATGTTGTTTCCGTTATCTGAAGTTCCAATTATAACCACTGAGTTTATACTTCTTTGTTTGTCCTTCTTGGCAGCATCTTATTTCTAGTTTTTTTAGAATTTGTGCATATTATGTTAATTTACTCATAGAAATGGTTTTTCTTTTCTTCTCTTGTAAACAGAAATGGAGAATCTTACTTCAAGCATGTGCTGGCAACTTGCGAAGAAGGAGGGATATATTGCTATATGGCAGAAGCCCTTGAACAATAGTTGCTACCTTAATCGTGCAAGTGGAGTGCAACCTCCACTTTGTGACCCTAAGGACGATCCTGACAATGTTTGGTAACCTTCAAGCCCAGTCTACATGCAGCCTTTATTTGTTAACTATTTATCATCTCCCTCAATGCCCCTTTTTATCTTATAGGTATGTGAAGCTGAAGCCATGCATCACAAGATTGCCTGACAATGGATATGGAGCTAATATTTCTGCCTGGCCTGAGCGCCTTCATTATCCACCAGACAGGCTCCAGAGCATTGAAATGGATGCATACATATCCAGGAAGGATCTCTTCAGGGCAGAGTCAAAATATTGGCGAGATATTGTGGACAGTTATGTTAATGCTCATCACTGGAAAGAGCTAAATCTACGAAATGTGATGGATATGAGAGCAGGGTTTGGAGGGTATGTTTCTCATAGCATTCTACTTCTTTCAATAATGACTGATGATATCAATTTTTATTTTTATTTATCCAATTTTTATATTGCAGTTTTGCAGCAGCAGTGAATGATGCACAGCTTGATAGTTGGGTAATGAACGTTGTTCCGGTTAGTGGCTTTAATACCTTGCCTGTGATCTATGATCGTGGACTCATAGGTGTTATGCATGACTGGTAAGTTGGTTCTCTGTTTGTGGCAGTTTTTCTTCGGTGCGTTTGTTGTTATGTCCTCCTTTCTTATGCATCTCACTTGCTGTGGTAACAGGTGTGAGCCATTTGATACATACCCCAGAACATATGACCTATTGCATGCAGCTGGTTTGTTCTCCATCGAGAAGAAAAGGTTGAAACTTCACACCTTGTTTTAGCAAACAAAAAATATATATTCACTTGATGTCTGCTAAATTGTTAATGCAATCAGGTGTGATATCTCCACCATTATGCTCGAGATGGATCGGATTTTAAGACCAGATGGGCACGTATACATTCGAGATTCAATTACGATTGTGCCACAGCTTCATGAAATTGCAACTGCGATAGGATGGGTTTGCACTCTACAGGACACAGGAGATGGCCCCCATTCAAGCTGGAAGATTTTGAGGTGCGATAAGCGCTTGTGACAGAAATGGTAAGACACCACGATCTATTCATGCTGATTCGAACTCGGTATCGTTCACACCCATCAAGTGTATCATTTAATTAAGGCAATTTAGATGTGCAATTTGTGATTTGTTGTGTAAAATGGTGCTGTATTGTAGGTAGGTAGATAGTATACTGACATATTTATCCTTACATCATTGTTTGATTTTTACCACAGTTATCAGTAAGCTCAACTTTCAGGAACAGATGAGAATATGAAAGGGAGACTATCCGCACGGCCAAAATATCGCCAATCACACGGTGGCGGTGACGAAATTAAAAACCGTAGGGAAATATTGTGGTTTTAGTTTTGAAAACCATAGAAAAATTCACGGCCACGGACTTGGAAATCGTGGGCTTAGCCCAAAACAAAAAAAAGCCCAAAAAAATAAAGCCCAAAACAAAACCCAAAAAAAAATCCTAAAAAGAGGCCCAATTTTCCGCTGCCACAGTTCTGGAAACCGTGAGAACTGTAGCACGCGGATTCCTGATGACCTTTTATAGTTTTTTTTTTTCTGGCGGTGTAACAATTTTCTTACAATTTGAGAAGTTGTGGCAGCGACAATTGCTACGGTTTTCAGAACTGTCGCCACATTATTCCCCACAGTTTTCGAAACTGTGACAACCCAGATTCTCCCGGTTTTCAGAACTGTGGCAGCCACCGTGTATTTGGCGAGAAATTGACCGTGCGCTCAGCAAACCTGATATGAAATCAGTGTTTTCTATTTACTTTGGCAATTTACTGTATGTGATTTGACAGTTGAAATTGGTTTGGGATTGGGAAAGATTTAGGGTGTTGATAGATACACCGCAAATTATGATTAAGGATTTGCACGTCCTTATTGACGTGCATGCACGTCGTTAACAACGTGCAAGTGTGGAACTATGCACGTCGACTAGCAAACTAGGGTTTCGCGTGAAGGGTTTAGGGTTTTAGGGTTTAGGGTTTCCGAGGGTTTTTTATTGTTAATTGAAAGAAATTGAAGGGTTTAGCTAGTGGAGTTTAATGATTTAGGGTCTAATTAAATGGCAAGCAATAATTATTAGGGTTTTCATTCGGATAATATGCGAATAATGTTACAAGGAACGGAAAAAAAATGTTTACATCCATAATTGTAAAAAACTGGTGGAATAAAATCTAGGAAAAGTGTAAAGGGCGACCGGACTCGACACGTAAGGCTCGAAATCTCTCAAACTGAGCTTGAAACGGAGCATCACATCCTTCGACGCTCGGTTGATGATGTGCGACCCATTCTGGTGGAGGCGGCGGAATAGGAGCGTTAGAACGCAACCAGATCTATGAGAACGGAAAATTAGAGTTAGAGTATTGACATATAGATGAAAAGCAAGAATAGGTAAAACAAAAAGACGTTTGAAGTCGTATCGCGGCAAAATGGTCTTGGTTTCCGGTGCAGGCTAAACAAAGGGTTGCTGATTGAGGGTCGTTAGCAGGTGTCGACGAGGTCATGGGGAGACATGTGAACGGATGATGACAAGCTAGGACGACGAGAGGAATCTGATATACCATTGCAAATACTAAACACATGATGGGTAGCTCTATTCACCGGCTCCTATCACCATGCACAGGTTCCGCCCATCTCTGGTACGTAGTCGACGAACTGCTGGAATGGGTACACTCCCATATAACAATCGGCGTAGAGATCGGCGTGATCCTCCAAGTGATTGCATAATAACGTTTTGAGTTCCGGGAAAGCAGACTCGCCGATCAGTGATGTCAATGACGCCAAAGCACGGTAGCCACAATGACCATCTCCAACAGTGTCCCTCACACCCTCAATATGACCGAGCATGAAGGGATCAACGTTGTTTCGACCCTAGTTGAACCCTCCGAACACATCATCACATCCACGTCGAGCTGAGGTTGCTTGTGGACGATGTCGAGCAGCATTTCGAGCAGCACGTGCTTCTTCTCTCTCAAATGTTTCCCTTAACTCCTCGTATGGCAACGGGTTGGTTCTGCAGGCATTCCTCAACCCCCGAGGCCTCCCTTTCCTTCGGACGCTTGCAGATGAGGGTGGGTGGAGCTCATTGTCGCATACATCGTTGGAAGACATTAAAAGATATTAATGTATGTTAATATCTTTTAGCCCCCGTTTGGTATCCATATACTGATATCAGATATGAGTATTAGATATCGATATCGGAGATATGGGTATCAAATCTAATATCCGATATCTAATATCCTGTTTGGTATTAGAGATATGGGTATCAACCTAAACCTAATTCCCCTTTCTCCATCCCCGCTCCCCAAGCCCTAGCACACAAAGTTAATCTCAATCCCTGAGAAAACCAGCCACACCCGACCCAGAAGCGACCACAAGAAGTAAAAGACACCGAAAGGGAGGCCATAACCCAAAATCCTCACCAAACCGTCGAAAAAATTCAACCCCGAAAGCTCCTCACCCTAGATTTGAAGTGCAGCAAAGTAAACCAACAAGAACCCAGAAATTTCAACCACAAAATCAGAGAAATTAACCGGCCACCGAACCTAACTGCCGCCGGAAACCAGATCTGGATAGGTGACCCACCGAACTTCGCCGGAAACCAAGCCAAGCCAGGAAAGGAGGAACGCATAGACCATTGGCATCGAGGTTGAAGATCCCCCATGGACTGAGAAGAAGAGGGAGGAGAAGCAACATGTTATAATCCCATATCCCATTTTTTTGGGGTATATGGAAGTAGTAATATTGACAAAGGAATTGGGATATGGGGATATAGGGGTATATCAATTTGATATCCATATACCCACCTACCAAGCAAGGATATGGATATGAGTGATATCCATACCCATATCCCATATCTTGATATGGGTACCAAACAAGGGCTTAATGTCTTTTAATATATATTAATCGCTTTTAATGTTTTTTATTTTCTTTTAATTTTAATGTATTTCAATGTAGTTTGTACTTTTTGTACAAAATATACAAACTATATTATAAACCATAAAAACTATATATGATCAAACCATAAAAACTATATACTATCAATTATAATCTATCAAATTATATTATAAATCATAACAACTATATACTATCAATTATAATCATGCACGTTATATTATAAAACTATATTATAATCTATTAAACTACATTATAAAACTATAAAATTTAATCAAATAAAATAAATAATTCAAATAACATACCGGTGGGGTCGGGGCAGGAGACACCTCTGTAGACCGCCGCGGAAGGGACTCCACCACCGGAACCGCCGCCGCCACACCCTCCATCGGCACCGCCTCCTCCGCCGGCTCCACCACCACCTCCGCCTCCATCGCCGCCGCCTCCGCCTCCATCTCTCTTTCCGGCTCCATCGGCTGCGCACCACCACCACCACCGGCCTCCATGGGTGCCACCACCTCCGCCTCCATCTCTCTCTCCGGCTCCATCGCTCTCTCTCTGTGTTTCTCTCTTTCTCTCTCGGTGTCTATCTGCCTCGAGCTCTCTCTCTCTTTCACTCTGGCAATCTCTCTCTCTCGGTGTCTCTCTCTCGCCGGTGCTCTCTCTTTCTCTCGATAGATTTGGAATTGGGAACGACGAAGCACGTCCGATTCGTATTTAGAAGACGGGCTTGCACGTCCGTAAGGACGTGCAAGCACGTTTTTAAAAATAAAATAAAAGCGTGCTTGCACGTCCGGGCTCGGGTGGTTGCAATCCCACATGCACGTCCCTAAGGACGTGTGGATTTGAGGTAACCCCATCTCTCTCTCCTCGTAATATTTTGACACCTTATTTTTCACTAATTCTACCCCATCCTTTTAGAATTTATAACTTTTATCCCACATCTATAAGTTTACCGCATTACTATTTTTCTAATTATATTTATATCCCACCACATATTTTAACCAATCAAAATTTAACCCACTTAATAAAAAAAAAACCTCACTTTTATTAATTTTAAAAAATAAAAAGGGACAAGGGCGGGGGTTGGATTTAACTCATTCCACTAGGGTTGCCCCTTCCCCTTGATAGAATGGGTTTTATCCCACACCCATGGGTTTGCCTTATAGGAGGAGAGATAGTAGAATGGGGTAATTGAAAACCCATGGGTGTGGATGCCCTATCAGTTTATCCTATGAGGCCAATATTCCATTTCCATTGTCCTTTTCCTAATCCACCATCTTTGGTTATAAAACTTATAATAAAGGTCTAAAAAACACCTTTTAGGAGATTGGATGAAGGTTTTGTTCATATAAGGTGTTGTTATAACCACAAATACTTGGTCAGGTAAAATACAAACAAGCAGTGGATCACTCCGTCGTGACCGATGTCCATGGTTTTGAACTCCAGGTAACAGACTATATTGCGTGTAGGGTGGTCGTCGGGGTTCATTAAGAAGTTGGCGGTGGGAGCGTCGTATTTTTCATTCGGAGCCATGAATGCAACGTAGTCTGGGAGGACGAAGACTGATACGACATCATAAGCTATGAAAATGTCGTCGTTGGGAGCTCTTGATGTCATTCCAGAGTCCTCGATGACTACATCGGTCATTTCCGATGATTGGACGCACGCCTGCTCGCCGAGCCCATCGGTGTGCACCAACCGAATCTGCCGAGGAGTGGGGTAGAAATCGTTGGGATGAACTATTGAGTGCTCATCGGAATCGTCCTCTCTGATGACGACCTTGAAGAGAGTGCACACTAGTAGAAAAATGGTCTTTGGCTACACCTTATTTACCACGGTTCCGTGTATTAGTGTGGTAAATTGTCAAACTTTACAAGTTTACCACGGTTCTTAGGAGAACCGAAGTAAATTAGCATCAAATTTACCACAGTTCCGTGTAATTTCGTGGTAAATTTTCAAAGTCGACGAGTTTACCACGGTTTATTGAAGAATCGAAGTAAATTAGTATCATATTTACCACAGTTCCTTTTATTTCGAGGTAAATTTTGAAGATCAGTAAACCCTTAACCGACCCTTCTCTCGTTGCCAGACCTTCTTCTCCGTCACTCATCTCCTAAATCTACTCCTGAGCTCTCTCCATGGCCCCTCCTCTCTCCATCCGACACTTCCTCCTCCTCTCCTCCTTCGTCGTTGCCGGTTGTGGCCGGTTAGCTTCTTCGTCATCGAATCTCCTCGCTGTTAATCAAGCACCGCGGCTCCATCCATCGCCATTGTTCTTGATATCGATCTTCCCTCGACCTCTCTCCATCGCCATCGACCTTCGATTCCGCCTGTTTCGGAGCTCGTCGTGAGGAGCCCGCTTTGATTCCGCCTGAGAGCGTCTCAGATCTCCGGTGTTCTCTTCAATTTTATTTTGAGAATTTGAGGTAACCTCGTTAAACCCCTTCTCTTCAATTTAGGATCTTGATAGTGTTTGGTTAGGGTTTGATCTGGGGTCTATTGTGCCCTCCTCATCTCCGACGTCTATGGTATGTAATCTCCACTTCTTGTGCCCTAATATTCTGCAATCTGTCGACTATTGTGACTTTAGAGATTCTTTGGATTGGCTATTCTTCTAGGGTTTTATGTCAATTGTCATCACCCGTCATTTAAGCTGCACACTGTTGCGAAACAATTCTTTGGATCTCCTATTCTTCTAGAGATTCTTTGGATCTGCTATTCTTATAGGGTTTTAATTCCTTCCTATTAACAGTTGAATTTGTATTTTTGTAGGATATGAAGCACCGAAATTGAGGTATTCTTCTAGGGTATGTAATCTCCACTTCTTATGCCCTAATATTCTACAATCTGTCGACTATTGTGACTTTAGAGATTCTTTGGATCTCTTCTAGGGTTTTATGTCAATTGTCATCACTCGTCATTTAAGCCGCACACTCTTGAGGTATGATCTTAGCAGTTAGCCTCTATTACCATTTTCTGAACCCTTGTACAAGTGTAATTGTCTGCATTGGTACAACCCTGAAGCTCCTGTCATACTTGAACACTAAATTGTATGCTTGCACATGTTAAGCATTGGTGGTGGTTTGATTTGCTGGCTTATACTGAAGGACATGACCGGATAAGGTTGCTGCACAAGGATTCCTTGTTGCGGTTCTTGATTTTTTCCATGGCGGTCCTATAAGGCGCGAGAAACCTGGATTTGATTTCCATGCGTAGAAAGCGAATCATGGAACTGTTAGTTTCTCAATCATACATTTAGGTTTTCTATATATGCTAGTGCACTTGTTATCTGTGGCGCGCTCAAAATGACTTTTCTAACATTAGGATAAAGGATATGATGTGAATTCAGTCATTGCTGCATTAAGGACTCGAGGAGCTTCTTCTGTTGGAGTGGCAAGCTTTTGTTGAGAGGTATAACTGTTATTCATCCTTGTTTAATTTCATTAAGTTTCCCTGTAATGCCAGTTTACCAACCATGAGCGTTTGTATGTGTTCAGAACCAGAAGAGACTTGCAATTACAAAATCTAAATCTTAGATAAAGCCATAAAGGTTGAGGAAAGTTTTTTTTTAAGGATAACAGGTGACAACTGGTTCTGATAGACATGAAATATTAGATGATTTTCCTGGATTTTGCATTGTTAATAATTGATGATCAGTAATACATAGATGGAAATGATATCTAATTGTGGCTTGGAGCTCAGGAGCTTTTCTCTGAAATTAGAGAGCTGAAATGCTATGCTATTTATGACAAAAATGGAATGCTTATCTTGTAGGAAAAATGTCTTATTTGGGACACGCAAATTCTATCTGGGGTTTGATCCACTAACTTGCCATGTTCAGAATAGCCAAAACACTCAGATTTTGACTTTTCTTCAAACAAACTTCTCCCACTTCCAGGTAAGACGCCCCTTTCCAGATTTTCCTGTCTTCTTTATTGAATGTTATTTCTTTAATCTTCGGAATTTGACTTGGGACTTGTATTCTATCTCTTGAATACAAATAGATCTTCATTCAAGTGAAGATTGTGCCATCATAAGGCAAAACTCGGATGTCCTTCGTTTCCTGTCCAAGTTTTGATTTCTTTAGTGAATGCTGCTTTAGGTATCATCCGTCTCTATCTAGATATATAACTTTATCTTTGAGTTTATATGATTTTAGAGTATTACGTTTTTAAGAGTTAATTTATAGGGATTTATGATAGATCTGTTTTCAAGCATCAAATAATATGCTTTAGAAAAGTTTTATCATAATTTTGGATGTATGGCCTTTTCCTATTTTCATATGATGATGAATCTAGATCAAGGTTTGAGTGGCTGCTTTATGGCATATATTTGGAATTCATGGTTGATTAAGTGGCAGTCTACAATCAGATTTATTTTGACGAAGCAAATTTCTATCAACGTACTTTCTATTTTGATTCAGATTTTTTTTGTTGGTAAACTGTATGCATATTGATCTCATTTATCTGCATTGACAGTGTCTTCAATTCCCTGCATCGTAAAAAAAAAAAAAAATCAGCTCTCCCCTTTTATATCTTTATTTGTGCTTCCTCCTATGTATAAATACTTTGGTAGTCAGAAGGTGTTGTATCTCTATAATCTTTTTTTTTGGTAGCCACTAGCCGATTCTGAATGTTTGTTTCGTTGATTTCATACCTTGCTCTCATCTTGCTTTCAATATTTAATACAACTGTTGTGGACTCGTGCTCATCTCATAAGCTAGTTTATCATCATAACCACGCTTGTGCCCTAATTTTTTTTTACTGCTCTGTTCCATGCACAAGAAATTTTAATGATTCTACTCTACTGCTATGCTCTGTGAAGCACCAAGCCGTTTTTTTTATCTTCATCAGTACCGATACAAGCAATAATAGGCCTTTTCTGATGCATGTTGTATGTGTCACATAGTCCTTGCTTCTCTCTTTCTGTTTCTATTACTGCATCTGGGATTCTGTTGTACTTATATGCTTATCTGAAGCACGACCGTGGATCCTTGATTCTTTTTTCTGTTATATTTCATTCTCTGGAGTTTGAATGATTTTACTACTATGCAGAACCTAAATCACAAAGCACACTATATGTTTATCAATACTGTTAGAACTTAAAAGCAAATGAATCTCATGGCATATATAGTATTTAATTGTTAATTCTGTTTTGAGTGGTTTTGACACATTCACTGTTTAATTTCACTTTGTTTGTGCTGGGTAAGGAAGAGAATGAAACGCCTGGTTGGACCCAACTGAAGCTACCTAGTCAAGCACTGAAGCTCCTTTTCCCCATTCTGGTCATACTATTACATCAGTGGGACACCAGTAAGTTTGTTTGAGCCTAATTGAGAATGTCTTCATATATTCATGGTGTACCATGTATTAGTTTCATTAGGCATGTGGACCAACAAATTCAAAAAATTTTCATATGGGAATTCCATCATGTTTGTTTGCTGCTTTTTAGTTTGGTAACTTAGTTGATATTGAAATTTGGAGCACTTTCAATCTTTGAAAGGAAAATAAAATGAAAATTGAGGGGCATTTCGTGATATTGCAGCTCTAATGTTTGGAGGGCGCATGGTATAGGGGATTGGATATAGCTAGCTCGTGTTTACCAGTAGTATTTTCATATTTGTGCCCCTTTCCAATTTTCTAAGAATCAATAGATTTGGAGTTTCACTTTATTTCATACGGAATCTAGTTTTCAATTGAAGTTGATGAAAATGTTCTTTCACTTTTTGTAATTAGTTTAGCTCTTGCAAGGTAGAAAAATATACTATTATTTTATTTAATCCTATTAGCTCAAATGGTAGAGCGGTGTGTTTATACACAAAGATGTGGGTTCAAATCCCGCATAAGCTACTATAATAATCAGGTAAAAATTACCACACGACCTATTTACCACGGTTGACACATTTAGCACGGTTCAAAGCAATTACCACACGACCTATTTACCACGGTTGACACATTTACCACGCTTCAAAGCAATTACCACACGACCTATTTACCACGGTTGACACATTTACCACGGTTCACAAAGCCTAGACCTATGGACAGATTTACCACGGGTGGACAATTTTACCGCGGTTCTGTTCACGTGGTAAACAAATTTACTATAGCCACTTTTACCTCGGTTCAGAACCGTGGTAAAGCTTACAAACGGAACCGAGGTAAAACCGGCTTTCTCTACTAGTGGCAAGACCATTTGGATTGGTCTTCTTCTGGTTCATTCGCTTCCGCCACTATCGACTTGCTATCAGCTGACTTTCTACACTCACATTGAAACAAAATATAGAAGGATTCTAATTTAGTAAATGAGGTGTAAAGTGATTTACTATATATGTAAATAATTGTAGGATCTACCAGAGCTTATAATATATCAAATCTATCAACGAGAGAAATATAAAAATGTGCATCTAACATAATAAGATTTTACCTAACCAAGTATTTGAGGTTATAACAACTCCTTATATGAAAAAAACCTTCAAAGCTTTTGGATAAACATCGCCCCTAAATTTATCCCGTCAACCCTAGCCGGATTGGCTAAAGCCCTCAATGGGTGTTCAAATCGCCTTCATCCATATTATTCTTTTAGAAAATTGATGGGAGAGGAGAATGGAATATGTAACTATAAATATAAAAGCAAGCAAAAACATTCTCTGTATTGTAACGACCCGAAATTTAAGTACCCGAATTAATCTCCATAAGCCTACTTAGAAGGTAAATAAGGTTCGGAATACTAGATTATCGGGGAACGTTATAGGAGAAGTTTGATCTTCTCCCGTGAGCTTTGGATCTTACGACCGAGTACGAGTTATTATTAGGTTCATTTAAGCGGAAGATTTAGTTGTCAAAAGATGGGGATTGCGAACCCCGAAAAGGTCGTAAGCCCATTGGAGGCTTTACCTGTCCTAGACTATCACGAAAACGTTTCGAACAGAAATAAAAGCGGAAATCATAAATACAACAAAATGCCACGGCCACGCCGGGTCAAAACGATAAAACGTATGAGCAAAAGAGTACGAATGTCAAGCGCCTCCCTCACTCTAATCGTCCAAAAGGTCTGTCCCGAAAACCATCCACATAAGCAAGTCATATCGGGTAAGGGGTATCTGAATCTAAAAAACAAAAAATAAATTGGGGTCAATCATCGGAAATATGCACACTCAATGCCATATAAAGAGGCATACTTAAACTACATGAATGTTAAAATGTAACACATAAGCAAGTGTATAGATATATATAAATGCGAAATAAACACACAAGGGCATGTATCATCATCATCACCATCATATCATAATATCTTCTCAAACGTACTCATCCTTATCAAACATACTCATTCTTTCTCATCATAAGTCTTTCATCATTTCATTCGTGTTCCATCGAGTATAAGTCATTTATTCAGATTTTGACGGCCGTCCTACCATAGACACATATCATACATATGAATTATTGGATTACTAAGTTCATCCTACGTCATATTACCAGTTTATATTCCTAACATGTTACTAGGTCACGTGATGCATGAAAACTCTCGATAAGGCAAAGAGTATCACATAAATCCATCATGAGTAAGTCCAGGGGACTTACTTGGAGTCCGGAGAATAAGCAAGCAATAAAGTGCACAACCAAGGATCCAATCAACAAGAGCCTATTAATTTCATTAATCTTTTATTAGGTGGTATTCTAATGCATGGTACCCAACCTAATAATCAACATATATCCACATGAGGTTCACGATTCTATAGATTACGCACTTTGATTAAGTGATCCGGACTTAACCAGTTATAATCTATATCGTATTATCACATAATCGATTTTCTTCTTATCGGATCATAAGCCAAGTTATGAGTATACTTCATTTCTGTATTTTATATGCTCTAAGTTTCGTTTATGCCATCATATATTTAACCATATTCTTAGCATTCCCTTAACCAAGTTTTCTAACCGAGTCATTATAAACACTGGTTACTAAAATTATAATAACTCTTGATTTAACCGTTGGATTTCCGTAATTTGTGAAGTTAAGTTAGATAACATTTCCATGAACATTATATTATGATTTCAGCCGAATCAGACCATTGGATTGGAAATAAAGTCCAAATTACAGAGGCACATATATCCATTTTGTTTTGTGACGTTTGCTACAAAACGCAACCAAAAACACATAGAGGCTCCACTTCCTAAGCCCTTTCCAAGCACACAAGATCTATTCCTATAGAGGGGGAGGCGGATGAGGGATTACCTTCGAAGAATCCCACACAAACGGCTCAAGAACACCCTCGGGAGTCCTTCGGAGCACCTTTCAAACACCTTGCCATTTTGTCACCAAGAATCCCAAAACATGATTTAGATTCTTACTCAAAGTTGAAGAAAAGGAGTTATAACACATGTTGGAACTCAGTTTTGGAAGAAAGGAAGGGTTCTTACCAAGAAATCAAGTCAAACTCTCAAGATCCTTCAAAAACAGTTTTCTGCAGCTCCAAAGATGGATGATTTTGGCTGGGCAAACGACCTTGGATTTTTGTGTTTGAGATATGTATGGAAAGTTGGGTTCAAGACGGATCCATGACCACCTAGTTTTCTTAATTTGGATGAGTATGGAGGGAGTTATGCTATTTCTTGTGAAGGCTGTCCAAAATGGACCTAAAATGGAGCAAGGCTCTCCTTCTCTCTCTCTCTCCTCTCAAGTGACGGTGGGGCTTCTTTGGATGAGCTCCTCATGAGTCTTGGGGTCAGGCTTATAGAGGAGAGGGGTGGTTGGCTTCATGAGTCAAAGCATGGGTGTGATGGGAAGGAAGTGATGGGAGTGGTTGGCTTCATGAGTCAAAGCATGGGTGTGATGGGAAGAAAGTGATGGGAGTGGTTGAATGTCTATATTCACAAGCAAGCCACAAGTCAAGGGTTTGGTGGATCAATGTTAGGCAATTTGGGTGGATGACCTCTTTAACATAATGTAAAATCCGAGCTCGCGAAGCGTTAAAATCCGTTATGTTTATAAGATACGAGAAAAGTAACTTGGGTATATTTTTCCCCATCATTGAATCCATCTAAAGCTAGGCATAAAAAATTTAAATTTTCCGGGCTTTCATAATTATAAAGGAGGATAATATTCGGATTATCCTACGGATATTTTATAAATATTAATTAAATCCCGGTCTTTACATGTATCGACTAGAATGCCCCTCGACATCGACCGGAAAGCAGTCGATGCCGATGGGGATAGTCGATCTTTAGCCTGCAAAATACAAAAAAGCAGTCGATATCGAGTAAGGCACATAATAGGTTGACACAAAAGATCGTCGACCAATGTAACAAAAGTCGATGTCGAGCAGAGAGCAGTCGACGTCGAGCAGTAAAACAGAAAGTAAAGTTCGTTGACAAAGAAGTCGAAGAATAAAAGGATGGTTAAGGATGCGATGATCAGAAATCTCAGAGGGTTTGTTTCACACAACACACGAAAGGCTTGGGTTTCAAACAATATAATAAAAGCTTCGAAGGCAAGGGATAACTACGACAACAACCATGCATGCGATAACAAAAGTCATAGAAAAGGTCATGCTTTTATCAATCTCAATAAATATATTAATCAAAGCTCTCACGGAAAATCTATTTCTTTCTATCCTTTCATAATTAGGGTTTAATCAACTTTCGCAAATTAATCCTAATTACTATCCGGTTTACAATCAATTCAATTTCGCTTCACAATTGCAAACAAGAAACTTCCTCAACTTTCCCAAAGGAATTACGCACAAGATAGAAGATAATAACAACACGCAGCGATCATAGATTTAAGCATACATACATGGCTATTGTCGGGCTCACCTCGACCTAGAAGTAAGACAACTACTCACTCATCATCGCGAAGAAAGACATCATAAACATGGAGAAAATAATATTTCAAATTAACTAACGAAAACTCACAACCATTCACAATCTCCAACTCTTCCTCTCTCTACTCCTCTCGGTTGTCCTCTCTCTATAACTCACAATTGCTTGTGATATTTGGATGATTAAAATCCTAGGCCTAAAGCCTTTATTAATAGTAAACCTAAACTTGCGCTCTAAGTAAAATAAACTTTATCTAATAAGGAAAATAAATTATAAATCTTCTATCTAAAACTTAACTAAGTAAAGTCTATCTAATTAGGAAAGATATAATAATTGTGGCTTAATCCTCCTCCAAAGATTTGGACTTATCCAACCGTGTACGATGCGCGTAAATCTTCGATCGACGTCGACCAGAGTGGTTGACATCGGGCAAGTTAGTCGATGTCGAGTGCTCTTCATGTGTGGTCGAGGTTGAGTAGTAGTCGACAGAAAGTGTTGAATTTCGACCACTCTTCTCTCGATTCTAGCAACTTCATTCTTCAGCATCCTCAGTCGACATCGAGTGGATTTAGTCGATGTCGAGTAGTCACTTTTTGTAGTCTCCTTGTAATTGCTTCAAATAAGCTCCACATCCTGCAAAATCAAACCAAGCTTGTGTAGATCTCCATATCTTGCAATTCAAAGCATTCTGCACAAATTCCTAAGATCCCCAACCCAGAATATAAATAATAGACAGAAATTGGAGTGAAAATAAGCACGAAAATATGGTCAAAAACATGCACATCAAATTGACTCCATACTTATGTTTGCTTGTCCCCAAGCAATAACTTGGATGGTCATATAGAAGAAGCCAACAAAACTCTCAACATTGTAAATCCATTCTTATATTACCACTAACGATCAATTCCCATCCTCGCAAAGGTACTTTTGCCATCAAATCCATGTTTGTGAATAAAAGCAACATCTCACACAAAATTAGGTTATGTAAAAAAAAATTCTTGCGATATAGCAACAATAATCATGAGGACTTTTAAACTCAAAAAGAAGTGAAGGTAAAAGGCATAATGGTGGGATTTTTGGGCAATGTGGTGGTAATAATCTGGGATATAGAAACTTCAATTTTCATGCTCTTCTTTCGCTTTGTGTTCTTTCTCCTTTCTTAACGGCACATCCCTCATCCTCTCTTGATGTCACTCATTGCTCTTTTCACTTTAATGCTTTTACCTCTCTAACTTTAGCACTGTTTTCTCGCGAGTTGCAAACATATGTGTCACCCGAATACTGAGTGCTTCAGACTCCTCACGTTGGTGTCCCATCTCGCTCGAACTAATATCTCAAGCAAGCAGGTTCGATCACTTTACTCCTTGGTGACCGAATTTTCTTTTACTCATTAAATTTTCCATTAAAATCATCCAACATGTCATCAAACTCAACAATAATTCCAGCACAACATAACTGACGGAGGGAAAGTCGTTGATTTCCCTCGCCAAAAATTATTTCTAAACAAACAAACTAGTATAGTATGCAAGTAAGGGGTCGAACCCTAGAGAATCAAGTATTTCTAAATATTGTGTATTTATCAATATAAAAGAAACGATTTTTATGAATGAAAATAAAAGAAAATAATATTGACAAAAGCAAATAAAGGATAGAAGAAAAGCGTTTCCACCTACAAGTTCTCGACTTTGGTTGGTTTTATTGATCATCGAATCCTTTTCAAGTTATTATCTTTTCCTACGAATTCCTCCCGTCTTGGTTTATATAGATTAAAAGTCATACGAGTCCAATTAATCCCTTACACCTCAATGCAACCTTAACACGGTCAAGATTTAACAAAGAGATAGCAAATAGTCCCAAGAACTTGAGCATATAAATAACACCAATTAAACACGGTAAATCAATGTTTAAGATATATGTCAACTCCCTACATAGTCATGCTTCAAACACGGAATCCACAATCTTATGCGTGCTACTACGGAAATAACACAAATACGAAAGTATTAAATCCTAGCATGAAATCAATATTATCAAGGTCGCGAATCAAGATAACATCAATAACATAATCAATATCACACAAAGAAGTTGAAAGAATTAAAGAGGAAAAATAACTTAAATTAGAAACTCACAAACCACCAACCAAGTCTCGAAAGTGTAGGCGAAAACTACAAAATTAGCTAAACATGGCTTACCTAAGCTTTCTTCTCTTCAATGGTGATTTCTCTACTTGAAAATTAATTGAAAACTTAATTAAACTAACCCTAGAACATCCTATTTATAAGCCTAATGTCTTCCATAAAAGGTAGATAAAAGATAGAAACTTCCTAAACAAACTAGATAAAAGATAGAACTTTCCTAATTTAATTCAGCGTCGGATTCCGCTGGCAGCGAGAAATTTCGCTAGCAGCGAAAAGCCTTGATTGAGCCACTGTTGGATTTTCGCTACCATCTCGCTGGCACACTCGCTGGCAGCGACTTTTCCATGCCTTAGAATTTTTCCATGCCTTACCGAGTCCTTCCTTTCCGCTGGAGCGAGCTGCTTCTTCCGCTGCTGCGAGACGCGCCTTCCGCTGGAGCGAGTTCATCCATCCGCTGGAGCGAGTTGCCGAGCTCCCGTCGCCCTGGTGTCTTTCGCTGGAGCGACAATTCCCGCGGCAGCGAGCGTCTCGCTGCAGCGAGACATGTCGCTAGCAGCGGACTGTGTTGCTCGCTCGCGCTCGGTTCTTCCTCTCTCGCTGCCTCTCCTTCTCTCGCTGGCTCCCCTTTGTCGCTTGCTGGACTCCAGGCTTTTGGTTCCACTCGCTGGCAGCGACTGGAGTATTCGCTAACAGCGACTAGTGCCCAGAAGCTTGATTTCTTGACTTTAATTGGACATGTTTAACATCTTTCCCTTGCTTTCCACCATGTCGGATCTACGATTCTGCACAATTTAAACGAAATGGCGTAGATTCCGAACTTTTCCACAAAAAGAGTTTAATCTAAATTAACACTAAAACATGCATTTTCTACAATGCAAATGCAACTAAACTACCCTATAATGCCCATTAGAAATGTGCATTATCAAACTCCCCCACACTTAACCTTTTGCTTGTCCTCAAGCAATGCAAAATAAAGAAGAACAAAACCATCATCCCACACATATAATCTTCAAGCACTAACCTTGTCAAAAGCAACATCAAAATGGAGGAGCCATGAACATGAAAGCTAACATCCTAGCAAGTGTATGAACGATTCAAAATAAGGCACATTTCATCCAACCTCACCGGGATTATGTGTTTGCTCTCACTCTCATTGTGTTTAGGCTTAACAATATATCGCTCAACTCAATCCAATATGCAAAAAGCTACATAGACCTTGACACATATATCATATATTCTCCACCGCGGATGCCATCACTCACAAGCAACATCAAGAGGTCTTTTATCAAGGTTGTAATGGGGCTTGGTAAGGAATTAAGGGCAAGGAGAATTTATGGTCATGTGGTGCTCAAAATCCGGGAATCAAGATCCTAGACAATCAAACATCAACCATCAACTCTCTCAAAAACATCATCTTAAACTCAAACTCTCAACAACTTTACAAAAGACATTCATCTCTCAACCAAAAATTATTTCCAACTCTCACATTCATAATAAAGATAAAAGGCTCAAACTCATGCTTTTTTTTTTCTTTTTATTAATTTTTTTTTCTTTATTTTCATTCATTTTTTTTTTCTTTCTTTAGAGCCAAAACAATAATGCACAATGTGAGGAATAAAACTAAAATTACATACTCATCCAAACTTGTAACTTTCTCAACAATAATCTCTTTTCCACTCAAACAAATCAACCATTCACCAATTCTAATCCTAATTCCCGGATAGGGTAAGGCTCATCATTGGCTAGGATAAATTTTTGTGGAGCTTCAAAGAAAAGGTTAAGGCTCAAATTTGGCTACAAGCAAAGGACACATATGTAGGGTGGATATGGATAATAATATGGCTAAGAAAATCATGCCTCTATCATTTGAAACTCATAAGCAATAGACATATAAATTCGGCCTCAAATATAGATAACAATGTCAATCTCAAGAGCTAAGTGCATATGGAGAGTATAATGTCACACAAGAAAGCAAAAGGGAATAAATATGATGAAAATCCCTTATAAGGCCAAAATTTCTCACTAGGACAAGTTTTGTTGGATTTCAATAATGCCTATAAGAATCATACTTGCTCAATTAAACTAACAAGTCATGCTCCAATGAAAATCAACACAAGTATGTGACAAGATTAGCCAATTCAAACATATCATGGGATTTATAGGTTAAGCTCAAAAACTCAAATAAAATAGAGGACAATTAAGGCAAGATGGGTATTTGAATAATACATGAATGCAATGCATGATATTTTTGGATTTTTGATTTTTTTGAATTTTTTTTTTCTTTTTTCTAATGCAATATAAATGCTAGAAAATAAACATGATATGCATGCGAAAATTTTAAATATGACCTAACTAATGCAATATGTACACTAAACCCCTCCCCCACACTTGAATATTTCATTGTCCCTAATGAAATAAAGACAACAAAAATTAAACAATTGAAATAGGTGAGGGAAAAGGAAACTCACGAGCTCAATGTGGCGGTGGAAATTGGGTTTGCCACCCAAAGGGCGCCCAAGCAGTGAATTGGGACATGATCTCCTCATGATTCTTTCTTTGTTGCTCCATGAGAATGGCATGGTTCTCCGCAATTTGTCGGTCCGTGGCATCTTGACGCTCGGTGATTTGACGGAAAGCACTCTCAAAATAGCCATGAGAGGGAAATCCATCATAAGACTCGCCATGGTATCCTCCATGTGAAGAACTTGCTCTCCCGCCATAAGACTCTCGTGGATGGAAAGTCTCCACTTGCATTGTCAGCTTATACTCCATCTCCGTGGGTTCCTCATAAGCGTCCCCTTCGTTGGCTACCGGAGGTGGCCCCAAAGGTAAGGCGTCGGGTGGAATATATAAATCGGCGGGGGAGGGACCGGTGGGTAGTGGGCGAGGGAGTATCAAAGTGTGGGACCTATTGACCCCGACATACCAAATGTAGCTCCGCCCATCATCATTCTCCCTCACTATGCTAGCTTTCTTTAGAGAAACCAAATTAAGCCTATAGTTGTCCGCGCAAGGGACATAGGCATTCAAATCAATGTCGAGCTCCAATGCAATCAAAGTAATTAATCCTCCAAAGCCAATCTTCACCTCTTCCTTCCATGAATGCTTCTTAATAGCCTCGCCACAAGCGGCAAAGAAAAGCTCGACCCAATCCGGAGTTTCTCGTGCCGTTGGCAATAAGCAAGTCATCCATGCCTAACTCCCTTTTGAAACCTTGTTTATCTCGGCATGCCCAAAAAAGGTGTTGTTCAAGACCTTATGGCAAAGTCTAAGGGATGGGTGGACAATGCTAGAGTTGTAGTCATTGCCGGAAGTCATGACCTTTTGTGTGACTTGCAATCATCGTTGTTGAGGGATGGAGCTACGAGGCAATTCAGACCAATGGGCGGTGGGATTGCCCGTGATCCCTAACACATTTTTCAAATCTTCAAAGGTCATAGCTCAATTCGCCCCACCGAATCGAAAGGTAAAGCCATCCTCACTAGCCATTGTATAAGTCGCCAAAAATTCCCTAACCAAATCCGGATAAGTGCGGACACACTTGTCTACCAAACCATCAATGTCTCCAATACCCATAAAGGTCTGTACACTCTCCTCAAGTCCCAACAATCTCAATGTGATGATATCAAAGAATTTCGTCGAAATATAACGACGAGGCTCAAGATCGTCCCACTTAGCCCTTTGAGCTCTACCCAATCCCCTAGGTCTAACCATTGGAGGAGAAGCCATAACAATTAAAATCAAAGGATGAAGATCGAGAACTCACAAAGAAGTCGACTCACTGCAGGATTTTCGCTGGAAGCGAATGGAATCCCGCTGGCAGCGACTCGAGTCAGGCCGAGGGCTCTGCGCGCGGAGGTGAGGTGACTCGCTGGCAGCGAAGTAGCTCGCGGCAGCGAAGTAGCTCGCGGCAGCAACTGGGGTACACCGATGAGCTCCGGACTAGCTGCGTGATGGGTGAGACTCGCTGGCAGCGAGTGGGATTTCGCTGCAGCGACTTGGATCAGCTTTCGGGCTCGGCGGCTCTGCAGTGTCGCTGGTGGCGGCTCCTATTCCGCGGGAGCGAGTCGGAGCTTCTGAAACTCCGGCGTCGTTGTCCGGACGTCGGAATTCAAAAATTCCTTCACGAAAGTTTCCCAACTCGACCCGATCTATGCAGTGGCGGAAGAATAAAAGGGATTTGGGTGATTGTATGGTTATGTGGTGGTTGATGGGTGGTCGGAATGTGGTGAATGTGGTGTGGTTGTGTAGATCGGCTCGTCGGAAGTCGGAATCCGGTGCCGGAATTTGATTTCGGGGTGGCGGAGATGATGAGGTGGCTATGGAGGTGAGAAGCTTGGGGGTGCTCCAATGGAGGTGTAGGGGGTTTTTGGAAGGATGAAGAAGATGGTAAAAATGGAAAGTGGAGGATGATGAATATAAAAAATGTGTAAAAAGGAAAGTGGTTAAAAGGGTAAGTGGGTAAAAAGGGGTAAAAAGGAATCTCCAATATTTTATTCTTTTTTTTTTTTTTTTTGGAAATCTGGGTGGCTTCGGGATATGGCATAGCTCGCTGCCAGCGGATCTGGGTTCGCTGGCAGCGAATGGGGCCGCTGTGCTCAGAAGCTCCGTGGTTGGCGTTGGTTTCTCTCGCTGGCAGCGACAATTTTCGCTGTCGGCGAAAACAGCCCAGTACATTCTTTTTCCGACTTCTCTCTTGTCCCTACGAGGTTATCTCCAAACTATTCCGAAAAAAAATCTATCTAATGTGATAAGGAAGTTTCTAACCTAATTAGATAAATAGATAAACTAAAACTAATTAACTAATTATGAATTGAAATAACTAATTTAGGAAAACTTACCTCGGGTTGCTTCCCGAGAAGCGTCCTTGTTTATCGTCATAGACTCGACGGTTTATTCGTCCATGTGTTCAAGATTCACTCGGACGTCGCCAATGCCCTCTTTAGCAAATCAAACTCCGGTGCACACCATCTAGGTAGGCGAGCACCACATTTGAAGAAGCCGAAGTCAAATGATGTGATGTTAAAGAAGGTCTCTAACTCTTCATATGCTCGAGCGTGACTTCCCGACGAGGGTATGTAGTACCACCAACATAGTTCCGATGGTGGCTTATTGAAGTAATGCTCCCAAGGATCTACATATTCACCAAAATCCACAAAAGTGTAAGAAATATCATTACCTTGCTCGAGAGCCACAGAAATCGGCTCTTGACTTGGTTCCTTAATGGATGAGTTGGGGATGATTTCTATAGGTGGAGTAGGTGCCAAAATACATGGTTCCTCGTGCGTGCACTCATGAGACTCCATGTCAAGGGTCATCGGGCTCACTTCTCCATCTTCGATTGAACCATTGGAGCTTGCGTCTTGGCTTCCCTCATGTCTTTCGCCCGCCATTGGTTTGAAAGGTAAGGGCATGGACGCCAACTTGTAGTCTTCTTCCACCTTCGCCATGTCACCCACGCAAAGGAAAAGATCCCACAATTCCGACCAATCCAAACCGTAAAATCCTTCATCTTTCAATGATTGGGCGAATTCTCGTATCTCGGGCAGCATGCCATCTTGAACGCAAAGTACTTGTTCTTTCAAATCATCTTGGATACCCCGTGAAGCACGGTCGTCCACTAAATCTTGCACTCTTGCGAGGTAATGGTGAAAGTATTCTCCCTGGTATTGCCATAACTCCAACTCCATTGCAAACAATTAGAAACGAGGTGTCGTGAACCGTAAGATAGGTCCACGACGGGGTTCTTACGGTCCACGACGGGGTTATATATATATAAAAAAATTAATAAATACACAAAACAAAGAAATAAACTTGATTCCCCGGCAACGGCGCCAATTTGTAGGAGCCAAAGTCGTTGATTTCCCTCGCCAAAAATTATTCCCAAACAAACAAACTAGTATAGTATGCAAGTAAGGGGTCGAACCCTAGAGAATCAAGTATTTCTAAATATTGTGTATTTATCAATATAAAAGAAACGATTTTTATGAATGAAAATAAAAGAAAATAATATTGACAAAAGCAAATAAAGGATAGAAGAAAAGCGTTTCCACCTACAAGTTCTCGACTTTGGTTGGTTTTATTGATCATCGAATCCTTTTCAAGTTATTATCTTTTCCTACGAATCCCTTACACCTCAATGCAACCTTAACACGGTCAAGATTTAACAAAGAGATAGCAAATAGTCCCAAGAACTTGAGCATATAAATAACACCAATTAAATACGGTAAATCAATGTTTAAGATATATGTCAACTCCCTACATAGTCATGCTTCAAACACGGAATCCACAATCTTATGCGTGCTACTACGGAAATAACACAAATACGAAAGTATTAAATCCTAGCATGAAATCAATATTATCAAGGTCGCGAATCAAGATAACATCAATAACATAATCAATATCACACAAAGAAGTTGAAAGAATTAAAGAGGAAAAATAACTTAAATTAGAAACTCACAAACCACCAACCAAGTCTCGAAAGTGTAGGCGAAAACTACAAAATTAGCCAAACATGGCTTACCTAAGCTTTCTTCTCTTCAATGGTGATTTCTTTACTTGAAAATTAATTGAAAACTTAATTAAACTAACCCTAGAACATCCTATTTATAAGCCTAATGTCTTCCATAAAAGGTAGATAAAAGATAGAAACTTCCTAAACAACTAGATAAAAGATAGAACTTTCCTAATTTAATTCAGCGTCGGATTCCGCTGGCAGCGAGAAATTTCGCTAGCAGCGAAAAGCCTTGATTGAGCCACTGTTGGATTTTCGCTACCATCTCGCTGGCACACTCGCTGGCAGCGACTTTTCCATGCCTTAGAATTTTTCCATGCCTTACCGAGTCCTTCCTTTCCGCTGGAGCGAGCTGCTTCTTCCGCTGCTGCGAGACGCGCCTTCCGCTGGAGCGAGTTCATCCATCCGCTGGAGCGAGTTGCCGAGCTCCCGTCGCCCTGGTGTATTTCGCTGGAGCGACAATTCCCGCGGCAGCGAGCGTCTCGCTGCAGCGAGACATGTCGCTAGCAGCGGACTGTGTTGCTCGCTCGCGCTCGGTTCTTCCTCTCTCGCTGCCTCTCCTTCTCTCGCTGGCTCCCCTTTGTCGCTTGCTGGGCTCCAGGCTTTTGGTTCCACTCGCTGGCAGCGACTAGTGCCCAGAAGCTTGATTTCTTGACTTTAATTGGACATGTTTAACATCTTTCCCTTGCTTTCCACCATGTCGGATCTACGATTCTGCACAATTTAAACGAAATGGCGTAGATTCCGAACTTTTCCACAAAAAGAGTTTAATCTAAATTAACACTAAAACATGCATTTTCTACAATGCAAATGCAACTAAACTACCCTATAATGCCCATTAGAAATGTGCATTATCAATAACCATATAATCATCTTCATAAATGACTTCCATTCTCTTCCAAACTCCCCAGATAGGTCATAAGGTAAAGAGCAAATGAATAAAGATGTAAGGCTCATATATGGGTAATCTTGTGAGGCTAATAAGCATGAGTAGAATGGATGAAATATAAGTTCAAATGAAAAATAAAGTCCTAAATCCTCTTATTATTGCATAGGTAAAAAACAACATCAATACATTTGGGTCCAACCCATCGGCCCATTAATGAAACCCGATTTACAATTAAGATCCATCGTCTCAAACCCTACTCCGGAGAAGAGAGCTATTAGCCTCAACACTATGTGTGTATTTGCCCTTTTTGAAGAACGAAGAGTTCAACGTCTCCCCACTCAGGTAAATCATGGTGTCGATATCAGTATATCAGATATCAAGTGATATCAGATACTAGTAGTGATATCAAATATCGACAGGTACGAAAAGATATCAACATCAAGTGATATACTTATATCAGCGTTTATCTATAGGATTGGATAAAAAAAAAAAGCTTTTATCTATAGGAGGCCCAAAGAAATATACTCCCTCCGTTTCCTTTTAAATGACTTTTTCAAGTCATGCACGTAGTTTTATAACGATAAAAACTATATTAAATATTAATATTTTAAAAATATTTTTTTAATAATATTATACTTATCATCAATAAGTATGAGATTGTCGAAAAAAATATTTAAAAAAATTATTATTTCATATAGTTTTTCACACCTTAAAAAACGTGCATGAATAGTAAAAAGTCAATTAAAAGGAAACGGAGGGAGTACTGATTTTTGGGCGGTATTAGGTGATGTACTGATATCTTGCTCTCTCCTCTCCGTCTGTTCGCTCGCTCTCTCTGTTGGCTAGCTTTCTCAGGTACGCTCTCTCTCTCCTCCTCCTCTTCTCTTCTATTCTCTGAGTTCTCTCCTTCTTTTCTCCTATTTCTTTGCCTCGTCTATGGTGTGTTGGAATCTATAGGCAATCCCAATTTCGAAATCTAGGGCTAGGGCTTTGGGGCGATTTCTTTGCCTGAAATATGAAAACTGAAATCGATATGCAGCCCTTGTACAATCGAAATTTGTTTGCCCTTGTAATCGAAATAGCTGTCCGGTTTGATTTTTGTTTTTGTGTGCTCTCCCTTGTAATCGAAATTTGCAGCCCTTGTAATTGAAATAGCTGTCCAGTCTGAATTTTCTTTTTGTGTGCTCTCCCTTGTAATCGAAATTTGTTTCTATGCTGATGTTGTTTTGTTTGAGATTTATTTCGTTCAGTTGTGATATAGTTGTGCTGAAATTTGTGTTTTATTTTGATTTTCTTATGAATAGAAATGGATTCCTATGTGCTTGAATCATTACCCATGCTATGAACGTGTGTTGATTGAATTGGATCATTCATGCTATTGTTTCAACTAACAACAAATATACATATCTAATATCCTGAAATTTCATTCCAAGAGATCTGATATCCTGCAATATACCAAACAATATCGATATCTTGATATCTAGATATCAATACCAAACGACCCCTAACCTTTCTACCATGTCCTGTTTTCTCCGTTAGATTGAATTGCTGTTTGTTTTGATTTGTATGTATCAAATCGCGTTTTTCCTCCCTTCGTTTCTTCATAATTTGTTTGGAGACTGTGATTTGCCCTTTGTTCAGCTGCATCCATGGTTTCCTGCATCCTAAATGATTGATGTTCTGATGAACTTAGTCTTTGTATAGGAACGTTTCATATTTGACTTAGCTCTCTTTTAAGAATGTAATTTGTAATCCATTTCTCAGTTGTTTTTGGAAGGTCCGAATCTTGATCTAGAGATTATATCTTCAGTCTGTTTGGATGATGTTGTGTTTTTGAGAGTTTGTTTGTGTGAATCTAGCAAATCGTGGTTTGATGGTTATCATTTTTATAATGGAATTAAAAGATTGGTTCAGATTGATTGCTTAAGCCTCCCATGTTTTCCCGAGCACATAAAGTTTTCTCTTTTTGACAAAAGAAACCTTTTTTTCATCAATAAGTGGTTACAGGAGGAACATGTTTCATTTGGTTCTAAAATTGACATACATATGCCTGTTTCTACCGAGGGGCTTTGGTTTTCAAGCTTTTTGTCCTACTTTGATGGTTTTGCTACTGTAGTTTTGCGTCATTACAAGATCTGGAAAGGAAAATGTTTTTGTTGCGGCTTCATTGTAGTTTGTTCTCAAGTGCCAAAAAAGAATTGGGGTTATTGTTGTCAGACTCTTTAATGCTTGTGACATAAAGCCCTTTTAACCACTTCTGAAGACGCATGCTTTATTTGTATATGGTGTATACCTTGCATACTTAACGTCTAAATCTGATCTCTGGACTTCATTATCTCCCATTTCTGCTGGTATCCTATGATTAAGAAGTTATCGTACTAGTTATTAAGTATATTGCTCATATTTTCTTTGGGGATTTTGATTGATATCAGAGCAAATCATTCACATTCAAGCTAGTATGGACTCAAACAGAGGACAAAATGGAATTCAGCTTTTGCTGGCTGCAGAGCAAGAGGCGCAACACATTGTTAACGACGCAAGAAACGGTAATTATCGTCTTACACCCCATTTTGGGACCATACTATGCACCCATAAATCATAATCATGTGGTTGCTTCCACCAGCGGCCATTCTTGCTTAGGTTATCAGCCTTTGGTAGAGGACTGCATGGCCTAATTAAGAACTTTATGTTGCTTATATGTCTACTTGTTAATTATGGTGTTTGTTTCTGTCGATGGACTTTTGTAAGTACTTAATCCGACTTTTCTCCTTTGTTTTCCTGTCTCCTACAGCCAAGATGGCCAGACTAAAGCAGGCAAAAGAAGAGGCTGAGAGGGAGATTGCTGAATTTCGCACCCAAATGGAGGCTGATTTCCAAAGAAAACTTGCAGAGGTAAATCACACATTTGTTGCAATATTTGGAAAGCCATGTTGAGGCACATATGCAAATAATCTTCTGGCGCATTACTATATTTAAATCAAGTGGGTTTTAGCTTGCATATATATGAAAATAAAAGTACGCCTTTTTCATTTCACCTTCTGCTAATGGTTTTTAGATCGAAAAAAAAAGGCTAATTCCAACTTTAGTTCTCTCATGTTCATACTCTTGCTCTTCAACTTTATAATTCCATGGTTCAGGAATTTTCCTTGTCCCTTTATTGCATTTATGATGGATGTGCAAAATCCATTTTCTCTTGATCAAACACTTGACTAATGAAACCGTGATTAAGAAGACGAGCTAAGTAGCGTACATGCAGTATCACAGACTCGTTCAAGTTCCATACCAGGTTGAATTTTGTGCCTGGCTACAAGAACTGGCCGTGGCATCATTGTTTCTTCTCTCATACTAAAGAGTTCTTTCCTTTATTTGTCGGGTATGATAAAACAGAGTAGTGGCGACTCGGGTGCAAATGTGAAGCGCCTTGAGGCGGAGACCGAGGCCAGAATCCAGCAGCTGCAAGCTCAATCTGCGAGTATATCGACCGAGGTTGTTCAGATGCTGCTCAAGTATGTGACCACAGTGAAGAACTGATGTTTTGGTGATGATCTTCAGAGCTTTAATAACTAATAATGCCTGCCATTAGTGTTTCGGAGTGGTTCCTCCAAGTTCTTGAGATTGAATTGCTTGTACTGCTTTGCATTTTCATCAGATTGCGTCCCTGTATTTTTTGATGTGTAATTGTGAATCGGACAATAAACGTTGCTCTTCTGTCTATGAGCCCGTTCGATGATCTGGTGTAATTATTTCTTCTCATTATCAGTCAAGGCCTAAAATAATTCAAATTATCCCTATTTCGACATAGATTTTCATCAATAAACTACATATTTTGGAAAAATCTGCCTGGTACTTTGTGATTTTGTATTTCGTTTTAAAGTTAGTGTGGTCTTTGTGTTTTCAGGTTTAGTTCATAGTTCTCATGTTCACTAAATATATTTAGCTTCTAATCCAACTGCCAGCTTCTGTCTCAGTTATCCTTTATTTCAATTAACTTTCTTGGAGTCATTCATACTAGAGTTGCCTTAGATGTTGGGTGTGGAGTTGCAAGTTTTGGTGCTTTTTTGATGCAGCGCAATGTAACCACTCTTTCAATAGCTCCAAGAGATGTCCATGAGAACCAGATTCAGTTTGTGCTGGAGCATGGTGTACCTGCTATGGTTTCAGCTTTTGCAACTCACCGGTTGTTGTATCCAAGTCAGGCTTTTGATTTGATTCATTGTTCAAGATGCAGAATAAATTGGACACATGATGGTACAATCTTATTCCTTTGTATAGCCTGATTGCTTCGGTTTTTATTGTTTCTTCGTATCCTTGCTCTTATATTGGTTAGTGTTGGTAATGAGCTTTGAGTTGAAAGGGTTTAAGTTACCATTTGAGAAAGAAAGTTCTCATATACCGTTTCCCCTGTTTGTGTAAAAAGATGGCATCTTGCTGCTGGAAGTCAACAGAATGGGAGGATATTTTGCTTGGGCAGCACAGCCTGTTTATAAACATGAAAAAAACTTGCAAGAGCAGTGGAAAGGTAGCTTTCTTAAACCGAGTTCTTGCTTATTGAGTTCATTAATGTTGTTTCCGCTATCTGAAGTTCCAGATTGATACTAATAAACCAACCACTGAGTTTGTACATCTTTCTTTGTCCTTCTTGGCAGCATCTTATTTCTAGTTTTTCAGAATTTGTGCATATGATGTTAATTTACTCATAGAAATGGTTTTTCTTTTCTTCTCTTGTAAACAGAAATGGAGAATCTTACTTCAAGCATATGCTGGCAACTTGTGAAGGAGGGATATATTGCTATATGGCAAAAGCCCTTGAACAATAGTTGCTACCTTAATTGTGCAAGTGGAGTGCAATGCAACCTCCACTTTGCGACCCTACGGAAGATCCTTACAATGTTTAGTAACCCTCAAACCCGTCACCCAGTCTACATGCAACCTTTATTTGTTAACTATTTATCATCTCCCTCAATACCCCTTTACCTTTGTGGGTATGTGAAACTGAAGCCGTGCGTGCATCACAAGATTGCCTTACAATGGATATGGAGCTAATATTTCTTCCTGGCCCGAGCGCCTTCATTATCCACCAGACAGGCTCCAGAGCATTGAAATGGATGAATACTATCCATCCAGGAAGGATCTCTTCAGGGCAGAGTCAAAATATTGGTGAGATATTGTTGACAGTTATGTTAATGCTCATTGCTGGAAAGTGCTAAATCTACGAAATGTGATGGGTATGAGAGCAGGGTTTGGAGGGTATGTTTTTCATAGCATTCTACTTCTTTGAATGACTGATGATATCCATTTTTATTTTTATTTATCCAATTTTTATATTGCAGTTTTGCAGCAGCAATGAATGATGCACAGCTTGATTGTTGGGTAATGAACGTTGTTCCGGTTAGTGGCTTTAATACCTTGCCTGTGATCTATGATCGTGGACTTATAGGTGTTATGCATGACTGGTCCGTTGGTTCTCTGTTTGTGGCAGTTTTTCTTCGGTGCGTTTTTTGTTATGTCTCTCTTTCTTATTCATCTCACTTGCTGTGGTAACAGGTGTGAGCCATTTGATACATACCCCAAAACATATGACCAATAGTATGCGGCTGGTTTGTTCTCCATCGAGAAGAAAAGGTTAAAACTTTCACATCTTGTTTTAGCAAACAAAAAATCTCTCTTCACTTGATGTCTGCTAAATTGCTAATGCAATCAGGTGTGATATCTCCACCATATATTATTGCTAGAGGTGGATCGGATTTTAAGACCAGATGGGCGTGTATTCATTCATGAAATTGCAACTGGCACCGTAGGATGGATTTGCACTCCGCAGGACACAGGAGAGGGCCCCCATTCAACCTGGAGATTTTGAGGTGCGATAAGCGCTTGTGACAGAAATGGCAAGACACCACAATCAATTCACGCCTTATTCGAACTCAAGGTATTGTTCACACCCATCAAGTGTATCATTTAATCAAGGCAATTTAGATGTGCAGTTTGTGATTTGGTTTGTGTAAAATGGTGCTGTATTGTAGGTAGGTAGATAGTATACTGACATATTTATCCTTACATCATTGTTTGATTTTTTACCACAGTTATGAGTAAGCTCAACTTTCAGGAACAGATGAAAAAATGAAATCGGTGGTTTCTAGTAATTACTTTGACAATGTTTTTACTGTATTTGATTTGACAGTTGAGATCAGATTGGGATATCCTATTCCTATGAGGCCAATATTCCATTTCCAATGTCATTTTCCTTATCCACCATCTTTGGTTATAATAATGGAGGACAAAAATACACTTGTAGAATAAAGCTATAATCAATCATATCTTTTTTTTACCAAATTTTGAAGTTGACATAACACTTTTAGACGAAAAATGTTGCCCTCTTTAATCTTTTTTACTATTTCCGGGTTGAAAGTTGAAACTGTTGTTTAACACTCACTGCAGTACATAATGTTTGTGTAAAGTACTCCAAAATAGACGAGGTTAGGATGACATCAGCTAGATGACGTCGATGAGAGTACGTAGGAACTAAGCAAACGTTGGTCCCACAGCACAACTGTTAAGCCTTGATGGTGGGACCCGTTGTTTTTTTTTTCTGTTTTAAAAATAAAGCCTGGACAATCTACTGACTTAATGTCTGTTTTTGGTTTGACTAATCATTAATGTGAACAACTTTGAAGTGTGTAATGAATGAATCTCCTATCTAAACGTCAAGGCAAAAAATTTACTCCGTATAAACTTGGTGAAATTATTAAAAATAGTACGGAGTAACTAATAAGTTAAATTTTTATATAAGTACTCACTCCGTTCTAAAATATATAAGACTTTTACTCCCTCCGTTCCACAATACATGTCCTTTTAGTTTTGGGCACGTTTTTTAATGAGCGAAAAACTCTATAAAATATCATTTTTTTAATTATTATTTTTATATAATTTGATACTTATTACTAATAAGTATCACATTATATAAAAAAATTAATTAAAAAAATAATATTTTATAGAGTTTTTCGCTCATAAAAAAACGTGCCCAAAACTAAAAGGACATGTATTGTGAAACGGAGGGAGTACTATTTAAGCACGTATTTTTAAGATGATAAAAACTATATAAAATATCAATTTTTTTAATAATCACATACTTATTAGTAAGAAATATGAGATTATAAAAAAAATTATAAAAAAAATTGATATTTTATATAGTTTTTATCCTCCTAAGAAAACGTGCATGGATAGTAAAAGTCTTATATTTTAGAACGGAGGGAGTACTATTTTTACTTCATTTTATTTATGAGAATGTGCATAAAAAAATTAAATTACTGTATATATAAAAAAATTGAGGGAAGAAATCATTGTGTGAATATTTAGTGAGTAATAGGATATGATCGAATTTGACTTGTTTCATAATAGATCTAAAATCTAGGGGGAAAAAAACGGTGTGGTCCTAACTAACACACATTAGAAACCACATTAAAATATTATTATTAATTTGTTATATTCTATCTTCTTTCTCACATCCTTCCTTAGTAACTTTAATATACCTATATACTATAAGGAGCCACGCGCATACTATATATAATAATAAAATCATTGCATATCTCGTCTATTTTTTCCTTTTAAGAATCATTTTTTAAAAATAAAATATAATTTGTCAGACCTTTTAATAATCGTTTGAAATCGGGAAGTAGTCCAGAGACTGTCGTGAAGCATTTTTGTAAAGACTAATTTATTCTGATTTTTTCTTGTAAATTGGAGTAGTTGAGTTTTCAACACATGAAAAGTGAAAACCAAAATCTGGACGAAGTAGAAAAAAGAGAGATTGATGATTTCAATGACAAGGTATGAATCGATGAGACTATTTTACAGGAATGCTATGAATTATGATTTTTCGATTTCATTCGATTGATTCGAATTAGCAGAAACTAGCTAATTTACAGGCAATTAAATTAAATTGCTTATATATATGTTACAAAAGATCAAATCTTTTTAATTTGGAGACATTAATTCAAGAAACGATGGATCAAATCTGGTGATGAGGCACGACCTTGGTGCTGCGGTTCTCCGGCTGACGGAGGCCGGAGAAGAGAGAGGAAACAGAGTGAGAAATGGAGTCGTAGATCATCTTCTTCACCAGCTTCTTCTTGCAGGGGATTACCGTAGCTGTTGTTTTGACAAGTTTGATAGCCTCTTCCATCGCCATCTGCTTATCTTTGTCCTCCATTTTTCAGATTCTCAACTCTTACTTGAGTGGTTTGATTCAAGGTGTTCTTTAATGTGGAATTTGGGCGATATATAACAAAGTTTGGATACGCGTCTATTTTAAGCTTTTCCCTATACGTTAATAAATATTAAATAAATAAACAAATGTAGACATTGATTGATTAAGATTTTATGAGGGTGTTTGGATGGGGGACACGTGGAAGTCGGCAATCTGAAGAGTGGGTGTAGATCATACTTGGTTGACAACCAAGTGTGAAAGGTTGAGAATATGAGTGGGGTCCTCAATCAGAGGGGTCGTTTGTGGGTGATGACTAGGTGCGTTGCGTATATATAGCACTTTACACTTAACCCCCACTAAAAACGAAATTACATAAAACCACTCATTAAATGGGTTTTGTTTTCAAATCACCACCACCACATCATTCCATTAGAATTCCATTAAATATAGCATATTTTAATATTTTATACTTAAATTTTAAAGTTTAAACTTGAATATATTTAAATTATATTTATTGTAGGGGTAAACACTTATATTAATATATTAGGGGGGAAAGCGTGCACAAATTTTAAATTTATTTGAAGGACGGAGGTTCTAAATGTGGAAAATATTATTTAATTTTATTTAAAAAGTCAAACAAATTTTAATAAAGATACATTTAATAAAAATACTTTTGAGCCTGGAAAAATATTATTTAAACAATATTTAGATACTTTTTTTCATTTTTAGTATATAGTGTAGGTGTTTACAAATATGAAAGAAAATGAGAAATCAATTATTAGCATGAAAATAATTATTAAATTTAAAGAATGCTAATGACTTATAAACTTATTTTAATTTTGATTAAAAAGAAGTCTATAAAATTTATAACCATTTTTAGGATTAAAATAGAACAAATTTGTTCATATATACATCAAGTTTTAAACAAACATTTTAAAAAAATTTAATCAAATATATTTTTATATGTATTTGAGATTTTAAGTTAAATAAAATAATGTAATATCATAGATATTTGAAAAAAACCTAATAAAAATAGACAACGGGTGGTGATTTGAAAACAAAACCTATTTAATGGGTGGTTTTTTGTAATTTTTTATTTACTGGGTGGTTAAGTGTAAAATGCTACATTTAACGGGTGGTTTTCTTTAAATTTCCCAACACTCTCCTTTAAACCTGTCACTCTCAACAGGTCAGGGTTACGGCTCCATCTAAAACTGCACTCTAACCCCTAACTCTTCAGTCCCGATGACTACTAGTACTACGGAGTGGAGGTAGGTGCGATCATCGTTTCTTTCCCCTTGTACAAACAATTTTAAACTTACGGAGTAATATATATAATTAAGCAAGCAATCTCTCTAAAACAGGAATATTCCATATGGTTTCTTTCCCCTTGTACAAACAATTTTCAACTTAATTCCCATCTATATCTATAAGGGGGTAACAAAAAATAATCAAAGCATGTATTGGAAAAAAGATGCTTGTTTGGGTAAGTGTAGGGATGTATGTATATGGATACCTTTTTCACAAAAGTATTAAACAATGAAGAGTGAAGTGGACAATTCCTAACCAATAAATCACAAATCTATATTACCTATTCTATCACCATGTCCATGTGTATTCAATTTTACTTATTTATCTAGTCTAGATTAATAATTGTTGTCCATTTGGAGTATTAAAAATTCATTTATCATTAATATTTACCCATTACGCAGCTCGTTTCCTTTGCTTTCATCTTTTATCCCTTACTACTTTATGTGTTTTTACTTTTTAGTTTGAATAATTTTTTGTTTGGTTTTGGTTAATGGGAACATCTTTTAGATCACGACTATTGACTAATGTGTGAACAAGGAAATTCAAAAAGAAACGAATACCCCACCATTTTCCCTTTTTTTTTTTAAAATTTCTTTCAGCTTCTTCTAATGTTTAAAGAAATCTTGTAATGTTGTCACTATTAATATATCATTTACTAAAATGAGCCAGATTTTTAAACTCAACTCGAATTGACCTCGATATAAAAGAAATTTTAAGTTAGCATATTATGAACAACTAAAATTGCTTTAACTTATATAAAACTGACTCGACTTCACTAGTATTAAAACCAGAATTATAATCAATACTCAACTAAATAATAACAATTAATACTCAACTCGTTCAACTCAATTAACAACCTTACACACGGTTAACACCAAACTAATCACTATATGGATGGACGACGGGTCAGAATTAAAAAAAAATAAAAATAATTGAAATAGGGAATGATTATTAGAGTGGAGAGAAGTGACGTACGTGGAGAAGATAGATTGATAGAACAACTAAGGGCCTATTTGGTATGAATGTAGTAATCGGAATAGGAATGGAAATCGAAATCGGAATCGGAATCAAAAGTTGGAATGAGTCATTACCAAGCCATGTTGTTTGGTATAATCTCGGAATGAGAAATTATCAAATTCAACATAATATCTCAAATTCATTCTATCCAAATTCAATCTATTCAATTAAAAAACACACAAATTAATCTAATCTCTCAAATTAAGCACAAATATACACAAATTAAAGTGGGGGGAGTCAAAAATTCCAGCAGTGGCAAGACAAAGGGTTGAGGAGGGGAGGTAGGGGTGGCCTGAGCTTGTGATGGGGAAGGGAGGCTGGCAGTGGTGGCGGAGCAGAGGTTGATGAAGGGAGGTAGGCGGTGGCCGGAGGAGATAAAAGGTTTGGAAGGGGCTGTGTAGATCTGGAAATAGGGGGACGAAGAGAGAGAAAGAGATGGTGCTTGGTGGATAACAGCGGCGCTGGAGGGAGGTTGTCGATGGTGCTGCTAGGGCGGTTGAGGCAGAAGGACGAAAGAGAGATGGTGGGAGGTCGTAGATTTGGTGCGTGATGACGACGGTGGCTGGGGGTGGACGATGGCGGCAGAAGGAGGTGCTTAGTGGGTGGAATGGTGGATGGTGGCCGACGACGGAGGAAGGATATTGGTGGCGGCGGGACAGTGGAGACGAGATAGCAAGAAGAGATAGGGGTTAATTTGATTTGGGAATGAGAAGATCCCCCCAATATATTTGTGGGAATGAAATTGGCCCAAATTTGGGAATGGATGGTAATCATTATAATTTCCACGTACTTTTAACCAACCAAAGAACTAAACCAGTAATCAGTGATTCCGATTACCTTTTTTTTTTTTTATTACCAGGAATGAATACTAAACAATCCTAAGGTTAATGACTATATTCTAGGTGGACGATGGTGGGAAGAGAAGCTGAATGAAAAATTAGACAAGGATATAGTAAAGAAAATTACTAATATCTCAATACCAAGCAATGCACTAAGACAAACTATACAGTGGTATGACCGTGAAGGATCGTTCACTTCTGCCATCACAATGAAAATTATAACTAACCCAAATAGAACACTAGATGATCGACCCAAATACTTGGATATACAAAATAGATACGGTTCCGAAAATTAAAAATTTCCTTTGGAAAATTAGTCAGAGAGGACTACCTACGTAGGAGAGACTAGCAATTAAAAGGAATTCCGATTCCTAATGAATGCACTTTCTGTGGCAACCATATGGTGAAGACGAAGCCCATCTATTAATAAAGTGTGGTTTTTTTAGTGGTTCATGTCTAAAAATAGATAAAATTATTGAAATCACACAAACCACCCTGAACTCAATAAGAGATATATTAAGGGTCAGTTTGATAAAACAGAGCTGATGAGGTAGCTGAAGTTGATAGGGTAGCTGAAGCTGATGGATTAAGTGTGCTAAATATATGCTAAATTAGAGGTTTAAGAAGCTAGTAAGGTGTTTGGTAATCCAGCTGATAGAGTAGCTGATACAAACTAGCTGATCAGATAGAAAAAAATGAATAAAATTCTGAAAAGCTTGGGGTGAGTAACTGTTGGAAATCCAATTTCAAAAGCTAATTAAATTAAAATCTTATATTTAACTTATTTAAAACTATAAAATATTAAAACCAAAAGCTCTGAAAAGCTACTTGCATTGCCAAACGGATCCTAAAACAATCAAATCCCATCTACCGGGAGATTGCAACCTTCGTACAAAAAACACGAGACAACTGGAGAAAAGCAAAAAATGAAGAATTTAATTCCGCTAGAACTGGACCACATTGGTTTCTCGAAAAAAGATTAGTAGGAAAAATGTCAAATGGAGAAAATTAGAAAATGGTTATATGAAACTAAACTTTGATGGCTCAACTACAGCAACAGGGGACAGCTATATAGGCTACATATTCAGAGATTGGGAATGTAATCCGATTAATATAGGATGCAAAAACACGTTGAACGACATAACTCACTTATTACAGAAGCCCTTGCATTATGCGAGGGTCTTAAGAAAACGCGAGAACTACAAATAAGAAAACTGAAGATTGAAGGTGATTCTCAAATCATTATAAAACACTTGCAGGTAAAAGGTAGTTGTCTTTGAGAAATAGAACTGACTATGTGAGATAGCAAACGAATAACCCAGACAATATAGGGAGTAAAATTATGTCATGTTCCCGCAAAAGTAACATAGTAACTGACAAAGTTGCACATATTTTTCTCTCCGTTGGTGGAGTTGCAATGACTACAATTTCAGATCTTCTTAATCTTTCACATGCTATCGATTAAAAAAAAGTGACGTGGAGAAGAGAGAAAGTCAGTAACATAGTAACTGACAAGGTTGGTGACTTTCAATCATAATTCTCAACTACTTTTAATAGGGGAGAGAACTTCCAAAGCAAACCCAGGTTCAGGTTACGGTTCAAGTCCAGGTTCGGACCCAAAGTGCAAACAAGCCTGGATTCTTCCATAGCCTCGGGTATACAGTACGATATACCTTAAAGGCAGCCACTTGATAACGTTGTTAATTGATTGGATGCTCCAGTGTGAACGGGACCCACTCAGAAAGACTTTTGTCATTCTACTGTACTCCGTATTTGATTTATTTCCACCAAACAAAATCATAACGCAAAATTGAAATTGAATGGATCTTAGCAACATTTTTTTATACTGTTTTTTTTTAAGTTTTGTACCCTCAAACAAACCACGTTAAATTTTTTTTTTTTCTATATTTATATATTTGAATTGTAGAAAAACATTATTAAAAATAGCTAAAAAAAATTAAGTTAAAAAAATCTTTTTAAATGTAATTTTTAATCTATACAGTTGGAGTAGAAAAACATTACGGAGTATTAAAAATAGCTAAAATTATTGAAATTTAAAAAATACGCGTCTATGGAAACCCTAACCAAAACGAGGAACGCGCCTCACGTGCGGGTTTTTAAAGGCGATTTCCGCCACCTTCAGGCTTCTTCTTCCTCCTTTGTGCCGACCGGCCGCCGCCTACGATCCCTAGTGACCCCCGATCCCGCTCACTTGCCAAAGCTGAAAGCCTCTCCTGCCGCTACCCCCTCTGCACCCTCCCTGGGCCTGCTTTGCATACTCCCTGTGCCGATCCGGAGAATCCGCTCTACCCGCCGTTTTCCCGTCCTTGATGGGTTTTGCCTTTACCAGGCCGACTTAGAGGCGGTGGAGCCTCCGGATTCAATCTCGTCTTGGCGAGATTCTTCCGCTTGGAGGGTGTCTCAGCCCTCTGTCCGGGCATTTATATGGGTTTGGAGAGCCTGGTGGTGGCCGGGTGGGCGGCGTCGCTTCTTAAGATGGTGTGGGTGGCTGTTCGGTCGTCTTCTCTTTTCTCCAGTACTGTCCTTGCTTCGCCGATGGTGTCTGAATTCTGCAAGTTATCTCCTTCTCGCTTCTTTTCACCCAATTACACTCCTTGCTCACCAGCATCTTACCTATGTTAATCTTATGAAAATATGCAATTGGGATTACAATCCTGCTATTATCTGCGCTACGAATTTCAATTCTCTGGATTACCTTCTGGATTCGCTCTCGGACCTTGCCTTCTCATCTAATTGTTATCGATTTCGCTTGGGACTCTTGTTGAGTGTAGCCCGATCTGCCTCACCGGCTGTTACTGTCGCAATTGCGATTGGCGTTTGTAGCAACTTTAGCATTCTTTGTGTTTCTGCTTGTGGGTTTTGTTGGTTTTACAGGTTGCCCACTGGTGCGGTCTGTTTTTGGTTACTGCCTTCGATTCGGTACATTTTACTCACACAGATGTTTCCTGCTCTTGCTTACCAACATCGTGAAGGTGGAAATTGCTTTCACAGGACACTTGATTTGATACAAATCATCTGCCACAAGCTATCTATTAATCCCTGTAATTTGATATCCATACTTCATTATGCCCAAGGACTTTGTCTTTGGATGTGGCGCTCTTCTTCCATGTTCTGCTATTTGTTCTTTTCTTGTTGCAGGTTCTGTCTTTGGCGGGGCTTGCTTGGGTGCTCTCGGTGCCAACACGCCTGCCAGCTGCTGACTGACTCTGCAAAGGGTTGGGTCGTGCTGATGTCTGAAAGCTCTCATGCCATGAAAAGCTACACAATATTTCTCATGTACTTGGGTTCACAAATGCAATATCAATACCAAAAATGTTCTTACAAGCCTTACCGGGCAAGAAATGTGCATCAAGAATATTGTATACAAACTCTACATGGTGTTTATACTCAGTTGACGTATTTTCAATATGTCCTTCTACATAATTGCTCCAATATTTTGTGTATGACATCCCTTTTCATCAGATTTGGTAATGTACACCACACCAATGGGCTGCTAAAGCATCAGTACACGGTTCACTACCTATTGTCCTTACCGGACCCTCTCATTCTTCATAAGTGTTCGGAATCCTTTGATTTCACCAAACTATATATGTGGGTCTTACCAGACCGAACCACTCTTATTCAGAGTTTCTTACCAATCCAAGCGAGCCTTCATTTTGATTACAAAATTAGTTTATTAAAGTCGGATACTAACAAGTCTACATATTTTGGGGTCCCCCCCCCCCCTCCTTTCAAACAACTCATTCATAAGGGTCACACAGGACCATCTTGATCCCACCATGAGCTGCTTACTAAGCCAACTCGGCAAACCAATGCCCTACTTGGTTTCTAAAACAACCATTGATATTGTTATGAACATATGTTCTCTTCGAAATATCCCTTCCAAAAGCTTGCTTACACACTTCGTTTCGAATCACAATTGAACTTGTTCTAATTATTTTTTTCAATCGAACTTTCTCTTTTATGGTCCTTTTCTTTAAGACAGAGCAAGTCGGTCCTAGATTAGTACAAACAGTTCGCCTTAAAAGGTTTTTATGAATATATGTACTTGGAACTCCCTCGGCATCCGAAGCCGTAATTTCTGGACAAATGTAGATATTTTCTGTCAAAATAATAATATCAATGTCCTGGCCCTTTTAGAAACCAAGACTGATAAGGTTCCTACCGAAAGCACACTGCGTAAATGTGGTTTCTCTAATGTTGCTTTTGATCCGGCTATCGGATTTTCTGGGGGAATCTGTCTTATGTGGAAAGATATCCCTGCCTCACAAGGATCCATTGAACTTATTTCGGTTCATCACCGATTTATTCACTTTAACTACTCGAACTACGCTACTAAGCGGTGTTTTGCTGTTCTTGTGGTCTACGCTCCACCGGATGAACGTCATAAATCAGCCTTCAGGGATACAATCTCCCTTTATATGCAGTCACTTCTTATTCCCTTCTATATTATGGGAGACCTTAATGAAATAGCTACCCCAACCGATAAACTTGGAGGAGCCTATCCTTCGACGTCGTGTTTCACGCGTTTATTAGATTTAAAGAACAGACTATCACTGTTAGAAGTACCATCTAGCGGTGGTCAGTTTACTTGGCAACGTAAATCGAAAGATGTGGTCATATGTCTGGAAAAACTTGATCGCCTATTAATCCACACGGACATGCTTACCATTTTTGACTCACTTCGTACACAAATCCATCCTTTTACTAGATCTAATCATGCTCCGATCTCCACAGATTTTCGTCACAACATTTAGCCTAAGCATAGACCCTTTAAGTTCGAATTGGCTTGGGCCTCAAGGGCTGATTACAGAAACTTAGTTTCGCAAGCTTGGAGAGGGAACCCACAAGGTTCTTTGATGTTTAAATTGCTTCAGAAGGCAAAAGTACTTAAAAAACTTTCTAAAACCTGGCATAAGAATACTGTTCGCAATATTCATAACCAAATTCTAGTAACGGATCAAAAACTCCTTATTTTACAGACATCTCTTATCTCAAATTATAACAACCAAGATGTTCAAATCCTAAAACAATTACTCAACAAGAGAGAACGTATGCTCGACTTTCACCGTCGCTATTGGAGCCAGCAGGCTAAAGTTAAACATACCAAACTTAATGACTCCAATTCGGGCTATTTTCATAAGATCGCAACTGCAAAAAGAGGCAGAAAAATGATCAGGTCTATCCTACTTCCCGGTGGGGAGTCCATAGCTGACTTCCATACAATCCAACAAGAATTTGTCCGCGACTTCAAAGCTCGTTTCAGAGCCTCTTCGACCCCTGTTTTGGATCTGTCTCCAGACCTAGCGGTCATTCCACCCTTAGTTTCACAAGCAGACAACGACATGCTCTCTGCTCTTGTAACCAACAATGAGATAAAAGCGGTTGTGTTTTCTATGAGCCCGGATAAGGCTCCGGGCCCTGATGGCTTCCCAGCTGGTTTCTACCAAAAGTTCTGGCCTACAGTTGGCCCCTCTGTAACAAAAGTCGTTAAAGCTTTCTTCACCAGTGGCAAGCTACTGCGTCAGACAAACCATACATTCATTATGCTTCTACCGAATTGCGATGACCCGACTACAGTAAACCACTACAGACTTATCAGTTTATGCTCTACAATTTATAAAATCATAGCTAAAGTGATTTCAGCACGGTTAACCTAAAATTTTGACAAACTAATACACCCCTCCAGGGAGCTTTCACTAAAGGGAGATCTATCCAAGACAATATTCTGATTTCTCATGAAGCTTTGCATTCGTTTCGCCCGAATAAAGGCAAAATGGGCATGGTTGCTCTTAAGTTAGATATGGAAAAGGCATACGATCGCATTGAATGGCCTTTTCTGTTCCAAGTTTTATCTAAGTTTGGTTTCAATGACCTCTTTATTAACAAAATAAAGGAATTTGTGTCAACTGTATCCTACTCGGTCCTCGTTAATGATGAACCAACCACCGTATTTCAACCCACTAAAGGATTAAGACAAGGAGACCCCCTCTCCCCTTTTCTCTTTATTTTAGCCTATGAGGTATTAGCACATACACTGTATAACCAAGGGCTAGTAAGTAAGGACCTGGGTATCTCTTTCGGTCGTCCGGGTATCAAGGTTCCTTTTCTAGCGTTTGCTGATGATATTCTTATTTTCTACAAAGTTTCCCACTCGGCATGCACATCTGCACTGTCCATTTTAGACAGATACTGCTTAATTTCGGGACAAAAGGTGAATCTGCATAAATCTAGCTTCCAAGCATCTCCTAACACGACTGCTACCGCCATAGCGTCTACTATTGCAGTGCTTGGCATTCCTCAGGCAAACAATTTCGACAAATATTTGGGCTGCCCTATCGTTAACGGTAAGACCATTAGGGACACATTCGCTGATGTGGTTCTCAACACTAAAAACCAACTCACAAAATGGAAAGCCTCGAATCTATCTGTCGAAGGGCGATGGGTGCTTATCAAAGCAAATCTTAGTGCCAAACCAATTTTTCTTATGCAAGCTTTCCTGCTACCTTCTCATGTTCTTCATGAACTAGACAAAGTATATAGACAATTTTTTTGGAACAAAACCTCTAAAGCATCACCGCTGATTAGTTGGGACAAAATCTGTTCGGACACAATCAAACTGGTTTGGGGATTCATAAGGCGGAGTCTATGAATATAGCTCTTCAGATGAAGCTTCTCTAGAAAATAATTTCTGAACCAAACAACATCTGGGTTCGTGTCATCTCACAAAAATACCTTAAAGGCCACGATCTTTCCACTATAACAAAAAAAGGTAACACCTCGTGGCAATGGTCCCGCCTTATGTCCATCAGACCTCAGTTCCTCCCTGCTTTACAGTGGCGGGTCGGAAACGGGGAAACCATTGATTTCTGGTCCCATAACTGGGCCTTCCAGAAGCCGTTGAGTTCCAAAACACTAAGACCCATCCCGGATAATCTCAAGGGTGTTTCGGTGGCTCACTTCATCACCAACCGCCAGTGGAACAAAACATTTATAAATGACTCATTAACAAATGTTCTGAAACAAGAGGATATCGACCACATCATGGGTTTGACTTTGCCAAGTAAACCAATCACGGATCGTCTATATTGGGGCCCTAGCAAAAATGGCTAGTTCTCAACCGCCTCTGCCAACTCCTTTTTATCAGAAAACACCAGGTTGTCATATTTCGATTGCGATTGGATCTGGTGTCTCGATGTGCCCCCTAAGGTTCGACACTTCCTCTAGAAAATCTCTCATGATGGTCTTCCGACTAAAACCAGATTACAGAAGTCGCACATGGTTGTACCTGTTGGTTGTGTTTTCTGTGGCAATACAAATGAATCGGGTGATCACCTTTTTCTTCGATGCCCCATGGCTACTGATTTGCTTAATGCTTTACGTATCCACATTCCGGGGTATATCACTGCTTCTGTCGGCATGGGCAATGTGTTTCCACTTACTGCGATAAAATGTGCGATTGTGACCAACAATTTTGCTGTTCTAGCCTCAGCTTGGTGGGCCATGTGGTTCTTTGGGAACCAACTCTTTTTCGATCATACTAACAAGGTAACTATCAATGAAATATTTCTGCTCAAAAGCACAACTACACATTGTTGGAAACAATCAAAGCTTTTAGACGACGATTCGACTGGTCCGTTGATCCACAACCATCGCATTCATAGCAGTATACACAACCAGGCTATTAGGGGTAGTGCTACGACCGCCAGGTCTCATAATCGGTCCGGGAAGTGGGATAAACCACCCCCCCAATTGCTATAAGCTCAATTTTAAGGGTTCGGTACTCCTGAGTGGCAACTCGTCTTATGGTTTTGTCATCCGTGACTCTGCTGGTTTAGTTGTCTCTGCTGGCAGATCTGTTTGCACAAATATCTCGGTGATTTATGCCTAAAATCTCGGACTCAGAATGGGTTTGTTACGAGCAAAGGAGTTGCAACTACCTACACTTTTGATCGAAGGAGATAACTTACCAGTGATAAAAGCTCTACTGGGGGATTGGAAATGCCACTGGACAATAGAGATGCTACAAGCTGATATTTTGTCTGATATCTCGTCCTTTACTTATGTTGCTATTCGTCATATTTTCAGGGAATCGAATGCTGTGGATGACTACCTTGCTCGTAGTGCCCATGTATCCCCTGCCGACATTTGCTGTGAGGATGATCCAGAACTGCTAGTTCTCGTCCGAAAGGATGCGCTAGGAAGGGCCTCTGCTGCGGCCGACCCGACCTAATTTTTATCTTGCGTCAAAAAAAAAAAGAAAAAAAGATGAGATTATTTGGCGGGACTCGTCTTGGGCTGGCAACCCCCGAGGCGGGATGTGTCAAAATAATTGTTGCTGGAAATGGAGTAGTTGGGATTTCGATCACGGTGCTAATTTTTTTTTAAAGTATATTTTTTGGTATATACCTATTAAAAAGAATTTTCAAATCAATATTTAAAACACTAAAATTGTGATTTAAATACGATTTTTTTATTGAACCAGTTGATAAAAACAAAATATATATAAAATAAAAATGAATTATTTTTAAAACAATGTTGAAAGAAAAAGTTGAATAATTTTTTTTATGAGGAATAATAATATAACAAAACAAATAAAAAATAAGAGTTAGGATTTGAACCCAAAATCTTTTGATTCTTCTTCCCACCTTTGCCACTTAAACTAGATAAGACTTTTGCTTCAAGTATCATTTAAAGATCTTTTATTATCTCAAAATATTAAATGTATTGAGATATCTTCTATGTATGTGTGTATATATATATGTATTATTTCCTAGTTTATCTTTATCTTATCTTGTAAATTGTCATATATATACCGTGTGAATGAGAAGAAAAGATCAAGCATTTTTTCCACAATTCAATATTTCTCATGGTATCAGAGCATGTTTAACCTAAAAATCAATTTTTTCCCCCGAGCCGCCACCCTAGCCGCACTCGCTCTACCCTTCCCGTTCATTGCTTTCGCCATGTCTGACAACCAATCCGACGCCACCCAGACCGCCGCCATCACTGCCGCCGTTGAGGCTGCGAAAAAGGCCCTCGTCGACACCACCTCTCCGTACTACTTGCATCCTTCTGATCATCCGGGCATGAACGTCTGTGTCGTTACATTCAAGGGTGACAACTACCCCGAATGGGCAACCTGTTTCCGCAATGCTCTCTATGCGAAAAACAAGTCCGAATTTATTGATGGTTCGCTGCAGAAACCCACTAATGCCGCTGAAGTTCGCAGATGGTGCGTGCTGAACTCTATGATCATCGGCTGGATCTTACAGTTCGTTGATTCATCGCTTCGTCCCTCTCTTTCTTACTTTGAGACCGCCAAGGACTTGTGGGATGATATCGCCCAACGGTTCTCGGTTGGAAATGACCCGCGTATTCATCAACTTTAGGCACAGTTGTCTCGGGCTACTCAATCAGGTCGTTCAATTGCTGTCTACTTTGGAGTTCTTAAAAAGAGTTGGGATGAACTTGCTATTTTCTCTACCGTTCGTGGGTGTGCTACTTGCGGTACTTGCACCTGTAATTGGCGCACCAACTTGCTCAAGGAGCGCGAGGAGGAGAAGATCCATCAGTTTTTGAGGGGTCTTGACGATGAATTTACTACTGTTCGTTCGTCTCTTCTCGCCAACGACTCGCTTTCCTCTTTGAACGTTGTTTATCAAACCTTGACCCGTGAGGAGGCTCAGTTAGCCGCTTCCAAGAACCGGGATGCTCAACCTAACGACGCCGCCTTTGCTGCTAAGGGACAACGGTCTCGTCCTTGTGATCAACCTCGTCGCGATCAGGACCAGTCCTCTCGTGATCGTTCTTTAGGAAATCGTGATGAGCCCTCTCGCGATCAGCGCTCTGGAGGGCGCGGTTCCGATCTCCCCACCTGCACTCACCGTGGTCAGCTTGGCCACGTCGTTAGCTCCTGCTTCAAGCTCATCGGCTACCCTGATTGGTGGCTCAATGGACCTCGGGATCGCCCTTCGTCGGATGCTCCTGCTGGTCGTGCTTCTGACGGTGCTGGACGTGGTCGTGGGCGTCCTCAGTCCGGCCTCGCCAACGCCGCTCATGCTCCTCAGTCCGGCCAGCCATCGTCCTCCTTGTCTGGCACCGACCGGTCTGCCTTTCCCGGCTTGTCAGACTCACAATGGTCTACTCTTGTCTCTCTATTCCAGTCTACCACATCCGGTTCGACTGAACACTTGAATGGTAAGACTTGTTCCCCCTGGATCCTTGATTCGGGCGCCTCGTTTCACATGACGGGTGACCACTCACTGCTTATTGATTCAAGGAGGTTCCTCCTTCTTCTATTGTTTTGCCGGATGGTTTGGTTGATACAGCTACCCAGGCAGGGACAGTTATTTTGAGTAATCAATTACGGTTGCCTGATGTGCTTCTTGTTCCTCGTCTCCAATGCAATCTTATATCTCTTCCGACTTTGCTCCGTCAACACAACTGTTTTGTTAGCGGTACTGATAAAGTTTGTGTCTTGCAGGACCGTACTACGATGACGTTGATTGGAATGGGTGAGGGGCGCAATGGAGTTTACTAGTTTCATTTTGCATCACCAACTGCACGCTCCTCTCATGTCCAAGTCGACTCACTTTCCCTTTGGCATAACCGTTTGAGTCATCCTGCGCCTGTCATTCTTTCGCATTTACCTCATATTCAAGTTAATAAACACGGGTCATTGAGTCCTTGTGATGTTTGTTATCAGGCAAAACAAACTCGTTCCCCGTTTCCTTTGAGTATTTCTCATGTTTCTAGTCCTTTTAAATTAGTTCACGGTGACCTCTGGGGCCCTTATCGCTCTAAGTCTCTGACGGGTACTTCTTACTTTCTTAATTTAGTTGATGATTGTTCTAGACACATTTGGCTTTATTTGTTGTGTAATAAAAGTGAAGTTTCTACTATTTTTCCCTAATTTTGTGCTATGGCTAAATGCCAATTCAATGCCACTGTTAAACGTTTTCGAAGTGACAATGGAACGGAATTCACATCCTTACGTTCTTACTTTGATAATAATGGCATTCTGTTTGAATCTTCGTGTGTAGGAACTCCCTAAAAAAATGGTCGGGCCGAACGGAAACATTGCCATATCCTTAATGTCGCCCGCTCCCCTATGTTTCAAGCCAGCCTACCCATCAAGTTTTCGGGGGAATGTATTCAGGCCGCGGGTTACCTCATCAACTGTACTCCTACCCCTATCCTTGCACACAAAACCCCTTTCGAAGTGCTTCATAACCGCAACCCCTCCTACTCCCACATCTGCACCCTCGGTTGTCTTTGCTATGCCTCACAGATCCCTCGCACCTCCAATAAATTTGCCCCCCCGTGCTCGCAAATGCATTTTTCTAGGCTACCCCAAGGGAGAACGAGGTTGGAGGGTATTTGACATTGAATCCAATGAGTAATTTGTTTCTCGTGATGTTACCTTCTACGAAACCTCATTTCCATTTCATTCCCCTGAACTTCCAACACCCCATCAGCCATCGCCGTTTGCCTCCCCTACCCATCCAGCCGAGGAGCTGCCTTTGTTGGCTCCCATTCCGCCTAACCCTGCCCCCACCTCTCATCCGCCTCCTATAGATGTTTTCGTTGTCATTGACCCGCTTCCAGACGTCAAGGGGAGTGCCTCACCACAAGATGCGTCCACTTCGCTACCTGTTGAGCCTATTCCCCTTCGTCGAAGCACTCGTGATCGAGTTCCACCAACCAAACTTAATGATTACATCTGTCATACGATACGATCACCAATATCTTCTGTTGTTCCTCCTCCCGTTCAGTCATCGTCGGCGGGTACTCGTTATCCTATTGAGCACTATGTCTCTTTTGAAAAATTTTCTTCATCTCTATTACTGTCGGAGTTGAGCCTCGATCCTTCTCCGAGGCACTTCGCAGTCCGGAATGGCGCTCGACTCTCCGAGGCACTTCCTCCAGGCAAACGCCCCATTGGCTGTAAATGGGTTTTCCGCATCTAGTATAAGTCAGATGGCACTTTGGAGCGTCATAAAGCTCGTCTTCTTGTGCTTGGTAACAATCAGCAGTCGGGTATTGATTACAATGAAACCTTCATTCCGGTTGCGAAGATGGTCTCCGTCCGTACCTTCCTTGCTGTTGCCGTGAATCAGGGTTGAGAACTTCATCAGATGGATGTCCATAATGCTTTCCTTCATGGCGACTTGGACGAAGAAGTTTACATGCGGCCACCCCCCCCGGTTTTGCTTGTTCAGATCCTTCCAAGGTATGCCGCCTGAATCGGTCTCTCTACGGTCTTCGTCAGGCTCCTAGAAACTGGTTCTTCAAGCTTACTGCTGCTCTTCGCCGGTTTGGATTCGTTCAGTCTAGAGCGGATTATTCGCTCTTCTTCTTCCTGCGGCCAGGTTTGTCTCTTCATGTGTTGATTTATGTGGATGACTTGATCATTGCTGGTAGTGATTCGGCCGAGATTGCTCGCCTCAATTCCAAGTTGAGCTCTGTCTTTCATATGAAGGATCTGGGTCCTCTTAAGTACTTCATTGGCATTGAAATTGCTTGGTCTGAGAAGGGTCTCTTTCTTTGTCAATGAAAGTACACATTAGACATCCTCTCAGAGGCCGGTCTTCTTGGTGCTAAGCCTTTTGAGTTTTCTATGGACCAGAATCACTCACTTGCTAGCTCTACCGCTCCACCATTTGCCGCTCCGGATAGGTATCGTCGTCTCATTGATCGCTTAATATACTTGACCATCACGCGCCTAGAGCTGTGCTACTCTGTCCATACCTTAGCGCAATTCATGCAGTCACCTACCGTCGATCCTTGGGATGCCGCTTTGCGTGTTCTGCATTTCCTGAAGGCTCATCCTGGTCAGGGCATCTTTCTTCAGGCATCCGGCCCTCTGGTTCTTACTGCCTACTGTGATTCTGATTATGCCAGTTGTCCTGTCACTCGGCGCTCCTTGAACGGCTACTATATTTCTCTCGGCTCCTCTCCGGTCTCGTGGAAGACGAAGAAACAACACACCGTTTCTCGCTCGTCTGCTGAAGCCGAGTATCGTGCTATGGCATATGCTTGTTGCGAGCTTTTATGGCTTAAGTCGTTTCTTCGTTCTCTTGGAGTGGAGCATTCAGTGCCTATGCGTCTTTTCTGTGACAGCCAAGCCGCTATTCACATTGCTGCGAACCCGATCTTCCATGATCGTACCAAGCATATTGAAGTCGATTGTCACTTTATTCGGGATCTCATTCTTGCTGGCACGATTCGTACCCATCATATTCACACCTCTTCCCAACCGGATGATCTCCTCACCAAAGCTCTCGATCGTCAGCAGTTTCAGTTTCTTATGGGCAAGTTGGGCATTTGTGATCCGCATGCTCCAACTTGAGGGGGAGTATTGAGATATCTTCAATATATATATATATATATATATATATATATATATATATATATATATATATATATATATATATATATATATATATATATATATATATATATATATATATATATATATATATATATAGAGAGAGAGAGAGAGAGAGAGAGAGAGAGAGAGAGAGAGAGAGAGAGATTGGGTAACTTGTGCACACCTCTTAGGGTGTACTTTGTGCACAATTGTGGATCGTTGATCTATATGAAATTGATGGTTGGGATGATGCCACGTCATTGGGTTGATTTAAAAAAAAAACTGAAAAACAAGCCCAAGCCCACCCCTTAGAATGTGAAGCGCGTGACAATAATTGTTTAAAACCCTACAAAGGTGACGGCAAAGAGGAGAGAGGCGAAGAAGAGGTTGAAGATGAGAGGTGAGCGGTTAGGGCATTCAATTGAGTCAGTCCGTCCATCGAAAGACGAAGCCTTCGGAGGCGCTGGCGGCGGCGCAGACGGGGGAGGAGGAGACATGGGTGCGTGCTTGGAGGAGGCCGAAGTTGAACGCCAAGGCGATGGCGGCGGCGCAATTGGGTGAGGAGGAGATGGACGGGGTTGCGGGCTTGGCGGCGGCCGAATCTGATCTATATGGAGATGGCGGCGGCGCATATGGGGGAGGAGGAGACGAGGGTGAGGGCTTGGCGGCGGCCGCATCTAAACGACAAGGGGAGGAGGAGACGATCCGGCGAAGCCCTACTTTCAACCGGTGAATCTGAACGCCAAGGGGGAAGTTGGATTTGTCCTCCAGCACCACCACGACGGCGGAGTCTTCCGGCGGCGTGGACGAGCCTACGAAGAAGAAAAATGTAAGTTTCTGAATTTCTTGTTAGATTTTTGAAATTGATACTAAGATACTGAAATTCAAACTGAAATTTCCTTCTTCTTCATTTCTTTTTCCTGAATTTTGGCCTGTTTAGTGGAATTGCCTCTGAATTGCCGGTTTCAACTGAAATTAGGGTTTTGTTGCTTGTGTATCAGATCCGACGGTGCTAGGGGTGGCGCCTCCTCTCCTATGGCTCAGATCTGGGTGGTGCTGGATCGACTTTCCAGGCTATGGCCGGTGGTCGGGGGGTGTCCTGGGGTGGGTGGTTTAGGGGTGGAGGGGGTGGTGGGCGTGATATAATTTGGACCTCTGTATCAACATTATTTGTTAATTATTCAGAAAAATGAGTTCAATTTTGGTTGTTAGTGTTAAAGAGTTGTTAATTATTCGGTGAAATTTGGATTATTATTCGTCGGTATAGGGAGCTTTCGGTTTGACAAACAACATCAAAACCTCCTGTATACGGCCGAATAATCATTCCTAATGTTGTTTCTATTTCCCAAAAAAATATAAATATTCTACCGAATAATATTTCAAAACTGAATGCGTAAAAATTAACTCGGGAGTTAAAACTAAAATTGATTGACAAAAAACAAACATTATTCGGTAGTATGTGACAGATTATTCAGTATAATTGGTAAAATTTGATTTGAAATGGATGGAAAAACGAAATATAACATTATTCGGTAGTATATGAAATATTATTCGGTGGAATGGGCAAGTTTTTCAAAACAGCGAAATCAGATCCGGAAAAAAAAGAAGCGCGTCAGACTTTTTAGGTGGGTTCCACCATTTTTTCTATTTTAAAAAAAATGAAACACTCATTTAATCTTGACCTTCCATTTCTTTCAATCAAAGGCCAAAATTTGTGCACAAAGTACACTATAAAGGGTGTGCACAAGGGAACCACTCCCTATATATATATATATATATATATATATATATATATATATATATATATATATATATATATATATATATATATATATATATATATATTAGTTCCTAGTTTATCTTTATCTCATCTTGTAAATTGTCCTATATATACCGTGTGAATGAGAAGAAAAAATCAAGTCTTTTTCCACAATTCAATATTTTTCAAAGCCAAGGGTACACTCTCGAGCACCCCCCCCCCCCCCCGCTCCGCGCCTCCACCACTGGATGGAGCCATGAAGAGTTCTGGCTTTGAATCAACCGGTGGTATTCCTTGTAATGAGCAAGGAGAATGGTTAGAGGGTTTAATAGACAATATTGGTATGTGCTCGGTTGTGGTGGCGGAACTCTGGAGTATATATATACTGGGAGACCTTAAGTTGGCATGGAATATATAGTGTAGGAAGATTATATGTGAAATGGACTCGGTGGTCGCATTGAGCTTGTTAAGAAAGGCGATGAAAGCCTATGCGTCCTTGTGCTAGTCCGGTGAGCCATTGCCATGGCTTCGTTAGAATGAACTGATCAGTTCAACTCTGTCACACATTTCACGAAGCTAATTGTGTTACGGACTATTACGCTTTTTTATTTTCCGATGAGTTTGGTTGTATTGAACTCTCATCCGGAAGGGCCAAAGGAGTTGTTCAATTATGCATGAGGGTTGAAAGTGACCCGATCGATTATGCATCAAATCATGGCTTCCTTCCTTGGTTGTTTTTTCCTTTCTAATAAAGTCTTTTGGAAGTAGGGCCTTTGTCCTTACCTTTCGACCTTTCATTGAATTTATTTTTGAAATTATGTCATTTTTTTTAGCAAATAAATTATGTTAATTAAAAATCTATTATTACATAAAATTTATAAAATATAATTAATTGATACAATTTATATGGTATTTTATTTTAAATATATTATACATGTGTAAGTAAACAAATGAAAAATATTTATGGAGGATATTTTGTTATTTACATTTAGTAGTGGTTTAAAGTTACTTTTTTTTGGTAAGTAACCCCTGCCTGGCCTTAAACTTGCGGCTGTATAAACCCTTCTTTGTGATTTATGTGAGAGAGCGCTTTTTTTTTCACTCTTGCAAATAAGGTAAGGATTTGGGTAACTAGGATGCTAGTCAATCATTTAAGTGCATTTTATTCGAATGAGATTCCTAAAAATTAGATAGTTTAAGAGGATGTAGCAATATTAGATATAATGTGACCCATTCTAGACACAACAAGAGATATTAAAATGATCATGAGCATTCTAGGTGATAAATTTAGGGCTCCTTTGGTTGAATGCGGGAAGTACAATTCCCGAGAACTTATTTTCCATGAATTGAATTTCCGTGAAATGCACTTTCTATGAATTGAAAAAACCTGTTTGGTTGAATTTTGATTTTTTGTAATATAAATAGAAAAATAAATAAATTTATATTAAAAAAGGGTGGAAGTTGAACTTACCTAGTCCCCCTAGATAAGTGAACTTCCTACGATTTGGAGGAATTGAAATTCATGAGAAGTTGAATTTCTGTATCATTTTGTCAACCAACCACAGGAATATATCTTACTTCCTGGATTTTTTAACTTCCTGAGTTTTTAACTGACTAACTAAACAAGGCCTAGTAGAGAGGAGAAGGAAGCATCTGGTGGACTTGTGGGTAGTACCCATAGGTCTCCGGTTTGAACCCCGGAATGACCCCTCTTTATTTACCAATTCAAGGATATGCAAAGATTCATATTCACAATTAAAGAGAAATGGTGAAAAGCTTTAATGGATCAAGAATGTATGGATGATTTCTCATACATAAGCAAACCTCATCGAAAGATATATATATATATATATATATATAAGAAGGAAAAATATCAAATGTACATAAGCAAACCTCATCGAAAGATATATATATATATATATATATATATATATATATATATATATATATATATATATATATATATATATATATATATATATATATATATATAAAAGAAGGAAAAATATCAAATGGACGAAACCAGAACATGGATCCATGAAGTTGAACTTTGATGGGCGATCCTTATTAGACATAGATGGTAGGGCAAACTATAGTATTCAGGATTGGAATGGAAACCCAACGAAGCTCTAGCTTAACGTGAGCGATTGATAAAAAGTACGCCAATTGCATATTTGGAAATTAGATATTGAAGGTGACAATCAAATTATCATAAAACACTTAAAACTACAAGGTAAATGTCCATGGGGAATCGAACTTTTAATGGAGGACATCAAATTGATTACAAAATCTTTTTAGGTGACAAAAATTTTCAATGTGCTCCACGAGGGTAACAAAGTACGTGACTGATAAGGTGGCATATTTTAGCCGCTTTGCTAGCGAATTTGCACTAGCTATAAACAAACATCTCTTAAATCTCATTTGAAATAATACAATTAGATAAGTATCAATCAACCGAATTCTTACTATATACGGAGTATATAAAAAAAATTAATTAATGTATTATAGTACTCCACTACAGAGTATATGTTAAAGCAATTAACCTCCTCATAAAAAAAATAACCTCAATCAGATGGAGTTGGTAAAGCAATTAGGCCCCCCGGGGCATAGCTCACTGGTTGAAAGGTCACCCTACGCTGGCCTAGAAGTTTTGGGTGGGAGGTTCGATTCCCAGGAGGAGCATTATTTGTTTCTCTTGTGGAGTGGGCCTCCTGGAGCCAAAGGGTATAAAGGGGGTGGTTGGACCATTAGTGAGGCACATTCCGCGGTTTACCTCCCCAAGTCGATGAGGGGTCGGAGACTTTGGGTTCAGGACTAAGGTAAAGCAATTAGCCTCAAACACATGGAGTTGTGGGCCCAGACCGACAGCTTGGTCCAACGTCGCCGTCAAAACCCGCCTAGTTTTTGGTTCTTGATTTATGTAATATTTTGGGAATTTATCAAGCAAATTTTGGCAGAATTTTCAATGAAGAAGATGCCATTGTTGTGTTTGTGTGTATATGTTCAACGTCGGGTGCTCAGGGGGATTGGGGGGTTTGGTGAAGCTTTCATATCAGTGATGACTAGACAGTAGACTAGACGTGTTTTTGATGCGGTAAATATATAGATAAAGGCTAGTGATGAGTAAATGTCTAATGTGTTCATGGACAATGGGAGAACAGATCCACCACTTGGAAGAGATGGGAAATAAGACAAACAAAATGGACAAATATTTTGCATAAATTTTCCACTTGGATCTGGAAATTGAACTCTTAGCCAATTTTTTCAAAGCTACAAAAACCCCCTACCAAACACAGTTTGAGGAAATCTGTTTTTCGTTATTTTACTTTTCTAAGATCTGTGGGCTGTGGCGGCCATTCCTCAAGCGACTGTGGTCGAGCTGAAAAGAATCTTAAGTAATTATCAGAATGTTCTTGATTCGACTTTTGAATAGCCACTTTTTATTTATCGAAATCAAGAAGTAAAAATTAATAAAAAAAATACTACTCCCTCCATTTGAAATTATTTCTCGTTTGACTTTTCGACACGCTTTTTAAGGAGCGAAAAACTCTATAAAATATAATTTTTTTAATTAAATTTATTTCATAATCTTATACTTACTACTGATATGTATGAAATTATATAAAAAAAATTAATTAAAAAAATATATTTTATATAGTTTTTATCTCTTTATAAAGCGTGCACTACAAGACAAACGACAAATATTTTCAAACGGAGGGAGTAAATACTCAGTAGTAACGGATGATGGAATCGTTAAACAAAAACGAGATTATATAGGAAATGGCCTTCATGAACAGTATAATTAACCTCATCCAAAAATTCTGTCAAACAGGCTCAAATGTAATCCGGTATATATATCCGAATCTTTTTCTTATAAAAATATATAATAAGAGATTAAATATAAAGTAGTATATTTATTATCTATTTGATCCATGTTTGTTAAATAGGGAGTATATATTTATTATATTATACTCTATCCGTCCCACAATAGATGTCTTTTACTATTTATGCACGTTTTTTAAAAAGCTAAAAACTATATAAAATATCAACATTTTATTAAATATTTATTATTTTAAAAAATTAATTAAAAAATTGATATTTTATATAGTTTTTAGCTCATTAAAAAGCGTGCATGAATAGTCCAAAGACAACTATTGTGAGACGGAGGGAGTATATCTTTTATTTGTATTTAACTAAATATATTGACAAAAATTAATTAACTAAACTCGTGTTAATACAAAATTTATTTAAATTTTAAAAATAAAAGAATATGTTATGTCGTGAGATGATTAGGACTGATTTAGGATTGGATTTGTGAAAGAAAGAGAAAGACGATGAAAGGAAAGATGGTAGACGGAAGGGATCGGAAGGAAATAAAGAGGAGAGAGATCGAGATTATACGAGAGAGTTAAGAGATAAGAGCAACTGCATCGCCAGTTCTTTAACTCCATTATAAGGAACTTATTAATATTTTAACAGATTTCCATATAAAATGGGTTAGAAACGATTTGACAAGTTTGGAAGTAAGAAACTCTAAACAACCGGATAAAGAGGGGAGAGAGGGGTCCACCGGGAGAGAGAGTGGTAAGATAAAAGGCAGAGAAAGAGAAAGAGAAAGGGGTGGTGCACAGGGAGAGATAAATAAGGGAGAGATAAATAAGGAGGGTGAGTCCATATGAAAATTAATAGGGTGTTTTAAGGATTGTAGGGATGTGGATAGAAAATTAATTTGGATATCTTAAATAGAGTTAAAAAATAAAATAGAGTTAAGGAACCTTTGTGAGTTCCACGAATGCGGATGCTCTATATATTTGAATTATTTATTGAATGTCTCTCAATTACGATCAATATGGTATTTATATCCTTAATTTACTTTTTGAGCAATATTCCCTTAATTTCTAATTCCCTAATATCTACTACGTATCTAATAAAGATATCACATAATATATATTTATATATGTAGTTAGAGTCAATATTTAATTATAAATTATTTTATATTATTTTAATATTAAATAAATTAATATTGAAAAAATGTACAAATTTTAATATTAAATAAATTAATATTGAAAAAATGTACAAAATTGTGGGTACTAAACCACTACAGAGTATAAACAATCTAAGGGTGGTCTCTACCCCTCCGACTCTTTTTGCTGTCGACTTTAATTCGAGCTCCTCCGTCTAGGGCTCGTTTCCTCCTCCCCTTTCCATGGCATCTCACTTTTCTGGTCAGTTTACCCCAATTAATTAGGGGCTTTTGTTGTGTATAAGATGTGGATCGTACCTCCATCATTGCTCTTTTCCATCTCGAACTCAAGGCCTTCGATTTTCGTTTCTTGGTGTTGTTTTTGGCCTTCCCTGTTGCTTTAGTCATTGGTGTGCCTCTTTGGCCACCTCCTTTGTTCCTCTGTTGCCGACTGCGGCCTCGACCGGTGCTCACCCCACCTGGTTCACCTTTTGGGTCCGCTCCTGCGATTTCTCTACTTCCTCCTTATTGCTCACCTTCGCTTTGGTGTCGCCCTCGCCGGGGTTTTGGTTTCACCGGCTTGTCCTCCTCCTCATGGCGCTTGGTCTTGAGGTGTCGTTGGACTCGTCGTTCGGAGCCGGTTGCTGATGGCGTTTTGTCGTCGTCTGCCGCCGGTGTCCTTGGCTGCCGACCTCCTTGCTTTGCAAGGTTATGCACATTATGCACTCATCACCTGCTTGGAGTCTTGGACCCTTTGGTTGCCTTAGGCCTGTTATGGCCCACGAACCTTTCATTTGGGCATTGTGTCCGTGTATGCGAAACCTTAATAAACAATTACTCCGTATTTGTTTATTTATATAATTTATATATTTTCCACATATATATATATATATCTATTTATAATTTGTTTTAATAAAAAACGTCCGAAAGGGCTTTTTTGAAACACCGCTCAAAAGAGCTTTGATTAAATCCCGTTTAGGCTTGACCGATCCGTTAGGACCGGTCCTTTGCTTTGCTCGGGTGGCATGCGTCTCTGCTTTGGTGCGACTGGGGTTCTTCTTCTATGTTGGGGTTCTGGCAGTCGGAGTCCGGTCTGGCTGGGATCGAGGTAGTGTGTACTGGACGACTCCGTGTACGGGAAGGAGCTTCCTGGAAGTTCGTCTTCACTATCCACATGGATTCCTGATGTATCGCTAGCCAGCGGTGCTGTTTGAGGATGGTGCTTGGCTTTCGTCTGTAGTCTACGTCCCCTTCGTGTTAGATTTAGTTTCCTTAGTTCGTTTTCTTGTAGGGTGCGTTTCCACTTGTTGTATTGCTCCGCTTTTTTATTTTGTTTTCGTTTGTATGTATTGACGGATCTCCATCTACCGGGCCATCGAGATTCAGATATATCTGATATCGAATTATTTCCTAATAAAAAAAAAAACAATGCAAGGGTAAATAATCTTTGTAAAAACAAACAAATCTAAATAAATAGCCGACCAAAAAAATATCCAAACAAATACAGTTTTAGGCTTTACACTATAATATAGGAGAATGATTGTATACGGGGTATAAATATAATCATCAACTACGGTCCATGTACGCAATCAACCTCTCGGAGGCTGAATTAGTAAATAAAGAGCAGTGATCCGGAATTCGAACCGAAAACGTTTGAATAGTACCCGCAATCTTTTCTAGTTGAATCATTGATAAAGAAAATGTATACAGTATTAATTTTTAATTAGAATACCAAATTTAGTTAAGATGAGGATTATATTATACTCTTGCGTGAAGAATCTTGGTTATTGCTGTGCTTTGGTTTAGATTTTCCGCGCATGTGGAAAAACAAAAGAAAAGGATAAGTGCCGGTTAGCCCAAATTCATATCAGAAGAATTTGAAGGAAAAGGAAATCAAAACTACTCCTTACTTTATTGTTTATCTTAATTACAGTAACAAATTAGGGCAGCGATGAATTTGAATGAACAAAATGAATTTGAACAACAAAAGGGGGAAATTGACAGTTGCTCTGCACAATACATTATACAGGGGAATAACCCATAGATTCCACTCCAGGAAGATGCGAGCTCTTGAGTATTTTATAAACAGGTCGAAATCCTTTATTTATACAACTACATAATTGATATATCGATACTGCAAACGGCATGGGAAAGTGGAGGGCTGAAGATCCAAGCAACCGCAACAGCTAGAAACCGGTGAGTCTGAAATCGTGTAAAAAGGGGAAATTTTTAAGGGCGGCTCTCCTGGCTGGGCACGACCTTTCCGCTGCGCTTTCCCGACCGACGCGGCGGCGGCGGCGGAGGATTTGCGGAGGAGGCGGAATCGCGGCGGCCGAATTGGGAGGTAAAGAAATCGGACAAGGACTCGTACATCATCGCCTTCACGAGCTTCTTGTCGCACGGGAAAATCTGTTCTGGTTTGAGAAACTGCGCCGCCCAGACCGCCTCCTCCATCTCTGGCTTCTTCTCCGTGTCCCCCATTTTCTAAAGCTTTTTCAAGTTCACAGCTTTTTCTTTTTCTCTCTCTCTCTCTCTCTCTCTCTCTATCTCTCTCTCTGGCAACTCTTAAATAAGTTGTGGACTTGTGGAAGTGTGGAACTCCTTGGGGGGCAAGTTTAAGAAGCAAACGGGTCGGGCTCGGGACAGGGTTCGGGCCTGTAATCGTCGCCGGAGCCGATGGGTTACTTGCTGCTACTGTACCTAGACACGCGGAAGAAGACTTAGTACAAGTAACATCCAGATCACCCTTTAATCCCTTTATTAGGGAAATTTATAGAAAACTACCCATTAAATATAAAATTACATAAAACAGTCCATTAAATAGGTTTTATCAACAAAGCAACATTCACCAACCCCACATATTATAATTTCATTAAATATATTATATTTTAATATGTTATACTTAAAATATAAAGTTCAAGCTTGAATCATTGCAAGGAATCATGTCAGCCTTTTTCAAGCTTTGTCTTTTTACTCTTTAACATGTGATCGAGTCTATATTATAATGTCAATACTATGTGCTTTTTTATTGCTTTATGAGTACGTAGAGACCCATATGTCGGTCATTTGTAAAAGAGATGTTGAAAAGTATCCAATGCTATCTACTCAACTCTATAAATAGAGCTCTTCCCGGATTTCTCAGGGCATTGAATCCCAGGGAGAGAAAAAGCTCACATGAAAAGAGAGAATTCTTGTAATATATAAAGAAAGAGAAAGAGAAGTATTGTTGAGACGTAGATTGGTTCCCCATCACTCAAAAACTCAAAAATCATTCGATGGATCTTTCTGGTGTGAGAATCTAAGGTATTTATATGTTTGTTAACTTTAAATTAGGAGTGTTTGTGTGTTTTAATATTTTCCAGATTCAATAAAAGTTTGTCTTTAAAAAAAAGAAAAGCTACTTAATCGAACTCTATATATGTTCTGAATAATTAGTTTTCTTGATTCCAATTCTTTCATTATCTAAAAACAAAAACTAAGAATTAGAGACTACAGTCTGAGGCAGGAAATGAAACACATCTGTGTTGTGCTTGTACCAAGGGAGGTTTGGTTGAAGGTTAGCCACCCTCTAGAAAGTCGGAAGCTAAAGAAACGCCGGTGGTCCAATGTAACTACGTTCAGGTATTAGTCAAACCTTTTATCTTTAAGTTATTAATTGTAGAGCGTGGTGGGTTTGAAACCATAGAAAATTCATTATTCATAATGCAGTTAGTAGATTATGATAGTTAGTACCAGTATTAAGACTATTTCAAAATATAAGAAATTAAGATCAAAATTTGTAATTTAGTATATAAAATACGGGTATTGTTTCAAATAGACCAAAAAAGTAGGGTGATAATATTTGCACCTATAAATTTTACTATATGCACCACACCTACGCCTCTTGAATCACACCCTTGCTCCTCTTGAATCATACACCTAACTCTCAAGAAGCGCAGGGTATTTTATGTATAATACTCTACGCCTCTTGAGTCACAGACGTGTGACTCAGGAAGGGCAGTGTGTATTTAAAAAAATATATAAAAAGTGGGATATTTGGTGCATATAGTAAAATTAGGGGTAAATAACATTGGCTAATATAGGTGTACTTGTTGGTCTAATATAGGTGTACTTGTTGGTGTAAATAACATTGGCTAAAAAGTAAAATTTAGTATATAGTAAAACTTGATGGTGTAAATAAGTGTACCTGGACGTAGGTGTATTTGGTGCATATAGTAAAATTTAGTATATAGTAAAATCTGGTAGTGTAAATAACATTGGCTAAAAAGTAAGTGTACTTTTTGGTAGGCATGCCCACCGGTCAACCCGTGACCCGACGAGTTTGGCGTGTATGAAATTAAGGGTTTTCTACTTGTTGTGCAGCTGCTACTGTAATTTGCATTCAAGCTTTCAGCTACGAACCGAGCTCAAATGAGCTTGAACGACCCCAACCGACGAGCTCAAATGAGCTTAGGCTCATTCGTTCATCTTGTTCGAGCCTAACACGCCGAGCTAGAGTTTAACTCTGAGCTCACTAGCTGAGCTTGAGCATTAAAAAAAAATTGAATAATTTTTGAACTCGACCTCGGTTCGGCTCATTTCCCGTTCGAGCCAAGCTTGAATATGCTAAACTCGACTTGTTTAGCTCGAATATCACCCCAATTTGTAAAAGTCTCCCCAATCATATTAGGTTACACTTGACTTTATTTACTAAAGATTATTCTATACATTTGCCTTTTTTGACCTCATTTATATGTACTACTCCCTCCGTTCGGCAAAACTTTAGATGTCACGGTGTACAAGCAAACGGAAGATGTTTATATTAACGGAAGGAGTGAGATTTTTGTTACGATTTTAAAAAATTAGGACTATCAGGAGAGTCTTGAATTGGGTTCGAATAATCAGGTGGAGCACTCATCATTTCATAGTCCATAGATTAGCGACCATCTGAGTTTCTACTCAATTAGTACGGAGTAGTAATTTGTCGAAATTGTTTACTTATGACGGTGGTGGTAATTATTAATTCCTGTTTTAAGTAATGATGAATCGATGATATCATAAATTCCCTACGATTCCGTGAAGAATCTTGCTTAATATGCTTTCTACGGAGTACTTTGTTTGGTGGGCTTCCCTTCCCTTCCGCACATGTCAGAAAAAAGAAAAGGCGAAAGTAAAACTAATTTCTTGATTGGCGTTGGTCAATTATTCGAGACAATGGATTATGGATATAAATGTAAGAAATTAAATAAGCCACGAATTTGAATGAAGATTATAAAATTCCTCATGTTTCAGGTTCAGTTGGACGATAGCACAGAGAAGAATAAAAAGGGGGAAAAACAGGGGATACTGGCAGTTGCTCGATCTGCAAAAAGAAAAACAGGGGACCCCGGTTTCTTTCACATTCATGATTCATCCATCTGGGGGTGAGGAATCGATAGATTCAGAAAGATACCAGTTTGTTTATAAAATAAAGACGAGTAATTGGATGCACAAAACCTTTATTTACAGAATCACATCACTGATACAAACGATTCTAGAAATGGCATGGGGAAGTACAGAAAATAGAAACGGGGTGAGTCTGAAATTAATCGTGTAAAAGGGGGGATCTTTAAGGACGGTTCTGGTGGTGGGGCACCACCGTTGCGCTGCGCTTCTCCGACCTACTCGCCGGCGGCGGCGGCGGCGGGGGGTGAGCGGCGGCGGCGGAATCGCGGTGGCAGAAGAGGGAGGAAACAAAGCGGGCAGAGGACTCGTACATCATCTTCTTGACGAGCTTCTTCTTGGGCGGGATGATCTGTACGGGTTTGAGCACCTCCGCCACCTGGACCGCCTCGTCCACCATCTCCGGCTGCTTCTCATTGTCCGCCATTTCTGAAAGCTTCTTCAAATTCACAGCTTTTCTCTCAATTTCTCTCTATGAGATGTAAAATGTAACTATGCAGATCGACGGCAGTGGAGCTCTAATATAGTGGGGGCCGTACGCCTTGGGGAGTAAGTTTCCAAAGCGAAAGAGAGTGAGGCTCGGATCCGGGTTCGAGCCGGCGGGTCGGGGCTATAAGCCTCCTCCGAACCGGTTGCTTTTGCTTACATGGAGCTACTGCAGCTAGACCCGCGGAAGAAGACAATCGGATGGGTTGGGTTGGGCCCCACTTAATGTGAACGCGCGAGGGAGAAAATGGAGCAAGGGGATGAAAATTGATCCGAGGAGAAGGAGGAATTTTTTTTAGAAATAGCAAAAAAAAAAACGAAAACATATTTGGAGAATAACCAAAGTTGAAAGATTTTAGGGAAATTTACCCAACATTAAAAAAAAATGATAAAATAGGTAAGTCGCTTGTTACAAACAACGACCTACCTTATTTTGTTTTTTTTTTAAATTTTAGATTATAAAAAATTGATTTATCTAAAAACTAAAAAAAAAAAACATATAATATTTTTTTAATTTTTTTAACCTAGACAACTGGTCGGCGGTCGGAGGCGCCATTGCCAAGGGGAAGAGGGAGCAACGGCGAGGGAGGCATAATCAGACTCGAAAGATGAAATCGTTTTCTGCTTGCCCAAAATCAAAGAGGGAATATCAACTGTCTTCTTCAGCATCAGGTCCGCCTCATCTGTGATTTGCTGTGCCGTGGATTTTGCTACTAAATTCAACAAAACGAAATGCGATTGTTAATCAGAGAAGTTCGATTTCAGTTCGAAAAACCGGCCTTGAAATTGAGAGCGTTAATGGCTTTGCTGTCTAGCGCCGGTCACTCGTACGAATTTGTCCTCCTCGGTGTCTTCTCTGGCTTCGCTGTCTAGCGCCGGTGGCTTGTCTAATTCGATGGCAGATGTCAAAGGAGGAGGGCTGGGTCTAGTTACCTTCGATTCCATGGTTAGGGTTCATGATCTAGGGTAGATCGGCTTTATCACCTTCCGAATTGACCTTCGATTTCTGAATTGGCCGATGAAATGGTGTTGTATCCACCGGTTGCAAATCCGGATTCGTCGCCTCCGAATTGGCCGGTGAATTCAACATCTGCAGATCCGTTGAATTGGTCAGTGAATTCGGCTTCATCTGCAGATCCGGATTTCTGACGAAGGGGAAGGTCCTCTCATGTTCGATCGCTCCGCCTCGTATTCGTCCTTATGTTCGATGCTACTTCAGCTTCTTCTACTCCTCCGGCGAGGGAGATGTCTTGTTTTTGCTAGAAATCAAGCGATTTTGGAAAAAATCATAAAAAAAGGAGAGTCGCTGTTTCAAACCGGGACTCTCCCATATATGTTTTTTTAAAAGTTTTTCAATTTAAAATACTTTTTGTTAAAAAAAAATAGTAAGTCGCTGTTTGTAACAACGACTTTACTCTATTTTGGCTATTTCCCTAAAATCTTTCAACTTTTGGCTACTCTCCTAATATGTTTTCGTTTTTTGGCTATTTCGAAAAAAGATTCGAGAAAGGGCTTTATGAACCTTTGATTTATTTTTAGGGTGTTTTTGCTAAATAGCTTATTTTGAACCTTTAATTAAATAATTAGCACCCAAATTAATTTTATAAGGTAGGCTAGCACCCTTCCCAATTGGTCAACGTTGACCGTTGACTTTTTTGATGCCATTTGATGCCACTTTTTTGATGCCATTTTTTATAGTGCTTTGATGCCAAATTTATAATTATATTTTTTTCTTTAATGTGATGCCACTTTTTTGAAAATTTTATTGACACTTTTTTATGTCAATGTTTTGATGATATGTTTTTTTACCATGATGCCATATTTTTTCAAAGTGGTATTTTGATGACATTTTTTTCTTTTAATGTGATGCAAGTTTTTCAAATTAGTGTTTTGATACCATTTTTCTAATGTAATTATTTTATCTCACTTTTTTTAATCAAATCGTTTGATGCCATATTTTTTTTCAAGGTACTGATTTCGTGGTGCCATATTTTTTCAAGGTAATGTTTAGATGACATTTTTTTATTTAATGTGATGCAACTTTTTCAAAGCAGTGTTTTGATGCCATTTTTCTAGTGTAATTATTTGATGATATTTTTTTAATCAAATCGTTTGATTTTATAATAAAATGGACTGATGACACTTTTTTAATGCCACTTTTTTCAAATCTTGCTGATATTTTTTTGTTTACTGTGATGCCACATTGACCATTGATGCCATTTTTTTTACCGTTGACTACTGATGACACTTTCTTGATATCAATTTTTTGATGATATTTTTTTTTTTGTGATGCCATATTTTTTCAATGTAATGTTTTCGTGATGCCATATTTTTTCAAGGTAACGTTTTGATGAAATTTTTTTCTTTAATGTAATGCAACTTTTTCAATGTAATGCAATAATTTTTCTTTAATGTAATGCAATTTTTTCTTTAATGTAATGCAACTTTTTCATATTTATGGGTTAATTTTTGTAATTTTACAAAAATTGCTATTTATGGGTTAATTTTTGTAATTTTGTAAAAAGTGCTTCTTCAACCTCTGATTGCTCCTCGACAGCTCCTGCGCCGGCCGCCGCTCGTCAATCCTCGCTCCGGCCGCCGCTCCTGGAACCCTCGCTCCGGACGCTCCACCGCTCGTTCCCTCCCTCGCTCCCCCGCTCGCTCGTCACCGCCTCCTTCCCTCGCTCAGATCTGGACTCGCTCGCTCCGCCTCGCTCGTCCTCGGCTCAGATCCGGCGCCTCCACACCAGATCCGGCGCTCCCTCACCAAATCCGCCCTCCTTGGCCACCAATTCCGGCCATTCCGAGCCCAAATCCCGCCGATCCGACACCTAGCCCCCACCGACGAAGCCTCGCAAACTCCCTCCCGTCCTTGCACCGACCCCGAAGCTTCGCCGAAGATCTCTGACCACCCATTCCGGCCACCTCTCACCAGATCCGAGTCGGATCCACCGCCCTCGCACATCGCCGAGCCGGATTCCTCACCGACCAGTGGTTGGAGGAGAAGTCCAGATTTAGCGTGAGAGAGAGCTAACAGTTGGAGTGTTAGGAGGCTAATTTTTTTTAATAAGGTGTTATAAAGGCCAATTTATTTTATTAGGGTGCTAATAACCTAATTGAATTAGCAAAAGGTGATATTCTAGCAAATTTTCTCTTATTTTTATTTATTTTTTGTTTTAAATGAAAAAAGTTATACTCCGTATTAATTTAAATCTCAATTATTCAATTCAAATAATTAATTGTTGTAAGAATGCAATAAATCAAAATTTCCAATTAAATAAACTTAATTAATTGTTAGAATTTTTTATTTTTTTTTTGAGAAAAAGCCTTGCAAATATTATTAAGCTAGATCATTCTCCAATACAGTATCCATACCCAAAGGAAAACAGAATGAAGAGCTTGAAATGAAACTAGAATCGGGCCGTATCTTAGCAAGCAGGTGTGCCACTTGATTGGCCTCCCTCCTAACATAGCACCACTCGCAAGCCTCAAACCTTGCAACAGTCTCCACAATCGCTTGCAGCAGCCTTCCAAGCGTAGCCCCCGGCCAGTTCCCGCCGTTCAGCTTGTTCACCAACGTTTGACAGTCCGATTCAACCACCACTCTTCCATACCCATTCTCTGCACATGAATGCAGTGCCTACCAAATCGCCTCCGCTTCCACAATTTCGACATCGGAGCATGGCTGAACTCACTTGGAACCGAACAGCATCACCCTGCCCTCCTCATTTCTAACCACAAAGCAAATGCCACAGCCCCGTTCGTTTTCGACAGCTGCGTCGCAGTTGATCTTCCAAACACCAGCTCGCGGCTTAACCCATTTCTCAGCTCTCCTTCCCTCCAAGCTTCTCTCTGTCACCCTCCCCTCCCTTTCCATGTACTCCCGCCATCGAGTCTGGGCATCCTCCGCTACCTTATCCGGTTCGACTTGGCTTCTCTCAAAAATGCGCCCATTCCTTGCTCTCCAGATCTCATCCAAGGTGAACGCCCACAGCTGCAGCATGTCCTCTTTCTGGGTATGTCGGATCTGCTCAAAGAAATCCATAACAGTGGTTGTTGTAATGATATGTGTTATATTTCCCTATGTCTTGCTTTCATATATGTTACATGTAATATTGTTATGTGCTTGTAATCATGTATGAGTGTATGATGGGTATACATATAACATATATTATAACTTAGGTATACATGGATGCACAAGTTATAATTAGGCTCGACTGAGTCGTATTGAGTCGAGAAATCGACTTGATCCTCTAACGAGTCTAATAAACACTTGTGGAGTGATAATGTATAAGCTATAAGTATATAATGTATGTATAATATGTATGATATATATGGAAGAAGTCTTACCCGGATGTGGGCCTTAAGCCCATCTCCAAGCCCAAAGATCTCTCAGGCTGAGTGAGCTTGGCGGCCTGGACCATTGGAGTGAAGCGCTGCGTTTTTTGGCCTTGGCTTCACTTGAGATCCGATGCCCTAGCTATTTAAGCTCGCTAGCAGCTTCTGGAATCCTCAGTTCAGCTCTCTCTCTCCTCCGTCTCTTCTCAAACGCTCTCAAAGGGTTTTTCTAGGGTTTCTAGGGTTTGCTCCTGGTTCCTCCTCGGCGATTGTGAAGACGAAGGCGTTGGCTGTTCTCGGTGATCTCCTGGGGGTGGCGCGGCTAAGCTCCTGGCTTTGGTTGCCGCTTGTCTCACGTCTGGAGATCTAGGGTTTGGGAGTTTTCGAAGCGATCTTCGAACTCCGGTCATCCCACACAGGGGGATCTTCTTCTCTTTGTATCTCTGAAACTCGTACATGCTAGATCTAGGGTTTATCTTTGCATTGCTTGATTGTAACCCTCTGTTGAACATTTACCTAGTGGATTCGGCCGCTTCTTGAGGCCCCGAGGACGTAGGCAACCTTTGCCGAACCTCGTAAAAAATCTGGTGTTGTTCTTGCATGTTTTGTTTGAGTTTCTTGTTCTTATCTCTCGCTTCCGCATAAATCACTTTCGTTATATCAAATCTCGGTTTCAACAAGTGGTATCAGAGCTTGAGTGTCGCGTTTCTGATTTCCTGGCTCATTGTTGAGTTCTAGGGATAGGGAACGGGTGTAGGGCCTCGGGCTGACCTAAAAGGCAACATCGCTGGTGTAACACCCCCCCCCCCCCTACACGACATACCACACCCTTGTTTGTTTAGATCTAGGCTTATGTGTATGCGATTCTGTGCTCTGCTCTTAGGTTCAAGGTTTTCTTGAATCTCTTGCGTGATTTACTGTGTTTTGTTAAGATTTTTTAAGCTCTTAACTATAAACATGGGTGAATCCTATTGTTTAAAACCCTTCAATGGCACTACTGACTATGCTATGTGGCAGGTAAAAATGAAGGCCATATTAATCAAAGAAAACTGCTATTAAGTGATCACTGGAGAAGATGTCGAAGAAGACAAGAAGAAGGATATAAAACGTCTTGATAAAATAGCACACAGTGAGATTATGTTGAGACTCTCAGATGAGGTGGCTAGGCAAGTCCTTACTTGCACAACTACTGAAAAACTCTTGAAAAGGTTGGAGGAATTATACTTGGTAAAATCACTACCAAGTAGGGTAAATCTCTTCAACAAACTTTTCAATTACAAAATGTCTACTACTTGCACTCTTGCTGATAATCTTGACAGATTCTTGGCTATTACCCAAGATCTGGAAAGATGTGGTGACAAAGTTAATGAGACTCAATTGTGTGTGTTATTGCTTAATTCTTTGCCTGCTCAGTTTACTACTTTTGTTGATGTTGTTCAGTATGGTACTAATAAGTTGACTCAAAAGGAGCTTATTGATTCTATCATACAGAAAAATGAAAATCTGAAAGTGTTTAAAACTGTAAATGGAAATAAGACTGACCCTAAACCTGAAAATAAAGATGAGGATCTTATGGTGAAGTCTAGTACAAAGGAAATAAGAGAAATAAGCAACAGGAAAATAAAGACAATAAAACTGATTCTGTGTCTTCTGATAAATCCAGTGGTGAAAAACCTGATAAATCTCATCTTTTATGTACTTACTGCAATAAAATTGGTCATCTTGAGAAGCATTGTTTTAAGAAGAAAAGGGATATTAAAGCTGGTAAGAAACCTAATGTGTCTTCTGTTTGTGAATCCCATCCTTATGTTACTCATGAAGTTCTTGCATTATTAAGTAACACTGATTCTACTACTTGGATTTTGGATTCTGGGTGTACTATGCATGCTACCTTTCATAAATCTTGGTTCTTTGAGCTTAAATGTTTTGATGCTGGTACTGTTATGCTGGGTGATCACTCTATTCTTAAAATTAAAGGTATTGGATCTGTTGCGTTAAAGATGTATGATAATGTGATTAGAATTGTTAAGGATGTTAAATGGGTTCCTGATTTAAGGAGAAACTTGCTCTCTGAAAGTGCTTTTGAAGAATTACACTATGATATGTCCAGTTTCAACGGTGTTAGGATTATTTCTAAAAATGGGAAGCCTGTCATAAAATGCTTTAGAAAGAAAGGTCTTTATGAAGTTTTGGCTACTCCTGTTATGAATTATTCTGCTTCTGCCTTTACTGCTTCTGTGCATACTATGTCTCTGCATGATACTATGTTGTGGCATAATAGACTGGGTCACATTGGTAATAAAGGCTTAGAACACCTTCATAAAACTGGCATTATCAACTCCAAACCTTGCATGATTGATCTCTGTGAAAATTGTATCCTAGGAAAGCATGCTAGAAAAGGTTTTAAGCATTCATCTTATGTTGCTGCTGCACCTCTTGAATATATTCATTCTGATTTGTGGGGACCCTCTCATGTTCCTACTGTAGGTCATAAGAGATATTTTATGTCTCTCATTGATCACTACAGTAGGAAGGTCTGGGTCTATTTGCTTAAAACTAAAGGTGAGGCATTTGAAACCTTTAAAAACTGGAAAGTTGGAGTTGAAAATGAAACTGGCCTTACTGTTAAATGTTTAAAAACTGACAATGGCCTTGAGTTTTGTAATTCTCTGTTCAATGAGTACTGCAAGTCTAATGGTATTAAGAGACACTTAACCATTCCTGGAACTCCCCAGCAGAATGGTACTGCTGAGAGGATGAACAGGACTCTCCTTGAAAAAGCTAGATGCATGCTTATATCTTCTGGTTTGAAACATTGCTTGTGGGGTGAAGCTGTTGTGACTGCTGCTTACTTGATAAATAGGACTCCTTCCTCTGTTATTGATTTTAAAACTCCTTATGAGTTATGGACTAAAAGAAAACCAAACTTAGACCACATTAAACCTTTTGGTTGCACTGTGTTTTCTTATGTTAACCAAGGTAAGCTTAATCCTAGGTCCCAAAAATGTGTGTTATTGGGTTATCCTGAAGGGGTTAAGGGTTATAAGTTGCTTCTTGTCCAACCTGGTGTGTATAAAACTATTGTGAGTAGGAATGTCTTTATCAATGAGCATGAATTTCACTTTAAGAAAGCTTCCCCTGTTATCTCAGATGCTAACCTGTAGGTACAAGAGGTTCAATTCTTTGTGCCTAAGCACAATGATGTTGATTCAGATGATGAGTTTGACAGTACCTTCTCTCCCTCTTCTTCCTCTACTCTCTCTGCTCATGATTCATCTCTGTCTAATTTTGATGATGCTACTATTTCTGATAATATGCAAATTGATGTTGTGCAACCTCACCAATTGGGTGGGGGAGCAAATAATGAACCTAATTCCTCTTCTACTTCTCCTATTTCTGTGAATGAGGATGATGTTGTTATCTCTGTGCCTGTGTCTGGTTCTGGTACTTCTAGTTCTTCAGCCACTGAAGGGCATGATTTGACTAATTGGCAGTTGACTAGGGATAGGAGTCCTAGGATTGTTATACCAAATAAAAGGTTCATTAATAACATTGTTGAGTTTGCTTGCTTAGTTTCTGATGTTGTGAAGATATTTACTCCTGAAACTTATGAACAAGCTATGAAATGTATTCACTCTGCTAATTGGAAACATGCCATGAATGATGAGATAGAATCTATGAGGGTGAATAAAACCTGGACTTTGGTGCCTAAACCTGTGAGTGCTAGATTAATTGATTATAAATGGATCTACAAACTTAAAGATGGCATTTCTAAGTCTGACCCCCCTAGATATAAAGCTAGGTTGGTTGCTAAAGGTTTTACCCAAAGAGAGGGTGAGGATTACAATGAAATTTTTGCTCCTGTGGTGAAATATAAAACCTTGAGATTGTTGCTTGCCATGACTGCTGTTTATGATTTTGAATTAGAACAAATGGATGTTAAGACAACTTTTGTTCATGGTGACTTGGATGAGACAATTTATATGAGACAACCTAAGGGCTTCATTGATTCTGTGCATCCTAATCATGCTTGCTTGTTAAATAAATCCATCTATGGTTTGAAACAGTCACCTAGACAATGGAATATCAAATTTGACAAGTGCATGAGGTTCAGTCTAGGGTTTAAAAGGAGCAAATTTGATACCTGTTTATACTTTAAGGGTGTCAATAAGAGTCCTGTGCTTTATGTGCTTTTATATGTGGATGACATCTTGCTGATTTCTAAATCTGTTGATGCTGATCATGATATTAAAAAGAACTTACAAAAGCATTTTGACATGAAAGATTTAGGCATTGCTAAAAAGATTTTAGGCATGTCTATTATAAGAGATAGGAAGCATAAGAAGTTATGGTTGCATCAGTGTGACTATGTTCATAAGGTTCTTGAAAGATTTCATATTTCTGGTGATAAGATTAACAATATTCCTTTAGGTGCTCATCTTGATCTCACAAAATTAAAAGGAAAATTGTCTGTTGCTGAGTTGAATATTATGAAATCCATTCCTTATGATGCTGCTGTAGGTTCAGTGATGTACTCTATGATTTGTACTCGTCCTGATCTTGCATTTGCTATTAGCACTCTCAGTAGGTTCATGTCTGAACCAGCTGAGAAACACTTGGTGTCTATGAAATATCTGTTAAGATACTTGCTTGGAACTGCTAACCTGTCTTTGTTATATGCTGAACACTCCTCCTTTATAACTTACATGGCTTTGTGGATGCTGATTATGCTTCTAACAAGGATACCAGGAAATCTATTACCTCCTATGTGTATACATGGGCAGGCAATTGTGTTTCCTGGAAATCCCAGCAGCAACCCATTGTTGCTCTCTCATCCACTGAAGCTGAGTACATAGCAGCTACAGAGGCCTGCAAGGAGGCCATCTGGCTGCAAGGTATCCTTAAGGAGATAGAGAGGAAGCACTACACTTCTGTCTTACACATTGACAGTCAAAGTGCACTCTATCTCTGCAGGGACCCCATGTACCATGAGCGTACTAAACATATTGATGTTAGATACCATTTTATTCGTGAGAAAGTGGAAGATAATGTCATACATGTTAAGAAAATTGATGGTAAGTATAATCCTGCAGATTTTGGCACTAAAATTGTTCCTTATGAAAAATTTGTGTTCTGCAGGAACTTCCTCCATTTGGAGGATTTCCATGGGTGATCCTTGCATGACTGGGATGATGACGGACTGGCCTTGAATCCACTTTGTTTAGGTTATAGTCTGCCTGGAGCAAGACTTAGAAAAATAGAGGGTGATTTGTTGTAATGCTATGTGTTATATTTCCCTATGTCTTGTTTTCATATATGTTACATGTAATATTGTTATGTGCTTGTAATCATGTATGAGTGTATGATGGGTATACATATAACATATATTATATACTTAGGTATACATGGATGCACAAGTTATAATTAGGCTCGACTGAGTCGTATTGAGTCGGGAAATCAACTTGATCCTCTAATGAGTCTAATAAACACTTGTGGAGTGATAATGTATAAGCTATAAGTATATAATGTATGTATAATATGTATGATATATATGGAAGAAGTCTTACCCGGATGTGGGCCTTAAGCCCATCTCCAAGCCCAAAGATCTCTCAGGCTGAGTGAGCTTGGCGGCCTGGTCCATTGGAGTGAATCGCTGCGTTTTTTGGCCTTGGATTCACTTGAGATCCGATGCCCTAGCTATTTAAGCTCGCTAGTAGCTTCTGGAATCCTCAGTTCAGCTCTCTCTCTCCTCCGTCTCTTCTCAAACGCTCTCAAAGGGTTTTTTTAGGGTTTCTAGGGTTTGCTCTTGGTTTCTCCCTGACGATTGTGAAGACGAAGGCGTTGGCTGTTCTCGGTGATCTCCTGGTGGTGGCGCGGCTAAGCTCCTGGCTTTGGTTGCCGCTTGTCTCACGTATGGAGATCTAGGGTTTAGGAGTTTTCGAAGCGATCTTCGAACTCCGGTCATCCCACACAAGGGGATCTTCTTCTCTTTGTATCTCTGAAACTCGTACATGCTAGATCTAGGGTTTATCTTTGCATTGCTTGATTGTAACCCTCTGTTGAACATTTACCTAGTGGATTCGGCCGCTTCTTGAGGCCCCGAGGACGTAGGCAACCTTTGCCGAACCTCGTAAAAACTCTGGTGTTGTTCTTGCATGTTTTGTTTGAGTTTCTTGTTCTTATCTCCCGCTTCCGCATAAATCACTTTCGTTATATCGAATCTCGGTTTCAACAGTGGTGCATCCCTTCCCCCATCTCCCTATCCTGCCCACTCTTTTCCAGACCTGCTTCGCGAGTCTGCATCCGTAAAGAGCATGAATCCCATCCTCCTTCCCCTTGCAACTCTCGCATTGATCATCAACTAGAATCTTTCTCTCAGCCAGATTCACCTTACATGGAAGAACTTCCCTACACGCCCGCCAGATGAACGTCCTCACCCTTGGCGGAACTTCTAGTCTCCAAATCTTCTTCCAAAGGCTTGCTACTCGAGTAGCATCAGATTGACCGCCCCTGTTCTCGCCCTCTTCCTTCTTAACCGCAAGCCAATAAGCGGACTTGACTGTGAACCGATTGTCCCGAGTGCAATGCCATACTCTCTCGTCTTGCGTCTCAGGCTTAATCAGCCTTATCTGTAGCACCAATTCGGCATCGGGGTCTAGGAGAACCTCACAGACTACTTGTTCCCTCCACTCCCTTGTATCCCAATCAATCAATCAATTCAATTACTCGAAAATCTTCCAAACCATTGATATCCCTGTTCAGGACCTTAAAACTTCCGGGTCTCGGGATCCACTTGTCCTGCCAAATCTTAATGTTACTACCATTGCCTACACTCCATCTAAGACCCGCTTCTAGGATCTCCCTACCTCTCAAGATGCTTCTCCATGTATAGCTTGGATTGAAGCCGAGTGTCGCCCCTAAAAAGTCCGTCTTGGGATAGTACTTTGCCGAGAGCAACCTAGCAAGCAAGGATGTAGGATTTTGCAGCAGACGCCAGCCTTGTTTTGCTAGGATAGCTAAGTTGAAGGCATGCAGATCCCTAAACCCCATGCCTCCTTCCTCTTTTGGATTACACAAGCGCTTCCAACTAAGCCAATGAACTCTCCTCTTCTCATCCCCACTTCCCCACCAGAATTTACACATGAGTTGCTCAATCTCGTTGCATAGCTCGCTTGGCAAAAGAAAGCATGACATGGTGTACATTGGAATTGCTTGTGCCACGGACTTTAGCAAGACCTCCTTGCCCCCGCTCGACAACGTCTTCTCCTTCCATCCCCGGAGTTTCTTCCACACTCGTTCCTTGACATTACTGAAGATAGCCTTCTTGGACCGTCCTACCATAGTCGGGAGTCCAAGATACTTCTCATGTTTATCAACCTTCTTGGACCGTCCTCCCCGAAGTTAGAAATTTATATTGTTTCCGAAATATACTTAATTTTTTTGATCAGACGAAATATACTTAATTGAGGGAATGCAAAAGCCTAATAAAGAAAAATGAAAATATATGAGTGTACGTTTTTATTAAAAAAAACTCGGAGTACGTGGAAATGTGGAATATTATGAGATTTTTTTCCTGGTTATTTTAAAGAGTCTTAAATAATATCAGGATAATGCAAAAAGAATTAGGTTGAGAGATTTAAAAAATAAAGAAAGAAAGAAAGAAAGGGTGATGGGCGGGTCAACAAGTCTTTGGCGCCATACAGATAGTCAGATAGATAAGCACCTGCACGTGTGAGTTGCGACGGTTGTTCAATTTTTTTTTATGAATTAAATGAGAAGAAAAAAAAAGTCATTTTGAAATTTTCTTTTGTTAATTTCTTGTAAGAAAATAGGAGGCGGAAAAAAAATCCGTTTTAATTTCTTAAATAAAAGCTTCATTTTTTTTGTTTTTAATAAGTAGGCACCTAGACCATTATAATATGTGGATAGGGATTCGAACTCGTGACTTATTAATCACTACAGGTATCCTTATCAGCTAAACTAGTAAGGCTTGACTAAAAGCATCATTCTTTAATTCTCTCTATATCATTAATCTATCTAATGTGTTAAATGTTAATCATATAGCCATATCATGATCTTAATCCTAACTTCCTTAATTAATATGAACCCTAATAGAATCTATGATCTATTTAACATCTACTCTATCTAATATTACTAAAAATAACTTTTTTTAGAATTTTTAAAATATTCATTTAAAAATCAATAATTAAAAAAATATTGACATTTTAAAAAAAATTATTTGTGTAAGATTGTATATAGAAATACAATCTCATACCACATTTTATTAACAAAATAGAAAATTTGACATTCAAGAACATAGGAATAAATTAACGAAAAAAATGCGATTTTAAAGTACTTTTCTATCATTAATTTTTTTTCAAGATGAGGTTGCATACTTGCAGTCTTGTGCACCCTGTTGGTCAAGAAAATTGTGGCAGTGTTTGTGATTTCCAAAGTTCCCTCATCTAGGTGAGGGAACGTCCTTGATCCGCACTTCCTCAGGAGACGTCATTTCTTCGTCTTTTTGCTCCCGTTTCCCCACTAGCAAAACGTCGTGGAAGTGTATTAAGTACTTCCTTGTATTCTCGCTATTTGCGGTACGTTCTCCCTAGAGTCTTCATCGACTTTCTCCATGTGTTGGGTTTTTTCATTATTATTATAGAATATACAAGGGTAGTTTGGTAATTTGTGCTTAAGCATGTATAAAAGCCAAAACCGAGTGTGTTGTGAATCAAGAAATCAATTTCAGAAGTTTGTTAATTACAAAACTGTTTCCCATTCTCTCCCATTTCCCCTTCTATGTTCATCTGAGATTTGTCTATGGAGGTTGTCATCTAAGATTCTTGATCTCTAAATCAGGAATCTTATATGGTATCAGAGCTGACGATGGAAAGAACCACCTCTGCTACAGATGCCAACTCATGCTTAGACACTAATACCTGCAGCTCCTTGCCAGTGAAATGTCTCACTTTCAGTCCTTCCTTGTGGTCCACTACACCCTGTAATTCCACTTTCTTACCCTCTTTAGAAAAGCCAATTGTTATACTATTATAATCAAACTGAACTGGACTGTATTTGTTCATCCAATTAACCCCCAAGAGTAATTCAAATTCCCCTACTTTCAGTGCACGAATATCAAATGAATACTCACCTCCTTGCATCATCCATTTGGATCCTGTGCACTCTTGACGACAGTACAACTTTCCTTTGTTCAGTTCTTCCACTATCATCAAATTTGCTGAGGATAACCTGAACCCTGCTTCCTTGCAATCAGTGGATCCACGAAACTATGTGTCGATCCACTGTCAATCAACACGTTAATGTGTCTCTTACCCACTTATCCCTTGACCATGATTGAAGTATCCGGTCCTTCATTGCCAATAAGAGCTCGGACGAAGCCTTCTTGTTCGTCCTCTACCTCCAACTTGTCTTTTGCTGCTTGGTCTGTCACCTCCTCATTTGATTCCCTAGTTTCAAAATTATGAGCAAAAGTAAGTTTTACCGATGAGATCTTGCATCTATGGCCTCAATCGCATCATTATGCAGGCGTGCTAACTCGAGACTCTCAGCAATATCACGAGGGCGACCCAGCTTAACTAGAGGCTTGATTTCGGCCTTCAATCCACTAACATAACTCGTGACGAAGTAGCTTTCGGGAAGATGAGGATTGTAAGCGAGCATGCCTGCATGCAATTCCTCGAATCTTTCGTTGTATTATTCCAAATCATCACTCTGATTTAGCTTGTTGAATTCCTCCCCAATTTCTACTCCCTGTTTTTCTACAAATCTGATACACAATGTCTCGCTCATTTCCTTCCAGCGAGTACCTCTCCTTTGCATCAGATATCCCTGGATCCAAGTATCTGCCCGATCTTGCATATATATCGAAGCTAATTCGACTTTCTGGTGCTCCTGAATACCAAAGAGAGAGAAGTACTTCTCACATTTCCTGACCAAGCTTCTCGGTTTCTTCCCAACGAATTGGGGAAAATCGACATTAGGAAACCGATTTTGATTGGCGAAGGCGCCCTCATTTCTCATCGGTGGTGGTCTGTATGTGTTCGACTCCTTCAAGATTTCGCGAGCTACCCTCGGTGGTGTTTTCTCTTGCTGCTCCATGCCTGGTTTCTGTGTGAGCAGCAAGAGCTAGAAGACACCACCGAGGGTAGCTCGCGAAATCTTGGAGGAGTCGAACACATACAGACCACCACCGATGAGAAATGAGGGCGCCTTCGCCAATCAAAATCGTTTTCCTAGTGTCGATTTTCCCCAATTCGATGTGAAGAAACCGAGAAGCTTGGTCAGGAAATGCGAGAAGTACTTCTCCCTCTTTGGTATTTAGGAGTATCAGAAAGCCGAAATAGCTTCGATGTATATGCAAGTTCGGGAAGATACTTGGATCCAGGGATATCTGATGCAAAGGAGAGGTACTCGCTGAAGGAAATGAGCGAGGCATTGTGTATCAGATTTGGAGAAAAACAGGGAGTATAAATTGTGGAGGAATTCAACAAGCTAAATCAGAGTGAGGATTTGGAAGAATACAACGAAAGATTCGAGGAATTGCGTGCAGGCATGCTCGCTTACAATCCTCATCTCCCCGAAAGCTACTTCGTCACGATTTATGTAAGTGGATTGAATGCCGGAATCAATCCTCTGGTTAAGCTGGGTCGCCCTCGTGATATTGCTGAGAGTCTCGAGTTAGCACGCTTGCATAATGATGCGATTGAGGCATTGATCAAAGTAAGTAAACCATCTTGGAGGCCGGGATCTAATTGGAACCAAGAAGGGGTGAAATCGGGAACTAATAGTTTCAAGAATCCGGGAGAGTTCAAGAGAACTCCGGGTCTTTGCTTTCGTTTGTGGTGACAAATACTTTGCAGGCCATAGATGCAAGATCTCATCGGTAAAACTTGCTTCTGCTCAGAATTTTGAAACTGGGGAATCAGATGAGGAGGTGACAGACCAAGCAGCAGAAGACAAGTTGGAGGTAGAGGACGAACAAGAAGGCTTCGTCCGAGCTGTTAATGGCAATGAAGGACCGGATACTTCAATCATGGTCAAGGGATATGTGGGTAAGAGACCCATTAACGTGTTGATTGGTAGTGGATCGACACATAGTTTCGTGGATCAACTGATTGCCAAGGAAGCAGGGTTCTGGTTATCCTCAGCAAATTTGATGATAGTGGAAGAACTGAACAAGGGCGAGTTGTACTGTCGTCAAGAGTGCAAAGGATTCAAATGGATGATGCAAGGAGGTGAGTATTCATTTGATATTCGTGCACTGAAAGTAGGGGAATTTGAATTACTCTTGGGGGTTAATTGGATGAAGAAATACAATCCGGTTCAGTTTGATTATAATAGGATAACAATTGGCTTTTCTAAAGAGGGTAAGAAAGTGGAATTACAGGGTGTAGTGGACCACAAGGAAGGACCGAAAGTGAGACATCTCACTGGCAAGGAGCTGCAGGTTGTTAGTGTCAGGAATGTTTGAGTCTCCTTTGGATGTTGATCTGGTAGGTAGAGAACCAGAGTTAGACATGGCTATGACAAATTCAATTTACCAAGAAGTCTTGAGAGATATGAACGGAAAAGCTCAACTAGCTTCTACCAATAGTGCAGGTATTCTCTCTGACATGAATTCATTTCGAAATATCAAAGATTATGATATGTCATGGATAATTGCTTCGGGAGCATCAGATCACATGACATTTAATGATAAATTCTTGAGATCTAGACGAAAACTCACCAAACCAGATATCATATGTCTGCCTGATGGAACTATTAAGAAAGTTCAGGAAATTGGAGATATTGAATTGTCGGATTGAGTTTGCAAAGTGTGTTTTATGTGCCTAAATTCAAAGCCAATTTATTGTCAGTTGGGAAGCTGATTGATCATACAGGGGTTGAGGTGAATTTTAGGAAATCTACTTGCTTGTTTCAGGACCCTAAGAGTGGTCAAATCTTGCTATGTGCTGACCGAATTCCAGGGCAGCTCTACAGAACACATTTGCAATTGCCAAGTGTTGGCAATGGTGGTTGCAACAATGTTATTAGTACAGCTCAGAAGAATAAATCAAGTTGTAATAAACCTATCCATGTTCAGTTGTTACATGACAGGTTAGGTCACATTTCATTTTCTAGAATGAAACATGTGTTTGGTGGCAGATTGAGAGATGATGATTCTCTATTTTGTGAAGCATGTTTTCTGGCAAAACTTCATTCCTTTCCTTTTGACAAGAGTATAGCTATTGCTTGTAAGAGGTTTGAGTTGACTCGTGTGGACCTTAATTATGTTTCCTCATTTCCTTTATTCACTCTGTAGCATGACGATTATTCCATTTGTTGATTATTTCAGCCTCTCGATTTACTTGATAAAAGTCTTGTTAGGGATTCGAATTCTTACCGTGTTAAGAAAATCCGCCTATCTTTATTTATATATTTTTTTTGCAGGTGGAGCGTCGGGTGCAGACGGAGGAGTAAAAAGGAGGCGCAGGTTCGGATTCAGACAATTAGATATATGAAGAAGAAGGAGGAGAGATGGATACAAAAGAAGGAGACAGGTCGCGCCGTCGCACTCTCTGAAGGCGGATGGATGCATATGAAACCGACAGAGAAGGGAGGCGGTGGTTGTCGATGTCGGAGGTCGTTCACTCTCACTAGATACCACCATTGTCCGAATTCGAACCTACATCTCCTTCATAGCCTTAGCAGAACAACATTCCCATTCTTCATTGACAAGGGTGAGCAATTAATTTCACTGCTATTAAACTCACGGATTTTGAATCTATTGCGACTGGCCTTCTCTAATTTTTCTCTGCCTATACTATGACAAGAGACTCGAAGAGACCAAATTAATGTGAATGTTGAGACACAAACAAAACAAAGGAGACCAAAATAATAAGAACAATTGAATCAACACAAATTATGTCTTGAAGATTGCAGTTGGCCTTTTGTTAGAAGGGAGACAATTTAATTATCTATTTTCTCACTAGAATTAGATTTTATTTCTACTTTTTTTTTACTTTTTTTAACTTTAAATTTATTATTATAATTAATGAGGTAGCTTTCATTAAAAAATATATACTACTTTGGTGTCATAATTTCATAACCCTTTTTTACATGTTAAAAACTTTTTAGTTTTAAATTTATTACATTATAGTATCCTCCTATATCTTAAAGCTGAGTACTTTGGAGGATAGTTAGGCTATCCACGTGGAGGCCTAATTTGTTTTTTTCTTCCAATTTTACCCCTCCCTTTCTTAATCAACTCTTATTTTGTGCCCCTCTCTTTCTCGGATGGTGATACACATAATTCTATACCACCAATTAAAATTTGACATGTGTATTTAGAGAATTTTTTTAAAATAAAATTCTACAACTTTCGGTCTTTCAAAAACTGTTTTTTATGCAAAAAAAAAACTGTTTTTTTAAAGAAAAAAAACTGTATTTTTAATGAAAAAAAAACGTTTTTTTAAACCGTTTAAAATTTTGAATTGAATGAATCAAATTTCAATTGTTATTTTTACAACCATATATTAGTGAAATAAATTTTATTGATTTTTCATATAATATTCAACCATAATATATACGTAGTAGATACTTTTATTTAGCATATATTTCAAATTGTTTACATTTTATAAATGTAAATAAAATTGTAAATATATTATAATTAAGAATTTATATAACTTATATATATATTGAAAATATAAGTTATTTGATATAAATTTGATTTATTTATAATTAATGAAATTAAATATATCAAGTATGCTTTGATAAAGTTGAAAAATATTCGAAAAATAAAATACAGCTAGTGATAAAGTTGAAAAATATACCTATCAAATACTATATTAAGGCTTTTACCGCAGTTGCACAACTAGATAAGGATTACACCCACTGATGCCATCACATTCACTAGCTTTGAGATGATCAACTGGTTTTTAAATAATGAAGAAAAGTATTATTTTATTTTTTATCTAACTAATTAAACTTTGTTTATATGTATTATGATAGGGAATATTGTATAAAATAATTTATAAATCTCATACTTTATGCACGGGTACCATACTATTCAACCCTGATATCTGGGTATTTTTTAAAAAAAATACAAAACTTCATCCACGTGTCTATAAGAAAAGTACATATCTCTTCCAAGCCCGGGTTCAGAAATTGGATTTACATGTAACATGCGGATTTAACCTCGTGTTTCTATCGGACCTGCAATTTTTTAACATTTTGGTAAATATTTTAAAATCATGAACATTTTGCTAATTTATTTAATTGTGAATATTTAAAAAAAATCCTTCTTTGATGTGTATATAATGCAAATTAATTCTTCTATGTGTATATAATGCAAATTAATTAATAATACGCCTATGTTCTTAACTTAATAAAAAAATAGAGTAGGCAAATAATAATCATAACGTACTATAAAATTATTAAAACTATTAGGAAATTATTAAAATAGTTAGCAATATCGTTTTGTTAGTTTAAATTATTAGAAAAATTTACATAATACGGCAATAAATAATATGATAACATTCGAAAAATATGATTAGTTTACTTAGATTAATTTAAAATCTCGTGCGTGACGCACGGGTTATAGGCTCGTTATAATTAATTAATGAGGGTTCTTTCTTTTCTTTTCTTTTTAAAAAAAAACCTACTTTGGTGTTACAATTTTATATATTTTTACATTGAATTCATGCAGAGGACGGAAAACAGACTAATCTAACAAAAATAAGCCTTTTTATTTTGTTAATAAATGCTACTTCTTCCATCTCAAAATATTGATTGTTTGTCTTTTTTAATACATTTTCATACTTTTTTCTTATCCAATCTTAAACAATCACCTAAAAATTCCAATTTAGTGTAGATTATTTTTAAAATAAAATTTCTTATTTTATTTTATCAATTTTAAAAAGAAAAAAAATTGTGAAGTAGACACTTTTTTTGGCCTAATTAGCGAAATGTCCATAATTTGGGACAAATTAGTAGAGTGTCCAAAATAACTACCATAATCTCATTCCCAACAATTCCTCTGTTGTTCATCATCGATCATTCCTCCCCCGCTCGTCTCTTTTGCTCTCTTCTATCTCGATCTCTCATTCTCTCCGTCTCGATCTCTCTTGCTCTGTTGCTTTCCTGCTCTGATCTCTCTTGCTCTCTCGATCTCGTCTCTCTTGCCTGCTCAGTCTCTCGACGTCGGATCTGGAATTTTGCAAATCGACGCCGGATCTGGAGATCCTCATCCGTCGTCGCCGCTGCAACCGATGAAGATGGCAGCGTTTTGCTCTCGGTGCTTGCTCGATGTGCGAATTTGACTGATTTCCTTTCAATTGAAGATTCTCCAATCGTCTTTGTCGAGGTTTCATCCAAATCGAGAGCGAAGGAAAGGAATCCTCCTGTCCAGATCTAAAGTGGCTCGATCGAGCGAGTCCAGATGTGAAGTCGAATTCCACCGTCGCTCCTCCTCTGGTCCAGATCTGTAGTGGAGCGTCCGAGCGAGGCAGCGGAGTGAGCGAGGCGGCGGTGCGAGCGAGCGAGCGATCCAGCCGGAGCGAGGTCGAAGGAGCAGCCGGAGTTAGATCTCCTCCGGGCGCTGTGTGCCTGTGTTCATCGACTTTCACAAAGTTGAAGATGAAATTTTGGTTAAATTCCAAAACTGACCGCATAAATATGGGAATTACAAAACATATCTATATATTATTAAAAAAAGAAAAAATTTGTCAAACAAGCACTTTTTTTGGACAAATTGGTTAAATGTCCACCATTTTGGACAAATTAGAAAAATATCCGCTATATATACTAACTCAATTAGATCCCAATACATATTAAAACAAACAGATCCCCAATTCTCTCCCGATCTCTCGGCTCTCTCGATATCTCCGGCTACCTCGATCTCTCCGGCCGCTTCCTCGAGCTCGCTCGCCAGTTCTCTCCAGTTCATCTTTCCCGTTTGGCAGCCATCGAACACATTCCGGCAGCCATGGCATCATCTGTTGCTTCGACGTCGCCGTCAAGACCCGATGGCGGTCGCATTTGTTGCTTCGCCATCCATGATCGCCGAGATCCGATGCCACTTTCGATTCTAGATCCGAGATCTCGAAATTGATTCATGTCTCCGACTTCTAATCTCGAAATCGATCCATGAGCGGCACCGGGGGAGCAATTGCTCAGATCCGGCCGTCGAGCGAGGCGGGGCGAGCGAGCGAGCAGCGGAGAGGCGGAGGCGGAGGCAGAGCGGAGCCGGAGGTGGAGTCGGAGGCAGCCAGATTTATGGCGGAGCGAGCAAGCAATTCCAGATCTATGGCGGAGCGAGCGAGCAATTCAGAATCCCGTCGCTTTCTGGCTCTCCGGCGCCAGATCCAGCACCTCCGGGTGCAATCGGCGCGAGCGAGCGATGCGGCTTCCGACAACATTGGGGATTTGGGGGGCTGCTCAGATCCGAGATGGCGAGATGAGTCCTGGAGGAGAAAGTGAACAGTAGCGGCGTCCATCAATTAGGATAATTTAGAGAAATTACAAAAATTGTCCATTATTTTTATATTGTAAACTTTTTAACCCAATCTTACATTTGCACGACATAAAACTATATTTGCACAACAAAGTGTTATATGAGCACATCATACCGTTATAGTTGCACATCGAAAAGAGTTGAAACGGAAAAAAAAAAGCGGAAAAATATATATTCCATTTGCACAACAAAATGTTGTATTTGCACAACGTACAATTATATTTGCACATCGTATCCTTATATTTGCACGACAAAATAAAAAAACTAGACTTGGGTCATATTCGCACAACTTATGGATATATTTGCACAATGTACTCTTATATTTGCACGACAAAATGTAAAAAATAAAATTAAAAAAAAAACTAGACTAGGGTCATATTTGCACAATTTACGGCTATATTAACGTACTCTTATATTTGCACAACATTCGAGACTTATGAAATTGTGTCTCAACATGATCTTACTTTTTGTAAATATAATTTTAATACTTTTTTAATAGATTATTGCACAACATGGTCTTATTTTTGCTCATCAATAGACAATAATTGCACAACATGGGGGATTGGTGAAATTTTGCTCAACATCATCTTATTTTTGCTCAATTATATGTTATTTTTGCACAATAATCGAAACTTGTGAATTTATTCTCAACATGATCTTATTTTATCTCAATATAATTTCATACTTTCTCAATAAATTATTGCTCAACATGCTTTTATTTTTTGCTCATCAATACTTTATTTTTGCACAACATTCGAGACTTGTGAAATTGTGTCTCAACATGATCTTACTTTTTGTAAATGTAATTTTATACTTCTTTAATAAATTATTGCACAACATGGTCTTATTTTTGCTCATCAATAGAGAATAATTGCACAACATGGGGGATTGGTAAAATTTTGCTCAACATCATCTTATTTTTGCTCAAGTATATGTTATTTTTTCACAACAATCGAGACTTGTGAATTTATTCTCAACATGATCTTATTTTATCTCAATATAATTTCATACTTTCTCATTAAACTGTAAGCGATTCAGAATAAATTGAAGCAAGTAGATCACCAATTGTAACGGCCCGGGATTATGATTCTCGAGTTACGTTTCGAGGGATGAAACCCCTCGTTGGGATCTTGCGCCCCGAGTACAGGTTGAAGGTTTGAAAGTGAAGGTTTGTAGTTTAAAGTAGGATTTCGCACCCAAATCCGGAAGGTCCGTTGGAGACCCCGGGGTAAACCCCTATATCTGTCCTAAGTCTACAACGCGGAAAATCATTCATCATGAAAAGGGCATGAGTTCAGAAAATGATACAACCAGTGCCACGGCAGAGCCAGGTCAAAACGGAGTATAGGTAGGGAGAAATCTCAAAAGCATGAATCTGGTGAAGTCGGGTTTCAAACACTCACTCTCCGCCATATGAATAGACCCCGTCATAACAGCACAAAATCAAGCAGTGTATCGGGTACCTGAAACTATACCACCAAGTCAGGCCAAGAGTCCGCCCGCGGGTCCTCTGACCGCGCTGAGGACATATAATACGCCTATACCTAGAATAAAGGATGCCTTCATGCAGTACTGGAATATTAACCACATTATCATGCTCCTAATTCATATGTGCATAATATTGAGGAAGGCCTTAACAAAGAATAACAAGCGGTATATCCCTCTTTTACCACCACCCCTCTTCTAGACAAGGTGGAGACTGGCCAGTTCGATGCTATAATCATATCAAATCTCATCATCATATCATATCTCATCATCATATCATATCTCATGCCCATCTCGTATCTCGTGATATATATAAATGACTCGAGGAGGACAATACTCGATGAAGCTAGGCTGCCCTATGACCCTAGCAAGGACTCTAGGACTCACAGATAACGGCCATTCTGTATTCAAACACATACAGAATAAGGATGCTCATTCGTAAATGCAATTCCTAAGCATGATACTACATGACATGCTCTTATGAATATGCAACACCTACATACTATATGACACATCAGGCAGGAGGTACTGGTTACTGAGTAAGCCCCGGAGGTACTTACCTAGCTAGCAGACCGGCAACAGAACAATCCATCACACAGTATTCACAATCACAGAGTACCACCTAGTACATAATGGAATATATATAAGTCTACATTCAACTATTAAGCACTCAAGCACACCTCAATCAATAGAACAAGTAACATATTATGAAAGTCATTTCATTACATCATCCACTCCTCAAGACCGCATCGTTTTCCATAAATCATTCAACCAATTCTGCATGTTCATATACGTCATTTCCACATATACCTCAACGGTTCATCAAAATCATAAGACATAATTTGTGTGATATAAAATCCAACTAGATCGCCATAATTATCCAACATTTAATCTCATATAATAATTCACCACAAGTCATGTTATTAGTCATACATATCATACTGTTAGTCAAACGATCATATTATCATGCTAGTTAGTCATCGAATTAGTCTTATTCCCAGGTTAGTTTCAAAACCGTTTCAAATCCCAGTTAAATAGTTAAGTATTCCGACTGTTGAAACCGAGATTCGATATAACGAAAGTGATTTATGCGGAAGCGAGAGATAAGAACAAGAAACTCAAACAAAACATGCAAGAACAACACCAGAGTTTTACGAGGTTCGGCAAAAGATGCCTACGTCCTCGGGGCCTCAAGAAGCGGCTGAATCCACTAGGTAATGTTCAACAAAGGGTTACAATCAAGCAATGGAAAGATAAACCCTAGATCTAGCATGTACGAGTTTCAGAGATACAAGGAGAAGAAGATCCCCCTGTGTGGGATGACCGGAGTTCGAAGAATGCTTCGAGAACTCCCAAACCCTAGATCTCCAGACGTGAGACAAGCGGCAACCAAAGCAAGGAGCTTAGCCGCGCCACCACCAGGAGATCACCGAGAGCAGCCAACACCTTCGTCTTCACAATCGCCGGGGAGGAACCAGGAACAAACCCTAGAAACCCTTTGAGAGCGTTTGAGAAGTGACGGAGGAGAGAGAGAGCTGAACTGAAGGACCCAGAAGCTGCTAGCGAGCTTAAATAGCTAGGGCTTCGGATCTCAAGTGAAGCCAAGGCCAAAACGCAACGTTTCATCAACTGGACCAAAGCCGCCAAGCTCGCCCCAGCGTCCGAGATCATTGGGCTTTGGTAATGGGCCTAAAGCCCACATCAGGGTAAGGCTTCTCCTATACATATATCATACATATTATACATACATTATATACTTATAGTTTATACATTATCACTCCACAAGTGTTATTAGACTCGTTAGAGGATCAAGTCGATTTCTCGACTCAATACGACTCAGTCGAGCCTAATTATAACTTGTGCATCCATGTATACCTAAGTATATAATATATGTTATATGTATACTCATCATACACTCGTACACGATTACAAGCACATAACAATATTACATGTAACATATATGAAAGCAAGACATAGGGAAATATAACACATAGTATTACAACAAATCACCCTCTATTTTTCTAAGTCTTGCTCCAGGCAGACTATAACCTAAACAAAGTGGATTCAAGGCCAGTCCGTCATCAGCCCAGTCAAGCAAGGATCACCCATGGAAATCCTCCAAATGGAGGAAGTTCCTGCAGAACACAAATTTCTCATAAGGAACAATTTTAGTGCCAAAATCTGCAGGATTAAACTTACCATCAATTTTCTTAACATGTATGACATTATCTTCCACTTTCTCACGAACAAAATGGTATCTAACATCAATATGTTTTGTACGCTCATGGTACATGGGGTCCCTCCAGAGATAGAGTGCACTTTGACTGTCAATGTGTAAGACAGAAGTGTAGTGCTTCCTCTCTATCTCCTTAAGGATACCTTGCAGCCAGATGGCCTCCTTGCAGGCCTCTGTAGGCTGTAGCTGCTATGTACTCAGCTTCAGTGGATAAGAGAGCAACGATGGGTTGCTGCTGGGATTTCCAGGAAACACAATTGCCTGCCCATGTATACACATAGGAGGTAATAGATTTCCTGGTATCCTTGTTAGAAGCATAATCAGCATCCACAAAGCCATGTAAGTTATAAGAGGAGGAGTGTTCAGCATATAACAAAGACAGGTTAGCAGTTCCAAGCAAGTATCTTAACAGATATTTCATAGACACCCAGTGTTTCTCAGCTGGTTCAGACATAAACCTACTGAGAGTGCTAATAGAAAATGCAAGATCAGGACGAGTACAAATCATAGAGTACATCACTGAACCTACAACAGTATCATAAGGAATGGATTTCATAATATTCAACTCAGCAACAGACAATTTTCCTTTTAATTTTGTGAGATCAAGATGAGCACCTAAAGGAATATTGTTAATCTTATCACCAGAAATATGAAATCTTTCAAGAACCTTATGCACATAGTCACACTGATGCAACCATAACTTCTTATGCTTCCTATCTCTTATAATAGACATGCCTAAAATCTTTTTAGCAATGCCTAAATCTTTCATGTCAAAATGCTTTTGTAAGTTCTTTTTAATATCATGAATAGCATCAACAGATTTAGAAATCAGCAAGATGTCATCCACATATAAAAGCACATAAAGCACGGGACTCTTATTGACACCTTTAAAGTATAAACAGGTATCAAATTTGCTCCTTTTAAACCCTAGACTGAACCTCATGCATTTGTCAAATTTCATATTCCATTGTCTAGGTGACAGTTTCAAACCATAGATGGATTTATTTAACAAACAAGCATGATTAGGATGCACAGAATCAATGAAGCCCTTGGGCTGTCTCATATAAATTGTCTCATCCAAGTCACCATGAAGAAAAGTTGTCTTAACATCCATTTGTTCTAATTCAAAATCATAAACAGCAGTCATGGCAAGCAACAATCTCAAGGTTTTATATTTCACAACAGGAGCGAAAATCTCATTGTAATCCTCACCCTCTCTTTGGGTAAAACCTTTAGCAACCAACCTAGCTTTATATCTAGGGGGTCAGACTTAGAAATGCCATCTTTAAGTTTGTAGATCCATTTACAATCAATTAATCTAGCACTCACAGGTTTAGGCACCAAAGTACAGGTTTTATTCACCCTCATAGATTCTATCTCATCATTCATGGCATGTTTCCATTTAGCAGAGTGAATACATTTCATAGCTTGTTCATAAGTTTCAGGAGTAAATATCTTCACAACATCAGAAACTAAGCAAGCAAACTCAACAATGTTACTAATGAACCTTTTATTTGGTATAACAGTCCTAGGACTCCTATCCTTAGTCAATTGCCAATTAGTCAAATCATGCCCTTCAGTGGCTGAAGAACTAGAGGTACCAGAACCAGACACAGGCACAGAGATGACAATATCATCCTCATTCACAGAAATAGGAGAAGTTGAAGAGGAATTAGGTTCATTATTTGCTCCCCCACCCAATTGGTGAGGTTGCACAACATCAGTTTGCATATTATCAGAAACAGTAGCATCAGAATCAGATAGAGATGAATCAGAAGCAGAGAGAGTAGAGGAAGAGGAGGGAGAGAAGGTACTGTCAAACTCATCATCTGAATCAACATCATTGTGCTTAGGCACAAAGAATTGATCCTCTTGTACCTGCAAGTTAGCATCTGAGATAACAGGGGAAGCTTTCTTAAAATGAAATTCATGCTCATTGATAAAGACATTCCTACTCACAATTGTTTTATACACACCAGGTTGGACAAGAAGCAACTTATAACCCTTAACCCCTTCAGGATAACCCAATAACACACATTTTTGGGACCTAGGATTAAGTTTACCTTGGTTAACATATGAGAAAACAGTGCAACCAAAAGGTTTAATATGATCTAAGTTTGGTTATCTTTTAGTCCATAACTCATAAGGAGTTTTAAAATCAATGACAGAGGAAGGAGTCCTATTTATCAAGTAAGCAGCAGTCACAACAGCTTCACCCCACAAGCAATGTTTCAAACCAGAAGATATAAGCATGCATCTAGCCTTTTCAAGGAGAGTCCTGTTCATCCTCTCAGCAGTACCATTCTGCTGGGGAGTTCCAGGAATGGTTAGGTGTCTCTTAATACCATTAGACTTGCAGTACTCATTGAACAAAGAATTACAAAACTCCAGGCCATTGTCAGTTTTTAAACATTTAACAGTAAGGCCAGTTTCCTTTTCAACTCCAACTTTCCAGTTTTTAAAGGTTTCAAATGCTTCATCTTTAGTTTTAAGCAAATAGACCCAGACCTTCCTACTATAGTGATCAATGAAAGACATAAAATATCTCTTATGACCTACAGTAGGAACAGGGGAGGGTCCCCACAAATCAGAATGAATATATTCAAGAGGTGAAGCAGCAACATAAGATGAATGCTTAAAACCTTTTCTAGCATGCTTTCCTAGGATGCAATTTTCACATAGATCAATCATGCAAGGTTTGGAGTTGATAATGCCAGTTTTATGAAGGTGTTCTAAGCCTTTATTACCAATGTGTCCCAGTCTATTATGCCACAACATAGTATCATGCAGAGACATAGTATGTACAGAAGCAGTAAAGGCAGAAGCAGAATAATTCACAACAGGAGTAGCCAACACTTCATAAAGACCTTTCTTTCTAAAGCATTTAATGACAGGCTTCCCATTTTTAGAAATAATCCTAACACCATTGGAACTGGACATATCATAGTGTAATTCTTCAAAAGCACTTTCAGAGAGCAAGTTTCTCCTTAAATCAGGAACCCATTTAACATCCTTAACAATTCTAATCACATTATCAAACATCTTTAAAGCAACAGATCCAACACCTTTAATTTTAAGAATAGAGTGATCACCCAGCATAACTGTACCAGCATCAAAACATTTAAGCTCAAAGAACCAAGATTTATGAAAGGTAGCATGCATGGTACACCCAGAATCCAAAATCCAAGTAGTAGAATCAGTGTTACTTAATAATGCAAGAACTTCATGAGTAACATAAGGATGGGATTCACAAATAGCAGACACATTAGGTTTCTTACCAGCTTTAATATCCCTTTTCTTCTTAAAACAATGCTTCTCAAGATGACCAATTTTATTGCAGTAAGTACATAAAAGATGAGATTTATCAGGTTTTTCACCACTGGATTTATCAGAAGACACAGAATCAGTTTTATTGTCTTTATTTTCCTGTTGCTTATTTCTCTTATTTCCTTTGTACTAGACTTCACCATAAGATCCTCATCTTTATTTTCAGGTTTAGGGTCAGTCTTATTTCCATTTACAGTTTTAAACACTTTCAGATTTTCATTTTTCTGTATGATAGAATCAATAAGCTCCTTTTGAGTCAACTTATTAGTACCATACTGAACAACATCAACAAAAGTAGTAAACTGAGCAGGCAAAGAGTTAAGCAATAACACACACAATTGAGTCTCATCAACTTTGTCACCACATCTTTCCAGATCTTGGGTGATAGCCAAGAATCTGTCAAGATTTTCAGCAAGAGTGCAAGCAGTAGACATTTTGTAATTGAAGAGTTTGTTGAAGAGATTTACCCTACTTGGTAGTGATTTTACCAAGTATAATTCCTCCAACCTTTTCCAGAGTTTTTCAGTAGTTGTGCAAGTAAGGACTTGCCTAGCCACCTCATCTGAGAGCCTCAACATAATTTCACTGTGTGCTATTTTATCAAGACGTTTTATATCCTTCTTCTTGTCTTCTTCGAGATCTTCTCCAGTGATCACTTCATAGCAGTTTTCTTTGATTAATATGGCCTTCATTTTTACCTGCCACATAGCAAAGTCAGTAGTTCCATTGAAGGGTTTTAAACGATAAGATTCACCCATGTTTATAGTTAGGAGCTTAAAAAACTTAACAAAACACAGTAAATCACGCAAGAGATTCAAGAAAACCTTGAACCTAAGAGCAGAGTACAGAATCGCACACACACAAGCCTAGATCTAAATAAACAAGGGTGTGGTATGTCGTGTAGGGGGGGTGCTGCACCAGCGATGTCGCCTTTTAGGTCAGCCTGAGGCCCTACACCCGTTCCCTATCCCTAGAACTCAACAATGAGCCAGGAAATCAGAAACGCGACACTCAAGCTCTGATACCACTTGTTGAAACCGAGATTCGATATAACGAAAGTGATTTATGCGGAAGCGAGAGATAAGAACAAGAAACTCAAACAAAACATGCAAGAACAACACTCGAGTTTTACGAGGTTCGGCAAAAGATGCCTACGTCCTCGGGGCCTCAAGAAGCGGCTGAATCCACTAGGTAATGTTCAATAGAGGGTTACAATCAAGCAATGCAAAGATAAACCCTAGATCTAGCATGTACGAGTTTCAGAGATACAAGGAGAAGAAGATCCCCCTGTGTGGGATGACCGGAGTTCGAAGAATGCTTCGAGAACTCCCAAACCCTAGATCTCCAGACGTGAGACAAGCGGCAACCAAAGCCAAGAGCTTAGCCGCGCCACCACCAGGAGATCACCGAGAGCAGCCAACACCTTCGTCTTCACAATCGCCGGGGAGGAACCAGGAACAAACCCTAGAAACCCTTTGAGAGCGTTTGAGAAGAGACGGAGAAGAGAGAGAGCTGAACTGAAGGATCCAGAAGCTGCTAGCGAGCTTAAATAGCTAGGGCTTCGGATCTCAAGTGAAGCCAAGGCCAAAACGTAACGCTTCATCAACTGGACCAAAGCCGCCAAGCTCGCCCCAGCGTCCGAGATCATTGGGCTTTGGTAATGGGCCTAAAGCCCACATCAGGGTAAGGCTTCTCCTATACATATATCATACATATTATACATACATTATATACTTATAGTTTATACATTATCACTCCACAAGTGTTATTAGACTCGTTATAGGATCAAGTCGATTTCTCGACTCAATACGACTCAGTCGAGCCTAATTATAACTTGTGCATCCATGTATACCTAAGTATATAATATATGTTATATGTATACTCATCATACACTCGTACACGATTACAAGCACATAACAATATTACATGTAACATATATGAAAGCAAGACATAGGGAAATATAACACAAAGCATTACAACACCGACCCTTAAAATACTCGCCGAATTCCCTTTTTAATTTATTTGTTAGACTACTTTCCAACCTTGAAATTCTTTTCCAAATTCTTTATAAATCTGTAAGTCCCAAATAGTATTACATGATATTTTAAATGCCATTTCTTTAACACTTTTATAAATTATTTCCAAATCCTCTAAAATCCCGACCATTTTTATTTAATAAATCAACCCTTATAATTCTCCCAAAATATAATAATTTAAATACCGCTAATTAGTTAAATAATAACAGATGAACCGAACCAAACCCATTTAAATTTTCATCCCCAAACCGGCCAAATAATATAGCAAATAATAATATTATATGGAAAGGGCCCCACATATCATCTTCTTCCTCATATACAATTTGAAGTTGCTCCCGCCTGCGCCATGGCCGCTCGACGTCGCTTGCCGGCCACCGCGCACAGTTGCGCCCTCAGCTCCGCCACGTCTCGCGTCCTCGTCTTGTCCTCGTCTCCCTAGCTCGCTCGTCTTCGCTCACTCGCTCTCAACGCTAGCGCTCTCTCTCTCTCGCACACGCTCAAGCCGACCCTCGCAGCTCACAGCCTCACACAGCCTCACCTCTCGCGCTCACGGCCTCGCTCTCGAGCTCGCCCGACTGCCCGCACTCAGCTCTCGCTCACCCCCAACTACTCTAAGCATCGAAAGGAAGAACGAAATCGAACGGGAAATGAAAGGAGGCTTGGAAGCTCACCGACGTGTTCGCGACTTCGGAGCGCTCGATCGGAGTTCTGGGCTTCATCGGTGGCTCGCGATGGCTCGTCGGACCTGCGTCGGACATGGGTGAGTGTGTTGGTGAAGATCGAAGGTGATTTTGATCGGAAACGAAGGAGAACGGCTTACCAAAACGAGGCTTTGCGAAACAGAGCAAGGAGGATGTTCGGTGGCTCGTCGACGGCTTCGGTGGCTTCTGGGCGGCGTCGGGGTGGCTGTGGATGTCGGAGGAGGTGGTGTTGGTGACGACGGCGAAGGAGTGAAGGTGATGGAGCACCGATGGAGATAAGCAAGAGGTGATGGCGATGATGGGTAGGAGTGGTGGTGGCGTCGGTCGATTTAGCAAGGAGGAGGAAGGAGGGGGCTCTTGTTGCTGCTCGTTTAGAAAGCAAGGAGGGGGAGGTCGGTTGTGGCAGAACTGGTGGTTGATGGTGGTGACGATATGCCAAGGACTGGAGGGAGAGGGAGTTGGTGAAAGTGATGGTGAATGGTAATGGTGACTGGTGAGGGTGACGGGGTAAGGTGATTTGAAGGAGGTATGGTGAGGGTGGAGTGTTAAAATGGGTAACCAAATACCCGGAAATACATCCCGAATACGCGAATTTTAAATCCCGCAATTAGTTTTCAAATGTTAGTTTCCTCCACTCTCGCTCTCTCGATCAATTAGATTTTTAAAATCAACAAGGATATCGCCATCCGATAATTATTTTGAATTTTCGAGGTAAAATAATGGAAATTATTCGTCAAATTTTATATTCCGGTCGGAATCCGCTAAACGAGTTTTAAAACCGATTAAATTTCATTTTTAATTCTTTTTTTCCGAAAAAATTTAGGATTTGAAAATCCGAGCCTTTACACCAATTGAGGCACAACAATCGAGGAAAATTTTTTGATATAAATGGGAGGAAGTAGTATGCGATTCAGAAGAGTACGTTGTGCAAATATAACCGTAAGTTGTGCAAATATGACCCAAGTCTAGTTTTTTTTAACATTTTGTCGTGCAAATATAAGAGTACATTGTGCAAATATAACCGTAAGCTGTGCAAATATGACTCAAGTCTAGTTTTTTTTTTTTATTTCTTTAACATTTTGTCATGCAAATATAAGAGTATGTTGTGCAAATATGATCCGAGTCTAGTTTTTTTTTTTTTTTTTTACATTTTGTCGTGCAAATATAACCGTATGTTGTGCTTGTGCAAATATAATCATATGTTGTGCAAGTATAAGATTTTTTTGTGCAAAAATAAAAATAAAAATATAGATTATGGATCACATAATAAAATATAGATACTTTTTCTTAATTTCCATATTTATGGGGTAAGTTTTGTAATTTAATCAAAAAGTCCTTCTTTAACCTTCGTCGGGGCTCGCTCGACCTCGCTGACGCCCGGATCCACAACGCTCGCTCGACCTCGCTCGGATCCACGGCGCTCGCTCGACGTCGCTCGGATCCACGGCGCTCGCTCGACATTGCTCCGGCCGCTCGATTTCGCTCCGTCGCTCGCTCGACCTCGCTTCGGCACTCTCGCTCTTCGGCGCTCTCGATCTCCGTCTCGAATTCGACTAATTGGAACTGTGATTCGACTAATTGGAACTCGAATTCACCTGATCTCCCCACGCCGAATTGATTTGCCGAATCAATTAGCCAAATTGCATATCTGCGTCGCCGAATCAATTGGACATAGAATTCGAATTCAAATATGGTAAGGGGAGGGTGCGAGGCAGAGCGAGTGAGAGCGGCGGCGAACAGGAGGAGAGGAGGAGCGCGCGGCGGTGGTGAACGGGAGGAGAGGAGGAAGATGGACGGAGATGGAGGAAGATTTCGTGGCGACGTCGAAGGCTTCGCCTCCAGATCCGGCGAGAGGGAGATCGAGCTCGAGGGAGCGGCCGGTGAGATCGAGAGATATGTGATTGGGGATCTGATTTCATTAGTATATATAGCGGACATTTCACTAATTTGTCCCAAAACGTGGACATTTCACCAATTAGTCCATATTTCGTGGCTAATTCGCAAATTGCCCCTTTTAAAAATGACGTAGAATAACAGTGCAATAAATTCAATAGATTAGGGATTTGAATGGAATGAACGGAAGGTTAGAGATCAATATGAAATATAACCAATTATGTAATAACTAATGATGCATGTAATGATCAATAAAAATAAAATGTTAATAGGGATTTAAATAGAATGAATGAAAGATTATAGACCATAAAAGAAAAGTATGAAAGTTAAGAACTAATTAATGATGTAATTTACCGTATAAGAAGGTAATCAAAATGAAATAACGGAATTTTCGTCTGGTGCCCTTGAGGTAAGGCCAAATTCGTCGGGTGTACGAAAGTTTTACATAATTCGCAATATACCCCTGAGATTTGCAATTTTTTCGCCAAATGCCCCTCCGTCTAGTCTGTTTGCAAAATACAACGAAGACGAAGACGAGCTCCTCCAGATCGCCTTGAAACTTGAAAGAGCAGTCCGAGTGAGATCTCAACTACCCCCGCCCCCCTTCCTCTTCCCGACCTTACAAACCCGTCGCCAACTATGTCCAGCCGCCGTCGTCATCTTGTAAACGGGAGCTGAGCTACAAACTACACTTGGTAACTTTTATTAAGACTTGCTATCAAGTTTTGTGTTGTTCAAATCCTAAATTTTATTAAGAGTTGCTATCAAGTTTTGTGTTGTTCAAAGTCATTGCCTTTGTCATTTATTGATTGAGCTACAAACTCGCTTGATCAGCTGTTTGAAAGAGCTTACGACATCGGAATGACAGACATAAACTCTCTGGAACCCATGATTTTGGCAAAAAAATTCAGATCTGTGATTTTGTTAACCTGCATGTTTATTTTTGCTGTTGCTGCGTGTATGACAGCAAAAAAATCAACCACAATAATCTGGTTGTTTTTATGACATTCAGAACCAAAATAAGTTGTAAAATCAGTAGATTGAAAACACTGACATCAACCACAATAAGCCGTAATAAAATAACTTGGCATATTGTAAACGGGAGCTGAGTGGCAACCGGATCACAGTTTAGGGTTAGGTGAAATCGGATTCATGTTAATTATGAATTATGATAATTGACATAATCTAACAACCTTAATTGCCACTTTAATACCCTATCAATCAAGAATAATGCTAAATGAACGAACTTGATATTCGCAAGGTAAATTTAACCAAAAAAGGTAAATTTTTCGTCAAGCACCCGATTATAATAATAACTTCCCAAATTAAGTAGTACTAGTATAAGGCCCGTGTCTAAGACACGGGTATTTAATTAAAAATTAATAATATTTTTAATTTGAAAGTGAATAATTATTATATATTGAGTTGAGTACATGCCTTGTAGAGAATAAAACTCAAGTAATATTGTATACTAAAAATTTTTAATGAGCTAATAAAGTTTGAGGGAGAGGAAGCAATTGGAGAAAATAAAATAAGATTCTTTTGGAAATTAAAGAGAAGTTGTAATTGTAAGGAGGAAAAATACCAAACTTATCTTGAATAAATATATAATATCTTTCGGGATTTAGATACGAAATGCTTTGGGGATAAAAAGGAAAATGTTAAAATAAAACATGAATTTAAAAGCTATTAATGCAACAGATTTGCATTTTCAATAAACAGAGAGCTCAGTTTTGAAATTCGATTATAAAAGTTGGAGCTGCTAGTTTATTTAAAAGAAGATTGAACTTTGTATCTTCAGCAAAAATTAGTTACTGTCATAAATATGTGAATGGATGTATATATATGCTTTACAACTTGTTTTCAGTAAAAATCTAGTTCTAGTCAACTATCAATCTATTATGATGTTTATAAGAGATATATATCTGTTTAATTTGTATATCAAATAACTGTCATGATTTAAGGAGATAAACGTGAAGGACCGTCCATCAGTACGTACTGTGACATATGTATATCAAGGAAGGATCCAACATGAAAAAATGTACTTAAAGAAAGGAGCTGCAACCCCAATTAAATTTGAGCAGCAGTATCAACAAATCTTAAAAATGGGGGTGAACATCGTGATCAAGTGATGACGGCCAAGCTGATCTGTATATGTATATATCAGCATATACAAGGAAGAAATCAGGGGGTATGGAGAGCATCGCTTTCTTCCCGAATTTGTCTATCATCTTGTCTTGCTTCTCCAACACAGCAGCGCTTCTCCTTGAATGACTTCTGTCCACTGCGCTCTAGTCATTAATTAGCTTCTCCACCATCTCTATTGATTTGGCATCTACTACAACGTGGATTATCTTTCATTAATCTGCTGCTCTAGTCATATGAATGTGTTTTTTGGGCGCCTTAGCTGTCTCCTTAGGATCACCTTTCGTATTTACTAAAACGTGGGCAACTACTACTCCTCTCTGTGGCTCACCAACAACATCAGTAGCATAGCACCTCATATCCCCAGGAGCACAACACACTTCAACCCCAACTGTCATAGTAATACTCCTTTGTATACCAAAGACTGTTGTCACACACTTCAACCCCATCTGTCATAGTAAAACATTATGTGGGAGCTCTACACTTTCAATTATATTATGTGTAGCAGCTGCTGCGTTTACAACAGCTCCTCCAGCTGAGCAAGAGAGATGTGAAACACACCCATCAAAAACAGCCCCTTCCTCCAAGAGATCAGTTCTTTTCTCATTAATAGCCTCTCCACAACCCTCCATTTGCGATATCTTCTGCACGACTGCACCCATACTTTTTTTGTTACACATATTTCTTGCCATCACACGTCTTTCCTCCACATGTCTGGAAAAAAAATCATGCCCCTTTAGGCTTTAATTGGGATATTAGATCCTCTTCTTGGTAAATCTTGAAATTTGGACAATAAGTTGCTGAGCCTCAGTAAAATGCAATTCAGAACAACATAAAATGAATTTCAGGAGTAGAAACAACTTCAAAAGCACATGAATTCCAAATTCTATCAAATTAAAGAAATGAAGCAATTCCAAAGTCTAGTAAATCCCAAAGCCACCAAACCTGGCATTCGGCGGCAAATGGAATCTCATTAAGGAAGAAGTGAAAAGAGTACATGCCGAGAAGTGAGGTTAAACTGGCATGGATTCTAATTTATCTAAATGCTCTTGAAATAAGCAAACGGTATAAGTTGACAAATGACATCAAGATTCAAGAGATAAATTGTCTATCAATTAGAAATTGGACCCTGTGCTAAATGACTATGGAATAAAACCCTAAATCAGGAAATGGTTTCTCACCAGTGTAGGCTTCATGAATAGCATCGATCCTGTGCCATAGTGTACTCGATTACCGAAGAGCAGAATTTTATGGCAAAAAATAACCAGTAATATCAATCTAAGCTTACTCGAACCCGACCTAAATGTCAAGAGTCAATAGCATCTTCTCCTGGCTCATCTAATGCAGAAATTTTGTTAAAGAAAACTCAATATCCACTTGCCACGCTTCTTCAATATCGTAACAAAAACACGATTAGAATATGTGAACATAAAAAGATCAAGAAAAGTTGGACAAGATATATCAAAGAAGAAGTGGGAATATAAAAGCAAGAAAACATAGTGAACACAACAACAATTACTACAATTGATATCCTTCAATCATTAGGATAACCATTCATCAACTTCCTTCCAATAAAAATGCAAAAAACTACTACTGGAGCTACAATCAAGAATATGGTCGAAAGTAGTGATAGAACATCAGTCCAAATATGAAGTGACCGTGGAGGAAAAATACCTATATAGATTAAATAGGCAATTTAGAAGGCAGCTCAAAAAAATCAGCTATCGATCAAGAGCGGCCCACCATGTGTAGCAACTTCCGAAGAATCCGAGCTACCATAGTTTTATCTGCATAAAAAATCATTGTCATCATGAAAATCAGCTAAGATTGATGTTATCATTGCCATCATCCAAAAACCAAGTGCAAACAACCACACACCAGCACATCAAATTTCAGATGCATGTGATGCCAAACATATCAGTAAATGCAAGACATGAATACCATGCATCTATATATAATATATATTCTAGATAAAAACATCATTATTCATCAGCATTCCACCACTCGCTTCTTACATGACAAGACTAATGAAAACCACTTGTAAACTGGAAATTTCCTTACAAAAAAGTTAAGTAAATCACTCAATTTACTATATCTGTTGCCCAAACATTTCCTCTAATCACTGAAAGAAGATGAGAAAGACCTTTTTGCACCAACTTAAACACAATCAACCATACAGAATGACAAAAACTTCCCACATAATGTCTAATCAAAAGTTACAGGTTAAAAGAGAGAAGTATAGCAACTTACATTATCTTTAGCACTGCATTCAGCATTATGCTCAAGCAGAATCTTCACGGTTGAGCAGTCTTCAGCTCTAAGTGAATAACAACAAACAGCACGGTGCAAGGGTCTCATCCCATTCTGCACAAATGAAAAGAAAAGGACAATAAAAGAAGACTACATGAAAATCAAGACTCAAACTGGCAAATATAAGACAATATATATACATTTGCTTTTGCCTTAATAGAAGCGCCTCGAGAAAGTAGCAACATAACAGCCTCAATATAGCTACGTAGTTTCCCCGTACTGCATTCAAAATCCACAGATTAATTTGCCTAATCAAAGTAGAGACTCTTACAAGCCACCAGGTTTAAATTTCTCAGAGAGCCCATTTCAGTAAATTAGATAACACTCCAACATTGCAAGCAGCATAATTGAGCAATGTACAATGTTTAACTTACCATATTCTCTACTTCCAACTCAACCATTTTAGGTCCTGGCCAATCCAGCAAAAGCTAGACAATATCAACCTTATTGTAACCGGCTGAAACATGAAGGGTTGTACCATCTGCATACCAAATCAACCAATGAAAGATTTATGTATAGATATACTGATGTGTTGGGTAAGGATCTCTTGCATTTGACAACAAATTACTTTAGTTTAAAAAGTAATTTAAATCATAAGCACACCAAATCAATTACAGTCAATGAAGTTACTTTGGTATTTTATTTTCTCAGCCTACATTTCACAAAAAAATCTTTTAACTCAACCAAATTTTTTCTATTGCTTACCAACTTCATCCCGTATTTCTTACCAATAGCTGAAATTTGGGCCTTTGAAACATTGAAGGGAGGGAGTGTGTTGACAACCTGAGTACCTGCACCACAAAGCTGCCTATCATGTGTCATAAATTAAAAGAGATATCTATCAATCTACTAAACATGACAACAATCACAACATAGCTGTAAAAGATCCAACTTTCAATAAATATATATGAATAGCCCAATGTGATCTTAAACCTTGTAAACATCCACCAAAAAAGGCATTAAAATCTATAATGGAGATGCAGTACAATGTATTTCATTACATTCTTGGCAGTCGTTTATGCACTGACAAACACATCGCTCCATCACGGTCCAGCACAGCAGGATCCTAAAAAAGGATGCACGCAGATGTTTATCTCGCCGGTGATCGTTTGAATTCAATAATTTGCCTGCAAGGAGGTGGCTGAACTGGCATGGCAAAACCAGCAAACGATAAACTCAGTTCACTACTCACTTAAGGCAATGCTTGAATATGAATGGTGCGCATCATTTACCTCAAAATAAGCTAGTAAGTATCATGATCAGTTAGCCTGCATCTCAAGTATACTGGTGACCATTTGTCGAATGCTATTTCTCGATCATGACCAGTTAGCATGCATTTCAAGTATCTCAAAATAAGCTAGTAAGTATCATGATCATGAATGTTCACCAACAACCAAACTTCACTCTCAAATTATCGATCTCTATGGGCTGATTTCTATGACAATTTTTCACTGCTATTTCCTGACAGTCTGGAAATTGATTAAACTGAACCCAAAATATTTGCAATAAAAAATCAGATTGATTGGGAGAAGAATAAAGGAAGAATTGATTGGGAGAAGAATAAAGGAAGAACACGAATGGAATAATTGGGGCCATAATCAAGGAAACTGAACAATAATTAAAGAAATTGAATCCTAGACTTGAGAAATTGAACAATAATTAAAGAAATTTAGTAAATTGATGCCAAAATTAGACAGAAAGGGAGAAGAAGAAAGCAAGAGGGACGACAGGTTCGATGGGGTCAAATTGCTAGTTGATGGTTGGACTGATTTTGGGCAAAACAGAAAGAATCAACAAATCACAAAATCACAAAACAAAAGGAATCAACAAATTCCAACCAAATCAAGATTCAAGATCGCACCTTATTTTCTCCAATCAAACCTGAACCTTGAACGGAGGCTAATTCCCCACACTCTCCTCCCCCTGAACCCTAGCGGTGGTGCCCTTCTCGCCGTCGTCGATGTATCTGTAGTACTTGAGGAAGAAGGCGAGCGTCAGGAAGAGCCACCACACTCTCCTCCCCCTGAACCCTAGCACCTCCGTTGTGGGCTTGGCTCCGCCAGAGCCGTCGCCGGGAGCAAGATGTGAGGAGGTTTTAGATTTGGTTTTGCGAGTGGCGGAAAGCCGAGATTTGAGAGAGAGAGAGAAGATAGAGGGTTTTTCAGATAGTAGAGCATAGTAGTGCCTGTGGGGGAGAGAACGTGGGTACGGAAAGCGGTTTCTTAGATTTGTAAAGGTAGGACAAGTGGTTCAATTTTTTACAAAAGAATTGCTTCTAAAATAATAAGTATAAGGGGTAGATTTTTTTATTTACCTAAAAACAGCAGGTTAACACCGACTTTTCAAATGGATAGACATTTTACTGATTTGAAAATACCGTCATCAAATAAAAATATTTACCAAATTTGAAAAACCGGTATTATAACTATACAACTAATACTCCATCATATTTAACGGTTCATATAGCCCCAAATTAAATGAATCTATACAATCTCAAATCCAACCTAATCACACATAAGTTGCTTTGATGCTATAGTTTCTTATGGGTAAGTTAGCTTTATTAAATCATTTCAATTGCTATCACATCTCCATTAATAATTTTATTTTTTTTCAACTTTGGCTCCGTTATCCTCATTGTTCCTGGCTTGTCTCTATTAATGAAGTATTAACGTACCTGACTGGGAAATACGGACGGGTGTTAGATGTTTTGACATTTCTGATAAAAATGAAAATTGACATTTTTTTAAAAAAAAAAAGAAAGAAAGATATAAACATATTTATATTTGCGTTCACACACATTGATGTTGAATTTGTTGATTACTAGCAATTCGCTACGGGAAAAAAAGAAGTTTAGAGCTGTTGAATTCTAGTCGTGAAAATTACTTGAAATCTTCTGGATAAACATTATTTGATTGAATTGATTCATAAACTAGGGTGTGTTTGGATTCCTCCAAACTTTAAAAGTGTTTGTTAAACTAAATTTTTATATATTTTAATTAATATAAATTTAAAATAAAATATTGCATAGATTGTAATCAAATACTAAATATTGTATTAATTTTATAATTACTTTATAAGCTTAATATAATTAATTTACATAATTTATAGCGAATTTTATTTTAAAATCACATATTTTAAATATCTTATTTTTTTTTTAACTAAACACTTTATAAGTGATTATTCTTTAGTAAAAAGCGAAATAATAGTTCGATTTGTGCTCACTATATAGCTGCGTTTTTACAAGTGATCGATTATGAATGTACATAGAGGGAATGTTAACAAATGATCCTTGCCCCGGAAAAGTTTGCTAGCCTAACCCACTATCCACAACAATTGCAAGGGCTAACCCTCCCCCTAAAAAATTGCAACATCATCCGGTAAAAAGAGAAGGGGAAACCGGGGAAATTAATAAGGAAAGAGGGAGTGACGTAGGAGAGAGAAAGAGGGATGTATAACAAAGAGAGGAAGAAGATCGAAGGGGAGCGGTGAATCGAAGGACCAGAAACTACAGGGGAGCGAGGGGATGTGTGACAGGCGCATCGACTGAGGAGCCAAGGGGAGCGGCGGTGGCGGAGGCGCCGGAGAAGGGCCGGGCGCGGTGACCTCCAGCTATGATTTGGGCCTTGGCGGGGCGTTCATGGCGGAAGCAGACCTTGGAGGTCGTGACAAGCGGGCTTGGTGGGCGTGGAACTGGCCTTGGCGGGACGGGACAATCGTGGCGGTCCAATTGTGAATCGTTCGTTGATGAACGCCAAATCTGTTTTTCCAATCTGCTTTTCTTCGAATTCTTCAGTCTTTGCCGGCGTCTCTGCTCGATTGTCTGGTGGTGGTGGATCGCGGCTGGCGGTGGTGCACTGGGTCTGGTGGTGGTGCGCTGTTGCTCGACTAGATTCACGATTTCACGGTATGTCTCTCGCTCGCTCTTCTCTCTCTCCGCCAGTCCGCCCGCCCTCAATTGAAAGAACGATTAAAAGAAACAAATCAAACAAGTTGCAGTGCAGTTGCATAATGGTTTAACGAACAGCAAGACAACAACAATTGTGAATTATTTTTTGTGATTACTTTGATTACGAACGGCAGCTAGCAGGTATGGTGTTTTGTTGGTGAAATTTGGGCAAACAGGTTGAGCATATGTTGACTAGAGTCTGAGATTCAAAACGAACAGCACTGATCTGATTCACAACAAAGAGAATAGGTTGAACATCATTGTTTGTTTGTGAATTCGAGTATAATGTATAACTTGTATTGTCTTTATATTTGTCTATTTGACTATTAGTATCGTCGCAACAATCAAGGGCTTCGAGCTTAGCCCCTCATCGCAAAACACATGAACTGACAAGTGACGTAGGTGATTTTGAGTTGGTTTTATCTTTAATTGATTACATTACTGTCATGTCAAGTGACGTAGGTGACGTGTCAAACCTATTACCTGTCATGTTAAAAACACATCTTATGATGAATTCAACACACAAGGAAGATGAATTTCAGGTTAAAAACCCTCTTCAAATGAGACTTGCTTTCCATCTTAGTCATTGCGTACTTTAAGTGGGACAATGTCTCTCTTTTACCGAATAAGCTTAGAGATTGTAGATCGGCAAATAACTTGTCATGTTAAACGGTATAACCTGTCTTGTTAATAGAATTACCTGTCATGTTATTTTCTTTCATTAAGGAGAAGATGATCGATTTGCATTACCTGTCATGTTTAAAGGTTGTAACCTGTCATGTTAAAGGGTATAACCCGTCATGTTAATAGCATCACATGTCATGTTTCTTATTGACAGATATGGAGCTTGGGTGGTACTTAGGAGATGATGAGGCACCACAAGAACTTGAAGAATGCTTCAACTTGTATATGTTTCTTGTTGACAGATATGGAACTTGAAGCATGTAGTTTATCTAATGTAATTATAAACATTTGATTTCAAGTATGGGTCTCGTTTTGATTTATGTATATGTATGTACTTGTGAGCTGGAGTAGAAATACAAGGCATCTGATGTCAAAGAATAATATTATCTTATTTGCTGGTTTTAATTGTTGTATGTCATGTCTGAATAAACAGGTGACATGTCGAAACGTTTTGCTGTCATGTAGAAATGGAAAATTAAGGGTTGAATGACATGTTAATTATTGTAAGAAAGTTTCTTGCTTCCAAGTTTAGTCATCACTACAAGATAATTAAAGCTCTTGTCAGAATTGCCTAGTTCAATTCCTTTGTTCCCACTTCTCTTAGCAACCGTCTGTTTATCTGACTTCTTCATTTGAGATGCTTTAATCTTTGAAAGCATCTGAGAGCAACTTTATCGATTCTATCATATAGAAGAAACAATAGTGAAAAATGGCCATGGCAAACTAAATATGAAATACAGATGTCACGAGTTGAAGCATAGCATGCATACTGCTATACCATGTTCAAGGAATGAACACTGAGATGTTCAGATAAACAACAATTGATAGTGCCATGTAAACAGAAGCACCTTTCAGAATTGTTTAAGTTTTAACAATAGAAGTAACCAAGGAAGGATGATAGAAAGGCTCATACTTCTTTAAATAAACACGAAGAACTCTTTCATTTCTTGGATAGACAAGTTTTGGTTTAGGAACACCAAGAACCTTTGGGTCAAACAACTTGTCATGTTAAAGGGCATAACATGTCTTGCTAATAGCATTACCTGTCATGTTATTTTCTTTCATTAAGAAGAAGAGGATCGATTCGCATCACCTGTCATGTTAAATGTTATAACCTGTCATGTTAATAGAATTACCTGTCATGTTTTTTTCTTTCATTAAGGAGAAGATGATCGATTCGCATTACCTGTCATGTTAAAGGGTATAAACTGTCATGTTAATAGCATTACCTATCATGTTATTTTATATCATAGGTTCGTTGTCTATTTTATAGCATAGGACCAGAAATCTATGTATGGGTCGTCGTCTATTTTATAGCATAGAACCGAGTACATACCGTCTCCAGTGTTGTGCCGAACAAGGAAGAAAAACTGGTCATGGTAGTCCCGGGCCAACCATTGAATAAGAGTTGTAATATTTCTTCTCTATGTTTCTGATAGAAGAGGCTTTCTTCTAGAGCTCCTTTGATACATTTTCTGTTTTCCTTTTAACCTTGATTTCTTCTCTGTGCTGCGTGGTTATCACATGGACACCATGTACAATACTCTTAATTGCTTCTGAAGCCACGACATCTGGAAGGCGGTCAAGGACAAGCTTCCATTCATCAAAGAATAAGAATGCTTCTGAGGGCATGCTTCCATGCTTTCATCAAATGTCATGTAAAACAATTGACGTGTCATGTAAAAACAATCCATGTGTCATGTAAATAATAAGCCTATGTGGGAATTGAACCCACATCTTTGTGTATGACCACAATGCTCTCCCATTGAGCTAATAGGCTATATGAGCACTTTACCCAGCATATTCTTTGCAGCATCTTTGCGAGGTAGAATAAAAGAATATCCCTTGGATATCAGTTCCTCAACACTTAACTCCAGTAGCTGCATAGCCATTAAGTTGAGCAAGGTAAGTGACAAACTTATTTATAAAATCATAAAGCACTACTATGTACCTGGCTTACAGACAATAAGATGACGCAGAATAATAAAAGAAAGAAAAGAAATCCATTTTCATGTATTGAAACCATGATCTGATAAATCTATATTTTATAATACTAAAGGAGAAGTCGCCTATGACATGTGGTGGCTTCTCCTTTAAAGTAGGAATTTTTTTTTATTATAGGATTTATTCATTAGTAGGATTTTTTTTATTAATTGTTAAGATTTGTTAGTTAGAAAATCTAAATAAGTAAAGATTCTACCTTATCTAATCAAGTGAACAAATCTAATTAAATATTACTTAAATAATTAAAATAATAGAAAAATCAATTAACGTAGTTTGTTAGAAAATCTCATAAATATATATATTAATTAGTAGGATATAACCGAATCTTAATAAATTAGAAAATCTAATTAATTAAAGATTCTACCTTATCTAATTAAGTAAACAAATCTACTTAATTATTACTTAACTAATTAAAATATTAGAAAAATCAATTATGCAATCTCATCTCATATATACATATATTGATTTGGTGTCATGCAAGTCTCTCCTCATCCAACTCTCTGCAGAAGAACTTTCTGCCTTACAAAAACCGCTTGTTCAAAGCTTATATTATATCCAACGCGATGTCAAATGAGAAAGGCAAGATGCATATATAGACAACAACAATAGTAATGTAAAAAGGAGAGGTACGTTAGATATTTAATTTTTACCTGTGTTTTTAGTATATGATATTGTTGGTATGAGAAATTACAAGTATTCGTCATATGTAAAATATTTTGATCGGGGAATAGATAGGTACATCTTAACCCTCGAATTGTGTCATCGACATTAAACAATAAAAGTATGATACCAGATGAAACCAGGTTGATCATCCAATTTGCACAAATTTTGACCCACCGTGATGGTTAGTATTTAAAGACAATTATTTTATTAATATAAATATTGTACAACTTGGATGACATATTATTTTTTTCATACATTGGACTACATGTACTGTAACTTTGATGAATAATGATTAGTACAAGAATTTTTGTTGATCCAAATATAATGGAGATAAATTCATTCATTCATGGATTAGTTGCTTTATACATTGTCATGAAATATATATTGATTAATATATTCACCTAAACTAATATATGTTTATATGTTTTGTTGTAGATACCTTCCCATGAAAATACAGGACGATGAAGATGCCATAGAAGAATTTCACAATAGTCTTGAAGATAGTCACCAACCAATTTGAAGAAATTATTCCAAGAATGTTAATAAATTTTGATTTCGTAGTTTAGATGTTTCGATGACTATTGTCACCGAAGTTGAAATCAAGTCTCCAAGTTCTGTTTGTACATTGCAAACTGCAACTTTCATAAAAGACAATCAAGTCTCAAAAGAAATAACGAATTGTAATTGACCATAAAAAAATCTTGCATTGTTTTGTATCACTTATGTTTTTTCTCTCATTTCTCCATGTAGGTGATGATCTTATAATCACAGGTGGTGAAGTGGATCTTCATCGCAAATTACAAGATAGTATCAACATTATTATTATATATTTCTCATATTCATTGTTTTTTAAATTATTTCAATTGTTTCTCAAACATTTCGTCAATTTCACTTTTTTCCATGTATTCTCTTATTTATGCATTTTGATTGAAGTCATTATATTTATTGGAATTATATTGCTGATATTTTTTATTCTAATGCTTTAATTTTCTTATTATTTAACAATTGATTTTTTTTATCATTCAATATATTACAAAATGCTCACTTTGAAAGGATTTTTTTTATTATAGGATTTGTTAATTAGTAACATTTGTTATTAATTGTTAAGATTTGTTAGTTAGAAAATCTAATCTTATGTAAATTAATTAGTAAGAATTGCTAATTAGTAGGATTTGTTAAGATTTGTTAGATTTTTTTTGGTAAATTATCCTTTTTTGTTAATTAGTAGGATTTATTATTAATTTTTAAGATTTGATAATTAGTAGGATTTGTTAAGATTTGTTAGATTTTTTTGGTAAAGTATCATTTTTTTTTGTTAATTAGTAGGATTTATTATTATGTTTTAAGATTTGTTAATTATTAGGATTTTTTTATTACCGATAACAAACGGATGAAGGGATATCGAGTAAGATATTGATTTAATTTTAGATAATTATGATATGTCATATATATTTGCTATAATAAAAAAAAAGATAATTTAACGGAAAAAAATCTAAACTAATATTATCCTAATTGTCGTATCCTATATCTATATTTGTTTGGGTAATCCTTTTGTTACCGATAAGCATCATAATTGGCTTATCCTATATATATATATATATATATATATATATATATATATATTTGTTGGGGTAGTTGTCGATATCTATCCTAAATGTTTTATCCTATATTTATATCTAATTGTCGTATTTTATCCGTGAATTTTGTCGTATATATCTAGATTAATTGCAGATATTCTAACTAAATAAAAAACATGTTATATATCTCTTCTCTATATATTGAGTTAGTATTCCTATGGTATGACGTATGAATAAAAACAAATCTCAACTATTTATACTAAGAGATAAAAACAAATCTCAACTATACCTAACAAATCATAATAAATAAATAAATTTACTAAACATTTTTCAAATATAAATACATGTTCATTTACATTGTTCCACAAGATAATTCAAAGATCACAGATGCATTCAAACATGACAAATGCATTCAACTATTCAAGGAGAAGAATAATAAAGAAAAATCATTTCAACTCTAAATAACGGTACATTGCATATATAATTTATGATTATTTTTACATACATGGATTTGGGTACAAATATTAATTACAATGGGATAAATTCTTTTTCTCTAATTACAAATATTTAAAGTTCTTTTTATCGTTAACTATAAAATAATTAACAATATTTAGACGTGAGGGGTATTTAGAGTTTAAAGTTTACTTACAAAAATTTTTTATACACTTTTTTAGTATTAAATGTATTAATTTAAAAAATAGACCGCACAAAAGTGCGGGTACTAAACTAGTTCACCTCCTAGGCTTGCATATTCTTAACAAATAGCATACAGTTTTTTGACAAATAAGTTTTCTACCGTTAAAATCTCAATATTTCATCAAATACTTTGTACAAATGAGAAGAATTATTCCTTTCCAGACTAAATGGCTTGGGATACTAATATAAATTGCTTCTGCAACACAATAACTCGTGATATATTCGATCAAGGTTTCCAACATAGTTTAAAAAGATGGTTTTATCATTTTTATGTATAATGATGTGTGTGTATATATATATATATATAGGGAGTGGTTCTCTTGTGCACACTCTTATAGTGTATTTAGTGCACAAATCTACACCTTTGATTGAAAGGAAATAGAAGGCTAAGATTAAATATGATTTTGCTTTTTTCTTTTATTATAATGGGACCCACATGCCAAAAAAAAACCCAATTCCCTATTTGAGAGCGTGTAATCAAATTCTTTTTTTTTTAAATTTTTTTGGTTGGAAACCAATTCCATTTCTTGTTTTTTTTTGTTGGAAAAATAAATAATTTTGATTGATTTGTTATTGTATCCACCTAATATCGTTTTTTTTAAATTCTGGTAATTCAACCGAATAATATTTCTCATCCTACTGAATAAAGTTATTTTTTCTTTTTCCATTCAGTTTATATAAAAATTCACCGATTCTACCGAATAACTTTTTCTTTTTCCATCTAGTTTAAATGAAAATTCACCGATTCCACCGGATAATTAACCACGTGCTACCGAATAATATATTTTTTTATTAAAAATAATATTTCATATTTCACCGAATTAATAAAAAAAAAAAACAAAACCCTCCAATTTCTATGAATAATCGTTCAATATCACCGAATAATATTCGGTATCCCACCGAATAATCCTTCAAACGGGAAGGGGCATTGAAGATTGAAGAAGCCCGGGATGCTGCGGGCTGCACCGTTCCGCCTCCGCCACCGTCTCACCGCCTTCCCTAGGCTGCGGGCTGCACAGTTGGCTCCTCCTTCGCCACCGTCTCACCGGCAACAGCCGCTCAACTCATCGACCGTCTTACCGCCAACCGCTTGTCTCATCGACCGCCAACTGCTCGTCGCACCGCCAACCGCCACCGTCTCACCTTCGTCACCGTCTTACTTGGAAAGCCGAGCAAGAAGAGAAACGCGAAACCGCCAACCGCCACCGTCTCACCTTCGCCACCGTCTTACCTGGAAAGCCGAGCAAGAAGAGAAACGCGAAGACGATGACCTCCGAATTCGATCACGTACAATCTGCAATCTAGGCAGCCATCTCATCGATCTTCACTTGGGAACCAGTGGAAGACCCCCATCGCGCCGATCATCAACTCCCCTGAGCCTTCGCCGTCATCGATCTTCGCACACCGTCTCCAACGCCGCCCATAACTGCTGCCATCGTCCCTGCCAGCCTGGCCACTTCCTAGCCTCACCGCCGGAATCCGCAAAACACCTCCCCCACCCGCCGCCGATCAGCAACACCCCCATCGCTGCCGATCAGAAATTACCCCATCGCCTGTTCCTATCCACGCCGGCCGCCGCTCAGTCGATCCTTTTGATTTCGCTCTCTTCGGTTCCTGAACGTCAAAGAAGAAGCCTCAAATTTAGGGTTTTAGTTTTACACGCGCTTTAATAGATGGAAGATTTGGTTTGAGATTAATTTATCACAATTTTTTTTAAAAACTCCTAAAACACGTGGCAACAATCTACCCTTCCATCTTATATCAATCAATGGTTTACAATTGTGCACAAAGTACATTGTAAGGAGTATGCACAATTAACCCAATCTCTCTCTCTCTCTCTCTCTCTCTCTCTCTCTCTCTCTATATATATATATATAGGATGGTTCCGGTGTAAACAAGGCTCACGATGTAAGTTGTGAACAAATCTCAACCATTAAATAGGGAGAAATCAATAGACTAGATTAATAATGATTTTAATTTTTTAAAATAAAAAAATAACCAGACCCCACCCCAAATCCTAATTCACGCGCACAGAATTATTCAACCCCACCCCCATTTCACTAAAAACCGCCAAACGTTATTTGTTTTTAATTTTTAATGTTTTTATTTTTTTGGTTTTTGCTTGCTTTTTTTTTTATGTCTCTATTGCTTTTTATCTTTTATAAAAAAGATGAGGAATTATTCATATATAGTGTATATATTTATATGTCTTCCCACTGTAATTCTATTTAATGGGAAAGAATGAGTTAGTCATTAAAATTATGTAATTATTTATCGATAGAAATTAATGAAATTTAAATAACAATATTTATATTTATGGTTGAGTGATGTGCGATTTAATGGAAAAACACGAGTTATTCATCCAAATTCTACAATTATTCATCGATTGATGATGAATTATTCATAGAAATTAATGAAATTTTGAGTAACAGTACTCATATTTATGGTTAAGTAATGTGTGATTTAATGTGAAAACATGAATTATTCATCCAAATTCTGAAATTATTCATCAATCTATGAGGAATTATTAATAGAAATTAGCGAAAGTTTTAGTAACAATATTTGTATTTATGGTTGAGTAATGAGTGATTTAATGGGAAAACATTAGTTATTTATCCAAATTCTACAACTATTTATCGATTTATGAGAAATTATTCATAGAAATTAACGATATTTTGATATGAATAATTTGGATGGGTGAAATAAATTTTCGTTGGTGCATTAACATCAACGTTTACAATTTTTTTTTAAAAAATTGGAATTGATTTACTGGGTCCGAAACAATATATTTCCCTTTAATTAAATGTAATTTCCATTTAAGTAGCCGAGATCAAGCAATGAATATTGACAAAAACAAATACTTTTTATAATTTGATCGAATAATTTACAAATAAATCCATCAAATTCTTTCTAATAAATATGACTACTCTTTGTAATCTCGTTGAATAATTTTTTATGTTTATACATATTCGGTTTCAAAGAGTATTCATATTTAATAAGAATAATTTGAAGAGTTGATTTGTATATTATTCATTTAAAAAGAAAATATTATTCGGTAAAAACACATGAGCATTCGTTTTGTATATTACCAATTATAGTTAGTATTTACTTTTCCATAAAGGACGAATTGTTCTTTTAATTAATGAAATTATTCGTCAAAATGTGATGAATTATTCGTTAATAGAGGATGAATTGTTCATAAAAATAACAAAATAATAAAAGTCGATATAAGAGGAATTCTTCATCGATATAGAAAGAATTATTTATTTGTGTTTCGGTTGAAATTTTTAACTTTATGCGTTTTTTTATTACCCGCTTAATTAACTTTATGCTGCTTTTTTAATTACCAACTTAATTAAATTTATGCTTATTTTTTATTTTGTGCCTTGCAATAAATAAATAAAAATAATAATTGATGGGGCCCAGCAACACTATTCCTCTCTCGGATTCGGCCGATTGAAAAAACCGCTTGGTGTTTGCAACACACGCACAAGGGCTGAGGGTGGGTGGGGTATTATAGTGGGTCCCACGTTTTTTTTAAAAAGAAAATAAAAAATGGGGATTAAATTTCCACCATTCACTTCACTCAATTTAAAGGTCTAAATTTGTTCACAAATTATATCATAAAGAGTGTTTACAAATGATCCTTCCTATCTATATATATATATATATATATATATATATATATATATATATATATATATATATATATATATAGGGTAGGGTTCAAGTGAGATCCGCCCACTATATAGGGTATTATAGTGGGTCCCACCGCGCACCAGTCTCTGGAACACCGCCGACAGCCTCGCCGCACGTACTCCTCATCCTCGTTGTCGTACTCGTTGACAGCCCTCGCTGGCAACCACCGCGACGATCTCGCGCCTCTGCTCTTCTCAGATCTACCCTCAATTTCTTCCTCCCAGCGCTGGATATGCAACAGTTCCCGCTCCCATCCTCCCGGAGTACACCGTCACTTGCATCGCATCGGGCGACGACGACAACGAGATCCGCCCAAGCGCTAGCGCCCATCGATGTGGAATCTGGCAGCGGAGGCGCAGGATCCGCCATTGGAGGTGAGAGCGATAGCCACCTCATTCCTTAATCTCCTCCCCCTAGCCTCCCTTAATCGATCCATTTGATTAATCTGTCGATTAATTTTAGTTGCTCCTCCATCTCTCTCTAATCTCTATGTAGCTATCTCCTCGGATTGATCTTCAACTTCAACGGAGCGGGGATGAATCCTCATCCACCACGGCGATTTCGGACTTTGATGTCCTCGAATTCGGCACCAATGACGCAGTCTCCCCTGCTTCATCGACCTCGACCGTGACCGGAGTCCGACGGGCTGTTAGGAGGGTTGGTGCTGGTAAAGGGAATTGATAAGCTGGAGGATCACATGGCCGATGAAGCAGCGGAGAGGGTGGAGGAGGATCAGGCGGAGGTGCGACTAAATATAGAGGCTGATGGTGCAAATAAATTTGTTAATTGCAATTTTCTTCAAAAGGGAAATTACTCCAGGGAGGTTACCGGCGACGCAGTGGAGCCGCTCCACAATGGTGGTGGCCGCTACAAGGAGAGTTATTCTGTTTCTGCTGCTATACTGCCGTGAGCTTTCTCCCTCTCTAAGAAATTGTCAAAATGCAAATATACAGAGACTCTCCAAGTAGCTTCCTGGGCATTGAATGTTACATGATTTAATTTAAATCCAAGGGCAATGGAATGGCTTTGATTTGCTATCGAAGTGTATGTTCTACGTAGAAATAGAACCAATGATAAGTGTTATTTATTTGAATTGCTATTTTGTCATTAATTTTATTGCAATTGGTTTAGAACGTATAATTGAAAGTGGTTTAGTAACAAAATATATATATATATATATATATATATATATATATATATATATATATATATATATGCACATGCTTGTTTAGTGGTAGTGTGCCTCTTTGGTAAAATGAGGAGAATTTTTCATAGCTGCATCAGATACGCAAAGAAGTTGATGCTATAATATTTCAAGGGGTTTCTTCAACAAACTAGCAAATGAATCAAAAAGCGAATTGAGCTCCTATACCTGTTTACAATATTGAAATGATCCAAGAGTTTTTACTAGCATACCTTGTGATCAACTAATAGAAAACTGAAATTCACATCAGATGCAACCTAAATAGAATGTTATCAAGTTATTAACATAATTTGTTGGTCATCCATCTTGTGATACCTCATTGATAGAAGGCACTTAAACCAACTGCTAGAAATCTATCCAAAAACATATGAGGATGCAACCTATACAAAATAAAATTCAGAGGGAAGGGTTCTAAAGTGCATATGGTGCTGATGAGTTATATGAACTGAACAAATCAAATCATCGCGAAAATTCATAAGAAACTAGTAAGAGCTCCAAACCTGCTGAAACATGAGAGGGTAAGTGATGCAGTTCATTCCACGCGTTCTTTTTCGAACCTCTGAGCTGAAACCACTTTCTATATCTTTAGAGAGCTGGAATATACAAATATATCAAAATAAAGATGCAATAATGATATTCAAAGATCATAATATAGTATTTTGACAGCGCACCTTTTTCGAACCTCTAGAAACTACTTTCTCAAGATTGTAGTCCTGGTCCTGGACATAACGTATCTTTCCATATAGTTTCACATTATCTGCCTTTGTTTTCTCCAGCTCATCATTAAGCATTCGAACTTTCTCCTTAAGTTGCCTCCCTTCCTAAAAAAATAATTGGAAGCATGGTAACAAGAAAGTCTAAATGCTAGGACAAAAAAGAAAGAAAAAAAAAACCCCTTCACTGCTTCATAAAAGTAAATGAAAGAAGCACCAAAAAAGCCGGTGAAAAGATATCTGAAACTTAATTGGAGGCAACTTACTTCTTCACTCTCCCTTAGTCGTGCCCGGAATCGATCTCTCTGACTGCATATCACCTTAAGAATAGAACTCTGATCCTCTTCCACGAGAGTATGTTTTTTATCTGCAGTCTGGTTCAGAAATTTATGTACAATAAGAAGCAATAGAGAAAATAAATAGTCTGGTTCAGAACTCTGATCCTATTGAAAATGGTGTTAACATCAAGAAATACGAGGTTTGCATGTGTAAGTGGATCTTCGATACTCAAAGGGAACTGATTTAATATACAATTGATCCTTTTATGACTAAACAGTAGGTAAAGTTGAAAAGTTACAGCAGAATCCATTCGTGCAGATCTCAACAGATGATGCTCAGGTAAATACCTCAGATGGCAAAGTTGAACCAGATTCTGACAGATCCGAGTCATCAAATAAGGATCCCTCTTTTCCTTGGAGTTGTACCCCTGCATAATCAGAGGGATATTCAACATACAAATATGAAGCAAAGTGGACATGTATACTGAACGATTTAGTACCCTTTGTGTACATGTTGGATAAGGAGACAAATAACCAATAAAAATGACTTATTAATGTTTGGAAAGACGAAAATTCTTCACGCATTTAAGCATTCAATATGGATTCTTCATATGAATGTTTTCTTAGCTAGAACAAGCACTTCAGAATGAACTATTTGGAACTCAAACAAGAAATATACGCTGTAAAAAGAAATTTCAGTATTCAAAATTACATTTTATCCAACAGAAGAGCATTACTGTTGGCAGAAAAGCAACACATAAATCAAGTGTTCTTTCACATGACGCTTACTTTAGTTTTACATGACGCCCAATAATCCATTTCCAATAGATTCTGATGCCATATGCAAGCAAGTTTCACAATAGACCCATCATTTTGTGGTAAGTAACATCATACCTATGAAAGAAGAAATCACTAAGCATGACAACGACGACGACATTATACGTTGGAAGGTAAAGATGATCGAATTTGCAAAACAAGGGATTGCAACAAGCATAATGCAGGCAATTTATGCAGACAATAATCCTCATTCTATAACTATAACACCATTCCATCTCTCAGGCATTGAATCAAACACCTTCCATGCACTTCTCAATGCAACCCGATGTGTAACGTCCACTTACCAAACCAATCAATCCCTCGCATTCTCAGCAAGAAACTAATGAAATATCCTAAAAGCATAAGTAAGACGGTTGATATGTGAGTGATCATGGAGCTCCAAGAGATGGCATCTTGATGAATCATTCTATGATTCTATCCCAAATCGATAGTAGGAAGATAGAGCTGAGAGGAAGAAGACGAGGATACCTGGATTCGAGTTGCCTCGACCTTCGACTATACAGGAGCAGAAAATGGCTATTTGAGATCGGTTTCGTTACCTCGACCTTCCAGGAGCATAAATCGGTGAACTCCGACCTGATTGACGAACATGTCCTGTCGATCGATGACCATCTCCCACGCACCTTCCTACCCTGCAGCCACCCTCCCTTGCCTCGACCTTTTGTTGCCACGACCTCGACGCCGCCAACGGAGACGAAGCCGGCCTCCACCACCGACCCTGCGACGGCGCCACGCCCCTATGCGATTCCAGCTCGCCTCCAATCCGGCCTCCGATTTCAGCTCTCGCCAAGAGGGAGTGTTCTGGCTGCTAGCGGGATCTAGTAGGTGACGCGAGAGATCCCAGCGGTGGCCGGCAGGAGGTGTGGAGGGAATGGTGGTGCGGCTTCCTCCTCCGTTTCCCCTTTCCCCTTTCCCCTCTTTCTTTCTTTTTTTCCTCTTTCCTGAATCCCTAGGTTACCGGCTACCGCTTGCCTCCTCAATCCGGATATCCACTTTTGTGCAAATTTTTTCCAAATTGGATTACTTATGCAAACCTTCCGAATAAAAGGGTCATTTTTAGCAAATTGCACATATACATTTTTTTTTTTGATTAGGTAAAAATTCGAGGGTCAGACAGACCTGACACCTCGAGAGGCCGACCGAGGTCGGCAGACGGTGAACCGTCTAACAAAGCAGCCTAAAAACAAAAATACTAATATCAAGCGTACTGAAGCAAACAGGAATAAACTCTACAACAAACGTTTCAAGAAGACCAAACACCCGAAACGCTGAGGAAGCCACCGAAGAACGCAACCAAGCACCACCAGACAGTAGCACCGCGGGCCAGTAGTACAGCAGGACTCTATCTCCTGTGGGTAATGCAGACGAACTCCAAGGAAACTCTATCCCGGATACGGAGTTGCCCTGAGCGCAAAACCTCGACCCCAGCCAGACCCGACTACAGACTTCACGCCCCCTCAACCAAGCATAAGATCTCCTAGGAACATCGGTAGCAGAGCCGCAAACTGCTCGAAACAAACCGCCTAGAAACTTTCACCTACAAAGTAACGACAAGGCGACAAGCCCTAACGGGATTTTCTCAAACCCTTTCGGGATAAGGTTTTCACTTTTTTTTTTTTTATAAACTTTATGCCAAACTTGGCGTGCAAGGGGCAGTAAGATAGCCTTGCACGCCAAGTAGTTGAAGTGAATCGCACAGAGCAGACGGAGGCCGAACCGGGAGCCTCTCGGCGAGAGGGCGGCGGCAGTAGTCGGAATCCGGCGCCGGAGGTGAGGACATGGCCACCGAAACCACCAAACCAAACCCCAACAGCCCAAAAAGCTGAGCCGAGAGAGCGAGCGGAGAAAGGCTGGCGGCGGCCGGAGAATGGCTGTCGACTGGAACAATTCGCAGAAGAAGAAACAGGGGTATGGGGCTGAGAGGACAGAGGTCGACTAGGGAGGATGAGCCGGGGAGGAAGGTAAGCAACCAGACCAACCCCGGAAACCCAGGATGAGAGGCCGAAGGAAAGGGCTGAAGCATGAGGAGGACAAGAATCAGGCTGAAGCACGAGGAAGACAAGAAGGACGGAGCCTTGGTTTGAGAAAATGGGATTAGATGAACAAATTGAACAAGGGGATGATGGAAAAGGGGATAAAATCCCATAAACATCAAAAACCCCAAATTAATTTGGCCATTGATCGAACACAAGAGAGAAATTTCAGATCGTGGGTGAACCGCATACATGGTCTTCAACAGGGAAACAACCCCGGAACACCATGGAGACACCACAACGGAATAGGGTGGCCGAGGGCGGTGTTGTACGGACGAAGCCGGGGTGAGGGGGCCGGAGCCAAGGTACGGCGGTCGAAGCCGCGGGGTTGGGGCTCCCTCTCACTTAAAGAGAGGAGAGAGTTTTCTCTAGCAGGATATAAAGTTTTTATAACTATTGTATTACTTAATTGCACATATACATAATACATTGGGAATCCAAACACACCTAGATCTAGGGCTGTTTCCTGTAATTTATATTTTTGTAAAATAAATAGAGTTATTATATAGATATGTTTATCCGAAAAGTTTCAAGTAATTTGATTAAATAAAAGTACTTGCTCCGAAGATGCATCACTCCCATGATTTGAACCCTAATAAAAACTAAAAAGTATTCAACTAACTTATCACACTCTTTCTTTTTTGGATTTTCTAATGTGAACACACTTAAACAATCAAATAAATAAAAAGTAAATGTGTCATTACCCCTCCAATTTAAAATAGTGTATTTTCCATAACTAGACCATTTTTTTTTTTTTGGAAAGTTTGCAAAATTGTCATGGTTTGCTGAAATTTACAAAGATGATTTAGTATATGCTAGTTTTACAAATAAATTTGGTGACCTAAAGTATCGGTTGTTGTTCATATGCCAAAAAAAATTCCGCCAAAATTAAAAATTTTCCCGCCAAAAAAACCAAGAATAAATAATAGTCCTGAAGACTTGAATAGAATTTTTAAATTTTTAAACGTCCCGTGTCACTTGAAGGATTTTGCATGTCACCTACTACTTTTTTTTCTTGTCACACGTTTAGATTCTCTTGACAGTTGACACTTGTTCAAATACTAGTTTTCTTCTTGTTACATATGTTACGATATTAATAGTCTATATAAGATTCGAACCTATATCTATTTGTATTTAACACATTGCTCTACCTTGAGCTAATAGACTTTAAATAGGTAATCATATAACAATATATAATCACTTATTTTGTAAATCGTATATGTCAGCGATATGAATTATGCATGTCAACTGTTTGTATGGTCGTGTAACTTGAATAATATACTGTGTCACTTGTTTGATTTTAAAGTTTCACATTTCTGAGTGTACGCCTGCCAATTTGTTAAGGAAATCACCCCTATCACCGGTTTGTATGACTGTGTCACCCGAAGGAATTACTGTGTCACCGTTGAGAGTAAACGATTAGCAATGTAACAGAGCTACTACAGAAACAATCTCGTTGCACTGATGGCAAATGCTAACCCCTAGCATCAATTTAATTCCATCAACCAGACACACTGATCGCATCTTTAACCGCATTTGTTTTCAAAACCTATGTTTCACACTCTCCTCGCTACCCCAAAAAACCCATATCTCTAGAATGTAAGCTCAGGGAGCAACTCAACACAAAAGTGAGCACATTTGATCCAACTAGTCACAAGCTCAATGTCCGTCAACTCAGATAACAAACTGTAACTCAATTTAATTGTTCTACCTAGTCAAATAGATCGCAACTGACTTTGAATCGATCAATTTATGAGCAATGTGACAGATCTGCTATAGAAGCAGCCTCATCGAACAAATTTAAGTCAAATTCCCAGTCATTAGGTCCATACGGAAACATTATCAACTCCAATAGAAAATGCAATCCACAACAATAATTTAATTCCATTAATTATCCAATGATCACATTCTTAACCTAATTGAATTTTTTTCAAAACCTAGGCATCACGCCCCCACCCCCCCCAAAAATTGTATATCTGAATTTAAGTGAACTCGACACGACACAACATGGAGCACATTCAATCCAACTATTTAATTAGTATTTATCAGCTCGATATCCATCCACTCAAATAACAAGCCCTAACTCAAATAGGTTTTACATTTTTCCTAGCGCATTCATAACAAAAGAAAACACTTGAAAAGTTGAAAAGATTCAATTATCGGTTTCCTCTATTGAAGAGTTCGTGGTCACATTTTTAGCCGGGGAAGAAGATGCCGGAGAATCGGAGCTGCAGTCGCCGACCCCGAAGGAAGAGACCCTCTCGGCGGTGAATTCAGGGGGCAGAGGGAATAGTGGAATTCTTGAGGGACATCGTTGACAGGTTTGCCTTCTAGAGATTCGAAGATTAGGCCAAGAGGTTTGAACTCGCCGAGAACGTTCAGTCGGCGAACACCTACGGACATTTTCGCCCTGAGCTCGCGGAAATGAGCTCCCAGTGCTCTGTCCCGCCTTTTCTGTTTTGGGTTTTATTTTGAGTTTGGAGACCACAATTGGAGGAGATGAGGGAACTTGGAGGAGAGAGGCGGCAGTTCTGGAGAGAGAGAGAGAGAGAGAGAGAGATAGATAGATAGATAAATGAGAGATGGGCGATTGGGCGATAACATTTGGTTTCTAAGGTTCTGATGGGAGCATCTTCCATTATCTCATAATTTCTCTTTTATACTTGCTTTTTTTTCCCTTTTTTTTATATAACAAATGACCGTGTCACCCGAAGGAATTACCGTGTCACCATTGAGAGTAAACGATTAGCAATGTAACAGAGCTGCTACAAAGACAATCTCGTTGCACTGATGGCAAATGCTAACCCCTAGCATCAATTTAATTCCATTAACCAGACACACTGATCGACTCTTTAACCACATTTATTTTCAAAGCCTATGTTTCACACTCTCCTCGCTACCCCAAAAAACCCGTATCTCTAGAATGTAAGCTCGGGGAGCAACTCAACACAAAAGTGAGCATATTTAATCCAACTAGTCACAAGCTCAATGTCCGTCAACTTAGATAACAAATTGTAACTCAATTCAATTGTGCTGCCTAGTCAAATAGATCGCAACTGACTTTGAATCGATCAATTTATGAGCAATGTGACAAATTTGCTACAGAAGCAGCCTCATCGAACTAATTTAAGCCAGATTCCCAGTCATTAGGTCCATACAAAAACATTATCAACTCCAATAGAATATGCAATCCACAACAATAATTTAATTCCATCAATTATCCAATTATCACATTCTTAACCTAATTGAATTTTTTTCAAAACCTAGGCATCACGCCCCCACCCCCAAAAAATTGTATATCTGAATTTAAGTGAACTCGACACGACACAACATGGAACACATTCAATCCAATTATTTAATTAGTATTTATCAGCTCGATGTCCATCCACTCAAATAATAAACCCTAACTCAAACAAGCTTTACATTTTTTCCCAGCACATTCGTAACAGAAGAAAAAAAACTTGCAAAAGTTGAAAAGATTCAATTATCGGTTTCCTCTGTTGAAGAGTTCATGGTCACATTCATCGTCGGAGAAGCAGATGCCGGAGAATCGGAGCTGCAGTCGCTGACCCCGAAGGAAGAGACCCTCTCGACGGTGAATTCAGGGGGCAGAGGGAGTAGTGGAATTCTTGAGGGACATCATTGACAGGTTTGCCTTCTAGATATTCGAAGATTAGGCCAAAAGGTTTGAACTCGCCGAGAACGTTCAGTCGGCGAACACCTACTGACATTTTTGCCCTGAGCTCGCAGAAATGAGCTCCTAGTGCTCTGTCCCGCCTTTTCTGTTTTGGGTTTTATTTTGAGTTTGGAGACCGCCATTGGAGGAGATCGAGGGAACTTGGAGGAGAGAGGCAGTTCTGGGTGGAGAGAGAGAGAGAGATGAGAGATGGGCGATTGGGCGACAACATTTGGTTTCTAAGGTTTTGATGGGAGCATATTTCATTATCTCATAATTTCTCTTTTATACTTGCTTTTTTTTCCCCTTTGTTATATAACAAATAACCTGCTATTTGGAGGTGGTGGAAACCGGTGTTTTTTTCCAAAAAAAAAGTAACCAATGGGCTAGTCCTGCAATTTTCACATGTGGAGTGTTATTTATGCAACATTTGTGAAAAAGTGGGTTATTTACCTCCATTCCCTCTTTAAAATCCTTGATTTTTCCACTTTTTTTTTAATATATATATATATATATATATATATATATATATATATATATATATATATATATATATATATATATATGACTTTCGCAACTTATGATCGAGGGAGACAACTTAGTGGTCGGTAATCAACGCTCTGAAAGGTCGCTAGCCATGCCCATTGGGAGATTGAAATCTTGACCTCCAACATTCGCCTCATCCTCTGACAGTTTCAGATTATTGGAATCTCCCACATCTTCCGGGAGATTAATAGGTGTGCTGGCCGCATTGAATTGTCAGCCTCTTCTAGTCAAACGTTTCGTTGTTGCGGCCTTTAGAAGTTAGAGACGTGTGCATCTGAAACTGTAAGATACACTTGGATGGTAGTCTAGTAGGTTGAGATCCCCTAGTTTACAATTATGGTCCATTATGTATTTCGTATCGCTTGATTTGATGTGTTGAATTATTTTATTACTTTAATAAATAGAGTAGTTTTATAATTGATTTCAACAAATAAAAGAAAGTGGACTATAAAATGGACCATAAAAACGGACTAGCGGACCCTCTCACAAAACTTCTCTATTTTTTTTAAAATTTTTAATATATTTTTTATTTATATTTTCTTTTTTTTTAGCCAAGACTTGTGAGGGAGTGGGGTTGGGGGATAGGAGGGGGATATATTTGGGGACAGGTGATTTGGAGCCGGTCTAGTAGGGTCCAGGCACATTCAAATCATTACTTGATACAGTTATTTGGACCCATTACAATATAAAAGAGGCGTAAAATCTTTAACCAATTACTTCAGGTTATTTTTATAAGTTAGTACTTAACCTATTTTTTCCTATTTAATAATCGGTTGATACAAGACAATTGATTTAAAATTTGTTACAATTATATATTTATATATCATGGTTTGGGTTGACATTAATTTTAAAAAATATATATTAAACCGAAGGGGAAAATGAGAGCATTAATTTTAAAATATATATATGAAACCGAAGGGGAAAATGAGAGCGTTGGGTGTCTTGAGAGGAATTTGCCTGCGGGCTTCCTCGGTTCCTCCTCCTCATCTCTCCCCATTTCCCATTTCCCATTTCCCCCTTATAATCTCTCTCTCATCTCTCAAATTAACCAAAATTTCAAACCATCAAAAGCCACAAGAAAATTAAATGCCGGCGACTGCGGGGGCTGAACTCGGCGGCGGAGGCGACGGCGGTTTGTGTCGGATTCCGGTGAGGAGGGGAAGGGTGAAGAAGATGGCTTTTTGCGAGATCGGCCTCTTCCTTGCTCGTCTCTGCTTCTCCTGTGTTTGCTGCGGCGGCGGTGGCGGCGAAGAATCCCTGAAGGTGGGCTGCTCCCACTCTCCGGCAACCAATTTCCAGACTCCCACCGAAATTTCACTACAAAAGAAACTCTGATCATCGATCTAATTACTCTGTGTGCAGTGTATGATTACAGATTGCTCTGTTTTCTTAAGGGGTTTGTGTTTCAGTGAATTGATCAGTTTATGAATTAAGAATTCGTGTATACATATAGAGAGAGAGAGCATTGTTTCATTCCCGTGGATTTGGATTTGGATTTGGATTTGAAATCAAACCTGTGCTTAAACAAATGGAATGCCAATTAAATCTCTAGAGCCAGCGAGTTGAGTGACTCACTTTGTTCACTGGCGGCAGCACGGCTTTGTTGATGGGGCGTAATCTTTGTTTTGCTTTTTTCTTTTCTTTTCTTTTCACGTTGTATATAGTAATGAATTTTTTTTAAAAAATATTAAAATAAAACCTTAAATTATGATTTCAATATGACAATTTCAATATGTACATAAAAAAGAATCATACAATAAAATTTAATATAATGTTATATATATTTTTAAGTGCATTTTGCTTAAGGGCAATCGTCTTTAACTTTCCCTCAAATATGTGGAAAAGATGAATCGTTTTGAGGAATTTGAAGGAATCATGAAGTCTTTTGAAAAAATGGTTAATTTAGAAAGGCAACTTGGTGACCAAGTTGATGTCTTGGAAGATGGAACAAACACCTTACCTAATCTATTTTATTTACTTTTGTTGTTATTTTTCATTTTTTGTTGGTAATTAGAATTTTTATTTGTAATGATCGAACTTTCTACTCTCACATGGTTGGCTATTTTCTTTACCCTTGTTGTTAGTTAAATTTGTTACCAAAGCAAAGTGACAAACTTGCATAGTTGAATCACTCATCACTCGATGTTAGAAGTTATAAAAATAGTCTTTGAAGATCCACATCAGAATCGATGAGCAACTATAAAATTATCTCTCCCTTCCTTTTATTTTCTTCCCCTTATTATAAAAAGTTATATAGTAACGTTGTAATATTCCATAGGGCTGTGACATTTGTATGGTAAGTGTGCCACTGCTCAACAACGTCGACAATAACTTCTTGCTTCACCCTCTACAAATATTCCCAAAACCATAGGCCTTATTCATCTTAAAGATGATTTTGAGAAATAGAGAAGTTTATGTTCAATTCTCATATTTTTCCTAAGATACATCAAATTCCTACTGAATTAACTGAACATTGGGGAACTCAGGACACCTTGCATATTTTTTTCTTTAAATTAATTTTTATTTTTTCTACCTCTTCTTTAGAGGTTTCTCTTGCAACAATGTGGTTACCTTGTTTTTCACTTTTTCTATCTCATTATTTTTATTTATAAACAAAATTAAAAAGTATTTGATATTAATAATTTTTTATTTCATGTAGATGAAAAAAAACAAAAAAAAAACATTAGATTATAGGTAGATAACATCTTCAATATCTTCTACTTGATCGACTCACCTTGCATCTTCTACTGGGCTTTTATTGATACTTCCTTGGACACTTAGAGAATGCTATCAATATGTTGTTATTGATTTGGGAAAAAAAAGAAGAAGGATTGTACATATTTGAAGGATTTTTCCTAGCAAATTGATGTATATTTGGATTATAGTTTTGGTATTTCGAGTCTTGGATGATTATTACACATTTGTAATATCATTTGATCGAAATTGAGGCTGTTTGGGATGAGTGGGTATTTGGATGGTTATTAAACAAGGTTTGAATCAAAATGGGTGTTTGGGATGAGTGGGTATTTGGATGATGATAACATGTATGTTAGACTGATTTTTAAGGCTTGGTGTAGATAAGTTTGGGGCATTCGAGTAGAGTATTTGGTGTATTTTAGGCTATTTCTATTCAGATGTGTGGAATCGGTGTCTACCGCTCGTTTTTTGTGATTTTAGGTGTTTTTTAGGGGTTTCGGTGCCAATGAGAGAGCTAAAGGAGAAAGACGAGCTTCGAGGTTTTTCGGTGCACTCAGAAGGCACCAAAGATGAAATAGGAGGGACGGAATATATGATGTGGAGCAAGGAAATCAATTTGAGCTTGGAAGAAAACGGGGAAGCAAGGAAATGCGGACGCTCGGTCGAGTGAATTGGCACTAGAACTACTCGAGTGTGATCCACACTCGACTAAGTGCCTGAACACTCGACCAGTTCTAGGCTCGAGTGGACTCCAGTAGCCTTCAAAACTATGCATTCGACCGAGTGCCTGGCCACTCGAGCTGTTATGTGCCCGAATGTCCTCCCTTATACAATTTTTATTTCGTTTTTAATTTACTTTTATTTAGGGGGATATTTAAGGGATGTTTTGAGGTCTTGTTGAGGGGGTCGAAAATGAGACTTTTGTAGAGACCTATTTGGAAAATTGGGATCTTAGAGATTCTTGAAGAAAGTTTGTTCTATTCTTCAAATTCTGGTACTTTTCCGTTGTTATTTATGTTGTTTGATGTTTTTCTTGCCAAATCTGATTGAATCAAGCATGAACTTCTCCATGTGTGGCTAGATTTCTTGTTCTAGGGTTGAGATTGTCCCGACAATGCCAAAATAGTCTTGTGCTTCGTATCTCTAGAATGATTCTGAATTAGATTGTGATTTAATCATGTCGTGCTTATTCTGATTGATGCGATTCGATTAGATCCAATTTAGGGTTTGAAATCGAAAGACGAAAACCCTAAATTGGAGTTTAGATGGCGATTTGAGACTGAAAGGCGATTAGGATCTATCGGAACTACGTGATATATAAAACCGGAAGTTTATTGATCGAAAGTGAAACTAAACTTCTTGAGGATTCATAAGTTGTCATAGACATTTTGGGCAATTTTGATATTATTCGAAGCCAAAGGGCGACGTTAGTGTGATTATTGCCTAAAACTCTACGAACTTAAAGGGCCTAAATCAGTTGCTTGAGTCCGAAAGAAGAATTGCTAACTAATTTAGGCACATTCTCCTTGAACCCGAAAGGAGACGCGCAATTACCTTAGATAACCTACCTCCACGATGTGATTTTGGAATCACTCAAGCGAGAAAACACTTTTGCCAATTGATGATGCATTCTCGATAAATCCTTAACCCTAGAATGCCTTCCATATACATATTTTTTTATATTTGTTCGGCATTTTGTTACGTTGTTACACACAAATTCTCCCAAAAATTTTTGTTAGTTGTGGACTTAGTTGAATTAATTCAGAATTACAATCGATAATCCATTTGTCCTTGTGGATACGACACTTGATTACTACAGTTGAACTCATACACTTGCAAAGTGGGTTTTTAGCCTATCAAGTTTTTGGCGCTGTTGTCGAGGACCGGTGCTACTATCAATCGTCTTTTTCACGACTAGTTCTCTAAGTTCTTTTTATTGCTTTGATTTGTTTTCTCTTTTTGTTGTTGGCCTTAAATTGTGCTTTGAATGCAAAAAATGAAAGGGTCTAGCGATCTAGTATAGTTTAATCCTGAACTTGAATGCACAATCCACAAAAGAGAAGCTGGACAACAAGCTGCTAGAGCGAAAAAAAAATGGCTGACGCCATGGCCAGATTGGCAGAACTGGAGCAGCAAATGGCTCAAAGAGATCAAGAAAATGCTGACATTCCACAACAACCAGCTAATCAACAGTTATAGCTCGGCTATCCACAAGGGCCGACAACCCTAGGAGAGCAGATGGATCCAGCTCCCGAAGAGTTGTTATTGCGATCATTCTCCTTCTCACTTGCAGGGAAAGCTAGACACTCGTACAACTCTATTCCTGCTGGCACTGTCACCAATTGGGAGGAACCGTCATATAAGTTCTTTAATTAGTTCTTCCCACTAGCCAAGACTGCCAAGATGAGGCGGAAGATAAATTCTTTTATGGTTGGTGATGGGGAGAACATCCATGAATCATGGGAGAGATTCAAGGATCTTTTGTTTGAGTGTCCTCACCATGGGATACCAAAGCTGAATCTGTTGAAGATTTTCTACAAAGCAGTCAGTGACAATACTAGAGTGTTTATTGACTCCTCGTTTGGGGTAGAATTTTTGGAAATGGGAGCTGGAGATGCTTGGGCGTTCAACACGAAGACATCTAAAAGGTGTGGGAAATACTCTCAACCTAGGTCCCTTGCCAATGTTAAAAGAAGTGCAGGGATGTATAAAGTTGATGCTGATACTCATAAATATACTAGGTTCGATGCTCTAGCCTCTGAAATCAAGCGGCCAAGCTTAGTCCTGGAGAAGTCTCTATCGAATAAGGAAGTGAGTGCTACGGGCTCTAGACCGGTGCCATGCTAGTTCGGTGGATCCCAGGATCACGCTATTTCAGCTTGCCATATCTATTCCTCCCAAGGTAATGAAAGTCAAGAGGAAAAAGTTGGCTACATGGACAACAACTACAATAGAGGTCACGATTATAACATAAACTACAAAAACTTCAATTCCCAAGCAAGAGATCAAACCTAGTTTCTCCTACGCCAATAAGCAAGCTGCACAAGGGTTGCCGCTTGGATTTCCACCGAAAGCCCTATCGCCGAAGAATAAGATGGAGATAATGATGGAGCAACTTTTGGGAACCGTTAAGAATCTAACTGGAGGAGTGCAGAATCTCAATACGGGGCAGAAAATGCTTGAGACTCAAATAGCTCAGCAAGCAACAACACTGCTAGGCCCGCTGGTCAGTTTCTAGGGCGAACAGAAGATAATCCAAAGGGACATATTTCTGTTGTGTCCCTAAGGAGTGGTAAGCAATTAGAATATTCAAGGTCTTCTATGCCAACTGGAGCCGAAGAGAGTGTTGAGACAGAAGGGGAGAAAGTTGCAGAGTCAGATAAAGAGCCACCATATGTCCCACCTCCTCCTTACAAGCCACCACTTCCATTTCCATAAAGGAAGGCTCAAGCTCAGACTGAGAAGCAATACGAGAAGTTCTTAAATGTATTGAAGAAGATCTACATAAACATCCCCTTCACCTATGCTTTGTCCCAAATGCCCTCTTATGTGAATTTCTTGAAGGAGATCCTCTCTAACAAGAGGAAGTTAGATGAGCGCCAAACGGTGTTTCGTAATGAGAAGTGCGATGCCTTGATCCAAAACAAGCTGGAGGACCCAATTAGTTTCGTTGTCCCCATTTTCTTTGGTCATAGTCCTGATTATAAAGCTTTATTTGATTTAGGAGCTAGTACAAGCTTGCTTCCTTTCTCTATTTGTCAAAAGTTAGACTTAGGAGAGCTCAGGCCGACCAGGATGTAGCTTTTTATGGCGAACATGTCCATAGCCTACCCTGCTGGTATCTTGGAGGATGTTCCTATAAAGGTGGGTAACTTCTTTGTGGCCATGGATGTTTTTATTGTTTTGGATATGGACGTCGACATCCGCGTCCCTATCATTCTTGAATGGCCTTTCTTGGCCACTGTAGGTGCTGTGATTGATGTCCAAAACGGGACTTTTTCCTTCGAAATAGGGGATGAGAAAGTTGAGTTTAACCTCCTTAAATCTTTGAAAGCCCCTGTTTTTTAGGATGAGTGTCGTAGGATTGATGCAATAGATGAAGGAGCTCAAGATGTCATGATAGAGGTGATCGAACAAGACCCTATAGAGCTGTCTTATAGAGAGCGTGATTGATGTTGGTGATGATGAGCTACTTGCTGAAGTAGTCCAGGACTCGAAAGCTGCAGAAGACCCCAAAGCTGTTTTTGAGGTTTTATAAAGAGATGATGAAGACTTGGGAGGTGCACCTAAGATGGAGTTGAAACCACTTCCTTCTACTTTGAGGTATGAATTCTTGGGTCCTAATTCTACTTATCCTGTGATTGTGAGTGTTAGCCTAAGTCTGGATGAAATTGAAAAGTTGTTGCATGAGCTTAGATTGCATAAGAAGGTTATAGGCTACACTATTGATGATTTGAAAGGGACTAGCCCCTCCATGTGCATGCATAGGATTTTAATAGAGGGTGATCATAAACCCACCCGAGAGCATCAAAGAAGGCTTAACCCTAACATGAAAGATCTTGTGAAAAAAGAAGTGCTTAAACTGTTAGATGATGGTATTATTTTTCCTATTTGTGATAGTAAATGGGTCAGTCCCGTTCATGTGGTTCCCAAGAAGGGAGGAATGACGGTTGTCAAGAATGATATGAATGAATTGATCCCCTTTAGGACTGTTACAGGTTGGAGAACGTGTATAGATTATAGAAAGTTGAATGACTCAACTCGAAAAGATCATTTTCCTCTTCCCTTCACAGATCAAATGTTTGAGAGCCTAGCTAAGCACTCTTATTACTTTTATTTGGATGGATCTAGTGGATTCTTTCAGATTCCCATCCATCCGGATGATCAGGAAAATACTACTTTCACTTGCCCTTATGACACCTTTTCATATAGGAGAATGCCATTCGGTTTGTGTAATGCTCCTGCTACTTTTTAGCGTTACATGATGACCATATTTTCTGATTTCATTAAGGACATTATGGAAGAGTTCATGGATGACTTCTCTATATATGGTTCCTCATTTGATGCTTGCTTGTCTAACTTGTCTCGAGTCTTGTAGCGTTGCGAAGAGGTGAACCTCATCTTGAATTGGGAGATATGTCATTTCATGGTAAGAGAAGATATTGTCCTTGGTCATTTGGTTTCTAACCGTTGTATTGAATTGGATCGAGCTAAGATAGATTTGATTGAGAAATTGCCACCTTCTACTTCGGTTAAGAGTGTTAGGAGTTTTCTAGGCCATGCTGGTTTCTATAGAAGGTTCATTAAGGATTTTTCCAAAATTGCTAAACTTCTTTCTAACTTGCTGATGAAAGATGTTGCTTTTGATTTTTCTTTAGACCGGAGTGTCATGAGTCCTTTTGCAGGTTGAAGGAGGCGTTGATCTCAACTCCTTTAATGCAGTCTCCTGATTGGGATCTCCCCTTCATGATAATGTGCGACGCTAGTGACTACGCAGTTGGGGCCGTTCTGGGCCAGAAGAAGGACAACAAACTTCATGCCATATACTATGCCAGTAGGACCTTGGACAAGGCTTAGGGGAACTATGCCACCTCGGAGAAGGAATTTCCGGTTGTACTCTTTGCTTTTGAGAAATTTCGTTCTTATCTGGTGGGTGCTAAGGTAATTGTGTGCACGGATCATCCTGCAATCTGATGTTTACTACAAAAGAAAGATGCCAAACCGCGTCTAATTAGGAGGATTCTTCTTCTCCAAGAATTCGATTCGGAAATTAAGGTCAAGAAAGGTGTGGAAAATCTGGTTGCGAACACTTGTCCAGGTTACCACCGGAGCAGTTAGAGCACACTTTGACAGAGCCTCCATTTGATGAATCTTTTCCATATGAGCATCCGTTGAGATCTTGAGCACCACTTTTGAGGTACCATGGTATGCTGATTTTTTTAATTACATTACATGTAGTGAGTTGCCTGGTGGTTTGGGATTTCAATAGAGGAAGAAATTCTTAAAGGACGTGGTGCACTATTATTGGAGCGAGCCTTACCTCTTTAAAAAGTGCTCTGATGGGCTTTTCAGATGATGCATTGCAAGGGAAGAAGTCCTTAGTGTCATCAAACATTGTCATTCTCTACTAGTTGGAGGTCATGCTAGCACACCTCCAATACCGTGGCCAAGGTATTTCAATCTGGTTTCTATTGACCTACTATCTTCAAAGATGTTAGAGAATTTGTTATTTCTTGTGATGAGTGTCAAAGAACGAGGATTATCTCGAGGAGAAATGAGATGCCATTGAATAGCATTTTAGAGGCTGATCAGTTGTTTGATGTGTGAGGAATCGACTTTATGGGACCTTTTTCATCTTCTGGGTCATACAAGTATATACTTGTGGCGGTGGATTATGTGTCAAAATGGGTTGAAGCGGTAGCAACCCCCACTAATGATGCTAAGGTGGTCACAAAGTTTATCAAGAATGTGATCTTTCCAAGGTTTGGTGTCCCACGATTTCTAATTAGTGATGTTAGGTCTCACTTCATTTAGAGGAATTTTAAAGCTTTGTTGAAAAAGTATGGGGTGCATCATAGGATCGCAATTAAGGCGCTTAATCTGGATATGAAGCTAGCGGGAGAAAAATGGTAATTGCAACTACAAGAGCTTAAAGAGCTGCATTTGGAGGCTTATGAGAATGCCAAGATCTATAAGGAGAGAACTAAAAAGTGGCATGACAAGCACATCTCACCTAAGGAGCTTCACGAGGGAGACCTTGCCTTTCTTTTCAACTCGAGGTTAAGGTTATTCCTAGGCAAGTTGAAGTCGAGATGGAGTGGCCCTTTCCAAGTGAAGAAAGTATATCCCCATGGTGATGTTGATGTGTGGAGTGAAAGGACCGGTGAGTTCAAGGTAAATGGACAAAGGTTGAAGAAGTATTTCGTCGGGCATCCAATCGAGAGCATCATTTTCGTCGACCATCTTGATCCGAGCACTTGAAAATGATGGAGGGTCGGCTTCAGACTTTCAACTAGCTCGTTTAGGGAGGCAGCCCGAAGTAGGTTATCTTTTATATTGTCTATCTGTAGCTATTTCAAATTCTGGTAAAAAACAAAGGAGAAAGTGGGATACACTCGACCGAGTGGTACGTTCACTCGGCTTGAGTGGTTTAAGGAGAAAACGAGCAGGCCGCCATTCAGTCGAGTGGTTATTCTACTCGGTCGAGTGGGATTTTTCCTAGATTTCCCCTTTTTTTAAAAAAAAATTGTAAATGTTGCATCAGTTTTTTTTTCCGGATTTTTCATGAGGTAACCTTGTGGTTTTGCTTATTTCGGGTGGTAAACAAGGGTTTTGAGATTTATGCCGGATAACCCTAGGTTTTGAAATGTTTTGTCCCGTGCCCAAAATTTGTGTTTCTGTTAGAAAAAGTGAGTTTGGACTTTTTTAGAGTTATTTATTGCAATATTGAGAAATTATGTGGGTTTTTTAAGAAATAAATCAAATGTGATTGTACCTTCTCCTAGTTCAACCACAAACCCTAAAATCACTGGTAGCAAGGTAACCACATGCAGCAGAGGTTCAATTGACATCAATAATTAAAATAAAAAATAAACGTTTATCGCATCTAATACCCATTAGGGGTGGAAATCACCCGTGGGTGACCGATTCACCTGACCCAAATATCTGGGCGAAAACCCAAAAAAAAGCGAGTGACGGATGGGTGATGGGTCGGGTGATGGGTGATAGGTTTTCACCCATTATTCGACTCATTACCCGACCCATCAACTGAACCGCTAGATTACCCGCTAGCTCACCCGTTAGTCCACCTATTAGATCACCCGTTTATTATAAAATACTTATAAATAAATACATACATACATAAACAAATAATAGTTTGAAAATAAATAAATATTATATATTAAATACCCTTGGGCCTTGGCAAATAAGTATCACCCTTATGTTCGACATTTTCTTTCTTTTGGAAAAGGGAATGCTTCCTTGTAGCTCCATCGGTTTATTTTGACTTATGATGTAAAGCTTTAATTGGATTTTCACTTTCCAGTAGCTTTGTATGGATTTCCATTTGTATTTCATTTTACTTATGTTATTTTGGTTAATCTTATTCTGGCTTCAATGTATGGTCTTGCTTTATGTAATTTTATTTTGGCTTCAACCGTTCAACGTGTTTGGCTTCACCCGATTAATCACCCGACCCACCCGATCACCCGATGGATCGGGTGATGGGTGAAACATTTCATGGGTGGGTGATGAGTCGGGTGAGATTTTTTTGAGACGGGTCAGGTGAAAAAATAGCCCCACCCATCCATCACCCGACCCATTTCCACCCCTAATACCCATAGACATAGTCCATATAGACAACAATAACATAACAATAACATAATCAAGTCTAATAACTTTAATTTCAATCAAAATCAACCCCCAATTCAGTGTAGGGGTTAATCCCAGACTTCCGGTGGTAGAAAAGGAACAAAATCTACAATAAGACTTTAAAATTCAATCAAAAAATGCACATCATTCGATCAAACACATCCAAAACCTCTGTCGAGGGTTCCTCTAGAAGCAGTAAAGCCTTGCAACAGAACCTAACACCAAAAAGAAGGGCAAGCACCAACGACCTCTACATACATAACAACTAAAAACATCAAACATCAACACCATTACACCAGTCAAGCAATAACTCTTCTTGAGCCGACACTTTCGAGCAACACAACACCCGACATCAAATCGGAATCAATTGATGACAGTTTTACCTCAGCTAGATCTCAAAACAACACCAGGTCCATCAACGAACCCAAGCCTAGAAGGATAGAGGCGAATCGAGACCTCTTGAAGAAGAACGAAACCGCATCTCTTGAACCAAATTCGGGAGAGCACTTTTGAAATCGAACTCCAACCACCAATATTTGAAGTGAAAAACTTAGATCGGGTGAGAAGCTCCAGATCCGATTTCTCTTTGACGAGATAAGGAAGTTCGGAGTTGGAACAATGGAGGAGAGAAGAGATTTATTTCTTAAAAACCCCACATAATTTATGAATATTACAGAAAATATCCTTATAGAAGTTCAAACTCACTTCTTTTTTTTTTAACAAAAACACAAGTTTTGGACGCGAGACAAAACGTTTGGAAACCCCAGGGTTACCCGGTGAAAATATCAAAACTCTTGTTTACCACCCGAATTAAGCTAAACCACAGGGTTACCTCGCGAAAAATCCATTTTTTTTAACCGAAAGAAAGTCTTCCCTTTACTCTCTATCTCCCTCGACCTCTCCTTCCTTCCCCGTTTCCTTCACTCACCGGCCACCAGAGCTGTCTTCCGGCCACCCCAGCAACGCCACCGGTCGCCTAGACCGCCGAACGCCACCTGGGCAACAGCAAAAGCAGCGGCAGCGCCGCCACTCTTCTCTTCTCCTCTTTCTTCCATTGCTAGTATCTCCTTCTTTTGATCTCTTCTTCTTCAAGATTGGTAAGTCTCCTTCTCTTCTTGTCACTTTTACTCAAATTTGATTCCTTCTTCCATTAATTTGTGGTTTGAGTGGTTATTTTGAGGAATTAAAATTGTTAGGGTTTGTGAAGATTGAATTGGAGGAAAATTGGGACTTTGGGCATTGGATGAGTTTATGAGTGAATTTTTACTTGTGCATCTCTTGAATTTGATTGTTAGGGATTAATGTGGAAATGTGGTTGAATTTTGATGAATGTGGTTGAATTTGATGGTTGGTGGAGATGAATATGTTATTGATTTTTTTATAAGTTTTGTGTGAATTTAAATGAATCTTGTGGCTTGTTTAAATGTTTGATAGCAACTAAACACTTGTTTTGATTTATCACTTTGGCTTGGTGGTGGGTTTGTTGAATTGTTGAGAGTTGTTGAGCTTGAAGGTATTCTTGATTGGTTTAGGTATGTTTTATTTGGAATTCATGTTATGGAGTTTGTGGGGATGAGTTGTTAAAGTTTGACGATGTTGGGAGTTTGTTGAGTTTTGTTGTGCAAATTATGGGAGTTTGCTCTCCATTCCTTGTTTGAATAGTTGATTGTCTTGAACATGTGTTGTGGCTTGTTGGAGCTTTGCACATGGGCTCTTATTTGATCATATATGTTGATGCAATTGTTCTAAGTATGAGGTGATAGTGTGTGCTTGTGTGTACCTAGTTGCTAACTCTTTGGTGCCGCTACTTGTCTATTGTGGTTGATGATTTGTTTGCTTTGCGGCTGGTATTTTCAATGGGAGACCCACAGCCCATTCGTCTGACCACAACCAAGCAGCGGAAGCTTTATGCCAAAGTGCATAAAAGAGATGTTTGCTCAACTCAGTTCATGAACACTAGTCCTTGAGAGTTTGAGTCTGTTGGAGGATAGGAATTTCCTTGTCGATAAGCTCTCCCTTCGAGCTATATGGGAATGTAGGTTGTCTTTATCCCCTCAACTGATTAGGGAGCTGGTGTGCACATTCAAGTATAACAATGACGAGGTGACATTTCAGATGGAGAATAAGGATCATACACTCACTCTGGGACAGTTATGCACTGTCTTTGGCATCCCTAACACTGGCCCGACGTGTACTTTGGGGCAGGGTGAGTGGGACTGTTAGGGTGAGTGGGATCGTTTCTGTTATCAACTGACACATGAACATGGTTATCGAGCTGATAGGGCTAAAAGTTCTTGCTTGCATCCGGCCATCTGTCTATTCCACCGCTTCCTCACGAGTATAGTGTTTGCTCGAGAGGGGAGTCAAGGGTGCTTGGGGGCGCTTGAGCTGTGAACCTTGTATGGCGCCTTCTACGATAAGCTCATCAATCTAGGGCGTATAAGGGTGAAGCGGTGGGAGAAAGAGACAGGGTACTCACAATTTGGTGATTAGCATGGAGGGTAAGTGTCTAAAAAGTACTCGACTTACCACCATCTGATTCATCATCGGCATCATCCTCATTGTCTGAGTCGTTCTGCTCTTCCTCTTCTCCCTCTTCAGAGTCCTTGTGATGCTCCCCTTCTTGTCGAGACAGCAAGATTACATAGACGATGCGCCAAGTGAGCCTCCCCAGTTTTCTAGCGATAGAGAGTACTTCAACTACAGGCTTGGGCAAGTAAAGACTGAGCTAAAGACTTACTTCAATGGGCGCTTTGATGCCATCAACACCTAGCTGCGCAACTTGCCGTCTAGACAAGAAGGGGAGCATCACGAGGACTCTGAAGAGGGAGAAGATGAAGAGAGAAGAATGACTCAGACAATGAGGATGATGTTGATGATGAGGTTGTTGATTACTTGGATGGCGATGAGTCGGGTACTTTCTAGACACTTGCCCTCCGCACTAATCACCAAATTGTGAGTACCCTGTCTCTTTTTATTTTATCTGATCTCATTGAGGACAATGTTTCATTTAAGAATGGGGTGGGGTGAACTTCACATTTGATGTACTATTTATGTCTTTTTCCTTTTGTTTTTCGTTTCTATTCCGAGTTTGCACTTTTATTATGATTCTAGTGTCTTGTGTAGCTTTTTTATTTCGGAAAAAGAGGGGGGGCTTGTTTTGAGATGAACCCCTGCTATAAAGATTCCTTGCTCTTCTTGAAGAACTTGCCATTTCCTTGATTGATTTTGGTTGATGATATCCTCTAAGGCATGTGAAAAAGTGATAAGACCCGAAGGATCGATCCAACAAGTTACAAAGCTTCAACCGAGCACGAGAACAAAATTTGACACATGAGACTCTTTTATTTGGATTTTTCTAGATTTTTGGGAAAATAAAAACAAGATATGGATGGCTAAATCTATGAGAATCTCACCCATAGACTTACCAAACTCGCTCTCTCACTCGTCGGCATCTCACTCCCGAGCAATCAAGCCTTTATTTGAACAACTCTAACAAGCATCTCACCGGAAAGAGTTGGACAAACGGGACCATTCCTCGGCCTCTCACTCCGGAATGAGGTGTCAAAATGGCATCTCATCAAATCAACCAAACACACACACTTTTTCCAAAAATTCTCAACTCTAATCTTATTTCTTATGACAAAGGTTTAGGCATTTTATAGTCATAAACAAGCAACAATAGAAACAACAAAGTAAAGACGGAAAACATGAAAAGTCTCTCGAGAATTGATGGAGAAAGTTGGTCAGCCTCCTAGTGGAAAATGAAGGGTTGGATGTCATCATGAAGTGTCAAAACCATCAAGTTCCATTGAATGAATCCTGTTAAACCTCTCTTCATCTATTCCGACTTCATTCAATGCGTCGGGAATAGATTTTGAACTGCTGGATTATTGCTAATTTCGGACCTCTTTTTGGATGATTTCGGTATTTCGGTCTTCATGAAAGATGTAGCCATTCGAATTAGCTTTCCAACAAGTACTCATGGACCTTCATTGGACAAATATAGATCCTGTTATGACTAAAACACCGAGCATGTGTCGAAAGAGCTCGAATCACATCAAAAAGCTTGTGATGATTGAGTTTATGCTATAATTCTTTCAAAACTAATCATCTTGAGACTTGTTGAGATTGAGATTATAAGACAAAATCCGTGAGATTTTGAGCCTAGAGTTGACATCCATAAGTCCTCTTTCTTTTTTGTGTGAATTTCTCATCTTGATTGCTTTATCTTCAGAACTTGCATTATAACCTCTTGAGACCACATATATGACTTGTGTGCATTGCATAAACATGATTGAGACAATTTTTGTTAGCCTATTATTCCCTTCCCACCCATAATTATATTCTTTGCTTGAATCCCATTGAGCCTATTCATTTGTATCTCTACGTACGAGATTATCCTTAAGCCTCTTTTAGCCTTGTTTACCCATTCGGGAATTAGGATGAAATAGAATTATGGTTCATTTGAGTGGATTATTTTGTGCTTCAAATGTAATTTTCTTGTGATGAAGAAATTACAAAATGAAAAAAAAATGAAAATGGGAAAAATGAAAAAAAAAAGAAAAAAAAAAGTGAACAAAATTCTTCATCATTAGAGAAATGTTTGTGAAAAGGGAATGGGGTTTCAAAGTTATGAGTTTGGATCTTATTTGATTATGTGATGTGTTTGTTGTGAAAAATTTGGTATATGTGCTGGAAAAAAAAGATGAATTGTGGTTGAAGTTTAGGAAGTAGTTCTATTTTCCGGATTTACCACAACATATCCAAAGAATCCATATATTCTGTTTCTTACGGCCCCATTACAATTTATGAAAAAACCTCATGATTTGTGTTGATGTGCATAGTCCAAGTGGTGGAGAGTTAGAACGCTAATGCAAGCCTATGGTAGATGATTTTTCAAGATTTGAGGTGGAACGGAATATTTAACCTTAAACATAAGAGTAAGAACGTTCCACAAAACATAGGAGTAAGGACGTTAATGCAAGCCTATCTGCCTATGGTAGATGAGTCTTGGAATTGATGACTTGACTTGTCTCTTGTATGATTTTCTTGTTCTTGTTTTGAACCTGATGTCTGGATCTAAATGGGCAAACACATTGCTTGGATAGAAGCTGAAATCTTTCTTGTGAATGTTTACACTTGTTCTTGCTTGAGGACAAGTAAGGTTCAAACATGGGGTGATTTGATAACATATATTTTAGACTTATTTTTAAGGCTTGGTTGAAGCAATTTTGGGGCATTCAAGTGGAGTATTTGGTGTAGTTTAGGCCATTTATGTTCAAATATGTGGAATCGGTGTCTACCACTCGTTTGTTGTGATTTCAAGTGTTTTAGAGCGTTTTCGGTGCCAATGAGAGAGCTAAAGGAGAATGACGAGCTTCGAGGTTTTTTGGTGCACTCAGAAGGCATCAAAGATGAACTAGGAGGGACGGAATCAAGGATGTGGAGCACGAAGATCGATGCGAGCTTGGTAGAAAATGAGGAAGCAAGGAAAGGCAGACACTCGGTCGAGTGAATTGGTACTCGAGGTGTGTAAAACATAGACCTGCTCGAGTGTGATCCACACTCGACTGAGTGCTTGAACACTCGACCAGTTCTGAGCTCGAGTGGACTCCAATAGCCTTCAAAACTATGCACTCGACCGAGTGTCGTCCCCTATACAATTTTTATTCCGTTTTTAGTTTATTTTATTTGGGGGGGGGGGTATTTAAGGGACGTTTTGAGGTCTTGTTTAGGGGGGCGAAAATGAGACTTTTGTAGAGATCTATTTGGGAGATTGGGATCTTAGAGATTCTTGAAGAAAGTTTTTTCGATTCGTCAAATTCTTGTAATTTCCCGTTGTTCGATGTTTATCTTGCCAAATCTGATTGAACCACGCATGAACTTCTCCATATGTGGCTAGATTTCTTGTTATAGGGTTGAGATTGTCCCGAAAATGCGGAAATAGGCTTGTTCTTTGTATCTCTCAAATGATTCTGAATTAGATTGTGATATAACCACGTCGTGCTTATTCTGATTGATGCGAGTCGAATAGATCCGATTTAGGGTTTGAAATCGAAAGACGGAAACCCTAAATTGGAGTATAGAAGGGGATTTGAGACCGAAAGGCGATTATGATTCACTGGAACTACATGATTAAACCCGAAGTTTATTGACCGAAAGTGTAACTAAACTTCTTGAGGATTATTTTGACATTATTCAAAGTCGAAGGGCGATGTAGTGTGATTATTGCCTAAAACTCTACGAACTTAAAGGGTCTAAATCAGTTGCTTGAGTCTGAAAGGAGAATTGCTAAATGATTTAGGCACATTCGCATTGAACTCGAAAGAGGATGCGCGATTACCTTAGATAACCTACCTCCACAATTTAATTTCAGAATCACTCGAGTGAGAAAACACTTTTGCCTACTAATGATGCATTATCGATAAATCCTTAACCCTAGAACGCCTAACTTATACATATTTCTTGATATTTGTTCGGCATTTTGTTACATTGTTACACACAAATTCTCCCAAAACTGTTTGTTAGTTGTGGACTTTGTTGAATTAGTTCAAAATTGCAATCGATACTCCACTGGTCCTTGTGGATACAACACTTGATTACTACAGCTGAACCTGTACACTTGCATGGAAGGTTTTTAGGCTATCAGATGACTGTGATTCTTGATGATCTAATGTTTTATATGCTTCATAGTAGGATTTATCTTTCAATATAACAATTATGTGACAAGTGGGTCTTTTTATCATATAACTACAATAGTTTATGAAAATAGATGATGGAAAAGAAGTGTAAAATACAATAGGTCAGGACGGGGTGTATATAGGAAAAAAATTTACTCAAATTATGGAGAAAAATAAAATAAAACTAAAGGTATAATTTATATGTGAAAATAATAAAATATATATTATTAATATATTTATGTTATTAATGTACTAAATAAATATGTATATGATATGGTGGGCCACTTGTTCATTTAAAAAGGAAAAAAAAAAAAGGTTACCTTGGTAGAGAGGTAATCTTTTCCAACCTCTTACCTTAAGGTTTGGGTTATAAGTTATAACCATGGGTTTAGCTTATAAGGCGTATAATGTAATAAAAACTCATGGTTAATTATGGTCTAACCACATATCCTATAAAAAAAGTGGTGATTGAGATCACCCATTGATTGATTTTTTTTAATTAAATAAAAATAAGTTGATTTTTTTATATAAAAATAAGAATTCGAAATATCATACAAATCTTTGTCTAAAAAATTGATAGGTCGATGGATCAATAGATAAAATAAACATAATGAAACATCATAGTTTTACAAACTCGCAAACCAAATAAAGCTGAACAATTCGAAACTCAACATATCACAATGAAATCATTGTCTCACAGAGAATCTATAGAAAACCGCAAATACCAAGAACACGGAAGAGTCAAGAAACTCAAGCAGCATCTCAACACCAGAAAGATGGATAACAGAAACACATCAAAGAAAAGGACTCCGAGATAGAAGTGGATTTTATCATATAAAAAAGGGTAAACTGCAAGAAACCACCCTTTAAATATGCCACATTGCCCAAAACCACCCCTTATATATAAATTTGCAGAAAACCACCCATTAAATACAAACCGTTAACAAAAAGCCACCCGTTTTCACTATTCCGTCAAGTAAATGTTAAGTAGTTGATAAAATTATGTTAGATTACCATTATACTCCTCTATCTTTATTATTATTTCTCCCTAAAAATAGTTTTTTTTTAACAAAACCTTTTATTGTATTTTTTTTAACTAATTTTTTTTGTAGAATATTACTGTATTATTTTTACAGAATAAGGCACACTTTTTTATATTTTATTTAGGATTAAAAAATAAATGAAAAATGTATATTTTTTTTCTTTTTGAAAGATAACTCAAAAAATGTAAATAAAATAGAATTTTGTTTCTAAATATTTTCTGAAAATTAAATAATTAAACGCGGTGGGTGGTGGGCGGAGATGGAGCTTCGTCGTCTTCACCGAGCGCCCCTTCTCAGGCAATGGTGGTGGGCGGAGGTGGAGCTTCGTCCTTCGCCTCCTGCACCCACACCCCCCCTCCTTCTTCTTCTTCTTCCCCCAACTGCCCCGGCCTCCTCCTTCTTCCCCAGCCTGCAACTGTCTCTCCAGATCCAGATCTAGATCCAAGGTCGTCTCCAATCCAAGGTCGGTTCCAAACGTGGCTCAGATCCAGATCTAGAGCTAGATCGAAGAGGAAGTGATCTCTCTTCCTCCTTTGATCGAAGGTCTCCTCATTCCTAGTGATTTTCCGGCCTTCGGCGTCCCGGTCTATCTTCCTCGCGGCTCGAGATCCCAGCGATTTCTCTTCCTCCTTGATCCAAGGTCTCCTCATGCATAGCGATTTCTCCGGCCTCCGGCGTCTCGACCTCTCTTCCTCCTTGATTTGAGACGGCGGCTCGACCTCCTATCGATTTCTCTTCCTCCTTGACCTAAGGCTGCCATTTCTCCTCCTTTTAAGCTTAACTAATACTCTGTACATAAATTTTTTTTATTTTTTATTAATTTTTTTTAACGGAAAGTCTAGGGGTGAATAGTAACTTCAAACATTTTAACGGAAAATAAACGGAGTTGAGGTAATGGGTGGCTTATCGTTAACAATTTGTATTTAATGGGTGGTTTTATGCAATTTCAGATATAAGGGGTGGTTTAGAGCAATGTGATGTATTGAAGGGGTGATTTTATGCCGTTTACCCTATAAAAAAAAATGAGTTGAATGATTTTTGTAACAACAACCGGAATTTTTCGTTATAGAAATTTTATGTTATTAGGATGACATTTGAATGGGCCCAAATTCATAACTGAGTTCGGCCCAAGTAAGGTCCAAAAGACCTCCCAGTGACGTAGATACTGCCACGTCATCAAGTCTATCCACAAGTTATCAAAACCTCAAAAAAGGATGATGACGTGGCACAACACTCGTACCCGTTAACCAATCACAAAAAAATTCAAAAATCCCCATGAATTTCTGTGGGAAGAGCAATGCAACACAAAACGTGTGGCTGGTTCAGGCTCCAAGGTGGGGCCCTTCTGAATCCAAATCCCACCGTCACCACCACCATTTGATTTTCCATTTCTGATACCATTTCCATCTTCTCTCTTTGAAAGCTCGAGGCTTTGAGGATGGTGCGGTGTGAAACATGAAGAAGAACAAACCAGCAAGGGTTTTGGATGTCATGTACTGCTTCAATGGCTACTAGTAGCTGCGCTTGTTCTTCCTCCTTTTCCAACTCGCCACTGAGGAATTTCGTTTTGCCCAGCGGGAGTAGGAGAGCTACTGTACTGCTTTCTTCGCTCGCGAACGGCCGAGCTCCGGCCGCTCCCTTCCAAAATTCTCTCATTTTTGAGGTGATTTCACTTTGTGTGTTTGGGATTTCAACCTACATTTTCTCTTGAATTTTAGGTTTGAATTAGGGCCCTTTCTTAGCTGCTAATGTGGAATCAGAGTATAGGGTTTCCCGAAATTTTAGGGATTTTCTACCATTTACATAAGTAGTGTAAAAGATGTCGTCTTTCTACAAATTGTGCTTACAATTGGTCAATTTAGGCATCTTTTTGGATTGATTTATAGGAAATTCAGAAGTTCTTTGAAGCTATTGTGTTGAGTTTGTGTATTTGTAGTTATTGGCAAGTGAAGCACTGAAATGGCTCCTTGTTTACTAAAGCAACACATGAGTGCTAAGTTAAAGAAAATGCTGACTGAAGTCTGATTTTTTCAAATGGGAACGGATAGGCAACAAGGCTATTGGGACCTCCGGCTCGATTCGAAGCATCAAAGCTGAAAGTAGATTTCAGGGGGGAGGAGGTGGATAAGTACTCCAGAATTGCCCCCAGGATCTACACTTTATCTCATTGTGACTTCACTGCTAATTTGACACTAACCATTTCCAACATTCTCGACATTGATCAGGTATGTATCTTGAGTTCCATATGTGTAAGTTGTGATGAACATGTAGATTGTGTGGATGCTTTTTCATAAATAAATCCCAAACTAGGTTGCAATGAAAGCTCTTATTTTTGACCACCTAAGATGTCATTTTATACAGTGATAACTGATTGTTGTTTGATCTGGTTTTGCTTGAATTGAGAGGCCAGAAGGGTAGAAAATTCTGGAGATGGTGTATTCTAGCAAGACAGACATGATTTAGTTTGATCATTAGCAAAATATTGATTCAGTTTGAGAATCTATCGTCTGTTAAGTAAAGGGATGTATTTCGATTGTGATATTTGTGCTGTGATTGTAGCTAAGAGGGTGGTACAACAAGGATGATGTTGTTGCAGAATGGAAAGAGGTAAAAGGGAATATGTGCATCCATGTCCACTGTTATGTCAGCGGTCCTAATCGCTTATTTGATCTGGCTGCTGAGTTCAGATACCACATTTTCTCCAAGGAACTGCCTTTGGTAAGTCCTTACTCTTATCTTTTCTGAAGTGAATGGAACTCATTTTTATACTTGATGAACAACTCATATCATTCACTTTTTCTTCTTATAAACAAACTTAGGTGCTCCAAGCTGTGCTATATGGAGATTCAGCCCTCTTTAAGGAACATCCAGAGTTAATGGATTCTGTGGTGTGGGTTTATTTTCATTCAAGTTCACCTAAATACAACCGTGTCGAATGTTGGGGGCCACTGAAAGACGCTGCACAGGTGATTTAATCCTCTCAAGTCATATCTCACCAATCACACACCTGTTAAAACACCACCTTCCCACACTTCTTATGGAAACTCCAATGAAACTCCCTTGAAAATTAGGAAATCCTGAAATTGATCTGATCCACACAAATTCTAATTGATTGGATGATTCATGATTTCCAGAAACAACAAGAAGATCAACTTCAGAATTTGCTGGATACAAACACTAAGAAATGGGGAAGCCCCAAATCTTTCTTCCAAGCGTTGCTTACTTTCCTCCTATGAGGTGCTCCTAAACCCTCTAATCGGACAGACTCTCAAATCGGTGAATTCTTGAAAGAGATATAGAGCTGTAGCTGTAAAAACGCTTGCAGGAGAGGATCCTATGTTCATCTTTTTTTGTTTCAGGCTGTTGGCAATCCATTATTTGTGACAATCTGTAAATTGACTCATTCATTGATCAATATGGAGTATTTGATTGTCAGGAAGCACATCTTTGTGCATCATTTCACTGTCAAGGTGTCATCTTGAAAGGCGGAAATCTAACGGATTTCAATCTTGTTTTATCTTCAGCTTTTACATCTGGTTTTTTCTAACAGTGTGTTATAAAGGCCATCTCTTTTTTGGGTGTTTTGTGACAAGTAGTTGGGTCCTACTGACGTTTCATGTTCATCAGTCATAAACCTCATCACGCCAGCGCAGATGAAAGGTATGTTTTGTGAAGACATCTTACATTCTTACCACAACAAAAAAAAAAGGTGACTTCTTTTCAGGTTCCTCTAAGGTTAAATGATGGAGTACTTGAGTTTCTCTATTACAGGAAGGCCTCCAGAAGGTTGATTAGTCCTAATCAAAATCTCCTCCAAACCGTTAAAACTTTTTTCCTGTGATAATGAAAGGCAGGCAGAAGCTTCATATTCCCTTCCATTCCTCATTCACCACATGTTTTTAGTTTTTACATAATAACCAGTGCTTGTTATCCTCATTCCTCACCTAATTTTGGCTAATTACCACCACTCAATGGGTCAGTTTAGCCAACTGTCATGTTTTTAAACATAATTTACACTGAATTAAGTATTTATAAGTTGGTGAAATAAGAAAGTATATAAGCTGTTGTGTCTGTGTCAAAATATGCCCACACACTAACATATGATTTTGTGTGAATGTGCAGAATTTACAAGAAAGCAACTCACTGGGATCCTCATCACAGTCAATTCTAACAAACCCTAGTAGAATGTAGATGACTAATTTAGATAGAATCTTAGTATGTTTAAGTTGTTTTGTTGATAAAATTATACAGTAATCATTACCCTTCTATCTCATTTTCATACAAAAATTTGTTTCACCTCCCTCTTTCATTGCTTATCATCCTTTTATCATTTATCTTCTTTCTCCTCTATATATACTTGAAAAATAAGATAATCAATACTCCATCCGTCTCAAAATATATGTTGTGTGACTTTTAAACACCTTTTTTAAGCTGATAAAAGTTCTATAAAATATTAATTTAATAATTATTATTTTAAAAAATTAATTAAAAAAGTTAATATTGTATAAATCTTTCAGCTTTTAAAAAAACGTAATAAAAAGTGAAACAACTTACATTTTGAGACAGTGGGAATACCTTGTTTCATATAAAATATAGACCAGGTTTGATAACACATAGATGATAGAATTAAAGTTGATGAGTTAGTGTATATATAGTTATAGTTGTGGATTAGATATGTAAAATATATGTTAAATTAGATTGTTTATAAGCTACTAAGGTATTTGATAATGTTGATAGGTTAGTTGTTACAAATTAGTTGAGAAGAGATTAGAGAAATAATAGATTTGTGAATATTAAAAAAAAAAAAAAACTTTGAAAAACTTGAAATGAGTGTTTAAAAAAATGTTTCAAAAGTTAGTTAATTTCTTTTTGAATCCTACTTTTCTAACAGATCCCTTACGATAAACATTAACCCTAAAGACTCATTCTCCATTCATTCGCCATCTAACATATCCAGCCGAAATCTTAGAGCAAACTAGTCAAAATCCGAAGAACAATGACCAAATGATTAAGTCAAATTACTTTTCGTTTTAAACTAAATCTATTATTACAATTGTCTCGTGGTATAAGTTTATATTATTTTCTTATTATAATTAGTTGAATATTGCTATCTGCCAAAGAACTTGAGTCTTATATATATTGTAGAGAAAAAAAATAATCAATCTTTCGAATGTTGAGCATTTTGTTAAATAAATAACATTTTTTTTAATTCAAATAAATAGCATAATATAAGTATCACAAGTAATTATTTAAATTGGCGATGTAATATTATTATTCCCGTCATAAATGTTAAGTCATTTATAGTATCTTGGCTGAAATCTTACACATTCGTTCTTATGCCATGGAACTTAAAATAAAACTTGGATGCTTCAATCGGGGTGGCCTAGTGGTGAGGAGCAAGGGGGTGGGAAGGAGGTCCCAGGTTTGATCCCTGTCTCCGTCCCTTTTCTTGGAATTTTCATCGATTCAAAAAAAATAAAACTTGGATAGACGGGTGGATTAATAAAATCCTCCCACTAAGCCAAAAGGTTCGAAGTTCGAATCCTTTTGGAAAAATGGAGTTGCTTGTGAGTGAGATGGTCAACACCCTCAAATGGCCGTGGATGATTAAAACGACTCAACTTTTAAATAGATATCTATTATAGGTAGAAAGATGTTTCTGTTTTAAGCAAGCAGCCTCTACGATGAAGCCGGCCTACAAATTAGTCACCCTCAGAGACAGTGAAGCTGCCGGGAAGCTGCCAACCATTTTAAGGACGAGGTCACCAAAATTCACAGTATATATACAGGCTACGTAGACCTCCTCTCTCCTTGGTCCTAACTGTTACTTTTTGTGTCCCCTAAATCATCAGCTATGAAAGTTTTTGCTGCAGAGGAGATCGCGGTTGATGCTGAGCGCGCGATGGCGCTAGAGAAGACGACAATGGCAGCTGGGTTTGGAGGCATAAACCGGATTCCACCCGCCAGAGGGATGATCAAGAGAAGGATTTTAGGAGGGCTCTTCAAAGCTTTCAAGTTGGGCATTTTTGAGATTGTGAATTCTGTACTTATAGGTGGATGATTGTTTTAACAGTTTTTTTTCTTCTTACTTACCCCATTTATGATTCTTAGTTCATACAGTGTAATAATTTACAAATCTACAAGTACTTGCACATTGCACAAATGATCATCTTTACAATGGAACCAAAGAAGCTTGATGACGAGCAAGGAATATCCGTCTTTCTACACCATATATCAGAAAAAAATCGTCAACCTACAATGCCCCGACTAGGGGGGAAAGAAAAGAAAACAAAAGGCGAAGACACGAAGCAAATGGAGAATATAAGCAGTACATCAATCCCTATCTAAACATACCAATCTAAAGATCCAGATTTAACAACTCTTACAATAAATGACTCAGGAGACTTATTTACCCATAAACAACCCAAACTCACATACATATATATAGAGGATAATCTGCATCACTACAAAAAATAAAAATAAAATCATACTCTGATATCAATCAAGATGAGCTAGCATTGGTTTTTGATGTGGGGTTCCTGGTTCTAACAAAATCCACCAGATCCTTGAAAAGGGGGTCTTCCTGCTTCGGTTTTGCTCGGGATGGTGAGCTTATAGAGAAATTCCGGGTCTGTCCCAACATGCTGTCATAAGAGGAAGAAGAGCCACTGCTTGAATGATTGCCTCCAAAGGTAGTCTGCTGATTGAAGAATTGTTGTCTTTGCGAAAATCGGCCAGGTGGTGGTGGCAAGCGACCAGTAGGAGAATCCCAAGGAGGTGAAGGCAGCTTCTCTGATGTATCCGTTGGAGCTGGTTCGTCGTATATAGGGCTGGAAAAGAACTTGGACGGTGAGTCAGTACTCGCTGCATATGAACGAGGGGGTGATGGGCTGAATGGTGACACAGAACTTGAGTTGTTCTGGCTTAGACCAGAGTGCAATGGAGGCTCAGTGCTCTGGGTGGATCTCCCATAGGTATAGGCTTCGCCACTGAGATAATCAACCGTGCCCGTTTCATTGATAACTGGTCTCTTTGATGTAGGCAGCGGAAGAAGAGGGCTGGCTTGGGCAGATTCATCCCTTCCATTAAATGATAATCCATTCTGCGCCTGCGTATTGCTGGGTGAAAGCCCAGCCCCAGACTTGGGAGTACGTGTCCTCCTACTCATTCCTTGCATCCCATTTCTACCCGACCTGTAATTTTATAACCCAACTCACTTTTCGAGGTTCCTGCTGATCCTGTAAAGAAAAGATTCAAAACAGTGAAGCAAGCAAATGGTCACCTGTGAGCAAGATGAGTAAGTTCATCCTCTGACTCGTCATCCTCGTAGCTGACATTCATAAGAGGTGCAACCGGAGCTGCTTTGGTTGTTCCAAAAAGAGTTGCAACTCCTTTAGCAATATCGTCGTGTTGCTGAAGCACACGCTGCAAACTATCATTCAAGCCCAGTCCCTGACATAGAAGTTCCTCGTCCCTGAGGGTTCACATTATCTTTGTAAGATCCAGAAGTTGTGATTACAAATCAAAAAGTTATATACTTACGTTGTACTGTTCACTAGGGCCATGACACGTGTCTGGTAAGTGCGACACTGCTCAACAAGGTCGACAATAACTTCTTGCTTCACCCCCTACAAATATCCCAAAACCATAGGCCTTATTCATCTCAAAGATGATTTCAGGAAATAGAGAAGTTTATGTTTCAGTTCTCATATTTTTCCTAAGATACATCAAATTCCTCTGAAGTAACTGAACACTGGGAACTCAGGACAGCTTAAGACCATCCCCTCCAAGAACGGAGAAGAAAATACATGAAAACTGACCATAAAGAAAAACATTATGACGTATTAATTAATACTCCCTTTACTAAGCTGCAACATCCAATCTAACAAAGCTTAATTTATAGGTTAGTTCCTACATCGTATGAAGTATCTAGAGCATCAATTGTCAAAATTCATGTTAATAAAATGTGATAAAAAAAATAAAATAAAATCCATTACAGAATATGTTGTAATCCTGTAATTAATAAACCTTCCCAACTAGCAAATGGATTCAGATGCAAGGGGAAATTAACGTCAAAGGCTACAATTTCATGTACAGCTGTAAATATACAAAAGTTGAGGATCATCTTCCATAAGAAGGAAGCCTGAGGTCAAAACAGGTTGAAAGTCAACATGCATCAAAACAGTATTCAGCTTGAAACAAGTAAAAGCATAAAATGATACCTCGGAATTTTTGGGATCCAGAGCACCCAGCATCTCATTAAGCACATCAGCAAGTCCCTTCACAGTTCTAATCTCTGACAAGCTGCGCCAAACATTGAACCATTATCAGCATCATCATACATTCATACTTAAAATTCATGTACAGCCCAAATAAGCATATATCCTACAAAACAATACTCCCTCCGTTCCAAAATAGATGGTCTTTTACTTTTTGACACGCTTTTTAAGGAGCGAAAAACTCTATAAAATATTATTTTTTTGATTAAAATTTTTATACTATTTTATACTTATTACTAATAAGTATCTAATTATATAAAAAAAATTAATTAAAAAATAATATTTCATAGAGTTTTTCACTCCTTAAAAAGCGTGTCGAAAAGTAAAAGACCATGTATTTTGGAACGGAGGGAGTAGAATGGCTTTGGCATCATTTTTGGCAATTTCTCAGTTATTGTGAATTCAAGAATACCCCCTCACATAATACCCAACATCGTTTTACAAGAAGTTTGTATAATTAACATTGTTTTTTCTCTAATCTCTCTTTTAAGAATGATAATTAAAGTAAAAACAAAAAGTAGTGGAAATTACAGGAAATGACCCTTTAAATAGGGTCATTTGCTCTAAACCAACCATCCCATTTTTCCATTAAAGAGTATAATATTTACCCTTATGCCCCTAAAAGCTTTAAAGATGAGGTAGCCTAATCCAGTTCACTACTTCACCCTCATAGAACAATGTCAACTGGTTGTGATGTTCTTGATGAAATTGAAATCAGTGGCGAGCCTTCCATGTTGTGTCGGATTTATTTTTGTTATTGGTTATACGGCGGGGATCCACTTTTCTAACACAAAGGCATGTGTAAGGGCTTCACCTTCCCTTATGTTTTGGTATGATTTTCACCTTATTTTTCCAATGTGGGACTCTACCCACAATCCCAACATTTACAGGATATGGTCGATGGATGATGTGGTACTATATAACTGTATAAAGTGGGTAAGAGGTAGATTTGGTACGGTTCTGGCACAGGTGTGAATTGTTGAATTTGATTATTTTTTTTCCCCTTAATGGGTTGATTCAAACACAATGGCATCTTGCTAAAATTTGATCATTAAGCAGGGGTAGTTTAGTTTTTTTAGTTAAATCTACATAAAACCCTAACAGAACTAAGAATTGGGTGGTTCTTTGATAACACTTGGTTTCGGTGGGTGGTTTTCTTCAGTTTCATAGTTAAAGGGTGGTTTAGTACAAATGACCCCATTTAAAAGGTGGTTTCCTGCAATTTCCCCTAAAAAGTAACCAGTGGTAGATGATGTCTCATTGACTACATATGAATAATTTGTCTTTGAACTCTTTATAAAAAATGTGCTCATTTTCTGCAATATGATGTTCCAGTGGGACATTACTAGATCCGATATTTACATGTTAATCAAAACACAGATATCGTGTAATGCATCTGTATATGCTGCATTCTACATCCTATTCTCCAAAGGATATCATGGATGCCAAGAGAATACTCATTATAGTTTGAAGAGAGTAAAGAGGACAGAAACTAATCAATGTTGGGCATTGCATGACAACATAAAAAAGACATCCAATCCTGTATTAAAAGAACCATAAGTCACCATTCGTAAAAGTCAGGTAGTACCTGAGCACAGAAGAATCAGATTGTAGAGAAGCCTGAATAGCAGCCTCTTCATCCGTAGGAAAACTAGGAACTGATTCACCCATTGAATGAACTTGTGGTGGAGTAAATAATGCTAAACTATTTTCTCCTCTTGGTGGAAATTCTACCCCAGCAGACTGTCAATTACATTAGCAGAATAAAGCTTGTGAATAAAACATAAAAAATATAAAGGACCAAACTTGTTGAAGCTGTCTCCATTAAGGCACCAGAAAGATAAGGCAACAGACCTCACGAACATCAAGCCAACAGGAAAAAGAGGAACACCACTTACATGGATAGACTTCAAGAATATGAAGAAAATAAGTAGAGGGTTACTAAAATTAGGAGAAAGAAAACAAAGTGTGATCCAAAATTTGACTATGAATAAAAAAGGAAAATCACAACAGCATCAGATAAAAAAGAAGTGATTAAATAACAAATATTTTTAAATGAAAACGCATGGTTGTGAAAAAAAATGAATTTATATAAGAGCCCTAGGAAACTAGATGTCAACAGTATCATCTTTGGAAAGTATAGAGAAAGAGAAACGGATTGTGCCAAGCAACAGAGAAGGACTCGTTATCATTATCCAATCTACTCATGTAAAAAAAGAAAACCGACTTACAAGAAGTGCATGTGATGTTCAGATGTAACAAACACAGTTGCATAAATAATACGGAGTACTTGATAAGTTGGTGCATGTAATACTCCATACGTATCAAAGAAAAAGTATGATGCAGATGAAAAGTGTTTGCATCAAATAAGTAACTGAAATTTCAAGAAAAGCAATATGAAAAGCAACAAGTAACTGAAATTTCATGGAAAAAAAAAGAAGTGATTAAATAACAAATCCTGATAGTGAAACAAAATAATCTATATTAGTTCTAGAAATGAAAGGTAGTGGGAAGGCAAGTAATTACTCTTAATTCTTTATATGCAGCATAATACTTCGGATGTTTCCCTCCAGGCCCACCCAAAGCTTCTTGCCATGTGTCTATCAAGATCAATATCTTTTCCCTCACACTTAAATCCGGCTGCAAATGATGTTTCAACCCATGAGTCATACTTGCTAAAAGAAGAGATGAGGAAAAAGGTTTGAACTGAATATGCATCAGTTGATAAAACAAAATACCTTCTTCTTTACTATTTTAACCATGTCACTCAAGATACTACGCTCGATAATTGCCTGAAATATATTTTCCCCACAGTTCTTCCCAAGGGTGTCCAACACCTGAAACCATAAACATAATAGAACAAACTTCCAGTTAGTATACTTGAATTTTAATATCTTAAAAAAATATGTTATGATATATCACAATTGCAGAGAGTATAGTTATGATGATGTATTTGGGAACAAAATTCAAAATTTAAAACTAAACTTTCTAGTTTGCTCAAGTGCAGTTGCGGCACAGTTTATTTTTTATGCTTCTAAGAAAGTTTTTAAAAAAGAACATGTTGAAAGAGACTAGTTTTATCAATCTTATGTGGTCCTTTCCATCCTATCTTCTTTATTCTTACATTGTCTAATTGCAATCTATGAAAGTGTTCCTGCATAACACTGAACAAGATTCTAAACGCCAAACCCAGGATTCTACTACATGAGTAAAATTACTCATAAAGGCCTTTATGTGTAACTCAAACATCAAATTAAAGAAATGATTATAGATGGTTCGAAGCCCATGTATAAAAAGAAGGAAGAAAGGCACTAACAGAAAGGGCAAGAAGTTGAACTTTCGGATTTTTACTTCCAAGACGCTTCTTAATAACCTTGAGAGCATCCTTTGATTGCCTGCAATATTTCCAGAAACAGTAGCAGATCAAACAAAAGGAAATAATTATTTCAAGGATTATCTCACTGAAGCTAGCAATAAAATCCACAGTCGGTACAGGGCGCAAATAAACCCACATTTAAACAACAGATAAACGTGCTTTAGAATATCAAGGAAAAATATTGTTAACATGATAAATCAAAGAAGAAAAAGAAGACAGAGATCATTTGGATAAAATAGGCAGCAACAAAATCCAAAGATGTTTGTGTTCGATCATAAAATGTTAATTACAAAAAAGTATACTTAGGATAGATATCCAACAAAATAATTACAAAAAAGTATACTTATAATAAATGCTGGACAGGAGGAAATGGACTTTAAATGTCTTGATAACAAGAACCCAACATACTTCTGATAAAAAATTAAAAAAAAAAAAAACTCAATCATGATTTCAACTTAATTATCTTTACACAGAATTTCTAGTTGTCCAACACCAGAATCCATACGGAGTATAAAAAATTAGGTCGCAAAATAAACTCTTTATAACTTGAAAAACTTTTAAGCTAATATTTAATGAAACAATGACATGATTTGTGAATGTGAGAAAACCTTAAGAGTTAGTAATAAATACAAACTTTCTAATTCAAGTATCTTTCTTGTGAAAAAATGTTCTTCAGTACCAAACTTTAATGTGCCTGAAAAGGAAATCTAAACTTCATATCCAATAATTGGCTACCCTTGACAAGCTGAAATGAGAATTTTAGTGTTGTTCAGGGCTTAAGCTTATATGTATTTCTCTTTTGGGCAATAGAAAAACAAGCCCCTGAAAAAGACGTTGAAGCTCCCAAATAAGCTTCACTTTGCACCCGCAAAGAGTTCTCACACAATTAGATGGCCCTAAGTAAGAGGTCCTAAGTAAGAGGTTATCACACAATTAGATGGCCACTCTGCACCCGCAAAGAGTTCTCAAGAATCAAACCGAAACTTCTTAAGACATTCTAATTAGTGCACCTATCCTCGATAAAATGAGCTGCCACACCTTTTCAACTCATTCTGCTGCTATTGTTAAAGGGACTCACCTAGTACAACTGTCCATATAATACCAACACTGACAAATTAGACAAAGAAATGATTCAGTTACACTAAAAGACGAGAGGGTCCAGAATGATACCCAGGATACATGTTGAGAACATCACAGAGCTCCAAGTTTACTTGCCAATCTGGACCAATCAGCATATCGTTGGTCGCCCTTTCGGCACACGATGATGCATTCACAGCCATGCCAACCTAGTTCACAATCGCGCCTTCCTGCATCCACCACGTATTTCGACCATCAGTCAGAAATCCGAATAAATTGCATAAAAAGCACACTATAAAACGCCAAATCGCCCCCCAAAAGAGCGAATTAATGCACAGACTCAAATCATTAGAATCCAACGAATAGTCAAATTGATCCCCAAATAACCCTATAAATTCCCACCACCAAAATTCAAATTCCACTCAAACCCCAACCCGAATTCATCTGCACAACACACCCACACACAAAAACGAATCCTAACGCAAATACAAGTCCAGGATAGTGAGGGGGGTAATTGAGAAGAAGCAAAAATGTCAGAAATCGGAAATCAAACATCACAGATTAGATTTAGGGTGAAAGGAGTTCCGACAGCTTACCGATCAACTCGACGGAGACAACGATGGAAAAAGAGAGCGGAGAACACGGAAGAGAGAAAGGGGAGAGGGAGAATTGATTGTAGCGGAAGCAAAGCAGGAGAAAGAACCAACTTTTCAGAATTAGTTATAATTCTAATTTAGCTGTATCAGAGAGTATGAGGTGTGCTTTTCTTTTTGTGGGTTGGTGATCAAATCAGGACTCAGGAAGGTCAGGAGGAGAACATCAAAACCGACAAGGAAGGAGGAGGAGATTAATAATCGAGTTTGAAGGGGTCAGCTTATAAGTCGGAGGTGGTCACTGCGTCAGGTCTTGCTCCACCCTGAAACGCGGTTTCATACCATCACAAGTTCACAACACAGATAGGAATTGGAGTTTGTATGGAAGGAATTACATTGGTAACTTAGTCCCTCACTTGTAATTTGGATTCTATGTAGAAATCGTTTTTCTTCGGTCACTTACAGGAATATTTCAATGTGTAACTTAGTCCGAGTCAACCAAATCATATCATTGCATTTTTATTTACTATATTTTGTTTTATCACGAGTCTCAAAATGATGGTTTTACAATTATGTTAAACTTGTATATTGTAATAGTTAGACTTATTGTGTGGTATGATTCTGGCTCTAAGGACTCTTATGGCTCTAAGGACTCTTATGTGAGCTCAACATAAGAAGACGGTGGTCCGATAGCTTTCTATGATGTTTGATAGCCTGACCTTTGTGAGCAACTTCGGCTCGGTTGCCAATCAGGGGGCTTTCCTTTTATCTCTTCTCTTCTTTTTTCTGTATTTCTCGGTTTTGAGGTTCTTAGGTTGCTTTTGAGGGTCAGGGTTGGTTGACCCGAACCCTAACCCGAAAATTCACGGGTTGACGGGTTCGGATCGACCCGTTGACCCGATGGATTCCCATATTTTTTTTAAAAAATTATTACATTTTTTACTAATAAAAATTGAAAAACAATGATATGCAAAAACTTTTTCTACATACTCCACTTTTTTTTTATATCCACTTTTTTTTACAGTAGGCAATAAGTAGATCGACAAAAGCGATCTTGAAGCCATCAAAAGATGGCTTGAAAGACCCTACGCAGAGGGTCGCTAGTAAAAAAAAACTTAAAGTTACAATTACATAAATTTAAATCTAACATTTAGAAAATAAGCATAAGTTAACATTAAAAAATTCTATAAAATTAAAACTCTTGATCATTAAGATCTGATCTGGTGGCTTAGACGACTTGCATGCAAGCCGATGGAGCAGTAGATATGGAATTGTTGTCTTGGATGGCGGTAACTTTGCTCATCAATCATGTTGCATGTGAAGATTCGGACTAAAAAACTTGAGATTTGAAGGTTGAAAGACAAAAGACATGATCTTTTGTAAAAAAGGTTTTGTTTGACGTTTTTACGCTAAAGGGTAGGGAAGTAGGGATTTGTTGTGGGTGTGTGGAGGGAGGACCCTCCTTTGTTGAGATTTAATTAGGACAATGCCTTTAGATTTAATAGATTTGAGATTGAGTGGAGGGTAGTTTGGTTTTCGAATTGGGAGTTTTCCAATGCTGTAGGGAGGAGGGTAAGGGCGTCGGCGCCACCAAGCCAACGAAACCCGAAGGTTGGGAAGCTGATGTCGGAGGGAGCATGCCGTAGATTTGGATAGATCTAAGCAGATCTGGACAGTTGGATATGAGGGGGGAAAAAGAGCAGACATATGGAAGGTTTGGGAGCATGGAAACCGCCCTCGGGTGAACACGAGGAGGGCCGCCAGAGGGAACGACACCACACAGGGAGACGAGGTTGGAGGGAGAGCCGACCGCTTGAAGAAGGCGGACGATGGTTGTAAGGGGTAGTGGGGTGGTGCCGGGGACCTCCTAGAGAGAGGTGCCAAGACTGAGATAGGAGAAAAGAGGGCTTCTGGTGGGTTTTGCGCCAGCGCCTACGCCGGAGGAGGAGTCAGCGCCAAGGCCGCGGGAGGTTTTTGGGGTTTCAGGAGGTTTGTTGATCGGTGGAGAAGGAAATTGCGAGGCCGAGAGACGACCACCAGAGAGATGATCGAGGGCCAAGAGGTCGATGAAGGAAGACAAAGCCGCCGCCACTAGAACCCACCACCATCGAGACCCGATGGGATTGGCCAGGCCAAGACCCACCGCTAGGGGTGTGGGTCAAAGCCGCCAAGGAGCCCATCGGGGCTGGCTACCGGAATCGCTCACAGGAGGAAGCTTGAGGGTTGGTGTTGGAAAGGGTGCGGCTAGGGTTTTTCTTTAGAGAGAGTGTTTTTTCCTCATTTTTTATATCCACTTCATTTCAATATGCAGTTGAACAAAAAAAACATTAGAAATTTTATATTTCTATAAAACATCCTTCATCCACTAAAATATAAATGTAGTATATAAAACTTCTCAAACTTTACTTCATTTCAATATAAGAAATAAAGCTAAAGTGAAGTAAGAGTTAAGGGAAGAGGATGTACACACACATATATATCAACCATTCTCATTCTAACTCTCAATTTTCAACGTGCGTCGGCGCCATATGGAAGGTTTGGGAGCGTGGAGAGCCGCCCTCGGGTGAACACGAGGAGGGCTGCCAGAGGGAACGACACCACACAGGGAGACGAGGTTGGAGGGAGCGCCGATCGCTTGAAGAAGGCGGACGATGGTTGTGAGGGGTAGTGGGGCGGTGCCGGGGACCTCCTAGAGAAAGGCGCCAGGACTGAGATAGGAGAAAAGAGGGCTTCTGGTGGGTTTTGCGCCAGCGCCTACGCCGGAGGAGGAGTCAGCGCCAAGGTTGCGGGAGGTTTGTGGGGTTTTAGGAGGTTTGTTGATCGGTGGAGGAGGAAATTGCGAGGCCGAGAGACGACCACCGGAGAGATGCCTGCAGAAGAATATCGACGGCCAGGAGGTCGAGGAAGGGAGACAAAGCTGCTGCCACTAGAACCCACCACCATCGAGACCCGATGGGATTGGCCAGGCCAAGACCCACCGTCAGGGGTGTGGGTCGAAGCCGCCAAGGAGCCCATCGGGGCTGGCCACCGGAATCGCTCACAGGAGGCGGCTTGAGGGTTGGTGTTGGAAAGAGTGCGGCTAGGGTTTTTCTTTAGAGAGAGTGTTTTTTCCTCATTTTTTATATCCACTTTATTTCAATATGAAGTTGAACAAAAAAAACATTAGAAATTTAATATTTCTATAAAACTTCCTTCATCCACTAAAATATAAATGTAGTATATGAAACTTCTCAAACTTTACTTCATTTCAATATAAGAAATAAAGGTAAAGTAAAGTAAGAGTTAAGGGAAGAGGATGTACACACACATATATATCAACCATTCTCATTCTAACTCTCAATTTTCAACGTGCGTCGGCGCCATATGGAAGGTTTGGGAGCGTGGAGAGCCGCCCTCGGGTGAACACGAGGAGGGCCGCCAGAGGGAACGACACCACACAGGGAGACGAGGTTGGAGGGGGAGCCGATCGGTTGAAGAAGGCGGACGATGGTTGTGAGGGGTAGTGGGGCGGTGCCGGGGACCTCCTAGAGAGAGGCGCCAGGACTGAGATAGGAGAAAAGAGGGCTTCTGGTGGGTTTTGCGCCAGCGCCTACGCCGGAGGAGGAGTCAGCGCCAAGGTCGCGGGAGGTTTGTGGGGTTTTAGGAGGTTTGTTGATCGGTGGAGGAGGAAATTGCGAGGCCGAGAGACGACCACCGGAGAGATGCCTGCAGAAGAATATCGACGGCCAGGAGGTCGAGGAAGGGAGACAAAGCTGCTGCCACTAGAACCCACCACCATCGAGACCCGATGGGATTGGCTAGGCCAAGACCCACCGTCAGGGGTGTGGGTCGAAGCCGCCAAGGAGCCCATCGGGGCTGGCCACCGGAATCGCTCACAGGAGGCGGCTTGAGGGTTGGTGTTGGAAAGAGTGCGGCTAGGGTTTTTCTTTAGAGAGAGTGTTTTTTCCTCATTTTTTATATCCACTTCATTTCAATATGAAGTTGAACAAAAAAAACATTAGAAATTTAATATCTATAAAACTTCCTTCATCCACTAAAATATAAATGTAGTATATGAAACTTCTCAAACTTTACTTCATTTCAATATAAGAAATAAAGGTAAAGTAAAGTAAGAGTTAAGGGAAGAGGATGTACACACACATATATATCAACCATTCTCATTCTAACTCTCAATTTTCAACGTGCGTCGGCGCCATATGGAAGGTTTGGGAGCGTGGAGAGCCGCCCTCGGGTGAACACGAGGAGGGCCGCCAGAGGGAACGACACCACACAGGGAGACGAGGTTGGAGGGGGAGCCGATCGGTTGAAGAAGGCGGACGATGGTTGTGAGGGGTAGTGGGGCGGTGCCGGGGACCTCCTAGAGAGAGGCGCCAGGACTGAGATAGGAGAAAAGAGGGCTTTTGGTGGGTTTTGCGCCAGCGCCTACGCCGGAGGAGGAGTCAGCGCCAAGGCTGCGGGAGGTTTTTGGGGTTTCAGGAGGTTTGTTGATCGGTGGAGGAGGAAATTGTGAGGCCAAGAGACGACATCCGGAGAGATGCCTGCAGAAGAATATCGACGGCCAGGAGGTCGGGGAAGGGAGACTAAGCCACCGCCACTAGAACCCACCAACATCGAGACCCGATGGGATTGGCCAGGCCAAGACCCACCGCTAGGGGTGTGGGTCAAAGCCGCCAAGGAGCCCATCGGGGCTGGCCACCGGAATCGCTCACAGGAGGCGGCTTGAGGGTTGGTGTTAGAAAATGTGCGGCTAGGGTTTTTCTTTAGAGAGAGTGTTTTTTCCTCATTTTTTATATCAACTTCAATTCAATATGAAGTTGAACAAAAAAACATTAGAAATTTTATATTTCTATAAAACTTCATTCATCCACTAAAATATAAATGTAGCATATAAAAGTTCTCAAACTTTACTTCATTTCAATATAAGAAATAAAGCTAAAGTGAAGTAAGAGTTAAGGCAAGAGGATGTACACACACACACATATATATCAACCACTCTCATTCTAACTCTCAATTTTCAACGTGCGTCGGCGCCATATGGAAGGTTTGGGAGCGTGGAGAGCCGCCCTCGGGTGAACACGAGGAGGGCCGCCAGAGGGAACGACACCACACAGGGAGACGAGGTTGGAGAGAGAGCCGATCGCTTGAAGAAGGCGGACGATGGTTGTGAGGGGTAGTGGGGCGGTGCCGGAGACCTTCTATAGAGAGGCTCCAAGACTGAGATAGGAGAAAAGAGGGCTTCTGGTGGGTTTTGCGCCAGCGCCTACGCCGGAGGAGGAGTCAGCGCCAAGGCTGCGGGAGGTTTTTGGGGTTTCAAGAGGTTTGTTGATCGGTGGAGGAGGAAATTGCAAGGCCGAGAGACGACCACCGGAGAGATGCCTGCAGAAGAATATCGACGGCCAGGAGGTCGAGGAAGGGAGACAAAGTCGCCGCCACTAGAACCCACCACCATCGAGACCCGATGGGATTGGCCAGGCCAAGACCCACCGCTAGGGGTGTGGGTCAAAGCCGCCAAGGAGCCCATCGGGACTGGCCACCGGAATCGCTCACAGGAGGCGGCTTGAGGGTTGGTGTTGGAAAGGGTGCGGCTAGGGTTTTTCTTTAGAGAGAGTGTTTTTTCCTCATTTTTTTTATCCACTTCATTTCAATATGAAGTTGAAGAAAAAAAACATTAGAAATTTTATATTTCTATAAAACTTCCTTTATCCACTAAAATATAAATGTAGTATATAAAACTTCTCAAACTTTACTTCATTTCAATATAAGAAATAAAGCTAAAGTGAAGTAAGAGTTAAGGGAAGAGGATGTACACACACACATATATATCAACCATTCTCATTCTAACTCTCAATTTTCAACATGCGTCGGCGCCATATAGAAGGTTTGGGAGCGTGGAGAGCCGCTCTCGGGTGAACACGAGGAGGGCCGCCAGAGGGAAGGACACCACACAGGGAGACGAGGTTGGAGGGAGAGCCGATCGCTTGAAGAAGGCGGACGATGGTTGTGAGGGGTAGTGGGGCGGTGCCGGGGACCTTCTAGAGAGAGGCGCCAGGACTGAGATAGGAGAAAAGAGGGCTTCCGGTGGGTTTTGCGCCAGCGCCTACGCCGGAGGAGGAGTCAGCGCCAAGGCTGCGTGAGGTTTTTGGGGTTTTAGGAGGTTTGTTGATCGGTGGAGGAGGAAATTGCGAGACCGAGAGACGACCACCGGAGAGATGCCTGCAGAATAATATCGACGGCCGGGAGGTCGATGAAGGAAGACAAAGCCGCCGCCACTAGAACCCACCACCATCGAGACCCGATGGGATTGGCCAGGCCAAGACCCACCGCTAGGGGTGTGGGTCAAAGCTCTCAGGAGGCGGCTTGAGGGTTGGTGTTGGAAAGGGTGCGGCTAGGGTTTTTCTTTAGAGAGAGTGTTTTTTCCTCATTTTTTATATCCACTTCATTTCAATATGAAGTTGAATAAAAAAAACATTAGAAATTTTATATTTCTATAAAACTTCATTCATCCACTAAAATATAAATGTAGCATATAAAAGTTCTCAAACTTTACTTCATTTCAATATAAGAAATAAAGCTAAAGTGAAGTAAGAGTTAAGGGAAGAGGATGTACACACACACATATATATCAACCATTCTCATTCTAACTCTCAATTTTCAACATGCGTCGGCGCCATATGGAAGGTTTGGGAGCGTGGAGAGCCGATCTCGGGTGAACACAAGGAGGGCCGCCAGAAGGAACGACACCACACAGGGAGACGAGGTTGGAGGGAGAGCCGATTGCTTGAAGAAGGCGGACGATGGTTTTGAGGGGTAGTGGGACGGTGCCGGGGACCTCCTAGAGAGAGGCGCTAGGACTGAGATTGGAGAAAAGAGGGCTTCTGGTGGGTTTTGCGCTAGCGCCTAAGCCGGAGGAGGAGTCAGCGCCAAGGCTGCGGGAGGTTTTTGGGGTTTTAGGAGGTTTGTTGATCGGTGGAGGAGGAAATTGCGAGGCCGAGAGACGACCACCGGAGAGATGCCTGCAGAAGAATATCGACGGCCGGGAGGTCGATGAAGGAACACAAAGCCGCCGCCACTAGAACCCACCACCATCGAGACCCGATGGGATTGGCCAGGCCAAGACCCACCGCTAGGGGTGTGGGTCAAAGCCGCCAAGGAGCCCATCGGGGCTGGCCACCGGAATCGCTCACAGGAGGCGGTTTGAGGGTTGGTGTTGGAAAGGGTGCGGCTAGGGTTTTTCTTTAGAGAGAGTGTTTTTTCCTTATTTTTTATATCCACTTCATTTCAATATGAAGTTGAACAAAAAAAACATTAGAAATTTTATATTTCTATAAAACTTCCTTCATCCACTAAAATATAAATGTAGCATATTAAACTTCTCAAACTTTACTTCATTTCAATATAAGAAATAAAGCTAAAGTGAAGTAAGAGTTAAGGGAAGAGGATGTACACACACACATATATATCAACCATTCACCTTCTAACTCTCAATTATCAACGTGCGTCGGCACCATATGGAAGGTTTGGGAGCGTGGAGAGCTGCCCTCGGGTGAACACGAGGAGGGCCGCCAGAGGGAACGACACCAATCAGGGAGACGAGGTTGGAGGGGGAGCCGATCGGTTGAAGAAGGCGGACGATGGTTGTGAGGGGTAGTGGGGCGGTGCCGGGGACCTCCTAGAGAGAGGCGCCAGGACTGAGATAGGAGAAAAGAGGGCTTCTGGTGGGTTTTGCGCCAGCGCCTACACCGAAGGAGGAGTCAGCGCCAAGGTTGCGGGAGGTTTTTGGGGTTTCAGGAGGTTTGTTGATCGGTGGAGGAGGAAATTGCGAGGCCGAGAGACGACATCCGGAGAGATGCCTGCAGAAGTATATTGACGGCCAGGAGGTCGGGGAAGGGAGACTAAGCCGCCGCCACTAGAAACCGCCACCATCGAGACCCGATGGGATTGGCCAGGCCAAGACCCACCGCTAGGGGTGTGGGTCAAAGCCGCCAAGGAGCCCATCGGGGCTGGCCACCGGAATCGCTCACAGGAGGCGGCTTGAGGGTTGGTGTTGGAAAGGGTGCAGCTAGGGTTTTTCTTTAGAGAGAGTGTTTTTTCCTCATTTTTTATATCCACTTCAATTCAATATGAAGTTGAACAAAAAAAACATTCGAAATTTTATATTTCTATAAAACTTCATTCATCCACTAAAATATAAATGTAGCATATAAAAGTTCTCAAACTTTACTTCATTTCAATATAAGAAATAAAGCTAAAGTGAAGTAAGAGTTAAGGCAAGAGGATGTACACACACACATATATATCAACCATTCTCATTCTAACTCTCAATTTTCAACGTGCGTCGGCGCCATATGGAAGGTTTGGGAGCGTGGAGAGCCGCCCTCGGGTGAACACGAGGAGGGCCGCCAGAGGGAACGACACCACACAGGGAGACGAGGTTGGAGGGAGAGCCGATCGCTTGAAGAAGGCGGACGATGGTTGTGAGGGGTAGTGGGGCGGTGCCGGAGACCTCCTAGAGAGAGGCGCCAGGACTGAGATAGGAGAAAAGAGGGCTTCTGGTGGGTTTTGCGCTAGCGCCTACGCCGGAGGAGGAGTCAGCGCCAAGGCTGCGGGAGGTTTTTGGGGTTTCAGGAGGTTTGTTGATCGGTGGAGGAGGAAATTGCAAGGCCAAGAGACGACCACCGGAGAGATGCCTGCAGAAGAATATCGACGGCCAGTAGGTCGAGGAAGGGAGACAAAGTCGCCGCCACTAGAACCCACCATCATCGAGACTCGATGGGATTGGCCAGGCCAAGACCCACCGCTAGGGGTGTGGGTCAAAGCCGCCAAGGAGCCCATCGGGACTGGCCACCGGAATCGCTCACAGGAGGCGGCTTGAGGGTTGGTGTTGGAAAGGGTGCGGCTAGGGTTTTTCTTTAGAGAGAGTGTTTTTTCCTCATTTTTTTTATCCACTTCATTTCAATATGAAGTTGAACAAAAAAAACATTAGAAATTTTATATTTCTATAAAACTTCCTTTATCCACTAAAATATAAATGTAGTATATAAAACTTCTCAAACTTTACTTCATTTCTATATAAGAAATAAAGCTAAAGTGAAGTAAGAGTTAAGGGAAGAGGATGTACACACACACATATATATCAACCATTCTCATTCTAACTCTCAATTTTCAACGTGCGTCGGCGCCATATGGAAGGTTTGGGAGCGTGGAGAGCCGCTCTCGGGTGAACACGAGGAGGGCCGCCAGAGGGAAGGACACCACATAGGGAAAAGAGGTTGGAGGGAGAGCCGATGGCTTGAAGAAGGCGGACGATGGTTGTGAGGGGTAGTGGGGCGGTGCCGGGGACCTCCTAGAGAGAGGCGCCAGGACTGAGATAGGAGAAAAGAGGGCTTCTGGTGGGTTTCGCGCCAGCGCCTACGCCGGAGGAGGAGTCATCGCCAAGGCTGCGGGAGGTTTTAGGAGGTTTGTTGATCGGTGGAGGAGGAAATTGCGAGGCCGAGAGACGACCACCGGAGAGATGCCTGCAGAATAATATCGACGGCCGGGAGGTCGATGAAGGAAGACAAAGCCACCGCCACTAGAACCCACCACCATCGAGACCCGATGGGATTGGCTAGGCCAAGACCCACCGCTAGGGGTGTGGGTCAAAGCCGCCAAGGAGCCCATCGGGGCTGGCCACCGGAATCGCTCACAGGAGGCGGCTTGAGGGTTGGTGTTGGAAAGGGTGCGGCTAGGGTTTTTCTTTAGAGAGAGTGTTTTTTCCTCATTTTTTTTATCCACTTCATTTCAATATGAAGTTGAACAAAAAAAATATTAGAAATTTTATATTTCTATAAAACTTCCTTTATCCACTAAAATATAAATGTAGTATATAAAACTTCTCAAACTTTACTTCATTTCTATATAAGAAATAAAGCTAAAGTGAAGTAAGAGTTAAGGGAAGAGGATGTACACACACACATATATATCAACCATTCTCATTCTAACTCTCAATTTTCAACGTGCGTCGGCGCCATATGGAAGGTTTGGGAGCGTGGAGAGCCGCTCTCGGGTGAACACGAGGAGGGCCGCCAGAGGGAAGGACACCACACAGGGAGAAGAGGTTGGAGGGAGAGCCGATGGCTTGAAGAAGGCGGACGATGGTTGTGAGGGGTAGTGGGGCGGTGCCGGGGACCTCCTAGAGAGAGGCGCCAGGACTGAGATAGGAGAAAAGAGGGCTTCTGGTGGCTTTCGCGCCAGCGCCTACGCCGGAGGAGGAGTCATCGCCAAGGCTGCGGGGGGTTTTAGGAGGTTTGTTGATCGGTGGAGGAGGAAATTGCGAGGCCGAGAGACGACCACCGGAGAGATGCCTGCAGAATAATATCGACGGCCGGGAGGTCGATGAAGGAAGACAAAGCCACCGCCACTAGAACCCACCACCATCGAGACCCGATGGGATTGGCCAGGCCAAGACCCACCGCTAGGGGTGTGGGTCAAAGCCGCCAAGGAGCCCATCGGGGCTGGCCACCGGAATCGCTCACAGGAGGCGGCTTGAGGGTTGGTGTTGGAAAGGGTGCGGCTAGGGTTTTTCTTTAGAGAGAGTGTTTTTTCCTCATTTTTTATATCCACTTCATTTCAATATGAAGTTGAATAAAAAAAACATTAGAAATTTTATATTTCTATAAAACTTCATTCATCCACTAAAATATAAATGTAGCATATAAAAGTTCTCAAACTTTACTTCATTTCAATATAAGAAATAAAGCTAAAGTGAAGTAAGAGTTAAGGCTAGAGGATGTACACACACACATATATATCAACCATTCTCATTCTAACTCCCAATTTTCAACGTGCGTCGGCGCCATATGGAAGGTTTGGGAGCGTGGAGAGCCGATCTCGGGTGAACACAAGGAGGGCCGCCAGAGGGAACGACACCACACAGGGAGACGAGGTTGGAGGGAGAGCCGATCGCTTGAAGAAGGCGGACGATGGTTGTGAGGGGTAGTGGGACGGTGCCGGGGACCTCCTAGAGAGAGGCGCCAGGACTGAGATAGGAGAAAAGAGGGCTTCTGGTGGGTTTTGCGCCAGCGCCTGCGCCGGAGGAGGAGTCAGCGCCAAGGCTGCGGGAGGTTTTTGGTGTTTTAGGAGGTTTGTTGATCGGTGGAGGAGGAAATTGCGAGGCCGAGAGACGACCACCAGAGAGATGCCTGCAGAAGAATATCGACGGCCGGGAGGTCGATGAAGGAACACAAAGCCGCCGCCACTAGAAACCGCCACCATCGAGACCCGATGGGATTGGCCAGGCCAAGACCCACCGCTAGGGGTGTGGGTCAAAGCCGCCAAGGAGCCCATCGGGGCTGGCCACCGGAATCGCTCACAGGAGGCGGCTTGAGGGTTGGTGTTGGAAAGGGTGCGGCTAGGGTTTTTCTTTAGAGAGAGTGTTTTTTCCTCATTTTTTATATCCACTTCAATTCAATATGAAGTTGAACAAAAAAAACATTAGAAATTTTATATTTCTATAAAACTTAATTCATCCACTAAAATATAAATGTAGCATATTAAACTTCTCAAACTTTACTTCATTTCAATATAAGAAATAAAGCTAAAGTGAAGTAAGAGTTAAGGGAAGAGGATGTACACACACACACACACATATATATCAACCATTCTCCTTCTAACTCTCAATTATCAACGTGCGTCGGCGCCATATGGAAGGTTTGGGAGCGTGGAGAGCCGCCCTCGGGTGAACACGAGGAGGGCCGCCAGAGGGAACGACACCACACAGGGAGACGAGGTTGGAGGGAGAGCCGATCGCTTGAAGAAGGCGGACGATGGTTATGAGGGGTAGTGGGGCGGTGCCGGAGACCTCCTAGAGAGAGGCGCCAGGACTGAGATAGGAGAAAAGAGGGCTTCTGGTGGGTTTTGCGCCAGCGCCTACGCCGGAGGAGGAGTCAGCGCCAAGGCTGCGGGAGGTTTTTGGGGTTTCAGGAGGTTTGTTGATCGGTGGAGGAGGAAATTGCGAGGCCGAGAGACGACCACCGGAGAGATGCCTGTAGAAGAATATCGACGGCCAGGAGGTCGAGGAAGGGAGACAAAGTCGCCGCCACTAGAACCCACCACCATCGAGACCCGATGGGATTGGCCAAGCCAAGACCCACCGCTAGGGGTGTGGGTCAAAGCCGCCAAGGAGCCCATCGGGGCTGGCCACCGGAATCGCTCACAGGAGGCGGCTTGAGGGTTGGTGTTGGAAAGGGTGCGGCTAGGGAACCCACTACATTTATATTTATCCACTAAAATATAAATGTAGTATATAAAACTTCTCAAACTTTACTTCATTTCAATATAAGAAATAAAGCTAAAGTGAAGTAAGAGTTAAGGGAAGAGGATGTACACACACACACATATATATCAACCATTCTCATTCTAACTCTCAATTTTCAACGTGGGACGACAAATGTGGAAGCGTGCTCTTGTCCCACATTGGAAATGAGAGAATAGAAGGAGCCTTTTCAAGGCTATAAAAGGGGAAGGATTGGGGTGGTTTTTTCACCCACATTGCATTTTGCATGCTATTTTATATTTTATTATGAATTATTCTAAGAATAATATACATAATATTACTTATAAACTTTTTAAATTTTTTTTTTTTGGAATGGCGGGTTGACCCTACTGAGTCAGCGGGGTTTAAAACCTCCGACCCTAACCCTAACCTGCTACTCGTCTGAACCCACTGACCCATGGACCCGAACCCTCCGGGTCGTTCACCCGACGGGTCACGGGTCGACCCGCAACCCATGACCACGCCTAGGTTGCTTGTCTTTGTGCTCTGTCGCCATAGCCAAACTTGTAACTTCCTGCTAATGCTTAGTGTACACTGGGATCGGATATCCTCTCTGTAGGTCCCGCAAAGTAGGGTTTAACCCGAACTACGTCAACAAATCTTGTGTTGTCTGGTTTTTAGTTTATCGATTTTGTTTTTACTTGCGTTTTAAAGGTGAAACTCGATCTTAAAATTTGTATTAAAGCTAGGTTAGTCGAATCTAATATATGGATTGGAAAACTTAGTTCTTCAGATATGGAAATCGCTCGAGTAAATCCAAGTTGTTGTGTTGCTTTCGTTTCTCCCTGTTCTTCTCGTTTTTCATATAAAAAAACCTTTCGTATTCAACACAGATTTGTGGGTTTGAAACCCTAGATCTCCCTTCAATCCACTTATGTTATTACTATGTGTTTATCCTAGTCACTTGTGTGTTCTAGGGTTTTAGTAGTTTTTCTCTTAAGCTTTTCCTTTCCTCCGATTGCTAACTTTGAAAGTGTTTGTAGGTACAAAATGTCGGATAATGCAATGAGAATCAAACATTCGATGGAATGACATATTTATCTATATAGCAGCTCAAGTTGAAGGCTAACTTATTAAGGAAAAGGGTTGGTAGACTGTTTTGGGGAGTACCCAGAAGGAGCCACCAAGGAAGCCAAGAAGGATCTTGATGAGATTGCTCATTCAGAGATCTTCATTAGGCATTCTGACGACGTGGCTCGTCAGGTTGTAAGTATCACTAGTCCAAAGGTCCTTTGGGACACTTTGGAAACTCTTTACCTGACTAAGTCCTAGCCTAGCCATATTGCCATCTTGTGTCATTTGTTCAACTTTAAAATGGACACTAATCGGTCTTTGTAGTCAAATTTGGATAAATTTATAAGGATGACTCAAGATTTAGAAAGATGTGATAAAAAGGACACAATTAAAGATGAATATCTAGCTATTTTGTTGTTAAGTTCTTTTCCACCTCAGTTTGATGTGTTTAAGGATGTCATTTAGTATAGTCAGGAGTCTATAACTAAGGATAAAATTAAGGCGAAAGTAAAACTGAGGTTCTTATGATTAAATTTAAAAAGAAGAAGAAGAACAAATAGAAAAACAAGGATAAGAAATATGAGAATGAGGATAAGTCTGCCACATCTAATTCTAATAAGAAAAAACAAAAAGTGTCATTACTGTGGTATTTGTGGTCATTATTTCAAAGAATATCACAAGAAACAAAGAGATGAAGCTGAGAAAAGTCAGAGTCAGTTTGATGTTGTGCTTGAGTCTCTTTATCCTTGTGAATTGCTTGTTGCTGATGATTGCCATACTTTTGATGATTCATGGATCTTAGATTCAGGATGTACTGTGCATTCTACTCTTAACAAAAATGATTCCAGCTCTTTGCATGTGTTCAATGGGGGTGAGGTCATGTTAGGTGATCACACCTCCCTTGAAATCAAAGGTGTTGGTAATGTGCCTCTGTGCATGTTTGATGGTAAGGTTAGGGTCTTCCAAAATGCTATGTGGGTGCCACAACTAAGGAGGAGGCTGCTCTTTGAGTCTATTTTTTATTATATGGGTTTTGACATAAAAAAAAATTAAAAATGGTGTTAAAGAGGCCATCAAAGATGAAACCACCATTATTAGAAGCATAAAAAAGGGAGGGTTGTACTTTGTGCAATCCTCACCTGAAGCAAATGTAACCAGTAATGGTGGCTCTATGGATTTGCATCAAACTAAACTATTGCATAGTAGGCTGGGTCATATAGGAAATTATGGCATGCAATATTTGTATAAACATGGCTTAATTAAATCATAAATTCATGCATGAATTGACTTCTGTGAAACATGTGTGTTTGGTAAAAAGGTTAAGCATGCTTTTGGTAACTCTACTTATGTTGCTCAAAGGCCTTTAGAATATATACATTTTGATATGTGGGGGCCTACACTGGTAGAAACCATTGGAGGTAAGAGATATTTTATTACTTTTGTTAACCATTTTTCTAGGAAAGTTTGGATGCATCTTTTGAGAACATAAAATAAAGCATGTTAGACTTTTATAACTTGGAAAAATTTGGTTGAAAATCAAAATGGTAAGAAAATAAAATGTCTCAAAACTTATAATGGGCTTGAATATTGCAATGCTGAGTTTGATGATTTATGTATGCAATATAGCATTAAAAAACATCTTACTGTTCCTGGTACTCTACAACAAGATGATACTGTTGAGAGAATGAATAGAACTTTGTTAGAAAAGGCTAGATGCATGCTTGTTAGTTCGAGTTTAAAACACTCTTTGTGGGGAGAGGCTGTTACAACAATAGCCTATCTCATTAACAGATCCCCATCTTCTGTGGTGCATTTCAAAACACCACAGAAGATGTGGACTGGGAAGATACCCAACATGACCTATCTTAGACCATTTGGTTGTGCAACTTACCCACATGTGTCACAAGGTAAGCTCCACCCAAAGGCTCAAAAAGGGGTCATGTTGGGCTATCCAGATGGTGTAAAAGGTTATAAGATCCTCCGTATACAACCACACGACTATAAGGTTATCATCTCTAGGAGTGTTACATTCAATGAGTCTGAATTTCCTTTTAAATATGTATTGACTCCTTCTCTTGAGCAGGTGAACACAAATGGAGATACCGGAAATGAAGATGTTAAACCACCTAGACACTTTTATAATCAGAATGATCTTCCTCCAGGAGATGAGGAAGAGGAGTGATGTCCCTGTTTTATGCCATGTTTTTGTACTTATTTTAGCTCTTTATTATGTCATTTTATATATTCTGGGTGGGGAATATGGTGAATTTGTGTAGTTTATGCTTATTTGCAAGAAATAGAGGTCTACACAAGTTTCTGTTTAATATTGCAGAATTTGAAGCTAATTCGAAGCAAAACCAAGAAGCACTGGAAATGCACTTGATGTCTAACGAAGGACTCAACATCGTCCAAAGAGAACCTGATGTTAGGAGGAAAATCAAGTATGGAATATAAATTCCAAAATCGACTCACTGTTCTCCGCAAATTAATTACAAGATTTCCTCCCGCTGTAGTAGAAGGTAGTCAGGATCGATCCACGAGGAAGCGTGTCGGCGCCCGCCTTTTCAATTCCAAATCTTAGAGAAACAGTAAAGCACTAAGGAAAGCAAAAACAGAATAGAAAACAAAACCGGTCGATTTCGACCTAATGCACTCAATATCGACCAACAAAATCGACCTCAGTAACTCAATATCGACCCACAGGGAAATTCACTATTCAAGTGTAATTAAACCTATAACTAGTATAGCAATAAGCAAGAGGTCGATCCCACAGGGAAATTCACTATTCAAGTGTGATTAAAGTGTCAATCAAAGTAACCAATTTGGGGGGGTTTTGTGTGTGAAAGTTCCGCCTTTTATCAAAGCGGAGTAAAGAAAGCAAAGTAAACGAATTTGGTTTAGACAATTAGGAGAAGCAATTCTACCTACAATTTTCCACTTTATTTGGTTGAAGCAATCCTTGTAACTTCTTCCCGTTCTATTAAGTTTCCTATGAATGCCCTTGTCCCGACCTCATATAGTTACTAGTCCAATCAGTCCTAGAAACCATTATCAATCGAACAGTCCCTAAAGAAGGATTTAACCCAACTGATAGCTTTAAGTTCAGAGAATAACCAAGGTATTTGCAGTCCCTAAAGAGGGATTTAACAACACAACCAACTTCCTACTTGTTCAATTAGTTCAATCAGCCCTAAAGAAACAAGTTTGCCTTTTAGGTTAAGGTTCACAATCAGGAATCTACAAAACCTTAGCAATTGAATTGATTTAACAAGTTGGCCAGACAAGATAGAACAAAACAATAAACAATCAAGCACAAAGAAGTTGAAGCATTCAAATATAGGAAACAAGGAACGAGAATTAGAAACTCACAATCAATCCAAATAAAGCTTCAAATGGCAGGCAGAATAGATGAGTTTAGTTCCTCATGGAAAACATCGCTCAAATCTCTAAAGTGTCTGATGAATGAGATAGTAGAATAGAAGTTCTTAAAAAAACTAACAATAATCGGCCTTTTAAAGGGTCTAAGTTGGCCACCAAACAAAATAACATAAACCAGGGTTTTCGTAAACAAAACGGCACGCAGACGTCAAATGCTGCGACCGCTGCAAATTGATTGGCCGCGGCCGCGGCATGGTTGCTGCGGCCGCAGCCAGGGACCTTTCACGAAAAATCTATCCGGAATTTGCTCTTCTTGTCAACAGGAAAGTTGTAGTCCTCTGAAAGAGCTTTCAACGCATAGTCGTAATAGTCAATTGGACAACCGAGGCCTCCAGAAAGTGCAAAACAAGTTCAGCATGTCTGGCGACAACTTCTGCAGACTTGTTCTTCGTTTAGGCTCGCTTCTTCTTCCCATGACCTCTTTAGATCTTCATGTAAGCTTCTCCGATCAACTATACATTCTCATCTAATGCGTCATCAACCCATGCCTCATCCTCGGATCCACAGTTACCTGAAATAATCAATAAAAGTGTGTAGATTCCGACTCCACCAACATAGAGAGCAAATATGCAAATTGTACTTAATCCATGCATGAAATGCATCTTAACTAAGTTAAATGCAACCTATTATGCCTACCTAAATGCATGCTATCAAACTCCCTCACACTTAAGCTTTTGCTTTTCCTCAAGCAATGAAAAACAAATATAGAATTAATCATCCCACAAATAAGATATTCATACTATAATTTTAGAAAAGCAACATCAAGCAATAGGAGCCATGAATAAGAGAACAAATATCCTAGCAAATATATGAGCGATCCAATAGTAAAGGAAAATTTAATCCAACCTCACCGGGATAATGTGTTTCACTCAAGCTCTCATGTCTTTAGGCTTTAAAGTCCAACTCTCAACTCAATCCAAAATGCTTTATACACCGTGAAAGTCATCACTTGCAAACAACATCATGAGGTCTTTTATAGGGTTGTAATGGAGCTTTGGTAGGAATATAAGGCATGAGAAATATTTAGGCTTGTGGTGCTAAAAATCCGGGAAAAAGGAACAACAACCAACCAGAACAACACCAAAACTTCCATACTTCACAAACTATTCCAATAACATACAAAAACTCCAATACACATCAATAAGCACTCTTCGATTTCAATAGCCATAAAACTCATGCATTTTTTTTCATTATGATGACTTCTTTTCTTTTCTTTTATGCTTACTTTTGTCCCTAGGTGAATTTTATCCTCCCTAGGTCCAAGCTTACTAGACTTTTACTCCTAAGTGAATTTTATCCTCCTTAGGCCCCTAGTAATACGTCATCTCTATTATGCAAGAAAGGTTACCTTATTTCAGCTATGTCTCTCACAATGCACAACCATACATACATCATCTCCACTCAAAGCAACTCTAACATATAGATTTTTCACTAATTCTCCTCCTAATTCCCGGATGGGGTCAGGCTAATCATTGGCTATGATATATTTTTGTGGAGCTATAAAAAAATAGGCTTTAAGGCTCAGATGAGTTTCAAGCAAAGGATAATGCAAAGGGTAGATAAGGTATAATACGGCTAAAGAAAACATGCCTCAATCATTCGAAATTCACAAGCAACAAACATGTGCAATACGGTCATGAAAAACAAGCATACGAAGAGTATAATCACACAATAAAAGCCAAAGAGAGTAATATGTAAAGTCCCTATAAGGCCAAAATCAAACTCACAAGGGTTATATTTTTTTTTTTAGATTTCAATTTAACCTCAACTATGAATCATACTTGCTCAATTATATTATCAAATCATGCTCCAAAAATCATTTTCAAGCAATTCAATCAAATCATGGGATTTATGCAATAAAAATGATAACATAAGTAAACATGATATGAAAATTCTATCTATATGCAATGCAATCCCTCCCCCACACTTAAACCTTTCATTGTCCTCAATGAAACATAAAAGACAACAAAAAATAAAAACATAGAGGAAGAGATGAATGAAATACTCACAATGTGGTGGATGGGTCTCTATAGGTTGGATCTGAGCATTGCGGCGGGTTAAAGGCGGCAACCTTTCCTGAAAGGTTAGTCTATCCAAAAACTAAAAAAATACTATGTATTGCCTAATGGAAAACCTAATTTATTGAAAAGAAAACTAGCTAACTATGAATTGAAATAACTAAAACTTACCTCGGGTTGCCTCCCGAGAAGCGCCTTTCTTTAATGTCATTGGCCTGACTTATTCTCAATCTCAAGATCTTATCTATCAGACATCGTCAAGGCCCTCAGTAGCTTATCATATTCATGTGCACACATCTTACAAGAGATATCATAGCACAATAAATTGAAAGTATAAAATATGAAATTCAAAAACCCTTTCAATCTATCAAAGAGTCTAGCATGACTCTCTTCTGAATGAATATGATACCACCAGCACAGTTCCGCTGGTGGCTTTTCAAAATAGCAATCAAAAGGATCAACATAATCACCATTACCTTCAAAATTGCAAAAGTTTACCTTTATTACCTCTTGAGCCTCAGTTGATGGCTCTAGACTTGGTTCATCAACGGGCAAGCTCAGAATGGATGTTGCAGATGGAGTAAGAGGCACATCACATGTAACCTCATGCGTCGACTCATGAGATTCCAAGTCAGGAAGCACTAGACACTCTCCTCCATCGTCAAAGATACCATCGTTGTCTGCAACCAATTCCTCATCTTCTTCTTCGAAGCTCCTTTCATTCTCACCCTTTTCACTTAAAATTTGAATGAGTTGGCTCATCTGATTCTCCAATTTTTCAAGTCAACTCATTTTTTCTTCCTCCAACTGCTGCAACACTTGTGTGAGAGTTTGGATTGATACTTCATTCTCAACCTAGCGACTCATGTTGTAGAAAAAATCCCAAATCTCAAAGAGTCTCATATCCAATAGGCCTCCATTATATATGGACTCAGTAAGACTTCGCATTTCAGCATTCATCCGTTCAAATATGCAAACACACATCTCCCGCACACCATATTGATAGCCCCATGAACCAAGGTCGTTAACATACTCATGCAATCTACTGAAGTATTGGTGAAAGTTCTCATCTTCAAACTGCGCTAATCTCAATATCTTGAAAAAGTTAGTAGCAAGGGTGTTGTGAACCGTAAGATAGGTTCACAACAAAGTTAGATATTTAAACAAAAATTAATAAATACACACAACAAATAAATAAACTTGATTCCCCGACAACGGCGCCAAATTTGACGGAGGGAAAACCTGTCGTTGATCCGTCAAAGTAAATCTCAAACCTATAACTAGTATAGCAATAAGCAAGAGGTCGATCCCACAGGGAAATTCACTATTCAAGTGTGATTAAAGTGTCAATCAAAGTAACCAATTTGGGGGTTTTTGTGTGTGAAAGTTCCGTCTTTTATCAAAGCAGAGTAAAGAAAGCAAAGTAAACGAATTTGGTTTAGACAATTAGAAGAAGCAATTCTACCTACGATTTTCCACTTTATTTGGTTGAAGCGATCCTTGTAACTTCTTCTTGTTCTATTAAGTTTCCTATGAATTCCCTTGTCCCGACCTAATATAGTTACTAGTCCAATCAGTCCTAGAAACCATTATCAATCGAACAGTCCCTAAAGAAGGATTTAACCCAATTGAGCTTTAAGTTCAGAGAATAACCAAGGTATTTGCAGTCCCTAAAGAGGGATTTAACAAGACATCCAACTTCCTAATTGTTCAATTAGTTCAATCAGCCATAAAGGAACAAGTTTGCCACTTAGATTAATGTTCACAATCAGGAATCTACAAAACCTTAGCAATTGAATTGATCTAACAAGTTGGCCAGACAAGATAGAACAAAACAATAAACAATCAAGCACAAAGAAGTTGAAGCATTCAAATATAGGAAACAAGAAATGAGAATTAGAAACTCACAATCAATCCAAATAAAGCTTCAAATTGCAGGCAGAATAGATGAGTTTAGTTCCTCATGAAAAACATCGCTGAAATCTCTAAAGTGTTTGATGAATGAGATAGTAGAATAGAAGTTCTTAAAAAACTAACAAAAATCGGCCTTTTAAAGGGTCTAAGTTGGCCACCAAACAAAATAACATAAACTAGGGTTTTCGTAAACAAAACGGCGCGCAAACGTCAAATGTTGCGGCCGCTGCAAATTGATTGGTTGCGGTCGTGGCATGGTTGTTGCGACCGCAGCTAGGGGCCTTTCACGGAAAATATATCCCAAATTTGCTCTTCTTGTCAACAGGAAAGTTGTAGTCCTCTGAAAGAGCTTTCCAACGCATGGTCATAATTGTCAATCGGACAACCGAGGCCTCCGGAAAGTGCAAAACAAGTTCAGCATGTCTGGCGACAACTTCTGCAGACTTATTCTTCGTTTAGGCTCGCTTCTTCTTCTCATAACCTCTTTAGATCTTCATATAAGCTTATCCGATCAACTATACATTCTCATCTAATGCGTCATCAACCCATGCCATCCTCGGATCCACAGTTATCTGAAATAATCAATAAAAGTGTGTAGATTCCGACTCCACCAACATAGAGAGCAAATATGCAAATTGTACTTAATTCATGCATGAAATGCATCTTAACTAAGCTAAATGCAACCTATTATGCCTACCTAAATACATGCTATCTGTGACTATTCGCTCTTCATCATCAAAAAAGACATCAATAATAAAATGAAACTGAATTGCATTAAATAAAATCAAAGAAAGCTTACAACCGATCGAAGCCAAAATGTCTCTCAACTCTTCAACTCTCTCGCCACAAGCTCTCTCTCTCTCTCTATAGGCTTCATTCCCTAGCTAATCTAGGAAAGAAATATCTATCTATATCTAAAACTTCTATCTAATAACATAAAGATTAAATTTGAAAATAAAATAATTATATCTAAAAGGAAACAAAGCTAATGTGGAGAGATCTTCCTTCTCTTGATAGAACTTGATGTGGATTGATAGAATATCTTGAATCTTGGCTTGCAAGTAACCACAATGCTCGGATTTCTCCTCGATCTCGACTCGGACTGCTTCTGGAATCTCCTCGACGTCGAACAAGTTCCTCGACGTCGAGTAGAATTCTTCTCCTGGGTGGTCCTATGCTCAGCTCGTGCTCGATCTCGTCCTCTGGAGCAAATGTCGAGTAAGATTTGGTCGGCGTCGACCAGTTTGGTCGACTTCGACTAAAGCTGTGCGCTTTCAGCATTCTGCTCTGTTCTTGAAACGCACTTTCCCGAGTCCTCCTTCGCCGGATTGACGCATATGAGTATGCGTTGGAAAGCTCTATTCGAGGGCTACAACTCTCATGAAGACATCGAAGCTTGATTCAGAACGATGAATGGTGAAAAATGACGTTTTCTCCAGCTGCACCATCCTTATATTAGCTTCTTCATGACTTTACTTTAAGCTTCAAAGTGCGTCCGATTTCTGCGAAATTAAACAGAAACTAGTGTAGACTCCATAATTTGGCAAATAAGTGTGAACTACATAGATTCTGTACTATTCTAACCCAAATGTATGAAATGCATGCAAAAATCGATATAAAAGTAAGTGTAAAACATGACAAATTAGGCGCACAACAAACACCCCATACTTAAGCTTACTGGTCCTCAAGCAATACTTTTAATTGTCATTCAGGGGAAGAAATCAAAACTCTCAACATATTATATTCATTGTCATATGTCCCTGCAATCAATTACCATCATCGGTAAGGTACTAGTGTCACAAATTAATGCATGTGCAATAAAAGCAACATCTACTCACAAAAGGAGGGTTATGCAAAATATTCATGAGTGACAAAGCATTAATAATCAAGAGGACTTTATTTAAGCTCATGAATGAGTAGATTGGTAAAAGGCCAAGGGTTATCAATTTTTGGCCATGTGGTGCCAATGATCCAGGGAAATGGAGTATTTTCCAAACTTTCATATACTACAAAAAAAAATTAAATTAGCTTCGGCAAAAAGCCGTGGCCAAAGCCCCTTCTAGGGTGGCAAAAGGCATCTAGCTTCGGCTCTGCGACGGATAATGGGGCGTGGTGAGTTCGGCCGTGGCAAAATTTGGTAGCTTCGGCTACTAGCCGTGGCAAAGATATTAGCCACGGCTATGTGACGGTAAGTTGCCGTCGCTAGTGAAGTCCAGCCGCCAAAATTTTGGCTCTTTTTTCCTTTGGTTGTCACGACACATTTGCCACGGCAAGGTTCCGTAGCTAAGGTGTGGGTGGAAATTAAAAAAATAACTGCTTTTTAGCCCAAAATCTTCAGACCCGGGCTTAAAAGTCCAATATTTTGTTAAAAAAAAAATATTTACAATAAATATACACACAATTTACATATATAATATAATTCATTAATTATACAATATTTCCATATATATATATATTAAAATGTCAAAAAAACTACATAATTTATTTACAATAAATATTCATACTTTCATTAATTATACAAAATTTAATGACTTTTGTTATAAAAAGAGAAGCTACCTAGCTATTCAGGTAACCTTTAGATTTCATAAGCTTCCTCAAGATTGGAATCTTGGTGAAGTTTCCCCTAAACTTATTCATCAATGAATGGAGCATTTGTAAACCTGGAATAAAAAAAATAGAACACACCTTTGGTGAATATAAAAGGAAGCGACACCTTCTATACATCTGAAATAACTAATTGAGAATAAGGTACCATTTTTATTAAGAATATCGATCCGAACTGTTCGAGACTTTGTTTCAAGATGGCATCCAGGATCATAGAAAGATCTTTGTTACTGCAAAAAAAAATGCAGAACGGACATGGGACACATTACAACATATGTGAACACACTATTTGAAGGGGGCAACAAGTAAAAAATGGGGTAGTAAGAACAAACTGACCTCTGAATTGTCTCATGATGGCTACAATCATCTGAAGGTTCAGTCAGAACCAAAAGTTTCAAGTAGCCCTTGAAAGCAACCTGTCAAACCAGAGAACATCAAGAACTTGCTCAAAGCCAACCATTACTTAATAAAAGCAGACAGAGAAGCTAGGAAGAGATGAAAAGGATTTCCTCAATATATTATCAAGTGCTCAAGTAGCTTTTCGTATAAAAACAATAGTTTCTGCCCATAAAAAGAGACTACGCTAGCCAGCTATAACCACTGCTACTATTTTTTCCATGTACTGCTTAGGATTCTTCTATATTTGTGTAAATACTGATAGACCAATTAAGATTATTTAAAAAGAAAGCTTAACAAATAAGGAATTAATATATTTAAAACCTAACATAAACATAAAAGGTGAACTGACCATTAAAATGTCAGTAAACAACAATACCAATCAACAAGTTGCACTTGATCGAATCAATATATTCTCATTTCAAATTCACCTTATACAAGTTCAGAAGAACCCATGTTATAGACATGTGAAATTCAAAGTTCAAACAAGCACTCATATATTTCTTATTGAAAGTGTTATTTTTCTTCCTTTCTATTCTTTTTTTCCCCTTTAAAGGTTATTTTTTATGCATCTGATTCATATTATTCTGAAGAGTGCTAATGTTTATGATATTTCAGATTGAATGACTTACAAGTAAAAGATTTTCATATTGATGGATGAAGCTAAGCTATTTCATGCAAGAAGGTGATGTTGAGATTCATGATATTGATTTCAGACGGATAAACAAGCACTCATATATTTCTTATTGAAAGTGTAAGCACTACAAAAATACATATATGATCCAAAGAGCTCAACTTACAAGTACCAACCCATGATTTAGCAGCTGCAGCAACAGCCTTCAACGTACCATTCATTCCTCAACATCCTCATTATAATCCCCAAGAAAATATGCACCTAGAAACCAACCTAACATTGAACCAAAACATCATGGCAGTCAGACAAGAGGTATCATATTCATCACCCATCAATTTAAAATTTCTATACCCATTTCAGATCAAAAAAACCCTACCAGCAATGAAAGGATCCACTGTTTTCAGTGTCTCGGTGTCGAAAACTAAGAATCCATGGCTGAATCTTCCAAATGCAGAGATTAGAATAAGTATGGCATTTGCTGAACATGGTTTTCCTGGTGAAGTAAAACATAAATGCAAGACTTACATACTGTTGATCAAGACAAATTCAAGACACTCAATAAATCAAAAAAGAGAGAACTTGACAAAATCATTCTGAAGCAAATGAAACTATCAGATTATGAGTAAGAGTGAAAATCAGTAAGTGGCACAGATATTAGCAATTATAATTGATGTGTACCAAGTGAATTGAGAGCTTGAGATCAAGCTGTGCAAAACTGATGGGGAAACAAAGAAAGAATTTCAGTAGAAGATGAAGGTGTTTAGGGCCAAAGTAGGATTCAATAATTAAAAGACCTAACTATTGGCTAGCTAGAAAATAGAAGATTGACAATGAAAATCAACTAAAGCTCTTCGATCAAGACCTGTGCAGATCAGTGCCACAACCAAAAAGAATAGAATGTCAGCAAAACTACAAACAAGTACCTGTAAATCACTTGAAAGATCTTTCATATTGTCTTACGAGAGCTTTTTCTCATATCAAAGGGAAAAAAAAGTTGAGTTATCACTATTCGCAAACCAGAAAAATCTAATCACATTTCAAAAATAAATCCAAAAAGATAATAATACATGTTCCAAGACTCAAGGGAGAACCTTATCTCTATACATGTCAAGGTTGACACCCTCTATTTGACTTAAAACATGAAGATTCTTCCCAACCTGAGAACGAAATATATAGAGCAAAGTACAAGTCTCGTAAGTGTCCTAGCCACCATAGCTGAGTGATTTATCAGTTTCAGGATAGTGATATTATCGAACACTAAAACATAAAACCGCAATACAATAACGATAGAAAGGTATAAAGTTGCCAAACAAGAGACGCAACAACATCTACATTCTTCCAGGTTTCTTATGAAATCTCCACACTCCACAAAAAACCAAATTGCAATATATATTGATACAAATCTATAGAGTCCGAATAAAAGGAATAAAAATCAGCAAAAGAATCAATAAAAGAGGCGCTTGGAACTGAAACCCTAAATTGAGACAGAAGATCAATTAAAAAACTCAAACTAATAAGGAAGAGGGGCACATGGAAACAAAAACCATATCTACATAATTACGAAGAAAGCTTTGTGGTCTCAGTTCATTTATTGGATTATAGAATGCACCTACTCTTTTTTCTATTAATATAAATGGTAGATTGCAAGGTTTCTTTCATTGATTGGATTTCCTAGCAACTGACTTACAGTTCATCCAGAAAATTAGAAAATCTAGAAGATCATCAACTAGGACAACCGATCAAATAAATAGAGCATAAATCTAGAAAACACGTAATCAAAATCTATAGAAATAGACATTGTCCATATCTAAGAGAAATAGCAAAGAAGACCGTGAAAGACTGAAAATAAATCCTTACAGATGGAAAATAGTAGAGAAAGTGAAAGCAATATTGACACTAAGAGTAAAAAAATCAGTCACCAACAACACATCCAGTCAACTCAATTCAATAGCTAGCTAAACAGGACACAAGGCAGAAAAGATGGTACAAGTTTGATGATGTATAAAGATACTTTCAGATGCATAAAATAGACCAAAAAAATATAACATGTATACATTCCTGAAGAGAAAAAAAACGGCAGGAAAAAAAGAGTGTGATGAAGACTAATAAATTGATCAAAGACGAGGAACATACTGGTTTGTCTTTGTATTTCCTCTCAAGATAATCCAAGTCTAGCAGCACACGCTTGCAATTTATACAATAGTATGTCCAGAAATCTAATACAACCACCTTCCCTTTTAAATCCTGTAGAAAAGAGAGAAGAGTTTAACTTAAGAGTGGACAAATTCAAAAGATTCTATATTTAACTTAAGAGTGGACAAAGTCACCCCCTCTCTGATGCCCGGAAGGCGGGAAAGAGTGGCTGCCAGTTCTAACAGGGCGTTGTAGTCTTGCTACTTTATGCGCCAGTGTGCTGCTCATTCAATATTGATTTCACCATTTCTCTAATAAACGAAAGAGTAGACAAGGAGAGAGATGGAAGAAACAGAGACTTAAAGTGGAAAGTAGCTCAGAGAGAAAGAAAGCATAAAACAAAGAGCCTTACACCATGTTAAGAATTACTATGTTAGATTCATACTAGATAACCATAAAGTTGACAAGTAACCTCCTAAATCCAACTCTCACTATGGGAACTTGGAAGTCTATAATGGTGAGAACAGAAAACAATTATACCTGAGAAGCTCATCTCAAAATGGCTCCTTGCAAGCATTGAACCACTCGCTGCTTTTCGGCATCAGAGCTAATCGGAGTCTCATCTTTGTGCCTCATGTAGAATTCCTACAAATTTATGACAGAACAAGTGTTAAAACAAACTGTATTTTTGTAGATCAACATTGCATCAAAACATTTGATACTGAAAGAGCACAAGGTGTAAAAGCTATTTACCAGATATAATATAAAGGTAGACAACCTCCATAAAAAAAAAGTATACTAAGTAGTCAAGGCAATTCTTATTCTTAATAAAAATTAATCACCACAAGAAAGTAGTCTTAGAAGTATAAACTTTACAAGGAAGATAGAAAGAAAAATTTAGATAAGAGACAAGGCATTACTCAATTTCTGTGGCTTCCTAATTGAAATCAACTTCTTCCAGCATTGACTCTCTTGTGCCTTTCACGATTCCAACCTAAAAGACGACCAAAGTCATGACCCAGGTAGCTGTCATAATCACTTGCAGAAGACCGTTCAAGCCTCACAAAATCGCATGTAAGATGATTGTCGACATGGAGAAGAATCCCAACCACAATAGCTCCAGAAATGGTCTGCAGAAAATGAAATCCACCACAATTAAAAGGTAACAGAATAAGAGCAATAAACATAGGTCAGTTGTAACTTGATTGTTAGTCTTTTTACTAACAAAGGTAACAGAATCTAGCTTAAGGATCATGATCACTGCTAAATTGCTAATATCAGCGGTGATCCGTTTAGGCAATGAACTGTTCTGAAACTATTTATCTTTTCACTGAATTGAACAGTTAGTTTTATTACTAGGACCATTAGTTAAGCATCTTACTTGAAAATTTTGCATTCTTTTTTCAGAAGAGAATTTTGTACTCTTACTGCAGGTCTTAATACTTCAATCTGCTGTCATATATTGCTAGCAATAAATTTTGACCATGTAATTGGAAACTTTGTCAACATCACGTTAGGTGTACAACAAATTGAAATAAACAAATTAAGGTAGTGAGTTAACCCAACAGTTGGGTCACCAGAGCTTATTGACTTTGTACAAGTCATGTATTTTCTTGTTGGATACCTACTAAATTGTTAAATTGCACAAGTTAACATCAATCCATATTTAACCAGAAATATATTTAACACCAATTAAAATTGTATTTTCTTCTTTCTAGTTGCCTCCAACTTTTTCTGTCTTTACTCTTTACCTGTAGCTTTTGTATTTCCACTAGTGAAATATTTCAGCCAATTTAGAACTCGGGCAAAAAGTATTGAAAAGCACTTTGCCAATGCTAAAATGTGCCTAATATTCTCTACTTGAAAGTCACAAGAAAGCAAAATTCTTCATAGGATACCACATGCAAATCCACAAACTTTCACATATGTTTTGCAAGATAAACAGTAACATATTATTATATACTCCATATTATGTAGACTGTAGCAATGCAAATAAAAATACCTTGTGGAAGTTGATGTTATCATCAAAGGGAAGAAGGTGAGTCAACCTAGTCGACCCGAGCCAAGTTATGGTGTTCCTACAAACAGGGAACAGAATGAGGGCCATATTGAGCTTCAAGGTTTCGGCTGCACCCTTTGCGGTGGTAAGGCAGTAACCCATGACTTTGAAGGCATTCTTGTTCTTGTACTGGATGAGAGAGATGCCGATGATGATGAGATGTCGAAGAGAGTGAGGTTATTTTCAAGCGTAGGACGTTGGTTGTGAGCGACGCGTTGGCGAGTGAGGTAAGGGCGCTTCAAGAGAGGTGTGTGAACGGGAGAAGGCGGCGAGGCGGTGGTGGTGACTGGTGAGTGAGGCTAGGGTTTTCAGATCTGGAAGAAGAGGAGGAGAGGGACGAATAACGGAGGGTGGTGGGTTAGGGGTTTTCAGATCTGGAGGCGAGGAGCATTGCTTGGCTTCAGATTCGGCGAAAATCCAAGAGGAGGAGAGGGCCGGCCGTCGGCCGGGAGGCGGCCATGGATGGATATGAGGGACAGAGAGATGGACAAACAAAAGAGGGAGGAAGGGTTTCTAGATCTGAAAGCGATAGTGACTCAAGAGGCATATAAGCGGGTTAGGTTTCTTTTTAAAAAAAATAAAAATAAAATAATACGTTTTAGCCACGGGAACACTACCACCGTTGCTAGTAGGGGTGGCAAAATCGACCCAATAGCCACGGAAATCTTGCCGAAGCTACAAGCAATGGCTATTAGGGGTGGGCACGGGACGGGACGGGACGGGATTGAGCCGGGACGGGACTCGTCCCGCGAAATTTTTACGGGACGGGATCGGAACGGGATTGACACTTTCTTAATATGCTCCCTGGCGTCTGGATCAACTTCCTTGGGTGGCACATACAACGGCATAGATGGGGGTAGGCCTTTCATACCTTTCGTCAGAAGCGGCTGCATAAGTCCAATATGTGTTGTCGTAGTTGGCCAGTGTCTCAAATACCTCGCATGCTCGGCATGGAGTGTATCCGAGGTACTCATAGTTGGTGTAGTTGTTGATCCGGTCTTTAGTAGGCGCATCCAGGCAATTCAAGATGATCTTCTCGATGACGTAGGGCGGTTGTCCATGCGTAGGACAGGATTTCAGAAGCCTTTTGTAGCGCTCCCAGACTTGTGCTAATGGTTCTCTTGGCTTTTGTCTGAAAACCGTGATTTGTTGTCTGAGGGCAGATGTCTTTGCAGGAGGAAAGAACTTGTTGAGGAACAGGTTCTGTAGTTCATTCCAAGTGCGAATTGATCGCGCGGGCAATCCTTCCAGCCACTGTTGTGCTATTCCTGCAAGGAACCAACGAAAAACCTTTAGTTTTAAATATTCCAAATTAGCAGCATCAGCTATAGCTTCACATAAGTCTATAAAAGTGGTGACATGCTCTAAAGGGCATTCATTGATTCTTCCCCTAAATTGGCTCCTCCTAATTTCAATAATGAAAGAAGAACGAATTTCAAAATTAATAGCGGGAAGAATGATCGCTGATTCTGGAACTTCCAGAGTAGGATGCAGATATTCCTTTATGTTGGCTAGGACATGCCCAATCCGCTCCTCAAGTTCCCTTCTCGCGTTGACCTCGCGATCTACCCTTGCCTCCAACTTTTGCTGATTTTGTGTATGTTCCGCCTCTCGTCGGGCGTATTCAACTTCGCTGGTGGTGAATGCCTCAATTTCTTGGCAGAGTTGCTCAAGCTCCTGTGCAGGTGTGAGCGGGACCGCATGCTCATCGTTGATTTGCGACATCCTCCTGAACCTTTGTCGAAGGTGGAAGTATCGTTCTGGTTCTAGAAGCGGATCAATAGGCTTGCGATCAGTTCTTCCCATACACCTGAAAAGCAAAGATAAAAAGAAAAAGCAAGTAAAAAGGAACTAAAAATAAAAACAGATATATAGAAAAGCAAAAGGAACTAAAAAGGGCGCGATTGATGGCTTCCCCGGCAACGACGCCAATTTTTTTAGGAGGAAAATCAAGTATAAAATATAAATTCCAAATTCGACTCCCTGTTCTCCGCAAATTAATTAAAAGAGTTCCTCCCGCTGTAGTAGAAGGTAGTCAGGATCGATCCACGAGGAAGCAGAAACAGAACAGAAAACAAAACCGGTCGATTTCGACCCAATGCACTCAATATCGACTAACAAAATCGACCTCAGTAACTCAATATCGACTAGAATAGAAACTTGAAACTCGAAATTTGTGAAATAAATAAGTAAAATAAAAGACTTCCAAGATCAGGGTTTCAACACCACAACGATAACCATGCAAAATAACACATAAAGGCATAAAAGATCATGCTTTTCATCAAATAACTCTCGTTATTAACAAATAGGAATATAGAGGCTTTTGGATAAACCCTAATTGTTACTAACCCTTTTTCACATAATTAATCCAAGTTGTATTAAGATCACTTTTGCTTCAATAACACAAACAAGAATCACCTTCAACTTTCGCGAAAGAATCATGCTTGTAGGGATAGAAGATGAATTGCATCCAAAGATTGTACCCTTACCGCATCACCTCACATGGCCACCGTCGGGCTCACCCCGACCCTAGAAGTTGGGTGACTACTCGCTCTTCATCATTAAGAAAGACATCAATAATAAAAGGAAACTAAATTCACATGGCTACTGTTGGGCTCACCCTGACCCTAGAAGTTGGGTGGCTACTCGTTCTTCATCATCAAGAAAGACATCAATAATAAAAGGAAACTAAATTGCATTAAATAAAATCAAAGAAAGCCTACAACCGATCAAAGCCAAAACGTCTCACAACTCTTCAACTCTCTCGCCACAAGCTCTCTCTCTCTCTCTCTCTCTCTCTCTCTCTCTGTAACTAATTGTATCTAGAATTGAATGAATAAAACTCAACCCTTAGGACTTTATTTATAGGCTTCATTCCCTTGCTAATCTAGGAAAGAAATATCTATCTATATCTAAAACTTCTATCTAATAACATAAAGATTAAATTTGGAAATAAAATAATTATATCTAAAAGGAAACAAAGCTAATGTGGAGAGATCTTCCTTCTTTTGATAGAACTTGATGTGGATTGATAGAATATCTTGAATCTTGGCTTGCAAGTAACCACAATGCTCGGATTTCTCCTCGATCTCGACTCGGACTGCTTCTGGAATCTCCTCGACGTCGAACAAGTTCCTCGACGTCGAGTAGAATTCTTCTCCTGGGTGGTCCTATGCTCAGCTCGTGCTCGATCTCGTCTTCTGGAGCAAATGTCGAGTAAGATTTGGTCGGCGTCGACCAGTTTGGTCGACTTCGACTAAAGCTGTGCGCTTTCAGCATTCTGCTCTGTTCTTGAAACGCACTTTCCCGAGTCCTCCTTCGCCGGATTGACGCATATGAGTATGCGTTGGAAAGCTCTATTCGAGGGCTACAACTCTCATGAAGACATCGAAGCTTGATTCAGAACGATGAATGGTGAAAAATGGCGTTTTCTCCAACTGCACCATCCTTATATTAGCTTCTTCATGACTTTCCTTTAAGCTCCAAAGTGCGTTCGATTTTTGCGAAATTAAACAGAAACTAGTGTAGACTCCATAATTTGGCAAATAAGTGTAAACTACATAGATTCTGTACTATTCTAACCCAAATGTATGAAATGCATGCAAAAATCGATATAAAAGTAAGTGTAAAACATGACAAATTAGGCGCACAACACCTGACATTGAGCGAACCTGAACACAACAATCGAAGCAGAAAATGACTCGATATCGACCCAACTTAGTCGATATCGAGTGGAGGCAGGTCGAAAATGGGCCCGGTGACTCGACACAACACATAGACCTGGAGCCGAAAGGAAGGTGACTCGATATTGACCCATTGAGTCGATATCGAGTGAGAGCCACTCGAAATGCAGAGAAGACCGACGTCTAGTGAAGGCACGACCCGGACCCGAGCAGACGACTCGATATCGACCTACATTGGTCGATATCCATTGACCTCCATGTCGAGTCTGATGCTGGTTTCCAGTCCTAATCTGATTCCGAGTGAAGATTCCTTGAAAGTGAAGATTTAAGATATTTTATCTTTTCATCTATTTTCTATCCTACTTGTTGAACAATTAATTACCTTATAGGATTTATCTACTTTACCATGCTAGATATATTTCCTTTTTATCTAAAGTTTTATCATTAGGTAGATAGAGATAGAATCCTTTCCTTGGGTAGCAAGGAGTTGAGTCTATAAATAAAGCTCTAGGGGCTAGTTGTTAGTCATTCAATTTTCAGAGCAAACACTTCTCATACAGTTTTAGGTTTTCAAAGGTTTTAGGGTTTTAGCGCTTTTGCGAAAGTTGGAGTGCCGGAATCGTAAAGGCTTTGATTTAGATTAATGCAAGCTATTTCCTTTTCATCAATGATGGTTCTTATTGCAATGAGCGAGTAGTCGCCTTTCTTCTAGGTTCGGGGCGATCTCGACGATAGCCATACACATCTAAGGTAAGTTTTGATATTCGTTATGTTTTGATCATCCACTGCCCTTTATATGTTTATTCCTTTGTCGAAAGAGAAGAGATTCATGTTAACAACTTGGATTATAAACATAAAATTGGTAGATACAATTAAGGTTACTTGAAAAGGTTGTCTAATTGTTGAAAAAGGCGAAAGCTTGCTCCTTTGATGTGATTACATAATTGTTCATATTGTCTTATCTTATGCGTGTTTGGTTATCCTCGCGGTAAGCCCTCGCTTTGGAAGATCTTTTATATACTAGTTTACTTCGAATTATACAACCCTGGTTTATTTCTGTTCATCCTTCGTTTCCATCCATTTCTTCTTCGGTCTACTTTTGCTGACAAATACAGGTTCTGCACAAGCACTCGAAATCGACTTTTTTGAGTTGAAATCAAGTCAACTGGTCGACTGGTGGTATTTTGAGCCAGACGATATTGAGTACTAATTTGGTCGAAATTGAGTCCTTCACTCGAAATCGACTTCTGCTTGTTTTTGTTTCTACATGTTACAGGTAGACATCGATTGGACCACTTGGAATCGACAGGAACCGGTCGATATCGAGTCCCTCTGGTCGATATCGACTCATCTTCAGAAGCCTAGAACTCGACTTACTTGGTCGATATCGACTGATCTTAGTTGATATCGAGTGAGTCTCTATGGTCGAAATTCGACGTGAACACGAGCTGTCTTGGATCCGTTGACCCATTTCCTCGAGGATCGAACATGATTCTCTTCAACTACAACGGGAGGAAGTCTTGGATTTATTTGTGCAGACCAGGTTTCGGTTTAAGTTTATATTTTATTTATTTAATTTGATTTCCTCCTCTATCCAAATTTGGCACTGTTACCGGGCAAGCGATCATTCGCGCCATATGTAGCCTTTTTCACGTTTCTTTCTAGTGCTTTTCTTACAGGAGTATGCAACGCGATGATCAAACACCAAAGTTAGAACGTTTAGACGAGCTCGAGCATTTTCCTCATATACAATCTAGGTTATAAAGAATCATGCCGGACAACGAGACTCAGGCTCAACTTAGCGAGAGGCTCATAAAAGAGTTACAGGAACAAACCACGACTATAACCGCTGAAAGGGCACAAGTCGTTGCAGATATGGCCCGCGCCGATTGCGAAGAACAAGCCAGAAGGCAAGCACAGGCTGAGCTCGCCCGATATCCCGCGATGGCTAAGGACTACATGCATCCGACCCTGACAGTGCCTGAATCGGATATTCTTATCCCTCCTTCTAATTTTGAAATTCGCACTTCCTTTCTTTCTAAAATTAAAAAGCATACTTTTGAAGGAAGAATAAATGAATGCCCTCTCACTCATATAACGACGTTTGTTGACTTATGTGAAACTATCACCGATGGCGAAAACCTTGAAAATGTTATACTAAAAACGTTTCGTTGGTCTCTTACAGGGAATGCATTGAAATGGCTCGAAGGACCTCATGACATGGACAGAGGTTAAGAATGCGTTCCTTAACAAGTTCTTTCCTCCCTCCAAAACAGCGATACTACGCCAGAAGATCACGGCTTTCAAACAAAAACCCGGGGAGCCGTTGACGCATACATGGGACCGGTACAAAGAGCTATTACGATCTTTCTCTACTCATGGGCAGCAACCCTACATCATTCAGGAGATCTTCTACAACTCTCTTGATGATTCAAGCAGGGAGTGGATCAACTCATACCGCTACATCAAGCTAACACCAACGGAGGCTTGGGCAACTATAGAAAGGTTGAATAACTTTGACAACACATATGAGACTCATGTGGCTTACGAAAACACATATGCGAGGCCAGCCCCATCCATGCCCTTGCATGAGCCCTCTAGAGAAATTGATCTCGACATCAATGAGCAATTATACAAAGATCAAAACTGTAAGCTCCTTAAACAAGTTAAATTCCTTTCTGTTAACCAACCTTACATTGAATGTGGATCGCAGCGGCATACCACCCTTGAGTGCCCACATACGGAGCAAGTCCCATTGGTAGAGACTCACGAAGAAGCGACATACATGGGGGGCCCCAATCGCTATATGGGGGACCAACGGTTCTATCAGCCACAAAGGAACCAAGGCACCCCTAGAAACCCCTACCATATCGAGCTACAAGACATCTAGAAAGGGACCAGCGGAAGGATGATCTACAGATCGTCCTTGTCGAGATGAGAAAGAACCAAGCTAAGAATGACCACTCCATCAGCGTCATCCAATCTCAGCTCCACAACCTCACTACAAGATTTGGAGAGATGGATATCTGGAAGCGGAACATAGAGACCCAAGTGGGCCAACTAGCGGCACATATTCCAAGACCATTCGGAAAGCTCCCTGGGCATACATATCCAAATCCCAAGGGGTAGATCAGGCATATCAACGCAGTGCAATTAAGGAGCAGTCACAAACCGCACGAACAAGAAATCGAAGGAGAGAAAGACGACCCTGCACTACTGCAGTACTAGTCGATATCGACCAAGGTCCAGTCGATATCAAGTCCCCACCACTCGATATCGACTCATCTGCTACACCGACTACACAAGTCCACTCAATGTCAACTCCACCAGTCGATATCGAGTCACCCCTAGTCGACGTCGACTCCTCTGCATCGCCTTCGAAAGCTGTTTTGGTTCCAAAACCAAAGAAGACGCTTCCATTCCCTTCCAAGGCACTGAAAGATCCAGTAGAAGGTAAGTTTAGGCATTTTATGAAATTGCTTCAAAGTCTTAACGTTACTATTTCTTTTTATAGAAGCTCTTCATGCGATCCTAAGTAACAAGCAGTCCATAACTGAGATCGCCAGTGAGTGCAAGAGAATGGATTTCCCTGAGAAGATACTTCTCCTGGGTAAGTTCTCAATCACCGTGGGAATCGGCCAACATCGCTATGAAGCACTATGTGATTTAGGGGCAAGTGTGAGCATTATGCCCTTATCAATATGGTTAAAGATGAAGATTGGAGCACTACAGCATGTGGATGCAAGGCTATACATGGCTAACAACACCGTGGTAATCCCTACATGTATTGTTGATGATGTCCCAGTCAAAGTCGGTAGATTTTTTATCCCTGCAGATTTCCTTGTAGTAGACATGGAAACAGATCCAGACTGCCCTATCATCCTTGGTAGGCCTTTCCTCGCGACAGTCGACGCCAACATCAGCGCCAGGAAGAGGCTCCTCACTTTCACAATAGGCAATGAGGTCTTAGAGTTCTCCTTTGGTCCCAAATTGGATGAGGTCCACCAGCTATAGGTGAAAGGCATTGGCATAGGCAACGATGAAGGCACTATTGATCACCAGACTTGCCAAACACCTAAGTATGCGGTCCCCCCACTCGACGCCAAGTGCATCCACTCAATATCGATGGACCCCCATCCCAAAGATTTCTATTTTGGGCACAAAAAGGTAAGCTCAAGTACTAATTATGTCTCTCCTCTGTCCATTATTCATAATAATTGCAAGGGATCAAAATCCCTAACCCCGTGGTGAGCTATCCTACGCATGATTAGGGTTTGGAAGAAGAAAAAGAAGGACGGTCATCCAACCAAGGGTCTACATAATGAGAACAACTTATCCGCGGAGCTTAAACACTATGGTCAAGACTTAGATGATCCAGGCAAAGGGCCAGACACAAGAGGGCCCTCCACAAAAGAGTCTTGAGTTAAAAAGAAAGTAGGTCAAGCTAGAGACTTAAACTCTAGCGCTTACGGGAGGCAACCCGCTATTTTTATTTCTTGTTTTCTTTACTTTATATTTTTCACGTCTCTTTTACTTCGTGCATGGTTTCCTTTATTGATATAGGACAGATCGGAAAAATGGATATCGAGTGGCAAAATTTCGAGTATACCTGATGTCGACCCCTGAGGATTTCAACCAGACTTGAGGAGAAGAGGCTAGTCAATATCAGGTGAACATGACTCGATATCGAGTCTGTCAGTCGATATCAACCAGATCACCCGATTTTGACCAATATGTACACACTCATCACTGGAGGATTATAGTCAATATCGAGTCAGTCCACTCGATATCGACTCCTGGTAATTGACTACATCCCTGATTTCAACTCCACAGCACGTTATACGGGGAGTTCCTTCTTTCATCCTTGTTTTATATCGATTTATACAGTGGGGACACTGTATATTCTAAGTATGGGGTGGGAGAAAAGCTCATTTCTATATTATATACATATATTCTTGATTTTGCTTATACATGGTGAACTTTGGGTAAATTTTTCGTTTTTTTTTGTGCTTGATTGCTTAATCCAGAGTTTGTTTTATGAGATATCTCCCAAAGCTTGCAATTTGTTCAAATAATTAGTGTCAAGGAAGCTAAATCAAGGCTCGACGATGCAAGAGTGGGTTCATTAGGGATATTGCACAAAAGTGCCTAGTAAAGGGAAGTCTCAATGAAGTGCAATTTTTCTTGAGAAAACCTCAAAAGTGAGGTAAATTTGATGTTGCTTTTGACATGTGCCACAATAAGAGGATGAAGGACTTTATATTTTCCATATTATGCTCATTTTATAATCCTAGTCATACCTATACCTATTTGCATCACAAAAGCCATATATGAGCCTTACATTATCATTACTTCATTATTGCTTCACATATGCTAAATATTGCCTTTTTTTTTCCTTATTTTCTTATCCAGGGATTGTGTTGAGAATGGAAGTCATTTTTGGAGATACTATATGGCGTTTGTGTTGTTATTATCATTATTAGAGTTTGGCAAGAATTTGAAAAGTTTATGGAAAATTTAATGAGTGAAAAAAAATCCGGTCATCTTAAGAGATAAGGTAGATCGACCCTGCCTGCGTTGAGATGTTAGTTCTGCAGGATGGGACACCAAGGTGAGGAGTCTGAAGCACTAACTATCCGGGGCCATTCATGACACCCATGGTTGTGACTCGCGAGAAGGCAGTGCTGAGGTTAGAGAGGTAAAAGCATTATAGTGAAAAAAAGCAATGAGCGATGAGAGAAAGGTGAGAAATCTTATGAAAAAGGAATGTGGTATGAAATTTTAGAAAGTACTCCATTTCCCCGGATTATTAGCACCATATGGCCAAATATATCTCACCTTTAGCCTTTTACCAATCTACTCCCTTTTGAGCTTAAATAAAGTCCTCTTGATAATTGATGCTTTGTCGCAGGGAAAACTGTTTTCATAACCTTCTTTTGTGTAAGATGTTGCTTTTCATTTACAATGGATTTGAAGACACTAGTACCTTTTTGAGGACGAAAATTGAGTGTCATTGGTAATATAAAAATGAATTCATTATGTTGAGAGTTTTTGCAGATTTCCCCTGAATGACCATCCAAGTTATTGCTTGGGGACAAGGAAGCTTAAGTATGGGGTGATTTGATGTCCCTGTTTTATGCCATGTTTTTGTACTTATTTTAGCTCTTTATTCTTTCATTTTATATATTCTGGGTTGGGAATATGGTGAATTTGTGTAGTTTATGCTTATTTGCAAGAAATAGAGGTCTACACAAGTTTTTGTTTAATATTGCAGAATTTGAAGCTAATTCGAAGCAAAACCAAGAAGCACTGGAAATGCACTTGATGTCTACTAAAGGACTCAACATCGACCAAAGAGAACCTGACATCGAGCAAAGCTGAGCACACCATTTGGAGAAGAAGATGACTCGATATCGTCCCAACTCAATCGATATCGAGTGGAGGCAGGTCGAAAACGGGCCTGGGGACTCGACACAACACGTAAACCCGAAGTCGAAAGAAAGGTGGCTCGATATTGACCCATTGAGTTGATATCAAGTGAGAGCCACTCGAAATGCAGAGAAGACCGACGTCGAGTGGAGGCACGACCCGTAACGAGCAGACGACTCGATATTGACCCACATTGGTCGATATCGATTGACCTCCATGTCGAGTCCGACACTAATTACGAGTCCTAATCCGATTCCGAGTGAAGATTCCTTGCAAGTGAAGATTTGAGATATTTTATCTTTTCATCTATTTTCTTTCCTAAGGAATGAACAATTAATTACCTTATAGGATTTATCTACTTTACCATGTTAGATATATTTCCTTTTTATCTACAGTTTTATCATTAGGTAGATAAAGATAGAATCATTTCCTTGGGTAGAAAGGTGTTGAGTCTATAAATAAAGCCCTTGGGGCTAGTTGTTAGTCATTCAATTTTCACAGCAAACACTTCTCATACAGTTTTAGTTTTCAAAGGTTTTAGGGTATTAGGCTTTTAACGCTTTTGCGAAAGTTGGAGTGCCGGAATTGTAAAGGCTTTGATTTAGATTAATGCAAGTTATTTCCTTTTCATCAATCATGTTTCTTATTGCAATGAGCGAGTAGTCGCATTTCTTCTAGGGTCGGGGTGATCTCGACGATAGCCATACGCGTCTAAGGTAAGTTTTGATATTTGATATTCGTTATGTTTTGATCATCCACTACCCTTTGTGTGTTTATTCCCTTGTCGAAGAGAAGAGATTCATGTTAACAACTTGGATTATAAATATAAAATTGGTAGATACAATTAGGGTTAATTGAAAAGGTTGTCTAATTGTTGAAAAAGCTAGGTGAAATCTTGCTCCTTTGCTGTGATTACATAATTACTCATATTGTCTTATCTCATGCGTGTTTGGTTATCGTCACGGCAAGATATGCTTTGGAAGATTATATATATATATATTAGTTTACTTCGAATTATACAACCCCTGGTTTATTTCTGTTCATCCTACGTTTCCATCCTTTTCTTCTTCGGCCTACTTTTGCTGACAAATACAGGTTTTGCACAAGCACTCAAAATCGAGTCAACTGGTCGACTAGCGGTATTCTGAGCCATACAATATTGAGTACTAATCTGGTCGAAATTGAGCCCTTCACTTGAAATCGGATTCTGCTTGTTTTTGTCTCTACAGGTTAGAGGTAGACATCGATTGGGCCACTCGGAATCGACAGGAACCGGTCGATATCGGTCTCTCTGGTCGATATCGACTCACCTTCAGAAGCCTAGAACTCGACTTACTTGGTCGATATCGACTGATCTTAGTCGATATCGAGTGAGTCTCTATGGTCGAAATTCGACGTGAACACGAGCTATCTTGGATCCGCTGACCCACTTCCTCGAGGATCAAACCTGATTCCCTTCCACTACAACGGGAGGAAGTCTTGAATTTATTTGTGCGGACTATGTTTCGATTTAAATTTACATTTGATTTATTTAATTTGATTTCCTCCTCTATCAAGGAGTTTGATGTTGGTCAATACAGCCCTACAACAACAAGTGGTGATTCCTCAATCAACCCCTCCAAGAGGCTAAAGCAAATGAAAACATTGAGGCTGTTGTGGCTTCTACAAGCTCTCCAGAAAAATCAAGCGAAGATGAAAGCTCACATACCAATAATTAAGGAAGGGAATTCAAGGGAGTCACATTCTAACCCTAGATCTTCTTCCTCTGCTCATGAATCTATTGCTAATGATATGTGTGATACTGGTGTGATTGTTTCTTCTATTACTACGCATGATAATTCTGACTATCAATTAAGGGATAGAGAGCCTAGGGTGAGAATCCCAGACAAAAAGTTTCTGACTAATATTGTTGAGTATTGTTTGCTTGCTTCTGATATTGTATTGCATCCATTTGTGCTGGAGGCTTATGAGCTTGTTGTTAAATGTGCTGAGTCTAAACACTAGGTTAAAGCCATGTGTGAAGAAATTGGATCTATGACAGCTAATAACACTTGGATTCTTGTTAAGAAACCTGAAAAAACTAGAGTCATTAAGTGTAGTTGGATTTATAAACTGAAAGAAGGTGCTAATTCTAATGCACCTCATAGGTATAAAGCTAGACTTTTGGCTAAGGGGTTTTCACAAAAAGAGGGCATAAACTATAATGACATATTTTCTCCAGTGGTTAAGTATAAAACATTAAGGTTATTACTTGCCATGTCTGTTATGTATGATTGGGAACTCGAACAAATAGGTGTTAAAACTGCATTTCTGCATGGTCACCTTGATGAAATTATCTATATGTCTCAACCAAAAGGATTTATAGATAGGCTAAAACCTGAACATGTGTGTCTGCTCAGAAAGTCTATTTATGGGTTAAAACACTCACCTAGGCAATGGAACCTGAAATTTGATTCTTGTATGTCTAAGCTTGGTTTCCATTGAAGTGAGTTTGATATATACATGTCTTCATTTCAAAGGTGTTGGTTCTAAGTCTCCCTTACATGTGCTCCTGTATGTTGATGATATACTTATTATTTCAAATTCTAAGATTCTCATTTCTGGAGTTAAAAGGGATCTAAAAATGCATTTTATATGAAAGGCCTTGGTCAAGCTAAGAAAATCCTTGGCATTAAAATCAGTAGAGACAGGAAAAAAAACTGATGTGGCTAGTCTTGGATAGGTTTCAAATGGCAAACTCTAAACCTGTTGTGGTCCCTTTAGGAGGGCATCTAGAGTAGTCTAAGAAGCAATGCTCTAAATCCCAATCTGATATTAAAAAAATGAGCAAAGTCCCTTATGATGTTGTTGTTGGATCTGTCATGTATGCTATGCTTTGCAATAAACCAAATCTTGGTTTTGATATTAGTGTTTTAAGCAGATTTATGTCTAATCCTGGTGAACCTCATTGGAATGCTATGAAATACTTGTTGAGATATCTATGTGAAACTGAAAAGAAATGTCTTGTTTACTCTGAACACAGCTCTAGAAATGATATTGTTAGGTATGTTGATTCTGATTATATTGTAATAAAAATAATAGGAAGTCCACCACTGCATTTTATTTCACTTAAGTTGGCAATTGTGTGTCCTGGAAATCTCAACAAAGTCTATAGTAGCTCTCTCTTCCATAAAAGTTGAATATATGGTAGCTACTGATCGAAGCTTCCAAAGAAGCTATTTGGCTTAGAGGTCTTCTAGAGGAAATCCAGAGAAAGATTTATCTGCCTACTGTGTTTCTTGATAATTAAAGTGCAATTTATCTGTGCAAAGACCCTCTTTATCATGAAAGAACAAAGCATATAGATGTCAGGTTCCATTACATTAGGAAGAAAGTCAAGCATAAAGCTCTTAATGTGTGCAAGATTAAGAGTGAATTGAACCCTTCTGCTTTTGGCACCAAAGTTAACACAAATGACAAATTTTCTTATTGCAGGGACGCCCTACACATTTGGGATGCCCCTTAGCACATGACACACACCTGGATCGAGGACGGACGAAAGAACCACACCAGGTCCCTTAGGAGGCAAAAGATGAAGTTCCAATAACAAGTTTAAGAGGGCAATTTGTTGTGTTAATCTTGTATATTGTAATAGTTAGGCTTATTTTGTGGCATGAGTACTTAGATCATAGTAAACTTCAGGACCATTTGGGTGATGAAATAATATACACCTAATATGCTAAATAATATGTGACATTACCTAAAGCTTTGGAACTCTTAAATACATCGGTATTTAGGTTTGGATCCCTTGGCCTTGGGTTATGGCTATTTTATAATAATAAAGGTGTGTGTATTATTTTATTATAGAATGGCTCAAAATCGGATTTACAAATTTGGGTCTATTTGTGTTGGGCCGGTTCACCTCAGTTGGTGTTTCACTTGGGCTGTCTATAGACGACCATTGAGAGCTCTCTTATAACCCTAGCTTTGCTAAGGGATATATAAAGCCTCCTCCTAGTGTACTTTACAACTTGGAGCCTCACTTACAAACCCTAGCGCAGAGAGAGAGAGAGAGAGAGAGAGAGAGAGAGGCGGCGATGGCTCTAATGTAAGCTCAACCAAGGAAGATGATGGTCCGACGACCTTCTACGGTGTTTGGTAGCCCGATCTCTGTGAGGAACTTCGCTGAAGTTCCCCGGTTACCCATCAACGTCTTTCCTTCTATCTCTTCTTTTTTTTTCTTTTTTTTTGTATTTCTCAGTTTTGAGGTTCCTAACGTTGTTTGTCTTTGTGATCTGCCGCCATAGCCAAACTTGTAACTTCCTTCTGATGTTTAGTGGACATTGGGATCGGATCTCCCCTCTGTAGATCCAGCAGAGTAGGGCCTAACCCGAATTGCGTAAACAAATCTTGTGTTGTCTGGTTTTTATTTTATTGATTTCGTTTTTACTTGCGTTTTAAAGGTGAAGCTCGTTCTTCAATCTCTAATTTCTTACCCCGATTAAAAAAAATGATACAAGTGTAATTGGACCAATTTGAAAGTTCTATACTCATAGGAAAATTTAATTAAATTATGACATATTGTATCTTATTGGATTATGTAAGAACCCTAGCATGTGTAAATTAAGAGCAGGTGTCTGTGTTTTCAAAACAATCTGTTCAATATTCTAGAGAGAGGGGCAGAGCCCCTCTCTCTAAAATCCCCATATCATTTTGTGTAAACCCTGGGATTTTATCGCCTTTTCAATTCCGATTTCTTTGTGGAAATTGCTGAAATTTGAGTGCTTGTGTAAACCCTGGGATTTCGACCCCTTTCAATTCCGATTTCTTCGTGGAAATTGTGCTTCTCTCTCTTGTTCATCGTCGTTATTCTAGTCTCCTCTCTTGGGTGTTTCATGATGCGGTGTGGGGGGTATTGGCTGCGCTGTGGTGCTGGTTTCTTCCCCTCGAATCTCAGTTGGTGAACCTGGATTTTGTCCCTTCGTCTCCAATCGGCCTCGTGTCTCCCTTCGACTCCAATCAACCTCCGCTCGACCCTTGTTCACATCGTCTTCTTCCCTTGTCCATACGCCTTGGTGGCTCCCGTGCGCTACCGGGATCTCTTCACCTCTTTCCTTTTGTGTGATGTCGGTTCCCTCCCGCCCACAAACCGCTTCTTCTCCAATCCTCTTTTTGGTGCCATCGGCCGTCGCTCGGTGGCTCCTAAAAACCCCTCATTGTTTGGTCATGTTGCCGGTGTTTCTGGTGGGACTTGCCGACGCCAGCTATGTTTGTTGCCGGTGGTGGCTGCCGTATGCTGGTCGGCTGGTCTCCGGGGCGTGTTGCTAGCGCCCATGTTTGGCATGCACCCACTGCCTAACTCCTGTCGTGTTCAAGTTGTCTTGTCGTGTGTAGGTCCTTGGCGTCCAAGTTTAGCCACTAATTAATAATTGGGGATTTTATATATGTATTTATTCAGATTTCCTCAAGTTATACATATAAAAAATTCCTCGAAATTGGACCGAGAGGGCTTTTTTAAAATCCCGAAAGGGTTAGTGTTAATCCACCCGAAAGGGTTTGAGTAAATCTCGCAAGGGCTTGACGATATTCTTGTAGGTGAAATCTTGTTGGTGTTTTGTTTGAGTAGCTTGCGGCTCTGCTTCCGATGTTTCTTGGAGGTCTTTTGCTTGGCTGGGGGGTGTGGAGTCTGGAGTCGGGACTGGCTGAGGTCGAGGTGGTGCGTTTAGGGCGACTCCATATCCGAGATTGAGTTTCTTTGGAGTTCGTCAGCACCCACAAGAGATAGAGGCCTGTTGTACCGCTGGCCCGCGATGCCACTGTTCGGTGGTGCTTGGCTTCGTTCTTCGGCGGCTTCCTCAACTTTCATGGAGTTGGTCTTGTTGGATCGTTTTGTTGTAGAGTTTATTTCTGCTTGTTTCATTTCGCTTGTTATATGTTTTTCTGTATTTTAGGTTGTACATTTGACGGTTCGCCGTTTGCCGACTTTGCCGGCTTCTCGATGAGTCAAACCTGTCTAACATTCAAATTTTTACCTAATAAAAAAACCCGAGTAAATATTTTCACCAAGATAAAATAAACCCGAGTAAAAATAGTTGTGTGAGAAGGTGTAGTAAACGCTTTTTGGGCAATTTATGGAAACTTTCAAAATAAATTTATTTGTTAAATGTGTTTGGATTCAAAATGTACTATGATTATAAATATAAATATAAACATTTATAAAGTGTTTCATAAAAATAATTTACAACGTATTTAAAATAATGTAATTTTAAAATAAAATATTTTATAAATGGTATAAATCAATTATATTAAGTTTATTAGGTAATTATAAACCCGATATAATAGTGATTATTTAGTTAATCAATTACATTAAGTTTATTAGGTAATTTACAATGTATTTAAAATAATGTAATTTTAAAATAAAATATTTTATAAATGGTATAAATTAAGTTTATTAGGTGATTATAGAGTATGGATCTTTTGTACACAAGCTTTAGGGTGTACATTGTACACAAATATTATTCGGTGAAATGTTAAACATTATTCTTTTAAGTATTGTTTAGAGAATTGATGTTTCATTTATTTGAAATAGATGAATAAATAAACTAAGCATTATTCGGTAGAATGTTATAAATTATTCAGTGGAATTGGGACGTTTTCATCTGAACTGAACGGAAAAAGAAAGCATAACATTATTCTATAGAATGTTTCACATTTCACCGAACAATGCTTCAAATTACACCGAATAATATTTAACATTTAACCAAATAATATTTGTGTACAATAATGTACACCCTAAGGGGTGTGTACACTCAAACCACACCCATATAATATATATATATATATATATATATATATATATATATATATATATATATATATATATATATATATATATATATATATATATATATATATATATATATATATATATGGGAAGGTTCAAGTGGAAACACCACTTACCATAGAAACACTCTTACAATGGAAACTTTTAATCCTAACTCTCTATTTTCCATCAATGGCTATTAATAAGCGGTGGCAATTTTGAAATATATGTGAACTTTGAGCCCCTTTTTATCGAAATTAATTAAAAGAACACCTGCTCTCCCTTGTGTCAAAGACTATGCGTTGCCCTCCCTCTTCTCTTTCAGACGTAAAAAAACCCCATCTCCCTCACTTTGATTTCATGTCCGGCGCCGCCTCGCCCTTTCCTCACCGGTCGCCGCCGCCTCCTCTTTCTTGCCAGCCGACGCCTCCCTTGCCGGCCGCCGCTGCCACCTCTTCCTTTCCGGTCGCCGCCTCTCCCCCTCTATTCTCACTAGATCTGTCAAAAATATATTCTCACTTGATTTGATTTTGCGGGATGAAGATCTGAATTGTTCTTTTCCCTTCGAATAGGTTTCAAATCTGGCCAAAACCTTAGAGGAGAAGAGGGATGAATATCTGAATCTTGTCAGGTTTGAATTTTAATTTTGATAAAATTAGGTGGATTCTGTTAGGGCTATGGTTCAATTTCTCATATTAATCCCCCATGAATTGTTTTTGAATCAGTCTACTTTGGGAAAATTTTGAGTTCATCTGAATTGATTTGGCTAATTTCGATTGTGTTTGTGAAATTTGTTTGCCTTTGATCGCTCGCCGCCTCGATCAATAATAGGTGGAAATTGGAATGGAAGTGGTTTGCAACTTACTTTGACAGGAATTTGAAATTAAAGTAGTTGACTTTTGTGGATTTGAGTGACTTGTTGAGATTTCTTGCCATCTTTTTTGTTGAGCTATCAATCTCTTGACATGAATGTTTGAGAGAAAGAGAGAGTATTCATCTTTGCTGGCTGGCATAGAACAAGTAGGTTGGCATCTTTTTATTGAGTTCAGATTTTGCTCTTATTGATTTTAGTATTTGTCACATTTTCTGTTTGTTTCTCATCTTAGTTTAGTTTTTGGTATTATTGAATTAAGTTTTGTCACAACTATTTTGTATGGACTGATTTTTGTATGAATGTTGGCTTCCTTTTGCTGTTCTTGGGTATAATTAGGCTTAAAAGGTTCTGCTTAGTCCAATTTGGGAATGATTTGGGCATTAATTAGATATGGGTTATGAATATCTTTTAAAGTCTATTAGCTCAATGGAAGAGCAATGTGTTATTATACACATGATATGGGTTTGAATCCCATATAGACTTTCTCTAGAGAGCCGATCTAAGAAACAACCAGCCACCAAACATCTGAAATGTGAAATAATATCCGAGAAAACAATAAGACAATAGCTGAAAAATAGAAGCAATAAATTGGAATATGAGGTGTTTCTATTTGTTTATGAAATATTTTAGATTATTTATGAAATATTGCTTCTGAAATGTTTCTGTCTGTTTCTTAGATATATTTGTTTCTTAGATATGTTGTGTAGAGAAAGTCTATATGGGATTCGAACCCATATCATGTGTATAATAACACATTCCTCTTCCATTGAGCTAATAGACTAAACCCATAAATAAGCTTGCACTTCTCAATTTCACTTCTCTTTTATTAAATTAACCATTCTCAGTAAAGATATTCCTTCTCTTTTAACCATTCATTCTGTCAATTTCACTTCTGCATAGCACCAATAGCAACTTCAGAACTATTCTCAATCTTATCAATTTCACTTCTAAATAGGAACAATACAACTTGAAAATTTTGATAGGCAAAAACAGACAACCATAGCAGACAACAATATGACAATCTTTCTCAATTTCAGTTCTCACATTTTGATGGACTATGAAGGCGGATATTAACATAACCATTAGCATGTATTTTTGCTTGATAAATGCTGCTAAACAGAACTATGACAGAGGGAATGGTTAAAAGAGAAGGAATACCTTTACTGAGCTATCTGCACTGCGAAATGGAGAATATAAGGGTGAGCTTCTTCGTGTGTATGCTGGCATGGTTCTGAAAGGACATTCTAATGTCCGAGACATGATTGAAGTACATCATCAATCCACATACGTGTTGATGGCATGGTTCTGAAAAGACATTCTAATGTAGAATGCAAGATAAGCATTAAAAAGGGAGCGGAATGGGATATTACCAAATCTGAACTATAGGCCTAATCGAATTGAACCATAGCCCTAATCAAATTGAAGCCCTAATCAAATTGAAGCATAGTCCGACCATATCCCTAATTCGAATTCAAAATTTCCCAATTAATTCAAAAATAATTTGAACCTGACAAGTACCCTTGCTCTCGCCTAATGTTCGTCCTTCGTCTTCTATGCCTTACCGCTTGCCCTATCAAAATCAAAATCAATCTAGGCGAAGAGGGGAATGGACGGAGTGAGCAACCGAGGCGGATGTAGAGAGCGATGAGGCAGAGGCGGAGAGCGACCGAGGGGAAGAGGTGCGACCGAGGCAGTAGGAGCGAGCTTGAACCAAAGGAAACGGCGAGAGAAGATGGGTTCTGAGTTGGAGGCGGCAGGAGCAAAGTGGCGAGCGAAGATGGCGAGAGCGGCTTTGGTTTTTTTAGTTTATTTTGCTTTTATTTTTTGTCATTAAATGAGTGAAATATTAAGAACCATTGATCAAGTAAGGAAGGGCTGAGATTAAAAGTTTCCATGGTAGAGGAGTTTCTATGGAAAGTGTTGTTTCCACTTGAACCTCCCCCTATATATCCCTATCTATATTAAAAGCATGAGTTGGTGAAATGAACAGTGGAGAGACAATTTTACCCTTACTTTAATGTGCAAATTACTGAAATATATTACCCCATTTACACTTCGGCCCGTTTGCAAATTGATACAATAGAGCCCACCAGCAGGCCCAATATAGGATTAGTATTTACAGCTTTTGAACCTTCTAAATGGCCATCTGGGGTCCACATATATAACATTCCAATTCTTATCGGCAATCTATATAATTACTTAATTTCGTATACTTTCCGTTGACGTGGCACACTCTCCTTATTCCACTCCCTTCTAACCAATCACGTTTTTTCTTTTAATTTTCATTTTTTACTCATTTACTAACCATCTATATAATTACTTAATTTCGTATACTTTCCGCTGACGTGGCGCGCTCTCCTTATTCCACTCCCTTCTAACCAATCACGTTTTTTCTTTTAATTTTCATTTTTTACTCATTTACTAACCATCTATATAATTATCTATATAATTACTTAATTTCGTATACTTTCCGTTGACGTGGCGCGCTTTCCTTATTCCACTCCCTTCTAACCAATCACGTTTTTTCTTTTAATTTTCATTTTTTACTCATTTACTAACCATTTGGTTTAATTTAAAATATCTATCAATATAATATCTTAATTTATAATATTTTTGATGATATGTCAACAACTCCTTCATTGGGTTTAATATTTTACCCATTTACTAAACATCTATATCTATATAATTACTTAATTTCGTATACTTTCCGCTGACGTGGTGCGCTCTCCTTATTCCACTCCCTTCTAACCAATCACGTTTTTTCTTTTAATTTTATTTTTTTACTCATTTACTAACCATCTATATAATTACTTAATTTTGTATACTTTCCGTTGACGTGGCGCGCTCTCCTTATTCCACTCCCTTCTAACCAATCACGTTTTTTCTTTTAATTTTCATTTTTTACTCATTTACTAACCATCTATATAATTACTTAATTTCGTATACTTTCCGCTGACGTGGCGCACTCTCCTTATTCCACTCCCTTATAACCAATCATGTTTTTTCTTTTAATTTTAATTTTTTACTCATTTACTAACCATTGGGTTTAATTTAAAATATCTATCGATATAATATCTTAATTTATAATATTTTTGATGATATGTCAACAACTCCTTCATTGGGTTTAATTTTTTACCCATTTACTAAACATTGAGTTTAAATCAAAATATTGGATTAAATCTAAAGTCTACTATTAATCTATATTTAAATCTTTATACATTACAATACTAATAATCTATATCAACATAATATCTTAATTAAAAAAACTTTTCATGGAGCCTAACTTTATGGTTAACATTTTTACCATTTTCTTAAAGATTTCAAGTCTACCTTCATTATTTTATTTAGTATTAAATATCTCGAACTTGTCTTATGCTTTCAAATCTGTTTCATCTGTTCAAAATCTGGAATCTGTTCGCACTTCGCAGCTGGTGTTCGTAACCATAATCTGTTATCGTTCGATAACAATATTGTTGTTTTAAAATTTCCAAACATTTGTTTATGTTTTATTTGGTCATTCCTTATAATAATTATTTTATATTGTCATTTTTTTTTCATTGCAACCGCGCCATGGCGCGGGTATTACACTAGTTGTTTTGAAAACAAAAGGGTCAAAAGACAAAAGTATGGTAAATTACATTTTTTTTAGCAAGTAAATTACATTTTAAACGATATTTCTAAATGAGAAAAATATATATTCTCCATTAATTAAAATTTTGATTTTATTTTGAAAATTTATTAATTAATTTTTATAATTTAAAATTTACTTTAAATTGATACAGTTATTGATATATTAATATCATTAGTTTGATTTTATTTCAAAAATTCCATTATACTATTTTAAAAAAATTGTACACTAGAAATAAGTGTAGTATTTTTCACACAATTACCTTATATTTGTTTACCGTTTAAACAACCTCTTCAGCACTTTTTAAATGTAAAAAATATTTAGTCATCAATTTATTCTTAACCTTATTGTTTAACATATTTCATAATACTCCAAGATCCAACTTTATTAAAAAAAAAATTAATATAAAAAACATATATTGCACATAAATAAACTAATAATTGATCGTGATTTTAAAAAGATAAATTATTAAAGCATAGTTTTCCAAAAAAATGTACTAGGTGACATAAGTAGGCTCTTTTCGATCTAAAAAACTTCAACTTAAACATAAATTTTTTTAGGGAAATTCCGTTTGGTGCCCCTGAGGTTTTGACAATTCCGCTTGGTGTCCTAAGGTTTTATTTTGTCCGGATGGTGCCCCTGAGTTTTGTCAAAAGTCCGCCTCATGCTCAAAACTCATATTTTCACTTTTTAAATCAATAAAATGGCCCATTATTTTTCCTTATTTCACAAAACCTCTTTGACTTTTAACAATGGACAAAATTACCTATTATTTATCTAAATTCAAGATAAAATTGAAAAACACCTTTATTTCTAAAATTTAACAAAATCACATATTATTTCCAAAACTTTTATCACATAATCACCCTTCTTCCAAAATTTTTAAAACAAAATCATTACGGTTTTTAAAATTATATAAAAGACATATTAGTTTCCATACTTTGAAAAAATAAAATAAAAACACTCATTATTTTCCAAAATAATATTTAACACCTATTATTTTCCAAAATAATATTTAACATATAATTCACTAAATTTTAACAATTGTACATGCGGTTGATCATATGGTGGCGCAATATTTTGTTAGTATATTTTTTTCCGGTTCAATCCGTAAACCCGTAATTATTATTATTTTCAATTTAATATTTAGCCACAATAGTTCATTGTATAAGAAAGAAATACATTATAATTATCATTTTGTTTTAAAATCGAGTCTTTGGGTTTCACCTGAACTGAAAATGTCGGATCGGATCGAGTTAACTCAGTATGAACCATCTAAATTGATCAATCTAACCCGATACTCTATTAGAATTTTATTGGAAAAAGTAATGTAAAAAATAAAGGGTGGATTGATGAATAAGAGGGTGGATTTTTTTTTACCCAATACTCAATTAGAATAAAGGAGATTTTTTTTATCCAAAGTATGATTTTATGATTTTTTTTTCCCTTTTTGTAATTTATAGGTCAATTTTTTTTTTCAAAAAATGTGAGGATGGATTGATGCAATTTTTTTTATAAATAATGGGTGGTACTGGTATGTTATGTATGTACAATGTTTGATAAATAATGAGAATTTTTTTTGCAAAATATTAAAAATAATGAATCTTTTGTGTAATGTTAAAAATAAAGGTTGATTTTCTTCTAAAAAATTTTGTAACAATGGGTGAGTTTTTGCTAAAATTTTGGAAATTATGTGTGATTTTATTGAAAAAATATATATAAGGTGTTTTTTTTTTCATTTTTATGTTGGGTTTAGTTAAATAATAGGTAATTTTATTCATTGTTAAAAATAAAGGGGGTCTTGTGAAATAAGGAAAAATAATGGGCCATTTTATTTATTAAAAAAAGTGAAAATATGAGTTTTGGGCATGAGCCAGACTTTTAACAAAACTCAGGGGCACCATCCGGACAAAATAAAACCTTAGGGCACCAAGCGGAATTGTCAAAACCTCAGGGGTACCAAACGGAATTTCCCAAAAATTTATTTCATTTATAAATAAAAAAAGGGAAATTCCGTTTGGTACCCCTGAGGTTTTGACAATTCCGCTTGGTGCCCTAAGGTTTTATTTTGTCCGGATGGTGCCCCTGAGTTTTGTTAAAAGTCTGCCTCATGCCCAAAACTCATATTTTCACTTTTTTTAATAAATAAAATGGCCCATTATTTTTCCTTATTTCACAAGACCCCCTTTATTTTTAACAATGAATAAAATTACCTATTATTTAACTAAACCCAACATAAAAATGAAAAAAAAAAACACCTTATATATATTTTTTCAATAAAATCACACATAATTTCCAAAATTTTAGCAAAAACTCACCCATTGTTACAAAATTTTTTAGAAGAAAATCAACCTTTATTTTTAACATTACACAAAAGATTCATTATTTTTAATATTTTGCAAAAAAAATTCTCATTATTTATCAAACATTGTACATACATAACATACCAGTACCACCCATTATTTATAAAAAAAATTGCATCAATCCATCCTCACATTTTTTGAAAAAAAAAATTGACCTATAAATTACAAAAAGGGAAAAAAAATCATAAAATCATACTTTGGATAAAAAAAATCTCCTTTATTCTAATTGAGTATTGGGTAAAAAAAATCCACCCTCTTATTCATCAATCCACCCTTTATTTTTTACATTACTTTTTCCAATAAAATTCTAATAGAGTATCGGGTTAGATTGATCAATTTAGATGGTTCATACTGAGTTAACTCGATCCGATCCGACATTTTCAGTTCGGGTGAAACCCAAAGACTCGATTTTAAAACAAAATGATAATTATAATGTATTTCTTTCTTATACAATGAACTATTGTGGCTAAATATTAAATTGAAAATAATAATAATTACGGGTTTACGGATTGAACCGGAAAAAAATATACTAACAAAATATTGCGCCACCATATGATCAACCGCATGTACAATTGTTAAAATTTAGTGAATTATATGTTAAATATTATTTTGGAAAATAATAGGTGTTAAATATTATTTTGGAAAATAATGAGTGTTTTTATTTTATTTTTTCAAAGTATGGAAACTAATATGTCTTTTATATAATTTTAAAAACCGTAATGATTTTGTTTTAAAAATTTTGGAAGAAGGGTGATTATGTGATAAAAGTTTTGGAAATAATATGTGATTTTGTTAAATTTTAGAAATAAAGGTGTTTTTCAATTTTATCTTGAATTTAGATAAATAATAGGTAATTTTGTCCATTGTTAAAAGTCAAAGAGGTTTTGTGAAATAAGGAAAAATAATGGGCCATTTTATTGATTTAAAAAGTGAAAATATGAGTTTTGAGCATGAGGCGGACTTTTGACAAAACTCAGGGGCACCATCCGGACAAAATAAAACCTTAGGACACCAAGCGGAATTGTCAAAACCTCAGGGGCACCAAACGGAATTTCCCATAAAAAAAATACCCTTTTTCAGCTAAAATAGTAAATTTTAAATATTCAATATGTTTTCTAAGAACTATAAATAGAATATCAATTTTACACAAATGCATATGTATATACATTTTATAGAGTTTTAAACTTAAAAACGGCATACAAAATGTTAAATATTTATTATTTTTTTTAATAAAAAAAACAAATCTAATTAAACATCAAGAGCATTATACTCCCTCTAATCAGCAAAATATGCAATATTATAGGGTTAATTTTATACAGAAAAACGTACGATATAGATTGTATTATTGATATTTTGAACTAAAAATAAAAATGTTATTTTAATAATTAGTAGATTGTATATAAAATGTACGATATAGATTGTTAATCAAAATGAGTAAAATATCAAGAGCGGGTGTCCGCACGCGTAGCGTGCGGCGCCAACTAGTCTTACTATATAAAAGCTAAAGTTTACCATTATTGTTCATCAACTCTATTTACTTATTTGTCCTTCCTTCTTTTCTTATTTCATCCTTCAATTTAAGGGTTTTATTGGTATTTCATCCCTGTTTCTGCCTGCCTCTTCTACATGTCCTCCTATCTATTCTGTCTTCTCCTTGTTCCAAATCGTCGGCTCTCACACTCAGAGCTTTACCCTTTCCCTTTTCCTTTACCTTTCTCTGGTTCTCCCCTTCTCCCGTTTCCTTTGCTTCGTCTCCGATCGCTCCTAAGATGGTTCTTAACTTTTCTTCCTCCTTTCGAAGGTTGTTCGATTCTAATACAATCGTCCGACGATCACGAATAGGAAGTAGGAAGAGGCCCAGGGTGTTCTAGGGTTTGCTGTGATTGGGAGTGGTGTGCTGGGGCGAATTCGGCGGTAGCAATCTCCATCGTAAGGTGATTCGTGACTTTTTATAGATCGATTATTGGTTTGATTCGTGGAATTGTTTAGTTCTCGACAGCTATTGGTTTGATTATTGGTTTTGCGTTCTGGATTGGGGATTTCGGTTCTCTCTCTCTGTAATTTGCTCTGTTTCTTGGATTCTCTGCAAATTTCGTTTTTCCTTTTCCAATATCAGGCCTTGTTGCAGGTTCAGGGGTGTTTGCTTTCTACAATTGGGGATTTTTTTGAGTGAAATGAGTGCCTGCGGCGTTGGCTGATCGTTTTAGGGGAAGATTTGACTGGAGACGACAAGGAGAGTGGGGAAGTATGAAGTCGGCCAAACGAAGAGGAAACAACAAGAGCCTGTCGGTGTTCTAGGGTTTGCCTGGGCGGTAATTGGGGGTGGTGAGCCCCTGAATTGCCAGCGATTCTCCATGGGGGTTCAGAGATGTGGTTTGCATCTCCTATTCCTTTCCTCCCCCAAACCCTACCCTTCCAAGTCTCTTCACTACCTTCCCGGCGACTCCGGCAGCCCCCGACAATATGGCATGGATGACGACGAAGTAGAGGAGGTCGACAATAAGAAGGACGTACGAGCCCCTCCTCTTCTCCTCCTCATCCTTCTCTTGCCCCTCTCCCGTTCTCTTGCCCCTCTCCCATTTGCGCGCGGATAAAGACCTAGTATATTAAAAATGGGAGTTGGCTTATGAACAGTCACTTTTTATTCCCATTTTGCCCTCAATTTCTGACAAAATAACAAACTCATTAGTTACCTATTCTGGGCCTTTGCCCATATTCAGGCCCAACAAATCCAAAATTAATTGCAGCTGCACACCACTATTTAAATAAAAAATCCCAATAGCTATTTTGTAGTCACTAAGTCATTTCATCTTCCTCTTGCAACGCTTCCTTTCTGGACTTCCTTCATCTCTATTTCTCTACTGTCTCCGTGTTCATAAAATGCTTTTGTTAATGCTCCTCCAGTTGCCCTAACTTCCCCGCGATGCAGTGTTTCCACAACACACAACAGCTTTGGGTGGATGCATCCTAAAAGGCAAGCCTTTAATGTGATTTCACTTGATTTTGTTATTATCGTTTTCAATTCGCCCGCTCTGCCTGGTATAGGATTTTAAGCCCTTCCTTCCGGCGAATTTAGGCTTTTATGAGGGCGGTTTTAAGTCGATGATGACAAGGCGGGAGCAGCTCAGATTCTCAAAGTCAGGTACAGATTTGTATGTATGAATTCTGAAATTGGGCGATGGTTTCCGTCGAATCAGTAAATTGCATGATTTCACACTTGCTATTGAATCCTAGGTATATTTGCTTGTCAAATTCTTCACTAAAGCTGCTTGATTTCTTGTGATGTTAAATGGATAGTTCGGGCCTAGCAAATTAAACTTTAAGATCTGTCAATGTCAATATGCTATTTTGCATTCAATTTGGTTATATCAAAATCTAATTTGTTTGCTGTATGTGAAGGGAGTGGGTGTTTGATGTAAAATATTGCTTGATATATAACCTCAAGGATTGAAACTCAAAACTCTTAGGCCTTGAAGTGGAATCTCAATTATTCTTCCCAAATTTGCAATCGTATCTGAATTGAAAAGATTTTTTTTTTACCTTATAGCTTATACTTTTTCAATTTGCATTTGTACTTTTTCAATTTTCATTTGAGATTCAATTTATATGTAGGATAGAAGTATTCATTTAGGCTTTAATTTTGGAAACCAATTTTGTGAAATTAGAGTTTGTGATTTATAGAATCAATTTTGTGATTAATTAGCATATGATTGTGATGTAATTGATCTGTTTACGTCTGACTGGGACATCAACGCAATATTGCCACTTGAAACTTTACAAATCAACTTTATAATATACCCTAAGAGATTGGACATTGATGCAAAAACACAATTTTTGAACCTTTGATCACCCTTCTGTTGAGAATTGGTGTAAATGAACACACCTTCCATTCAAGGGTAGAACGAAATATATAGAGCGTACATCTGATGATGGAGATTAAGGAGGAGAGGTGGAGAGAGATTTACTCTAACTACCTTTGACTTATTCCTAAATATAAAGTAATAATAATTAAAAGATAGCCTAAATAATAGGAAACATAGTTATTCCTAACATTCCCCTGCAAGACGGACGACGAATTCAAAGTCCGATCTTGAACAAACAAACATATCCGTGATGTACGTTCTTGACCTCCTCGGAATATTCTCCTTAATTTGATTCTTGTAAACGTCTTGGAATCGAAAGGTGAAGAGTCTCCAGCGCCGGGAAAGGGAGGCGTCGAGGGGAGTACCAAGAAGGGCGACTCGCCTGTCGAAGGCTTCAGTGTCGACAAGCATCCTCGGCGTCGACAGACCTCGGTATCGGCTTCGGCGTCTGTAGGTCATCGACAAGGCCTCGGCGGTGGGGTTTTCGATTCCAGCTTCAGCATCGGGCCTGCTCATTGCAAGTAGCTTCTGACCGCCGAGTTCCACCGCACACGAGGGAGGGAGTAGAGAATAAGAGGGATCACATGGCTTGCTGGCGGTTTTTCAGAACACCGGTCTCATTCCGGTCAAGAGGGTCGATGCAAATTGGATTTGCCCGAAGGCATAACAATTTTGTGTGGCCGAAATGAGTTTTGGCCAACGAAAAACAAGAAGATATTAAAAGGCCGACATGGTTTTGGCCGAAATTTGGTTGGCAAAAGCCAATATTTTGATTAGTGTGGAAGGCGGAAGAGGTTTTGGATTGCCCATAGGCAGTTTGGTAGAGGCCTAAGCCGGAGGATTGGTTTCGTGGCAACATGCCGAAGCATTGGTTTGTGCCGAAGTTTGGGTAGTTACCCGGAGACGGAAATTGGAGAGGATCAAAGCCATGTTTGGGAAGGCCGGAGCCGAAAATAGTTTGCCCGTAGGCGGTTATTTTGTGCTGGCCGAAGCCTTGTTAGGGATGCCCGAAGGCAATTTTTGTGGTGGCCTAAGCCAAGTTTGAATTGGACGGAAGCATTTTGTGAGGATTGAAGCCGTTAGGCTAAGCGCTCTGATACCATGTTGAGAATTGGTGTAAATGAACACACCTTCAATTCAAGGGTAGAACGAAATATATAGAGCGTACATCTGATGATGGAGATTAAGGTGGAGAGGTGGAGAGAGATTTACTCTAACTACCTTTGACTTATTCCTAAATATAAAGTAATAATAATTAAAAGATAGCCTAAATAATAGGAAACATAGTTATTCCTAACCCTTCCTGGTATTTCCATTTAGGCTTCTATAACACTTTATTATTCTCTAAGAATAATGTTGTGAATATTGCAAGAGCTAAATAGGCTGGTATGTTGCAAAAGTTTCAAAGAAATACCACAAGGCACTTTCTTGCATAAAAGAAATTGAGATAAGAAATTAAAGCCTTTTTCTTATGGAAAATTTACTAAAGGATTAGCGAGATTTAGTTTCATACTCCCTCCGTCCAATAATACATGGGTTTTTAGAGGTAAATTTTTGTCCAACAATAGATGGTCTTTTATGTTTTCTAGGTAGGAACTTGTAATGATGTGTATTGGTTTGTGTGTTGTTGACTTTTTAAAATAATTTGATTGGTTAAAATGTGTAGTGGGTGTTAAAAAATAATAAAATTTATGAAAAAAGTTAGTGCAATGATGATGTTTATTTAAAAGTAAAGTGTTTTATTAAAACTTGTGCAAAAGACTAAAAGGTCATGTATTTTAGGACGGAGGAAGTAGTATCCTATCAAAAATTTATATCTCCTTACTATCCCTTTTTAGCACTAATTTATGTAGGCTAAGTGTTTTTAAAGCGAAAAAAAACCATGGTGTGATAGCTAGCAAATATGCTATACTTTGAAATCACATCGTTGGATATTTATTGATTGTAGACAATGATCACCACTTGCATTTCTTATTTTGAGTTGCATTTGTGTACCAGTACACTCTTGTATTGTGAACAGAGAAAAATAGTGCTAAATCAAATAGGACAACGACTTCAGTTTATATCTTCAGATGACAAATAGCTTAAATTAAAGAATAGTATTCAATTTATTACAAAACTCACAAAGTCTACATACCCAATTGGATTTATTTTGAACAAATTTAAAATTCTGTTTCGTATAAAACATTTATGTATTATGCATGTTAAGTTTTCCATTTTTCCAATTCTTTGAGGTTGCAAGCTACTCACTTAAGTTTTTGTTTAATATTGCCATTTATTTGATGTGATTAAGAGATTTATCGTTTAAAATTTCTAAAAAAATTAGGCTAAGTTATGTTAAATAGGGATGAACTTAAGTTGTTTGACGAAATACCTTGGGCAAAATATATTATCGTTGCAACATCAGATGGAGCCTTTGACTACCTTTTACCATTAAAATCATGGCTTGGATTGAATTGCTTCTACGTTTTTTAAGTTGCTTTAGCTTTAAGCATTCTCAAATTAAGATGGACAAAGAAATTCATGACCTTGTTACAGGTCAACTCCAATCGGAAGGATCATCAAAAAGGGAAAAGATATGTTGATGGTCTGGTGGCTGAGCCAGTATCCAAAGCAGATAAAAAAAATCACTGTTTGTTCTAAAGCTGCTTAGAGATCCAGATGTAGATGCCGATGGCCTTGAACTTTTGCGTTCACTTCATTAACGCAGCAAACATGTTAGCGTAACTAACACTGATCATCTGTTGCTGAAGTGCCTGCTTTTTTGTGCTTGAGCCCATTATATGAATCTGTCTACTACTTGTGTAATGTGATGCTCTTATGAAGGAACTAGAGTTGTACTTATGACCTAGATGAAGATCAATATTGTAATAAACGTGGTTTACAACATCTTTACTACCTCTTTGTTGTAATTCCCTTGATCAAAACTTTTACAAGCCCGCTAAAAATTAGGCATCAATTCACGTACTCATAGGTTATTGTAGAATTTTTATATTATCTATTTACAATATTAAATTAGGTAAATATGTTTACAGATATCTAACGCCTAAATTGCAATCTAAATTTAACTTTTATGCAACTACCCACACCAATATGTTACTTATCAAGCTTATATTAAACCACACTTGCTATTTAATATTACAATTACAACAACAATTTTGCCAACCTTTAGACAATAAAACTCAACATATGGGCCACTAAAGTAAGGAATTATATATTCCACATATGCAATTAACTACCGCATGCTAAACTTACTAGCATATATATTGAAAACAAGGCGCGGGTCTGATTTAAAATTGTCTTAGAGGGTAAATAAACGCAAAAAGCACGCATCATTGTTGACATATAGTAAGCCTTGTATTTCCTTATATTTTAAATTAGATCCACAAACTTGATTATTTCCTTATATTTTAACGCTTACTATATGTCAATAACTTACTATATGTCAATAACTTATATAATGGAAATTTGAATGGGAAAGCAACTATAGGCCAAGGCTATGCCATCAACAATGAGGCGCCATTAGATAGACAAAGGGTTGTTTGTGCAACATTAGATAGACAATGTGCGTACTTAATATGTTTAAGTGCAACATTAGATAGACAATGTGCATATACAAGGCTTACTATATGTCAATAACTTATATTTTAACGCTTACTATATGTCAATAACTTATATTAAATCAGACAATTTTAAATCAGACCCACAAACTTGTATTTCCTTATATTTTAAATCAGACCCACAAACTTGATTATTTCCTTATATTTTAACGCTTACTATATGTCAATAACTTATATAATGTAATAAGAATTCATAATATCACTCATAAACCCAAATTTGCAGTGCATATATAACTAACACTAAAGTAAATAAATGCAAAAAGCACGCATCCGAATAGTGACTCTAAACCTCCTAAAATCTAAAACAATAGGTTCGACTCAATGACAAATACATCTTAACTTAGGGATAAAAAAAACCTAAGTTAATTAATCACATGCCTAAAAGTTAAAATTAAATAATTATTGGGCTAGGCGGGCCTAGACGGCGCATAGACGGGACTAGGCGGAGTCTAGGCAGCGCCTAGGTGGGACTAGGCGGATTTCCGCCTAGAGGGCCGCCCATGCTTAAGAATTCCTAGGTTCCCTCCCTTCTAGCGCCCAGGTGGCCCCTAGGCACCACCTAGGCGCGATTTTTAGAACAATGAGCTCAATGGTAGAGCAATGTGCTTATGCGCAGAGATGTGGGTTCAACTCCTGCATGGGCTAAATTGCTCAATTTTAATAGTTTTTATTTGCACAATTGTATCTTACTTTTGCACAATTGTATTCTAAATCTGCAGAGTTGTATCTTACTTTAGCACACTTGTATTCTAAATGTGCACAATTGTATTATAAATTTGCACAATTATATCATACTTTTGTACAACTGATTGAGATAATATCTGCCAAATTCATTCACTCTTTTTTAGTAATTGTTTTTTGCACATTTGTATTCTAAATCTGCATAATTGAATCTTACTTTTGCACATTATAATATTAGTAATTGTTGTATGCACACTTGTATTCTAAGTGTGCACAATTGTATTCTAAATCTGCACAATCGTATCTTATTTTTGCACAATAGAACAATCAATCAACTTAACTACATGAATCACACAAACCATATTTTTGCACTTTATGAACGGGAAGAAAAGAAGACAAAACATATATGGCCTATGTGAGATTTGAACCCACATCTTTGTGTATAAACAGATTGCTCTACCATTTTGAGCTAATAGGCTTAAAATCATATTCTCTTTGCACTTTATAATATTATTTATGAACTTTATAATATTAATTGTGAACTTGGTAATATTAAACATAAAAACTCTAGGCATGCCCCGGGAATGGTTTCAAAGAATCCATTATTTAATTTATTCAACCAAAACACAACCCGAGAATGGCACATCATGCATTAAAGTACAAAACCACAATAGACATAGAAACCCGTAAAGCAAAACACAACCCGATAGTCCATTAATTAACTTTTATGTAACAAACTCATTGCAGCAGCTTAATTAAAACTACCAAGTTAATATGTAGCGACTTAAAACTCTCAACACACTAATCTGCAATGCTTCAAACTATCTGTCATAATTTTTTTAATTGAAAACGTAGATAACATGAAGGCCTCCCATTTTGATCAAAACTCGATCAAAAAAGAGATGAGAAACCATTCTGAAGATGTTATTGTTTTAGCTAATCACTCTATTCTTTTCAAGTAACATGCACTAACGAACTGAATATGATCAGAGGGGAATACAGGTTGGAGATGCACCTAGTGCAAGCTTTTCTCATGTTTAGAGAATTATCAAACTTAAAAAAATATCAAAAATCCTATATTATCAGTTTTTTTTTATCCATGCACTTCTTTATATTAAATATGCACTATTAAGCCTTGTATATGCACATTGTCTATCTAATGTTGCACTTAAACATATTAAGTATGCACATTGTCTATCTAATGTTGCACAAACAACCCTTTGTCTATCTAATGGCGCCTCATTGTTGATGGCATAGCCTTGGCCTATAGTTGCTTTCCCATTCAAATTTCCAAGTACAATAGTTCAAGAGAATGATGCAAAGGTGGCATAGAAATTTTTTTTCTTTCATCAAACACCATTAACATATTCAAATAACTTAGGATTTCTTTTATCAAACACCATTAACAGATTCAAATAACCTAGATGTAATAATGTCTAGATGCACCTTTTAATTTATTATCTTAATTTTACACTTTCGACAAAGGATAAATCAAAATTTTCTCTCATAGTCTCATGTGTCGGTTGAAATTTTGTTCTCATACTATCCAACTCCATTAATTTCTGTTTTCATTTTACTCTTATAGGTATCTCCCCGCTCTCTTTGTGTTTTCTTCCACTTGAACCACTTGTTTAGCATTTCTTTTTGAAGTCACCTCGATCCAATGCAACAACCACACGCCTTGATTTAGGAATTCATAAACAACTACACAACTTGAATTTTGAAATCCTCAATCTCTACCCCTAAATGTATAAATCGCTAAATCACCATCAAAATATAAAGATGAAGGAACATATACGAATTTCAGAACACAAATTAGAAGACGAAATCGATGATTGATTGATTGAAGAGGGCCAATGGAGAAACAATGAACGAACCTGAGAGCCCTAATTGGTCGAAGAGGGCGAAGAGAGGAAGTGAAAAAATGCAAAGAGAAGAGGGCGATGTGCTTTGATCTAAGAGGGCGAAGAGAGTCGCCGGGATCGAAGATGCTGATCTCGGCTAGCTGTGGCTCTACTTCATTGCCTCTGCTTCTCCGGTTCCATTGATAATAAGAGAGGCGATCGTATTGCCTCTACTTCTCCATTGTTAAGAGAAGAGACGGATGTGATGGAGAGACCCAATAAACAGGTCCAACCCGCGCTACAGTAATCTGCCCAAAAAAACATTATTTAAAGAAATTTTACTCCTTAAGCAAATTTTACACCCTAAGGTAATTTTACATTTGAACCTTTGCCTATATATATATATATAATTTTAAATTCACATTAGTTTAAATCCATAATAAATTAAGTGAAACAAATATTTTTAAGTGTTTATGTTTATAATTGTGGAAATCAAACACATCTAAAGTATTTTCGCTAATTAGATATCAGCAATGTAAACTATGAAGATGTGCTATTGTGCTTAGCTCTTAAGAATCGACATGGTATTTTTTTTTATACAAGGCGAAAATTTGGGGTTAGTCAACCACAGTTGAGCCACCACCCAATGGCGTCCTTCCGGACGAGATCGTTAATCACAACATCAGATCTCCACTCATGGGGAGTCGAGACAAATCCAAGGTATGCAAGTCGATCAGCAACCCGATTGCCCTCTCTGAATGTGTGGGAATAAAAAACACAAACAAGAAATCGATCGATGGCAAGTGCGTCTGACACCGGCATCTCAACCTCCCACGGACACTTCCATACTCCCTTAACGGCGTTAATAGCCGTTAGACAGTCACCGTCCACCTCGAGATGGGTGATCCCCATCCGTTGCGCTTAAAACATCCCATGGTGAAGGCCTAAGGCCTCAGCTTTCAAGGCCAAGGATTTTCCACAACTTTGCATCCCACATTTGACAACTTTGCCTTGGTCATCACGGATAATGAAACCACAAGCAGTGAGTCCAGAGGTAGTCCTAGTACTACCAAAGTTCAGTTTCATGAATCCTTCTCTTGGTTTTTTCCATTTGATGGTTTTTGGTTGATGTGGTTTGTTATGATTGTTGCTTGTTTCTTTGGTTGTCTTTTCCTCATCCATATCTTCTGTTTGTGCCTTCTTTCAGATTTTCCTTTGTTGGTTGATGTATTTAATCATTTCTTCCGGCCCTCGAAACACTTGTTCATTAAAGAGGATTTCATTCCTCAAAGACCAAATGCCCCAGAGGAATAAATCTAGGATTGATCTTTGTTCTGAGTATAATTTTACAAATATTTCTACAATAATGTCTTTATAGGTTTTGTTATTTTTTTTTGTACCCTGAACTATTCTTTCTATCTGTTGATCCAATTTTCGTATAATTGTGAGTGTGGTTTGGCATTCTGTGAATAAATGTACAACATCTTTATGAGTGTGGTTACAAAGAGTACATTCCATTGGTACATGTATTCCTTTATCTCGTAGTCGCTCTTTGGTTGGTGTACCATTTAGAATGTTTTTCCAAATCCATTCTAAGGGTTTAGTTGTGTTCCTTTGTGTTCCAGTGGTATAGTCTAAGACGCTAGCCGTTGAGAACCATTCATTTTTACTTGCTTTCCAGTATAGTCTATCTTTGAATTCATTTGATGGTATATGGATACTACGAATTTGTTCAACTATGTCCATGGGAAGTACTTCCTTTAGTTTATGCACATTCCATGTTATCATGTAGCCGGTTTTCTATTATATTTGTGTCATTGTTAATCCAGTATGTTGTCATTCCAAAATCTTATTGTTTTTCCATTCTCAATTCGCCAAATTAAACCCGAACATAATTCTGGTTTTATTTCCATGAGTTTTGCCCATTTCCAAGAGATATTTTTTGTTCTTTTGTAGTCCCAAATGGTTTCCCCCTTTAGGTATTTTTCCGTTACTATTTTTACCCATTCATTTTGTGGTTCTGCTAAAAATTTCCAGAGCAGTTTCATCTGCAGTGGTTGTTTATATCTTTTGCCTTGTTTAGTTCTAACCCACCTTTCTTTTTTAGTCTACATACTTTGTCCCACCCAATCAGGGGTGTAATTTTTTTTATCCTTGTTCCAAAAGAAACATCTATTTAGTCGATCGAGTTCTGTCGAGAGCATAAAATTATGCGTTATGAAATTCGGTTTAGCCACTAGGTTTGTTTTATTAGTACAGTTCTCCCCTATTTTGCCAAGGAGTTTGGTTTCTATTTAGTTAGTTGAGTTCTCGTTTTTCCAAGAACTTCTTCGAAGGTGTTCTTATTTACTTTTCCATTTATAATCGGACATCCCAGGTATTTTTCTAGTGCTACTTGATTTGTGATTCGTAGTATCGTTTGAATTATTTGGTTTTGGTTGGTAGAGACCCCTTTTATCACTTGGAAGCCAGATTTTTAAAAATTTACTTTTTGTCCAGACATTTGACAATATTCATCTAATGTTTTTTTCACGATCGTGCATGCTTCTTGATTTGCTTTGGCAAATATCATGATGTCGTATGCAAATGATAGAAAAGGAATCTGTGGCCCCTTTATTGTCATCTTGAATCCAATTGTGTTCCCTGAATAATCACTTTGTTGTTGAAGTTTTATGAATAGGACTTTCGCACCTAAGATGAAAAGGTACGGAGATAAGGGATCACCCTATCGTAGTCCCCTGTTAGGTCGAAAGGTTTCGGTAGGTTCATCATTTACCAGGACCGAGAAGGAGACAGTTTGGATACATTCTCTGATCCATCCATAGAATCTTTAGCAAAAACCAAAATTTCCCATGAATGCCAAAAGAAAATCCCAATCGACTATGTCGTATGCTTTTTCTATATCAAGTTTTATTGCAATCCATCCTTCTTTTCTTTTTCTATTTCTGAATGAGTGAAATATTTCATGTACGATAAGAACATCGTCTTGAATTGCTCTATCTGGTAGTCTGGTACGAATGCTCCTTGAAGTGGGTGGATTATTTTTCCCATTGTTCTTTTCATCCTATCCTGCTAAACGCGAAGAAAGCCTTAATTGCTTTTATAATTGAAGGGTCGACCACATCCCAATAGTGTTGATAGAACTCATCAATCATTCCATCAGGACCTGGAGATTTATTTTTTCCTATCGAAAAGAACGCATTTTTTACTTCTTGGTTTGTGACTAGTTTTATAAGATAGTCGTTTTCCTCATCAGTTATTTCTATGGTAATCTGGTTGAGATATTCTCCTAATATTTCTCCATTTATTTGTTCCTTTTTAAATCTTTTCTCGAATTCTTCTTTAATTTGTCTTCTAATATTTTTCTCGTCCCTTATCAATGTTCCTTCCGAACTTGTTATTTCTCTTATTATTTCCATGTTCCTTTATCCAGTTGCCACCTTATAATGGTATCCAGAGTTGGTATCTGACAGTCTTAAGTGCTTCACTTTTTCTCTCTAATTCCAGTACGTGTTGTTGTATTGTATTATCTTGCTCTTCTTTTCTATAAGCTTTTGTTGTATTTTACTGTTTTTTTAAGGGTAATAATTCGGTTGGGAAAACCCTATTTGAAAGCATCATGTCAGATGAGGCCTAGAAGACCTGAATCAAGGTATAACTCTGGCCCCCTGGTAGAGTAGCAAAGGTGTGTAACCTTATCCGCTACCTGCTTACCAATACGGGAAATATGGGATATACCAACATTCCTTACTCCTTGGAGAAAGGCCTTGATATCGGACATAACCATTTCTATTTCCCAAGGACATCCAACTTTTGTACTTAGGTAGTCCGTGATAATTTTTTAATCACCTTCTATTATTAGATCCATTATCTTTAATTCCATAGCTTTTTCCACCCCAAGACGAAGTGCTAGCGCTTCCTCCATGAGGGGGGATAAAGCATTACCACCAATGCTAATAGGATTGCCTAGACACTCCCTAATGATGTATCCAATTGAGCTGCTTGAATTCGATATAAATGATCCGTCAAAGTTTAATTTATAAATGATCCGTCAAAGTTTAATTCGATATAAATGATGTATCCGCGGTAGACTTTTTATTTTATTTTTAGCGTGACCTTTTTCCCCCTTCTGCTTTGTTAGATCTTCTATGTCCATCACATTCCATCTACTAGCTCTTTTCCAATTTTCAATATTATCCATGATCATTTTCTTAAAACCCTCCACAGAGGGGGTGTTAACATTTGTAAAGATAGTTTGATTTTTGATAAACCAAATAGTCCACCATCTGATTGCTATATATTGTTTCTTTTTCATCGGAAGAGAGGAGCCTAACATTTGTAAAATTTGATCCATGTCTCTGTTCTCCGGTAGGAGAGAGTCAATTCTTTGGGATATTTCTCTAGGAAATTGCCGTTGGAAATTGTTGACAAGGCATTCTATGAATAAGTGAATATCATCTTTAGCACATTGGTTGCAGAAAATACATGTATTTGGCACCGCAACCCCCTTTTGGGATAAACGGGTAGTCGTGGCAAGGCCTTTTTGTTTTATTTTCCATATAAAGTTTTTGACTTTTGGAGCAGCGTCAATTCTCCAAATCCAAGAAAATTCATCCGAAGATCTTTGTGATGTGGATGAGATTAAGTTGTAGGCACTTGACGTAGTGAACCAACCCTTTTTGGCGGGCCACCAATACAGTCTGTCTACAAAGAGGGTGATAGGCAAGGGGATTTTCATAATTTCCTCTGTTAAAGAAACTCGGAGAACAGAGAGGATATTCTCCCTCCAACATTGTCTTCATATTATGAAATCACTTACAGAATCATTTGGATTTATGTTATTTTGAGAGTCAATTCTATCTATAAGAGGTGTTGTCGTTACCCAATTGTCCTTCCAAAACTTAATTGATTTCCCATCTCCCACACACCCAGATGAGCCTCGATTTAAATTTCGGAATTAATGAACTTAGTTTTGACCATTGCCAAGAGGCATTGCCTTTTCTAGAATAGGTAAGGATGTGGTTTTCTTTTAAATATTTGTATTGTATAATTTCAACCCAGTTATTCTCCGGTTCTGCCAGGATTTTCTATAGAAGCTTTAGTTGGGGTGCTTCATTCATGTCTCTGGTTTTCCGTAGTCCCAATCCTCCTTCCGCTTTTGACTGATGAGCAGGTTATGCTGTGTGTCTTTATTCTAGAAGAAAGTTCTGTTGATTTGATCTAGTTGTTTATGGACCGCTACTGGGAGCATGAAGCTCTGCATCGAGTATAAAGGTTTTGATGACATGTTAGATGCTATTAGGGTTGCACTGCCTTTTATGCTTTCAATTTATTGTGCTATGATGTTCTTTATAAGATGTGTGCACAGGAATATGATAGGCTATTGAGGGCCTTGACGATGTCTGATAGGTAAGATCTTGAGATTGAGAATAAAGTCAAGCCAATGACATAAAACAAAGGCGCTTATCGGGAGGCAACCCGAGGTAAGTTTTTTAATTTAGTTACTTCAATTCTTAGTTAGCTAATTTTCTTTTCAATAAATTAGGTTTTCCATTAGGCATTAGATAGTTGCTTTTAGTTTTTGGATAGACTAACTTTTCAGGAAAAGTCACCGGAATCAGCTGAAGCAGGCAGCGGCTGTCGCAAGGCCCAGTTGAACCATTGAATTGGTATTTGTTCATAAGCCTATTCGTCCACCACATTGTGAGTATTTCATTCATCTCTTCCTCTATGCTTTTATGTTTTTGTTGTCTTTTATGTTTCATTGAGGACAATGAAATGTTTAACTATGGGGGAGGGATTGCATTGCATATAGATAGATTTTGCATATCATGTTTATTTATGTCTTTATATTTATTTTTACTCATATATCACATTTGAAAAAGAAAATCACAAAATATCATGCATTGCATTTAGGTGTTATTAAAGATACACATATTGGTTTAGTTTGTCCTCTAATTTATTTTTATGACCTTATTGCATAAATCCCATGATTTGATTGAATTGCTTGAAAATGATTTTTGGAGCATGATTTGAGAATATAATTGAGCAAGTATGGTTCATAGTTGAGGTTTAATTGAAATCAATAAAAAATATAACCCTTGTGAGTTTGTTTTTTACTAAACCAATATTAAAACATCTGTAAAGATATAAAAATAGTAAAGTAAAGAACACCAATCAATTAATAAAAAGGGAAATAACATCATCCTAAATACTACCCGCGGACAAATACCCAAGAGCTGACTCATGAACAATCATCCGCGGATAGTAGAGAATGAGCACGTGACGGCCATGCCCACCCCCCACGAGTAAAACACGTGTCGAATGACGAACACCATGTGGCACAACGTACAAGACCACCCAGGACCTATAAAAGCGAGAAACCTCACTAAAAAAGAGGAGGACTTTTCGGAAAGGGAGAGGAGAGGAGGCGGATCTAGGCCTAGTGAACTCAAGAAGAAAGGAGAACCAGGAGAAGAATTCGTACGCGTCACAAAGAATCTATTTCGTAATAAAATCAAAGTCGTTCATTGGACCTACTCCGCGGATATAGACCTTGTTTGTCTTTAGTATAACTTTCTATTAAGAAAAAGACTGTTGTTATTGATCCTCAAGATAGTCAACAAACGACAGGTAAGCGAACCAATTTTTCGAATTGTCCAGAAAACCTCGATAGGGAATCACATTTCAGTACAACAGTCAGGTTACTTCCCGCGGCACAGGTTGGGCCACTTCGATTATCTCGATGCGGGTCAGGTAAGCCCGTTGGGATTATTGATCACTTTGCCAGGTAAATTCCCGGGTCCCACTAAAAATGGTGGCCTTGAGAGATCGGGCCTTTTCAGTGGCGCCGTCTGTGGGAACCCCCTCACACTAAGGGGTTTCTTTTTTGATAGACTCAGACAAAGACCCACAAACCTTTGAAAAAGTTAGGGTCCGCGTCTGAACTTAGAAATACAAATTTTTATATATGCAAAATTGAACCTTTGTCAAACGACAGATTCACGACATTAAGAAGATGAGTGATAGCCAGAACAATCCGACTCAGGACATAAGTCAAGGGATTCACCAGGATCAGGAGGCCTCCAGCATGTATATCCCATTGACACCACCACCAAATCCAGATGGTGAAATGGGAGATCAGCACCTCGGTACCCCTCCACATCATTATGGCAATCAGTATGGACTGGAAGGAGGATTCATACCACAGAACTTCTGGTATTATGAAGCACGTCACGAGCAGCCTAACCCTTTTCAGCAGGAGCAGTCTCAGTACTTTTATTATGATCAGTGGGGGAAAAACCCGCGTCAGCAAGGGAACTATTGACAGGAAGAGCAGTATAGAAATTTCGATAGACATAACACTGCGTACGATAATCCCAGCAACTGGAACTATGGTTTCAGAATCAGGAAATACCGCGTCAAACATGGCAGAATGATCACTGGCACCGAGAGAATAAACATCGACGCGGGGAAAGGTCAACAGATGTTTCCACCTCTACAAAATCTGACTAAGCGGAAAAAAGGAACAAAAACGCACCAGCGGGTTTCCCATCGGTGTTTACCCAGGAAATTTGTTCCGTGACAGTACCAAAACGATGGAGAGATGTGAACCTCATGAAATATGATGGAACGACTGATCCTGAAGATCATCTTTGCCACTTTGCAACTGCTATGGGAATAAACGAATATAATGATGCCATGTTGTGTAGAACATTCCCTTCAACCTTAACAAAGATCGCGCTCACCTGGTTCACAAATCTTCCAAAAGGATCTGTAAACAATTTTACTCAGATGTCCCACATCTTCACGTCCCATTTCGGAAGTGCGCGATCGAGAAAGAAAACCATGCTCGACCTGAATTCCATTAGGCAATGAGCTGGGGAATCCTTGGGACACTTCTTCACTCGATTTACCAGCATGGTAGTTCAGATCCCTAACTTTAATCATGAATCGGCAATTATCATACTCATGGGTAATTTAGCAGAGGGAGAGGAAGAAGGGGATGCGGAGGTAGACACAACTATACGCCTACAGTCCAGAGATCTGTCAATCAGAGAGAAGCTCAAAATTTAGAGGCAGGCCAAATACCAAAACCCGAGGGCTTCATCAATACCCTCGCAGGGGTTTTTTCCATGGCTGGGTCCAGTAGACAGGAAAAAAGAAATTACAAAAGAGAAGGAAGGCAACCACCGTCCGCGTCAAGTAGAAGAATTTCTCTTGCACAACATGAAACATTTCCTTTTCCCCAAAGGACGCTGAGGAAGTAAGGATGCCGCACTCAGACCCCCTAGTCATTCACGCTCAGATAGCCGCCAAGACAGTAAAAAGAGTATTTTTTAATACTGGGTCATCAGTTGATATCCTATCATGGGAGGCATTTTCTCAAATGGGAATATCTGCAGCATCGTTGAAACCATATTTCGGAACGCTAATCACGTTCTCAGGAGGAGAGGTACAAGTAGCAGGCACGATCAAGCTTACAATTGTTTTGGGGACATCCCCAAAAAGACGCGTGGAAAATATTGTATTCACAATAGTAAGGATTCCCACTGTATACAATGCTTTGCTGGGTCGCGTCTCACTCTATAAGTTCCAGATGGTAGTTTCAATCTATCACTTTGTGGGAAAGTTCCCTTTACCCGGAGGAGGAATTGGTGAGGTTCGCGGACAGCAACCAAAAAGTAGAAGCTGCTACCTAACTTCTATCAAGAAGAATAAAGAAGTAATGTGTATTAGTGAAAATTGTGAATCCGTGGTCGGGGACAACGACTCTACAGAACTTTCAGAAGCTGAACTAGAGGTGAGACCTTCAGAAGCAAAAATTTCTACCGCGGATGAAAGAGTTACATACACACCTTTCCCAAACCCTGAGGAGAAGATCTACTTGGGACAGGCGCTGGAGACAGTAGAAAGAGTTCGAGTCTTAGAAATCATAACGAAGTCAAGAGACATTTTCGCATGGACTCCTCGAGATCTGCTAGGAGTCCCACCCGCAATAGCTTTGCATACTTTGAGAATTCGTCCAGGAACAAAACCCATAGTGCAGAAGAAGAGGAAGATGGCTCCGGAGAAAGCTGTCGCGACAAAAGAGGAAACTGATAAACTTTTAGAAGTGGGTTTCATAGAGGAAGTAGAAGACTCAGATTGGCTCTCAAATGTGGTTTTAGTAAAGAAATCTAATGGGAAATGGAGGATGTGCATCGACTTCACTAATCTTAACAAATCCTGCCCAAAGAATAGTTACCCATTACCGTCCATAGATGAACTCGTTGATGGAACCGCGGGTAACAAGGTCCTTAGTTTTCTTGATGCTTACTCAGGATACAATCAGATAAACTTGAACCCTTCAGACAAGAAAGCTACTACTTTCATCACCAACTAGGGAATATTTTGCTACCGCGTCATGCCTTTCGGACTCAGGAATGCTGGAGCATCATTTCAGAGAGCAGTTGACCGGATCTTCCGTAATCAGATTGGCAGGAATGTATCGATTTCTGTTGACGATATCGTGGTCAAAAGCGAGAGAGCAGAGGATCACGCGGCAGATCTACATGAGACTTTCGATTCTCTTCGAAGAGGAGGTTTGAACTTAAACGTGGAAAAGTGTGTCTTTGGGGTTGATTCCGGAAAATTCCTTGGTTTTATGGTTAGCCATAGAGGAATCGATATGAATCCCGAAAAAGTCATGGCAATTCAGAATCTTCAACCACCGCGGACGATTAAAGAGTTACATTCTTTAAATGGAGTAGTAAATTATTTAATCCGTTTTTGCTCCTGCCTGGCAGACAGGTCATTACCTTTCTTTGCTCTGCTCAAGAAAAAGGGACCGATACGATGGACTCTCGAGTTACAGGAAGCATTCGGAAGTTTGAAACTTTTCCTGTCATCACTTCCCACTCTTCATCAACCCGAGAAACAAGAAGTCCTTCATCTATACCTGTCAGTAAAAAGTGTCACTATCAGTGCAGTCTTGACGCGAGAAGAGAAATTCCCAGTTTATTACATCAGTCGTGTGCTACAAGATGCTGAAACACGATATGAACCAGTAGAGAAAATGATTTTGTGTTTAATATTCGCGGCGAGGAGGTTGAGGCCATATTTCCAGGACCATCTTATCCGAGTTATGACAGACTTACCGATGCTTCAAATCCTCCACTCACCGTGCCTGTCAGGAAGAATGATGAAGTGGGCGGTCGAACTCACAGAATTTGAAATAGAATACACCTCGCGGAAAGCAGCTCTCGCTCAGATTTTAGCCGATTTTATTGGCGAAACAAGTTTTGAATTAAATGCTCAAACAGAGAAAAGTGAGTGGACGCTCAGGGTAGATGGTGCGGCCAACAAAGATGGATGTGGAGCAGGGGTTACACTAACAGCACCTGATGAACGGCCGTACAATTACGCTTATAAATTGGACTTCCAGGCTACAAATAACGAGGCTGAGTACGAAGTCCTGCTCGCTGGACTAGAGATAGCTTTGGTCAAAGGTGCCAGGCAGGTATCAGTCTACACTGATTCAGAAGTGATGACGCGGCAAATAACAGAAGAATATGAAGAAAAAACTGGTTTAATGCCTAATTATCAGAGAAAGGCACGGGCATTGTCAAAAGCTTTCTTAAGTTTTTGCCTAACATCTGTTCCCAGAGGTGACAATCAGCAGGCGGACGCGTTAGCTCGGTTGGGAGCTGTTATGCCTGAGGAAGTAGGAAAAGAAGTGATCCTTGAAAGAATGAACAATCGAAGACTTATTCAGGAAGTCTACCATTGCACCAAAAAAAAAAATCAGGAAGTCTACCAAGTGCAACAAATTGAGATGGAAGATTAGAGGGCACCAATCGCGGACTATCTGGGCAAGGGCGTTCTACCTGAAGAAAGAAATGTTGCTAAGAAGATAATTGCAAAATCCTCTCGATTCACCATCAGGGAGGGGAAGCTATACAAAAGAGGATATTGCCTCCCAGATCTGTTGTGCATATCATCAAAAGAAGGAAGTCTCGTAGTAAAAGAGTTGCATGATGGAGTTTGTGCGCATCACCAAGGATGGAGGGTTGTTGTGGCCAAAGCAACCAGGCTAGGATATTATTGGCCAACTATGAAGCGAGATGTTCAAGATTATATCCGAAAATGCGACGCGTGTCAAAGGTTTGGAAATTTGATCCACCGCCCTTTTGAGGTGCTGAAAAGTATAACTGGTGCTTGCCCTTTTTCTGTCTGGGGAATGGACATTCTAGGTCCATTTCCTACTGCCCCCGGTCAGTTAAGATATGTTTTAGTCTTGGTTGATTATTTCAAAAAGTGGGTGGAGGCCGAAGCAATGGGATTAATCACCGCGGAAAAGGTGAGGAGATTCCTATGGAAGAATATTGTCTGCCGTTTCGGACTACCCGACTCGATAATTACAGATCATGGACCTCAATTTGATTGCAAAACGACTACAGAAAACTTAGTCGCCCCCGCAAAAATTAAATAAAGCGGTTAGAGGGCGCTTTTTACTATGATTAAGCACCCAAGGAATTTCTTATAATAAGTCCTGAGACGCTGGAGCTTGGCTCCGTGTCAGGCCTCTGATCGAATCCGCATTCTCAGAGATAATATTTTATAATAAGTCCTAGGACGCTGGAGCTTGGCTCTGCGTCAGGCCTCTGATCGAATCCGCATTCTCAGAGATGATATTTTAAAATAAGTCCTAGGACGCTGGAGCTTGGCTCCGCGTCAGGCCTCTGATCGAATCCGCATTCTCAGAGATGATATTTTATAATAAGTCCTAGGACGCTGGAGCTAGGCTCCGCGTCAGGCCTTTGATCGAATCCGCATTCTCAGAGATGATATTTTATAATAAGTCCTAGGACGCTGGAGCTTGGCTCCGCGTCAGGCCTCTGATCGAATCCGCATTCTCAGAGATGATATTTTATAATAAGTCCTAGGACGTCGGAGCTTGGCTCTGCGTCAGGCCTCTGATCGAATCCGCATTCTCAAAGATGATATTTTATAATAAGTCCTAGGACGCTGGAGCTTGGCTCCGCGTCAGGCCTCTGATCGAATCCGCATTCTCAGAGATGATATTTTATAATAAGTCCTAGGACGCTGGAGCTTGGCTCCACGTCAGGCCTCTGATCGAATCCGCATTCTCAGAGATGATATTTTATAATAAGTCCTAGGACGCTGGAGCTTGGCTCTGCGTCAGGTCTCTGATCGAATCCGCATTCTTAGAGACGATATTCTATAAAATCCTTGGACGCTGAAGCTTGGCTCCGCGTCAAACCTCAGGTCAAATCCAACACTCTTAGATCCAAACTCCATGTCGGATCTCTGTTTAAGGCAATCTAGAAATGAGAGAACAAGCGCCCATCAGCTCACGTCCGCGGGAAGAATGTGACAACACGTTTTGAATAAAATAAAAACAACCAAGGATAAAATATGACAACACGTTCGAAAGGGTTGACAATTTAGGATGAAAAAACAAACGCCCATCAACTCACGTTCGCGGAGCCCGAGCCGGGATAAGACGAGTTCTGCCCTGACTCAAGCGAAATCCATTGGAAGGAGGACCTTCTGACTCTGGAGAAGCCCACTCCGCATCTACCTCATCCCCCACAGCATCTAAGATCTGAACATCAAAGCGATTTCTCCCTTTATGGATAAAGGTTAAAGAGGAACCAATGTTGATGTTGTGTGACTCGGCGAAATCATTCCAACCTCCCCTTAAAAATGGAACCCTATAATCTCCGCGTATAACTTCCACCGGGAAGTCCCAAAGAATCCTGGTTGACAAAAGAACGCTCCTGGGGAGATCTGGCCCAAGTCTATCTTCAAAACATATTGGCAAAGACTAACAACAGACAGATTTTAAGGAATGTTAAAAGAAAAACCAACCTGATAAAAGAAAAATTTAGCAATTAAGGAACTAACCAAGCGGAGAAGTTGCTCAGGAAAACTAATTCTCTCGAAAAAGAACCAAGGTGAACCAACATAAGAAGGCATAACGAAAGCGTACAACGAGTCTAGTTGTCCATTCCCCCATACTCTCTTTTATAGAGCATGTAAATAATACTGGACACGTGTCGTAAACAGAAATATGGGGTAAATAAGTTCGAGAGGTCAAATCGTTGAGACAAAGAACCACAAGCGCCATGCATGAGGTAAACAGTAAACACTATTACTGAACTTCTCAGGGATCCCGTGAGAAGTGTGTCATAACAAATTAACCTCGAAAGACTAAAACAGTCACACCATTAGCATACATGACTAAGAATTCTCCAGAAACAATTATCAGAGGCCTGACAATCAACAAAGTTATAACCAATCTAATAGAGAAATCTAAAGCCTTATTTCATTAGGAAAATACAGTTTAAAATCCATTTCGAAGCCACGTCGCGGATGGTAGGATCATCATGATGAACTTCATAATTTCCCCCGCGTGGATCCACCACCCGAACTTCGAAACGAGCCTCACTCATATGAGTAAAAATCATGGAAACCCCATGTTCAAAACCATGCGATTCCACGAAATCTTTCCATCCGCGGCCAAGGTAGAGAAGACCACCGTTAAGCCGCTCTATACAAACAAGGAAATTGCGCAGCAGATGAGAAGAAAGTAAAACCTGGCTAGGAACAACATCCGCATACTCCTCCTCAAACCTAAGTGGAAGCAACTAAAAAATAGAAGGAAAATATAAGCCAAAGGGAAATTCTCTAAAAGAAATTAAAATTTAGTATAATTAGCTCACCAACTGCAAGAACTGTTCGGGATAATCGATCGCTTGAAAAAAAGCCCATCGTGGTTTTGGCCCAAAAACCCCGTCCGCCTTAAATAATAGAGGAGGAATTATAATGGATCCCCGCATCTCGATGAAATTAGAGGAAAACAGTAAAGACTCTCTTGCTTGTATTGTCAATCACGGGGGAGCAGTTGAACAGAAAAAAGAAGAATTGCATGCATGACATGCAACAGGTGACACAACCACCGAGGGCACGCGTCTCCCTTTCTCTAAAAACAAAGTTAACCAGAGAAGAGTCTTTTCCCAAAACTAGTAAAAGTAAATTACAAAGAGGAATATTAAAACTACTTTTTAGTAAAAAGCAATAAAACCAAGGGCGGGAAAGCCTCACGCAACGAGTATAAAACATGCTTGGGTATCCATAAGTGATGAACAATCCTAAAACAAGATGGATCCAAATCCACCGCCTAGGGCTTTTTATAGAGTCATTATGAGGGAGGAACAACTTCAAACACTTCGACTCCCCCTCATGTATTTTCTAATCGACGAAGATGCTCACACTCAAGCTAGGCTCTGGTCCCGCTTCAACCAGGAACACGAAGTGAAGGTGGATAAGGATGAAGATGGCCTATTCTGACTGACTCAAGGATGGCACAACTTTACACAAGCAAATCGAGTCAATGAAGGGTCGGCTTTGATTTTCACCTACATGGGCGATTCCATCTTTGAAGTCGACGTTGTCAGCCCAGACAGTGAGGAAAATGGAGAGGTAGGACATCCTTAGATTCCTACCAGGTCCTTCGCGTCAATAACTCTAAAATGATGTAACAAGCTTAGAGGGATCTAACCCCTGAGAAAGGTTTCTGTACGCTGTTTCGTATTATTAATAATAAAAGATCCCTCCTTCTATTTCATTTCTAAAAACACAAGGGCACAATAAGGAGAATCATGGATTCCCTTTTTTCTTTATTTTACGAAAGCTTATATCAAAAGATCAGTTTACAAACTCCTAGGTCATGACGCGGAAATAACTTAATTAGAACTGCATGATGAAGAAATCGAGTCCAAGGTAGCCTCGTGATCATCCTCGATTTCACGACGTGGACAGACTTGGAAGGAAACATTACCCTTATGGAAAAACATCATAGCACTTCCTATTCCCAGGTGATGAAGCATAAGGAACTCATCCCAACCATTATCAATCTGAAAAAGACCATTCTCACTCCAGGATATAGCCACTGGAAAATCACGGACGAGATACGTTGAAAGAAAAGCCCACCGAGGCGGAAGAGGCCCATATTCAACTTCAAACTGGGGAGGCATAACCTACATATCAATAAAATCAAGACCTAGTACAGGATGCCCAAACTTTGATTGAAGTAAAATTAAAGGAAACTCACTAGCCGAGAAAGTTGTTCCACATTCTCAATCTTTTGAAAAAAGGCCCAAGGATTAAAGTTCCCTGGAGACATAATACTTGCAATGGCACGATCAGTTGACACAACATGAGAGGTAGCAAAAAGGATAAAGATTAAGGATATAAAAAGGAAAAATCCATCCTGAAAAATGAAGACAAGTGGTAAAAGACTTCAAACATCCGGACCAACACTTTCAACACTTGGAGAGTTCGGAATATAAATATGTAGATATTTACTACAATCAAAACATACGATCAATACCAATATTTTGACCAAAGAGATCTTCAACCCATATTCAAGACAAAAGAAGTATCTCGACAATATACCAAAAAACAGGAAATCACATATAGGTTCCCAAATCCATAAAAGTTTCATCCTACATAAAACCAAAGATCAAAGTCTACAAGGGGGTAGCTTCCTTCTCAATTTCTTCCTCCGCGTTCTCAGCGTCGTCATCTTTAGAATAAGAATCTTCCGCGGCCATCTCCTCCTTTGAAAGTCCCCAGTCGGCACTCACCAGGCTAGGCTCAAACTTTTCCAGAGGAACACTCGGGTTATTTGCTGAACATGTAACGCTTTGGTTGATCCCTGCAACCATTCCCTTCCGGAAATAGCTAAAGCACCTATCCTTTAAAATACTGGAGCCCTTTGAAGTCTGGAGGCAAGCTTTTGCCACGGAGGACAGGAAGGAAATACCAACCTTAGTTTTTATCCACTCGGAAGATAGGTGATTCAAACCTACAGGACTCTGAAGCCATTGGAGGGCCACATCTTGATCTGAACGCGCCTTGATTGTGTCAAGTTCTTGTTTAGTGATGGACAGTTCTTCACGAAGGATTGAGAAATCCTCTTCCATTTTATCAATGATGGCCTGTCTAGATTGAAGGAGCTCCCGCGAAGCCCCTTTAGCAGCTTCCAGTTCTTTGACGCGAGAGACAGCAGAGCTCGAAGAAACTTTTAAATCATCATATTTTTTCTGTAAAACTACCATAGCCTCTTTTCGATCTTGCACCTCCTCATGAAGGTCAGCTGACCTTTTCTTAAACTTCTCCACTGAGGCCGGGTCTCTCACTGTATTCCCCAGTATTAGAAGCTGATGGTTTAATTTTTTTAATTTCTTCTTCTTTCTTTCTTTCTAAGATCCTCCTCTCCACATACCATACGTCTCTCGACATCCGGTTGAATTACCCTCAACTATAAAAAGCGAGGTAAAAGTATGAAAGGTTGAAAATAAACCGCGTAAAAAAAGTGAGAAAGGAATCTTAACCTACCCATTGAATAATACGATCCAGGTTAGTTGAAAGAGTGACGGGATCCAATCGACTGATATATCCTTGCTCTGGGAGACAACGCTTCTTAGTCGGAAAAGCAAGACCTTGTAAGTCAATCGGATCGAAGCCTGGGATAGGAAATTCGCGAAGAGTCGCTACACCCTCCAAAAAGAGCCCCCTTTTGTCTGTAGCCGAGGGCCCAACAGCAATGGAAACTTTCCTCCTTTTTGATTTAGAAGTCTCGGGCGCGGATGGACAAACACGTTTCTCTCGAGATACAGGAACCAATGAAGAAGATTCAACTAAAGCCCCGGCCTCATCCGCGACACTCACATCAACATTCGACGCCACTTCCAGGGCCTGGGGAGGAACAGAAGGATCATTGACTACCAAAATCGATTTCTTCTTCTTCCCAGATCTGGCCTTATGCCGTTTCAAAAGTGCATCCAAATCCATTTTATCTAAACACAAAATACATTCCACGATAAGTCATCCATCGAAGAAAGACAAAACATGAAGACACAAATTTATATACCAAAAGAAACAAATAAACAAAGAAGCCACCTAGTCGCGGATGAGGCATACTCAAGCCAGCCATCTCAAGACGAAATGCGGATAACATTTTATCCCACGGAAATCTAGGAGTATGAGAAAACGATAGCTTGAATTGAGAAGGGTTAGAAATTTTTGGTTTCATCACAGAGCAAAAAGGCCCCGGAACAGTTCGACAATTAAAGCCTTGCCCAGATCTATCGCGGACCAAAAACCACTTGTACTTCCAATTCGGTTTGCTAGACAACCTTTCCATATACCCACAACTAGAGTTGCACTGGTAAAATCTTGAATCTTGAGTTCCCTTTTTTAAGGAAAAAATGCTGAACATTAACTTCAAAGAAGGAGCAACACCAATCTCCATGCACCTCATAATAAAACTGGTAAAAAACATCCAACCATTAGGGACGATCTGAGCAGGACTCAAATTGTACTCCTCCAAAAACTTCGAGAAAAAAGGATGTAAAGGAAGTCGGAAGCCTTGAGATAAGCTATAGCTGCATATACAACCAAACAATCTTCGTAAGCGTCCAGGCAACCACCCCCTACCTCAGGAAGACAAAATTCTACACATGCTGGCCAGGGGAAGACTTGCGAAAGAACGTCAAGATCTTCTAAGTTCAACAGAGTAATGCAACCCCTCAACTTACTCACAGGAGACCTCCACGGATGAATCCTATCGGGCACAACTGGTGGGCGACTGGTTGGAGATGGAAGAGGTTTAAAATCTCCCAAGAAAAGGCAAGTATCTAGATCCCTTAAGTTATACACTGGGGTGTCTAAATCGCTCAAGTTCTCCTTAGAACGGATCTTCTTCGGATTTTCTGCTAAACCAATTAGGGGAAGCTCATAAGGAATCCAAACCTCCTCCGACTCTTGATCCGCAGACTGAGAAATAGATGAAGCTCCCACGTCCACTGAAGAACTAGCACCCGACTCATCCACGTCCCTTGGATTCTCATCTTCCGTGCATCCCTTCAAAGAAGAAGAAACTGTGTAAGGAGAAGAATAGTAATCAGGGTCAGAGCGCTTCCGGCGCCTTCTCACCTTAATGGGACTACCAGTAGGACCAACTCGATCCGGAGTAGACACGGATGTGGAAGAAGATGACTCCGACGAAGAATCATCGGAGTTGGAAGAAGAACTCCCAGAAGAGGAAGAAAGAGTCTCCGGGGTCAGACGCGCCGGAGAGGATGAAGCGACACCACTCCTCCATCCTTCACCTCTCTCAAAATCTTCTAACAAATCGCGCTCCTCGCTGAGACTAGCCATTTACAAAGAAACTAGAAGAAAATAGTATGAAATTTCCCTTACACAAAGCAAAATCTCATCCAAAAACACATTCAAAGACAAACTTGCACCCAAGCACACGATCTAAACGTCAAGAAGTTAAAAAACTTAACAAGGAAAAATCAAGAACAACTTAGAACAAGGAGAAATACCTTGAAACGTTGAAGAAAACCGCCGGAAATTTCAAGCAAACAACCAGAAACCTAGAAAACCGCCACCGGAAAACCTAGAGATGGATAAGGATAAAATCTCTGAAAAAGCAGAAGAAGACAAGTGTGGAGTAAAATGGGCCTGGTAACGAAACTACAGATGTTTACTTAAGAAATCTTTGTCGATCCGCGCCAATCCCAGGTTGGAATCAACGCGGCCCGAGGAGCTGTGACTAAACCAATATTAAAAACATCTGTAAGGATATAAAAATAGTAAAGTAAAGAACACCAATCAATTAATAAAAAGGGAAATAGCATCATCCTAAATACTACCCGCGGACAAATACCCAAGAGCTACCTCATGAACAATCATCCGCGGATAGTAGAGAATGAGCACGTGGCGGCCATGCCCACCCCCCACGAGTAAAACACGTGTCGAATGGCGAACACCACGTGGCACAACGTACAAGATCACCCAGGACCTATAAAAGCGAGAAACCTCACTAAAAAAGAGGAGGACTTTTCGGAAAGGGAGAGGAGAGGAGGCGGATCTAGGCCTAGTGAACTCAAGAAGAAAGGAGAACCAGGAGAAGAATTCGTACGCGTCACAAAGAATCTATTTCGTAATAAAATCAAAGCCGTTCACTGGACCTACTCCGCGGATATAGACCTTGTTTTTCTTTAGTATAACTTTAAGAAAAAAGACTGTTGTTATTGATCCTCAAGATAGTCAACAAACGACAGGTAAGCGAACCAATTTTCCGAATTGTCCAAAAAAACTCGATAAGGGAATCACATTTCAGTACAGCAGTCAGGTTACTTTCCGCGGCACAGGTTGGGCCGCGTCGATTATCTCGATGCGGGTCAGGTAAGCCCGTTGGGAATATTGATCACTTTGCCAGGTAAATTCCCGGGTCCCACTAAAAATGGTGGCCTTGAGAGATCGGGCCTTTTCAGTTTTGGTCTTATAGGGACTTTACATATTATTCCATTTTGCTTTTATTGTGTGATTATACTCTCCATATGCTTCCTATTTCAATACCGTATTGCACATGTTTGTTTCTTGTGAATTTCAAATGATTGATGCATGTTTTCTTTAGCCGTATTATACCTTATCTACCCTTTGCATTATCCTTTGCTTGAAGTCCAGCTGAGCCGTAAAGCCTATTCTTTTTTATAGCTCTACAAAAATATATCATAGCTAATGATTAGCCTGACCCTATCCGGGAATTAGGGGGAGAATTGGTGAAAAATCTTTATGTTGGAGTTGCTTTGAGTGGAGATGATGTATGTATGGTTGTGCATTGCGAGAGGCATAGCCGAAATAAGGTAACCCTTCTTGCATAATAGAGATGACTTATTACTAGGGGCCTAAGGAGGATAAAATTCACTTAGGAGTAAAAGTCTAGTAAGCTTGGACCTAGGGAGGATAAAATTCACCTAGGGACAAAAGTAAGCATAAAAGAAAAGAAAAGAACTCATCATCCAAATTGAAAAATTGCATAAGTTGTATTGCTATTGAAATCGAAGAATGCTTATTGATGTGTATTGGAGTTTATATTATTGGAATGGTTTTGCGAAGTATGGAAGTTTTGGTGTTGTTCTGGTTGGTTGTTGTTCCTTTTTCCCAGATTTTTAGCACCACAAGCCTAAATATTTCTCATGCCTTATGTTTCTACCAAAGCCCCAGTACAACCCTATAAAAGTCCTCATGATGTTGTTTGCAAGTGATGACTTTCACGGTGTATAGAGCATTTTGGATTGAGTTGAGAGTTGGACTTTAAAGCCTAAACACATGAGAGCTTCAGTGAAACACATTATCCCGGTGAGCTTGGATTAAATTTGCCTTTACTATTGGATCACTCATATATTTGCTAGGATATTTGTTCTCTTATTCATGGCTCTTATTGCTTGATGTTGCTTTTCTAACACTATAGCACGACGATCTTATTTGTGGGATGATTAATTCTATATTTGTTTTTCATTGCTTGAGGACAAGCAGAAGCTTAAGTGTGGGAGAGTTTGATAGCATGCATTTAGGTAGGCATAACAGGTTGCATTTAGCTTAGTTATGATGCATACCATGCATTGTTTAAGTATAATTTGCATATTTGCTCTCTATGTTGGTGGAATCGGAATCTACACACTTTTATTGATTATTTCAGGTAAGTGTGGATCCGAAGAGGAGGGGTTAATAACGCATTGGATGAGGATGTTTAGTTGATCGAAGAAGCTTACATGAAGATCCGAAGAGGTCATGAGAAGAAGAAGCGAGCCTAAACGAAGAACAAGTCTGCAGAAGTTGTCGCTAAATATGCTGAACTTGTTTTGCACTTTCTCGAGATCTGGGTTGTCCGATTGACTATTAAGACCATGCGTTAGAAAGCTCTTTCAGAGAGCTACAACTTTTCTGTTGACGTCGAGAGCTGATTCAAAGTGGATTTTTCGTAAAAGACCGATGCAGAGGGCGCCGCATTAGTGCAGCAGCCGCCGCATGTTCCAGCAGCGATGCATTTTGCGCAACGACGTTTTATCTATCCAAACCATATTTAGCCCTAGGTTTTCATTCATTCATTAGATTAGGATTCAAGATGATTTTAGTGAAGATTGAGAGCGATATTCGCCATAGGATTCAAGACGATTTCATTCATTCATTAAACTCTCTCCGTTCTACTTGCAATTTGAAGCTTTGTTTGGTTTGATTTGTGAGTTTTTGAATCTTGTTCCTTATTTTCTATATTGAATGTTTCAACTTCTTTGCGCTTATTGATTGATTGTTTTGTTCTATCTTGTCTAGCCAACTTTGTAGATCAATTCAATTGCTAGGGTTTTGTATATTTCTGGTTGTGAACCTCAACCTGAGCAGCAAACTTGTTCCTTTAGGGCTGGTTGAACTAATTGAATGAGTAGGAACTTGGATTTGTTGTTAAATCCCTCTTTAGGGACTGCAAATACCTTGGTTAATATCTGAACTTAAAGCTATCAATTAGGTTAAATCCTTTTCCAGGGACTGTTCAATTGATAAGGGTTTCTATAACTGGTTGGACTAGTAACTACATTAGGTTGGGACAAGGGCATTCATAAGAAACCATAAAGGACAAGAGGAAGTTACACGATCAATTCAACCAAATAAAGCGGATAGTTGTAAGTAGAGAGATCTTGTATACATTGTTTTACATCATTTGTTTTTATTTTGTTTTGTTTTGTTTTCAATCTCAATCAACCAAAGCCCGCCTTCTACTAATTGGTAAATACACATTGCTGAGAAATATACTTGATTCTATTTGGGATCGACCTCTTACTTACTTGCTATACTAGTTTGTAGGTTTGAGTTTTAATTTGATACGGTTTACGCGACTCAAAACCTTCCATCAGCTACGAGATTCCACAGTTTGAAAAAGGTATAAGTGGCGAATCTATCCCGGTGGAGAAGTCTGCTTGGACGCGGTCGACTAAGACTCCCAACGTCATGCGAGATTATATAAAAGCTAGGAATCAACAACGTGATAGTGTTATACATCGTCGTCTTAGAGAAGACTTGAAGGAACGCATCTAGCAAAAATTCGGGTCCAGTGTGAGAGATAATTAATGGTTTTCTCGTTTAGTATTATGTTTGTTAAGTTAGAATTTAAGCTTATGCATTGTCAGTAGTGTAATTTCTTTTGAAGTAATAATTGTATTTTCACTTAGTTAAATGAAATTTATATTTTAAGTTAATATATACTCACCGATTTAGTTTAATAAATAATATTAATTTATGAATAATATTTTTTACCGGGAAATAAATATTATAAATTAAGCTAGATTGGAGAAAATTAGTCGAGAGGGGTATAATCACAAATTTCTTTGTTAGTAAAGGATGGAAATAATTACGAGAGAGAGGTATAATTGTAATTGAATTGATAGGAAAAGATGAGTTTTGAGATACTAGTGATGTTATTAATAAAGTGGGAAAAGTGAGAATGAGATCCTAAGATGATGTGCCAGACAGAGAAGAATAAAATATTAATATTCTTAGTATCCCTTGATAGATATGGCCTTATACTTTCATCTCAATTGAAATTAAAGTTATCAAATAGCTTATCACCGACGGTAAGTGGAGGTGGATTATCAAGTATGTTGATGATATGCACAATTTTTATAGTTTAATTTGGTTTTGCATTGTTAAGGCTTTCTTATTAATTACGGATCAATAAATTTAGTTTTTTTTAGTTAAGAATTCAGATGGTGTTAAGCTTAGTTGTTGCGGATGAGATTTAGTAACCATTCCGGAATGGCTCACCGGAAAGGACTTGTGGGTAGTACCCATAGGTCCCCGGTTCGAACCCCGGAATGACCGCTCTTTATTTACCTATTCAATGATGAGATTTAGTAGATTTTTGGTGGTCACAAAAGTGAGATTCTGCTAAAAGAGCGAGTAAAACGTACAACGTTATCTACCACTTTATTTCCTTCGTGGACATGTACGGGTACTTAATTTACTCAAACGATTTGGTTATCATTTCGATATCTCCTATTAAATTTGACAAAGCGATCGCTTCCACACTTCTCTTAACATCCGTCTTAATTGAAGGCAAAGAAAAGAAACCTTATAGTTTTTGACTTAAGAAAATTGAGTTTGGATCCTCTATGATACTTTATCTATTACACATCATGTTACACATTTTAAATTGGTCTAAATTATAAACCGATTTGATAAAGATACCTTAAGTTTAAATATATAAACCCATATAGCTAAAAAATAAAATAATGATATTTAGTGTCTGTTTTTTGTAATGTCATGGACACTTAATTAGAAAAAGGTATTCTATATTTAAGTATGAACCTTAAGAGGTCATAACATTAAACTTATCAAATCAAAATGATTCAATACTTAATTGCAATGATTAAACTCATCAAATCACAATTTATAATCTTCTATAATCTTCAATTTCACAAAATTCATCAATGAAGTAAACAATTTATGCATTGCTATCTAAATATTTGACCCTAAAAAATTCCAACGAAAATATATTGGAACCCTTGTCAAAGCTCCATGCTTAAATATATGATAGGTTGAGCATCGAATATTTTTGGTTTTTTTCCCACTGTATTTAATATTGAAAATTAATTTTCATAACCATAATAGATTTCACACCACACTTGTGAAATGGGCTGCAGAAAATGAATGATTTATATTTTTACTCATTTTAAAGTCGTGTGTATTTTAATTGGAGCTCAATTACCCCATTTTTCCCTCTAATAGACTATTCTTTTTATATATTTTTTTGAAAATATTTTGGTCCTTGTTATTCCTATTGTCTTTAATATTGAAACCTAATTTTTATCGCCATAATATATTTCACACCATGCTTGTGAATCAGGTTGAATAAAATGTATGTCCAATCAAGCCATACAACACAATAGCAAGCATAATATAGAACACCCCCTCCTAAGACTATCAAAGAAAGTAGAAAGAAAGTAGAAAGAAAGAGAATTTTTTTCCACTTTTATTTTCCTTGACATTCAGAAGACTTTAAATTCACACTATTATATCCAAATTATCAATAGAGAAGTAGGGGATCTGCCTAGAAAAAACGTTAAAATGAAAATGCTGAAGAAGACCTTAAATTCACACTATTATATCCAATTAGTTTACTTTATGTTGACATGTAAAATCCTTTTTGAGGTGAGAATCTGAGGAAGACCCAAACCTGTATTGTTGATGCCATGTATGATTGGATCCTAGGTCGAAGTTATTGAGTGATGCCTAGCTAGTTAAGTCCCTGATGATAGGCGTGGCCACGGGTTACGGGTCAACCCGTGACCCGCCGGGTCGTACGGGTCAACGACCCGCCGGGTCCGGGTTGACGGGTTGGCGGGTGGGGACGGGTAGCGGGTTAGGGTTGGCGGGTGGGGACGGGTAGCGGGTCACGGGTCGACCCGCCGGGTCAACCCGCTTTTTCAAAAATATTTTTTTTAGAAAAATTTATTTTTAATAAAATAAATTTATAATATTATGTAAATTATTCGTAAAATAACTCACAATAATACATAAACTAATATGCAATATGCAATGTGAGACAAAATAAACCCAATCCTTCTTCTTTTATAGACTTGGAAGTCTTCCTTCCTTCCCCTCATTTCCAATGTGGAACAAAGACTTTGTCCTACATCGAAAATATGGAGTTAGAATGAGAAGACATGGGACTATATATATATATATATATATATATATATATATATGTATCCCACTACCACATTTCTTCCACTTCACTTGTTTCCTACCTTTCCTACATTGGAAATTAAGTTGGAAATGAAGTTTGAGAAATATATTCTCATATTTTTTTCTCTTACATCACACAATGAAATTATTGTGGATGAAAGAATTAATATGGAGATATAATCTTCCTACATTTTTAACACTTCATTTGAAAGTGATAAAATGTGTTGTGAAGATAAAATCTTTACATATTATTTATTTATTTATTTTATTAGTCATTTTTTTAAAAAAAAAGATATTTTTTTTAAAATAATGTAACCCGCCGGGTCAACGGGTCGACCTGAACCCGTCAACCCGTGAGATTTACGGGTTAGGGTTCGGGTCGGCCAACCCTGACCCTTGACCCGGCGGGTCGAACCCGTCGACCCGGCGGGTCCGACCCGTGGCCATGCCATGATGTCTTCATTATCGCTTCTGAAAAGATGCAAGAAGGAAAACTAAAAAAAATATGCAGAAAGACAAAGTGGTTTACCGAAGAAGAAAATGAACTCACACATACCTGTGGTCAGAGTTGAAATAGTGGGTACTAAAAAGTGCAACAGTTTGTTGTAGATCCAATCATGCAGCAATATGCTTTGAGGTACTCTATTAAAGATGACAAAAATACACCAGATTCAAATAACATGCATAGCAAGACATTTGATCTCTTAATATGAATAAATCAAAGAGTGCTTCTACTTGAATTACCCTGCAAGCTTGGCGAACACTAACATCATCATCATGAAGATGCAAAACCAAGCGTGGAAGAACAACATGTACCTAATTACAAAACGCAGGCACCATGGCCTTCTTGATAGCCCCTTCCATGAGCGAATCCCCCTCGGACGACGAAGAAGCAGATTCGTCAATCTTGCTATTACTTCAGAGTTTTTGGCCCGTGATCCGAACTCAACATGTCAATGTCGCCTTTCTAGAATAACACCATATTTAGCAAAAGCAAGTTGAGTACACATATAAGTAAAAAGTGTCTATATACCATCAAATCCACTCATGATATAATTAACTATATAAGCAACTCAAATCGAGTATGTAATACGATAGAATGATAGATAACTATATATCAAGTTCACTCTCATGATATAATGGTTATGATACAATCATCAAGCAAAATACAAAGTATAAAATCAAGGGTTCATGTTGATGTCATTGGATCATTTTATTAAACGGCTGCAGCATTTTCTCTATTGCCTATTGATTGGCAGACTTCAAATCCAGAAAGAATCCACGAATTCAAAACCTCCAAGAATACTAAAGGCGGAAAAATGAGAAATAAGCTAACAGTACTATCCTCTCTTGTACTCTTTAGCTTGTAAACTCAGAAAGAATCTACAAATTCATTTTCCTTCCTTGTTCTTCACTTGTAAGCTATTTGAGACTTTTATTGAACTCATTGTACTCTTTAGCTTTGCTTGCTTCTCTTTCGCAAATGTCATATGGTGAAGAAACATACCTCTGTTTCGCGACATGTCTCCTAATACCATTTACAGTCTTGCCAATCTCTGTAGCCTGAAAAAACAACCCCCCAATGTTACAAACCCCATCTCATTTACACAACCAACAACTTGTTTATTCCATTTCGATCTATAACTAAATTCCTTAGCAACCTAAAATGAGAACAACCATTTTAGAAAGATGATAATAAATGAAGAATAAATTACCAGCTAAATCAACTCACAATTTCATGAAGTACCAAAAGATTTCTTTCGTTGTACAATCAACATTCAAGCTTCACACACCATGAAATTTTTTGCACATCTAGGAGCAACCACATTCCTACTTTCTCCTTAGTGTTGATATCATATTTGTGATTGTATCACCCAAATAGGATTGGCCTTGAAATATATATGCAGAAGACATTTTATTAGTCAAAAGAATGAAGATTCAGTTGTCAAATGCTTATATTTTTCCAGAAATATGAACACCTTGTAGAATTGATCAATTGAAATTTGAAACCCCTACAATAAAATTGACAAATCAGAAACATAAATACTCAATTAGCGGATCCATCTTGCAAAATTGATAGGCACCATCAACTAACTACAATTTCATAGACACTTGGAAACTAATTACAGTCACATACTTTGCACATGGGAAGATAGAACCTCAAAATCCATATATAGAACCTCACAGAAATAACGATGTCCAAACTCCAATTTCAGAGAAAAGTTTACATGATCATCCTAAAACCCTACAAATCATATTGAACTATTCATGTTTGTGGTAAAAAGGTAAGAAACAGAGATTTCTGAATAGCCATACATTAGAAAACTCTTACTCTTACCCAGAACCCAACCAAGGTACTAAGTACTAACCCATTATACATTAGGAAACTCTTAAAAAAGAGATTTGAAAATAGTTGATTTATTCAAGTCTAAAATTATTAATAGAATGATAAACACATGTGTAAAAAAAGGACAAATAATTGGAGGTTTTGAAACATAAAGGGTATAATCACCAAAAAGTCCCTGGTCATTTAATCATCGTAATTGAGGCAAATCATAGAAAGCAACATATTGATCTTTATTAAAATAAAAGTGCTAAAAATATTAAATTACTTGCTAAAACCAAATCTAGATGCCATTTGTATTCAAAGTTCCTGAAGATCATCATTCTCGTACATATCGATATCACGAATATACTTGATATATTGCATCTTCTTTGGTCAACATTCTAAAAGTCCTAAATTCAAATATGTGAACTTTATATTTAACTATGCCAATTGATTGCAAACATGTGAAGTTATAATGAAAGCGAAAAGAAAATTTTGCACCAACTTCTAAGAGACATTTAGATTGATCATTACATGCGCCATGAATGAATTGGATGCTATGCCTTTACATAATGTGAAATCGACTCCAGCCGACCGAAGTAACAACATTGTCTTTCTTTGTTTAGGAATTAACATCGGAATCCTGAAAATCAAGATCGATAAACTACTTATATTACTCTCTTACACATTTCATCAAACACATCATACACATTCCATCTTAATGTTCTCTAATTTGCATAATTCAAAGTGGGTGTATGGTTTGATTCTAGTCTGTTAATGCATTGACTCTCAATCTGAATTAGGGTTTGTTTAAAATAGAAATTTAATAGAGACAGAAGAAGAACTAAGCATAATTAAACCATGAATATCCAACAAATTGCACCCTTACCTGAACAACGCGAAATCCAATCCAATCCGTAACCAAGGGAAACGACAGCCTCGACATCCACTCCCAATCGATCACCAAGGGTGGAGCCGGCTCCGAATTCGAGTCCCGACAATCTGCTTCAGAAAACCAAAAGAGTTCAATTTCTAAACATGTCAAAGGGCAAGATTCGAAAAGATGAAAGGCATACCTTGGCAGCCCCGAATCCAGCCCAATTCGGAATTCGTAAAAGGGGCGGTGGCAGAGGCTACAAATTCTAAGCGCCGGCGGAGGCTGGGAATTCAAGCCAGATAAACAGCCATGATGGATACAGAAGCCAGATAACCAGCAATGAGATCAATGGGATGAAGAACCAAAATTGAAATTGAGAAAGAGAATTAAACCTTATTTTCATAAAAATCAGATCTCCCTAATCAATAATAGAGGGAGAAGCAAAAATGTGTAGGAATCGAAATAGGGTTACAATTGGAAGAACGAAGAGACCAAAGAGAAAGAAAGAGCGCATGTGTCAAGGCGTCTAGGGCAATTGAAGTCGAATCGACCAAGAACTCTTGAAATTGCATTTCAAACTCCTAAAATCACCTTTCGAACTTCTGAAACCGGCAGTGGCGCATCCCGAAAGGAACCACTCCTTCAGCCATCCTCTTCTCGTCCACCCTTGACCCCCAATCCCTCTACGACACAAAATCGTGTAGATAAGGAGCAATGATTAATAGTAAATGGAAAAAAAAACAGGTGGCTTCCTTACTGGCGACGACCTTCTGGAATCCAGTTCAAATCGGAACCAAGGTGGCAGCGTCTCTGAAATCCAATCCGAATCGATCGCCGCGGCTCTGGAATCCACCTCCAATTGACCGCCAGGGGCAGCGGGGGCTCCGAATTCCAGCCCCAATAAACAGCGAAGGCGGATACGAAAGTCAGTCACAAATATCGGTTGCGTAGACAATTGGGGAAATGAAGAGAGTAGAGAGAAAGAGAAATTACCCGTGCAATTAAGAAAGAAAGCCGCCTCTAGTCGTCGGTCATCGCCGGTCACAATCGCCCGCCTCCGATCGATTGTGCCCCGCCTCCACAACGACAATCATCAATCAATTTATTAATTATATTATGAGGAAGAAGATGATTGAGCCGCCTTCAGCCCTCACGACCCTCATCTGCCCACCAAGCAATTGAATCGGTAGTTTCTCCTGAAAAAGGCCTCTTGTAACTGCAAAGGGAAGGAGAACGTGGTATGGAGAAACACTAAAAGGGGAAGAGCGTGGGTGAGGAAATTAAAAACCGCTTCTTAACTTTTGCTCAGAGAAGAAGGACACGTGGCACAAATTTTTACAAAAAGATTGCTTCTAAAATTATAAGTATAAGGGGTGAATTTACTTTTATTAGATAATCCATCTTTTTGTTTTTGGTTATGAATATTCTATTAGATGAGTTAACAAGGATTAGTTTTATAAGTATGACATCGATTGTAAGTTTGTAACTCGTTCGATTTTTCTCCCACGCACAGAATCACATTTCCTTGAGGCCCTACGCCCATTTCTTCCACAAGAGTTGAACCCGAAGGATACGATTCGAGTCAATTCAGGCCCTACTCCTTAACTTTTATTTTGGTTTCAATGTATAATCATAATTTCCTTCGGGCTTCGCCCACTTTTTTTTTTTTTTTTTTTTCTTTTTGTTGGATAATCTTTTTTTTTTCTTAACATGAAATTTTGCCTAACTAATGCAGTGATGTCAACACAGATTTTGATTATGAACTAAACATTTCACATTGAAATATATGTACACTTTTGTTGTTGGTAAGGATGACATGTGAAATTTTTAGGGCTTGTTTGATTTAACACGGGAAGTTCCTGAGAATTGAATTTCTATAAATTGCACTTCTCGGGAATCGAAAAAATATGTTTAGTTATTTTAGATGATATAAATTAAAACAAGAGAATTAAAAATTTCTAATTATAAAAGGTGGAATTGCAACTTTTGTAGGGAAGTAAGTATGTTAAATTCCTTTAACATGGAGGAATTTAAATTCCCGGTAAGTAACATTCGAGAATTGTTCTTCCCGTGTTAATCCAAACGAGCCCCAAGTCTAAATTAGAGAGGGTAAGGACTGGTAATAAAAATGATTATTCAATAATAACCAGGCAAAGTTAAGAAAACATCAAAACAAATACGCAAGTATATATTTTTCTAACAGAAAACCTGTATTTCATTTGGAATGTATACAAAAGCTTAAAGCTCATCTGCACATCCTAAAAACGGCTAAAACATTATTTGATACATTGAGAAATTAAGTATGAAATTGATGGGGGTTGAGTGGTTGACTTGGATTACGAATTGGAGAACCATAAACGTCATCGATGAGCGGTACAGATCGTCTACTCTGTAGTCGACATTGGTGGTACGCAGTTACTGTCGTACCGACGGACGTATACTGTTTGAAAATGTGTTCATCGTCGTCCAACAAGCGGCTGCCACGCGTTCTCATACGATGCAATTGCAATTGCAATTGCAATTGAAATTGATTTCAGCCAATTAATCTTCTGCCCATCCAGGAAATTTTCACAACAGAGGGAGGAAATAGAAACGAGGATTAATGAATTGAAGAGAACACATTCAACATTATCTGTTTTACAACTTTACACATCCACTGTTGCAGCAAACAGCATCTTGTATAGCTATCATCGATTGATCTTATCGGAGTTCACTTCTTCGCCTTGATCATCTTCTTGTCTTTGAAGAAGGAACAGCAACTTGGAAGAAATCTAGGGTTTTGCCTGTGTCTACATCAAAACCACAAAAATTCATCATTTTTAATTGGTTCAGATCATCGATTTATAATGCAATCAACGAATTTTATAACTGTGCATATCGAAATCACAAAAAAAAATATCATCTAGTTAAAGATTGCAGCCAAAGATTGTTCCTTTTTGTTGTTTCCCCTGTTTTTAGAGTTTCAAATCAATGAAATCGTACCTGCTGACAGCGCTGCTGCTGCGGCTGCTGCTAGTGCTGGTGCTTCGGGCACTCTCGCTGGTGAGGCCGCCGCTGTCGCTCTCGCTCGAAACGCGGGATTTCCTCACCCACCAGTGCTTATCGGAGCCCTTGGTGTCCCCCTTCGGCGGCAACTTCGGATCCACCTTGAAGCTGGGAGCCTGGTTCAACCCCTTCTTTTTCTTCTTCCTGAAAGGGATTGGGAAAACCGACGTCTTGAGGAGGAAACCTCCGTTGTCGACGCTTGGGTTCCTCATCATCTTCTTCTTGCTATCGCTCTTTCCGACCTTCTTGCTTCCCTTCTTCTTCTTGCTCGGCTTCTCCATCTCCTTCCCCTTCTTGTCCTTTGTAGTTTCCGAAACTTGTTGTTTCGGAAGCTTCTTCTCAACAACTTTTTCCTTTTTACCCTCTTGCAGCGGTTGAACAACCGCTGCAGGAGGAGATGGTGGTGGTGGTGAAGGCAGCGGTTTATGCTCCACTATGTCTCTCAAGGAGAGCTCGTAGCAGGACTCTGGGATGTCCTTGATCATCTCCATGAGCTCCTTGCGGCCCCGGGCAATCGCCTGGGTCCGGGAGTTCGGAGACATGGGCTCCGGATATTGATGTTGACTATGGCTTTGCACCACTCGAGTTTGATTCGAGCCGCCAAATCTAGGACTAGTAGGAGGGCTATGTCTTCTACTACTACTACTCTTCCAAAGGCGGGGAGAGGAACCTCCGGAGTCGCTCCCAGCCGCCTTGGGCTCCACCGAGAGCCTCATACCTCCTCCGCTGGAACCAACACCGTTGGTGCGCCTTGGGCGGATGCCATATTGTGCATAGTTATCATTTATAAGCCCAACCGGATCAAACAAGTGCATCCGATTCTCGGGCTGCTTGGGCGTGGAATCAATCATGGCGGAAGGATGAGATCGATCGATCGATCTCCGGTGTGGGGAGTGGTGGTGGTGGTGGTGGAAGCTAAGGTGAGTTAGTGTGAAGAAGAGAGGTTTGGGCGTGAGAGTAACATCAATTCAATCAAGATGTAAAAAAGGAGAAAGCAAAAGAGATGGGGCTATATATGTATTATATTATAATAATAATAATAATATATAACTTGAATCCAAAGTCAAGAGGGTTTCTAGATGATTAATACTCAGAACTTAGAATGGGATCAAATTCAGTTGATGTTGTGTGGTTTTTTGTGATGGGTTTTCTTCTGGAAATACGTGTGGGGGGTTTTTGATTGAATTTGGGAGGGCTTTCATATATTTCTTAAAGTCATGGGTTGGGGATTTCATTTAATGGGGAAGTCGCTATCTGGAGGGATTACGTTTTTGGGAGATTTTCATTTTGGGCTTTAATTTATTATTATTATTATTATATTATTGGTAGGGTTTGCTGGCAATTTGAATAAATGCTACTTAATTTAATTGCTTGCTTAATTAACGGGTCCTTGTATTATAATGCTGTCCCACTACCTAAAATCTTTAATTTCATTGTATCAAGTAAAATTTATTGGTTATTATTGCATTTCAGGGCTAAGCAAATCTAAGTTTAAATCGGATCCAACGAATTTGAATAAACTACGTACTCTCACACATATTTTATGTGTATGACTCGTGCAAGGTCTGTGCGGTGTGTGTGTGTATGACCAGCTTTCTTTTATCTTTTTTTTTTTTTTTTTTTTACACAAGGCAAGGATTTAGGTAGGTGGTGTCAGACAAGCTGACCCACCCTTTAATAACGTTTTTTCGGACAAGAGTAAGAAACTCTAGGTGAGAAGCAATCGACCCCTAACACAAAAGCACATCCCAGTCGAAGAGTCGAAGCTTCCGCTATCAATGCTGAAATAGAACCACAAAACGAGGCGTTACAAGTCTGGACACAACCAAGGTGGTCTCGAATGACAAAACCCGTCGCGGCTTCTCCTGAAGATAGTTTTGACTAGAGCTGGCAAAATCTGACCCGACTCGAAAACCCGATCCGACTCACCCAAACCCGACTGGGACCCGAAAATCTGGAGCCATTCATAACCCGAACCCGAGACCGAACCCGACTCGACCCGACTCTGAACCCAACCCGAATTGAAATGGTTATTTAACATCAACATTTTAATACTTGAATGTTAAATGTTTTTTTTTTATTATTTTAACACAAGTTTATGATTATACTTTAACATATAAAACACCAATTATTTTTTGTTAATTGTTATCATATGAATAAGAACCCAAGTAAAATCAATAGATAAGCAGATAAGTCAACGAGTCAAGTAAGTCAACCACCATACATCAAATCAAAACATCGATACATATTACGAGTCAGAAATGCTAAAAGTTTATTAATCGTTGCAGATGATATAACGTGCAACCCAACAACATATTCTTCTAACAACTACTAACAGTCCAACAAAATATCCTTCTCGGAACCAACAACAATTAGCAATACCTTAATAGGCCAAAAGTTAATAATAATAATGAAAAAAAACTAATGGGTCAAAAGCTAAAAATGAAATGGGCATTGAAAGTGATAGGCATATTTGCAAAACTAACCTAAAAAACCAGGTTGTGTTGCCCTCTCTATCCCTTCTCCATATTATTTGCAAAAGGGTAGGCCAAATTGTTTTAATTTTGCATCCCAACTGGTTACACAAAGGGTAGGCACCGGTTGCATTGATGGAGGAGAGAGAGGGAGGCGTGTTGATGGGGAGAGAGTTAATAGTTTTGAAGAAAACTGTCACCTCAACCGCCTAGGAGAGTGGTTTATTAAAGGGGTAGTTGAGCCCGATTGTTTCTCCATCTCTCTCATACATCTCTCTCATCTCTCTCATACATTTCAAAGTTTGAAAACCGAAGGAAGAAGCGGAAGGGTTTCGAAGAAGAAGTAGAGCAAGGCGGTAGAGGAGACGACGAAGAAGCGGATATCAAGCCCTAACGCCCCTGCACACAAGTGATGACAACAAGTAAGTAAAGTCTAAACCCTAAAGCCCCCGAATTCTTTCCGATTGAACACAATATTAAGGCGAGAACTGTAGTTTCAGATCCAAATGTGTTTGCCATTGTTTGGAATGTAGAAATCAAGTAAGTTGCGCAAAGGTATATGAGGTTCCCTCTGTCATGTGAGTTTCAACCATCGTCATGTACACATCAAGGGCTGGAAAGTTTCCGAAAGGAAATTAACGAGGGGGAGAGAAAGGAAATTGGGGGAAAATAACAATTAGTCTTCAACATTGGCTGGGGTTAAATGGATAAATTGGGGGGAAACAACAATTAGTTGGATGGAGAAATTGAGGGATTTGGGGGAATTATCGACATTGGAAGATTTGGGGGTTTTGGGGGAATTGGGGAAATTGGGGAAAGGCGCTTGCATCTTATGAAAATAGGGCCAAGGGGAGTTCGAAATGTTTACTTTTGAGATGCCTTCCAACATTGGACTGAGTTCAGGGGAGACTTGAATACATCTCATGTTTGGATTATGTTATGTTTTTACTAGTGAAATGTCATGTTTATAACATTTACTGTCATGTTTTTACTAGTGAAATGTCATGTTTATAACATTTGTTGTCATGTTTGTTGATAGTCTTACGGTTTTGCTTCCCAATTTTGCAGGATATCAAGGACAGGCGAACATGTCGACTTCCCGGTCTGTAAGAAGAGTTCCCCATTAACAGACAACAGGCGAGGTACGGTGTGCAGTCTTGATCAAAGGAATATAGTAGTTTCGATGTGCGAGTGACAGTTGTGCGTTATTTTTGCAGGCCATCTATGCGGTGCCCGAGGACCATCACTACAAGGGCCATGTAAACCAGTACGGGCGGCCGGCAATACTTGGAAACCTGGACAACTACCTAAGCGAGGGGGACTGGAAGAAAGGAGCATGAGAGCTGGTACACTACGTCCTGCAACGCGAGCCCCGTTGGCCGCCATTGCGAGGCTTGGTTCCCGTGTCCAGTTCTCAGCCCAACTGGTGCACTACGTCCTGCAACGCCAATTGCGGACGAGAAAGGAGCATGAGAGCTGGTACATGATACACGACAAAATAGCTCGGTTCTCCATCCAAGAGTTCGCGCTGGTGACCGGGCTTAAGTGCTCATTCATGTTGCTGCCCGAGGAGAATGATGGGGACAGGTCGGCCGTCAAGGACTTCTTTGGGGTGGAGAAGATGAGGATGGAAGAGTTCGAAGTTGCATTCCTAGTGGCGATGAAGGGCAGAGAGCATTCGCCCGCGATGAAGTTTAAGTATGCGTTGCTGATGCTGGTTGAGGGTGTGCTATTTGGGAAGGATCCCCGCAACTACATTCATGGATGGGTGGTGAATATGGTGGCCGACGTCGACGGTTTCTTGCGATTCCCGTGGGGCAGGCACTGCTACGAGAGGACCCATGAGTTCCTCAAAAATGCTGTTGAGCGCAAGCTCCAGCATGGGGTCCAGGGCCCTCGGCCGTCATATTTTTTAGCTGGCTTCCCCCTCGCCTTTCAGGTAGTTACTTATATTTCAATTGGACATGCATATAATATAACTGGACACGCATAGAAATTAACTGGACACCTTTATATTTGAACTGGACACACTTATATTTAAACTGGACAAGCTTATATTTACACTGGACAGATATTGACATCCATGCCCTGTGGTTTATGTAGTTGTGGGCTTATGAAGCTTTCTATCCAATCCGATCCCAATTTGCTGTCGTCCTTGACGTGAATGCCTACCCTCGGTGCCTGCGGTACGCGTCGAAACAGCACAACATCAAGTACGAGTTAATCGTCAGCCTCATGGTGGAGGAGAAGGACGAGCTAAAAAGCTTTGACCTTGAAGACAGTGTGCAGACAATGTTAATCCCCGATGACTTTGAGGTGAAAAAACGGGTGATTCACGGGGCTGTCTACCCTAGAGAGAAGACCGATTTGTTCTTCGACAACCTCCGCGTAGAGTATAGGAAGGGTGTGCACACGAGGGCGACAGCAGAGACCGCCACCCAGGCAACGACCCAGGCAGCCCCTACGCAGGAAAACACACAAGGGCCATCGGTGGGTGATTTCTCACTGATGTTGTCGAAGATGGATGACCTGGCAAGGGAATTAAGAGCTGACTTCGCTGCGAGGATCAAACCCCTTGAGGATGCCATCCGCCAGCTGCAGAGGACGGGGAGGAAGGGACTGGACGAGTCCGACCACGCAGTCTCGCTGGGAAGGGCGGAATCGTCGGCGGCAAAGGAGGTAAGAGTTTCCTTCGCATGGAATAGCACCTTTGGGTACCCAATACTGTGCTTACTACGATGTTTGCAGGTTGATGAAAAAGCATAGAGAAAGGAGAGTGAGCAGCAGGACCAAGTGGATGAAGAACCAAAGCCAAAGGATAGTGAGAAACAGGGCCAAGTGGATGCGAGCAAGGACCAGGAGATCACCAATGAGGTAGCTAGGGACAAGGCGGACCGTCTGCAGCTGCATAATCGTCCCGTGAGGTTGACAAGCCAAGTGGACTGACCATTGCGGACCTCGAACTCGTGGGGGCTGAGCGGCCTGGCCAACATCGACAGAGACTCAGCGAAGTTTGCTTTAATGGCATTAGCGACCCAATGACTTACAACTTTCCCAGGTTTTGAGGTGATCTCTCTCCGCTTCACGAACCAGTCCCTGACGGTCTCAAGAATGGCATCCATCAGCGCTGTGAGTGGCAAGTCCCGAGGATACTTGCAAACCGAGTTCAAGCACTCTGAGTTATTCGTGGTGGTTATGTTGTACCTGTTACCCGGGTAGCACGCCCTTGCCCACTTTTCGAATCCGGCCTCCCGTAGGTATTGGCCCGCGGCGGGAGAAACTGCACAGAACTCATTGTACAACGACTGGAACTCGTCGTATGTGTATGCCTTGACCATGGAGAAGTATTGGTCCTTCATAGCGCTGATTTTGAACCGAAACCGGACGTTCTGCCATAAGTGCCATGTGCATATGCCATGCTTGGCGAAGACGTAGCTGTCCCGTATTCCCTTCTCGATGCTAATATGGCGGTCAGATACCCACATGAGATCAGTCGTGTCTTCAACAACATGCAACATCTACCTGAAGAAGAACCCCCACGACCCATCATTCTCTCCGTCAACCATTGCGAATGAAATTGGGTAGACAGAGTGGGTGTATGTCGCACGACGCTTTTGTGTCATCATGTCGGTCAGGTCGCACGTGGGCTCGTCCACAAGCTTGGAGATAATCCAAATCCGCGTTTTCTTGTATGTGGAAACCCGACAAAGCCACTTGCAATTGGGACCACCGCAGCGCACAACATACAAGCTCTTCGTCGACTTGTTTACCTTCGTCGTGAAACACCTAGACAGGGCCGCCCACTTGATTATCTGTTGGACCTCCTCCTTCGACCGAAACACTTTTCCCTCCCGGAGCTCACCCGTGTGCTGACGGGGACCCAATGGGTTCACCGCAACCATTGGTTCACTTTCCACACCCTCCGTATTCGGTCCCAACTTCTGTTTTCCGCGTGCGTATGCTTCCTCTATTTCCCTCACAGCCTGCTCGGCCTCAGTATCCCATGACCACGGCTTGGTCGGAACTGCGCACCCGAGCTCCATCTTCACCGCATTTGGTAGTACCTCATCGTCGTCGGAGGAGCTCCCGATGTCAATGGGCACCCTTCCATCTCCACCCGGTGGAATAACTTCATCTTCCGGATCACTGCTGACAGAAATGACTTGCTTCCCACGTCTTATTTCCTCGGCTTTCTTTGCATTCTTTCACAACTCGAACTCCAATTCCTCATGTCGCCCGTACTCATCGGTACTATTATGTAACTGGACACATTCGTTTTCTAACTGGATGCATTGGGCATCTAACTGGACGCCAGTTTGTTTTGCCTGGACACATCCGGCTACCAGGACTGCGTCTTCTTCACCACCAGCCAATTGGATGCCCGTATGTGCGTGATCTTCTTGGGTCACAGGCGGCCCAGTTAATGGCAGTATAAATTCCTTACCTCCCGCCACTGAGATACCCCACCCTCCGGAGCCACCCGTTGACGATCCTTGTGTAGGTGCCACAGTGCTGCCACTTAGCTTGGTTCGCAGGGAGACATGGAGGTCGACAGGCCACGATCGTTCTCCAGTGAGTCCGTTTACAAACTTGAAGGCCTGCAGGTCTTCGTCATCTCCTATTGCATATGGCCTGCACCCGCCCTTCTTCAGCTTCCCATATGTGAGCTCCACCTCATGCCTTCTCCCATCGACGTTAAACTTTTCCATCACGAGTTTCTTTAGTGCAACGTAGTCGATACGTTCATCCACCAGTAGAGCCTTCTGGCTCCGTGACCCCTTGAAGACCCAACCGCCTTCTTCGCAAGCCCACCATCCTTCGAACACCACAGTCAGACATACGATTGTCTTCTCCCCTGTTTATTTACATAGAGAGGGTATACATTAAGTTTACATTAAGCTGTAGCAAAGTTTTTTTTCTCGTCATCTTCCTTGAGAGACTACTTACCCATTTTGTATCTGCAGGCGGTTGCAACTCGGTCCAGTCTATTCCACCAGCTGTCATGTTGTTTGTTGTTGGTTGTCACGTTGTTCTCTCCCGGTTGTCCAGTTAATATTAACTCGTAACGTTTCAACTTTAAGATAAACCCCGACCCACTTGCTTCTTCTACATTGGCTACTCTGTGAATCTTCAGATTTTTTTTCCACCCGGTACCAATTAAATGCCACCCCCATCATTCCCTCCCATATCCTTATATAGATCCCCATATCATTGGCCACCAACCCTCCTCCTTCACTCTTTGCCGGCGCTTCTCCTTCCTCCTTTTAATTCTCCTACTGCAGTGCATTAATGTGGAATAATCATTGGACTGAGGTGGAGTTTCAATGCTTATATACTCTCCCCCTCTTCCCTCCTCCCTCCTCTTCCTCTTCAGGATTTTTTGGCGCAAATTTTCGGCGGGAATTTTCCTTCCCCGGATTGTTGAGAGAGTCCCTGTCAAACTCAATTAGCTTTCTCTCTCTTTGTCTAATCAAACTCAAAAGCTCCCTCTCTTGCCTCTCTCCTCTCAATGGACGTCTCTCTCTCTCTCTCTCTCTCTCTCTCTCTCTCTCTCTCTCTCTCTCCTTCCTTTTCTCTCTCTCGCCTTCCTTTTCTCTCCCTCGCTGAGGTGTCACGGTTGGCCCCCACTTTCCCAACCTGTTACCTGCTGGGCAAGTTTGCCGGATAACCGGTTTCACCCCATTTTAATCCGGGTTGGGTTAACCTTGCAACACTTTTCGGTTTTTGGGTTACCTTGTGCAATTCCCTCAAAATGATATGGGCCAATGATATAGTCAAACCACAAATAAGTCCATTTGCAACTTGCTAGTTAAAATAAGATTAAAACCTAAATGTACAATTAATTTGATTTAATTATAGCACCGATCAATTGGTTTAAATGTTTAAAAAAGGACGATGTTGCCGAATATCGAATTTCCGATTATGACTTTTTTGAAAATCGGTCGACAACCGATGAGTCAATAACAATGAGTGTATTCAACCGAGTCAAAATTACATATTCAAGTATTCAACCGAGTTAAAATCATTTATTTTAAGTAAATTACATATTTAAGTATTCAACCGAGTTAAAATAATTTATTTTAAGTAAATTACATATTTAAGTATTCAACCGAGTCAAAATCAACCTAATTATCCAAGTTCCAAACGGGTTGAATATGATTCGACCGAAAACTCAAACCAACTATACCGCTATACCCACTTTGATTTGAAACTCAAATGAGACCGACCCGCCTCTTGACCCGAAACCCGAACGAGACCGACCCGCTTTGACCCGAACCCGAATGGGCATGACCCGACTTAACCCGAAACCCGACCAATCTAAAATTCATTATGACCGAGCCCGACCCAAACCCGACCCGACCAATACCCGACCAAAATTTTTACCCGAATTGACCCAACCCGAGCAAGCCTGACCCGAACCCGACTCGAACGACCGACTGTCAGCTCTAATTTTGACCCATCAAAATTGATCCTGAAATATTCCTTTGCGGGTTTCTTCCAACGAAGATTCTTTTTCTTCCTAAGTTGGGGTACTCTTACAACTTTCGTTTTTTCCATTTCTTCCCAATGAAGTGTCTTTTATTGGTTCCAGTTTTGTAACTAGAGTCTTATATATCTTTCATGTTGTTGATTGTTCATGTAATTTTGATCATCGAATACTACTTTATTCCTTATTGTCCATAAGCTCCACCAACTCAAAGATAATGTGACTGTTTGAGCTTTAGTGAGATTGGAAAATATTTCCATTACAACTTGTTTCATATTTTTGTCGGTCGTGTCCACCTTTCGAATTTTTGTTTCGATATCTCTATCATTTTTTCTAATCAGATCAAGAGAATGGGTACATGTAAATAAATGTTCCGCGTCCTCAACCAAATGGTTGCAGAAAGCACAAAAGAGGGGGGCACAACCACACCTTTACCAGCAAGTCATTTTTTCTTGAGATTCCATTCATCGCTAATTTCCAAAGAAAAATTTTCACTTTCAGAAAGCATTCCATTCCTCAAATCCATGCAATTTCGCTTTCCTGGATTCTGCCATGTCCTGCTATTATTACTATGGTAGTTGACGTGGAGAACCAACCATTGCGGCTAGCTTTCCAATATAACATATCTTCGATTTCATTCATCGGAATTTGTATGTTAAGAATTTTCATTATATTGTGAGAAAGTATTTTCCTCAATTCTTCAACTTTCCATTTTTCATCGGGTCCTATGTATTGTTGCACCTTCTCTTGTTCATTGATTGAATTGTTCGAAACGCTTTTCCTAAATAGTTTTTCTCCTATAATCCACTCGTTTTTCCAGAATCGGATTGTTTTCTCATTCCCTACTTGTCAACTCAACCCTTCACATAATTCATTTTTACTTTCCATTAGCTTCTTCTATTGCCAGGATGTATGTTTTCTTTTTTTTGTATTCCCATAATGTTGCATTTTTTCATGTATTATTCTTTTATTATTCTAACTCAAATATTATTTGGTTCAACCAAGATTTTCCACAATAACTTCATTTGAAGTGCTTTATTGGATTTGTTTAGTCCTAAGCCACAATATTTCTTTAGTTTACAGAAGAAAGATCGATTAAGTCTGTCTAGTTCTTTGTGAGTGTAGGTTGGTAGTCCAAAACTTTGCATCACATAGTAAGGTTTAGTTGCAATATTTGTTTTGATCAAAACATCTCTCCCTTGTTGTGAAAGTGAGTTTGCCTTCCATTTTGTCAGTTGGGATTTTGTCCTTTCCACAATATCTTCAAAAGTGTTCCGGATTACTTTCCCGTTTATAATCGGGCATCCTAAATATTTTTCGAGTGTGGCGTGGTTGGTGATGTGAAGTATATTTTGAATACTTTGTTTCTGTTGGTTTGTAACCCCTGAAGTTACTTGAAAAGCTGATTTATGAAAATTTACTTTTTGTCTCATGATATCGTCGACGAAGGAGAGAAATGGAACTATAGTTCCAAATTTAGTCATCTCAAATCCTATCGTTTTTTCTTGACTCATCACTTGTCATTTGTAGTTTCCTTACAAGTATTTCAGCTCCAATTACAAAAAGGAGCGAGAAAATTGGATCAGCGTGTTTGAGTCCCTTCTCTGGTCGAAAAACATCAGTTGGTCCATCGTTAACCAGAATGGAGAAAGAGACGGTTTTCACGCATTCCTCAACCCAAGAGATGAATCTTGAGCAAAAACCGAATCTAGACATAACTTGGAAAAAGAAATCTTATTCAACCTTATCATAAGCCTTTTCCATGTCTAACGTTACTGCTATCCATCCCTCTTTGCCTTTTCTTGATTTGAAAGAGTGAAAATTTTCATGTGTAATAAGAACATTATCTTGAATTGTCCGTTTTGCTACAAATGCTCCTTGTAATGGATGTATGATCCTTTCTAGGACAATTTTGAATCCATCTGCTATAAATTTGGCAATTGTTTTATAGATAGTATTCGACTTCGACCGAAGTCCTTTTAAGTTATAACTCTAAAATTAATTTCTTTTAAATAGAAAATAAAATATACTACATCCGTCCAAAAATACATGTAATTTTTTAGATAGTATTCATGCACATTTTTTAGATAGTTACATGTATTAGTGTGCAAAATGCGAACAAGCAGATCGATTTATTAAATGCAACCAAATACTAATACAATATACATTGATTGAATAGAAGTGACAATTAAATGCAACCAAATAACAAGTTTTAATCAATATATAAAAACCTAATTACATAAACAGCTGACGAGAGAAATGAAGGGTTAATGGCCACTTATCCTGATCGATCGTGGGATGAAAATAATCAAAGTATAAAATTTAAAAGTCCTAGCTAGCTTGTTATATCAACAGAATGTGAACGCCACTTAAAAGCTTGGAAATTTCGACACTGTTTCCTTTTTGGACTATACTTTTCAACTTCCTTTTTTTTCTCCTTGTAATAATTAATGAATATATTTAGGTAGAGATAGATATAATTAATTTATAATGCATCCATATATTATTTTAGTGTCATTTTTTAGATTTTTATATGTCCATACGTGAGGGCAATTATGTGTAGTAGTCTTGGGTGGACTGATGTGGCGGGCGTGGTGACACAATTACACAACTTGCCATTTTTTTTGGGGGGTAATTAATAGGGTAAATTACATTAAAAATTATACTCCCTCCGATTCAAAGAGGATGTCGTTTGACTTTTTAACACGTATTTAAGGAGCTGAAAACTATATAAAATTTCAACTTTTTTAAAATTATTTTTTTACAACTTAATATTTGTTAGTAATAAGTATTAGATTAAAATACGGGTTAAACAGTCAAACGACATTTTTTTTGATTTTTTAACACGTATGTTAAAAAGTCAAACGACATTACCCTATTAATTTTTAATGTAATCGGAGGGAGTATATTATATAGTTTTTAGCTCATTAAAATACGTGTTAAAAAGTCAAACGACATTTTTTTTTGGATCGGAGGTAGTACATAAAGTATTTAATCAAACCATCAATAAATTATGAAGTTATACTTATTTATTTTTCAAAAAACCACCCATAGCCTTTTATCTAAAAAAAAGATTAAAAAACTTTAATTATACTTATTTTCAAATATTTAGATTAATTAATACTATTATGTTATGAGTCTCACATCAAAAGTTGAGTATAATTAACAAGCCTTAGTATATTAGTCGGTGAACTACTCTTTTATTGCCATTTGTCAATTGGTTGTAGAATGAAGTCTCACTCGGCTTGTTTGTTAAATTACTCACTCGGCTTGTTTGTTAAACTACTCGGACTTTGATATTATGATTAATACAGTAATACTCAATTGTTAATCTATCTTAATATAACTTTATTGCTAAATACTAGTATATATTATGATTAATTTTAACTATAGTAATGAGTAAGAAAAGCTCAAATCTAGAGGTGACAATCGGGCAGGTCGGATCGGGTTCGGGTTCGGTTAGTCGGGTTTCAGGTCATTCGGGTTTCGGGTAATGTCTAATAATTTGGTCATTCGGTTTTGTCGGGTTCGAGTTTCGGTTATTCGGGTTTTGATTGTCTCGGGTTTCGGTTATTTCGGATTTTGGTTGTCTCGGATTTTTATTATTTCAATATTAATTTTTAACAACTTAGTAGAATGCATATTAATGTTCAGGTTATTTCGAGTTTCGATTATAACAGGTTCGGGTCTTAATGAGTTTTGATTGAATCGGTTTCGGTTCATTCGGATTTGGGTGAGTTTCAGTTATCGGTTATTCGGATTTCGGGTCCAAAATTGGCCAAGTTGGGTCGGTGTTCAGGGTAATTGGTTTAGGGTCGACCGGATTGGATTTTCGGGTTCGGATCGGGTTTTGCCAGCTCTAATCAAATCCCATAAATATGGGTGGTTTAGCAAAAATTAACAAATTTATAGATAGTTTTATACTCATGATTACTAGGGTTGGCATGGTACGCTTACCACAAAAAAATGGTGATTACCACGTACCAACCACAAATTGGTGGTACGCAAATTTTCATACCACATACCAACCACAAGTCATGGTTACCGCATATGTGGTAACCACGATCTGTGGTTACCATCGGTACATTACCATGGTTACCAAAGTTTAATTCTGTTTGTATTTTTTTGAAACTCATTGGCTACCTTTCGATGGTCATCAAAGTTATCGAATGAAAAAATATGGTTACAAAATATAATATGGTAGTTGATCAAAAATAATAATAATATGGTTACCATCTTTTAAAAGTTCAAATAAATTAAGTTCACAACCTAAAGTACAAACAAATTCAAGCCAACCAAGTTTAAAGTCTTCAAGAAACAAACAAAGTTCAATTGTTCAAACATTCAAAATGTTCCTATTGTTTCTAGTAGAAAAAGTAGAAATGTCCAATTTAGATCAAAATCAAAACACAAAATATAAATTAAAAACTTAAAACTCAAAGGTAATAACAATAAAACATTAAATAAAAAAAATTAATATACATACTCGGTAACCATGGTAACCATGGTATTCAGATTTCATTACCATTACCGTACCACCTTCACGTGATTACCACCATGTTGGTTACCACCACGATGGTTACCACCATGTTGGTTACCACAAGTATGGTTACCAACATAGTTGGTTTGTGGTTGGTACGTGGTTGGTATGGTAATTTTCGTACTATTGGCCAGCCCTAATGATTACTCCGTATTTTATTGGGTTTTTTTTGGAAAATTTTTAAAGGTGTTTTGAATATGAGAGGCCCGCACGGGTGTGCTTTTCTTGTAGTTTTGTGCTTCTTGAAAATTAATTTGTACCACAAAATGAGGCTACCAGACTACCTCTTCTAGTCTAGAAAGCTAATCCGTTTTTTGACTCAAAAAAAGAAAAGAAAAGAAAGGTAATCCGTTTACTTTTTTTTAAAAAGAAAATCAGGAAATAATTCAAGTGAAAACCCTACCTGATAGCATCATAATGGATGAGGTCAAGAAGACCTAGATCATAATATATATTGGGAATTGATAGAGGAGGAAATCAAATTAAATAAATAAAATATAAATTTAAAACGAAACGTAGCCTGCACAAATAAATTCAAGACTTCCTCCCGTTGTAGTGGAAGGGAATCAGGTTTGAACCACGAGGAAGCGGGTCAGCGGATCCAAGATAACTCGTGTACTCGTGTACACGTTCTGTGTCGATATCGACCAAGACAGTCGATTTCTGTGTTGCTGTAGAGGACGAGTCAATATCGACTAGATGGACTCGATATCGACTGGTTCCTGTCGATTCCGAGTTGTTCCAACCGATTTCTACCTGTAACCTGCAGAGACAAAAACAACATAAGTCGATTTCGAGTTGGTTGACTCGATTTCGACCAGGTTAGTACCCAATATCGACTGGCACAGAATACCGTCAGTCTATTTCCAGTGACTCAATTTCGACTCTAAGAGGTCGATTTCGAGTGCTATGTAGAACCTGTATTTGTCGGCGAGAGTGGCCGAAGAACGTAAGGATGGAAAAGGAGAATGGACATAAATAAACCAAGGTTGACAGAATGGCGATTGTAAGTAATATATGAAATAAAACATCCAAGACCGGGGCTTACGACAACGGCGACCATGCAAGAGAATCAACAAAATCGTAAAAGATAGAAACTTTATCGACAAATGAAAAAGCTTTCAAAAAATCCGGCAAATAGGAATATAAACCTTTCGATTAACAACCCGAATTGTGTCTATCCTTTTTTCATAATTAGAACTTATAAACTTACGAATAGAAACCGTAATTACTACCCAAGTTTCACAATATGAGTTTCTTAATTTTCCAATTAAAGTTGAAGCACAAAGGATAGAGCGGGATAAAATACCTTTCTTTAGCGACTCATCAATCCACCAACATGGCTATCGTCGGGCTCATCCCGACCCTAGAAGTAGGGTGACTACTCGCTCATCGCAATAGAAGACATAATTGATATAAAAGAAATAACTTGCATAAATCTAAATCAAAGTGTTTACAATTCCGGCACTCCAACTTTCACAAAATGCCAAAACCCTAAAACCTATGAAAACCTAAAACTTTATGAGAAGTGTTTGTTCTGAAAATTGAATGCCTAGCAACTAGCCCCTAAGACTTTATTTATAAACCCAACTCCTTGCTACCCAAGGAAAGAATTCTATCTCTATCTCTATCTAGCTGAAAAATATAATTCTTAGATAAAAAAGAAATAAATCCAACTAAGTAAAGTAAATAAATCCTATAGGGTAATTAGTAGTTCAACCCTTATGATAGAAAATAAGTAAAAAGATAAAATATATCTAATCTTCACTTGCAAGGAATCTTCACTCGAAATTGGGCTCGGAATCAGCTTGTGACTCGAAATCAGCGTCGGATCAATCTAGAGACTTGGTCAATATTGACTAATGTGGGTCGATATCGACCTGTGTGGTCGGTTCCGGGTTACATCTCCCACTCGGCATCGGGTCTACATGGCATTTTGAGTGGCACTCACTCGATATCGACTAGGCAAGGTCGATATCGAGATATCTTCAGCTTCTGTCTCCGAGTCTGTGTTGTATCGAGTCGATGGGCCTGGTTTCGACTGGTCTTCAGTCGATATCGGCTGAGTTGGGTCGATATGGACTCATCTGCAGCTCCAAATGTTGTGTTCAGCTTCGCTCGATGTCAGGTTGATGGGATGAAATGTTGTGTGTTTCACTTCGCCAAAGATAATAATTCCCAAACTAACAAACTAACTAGTAAACTAATATAATGGATAAGTAAGGGGTCGAACCCACATAGAGAATATCTTTCCTGTCTACTCAAATTTCTATCAAAGTGATGAAATTGAAGGTAATTGAGATGATTGAAACAAACTAATAAAGTAAAGGTAGCAATGGTGATTGATTGATAACAATAGAGATGAAGCAGTTTCACTGTTTCACCTACAAATTCTCAACAATGGTTGGTTTATTTATCCTTGGCTCTCTTTCTAGTTATTCTAATTATTTGGATTAATCCGACTTTGGTATATGTAGATTGACATTCCTCGTGCAGATGACAATCCCTCACATCTATAGGCAAAACCATAACCCTACAGGATTTAACATAAAAATAGCACAAATTCCCAAAGTTCTAGGCAGAATGGTCGCTCAAACTGTCATTAATCTACACAATCAAGATCATCCTCGCAGAATTGCTTGCTTGTGGTTGCTACAAAAGGCACAGTTACTCTCACGAAACAATTGAAACCCTAACACGATGCAATTCTATCAAGGTAGCTAATCAAAATAGAATGAACAACACAAAATCAGTGGAAAGGTAATGAATTAATCATTGAAATAACATAGAATTCAAGTTTCACAAATCAACCAACCATGTCTCTGAATCGTAGGCGAAACTAGAGAGGTTTAGTGAATCATACAAAAGTAGAAAACCTCCATTCTTCTCTCCATAGTTGTCTAATTAATGAATACTAAAGAGAATAGTCTTTTTAGGCTCAAAACCGGCCCTTGAAAACCCTAGGAAAAGATAGATAAAAGTTCCCATAAAAATAAACTCGGGCGACGCATCGCAAATCCGGATCTGAGAGGACGGCGGGCGTTGTCCGTACAACTTGATAGACTGAACTTGTAACACACTTTCCGGAGTCATCCTTCGTCCGATTGACGCATATTAATATGCATTGGAAAGAACTTTTCAAGCACTACAATTCTTATGAAGATTTTAGAAGCCAATTCCAACTTGCAAGAACCTCAAAGATGGGATTTCTCCATGTTCTTCATTTCCGCTCTTGTTCCTTAGCTCTTCTTTTGTCCATTTGCTCCATGTTTTCTCCACCTTTCGAGTCCCATAAGACCTACAAAAAACACTAAAAACCGTAGATTCTGAACTTCGAATACCAAATGATCAAGAATGAAAATTAGCTATAAAACACACAAGAAACATAGTCTAAATGCATCTAAACCCATCTATAATGCCTATCTAAAATATACATTATCAAACTCCCCCACACTTAAGCTTCGCTAGTCCTCGAGCAAATAATAAGAAGCAACCTATATCTACGAGTTCATAATCCATGCAATAGCCTTAATAAAAAGCAAATCAATTTGAAGTGAGCACATGATCAAGCGAATAAACATCATAACATGTATATTTGGCGATCAAAGCATAGAAGTAGAAATCATTCAACCTCACAAGGAATATGTGTTTCACTCATGCTATCATGTGTTCAGGCAATTAAGTTCAACTCTTAACTCAATCCAAAATGCACTAAGTTCATAGACATTGACAACAATATAATCAAATTTCCACCGAAATGCTATCACTTGCGGAAAACAATAAAAAATAGACAATTTGGCTCTAGAATTTCACTTCTTTTTTTTCCCCTTTTCATAGTTTACTTTTTCTCCTAGGTGAAATTTATCCTCCTTAGGTCTAAGCTTTCTTATTATTTTTTTCTTTTTTTTCCTTTCTTGTTATGGTTTCGTTCGGCTTTGGTATTTTTCAACACCTCAACTTACTTGAATAAAGTCCACTTGAACATCTTTTGACATGAGTTGCAAACATGAGTGTCATGATTGAACTCGGTTACTTAATGATCAAGCTTCCTTTCTTAGTGGGTAGCTTTTGACACCGTTTTGCGCGAATCATACCCATGGGTGTTATGCGTAGACCCGGTTACTAAGTTTATCAAACCATTGTCACATTATTTCACTCAAAACTCACAAGCAACTAAAGCCAAATATCAACTATAAAAGCATAAAATTCAGAAAGCAACAAACATGTGAGTCGGCTTTGACAATAACTAATGAAGTCAATATCAAGAGGTAGAAACATATGAAGAGTAAATCACATATCAAAGTAAAAGGAATTATAAATGATTCCAACAAGGCTAAAAAAAATCTCACAAGGGTCATGTTTTGTAGGATTTCAATCATACTCAAGCTTAATCATACATACTCAATTACATCACCAATCATGCTTCATAAGAAAAAACATTTTACAGCGATAAGGCTAAGCACTTCAAACTTATCGTAGGATTTACAAGTTCATGCCATAAGAAATTGTGGAGTTCTGCTAACTAAGGTGGGTGTTTGGATAACAACATATATGCAATGCATGAAATTTTTGGATTTTTGACATTTTTCATCATTTTTTTTCTTTTTCTAATGCAATAAAGTAGCGGAAAAATAAACATGAAACTGAATTTAAACATGACCTAACACACTATATGGCTTAACTCACTACCCCCTGCCCCACACTTAAATCTTTCATTGTCCTCAATGAAAATCAAATAAAGACAACAAAATTTAAGATAAAATCAACTGAGGGAAACAGAAACCTACTTGATCATGGCGGCGGTGGCGATAATCGTCAGACAAAACAAGCTTTAGAGCATTGAGGGGGTGGCGGGCGCTGTGGTTTAGGGCGGCGGGCGCCGCTTGGCGGTGATGTCAAATCCGAGATACTTTTGCATTGGTTAGCGCAAGACTCCTCAAAAACTCTTATCGATATGGAACTCTATCCTTTTATTTAATTCGAAAGACTAAAGACCTAACTAGAATTGAAAAACATGAAAACTAAAGAACTTACCTTGGATTGCCTCCTAAGAAGCACCTTTGTTTTATGTCTTTGGCTCGATGTGATGCATTTCTTGATTAAGTTATCTCATCAAGATTCTCCACATTTGTCTTTTTCTTGACAAGAGGGGGGACCTTAGGAATTTCTCCAATATATCCATCAATTTTACCAATCAATTTCTTTTTGAAATGAGTTTCTCCTGGAGGTTGCCCTAAAATTGAAAAAACCTCAACATTGTTAGGAATCGATTTCTCATAGGGAAACACAATATAATCATTTGAATTAGACACATTCTCATGTGACTTAAACAAATTCTCAATTTTCCTTTCAATGTCATCTTTCCCTAAATCAAATTTCTCTTCATTAGAAGACTCAATATGCAATAATTCATTCTCAATAGAAGCATCTAACAAATCATTTGATTCATTCATGTGATTACTATCATTAGAATCAAGAACATCCATGGAATCATTAGTATAAAGAGTAATAGGCTCAAATATAGAAAATTCAATCTTTCTACCATCAAACTCCATGGTTAGGGAACCTTCAAAGCAACCAATCATAGTCTTGGTCGTTCGCAAGAATGGCCTTCCCAAGATAATTGGGGTTTCAGGCGTACCTTGTTCCATATCCAATATAAAGAAATCAGCTGGAAATATCAAATCATTTACCTTAACCAAAACATCCCCAACAACTCCTCTAGGCTTAATACTAGAACGATCAACGAGTTGTATAGTAACACCAGTTTCAGACAATGCATTGAGACCCAAAAACATGTACAAGTTATAAGACAAAGCACCTAGGTCTAACATAGCTTTGGTGAAACTAGCTTTACCTATTGCACATGGGATAGTAAACATACAAGGATCTCCGCACTTTTCGGGCAATCCTTTCTGAAGTAAAGCATAAAAGTTTTCACTTAAACTTACCTTTTCTTTCCTTTACATCATTTGCTTTCGTTTCATAGTGCACAATTCTTTCAAAAGCTTTGCATAGTGAGGCACATTTTTAATCAAATTGAAAAGTGGAATATTTACCTCACAATGAGCAAATGTGTCATAAAGAATTTGTTCATCTTCTCACTTACGATCAGGTCTTAAAGCATAAGGAAAGGGTAGTGCAGGTCTTGAAACCTCAGAAGACCACTCCTTGGATGGCGTGGTGAGGGGTGGTGGGCGCGTTATCACAGTGCGATTCCAACTCTTTGTCATCTTCTTCTCCCACATCGATCATTTCCTTAGGACTTTCTCTAATGATTTTAGTAGGGATTTTTACCTCTTTACCTCCTCTAAGAATCATGGATGTAAAACCTTCCTCAGAGGACCTTTCTAACAAATTTTTCCTCGAATCCCTCGATTTATGTTCTTGTAACTCTTGAGCCATTTGGTTTATTAGCTCCCCTCTATCTTTCATCATGTCCATCAGGCTCCTTATAGTGTCATCTCTAAGTGAATTATCCTGAGAGGACTCTTGAGGTAATTCAGAGATAGAGCTCCACATAGCGTTGACCTCTTCAATTCCATCATTTCTATCTCTGAGTGGTCGTTGCAACTGAGATATCTGAGTAGCCATGTTCTTTACAATCTTTGTCAGCTTAATAACTTCTTCCTTGCAGTCCCTTTCAGAGTTATCCAAACTGTAAATTTCCTCGATTCCTTGAGATTTTCTATATTGTTGAGAAGCATTAGCTAACCCATCAAAGATTTGCATAGCCTCTTCAGATGTCTTGTCTAGAATATCCCCTCCGCTAGTAGTGTTGATGATGGTGTGCTCATGATCAAGTAACCCTTCACAAAGATAGAGGATCAAATCCTCCTCTGCTATACCATGCCGAGGACAACTTGCCTTGAGTTTCCAAAATCTCACAATGTAGTCATATAGACTCTCCTTAGGGGATTGCTCTATGCTTGTCAATTGCTTCTTCAGTTTGCTTAAACGCGTAGCAAGGAAGTATTTTTGCATAAAAACCTTCTTTAGGCATAACCATTAGTGATGCTTCCTGCCGACAAGTAGTGAAGTCAATCACTTGTTGTGTCTTTCAGGGTGAACGGAAACAGTCTCAGCATAATTTGATCATCAGTAAATCCTTGAGGTCTGATTCTATCACAGACACTAATAAACTCCATAAGATGCTTATTGGCTTCATCTCCAGACAATACACAGAAAACTGGAAAGAGTGGCAACCAATAAGATTTGCAGCCTAGCTTGGAGCCTTCAAGGAGTTTAGGAAGTATGATTGCAAGACTTTGTGAATTCAAAGCAGTTTCCTTTAACTCTCTCAATGTCCTCTTGAGAGGGGGGGTTAACTATTTCAGACATCCCTGTCTAGCCTATTAAGAACTTCAACAAAGATTGATTAGTAACCAAAGTGCGATCCACCGAAGTGAATCACACTATAGATAGCAATAAAAGTAAACAAAGAAAATAAAGTAATTCCCCCCGGCAATGGCGCCAAAATTTGGTGGGATGAAATGTCGTGTGTTTCACCTCGCCAAAGATAATGATTCCCAAACTGACAAACTAATTAGTAAACTAGTATAGCGGATAAGTAAGGGGTCGAACCCACAGAGAGAATACATTTCCTGTCTACTCAAATTGCTATCAAAGTGATAAAATTGAAGGTAATTGAGATGATTGAAACAAACTAATAAAGTAAAGGTAGCAATGGTGATTGATTGATAACAATAGGGATGAATTAGTTTCACCTACAAATTCTCAACAATGGTTGGTTTATTGATCTTTTACTCTCTTTCTAGTTTTTCTAATTATTTGGATTAATCTGACTTTGGTTTATGTAGATTGACATTCCTCACGGAGATGACAATTCCTCACATCTATAGGCAAAACCCTAACACTTCAGGACTTAACATAAAAATAACACAAATTCCCAAAGTTCTAGACAGAATGATCGCCCAAACTGTCATTACCCTACACAATCAAGATCATCCTCACGGAATCGCTTGCTTGTGGTTGCTACAAAAGGCACAATTACTCTCGCGAATCAACTGAAACCCTAGCAAGATGCAATTCTATCAAGGTAGCTAATCAAAATAGAATGAACAACACAAAATTAGCGCAAAGGTAATGAATTAATCATCGAAATAACATAGAATTCAAGTCTCACAAATCAACCAACCATGTATCTGAATCGTAGGCGAAACTAGAGAGGTTTAGTGAATCATACCAAAGTAGAGAACCTCCATTCTTCTCTTCATAGTTGTCTAATTAATGAATACTAAAGAGAATAGTCTTCTTAGGCTCAAAACCGGCCCTTGAAAAACCTAGTAAAAGATGGATAAAAGTTCCCATAAAAGTAAACTTGGGCCACGCATCGCAAATCCGGATTTGAGAGGACGACGGATGCCGTGGAAAAGGCGGCGGGTGCCGTCCGTACAACTTGACAACATCGACATACTGAATAGATAACGCACTTTTCAGAGTCATCATTCGTCTGATTGACGCATCTGAATATGCATTGGAAAGATCTTTTCAAGCACTACAATTCTTATGAAGACCTCAAAAACGAATTCCAAATTATCAGAACCTCAAAGATGGGAGTTCTCCATGTTTTCCATTTCCGCTCTTGTTCCTTACCTCTTCTTTTGTCCATTTTCTCCATGTTTTCTTCACCTTTTGAGTCCAAATCATAAGACCTACAAATAAACACTAAAAAACGTAGATTCCAAACTTCGAATACCAAATGATCAAGAATGCAAATTAGCTATAAACCACACAAGAAACATACTCTAAATGCATCTAAACTCATCTATAATGCCTATCTAAAATATGCATTATCATATGGTGTTTTATCTTTATTAGCCTCCGAAGAGAATATCTTATGTTGATTAATGCCTTGTGATAACTCCACTCCTTTGATGAAAATCAGAATTAGTTTCAAAGGCTTTGACAGACAGTTTGTGTCAAAGGTCTTGAAGCTACAACTGTGTTAATAAAACACAAAACCTGTACTTTATTATATTTTGTCCGAATATTATTATATGTTATTATATGCTTCTAGATATTATTATATATGCACTAACATTTCAGGAAGCTTTTCGAATTAAATCTCCTTCCTTAAAGCTTGACGTTGAGAAGAATAAAATAGGAGATTATGGCTTCAGAGTTTCCAAGAATAGAAGATCGTGAAGTATCCCTCTTAATCCATGATCTGCTCTAGACGTTGGTGAAGATCCTTAGGTGACGATTTGTTCAATATAAAGAAAAGCAAGAAGGAAAGACGGTGAAACATTCGTTGAACACAAGCATTCATACACTCAAGCCTTCAAGTCAAAGTTGTCTTCTTCGTGTGCTCTCTGCTAAGTTCTTAAGAGTCATTTATTTTGTTTCAAAGCATTTGAGAGTTGCACAGTGAGCTTATAGGATATATTTTGAGTAAGTGTTATACTCAAGAGTTTGTAACTCAGGAAGTGGACACTAGGCGATTGATTCACGAAGTGTAAGAGGATTGTACTAGATAGCTGAAAGAGGTAGGGCTCTTCCAGATTGGTCTAGGACTCCAAGGGAACGTGAGTTGACTAGATTGCAATTGTATAGGAGAGAGGCTTCTCGGTGAGCTATTAGGATCCTAAGTCTTGTGAATCAATAAAAGCCGGTTGAATCCTAGGGTTGTGGAAGAACCCTAGACGAGGACGTAGGCCAAGTTCGTGCCGAACCTCGTAAACAATTCATTGCGTCCTTTACTTACTGCTTTACCATATTTCCGCACTTGTTTTGAACTATATAACTCTGTTGTGATTCAGGTTTGCCAGAAGAAAGAATTACGTCTAATCTCAAAGGGTTTTGCAAAAGCTTCAAAAGTCTTGAGATTATCTGCGAAAAACCGGCATACTCTATTCAACCCCCCTTCTAAAGTATTTCTATATTACTTTGTTATACATTATCGAACCTTCAATTGGTATCAGAGCTTTACTCACTGCTTTTGATCTAACAATCTTGTGAGTTTTGTTCATGTCTGGTGAAGCAAGCGGAGGATTTGCACAAGGAAGGTCCACAAGTAGACCACCACTCTTTGTAGGAAACAACTTCGTCCACTGGAGATTCTTGATGAAAATGTTCATTATAGATAAAGATCTAGAACTTTGGAACATTATAGAGAATGGTCCGAAGGTTCCAGAGAAAGACGGTCCAAATGGAACCAAAGTTGCAAAGACTGAGGCTGAATACATTCAAGCGGATCTTGAACTCGTCTCCAAAAACTACAGGGCTATTAACTTACTATACTGTGGCCTTAGCACTGATGAGTTTAACCGTATTTCATCTTATAGGTCAGCTAAAGAGATTTGGGACAAGTTGGTTGTCACCTACGAAGGAACTAGCCAAGTGAAAGACACCAAGATCAGCATCTTCCTTCGAAAGTACGAACTTTTCAAAATGAAGCTTGATGAGTCTATCAAGGCCATGTTCACACGGTTCACAGAAATCACCAACAACCTTGACTCTCTCGGCAAGAGCTTTAAGAACGTTGACAAAGTGAGGAAGATATTAAGGTGTCTCCCAAAAGACAAATGGGGCCCTAAAGTGACAGCCATAGAGGAAGCCCAAGATCTCACCACTCTGCCCCTTGATGACTTGCTTGGGAAGTTGATCATACATGAGATGATTCTCAATGAAGACGATGGAGAACTTCCAGCAAGCACTAAGAACTTGGCGCTCAAGTCTAAGAAGGATGAGCCCAAAGATGTGTCTGATTCTGAAGATGAGGATGACGATGAGGATGATCCTTTTGCTCTCATCACAAGAGGCCTATCTCGAATCCTCAAAATGAAGAAGCAATTCAACAACAAGGATGGATCAGAGTCTTCTAAATTTCGAGGTAAGTCTCAATACAACAAATTTGAAAAGAAGACTAAACCTTTGTCTTGTTTTGAATGTGGTGAAACAGACCATCTTGTGAATGACTGCCCTCAAAAGACGAAGAGCTAGTCTAAGAAAGGTGATAGATGGAAAAAGAAAGCCATGGTGGCACCTTGGAGTGATTCTGAATCAGACTCCGATGATGAGAAGACCAATGTGTGTCTTTTGGCCTCAGGAGATGAATCCCACGATGAGAAGCTTGAGGTAACTATAAGAGAATTTATGGCAAGTCCAAAAGAGGTAGTATCGGAATTCCTTTCTAATATCATTGCCAATGAAGAGAAATTTATAGCCCAAACTAACACTCTTATTAAGAAAATTGTGAACCAGGAAAGAACTATTGAGGATCTGTCTCTGAGGGTCAAAAGTCTTGAAACTTCTTATTTAGGTCTTGGCAATAAAGTCAAGACTCTTGACTCAGAGAAATCTGAACTCAAGCAAGATCTTTTCTCTCTAAGAAGTGAACATCATGACTTAGAGAATGAGAAGATCTCCCTAAATAATAAGATTAAAGACCAACAAACAGCCCTCTTAAGTTTTACCTAATCCAAAGGCACTCTTGATAGGATGTTGGGTGAGCAACAAAGTTCTCTAAACAAAAGTGGTATTGGTTACAATCCAAGGTTTTTAAAGAAGCAGCACATTACCACTTTTGTAAAGGCAAAAGAAAGCAGACCCTCTCCTATATGTCACCACTGTGCGAGAAAGGGACATGTAAAAGAGACCTGCCCCTATAGAGGAAAGGATCCACATATCATTCGCAATACATTTCCTGTTCATTTGAGAAAAGAATGGATAACGCAAGTTTGGGTCCCCAAAGGCACTATTTTACCAAATATGGTTTATCCCAATAATAGATCTAAATTTGCTTATTGGTCTAGCCTCAAAGGTTGATGTTTGTTTTGTAGGAGATTGCCAAGGTGAAGGAGAAAAAATGGATTATTGATAGTGGATGCTCAAGACATATAAGTGGGAAGAGTTCTCTCTTTCATGATCTAAAGAAGCAATCCACTAGAACAATCACTCTTGGTGACAAAGAAAAGTGTGACATCATTGGAATTGGTAGTGTTAGGAGTGATCCTAATGTTGTAAGCTGAATCTGCCATGTTTTACAGTTACTTTCATATCGTTTTCTGCATACATTTCATGCATTTGGGCTAGAATAGTACATAATCTATGTAGTTTATGTTTATTTGCCAAATTATGGAATCTACACCAGTTTCTGTTTAAATTCGCGAAATTCGAGGCAATTTACATTAGTTCTAAGAAAGGTTGGAAAAGCTCGGAAATCAGCTACAGAAGTCCAAGGTCAAAGAACGACAGAACCAGGACGAATCAAGATGGAGCCTAGAAGTTACTCGATATCGATGAAAACTAGTCGATATCGACAAAGGATGTCCGAGCACAAGCTGATCGACTAGGGCATGATCGAGGAGCTGAGAGCCAAAGCCAACCCGACTCCACAAGCCTACTCGATATCAAGTAGTTTACTCGATATCGACAACACCATGATGCCATACCCGGAGTTGAGGAAGCCACACCAAGTCGAGAAGCAGAGGACTGAACATGCCAAGTACCACATTACTCGATATCGACAAAAGTTGTCGATATCGACAAGATCTGCACCACCTGTCCGAGCCAATACCGAGGAGAAGCTACTCGACAACACCGGCCAGCCAAAGTCGACACAACATCTAATCGATATTGAGTAGATTACTCAATATCGACAAAGACATGAGGAGCCTGCCCGAGCCAGATCGACTACAGCTACTCGACAATGCCCAACCACTGAAGTCGACGACACCACCTTACTCGATATCGAGTACATTACTCGATATCGAGGAAATCTTCCGAAGCCGCATAACGCGTTGAAGTTGTCCGTGTTGAGCTGGCTTTCCTTGGGGCCGAAGGAGTCCTAGTTTTGCCAAGATCTATCCAGATCTATCAAGGCATATCAAGACCTATCAACACATGGAAGATTTACTTATTTTAGATATAATTTCCCTTTTTGATTTAATTCCTTTTATCCATTTGTTTATCTTTAAGCTTTTAGATATAGAGATTTAGATATAGATATATTTGTTCTTTCCTTGATTAGCGGGGTTTGAGCACTATAAATAAAGCCTTAGGGGCTGGTTTTTAATCATTCAATTTCAGAGACAATTAGTTACATAGAGAGAGAGAGAGAGAAGAGGTTGTAAGTTTGAGTTTATTAATGCAAGTTAGTTCTTTTTCATCAAAGATGTCTGCTATTGCGATGAAGAGCGAGTAGTCCACCCACTTCTAGGGTCGGGGTGAGCCCGATGGTGGCCATGTAAGGTAATGCGGTAAAGGTACAATATTTTTTTGCAATTCGTCTTCTATCCCTATGAGCATGATTCTTTTGCGAGAGTTGAAGGTGATCCTTGTTTGTATTATTGAAGCGAAAGTGATCTTAATGCAACTTGGATTAATTATGTGAAAAGGGTTAGTAACAATTAGGGTTTATGCGAAAGCCTCTATATGCCTATTTGTTAATAACGAAAGTTATTTGATGGAAATCATGATCTTTTATGCCTTTATGTGTTACTTTGCATGGTTATCGTTGTGGTGTTGATACCCTGGCTTTGGAAGTATTTTAGTTTATTGAGTTTATTTCACCGAAATCTGAGTTCTGTGTTCGAAGTTTGCAAATTTATTGTTTTTGTGTGTTTACTTTTGTTTTTGCTTTGCTTTGTTATTTCTTTCTTTCTTTCCGTCTTTCTGCTATTCTGTCTGTGAGATTTACAGCTACCTGAGATCCGCTGATACGCTTCCTCGTGGATCGATCCTGACTTCCCACGACTGCATAGGAAGAGAGTCTTGTAATCATTTGCAAGGGACAAAATCTGGTTTGCTTTGATTTATTTATATTTTATTGCAAGTCTCAATTTCCTCCTACAACACCTAACATTAATATTAAAAATGTTTATCTTGTTAATTGTTTGAAGTATAATTTGCTTAGTGTTTCTCAACTATGTGATAGTGGTAATGATGTTGGATTTAACAAGAAAAGATGTCTAGTGCGCAGAGAAGATACAGGTGAAGTAGTTCTAACTGCATATCGTTATAACAACATCTATGATGAGCAACCCCATGTCTTCTAGGGTGCAGTTCTTTCGTTCCACAACCCCGTTTTGTTGATGCTGAGCAAGTGGCACAAGGAAGCTTAACCTGTCTAAAGGCTTTGACGGACGATTCAAAGCTCTGGCACAAAAGACTCGGTCATGTGAGCCCACATACACTACAGAAGCTTGTGTCCAAATGGCTTGTAAGAGGACTACCTGAGATGGACTTCAAAGGTATTGATATGTGCAAAGTATGCACACAAGGTAAACTAACACGTAGCTCTTTCAAACCCAAAAAGGTTGTAAGTTCTTCTAGACCCCTTGAACTTTTACATACGGATTTATGTGGTCCTATGCGAGTCAAATCTCCCAATGGTAAAAAGTACATGCTTGTTGTTGTTGATGATTTTTCTAGATATACTTGGGTTGCATTTTAAAAAGAAAAATCAGAGGCCTTATTTGAGTTTTCAAAACTTTGTAAGGAGTTGCAAACTTTAAGAAACGAGCCCATAGTGTCAATTCGAAGTGATCATGGTAGGGAGTTTGATCAACTTCAGTTCGATTTGTTTTGTGCTAAATATGGCATCTCCCATAATTTTTCTGCTCCTAGGACACCTCAACAAAATGGGGTTGTGGAACGAAAGAACTGCACCCTAGAAGACATGGCCAGGACTATGCTTTTAGAAAATGCATTACCTAAAACCTATTATGCTGAAGCTGTTAACACAGCTAATTATATTTTGAATCGTTGTCTTATTCTTTCCATCTTAAAGAAAACTCCTTATGAACTTTTCAAAGGCCGCACACCACTTATATCTTATTTTAAACCATTTGGCGGTACTTGTTTTGTTCATAAAAATGGAAAAGATAACCTTGGGAAATTTGATGCGCGTAGTGATGAAGGTATATTTCTTGGCTACTCCACAAGCAGCAAAGCTTAATTATAGAATCTTCAACAAAAGGACTAAGTTAGTTGAGGAAAGTATACATGTTATATTTGATGAATGCAATGACGGTTCTTTGAGTGAAAGTGTTGCAGATATAGACCTTAACATCCATACAGAGAACGAGGATGGTGATGGTGTTGCTATCAAGAAAACAGAGAAAAGGAACATGCAGGATCAAATTCTCAACACTGAAGAATTGGCCCAAGGTGTTGAAGCTTCGTCCACAGCCCTTGGTGACGAATCCAAAAGTGTTGAAACGTCAGAAACTATTGTAACTGAACCTAACAGATCCACAAAGTCAGATGTACTACAAGTCAATCCTGCTGGTGTGACGAATCAAGGAGCTGAGACTAGAAAACGAAAATTCAAATACTCCTCATCACACTCATTAAAGGATATCATCTCTGACCCTACATCTAGTGTTCAAACTCGTTCTAAACTTAAAGATCTTTGTGCTTTTCACGTGTTTGTTTCTCTTATGGAACCAAAGAAGGTAGATGAGGCCCTTCAAGAGCCAGACCGGATCATTGCCATGCAAAGTGAGCTTAACGAATTTGAAAGAAACAAAGTTTGGACCTTGAAGCCTAAGACAAAGCATCAATTAGTCATTGGCACACGTTGGGTATTTCGGAACAAGCTAGATGAGAATGGTAAGATCGTGAGGAACAAAGCAAGGCTTGTTGCTCAAGGCTACAATCAAGAGGAAGGTATCAACTACGAGGAGACTTTTGCTCCCGTAGCCAGGCTTGAAGGCATTCGCATACTATTACCATTTGCATCTTTTATGAGCATAAAGTTATATCAAATGGATGTCGAGTGTGCTTTTCTTAATGGCTTCTTAGAGGAAGAAGTCTATGTGGCTCAACCCCCAGGTTTTGAAAGTTTGAAATTTCCTAATCATGTTTACAAACTAGACAAAGCGCTATATGGTTTGAAACAAGCACTAAGAGCTTGGTATGAGCGCTTGTCAAAATATCTTTTAGAAAATGATTTTAAAACGAGGTTGATCGACAAGACTCTTTTTATCAAGACCAAAGGAAAGGACATTTTGGTGATTCAAATATATGTTGATGATATATTGTTTGGAGCTACTAACACATCTTTGTGCAAATAATTTTCTGACATCATGTGTAGTGAATTTGAGATAAGCTTGATGGGTGAACTCAACTTCTTTTTGGGATTACAAGTTCATCAATCCAAGAAAGGGAGCTTTGTCAACTAAAGAAAATACACTAAGGATCTCTTGAAGAAGTTCAAGATGGATCAATCCAAAGCAGCCAAGACACCCATGAGCTCAACCTTATCTCTAGATCAAGACAAGACTGGGAAAAGTGTCAATCAAAAGGAGTATCGAGAGATGATTGGATCTTTACTATATCTTACGGCTAGTAGACCTGACATCATGTTTAGTGTTTGCATGTGTGCTAGGTTTCAAGCTGACCCCAAAGAATCTCACCTCGTGGTTGTGAAGATGATCTTTCGATATCTCAATGGCACTAAAGAGCTTGACTTATGGTACCCAAAGCAAAAAGATTTTACATTAATTGGGTATTCTGATGCAGATTTTGCAGGCTATAGGGTGGATAGGAAGAGCATGTCAGGATGTTGCCAATTCTTAGGAGCATTCTTGATCAGTTGGCACTCAAAGAAACAAAACTCAGTTTCTCTATCCACTGCCGAAGCCGAATACATAGCAGCTGGAGCATGTTGCGCCCAAATCCTTTGGATAGCTCAACAAATGAGAGATCTTGTCATCAACCTCAAAGGTATTCCCATTAAGTGTGACAATACAAGTGTCATATCAATCACAAAGAATCATGTTCAGCATTCAAGGGCCAAACATATTGATGTAAGGCATCACTTCATTAGAGACCATGTCGAAAAAGGTGATGTGTCCATATCTTTTATTTCAACTGATTATCAACGGGCTGACATTTTTACTAAGCCTTTGGCAGAGGACATGTTCACCTTCATTAGACGTGAGATTGGAATGCTTAACAGGGATGCACTTTCGTAGGGGGAGCTTTCCCTTTACGAAAGATAAATTCTACTCAGTGTCAAGACCTTTGAGAATTATGTCAAAGATTGTGAGCTGAATGGTAGAGCACATATAACGGATCATATATTTGGTTAATATCTTATTAGATATTTTATCAAATATAGTTTTTATGATTTCTTACCTTCTTTTTACAGTGCATATCTTATTTTCCAAAATTTCTTATATCCGAGTATTTTTTATTTTTGGAAAATATATTTTCGGAATTATTCCCTCTTGAATTGAATTGTGACAAGATGGTTTGAAATTTGAATTGTTTTGGAAATCAAATATTTTCAAAATGGCAGTGTGATGATTACCCTCATTGGAACCCTAAACCCGTCCCATCAACTTAACACTCTCTCCCTTTTTAAACCTCACACTTTACCCCAAATTTCTCACCTCGCCAGATTTATCTAAACCTAAACTCCTTCTTCAACCTTTTTCTGGAACCCTAGCCGAATCTCATCCATGGCACCTAAATCCAAGAAGACCTCCACACCCAAACGCCTTGGCGCCACCCTCAAGGGACGCCAGGCCATTGTTACTTCCCCTCAACCCGAACCTACTCCTCGAGCTATTATCCCAGTTCCGTTCCCGAGCACCGTCCCTGAGAGCACCATTGCTGAAATCAAGCGGTCTCTAAAGCGCCCGATGAAGAAATCACTGAGTGCTAAGCAAAAAGGGAAAAGGAAAATCATTGCTGTGGAAGAGGAGGATCTTGATGTGATTCTAGAGCGAGATGCTGCAAAGGAGATCGAGGAAGAGGCCCAGAGAAAGAAAAAGGCCGACGAAGAGGCTGAGCAAGCAAGGAAAATTGCCGAGGAGGAAGCTGAGAAAGCCAGAAAGGAGGCCGAGGAAGAGGCCCTAAGAGCTACTGAGAAGGAGGTTCCCACTGAGGAGGAACCAGAGGAAGAGGAAGAGGAGGATGACGAAACTGCAGACGACGAGGATGTTGAGGGAGACGATGTTGAAGGGTCTGCAGAGGACTCGGGGTCTGAAGATGAAGAGGATGAGGAGCCAGAACTTGTTCCCTCTCCTTCTCCTCCTCCTCCTCCCCCGTCTCTAAATAAGCGGAAAGCCCCTGCATCAAAGCCTCCATCTCCCAAGCGCACAAGGAAAGGCACTCTCAGAAGCCTTGACGCGCCTGTCAAGAGGACTGCTCCCAGAAAGGCTCGCAGGAAGAACGCCGATCCACCTGCACTTATCCAGGTAAACCAATCCTTTCCCTCCTCTTGGTTTGAAAATGCTGAGATGGTTGGAAAGTGGGTAGATGAGTTTAGAACTCGTAAGATATGTTGTTCTGATTTTATTGATCTTGAGTTTTTTGGAAGCTTTGAACCTACCTTGCATCTCTCTCCTCAAACAATCCTCTGCCTGGACCCTCCTGAACCTTGAATATGTTTACTATCCCCAACTCACCCGTCTTTTTTACATAAACCTAAAAGTCAAACACAATGCTGATGGTTGGTCTATGGAATCAGTCGTCAAGGGAGTTAGAATTACTTTCAATTCCATTGACTTCGCTGATTTCCTTGGCCTTCCTAGACCTTGTCCACCCTCTCCTGAAACCCCCACAAAAGAACAGTGCGTTGCCCTTGCCCGATCCAAATACCTGCTCCCCGAAGCATCCAACAACACCACAAAACAGTTTACCCACTCGTCCCCTACTCTCGAGGCAAAAATCATCTTCAACATCATTGTGAGATGCCTCTTACCCCGAATGAACTCTGGCTCCCTCCTAACCGATAACGCCATGGTCCTTTCATACCGAATTTTGAATGGCCATGATCTTGATCTGGCCAACATAATCCTAGGATCCATGGCTGACGCTCGCAAAGCCAGAAAATGAACTCCCATCCCCTTTGCCAACCTTTTGACCCATATCTTCAAAGCTTCTGAAATCGATTTCAAAAATGAAGAACAACAACATCATATGGGTAAATTCGACTCCGAGAGCTTTGAGAAGATTGGCATCACTCAGTCCCCCCAAGGAACTTGGAGTCTTGCCTCTCCCTCAAAAACTCTTCCCACTGCCTCTGCCATTGATGAGCGCATGGACAACCTGGAGTTGAGCTTGGAGGAAGTTCGCCTGGACATCAAGGAGCCGCATAGAGAGTTTTCCCTGGAGATGAACGGGGTGTCTAAGCTGTTGCACGAGCTGAAGGTGTTGTTCACGGATGGTGCTCCTAAAGATGAATCTTAAACCCTACCCTACCCTACCTTAACCCTGAATCTGAACACTGCTGGTTTTTGGATATTTGTTTCAAAACTTTTGGTTACTGTTTTATCCTCCTCCCTTTTTTGAAAGACAAAAAGGGGGAAATGATCTGTTGATGGTTTAGACGTTAAAACTGTTGTGAATCAAAGGTCTTGGAATACCTTCTTTTGTTTTGGTTGGATGGATTTTCTCGCTTTAAAATTATGATCCAACATTTGTCTAACCCATGCAGGTACTTAGTCCGATTTTGCTTATGATATATCTATTTGACTAAGTTGCAGGGATGCACAGGTTTTGTCTTTCATCAAGGGGGAGATTGATAACTCCACTCCCTTGATGAAAATCGGAATTAGTTTCAAAGGCTTTGACAGACAGTTTGTGTCAATGTTTTGAAGCTACAGCTGTGTTGATTAAACACAAAACCTGTACTTTATTATATTTTGTCCGAATATTATTATATGTTATTATATGCTTCCAGATATTATTATATATGCACTAACATTTCAGGAAGCTTTTCGAATTATATCTCTTTCCTTAAAGCTTGAAGTTCAGAAGAATAAAATCGGAGATTATGGCTTCAGAGTTTCCAAGAATAGAAGATCGTGAAGTATCCCTCTCAAGCCATGATCTGCTCTAGCCATTTGTGAAGATCCTTAGGCGCCGATTTGTTCAATATAAAGAAAAGGAATAAGGGAAGACGGTGATACATTCGCTGAACAAAAACATTCATACACTCAAGCCTTCAAGTCAAAGTTGTCTTCTTCGTGTGCTCTCTGCTAAGTTCTTAAGAGTCATTTATTTTGTTTCAAAGCATTTGAGAGTTGCACAGTGAGCTTATAGGATATATTTTGAGTAAGTGTTATACTCGAGAGTTTGTAACTCAAGAAGTGGACACTAGGCGATTGATTCACGAAGTGTAAGAGGATTGTACTAGATAGCTGAAAGAGGTGGGGCTCTTCTAGATTGGTCTAGGACTCCAAGGGAACGTGAGTTGACTAGATTGCAATTGTATAGGAGAGAGGCTTCTCGGTGAGCTATTAGGATCCTAAGTCTTGTGAATCAATAAAAGTCGGTTGAATCCTAGGTTGTGGAAGAACCCTAGGCGGTGACGTAGGCCAAGTTCGTGCCAAACCTCTTAAACAATTCATTGCGTCCTTTACTTACTGCTTTACTGTATTTCCGCACTTGTTTTGAACTGTATAGCTATGTTGTGATTCAGGTTTGCCAGAAGAAAGAATTACGTCTAATCTCAAATGGTTTTACAAAAGCTTCAAAAGTCTTGAGATTATTTGCGAAAAACTGACATACTCTATTCAACCCCCTTTCTAGAGTATTTCTATATTACTTTGTTATACATTATCGAACCTTCACCTTGTTACTAAACAGATTTGTGTTACTAGGGATATACTCACCTTGGTTTATCCGTTTAATTAATTCGATTTCTTACACTAGCCCTTTTGTTTATTGTCATGGCTGGTTTCATCCATTTCGTAAACCTATGTATTTTTCTCTTTTGGGTGGAATACAAGTGCTTGATTTTAGTGCTATGTTCTTGGTAGATCTTTGCCGACTTTAGGTTTAGTAGAGAGGAGGGATTATGGGTTATCTCCAAGATGCATTTTACAATGAAAGCCAAACAATACCACCTAAGTGTTGGAAAGGAACAACAATGAAAGCCAAACAATACCACCCAATACATTGTAACCTATATATATGTTTATCAATAAATGGAAACCCTCAAAGAGGACATTACAATCAATCTCGTGATCTTACATGGTATCACGGCCTAAAGATCCCTAAACCCTAATCATTTTCTTTTCTCCTAACTCCTAGCCGCCACCTCTCCCCGCCACCACCACCACCTTGCCGCCGCCACCCCTACTCCCCCTCGGCCTCCCTTGCGCCGCCACCCCTCCTCCTTCTCGGCCTCCCTTGCGCCGCCACCCTCCCCTCTCGCACCTTTCATTTGCCCTCTTGTCCCAATGGCCACTGATCAACCCACCACCAAACTGCTCTTCCACTCCGCTCTCACGATCTCCAATATCAAAAATTGCATCTTCATCATCCTAGATCACAAATCCAGCTCCTACACCATGTGGTCTCACCTCTTCAAGACCCTTTGTCAAAGCTCATAAGGTCCTCCACCATATTGATTCTTCCATCGATTGTCCCGCCTCTGAGGACGACGATCTCTTCGCTCAACTCGACACCATTGTCCTTCAATGGATCTTCAACACCATCTCAAAAGATCTATTGACCACCATCCTCAACCCCAAAGACACCGCCTTGGATGTTTGGAAGAAACTTCAGAATCTCTTTCAGGACAACAAGTCCACCCGTGCTGTCTATCTCGAGCACGAGTTTTCAAGTTGCAAGCTTTCCTCCTTTCCATCGATATCCGCCTATTGTCAGCACATCAAGACCATGTCTAATCAACTAGACGCCGTCGACTCGAAACCCAGCGCCACCCGCCTTGTCCTCCAGATACTCTCTGGTCTCCCTTCTGAATACAACGCTGTTGCTACTCATATCCAGCAGACAGAACCTCTCCCTACATTCGAAAAGACCCGGTCCCAATTGATCCTAGAGGAGACTCGCCTTCAACGTCAGACCACCGAAGCCGCCAAGGATAAAATGACATTGGTATCGTCAAGCGACATCGACGAAACCTTTGCCCCGCAGCCCAGCCGCAACAACAACCAACAACAGGGATCAAGAGGCGGCGGCCGTGGCCGCATCAGTTCGATACCCCCTACCCCGACTCGTCGTATCGCCCACTAGCCCCATTTCCCAACTGTCAGCAGGGCTTGTTGGGTCCTGCTCCTCGACCCGTCGGGCATCAGGCCTACTCGTCGTCGTTTGATCCTGTGTACACTCCAACTGATGTTCATCACGCCTTCTCTTTGATGCAGCTGGCACCTCCCGACTCCGCTTGGTATATGGACACTGGCGCTACCTTTCATATGTCGAACTCCTCAGGTACTCTCTCTTCTCTTTCTTTTAAGGGTCCTGCTCATTCTATTATCGTCGAAAACGGTGGTCGCCTTGCTACTTCAGGCATTGGCCACGCCACACTACCAACCCCTACCAACCCATTACACCTCAACAACGTCCTTGTTGCCCCCAAACTTGTCAAAAACCTTATCTCTGTCTGTCGGTTCACCACTGACAATAATGTTTCTCTTGTGTTTGATCCGTTTGGTTTCTCTGTGAAGGATCTTACCGTGTCGGATACCCACTAACAAAAATGGTTCGTTTCGGTTATCCGACACGGTTACCCGGATCATGTCAGATACCCGGATATGCCCACCCCTAATCCTAATAGACCCCATTCACTCCAAAAAGGTGATAATCAGACGTCAATCCGAACACTTTTCCACATATCAAAAGAAATTTACCCATCTCTTGCTAGGGCCACCAAACCACTTCGACAAGCCATCGAAGCCCGAAAAATCTCTCGAAGGATAGATTATAGTACGGATAATCATTGATTTTATTAATAAGGAAGTAATTATACTCTTGAGTTTACAAAAGAAGGGATTCAAAGGGATTAGATTTGCGGAGTTAGGGTTCTTTGAGGAGAAGAGGTTCTCAGAAAGGGGTTTGTGGAAGAAGGGATTTGGGTAAGCTGCGTGGCGCGCGTACTCTAACAATTTTTTCCCGATAGATGCATATATAAAGTGATATGTAGAAAAACTATTTGCATATCATTTTTTTTTATTAATCAAAATGTTAAATTTTTTTTAAATATGGTAACCCGTCAGGTCAGCGGGTAAACGGGTCGACCCGAACCCGTCAAACTATGTCTTTTCCGAGTTAGGGTTCGGGTCGACTAACCTTGACCGGTCGACCCGGCGGGTCAGACCCATGGCCAAGTCTATATTAGAGTAGATTTAGGTTGCATTAATATGTTTTCCTAGTTAATTCGCATCTCTATCAATTTTTACTCGAAGTTTAGAAGTTACATTTTTTATAGTTAAATGTACAAATTTGCGGATTCGGACTCGAAGGATGGTTCGAGAGGGCGATGCTGGAGCCCTGAAGCTTCTAGAGCTACTTAGGATGACTAAGAAGAAGAGAAGAAGTGTCCAAGAAGAAGATATAAGGAAGCTAAGACAATAGCTCAAGAGAAAACACAGTGGACAGGCAGAGACATCTGATGCACAAAGGGTCGGCGCTTGCAGAAGCATAGTCGGCGCCCGCTCATGACCTACTAGCACCCACCGCTAGAGATTAGCCCTAGCCTTATAAATAGCCTAGGTTTACATAGATTTGATCATCATTCAACACACAACTCAAATAATAATTTCTTAGCATCTTTCAATTCATTCGTTAGAGTTTCGAGGTAAGTCATGCTTGGCTAATCTCGTAGTAAGTTTGCTTGCATTCCAAGACATGGTTGAAGACATGTGAGGGATGTTTTAAGTTTTATTAGATTTTATTATTTCAATTCTCTTTTTTTTTTATATTGCATATGTTGTTGATTTGTTTTAATTGGCCACTAAGATAGAATATTGCATTGGTCTAAGGGTTATAACTTCATTCCGCTATTGTGAGCCTTAATACAAATAGTAGCCATCACGTCTTGAAGGAATGATTTGAGAATCTTGATGTTTTAGGAGGATTGAAAGGTAAAAAATTGCCTCATTTAGTCGAAGCAATGGCTTGGTTGACAACCAGGTGAGAAGTCGACGATACGGGAGAGATTATGTTTATATGCTGGGTTTTGGGACCTATTGCTACTCACCCCTAATGCTAGAGTAAGACAGTTAGATGGTGATCGACAAGGACGGCCTATTTAATTCTGTACACAAACCAAACCCTAGAGTAATTAGTATAAACCAATTTACATAGAATACAACCCAAGATTCATGAAATCACCATTGTTGTGAATGTGAGTGAAACTATATTTCATTACTATTACTTTCTACAATCATCAACCATTACTACTTTACTCTTTATTGCTTTCATACTATTGCTTTTGTTACTTGCTTACTGCTTGCAATCACATTTATAAAGTCTCACGCACTCCCTGTGGGACGGACATCTACTCACCACTAATACTAGTTGTTTGAGTTTAAGATATTACCTCCCACTAGCTGCCCACACTAAAAATCCAAATTATAGGAAATAGAAAGAATAGTAATAACACAAAAGTAGTTTAGCACAATTGATTGCTTTTTTTTGTTTAATAGGCGGGTTTGAATCATTTGGCCTCTTCATTCCTTACACTTTATGATTTTTTTAAAAAAATTTTTTTTTACTCATTTTAGGGTTTGTAGTAAGCAAACCCAGTAATTTCTCTTAGTAAAAGAGTGTAAAATGCAGGAATGTGTAGCCAATATACCAAAAAATTGGGTTGTTTGCAAATATGACAGCTGAACCACAAAATTTACAGAAGTAGCAAATGGGTCCAAAATAATACAAAACTAACCGGTTGGCCATAACTATTATAGAAGGTAATCATAATGATTACAATTATTAACTGGCCCCATCAAATTATCTGGAAAAAGCAAATCTGCCCTCGTATGGAAGTTCAAAAGAGAGGAGGAGGGGTGACCAAATTCTGTAGGAAGGAGAAACCAGTCGAGAAGAGAGAGAGAGAGAGAGAGAGAGAGAGAGAGAGAGAGAGAGAGAGAGAGATAATCTTCAACCATTGTTGCTTAGATCACACAATTGGAGAGAGAGAGAGAGAGAGAGAGAGAGAGAGAGAGAGAGAGGTCCAAGAGGTGATTCCAGAAGGGAGAAGATAACGAGGAATGAAAGAAGCTTTGGAGGAGTTTCAAAGAAGAAGAACCCCCACCCCTCACAAAATCAAGTAAGTTCTCATCCTCTTTTGAACCTTAAAACGTTGTTTGGAATATGGAATAGTTGGAATTTAGATTTTGGAAATGAGGAACTTGGGGAGAAATCGGGTAGAAATGATGTTGAAATCCTAAGTTTGTGGGGTTTGGGCGGTTTGGGAATGTACTTGTGCAATCACATTAATGGATACTTGAGGTTGAAATTGAAGGTCGGAATAGGTTAAAATGGAATTGAAAATTTTGATTAATTTTTGGAATCTAGAATTGGGGAACCTGTGGATGGCATGCAGGTGCATACAACTAGCATGGTTAAAGCTTTGTATGGCATGAGATTGTAATCAAGGTTTGAAATTTGGAACTGGGTAAGTTGGGGAGAAAAATCGGGTTGAGATGATGTTAATTGAAACCCTAAGTGCGTGGAGTTTGGGCGATATAGGGATGTACTTGGGTAATCACCATTAATGAACTTGAGATTGAAATTGAAGGTCGGAATTAGGTTTTTGTGGCATGAGATATTAATAAGGGTTTGGGTGTGTGAAGAAAGAGTGATAGGGTTTGGACTTAAATGAAACATTAGGCAAACAAAGCATGATTCAAAACGCCAAGAAAAAGGAGAGGATATAATGAATATGAACATGCAAAATAGATTTTGTTGCTTATAAAAACTTCCATCTTACATATTACTATGTTGCAAAATGAAATATCTTGCTTATTGGATGTTGCTTAAGAAGTTAAAATTGTGGAAAAAAAAAACAAATTCGGTGTCATATACAAACCTACAAAGGGCTTTAAAATAATTAACAGTCACACATATTTTCTTTACCGACACGAATCATGTCTGTATTGGCATGCAATTTCTAATTACTGGCAACTGTTTGAGGAAGTTGTAACCTTTTGTGTATCCACTTGTATCTCATGTAAAAAAAAAAGTGACCCATGGTTAGAACAAAAGGAGGGAAGATCGTGTGAACGCCATCGTAAAAGAAGGTAAACCGACATATGCTCTCCCCCTCTTCATTTTGGTGATGCTAATTGCTTAATTGGGATAAATTTACAACCCTTATATGCTCTTCACCCTGAGCAATACGTTAGAGAGAGGGCTAACCATTTCTCCAAGATGACGCTCCTTCGCCACATGGATGATGTCCTTGTTGTTGTGTATTGGGAGAGGCTCCTAGAGAGTTTTCACAATACGGGCGTTGACTCCAACCTCCTGTTAGATTGAATTCAGCCCAGACCTTCACACACGGGCGTTGATGAAAGAGTTGTCACAATGCACCAGCAGATTCTCGACAAGCTGTATGGGCTTGAGAAAGCGTCGAAGAAGTCAGATTTCATATTTCCCACCTACAAAAGGTCGTATAGAAGCATGAGCAGGAGGTCTTTTTTTTAACCCTTTTCTCCATATTGTTTGATCTTAAGCTATTGGAATTGAATATTGTTTGTTTGGCATGTATAATGACACTTATGGCACGTAAATTTGAACTACTGGCACTGAAGTAGGAATTTGTGCCCTTGGGGACTCTATCTCCAGTAGATGGTGAGGGTAATGAAAGAAGACTACCGAGGTTCCCGTTGAGGCAGTTGCGGAAGGTGACGGGGTCGTTCCCCCATCCACACAACCGACTCCACCCATAGTGACGAACAAGGTATGTTTTTTTTATTGAACAAGTGTTGTAACGAGTTGGGTTTCCCGATGACCATCCTCACATGGGGTGTGGTAATAAGGCCAAAGACGAGCAGATGATGAACCCATGCCGAAGAGGTCAAAACAACCCCTGCCTCACTAGAGGATTGTCACGTCTCCTAGATAGTGAAAAAGTCCCCCGTCCCCCGCAAGGTGAAGACGCATCTTGTCCCTCCTCCTTCTGCAGTTGAACTTGGACTCGTGATAAAGAAGGAGAATGATGCCTTTGACACGTGGATGGCTAGGTGAATACCTCTTTTCCTCCCCGTATGAACTACACATGTTGAATGGAAAGAATTCATTTCTCCACCACGTGCGTCTCTTCCTACCACAACGAGTAGCGATACTGCAACAATCTGTGGTTTTTATGGGGTGAAGCTTGGACATGTATTTTTTTGAGAAGCTTATGAAGCCCACCCAATGGATAAGCACAAAGGTATGTTCCCTTCCTCATAGATGTCTTCAGAAATGCGATAAGACATATTTGGGTAGTGTTAATATATTGCATTTAGGTAGATTTAGGTAAAATAAAGTGCATGAGTTAGTTTAGTTTTCGTATTTTCGTTAATTATGCACCGAGTCAAAATCTATGGATTTTTGTGTATAATTTCAGGTATTGGTGGATACAAGTAATTACATGGAAACTAGTCTAACACCGAACAAGAGGCTAATAACCAAGAAGAAATCGAAATATTGAAGAGAGGTGTTGGTTGGAGTTGTCCAAACTGGCAACATTGCACTAAAATGAGTCATTCGAAGGCTTTATTCGTCGGATCAGGGCATAATTATACTTGTTGGAAAGAGGATTTGAAGACCTAAAACTTTTGTGTTTACCACTTTTTGTTGAGCTTTAGGCCTTTTGAGGTTATTTTGGACTAGTTATTTCATTCTTCTTCTTCTTCTTCTTCTTCTTCTTATTATTATTATTATTATTATTATTATTATTATTATTATTATTATTATGAAAAAATATTTACATAAAGTTAGTTGGAAGTCTCGTAACAAATTGAGCTCCAACCCCTTTTTTAATAGTAAAACCAACTCTATGAAATATGAAATCACCATTATCAGACCCTGCCCTATGACTCTTCGTAACCAATTGAACCCGCTTCAGAAAACCAATAGCATCACCTCCCAGTTCTCCAAAAGTAGAGAACGCAAATGCCATGAAACAATACCCCTTAGCAGCACAAATATCCGCGTATTTCTTCTCCTTTCTTTCAGTGGCTTGAGAGACTGTCTTGCCGGATACAAAGGAATCATTGGCTCTAGTTGTGAACGGTGAAGTCCCAACCACATCCACACAAGTGTCTCTACCCTTGTCCCACCCATAAACCAACAAATCTCCTAGCCTCAACTCAACACCATTCTCAACTGTCTACATCACCTGCGGGGACCCCAAGGTCAGAAATATGACCCCTGAGGAGCTGGAAAAAAGGGACATGGAGGCCCAGGTGGAGGAGATCATGGAAATCCTAAAAGAGGACGCAGAAAATCCAATCGACAGAAACCAAGGTACGTCGTTATGGACTAATTATTTTTCAGATGCCTTGACAGGAACTAAGTATGGGGTCAAGATCGACCAAGACTCCTCGACATCGAGGACCCTAGTCGATCTCGACAAGAAACAGAAGCCTCCACCAGCACCAGCGTCATCGAGCAACAATACAGAAGCTGAGGGCTACTCGACATCGAGTAAGCTACTCGAGATCGACCACCACCCTGCTGGCCCAGCTTCTGCTTCCTCGACAGTGAAGCCTGTAGGAGCAGAATACTACTCGAGATCGAGTAGGCCACTCGATGTCGACAAGCCTTTCCCTTCGTCGACTCATGCATCTGCGAGCAGCCCACCACCAGAACCTGCAGACTCGTCGAGATCGACTAGCCCTAGTCGAGATCGACTAGCCCTAGTCGAGATCGACCAAACACCGTGGTCCCCGATTCCGTCTCTGCGAAGGTAAGCCAAGGTATGGATCTTTCTTCTCCAATTTCCATTAAAGATTTATCTATACATGGGAGAGGTTTGCCTTGGTATGTGCGCTTATGTAGGATATCCAACAATGAGCCCAAGGAGTATGAAGTTGGAGACAAGATCTATGCCTCTAAATCAAAGGATCATTGGTTCCCTAATAAATTCAACAAGAAGCGGATGAGACCTTTCGTGGTGAACAAGATCCATTATGGAGGATTGCAGCTGATGGACAAGAATGGAGTCTTATTTGAGGCCCAAGCTACATGGGCCCTGCAAATGCCACCTTGAGCTAAATGGAAAAGTCGGCCTAGCGACTATAAAATCTAGAGCTTGTACATAGACTTTTTGAGACGTTTTTGGACATTGTTTTGGTTGTTTTTGATTTTGAACACTTTTAGTTTTTCTATTATGGGTATATGTCTTCTACACTTTTCAGGTCCATGGATAGAGGCAAGCTACAATCCATACTCGGCCCAGGAGGTGCTTCCATTCGAAATTTAGAGGCCCTGCACACCAGTCTAGTGAGTTTCTTTCTCTACCCTTGTTTTTATACAGTGAGGACACTGTAATGTTTAAGTATGGGGTGGGGGAAGGGCTTACTTTATGCATATTTACTTTATTTTGACATTATATGTGCATTATTTCTTTAAATTGCTACATGGCTATTTTGGAATGCATTATTGATCTATGTGCGTACATGCATGTTTTCCAAAGTTTATAAAAATGACCCCCATTTAAAAATTTTATGGAAGCTTATATTGAACTCGACGATGCAAAATTGGATTCATTAGAAATATAGCATGAAATTGCATAGTAAAGGGAAGTCACAATGAAGTGCATTATTTTCTTGAAAACCTTGAAAGGAGGTAAAATTTGAAGTTGTTTTTGACATGTTGCATGATAAGATGATGGAGGACTTTATATTTCCATATAATGCTCATTGTTTGAAATCCTAGCCTTACCTATGCTTATGCATCACAAAAGCCATATTATGCCTTATTTCAATTATCGCTCCACATGATCTAAATATTGCCATTCTTTACCTTATCCGGGGATTATGTTGAGAATGATGTTACATTATGGAGATTATCATATGGTGTTTGTGTCGTTATTGTCATTTATTGGAGTTTGGAAGGAAATTGTTTGAAATATATGGAAAATTTAATGAGTGAAAGAAAATCCAATCACCTCAGGAGATAAAGGTAGATTGACCCCACTCTCTAAAATAATAGTTTGGAGAGATGGGACACATTGTGAGGAGTCCAAGGCACTAAGTATCCGGGGGCATTCATGACACCCATGTTTGCGACTCGCGAGAAGGCAGTGTTGAGGTCAAAGAGGTAGAAGCATTATTATTGAAAAAAGCATTATGGAAGGTGATGAATCTTATGGAGAAGGAATGTGGAAATTCAAGTTTGGAAATACTCCATTTCCCCGGATCATTAGCACCACTTTGCCAAAAATTGCCCACCTTTTAGCCTTTTGCCAATCTACTCCTTATTTGAGCTTAAATTGAAGTCCTCTTGATTATCAATGCTTTGTCACTTATGAATGTTTTTGCATAACCCTCCTTTTGTGAGTAGATGTTGCTCTTTAAATTGCACATGCATGGATTTGTGACACTAGTACCTTTTCGAGGATGGTAATTGATTGCAGGGACATATAAGAATAAATCTAATATGTTGAGAGTTTTGATTTCTTCCCCTGAATGACAAATAAAGGTATTGCTTGAGGACAAGCAAGCTTAAGTATGGGGTGTTTGTTGTGAGCTGAATCTGTCATGTTTTACAGTAACTTTTATATCGATTTCTGCATACATTGCATGCATTTGGGTTAGAATAGTACAGAATCTATGTAGTTTATGTTTATTTGCCAAATTATGGAATCTACACCAGTTTCTGTTTAAATTCGCAGAATTCGAGGCATTTTATAGCAACTCTAAGGAAGGTCAGAAAAGCTCGGAAAACAACTACAGAAGTCCAGAATCCGAGAGTACAGAACCAGGACAAACCGAGCTGAAGCCAGAGCTACTCTATATCAAGTACACCTTACTCGATCTCGAGTAGAGAGCCCGAGCAGACTTGGTCGACAAAGCCTGGTCGAGGAAACCAAGTCCGAGGCAACCTGACTTCGGAACCCTACTCGATCTCGAGTACCACTAGTCGAGATCGACTAAGCCTAGACGCCACATCCGGAGTCGAGAAGAGGAGCTGATCGAGAAGCCGAGTCCATGCCAAGGAGGAGTCCTCGACATCACCAGAGAGCCGTCTTCGACCACACCCCTAGTCGATCTCGAGGAGCCCTAGTCGAGATCGACGACGCCCAGGAGCCAAGGTCCGAGCATGTCGAGTAGATCCACTCGAGAAGCCGAGCCACACCCGTCGACGATAATCCTAGTCGATGTCGAGTAGCCCTTGTCGATATCGAGTAGGCCAGTTTCTGGAAACGCGTCGCCGTGAACAGTCCGAGTCGAGTTAGAGTCCTTGGGGCCGAAGAAATCCGATTTTTGGCCGAGATCTATCAAGTTCTATCTATGGAAAAGATTTACAACACATGGAAGACATCTTACCTAGTTTAGATTTATCTTTTCTTTTTAGATTAAATTCCCTTGTTGCATTTATTTATCTTTTAGCAAGTAGATATAATTTTAGATATAGATAGGAGATTCTATCCTTGATTAGCAAGGATTAGAAGGCTATAAATAAAGCCCTAGGGGCTGGTTTTTCATTCATTCCATCACACAATTCAATTTCAGAAGTAGAGAAGTAGTTCCACAGAGAAGTTTTAGGAGTTCTAAAGTTTTTAGGATTTTGGCATTCTGCGAAAGTTGATTGCCGGGATTGTAAAGGCTTCGAATATAGTTTAATGCAAGTTTCTTTTCATCAATCAATGTCTGCTATTGCGATGAGGCGTGAGTAGACCACCCACTTCTGGGGCTGGGGTGAGCCCGACGGTGGCCATGTGAGGTGATGCGGTAAAGGTCAGATCTTTTTATGCAATTCGTCTTCTATCCCTATGAGCATGATTCTTTTGCGAGAGTTGAAGGTGATCCTTGTTTGTATTATTGAAGCGAAAGTGATCTTAATACAACTTGGATTAATTATGTGAAAAGGGTTAGTAACAATTAGGGTTTATGCGAAAGCCTCTATATGCCTATTTGTTAGTAACGAAAGTTATTTTGATGGAAAACATGATCTTTTATGCCTTTATGTGTTACTTTGCATGGTTATCGTTGTGGTGTTGATACCCCGGTCTTGGAAGTCGTTTATTATATTGATTTATTTCGTCAAAAAATCTGAGTTTTTGGTTCGAAATTTGCAATTTAAGTTTCTGTCTTGCTAGTCTATACAGAGGAGGGGCTCGTCGAGATCGAGTAGGCCTTAGTCGATCTCGAGTATGGTCTTGTCTAGGTCGAGTAGAGTTTCTACTTTTGTTGTCGATTTTTCAGTTTCTGTTGTCGACTTGCTGTAGTCAATCTCGAGTAGGCCTGTTGTCGAGATCGAGTTGGTTTTGGTCTATATCGAGTTGAGTTTGAGTTTCTGTTTTCGATTCCAAAGTTTCTGTCTTTTCTATTTGTTGTGAGCCTAATTTGCCATGTTTAACAGTAACTTTTATATCGATTTCTGCATACATTGCATGCATTTAGGCTAAAATAATACAGAATCTATGTAAATTATGTTTATTTGCAATATATGGAGGTCTACACAAGTTTTTGCTATATTTGGCAGAAATCGGACGCACTTTGGAGCTTAAAGGAAACTCATGGAGAAGCTAAGAATGGTGCAGCTGGAGAAGAGGCCATTTTTCACCATTCTTCATTCTGAATCAAGCTTTGATGTCTTCATGAGAGTTGTATCCCTCGAAAAGAGCTTTCCAACGCATGGTCATATGCATCAATCCGACGAACGAGGACTCAGGAAAGTGCGTTTTAAGAACAGAGCAGAAAGCTGAGAATTCTTTACTCGAGATCGAGTACACTCTACTCGAGATCGAGGAGAGCCTGGTCGAGGAAGAGCTGATCGAGAAGACGAAGACGAGGACATGCCGGGTTACACTCTACTCGAGATCGAGTAGACCTAATCGAGATCGAGGAGCCCGGAAGCAAGGTTCGAGCAAGTCAAGTAGATCTACCCGGGAAGACCTAGTCGATGGGAAAATCTACTCGAGACAGAGTAGGGCTACTCGAGATCGACTAGACCTGTGAGCCCAGATAGGGGCCTTGTCGAGCAGAGCCACCCAACCAAGCCAGCCAGACGACGAATCCTACTCGATACAGAGTAGGGCAACTCGAGATCGACTAGACCTCCGAGCCTTGTCGAGCACCAGTCACCCGGGAAGCCGAGCCACACCCATCGACGACAATCCTACTCGATCTCGAGGAGCCCTAGTCGAGATCGACGAGCCGTGTCCGGGAGCGCGTTACGCGGTTTCGCTGTCCTACTAGGATTGGGAGTCCTTGGATCCAATTCTATCCAATTTGGCCGAGATCTATCAACATCTATCAAGTTCTATCTATGTAGAAGACATGTAAGACATCTTACCTAGTTTAGATTTATTTTCCTTTTAGATTTAATTCCTAAATTGCTTTTATTTATCATTATGCTCTTAGATATAGTTTTAGATATAGATATAGATATTCTATCCTTGAGTAGCAAAGATTAGAAGCCTATAAATAAAGCCTATGGGGCTGGTTTTTCATTCATTCCATCACGAATTCAATTTAGAAGCTAGAGAAGTAGTCCATAGAGAAGTTTTAGGAGTTCTAAAGTTTTTAGGATTTTGGCATTCTGCGAAAGTTGATTGTCGGGATTGTAAAGGCTTTGAATATAGTTTAATGCAAGTTTCTTTTCATCAATCAATGTCTGCTATTGCGATGAGGCGTGAGTAGTCCACCCACTTCTAGGGCTGCGGTGAGCCCGACGGTGGCCATGTGAGGTGATGCGGTAAAGGTCAGATCTTTTTATGCAATTCGTCTTCTATCCCTATGAGCATGATTCTTTTGCGAGAGTTGAAGGTGATCCTTGTTTGTGTTATTCAAGCGAAAGTGATCTTAATACAACTTGGGTTAATTATGTGAAAAGGGTTAGTAACAATTAGGGTTTATGCGGAAGCCTCTATATGCCTATTTGTTAGTAACGAAAGTTACTTTGATGGAAAGCATGATCTTTTATGCCTTTATGTGTTACTTTGCATGGTTATCGTTGTGGCGTTGATACCCTGGTGTTGGAAGTTTTTCATATATTGAGTTTATTTCTGTCAAATTTCCGAGTTGTGTTCGAAATCTGCGATTTACAGTTTTCTGAGTTTCTAGTCGATATAGAGGAGCCTTAGTCGATATAGAGTAGCCTGTACTCGATATCGAAGAGAGTTCCTACTCGACATTACCTGTTTCAGTTTCTGTTTCTTGTTGTCGACTTGCTGTTGTCGATCTCGAGTACTGCCTTTGTCGAGATCGAGTACGCCTGTTGCTTTGTTTTATTTTCTGCTTTGCTTTGTCTTTTCTGTCTTCGTTTTGTTCATTGATTTTATTTGTTATTTTCTGTTTTATTTTCTGCTTTTATTTCTGTCTTTCTGCTGCTTGTCTGTGAGAATCTGTTGCTACCTAAGAACTGCTGACGTGCTTCCTCGTGGATTCGATCCTGACAACCTTCTACTACAACGGGAGGAAGTCTTGTATTTATTTGCTGAGACAGGGAAGTCAGTTTGATCTTTACTTTATATTTATTTCATACTTGACCATCCTCCTACAACAACAAAATTGGTGCCGTTGCCGGGGAGGCAATCATTCGCGCCTTAGGTAGTTAAATCTCACGTTTCTTTTGAGTTGCTTCGCAGGTGTATGCGCCGTTCTGGTCAAACACCTGAGTTCGACGCCTTAGACGAACCGGAATGCCTTCTACACATCAGAGCTAGACTACAAAGAGCCATGGCGGCCGCTGAAACACAGGAGCAACTGATCGCAAGGCTTACAAGGGAACTAGCCGCTAAAGATGCTGCTATTGCCACTGAGAAAGTAGCAAGGGAACAAGCAGAGACTGAGCTTGCCCAATACCCGACCACGGCAGAGGACTATATGCACCCAACTCTCGTCGTGCCTGAATCGGCGATTCTTATCCCTGAAAACTCTTTTGAAATTCGCACTCAATTTCTTATAGAGCTTAAAAATAATGCCTTTTTTGGTAGATTTAATGAGTGTCCTCTTGAACATATTACGAACTTTTCTGACATGTGCCGTACTCTTGCTAAAGGTACAACTTTGGAATATGTCAAGATGAAGCCTTTTCGCTGGTCTCTCGCTGGACCTGCACTGAAGTGGCTTGAAGGGCTAAAACCAAGATCACTAACAACATGGGCCCAAGTAGAGCAGGAATTTCTGAATAAATTCTTCCCACCCGCCAAAACAGCACATCTCCGCCAGAAAATCACCGCCTTCAAACAGAAACAAGGGGAACCGCCGGCAAAAGCATGGGAGCGCTACAAAGAATTGCTGCGATCTTGCCCTACTCATGGACAGCCACCCTAGGTCATTCAGGAGATCTTCTTCAACTCTCTTGATCAAGTCACTAAGGACAGAATCAACCATTATACTCGCTATGAGTACCTGACGATGCCACCAGTTGACGCTTGGGGTGTGCTGGAGAAGCTCACTAACTACGACAACAAGTATGGGTCTACTGCAACCTATGAAGAGAACCCCTACGCCAGGCCAGCACCATCCATGTCCCTCTATGAGCCTCCTAAGGAGATTGATCCGGATGTAAGGGAACAGTACTACAGAGACCAGAACAAGAAGCTCCTTAAGCAAGTGAAGTATCTTTCTGTCAACCAGCCTTGCATTGAATGAGGATCACAACGGTACACCACTCCTGAGTGCCCACACACAGAGCAAGTCAGGATGGCAGAACACCACGAGGAGGTAGCTTACGCAGGGGGTCCCAATTGCTACATGGGGGACCAAAGGTTTCAGCAACCACAATGGAACCAAGGTGTCCCTAGGAACCCCCGCCCTACAGAGCTCCAGGACATCCGGAAAGGGACTAGAAAAAGGGTGATATACAGACAGTCCTGGAGGAAATACGGAGGAATCACTCAGAAACTAGGCAGTCCTTCAACTCCGTCTACACTTAGATGCAAGGTGTCAACTCTAGGCTTGGGGAAATTGATATATGGCGAAAATTAGTTGATACACAGATTGGTCAGCTAGCAGCGGGAATCCCAGACAGTCAGGTGCGCTCCCTGGATCTTCAGAACCAAATCCTAAGGGAAAGACTGGACACATCGCTGCTGTAAAACTCAGAAGCGGCCACCAACTGCAAGAGCCAGAAGTCGGAAAACAACAGAACAAAGGAGACCAGCAAGTCGACCAGCATCTAGTCGATGTCGACCAGAGCCTACTCGATATCGAGAAAGGTCTACTCGATCTCGATGAGAAACTGCAAAAGCCCTCGTCTGCACTGCACAGCAACTCAACATCACCCAACTTGGTCGAGATCGATAAGGGTGTGGCCGATATCGAGGACACCCAACCCGAGGTCGAGCAGCCTACAGCACCTCCGACATCTGTTCTGGCTCTGAATCAGAAAAAGAAGTTGTCTTTCCCCACAAAATCTCCAAAGGACCCGGCAAAAAAGAAATTCCAGCGTTTCATCAAGATGCTTCAGAAACTCAACGTCACCATCCCCTTCACAGAAGCTCTCAATGAAATGCCATCCTATGTCAAGTTCCTGAAGGAGATTTTGAGCAAAAGGCGATCGATGGCTGAAATTACAAAGGAGTGCAGCCATTTGGACATACTGGAGAAGAGGCCAGATCCAGGTAAGTTTGCTATAACCATTGGATTTGGTCCATACAAAATTAATGCTTTATGTGATCTTGGAGCTAGTGTGAGTATAATGCCTTTAACAATTTGGTCCAAGATTAAGATAGGTGCCCTAGAACCTGTGGATGCTAGACTTTATATGGCCAACAACACGGTGGTCATTCCAACAGGCATGGTGGACAATGTGCCAGTACAAGTAGGTAAATTCTTTGTCCCTGCTGATTTCCTAGTTATTAATATGCAAGAAGATCCTGCTTGTCCAATTATTCTAGGAAGACTCTTCTTGGCAACGGTGGATGCCAACATAAGCGTAAGGAAAGGAGTGCTCACCTTCAACATCAGCAATGAGGTAATTGAGTATTCCTTTAATAAAACTGAAAGGCATACAGGTCCTATGGAAAAGGTCAAATCTATCTCAGTTGGCTACATCACCAGCGGGGAACCCAAGGTCAGAAATATGACCCCTGAGGAGCTGGAAAAGAGGGACATAGAGGCCCAGGTGGAGGAGATTATGGCAATCCTAAAGGAGGACGCAGAAAATCCAATCGACACAAACCAAGGTACGTCGTTATGGATTAATTATTTTTCGGATACCTTGACAGGAACCAAGTATGGGGTCAAGATCGACCAAGGCTCCTCGACATCGATGACCCTAGTCGACCTCGACCAAAACCAGAAACCTCCATCAGCACCAGCATCGTCGAGGAGCCAGGCAGAAGCAAGGTCCTACTCGAAATCCAGTACTCTACTCGAGATCGACCACCAGAGCCCTACCTTGACTTCGCCTTCTTCGACGCTGACTCCACCAGGCGAACCAGGCTCCTCGATCTCGACCAGGCTTGTCGAGATCGACCACCATCCGGCTCCACCAGCCCATGTTTCCTCGACACTGAAGCCTCGAGGAGCAGAATCCTACTCGAGATCGAGTAGGCCACTCGATGTCGACAAGCCCTCCTCTTCGTCGACTCCTGCATCTGCGAGCAGCCCACCACCAGAACCTGCAGACTCGTCGAGATCGACTAGCCCTAGTCGGGCTAGTCGAGATCGACCAAACACTGTGGTCCCCGATTCCGTCTCTGCAAAGGTAAGCCAAGGTATGGATCTTTCTTCTCCAATTTCCATTAAAGATTTATCTATACATGGGAGAGGTTTGCCTTGGTATGTGCGCTCATGTAGGATATCCAATGATGAGCCCAAGGAGTATAAAATTGGAGACAAGCTCTATGTCTCTAAATCAAAGGATCATTGGTTCCCTAACAAATTCAACAAGAAGCGGATGGGACCTTTCGTGGTGAATAAGATCCATTATGGAGGATTACAGCTGATGGACAAGAATGGAGTCTTATTTGAGGCCCAAGCTACATGGGCCCTGCAGATGCCACCTTGAGCCTAATGGAGAAAGTCGACCTGGTGACTATAAAATCTAGAGCTTGTACATAGACTTTTTTAGGACATTCTTTGGGACATTGTTTTTTTTGCTTGTTTTTGGTTTTGAACATTTTTTTTTATTATTATTTTTTTGTTTTTTGTTTTGTGGGTATATGTCTTCCATACTTTTCAGGTCCATGGATAGAACCAATCAATAATCATACTCGGCCCAGGCGATCCCTTCATTCAATATTAAGAGGTTATGCACACCTGTCTAGTAAGTTTCTTTCTTTACCCTTGTTTTTATACAGTGAGGACACTGTAATGTTTAAGTATGGGGTGGGGGAAGGGCTTACATTATGCATATTTACTTTATTTGACATTATGTGTGCATGTTTAAAGTTTAGTTCTTTGAATTGCTACATGGCTATTTTGGAATGCATTATTGATTTATGTGCTTATATGCATGTTTTCCAAAGTTTGAGAAAAATGACCCCCATTGAAAATTTTGGTTAATGTCATGGAAGCTTTATATTGAATTCGACGATGCAAAATTGGATTCATTAGAGATATAGCATGAAATTGCCTAGTAAAGGGAAGTCATAATGAAGTGCATATTTTTATGAAAACCATGAAAGAAGGTAAAATTTGAAGTTGCTTTTGACATGTTGCATGATAAGATGATGGAGGACTTTATATTTCCATATAATGCTCATTTTTTGAAATCCTAGCCTTACCTATGCTTATGCATCACAAAAGTCATATTATGCCTTATTTCAATTATCGCTCCACATGATCTAAATATTTGCCATACTTTACCTTATCCGGGGATAATGTTGAGAATGATGTCACATTATGGAGATTATCATATGGTGTTTGTGATTATTATCATTATTGGAGTTTGGAAGGAAATTGTTTGAAATATATGGAAAATTTAATGAGTGAAAGAAAATCCACTCACCTCAGGAGATAAAGGTAGATTGACCCTGCTCTCTAAGATAATAGTTTGGAGAGATGGGACACATTGTGAGGAGTCCAAAGCACTAAGTATCCGGGGCCATTCATGACACCCATGTTTGCGACTCGTGAGAAGGCAGTGCTGAGGTCAGAGAGGTAAAAGCATTATTATTGAAAAAAGCATTATGAAAGGTGATGAATCTTATAGAGAAGGAATGTTGTGTGAAATTCAATTTGGAAATACTCCATTTCCCCGGATCATTAGCACCACATTACCAGAAATTGCCCACCTTTAGCCTTTTACCAAATCTACTCCTTATTTGAGCTTAAATTGAAGTCCTCTTGATTATCAATGCTTTGTCACTTATGAATGTTTTTGCATAACCCTCCTTTTGTGAGTAGATGTTGCTCTTTAAATTGCACAGGCATGGATTTGTGACACTAGTACCTTTTCGAGGATGGTAATTGACTGCTGGGTTATATGACAATGAATCTGATATGTTGAGAGTTTTGAATTCTTCCCCTGAATTACAATTAAAGGTATTTCTTGAGGACAAGCAAGCTTAAGTATGGGGTGTTTGTTGTGAGCCTAATTTGCCATGTTTAACAGTAATTTTTATATCGATTTCTGCATACATTGCATGCATTTAGGCTAAAATAATACAGAATCTGTGTAAATTATGTTTATTTGCAATATATGGAGGTCTACACAAGTTTTTGCTATATTTGGCAGAAATCGGACGCACTTTGGATCTTAAAGGAAACTCATGGAGAAGCTAAGAATGGTGCAGCTGGAGAAGGGGCCATTTTTCACCATTCTTCATTCTGAATCAAGCTTTGATGTCTTCATGAGAGTTGTATCCCTCGAAAAGAGCTTTCCAACGCATGGTCATATGCGTCAATCGGAAGAACGAGGACTCGGGAAAGTGCGTTTTAAGAACAGAGCAGAAAGCTGAGAATTTTTTACTCGAGATCGAGTACACTCTATTCGAGATCGAGGAGACCCTGGTCGAGGAAGAGCTGATCGAGAAGACGAAGACGAGGACATGCCGGGTTACACTCTACTCGAGATCGAGTAGACCTACTTGAGATCGAGAAGCCCGGAAGCAAGGTCCGAGCATGTCGAGTAGATCCACCCGGGAAGACCTAGTCGATGAGCAAATCTACTCGAGACAGAGTAGGGCTACTCGAGATCGACTAGACCTGTGAGCCCAGATAGGAGCCTTGTCGAGCAGAGCCACCCGACCAAGCCAGCCAGACGACGAATCCTACTCGATAGAGAGTAGGGCTACTCGAGATCGACTAGACCTCCGAGCCATGTCCGAGCCTTGTCGAGCACCAGTCACCCGAGAAGCCGAGCCACACCCGTCGACGACAATCCTACTCGATCTCGAGGAGCCCTAGTCGAGATCGACGAGCCGTGTCCGGGAGCGCGTTACGCGGTTTCGCTGTCCTACTAGGATTGGGAGTCCTTGGATCCAATTCTATCCAATTTGGCCGAGATCTATCAACATCTATCAAGTTCTATCTATGTAGAAGACATGGAAGACATCTTACCTAGTTTAGATTTATTTTCCTTTTAGATTTAATTCCTAAATTGCTTTTATTTATCATTATGTTCTTAGATATAGTTTTAGATATAGATATAGATATTCTATCCTTGAGTAGCAAAGATTAGAAGCCTATAAATAAAGCCCATGGGGCTGGTTTTTCATTCATTCCATCACGAATTCAATTTAGAAGCTAGAGAAGTAGTCCACAGAGAAGTTTTAGGAGTTCTAAAGTTTTTAGGATTTTGGCATTCTGCGAAAGTTGATTGCCGGGATTGTAAAGACTTTGAATATAATTTAATGCAAGTTTTTTTTCATCAATCAATGTCTGCTATTGCGATGAGGCGTGAGTAGTCCACCCACTTCTGGGGCTGGGGTGAGCCCGACGGTGGCCATGTGAGGTGATGCGGTAAAGGTCAGATCTTTTTATGCAATTCGTCTTCTATCCCTATGAGCATGATTCTTTTGCGAGAGTTGAAGGTGATCCTTGTTTGTGTTATTCAAGCGAAAGTGATCTTAATACAACTTGGGTTAATTATGTGAAAAGGGTTAGTAACAATTAGGGTTTATGCGAAAGCCTCTATATGCCTATTTGTTAGTAACGAAAGTTACTTTGATGGAAAGCATGATCTTTTATGCCTTTATGTGTTACTTTGCATGGTTATCGTTGTGGCGTTGATACCCTGGTGTTGGAAGTTTTTCATATATTGAGTTTATTTCTGTCAAATTTCCGAGTTGTGTTCGAAATCTGCGATTTACAGTTTTCTGAGTTTCTAGTCGATATAGAGGAGCCTTAGTCGATATAGAGTAGCCTGTACTCGATATCGAAGAGAGTTCCTACTCGACATTACCTGTTTCAGTTTCTGTTTCCTGTTGTCGACTTGCTGTTGTCGATCTCGAGTACTGCCTTTGTCGAGATCGAGTACGCCTGTTGCTTTGTTTTATTTTCTGCTTTGCTTTGTCTTTTCTGTCTTCGTTTTGTTCATTGCTTTTATTTGTTATTTTCTGTTTTATTTTCTGCTTTTATTTCTGTCTTTCTGCTGCTTGTCTGTGAGAATCTGTTGCTACCTAAGAACTGCTGACGTGCTTCCTCGTGGATTCGATCCTGACAACCTTCTACTACAACGGGAGGAAGTCTTGTATTTATTTGCTGAGACACTATTTCTACTACAACGGGAAGAACTGCTGATCTTTACTTTATATTTATTTCATACTTGACCATCCTCCTGCAACAACACTATTTCTAGTCGATCTCGAGTAGGCTGTTGTCGAGATCGAGTACGTCTGTTGTCTTGCTTTGTTCTTTACTTTCTTTCGCTATTTTCTGTCTTTGCTTTTGTTTCTGTTTTGCTTTGTCTTTTCTGCTTTTATTTCTGTCTTTTCTGCTGCTTGTCTGTGAGATCTGTTGCTACCTAAGAATTGCTGACGCGCTTCCTCGTGGATTCGATCCTGACAACCTTCTATTACAATGGGAGGAAGTCTTGTATTTATTTGCTGAGACAGGGAAGTCAGTCTGATCTTTATTCTATATTTATTTCATACTTGACCATCCTCCTGCAACAATACCCTCAAGGAAAAGATTAACCACCCGAGCAATAGAGGTGGTCAAATCATCTGAAATAGCAACAGCCGCTCCGCTCAAGCAATCCAATAGATGCTGAGCACGGAACCCATCCCTTCCACATGATGTGCCACGCGGAAAACTCCGAATCATATCCAAAACAACGGTTGAAGAGGCAAGAAGAGGGTGGTGATCAACATGAAAAGATGGCAAGTTGGGAGATGAGGCAGTGGGGTGTTTCTCCTGCAAAGCCGACAGAGTGGCATCAGAATAAGGAGCAATACCCGATGAAAAGAGCACCCGAACAGCGGCAGTGTAGTGACCATCACAAATCTTCCTCCGACACTGTCGGAGGTTAAGCTCACTCAAATCAAGGTCCTCCTCGACATCAAAAGAAGAGGGAACCTCAGCCAAGGTCTCCTGTAAAAGTTGTAAACTGCCCCCAGGCACACCCCAAGCATGAATAGCACTAGCAATACTCTCCTCTTGACGCTGACGCTTGAAAACAGTCTTACACTCAAGATTACTTCGCAGGTGAAAGGTCTTAACTATACAAAGAGGCATCACAAGCAAGCGAATCCAGCAGGAGAAGTCTCCAGGAGAGTCAGCCACACCATCTAATGCCGCTTTTAAAACTCGTGAAAAACTTAGGCGACATTTAGGAGGAATGGATCTCACGGTGTGTAACCCCATAGAGAACAAACGGTCAAGTGAAGATATAGACAAACCAACAGGCACAACCTCAACATCAGCATAAATAATAAAACAAACAAGGCCATCACCACAATCTAGAGGTGCCACGGAATCACCCTGACCATGCCGACACCGAGCACGAAAGGTATGCGTTTTAAGACAAACACCACATAACCAAACCCCCCATACGCTTAAAAGTCACCTCAACATCAGAATAAATAGCCAAACTATCCGAAAGAGTTTGACGAGTAAGTATCTGAGCATCACCACTGCAATGTCGATCACGAAGGTGCCTGAGCATGGAGGTTTTAACAAGGCCTCTGCCACCACCATCGAAGCACCCACAAAGACCCACAAAAGGGCAATGATACCGAACAAGGTCAGGCATAATAGAATGAAAAACGAAGCAAAGCAAACAACCGAACAAGGCCACAACACAAGATTCTAGAGCTTCACCCTACAACCACCGAAAGGAAATAAAAAAAAAACAAACAAGCAGCCAAGCAACGCAGCTATCGACCAGAGGCAAACAACATCAGCAGTAAGCAACAACACTAACCAGCAACATCCTAACAGCAACGGCAAACAACAGCACGCAGAGGCAATCACGCCCACCCAAATCGAACAAACAACAACCGGGTCGACAATTAGGTTTTTAATTAGTTTTGAAATTCATCAGGCGTGAAAATTGGTTTTTAATCAAGCATGAGCAACTAAACTCCTTTGCTAGGGGAGATTAATCGAAGCGTCAAGTTTTCAATTTCATTGTGAGATTTCTAGTTCTTACTACTCATCTTTGAATAATATTGATTTTTTGCGCTGAATGTTTAGGGTTTTCATGAATTTCCATTAGCCTAATCAATTGATCGCTTTTCATGATAATCTATACCTGGACATAGGTAATTATTGGTTGAGTTATCTATGTTATTGAGTAGCAAAGTATAAATCTCTAAAACTGGTTGCTTTAGGGATTTGTATAGAGAATTGATTTGCTATTGATGCAATAATTGATTGTGCATGTTGATTTTCTTTGTTGATTTCCTTTAGTCTTCATCAATTAATGAATTGAATCTTGATAGTTTCAGGATTGTTTAATAATTAGGGTTTTCAAGGTCTCGTTGTCGTGTTAACTAGATTTGATAAAGAGTTGGTTCAAAAGACTTAGTCTTTCCACAACAAAGTATTCAAGAGGAAGTTATCTATTAGATTTCAATGATCAATGAATGAAACCTGATTGCCGAGATTGATTAACCTAAGTTGTTTCTCTCATATTTTTTCACTCGATTTGTTTAGTCTGCTATCTTTGTTTATTTTTGTTTCTTAATTAATTAGTTAGTCTGAATCATCAAAATCCCCCTATTCGTGTCTTTAGTACTTATTAGCAACCCGAAGGTGGCCTGTCTTTGGTGGTTGTGTTTAAAGGTGAAGTCACATGTGTGCTCATGCACATACTTTCGGACTTTCCACAAACTGGTCTTCGTAAACTTCGATGAATGACACATCCACTTCAGTTGGGATCGATGCACACAACGGTGTAAACTGACGTCGATGATCTTTTCACGTGCGTGTCAAAACAGCCCTCCAACAACATCCACCTTATCCTGTTCTGTACCTCTTTCTTGGACATCAAGCACATACCCTCGTGAATGTCGGTGTTGTTCCGTCGAGTGTCCCCTATCTGCAAAATAGTTTTCTCCATCATTTTCTTAATGGCGTTTGATATGTTTGGGAATCCCCGATCATTCGCCTGTGGGCTCAGAATCAAGAGCACCAACTTGTTGATGGCCCGATCTTGCAATTATCCTTGCTATTCTCAATATTTACAATCAATTACAATTAAAGTTTCGAAATTCCTTTTCTTTACATTGGCGCAACCAATTTCGTTTGTACTCTCGTTGATGTTTTAGTTGAAGTTGTTCCCTAGCACGCCGTTGTTCTTCCTCTTGACGTTGAAGCCAAAGTTGGTGTCTTTTGGCTTCACATTAATGCTCTAGGGCTTGTTGTTATTGCAAAGCTCATCTCGGCAACTCTCGTCGGCGTCGTTGTTGTGCAGCACGTTCCAAAGCAAAGAACTCATCCAATGGATCGGGATCATCATCCCAATCACCCCAAATAGAGCAAATCATTGAATCAACTCGTTAATAACATCAAGAAAAATACAAGAACTTGCGAAACCTACGACTTTGAATACCACTTGATACGTTTGAAATCCCCGATCTTTCGCATGTGGGCTCAGAATCAAGAACGCCAACTTGTTGATGGCTCGATCTTGTAATTATCCTTGCTATTCTCGATGTTTACACTCAATTACATTTAAAGCTTCGAATTTATCACAACAGAAACAAGAAAGAAAAATAAAACAAAAGTCAAAGGCAAAAACAACGACGAACAACACTTAGTACAATTCAGCAAAGACAAAACACAGCAGTATCAGCGACGAGAATACCACGGGCACAGCAAGATGCTGCGAGCGCGGCAATACGGACAAGACTTAGTAAAATTCAGCAAAAACAAAATTCAGCCAATCCTACCTACTTTTCACCCTTTTCTCTGCGCCACCGGATCTCTATCCCCTGATCCACCGCTTGCTCTCTCGCCGCTACTTCTGGTACACTTTCACCGGGCTAGCACCACCTATTGCATTCTTCCTCACCATCATCACTACTGCTGGAAGCCCTCCCTTGGAATTGCTGATCTTCGCCATCGCCGTTGCTGCTCCCGATGGGTTGTGAATCCCCATTCATCCAGGCAACCCCTAATTGTTCCCAATGGCGATTTCGCCAGAGGTTAGTGCATGTATGACACTACCACATTAGCTAGTTGTGCTCGTGAATTTGTGGTGGATAACATGACTCAAATAACTAATTTTAGCTGAATTTCTATTTTGGGTGGAAAAATCAGTTGCTGAATTAGTTTTGGTATTGTTGTTGTTGTATATCCAGTCTTCAACTTGAATTTATAGGTTGTTTCAAGATGCTAAAGTCAAAGTTCTCTTGCTATGTCTCAATTGTTCCTTGTGGTTGTTTTCAGTGATGGATGTTGGCTTCTAGTTCTTTTATTTGTGTATCGCTGTTAAATTTGTGATTCTTATTTTAGGCTTGAATGTGTAGGTTGAACTCTTAGGTTGGTAGAGGAGAAGGAGGAGGAAAAAGCGATGATGTGAGAGATCATCGATGAAGCTGATGAATTCAAAAAATTATTGCAGTTTCTAATTCATTATTAATACATGATAATTAGCTGAGATATTTGTCATGTGACTTGTGTTGAATACATGTGCCTATCAGTCTATTGATATTAAATCATATGAATTCAATTATTGGCCTTGTTAGTGTCATGAAAACTTTCTGTAACATGCCCATGTTTGCGCTCTTTTGACCATTTTCTGTATTAGAAAGCTTGTTATTGCTATCTATTTAATGTGTTTTTTCGTACTTGGGGTTAAATTTATACATTAACTAATCCGATGGTAAGAAATATAAGGGTGTGCATTAAATTGTAGAGAAATATAAGCTCATTGAGTTACATCTCAAAAGATGAAAGTAAATAGTACCTATCTCATCAATTCAACCATAATAATACATGGTGTTCAATTTTTTATTGAGAAAATTTGCCTAACAGGCTGTTTTTTGGGCCTTTATTGGAGGAGTGTCTACCAAGTGTGGTAAATTGGGGTTTTGCCCACGTAAAATTTTCTGGACAAAATTGCCCTTCTTATCTAAATCCATCGATTGATCCGTTCACCACCACCGCCTCCTAAAACTCGATCATTAAATTGGACGCTCGATGCTCGCCGGCTTGCCCTCACTGTTCTCCTCGTCTTCCTCCACTCGCCGACAGGAGAGGGCCCTCGTCGGCAGGATAGGGCGCTCGCCGGCGCCATAAAGCAATCAGATCTCGAAGGTCTCCACTCCGTCGATCTGATAGTACAATGACCATTCTCTTCTGCGCAATCTGACATTACACGGCCTTGTCTTCCTCCACTCGTCGCTCCTGCTGCCTCGTCAGGTCGCGCCTCCTCCTCCGCACTCTCGATTGCTTTTAATTTCTCAGATCTGATTGCATAGAAGTTTCTTCGGCCTCGCTGACCATGGCTATCATTGTAGAAGAGGTTGAATTCAGCGAGATTCGGCGGAATGAAGGCATGGACGGGGTCGGAGTCTCCTAATGGCCTTCTCCCTCGTTGTGATTTCAGCATTCAGGTTGGTGTGAAATTGTTGTGAAAATTTTGAAATCCTAGTGTTGTGCAATTGCTGTGACTTAACCCCTAATTTCATTACTCTTCTCTCCCAGACTTTTGATTTTCTTGATAAATTGTTGTGAAATTTGTGAATTGATTTCTCTGTTACATTGAAAGCGTGGTGTTGTTTTCTTCGATCAATAGTAGTCTCTAGATACTCGTTTTCTGCACTTCGATCAATTTCTGCACTTTAATCAATTTGAATTTTGAATGCTGCTGAAATAGTAGTCTCGAATATCCCCTGTGGAATTTGTGTTCGATCAATAGTAGTCCCACTTGTTTATGTCAATTCTAATAGCTTATGACATTGCATTTCCATCTATTGAATACAGATCAAGATTTTGGGAGCTAAAGCTGGAGTTAGTGGAGTATTTGACTAGTGTACTGGTGTATTTGTTGTGAATATAAATGTCTATTGTGTTTTGGCAATTTTAGCACAAATTTTTTGCCTTGCTGAAACTTTTAGAGAGCTTATTAACTTCTTGATTGTTGCTGAAATTAATTCTTATATAATTGTATAAGATACTATATCTTACAAGCATATATGACAACCTTCCAACATTTCAGTATTTTAGCATTTCAATATTTCAGTAGCTTGTATGTATAAGAATTTCAGCAGTGTGAGCAATAACCATTTCAGCATCAATAACGTTGCTGAAATCGGAGTTTCAGCATCAACAAAGTTGATGAAATCGGGGTTTCAGTATCAACAACGTAGCTGAAACGTGAGGGAGGCACAAGGGGCACACGTGGGGGGCACATGGGCACAATCTCAGCAACTTCGGTTTCAGCAACATAGATGGACATTTAGCTAATATGGAGAAGGTGGTCGACAATTTCCTAATATAGGTCAAATATATGGTCTGTATGGAAAATGCCCCCTTTTTTTTTCTTATTTACTTCTGATGTAAAATATATATATATATTCCCATGGGGAAAGCATTTTCCATCCAGTCAAACATAGTCTCAAAATCAAAGTACAGAAGTATTAGTTAATTATTGGTATGTAGGTTGAGGGATATGCATTCATAGCCATATATAGGTGGGTGGGTCTCTCTCTGTGTGTGTAGGTGGGTGGGTCTCTCTCTCTTCTCTCTCTCTATATGTGTGTACTCAGTCTTTAACGTGTATTATGTGAACAAATATGGGCCATTGAATTAAGAAGATTAACAGATGAGATTAAAAGTAACTTATGATTATTCGATGGTATTGGGAGATTATTCGTTAGAATAAAGTTTACATTTTTTACACTCTTTTTACAAATGAATAATTATGTGAAAACAGACGAATAATCATGAATACATAGACGAATAATTTCTGAGTACATGATACAGATTAAGGTTTGAATACACTGGAACCAACCTATATATATATATATATATATATATATATATATATATATATATATATATATATATATATATATATATATATATATATATATATATATATATATATATATATATATATATATAGGTTGGTTCCGGTGTATTCACACACACACACTCCATTCGTTCCATAATACACGTCCCTTTGCTTTTAGACACGCTTTTTAAACGGTAAAGTTAGAAAGGAGAAACGATCTCTTAGGAAAACCTCTTCGGAGGTCGGAAACCCTCGTCGGAGATTGGTAAACCCTCTTCGGAGGTCAGAATCTCCTCTTTGGAGACTGAAAACTATCTTTGGAGATTAATAAATCCTCTTCGGAGGCCGGAATCTCCTCTTTGGAGGTTGTTAAACCCTCTTCTGAGCCTAGAACCCCCTCTTCGGAGGTTACAACGATATGCCTACTCTAAGTGTGTTCACCCTTTTTGTCTCATACCTCCGTCCTCCTGGTGTCGAGCAGAGTTCGCTGACGGGATGGTCGTTCCAGGCTGTTTGTGTTACATCGAGGCGCCTTTCTCGTCCCCCAATCTCCGCTCTCTTCATCTGTCGCCTCGCCGCCGTCGGCTGTGGTGGCTGCTGCTGATACTTCCGTTGCCTTGCCTTGTCGCCAGAGTTTTGTCCTCCGTCTCGGGCTCAGCGCTCCCATCTTTCGCTAACTCTTTAACTTGCTGTTTTGCTCTATTTCCATGGGGCTAGTATCGATTAAAGTTCCTGTGAGCCTCGTCCTTTCAGATCTTGGGGTCTGATCTGAATCTTTTCGGTCTCTCAGCGGGTCTACTCGCGGAGGTTCCCTCTATCTCCAGCCATCTATTCTCTGTTCAATCGGCGTTCGTGCTCATCTCTCACTCGTCCGCCCGCCGTCGTGGCTCTGCTCCTTCTCTTCACGGCTACGACGGCGGGTTAACAGTGCACAAACCCTAGATCCCTTTCTTCCTCGCCGGTGCATCTTCGGGTTCCTCTACTTTATGCATCGTTCCTGACCTTGGGTGCGGGCCTGGCTGGTCCTCTCTTGGGCCCATTTGCCATCCTTTGGGCCCAAGGCAATTCTTGGGCTCATAGTTCGACTCGAACCCTTAATTTAATAATTTAATAAATAAGTTAACATATTAATCCTGTTTATATATTTATTGGTTAAAATAATTCCCTGTGGGGTTTGCGTAAATCCCGATTGGGTTTCTGGTGCGTTTCGGTTCTGGCGTCATGTGGCTCTTCGTTTGGCGTGACTGAGCTTTCTTTTCCGTTTGATGGGGTTCCGGCTGTCAGAGTCGGGATAGGCTGGGGTTAGGGTTGTGCAGAATAATACGACACGGTTGACACGACACAAAACCGCAACAAAACGATACGAAAAAACACGAAACGATAAAGATACGACACGATTATAACACGAAACAGTAAAACACGGCAATAATCGTGTCGTGTTCGGATCGGCATATTTCCCTTATCGGTTATCCGACACGACACGATAATTTTTTTTTATGTATTAGTATTCTGTAATTATAGTAGATATAAAATAAATGTCCTTGGGTATCATGCAATACAATTTGCCCAGTTGGTGATGAGTTGCTTTTCGCGTGCAGAGAGAGTAAGTGGTCTCGAGTTCGAGTTTGGATTCTCCAATTTTTATTTTTATTTTCTCAGCCTTTTTTCTGTTTAGGGTAGGGTTTCTGGCTTTAGGTTACTGCGTCTTTTTCTTTCATGTTATCTGATGATATCTAATTTCTTCATATTTTATGGTTGCATTTGCATATTAGTTTAGAACATTTTCATGCATATTTATCATATTTTATACTTTATTTAGTTTATTTTGCATTTTCGGAGTCTACACCGGGTTTTTATTGATTTCAGACACTTTGGAAGCGATATTGTCGAAATTCAAGTTTTAATATGGAGCGGCGAGAATATTGGATTGGACTTGAGGAGCTAAATTGTCAATAGTTGAAGTTTCTAAACTTAGGGGTTGTTTGATGGAATTAACTTTATAATTGGGTGTTTGGTTAGATTTTAAGTATTTAATTTCATGGGCTGACATTGTAATTTCATTAAATTTCTTTATATATATACTCGTTAGAATGAAATTGGGGGTTGGGGCTTTGTTCGGACTTGGGAACGCCGCTAGGCTTCGGCCGACCACTGCTTTGGTAGATTAGGTTTAGTTTTGTTTCTTTTGTTTTTGGTACTGCATTTTGGATTGAAGACGGAAATTTCTGGTTTACATCATATTTTAAGCATGTCTTTAATTTATTCCATTGTTTTCTATATTATGCTTAACTAAATTTTCCGTTCTAGGGTTAGGGTGAACCCGACAATGTTGCGAATTGTTTTATTTAGATGTTTGCTGGAACTTAGTCTGAATTTTATGAATTGATTTGATCCTAGTTGCTTAACCTAATTGATGTGAATCGATTAGAATCCTTTTTAGATTCAAGATGCTACCGCTGCAAATTGAAATTTGATAAATAGATGAAATTCATGAACCCGAAAGGAGGATTGGTGTCATCGGAACCCTAGGATTAAACTTGAGAAGTCAACAATTGTTATTGTGACATTTAAACAATTTTTTAGGACTCTTGAGGATTAATAAATTATCGTAGATTCTTAGGTGGGAATCGATTAGGCGAAACGTGACAACGAAAGTTTAATTGATTTTCTCCTAAGGTCTATAAAGAACTTAAAGGGTCTAGATTTGGTTAATTTAGACACAATTACTACAACATGCGACAGCTGAGTAGTGATGACTTTAGATAATTTACCTTCAATTTGACATATTAAGAAGATGGAGTTCGAGTGAACATCGGGTTGTATTCTTTGTGGCATTGTTGTGGGAATCTTTATCCCTGGAAATGCTTCTCATTTATATTTTGTTCATAATCTTTGCTTGCTTTTCTTAATTTAGTTGAAAATCAAATCCATCTTTCTTGGCTTAGCTTATTAGTTCTAGATAACAATTGATACATATATAATCCCCGTGATCGATATGCGTATACTGAAATTGATCTCGTATTCTTGCGAGGTTGGTTCAGGCTACACTATTCTTGTGTTGGTTTAGATCACATCATTACCTCTCTCAAGTCTCAATTTCCCAGACCCGCCCCTAGGAAGAGTCAGCTCCAGGCTCGCTCGCATCGCCTCAAACCCTCTCTTGCTCGCCCTTCTCTCCTCTCCTTACAAGTCACACCTCAGTCTCGTCTTGCCAGTCGCCTCGCATTGCCTCTCATCTCCTATCCGGCTCAACTCGTCTCCTCAATCCCTTGTTCAGAGTTCAGATCCAATAAGTTGTAGCCTATAACTTACCGGATCTTCTTCCAGATCAACTTGAATCCTCTCATTCCAGGTCTCCGACGAGCGAATTAAGCCCAAAAAGTAGACCTTCAAAGTTTCGATATGAGATTTGGGGCAACTTTGAGGATTTTCCTACTCTCCGCTCTCCAGATTTGGCGGCCTCCGGTTTCTCTCTACTCTCCGCTCTCTAGATCTGGTGGCCTCCGTCCTCTTTCTACTCTGCGCTTTCCCGATCCAACGACCTCCGTTCTCTCTCGCCTCTCCGCTCTCCTCCGGCGGCTTGTAGCACTGGATGTTAACTACTTCAAATTGCTTTAGCAGTTTAGCCTACAACACCGGACCATCTCGTTTATGTGATTTCTTTTGAATTTGCAATTTTTATTCAAAATTGAAATGAGTTTATGTTAAGAATAAATTGTTTCTTGGTCTACTGCCATTCTTTTGCATTTGCAATTGTGTTGGAAAAGTATTTGATGTGTGTATGTACATTTGATTCAAGCAGTAAGTTTGTGGATTCTTGAAGGAGAACCCTAAAAAAAATAGAAATGGGTCGTGTCGTGTTATATGGGTATCCAACAAGAAACTGTTTTGTGTTTTCGTGTCGGATATCCGGTACTTATCGTGTCGTGTTCGAATCGTCTTTTTCAATGTTATCGATTTCGTGTATCCGACATACCGTATCGTGTTGTGTCGGATACCCGGTTATGCACAATCCTAGCTGGGGTCGTGGCAGTGTGCAACGTGGTGTCTCCTTTCTTCGGAAGAATGGTTCCTTGGAGGTTCGTCTTCACTGCCCGCAGATGACTCCTAGTATACCGCTGACCTACGGTGCTATTTCTGGGTAGTGCTTGGCTTCGTTCTTATTCTATGTCCTCATCTTGTTCGGATTTGAAGGTTCGATAATGTATAACAAAGTATTATAAAGATACTCTAGAAGGGGGGTTGAATAGAGTATGCCGGATTTTCGCAGATAATCTCAAGACTTTTGAAGCACTTGCAAAACCCTTTGAGATTAGACGTAATTCTTTCTTCTGGCAAACCTAAATCACAACAAAGTTATACAATTCGAAACAAGTGCGGAAATATGGTAAAGCAATAAGTAAAGGACGCAATGAATTGTTTACGAGGTTCGGCACGAACTTGGCCTACGTCCCCGCCTAGGGTTCTTCCACAACCCTAGGATTCAACCGGTTTTATTGATTCACAAGACTTAGGATCCTAATAGCTCATCGAGAAGCCTCTCTTCTATACAATTGCAATCTAGTCAACTCACGTTCCCTTGGATTCCTGGACTAATCTAGAAGAGCCCCACCTCTCTCAACTATCTAGTACAGTCCTCTTACACTTCGTGAATCAATCGCCTAGTGTCCACTTCCTGAGTTACAAACTCTCGAGTATAACACTCTCTCGAAATATATCCTATAAGCTCACTGTGTAACTCTCAAATGCTTTGAAACAAAATATACGACTCTTAAGAACTAGAAGAGAGCACACGAAGAAGACAGATTTGACTTGAAAGATTGAGTGCGAATGAGAGCTTGTGTTCAACGAATGTATCTGTCCTCTTTTCTTCATCTCCTTCTTATTAAGATCAAATCGGCACCTAGATATCTTCTTCAACGGCTAGGACCGATTGTGGCTTGGGAAGAAATCTCCATGATCTTCTATTTGTGGAAACTCGGAAGCCATGATCTCCAATTTGAATCTTCTCGATTTCAAGCTTAAGGAAGGAGATAATATTTGAAAACTTGTTGCATATGTTAGTGTATAAAATACATAATAATATCTGGAAATATATAATAATATCATACAATAATATTCGGACATAATATGCACATAATACAGGTTTTGTGTTTCATCAACACAGTTGTAGCTTCAAGACCTTTGACACAAGTTGTGTGTCAAAGTCTTTGAAACCTTTTCCGATTTTCATCAAGGGAGTGGAGTTATCAATCTCCCCCTTGATGAAAGACAAAACCTGTGCATCCCTGCAACTTAGTCAAGCAGATATACCATAAGCAAAATCGGACTAAGTACCTGCATGGGTTAGACAAATGTTGGATCATAAGTTTTCAAAGTCAACGAAAAGCATCCAACAAAGTAAAACAAAACAAGGTCTTCCAAGACCCTTGGTTCACAGCTGTTTTAAAGTCTAAACTATCACCAGATCATCTCCCCCTTTTTGTCTTTCAATAAAGGGAGGAGGGTAAAACAGTAACCAAAAGTTTTAAAGTAGTATCCAAAACCAGCAGTGTGCAAAATATGGGTTAGGGTAGGGTAGGGTGGGGTTTAAGATTCATCATCAGGAGCACCATCCGTGAACAGCAACCTCAGCTCGTGCAACAGCTTAGACACCCCGCTCATCTCCATCGAAAACTCTCTATGCAGCTCCTTGATGTCCAGGCGAACTTCCTCCAAGCCCAACTCCAGGTTGTACATGCGCTCATCAATGGCAGAGGTAGTGGGAAGAGTTTTTGAGGGAGAGACAAGACTCCAAGTCCCTTGGGGGGACTGAGTGATGCCAATCTTCTCAAAGCTCTTGGAGTCGAATTTGCCCATATGATGATGTTGTTCTTCATTTTTGAAATCGATTTCAAAAGCTTTGAAGATATGGGTCAAAAGGTTGGAAAAGGGGAGGGGAGTTTCTTTTCTGGCTTTGCGGGTGTGAGCCATGGATCCTAGGGTGGTATTGGCCAGATCAAGATCATGGCCATTCAAAATTCGGTATAAAAGGACCATAGCGTTATCAGTTAGAATGGAGCCAGAGTTGATTCGGGGTAAGAGGCATGTCACAATGATGTTGAATATGATTTTTGCCTTGAGAGTAAAGGACGAGTGGGTAAGCTGTTTTGTGGTGCTGTTGGATGCTTCGGGGAGCAGGTATTTGGATCGGGCAAGAGCAACGCACTGTTCTTTTGTGGGGGTTTCAAGAGAGGGTGGACAAGGTCTAGGAAGGCCAAGGAGATCAGCGAAGTCAATGGATTTGAAGGTGATTCTAACTTCCTTGACGATTGATTCCAAAGACCAACCATCAGCATTGTGTTTGGCTTTTAGGTTTATGTAAAATAGACGGGTGAGTTGGGGGAGGAGGAGGAGGAGGAGGAGAAGGAGAAGGAACATGTTCTGCCTCCTCTTCCTCTTCATCCTCAGACCCCGAGTCCTCAGCGGACTCTTCAGCATTGTCTCCCTCAACATCCTCGTCGTCATCTACAATCTCGTCGTCCTCCTCTTCCTCTTCAGTGGGAACCTCCTTCTCTGCAGCTCTTTGGGCCTCTTCCTCGGCCTCTTTTCTAGCTTTCTCAACCTCTTCCTCGACTCTTTTCTTTGCTTGCTCAACCTCTTCCTCGGCCTTTTTCTTTCTTTGGGCCTCTTCCTCTGCCTCCTTTGCAGCATCTCGCTTTAGAATCTCATCAAGATCCTCCTTTTCCTCCTCTTCCTCAGCAATGATTTTCCTTTTTCCTTTATGCTTGGCACTGAGAGATTTCTTCGTCGGGCGCTTCAGGGACCGCTTGATTTCAGCAATGGTGCTCTCAGGGACGCTGCTCGGGACAGTAGCTGGAACAATGCCTTAAGAAGTGGGTTCAGGTTGAGGGGAAGTAACAATTGACTGGCGTCCTTTGGGGCGCCAAGGAGTTTGGGTGTGGAGGTCTTCTTGGATTTGGGTGCCTAGGGTGAGATTCGGCTAAACTACCAGAAAAAGGTTGAAGAAGGAGTTTATGAGAGGGTTTAGGTAATTCTGGAGAGGTGAGGAATTAGGGTAAAGTGTGTGGTTTAAAAAGGGTGAGAGGGGTAAGTTGATGGGACGAGTTTAGGGTTCCAAGGATAGTAATTATCACACTGCCATTTTGAAAATATGTGATTTTCAAAACAATTCAAAATTCAAACCATCTTGTCACACTTCAATTTCAAGAAGGAGTATATCCAAAAATATATTTTCCACAAATAAGTAAACTCGGATATAGGAATTTTTGGAAAATAAAATGTGTACTGTATAAAGAAGGTTAAAAAACATAAAAACTATATTTGATCAAATATCTAAAAAGATATTAACCAAATATATGATCCGTTATATGTGCTCTACCATTCAGCTCACAAACTTTGACATAATTCTCAAAGATCTTGACACTGAGTAGAATATATCTTTCGTAAAGGGAAAGCTCCCCCTACGAAAGTACATCCCTGTTAAGCATTCCGATCTCACGTCTAATGAAAGTGAACTTGTCATCTGCTAAAGGCTTAGTAAAGATGTCAGCCCATTGATAATCAGTTGAAATAAAGGATATGTACACATCACCTTTTTTGACATGGTCTCTAATAAAATGATGTCTCACATCAATATGTTTGGTCCTTGAATGCTGAACAGGATTCTTTGTGATTGATATGGCACCTGTATTGTCACGCTTAATGGGCGTGCCTTTGAGGTTGATGCCAAGATCTCTCATTTGTTGAGCTATCCAAAGGATTTGGGAGCAACATGATCTAGCTATTATGTATTCAGCTTCGGTAGTGGATAGAGCAACTGAGTTTTGTTTCTTTGAGTGCCAACTGATCAAGGATGCTCCTAAGAATTGGAAACATCCTGATGTGCTCTTCCTATCCACCTTGTAGCATGCAAAATCTGCATCAGAATACCCGATTAATGTAAAATCTCTTTGCTTTGGGTACCATAAGCCAAGCTCCTTAGTGCCATTGAGATATTGAAAGATCATCTTCACAGCCACGAGGTGAGATTCTTTTGGATCAGCTTGAAACCTAGCACACATACAAACACTAAACATGATGTCAGGTCTACTGGCAGTAAGATACAATAAAGATCCAATCATCTCTCGATACTCCTTTTGATTGACACTCTTTCCGGTCTTGTCTTGATCTAGAGACAAGGTTGAGCTCATGGGTGTCTTGGTTGCTTTGGATTGATTCATTTTGAACTTCTTCAAGAGATCCTTAGTATACTTGGTTGACAAAGATGCCTTTCTTAGATTGATGAAATTGTAACCCCAAGAAGAAGTTGAGTTCTCCCATCAAGCTCATCTCAAATTCACTGCACATAATGTCAGAAAATTCATTGCACAACGATGTGTTAGTGGCTCCAAACAATATATCATCAACATATATTTGAATAACCAAAATGTCATTTCCTTTGGTCTTGATAAAAAGAGTCTTGTCGATCAACCCCCTTTTAAAATCATTTTCTAAAAGATATTTTGACAAGCGCTCATACCAAGCTCTTGGGGCTTGTTTCAAACCATATAGCGCTTTGTCTAGTTTGTAAACATGATTAGGAAATTCCGAACTTTCAAAACCTAGGGGTTGAGCCACATAGACTTCTTCCTCTAAGAAACCATTAAGAAAAGTACACTTGACATCCATTTGATATATAACTTTATGCTCATAAAAGATGCAAATGCTAATAATATGCGAATGGCTTCAAGCCTGGCTACGGGAGCAAAAGTCTCCTCATAGTCAATACCTTCCTCTTGATTGTAGCCTTGAGCCACAAGCCTTGCTTTGTTCCTCACGATCTTACCATTTTCATCTAGCTTGTTCCGAAATACCCAACGTGTACCAATGACTGATTGATGCTTTGGCCTAGGCTTCAAGGTCCAGACTTTGTTTCTTTCAAATTCGTTAAGCTCACTTTGCATGGAAACAAACGCGTGAAAAGCACAAAGATCTTTAAGTTTAGAACGAGTTTGAACACTAGATGTAAGGTCAGAGATGATATCCTTTAATGAGTGTGATGAGGAGTATTTGAATTTTCTTTTGTTAGTGTCAGCTTCTTGATTCGTCACACCAGTAGGATTGATTTGTGGTACATCTGACTCCATGGATCTGTTAGGTTCAGTTACAACAATTTCTGACATTTCAACACTTTTGGATTGGTCACCAAGGGCTTTGGACGAAGCTTCAACACCTTGGGCCAATTCTTCAGTGTTGAGAATCTGATCCTCCATGTTCCTCTTCTCTGTGTTCTTGATAGCAGCATCATCACCATCCTCGTTCTCTGTATGGATGTTAAGATCTAAATCTGCAACACTTTCACTCAAAGAACCGTCATTGCATTCATCAAATATAACATGTATACTTTCCTCAATTAACTTGGTCCTTTTGTTGAAGATTCTATATGCTTTGCTACTTGTGGAGTAGCCAAGAAATATACCTTCATCACTACGCGCATCAAATTTCCCAAGGTTATCTTTTCCATTGTTATGAACAAAACAAGTAAAGCCAAAGGGTTTAAAATATGATATAAGTGGTTTGCGGCCTTTGAAAAGTTCATAAGGAGTTTTCTTTAAGATGGAACGAATAAGACAACGATTCAAAATATAGTTAGCTGTGTTAACAGCTTCAGCCCAATAGGTTTTAGGTAATGCATTTTTTAAAAGCATAGTCCTGGCCATGTCCTCTAGGGTGCGGTTCTTTCGTTCCACAACCCCATTTTGTTGAGGTGTCCTAGGAGCAGAAAAATTATGGGAGATGCCATATTTAGCACAAAACAAATCAAACTGAAGTTGATCAAACTCCCTACCATGATCACTTCGAATTGACACTATGGGCTCATTTCTTAAAGTTTGCAACTCCTTACAAAGTTTTGAAAACTCAAAGGCTTTGACACACAACTTGTGTCAAAGGTCTTGAAGCTACAACTGTGTTGATGAAACACAAAACCTGTATTATGTGCATATTATGTCCGAATATTATTATATGATATTATTATATATTTCCAGATATTATTATGTATTTTATACACTAACATATGCAGCAAGTTTTCAAATATTATCTCCTTCCTTAAGCTTGAAATCGAGAAGATTCAAAATTGACAAAGAATGATAAATCAATCGCCTTCACGTTTCTCCTAATATCCGTCCTAATATGGTTCTAATTTTTGGCCAAAATTCCAATCAAATCTTGACATGGCATCCCGAGATATAAATAATGGATAATTTTCATAATTAAACAAAATAATGGAGGCAGTGTTTAGAATTATGTGCAAAGTATCATCTCCTTCCTCCCTTGATGGTTGGGTGAACTGTGAAGCGCAACCATGGTCTTCATCCTCCCGTCGAACTCGAGTAGTGGCTTGTTTTGAGAGCCACCTCGCAATCGACAACGCCAAACCTAGTTAAAATTTGTCTTCTCCGAGCACCCATGGACCAATACGAGGAGAAATCCCTGAATTCACGCAACATCGTTCAGTGCAACACTAAATTGACAAAGGGGAAATGTATATTTTAGCAATTTGCACATCAATTTAGTAGTTTCAATGCCTAATTTAGACAACATCGTCTTGAATTCAAGACATGGTTCTCGAGCCCAAAAAACCCTAAAATTCACAATCTATGATATCCTCGCAAAAGAACGAAAAATCGAGCCACATATGCCAACTTCCTGAAACCCTTGCTCGCCCTTATGGTCGATTTCAAACTCCTCCTCGCCCTCAAAATAATCGTCATAAGCCAGCTTCCCGAAACCCTTGTTCGGCAGTAACCAAAAAGATAAAGAGAGATTACCCTGCAATTAAGAGAGAGTGCCGCCTCCCGCCGTCATCGACTATGCCGACGCCCACCAATCGCCCTCCTCCGACTCCGACCGATTGCGCCCACCTCCAGCAATAGCAACCTTGTAAGGAAGAAGATAATTGGGAGGCAGTTGAAAACTTGAAAAGAACGTGGAGGAGACAGGGTAGAAGATTTTAGTTTTTAATTTTGCTCAGTGTTGGACACGTGGCTCAATATTTTATAAAAACTTTGCTTCTGTTTTTATAAGTATAAGGAGTGGATGAGAGCGGTTTATTGCTGCGGTTTTGCAAAGGCAGCGGTTTGTAGAAGCGGTCAAGCATAAAGTAGTGGTTTCAAGATCGGTCAAACCGATAAGGGCGGTTTTGGCAGCGGTTAAAAAATAAGGGTCTAAAGTGGCGGTTTCAGTGAGTTAAGAAAGCGATCTTCAAATGGGGGTGGGTGGGGGGGGGGGGGGGGGGGGGGTTGTTCAGCCTTCAGGGGAATAAATGAAATTGGCGGGTTTACCAAATTTCACTTGCCTGCGGCCGACTCGCCTTTTCACCCAAAATTTTCTAAATACGCGCTGGAATAAAAGAAGTCATTTTTTTTAATAACAAAGCCCATGAAATCGAAAGAGCGCTCGATGCTAGGGTTTAGAAATGGAAAGCGATTTGGGGGCGATCTTCAAATCCTCGACATTCAAGCGATGAAGGTGAGAGAAATTCTATGCTTCTGGTGATTCAAGGTCCATCTATAGAGAATTACAGCAGAAGCAAGTAATCTTTATTGAAGAGAATCAAAGATATATATATACACCAGTAGCTACCTAATTAGCTAAACTCACGGAAGTGATAGGCTTAAGCAAAACTAACTCCTATTCTAAAGGAGCAGTAACAAGTTGAAACTAATTCAAATACAATAATCAATATTGGTGTGTTAATATCCCCCCTCAAGATTGACTGGTCGAGCCGATAAACCCAATTTGCGAGTGATCATGTCAAATCTTGGACCATGTAGCGGCTTGGTTAGGACATCCGCCAGTTGATCATCCGTTGGAACATGGGTCACCCGAAGAGTGCCATTCTGAACCTGCTCTCTAACGAAATGAAAAGCAAGCGCTATGTGCTTCATTCTCGAATGGAACACGGGATTCAAGCTGAGATAAATTGCACCAAGGTTGTCGTAGTAGATGACCGGTTGTTGGCTGAGCTGAACTCCTAATTCACGGAGAAGGGACAAGACCCAAAGCATTTCAGACGCAGTTTCCGCTAGAGCCTTGTATTCAGCCTCCGTGGATGAGCGAGCCACTGATTTCTGTTTCCGTGAGCTCCATGAAATCGGATTCGATCCATAGTATAGTATATATCCAGTGGTAGACACATAATCATCTTTATCACCAGCCCAGTCAGCATCGGAGAACCCATGAAGGATTGGTGGAGACGATGATGACAAATGAATACCTTGATCAAGAGTGCCAGCCAAGTACCTGAGAAGGCGCTTGAGGGCAGCCCAATGCGTTGATTTGGGAGCCTGCATATACTGAGATAGTTTATTCACGGTAAATGCGACATCGGGCCTTGTCAAGCCAAGATATTGCAAGCTCCCTACCATGGCACGGTAGTCTGTAGGGGACGAGAGCGGGGTACCAGAATCACGATCCAGAATCGGTGAAGCACAAATAGGCGTCTTGACAGGTTTTGTATCTTGCATTCCAGCCTTATGGAGAACATCAATGATGTATTTCTTCTGAGATAGAAATAGGCCTGTTCTATTCCGAAGAACCTCAACCCCAAGGAAGTAAGATAGATCACCCAAATCTTTCAATGAAAATTTGGTTGATAATTGTTGTATCAAGCGATCAACCACTGATTGACGATCTCCTGTGATGATAATGTCGTCGACATACATCAAGAGGTAGACAATACTATGGGGTCGTCGAAAGCAGAATAGAGAAGCATCAGCAACAGAATTAACAAAGCCAAGGTGAAGAAGGTAACCTTTGAGTTCATTATACCATGCTCGCGGAGCCTGTTTTAACCCGTAGATTGCTTTGCGAAGCTTGCAAACATGAGATGGGTTCAAGCTGTCAACAAAACCCGGCGGTTGAGACATATAGACATCTTCGTGAAGAGTTCCTTGAAGGAATGCATTATTGACGTCTAGTTGCTTGAGCGACCAGTTATTCGTAACAGCCAAGGAGAGAATTAGTCTAACCGTGATAGGCTTGATGACTAGACTAAAGGTCTCATGAAAATCGTGACCTGTCTTCTGGTGAAATCCTTTCGCCACTAGTCTCGCTTTCAACCGATCGACACTGCCATCCGGATTGTATTTTGTTTTGTAAACCCATTTACAACCGATAAGGTTGTACTCTTGCGAAAACGGCACCAGGCTCCAAGTATGGTTAGAGCATAAGGCGTCAAACTCCTTCTGCATGGCAGCCCTCCATTCCGGACTTTTAAGGGCTTGGGTGATGGTCACGGGCTCTTGTGGGGATTGAATTGAGGCATGGAGGTTTAGTCTATGGACAGGTTTAGTAATGTTCTTCTTTGACCGAGTCACTATGCCAGAGGTACGGTCTAGATTGGGCACAGGGACCTGAGGTGGAGGTGGTGCATGCCGAGCGGGACGACTTGTTGAGGCAGGCGCAAGAGAGGGTGGGAGGGAAGAGACATCAATAAATGGGCTGTGTTGAGGAGAGGATGAAAGAGGGACCGGACTATTAGGAGGAGTGGACCTTGGTAGAGATAAATTAAAGGGATTAGGTGAGGATTTGTTGGGATTTGACTAATGAGGCAATCTTTCAAGATTGGAAGGAATAGAGGGAGAATACGGTATATTCTCCTCATTTATGGGAGGGTGAGATATGGTGGGGTCAAGGGATGAATTGGAATTTTGATTTTGGTGGGTTGGGATATTTGAATGGATTTGGGGTGGATTTATTATTGGAAAGGAAAATGAACTCCAATCCTCGCCCATTTGGAAATCTGATGTAGGTGATGGTGAGAAGGTTTTGAATGGAAATTCATGCTCAACAAAGTGAACATGTCTAGACACATAAACACGGTTAGTGGTTGGATCAAGACACTTGTAGGCAGATTGAGATGTAGAATAACCAACAAATACACACGGTTTGGATTTTGGTTGGAGCTTGTTTGAGGCATAGGGACGAAGCCAAGGGAAACACAGGCAACCAAAATTTTTTAGTTTATCATAATCTGGTTCCTGGTTCAATAGCCTTAAAAACGGTGAATCATTTTGTAAAACCGGAGTCGGAAGTCGATTGATCAAATAAGTTGCAGTCAACATGGCATGAGGCCATTGATCGACAGGCATGTGTGAAAAACTTAAAAGACTTAAACCGGTTTCAACAATGTGTCTGTGGCGTCTTTCAGAAATGCCATTATGTTCAGGTGTGTGAGGTGGAGAAGTTAAGTGGGAGACACCATTTAGGCTTAAAAACTCTTTTAGAGCAATATACTCCCCTCCATTGTCAGAGAACAAAGTCTTGATTTTAGCATGGAAAAAGTTTTCAACTAGAGCTTTGAACTTGATAAAAATATCTTTCGTATCTGATTTATGTTTCATAGGATAGAGCCAAACATATCGAGTAAAATGATCAACAAAAAGCACATAGTACTTGTATCCATCACAAGACATAACCGGGGAAGTCCAAACGTCCGAAAAGATTACTTCAAGTGGATAATGAGATACAATAGTAGAGGTTGAAAAAGGGAGCTTATGACTCTTATGGACTTGACAAGCAGTGCAACCAGATTGGGGAAAGATAGAAGATGCTATCCGAAATCTATGATGAAGAACTTTGGAAATGGCAGTGGAGGGATGCCCAAACTTGTGATGAAGAAAAGCAGACTCGTGAAGAGAGACATTGTTGACGCTTGAACCTGTGCGGGGCCACATGTATATGCCGTCAACACAAGGACCCTTAAGAAGAGTTTTGCCCGTTGGATCCTTCACATAAAAGCAATTTCGTAAGAAAAGAATGCCACAATTGGTCTCTTTGCAAAATTTGGATACAGATAAAATATTTTTGGTCATTTTAGGAACACAAAAAACATTTGACAAAGGGAATGGCTGATTCGCCGAAGTTAAAGAAATTGAACCAGTATGAGATATGTGTAAACCTGTGTCGTCGCTGACAAAAAGTTCATCGGGGCCTGTGTAAGGGAAATGAAGAGCCATGTTCTGAAGATCATTTGTGACGTGATGAGTCGCGCCGCTATCAACAAGCCAGGTGGGAGAAGTGGAGTTTGTTAGAACATTTGCTTGGGGAGTGGATGGGAAGCGGGCTGTATTAGGAAGAGGGACAGCAGGGTGGGCTTTGCGGAAGGCTGTGCAATTCGTAAGAACGTGTCCAACTTCAAGGCACCATTGACAGCGACCTCGAAACGGTTTTTGAGAATTGGAAGGTGGTGGTGCTGGTTGGGAGGGGGTGGAGAAGAGTGGAGGGCGTGGCTGCCATTGTGAAGGAGTCCACATTGGAGGATTTTGTGGAGATGGTTTGGGCTGCCATTGTGAAGGAGAAGACGATTTATTCTTACCTTTACCCTTCTGAGCATTGAACGCCGTCGCCGGCGCATCAGCAGTAGTAGCATCGCGCTTGAGAGCAAGCTCCTTCACAATAAGTTTGTCATGGAGTTCCTCAAAAGAGATAGGGGAATCTCTATTGTGAACACCATCAATGACCGACTGGAAGCTGTTGTCAAGTCCCTTGAGAAGGTAATAAGTGAAATCTTCTTGAGACATAGGAGCATCCAGAGAAGCCAAAAGATCAGCATCTGCACGCATTCCAAGCATATACTCCGATATGGTGCGAGTGCCTTTCTCTGTCGATCGTATCTTGTGCTTGATTTGTTCCCGATGACCACGAGAGGCAGTCGCATATGTGGCCTTGAGAAGATCCCAGGCACCCTTGGAAGTGGTAGCCCGAGTAACCAAGGAACTCACAGAGGAGGTAAGCGTGCCAACAAGCGCCCCGTGAATAAGACGATCTTGTCGACGCCAGGTTTTGTAGGCTAGATTCGGAGCCGGAGGGGTACCATGACTTTGTGGAGGTGTGTCAATGGATCCATCAAGATATCCGAATAGATCATAGCCTTCCAAAGTAAGTTGGATTTGGTTGCTCCATATAATGTAGTTTGTAGAGGTAAGTTTCTGGATATGTGGGAACTGAACAACCAAGAAAGGTCTGTTAGTTTGGTAAGGATTAGGAAGAATAGCAGCAAGATCAGCTGCCATGGAAAAGAGATGAGTAAATATGTGAGAAAGATTTGTGTTTGTGATTTGTGGGAGTCCCAGGACGTCAAGCGTATGATACCATACAGAGAATTACAGCAGAAGCAAGTAATCTTTATTGAAGAGAATCAAAGATATATATATACACCAGTAGCTACCTAATTAGCTAAACTCACGGAAGTGATAGGCTTAAGCAAAACTAACTCCTATTCTAAAGGAGCAGTAACAAGTTGAAACTAATTCAAATACAATAATCAATATTGGTGTGTTAATAAACTATTTGAGATTTTGAAGCTTCAAGTGATTTAGCCCGCAATAGATTCCAACCGAGGTGAGAGAAATCTGAAGCTTCATTGTTTGTGATTTTGTGCATCGATTTTTAGCTTTGTTATTGGGTTTAGTGATTTCAATTTGATAAATTGTTCATTTGTTTTGTTTTTATGAGGAGATTTGGTTGAATCGATACCTTGTTTGGATTTTCGTAATGTCTGTCACTATGGATTTGTTCCTTCAGTTCGAGCTAGCACATAGATGAAGATTTTTTTTAATTAATCCATGGCCTTTTTTTGTTCGGGGAAAAGAAAAGGATTGAATGAAGTTCTTCATTTTTGTTATCATGTGATAACTTGAATCTGAATGATTGCCCAAACTTATGTAGAAGCTAGATACCAGGGCTTAGTTTTAAGTCTCTGCTGCACTTTGTAATAGGAGACTCGCTTCTTTAGACTAGGATTATTCAAATCAATACTATGATTATTCAACTTAAATTATTTCAGCTTTCTGGCCCTTCATTCCGTTCCAATTAACACCATTTCAAATGTGCATATATTAAAAGTAAACTTAGATTATCTAAAAACCACTCCATTGATTCTTACTGTGATTATTTAAAAAATGGGTTTCTTTTTATTAACACCGGCACCTATATGCTACAAATGGGTTATTGAACACAAGGATGTTCCTGGCATATAGATCTGATGCAAATGGTGTGTATAACATGTTTATTTATTTACTTGTGTTGGTAGTTTTTTTATGTTCATAAGTTACTATTGTATTAGTACGATGAAGAAATGCTCATTAGAAATGCAAGTCCTGTGTTGTTGATTGTTTATTTCATTTATAATAATAATCAGGGGAGCTTTATTGCTACATTTGACATGTTAATTAGGTGATGTCTTTTTCTTATTATGGTGGCTTTGATTTTTCTGCTCAACTTTCAAATCCCATGTTATACAAGTCTAGGAGATAGCAAGGTATATTGTTTTGATGAGTTTGATATTGATGATCTTTATCACATACTGGATGAAATGATTCTTTGAGGAATTGGCTCATAATTACTCCCTTTCAGGGCTCTTAATGATTGTGTACACAAGCATTATTGTTTATCCTCTAGTATTCTTCTGCCTGCCCTGCAACTCGCCATTTATTAATATGTAATGCCTCCAATGCTGCTTCTACAAACTCGGTGATGAAGTTGCCGTTTTTCGAGCACTGTTTCCCTGTAATCTTGCTTGTATCCTCCCATGAGAAATCATTCTTCCCTGATGACAATTTATGGTGTTTCATTATAAGAACCTATGTAAGTATGTTATTTTTTGTTATGCTTGTCTATAAAGCTTAGCTATTAAGCCGTGTCTTGGGCTAGAACTCTAATTCATTACTTCTTGCTTGAAAAGCACTAGCTAGCTAGAAGTTTCTTTCATCCCTCTAGGAAATCATTCTTAATGAGGCTGATTTTGCTATCATTAAATTTCAGGTTTGGGTTTGTTTGTGTACTGATTCTCTAGGTGTTGTATAATGACATTTCCGGGGGCAGTTTGGTAATTCCTTTTGAGGAAAAGTTGTGCGCTTTGCTTACTATTTTCAGAATTGCTTTTGGTAATTGGGGGATGTTTCCTGGTAGTGCTTTTGATGCATTGGAGGCTTGGAGCTTATTTGCACTTTTGTAGCATATGACCGCTTCAAAGGAAGTCTTCAACTTACAAGCATGATCAGGTAAAATTACAAACCTAACTTAAATCTATATTTTTTCCCAAATCAAGGAGTTCAATTAATAAACCATGTTAAATATATCATTTATAGGTTTTTGTACGATATTTCCCTACTTCTTTTTAGTTGAATTAGAACTTTTAGGTAGGAAAACAATACTATAGTAAATAACTAACGTGCAAATGAAATAAGCTGAAGATAACTAGCCACCAAGTACAAATCATTTTCCATCAACTTCATTTTAATTGCTTTGTTGCCAACTTGCTAGAGTATATAGACTACACTGAATATACAAGTGGGGAAGAAAAAGGGGGTTAAACCAATTTAAATATAACTAAAACTATAAATTTTGTCCATTTATGATCATTTACATCTTATAATGCTTAAAATCGATTATTATCATAAAAATAGTTGTATGGGGAAAGCAACTTGATTAATTAATAAATTTGTTAACAACTGAAATTGGTTGAATATATACTGTGCAGGTTAGATAAAGATGCAGCTTTGCCAGATTAATGCACGAGGAGGAAGTCAAAGAGGTATACCTATGCTACACATTAACAATTATTCGATTTTATTAAAGTATATTTAAGTGAAGGTTACGCATAATTATCAACTAAAGTATTTTTGAGGTGGTCTTCAATTTTCATCAATGTTTAGCCCTGCGCACATGATCTTTAACTTAAATCTCAATATTATTTTTAGAGAATTATGGAGACGTTATTGATATTTGGATTTGTTTTCCGATTGTGTCGTGGGGTTATATTAGATAACTATATTAGAGTTTTGGAGTAGAATTTTTTTTTTTATCATATTAATTAGTTGTGAATCATTTTGCAGATCTAGCACTAAGTTTGGACCGTAGATATGATATGCCAAGTGTTGGCTTTATAATTGCTTATTTTCAATTGATATGATAATAAGAGGGTGCAGAAAAGTTTCAAATTCCATGGGAAGACCCTTAAATGTTTGTGCTTGATATGGACTAATGTTTGTCTCCATAAAATTTGGGTGCAGGACATAATTCATGTTTATCTCAGCTGTCAATGTAGCTATAGGACGGGAATTTGCATACGCTGAGATTGAGCAAATGATGCAGAGGTGAGATTTTCTGTTCGTCTTAAGATTTAATCACAAATCATAAAAGCGATTAATATGGATTTGATTAGTGCTACCCAGAGGATTATATAAACAACTTAGTAAGAATATGTGATTTATTGGGGATGCCTATGGTGATGTTGAGGTTGTAAGACTTCAGCTAACACCGACTTTATAGTTTTGTCATGTCTACACTTCCAATTCAATAAAAGTAAAAGATTTTACCCAATCATGGAATACCCCCTATATATGGTAGTTGGTGCTGATTTCTTTGGAGTCGGAGATATCATTGAATTTCTAGTAGCTAGGTTTCTTGACCGCCAACTTTATAAATAAATGATTGATATGATAAACCATTAATATGCCTCAATAATAGTTAACTCTCTCCTCTATTTATTGTAGGGGTTTAAATGAAGATGTCAATGGATTTGCGGATGAAGGATGGCCTGTCATGGAAAGCGGTGACGTTTATGATGTTACCATTTTGCTTAACTCATCTCCAATGAATGTTTTGGGGTCAAATTAACTGCTACTCCGTATGATAATGGCTTTTTGGTGATACTAACTTCAAATCCAATTTATAGATTGATATTTATATAAATGTATGAATATTACTTTATGAGTTAATGAAAGCATGGTATTTTAAATCTCTATGTTATTATTGTAATGAATATTTAATATTTATTTATCATTTTAAATAAATATAAGTAAAATATTTATAATGCAATTAAAGCTATAAAGCTAATAAACTACAACCAAATTTTGCCATGTTGAACCGCTGCCAAATATACTAAAACCGCTTTATGTAGTAGGGATGCATAAGTGTTTCTTTAGAGTAATAGGCAGCGGTTGTTTTAGATTTTTTGCAGCGGTTGTCCCTCTTTTTATAAAACCGCTGCTTTAGGTTCAAACAACCGCTGCCATAGAGCTAAGCGACGGCAGCAGAAGCTGCGGTCCACAACCGCTGGCTTAGGGTTTAGGCAGCGGTTATCCTACATAAGGTGGCGGTTTTGAACTGCAGCCAAAACTCCTAATTGTAGTAGTGTTTTTTCGGATGATGGTACAAAACTCCCTGTTCGAACGAAGGGTCATGATATTATAATTACATCTATCTGTAGACCTAGCAATATAATCAGTAGCAAAATAATAGCAACACAATTTGATTCTCTATAACAATGTTTAAAGATAAGATTGATGAACTTATCCTTATATCGATAAATCTTTTCCATTGTTTTTGAGATTTTTCGAGGATTGGAGTTGTTCTTGAATCTTGATGGCATGATGGCATTGATGACTCGGCTATCACCTTCAATTATGATAACTTTGGATCTACTTGCTTGACATAACTGACATATTTTCTACCGTTTTTGCATTTACTTATCTACCTCAAGCAATAGCAACAAAAATTCACATAAAAAAAAACGAAAAGATTTTTTTTTCAAAAAAAAAAACCTTTTTCCTAATTTATTTTAGGATGTTCTTATATACATCGCAAATCCACGTCGTTAATTAACGTCGAAAAAGATGCTGTATAAAACGCTGGATTAGACGTTGTTGACGTTGCTCGATGTGAAGTGAAGGATCGGACATTACTAGGGAAAATATTACACAATCTCTCTCCCAGAGTCCCAGGCACAAAAAAAAAAACAATTATGCTTATTTAGTTTTTTTTTTTACAATCTCACACACACCAAAAAAAAAAGTCTCAAAGTTCAAACATTGTGTATTTAGTTTTTCTTTAAATATTTTATATTAGGCCCGATTTGATCCATATTAACAACGTTCAATCTGACATTGTTGTTCGATCCGTATTAGTAACGTTTAATAATAATTTTTACCACGACGTAGGATTCAATGTTGTAAAACATCGGATTCAACGTTTCGACGCTAATTTACGGTGTATTTAGGGTCCACATTTATTTAATGGGGGGGAATTGATACAATGTTGATAAGGATTTTGGAACTAGATTCCATATACGTGGTTTTAAAGGAATGAGCATGCAAATTAAGGTGGTCCACATATTTATGGACTTTTATAAATGCTAATTCATGATTCCCTACAAAACTAATAAACCCTCTCTCTTTTTTCAGCACTTGTTGCATGCAATATTCACTAATCAAATCCTGTATAAGTTATTAAGTTGTACGCACGGAAGAAGATTGGAGCATATAATCCAAACTATAAATTAATCGGAATCAAGAGCTAGTCACGAATCAATTCAAGATGAATGTCCTTATGTACGTCCACATTCCACATTCTTCGAAACCAAATGAGGACAATTTAATTTTTATATTATTTATGGATTTTAAAATAGACAAACATTCCATCACACCCTTCTCGATCAAAACTCAAAATTTACTTGAATTTAAAAGATACAAGAGACGGAGGGTTGTGTATTTATGTATATCAATTGCTAGATATGAAATGGTGGAGCTCCAAATAACAAATAAAATAACATATTTTCTATTCTATATCCAAGGACGTAGGATAAAAAGACAAATTGAAAAATATTTCTCCTAAATACACCCGATTTCGCCAATTTTAAATTATATTATGGAGTTCGCCCATTTTCTTTTAGGGTTTTCTTTCACAATAAAATATCCTTATCCTATATCCTTATGGCATACAATAGACAAACTGTAAATAAAATCGTATACATATATAAAAATTGAAGTTATAGGCTTGATTAAAAAAAAACAAGAATAAAATGAGAATTGGGAATTTTCACCTAGCTATCACGATTAGACCTATCAAAATACAACCTGATCCGGCAAACCAATCCGAACGCCCGAAAAATTTCTGACCCGAACCAAAAAATTTTGACATGGTAATTTTGACCCGGTGACCCGATTGACCCGGTAATTTTGACCCGATTGACCCGGTGACTTGGTTGATTTATAATTATATATAATTAAATTTTTTTATATAATTAAATTTTATTGCAAAATTATCAAATCATGATTTTTTTAATTTAAAAGAGAAAAAATTGACAAACCCGAAATCAACCCGAAATCACCTCAAACCCGGTCAAACCCGGGTTCGAGTCAACCCGGAAATACCCGAAACCCGTTTTACTCGGGACCCGTTTTACGAGACCCGAAGTGACCTGACCCGAACCCGGCCCGAATTACCCGTTTGACAGGTGTAATCAAGATTGATTGAAAAGGCAAAGAAAGCCAATTAGACTGGTCAGTCGGGTTGGGTTCAAATCAGGTCATTTCCGGTTTTGACTAACAAGTTTCGGGTAAAACGGATCTCGGGTAGATGCGGGTTAACTCGAGCTCTTAACTTGGGTTTGACTCGGTTTTAGGTCAAATAGGGTCAATTTCGGATTTGTCAGTTTTTTTAAAATAAAAAGTCATATTTTGATGACTTTGCGATAACTTTAAAATGCTAAAGTTACATATGTGATTGTCAAGATATTCTTTTCAGATCCTATACTTATTAGAAGATATCATAAGCTCAAGCGGTTGTAATTATATACTACCTTCGATCTAAAATATTTAATTTTGACTAATACTCATGATTTTAAATATAATTTAAAACTTTATAAATATCAAAGTTTTAATTAACTAATTGAAATTATTTCATACCGATTAGTAATGACTAATGAGTATAAAATTAGTTTAAAAATTAAACAAAAAATTTAATATTTTATAGAGTTATTTTAGCTTTTTAAAAAAGAGAAAATTTGTCCAACAGGTCATTTTTTTGGCCTTTATTGGGGGAGTGTCTCCCAAGTCCATCAAATTAGGTTTTTGTCCATCCCTAATTTTTCTGGACAAAATTGCCCTTCTCGAAGAATCTCTCCTGACTTCAGCCTCTGCCTCCGCTTCATCGGTACAAGGTCTGTTTCTAGCTCTCTTCCTCGCCTCCGCTGCAATTGATAGTTCGAATCACAGAACAAGGTCAGCGAAATCTCTCCCTCTCTCGCGCCCTCTCTCCGTTGGATCTATCTATCTATCGATCTTCCAGCAATTCCCTCAGCAATTGATGCTCGAAGAAGATGGTGTGCGCTGAAATTGCATTCACTGCACTATCAATTGCAGTCCGTTGGTGGAAATGGCAGTGGTTCTGGCGATGGCAGTGGTTCTGGCGTCGAGATCCAAGGCGGAAACTTCAATCGATCGGCCGTACCACCACAGATCGGCGTCGTGTGCTCCTCCGACATCAGCGTCGTGTATCCGGTCGTCCTCCTCGATTCCGCCGATCTAAGATTCAAATCTTAAAGCTTCTCCGCCGATTCCGCCGCCTCCACGATTCTGCCGACTCAGATCTACGATTCCGTCGTTCTTGAATAGCGAGAGTGACACGCCACCAGTTCTAAGAGAGCGAGGAAGCGAGGAAGAACAAAGAGAGCGCTCGCTGATGCCGCCCACCGACAAAGGCAGTGCCGCTGGGATGGTGTCGCCGGTGTCGACGTCGGAGCTTGTCCTCTTCTGTGAAGCCCGAGCTCCAAGTCTCCAATTTCAGCACTTCTCTCCACTCTCTCCCAGGCCCCAAGGCTCCCTTCTCCTCTGTACACCAGTTATGCCGCCACTAAAGCGTGAGTTTTTCAACCTGTTTAATTCGATTTTGAGTTTTTGCTGAAATTCGATTTGAGTTTTTGCGGAAATAGAGAGATACCGATTTGCTAAAATTGGGGAAATGAGTTTAAAAAGGTTGAAAAAACTCAAATAGAGAGATGCTGACACTAATTTATGCAAACAATATGCTTCTTTAATTTTAATGCCATTCAATTTCTTACATTGGCCGTTGCTTTTGTCACTGCAGCTTGTGCAGAAAAGCTTTTCTCGGCTATTGTTCAATGACTTTTTGAGGAATGCCAGGTTCATGTCTATTCCTCCTCTCAATGTAGTTGTATCGCCAATTGTCCATATTCTCTTCATCACTGACTTTTCTAGACTTTTTTTTGTGCAATTTAAGCAAATTATTGTTAATACAAATGTCCGGTGTATATTTGAGTCTTTGTTATCAAATTGAGCCTTTTTCTAGACTTTTTTTGTGCAATTTCAACAAATTATTGTGAATACAAATGTCTGATATATATTGACTAGTGTACTAGTGTATATGGTGTGAATACAACGTTGCTGAAACCATCAACAACGTTGCCGGTTTAGTTTCAGCATCAGCAACAGTGCTGAAACCGTGGTTTTGGCATTAACAACAGTGCTGAAACCAGGGTTTCAGCATCAACAAAAAGTGCTGAAATTGGGATTTCATCAACGCGGAAAAAAAAACTCAATTTCACGGGGGAAAAAAACTCAATTTCGCGGAAAAAAAAAACTCAATTTCAGCAACTTCGGTTTCAGCAGTTTCAGCAACGCGGAAAAAAAACTCAATCTCGCGGGAAAAAAAAAACTCAATTTCAGCAACTTCGGTTTCAGCAGTTTCAGCAACGCGGAAAAAAAATCTCATTTCGCAAAAAAAAAAACTCAATTTCAGCAACTTCGTTTCAGCTGTGGGTGGACATTTTACTAATATGGAGAGGGTGTTGGACATTTTCCTAATAAAGCCCAAAATTTTGAACATCCTAGTAATCACCCCTTTAAAAATCGGATGGAGTAATATACAATATAAATAAATATAAAAATTGATTTGAAAAAGAAAGATCTTGTGTTTGGAATTATAAAATGCAATCAAATTTTTTTTTATTAGGAAAGAATTCGGGCGAGCGAGCTCTACCCGATGGCATCCTTACGGATGAGGTCTAGAAGACCAGAATCGTTGTTAATATCGACACCCCAGGCAGAGTGGAAAAGGTGTGCAACCTTATCAGCCAATCTATTGCCTAATCGGGGAACATGAAAGAAGGAAACTTCTTTCAAAGTCGATAGTAGAAATTTAACATCTGATAAAATCAGTTCGATTTCCCAACGACAGGTAGATGTTTTATTTAGGTGGTTTATGATTATCATGGAGTCACCTTCAATGTGGAGTTTATTGATACGGAGTTGTAGAGCCTTTTGGATTCCCAGTTTAACAGCAAGCGCTTCCGCTTTCAAAGAACTTTGTTTGCCAAGTTTTTTTTATCACAGATGTGTATCGGATGTCCTTCCCAGTCTCGGATTACGGCTCCAGCCGTGCTATCATTGTTTGAAATTGTGGATCCATCAAAATTTAACTTGAAAGTTCCCCTAGGGAATTTCGCCAAGTAATGTTACCATGCTTTCTTTTCGTCCTTGGATGAACTTTCTTTATGAGGTATGGGGATTTGTCTAAAAACAAATTGATTTTGAATGTACCAAGCCGTCCACCAAGAAAAGGCAAGCTCCACCTTGGCAACGGATGTAAGCTTGTTTCAGATGAATGAAAAGATAGGTTTTATCTCCCGTGAATGATTTATCATACTGGATATAGTTGAGTTTACGTGTGTAGGTAAGTGAAAGAGAGGGCGCACATATGGGCATTCTAGTAAGAAGTGAACGTCATCTTCAACTGCACAGTTGACAGGTGGAAGGTACAGAAGTCCCACGTTGAGCCAGCCTAGCGGTAGTAGGGAGGCCATTCTGACAAATTTTCCATGGAAAATTTTTTATCTTAGAGGGAATTTCCAAATTCCATATCCAAGCGTTATGGTCTATGCTTAGTGAGGATTGAGTTGTGATTAGCTTATATGCACTTGATGTGGTGAACCAACCAACCCTATCAGGCCACCAGTATAATCGATCCTCAAATAGGGAAACGGGAAGTGGAATATCCAGGATTTCTTTGACTACGTCATTTGGTAATGTATTGCTAAGTTTTTCCGTCCACCATCTACCACCTAAAATATAGTCACTGACAATTTCTTCTATGTTGTTAATTTGGGGGCAGTCATCCCTAGATAGGAGAGAGCTTGTTGTTATTCAATTATCCGTCCAAAATTTGATAGATGAACCATTTCCTATTGACCAAATAAGGCCAGTCTTAAATTTATGTATAAGAGTTGTCAGTTTGGCCCATTGCCATGAAGAATCTCCACTTTTTACGTATTCAAGGATGTTAGCTGAACGAAGATACTTGTGTTTAATGAGAGACACCCAGACATTTTCTAGTTAAGCCAATATTTTCCAAAGTAGTTTCATTTGAAGGGCTTCATTCATCTCTTTCGATTTCCTAAGCCCAATTCCCCCATATTTTTTCGGTCTGCAATGAAATGAAATCCTCATGAATAATTTAAATAATATATAATTATAAATAAATCAATTTTAATAATATATTAATTACTGAATTTACCCTAATATAACTTTAGGATTTTTTTGGTTTTTAATTGGTCAAAGTTTTGTTTTAATAAACAGGTTCAACCGGGTCGAACCCCATTTGACGCAAAAAGATATCTGGTTTTAGGTTCGGGTTAAAAAAATGTCGGATAAAAAATTCCGGGTATTAACCCAAGATTATTTAAGCATTCGAGTCGGATTGATCGACTGGGGTTGGGTTTTGATGGCTGTAGCTTTAATATATACAGAGTATTTTTTTGTCAAATAATACATACAAACATGAAAGTAATTAAAGGAACTTTACACTTTCGATACACTATGCATAATTGGATGACAATAGATGTCTCATTCAACCATTAATTAAACAGTGATTTTTTTCTACAAATGTGTGAATTACGGAAATAACTAAACTTAGATCAAAAGCTTTTATACCTCTTTGAAATTACATCCTCCAGTAATCACTATCACCTAGTAGGTTTAAAATTGAATTTGAGATATAAACAATAACAACCCATATATCCCGCGACGAGGTACGGTCTATGAGATCGAAATGTACACTTTTACCTCGAACAAGTTGAGAGAATCTTTTCAAAAAGACCGAATAGTAAAATAAGCCAAGATAAAGGAGAAAAGGCAACCAATAAATTGTTAAACAATAAATCCTATTGTTAAGAATTATTTTATATTTTCTATTTATCTTAATTAGTTAGCATTGGTTAGAGATAATCTCTCCCATTATCTTCTCCTCTCTCCTAATTGCACGCACCTATCTTTCAAGTGGTTGTTGTACTGTATCTTTATAAACCCATTGAAGGGATTGGAAATAACAAGGAAATTCATTAACAATTCTACCGTTTCCTATATGGTATCTAGAGCTTGAAGATTCTTCATTTTTCTTCCCCCCTCCTACAATGGCAACTCCTTCTCACACTCTCCCCAACCTGGTTGAACCCAACAAACCCTTCATCATTGTGCACTTTGCCAATGCATTGAAGTTAACCCCAAACACATATGTTTCATGGAGAAATCAGATTAAGTCTACTCTTATTGGGTATGGCTTATTTCATCTCGTGGATGGCTCCACTCCGGTTCCTTCAAAAACCACTTTGGTTGCTGAAGTAACAACACCGAATCCAGCCTATGCGACCTGGCATCGTCAAGATCAACTTCTTCTAGGAGCTCTCGTTGGCACATTGTCACCGACGGTGGCCTCCTTGGTGGCTCGAGCAGAGACATCGCAACAAGCTTGGAGCACACTTGAGGACACATATGCCAACCCATCACTAAACTTCTATCGGGCAACATCCTTCTTAAAGGACCTTTGGTTGATGGTGTTTATTCGTGGCCTGTTTCGAAGACACCTTCGGCACTTTCCACTCATCTATCTCTTGGCTCAGCTTGGCATCATCGCCTAGGACACCCGACACCACCTATTTTCAGGATTCTGCAATCTTATTTTCCCCAACGCACTTTCCATTCTATTTCTGATTTCTGCACTGCTTGTTCGATCAATAAAGCCCATAAACTTCCGTTTCATAAATCGACTATTTCCTCGAATTCTCCTTTGGAAGTGGTTTTTTCAGATGTGTGGACTTGTCTGATCATGTCTTTTGATGGGTATAAATATTATATTATTTTTATTGATCACTATACAAAATATGTGTGGTTCTTTCCGCTCAAACAAAAAACCGATACACTCAAAACATTCATAGCCTTTAAAGCCCTGGTGGAAAACAATTTGAATTCCAAAATCAAAACGTTCTATTCGGATAATGGCGGTGAATTTGTTGCCCTCAAATCCTTTTTGGCCAACAATGGCATCTCCCACTTGACATCTCCTCCCCATACCCCTCAACACAACGGATTTGCGGAGAGGAGACATCGTCATATCGTCGAAACGGGTCTTACTTTAATGTCGCATTCCGATATGCCACATAAAGTTTGGCCTCTTGCTTTTCAAACTGCGGTTTATCTCATCAATAGAATGTCAAGCCCAACTTTACAAAACCAATCCCCCTTTCTCAAACTATTTGGAAGAACACCTAATTATCAAAAATTAAAATGTTTTGGTTGCCTTTGTTTTCCATGGTTGAAACCATACACTGCCAATAAGATGGTTCCAAAGTCAATTGCTTGTGTCTTCATTGGATACTCACTTTCTCAAAGTGCTTATTATTGTCTTGATCCACAAAAGTATAAAATTTATGTTTCTCGTCATGTTACTTTTGTAGAAACAGAATACCCTTTTAAAACACTCCTTACACCCACTCCAATTACCCAGTCATCCAATGACCCACTAACCCACACAAATTCCATCCCCCTTCCTATTTTGACGTCAGCCCACCCACCTCCCCCATCTAATTCCCATTTACCCAGGCCCACCCCACCCACTTCCCCAATTCAAATGCCTCTCTCTCCTAATATGGACCCCACTCCGAACCCTACTAGCCCCACCTCCAATTCTGCTACTCAGAATCCGCCGTCAACCCCACATTCCTCTCAATCTTCAACATCGAATCGTCCACTCCCTCTTACCCCTCCCAAACATCAGATGATCACCCGATCCAAGTCCGGCATCACTAAACCAAACACTAAACTCAATCTCCATATCTCCCTTTCACCTCACAAAGAACCCCAAAATATAACTCAAGCCTTAAAGGATCCAGATTGGCGCGATGCGATGCAAACGGAATATCGGGCTCTTCGCTCTAACAACACATGGGAGCTGGTACCCAGGACTTCTCATCACAACCTTGTCGGCTGCAAATGGGTCTTTCGAGTCAAACACCATCCCGACGGCACCCTGGATCGATATAAAGCTCGATTGGTTGCCAAGGGGTTCCATCAACGTCCGGGGTTTGCCTTCACGGAGACATTTAGTCCTGTGGTGAAACCGGTCACTGTGCGAACTGTCCTTGCTCTTGCAGTTCGTTCCGGATGGCCAATTCGACAGGTCGACGTCAACAACGCCTTTCTTCAAGGCACCCTTATGGAAGATGTCTTTATGGATCAGCCCCCTGGTTTCGTTGACAAGGAGTTTCCTGACCATGTGTGCAAACTCAAGAAGGCCATCTATGGCCTTAAACAGGCACCGAGAGCCTGGTATACTGAGCTTCGCAGTTTTCTCCTATCAACCGGGTTTGTCAACTCCACCGCTGATGCTTCCCTCTTTATCCTTCGATCATCCACTGCTGTCATCTACCTTCTTGTTTGTGTGGATGATATTATCATCACAGGAAGTCATACCCCGTCCCTTCTGGCCTTCATCAACACTCTCTCCGCTCGGTTCTCTCTGAAAGATTTGGGCTTCCTCTCATACTTCTTGGGCGTTGAGGTTCAACATCACCAAACAGGCATGTTCCTCCACCAACGTAAGTATATACTTGATCTCCTTGGCAAGACTAATATGCTGGATTGTCATCCTGCACCCACACCCATGGACTCCTCCTTCTCCCTCACTCGACAGTCAGGCCCTGCCTTGGCGAATGCTTCGGAGTATAGGATGGTTGTCGGCAGTCTCCAGTATCTATCCCTCACCCGGCCTGATGTGAGCTTCGCCGTGAACAAACTTTCCCAATTCATGCAAGCTCCCACCAGCGAGCACTGGACTGCAGTCAAGAGGGTCCTTCGTTACCTTCGGGGTACTATGGATCTTGGCATCGTCCTTCACAACAATGGCTCATCCGCTCTTCATGGCTTCTCAGATGCAGATTGGACTGGAAATAAGGATGATTACACATCAATCACAGGCTATGTGTTCTTTCTAGGCCGCACTCCAATTTCCTGGAGTTCTCGCAAGCAGAAAACTGTTGCTCGATCTTCAACCGAATCGGAATATAAAGCGCTAGCGAATTCTTGCTCTGAATTGGTCTGGATTCAATTGCTTCTGTCTGAACTGGGGGTTCGAAACTGCACACAACCGGTCATATATTGTGACAACCTCGGTGCAATAAGCCTTAGTTCGAACCCGGTATTTCACTCGAGAATGAAGCATGTTGCTTTGGCTTTTCATTTTGTCAGGGAGCAGGTTCAGTCTAACACTCTTCGAGTCTCCTATGTTCCAACTGAAGATCAACTTGCAGATGTTCTCACAAAGCCACTCAGTCGTCAACGGTTCCATGCTCTGTCTTCCAAGTTTGGCCTTGCAATGGCGTCCAACTTGTAGGGGCATGTTAAACAATAAATCCTATTGTTAAGGATTATTTTATATTTTCTATTTATCTTAATTAGTTAGCATTGGTTAGAGATAATCTCTCCCATTATCTTCTCCTCTCTCCTAATTGTACGCACCTATCTTTCAAGTGGTTGTTGTACTGTATCTTTATAAACCCATTGAAGGGATTGGAAATAACAAGGAAATTCATTAACAATTCTACCGTTTCCTATATAAACAATAACATGGGTTGACAAAGCACACAAACATAAACCAAACATCATTCGCCCAAATACAACGTCTCAAGTGGTCCCGATCCATGGCCATCTCCTATGTGAGGGTCAAGAGTGCGAGGTCTTGACGAATAACCTACATTCAACGCTTCTTTGTCCTTCCTCTACACGCTGGACGTCCCCCAAAGACAACCGCTCACATCTTCAGACAAGGGCGAACGTCGGTCGCCTCTGCACAAATATTTATTCCATTTATGGATTTATTAAGAGACTAAATAACCTATTATGTTGTAAAATCTACACTTCAAATACAACTTTATTATGATAGAGTCGAGAAAAAAAACTCGAGTTTCCACTCAAATTTATAACTTGTTAGATTATCCCCAACAACTTATTTACAAATTCTCTAAAATATGGAAACAAATTCTCTATCTAGACAATTTGAAAAATGATATTTAGTTTTGAAAAATGTTGTAAATTTAAAAAAGATGTCATCAATTTGATAGGCTACTTGCGGAAAATTATTTAACGACTGCATCCGCTTACAAACAAAATAAACCACAACTTTATTGAGGTAATAATTTGAAAAATGGGCTTCCACCCAACCTGTATCAAATGGCTTATGAAATGCATTATGTCGACTACATTCTCAGTTTTGGTCTATAATACTCCTAAGAAGTCGGTAAAGAGAAATTAGACAAGGTGATCCCCTAACTCCCTATATCTTTGTCACAATTATGGAATTCTTAGCTAGAACTCTACAAGAAGAAGCAATTCTTGATGACCCCCTTGTTCGTATGAAATTCACCTCAAGAGGAACCCCAATTCCTTTCCTTACGTTTGTAGACGATACTTTAATATTCGCAAGAGCCTCATATAAAAGTCTACACACGATTCAAAATATCCTAAATAGTTTCTCCAACTTATCAAGACTTATAATCAACTATAACAAAAGTTCCCTTTAGGTATCAAGTAATATTGGTCCAACCATGGCTAGATCACTGGCCTCAACAAATGCATATTCCAGTCTCAAGAGCAATGAAAAAATACTTTGGATTGCCAATCATGCATAAATGGAAGAGTAACAATAGGTGTATTTGAAGATGTTATAAATAACATGAAAAAACAGCTAACAAAATGGAAAGCTTCCTCGTTATCCCAAACAAGTAGATTGGTGTTAATAAACGCTAATTTAAGCTCTAAGACATATTACCTAATGCAATGTTTTAAGCTTTCGAAAGGAATTTTCCAAACAAATCGACCGAACAAACAAATAGTTGTTTTGGAATAAATTCAATAGTGAATTATATAACCCACTAATAAGCTTAGGAAAACTTTGTACACCAAAAAAACTGGGAAGTTTAGGCTTCAGAAATACTGAAGACATGAATATTAGTTTTCAAATTAAATTACTTTGAAAAATACACACAAAACTGGATATATAACATTTGAGTCAAAATTATTACAGAAAAATACTTACAAAATGAAAGAGTATTAGAAAGATCCCGACATAAAACTTCGTGGTAATTTGGAAAACTTCTAAATCTTCATAATCGGTTCCAATAAGGCTTGCACTGGGTCATTGGAGACGGAAAATCTATAAACGTTTGGAAAGACCCATGACTTGACATTTCTGTGAATGATGTTCAAGAAAACCATGAACCCAACCTACGCATCTCCAATCTCTTAAATGAACAAAAAATGGAATACTAGCAAACTGCAACAATTATTCTAGACCGATATCGTTCAGTGGATCTTAAGCAGAAGAATTCTAAAGTGGAATACATATGATAAATTAATATGGAAACCAAACACAAATGGTATCTTCACAACCAAATCCACACACAAACTAATAAATTATATCCCACCTCAAAATTACAAATACTCTTGGATTTGGAATCTCATGATTCCATCAAGAACAAAGAATTTTATATGGAAGATTGCTATTGATGGCCTACCCATAAAAGCAGGACTTAATAAATATGTAAACAGGGTACCCTCCCAATATTGTCTATGCGATATGTTGGAGGATGATTCTCACCACTTATTTTTCAACTACTAAATAACAAAGACGATTTTACAGCAATATGAGTTAACGATGAACAAGTATATTCCGATACCAATACAATAAAAAAATATTATGGAAGATCTTGAGATGGCTAAAGAAAAATCGCACTTTATAGATTTATGCTTCATATGACACACAATATGTGAAATAAGAAATAGTATTATTTTTAGGAAGAAGGAATGGAACCCTATGCAAACCTAGCTGCCCTAACTTTTTCTGAAACCCTACCCACCTCCACTGCCTTGGTGATGCCTCCACCTCCGGTGTTGGCACCTCCAACGATGACGTTGGCACCCAACCCATAAACAAACCTAACCATAATAGCTCCAAGCTCCAACCGTTGCCCTTAAGTCTAGTCTCCATCGACATAAGCGGCCCCGCTCTGGACTTTCCTCCTCCTCAACATCGCCCATGTCCCACTCCTTCATCTGTAAACCGGAACCCATCCAAGCTCCTATCATCGCCGCTATCTCTAGTCTTATCGGCCCTGAGTAGCGGGTCCCACTCCTATCATCTGTAAACCGGAACCCATCCAGGGGCGTCGGCAAGCCAACCCGCCTTGATTTCTTGGCCGCCAACAACTCCCCATCCTACGATGCCCTCCTACCTACCTCCTCCTCTATCGCCACCCATTCCTCATACCGGAATCTGACCGTCTAAAGTCATCCAGTGCGAAACCCCTCCGCTCTATTTCACCCTCAATTTGTATATGCTTTTTCCCCTTGATCTATCCAGTGGCTATGCCATTGGGCTTCAGCTACTGATTTTGATCTATCAAATCCTCTCCTCAGATGTCTAACTTCAAATCTCCAAAATATCTTTCCGCCAAACAAAACTGTAAAATCCAAAAATGCATGAAAACCCAAGCTTTTGAATTCAGCTTGACCGTCCACCTTAAATGCCAGATGCTCTATGTCCTTGCCGCCGATGACGACAAAAACAAGGCGCTCTCCCCCTTCCCCCACTAGGAGCTTCTTTAGGTGGGATCTCTATATGGTGTTCTGTGAGTTTTGCTTCTGCATGCAAAGCTCCGATGACTCCATCTCCTTAATCCTCCTCCCAGGAACCACCCACTGCCTCTTCTTCACTTATGCAGATATGAAGATTCAAACAACTAGTCATCATCATGCTACAAGCATTAGGCTTTTGCATGTCTCATTTAGGATAAACTTTTCATCTTCTTACATATAAGTTATGTGTTATTTTAATTCTTAATTGTAATTTTTTTTTAATTTTACTGGCGACCCACTGCGAAGGGTTTATCAAATCATCATTTGGATTGGTTTCAAGATTGTTTAGTCGGTTTACTTCTTGCCTACTGTAAAAAAAATAATATCAATTTTAATCAAAGTCGGAATAAAATCAATTACGCAAAATATTAATCAAATAATTATGGGCCAAGATGCATGAATGCAAGCACAAAACAAAGAACCCAAACCTAAACAAGTAAAATAACAACCTCATAAGTGGAAATGTCCGTCAAAGGCAGTTACAAACTAAATGCAGATGGCTCAGTCAAAACCTCTGGTGCCTGTGATATTAGAGGTATCATTAGAGACTGCAATGTTCAGGTTATTAATATTTTTAAGCTTACGACCGAGTCGGGATCAGTACTACAAACGAAAAATAAGGCTTTTTGTATTGGCTTATAGGTAGCGTTAAAGCAAGGTATTTAGCATGTGATCATCGAAGGGAATAGTCTCTATGTAATCAATGCTATTTGGGACACTGATGAAGTACCATGAGCAATCCTCATAATGATTGAAGATATAATGATGTTGATAAGTCACTTCACGAGATGTGAGACACTTCTATATGGAAGCAAATTAGAGTGCTGACTTTATAGCTAAGACTAGTTTTATTTGTAATATGAACACATTTCCTATCAGCAAAGAGCTCTGTACCATCATTCTACGGAATGATGAAGGATAATAGTTGCTTTGTCAATGTAATCCTATTTTTTATTTTTTTTATAAGGTAAGAATTCAGTTGGAAATCCTAACCAATAGCATCCCGACAGATGAGATCTAGATGATCAGGATGAGACTCCAGTGCCAACCCGTTAATAGGACGATCAAGGTGTGCAACCTTATCAGCCACCTGTTACCCTCACGGGGCACATGGGAGAAGGAGATATCCTGAAAGGCCTGCAACAGACCTTTGATATCTCCCATAATCAATTCAATTTCCTAGGGGCAAGGGCCTTTTGATTTAAGATGATTTATGACAATCTGAGAGTCCCCTTCGATAAAGAGCTTGTGATAATTATTTTCCTTTGCAACAATAATTCCTTCTCTAAGAGCGATCGTCTCCGCCATAAGCGGGGAAATAACACCTAATTCCTTATAACCTAGTTTAATAGAATCCCCCACCCAGTTCCTTATTATAAATCCTGCACTAGCTCCTCCAGTTCCACTTATAGCTCCATCGAAATTTAATTTCAGATAACCAGTCACCGGCTTCCTCCATTTGACATTCTCTGCTTAGTTTATGACACGAGGAAACTTTATAGCCAGACGTTATTACTCCATCATCTATTTCATCCATTTCTTCCCTTCTCTAATTTTCCAAGATAGATTTCAGGAAATATTGTACCTCTATTTGGGAAGGTTTCTTTAGGTTTCTAAAAGCTACTTAGTTTCTGTAATACCAGATAGACCACCATTTTTTTTTCCATTTCCTTCTTTTCTTTTTTATTCAAGAACTGACCTAGACTTTCCATTATAGTCTTGTCGTTCCTATTTTGACAAGATAGGTTGTTGATCACTTCTGCACATTTTCCAGTTTTTAAGAGTGGGTTTTGTCCAAAAGGACAGTTTGTGAATATGTGGACCTCATCTTCCCCATACAAATTACAGAAACTGCAAACTTTCGGAATCAATGCTCCTCTTCTGTTTAATCTATCCCTAGTAGATAATCTATTATGAGAAACGTGTTCACCTTTCGAATCCAATTACACGGGTTGTCATCAAAAGCCTCATTGTTTGATAAGAGATTGACAACACTAGATGTCGTAAACCATCCTTGTTTGTCCATCCTCCAATACAATCTGTTCGACATCTGGTGGATGGGAAGAGGTATATCCATTATTCGTTTTACCCAGCCAGAATCCAAAACTTCTTCAAGTTTTTCTTTTCACCATTTCCCATTCAATATGAAGTTGCTAACACGGGCATCAACATTAGTAATTTGCATGGAATTAACCATATTAATGAGAGGTTTTAAAGAAATCCAAGGGTCTTTCCGAAACCTAACAATTCTACCATTCCCAATAGACCAAATTAGTCCGTCTTTAAATTTATCGATTAGTGAAGCAACATTTCTCCATTGCCAAGAGGAGTTTTTAACCCTTTCATAATTTAAGATGTCATTTTCTCGTAAATACTTATGCCGAATAATTTTTACTCATATATTATCTGGTTCCGCAAGAGTTTTCCATAGTAATTTCATTCGGAGTGCTTCATTCATCACCCGAGCTTTTCTAATACCCAACCCACCTTTCCTCTTTGGTTTACATATTTTATCCCAGCTTATAAGCGGTTTATATTGAAGATATTTATTCAAGAAAAAATTCCTGTTTATTTGGTCTAATTCTTTATGCAAGGATGACGGGAGCATAAAACTCTGCATTGCATACAACGATTTAGCTATTAAATTGGAGTTAATGAGAATTGATCTACCTTGTTGAGAAAGGGAGTTTGCTTTCCATTTTGCTAATTGATTTTTAGTGTTACTTATTATGTCTTCAAAAGTCGTTCTGTTGACTCTTCCGTTAATAATGGGACACCCTGGGTATTTTTCTAGTACCCTCGTATGAGGATTTTGTAAAGACTTTTGTAGTAGCTGAATTCTTGAGCTGGGAACACCCCTTGTTGTCTGAAACGTTGATTTGTGAAAATTCACCCTTTGTCCTAACAGTTTACAATATTCATCTATTATTTCTTTAACTTTCTGACCGGCGCTCATTGATGCTTTAGCAAAAATGATAATATCATCTACAAAGGCAAGAAAAGGAACTCGGGGGCCATTATGCCCAAAGTCAAATCCTATTTTACTCATTGACATTAAGGATTCTTGATGTAATCTTCTTGCTAGAACTTCCGCTCCAAAAATAAATATGAATGGGGAAATAGGGTCACCTTGACAAATTTCCCTAGAAGGGACAAACAGCTTCGTAGGGGAGCTATTCACAAGGACTGAGAAGGACACTATCGAAATACATTCTTTGATCCAACCTACGAAAGTTGGGTGGAAGCCAAATCTTTGCAATACTTCTATCGTAAAGTCCCAATTTAACCGATCATATGTTTTTTCCATATCAAGTTTGATAGCCATCCAACCTTCTACCCCCCTTTCGTGTTTTAAAAGAATGAAAAATTTCCCGAGCTATCAAAACATTATACTGAATAGCTCTATCTGCTACAAATGCTCCTTGCAGGGGATGAATTATTTTCCCTTTAACCTTTTTTAGTCTTTCTGTAAGTATTTTTGATATAATTTTATAAAGAGTTGTACATAAACTAATTGACATGTAGTTACTGGTTGTACTAGGGTTATCTACCTTAGGAAGTAATGAGATAAATGTATGATTTATTTGTCGGAGAATCCTTCCAGAAAAAAAGAAACTTTTCATTGCTCTAATTATGGATGGACCCACAATGTCCCATAAGTACTTATAAAATTCTGCAGTAAATTCGTTGGGCCCCAGAGACTTATTTCTTCCTAAACTAACCACCGCATTTTTCACTTCACTATTGAGGGCAGGTTTAATGAGTTCACAATTATCTTCATCGCTTATTTCTGGTGTTATCAAATCTAACTGACTACTCCCCACAAAATGGTTGCTACTTTCTTTCCTAAAACGTTTTTCGAAGTCATGCTGAATCTCGTTTTTGATGTTTTCTTCACCTATTATTTAAGTACCATCTTCGGATATAATATGTCTAATTACGTTTCTGTTTCTTCGCCTTGATGCTATTTTGTGAAAATACCCTGAATTAGTATCTTCCAGTTTTATATGTTTGGGTTTCGCCCTTTGGCTCCAGTATGTTTCATGAAATTTTATTAAAGCTTCTTTTTTTCCTTAATAAATTTCTTTGTTAAAGCTTCTGTTTCATGAAATTTTATTAAAGCTTCTGTTTCATGAAATTGTACAAGGATCTCATTTTGGACTAGAACTCTATCTAGTCGTTCATGAATGTTATTAGGTCCATCTTTCCTTTTTCTCCATGTAAATCGATTCCCAATAAATAGGAGATCAACAAATTCACATTTGTCTTTAACTTCCGCTAATCTTTGAAGTCTCCCTAAGGAAACTTGTGCACCACCAACCTTATCCTCACTTGAGACTATATCGTTCAAATCCCCCACCACAAAGCTCGGAAGACTGGAACAAGTTATTTTATCAATGATTTCTCCCCAAAATAGAGGTTTATCTCGATCTTGTACAGGAGCATAAACAAACAGAATTTGACACCGAAAGTTTAGATCCGAGTTAGAATATATATAGCACAAATGTGGTGTTGACTATGGTGGTCTTTTGTACTAGTTTCATGGGTGAGTAATTGAGATTTCCACATTACCCTTATACCTCCAGATTTGCCTATCGCAGGCACCCAAAATGCTTCATCAAAACCTGCTGATTGCCACATTTTATCTTCTAGAACTTTATCTGATTTAGTTTCCATTATCGCCATCACTTGTATTTTCTGAATATTACATAAGTTACCAAGTTCTGCCCAAAAGTTTGGTATCCCCATCCCTCTTACATTCCAAGAGCCAACTTTCATTTCACCTTTTGATGATCCTTATCACTAATATTTTTTAGTTTCTGAAGAAGAATCAGGATTAGTTGCCAAGTTAGGATACACTTACTCATACAAAAACCTACCTTTCGGCCATAGAAAACGTTTTTGTACTTTAAATCAACACACCTAACACTCCTTACTCTATTAATGATAATGAGATCAATGTCGTTTAGCCACTTCTCATATTCTCTGCAATCCTTTATACTTGATATGAGAGTTATGAACATATTATTCCTTAAACTATTTTCAGAAGAGTAAGCCCCATTCAAATGGTTAGGCCAACTTAAAAACTCTTTACTCATCACATCAATCGCTTCTAGTAACTCCTCACTTGCATTAGGAGCATTTTCACACTCTATTGCATAGACACATATCAAACTCTTACCCACTAACAATTTGAATGTAAAATGAGAGAGTTTTTAACCTAGCCTTATGCCTTTTTATTCTATAGGAATCCACCATCGAAGGCTCCTTATGATTAATTTTCTTCTTGGAAACTCTCGAACAAGATCATTTCACTTTGACTGAGCTAATGCGCAACAATAACCTTTGAAACTCAACCTTAAACTGCCCCATGGCCAAGCGCAGCCAGTTAAGGTCGTGTCAAGAGCATCCTTTCGGATGAGACTATGCAAAAGAGAATCATCAGGAGTCAATGTACCAAGTGAAGCAGAACTAAGTCTTGACAAGCGATCTGCCACAAGATTAGCTTCCCGATAGACATGACGAATCTCAACCGAACCAAAGAAGCCCAGCGAGACTAGACTGTCTGAGACAATCATATCCGAGTCTCCAGTAGGCTTCCCCAAACCTTTTAAACACTTAATAATTGTTAGGTTATCTCCTTCTACAGTCAATTTTCTAATTCCTAGTCTTTTTGGAGCGAGTATGCCAAGCCATAGCCCATGGCTTTCACACCCACAAACAGAATTGATTGGTGATGGTCCCCAGCCACAGCAGATAGGGGAACCTTTGTAGTCTCGAATGATAAATCCAAAGGAGCCCATATTACTAGAGGAGAGAGAGCCATCGAAGTTAAGTTTATGTGTATCCTGAGGAGGTGGTTCCCATTTGGTTCTTTTTCTTTTTGAAATCAATCTTTGTTTAGAGTTGCTTTGTGTAACTGTTATATTTTCCTTTGTATTTTCCTTTTCTTGTAATGTTGCCCAGATGAATTTTTGGTCTTTTTTGAAAGCTAATATCTTTCTTATATCTGGGGTTATACTGTCAAAGTGCGTTTTGTTCTGGAGAACCAGATGCCCCACCAGACAAAGGCTACGTCTTCAAATTTTGCTTTTCCTATTATGTTCTTGATATTCCATATAGTTTCATTGATCGGGTCTCCTTTATCAAAACAACCATGTATTTTCATAAAGGATCCTGGGTCATTTGCCATCAGAGTGCCCCTAGTAATGGGGCAGTCCCATAATAAGTGATGCAAATCCTCATAGCATGAGTCGCAGTGGGGGCAATTTGTCGGGATTCCTAGTCTTCGAGAAGCTAATCTTACCGTTGTTGGTACAACGTTTTTGAGGATTTTCCACAGGAAAGATTTTATTTTGGGTGGGGAATTTAAGTCCCACACCCAGCTTATATCCGATTTCGTGTGGTTTTTGTATTTATGTATCATATCAATTGCAGAGGTTGTTGTATACCAACCATTTTTACTCCATTTCCAATAAAGTCTGTCAACATGGATGTTTTCTGGTAATGGTATCGTGGTGATTTTCTCTATTAAGTCATTTGGTAAAAAGCCTTGCAATTTTTCAAATAATTTATTTCGATCCCATCTTTTATTTTCCTTTATGAAGTATTGTATGTTTATGGACTCATCAATTTGTTGAGTATCTGGGATAAATGTTTTAAGGGGTGCTTGTCCCATCCAGTGGTCTTTCCAAAAATTGATCGTTGTCCCATCCCCAATAGACCATTGGAGACCATTTTTGAATTGAGGTATTAGTTTTATAAGTTGTGCCCATTGCCAAGAGGACCCCCCATGCTTTTGATAATTCAGGATATTGTTTGTCTTGAGGTATTTTTCTTTTATTAGTTTAACCCATGGGCTATTAGGTTCCGCTAGTATTTTCCAGAGCAGTTTCATCTGTAATGCCTTATTCATATCCTTTGAGCAACGGAGACCAAGCCCTCCATTTTCATTTGTTTTACATATTTCAAACCAACTGATGAGTGGTTTATGGTTAGGCCCTTTGTTCCAGAGGAATTGTCTATTGATTTTGTCCAGTTCTGTGTGGACAGATTTGGGTAACATAAAGTATTGCATTAAGTGCAAAGGTTTAGCTGAAAGCGTAGACTTGATTAGAGTACACCTTCCAGCCTGAGAGAGGCAGTTCGCCTTCCATTTCTGCAGTTGAGTTTTGTTATTCATTATAAGGTCTTTGAAATCATCTTTCGTGACTCTTCCTTCAATGATCGGGCATCCTAAGTAGCACCCTAAATTAGGAGTGTGTGCTATTTCTAATTCATTACGGATTAGATTTTTCTGTGTTGTCAGAACGTTTTTTAAAGTTTGGAATTGGGATTTATGTCGGTTTATTCGTTGCCCTGACAACTCAGTATACTCCCTTAATGTTTTGTTGATTTGGTCACAACCCGTTTTTGTAGCCGATGCAAAGATAACAATATCATCTGCGAAAGCTAGAAAAGGAATCTTGGTTCCGTCTCTTGTTAGTCTTATACCTAGGTGGCTCTGAGGTTTTATCGATTCATTGTAAAGACCTCTGGCAAGGATTTCAGAAACGATTAGGAATAGATAAGGTGATAAAGGATCGCCCTGGCGTAGACCCCTTTCGGGGAAGAAAACCTCTGTAGGTTCATTATTTACCAATACTGAGTAAGTGACCGTGGTTATACATTCCTTGATCCAATCCGTGAACTTTTTGCAGAAACCTAATTTGAGCATAGTGGACAGCAGAAAGTCCCACTCCACCATGTCGAAGGCCTTTTCCATATCTAGTTTAACCGCCATCCAGCCAGTTTTTCCTTTTTTCTTAGAGAAGGAGTGAAAGATTTCATTTGCAATTAAAATGTTATCCTGTATAGATCTACCAGATGAGAATGCACTCTGTAGAGGGTTATTTTAGGAATGATTTTTTTTAGTCTTGCTGCTAATACTTTGGATATTACCTTATAAGTTGTTGAACAAAGGCTAATTGGTCTATAGTGTGATGTTGTTGTAGGATTGTCTATTTTTTGAATTAAAGCGATAAATGTGTGGTTAGTTTGTTTTAGGATCCGTCCACTAAGGAAAAAGCTTTTTACTGCCTTGATTACAGAAGGTTCTACGATATGCCAATATTTTTTAAAGAAACCTGCAGGGAACCCATCAGGCTCTTGCGATTTGTCGTTTGCTAGACCAAATACTGCGTTTTTTATTTCAGCGTTTGTGACTTGTGTTGTTAGCCAGTTATTATCTTCATTCGAAATTTCGTTTCCTATATAACTTAATAGGTTGCTAGGTATCTGTTGTCTCCTTTGAAATGAGTATCTTTGGGTGAAGTCATGTTTGATTAGTTTTCTTATTTCCTCTTCGTTATTGATTGTTATGCCTGCTGTGGTTTGTATCTGTTTTATTATATTTCTATTACGTCTACCAGTTGCAATTTTGTGAAAATATTTTGTGTTTGTGTCTATGGATTTGACATGTATTCTTTTGGCTCGTTGTCCCTAATATTTTTGTTGATAGGTTAAAAGTGAGGCATGCTTGACCGTGAGCCTTTTGATTTTTTTTGTCTATATCGTAGTTATAAGCGTTACAGAGCGTGTTCTGCAGCTCCAAGAGTTGTGTTTCAACTTGTTTAATTTGGCGGAAAACGTTTCCAAATGTTACCTTGCTCCAAATCTTACTCTTTCTTTTTACTTCTTGCAGTTTCTTTATTAATTTAAACATTTGGGATCCCGGGGAGTCAAGTCTCCAAGCCGATCGTACAATGTTTTCATAGTCTGGTCTTGTGGTCCAGGCCATTTCGAATTTAAAAGGTTGCATTTTTGGTTTTTGATTATCCATTAGATCCAGCGTGATTTGAGCATGGTCCGATTTTAAGAAAGCATGATTTTTAGTACAAAGGTTGGGGAATTCTTTTAGGATAGCGTGACTTATTATCGCTCGGTCTAATTTCTCATAAATGTTGTCGCTACCATGTTCTCTCTCTCCATGTGAAGTTATTACCACAAGTTGAAGAATCAACTAGATTATGCGTACTAATTATATCTCTAAGTCTTGTAAATCTGTTTATAGAAGGCAATCTGCCACCCTGCTTGTCATTTGGTTCCAAAATTTCATTTAGATCTGCCAAAATGATGAGAGAGTGCTTAGCTTTGGTTATGTAGTCAGCTATAGATGCCCAAAAAGCATTTTTTTCATTTGCATAGGGTGTTGCGTAGATAAATAAGATTTCTATTGTAGTGTTTAGTTTGGTGTTGGTATAGTCTGCCTGAATAATCCGGTCAGTGGAGTGTCTAATGGTGAGGGTTTCGTTTTGGAATTGCGATTCTTTCTAGAGTAGGCAGAGGCCTCTCGACAAGCCATTCGATGGACGGAAGAACATCTTGTCAAAACCTGGTTTTCTCCAATAATTTTCCGGTGGTGGATTAGTTAGTTTTGTTTCTGCTAACATTAAGATTTTAATGTGATCCGATTTTGCAGTGGATTCGATATGAGTCCAGACATTTTTCCTACTTAGTCCCCTTACATTCCAGAAGCTAAACTTCATAAAAAAACTAGTTGGGGGGTTTTGGTACCTTAAAGAGTTAGGACCATACTGGTGGAAGTTTTGATTTATAGAATGGTTTGTAGTGGTGTGGATTTTGGTATTGTTATTACTTATGGTTGCAGGATTCTTTTTTCTAGTCTGAGAGTTTGAATTTGGTGTTGTAAGGTCGTGTTTGAAAGAGGGTTTTGCTAGGTTATGTTAGGTTAATTTGTTTTCCCAACTGATGGAAGCATGTTTGGCAACGTGTTCTGAGTTGCAGGTTTTTTTCTCCAATTTCAGAAGATGGGGGGGGGGGGGGGGGCAAGCTTCGGCAGTTTCTTTAATCAGGTTTCTGAATTTTTTTTTTTTGCCCTTGACGATCTCACGCTCTACATCTCCTTCCATCGTTGTTGCTGCTCCAGATCTGAAATCCGGCCTCTTCCTCGCCAGATCTGAAAGGGAAGGCAAACATGGAGGACTGGCTGGTTTCCGATCCTTGGTGACAATGGCAAGCTGCCGAAGCAGGGCGCGACGATTCACCTAAAAATGAAGTTCTTGCCCTGCTCGGAGAGAGAAAATTACCAAAGCAACAACGCCACACACAACAACGCCGAAGCTGCAATACCGATTTCCGAAATGGACTGGCTAGCTGGTTTCCCTCGCCAGATCTGAAAATGAAGCAGCAACGTCTCTCCCTCGCCAGATCTGAAAGGGACTGGCTGGTTTTCGATCCTCGGTGACAACAGCAACGTCGAAGGAGGAGAACTGTTAGGAGGATATATGCCATGAGATCTTGGAAGCACATCATTTGGTATACATCGTGGGATGGTCAATTTACCATAAGGTGAAGCTGGTGAGGGAGCCGACGAGGCCATTGCCTAACTGCGGGGATTTGGATTTGGGGGAAACATGGAGGACTGGTCGATATCAGAGAAGGAGGAGAAGGGTATAAATTAAGGGCATTTTTTACTTTTGATAACAATAACCACTTATAAACCTTATACCAACTAAACACCAATCATCTTTTTTTACAAGGTTATTTTTAAAATAAAACCTCCAACTCCCACACCTCCATAATACACAAAATAAACTCAAACTCCAAAAAAATACACAACCCCTACAAAAACCCCAATTTGCCAAACACGCGCTAAACCTCCAAACCATGATTTTCCTGCAATACTTACTCATAGAAGCATATATATAATCATAATCTTTACTCGTACCAAAATTCATTAGATACTTTGTCCACCCATTACTACAGAGTACAAATCCTAGGGGTGGGCACAAATCCCGCAAATCCCGTCCCGTCCCGCATCCCGTCCCGATCACGGTGGGATTTGTTAAAAATATTTGCAATCCCGTCCTGATCCCGTCCCGTAAAATATACGCGGGACGGAGAGTTCTCGTCCCGTAAATCCCGTCCCGTCCCGCATATATATAATTATATATAATTAAAATTAATAAAAAAATATAATTATAGAATTTATTTATAATATATATATATATATTAACATTTAATTATTAATATTTAATTATTAACATTCAATTACATACTATATATAGTATGTAATACAGACTACAGTACATAGGAAGTGGAGAAAAAACCCAATAACGCCCACAAAAAAATAAAAAAACAGTAGCCACTAGCCAACACTTGAAAAAAAAAATTGGAATACAGTACATACTACATAGGAAGTGGAATACATAGGAAATTAGGAATATATAGGAAGTTAGGAAATCATGCAATAATTTTGCTAATTATGTAAGAGTATATGTATATGTAAGAATTTATTTTTGGAGATTATATGATTATTTTGGAATTTTTTTTACGAGGGACAAGTCCCGTCCCGTCCTGATCCCGTCCCGTCCCGTCCTGATCCCGTCCCGTTCCGTGAGGGATAAGATCCGGCAGGATTTAAAAAAAAATAATTTAATCCCGTCCCGATCCCGTCCCGCAAAAAATACGCAGGACGGGACGCGGGATTACCCCAATCCCGTCCCGTCCCATCCCATGCCCACCCCTAGCAAATCCTATTGTTTGACTAGAGGGATTTTATATATATATATATATATATATATATATATATATATATATATATTTCTTTCATACATCCTCAATTTCTTTTTGAAAAAATTTGCCAAATAGACACTTTTTTGGACAAATTGGTGAATTGTCCACTTTTTTGGACAAATTGGAAAACTATCCACCATAAAACCCGTTCCCGTTCCCTTTCTCCTTCCTTAAGATCTCTATCACGCTTTCCTCAGGCGCAAATTCAGGTCGCTCCTCATCCTCTCCTCCTACGCCGCCAGTCTTCGTCCCCCCGCTCCTCCTCCCGGCGCCGCCGGTTCGTGGCCAGATCCGGCACCGGCTATCGGCATGATTCAAGGTTGTGGCCAGATCTCGTTGGCTGGATTCCTGCTCCTGTAAATCCGTATTCGTCCTGGATTTCGCCGATTGAAAATCCGCGCTATGAAGGTCTGGATCTGAATCTACTAGTTCTCCAACCTCCAAATCTACCAGTTCTGCCGAAAATAGGCCTTCTTCGAGCTTATCAAAAGCTTCTTCTCCTGGTTTCGACGCCTCGCATCTTTCCGCCTCCGCCGAGACTTCTAGCCTTTCCGGCTTCTGTGTCAACCATTCTCTCATCGAAAGCTCCGCTTGCACCCTCACCAACTCCGCCTCGTCGTACTCATTGATGTCACACTGCACGCAAGTAGCCTCAATCTGCACAACGATGGCGCAGATGGCTTCTGACGAGGAGATCTCCGCTCAGGTGAGAATTTATGGTTTTCTCAATCTTGCTTAATTGATTAGCAAATTGGATCAAATGGATGATCAATTTAGTATGATTATGCTAACAGTAGACTGTATTTGATGAATTGATCAAATGGATGATCAATTTAGGGTTTTCTTGCTTAATTGGGTGTTGAATTGGATCAAATGGATGATCAAGTTGTTGAATTGTGTTGTTTTAGGTGATACTGGATTGCTGCTATTAAAATTTCATACTAGGGAAAAAAAAGAGTATATATGGAGCTGCTTTGAGTCTGGACTGTTGTTCATGTGTCGTTGGTGTGTTCTTCATTATCTTTACTACGGAGCATTTCTTTTGTTTATTCTTAAATCATTCAACATCCATCATCACTAATTAACTACTCAGTCTCCTATGTATCCATAATACATGGATACTGCAGTTCAACATTCAATCGGTAGGAAAGCTGATTTTTTAGGTTGAATTGCTACTTTGATTTGTATTGCACTACAATACATTGAATACAGTACTCAAATGGTAGTTGTGGGCAGATCCATGTCTTTTCCCATTTCATTGAATACAATAGTGAATGCCTTTGTTTGGAGCTATTTATTTGTTCAAAATTTGTTTGTATATGTTGGCTGATTGCTATTCATTTGATTGAAGAGTTATTGAGTTTCTTAGTCGAACACTTTTAGCCTATTAGCTCAAACGGGAGAGCATTGTGCTCGTGCACAAAAATGTGGGTTCGAATCCCATATAGGCATTGAGCATTAGCCTCAGCAAAAGCCCTTTGGGACTTGAGATAAGCTTTCAAAGTAGTTTAATGGCTTTGTGGATATAAATTCTCGTGTCTCTAGTGAATTTGATAGCTTTGGGCTCTTAGGATCAAGCTTGACCCACAAATAGCCAGAAACTTTATCACATGTAGAAGATAAATAAGCTGATCTTTGTATTGACGATGATGCTAACTTATGTTCAGATAGGAGCACCCATCCTTCAGCAGAATCCGGAATTACGTGCTCGTATAGTTGTTGCTCTGGATGTGTATATACTCTTCATTAATTGGTTGAGAAGGTTGTCAGTAAGGAACTAGAAGCCACTGGTAGCTGCTCAACTGTGGAAGATGTTCATGATTTTTGTTGCATCCTTGTCTATGAATCTCTGTTCAGCAATTCAGAAGTCGTATGCAGCTGGAAGTATTGCCGATCCACACGAGAAATTGCCATCTGGAAGTTGCAGGAATGTGCTTCCATCCGAGCAAGTAGACACATGCAAGTGCCAGGCACCAGAAATCCAAGCAATTATGCCAAGAGAGTGTACCTGTCATCCAGGAAAAAGAAATTCAGTTGAAGTAAATTCATCTACTTATGATCAACTCAGAATCACCACACTTTTTACCTATAAAGATGGTGTGTTGGTCCTATCTCATCCCGAAAAGGACCTGCCTTCTCATTGTAAATACGAGAACCTCTGCCTTTGCTCGCTTATAGAGTTGATCGTCAGCAACATGCAACTCTAAAACAATTCAAGCATCAGGTGAGGCCTCCAATTCAAGCATCAACCCTTTAGTTGTAAAATTAGATGCAACACCTTGTAAGGTGTCTTAGTGGTGCTCCAGATCGTTTTTTCGCACAGTACATGATACCTCAACATATTAGATGACTGCACAACTGATGGCAGATGTAGAAAGGTTGTTTTCTTTGCTCAAGCTGATGATGATGGCTTCTAACACCATGGTTCGTTCCTCCTGTTGTTGTGAATAACTACCACTATGAAGGGAAGCTATTTAGATGTACACGAGTGTCACACGTGTTTGCTCAACATCATCTTATTTTTACTCAACTATAGTTTATTTTTGCACAACAATCGAGACTTGTGAATTTGTTCTCAACATGATTTTATTTTTTGTAAATATAATTTTATACTTTTTAATAGATTATTGCACAACATGATCTTATTTTTGTTCATCGATAGACAATAATTGCACAACATGGGGGATTGGCGAAATTTTTCTCAACATCATCTTATTTTTACTCAACTATAGTTTATTTTTGCACAACAATCGAGACTTCTGATTTGTGAATTTGTTCTCAACATGATCTTATTTTCTCTCAATATAATTTCATACTTTCTCAATAAATTATTGCACAATATGCTCTTATTTTTGCTCATCACTTTATTTTTGCACAACATTTGAGACTTGTGAAATTGTGTCTCAACATGATCTTACTTTTTGTAAATATAATTTTATACTTTTTAATAGATTATTGTACAACATGATCTTATTTTTGTTCATCAATAGACAATAATTGCACAACATGGGGGACTGGTGAAATTTTGCTCAACATCATCTTATTTTTGCTTAACTATAGTTTATTTTTGCACAACAATCGAGACTTGTGAATTTGTTCTCAATATGATCTTATTTTCTCTCAATATAATTTCATAATTTCTCAATAAATTATAGCACAACATGCTCTTATTTTTGCTCATCAATACATTATTTTTGCACAACATTCGAGACTTGTGAAATTGTGTCTCAACATGATCTTACTTTTTGTAAATATAATTTTATACTTTTTTAATAGATTATTGCACAACATGATATTATTTTTGCTCTTCAATAGACAATAATTGCACAACATGGGGGGATTGGTGAAATTTTGCTCAACATCATCTTATTTTTGCTCAACTATAGGTTATTTTTGCACAACAATCGAGACTTGTGAATTTGTTCTCAATATGATCTTATTTTCTCTCAATATAATTTCATACTTTCTCAATAAATTATTGCACAACATGCTCTTATTTTTGCTCATCAATACTTTATTTTTGTACAACTAGTGGTGAAAATTATTGTTGACACTGAAATTAGTTACAATTAGTGCTGACACTGATATTAGTTACAATTAGTGCTGAGACTTATATTAGTTACAATTAGTGGTGAAAATTTGCATAACATGTTGAGAAATACCATGTTGAGAAGCAATACCATGTTGTTTCTCAACATGATATGTTTTTTTTAAGTAAACAATAATGATAAAATCTAAAATTTGATGAGTACCGATGACAGAATTGTGCTGACATATAATCGATCTTCGATCGATTGATAAGGAAAACAGTCGGAAGCAAAGATCGATTGATAAGTAAAACATAAAAGCTCATCCACAAACTAGAAATGGAAAATTGAGCATACCACAAGGAAGGTAAATTAAAGCTACAATCAACCGATTGATTTTAGCATAAGATTGCCGATCTAATCTTAAAATTCAGATAAGAGAAATGAAAATCAGACGGACGCCAGGAGGGAAGCAATCGATCTTCGATCGATTGAGAAGGAAATCAATCGATCGAAGATCGATTGATAAGGAAGCCGGAGGGAGGCAATCTATCTTCGATTGATGGATAAGGAAATGAATAAATATTCGATCAATCGATCGAATATTTATTCATGGAGAAGGGAGCAAGGAGAAGATTACCAAAATTAGGACGACACAAGGGGCGACGAAAGGATACCGAGTGATAGATTACATAGGTCTTAATATTGTATAGTGGGCTAAAAGCCCATTAAGGCCCAATACCTTTGTAACCTATATATATATATATATATATATATATATATATATATATATATATATATATATATATATATATATATATATATATATATATATATATATATATATATATATATATATATATATATATATATATCAATGAATGGAAACCCTAAGGAGGACTTTACATCAAATCTATCATTCTACATGGTATCACAGCCGTTTCTTCCTCACGGAACCCTAATTTGATCCTCCCGCCTCACCCATAACGCCTTCTCCTCTACGCAACCGACATCTTCAGACACTTCTTGGTACATAGACACTGGTGCCACCTCCCACATGACGAACTCCTCAGCTCTGGATCACGCCTTCTCCTCTACGCAACCGACATCTTCAGACCCTTCTTGGTACATGGACACTAGTGCCACCTCCCACATGACGAACTCCTCAGGTAACCTCTCATCTATTTCTTTTAAGGGCCCTGGCCACTCTATTATCGTCGGAAATGGTGGTCGTCTTGCTACTTCGGGAATTGGTCACGCCAAATTACAGACCCCAACCCACCCACTACACCTCAACAATGTCCTTATTGCCCCAAAGATTGTCAAAAACCTTATCTCTGTCCGTCGGTTCACTACTGACAACAACGTTTCCCTTACGTTTGATCCCTATGGTTTCTCTGTGAACGATCTTACTACGGGGGTTACTCGCATGAGATGTAACAGCACCGGGGAGCTCTACCCTGTCACACCACCTCCTGCGTCCAGTCAGTCGTGTCCGGTCGCCCTCTCGGCATCATCGTCCAGCCTCTGGCATGCACGCCTGGGCCATCCCAGCGCTGCTGTTCTAGATGTCCTCCGTTTCCAGAACCTTGTCACTTGTACTAAAGACCCACGCTCTGGTTTATGCTCTTCTTGCCAACTAGGCAAACATGCCAGACTGTCGTTCCAACGGTCTTTGACCTCTACCCTTGCTCCCTTTGATATCATTCACAACGACATTTGGACCTCTCCCGTGCCTAGCAAGGAGGGTCACAAGTACTACCTTTTGTTTCTTGATGATTACACTCATTACTTATGGGTCTTCCCGTTGCATTTCAAGTCCCAAGTGTTTCCTATCTTTGCCAGATTCCATACCTACATCAAAACACAGTTTCACATGTCCATCAAATGTTTCCAATGTGACAATGGCCGTGAATTTGACAACAAAGACTTTCACTCCTTCTTTGCCGCAAATGGGATCTCCTATCGCTTGTCTTGCCCCTATACTTCTCAGCAGAATGGCAAGGCAGAAAGAATCATCAGAACTATTACCAACATGATGCGCTCTCTCCTCTTCCACGCATCTATTCCCCTTCCCCATTGGCCTCACGCCTTATCCACCACGTGTTATCTCCTAAACATTCTCCCTTCCACTACCCTACACCATCGCTCACCAGCTCAGACACTTTATTACGCCGAGCCTAGGTATGATCACCTTCGCACCTTCGGGTGCTTGTGTTTCCCAAACCAGTACTCCACAGCCCCGCACAAGCTTCACCCGCGCTCCACTCCATGTGTCTTCTTAGGCAATCCGTCTGATCATCGCGGTTACATTTGCCTCGATATCAAGACCCACAAGATCATTCTCTCACGTCATGTCACCTTTGATGAGTCGCGATTTCCCTTTGCGTCTCCCACACCCCCTGTGTCTCCGTCAGAGTCTGAGTCACCATTCCCTCACTTCCGTTTTCCCTAGAGCTCTCCCGGTGCTCCTGCGTCTCCCCCTCCCCCACCCCCACCACCCCCCACCACCAGACCACACACCCGCAGCGTCTCCGGTGTCTTCCGACCCCGTCAGATCGTATCCATGACTACCACCCATCGCCCCACCATCCAACCACATGGCCTAGCAAAGCAGTCCCCCCGCCAAACACCAATGTCGCGGGCGCCGCACACTGCTGCGCCCACAGCCTATCAATTGCCCATGCCTCCAGCATCGCATCACCTACTGGCGGCGCCCGCCGCAACACATGCTGCGCCCGCCGCAACACATGCTGCGCCCGCCGCATCCCTCCCCGTCTCGCATCACCCACTTGCGGCGCCCGCCGCAGGGTATGCTGCGCCCGCCGCATCCCACATCGCCTCTGCACCCCTTACCCGCAGCTCTATTGCGCCCGCCGCCTCATCCCCATGCTTAGCCTCTTTTGCTCCCATCCGTCCAGACACCCAATCACCCTCTGCCTCCACCCAGACCTCCCTCTCCCCCATTCCCACCTCCCACAAAACAGCCCTCCAAGACCCGAATTGGCAGGCGGTTATGCTCGACGAATACAGGGCCATTACGAAGAATGGTACTTGGATTCTTATTCCTCGCCCTCCTGAGGCGAACGTCATTCGTTGTATGTGGTTCTTTCGTCACAAGTTCCGATCTGATGGGACTTTGGAGCGCTATAAGGCCCGTCTGGTGGTGAACGGTAGATCTCAGCAGGCAGGTATTGATTGTGATGAGACGTTCAACCCTGTGGTCAAGCCTGCCACTATCCGAGTGGTCCTGAGTCTAGCTCTGTCGCACAACTGGGCCATCCATCAGTTAGATGTCAAGAACGCATTTCTCCATGGCCATCTGAATGAGACTGTCTACATGTTTCAGCCGTCGGGGTTTGCTGATGCTGACCGTCCAAAGCATGTCTGTCTCCTCAAGCGCTCTCTGTATGGTCTGAAACAGGCTCCGCGGGCTTGGTTCTAGCGTTTTGCCTCTCATCTGCTCCGTTTCGGTTTCACTGGCAGTCGTTCCGATTCGTCTCTGTTTATCTATCGCCGAGGCTCAGACTTGGCATTCCTGTTGCTATATGTCGACGACATCATTCTCACCGCCTCTTCTGATGCTCTTCGTACGTCTATTATTTCGTAGTTGAGTGCGGAATTCGCCATGTCTGATCTGGGTCAGTTGTCTTATTTTTTGGGAGTTGCTGTTCAGCGTCATGCGTCGGGTCTGTTTCTCTCACAGAGTAAGTATGCTGCAGAGATTGTTGCTCAGGCTAAGATGGTCAACTGTAATCCAGTCGCCACCCCTGTCGATACATCCAACAAGCTCAGTGCTCATTCTGGTCCTTTGGTTGATGACCCGACATTGTACAGGAGCCTCGCTGGTGCTCTTCAGTATCTCACTTTCACCAGGCCTGACATTAGTTACGCCGTTCAGCAGGTCTGCTTGTTCATACATGCACCTAGGGAACCTCACTTTCAGGCTTTGAAGCGGATCATTCGGTACATCAGCGGCACTCTTGAGCTCGGCACCACGATCACTTCTTCCTCTAAGCTCGATCTTGTTGCTTACACTGATGCAGATTGGGGTGGTTGTCCTGACACACGTCGCTCCACGTCTGAGTACTATGTCTTCCTCAACGACACCCTTGTGTCATGGTCTGTCAAGCGTCAGTCTGTCGTATCTCGCTCTAGCGCTGAGGCCGAATACAGGGGTGTTGCCAACGTTGTGTCCGAGTGCTCTTGGCTCCGGAACCTCCTCCTTGAGCTCCGTTGTCCCCTTCAGAAGGCCACTCTGGTCTATACGGACAACGTCTCCGCCGTCTACCTGGCCAGCAGCCCAGTCCAGCATCAACGCACGAAGCACATTGAGCTTGATCTCCACTTTGTAAGGGACAAGGTTGCCATTGGACATATCCGCGTTCTCCATGTACCGTCCTCTTATCAGTACGCTGATATATTCACCAAGGGTTTACCTCGACAGTTATTCATTGATTTTCGTTCCAGTCTCACTGTAAGGACCCCTCCCGTTTCGACCGCGGGGGTTTGATAGATTACAAAGCCCATTAAGGCCCAATACCTTTGTAACCCATATATATATATATATATGTTATATCAATGAATGGAAACCCTAAGGAGGACTTTACATCAAATCTATCATTCTACACCGAGGGCGAGCCAGATCTGAGAACGAGGAGATGCGATAGGATAGTAGATCTGAGAAGCTTCGGGAGACCATATCAGATGGTGCACGAGAAGCCACGACGGGAGACCAGATCTGAGCGAGGAGATCGTCGTTGAGTAGTGCGAGGGAGAGTGCGGAAAGGGAGAGCACGGAGGAGAGAGAAAGACGCGGGAGAAGGGAATGGTTTATATTTAGGACATTTCACTAATTTGTCCCAAAACGTAGACATTTCACCAATTAGTATCTATTTTATGGAGATTTTGCAAATTGCCCCTTTCAACTGTTTAAACAGAAAAGGGAAAGGAAAATGGAGACTGCAACTGGGAGTGGGAGAGATTTCATCACCGATTCAGGGAGATTTCATCACAAAAGAACCCCTAAAAGATGCCAAAGGGACCACGCAACCCCTTCTTGTCTTCCGCCTTACGCGATGTTGGCTTCTTGCCGGCTTCTCAAACCCATACATATACACGCGTACAGCACCTCCTCGCCACGTAGAGTCGTAAAAATCCATACTTGAGTGGTGCAGTGGCCAGTGGGTGTCAGCACTCACCAATTAGGTCTGCGATAATCGCGACACTTAAAATTCCCAAAGTGGCTTTCCGACGTCGAAAGGGAACATCTACAAGTAAGATTTTGCTGTTCCCATATCGGAATCCATTCTCTTTCTGTTTTTGGTAATTTCCATTGGGCGTGTGTGGGCTTTTGCTTCCCTTTTTTGATAGAGCTCTGAATTCGTTTTCATTTCCATCTCCTCTATAAATAATTTCTTTTGCGTTCTTACTCCTACTTATTATGCTCTGCTCTGCAGTGTGTGAGCTTTCCATGCCTCCATAGAAATACCCAATCTTTTCTGCACCACTGTAAGCGTTGCTTTAAGTTCTTGTGAAATACTTTAGATTAACAGCATGAATCTGGCTGCTGCTTATTCAATTTTTATCTGGTGATTCAGTTATCTGAATACCTATTTTCTAAATTTACTATCTTTTAGGGCATCACATGTGATTAGCTGCTGGAATTTCACAATTGTTTAGGTTAGGGTTGTGAGGAAGGGCAATCAACTTGGGTTTTCAGATTTTAGTTGTATTTTGGTTGGGTCAGCTTTAGATTTGGTTACATCACTTTTGTGTGAAATGAAATTGATTATTGGATTATCAGTTATCAGTTTTATGCAATGATTGAGTGAGGCCCTGATTGGTACTTTAGGTTAAAGGGTCATTTTCTGCGTGTATCTCTTTGATTCTTTTCTATGGTGGTTCTGAAATTACAGTGATGAATCCATGTGGTTATCAAACTGCTAAATTTTATAGTTTGAATCAAACCAGATGACTTCATGATCTTAAACTGCTCATAAATAGACCAGCCTGAAAACAAAGCATTTTACTGTTGTGGCTGTTTCTGTAAAATTTTATGACAAGTCTCTGTTCTTGATTTGGTTGATTTTCCAAACTTTCTTTTTTTCTTCATGTGAGGGTGTTTATTTGTGTTTTGCAGGAAAAGGCTTCTGGAGCATGTGAACCTTTTGCCGTGTTATGATTTCAATTTGAAGTCCAAAAGGTCGAAATGAGAACTCCACTCTAATCTCTTTCTCAAAACTTGCGTTTTATTTTCGTTAATTGATAGCAATGTGTTAAGTGAAGTATTTCTGTTAAAATCACTGCTTCACCTTTCTCTTTTGACTTTTTTCTTAATGGGTGGGACACTATCTCTTTTACTCTGAGCCACATAGTTTGGTGCTTCATCCTGCTTAATGTTGATAAATGCAGAATAAGCTCTGTCTATTCTTGTTTTCTGGGTGAAGAGGGTTTCGCTGAAATGGCTTCGCCCTACTTTGATCCTGAGTATGAAACCTTAAGTATAAGGATCAATCCTCCCAGGTTCTTACCCTATCCATTTTTCTACTATTTATTCAATGAAATTGCAACCTCATCCCCGGTCCCTCTCATTTGCAGGGTTTCTGTGGATAACACCACTTGCATTGATTGCACATTAGTTAAGGTGATTCTCCGAGTACAGTTTAACATGAAAGGAATATATTATAGGATGCTTATCCTTGCCATTCATTGCATACATGACAGCTTGCATCATATGACACAAGTGTCCTAATTGTTTTACATGAAGTAGTCTCACATCCTTTGCAAACTGCTGTTTATTGGTTTGGCCCATTTGGCCTTTAGTTAAAATGTTTCCAATTTGACATGTTGTATAAGAAGAAACTGTTGTTATTCATTACCCTTTCTGTTATATTGTCAAAATAACTGATATATCATTATGTTCAGGTTGACAGCATGAACAAACCAGGGATACTCCTGGAGGTAGTCCAAATCCTTACAGATCTGGACCTCACCATTAGCAAAGCTTACATTTCATCTGACGGTGGATGGTTCATGGATGGTATGTATCTCACATATGCTTATATAGGACCCTTTGATATATCACACGGGGTTGCATTTACGATTTATCAGCATTATTTCTCACTCTTTTCAACAGCGGGTGTCGATTGTGTTTCTTTGCAAACATAGCTTACACCTATTTTTCTTTTGCAAACAGTTTTCCATGTCACCGATCAGCAAGGAAACAAAATTACAGATAGCATGACCATCGAATATATAGAGAAGGTATGGGTTAATTTTTAGCAAATTTTCTTCCGACACCTGTTTCAGCTTCATTCATCAGTGCCTTATAGATATAGAGGATCAGGGTAAGCGACTTAGTGGTACACTCGTCCTACTATTAACAAAGACTAGATTTGGTGACATAACATAAGCCAGTTATTGACATAAATTTCATGGGAGAGTCAGTGACCGTCAGTGAGAGTTGTCAGTTGCCTAATGCATTCTTTATCTTTTACCAGGGATGGAACTAGCTGTTTGTCATGAGGTAATAATAGCATTAAAAGTTAGAAGGACAGTCTTTGATCTTGATGTTCTTGAACTGTTTCCATAAAGTGTATATTTCAAATGCTGAATTTACACAGATGGTCTCTCATTCCAATTACTCAAGTATCTTGTTGAGATAATGAAGAACTCTTGTGTACACAAACAACTAAAGTTGCTTCAATATTTTAGCGCAAGTATTCCATATTTCAGCTCTACAAAGTACAAACTGTAAGATGAATCAAGAATGAGATACTTCATACTTGGGTATGTAAAGAACTTCCCAAGTCTATAAAATCATTCCATTTTAGAATTACTGGATGGGATAAAGGTACAGACTTCGGCATGCTGGCTTCTTGAGAAGAACCTAATTGAATAGTACCCTCCTAAGTAATCTATAGTCTTAATTATAGCCTATAGGTATTCAAATGTTTTAGTTTTATTTTCTTTTGTTTTTCACTTTTTCGTAATAGGGGGTGATAATTAAATAATGTCTGATATATATTCCTTTTAATTTTAAATCTGATTATAGGCTCTTGGACCTAAGCGCCCGGGTGTGGATGGAGTGATTCCTTTTCCAGGAAAAAGCATAGGAGTCCACACCGTCGGTGAACATATGGCTATCGAGCTCATTGGCACAGATCGTCCTGGTCTGTTGTCCGAAATCTCTGCTATTCTTGCTAACCTTCATTTTAATGTGATCGCTGCTGAAAGTTGGACACACAACAGGAGAATAGCCTGCGTTGTCTATGTCAATGATGATACCAATAGCGCTTTGAATGACCCTAACCGCTTGTCTCTGATGGAAGAGCAGCTGAAGAACATTCTTGTGGCATCCGATAAGGATGAGAAATCAGCTCATACCTGCTTTTCCATGGGCTTTACTCATGTTGACAGGCGCCTCCACCAGATGCTGTTTGCTGACAGGGACTATGAAGGGGCCACGGTTACTGAGGGCAACACAGTACCTTCTTTCAAACCAAGGATTACCGTAGAGCACTGCAGGGAAAAGGGTTATTCAGTAGTACATGTGCAGGGCAAAGATCGGCCAAAGCTTATGTTTGACATAGTCTGCACACTTACAGACATGCAATATGTTGTTTTCCATGCCAATATCTCTTCTGACGGCCCTCGTGCTTCACAGGTAAGATCAGTCCCTTCATGTATCCATTAATATATATGATGTCCATACTTGTGAAATTTGCTTGGAATTTAGTTGCATAAATGCAGAGCGTAAAGTCAGATCAACAAACTTACACATGAACTGGAAACTCCCTTCTTTTGTTTCAGCGTAGGATTTTTTTCCAACCAAACCAAAGTTAGAATGGACAATTGAATCAGTGTTTCCTTTCTTTTGACTGGACTGCATTCTGTTATTAACGTCGGCACTAAACCTACCTTTGGATTTTCAGGAGTACTTTATCCGTCATATGGATGGTTGCACACTTGACACTGAGGGGGAGAAGGAAAGGGTTATCAAATGTCTTGAAGCTGCTATCAAGCGAAGAGTAAGCGAGGTTAGTAAACTGAGAAGGCCAATTATCTTTACCTTCTGCTATGATTCGACTATCTTGCTTCTTATCTCTTACAGTTTGTTACTAATCTCAATATTGCAGTCACAAGATATAAGAAATAAACTCTGCCAAATACTTACAGCCTCTAAAAATTTGATTTCCCCTTGTCAGTAAGATCATTGTTTTGTTTTGTTTCAGAAAATAGTTTGATGGAAGTTTGATTTCCCCTTGTCAGCCTCTAAAAATTTGATTTCCCCTTGTCAGTAAGGCTTGACAATAGTAAAATTTGATTTTAGAATTTGATGGAAGTTTTCTTTTTGCACGATACGACATGGACCTTTGCACGGTGCCATTTGCATAACTACACGGGCACCATGGAGAATTTCCTTTGTAGTAGAGCATGTTTCCGAGACCAATTGAAAACACAAAATGTACTTGTTATTCAGCACTGAACCAACATGTGCAGGGTCTAAGCCTGGAGCTATGTGCAAAGGACAGGGTGGGTCTCCTCTCGGAAGTAACAAGGCTCCTCCGAGAGCACGGACTATCCGTGGCGAGAGCCGGGGTTTCAACCGTAGGCGAGCGGGCCTTGAACGTCTTCTACGTGACCGACTCCTCGGGCGAGCCTGTCGACTCAAAGACCATCGAAGCGCTGCGGAAGGAGATTGGACACACCATGATGATGAGTGTGAAGAAAGCCCCAGCAAGCTCAAAGGCAGCACCCTCTGAGGCAAGCAGTGGGAGTGGATGGGCCAAGACAAACTTCTTCTTTGGTAGCCTGTTTGAGAAGTTCTTGGCTTGAATTAATCCACCAATCATGATCATAACATTGACTGACTTAAGAAAACACCAATCTGAATTGTATAGTTCAATACTTGAATAATTTGCCAGATTATTGGTTGATTTCCGGATGACTTGTTTGTGCCCAGAAGAAATTTGGGCTTCTTGTACTTTAATTGCTGTGAGTATTAATGGTACGGAGTAATATGAATTATGACGATTGATGACGTGGCTGGTTTTACAGCCGTTGGATCTTCCCAATTTTGATGGGTTTGGCTTGATTGTATGTTGTTTAGTTATCTGACAAAACACAAGGAGTCAAGAAACCACGTGTATATTACTGTAATATTGTCTAATCATGAAAGTGAGGTAACCGTGTCTTAACGCCATACGTTGAAAATTAAATTAAATTAAATATTGATCGTCCTTTATTTACCAATTCAAGACATTCGTTGAAAATTAAATTGAGAATGATTAACCAGTTTTAATTGTTTTGGAGTAGAATTATTATATTTTTTTTATATGGGTTTTTTAACCTATGTATCATAATAAAAGTCACTTTCATTTTCGATACACATTTTAAGAAGATAAAAACTCTATTAAATTTTTTTTTAATGACTTTGTTTTTATAACTTCATACTTATCACTAAGATGTATGAAATTATTTACAAAAATCGATTAAAAAATATGTTTTATAATGTTTTTACCTCCTTATAAACCGTGCACAAAATAACAAAGACATTTAATTTGGAAGAGAGAACTATATGATACGACTCTTGTTTTTAAGATATGTTCCTAATTAAAATATTTTAATCATGTTTTAAATTAAATTTTAGGGGTTATTTTTTTAGAAAATATTTCTCAATTTTAATTCTGATCTTATATTCCTGGGACATAGGATAGAAAAAAGATTTTTTAGAAAGTGTCTTACATTTTCAATAGGAGGGAGTATTTTTAAATTTGGTTTCTTAAATCTGTTAGACGCCCATACACACAAGGCCACAAGTTAGAAATGTGTAATAAATCCGAATAAAATGAGCTTGAATGTAAATTAGTTTATTTAAGAGCATCAATATTCACCAAATAATCTCAACCATGGTTATTAGGATTCCGATCCGGATCTTATGATCTTACGATTCTAGACTAGATTTTGATCCAAATCGCATATAAATACTCTTTGCTAGCTGTTAGGATCAGTTGGGATCGGCTAGGATCGTAAGATCCTAGCAATACTTTATAATGTGATGTTATGTGCTATTTTTGTTTAGAATTTGGGATTGTAAGCCAATAATAAAGAACACGAGCCCCTTAATTTGTATGTTTAAGCTCATCTCATAGGTAAACGATCCAATTTGTTTCCCCCCACCCCCCATATTTTTTAAGGTTCGTTTGGTATAAAATTTGAAAAAGTAAATGAAAACGAGGTGAATGTAGTTTATTTGTAATTTAAAATATACAGGTAGAAATTTTAATCATTATCTGACCCTTAGTAGAAATTAAAACCCTAAGCCTCACTCTAATTCATTCATTTTCGATCCTCCTAACCTCCACTACTTGAAAATAAAGAAGAAATTAGGGCGACATCAACTGTAACGGCCTGAATATAAATATCTGGGTTACATTTTGAAGGTTGAATATCTTCTTTCGGATTTTGCAATCCAAGTACGGGTTGAGGTTTCAAAACTTGAAAAGTTAGACTTGAAAGAGGGGATTTCGAACCCCAAAATACGCGAAGGTCCGTTGGATACCCCAAACCTGTCCTATATTACTAAGTCGCTCAAAAATCGTTTCAAGTTCAAAGCATATAAAAATGGAAATCAGAGTATAACTTGTCATGGCATAGCCATATCAAAACCAAAGTGTAAGCAAACGTGTATAAGACATCATCCAAAGTATCAAGTCTCGTGATAGTCAATCTCTCAACCAAGGAACGACCCAAAAGGACAAAACCCGTCATGGGAGCATGGAGCAATCAAACATCTGCAAGCATACCTTGAAAAAATAATAGAAGAAAGGATCACGCTGAGGCTCACACACGGGACTCGATTCCATTGCGATCATATCATATATGCTATACCTAATAAAGATGCTCTAGTGTAGGACATGAATTTAAATCACGCAAGCATGCTGACAATTATATATATATATATATATATATATATATATATATATATATATATATATATATATATATATATATATATATATATATATATATATATGCAAAAAGCGATTAAACGGATCCCCACAGAATGCCAAGTAGCATATCCCTCTCCTACCTCTGCACTCCTTCTCGTTAGTGCAAACACTGGTTAGCTCGATACTATAGTATATCCAGTCCATCATAGTCAATGCACATCAATAATCATGCTCGTCAATAATCATGATCATCTTGTCATCATACTCATATCGTAAATAATGCTTATATCGTAATCGTGCCCATATAATGAATCAAACTCATCTCGTATCTCGTGACATAAATGACTCAATGAGGACAAACCCGATGGGGCTGGGATGTCCTTTGACCCTAGCGAAAGACTCTAAAGACTCACAGATAACCATCGTTCTGTTTCCAAACACATGAAGTAAGCAGATGCTCATTCAATTGTGCAAACCTAAGCAGGATACTACATGAATCATGCGATTATGCATATGCAACACCTAGTATATCATATGACTACATGCATGTGAGAATCAATCTGAGTAAGCTCTCAAAGGACCTGGAAAAGCCGAACAACAAAAGTAACATCAGATAGCAGAAGTCCAAGCAAGTCATTAAGCATCTAGTATAGATAGATAATAAAATATGCGATAAATATAACATTCTAGCCAACTATTCATAGAGAAATACACACACGAAAAGCATTTCCAAAAATTATCTGATAAATCAAAACAGTCGAAATACGAAAAAACATCTGAAAGCCGAGATATCCAAAGATTATCCATTTCATATCTATATCTCATAACTCATCAGTGTTAACACGTCCATGTCTCAATCTCAGTCCAAGGTCTCAGTCTAATCATACAACATCCCATCGGTTCAATCAAATAAGAAGGCAAGGTCTAATGTCAAGTTCGGTTAAACAGTCCAAGGAGGTTCGGTTAAGAGAGGTCCAAAAGTTCAATGAGTCAGAACAATCTGTTAAACAAGGTCAGGAAAACATAGTTAATTAATTCAAGGTCCTTCTCAATTCGTTAAATCCATTTAATTAGTTAAGGACTATCGTTAAAAGAATCTCGACATCTCGGTTAGAAAAACAAAACCTTTCAAAAAAACTTTCAAGAACATTCTCGAAATAAAAGCTTTCAGGATCATCATCGAGATATCTTAGCAATAACATTTCACTAGGGTTAATTTTAAAACATCTTTTCAAAAAACTTCAAAGCAATCAAAACATTCCAATACATTTAAATCAACATCATTAAAACACTTCCATTTCTTTAAAACCATACTTTAAAATATTATATTTCAAATCCATATATTAAAATCATGAAACAACCATAAACCCAACAGAAATCGGTTCAACCCGAAACCTAACCAAAGGCTAGGGAGTTTAAGGGAGCCGGCCTCGGCCAATGAGAGATCCATTTCGCCGTGGCAAAATGGCCGCTCGCCGCGGTAAAAGGTCTCCTTCTTCCTCTCTGTTCCAGTTCTAACTCGTTGTGGCGAGATTCGAATACTTTGTCTCGTTTTTGCCTTGAATCCAACCTATTTTTCCCAACCAATCCTAGACTACAATACTACCCTCCCCGACCTCAAACAACATAAAATGACACAAAAGCCGACCAGAGAGGGGGAGAGCGGAAGACAGATTACCCAAGGTTCGAGAAAAGTTCAAGGGCTTCGATGGTGGTACTCCGAGCTTCAAATCGACAAGGAAAGCAACTGACCGAACCTAGGAAGGACAAATGATGAGTAAAAGTCCTCTTTTATGAAGGTTTGAGACCAAAACGAAATGAACCAAGTGCAACCGAGCTTACCTTTGAAAAACAAGGGAAGGAGGGAGCGAGGGATCGATTTTCCTCTTCCAGGGGTTGGATCCAAAGCCGTTCCTATCATTTTATAAGGCCATGGCAAACTAAAATCTAAAGGGCCCGATAAACATTACTCCGTAAAAAATAAAAAATGTGTAGAACTTCATAAAAATTTCATATTATTTTTATATTTGAATTATTTTTCAAATTTAAGAAAATAAAAGTAGGCCAAAGAATAAAAAATAATATACATTGAAAAAATTCAAAAATATAATTGTAGTGAAAACTAGTTATTTTTGCTTGTTATCCAGTATAATATGTCCACAAGTACGTAAGTTGCTATGTAGAGAAATATTAAAAAAATTGTTTAACAATACTAAATATAGTTTTTGTTCTAAGACATCACATATGTGACCTCCTATGACATCACCTATATGAACTAAAACAAAAATTAAAAAAAGGGATTTTTTTATATAAAAAAAAGGGTAAATTAGATACATCGAGCATATATAAAGAAATAAAAACAATACATTTTTCTCAAATAAAATAGAAATAGTTATATATGTAAACAATATAGCTTTATTTGTCACATAAAAAAGTGTGTAATATAGTGTTGAAAAGGAAAAACTACAAAAAATCGTGTCTAAATTAAATTGATATATAGACTCCTCTATAAAAACATCAAAAATGCAAAATTTAATGGATATAGGATCTCTCTATAAAAACATAAAAAATGCAAATAGAGAGATTTGAACTCTACACGTTTAGGAATCAAATCCAGATTTTGTTAAGATTTAAACTTACCATTGAGCTAAACTTGTATTTTGTTATATTTTTAAAATACACACACACACACACACACACACACACACACACACACACACACACACACACACACACACACACACACACACACACACACACACACACACACACACACACACACACACACACACACACACACACACACACACACACACACACACACACACACACACACACACACACACACACACATATATACGTACATACGTACATACATACATACGTACATACATACATACATACATACATACATACATACATACATAAAGTACAAAAAATCGTGTCTAAATTAAATGGATATATAGGCTCCTCTATAAAAACATCAAAAATGCAAAATTTAATGGATATAGGATCTCTCTATAAAAACATAAAAAATGCATATATATATATATATATATATATATATATATATATATATATATATATATATATATATATATATATATATATATATATATATATATATATATATATATATATATATATATATATATATATATATATATATATATATATATATACGTACATGAGTGTGGATCGAATGAGAACACCCCTTAGGGTGGGAACGTAAGAACAATTTTACACCATTGGATGAGATCAAATTAACGGATGAGATTTATTTCCATTTTCTTGATTTTTTTTATAAAAAAAAACTGGTGTAAAGGCTCGGATTTTTAAATCTTTTTCTTTCGGAAAAAGTGAATTAAAAATGAAATTAAAATCGATTTTAAAACTCGTTTAGCGGGATTCGGGAAAACTAACATTTGGAAACTAATTTCGGGATTCAAAATTCGAGTATTCGGGATTTATTTCTGGGTATTGGTTAACCAATTTCACACTCAACCGCTCACCCACTCCCCCCTACCTTGTCCTGCAACCCGAGCCCATTCCCCTGCCTATATCACCCCGTCCCTTCCCCTGTTTCCACCATCACCTACGCTCTCCCTCGCCATCACTCTCTTCCCACCCTCCTCCTTGCTTCCTCCTTCCTACTTTCTCCCTTTCTGATTTGCCCAGCAGCCACCCCGAAGCGGCAACTAGAGACAGCCGAGCCGCCACTACCGATCTTCATCGCCACCTCCACCTCCACCTTCGTGTTCCTCGACGAGCAGCAGAAACAGCAGACCTAGCCACCTCTACTGGCGTTCACCACCGTCTCGACGCCGCCCTAGAGGCCCTAGAGCCTCCATCGAGCCACCGGAGCTCCACCACCTCGCTCGAGCGCAAACTCCGTTCGGTAAGCTTCGACCTCTCGTTCGATCCGAAATTCCATGGATGAACCTTCCTTTAACCTTCCTTTACCCTCCTAGGTTGAATCCGAGGTTCCTCCCTCTCCGACGCAACGAATCGAGCCTCCGGCGAGCTCCGACGAAGCTCCGACGTCCGCGAACACCTCGGTGAGCCTCGTTCATTCTTTCCTTTAGCTTCAATCCCTGTGCGTGTGTCTTTGGTGGTTGGGATTGAGGGTCTGTGAGGTTGAGAGGGGTCGGAAATGGAAGGAGATCCAAGCTACACCAAGAAGGGCCGAACCAGTCCGACGCAGAGGAAGAAGACGACTTGCTGCGGGCGCCGCATCTGCTGCGGGCACCGCAATTTGCCGCGGTCGCGGCACTGTTTGTCCGTGTGGGTTTAGTTGCGTTTTGGCGGGCGTTTTGGTCATTTGAATTATTGGTTTAAATAATTAATATTATTTGGGGATTAAGGTATAAAAATATTATTTTTTTTAGAAGGTTAAAAAAATGATTTAATAAATAAATTAAAAAGGGAATTTAGCGAGTATTTTCAAGGGGTCGGAACTCTTAACTGTTTAATTCGGATTTGAAATGATTTTGAAGCTAACTTGGGAATAAGACGATGACTAATAGCGTTGTATTGTGGTGATTTTCACAAGAGATTAAATGTTCGATATTTATGATGATGATATATATGGAAAGTATAAGTATGATATATATAGGGAGTATATTTTTTTAAACTGATAAGTTGACAAGTTATGATGAATGGTATGAGATAAGAGATGGTTGATCGTGATAAATTGAAAGTATGATTGAGGCAAGCTTACTTATCTATCTGCTAATTTGAGTGAGTAATATATGTGTTCAGAAAGGCTATAGAAGTATACTTAGTATATTCTCGTTATGTGATTAGGTGATATTTTGTGATCGTGACTAATGTGTGCTGGATTCTTCTTTTGCTGATCTTCTAGCGAGGTAAGTACCTCCGGGGCTTACTCAGTAACCAGTACCTCCTGCCTGATGTGTCATATAGTATGTAGGTGCTGCATATGCATAAGAGCATATCATGTAGTATCATGCTTAGGAATTGCATTTACAAATGAGCATCCTTATTCTGTATGCGTTTGAATACAAAACGGCCGTTATCTGTGAGTCCTAGAGTCCTTGCTAGGGTCATAGGGCAGCCCAGCTTCATCGGGTGTTGTCCTCCTCGAGTCATTTATATATATCACAAGATACGAGATGGGCATGAGATATGATATAATGATGAGATATGATATGATGATGAGATTTGATATGATTATAGCATCGAACTGGCCAGTCTCCACCTTGTCTGGAAGAGGGGTGGTGGTAAAAGAGGGATATACCGCTTGGTATTCTTTGTTAAGGCCTTCCTCAATATTCTGCACATATGAATTAGGAGCATGATAGTGTGGTTTTATTTCAGTACTACATGAAGGCATCCTTTATTCTAGGTATAGGCGTATTATATGTCCTCAGCGCGGTCAGAGGACCCGCAGGCGGACTCTTGGCCTGACTTGGTGGTATAGTTTCAGGTACCCGATCTACTACTTGATTTTGTGCTGATATGACGAGGTCCATTCAAATGGCGGAGAGTGAGTGTATGAACCCTGACTTCACCAAACTTATGCTTTTTGGATTTCTTCCTACTATACTCCGTTTTGACCCGGCTCTGCCGTGGCACTGGTTGTATCGTTTTCAGAACTTTCGCCCTTTGCATGATAAAGGTTTTCGCGCGTTGTAGACTTAGAACAGGTACATGGGTTTACCCCGGGGTCTCCAACGGACCTTCCGGGTTTGGATGCAAAATCCCACTTTAAACTGCGCATCTTCGATTTCAAACCTTCAACCTGTACTCGGGGCGCAAGATCCCAACGAGGGGTTTCATCCCTTGAAACGTAACTCGGGAATCATAATCCCGGGCCGTTACAAAGGTGGTATCAGAGCGAGGTTTTGCAATCCGAGTACAACAGGTTGAAGATGGTTTTGAAAATCGCCCAATGTTTTCAAATGGGTTTGAGAAATGCTTTCAAAAGGGCAAAATGAATTTAATGGGAATTAAAACGTAAAATGAATAAAGGGGAAAGAATCTCGTGGGTGGAGACCAAATCGATAGACCTCCCTTATGGATGTAGAACTCGGGGAACGGTAGGCAAAATAGTAGCTTTGATTTACAGATGGGCCTAGATAACTCCAAGGAACACCATGGAGGTTGGAGTGTCGAGTTAGGTGACCGTGAGGTTTTGCCCCTCTGGTCAGCCATCCCTCGAAGGACGGCATAGATCGTCTCTATGCTTAATTTATACATATATGCAATTATGCCTGAGGGCGATCCTCCTTGAAGGGGATCATATTAATCATCGAGTGCTTCTGTGTTGAGTGTTTAAATTAACCGTTCATGTAGTACTCATGGTCGATACTAGACGCGGTTCTGTTGGGCGTGGGGGTAGGGCACATCGTGGTCGGGGACGCCCCCGTCGGATTGCTGTTGAGAGCGTCGAGGAGCGCGCTGTTGACGATCACGTTGAGGAGCGAGCTTCACCTCCGCCGGCTGACGACCAGATTCCGATTCCCACAGAGACTAGACTTGGACAGCTAGAGGTGGCACTTCATGACATTCTGAGCGAGTTACGCGGAGGAGCCCGATCTACAACACCGACGCCCGAGGTTCCTGTTCAGCCAGCTGAGCCCGTAGCCGATGCACGCCCTGAGAAGCGCGTCGACTGGGTCAAGACATTAGCTCAGTGCTATCCTCCAGCTTTTACTGGAGAGGTTGGGGGGGGGGGGATATTGAGAGATGGTTCCGTGAGATGGATGGGTTGTTCGACCATGTTGCTGTCCCCGCTTCCGAGAGACAGAGACTTGCCGCAGGCCGTCTACAGGGAGACGCTTTTGGCCGCTGGTCTTTATTTAAGATAGATCAGGCTGAGTGGACCTACGAGGAGTTTAGGGATCTGATGCTGAGAGAGTACCGCCCTCCTGGGATTGAGATAGCCCGACAGGTATCCTTTATGCGAGGCTACTACGACCGATCAGCTTCTGTCTCTACCATCGTTCGCCAGTTCAAGAAGGAACTGGTCAACTGTGCTCACTTGTGCCCTTCCGATGAGAGCCGGATTCGCATGTTATCGATGAGATTGCCGCCTCCAGTACTTCTGTATGCCTCTAGCTTGGGAGCTGTCAGCTTTGATCGATTCTTGGAGGTCATCCTCCTGTACGACCAGCAGCGGATCTTGTCTGAGACTGCATACACCACTTCTCGCCCTAAGGCGAAGAGAGCGAGACCAGCGGATGGTCGCGGAGACGACAGATCCAAGAGAGGAGGCTATGGAGGAGGATTTAGAGGGGGATATCACGGAGTTACACCGAGGGCACCCCAACCGCCCGGTCCAGCTGTTTATGGAGGAGATGCACGAGTGAGGAGTGTCACTTGCCATGGATGCTTCGAGAGAGGTCATTATGTCGCTTCCTGTCCAGATTGTTCGATTATCTGCTTCACTTGCGGCACCATGGGGCACAGAGCTGCCCGTTGTCCCCAGAACGGTAGAGCCCCGTCGACTGCACAGCCACCGAGACTTCCTGCGGCTCCATAGCCGCCACTGCTGACTTATCCCCAGGGTCAGGGGCGAGGAGATGCTTCTGGTAGAGGTCGAGGAGGAGGTAGAGGAGGTAGAGGAGGTAGAGGTTACGATCGTGGAGGCAGAGGGCCGTCAGGGCCAGGTCAGGGTAGAGGTTCGTCATCTGCAGGACCATCTGGGTCCGGGTATGATCGTGGCCAGAGTTCCGGAGGTCGAGGACCAGCATTACCCCCACCGCCCCGCGTGTTCCAGATGAGAGTTGATGACCGTACTGCCCCTACTTCCACAGGTACTATACATTTCCATGATGCGTGCTTGTCTATATTGTTTGACACTGGTGCTACTCACTGCTTCATAGCAGCGGCGTGCGTTGCTAGGCTGAGCCTGAGCTGCACGAGTGGTTTACCCCTTACTATTGGTCTAGCGGACGGGGCAAAGGTTAGGATGAGTCGGGAGATTTTAGGTTGCCCCATCCATATAGGTGAGCGTGAGTGGCCAACCGACCTTATTGTCATGCCATTGAGGATGGATGATCTCATTCTGGGTATGGATTTCATGGACCACTATGGAGCGATCATCAATCTAAGGACGAGGACGGTTTCTATCTTGGCAGATTACGGGACTGAGCACCAGGTTTGGGGGAGCGACCCCAAGAGGAATGGAGCGCTCATTAGCGCAGTCAGAGCCGCCAGACTTCTAGACCAGGGATGCATTGGGTATTGGTGTTACGCTTTAGAGGTGGATCGCACACATCCCAGCTTGTCAGATGTCCCTGTTGTGAGAGACTTCGCAAATGTGTTTCCAAATGAGCTACCGGGACTTCCCCCACCGAGAGAGGTTGACTTTGGGATCGAGCTAGACCCAGGCACCAGACCTATTTCACGTGTCCCTTACCGCATGGAACCGACGGAGATGGCGGAGCTGAAGGCTCAGTTGGAGGAGCTAGCCGAGAAGGGTTACATTAGGCCTAGTGCATCACCTTGGGGAGCACCAGTGTTGTTCGTCAAGAAGAAGGACGGGTCATTGAGGCTATGCATCGATTATAGGGAGTTGAACCGTGCGACGGTGAAGAACCGTTATCCCCTTCCCAGGATTGACGACCTGTTGGATCAGCTGCAGGGCACCGTTGTTTTCTCGAAGATTGATTTGAGGTCGGGTTATCACCAGCTGAGAGTGAAGCCAGAGGATGTCCAGAAGAACGCTTTTAGGACCCGCTCTGGTCACTACGAGTTCGTGGTCATGCCGTTTGGGCTGACCAATGCACCAGCTGCTTTCATGGAACTCATGAACCGCGTGTTCATTGACTACCTCGACAGATTCGTCGTTGTCTTCATAGATGACATTTTAGTCTACTCGAGGAGTAGAGAGGAGCACGAGGAGCATTTGAGGATCGTGCTCGAGACGCTGAGGAAACATCAGTTGTATGGGAAATACAGCAAGTGCGAGTTCTGGCTCAAAGAGGTGGCTTTCTTAGGCCATGTGATTTCAGCTGAGGGAGTCGCCGTGGATCCGGCGAAGATTGATGCTATCGTTGCTTGGGAGGTGCCCAAGAACGTCAAGGACATCCGCTCGTTTCTAGGATTGGCCAGTTACTACAGGAGATTCGTTCAGGGTTTCTCGAGCATTGCTAGGCCGATGACGCAGCTGCTGAAGAAGGATGTTCCTTTAGTGTGGAGTGTCAGGCCAGCTTTGAGCTTCTGAAGGAGAAGATGACGACCGCCCCAGTACTAGCGTTGCCAGAAGGGACAGAGGACTTCGTCGTCTACACAGACGCTTCGCGTTTCGGCTTGGGATGTGTTTTACATCAGAGAGATCGGGTCATCGCTTATGCTTCGCGCCAGTTGAAGCCTGCAGAGGTGTCCTATCCCGTTCATGACTTGGAGTTGGCAGCTGTAGTTCATGCTCTAAAGATTTGGAGGCATTACCTGTACGACACTTCATGCAAGGTGATGACGGATCACAAGAGCTTGAAGTATATTTTCACTCAGAAGGAGCTCAACATGCGACAGAGACGGTGGCTAGAGCTTCTAAATGACTATGACTTGGACATAGTTTATCACCCAGGAAAGGCCAATGTGGTGGCAGATGCGCTCAGCAGGAAGACTCACTAGGAGGCATCAGTTGCGAGGCTTACAGCTCAGAGGTATTTGCAGACAGATTTGATGAGGTGTTACCTTCGAGGTGTGGGTTCAGCGGGAGAATGGACAGTTATCATTCTTGGAGGTTCAGGCTGAGTTGACCGAGGAGATTCGGCGAGGTCAGGCAGACTGTCCAGAGATTGCAGTTCTGAGGGATCGGATGGCCCAGGGTCGATTTAGAGAGCTTGTAGAGAGAGGAGATGGGATGCTGACCTTTCAGGGCAGAGTTGTACTTCCATCGACGTCAGGTCTGAGGCAGAGGATCATGCAAGAGGCTCACTCCACTCCTTATTCTGTCCATCCAGGGACGAATAAGATGTATCAGGATTTGAGGAGATATTATTGGTGGCAGAGGATGCGAGCAGACATCACAAGCTTTGTAGCCAGATGTCAGGTTTGCCAGCAGGTTCAGATTGAGCACCAGAGACCGAGAGGACTTGTCAGGTCGCTTCCAGTTCCCGCATGGAAGTGGACAGATATCTCGATGGACTTCGTCACCGGGCTGAGGCGGGATGTCAGAGGATTCGACGCCATTTGGGTCGTGGTCGATAGGTTGACCAAGTCGGCTCACTTCATTCCGATTCAGGAGACATGGCCAGCATTGCGGTTAGCTGAGGAGTTCATTTGCCTGATCGTGAGACTTCATGGAGTACTTGAGAGGATCGTATCTGACAGAGATGGACGTTTTACCTCGAGGTTTTGGCACCAGGTTCAGGAGAGCCTAGGTACTAGACTGCATTTCAGTACAGCTTTTCATCCTCAGACAGATGGTCAGAGTGAGAGGACGATTCAGACCTTGGAGGATATGCTGCGGTCATGTGTTTTGGAGTGGGGAGACCGTTGGGTTCGACACCTACCATTGGTGGAGTTTTCATACAACAATAGCTACCATGCGTCGATGGAGATGGCTCCATATGAGGCTCTGTATGGGAGGCGATGCAAGTCGCCAGTTTGTTGGGATGAGCCTGCGGACACGGTTTCATCTTTACCGGACCTAGTTAGAGAGACCATTGATAAGGTGGGACGCATCCGTGAGCACATGAGAGTCGCTCAGGATCGCCAGAAGAAGTATGCAGACAGGCGGAGGATAGAGATTGAGTTCGAGGTAGGTTCGCATGTGTGGCTTCGAGTTTCGCCTACCAGAGGAGTCCGACGGTTTGGGATCAAAGGAAAGTTGAGTCCGAGGTATATTGGCCCGTTTGAGATTTTGGATAGAGTTGGCGAGGTGGCCTATCGCTTAGCATTGCCCCCATCCTTGGCCGGTGTTCATGACGTCTTTCACGTCTCACAGCTTCGCCAGTATATTCCTGACCCTAGCCATGTCCTAGACTATTCAGACCTTCAGGTTGAGCCTGACCATACCTTTGTAGAGCGTCCTGTGAGAGTTCTTGACCGTCGAGTCAAGAGGCTTAGGAACAGGGAGGTTCCTTTGCTTCTAGTTCAGTGGTCTAGGAGGAGCCCTGAGGAGGCCACGTGGGAGACTGAGGAGAGTATTCGGGCTAGTTATGGGGATGTCCTAGACGAGTTGCTCGCATCCTATGTCGAGCCGAGCGTAGATATTTCCCTGACCTCGCGAGTGCGGTGAGTTGTCTAGTTGGATTGGGGTTGATTGGTAGTATCTCCTTGCTTGTGTACTTATGATTGGTAGTTGTGTGCAGATCCTTGGTGATATGATATGATGAGCTGTGATGATGTGATGATGTGATGACGTGCTAGATATTTTATGGTATGCGACTATACTTGACGTGTTTAGGTCATGCTAATAATATGTGATATGAGTGTCACTCTATATATATATGAGGCTTGATGATAGAAATGATGGAAGTTGAAGTATTGGAATTTGATCATAACATGGAACCTGGGAAGAGAATGTGGGGTTAGCCCTTAAAGGTGGATGGTAAGATGAACGTAGAAGGTAGAAATGAACTTCACTAACGTCGAACATGAAATTTTGAATCGTGCTTCAAAAGTGACTAATTCGGATAAAAAAAAAAAAAACTAGACCTCATTATAACGCCCCACGAAGTGGATAAGTATTTGAGTTATGATATGACCAAGGAGTCGGAGTAAGGATGTGGTAGGGGCCCATATTACATCCTTACTACGGTCTATTTGGGGATATTATTATCACGACAATGGTACTGTGAGGACCTCATAGGGGCACTTTTGAGATGTTTACGGGATCAATGGCGTGATTCATGGACTCACCGATTTCAAACTTCATCCCCTGTTTTAAAAATGATTTTAGTCTCGAGGACGATACTTGTTTTTAGAGGTGGATGATGTAAAGGCTCGAATTTTTAAATCTTTTTCTTTCGGAAAAAGTGAATTAAAAATGAAATTAAAATCGATTTTAAAAATCGTTTAGCGGGATTCGGGAAAACTAAAATTTGGAAACTAATTTCGGGATTCAAAATTCGCGTATTCGGGATTTATTTCTGGGTATTCGTTAACCAATTTCACACTCAACCTCTCACCCACTCCCCCCTACCTTGTCCTGCAACCCGAGTCCATTCCCCTACCTATATCACCCCGTCCCTTCCCGTGTTTCCACCATCACCCACGCCCTCCCTCGCCATCACTCTCTTCCCACCCTCCTCTTTGCTTCCTCCTTCCTACTTTCTCCCTTTCTGATTTGCCCAGCAGCCACCCAGAAGCGGCAACTGGAGACAGCCGAGCCGCCACTACCGATCTCCATCGCCACCTCCACCTCCACCTTCGTGTTCCTCGACGAGCAGCAGAAACAGCAGACCTAGCCACCTCTACTGGCGTTCACCACCGTCCCGACGCCGCCCTAGAGGCCCTAGCGCATCCATCGAGCCACCGGAGCTCCACCACCTCGCTCGAGCGCAAACTCCGTTCGGTAAGCTTCGACCTCTCGTTCGATCCGAAATTCCATGGATGAACCTTCCTTTAACCTTCCTTTACCCTCCTAGGTTGAATCCGAGGTTCCTCCCTCTCCGACGCAACGAATCGAGCCTCCGGCGAGCTCCGGCGAAGCTCCGACGTCCGCGAACACCTCGGTGAGCCTCATTCATTCTTTCCTTTAGCTTTAATCCGTGTGCGTGTGTCTTTGGTGGTTGGGATTGAGGGTCTGTGAGGTTGAGAGGGGTCGGAAATGGAAGGAGACGACTTGCTGCGGGCACCGCATGTGCTGCGGGTGCCGCATATGCTGCGGGCGCCGCATGTGCTGCGGGCGCCGCAATTTGCCGCGGCCGCGGCACTGTTTGTCCGTGTGGGTTTAGTTGCGTTTTGGGGGGCATTTTGGTCATTTGAATTATTGGTTTAAATAATTAATATTATTTGGGGATTAAGGTATAAAAATATTTTTTTTTAGAAGGTTAAAAAAATGATTTAATAAATAAATTAAAAAGGGAATTTAGCGAGTATTTTCAAGGGGTCAGAACTCTTAACTGTTTAATTCGGATTTGAAACGATTTTGAAGCTAACTTGGGAATAAGACGATGACTAATAGCGTGGTATTGTGGTGATTTTCACAAGAGATTAAATGTTCGATATTTATGATGATGATATATATGGAAAGTATAAGTATGATATATAGGGAGTATATTTTTTTAAACTGATAAGTTGACAAGTTATGATGAATGGTATGAGATAAGAGATGGTTGATCGTGATAAATTGAAAGTATGATTGATGCAAGCTCACTTATCTATCTGCTAATTTGAGTGAGTAATATATGTGTTCAGAAAGGCTATAGAAGTATACTTAGTATATTCTCGTTATGTGATTAGGTGATATTCTATGATCGTGACTACTGTGTGCTGGATTCTTCTTTTGCTGATCTTTTAGCGAGGTAAGTACTTCCGGGGCTTACTCAGTAACCAGTACCTCCTGCCTGATGTGTCATATAGTATGTAGGTGCTGCATATGCATAAGAGCATATCATGTAGTATCATGCTTAGGAATTGCATTTACAAATGAACATCCTTATTCTGTATGTGTTTGAATACAGAACGGCCGTTATCTGTGAGTCCTAGAGTTCTTGCTAGGGTCATAGGGCAGCCCAGCTTCATCGGGTGTTGTCCTCCTCGAGTCATTTATATATATCACAAGATACGAGATGGGCATGAGATATGATATAATGATGAGATATGATATGATGATGAGATTTGATATGATTATAGCATCGAACTGGCCAGTCTTCACCTTGTCTGGAAGAGGGGTGGTGGTAAAAGAGGGATATACCGCTTGGTATTCTTTGTTAAGGCCTTCCTCAATATTCTTCACATATGAATTAGGAGCATGATAGTGTGGTTTTATTTCAGTACTACATGAAGGCATCCTTTATTCTAGGTATAGGCGTATTATATCTCCTCAGCGCGGTCAGAGGACCCGCAGGCGGACTCTTGGCCTGACTTGGTGGTATAGTTTCAGGTACCCGATCTACTACTTGATTTTGTGCTGATATGACGGGGTCCATTCATATGGCGGAGAGTGAGTGTCCCTGACCTCACCAAACTCATGCTTTTTGGATTTCTTCCTACTATACTCCGTTTTGACCCGGCTCTGCCGTGGCACTGGTTGTATCGTTTTCAGAACTTTCGCCATTTGCATGATAAAGGTTTTCGCGCGTTGTAGACTTAGGACAGGTACATGGGTTTACCCCGGGGTCTCCAACGGACCTTCCGGGTTTGGGTGCAAAATCCCACTTTAAACTGCGCATCTTCGATTTCAAACATTCAACCTGTACTCGTGGCGCAAGATCCCAACGAGGGGTTTCATCCCTCGAAACGTAACTCGGGAATCATAATCCCGGGCCGTTACAACTGGGTCCCACCTTACTTATTTACCGAACTCTCTCAAAGATGCATGTGAACCCCACTCTCCAATAAAAACACACAAGCATGCAACGAAATTATGTGCTAACAAAACATTTTTTTTTCCAAGAAAATATTATTCTAATAATCTTTGCTTTAGTTTAAATATGAATAATCTTTAGTCTACAAACGAATAAAATATTTTTCTCTTTTTTTTTTGCCAAGAAAATACGATACATATATATATACAGAGGGTGTATATAATTTTTTTTTTAAAGTGTTTCCTTTTTTTGACAATTATTATATATACTCCATAATTTTGCTATTTTTAGGTTCTATATATATCATTCTTTTGGTCAAACTCAACAAAATTGTGTTTTTATTTACGAATAATGATTATCGAGTTCCCGAATAATACATTTTTTATATATAATTGTTTAAAACTTCATCTTACATATGGATAATATTTTTTATTTCACTGAATAATTTACAATTTTATTGATTATTATTTTAACATCCCCAAAACTAATAAATATGTAAACAAATGTCCTCTTATATATTAATAATCTCTATAATTGAACTGAATAATCTCTTTAATTTAACCGAATAATCTCTCAAATTTAAATGATGAATGATTATTAATTTATAGATAATTGATTCAAAATTTCTCTAATTATATATGAATACTCTTTGTGATCTCACCGAATAATGTACAATTTTATTGATTATTCTTTTAAACTCCCCAAAACTAATAGACTCGTACACAATGGCTTATATGCGAATAATCTCTCTAATTAACCAAATAATCTCTCAAATTTAAACAAATAAACTATCAAATTTAAAAAATAATATATCAAATTTAACCGAATAATCTCTCAAATTTAAACAAATAATCTATCACATTTAACCGAATAATTTTTTAAATTTAACCGAATAATCTTTTAAATTTAACCGAATAATATAATTTTAACCGAATAGTATTACTAGTAAAATCATCATCTTAATTACATACGAATAATATTTATAATTTAACCGAATAATCTCTCAAATTTAACCGAATAATATCACATTTAATTGAATAATCTTTCTAATTTAACCGAATAATATAAATTACATTATTCGTTTGTAAATATGTTTATTTGTATGCATATGTTAAATATTCATTTATAAAATAAATAAATAAAAAATAAAAACAGTGAGGGTGTAATTAAATGTTTAAAACGAGGATATTTAAAAAAAAATAAGGACTCCGTAATACTCCGTAAGGGTAGTATAGAGATATTAAAAAAAAAGGGGGGGGGGGGTTGTAAGTGGGAAATAGGAATGTGTTACAGACTTACAGTAAATCACACGCTCAATTCCTACATTCTTCCATGAAGTGGCAGGTGAGCCCAGCCAATATTAAAAAAAAATTAAAAGAAATTGCGATTAATCTCGTCCCTTAATTTTGTTCGATTCTATGACTTAGATTTGTTCCTAGTTTCTATCTTAAGGGGTTTTCTCACTCGAACCAACCCCTCCCCCCCCCCCCCCCCCACACACACACAACATATATTTTTAATGGGCCCCTGCCGAAAATGGGTCCTGGGCAGTCACATACCTTGCCCGTGCCCTTGGGCCGACACTGCAGGTTTGATCAAGCTCTTCTCGACCTTGGAAGGTAGGGGAGTCAATAAAGTTCCCCTTTTATAAGGTTAGAAGAGAGAGAAGCAATGAAAGGGGAGGAACGAGGGTGATTACCGCGAAGAAGATAAACAGAGAACCTCATGAGCTCCAACTCACGGCGGCGAAAGTTCTCAGCAGGTTCGATTTTCTTCGAAATCGACGTCGGCGGTGGCTTCCTTTCGGCTGATCTTGAGAGGGAAGATTTAGAAGGTGCTTTTGTGGTGTTTTAGCTTGGAAAACAATAAGAACAAATAGATTTTGAGGTGGACGGAAGATTTGGCAATAGAGGAAGGAGGATGAGATGAGGGTTTCTATTGGATTCAAAATGAGTGAGAGAGAGAGAGAGAGAGAGCGAGAGAGAGTAGTGTCTAGGGTTTTATGTATCAATTTTTTTGGGTGTAAGAGTTAGGATTTAGGGATTAGAGCCATATTTATAGGGGATGCAAATGGAGTCTCTTAGGTGTTTATGAAGAAAAGGACAAAGGAGTGAAGGAGGGAGCAAGAGAGAGAGAGAGAGAGAGAGATAGAGAGAGAGATGGTCCCGCAAAGTCCGACTTTGAATCCAGACAATTTAAACATGAATCCCGACTCTAAAAAAATTCAATAAAATTCCAAATCATTTCAAAACGATCAAACTAGACTCCAAATTTCAAATCCGAAGCTCGGAAGCAGAAATAAGATCCGTTAAAAGCTCAAATTCTAAAGATGCCAAAATTATTTCAAAGATTTTCCCAAAATAGCAAGTTGCTCGAGGACAAGTTTTTCGAAAACTTTCCAAATCGGATAACTATGTTATTTAATAAATTTCAGTCTTTAAAACAACAAGCAGCTATTATTGTACCTTTTAAGACGTTGTTCTTGACCAATTATGAATATTAAGTGCTTATTATTGGACTATGCTAGTTACTTAGTTTGTTTAGTGGAAAAAACGATTAGTTTTATTTTAAAATCAAGGTATTTGTTTGGCATAATTTGTTTTTATTTTAATATTTATTTTATTTTCTCTTATTTCTAGGATCTTACGATCTCACAATCCGATCTTGGAGCCTTTCCTCGATCTTACACTAGGATCTCGATCCTAAAAACCTTGATCTCAACATATAACAAAAACAACAATCAAAGGAGTAGGAACCAAAAATGGGAAACCATATAATAAACCCCTGAAGAAAACCTTTGAGATGCTTCTATATATAAAAACTAAATGTAGATGGATCCATAAAAAAACTAGGGTAAGTGTTAGATTTTAGAAATTATTCGGAATGATTGTGGTCAGGTTACTAAGATAATCCATGAGGTGACCTTGTTATTGTAAGGAGAAAATCGAGACTTGCAATTCAAAATATAAATAAAGTAAAGCAAACCAGATTCCGTCCCTTGCAAATGATTACAAGACCTCCTCCTGATGTAGCAGCGGGAAGTTAGGATCGATCCTCGAGGAAGCGTGTCAGCGGATCTCAGGTAGTAGCAAATCTCACAGACAGAAAATCAAACAGAAAGACAGAAATAACAGATAAAAGCGGAAAAGAAAACGAAAGCACAGAAACTTGGTCGATATCGACTAAAGTTACTCGATATCAACTAACAGAATCGACTAACAGAATTCGAAATCAACTAGCAGAAAGCAAAACCCAAGCAGACAACTCGATCTCGACAACTTTCCTCGATGTCGACTAAACTCCTCGAGATCGACCAAAAATTTCCCGTGATCGCGTAAAATAGAAACAAAGTGTGAAGCTTTTCGAGTGAAAACGAATGTAAACACGAAATTAATTCAATAAACTAAAGACTTCCAAGATCAGGGTTTCAACACCACAACGATAACCATGCAAAGTAACACATAAAGGCATAAAATATCATGCTTTTCATCAAATAACTTTCGTTATTAACAAATAGGAATATAGAGGCTTTCGCATAAACCCTAATTGTTACTAACCCTTTTCACATAATTAACCCAAGTTGTATTAAGATCACTTTCGCTTCAATAACATAAACAAGGATCACCTTCAACTTTCGCAAAAGAATCTTGCTCATAGGGATAGAAGACGAATTGCATAACAAGCTCAAACCTTTATCGCATTACCTCACATGGCTACCGTCAGGCTCACCCCGACCCTAGAAGTTGGGTGGAATACTCGCTCTTCATCATCAAGAAACTCATCAAATAACAAAAGGAATTAACTTGCATTAAAAATAAACTAAAGAAAGCTTACAACCAAACGAAGACAAAACGTCTGTCAACACCTTCTCTCTTCTCGCCACAAGCTCTCTCTCTCTCTCTCTCTCTCTCTCTATCTCTATGTAACTACTTGTTTCTGAAATTGAATGCTTAGAAATCAGCCCCTAAGGCTTTATTTATAGGGCTTAATCCTTGCTAATCAAGGAAAGCAATCTATATCTATATCTAATTTTATCTATCTAATAACATAAAGATAAAACATGAAAATAAATAATTATATCTAAAAGGAAATAAGACTAATGTGGATAAATATCTTCTCCCTTGACTTGATAGATCTTGATGGAATTTGATCTCGAAAATATCTCAATTGGACTCGGGATAGAACCTTAACAAGATACGGATTACTCGACGTCGGCCACTGGGGGTTTCCTCGATATCGAGTAGAATTGCTCGATATCGATTAGCACTTTTATCGTCTTCTGCTCATCAACTCGATTCCGGCCTCCAGGAGCAAAGTCGACTTGATTTTCCTCGACATCGAGTAAATTTCCTCGACGTCGAGTAAAATGTTCAGCTCCCAGCTTCACTTGTCGACTCCGGGGTTTCTGACTCAATATGGCTTACTCGATATCGAGTAAAACAACTCGATATCAACTAACTTCTTCAGCTCTACTCGATTCTGGTGGAAATCGACTTCTTGTACTCGATATCGACGAAAGGTGCTCGATATCGACCAGAGTTTGTCAAGTCGATTTTTCCTTGCTTCCAGCTTGATTTGTCCCGGTTCCCCTTCTCATTGACCTCGGACTTCTGTAGTTGACTTCGAGCTTTTCTCATTTTCTCAGAACTGCTGAAAATTGCTTCTATTTCCGCGAAATTAAACAGAAACTGGTGTAGATTCCATAGTTTGGCAAATAAGCATAAATTACATAGATTCTATTCTATTCTAGCCTAAATGTATGAAATGCATGCAGAAAACGATATAAAAGTAACTATAAAACATGGCGAAATAGGCTCATATCAAACACCTCATACTTAAGCTTGCTTGTTCCCAAGCAATACTCTTAATTGTCATTCAGGGGAAGAAATCAAAACTCTCAACATATTAGATTCATTCTCATATGTCCCTGCAATTAATTACCATCCTCGAAAAGGTACTAGTACGTGTCACAAATCCATGCATGTGTAATTAAAAAGCAACATCTACTCAAAAAAGGAGGGTTATGCAAAACAATTTATAAGTGACAAAGCAACAATAATCAAGAGGACTTTTAATTTAAGCTCATGTAAGGAGTAGATTGGTAAAAGGCTAAAGGTGGGCAAATTTTGTCCATGTGGTGCTAAATAATCTGGGGAAATGGAGTACTTCCAAAATTTCATATAATGAATTCCAAAATAGCCATGTATAAGCAATTCATGAAATAAACTTTAAAAATGCACACAAAATGTCAAATATGTCAAATATGCACAAAGTATGCTCTTCCCCCACCCCATACTTAAAGATTACAGTGTCCTCACTGTATAAAAATAAGGTTAAAGAAAGAAAGTTACTAGACAAGTGTGCAGGATGTTGAAGATCGAGTGTAATGTTGCTGCAGAGCTGGTTGAAATCGACAAGGCTTTAAATTTTTCATATATTTCAAACAATTTCCTACCAAACTCCAATAATGATAATAACAACACAACAACCATATAATAATCTCCATAATATAACATCATTCTCAACATAATCTCCGGATAGGAAATAAGGTAAAGAATGGGCAATATTTAGAATATGTGGAGCAATAATTGAAATAAGGCATATTATGGCTTTTGTGATGCATAAGCATAGGTAAGGTTAGGATTAGAAACAATATGAGCATTATATGGAAATATAAAGTCCTTTATCCTCTTATCATGCAACATGTCAAAAGCAACATCAAATTTTACCTTCTTTCATGCATGGTTTTCAATAAAATATGCACTTCATTGTGACTTCCCTTTACTAGGCAATTTCATGCTATATCTCTAATGAATCCACTTTTGTATCGTCGAGTTCAATATAAGCTTCCATGACATTTATTAAAAAATTTCAATGGGGGTCATTTTTCAAAACTTTGGAAAACATGCATGTAGGCACATAATTTAATAATGAATTCCAAAATAGCCATGTATAAGCAATTCATGAAATAAACTTTAAAAATACACACAAAATGTCAAATATGCACAAAGTAAGCCCTTCCCCCATCCCATACTTAAACATTACAGTGTCCTCACTGTATAAAAATAAGGGTAAAGAAAGAAAGTCACTAGACAAGTGTGCAGGACGTTGAAGATCGAGTGTAATGTTGCTGCAGAGCTGGTTGAAATCGACAAGGCTGGTCGACTTCGAGGAGATTGGTCGATGTCGACCAAATATACTCGAGATTGAGTAATTCGTTGCCTCCATGGTGATCCTTCTCGACCACAGGCTTCTTTTTGCTCGAGATATGTGGTCGATTTCGAGTAGCTTACTCGATGTCGAGTAAGGCTGCAGCTTTTCCTTCCCAGCAAGATTCGTTACAAAAGAAATATCCACAATAGAAAAACTAAAGGTTCAAAACCAAAAACAAACAAAAGCAACAATGTTCAAAAGTCCCAAAAATAAATATCTATTTACAAGCTCTAGATTTTATAGTCATTAGGCCGACTTTCTTCATTAAGCTCAAGGTGGCATTTGCAGGGCCTATGTAGGTTGGGCTTCAAATAAAACTCCATTCTTGTCCATCAGTTGCAATCCCCCGGAATGGATCTTGTTTACAATGAAAGGCCCCATCTTCTACTTGTTGAATTTGTTAGGAAACCAATGATCCTTTGATTTGGAAACATAGAGCTTGTCTCCAACTTCATACTCCTTAGGCTCATCATTGGAAATCCTACACAATCGCACATACCAAGGCAAACCTCTCCCATGTATAGATAAATCTTTAATTGAAATAAGAGAAGAAGGATCCATACCTTGGTTTACCTTTGCAGAATCGGATTCGGGGACCCCAGATTTTGGTCGATTTCAAGTAAGATTACTCGATGTCGAAGAAGTCGGCTCGTCTGGTGGACTACTGGTCGAGGGAATAGAAGTCGAGGACGAAGGTTTTTGGTCGATGTCGACCAAATTGGTCGATATCGAGTTGTCCTTGGCTTCCATTGGATTGCTCGTCGAGGGAGGATAAGTCGAGGACGCAGGTGTTTGGTCGATGTCGACCAAATTGGTCGATATCGAGTGGTGCTCGACTTTGGGTTGGCTGCTCGACGCTCCTGTCACTGGTGGTATGCTCTGATTTTGGTCGACGTCGACCAAGTTACTCGACGTCGAGTAACTCTGGTCAACTTCGACCCCATACTTGAAACCTGTCAAGGCACCCGAGAAATAATTAGTCGACGTCGACTTACCTTGGTCGATGTCGAGCAGATTATCTATGTCGTCGTTCAGGGATGGCCATGATCTTCTCCGCCTGGGCTTCCATATCTTAGCAATAACAATTCATTAGGGTTAATTTTAAAACATCTTTTCAAAAAACTTCAAAGCAATCAAAACATTCCAATACATTTAAATCAACATCATTAAAACACTTCCATTTCTTTAAAACCATACTTTAAAATATTATATTTCAAATCCATATATTAAAATCATGAAACAACCATAAACCCAACAGAAATCGGTTCAACCCAAAACCTAACCAAAGGCTAGGGAGTTTAAGGGAGCCGGCCTCGGCCAATGAGAGATCCATTTCGCCGTGGAAAAATGGCCGCTCGCCGCGGTAAAAGGTCCCCTTCTTCCTCTCTGTTCCAGTTCTAACTCGCTGTGGCGAGATTCGAATACTTTGGCTCGTTTTTGCCTTGAATCCAACCTATTTTTCCCAACCAATCCTAGACTCTAGTACTACCCTCCCCGACCTCAAACAACATAAAATGACACAAAAACCGACCAGAGAGGGGGAAAGCGGAAGACAGATTACCCAAGGTTGGAGAAAAGTTCAAGGGCTTCGATAGTGGTACTCCGAGCTTCAAATCGACGAGGAAAGCAACTGACCGAACCTAGGAAGGAAAGCAACTCGATTTAACTAACAGGGTGAGGATTTAACTCCGCAAGGAGTTGCGGAGATTAGTGGTGGTTCCAGTAAAAATTAGCGGTGTATTTTTGAATACCCTAAATTTATTTATTTCTTTTATTTCAATTCGGCCCAATTCAGCCTTGTTAGGTCTATTTAAACCGAGTTCCATCATTGTAAACATTAGACGTCTCTAAATGAATGAAAATCTTAGTTTGTGTTGAAACACATAAGTGAAAGCCAATCGATTCAAAGCATGGCTCATCGATTGCAACAATCGGTATAGATCTAGCTTGGTTTGCTTTGTGTTCATCAACTTCGCAAGACTTGGTGATCCTCGTATCCACGAGCCCCCTCCTTGTGCCTTCAAGTTGTCCGCTTGGTTGTGTAGGGTTGTAATGGCGGGTTATATAGTCATTGGTGTTGGTTCCTACCCTCTACGGAGGCCTGGGGTCTTTATCTTGTTCTATATAGATCGACTCAGTTCTTATCGGTCGTGTCTTGTTATCAATTTCGGATCTTTCGTCAATTTCGAGTCATGTTCTTGCTTCTTTGTCTTGGTCGATTTCGAGTTCAGTCTTGATCTTAGAATCTTGTCGAGTCTTGTTTGCTTCTTGATCGATCTTGATTCTTCTTGGTCGAATCTTGCTTGTGTTGTTGAGTCTTTATTCGTTCTTGTTTAATTTTTTGTTTGATTGTCAAAGATTGGGCCATCCTACGGCTAACCCCATATCAAATTGGTATCAGAGCTTTGGTTTCCGACATCAAAGATTGGGTCTTTTCTTTTCATAAACACAAAAATTACCCACAAAAGAGTCATTTTCTTGTTTTGGTCTTTTACTTCTTGTTCTTTATTCGATTATTGCACTAATCTTTTATTTGTGATTGTTTGTGGTTACATAAGCTAAACACAAGCCTAGCCGAGAACATGGAGTCGACCAAAGTGGTGCGCACAGCCTTGTGAACACCCTAAGCCGACGACATCCTCTTGTCCTCATAGTCGAGTAGTTTGGTCGACAATCCCACCTACACCACAAAGAAACCCTAGTTTGTCTATCCTTCTCTATCTTTGGGATATTTGTTTTATCTATTCTATTTGCCTTAATTAAAGATCAGATTTTTTTTTGGTAGTTAACTTCCTTTTATCTATCACATATATCTTTAAGGCTAAGATAGATCTACTTACCAAATTTATCCAAAGGTTGTTTATATATTTATCTTTAGGGCTACAAATTTTATCTTTTCAACGTTTATTTCAGATTTTCGAGTCCTTTTATAGTGTTTAAAGTCTTTCTTGCATTAGGTAAAAAAAAAATCAGTTGCGAAATTTCTAAAAAAAAAAAGAGATTGAACTTGGACCTAGGAGGATAAAATTCACTAGGGGCAAAAGTAAGTTAAAAAAAAAGAGTTTGTTTGATCTATCTAGTGCAAGAAAGCTCCAAAGGACAACAATTTTGGTGATTTCTCTCTAGCCCTATCGACTTACCCTTTACCAAACACATACCTCCTACAAAATACAAAATTGAAACCCTACCTTGCAACTACAACATCTTAACTTAAAAAGTTTTCAATCAAAAGAGGTAAAATTCCAAGCTCTCTTCTATTTCTTTTATTTTTCTCTATTTTCTTTTGTTGTCGAGTACTTTCTCTCCATTTTCGAGTACTCTTGTGTTTGAATCGAGTGCAATATACTACCGTCGAGCGCTTGTTTGCAATTGTCAAGTACCCTTGCCTTGATTCCTTGTCGTGTCGAGTGCTCTTGACCCCCGTCGAGTACACTGTTGCTTGTGTCGAGTGCTGCGAAGTCTTCCTTTCGAGTGCTCTTGCTTTTGTCGAGTAGTTTTGTTGGTGTCGAGTATTCCACAACTTTTGTCGAGTACTCCTTACTTGTGTTCTTGTTCATTCTCTCATATATATATCTTGATTGTTGGGTTTTTTCTTGACTGTTGATTTGCCCAAGGTGGATTGCCCCAACAAGCGTGACATATCAATTAGAGAGAGAGAGTCTAAGCGAAACACATTGTGAGATTGTTTATATTTTTTTCTAACATTTCACATAGTTCTTTGTTTTCTTTATTTGTAATGTCTAATAACCAAGGCAACGACTGGTACAATACCTTCATGGAGAACATAGCTAAGATAAATGAAGAATTGGTTAAGATGGATAAAAGCTTTACGACAATAGAGCTTCAGCGTTTTGGCTCTAATACGGTGTTCGTACAAGGGGTCCCACTTAGTGATGAAGTGCCAACTAATGAAAGGGAAGAAACCCATCCTATTACTCCCAATAATGCTATTCAACATACTGTTTCTTCTAGCATAGATAATTCTCTTATTGCTGAAAATGTAGAGCATGTTGATAATAATGATGATCAAGATCTTAGTTTACTTGCCTATGACGATAATGTTTGCATTGAATATGAGCATGATGATTATTTGATTGTTAATAAAGTTTTAAGTGTTCAACCTATGCCTTGTGATAATAATCAAAGAGAAGATTTGTGTCATACTAAATGCTTAGAAAACGGCAATGTTTCTAATATGATCATTGATGGTATAAATTGTTCTAATATTTCTAGCCTTGAATTAATTGAAAATCCAGCCGTGAAAAAGGATGAAAACTTTCTAACTTTGGATGGAAACTTAATGATCAATGACCAAGCTACAGTGCATATTAAGTTAGAACATCATGACGTTTATATGAAATGTGAATTATGCACTAATCAAGTTTCTTTTCTTGATTTTGTAGAGAGCTCTATTGGCCTACAAGTTGATGAAGCTGAGATCAAAACCATCAAGGAGTGGTCAATCCCTACAACAATCAGTCTTGAGATGAGTTTCCATGGGCACGCGGTTTTCGATCTAGGAGCTCGTGTGGATGCATTTGCGGAATCATATGCGACCTTGGATTCGAGGACGAATCCTTTTCAAGAAAGGGAGATTGATGCGGGACCATCCAAGACATCATCCAAGACACCTTCGGACACATATATACTTGGGGATAGACCTATGATTCGAGCTCGTGAGAATGATGTCATCCTTAAGAGGAAGAAGAAGGCTCCACCATGGGAGAAGGTCCAAAGGTGCAAGCTCGTTTTTAGATTCGTTCAGTACTTTGACAGGATTTCGACGTCTCAGTAAAATGAGTCGTACGGAGTATATATTAATCGGATTGGATCGGTTCATACCTTGTCGAAGCGAGGACGAAGAGATCTACAACTTTGCTGTTGAAGGTTTTTCCAGATTTGACCTCGAGATTGGCTGAAAATCACCATCTTTGAGGCTGTCATATGTTTAGACGAATTTACCCTATTTTTAGTATTTCTTTTACATAAGTTATTTTAGGAAACTTTAGATGTTAAATTTATTTATTTCATTTAATTCAATTCGGCCCAATTCAGAATTTTTAGGTCTATTTAAGCCGAGGTCCATCATTGTAAACATTAGACGTCTCTCAATGAATAAAAATCTCAGTTTGTGTTGAAACACATGAGTGAAAGTCAATCGATTCGAAGCATGGCTCATCGATTGCAACAATTGGTATAGATCTAGCTTGGTTTGCTTTATGTTCATCAACTTCGCAAGACTTGGTGATCCTGGTATCCACGAGCCCCCTCCTTGTGCCTCCAAGTTGTCTGCTTGGTTGTGTAGGGTTGTAGAGGCGGGTTATATAGTCATTGGTGTTGGTTCCTACCCTCTGAGGAGGCCTGAGGTCTTTATCTTGTTCTATATAGATCGACTCAGTTCTTATCGGTCGTGCCTTGTTATCAATTTCAGATCTTTCATCAATTTCGAGTCTTGTTCTTGTTTCTTTGTCTTGGTCGATTTCGAGTTCAGTCTTGATCTTGGAATCTTGTCGAGTCTTGTTTGCTTCTTGATCGATCTTGAGTCTTCTTGGTCGAATCTTGCTCGTCTTGTTGAGTCTTTATTCGTTCTTGCTTCCGTTCTTGAATTAATTGTTTGATTGTCGAAGATCGGGTCATCCTACGGCTAACCCCGTATCACTAACAGTACAAACGCACTCCTCGGTCCACCTAACCCAAAAATTAGGAAAGTCGACGTCCAAGAGTGTATCCTTGGTGAAATCCCATTTGAGTCGGTCATAGGCTTTTTCAAGGTCGACTTTAAGTATCATTCATCCTTCCCTCCCCTTCTTCGTTGTCATGGAGTGAACAAGTTGCTGCATAATAATAATGTTATCCGTGATGACTCTCCCGGACAAGAAACTACCCTGCATCCGCCCTATAAGAGTCAAAAGAATAGGTTTAACCCAGTTGACCAACACTTTAGTAATAACCTTATACAAAACACTACATAGGCTAATAGGATGGTATTGAGAGATCATTTCCGACTTAGCAACTTTAGCAAGGAGGATAATCAGCATGTCATTGATACCCAACCCAAGAGACGTCGTCGATAAGAATCTCCTGACAAACTCTTTCACTAAACCATTGACCGTTCCCCAGCACTTTTGAAAAAACATGGGTTGGTAGCGATCGATCCCAGGAGCTTTAAAGGCACCCATCTCCTTAATCACAGTGAAGATTTCAGCATCTGACACAGGCCTAGAAATAGCCTCCCAATCAGCGGGTTGTACTGGGGGGAAACACTTCTCTTTCCAGAGTAGTATGTGTGGCATCTTTAGGAGGAAGAGTGTAAAGATTTCGAAAGATTCTATAACCATCCCTTCAATCACCTTGACATCCATAACTTCCACACAATCCACTCCTAGAAGGCATTCAATCATATTCCTCTTTTGGCGAATCACAGTTGAAAGATGGAAAAACGAGATGTTGCGATTGTTAGCAGTCATTATTCCATATTTGTCCATATCTTGTATATTGACCATTGTACCCTCAGGGTTTTTACTCATTCATATATATACTGGAGTAGGCCTCTGAGATCCGTCAAGGACTCAGTTATCCAAACACTTACATGGTATCAGCCTTTTTTGTGAAACCCTACAATTTCATTTCACAAATTCGATCCTCTAGCCACCGCCAACAGGCCGCCGCCGCCCCACTACCAAAGTCGTCGCTGCTCCATAGCCGCCGCACCCAATTGCCACTGCCACACAATGTCTATCGTTGATGACAACTCCCCTACATCCCCAACTAACCCTAACCCCCCACCGCCTCCACAAAACCCCTTTCACTCCGCCCAATCCGTTACCAACATCAAAAACCAAATTCCCCTAACCCTCGACCTCAAGAAGGTTCAATACCACACCTGGGTGGAACTCTTCAACACCGCATGTAAGGGTCATGATGTCATCGCCCATATCGACGGCTCTGGCCGTTTGGATGACGTCCCCGAGCCTATCTGGAACCGCCTTGATTCCATTGTTCTAGGATGGATCTATGCTACCATATTCGATGTCCTGATCACCATCCTCCAACTCGGCTCCACCCATCGTGATGTTTGGCTCTGTCGGATTAAGGGCCTTTTTCACGAAAACCAATCCGCTAGGGCTGCAGATCTTGAGGGCAAGTTCATCAACACCCGCCCGGAGAGTTTCTCAACCGTCTCCGACTATTGCCTTGCCATCAAGGCCATCGCTGATCAACTTGGCGACGTCGGACATAAGGTCAGTGAAGAGCGACTCGTTCTTCAACTCATAAATGTCCTCTCTACCAAATTCGACGTCATCGACGGTATGATCAGCAACACCTCGCCACTACCGACGTTTATGGTGGCTCGCAGCATGCTCTCTAAGGAGGAAAGCCGTCAGGGCCGCTCTCAAGCACCATCCCATGTCCTTGTGTCCTCCAAGGACTTCCTGCCCACAGATCCTTACCCCCAACCCAGTCTACCAAATAGCCAAGGTGAAACCAACATCGCGGAGGCCGCAAGAGAGGAGGCGGCAGCAGCGGACGCCGCGACCGCAGCAACCTTGGTACACGCAGCAGCCGCAGCAGTGGACCTCCAACCCACCGCCATGCCCCTATCTAACGTGGGCGGGCTACCCTCCACCAGGCATGGTCTTTCTGCAACGCCAACCACCGCAGTCGGCCCCATCCCCGACGTTGTACGCATCTCAACCGCATCCGTCGAGCCACATGCACACCAATCTCTCTACTGCCTTCTCCTCCATGGGACTTCAGCAGCCGGAAGACAACTGGTATATGGATACCGGGGCCTACTCTCACATGACGAATGCACCAGGTAACCTACATTCTGTTTTTAATTCTAGCTTTTTCCCGTCTGTCTATGTCGGAAATGGAAAACCCCTTTCAATTGTTGGTTCGGGTCAAACAACCCTCCCAAATGACCCATCCCTTCACCTTAACAACGTCCTACTTGCCCCTGACCTTGTCAAAAACCTCATATTTGTTCGTCAATTTACCATCGATAATCATGTGGCTGTCCAATTTTACCCTTTTAGTTTTCTTGTCAAGGATCTTCATACGGGGACCCCAATCATGCGGTGCAATAGTTCTGGCAACCTCTACCCTCTCACCGCAGCCCGCCATTCGCCGCCCGCCGCACCCACCTCCCTCGTCACCCTTGGTTCTGACTTGTGGCACGCTCGTCTTGGCCACCCTAGCGATCACGTGCTTCAATGTCTCCGCTCTAGCAATTTAATTTCATGTAATAAAGCCTCGGGCATTTGCACTTCATGTGAAATCCCCAAGAGCAAGCGACTTCCCTTTAGCATTTCTCATTCCTTTACATTTGCACCTTTTGATATTATACATTGTGACTTGTGGATATCTTCTATTCTGAGTGCTTGTGGTTTTCGATATTATTTGGTTATTCTTGATGATTTCACCAATTTTGTTTGGGTCTTTCCCCTACACCACAAATCGGAAACACAAAGTCATATTGCTAATTTCCACACATTTGCCCGCACTCAATTTAATTTCCCTATCAAGTCCATTCAGTGTGACATGGGAGGCGAGTTCGACAACACCTTCGTCCGATCTTTTTGTCAAAAACATGGGATAGCCCTCCGCTTCTCTTGTCCCCAAGCTTCCCCGCAAAATGGCAAAGCGGAACGCATCCTCCGCACTCGCAATGACAAAACCCGGACCCTTCTACATCACGCCTCTCTCCCCCTCTCCTTTTGTGTTGAGGCGCTTCACATGGTCACTTATCTCCACAATATACTTCCCTCCAGAGCAATTGGAAACTCCATCCCAACCTTGGCACTCTACCGTCGCTACCCTTCCTATAATCACATTCGAGTGTTTGGATGTCTTTGTTTTCCCAACATGAGTGCCACCGCTCCTCACAAGCTCTCCCTACGATCCACCAAATGTGTCTTCTTGGGTATCTTCCCACACCATCGGGGCTATTATTGCCTTCGCTTGGATACCAATCGGGTTGTAACTTCGCGCCATGTGATTTTTGACGAACAAACCTTCCCATTCGCCTCACCACCCGCCTCTGCTGTCCCCACCCCCCTTACACCACCCGATACCGACGGGTTCCCACCCCTCATTCGCCTAATCCTCTAACAGGCCACGACTGGCGCAACAGCCACACGCCAACCACGTATGTCACGGTCGTATCATCATGCTGCCGCCGCAGCCCCCGCCGTTGTTGCGCCCAACCCCTTACCCCCAATGTCGCGGGCGCAGCAGCAAGCTGCCGCCGCCGCTCCCTAGGGCCCCTTACCCGGCCTTGCACCGCCTCCGCCGCTCCTCTCCTTACTCCTCCGTCCCAACCATGAAGACCCGGTCCCAATCCGGGTTCTTCAAACCCAACCCCAAGTACAACCTCCTCACCCCTTCCACCGACATATCTCCTCTCCCTAAATCACCACAAAAGGCCTTATAGGACCCGAACTAGCGCGCCGCCATGGTCGATGAGTTTAGTGCTTTAATTAAAAATGACACGTGAGACCTCTTTCCAAGACCTAGGGACTCTAATATCATTAACTGCATGTGGTTGTTCAAACATAAGTACAGGTCTGATGGGACTCTTGAGCGTCACAAGGCTCACCTAGTTGTCAATGGCAAGTCTCAGGAGGTTGGTGTGGATTGTGACGAGACTTTTAGCCCGTTCGTCAAACCCGCTACCATACGCACAGTTCTGAGCATCACCCTCACCAACGGTTGGCCTATTCACCAGCTCGATGTCAAGAATGCCTTCCTGCACGGTAACCTTCAAGAGACTGTGTATATGCATCAACCACCAGGTTTCTATGGTCGCTCGCGCCCCTCCCACGTATGCCTTCTCCAAAAGTCTCTATATGTGTTGAACCAGGCGCGAGGCGCCTGGTATCATCGATTCGCCACATACCTCACTGGGATTGGCTTTCAAGGTAGTCAGTCTGATCACTCCCTCTTTGTGTTTCATTCGTGGCATGACACTGCTTATCTTCTCCTGTACATCGATGATATTGTGCTCACAGCATCCTCTTCATCATTAATGTCTCAGCTGATGGCATTGTTGCGTTCGGAGTTTGTCATGACTGATCTTGGTCTATTGAGCTACTTCCTCGGCATCTCTGTGACTCGCACTCGTGATGCGCTATTTCTTCATCAGAAGAAATATGCCCTTGAGATCGTCGACAAAGCCTAGATGACGTCTTGCAAGCCCGCCACCACTCCTGTCGACTGCAAGTCCAAGCTCAATGCTGCCTTCAGTCCTAAGGTTGATGATCCTACCACCTACCGTAGTCTGGAAGGTGCCCTCTAGTATCTGACGTTCACTAGGCCAGACATCGCCTTCGTCGTTCAGCAGATTTGCTTATACATGCATGATCCCCGCGAGCATCACCTCCAAGCGCTCAAGCGGATTATCCGTTACATCAAGAGCACTAGTGACAAGGGTTTGCACCTTTGTAGTGGCAGGTTCGACACCATCACTGCCTACTTCGATGCTAATTGGGCGGGTTGTCCCGAAACTCGCCGCTCTACCTCTGATTCCACAGTGTACCTTGGCGACAACCTGGTCTTGTGGTCCTCCAAGCGTCAGGCGACCATCTCTCGCTCCAATGCCGAGGCCGAGTATCGTGGTGTAGCCAACGCCGTGGCGGAGACCTGCTGGCTTTGCAACCTTCTCTGCGAGCTTCGGGTTCCGCTTCGTGCGGCCACCTTGGTCTATTGCGACAATGTCTCTGTCGTCTATCTTTCATCGAACCCGTTTCAACATCAGCGGACCAAGCACATCGAGATTGATATTCATTTTTTCAGAGAGAAGGTCACCCTAGGCCAGGTTCGGGTACTACATGTCCCTTCTGCACTTCAGTATACGAACATTTTCACAAAAGGATTACCTACTCCTCTATTAACTTCTTTTTCGTTCTAGTCTTGCTATTCTCTCACCTCTAGCTGCGACTGAGGGAGGATGTTAGTAGTCATTATTCCATATATGTCCCTATCGTGTATATTGACCATTGTGCCCTCAGGGTTTTTACCCATTCATATGTATACCAGAACAGGCCTCTGAGATCCGTCAAGTACTCAGTTATCCAAACACTTACAACGATATCCCGCCTTCAACCAAAGTTCCCTAGATTTTTGGAACCAAATAAGTTCTTATTGCTCCAACGTAACATTAATTTTGTCCTGGATAACCTCCTCATGTATTAACAAACCGGTTGTCACCCTGGACTCAAGAGCACGTTGCACCGTTGATAGCTCCTTAGTCAGCCGGTCGTTGCACTCGAAGATATTACCGAACACGACCTTGTTCCACTTGAGTAAGCAGCCGTGAAGATGATTAAGAGAAATAGGGCTAGCACAATTAATATCACATATGAATCCCTAATCAACCCGTCAAAGCTCAGATGCGTCATCCAAGCAGCCTGAAACCTAAATGGCCGCCTTTTGTTGTTCAGAAGCACCATTGGTTCTAATTAAGCTGAGGAGGAGAGGAGTATGATCGGACCCATATTTTTGAAGGTGCCAACCTCACCTCAGTTGTAGCTAAAATCCTATCAAGCCTTTTAGCAATATATGTTTGGGTCTTCTTCCCTCTAGACGAGGTGAACGCGGGACCAATGAACCCCAAGTCAACCAGGTCGGCTCTGCTAACCCACTCGTGCAAGGTATCTCAGTCCGACGATAGGATGCCAGCTTCCCCATTTATTTCCCAACCATGCAGAGTTATTCGTATTCCAAAACAGTCAAACGCTTCATCGAAACCCATTAGCTTCAACAATGAACCTATTTGTAAAGTCGAGCCGATCACACACCTCCATGGCATTAGTACCGGAGATTTTTGGCTCGAAGATAGCAAGAACATCCACCTATTATGCTTAATCATATATATATATATATATGATTTAAGTAAAGAAAAGATGTAACCATTACACAACATAACTGTATCTGGCTACAATATGTGTTAGGTATTATTTATATTTTGCTTAATATTGAAGGAAAAGGTCAAGCTAATTAACGCCCGCACACTTTCTGTTTTTAAATTGACTTGGCAAGATTTTTTCTTACGGAAATGAGAAATAAATCTAAGGATCAACTTTCCAAATGGAATCAAGATTGCTTGCTAATTAGGGTTATTTTCTTAATTAAAATTTCTAACTTATATCATTGGGCTTAAATTAAGATCAAATGGAGAGCTTTTTTTTTTAAAAAAATTTGAATCATTTTTAACTATTTTAAATTATTTTTATAAGAGTTTACTGTATTGATTAAAATATAATATTTTTTTTGGATTTGATTGATTAATCTATATCTTTTGTATAGGTTAGAAAGATTTAAAAAATAATAATGTGGAGGATATATTGGATTTGACAAGCTGGAAAAATGTGGAAATAGGCATCAGGATGTAGTTTAGTCGTGTACGATTTCCCAAATTTACAACTTCCGGGTGGGGTGTGGGGGCCGGCCATCAATCCATTAGTTATTTTAATTCAAGGAATTGATCCCAAAAAAATGACAAACATTAATGGAAGTATTAAGTATATACATCTTTCGTTTTCAACCTCTAATTAAATAAAATACTACAGTATAGCCTTCATCTAAATATCCAACAATTTTCTTCAAAAATATCCAACAAGCCAACAACTATATGGCCGAGGTATTCACTTCAAAGGCAACAACGATTGCAAATATTCATGAGAATCGAACATAACATTTAAATTTGGGTAAATTGCAACTAATATCCCAACCTTTAGGTATAGTTGCTTTCAATACCCTAACGTTGTAAAATTTCACAAAATATCATAATATATTCCATTAGTTGCAATTAGCACCCTAAATGAGTTTCTTAAACTAAAAAATTACCCACATCAAACAAAAATTATAAAAAAATCACCCATATTCATAAAATATTTTCAATGAACCCCTAATACATTTTAAAAAAATGAGAATTAAATAAATCTCTTACAATTTAACCCCACCCGACCCACCATCCAAAAATAATTATAATAGATATATAAAATATACTCCTTTAAAATATAATATAATTACTTTAGCATCTACTCATTTAAAATTTGAACAAAATCAATCCAAATAATTAATTATTTATCTACAAAATATATATTATAATCAAAATCTAAATTTATATAAGTTTGTCTCGATACATGCCTATTTGTACATATATATATATTTCCAGTATATTATTTGATACGATATATACTATCTTTTTGGTTAATATTATGTTATATATACTAAAACTAATACATAACATATTATAATATATCATACATAAATTCCATGGTATTACAAAAAAATGATTCTAAAAGAAATGTTTAACATAATAGTTTTACGTAAATAAAATAAAGTAGATTTAAAAAAATAAATGGTAAAAATATGATAACCATTTGTAATAAATAATTATATAATAAAGATATATTAAAAATAATATGGTAAAAATAATAATTTTACCATATTATTTTTAATATATCTTTATTAAGTAACTATTTATTACAAATGGTCATCATATCTCATACCATTTATTTATTAAAGTCTACATTATTTTATTTTTGTAAAAGTATTATGTTTAAGATAAATAATTAATTATTTTAAGTAATTATATTAAAATATTAAATGAGTAAATGCTAAAATAATTATATTATATTTTTAAAGGAGTAGATTTTATATACCTGTTATAATTATTTTTGGATGGTGGGTTGGGTTGGGTGGGCTTAAATTGTAAGAGATTTTTTTAATTTCAAATTTTAAAATATATTGGGAGTTTATTGAAGACATTTGTGAATATGGGTGATTTTTTGTAATTTTTGTATGATGTGGGTAATTTTTTAAATTTCAGAATCTCATCCAGAGTGTTAAGTGCAACTAATGGTATATGTCAGGATATTTTATGAAATTTTACAAGATTAGGGTATTAAAAGCAACTATCCCTAAATGTTGGGATATTAATTGCAATTTACCCTTTAAATTATGCATATTTTTAGATAAAATAATTGTCCAGTGTCATGTTTTTGAGGTGAATCATCTTAGAAAAAAATGTGACAATGAAAGGAGGATATTAGGGACACAAAGGAGTTTAGAGGAGGAGATATGTGGCAACTGGTTTATTAATTTGATTGATGTTCATTTACTATGCATATATAAATATATATATATATTATATTGTATGGTCACAATCTATACAATTTATTGATTGAATGTTTCTCCATTATTGAATGATTGATCTATATATATAGATAATGTTGTTATAATTAATATACATATGATTTCATCTTTTATAGCAAGTAATTGATACTTTCGTTTCATCAAAAAAAGTAATTGATACTTCTTTCGTTAATTAAAATTTTATATTTCACTATTAAAGCGCGTTTTTTAGGTGTTAAAAACTATATAAAATATTATTTTTTTAATAATTTTATACTTAATACAATTAAATATGAATTTATAAAAACAAATGTAAAAAATATTAATATTTTATATAGTTTTTATGATTCTAAAAAACCATGTTGCATTAATTTATATTGAGTCTGATTTTTTTTTTATAATGGCGTATGATATTACAACGACGTAGTGATTTTAACTTATCTTTTTAGTTTCATTGGTATCGAGTACGTGATAAAATGGGAATCAATTGTATACACAAATCTATGGTCGATCTGCCCCACTCTTATACACGAATGAAAGTATATAGGTCAGCTTTATGAGTTAGAGTGGATGAACATAGATGGGAAAGGATGAAGGGTTCATTGAGCAAACAACAAAGACAACAAAGGTCATATCTATTTCTTTTTTCCCGCCCCCTCTTTTCATATAATTTTGATGCTTTCGCATCTTATAATGCGTAGCTAAAAAACAGAAATAGGTGTTTTTATGTGGAGAAATGATGTAGGGTAACATGACATAAAGATAGTATATAAAAACGATGATTGGCATGAATATACCAATTCATGGCCAACTTTGCAAAAATGACCAAGGGGTTGAAAATTTGTAAGGACATGACAAAAGGTCATTTTTGTAAAAAATTTGGCCACCTTCCCAACAGGTTGAAAGTAACCTAGGGGGAGAGAGAGAAGGAGAGAGGGAGACCCCTTTAAATGTTTTAAACTAATTTTTGGCCATTTTTATTTGTTAAAAATAAAAAATAAATTTATTTTTGAACTTAATTTAATTTTATCTTTCTATAGACACCCATTTTATATACGTTTATGAAAAAAAATATTTCGAAGTAAAGTTAGGTCTAAATCGTATCTTGATCTCAATTTGGAGTATGGCATGGATAACCATTTGGATGACAAAGACATCAATTCATCTGGCACGGAAATTTACACAACTGGCAAGATAAAACATAAAACCTGGGCAGAACCGACAATCGTTGCTCCGGAGATGAAAAGTCAAGCTGTCGATGTGGACATGGAGGAGGGGACAATGTTCATAGAGGAGGAAGATAATGGAGACAAGCGGGTACCTGTCTCGAGGAGAGTTCCTTCGCCGGAAGCATCGGAGGACATAAGCAAGCGTGGCGTGGAAATGTGAAGAAGTCCTCAAAGCTTGTTACAAAGTAAAAAGAAATACTAACTAGGTGCTGAAACAAGAAAAAATTCCATACAACCCTATAATACATGATTTCACTTGGCCTAAAAAAAAGAAAAAGTTACGATTTACACTCACTAGCCAGTAACTACTGTTGCCTAGCCAGTGGCCACGATCTTTTAGCCAATATAAGAATAACCCTTGTCGGGTCTCATCTACCTCAGGAACTTCTCACCTCAAGGATAGCTAGGATAGATGACATTCTTTGAGTTGTCGAAGGTTGGTTTTTGTTATTTTGCATATATGTACGTCAGTTACAGTATATGGTTCTGTCTTGGTTGCTTGAGATGCGAACCCTAAATATATGCGATTTACGCTTACTAGCCAATAACTACTATTGTCTAGCCAATAAAACCGATGTCTCAGCCAATGGAAGACTAAGCCCTGTCGGGTATTATTAATCTCAGAAACTTCCCACAACATTTACATAAACAAAGAAATGAGTAAGTGTTTAAACAAAGATGCAATTAGAAAAAGATGAAAGAGTGCACATTCACCCATTTTTTTATTTTTATTTAAAAGCTTGCCTCACCATCTACCTCTCGACCGGATCTGATAGGTTCAATTCGATTCAACATTGAAACCTTGAAACTCTCTCGTTCTACTTCAATTCGTTATCGGAATTGTTGAATTCGGAGTCGAGGTTCACCGATTTGCGGTCGAGAGGAGGGGAAGGGGTGGGGCGGCGTCAGGCTCGGAGTCGGCGAGAGTGGGATGTCGAGAGGAGGGGAAGGGGCAGGGCGGTGGAAGATGATCTGGATCCGGACAACCTCGTCACCCTCCGTAGGACCCCTAGCGCCGCCGACACCTTCACCGGACAACCTCGTCGCCCTCCGTAGAACCACCAGCGCCGCCAATTGGATCCGGACAACCTCGTCACCCTCCGCAAGACCCCTAGCACCGCCGATGCCTTCGCCGGACAACCTCGTCGCCCTCCGTAGAACCACCAGCGCCGCCAATTAGGACAACCTCATCGCGGCTCGGCTCTTCTTCCTCGGCTCTTCTTTGCTGGTCAGTCTCGTACCGCCCCGACCTGGAACTCTCTCTCTCCTTTCCTAATCCCTTAAATCCCGCCCAAATATTTCTAAAATTTCAAAAGCCCGCCCAAATTTTTTTAACCCACAATAAAAGGTCACCTTGATCTGTTAGTTTTGCAAAATAAATGCACCTTTTGACATTTAGTACATTTTAGAGGGGGAAGTGACATTTTTGCAAAGGGAGGAGTAAAATGGTATATTGGGCACCATTTACTCATATAAAAAGCTCTAATTTATGTTGATTTTTTTTAAAAAAAGGGGTTAAGTTAATTGGAACAAACATTCACTCTCTATTTAGAATTTGAAATAGGAAATTATGTAAAATATGTAACAAATTCGATCACCAATTAAATATTTTTCTTAAAAACAATCACAATTTTACCTTTATTTTTCATGTTTAAATTTAGAAATTTGGATTAATTACACATAATCACCCATAAATTAGATTAGTTTTCACAAACTACTCATAAAATTATAAAAATCACCCGTAAATTAGATTTATGTTTAGAAGTCCACCTACACATCACACCTCTATTTGTTTTATTTCGAAGACTAAAATACCCATAATTCAAGCTTATTTGTTTTAAAAGGAAATATGGATGCATTTTACTATTTAAAAGGAAAGATGGATGCATTTTAATATGAAAATGGAGATCACCTCCTCCAACGATGTCTTCACGTGTCACCTAAAGGTCACTTGATTCTTCAAGATGTCCATATCATAAGCGTCTTACCTATCCACATATTGGAGTCCGGTCAGCCCACTTGGGCGCTTGAGTTTTCACCTACTGCGGCTACATACGGTGGGATGCCGGTCTCATCTGACATCATCAACTCACTATCCAAAGCAATTCCTATGGGCGTCATTCGAATGGAGCTGGTTGTTGCAAGCTTCTTCAGGCTTGGAGAACAATCAATGTATACGATTCACGCAAAATGCCCCATGGAGATTGTCATCCAACAAGGCACACTTGAATCCAGGTTGTTCGTAGAACGGGTCCGTGACACCCCACAATGCACAAAACATGTTACCAAACATAATTTATCTGTTCATCTTTTTTTTCAGCTTTGAATTTGCTCCTAATCTTGCATCAATGGACGTTTTTCAAGTCCCTGTACTATTCATAAATGCACATTCGCTTCATATATGCTACAATTCACTTGATTTTCATTCATATCAACTTCTTTTTGTGCAAATTGTCACATAAATTGGCCAGCTTTTTTCAAATCCGATATTGCAACATCGACCGATCCTTAGTCACGCACATTCGCGTTTAAATAAAATAATCCGTTTTTCTGTTATTGTTGATGTATTTTTCAACCCATTATCTACTGAATGAAATAATATAAAATAGTTACTTCTTTAAGCGAGCATGTCACATCTTGTAATAGATTATGAATAAGATGAAAGTGTGTGCGTGTGTGTGTCTATATATATGTATAAATAGAGCACATACAACACCAGCAATCAATACATAAAGGCATTTGTTTTTGAAATATTTTAAAACATTTTTATAAAGGGAAAGAAGATTGGAAAGCTTAAAGCGAAAATAAAGAACAATTCTGAACAATTAAGATTTTTATGAATCATCTTTTCAACCCTCGCTCTCTTTCATTTATGTGGAAATCCTCCTTGTCGCTCGTCCCTTTGTCCTACACGCACGCAACCATGGAATTAACCAATTTCCTCCATGCAACTATGGAATTCACCATGTAAAAAGAAATATTATACTATTTATTGCTGATGTATTTGTGTTGTGAGCTGGTTTCTACAACGATGTCTAGATCTAATGAATGAAATAATATATAATAATCTATTTTTCTATTATTGCTGATGTATTTTTGTTGTGAGCTGAATCTGCCATCTTTTACAGTAATTTTTATATCGTTTTTTGCATACATTTCATGCATTTGGGCTAAGATAGTACATAATCTATGTAGTTTATGTTTATTTGCCAAATTATGGAATCTACATCAGTTTCTGTTTAATTTCGCAGAATTCGAGGCAAATTACAGCAGTTCTAAGAAAGGTTGGAAAAGCTCGGAAATAAACTACAGAAGTCCAATGGCAAGATACATCGGAACCAGTCGAATCAAGCTAGGAGCCCATGTTACTCGATCTAGAGTAAGCCTACTCGACCTCGGCGACGGTGTCCGAGCACACGCCTTGTCGACTAAGCATTGATCGAGAAACTGAGCCAGAGCAACCCGACTCTCGGAACCCTACTCGATCTCGAGGAGGCCTAGTCGAGATCGACTACACCTCAGTGCCAAGTCCGGAGTCGACGAGTTGTGACAAGTCGAGAAGCCGAAGACGGAGAAGCCGAGCCACCTCTACTCGATCTCGAGTACAACTAGTCGAGATCGAGGACCACCATGCGCCAGTCCGAGTCCATGCCGAGGAGGAGTCCTCGACCACACCAAGCCACACATCCTCGACTACACCCAACTCGATCTCGAGGAGAGTTAGTCGAGATCGAGGAGCCCGGAGCCAAGATCCGAGCTTGTCGAGCAGAGCCACCCGAGAAGCCCAGCCAGACCAAGTCGATGACCACCTCTACTCGATGTCGAGGAGCCCTACTCGAGATTGACGAGTCGCATCCTGAAACCGCGTTACGCGCCTTGAGCTGTCCGTGTCGAGTTGGGAGTCCTTGGGGCCGAAGGAATCCGAGTCTATCCGATTTCATCAAGTTCTATCCTTGGAAGAGAAGATCTATCAACAAGAAGACATCTTACCTATTTTAGATTTATCTTTTCCTTTTAGATTTAATTCCTAAATTGCTTTTATTTATCTTTTAAAGTTTTAGATATAATTTTAGATATAGATAGATATATTCTATCCTTGATTAGAAAGGAATAGAAGGCTATAAATAAAGCCCTAGGGGCTGGTTTCTCATTCAATTCAATCACACACACAATTCCATTCAAGTAAGTAGGAGTAGAGAGACAAAGTTTGTGGCAAGCAAGGTGGAAAGGCGAAAGCGGATTTGTCTTGTTGGTTGTAAGCTTTCTTTATTCAATGCGAGTTAGTTTCTTTTGTTATTTAATGTCTTTCTTGATGATGAAGAGCGAGTAGTCCACCCACTTCTGGGGCTGGGGTGAGCCCGACGGTGGCCATGTGAGGTGATGCGGTAAAGGTCAGATCTTGTTAAGCAATTCATCGTCTATCCCTATGAGCATGATTCTTTTGCGAGAGTTGAAGGTGATCCTTGTTTGTATTATTGAAGCGAAAGTGATCTTAATGCAACTTGGGTTAATTATGTGAAAAGGGTTAGTAACAATTAGGGTTTATGCGAAAGCCTCTATATGCCTATTTCTTAGTAACGAAAGTTATTTTGATGGAAAGCATGATCTTTTACGCCTTTATGTATTACTTTGCATGGTTATCGTTGTGGCATTGATACCCTGGCTTTGGAAGTTCTTTATTATATTGAGTTTATTTCTGTTTAAATTATGAAATCCGTGTTCAAATATGGAATTTATATTTTCTGTGTTTTAGTCGATACAGAGGAGAGGCTTATCGAGATCGAGTAGACCTTAGTCGATCTCGAGTTGGCTTTTGTCTACGTCGAGTTGAGTTTCTGTTTCTGTTTTCGATTCTGCAATTTTTGTTTCTGCTACTTCTTGTCGATCTCGAGTTAGGTGTTGTCGAGATCGAGTTGCCCTTGCTGGGTTTGCTGTCTGCTGTGATTTTTGAGTTTCTGTTGTCCAGTTCTGTTGTCGATCTCGAGTTACTACTGGTCGAGATCGAGTTAGCTTATGTCTTTGCTTTGTTCTTTGCTTTCGTTTGTTATTTCTGTCTTTCTTTCTTTGTTCCTTTGTTTCTGTCTTCTGTTTGCTTTTCTGTGAGATTTACAGCTGCCTAGGATCCGCTGACACGCTTTCTCGTGGATTCGATCCTGACTTTCTCTTACTTCATTGGAGGAGTCTTGTAATTATTTGCTGGGGCACAAATCTGGTTTGAGTTATTTTATTATATTTCATACTCGATTTCCTCCTCACAACAAATTGGCGCCGTTGCCGGGGAGTTTATTTCTTTACCCTTGTTTTTATACAGTGAGGACACTGTAATGTTTAAGTATGGGGTGGGGGAAGGGCTTACTTTATGCATATTTGCCATATTTGACATATTTGGAATTTATTTCTTTGAATTGCTACATGACTATTTTGGAATGCATTATTGATTTATGTGCTTATATGCATGTTTTCCAAAAGTTTGAGAAAAATGACCCCCATTTAAAAATTTTGATTAATGTCATGGAAGCTTTATTGGACTCGACGATGCAAAATTGGATTCATTAGAGATATATCATGAAATTGCCTAGTAAAGGGAAGTCACAATGAAGTGCATATTTTCTTGAAAACCATGAAAGGAGGAAAAATTTGAAGTTGCTTTTGACATGTTGCATGATTAGAGGATGGAGGACTTTATATTTCCATATAATGCTCATATCATTATAATCCTAGCCTTACCTATGCTTATGCATCACAAAAGTCATATTATGCCTTATTTCAAATATTGCTCCACATGATCTAAATATTGCCCATTCTTTACCTTATTTCCTATCCGGGGATTATGTTGAGAATAATGTTACATTATGGAGATTGTTATATGGCGATTGTGTCGTTGTTGTCATTGTTTGAGTATGGTGAAAATTGTTTGAAATATATGGAAAATTTAATGAGTGAAAGAAAATCCGATCACCTCAGGAGATAAAAGTAGATTGACCCTGCTCGCTGAGATAATAGTTTGGCGAGATGGGACACAATGTGAGGAGTCCAAAGCACTAAGTATCCGGGGCCATTCATGACACCCATGTTTACGACTCGCGAGAAGGCAGTGCTAAGGTTAGAGAGGTAAAAGCATTATTATTGAAAAAAGCATTATGAAAGGTGATGAACTTATGGAGAAGGAATGTGGAAATTCAGTTTGGAAAATACTCCATTTCTCCGGATCATTAGCACCACATTGCCAAAAATTGCCCACCTTTTAGCCTTTTACCAATCTACTTCTTATTTGAGCTTAAATTAAAGTCCTCTTGATTATTAATGCTTTGTGACGAATGAATGTTTTGCATAACCCTCCTTTTGTGAGTAGATGTTGCTTTTGTATATTTGCACATGCATGGATATGTGACACAAGTACATTTTCAAGGATGGTAATTGATTGTAGGGACATATGAGAATGAATCTAAGATGTTGAGAGTTTGAATTCTTCCCTTGAATGACGAATACAAGTATTGCTTGAGGACAAGCAAGCTTAAGTATGAGGTGTTTGTTGTGAGCTGAATCTGCCATGTTTTACAGTAATTTTTATATCGTTTTCTGCATACATTTCATGCATTTGGGCTAAGATAGTACATAATCTATGTAGTTTATGTTTATTTGCAACATTACGGAATCTACACCAGTTTCTGTTTAATTTCGCAGAATTCGAGGCAAATTACAACAGTTCTAAGAAAAGTCGGAAAAGCTCAGAAATCAACTACAAAAATCCAAGGTCAAGATACAGCGAAACCAGTCGAATCAAGCTAGGAGCCCAGGTTACTCGATATAGAGTAAGCCTACTCGACCTCGACGACGGTGTCCAAGCACAGGCCTTGTCGACTGAGCACTGATCGAGAAACTGAGCCAGAGAAACCCGACTCCCGGAACCCTACTCGATCTCGAGGAGGCCTTGTCGAGATCGACTGCACTTCAGTGCCATGTTCGGAGTCGACGAGTTGTGACAAGTCGAGAAGCCGAAGACGGAGAAGCCGAGCCAACTCTACTCGAGATCTACCATGCGCCAGTCCGAGTCCATGCCGAGGAGGAGTCCTCGACCACACCAGGCCACACATCCTCGACTACACCCAAATCGATCTCGAGGAGAGTTAGTCGAGATCGAGGAGCCCGGAGCCAAGATCTGATCTTGTCGAGCAGAGCCACCCGAGAAGCCCAGCCAGACCAAGTCGATGACCACCTCTACTCGATGTCGAGGAGCCCTACTCGAGATCGACGAGCCGCGTCCTGAAACCGCGTTACGCGCCTTGAGCTGTCCGTGTCGAGTTGGGAGTCCTTGGGGCCGAAGGAATCCGAGTCTATCCGATTTCATCAAGTTCTATCCTTGGAAGAGGAGATATATCAACAAGAAGACATCTTACCTATTTTAGATTTATCTTTTCCTTTTAGATTTAATTCCTAAATTGCTTTTATTTATCTTTTAAAGTTTTAGATATAATTTTAGATATAGATAGATATATTCAATCCTTGATTAGAAAGGAATAGAAGGCTATAAATAAAGCCCTAGGGGCTGGTTTCTCATTCAATTCAATCACACACACAATTCCATTCAAGTAAGTAGGAGTAGAGAGACAAAGTTTGTGGCAAGCAAGGTGGAAAGGCGAAAGCGGATTTGTCTTGTTGGATGTAAGCTTTCTTTATTCAATGCAAGTTAGTTTCTTTTGTTATTTAATGTCTTTCTTGATGATGAAGAGCGAGTAGTCCACCCGCTTCTGGGGCTGGGGTGAGCCCGACGGATGGCATGTGAGGTGATGCGGTAAAGGTCAGATCTCGTTATACAATTCATCGTCTATCCCTATGAGCATGATTCTTTTGCGAGAGTTGAAGGTGATCCTTGTTTGTATTATTGAAGCGAAAGTGATCTTAATGCAACTTGGGTTAATTATGTGAAAAGGGTTAGTAACAATTAGGGTTTATGCGAAACCCTCTATATGCCTATTTGTTAGTAACGAAAGTTATTTTGATGGGAAGCATGATCTTTTACGCCTTTATGTATTACTTTGCATGGTTATCGTTGTGGCATTGATACCCTGGCTTTGGAAGTTCTTTATTATATTGAGTTTATTTCTGTCGATATTCTGAAATCTGTGTTCAAATCTGGAGTTTATTATATTTTCTGTTTTCAATTCTGCAATTTTTGTTTCTGCTACTTCTTGTCGATCTCGAGTTAGGTGTTGTCGAGATCGAGTTGCCCTTGCTGGGTTTGCTGTCTGCTGTGATTTCTGAGTTTCTGTTGTCTAGTTCTGTTGTCGATCTCGAGTTATTACTGGTCGAGATCGAGTTAGCTTTTGTCTTTGCTTTGTTCTTTGCTTTCGTTTGTTATTTCTGTCTTTCTTTCTTTGTTCCTTTGTTTTTGTCTTCTGTTTGCTTTTCTGTGAGATTTACAGCTGCCTAGGACCCGCTGACACGCTTCCTCGTGGATTCGATCCTGACTTTCTCTTACTGCATTGGAGGAGTCTTGTAATTATTTGCTGGGGCACAAATCTGGTTTGAGTTATTTCATTATATTTCATACCCGATTTCCTCCTCACAACAATTTTTCGTCCCATTATCTACTGAATGAAATAATATATAATAGTTACTTCTTTAAGCGAGCATGTCACACCTTGTGATAGATTATGAATATGATGAAAGTGTATATATATACATATGTACACACACATATATATAGCACATACATCACCAACAATCAATACATATAAGCATTTGTTTTTGAAACATTTTAAAATATTTTTACAAAGGGGAAGACAATTGGAATCTTAAAGCGGAAATAAAGAAAAATGCTGAATAACTAAGATTTTTATGAATCAACTCTTCAACCTTTGATCTCTTTCATTTATGTGGAAATCTTCCTTGTCGCTCGTCCCTTCTTCCTATATGCAACCATGGAATTAACCAACTTCCTCCACACAACTATGGAATTCACCACGAAAAAAGAAATATTATACCTATTTAGCCTTGGATTGCTATTTACTAAAGTAGCCACTGTGGCTGTTGTAGTGTTGTCCAAGGCAAAGATTGTCTCCTCCACCAACCTATCCTTGGTCGACACTTATATGTCGGAGATGGCTCCTTCTAGGGAGGGGCGACTATCGATTTCGTTGAATATGAAATTGGAGATCGCCTCTTCCGGCGTCGCCTTCACGTACCACCTAAAGGTCGTTGGTTTCTACAAGGATGCCCATATATATTGAATGAAATAATATATCATAATATATTTTTCTATTATTGCTGATATATATTTTTCAACCCACTATCTACTGAATGAAATAATATATATTAGTTACTTCTGTAAGCGAGCATGTCACACATTGTAATAGATTATTAATATGATGAAAGTGTATATATAAACATATATACATATAGGGAAGAGTTAAAATGTAAAATATCTTTAGGGTGTAAAATTGCTTAAGGTGTAAAATTTAATTTTTTAATCAACATCCCGTTTGAAATCCACATACGCGCGCTTCCAACAGTAGCAGTGTCACGCTCGGACTCCCACACCCACACCCACTTGACCAACTCGAGCCACCTCCGGCCACCAGTGCCTAGCCACACTCGAGCCCACCCATGTGCGCACCCCCCGAGCCTTGACTTGGTTTGGTTCGAGCCTAGACGCGCCCACCCTAACCATTCGAAGCCCCCACATCGCTTCTTCTCTCTTCGCTCTCCACGCCACCCACGAGCCACCTCCGGCCACCGGCCACCACCCACTTGAACCACCTCCCTCAGGCGCACCCCCTTAGACCGGAACCCCCTTGGTTCGTGCCCAGCCGAGCTCACACCGAGCTCATCTCCCCCAAAAGTGATGTTCGACCTTTTTGGCTCGAAACCATTTGAAATCCCGATTTTTATCCTTGTTTCAACTCGATTTTGGTATGATTTCTAACCCTAAACTTGTGTATTACGATTATTTAGATTTTTTGAATGATTTAGATTGAGATTAAGAACCTAGGGTTTGATTTAGGAGCTAAATTTGAGTTTTTGTTTTTTTCCAAAAGCCAAATTGATTGAAGTTGATGATATGGTTCTGTTGTTGGGTTGATTTTGAGCTAATTTCATGTTCATATCATTGTCAAATTGTTTATGGATTATGAGCTAATTGGATTTTAGAATTTTATATTGTGATATGCTTTAGAAGTTGGGTTTTTTTTTGCCAAAAGCCAAATTGACTGAAATTGTCTGCATTCTTTTGTTTATGTGATCTGGAATTTCAAGATGGTTTGTAGTTGTAGATCTATTTTAGAATTCAAGAAATCTCCCCTAATTTGATGATTGTTCGATTAATTGCACATCATGAATCTGGGGGGAATTGAAAGGGACAGAAGGTAAATTGAAAATCCCTAATTTGGTGATGAGCTCGTGTGAGGAATTCGGTATAGATGACTTGGCTGCCAATTTGTACTCTCTTTGCGATCTGGACAAAGAAACTAGGATTAGGGATAGGGAAGGTTAGGTCATTCTCTTGGAATACTAATTCCAACTTGAGTATATGGAATTCTGTAAAATGAGCTCAGAGGTCTCGAAGATTTTTTTGTTGCCTTTATAGATATACACAATTATATGAAGCAAAGTGATTAAGAACGTGAGCTAGTTTATGGTTAACTTTCAGTCCATGTAGCGTAGAGATAGTATAAATGATAGTGCTTAAACAGGAGATGTGAACTTTTTGGAGTTATTTTTATTTAGGTGATGTGAAATAAAAAGTATTGATATCATTGTGTTATAGAAAGTTAAATACTTATGTGGTACTTACATATCTAAGCTGAACTCATAAACGTTAAGGCATTAAGACACATAGGCTACTTGGTTGACTTGGAGAGAGTCATATAGCTATAACTACATCATTTGTATAAGTTGAAAATGCTTCTCGTATGTCATCCTCAATTTTTTGGTTGAAGGTTTTTTTTTTTTTTTTGTGGTTTAGTGTTGGTCGGTTGTACTTAAGTAAATATGTATTAAATGCATTTGATGATAATCTTTGTGTTTCCAGTTTCTATCTTTCTCTTTCTGTTTCCAGCTTCTCATCTCTCTTTTTTTCTGCCTTTTTTCCTCTTGTTTCCAGATTCTATATTTTGTATTTGAAGTGCATCTCTCTTTTTTTTCTATTTAAGTGCTGGATGTTTCCTTCTTGGTGTTTTGGTAAAATAAGTTCCTGCATTTTTTGTGGTTCAAGTGCAGGCTGTTATCTTCTTTTTACTTCATTTCTGCTGATTTGATCTCTTTGCTTTGAGTAAAATTCAGTAGGGATGGGAGCCGCAGTGAGAAGACCTGCTAAGAAGATAGGGTCAGAACTACCATGGAGGGATCTTCAGAGTGTCAACAACTCGAGGAGAGAGCTGAGCGGGTAGAGGAAAGAGCGAGGAAGGAGGAAGAGGACACCAAGATTGCAAACGCGCGCCAAGGCTGAAAATGTTACCTCTTCTTGAACTCCGTCTTATGTCAATGTGGAGTGTGGTAGGCCTTTTGGTGAACAATGCAGGTTGCTAATATGGTATATGTGTGTTTGTTTTTGTTAAGAACATATGGTATGCATGTTTTGGGGTAAAACATATGGTATGCAGATTTTTCGTTAAACCATATGGTTATTTAGGTAGGATTTTTTCCTACACAGGTTGTGAAAAGATATGTGCAGGTTATGAACACTTGAAAGTGCTTAGATATGTAGTTGTGAACACTTATTGTTTGGAATTTGGTTGAGTTTTTAATTGAAATATTTTATGTTGTATTTGGCATTATATATGAATAGCCTATTAGCTCAATTGGTAGAGTGATGTGCGTATGCACAAAGATGTGGGTTCGAATCCCACATAGGTTACATAATAGACAAGAACACAACAATCCCAAATTGTTAATCATGCACATTATAACCTTATTTATGCATTTTTTTACCTTAATTATGCACTTTTTAACCTTAAGTGTGCACTTTAATTTGAAATTGTTTTATGGAAAAAAATCGATTTCAAACTCACATCTATCGGCCTAAATTATGCAAGAGGTGAACTCAAACTCTCAAAAGTAAAAAAAATAAAATAAAATTAAAACATCGATTTCAAAAGCCCATCTTGTTTCTCATCCATGCACTTTATGATCTTATTTTTGCACTTTATTATTTTATATTTGCACTTTTTCAAACTAAAATTGCACATTTAATTTTTATATTTTCATTTTTTGAAACTAAAATTGCACTTTCAAACTAAAAGTTGAAGTGCTTAAAATTCATATTACAATGCTTAAAAGTGCACAATTGTATTCTAAATTTGCACATATTGTATCTTACTTTTGCACAATTGTATTCTAAATCTGCAAAATTGTATTTTACTTTTGCACACTTGTGTATTCTAAATGTGCACAATTGTAGTTTAAATCTGCACAATTGTATCTTACTTTTGCACACTTGTATTCTAAATGTGCACAGTTGTATTCTAAATATGCACAATTATATCTTACTTTTGCACAATTGTAGTTTATATCTGCACAACTGTATCTTACTTTTGCACACTTGAATTTAATATCAATCAGGTATGCCTTTAGGTTTATATAATAAACTAATACACATCAAGCTAAAAAAAAAGGCTAGGCTCCCTGTTGAATCGCCAAATTTGCAGCATTTTATAAAATTTGAAGTAAATAGCATAATAAAGTGCAATAGATCTAGGTGGAGTCGAACCACCAACCTCCTGAACGATAAATCTTTCAAGCGCTCTTTCCTATTTGAGCTTATAGATTTTAATACAAAAACCTATGGTCCAATTAACTTGATTAATTATGTGCTTTCTACTTTATGAAATGAATACACATAACTTAAATCTCTTCATTTGAGAAACTTACAATGAGATTCTCCTAGCATTAAGAATAAAAACACACCATGATATTTGATGAGGGAGATGATGAGAGTGTGTACAAGAATAGCAACTATATCATGTTAAAGTGGATGAATGACCTTGAGGTTAACTAAATTTTCACGATAGAAAAATTCAGCATTTACATGGCAATTTTCATGACAAAATTAAGAACCAAAGTGCAGCCAGCTTAAACCTCCAAAAACAGCTCAAAATCAGTCACAAGTGCAGTTGTAGCAGATGGAAAAAATAAGCCCTCAAGGTGTTCAGAACAGCCCCGAAAATCAGTCTAAAAGTCCCTAAAAATCACCATAGATCTCAATAAAATCTTGATCATAACAACCCATTAAAATTGCTGCAGAGCTGGGAAATTCAGGTTGTAACAGCCCTCAACACAGCTCCAAAACAAACTCAGAAATGCAAAAACGCAACAAAACATAAGGCTCCAAGGATCGATCACAAAACTAGCAGAATAGCTTCAAACGTTATGCAAAAACAGCCACTAACTCATGTCCAATCTCGATCCAAACCTTCCATTTAAATTCATATAAACATTGTGTTTCCCTCTTTGTTTACATGAGAATTGAGAGGGATATGCACCAGTATCTCTTAAGTATGCACAATTCTCTCTTAAGTATGCACATTGGCTATCTAATATTGCACTTAAATATTAAGAATGTGGACTTAAATCTTTTTATCTCTCAATCTCACACAAATAAAAACTAAATCTGTATATATCTTGACTAAAGTCATCATCATGCTCATATTCATTTTGCCAAAGATTAACACCATTTTTCCAACTGATATGCATATGAATCCTAGTACATTTATACCAAAATGTACTAACTTTCAATATTTTGGGCACCGTTTCAGATAGAAAATTTAAAGAATTGACTCAATTTGTCAATAAGAAATTCCACTTAAATACTCCAACTTTAAAAAAATAAAATAACTAGCTAATAAGAAAATGTCATATATCTAAAGCAGCACAGTGAAAAGGTACGTTATATGTCTGAGGCCTACAAATGCATCACAAAAATCTAACTAGGATAGAGAGAAAAAGAAGAAGCAAATGCTATCACAAATTACTAATTTAGTATGCAATGTAATTAGATGAGACACTGAATTCCATCAATTCAGTACATACCACTAATATAAGTTGAGTCAGCATACATATCAATCAACCAAAATAATTCAGTCACATTATTTATCATCTTTCTCAGTTGAATCGGATTTGAAGGCTCTCAAGAATTGGGGGATGCACATTCTCAAAGGCTTAATGCAACTGCATAGTCACAATCCTCCAATTATTCACAGAGATCTAAAGTGTGACAATCAACACAAGAAGATGAAAGCACAAATTTGAACAACATAACTTTTGATTCTCTCTCTCTCTCTCTCTCTCTCTCTCTTTTTTGCTTCTAGGCTAAAACAACCCAAGGACAAACTAAAAAAAACTAAACAAATTGAACACCTAATTCTAAGACTCCAAATCGAAGAACCAATTCAATAATGAATTGAACAAATAATTCTAAACTAAAGCTTAATCTCGCCAAATAACTCAAAAATTGAACACCTAATTCTATAACCCGATGGACTAAAATCAAAGAACCGTCCTCTTCTTCTAAAATGTCCCTGAAACCCTAACCATAAAGAGTAGGAAATCTCGGCTCCAGTAGCCACTGGAACACCAAAAAGTTGAATACAGGCTTGGAAGATAGAGCAGAGAAGAAGAAGGGTGAAGGATTGTACCTGGAATCGCTGAATAGAAGCCAATTTGTGGAGATTTTATCAATATCGTCGATGGCGCCGATGACTGTAGTATCACTCCACCGTCTTCCACCGTCTCTATCTCCAACGATTATCCAACCATTAGAACTCCACTGTCGAAGGCGGTCGGGAAACCGTCGTCGCTGTTGCTGAGTGGGGGAGAAATCTCAAAAGCGAGAGAGCTGAGAGATTGAGAGATGCAAGCCAGTTTTTTTTCCTCTTTATTTTTGGGCTAAGAGGAGTTGCTGGCCCATTCAGTTCATTATAATTCTATTTTGGGTGCGACTTACCTTAAATGGAAATTTTACACCTTAAGCCAATTTTACACCCTAAGACAATTTTACATTTGAACCTTTGCCTATATATACATACTGAATTATATACATAGAGCACATACAACACCAACAATCAATACATATAGACATTTGTTTTTGAAACATTTTAAACCATTTTTACAAAGGGAAAGAACATTGGAAGCTTAAAGATGAAATAAAGAACAATTCTGAACAATTCAGATTTTTATGAATCATCTCTTCAATCTTCACTCACTTTCATTAATTATGTGGAAATCCTCCTTGTCTCTCGTCCCTTCTTCTTACATGCAACCATGGGATTAATCAACTTGCACCACGCAACTATGGAATTCACCATGAAAAAAATATATATTATACTATTTAGTCGTGGAATGCTATGCACTAAACCAGCCATAGTGGTTGTTGTTGTAGTGTTATCTAAGGCTAAGGCTGTCTCCTCCATCAACATATCGTTGGTAGACATTTATATGTCGGAGATGGCTCCTTTTAGGGAGGGGCAACTACTGATTTTGTTGAATACGAAATTGGAGATCGCCTTATCCGGCAACGATGTCCAGATCTACTGAATGAAATAATATGTAATACTATGTTTTTATGTTATTGTTGATGTATTTTTTGACCCGTTATCTACTGAATGAAATAATATATAATAGTTACTTCTTTAAGGAAGCATCTCATACCTTGTAATAGATTATGAATATCATGAAAGTGCACACACACACACACACACACACACACACATATAGACACATACATACATACATACATACATACATACATACATACATACATACACACACACACATAATTATATACATAGAGCACATATAACACAAACAATCAATATGTATAGGCAATTGTACGTTTTTGGAACATTTTAAAACATTTTTACAAAATGAAAGAAAATTGGATGCTTAAAGCGGAAATAAAGAACAATTATGAACAATTTAGATTTTTATGAATCATCTCTTCAACCTTCTCTCTCTTTCATTTATGTGGAAATCATCCTTGTCGCTTGTCTCTTTTTCCTACACGCAACCATTGAATTAACCAACTTCCTCCACGCAACTATGGAATTCACCACGAAAAAAGAAATATCATACTATTTAGCCTTAGAATGCTATGCAGTATTAAAGCAACCATAGTGGATGTTGTAGTGTCGTATAAGGCTAAGACTGTGTCCTCTATCAACCTATCCTTGGTTGACACATATATGTCGTAGATGGCTGCTTCTAAGAAGGGGCGACTATCGATTTCGTTGAATACGAAATTGGAGATTGCCTCCTCCGGCGACACCTTCATGTACCATCTAAAGGTCGTTGGTTTCTACAACGATGTCCCGATCACCAACGTCTTACCCATCGACACATTGGAGTCACGTTAGTCCACCTGAACGCTTGAGTTTTCACCTAATACAACTACATACGTTGGAATGTCGGTCTTGTCCGACGTCATTCATTCGCTTTCCAAAGCAATTCATATGGGTTTCATTCTGATGGAGCTAGTCGTTGAAAGCTTCTTCGGGCTTGGAGAACAATCCAAGTATATGATTGACACAAAATGCCTCTTTGAGATTATCGTCCAATAGGGCACCCTTGAATATGAGTTCGTAGGAGTCTGTGACACCGCCAATGCGCGCACAAAACATGTTACCTAATGTGATGTCCTCCTCAAACGCAAGAAAAAGGAATGATGCGGATCAAGATGGCCTTATGTGGGTCAAACAACGATCTTGATCCTAGAGACGACTCGAGGACGAGTCGAATGCAAATGGAGGAGAATGATGTCCTCCTCAAGAGGAAGAAGAATGCGCTACCATGGATGAATGGTCGACGTTGAGTGGCAGGAGGTCGAGGACAAGTGCACTTGGGTCGACATCGATGGGGCATGAGGGCTGGCAATATTCCTTTGTGTTTTTAAAATATTTTATATTAATTATGCTATTTAGTTTAGAGAATAAAAGGTGGAAAAGGGAAAATATCTTTGGGGAATTTTCCTTAACCAGTAAGTATTTGACTTTTCAAAATATCTAGGATTTTTATTTCTTTAATTATTATTTTATTAGCCATGTCAATGATTTGCAAGGAAAGAATGGTTTAGGGTTTGTAGGTTTATGTTTTCTTATTGAAACATTCCTTTGATTCAATAAAAATCAGAATTAGTAGATTGGAGAAACCCTTGGCTAAGGGTTCTCCGATATCAATCCAAAAATCTTTGCTTCCATTCCCACAAGATCGATCGTTCTTAATTTCATTCTTAGTTCCCAAACAAATCATCCAAATACAAATCCCAAACACAAGAAGAAGACAAAAAGCATCGCTGAATTTTAGAATAACGTCGTTGTAGAGCAGGAGAACACCGTCACTGTCTCGTAAGGAATAGCTGCGGCAGTCGTTGCCCTACCTGCCGCAACCGAGACATCCACTGACGCGCCCGCGTCTGTCACTGCTGGTTTCTGTCGCTGTTGTTCCACTTTGTTTCCGTCGCTTATTTATAATCTACCCTCACAACAATCAACTCCTATCAAGAAACATTAAGGAATATTGCAAGATCGTGACGAATATTCAGTCGTTATTATTGATTCGAAGCCCACATGCTAAGGATCGGGAATAGCAACGCATCATAATGCAAATGATCTGTTCATCTGTTTTTCTGCTTGGGATTTTCTCCTAATCTCATACCAGTGGTCGTTTTTCATGTCCTCGTACTATTCACATATTCATTTTCGCTCTATATATGCTACAATTCACTTGATTTTCATCCGCATCTATTTCATTTTGCGCAAATTGTCACATACATTGGCTAGCTTTTTTCAAATTCGATATAGCAACATCGACCGATCCTTAGTCGTGCACATCAATGTATCTATTTTTGTTTAATTAAAAACCAATTGATTATTCGGTTGTGTTGGAATGATTATTCGCTCGTATATATGAGTGAATATTATTCACTTGCATATGTTTGTTTAGTAGGTTAATTAGTTATACTCGTGTTGTAATGAACGTTTTTAATGTTGTGCTTCAACCATCAACTCGTTAATGTTTTGACTGAATTTTTATTAATTCATTTGAGTGATGTCAATTTCATATTTAACATATTATTTTAACTACTAACCACTGTATAAGAATAGGTGAGTATTCGGTGGTATATGAATTATTATTCGGTTGTAGATGAATGATTATTTACTCGTATATGTCTATTTAGTTGTTTCATTATACTGGTGTGCGATGAAGGTTTTTTATTTTGTTCAAACAACAAGTAATTACTATCATTTTTTACTTCGTAAGTTTGTGTATTTAAATAAAATAATCCGTGTTTCTATTATTGTTATGTCAATCGTTGTTTATAGGAGATACCATGTTGATTTGTAAACCGAATCGTATCGGGGTGGAATTTAAAAGACTCAAATGTGACTTCTCTATTCTATATATTTTTCAGATTTTTATGAATCATCAATAACTTTCGCTCTCTTTCATTTCTGTTGAAATCTTCCTTGTCCCTCGTCCCTTCATCCCACACGCAACCATGGAATTAACCAACTTCTTCCATGCAACTATGGAATTCACCAAGAAAAACAGAAATATTCTACTACTTAGCCTTGGAATATTATGCACTACAACAATCATAGTGACTGTTGTAGTGTTGTCTAAGGCTAATGATGTCTCCTCCATCAACCTATCCTTCGCCGACACTTATATGTCGAAGATGGCTCCTTATAGGGAGGGATGACTGTCGATTTCGTTGAATATAAAATTGGGGATCACCTCCTCCAACAAATCCTTCATGTACCACCTAAAGGTGATTGGTTTCTTCAATGATGTCTAGATCACCAGTGTCTTAGCTATCGACACATTGGAGTCTAGTCAGTCCACCTAGGCGCTTAAGTTTTCACCTACTACAGCTACAAACGGTGGGATGCCGGTCGCATTTGACATCATTGACTCGCTTTCTAAAAGCAGTTCCTATGGGCGTCATTTGGATATAGCTGGTCCTTACAAGTTTCTTTGGGCTTGGAGAACAATCAATGTATATGGTTCACACGAAATGCCCCTTGCAGATTATCACCCAACAAGGCACGCTTGAACTCGGGTTGTTTGAAGGATGGGTCTGTGACATCCCACAATGCACAAAACATGTTATCAAACACAATTCATCTGCTCATCTCTTTTTCTACTTTGCATTTGCTCCTAATCTCATACCAATGGATGTTTTTAAGGTCGTTGTACTATCAAAAATTCATTTTCGCTTCATATATGCTACAATTCGCTTCATTTTCATTCGCATCAACTTCTTTTCGCGCAAATTATGACATAAAAATTGGCCAGGTAACATCGATCGATCCTTAGTCGTGTACATATTACCATATATCAGTGTATCTATTTTTGTTTAATTAAAAACCAGTTGATTACTTGGTCGCATTGGAATGATTATTTGCTGATCTATGAGTGAATATTATTCACTCATATATGTTTGTTTAGTAGGCTATTTCTAGGGAAGACCGGAGGGGCGACTGTTGATTTTTGTAAGTACGAAATTGGAGATCACGTCCTCTAGCGACGCCTTCACGTACCACCTAAAGGTTGTTGATTTCTTCAATGATGTTTATATCACTAGCTTCTTACTCGTCGATACATTGTAGTATGGTCGGTTGACTTGGATGCTTGAGTTTTCACCTACTCCAGCTACATATGGTGGGATATCGGTCTCGCCCAACATCTTTGACTTCCTTTTTAAAGCAATTCCTATGGACATCATTCGGATGGAGCTGGCCGTTGCAGACTTCTTCCAGCTTAGAGAACAATCAAAGTATATGATTCACGCAAAATACCTCTTGGAGATTGTCGTCCAATAAGGCATGCTTGAATCTGGGTTCGTAGGATGGGTTTGTGAGACCCTGCAACGCAAAAAACAAATTACCAAGCGCAAATGATCTATTAATCTCTTTTTCTGCTTTGAATTTGCTTCTAATCTCATATTAATGGTCTTTTTGCAGGTTCTTGTACTATTCATAAATTCATTTTCACTTCATATATGTTACAATTTGCTTGTTTTTCATTCGCATCAACTTCTTTTTATGCGAATTAATACATAAATTGGCCAATTTTTTTTTCTCCAAATTTGATATTGCAACATCGGTTGATCCTTAATCATGTAAATCGGTGTATCTGTTTTTGTTTAATTAAAATCATTTGATTATTCGTCCGTGTTGAAATGATTATTCGCTCGTCTATAATTGAATATTATTCACTCGTACATATCTGTTTAGTAGATTAGTTATACTCGTGTTGTAATGAACGTTTTTAATGTTATGCTTCAACCATCAGTTCATTAATGTTTTGATTGGATGCCTAATATTGTGTATATTAATCCATTTGAGTGTCATCGATTTCATATATAGCATATATGAAATCAGTGGTATATGAATGATTATTCAGTCGTACACGAGTGATTATTCACTTGTATATGTCTCTTTAGTTGTTTCGTTATACTTGTGTATATGAGTGTACCTGCGTGACATTGATTTTATAGCATGTTGTGCCAACTATTATTCAATATATAATAAGAGGTGATTATTCATCAGTATGTGGTAAATTAGATGTGAGAAGTAAATACATATGTACTCTTAGTTATGGAATACGATGTATTTAAACGAAATTCTCCAACTAAATACTACGTGTGAAGGATTATACATTCATATCTGGCGTAACTTGTTGGTGGATATGTAATCGTTTGTATAGTATGATTGATATGTTTTACATAATTATTCGGCTAAATATAAATGATTATTCGATAGTGTATGAGTTCTTGTATTTTGGAGTATGAGGGGTGGAGTAGAGAAGTCATTCGTAGATGACTAGCATTATTCGTATATGTGTGGGTAGTTGTAATATGAATTATGGATGAAATCATATGTCTTGTAAGGGTTTTTTTTTCTTTTTATAATTATTCGAGTGAATACAAATCATTATTCATTAGTATATGGAGTGTTGTGTTATTGTGTGAGGGACGGGGCACACGGGAGGTCCTTATTCATACATTTATCAAGCAGTATGTAACACCCCGTCCCACATCGGATATCATAAGGATGTTGGGAGTGATTTATAAGTGATTCAAGCCCTACCTATGTCACAAGAGCTATTCCTTTGCAGGCTCCAAGTGAGGACAACGGACCTGAGAAGGCTAGGTGACATGGGTTGGCGCCTCTTAAGACCCCGGGTCTTACTAATGGTATCAAAGTCGACTCCGGGCTCGGAGGTACTCTGACAGTATGGTCGGGTACGCATCTCTCGGAGGGCAGTCCCTTGGGCTTGACGAGGTCGTCAGTGCTTTAAGTGGGGGAGATTGTAACACCCCGTCCCACATCGGATATCATAAAGATGTTGGGAGTGATTTATAAGTGATTCAAGCCCTACCTATGTCACAAAAGCTCTTCATTTTCAGGCTCCAAGTGAGGACAACGGACCAGAGAGGGCTAGGTGGCATGGGTTGACGCCTCTTAAGACCCCGGGTCTTACACATTATTTCTATGAATGTGTATTTATATAATCAAATAAAAAAAAATGACTATCCCCACGTTGTAAAGTGAACAATGCACTTTCCACAGTGAAAGTAAAACTTCCTCGGCATACATGCACCAGATTTTAGTAGGTGGCTACTAAAATACACGGGGTTCACGATTTTTTAATTAAAAAAAGGTAAATGTCTCAATTTATCTACATCATCCATCACACCTCAATCAACGGTGTAAATTTGTTAACATGATACATGTTAAGAGATGTGTACACTTGAATTAATCTCTCTCTCTCTCTCTCTCTCACACACACACACACACACACACACTCTCTCACACAAACACATACACATCTTCATCCTTATGTAATCTCTTCCCCCCACCCACCCAGCATGGAACTCACCCAGAAGATAATTATTCTCATAGCTACCCTTGGTACGCTCTACATTGTGGCAACCATAATGGTTGTGATAGTCCTACACTAAGTGTCACCTAATGGTGTGTTTTCAATAAAAATATCGGTGTCAAAACATCGGATATCATAAGGATGTTGGGAGTGATTTATAAGTGATTCAAGCCGTACCTATGTCACAAGAGGTCTTCTTTTTCAGGCTCTAAGTGAGGACAACGGACCTGAGAGGGCTAGGTGGCATGGGTTGACGCCTCTTAAGACCCCGAGTCTTATACATTATTTCTATGAATGTACGTGTATTTATGTAATCAAATAAAAAAAATGACTAGCCCCACGTTGTAAAGTGAATAATGCACTTTCCACAGTGGAAGTAAAACTTCCTCGACATACATGCACCAGATTTTAGTAGGTGGCTACTAAAATACACGGGGTTCACGATTTTTTAATTAAAAAAAGGTAAATGTCTCAATTTATCTACATCATCCAATACACCTCAATCAACGGTGTAGATTTGTTAACATGATACATGTTAAGAGATGTGTACACTTGAATTAATCTCTCTCTCTCTCTCTCTCTCTCTCTCTCTCTCTCTCTCTCTCACACACACACACACACACACACACACACACACACACACACACACACACACACACACACACACACACACTCACACAAACACATAAACACATACACATCTTCATCCTTATGTAATCTCCATCTCACACGCTTCTTCCCCCTACCCACCCAGCATGGAACTCACCCAGAAGATAATTATTCTCATAGCTACCCTTGCTACGCTCTACATTGTAGCAACCATAATGGTTGTGATAGTCCTACACTAAGTGTCACCTAATGGTGTCTCTTCAATAACAATATCGGTGTCAAAAAACATATATGGTGAAGACTGCTCGTCTTACAGAGGGACAATTATTCAATGTATTGTATACAAACCCAGTGATTACTTCTTTCGGTGACACCTTCAATTACCACCCAATAGGGGTTGTTTTTCAACAAATTACAGATGACAAACATCGAGATTAACGCACACTGCCCCTTGGAGATCGTCGTCCAACAGGGCACGTTTTCATCAGGCTTCGTTGGACGGGACGATGTCGTCACGCAATGCACGAAAGTAAAGATATTACCTAATGCAAGACTTGATTAATTATCTGTTATGATATGTTTTTTCCCTATTATATCTTCTTAAATGAAATAATATGTGTATCCATTGTCGATGTGTTTATTTCTCCATTATCTGTTTAATGAAATATATAATATATAACTATTACTTCGATGTATGTATGTATGTATGTATGTATGTATGTATGTATGTATGTATGTATGTATGTATGTATGTATGTATGTATGTATGTATGTATGTATACACACGAATATACTCATTTTACTTTTGCAATCTACATTTCTTACGCTTCTTCCCCCACCCAACCAACATGGAACTCACTCAGAGGAAAATTATTCTCATATCTATTGTTGCTACTCTTTGCATTGTAATAGCCATAGTGGTTGTGATAGTCCTAGTTTCAATGTCACTTAATGTTATCTCTTCAATAATAATATCGATGTTAGACATATATACATTGGAGACTGCTCCTCTTACGGAAGGGCAATTGTTCATTGTGTTGTATACAAAGATGGTAATTACCTCTTTCGGTGACACCTTCAATTATCACCTAATGGGGTTTGTTATTTCAACAATGCCCAAATGACTAACATCATATCCATTGACACAATGGAGCCCGGTCATTCCACTTGGACCCTTGCGTTTTCACCTATTGGAGATGGTGGGATGCATGTCCCCTTTGACACCATATAATTGTTTTCCAGAGCAATTATGATGGACGTTATCGAAGCACAAAATTAACGCACACTGCCTCTTGGAGATCGTGGTCCAACATGGCACATTTTCATCCGTCTTCGTAGGATGGGTCGTTCACCCCTCAATGCGCTAAAGATATTACCAAATGCAAGACTTGTTTAATTATCTGTTATGATCTGTTTTTTTTCTCTATTATTATTAACTTAAATGAAATAATAAATAAATGTTACTTTTTTAATCGAGCTCGTTGGTGCGGGACGAACGTCGTTGACAATTTCTCCATTTGCCAAATAGTAATAATATTCTAACTCAAAGCTCAAAACCAATAGATTAGTAAATCAATGAATTGATAAACCAAACAACTACTAGTATAGCGATGATGTCCGGAGTCGATCCCACATAGAGAAGCGGATTGCTATGCAATATCTCTAACAATGACTCTTATAACAAAAATAATGACTTGTGACAAATTGACAACAAAGTAAAGTGAACTAATGATTGCAAAATGATTGATAATAAAGATAGAAAAAATATTCCACCTGTAATTCTCTGACAATGGTTGAGATTCATGATCCTATGATTGATTAATTAATTATTCAATGCAATAAATAATAGCATTAAACACTCAAGTTCTTAGACTTATTGGCATATCGATTCAATGCAATTAAGACACAATTGGAGCAACCCTAAATCGGCCCTAATCGACATCGAGCAATATAGATCAATCGAAATTATCCACTACAAAGACAAAGAAATATCACTACTTCAATACATTTGTTTGCTATCAAGAAAACAATAAGGAATTCATAACTAAGATGTAATTCATAACATGATGATCAATCATAGAAAGGACGACAAATATAATCAATAAACACAAGATGATAAATATACTCATAAATAACTAAGTAGAATCAAATCATCACAATCTATTCAACCATGTCTTCGAATCATATGCGAAACTATGAGTTTATAACCTCATAGGCCAAAAACCTCTCTTCTCTCTCAAAGCGTTCATTGTCTAACCTCTTTGCCACACACAGTTGGAATAATAGAAATTAACCTAATAAAGAGTCGTGGAAAACCCTAGAAATATAATAATATTATAATAGGAAATAGAATCTTCGGATCGAAATCCGGATTGCTGAACACGACATCACACGGCAGGCGCCGCCTAAGGCACATCGGGCACCGCCCTATGCAGTGATGACTTTCTTCTTCTCTTCAATGTTGTGCTTTCTTGTTCCTTTTTAGCCTCTTCCTCAACCTTCATTTGCTCCAAAACATGTCTTCTAAACTCTTCGAAGATCCCATCCAAGGTCGGAATGTAAAACTGCAGAATAAACACTAAAAAGGCATAGATTCCAAACTCGAATACTTCACAAGCAAGATATGAAACTAGACTAAAACACATGCAAAAATCCTATCTAAATGCAATAATAAATATCTATAATTTCTATATGAAATATGCATTATCACTCGTCACACCTTGTCATAACCTGTGAATATGATGAAGGTGTGTGTATAATTAATACTACTGTCTTTTAACTTACTAATATTGTAACTCATAGAGAAAACATGTCATACAACCTATCCAATCTGCTATAATGACCTCATTTTCCCATATATCGTTGAGTATTATTTTGTAAAAGTCCATTGAGTGGCGTTCCATTTCGGTTTAAATTTGCAGATCGGGTCGAATTTGCGGATCGATTCTGTTGCAGGTGACTCGAATCAACCTTCACGCTCAACGGAAACCCATTCTTCCTCCCAAGATTCGATCTTAGGGCGCTCACGGAGTCCGAATCCAGATCCTGCGCTGGATCGCCGGAAATTGTTCTATCACGATTTGAGGATCTGTATTCAAATATGAAAGTGGAAATGAAAGGATGGAAGAACAATCAATGATGATTTGTGGGTAAAGAAGAAAGAGGAGGTAAACAACGATAATGTCAGTACTCATGCAGGAGCAATGGTGGAACGTCCACCATTTGGGAATCAAAAAAAGATGCTCTCATATTTTTGTCATTGTGCTCATTAATTCGATTACAAAGTGAGGGGATAGATGTATATATAGAACCTTCCTATACAGCTGGCTATGACAAAGACTAAACTACTCTAACATCCCCTGCAAGTTGGTGGGTGAGACATCCCCAGCTTGGACAATATGTAATTTTGCTGTGTAGAAGGCAGAACCTTTATAAAGACGTCTGCTAGCTTCTCTAAAGAGGGTGTGAAACATAGCTCAATTAGCCCTTCCATGATCTTCTCCCGAGTGAAGTGGTAATCAATCTCGATGTGTTTGGTCCTTTCATGAAAAACGGGATTCTAAGCTATTTGAATTGCAGAACGATTATCACAGTGTAAGCTCACTAGAAGTAATTGACCAACATCAAGCTCTTCTAGAAGCCTTCTCAACCAAGTGAGTTCAGATATAGCTTGAGCCATTGCATGGTACTCAGCTTCAGATGAGCTTCTGGAGACAGTGGATTATTTCTTGGACTTCCAAGAAATTGGTCAATATCCAAGAAGAATAAAAACCCACTTACTGAACGCCTTGATATGGGACAAGCAACCCAATCTGAATCCGTGTAAGCTATGATAATTGGTTTTGTAAAACAATATAATAGAATGCCATGACCAACGGTCCCAGAGAGGTATCTCAGAGTGTGATGAAAAGCAGAGAGATGAGGGGTACAGGGTTGTTGCATAAATTGGTTGAGGATTTGAACTACAGAGCAGATATGTGGCCTTGTGTCTATAAGGTAATTCAATTTACCAACAATTTGTCTGTAAAGAGTGGCATTGGGAAAAAGATCTCCATCAGAGTTGTTGAGTTTGAGGTTTAAAGGTAAGGGTGTGCAAACTGGTGTTGAATGAGGCAATTGAGAGTGAGCTAGCATTTCTGAGTGAGAGCAATACCTTTGGCAAGATGAGTCACTTCAAGGCCAATAAAATAATGTTAAGGGCCATGTTAATATGTATATATCTTATTTAGGAATATCTATCCTAATAGGATTTGACTACGATATGATTTGATTTTATGAGGATCTCCTAACTTATCCTCCAAGGACTCCCTAATTTTGTATCTATATATGTAATCATCTATCGATACAATCAATCATCTTTTCCTCCAAAGTTAATAGTTTTACATGGTATCAACGTAAATCTATCGATCCTCTATCAATAGCTTCCCAACCCACCTCTCCCACCCAAATTCTCTTCGCTGCCTCTTCCTCCACCGATGGCTCTTCTCCCAATTTTCACCTTCCTAATTTAGCAATCCATTTGGATCATTCGAACTATCCTCTCCAGCGTACCACTGTCCGTTCCGCTCTTGAAGCATTCGACTTGGACTCCTTTTCAGTGTTCTAAAAATCGCGCCTAGGCGCCGCCTGGGCGCCGCCTAGGCGCTATGCGGGACGGGACCTAGGAATTTTTAAGCCTAGGCGGACCTCTAGGCGGAAATTCGTCCCGGCACCGCCTGGTCCCGCCTAGGCGCCGCCTGGGCCCGACTGATCCCGCCTAGGCACCACCTGGGCCCGCCTAGGCACCGCCTAGTCTAACGATTATTCAATTTGCGCTTCTAAGCATATGATTAGTTGACTTAGGGTTTTTTTTATCCCCCATGTCGGGATGCATTTGCTTTTCAGTCGAACTTATAGTTTTGGATTTTAGGAGGTTTAGAGTTGTTAGTCAGACATGGAATTTTGCATTTATTTACTTTAGTGTTAGTTAACTACTACAAATTTGGATTTACTTTGCGTTTATTTACTTTAGTGTTAGTTAACTACTACAAATTTGGATTTATGAGTGATATTAAGGATTATTATTACATTATATGAATTATTGACAAGTGTTATTCGTCAAAATATAAGGAAATAATCAAGTTTGTTCTAAGTCCGCCTAGGCGCCGCCTAGGCACCCGCCTAACCGCCTAGGCGCTAGGCGGCCACCCACCGCCTAGCGGCCGCCTAGCGCCTTTTAGAACATTGCTCCTTTTTTACTACCGCCATAGCCCCACCGCCGACCACCATTTCGGATCTGACAGCCTTGCTCTCCGCTGGCTCCCCACTTACTCTTGAAGTGGCTCTCGCTGCTCTCTCTGGTTCACAACAGCAGCCTCCTCGCGTGCCCAATCCCCCCTATCAGGCTTGGGTTCGCAAGGACCGTCTTGTTCTCTTGTGGATTCATTCCACCCTCACCACAACCATGTTTGCCCATGTCGCCCGGGCCACCACCTGTCACGTGGGTGACCCACGTTCGATCCCCGGCAACGGCGCCAATTTTGACGGAGGGAAAGTCGTTGATTTACCTCGCCAAAAATAATTCCCAAACAAACAAACTAGTATAGTATACAAGTAAGGGGTCGAACCCTAGAGAATCGAGTATTTCTAAATATTGTGTATTTATCAATATAAAAAAAAGATTTTTATGAATGAAAATAAAAGAAAATAATATTGACAAAAGCAAATAAAGGATAGAAGAAAAGCGTTTCCACCTACAAGTTCTTGACATTGGTTGGTTTTATTGGTCATCAAATCCTTTTGAAGTTATTATCTTTTCCTACGAATTCCTCTCGTCTTGGTTTAAGTGGATTAAAAGTTCTACGAGTCCAATTAATCCCTTACACCTCAATGCAACCTTAACAAGGTCAAGATTTAACAAAAAGATAGCAAATAGTCCCAAGAACTTGAGCATATAAATAACACCAATTAAACACGGTAAATCAATATTTAAGATATATGTCAACTTCCTAAATAATCATGCTTCAAACATGGAATCCACAAACTTATGCGTGCTACTACGGAAATAACACATATACGAAAGTATTAAATCCTAGTAAGAAATGAATATTATCAAGGTAGCTAATTAAGATAACACCAATAACATAATCAATATCACACAAAGAAGTTGAAAGAATTAAAGAGGAAAAATAACTTAAATTAGAAACTCACAAACCACCAACCAAGTCTAGAAAGTGTAGGCGAAAACTACAAAATTAGCCAAACATGGCTTACCTAAACTTTCTTCTCTTCAAAGGTGATTTCTCTACTTGAATCCATTAGAAAACTAATCATAAATCATCCTATTTATAAGCCTAAAGTCTTGAATAAACAAGGTAAAAGATAGATAAATAAGATAGAAACTTCCTAAACAAACTATATAGAAGATAGATTTTCCATGTATAGTTCAACGTCAGATTTCGCTGGCAGCGAAACTTTCCGCTAGCAGCGAATGGCCTTAATCGAGCTAATGTTGGATTTCGCTAGCACCTCGCTACCATACTCGCTAGCAGTGAATGCCCATGCCTTAGAAATTCGACAAGCCTCATCGGTTCCACTGGAAGCGAAAACCATTCCACTGGTGCGAGTCCAACCAGTCGCTGCAGCGAAAGCACCCTTCCGCATCCGCGAGACCACCCTTTCGCTGGAGCGACTCCATTCGCTGGCAGCGACTTGTGTTGCTTGCTCGCTGACTCTTGGGCCGACTCCATTCGCTGGCAGCGAGCTCCATTTGCTGGAAGCGATACGTGATGGCTCTGGACATGCTCCCACTGACTCCACTCGCTGGCAGCGAGATCCCATTCGTTGGCAGCGACAGATGCCCAGAAGCTTATTTTCTCTTCATTCTTCCCTCATTCTTTCTTGCCTCTTTTCTTTCTTTCCTTAGCTTGCTTTCTTAACTTCACTTGGACATGTTGTTCACCTTTCCTTTGCTTTCCACCATTTCGGATCTACGATTCTGCACAATTCAACCGAAATAGCGTAGATTCCGGACTATACCATGAAAAGAGTTTAATCTAAATTGACACTAAACATGCATATTCTACAATGAAAATGCATCTAAACTACCCTATAATGCCCATTAAAAATGTGCATTATCACCACCGCCACTAAGGCTTGGGGTAGTCTTGAGCGCATCTTCCATGCTCAGACTCGGGCTCGCCAGCTGCACCCACGACATCAGCTTCCAACCCTAACCAAAGGTTTGGTCTCTGTTCTTGACTATGTTGAGAAAAAGAGAGCCCTTGTTGAGTTGGCGGCGTGTCTCAATGAAGTCTCTAACGGTGATCTCATCTCCTACATCCTTCTTGGTCTTGGCTCTCAGTATGCTTCGTTTCGCTTCGCCATGGCTCTTCGCATTGACATGATGATCACTAAGGATCTGCTGGGTTTCTTGCTTCAAGAAGAACACAATCTTGAAGCCGACACAACTGCTCTATCCGATTCTGTCGCTCAGTCAGCCAATGTCGCCTCCACTCGAGAGCGTGTCTGTGACCTTGGGCGTGGCCGCTCCTCCAGGAACCGGCCACTGTCTGATTAATGCTCGTTCGAGCAGCGCCCTTCTGATCAGCAAGCCAATTCCTCTCGTCCGCTCTGTTAGCTGTGTGGCAAACTTGGGCATGAGGTGCCCAATTGAAACAACGGGATGAATTTCAACGATTTTTCTGTCACTAATCGCTTCACTGCAGGAGCCCTCAATCAGCCAGAACGTCCTGCCCCTCGAGCTTCTTACAACGCTACTTATCAATCCGAGATTGAGGACCCTTGGGTTTTTTATTCTGGCACCACCAATCATGTCACCGCCGACCTCAACAATTTCAACCTCTAGATCGGCTATGAGGGCTCTGATTGCCTAGTTGTCGGAAACGGTATGTCCCTTCATGTTACTCATATAGGGCATTCAATTTTACCTATTAAGCAAGATAATTCACCGCTGAAACTCAAAGATGTTCTAGTTGTCCCTCGCATAACCAAAAACCTTTTAAGTGTTTCCAAATTAGCAATGGATAACAATGTCTTTCTTGAATTTCATGGTCACCATTGTCTTCTAAAGAATATGCAGGGTCAGATCCTCCTAAAAGGAACCGCTGAGAACGACCTTTAACGTCTTCCTCGCCTCCCCTTTCCGCCGACAACTCCTCTTGTTATTAAAGCCTTTCAAACATATTGGGGGGGGGGGTGAATATCGAAATGTGTCTACCTATCTCAGGTCTCTTGGCATTGACCACCACGTCTTTTGTCCCTATACCCCTTAGTAGAATGGGTCATCTGAACGTCAAAACCATGTCATTGTTGAAAAATGTCTCTCTTTACTTGCTCATGCCCACCTACCTCTCCAGTTTTGGGAACATGCCTTCCATACCTCGATCTACCTTGCCAATTGGACCATCACAGTTAATCTCAATCACAAGTCTCCCTTTCAAGTTCTTTGTGGGAAGCCACCTGACTATGCCTTCCTCAAGTCGTTTGGGGTGTCTATGTTTTCCCTTAGTTCGTCCTTACAACACCTCCGAATTGAAGTATCGTTCCTCTCCTTGTCTATTCTTGGGTTAAAGCACCAACCACAAGGGTTACTGTTGCTATCATCTCCTCACCAACCGTACATACATCTCTCGTTTTGTTGTCTTTGATGAGTCCTCCTTCCCTTATCCCACAATAGTCACACCTACCCCTTCCCATGACTCAGTGACTCCCGTCACCCCCTCCCTAACCACTCTGCAGCTTGCATCTGATATTCATACATCTCCCTCTCCTCCAAATCAGCATCATCCCTCTCTCGCCATCACCATGTCACCCTCCTCATCGCCGTCTCCTCTACCTCTCTCTCTGAGATCTCCCGCCCACTCCTCACTCTCGGCTCCTCTTTCATTGGATCCCTTGCACGTTACTCCAGACTCAAGCCCCTCATCATCATCATCATCATCATCATCAACCTTGCCCTCTCCACCCCCCTTATCATCATCCTCGGCTTCACCTTCTGCATCCCCCTCCCCTCCCCCTCCCAATCCCTACCCAAATGCCCCATCCTGTTTTCATCCACTTGATAATTCGACTCATCCTATGGCCACTCGCTCCCGCTCCCATGACCCCAAACTCAAAGCCTTGCACTCCACTAAATACCCGATCCCTACTGCCCTCCTTGCCGCCATTGAACCCAAATCTTTTCATCAAGTTGCCAAATATCCTCTTTGGCAACATGATATGCAGTTAGAATTTGATGCTTTAATGAGTAATGGGACATGGGACTTAGTCCCTCGCCCAGCAGGAGCTAACATTGTTGGTTGTAAGTGGATTTACAGGATCAAGCAGAAACCGGATGGCACAGTTGATCGCTACAAACCTCGTCTAGTCGCCGAAGGCTTCAACCAGGAAGCTGGTGTTGATTACTTTGACACCTCCAGCCCCATCGTCATACCAACCACCATTCGGCTCATTCTTAGCCTGTCCTTGACTCATGGTTGGCAGCTTCATCATGCTGACGTCAACAATGCCTTTCTCAATGGTGACCTTGCTAAGACTGTCTATATGGCCCAACCACATGGTTTTCAGGCATCTGATCACCTTGACTATGTTTGTCGTCTATGGAAGGCCATGTATGGCCTCAAGCAGGCTCCTCGTGCTTGCTTTCACAAACTCACACATGCTCTTCTCCATCATGGCTTTAAGGGTTGTATCTCTGACTCCTCTCTATTCATTAAATAGCATAAGGGTCACATTGTTTATGTGCTCGTCTATGTGGATGATCTCATAATCATTGGTTATCATGCCCAATTTATTGATGATTTTGTTGTAAGCCTCAATCGGGTCTTTTCTCTCAAGGATCTTGGCCCTCTGCACTTCTTTCTGGGCATTCAGGTAACTTGCTCTACTGACAGCATTCACCTCAGTCAATAGAAGTACATAGTAGAAATCTTGGATTTTTGCAACATGTCCGACGCCAAGCCGATTGCCTCTCCTGCTGAGCCTGGCTCTCGGCTTGTCCATTTAAGTGACCTTGTCACTGATCCGCACTTATATCGTAGTATTGTTGGTGCTTTACAATATGTCACTATTACCCACCCAGAGATCGACTATGTTGTTAATCGCGTTTGTCAGTTTATGCACAACCCATCCGAACCTCACTGGACTGCTATCAAGAGAGTTTTACGCTATCTTAAGGGAACCATTTCGTTTGGACTGAGGTTGCACAAAGCTTCTGACAATTGTTTGGTTACCTTCTCAGATGCCGGTTGGGCTTCATATTCAGATGACTGCCAATCTCAACATGGGTTTGCCATTTATTTTGGCAGAAACCTCATCAGTTGGTCCTCTAAGAAGAAAAAGTTTATCGCCCAATCTAGTACATAAGCCGAATACCGAACCATTGCATTCACCGTTGCTGAGCTCATCTGGCTTCAGCAGCTTCTTCACGAAATGGGGGTTCAGCAGTTCAGGTCATCCGTCCGTCTATCTTGCGCTGTGACAATCTGAGTGCCACCTTTCTGTTAGCCAATCCAGTCTTTCATCAGCGGTCCAAGCACATTAAAATTGACTATCATTTTGTTCGTGAGCACGTTTTGCTAATGAGCTAGTTTTTCGTCATGTGAGCTCTCTTGATCAAATTGCTGACATCTTCACCAAAGTCGTCGGCACACATCGATTTTAGACTCTTAGTGCCAAGCTACTTGTTCGTGCCCTCTCATGAGCTTGCGGGGACGTGTTAATATGCATATATCTTATTTAGGAATATCTATCCTAATAGGATTTGACTACGATATGATTTGATTTGATGAGGATCGCCTAACTTATCCTCTAAGAAATCTCTAATCCTGTATCTATATATGTAATCATATATCAATATAATCAATCATCTTTTCCTCCAAAGTTAATAGTTTTATAGGCCCAAATCTTTGATGTTGAACTATTGGTCCAAAAGGACATTTAATCTATCAATTGTAGTAGAGGAAGAGCCTGTGATCAAGAGATCATCAACATATACAGTTACTATGGTTGTCTAGTTTTGGATTTTGTGGATGAAGAGAGAGTAATCACTTTTAGATTAAGCGAAATCCAAAGACAACAGACAAGTTGTGAGTTTGTGGAACCACTGGCGGGAAGCCTGTTTCAAACCATAGATGGACTTCCTCAACAGACAGATTTTGTTGTGATGATTTGGAATGCCTTCTGGGACAGTCATGTATACCTCCTCATGAAGATCTCCATGTAAAAAGGCATTTTTGATGTCAAGTTGATGGAGAGGTCATTCCTTAGCAGAAGCAAAAGAGATTAGAGTTCTGATAGTTATCATTTTGAAAACAGGGAAGAAATATCATGGTAATCGATCCCCTCCCGTTGAGTGAACCCTTTGGCAACTAAACGAGCTCTGTAGCATTCAAGAGAGCCATCAGATCTAAGCTTGACTTTGAAAACCCATTTGTAACCAATGGGTCGTTTACCTGCAGGCAAATGAACTAAGCACCATGTGCCATTAGCTTGTAAAGCTTCTATTTCTTTGTTCATTACAGTGATCCAATTGGAATCCTTGGAGGCTTGTGAAAAAAGATGTTGGTTTAGTGTATGAAATGGCTTTGGATAAAAAAGCATGAAAGGTTGTTGGAAGTTGAAATGGAGCAATGATGCCACTAGTGATCGATTCAGTAGGACTATAGGAACATACATAGTCATTGAGATGAGAAGGGGTAGTATGAGTTCTGGTGGATCGTCTTAGGTGATGTGGTGGTGGAGGTGGTAGAGGTGGGGAATCATCTTGATTAGCTTCAGGAATGACATGTAAAATAGTTTGTGTTAGGGTAAAAATGTGATGAGGAATATCAGGAGAATGTGTAGGTAATGGAAGGCGATATGAAGATGGTGGTGAAGTATGGTAAGGAAAATGTAGCTCATGAAATGTGACATCTCTGTAGATGAAAATGGTTTTGGTTTGAAGATCAAGAACATTGTAACCTTGCTTTCCATATGGATATCTTAGAAAGAGACATTTGATAGCCCTTGGTTGAAATTTATCCCTATTCCTTATGGATGAATTAGTATAGCAAAGACCGACAAACACTTTGATGACACTATAATAAGGGTTTTTTTTTTTAAGTTCATACAGAGATTTATTGTGGAGGGATGGTAAAGGGCTTTTGTTGATGAGAAATGTGGTTGTGAGGATACATTCTCCCCAAAACTATAAGGGTAAGTTTGATTGAAAGAGCAAAGCTCTAGCAACCTCCAAAAGATGTTTTTGTTTCCTTTCAATAACACCATTTTGGTGAGATGTATAAGCACATGATTTTTTGTGTAGAATGCCATGAGAATCAAAGAAAGAAAAGGATGAGCGATCACAAAATTCAGGTGCATTGTCAAATCTAATGCACTTTATGTTTAACTTAAATTGATTAGAAACTACCACAACAAATTATTTAAGAAGAGTTAAAGCATCACTTTTGTGTGTCATTAAAAAGGTCCAAGTTGCTTTGTTGTTATCATCCACAAGTGTAAGGAAATATCAAACCATCATGAGTATGATGTTTATAGGGTCCCCAAGTGTCCATATGTATGAGATCAAAAGGTTTAGCAGCATGAGAGGTAGAATTTGGAAAATATTTCTTGTAGTTTAGCCTTGGGGAGAATTTCACAAATAAATTATGGTTTAGAATGAAAACAAACATTCTCAATGTATTGCAGCTGATCAAAAGAAAGATGTCCCATTCTACAATGCCACAATTCACAAAGGTTTGTTCTACTGTTATTACAAAATATGGAATCAGAAATTGGAAAAACAATAGAGGTAGATGGCTCAAAGGCTGAAGGAAAAGAAGCTAGTATGTCAATCACATATAATCCATTTGCTTCATGGCCAATCACTAATGGCTTGCTCATCGAAGGGGCCTAGATCAAACAAAGGTTTGGTGTAAAAATTATGTTAGAAGATAAATCTTTGGTGAGTTTATGTATGGAAAGAAGGTTGAAATGAAAATCTGGAATAAGAAGTTATTCTGAAAGGTAATGTTAGGAGAAAGACTGATAGAACCAACATGTAAAATGGGTGCATTTTTATTAGTGGGTAATGTGATGGTTATAGGAGTATGGACAGGTTTATAAGTGTGAAAGTAATGAAGGTGAGGGGTGATATGGTTAGTTTCCCCACTGTCAAGTATCCAAGAGGAATCATTTAATGAAGAAAAGAGACAGAAAGTCTTACCAACAAAAAATGCAGCATGAGAAATGCCTTCAGGAGGAGACCGTTTGCTCAATAGACTCACAATTTGCTCATATTGCTTATGAGTGATGGGAGGATATGTTGTGCTTATTGTAGGCTCAGAAATGCAAACATTAGCCATAGTTGAAGGTCCCTTTCCTGGTGGATAGCCGTGCAATTTCTAGCATCTGTCAACAGTATGCCCACCAGTGTTGCAGTGAGTGCAAAAGAACTTGTATTCTCCCTTTCTTTGGGGATAACCGTGAACTTCCAGCATTGGTCAATAGTGTGACCTTTAACCTTGCAATGGTCACAAAATCCTGCAGTTCTACTAGTGTTTGCAGAATGCCCACCAGTGTTGCAGTGAGTGCAAAAGAACTTGTATTCTCCCTTTCTTTGGGGATAACCGTGAACTTCCAGCATTGGTCAATAGTGTGACCTTTAACCTTGCAATGGTCACAAAATCCTGCAGTTCTACTAGTGTTTGCAGAAGTGTTTGGATAACCATAAAGCATCCAACAATTCTCCATGGTATGTCCTCGCACCTTGCAATGATCACAAAATTGTTTTTGTTGAGCACCCTTTTGAGAACTAGTTGGATTCCTTTGAGCTGCGAAAGCCATGGACTCTGTCTCACTCTTGTTCAAATTTCCAATACTTGTTTGTTGTTCTTCCTACAGAACAATTTGATACACTTGATCCAAGTCAGGGGTTGGACTCATCATGAGTATGGTTCCTCTCACATCATTGCAACTGTCATTTAATCCCATAAGGAAGTGAACCACTTGTTGATCCTCTATGATTCTGTTCACAACAGATCTCGAACCACAATCACAAGCAGCATTTTCAACAAGTAAGGTATATTCATCCCAAAGCTTCTTCATCTTTGTAAAATAAGTAGAGACAGAGCTATTTCCATGGTTTAACGAACCAGGGTCTTATTAAACCTGATAGATCCTTGTTATGTTAGGTTTTCCATAGCAATTTTCTAGTTCCTTCCAAATCTGACTAGCAGTACGACAATATAGAACACATTTCACTATTTCGTTTTCAATAGAGTACAATATAGAACACATTTCACTATTTCGTTCTCAACACATGTGTTGGCTGCCATTGAAATAGAGATCAATCAACTCCTTAGCTCAGATACCATGTCACAATTTGAGGATCTGTATTCGAATATGAAACTGGAAATGAAAGGATGGAAGAACAGTCAATGATGATTTGTAGGTAGAGAAGAAAGAGGAGGCAAAAAACGGCAATGTCAATACTCATGTAGGAGCAATGGTGGAACGTCCACCATTTGGGAATCAGAAAAAGATGCTCTCATATTTTTGGCATTGTGCTCATTAATTCAATTACAAATTGAGGGGAGAGATGTATATATAGAACCTTCATATACAGCTGGCTATGACAAAGACTAAACTACCCTTTATGTTCTAACATGTTCCTCTCAGAACTGTAGTGTTACCGAGGGAGTGCGCGAACACCGAGATCAAGAGTAGCATTCCCGACGTCGACGACGAATTGGTCGTAGAAGAAGGTTATCATCTGGTTAGGGTTCTTGTTGGAGAAATTGAAGTTGAGCTTGGAGGTGAGGTGGGAGAAGACACTTTGAAAACAAGAATCTTTTTTTTTTTCCTAAATATTCACTCAAAAATAAATAATTAAATAAATATCAACACTTTCAAAGTATTTGCGAAAATATTCATTTTTTGTCAGATCTTCCAAAGAAACACGGTCTTATATCGTGTTTTATTCACAACATGGGAAATTTGGAATTTGAGAGAAATCAGAATAAAAATATTGGTAATTTTATTTCGGGTGAATAATATTTATGTAGCCAATATTATTTTATTTAAAAAAATTGCAAGTTAAACCACATGGGCTAGAGCACGAAGCTATCGTAGACTCGAAGGCAAGGGTGGCGGCGACGGAGGCAAGGATGACCAGTGAGGCGACGAGATAGGAGGGGATCAGTGATGTGCCCTGACCGATTACAGCAACTCCGGACTCCGATTCCTTCTCTAGTACCAACAGGGAATCAGACAGTTGAGGGAGGAAGAAGGAGGGAGGCGCGGATTTAGACAATTGGGGAGAGGAAGAAGGGGGGGGGGGGGGGGGGGGTAGGCAAGAGAGGGTGGGTTAGATGAGGGCGGAGGCAGTGGCAGATGACAGGATGTGGTGGGTTGGAGAAGGGTGAAAGGCTAGACGAGGGCGGAGGCGGTTGCGGTGACTGGTCAGAAAGATAGAACCGGTAGACGGATCGATCTTCATCATTTGCTTTTTTCGTTTTTCTTTTTTTTTTTAATTTAAAAATATATGGGTAAATTAGGAAAAATAGCATGAACTTTAGGGGTAGTTGCGTTTAATGGTATGAACTTCCAGAAGTTTAAAAATAATCACCGACTTTGGTTCTGGTTGCAATAAGTGGCACATCTATTCTTTTTTTTTTTTGAAATATCACCTCTTATTAACATTCTTTGTAGAAAAAAATCATCAAAATTTCAATTTAAAAAAATGCCCATATTTCATTTTTAAAAATAATTCATTATCATTTTTAATTTTAAAAAATATAATTTATTTTATAAAACACTACTTTTCCCCTTTTTTTTCTTAAAAGAATACACTCATTATTTACACCCAGTTAAAAAAAAGAACTAATTTTATTTTCTCCATAAACTCGGTTTTTAAATAAAATTAAATAATAAGTAATGTCTTTAAAATGAAAAATGAGTGTCTTAAAAAGATACCAATTAATATCACAATTATATATATTTTTGTTTAAAATGATGTTTTTTGAAAATTGAAATTGAGTTTATAAACATGAATTTTTTTAAAAAAAAAAAGAAGAAAATTGTGTGTGGGTTTAAAAAAACAATGAAAAATGTGATTTTTTTGTAAACAAAATGTTAATAAGGGGTGCACTTTTAAAATAAAATGGTTGGTCTACTAACCACAACTACCCTTAAAGTTGGTGATTATTATAGAATTTTTTAAAGTCGGTGCCACCGAATAATCGCTATTTTACATTACCAAATAATATATTCTTAATTTCTAGATACAACACAGTTAATATTTCATCACTTATATCATTTTGTTTATTTAATTATTTATATGTAATAATATATTATATTTTTTACTTAAATAGTAATGCAAAATAAATTATTATATATGTGCAAAGTACGTGGTATTCGACTAGTTTACAATATCCCAAATAACAATGTTGCATGCAATGATAGGAATGGCTAGGGGGGGGGGGGGGGGGGGGAATAGGAGTATAGTTTTAAACGTACTCCTTTTAAGACTTTGACAAATAACTAAAATTGCACTTACCATTTATTTATAGATCCATCATATATATATATTAATTGTGCACACCCTAAAGGGTGTACTTTGTGCACAATTGTGACACATTGATCGTGTGTAGATGGATGACTGAGATTAAAATGATTTTTCCTATTTTTTTTAATCTAAATTAGTGTGGGGCCCTCTCCTTCTCCCATCAATCGTTCCTCAGAAGATGCGTGTGCTACAGACGTGCGTTATCTTCCTCCCTCCAGAGTCCAGGCGATGCCTCTTCCCCATTTTCACCGTCGCCTCTGCCCTCTCCCATCAATCGTTCCTCAGACCTCCTCGCCATCGCCGCCTCTCCCCTCTCTGTCAAGCACCGCCCAATCTACTTCACACCTCCTCCCATCGACGAGCCCATCTATCCGAAACCCTAATCATCTCGCCTCTTCTGCTCGCTCCCGCTCACCTTCAACACCATCACCTTATTCGACGTATGCTCTCCCGTCGACAACGCTTCACCGCACGCACCGCCCAGATCTCCTTCGTGTGGATCCATGGTGAACGACCGACGATTCGTGGAGCGACCGGCGAATGGTGGTAACAGGAGAGGCGATTCATCGGCAATCGACGGCGGCGAAGGCTGGCGAAAGCAAGGTCGACGACGCCGGCGGAATCAAATCCAGATGAAAAGTTCGACGACGATTTTGGGCTATCATCGGCGGTGATTTTTGGGCTATCAGCCCTAGCTCTCGGAAGGCTATCAGCGGTGGCGATTCGGGAGGGCGGCGACTGGAATGGTGGGCGGATGTGGCTGTGCAGGCTATCGGGAACAGTGTCTGTGGAGGCAATTTGGATCTCGCGTTGCATTAATTGAATTGGACGATGCCGGCGATGGGCAACGGAGATTTCGGTGTCTTCGGTTTGGGCATAATTTGATTTATTTTTCATCAACTATTTAGACGAATGTGTCGAATTTTGGTTACCAATGGTGATAAGTTGATAAATTATTCGGTGAAATCTAATTAATTATTCGGCAGAATATCGAGTTTTCGGTTTGACAAACAACATAAAACAAAACATTATTCGGTGATATGTGAGACATTATTCGGTTAAATATGAAATATTATTATTATAAATTATAAGTATTATTTAGAGATTTGAAGCTTCTAACATTATTCGGTAGAATGAGACAAATTATTCTGTAGAATAGATAAGTTTTGACTTCAACTAGATGAAAAAAAAAATAACATTATTCGGTAGAATATGAAATATTATTCAGAGGAATTGACAAATTATTTGAACCAACTAATTATTTAATGGAAGTGGTAATTTTTTATTTGACACTACAAGAAAAATGGTGTTTCGCAACAACTTTTTTGCAACGACGTTAATTATCGTTGCAAAAGATAGTATTAGCAACAACTTTACATCTCGTTGCAATATGTTGTTGCAATAACTAGAAATTTCATTCACCAACATCACGAAATTGGGTTTTCAGTTATTGCAACGACTTTTTTGTTGCATTAAAATGGATCTACATATTGCAACGACAAAAATGGCGTTGCTATATGTGTATTGCAATGAAAATTTCGTTGTTAAACCTGTAAAACTGGTATGGCAACGACTATGTTGTTGCGATTGATAAACCATAAAAAATGTTTTTTTTAAAAATAACCTTTTGCAATGACAACAAGTCGTTGCTATTCATTTTGTACGTATTGCAACGACAATTTCGTTTTCAAAACATTAAAAATAAAATCCAAAAAAAATACATTAGTGATTGAAATTTTCACTTGCCGCCATATATACTAAATTGGCGGGGTTAGAAAATTAATGGAAGTATACCAACAAAAAAGTCGTTGCTTTTATAAATTGAATAGGAAATTTATAATTTATTATGGAATATATTTTAAAACACAAAATAAAATAAAAGTAAAATCAATTTGGCCAAAACTAAACCCTAGCCCTAACTCCCCATTTTCTTCCATTATTCACTTTTCCAATCCCTAGCAATCGATGACTTGAGAGTGACAACCAAGGGGAAGGCCATGGAGATTTTCATAAACTACAAGATGGGAACTCTCTCTTACTCTCGCGTCCTCGCGTACATGTTGTCGTGATGCCATTTCTCTTCCTTAAAAATCACCGTTCTTCAATCCTCGCTACAGTGACATCATCTCCGTCTTCCTCCGCTCACCACACCATTCCCCAATTGCCCTTAGTACTCCGTTCGTCGAGCCCCGCCTGGTAAGAATTCAAGTCCCTTGTCTCTCTCCTTTGAGTCCTTGACTGCTACTCAAATCTAGGGTTTTCGTAAACAATTATTGTGAAATACCGCTTGATTCCTTGTACGCTATTTGGCATGTGTTTGCTTTTACATGTGTACAAATTTAGGGGAAATATCATCTTGCTCAGACAAGATTTGTCCATATACTCTATTTCGCCACATTCAGTTCAACTGATAGTAACTTCGTCCTGTGTGAGATTTTGCTAGTTTGAGAGTCGGGTGAGGGCTTGTTTTGATTCATTTTTTTGTGTTTGGGTTCGGAATCCCTCCATATCCTCTACTGACCGTTCCTTTGGGCTGAATTTTGGGAACCTAAACTTGGGTAGGGTTCCCCTTCAGGTCACCCCTGTATTATTCTACTCCTTAGTCATGCCTTGCTTGTACTCATCTGATTTATCGTTGTAACTGGTGGTGATTCTGGAGGGGTGATATTGATGCCCTACCTTTGTATGCTTTTTCATCTTCATTCAGTTCTTCTGTAATGGTTATGCAGGAGGTTTGTGTTTCTCAACATAGTCTATTTCCATCTGTTGGGTGGTTTATTTTGATCGAACGTTGAACTTGGGGCTTTTCAACTTTTCGTGTTGTTCGTTTCGATCTATTTTAGGGTTGCTTTGATTTTTTTTCCTCCATATCTATCGGTTGTTTCTTCTCCTGGTGATGCCTATATATCATGTGCCCTGGTCACTTTTGCGGTATTTTTTCTGATCGTTTCTTAGGTGGAGCTATATTGTTATCTTGACTGTCATTGTCCTGCTATCCGAGTTTGTTCAGTGGCTTCTTCCGGGCTTTTTTTCTTTCTTTTGTTGCTGCTACATCCATTCACTCTTGGGATGTATTGGTGTTGTTAACTCAGTGGGTCATTGGGGCAGTTTTAGAGTATCTTCGGAGGCTTTTGGGCGATTAGCTGATGCAGCTGCTGCTGTATATTGTTAAATAAGTTGCCACTGCAGGATTGTGTTTAGTCCTCTCCTCTTGTCCAGGTAGTGCTTTTGCATACTTCTTCTTGGTATGGGGCGATTTTCAGGGCCCTGAAGAGGGTTGTGTGTTGTGTTGTTACTGCTGCTATTTAGGGTTGGTTCATGCTGAATCTTTGCCTTGCCTAAACCTCCATATAGACTGACTGCTTGGTGCTTGTAGATGTAGTGTGGCTTGTGAAGCACAAAACTAAAAATTCTAAGGGGGAGATTCAATGGGCTGACAATGGTTCAAAAGAAATTCATGTATGTTTCGATCTAATTCAATTTTTAGGAATAAAACTTGCTTCTTGGATGCATGAATGTCACTGTTTTCAAATGAAATTGAGATGAAATTGTTGAATGATGATACAAAAGCTATATTTTTATTATTATCTATATCTAGATATCTAATATCTTATGTTCATTTAAAATGGGATTAAATTGTTGAATGTTGGTAGATTAGCATAGATTTAATCTTATTATGACATGGAGAATCTTTGTAAACTATCTTCTAAAATATTTATTTATATGAATAGTTTATAACATTAGAAAGTGTTCGCCTTTTGCAGGAAAAACTGAAAAATGATGTTGCTACTAATGGTGAATCAATGACACAACAGCATATTCTTCTTGATGTTTTAGGGCCAAGATCAGGCTATATTCGTGGAAAAGGGACTGCTTTACGTAGTTATTGTAAATGATTAAAGAACCTAGCCCAACAAAGGCTCGTGGAGGAGCAACAAGAGAAATTATAAGAACAACAACAAAAGATACATGACTTGGAGAAAATGATGGAAGAATATAAAGTGGAACAACAACGAGCAATGGAACTTTCAAACAAGAGATGCTACAGACATTGGCTGATCGAAATGTCTAGAAACAATGGTGCAATAAGGTAATTCTCCAAGTATGCTTTGATATTATAAAACTTTCTTTAGTTTATTTTTTTATAGATTGAGAAGTGCTTAAGAGTTTATAATTTTTAATTATCCTCAAAAATGATTTCGATCATTATATTATCGGTTTTTAAATGAATAGCTAGATAGTGACTCTTACCTAGAAAAATATGTTCTAGGTTGTGCTAATTAGTCTCCCTTTTTTTATTAGATTATATATTTTCTTCTTATATATTGGTATAGACATCAAAACTTGAGTTAATGCATTCTCTCTTCTATGATTACATAATTAACACATGGGTCATATATGATGGATTGAATTCGTATGATTTGCTAGTGGTTTGCCCTTATGTTCAAGATGTTTATGCTTTCTTCTTTTGCTTGAAAAATGCAGCTATGTTATGAACAAAGTAGGAAGTTCCTCGCTAACAGCTCAAGAATGCGAAGTGGAAAAATATTTGGACAGGTTTGATCCCTTTTTTTGTACGTAACCTATAAGGGGATTATATTATACTATGCATGTACGTTAATGAATGGAAGGATTTTTATACATTTCTCCTTTTGATATTTTGCTTAGTGTTTGAATTGGATGGAAGTTGTGATTAAAGGTGTAATGGGAGACATAGGACTTCTTTGAATGCGGTGATTGTAAATTTTGTGAATGTTTTCGATCTATGATGTTGATTTGCTTGAACTCAGGTGTGTTTGTGTCAAACGAACGTACTTTGCAAATTACCTTATTTGCAAATAGAAACTAAAAGCTACAAACGTATGTCGTTGCAAAACAAGGACTTTTTTCAACAATATTTGTCGTTGCAAAATCTGTCAACTAAAGCTTTACATTTTCAGCAACGATAATTTTCGTTTCAAAAACCATCAACTAATATCTTCAATATTTTCCACAACAACAATTTTCGTTGCAAAAATTTTAAACAAAATACTAAAGTTTTTTGTTTTTGCGACGACAATTATCGTTACAAAAACAATCAAGTAAAATAGTTATATTTTTAACAACAATAATAGTCGTTGCAAAAAGTTTCAAATAAAAAATACCCAGAATTTTTGCAACAACAATTATCATTGTGAAATCAATTTCTTAAAATGACAATACAAAGAAATTGCAACAAAAAAGTTGTTACAAAAGGCAAGATGTTTCACAACAACATTATTTGTTGCCATACATTCACTATGTATTACAACGATATTTTATTGTCGTTGCCAAAAGTGTTGACGTTGCAAAAACAAAATATCATGCCAATATGTGTAAACATGTGTTACGCAACGACATCGTATTTGCAACAAATTATGTTGTTGCAAAATATTTAGTTCTTAGCATCACCAAAAGTCGTTGCAAAAACTTTTAGCTACCCTCTTACCCGCAACGACCCTTCAACGACATATGTCGTTGCAATACCTACATTTAGCAATGAAAAGGTATGTATAGCAATGACTTTGGTCGTTGCAAAAGAGGGTTTTTCTTGTAGTGTGAACTAGATTAAAAAAGATAACAACACATTATTCGGTAGTACGTAAAACATTATTCGTTGAAATTGTCAAATTTATAAAACGAAATTAACCAAGCGAGTTTTAAAAAGCATTTATTCCTAAAAAAAAGCATTTTTTCCATAAATATTTTATATGTATTTAAAGAAAAAAAGAAAACAAAAAAAAGAAGCAAAGATGGGGGTGGGGTGTTAGTAGTACAGTACACGCGTATGGTTTGGGTGGGGAGCTCCTTTTTCAACAGTGGACCCCACAAGTGATTAAAGAAAAATAAAAAAATTCATTTTAATCGTGGTCATCCATTTCACCTCTATTAACGGCCTAAATTTGTGCACAAGGTACACTATAAAGAGTGTGCACTCTGAAACCACTCCCTATATATATTTCATGTGTTTTATAAATGATGGAAACTCTTTATCAATATAGCAAATTAAAGCAATGATCTCTTTCAGTCTTCCGGGGCCACACTTGAGATCGAACTAGGCCCTTGTCAACAGAACAATTTATTTTGGCATTACATACCATGATCAATAAGACAAAACATTTCATTTTCATCATATCATGATCAATAGTATAAAACATTTCATTTTCCTTATTTCTTTTGAAGAGTTCATGCAAAAAAAAAATAAAAAGTATTGCATTTGATTAAAATAAATTCAGTTAGTATTTACGATAAAAAAAATTCAAGTAAAACTTGTACGTGTAACATTATATTGTTGTTTATTACTCGGTAGTGACTTGTGTTACGAGGATATTAGAAGAATTTTAATGATCTAAAAACTAAGCATGATTGATCTCGTGAACAGAGATCAAGAGAGAAGAAGTCGTGTTGCTAATCTCTTGAGAGAGTAGTGACGCTGAATTTGTCCTTAACCCACTTTGAGAAATAAGAAGTGAAGGAATTGCACGTGTCCTTTAATTAAATGTGGAATACTACGATTAATGGAGTTAAATGGTTTAAATCCATGATTAATATAAACGGATCATATGAGATCACACATTGCGTTGATGGACTAGATCAACGGAAATGATGGTTGAATATTAATATATATTGTATATTGTTAATATATATCCATATTATTTATTTGTGAAATAATTAATTAGTGGAGATTAATACGCGAAGTTAATTAAGAAGCTACACATTCTTATGAACTAGTGAGCATGCCCGTGCGATGCACGGGACATGTTTTAGTTATGTTGTTTGCTCATTTAGTTAGCTGATATACTCTATTAGATATGTCTGGCCCGTTAAATGTAATTTCTTTATGCAATATTTGATTTATGCGTTATTTATTTTTAATTATATTAAATATAATCAAAATTTCATTACACATGCGCTTTGACATTAATTTTTATTGATATTGATATAATAATGTACTTTAATACCATTTCATTGATTTAATTTTAAAATCTCTCTTCTTTGGTATAAATTAATTTTGAAAAATGAATAATAAGATGCAAAACTCTCTTCTTTAGCTTGTACACATGTAGATCTGTCCATTCACTCTTATGTTCATTGCTAGCTTGCAAGTTTAATACCTAATCTTCTAGCATGTTCATTGACTCTTAACCTACATACTTCAAATGTGAATGGGAAAAATAATATCATATACTACTTAGAGAATTAATTAGAGGTATTTGTAAACATGCCTCATGTTGTCATGCATACCTACCTTCATTCTTGAACAAAGTTTATTATAATTAGGCCCCAAACCTCAACTAAGCCCTTCTATGTGCTTAATTAATTATCATGAACCATATATTTTACATTTGAATTTATTTTAACTATATTGAGCAAACTCAATTAAAATAAAAATATATGGATGTTATACTAATTATATGAATTGATCAATAATAACATATATGGAAAACTATATTATAATGAGTTAATATGAAGTTAAGCCATTTTTTGAAGAATTAAATGAGAGAACTGATAATAAAAAAATCAATTAATTAGCAATAATATCTAACACTTGTATAAATTAGACACTTTAATGTATATAAAATTAAGCTCAAGCTTAGAAAAATATAACAATAATGTTCAATTATATAAACAACACATGCACATATGATATAGTGATAGATGAATTGAATAAGACAAAATCAATGGGTAGACATACAAAAAACAAAACAATTGTTGCAACTTTTCGAGTTAGGATGTATTACCCAAAACAATTGTTGCAATTCATCTTGGATGCTTTCTTTGCATTTGGTAACAAAATCTAGCAACAAAACAAAAAACAAAAAAAAGTAGTTAGTAAAAATATCAAAATAATAGTTAATCTAATTAAGCTGCAAATTGATTTAGTTAACAATAGAATAAAATTGATGAAATGCATAAAAAACAATGGCTTGTAAAAATTATGAATGATTTTTTGGAAGATTTGAAGATGAAAAACTTCCCAATAAAAACTTTTATATAGAGTTGAAAATCATTTAGCATTGATGAATTGATGTTATTAGAGTAATTGTAGGGATGTGACTATTCAAATTCTTTCTGTTTCAATGTTGGAAAACCGATAAGATTGTAATAAACCTATAAGATTGTAGACTAATATAGTACTATGTAGTTATTGATTTTTTTTTGTAATTACGTTGTTTTTAAAGGAGATGAAATGAAATGCCTCTTTGAATTCTGTACATAGGTTAGGTCAAGTAGAATTGGCCTTGGAAATTGATTTAAAAAACAAACATTAAATTGAAAAAAAAACAATCTTATATATGTAGATAGATTATTATTATTATTATTATTATTATTATTATTATTATTATTACAAGCTTTAATTTAATTATTTTAGCTTAATTATCAAAGATTCTTTTATACATCTACTTAATTATAAAATAATTTTCCAATTGAATTAAAAAAACGCCAAAAATTATATATTAGACATCTTTTCATAAATAAATAAAAAGAGGTAAATTAATGGAGAAAATTAAACTAATTGATTTTAAAATAAGGCTTGAGGCTAGCTATAATAATGGGTCGGACAATCTATTGAGTTTGGATGATAACCATTTATATTGTAGAATTAAAAAGGGTAATTTGCTAAAATAACCCTTTTTGGTGAAACTCTTGCACACCTAACCCCATCCGGAAAGTTTTTGCAGAAAACGGATATCCGCTTACAAGTGTAGCAGGTAGCAGGTCGTAGTGTGAGAGACAACTGGACAAAAAAGCTAAAAGGGAGAGAGAGGTGAGAGAGGAAAGAAAAAAAAAAAAGAAAAGCATGTGAGAGAGGGAATAAAAAAGTAGAACTCATCAGATGTGAATTAATGAGAGGAGAGAAAGTGCTGAGAGGAGGAGAGAGAAAAAGCAACCCACTTTTTCAGAAAGTGCTGAGAGAAAGAGAGAGAAAAAGCAACTCACTTTTTCAGAAAAAACAACTCACGTTTTGCCATCAGCTTTTATACATGTCACCCGTTTATGTCAACATTCCAGCCTCAGCGTTTGTACATGACACTAGTTAATATTTACTTGCCAATCTTGCTAGTTGCTAGTGTAATTAGGATTTCCCATGAATCCTGTATGTGTGCCATTGAATAATCTTTGTCAATCTTGCTACTTTGCTAGTGTAATGGGAAAATACGCTCCATGAATTTCTCACATGGTAAGTGCAGCGTGAATAGGTCTTCATCTCCCCTTGTGTGTTCTTCACAACCCATGTCCGTGTTGGTCGAATGACCGGTGTCTTTTGGTGTCAAGTATGATGCATCTGGAGACGCTTATGCTCCGGCTTTTGTAATTCAATATGTAGTTAACGAATTTTGTACTTATGGGAAATTCGAACATGCCATTCAACGACGATGTACATGACATATAATGCTTTTAACCTGTCAAGTAATACATTTGACATGATAGTTAATAGTTTTGACATGGCAGTGCTCTATGTGCATCCTGGTCGACTGACCGGTGCGTTTTTGTGTCACTTATGATGCACATGGAAACGCTTATGGTACATAGCGAGGAATTGAGTATGTGGTTCGCATAATTTTTTTTTGGTCAAGTGGTTCGCACATTTTGTAATTATGGGAAATTCGAACTTGTAATTCCTAGACAGTGTACATTTTTTAGTAAAACAACATTTTAAATGCGAAATTGTCAAAGATCATACATCATATATTCGATAACACTTGTGGTAATAAAAATAAATTTTGATCATTTATACTATATTACAATATTGAATGAACCTCATCTGCATATGAAACCAAACACTTTTTCCTGTGGACGAATTTACACAGTTTTCTATCGAAACCGAACACTTTTTCCTCTCTTTTCTATGACAACAACACCAAAAAAACGTTTAAGTCCGGGGAGTTGGCCGGTTAAAATATCAATCTAATGTCAAATTCATTTTGTGAAGCGGCAAGCTAAAATTGCTCATCGTATAGATGAAGATGAGTTCTTGCGTTGTCCTGTTGGATGAAAGTCGTAGCCCTTGAATCCTCCCTTGGCCACATAGATTGAATCGCGGGGATAACCATTTCAATTATAAAGGTCCGAATCAACATATAATTACCCGTCACCCATATTGAATTTACATGTCACTCATACCGGATTTACATGACACATAATGTATTTTACTTGACACGTGAATTTTTTACTTGACATGTGAATTGTTTTACTTAACACGTGAATTGTTTACTTGACAGGTGAATTGTTTTACATGACAGGTAAAGTTTTTTTACATGACATGTGTGAAGCTTGGTATTTTATTGAATTTTAGAATTGTGAAGCTTGGTATTTTATTGAATTTAGAATTTGGGTTGAGTTTTAATAAAAGTGAATGATATACTGATTAGAATTAGCCATTTTGTATTAGGTGATGATTTAGCCATTTTGGTATTTTATTGAATTTTAGAATTGTGAACTCGTCTATATTCTAAAAAAAAACGCTCGACGGATGCTTGAAGCAATTGAATGAGATGGAAGTGATTTTTGGGTTTATGCAAGTTGCTGAGAGACTGAAAACGTCACAAGTTTAACCGATCGATCATATATAATTATCCGTCAACCATACTGAATTTACATGCCACCCATACTAGATTTACATGACACATAATGTATTTTACTTCCCACATCAATTGTTTTACTTGACACGTGAATTGTTTTATTTGACATGTCATCCATACCGGATTTACATGACACATAATGTATTTTACTTGACACATGCATGAAGTCGATGGCAGAGGAAGGTGTTTGCTACACCCAATCTCGATGAAGACGAAGAATGGGCTGAATTTGGCGGAAACCATATTAGTTGAGGGCTCAACAATCACGATTTCTCCAAATTCAGCCGTCTAACAAGAGAGGAGAGGCATGCCTAGACTTGAGCAAGAGCAGGAGAAGAGCGAGGAAGGTGGCCAAAAGGTTGTCGTCGGGGGAGATGAGAGAGATAATCCGATGAATTAGGAAGAAGGAGGTGGAGAAATTGACTCAAGCATGCCTTGATCAGCGCCGAAACAACTGATCAGCAGCAAGCTTTGATTTTTATGAGACAGATGTAGTTTATTACAACCGTCGTGTAATACGAGACGGAGGTAGTATATTACAGCCATCATGTAATATATTACAGTCGTTATTGACTATAACAAGGGCAAACATTGAACAACATGTAAGATAGGAAACAACCAAAATATGTCCAGTAGACAACTATAAGATGTCCAATAGGGAATAACAGACTGAGTAGTTGATTTTTACTAATGTCATGTATAGTGTACATAATTACAAATATTAATGCGACTTCATTATTGATTGGACGTGTTCCGAAACAAGGGGCGCCTTACAAGACTATAACAAGGACAAACACTTACTACTAGGACTATAACAATGGGCTTCTTATAGACTAGAAAAAACCAAATTGTGTCCAGTAGACAACCATAAGGTGTCAAGTAGAAAACAATAGAGTGGATAGTTGATTCGTGGGCCAATTATATATGCAATAGGTAATATTGTCATCACATTTGTAAATCTTTTTTTGTTTGTTCCTAACTCAACAACAGAAGATATAGAATTATGCCTAACTCACATTTTTGTCATCCATTATAGTTATTAAGTCAATTTTCACACTTTTCTCATCCATTATAGTTATTAAGTCAATTTTCACTACTTTCTCTAAATATTAAGTGCAGGTGTCATGTACAAACGCTGAGGTTGGAATGTTGAAATATACAGATGGCATGTACAAACGCTGGGGTGTCCATCAAATACGAGATTACGATCAAAAACACCCTTTAGCTATAAGAAAGTGCACATGTGATTGCAAACAGATAGAAATATGATCAAAAACACCCTTCTTCTAGGCTTATCTTTAGTGGGATCAGTCCCAAGCCTCTCAGGTAGTTCATTTCACCTCCGTAACCTATCTCCAACTCGGTTATTCTCTCATTATATGTAGCTCCTCCGAAAGGTCAAAAGTGGACAACAAGTCCTTCTCCTCCACTTCCGATTCCTTTCTAGTTAGCTTATGCAATGCATTCATCAAGGCCCTATCCGACCCTTAATCCAAACACGTTCGTCGGTCCATAAATTGTCCTCGAACCACACCAAACCCCAGTAAACACTAAAAATCAATTCAATCAAGGTAAAACCTATGGGTTTTCCCTCTACACTGACCAGCTTTGAGGGCTGGATGTATAGGGATATGAGTGTTGATACGTCATTTTTTTGGAGTAGATTTTTGGGGATTTTTGGGAGGTATATGGCATATGTATTTTCCCACGGGACCCTTGGTTTGGTCCGCGTGTTTTTGTAACTTGGTTACACCCATCTTATATATATTTACCAGTTCAGAAAGCATCGGACCAAGAAAACAACATGAATTTCCCAAAATTAATTGAATGAAATCGACTTAAAAATACCGCATAGAGATATAAAAATGGTTGATTGCATACCTCCTCATTTGCAATTGACTCTCAGAGGAGAGAGAAAGGAGAGTCAAGACCAGCAATAACGGTGCGGCTAGAGAGACCAGAATAGAGGCTCCGTCCCGGCCTAAATGTGGTTACACAGAGCGGTGGAATCGTAGTAGGGAGCGAGGGGTCATGGTCGGAGCGAAGAAGGGGAACGATAGAGATGGAGATGGAGATGGAAGAGAAGGAGAATGAGCGGGGTGAGAGCATGCCTCCGGCGAACTCACAGATCTGAGAAGGGCGATGGAGATGGGGGAAGAGGCGGGTGCGTTTTCCCTAGATCTGAGAAGGGGCGATGGAGATGGGGGAAGAGGCGGGTGCGTTTTCCGGCGAACTCACACAACATCGAAGCAAGCATCGGGAGTAGATAGAATTAGATTGGGAGGGAATCTTTGTATGCTGCAAAAAATGTCGAGCTCTGTTTACAAAGAAGCAAAAAATTAAAGTTGCAAGATTTATTAGGACAGTAATTGTTGCAGAAGCAATTGAAAACCTACCTATCCTACCAGAAACTCGCAACCGGTAGTGTTTCCTATTTTCGTTCATGACAGATTGACAACACAGTTGCACTCGATATCGTCTTCAACTTCGATTCTCCGACGGAAGTGACCCAATCGACTTAATCAAGGAGGTTCTTCGAAGTTGCCGGTTGCGGAGGTGGAACGCGGAATGAATTTGTCGGCATGGATTTGCCTCAACTCTTATTTTGCAATTTTGCAATTGGAGATTCCCTTCCTAAAATCTTGCAATTGGAGATTCCCTTTCTAAAATCGAGGAGGTTCTCCGACGGAAGTGACCCAATTGAAGTTGCCGGTCTCCTGATTTCGATTTGGGAATGAAGCTTTCATTTTGATTTGGGAACCCTCGAGTCTTCAATTTCTCCAGTCTTTAATTTCCAGATCTGAAAATCCTCTCTTGATTCATCGTTCTCCTCTTGTCCTTCCCTTCGTCTCTCACCATTGCCGCCATTGAAGGCTCTCGAGAGCTTCCATCTGAGCATTCTAGTCCTTTCACAAATTGAAGGAGGAGAAGAAGGGGTTTGGTGGGTGAAAGGGACGGCTTGTTACTTTTTCTCTCTCTCCACCGGTTGCAACCAGTCTTTTACCGGCAGATGTAGTGAACCTTTGCAAAAAAAATTTTGCTGGGGTTAGTTTAGCAAAGATAACAGGGTCAAGAGTCATTTACTAACATTTCCTCAATTAAAAATGGAAAATAAAAAGCCCTGAAAAATACAGCTTTATATTGTATATAGATATATAGATATAAGATTTAAGTATAATATATACGCATAATTTTATCTAGATATTATATTTAAATATAAGCTTTATTTATTATGAACATATATATGTTCATAATATTATATCATCTATATGAATTTTATGTGCATGTACGTTGATTTAATATTATATCATCTATATGAATATCTAACTATATAGACAAAGACATTATTTTTAACTATAGAGATAAATTTTATTAAATAATTATTTTTATATATTTTTTTATTGAAAATAAAAGAAAAGGGGGAGCTAAATGAAATTAGCATATGCATGCACATAAAATTGTTGACAAACAAAATGCATCGAAATGGAATATAAACATTCAATTGTTGAGGTTTACAAATAAATTATGGGGTGATTACCTCGATGTCCTAATTTTTTGCCTTTATTAGGAAAAAGTCTCCCACCTTTTCCAAATTGGCTAAATGTCCACCGCCCCCTTGTGCCCCCCCTCCCGTGCCCCCTGTGCCCCCCTCCCGCCTCATCAATTTTTTTTCTTCCAAAGTTGCTGAAACTTATGTTTCAGCACATACGGTTTCAGCAACCACTGTTTCAGTTTTTATTTGTTTTTTTTTTCCAATTTTTTTTTTCGCTTTGCTGAAACCACATGTGCTGATGCTGAAACTCCTATTTCAGCACATGCGGTTTCAGCAACCCCTGTTTCATTTTTTTTATTTTACTGTATTGCTGAAACAGGAGTTTCAACACATACGATTTCAACAATCCCTATTTCAATGTTTTTTTACCGCGTTGCTTGCTGAAACGGAGTTGCTGAAACCCTTGTTTCAACACATTCGGTTTCAGCAACCCCTGTTTTCAATGAGTTTTTTTTACCGCGTTGCTGAAACAAGGGTTGTTGATGCTGAAAACCCAATTGCAGCAAAGTTGTTGATGCTGAAACCCCGGTTTTAGATGCTGAAAATGTTGCTGAAACCGGAGTTTTTTTTTTCCTTTTTTATTTTTCCGGATCACCACTTCTATACCGAAGTTGCTAAAACCGAAGGTGTTGAAACCGGAGTTACTTTTTTTTCGCGTCACCACTTCGACATCGAAGTTGCTGAAACCGGAGTTTTTTTTTCTTCAAAAATGCTGAAATAGTACCTCATACAATTTTATAAGAATTAGTTTCAGCATACGAATTTTGCTAATAAAGAATTAATTTCAGCATTTCAGATCACAAAAAAAATTAAGAAGCTAATAAGCTATCTAAAATTGCATAAGCAACATTTGATATCCGACTTTGACCCCAACAGTGAATTAAGTTCAGCATTTCAGATCACAAAAAAATGTTGAAATGCTAAAATATATGCTTGTGTATAAGATATAATAGCCCATACAAATTTATAAGAATTAATTTCAGCATTTCAGCATAACGAATTTTGCTAATAAAAATTATAAAAATTAATTTCAGCATTTCAGATCACACAAAAAAATTTGCTGAAATTGATATCCAAACTCTCAACAATGCAAACTCAATCACATAATAAACTAACCACAAATTCACTGTTTGCTACCAATAAAAATGCTTAAAATAAATTGTATTTTTAATATAATTTGTAATATTATTTTGCTACCAACCAAAAAAAAAAAAGCTGAAAATGAGGAATTTGGGCTATCAAATTCAAAATGCAGCACATGATCAGATTATCGATTACACAACTATACAATGCTCAATTGAATTCCATCAACAAATTGATGAAAAAACCAGCCATTGTGTATAAGTCAATTCTGAATTCAAGGAAGCTAATAAGCTCTGCAAGGAAAAAAAATACATGTGGAAACAAATTTCATGGAAATTTAAAACTGAAACAATGAATTCAATGGTGCAGATACAAATTCATGAAAACCAGCCATTCTGCAAGGCAAGAAAAAAATAACATATACAAATTCATGAAAAAACCAGCCATTCTGAATTCAATTGTGCAAATACATATGTTCAAGCTCAAACGGAAGACGACACAGGCCCTTCCCCCAATCAGGTTTAATTTGTAACCGATTTCTATTGTTACTCAACTAACACAACTCCCGATTTTGCTGGGAAATTAACAGATGGAGCAAGTGAGAGGGAGGGCTACCTCGTTGCAGAAGTAAGCGCGGCGAGCAAAGTAGGATTTGGGAGGGATGAAATTGGCGGAGGAGGAAGAGCGGTGAAGTGCCTGGCGGCGAGAGCGGACGACCTAGATTAATTCTCCGCCAACGCACAGATCGAAGTTGCTGAAACCGGTCGGAGATCTGTCGGATCACCTCGGATCTGAGCGACGAGCAAGGGGCACTCCTCGGATCGGAATTGATGGCTGCGAGAGGCCGATTCAGATCCAAATCGGCATCGTCATCGCCTCCGTCTCCGACCTCCACGCCACCGTCTCTCCCTTCCTTCACCGACATCGGCCAGCAGGATTCCACCGTGGACAAAGTGATGGCGGCGGCGGCGATCAGATCGAGCAGGAGGAAGGCACCGATTGTTTTGTCCAGCAGATAACTGGTGAGCGAGTTTTAGGGGAGGGGGGGCCAAGATTTAGGTCGTGGATTTTTTGCTAATTTGGAAGAGGTGGGAGACAATTAATTAATTTGACCTAAAATTTGCGCCTTTGGCGCAAATTTTCTCATAAATTATACTACTGATGATCCATTTATATAATAAACATTTAATTGTTGAGGTTTTGTCAAGAACAATACTTATTAATTTGGCACCCAAAAGAAAATTGATCCCACTTTTTAACATTTTCTTATAAATATTTTATGTAAGCAAGAGCATATATTTTATTGAAGGTAGAACAAACCAAGGGCAAACGTACGTACGTACCTTTCTCAACCTTGTGATCCAAGTGCTTTGCTCCGATATCCTCCGAATCTTCAACGGTGATTTGTAGATCATTCATCAAAGTACATATGCAGTTCTAAAATCCATAACCCACAATTCAATTATCCGACTACTCTGCAAGGACAAAATTTTTTGTCATAATCATACATAAAAAAATCCATGCCAGATGCGAAGAATAAAAAAACGATGTGAGTGATTATACAGAACGAAATTTACCTTTGAATTGAAATGAAGGGTCTCCCAAATATTTATGATAATGTATCTCACAAGTCACTAAATAGGTGAAAACTGAAAAGTCTTGTTTAATTGTATTTTTTTATTTTTACTTATTGTATACATTAATTAAAGGCAGAAGATAAAAAGTTTTCGACATGAATATTGAGCATTTGAATAATTTTTATATAATAATTGGAGAAATAATTAGGTACGTATTTATGAGGCTTTCACACAACTTTACTTGTTATATATATATATATATATATATATATATATATATATATATATATATTATAGATATAGATATAGATAGATGCACGTTAGAATGTGAAGGGTTGTAACTTGTAACCCTCCTCCTAATTAATTAGACAAAAGGAGTTTTGTTTGCTATACAGTGGGTGTACGTGTATATACACAAGGAAATAAGAAAAGGAGATTGATTCTTCTAATGCACTCACGTATCTAAAGAGCAAGAAAGAAAATAAAGCAAATCCTGCTAACTTTTGTCTAAGAAAACCGGAGCCACAGTAGCATAGAAAAGGGAAATCAAAGGTTGATTGGCTAACTACCATCATATTATCCAAAGACAATTTAATTGCTCGTCTTTCGACCTTTGCCTAGAAGTCGAATGTAAAGGAGATTTAAACACCGGCCTCTTATGGACTAATTAAAGAAGTAACGTTTGGGACTTTCGATCACTTCCGATTCCATCAAGATTCGATATAATTCACGCATCAACAGGTATATCCTCTAAACAATTATTGATCTATCAATTATACACGAAGATCCTACGATTAAATATGATATGAAATTCCGCTTAACACATATAATAAACCTTCAATTGGTATCAGAGCATCTTGCATAAATTGATACGATCAATAGATTAATTGTTAATTTTGATGCGGATCTTTATTTAATTGGTGTTAAATATGATATGGATTATTTTGCTATATCAAAAATTAGATTTTGATTGATTGGTTTAATGTAAATTGTAATGATAAATAGTACTCCCTCCGTCTCGAAAAACAAGTCGTTTTAGCATTGTGCACTAGTTTTAATAAAACGCTGTACCCATCAATCAACATCATCATTCCACTAATTTTTTTCCATTGATTTTATTATTTTTAAATACCCACTACATTTTGTAACCAATCAAAATCTTTTAAAAAATTAACAACACAAAAACCAATACAAATCATTACTAATCCCTACCTAGAAAACCTAAAACGACATCTATTTTGATACAAATAAACTAGTCTAAAACAACTTTTTTTCGAGACGGGGGGGGGGGGGTATTTATTTAAGAAATAAATAATAAATGTTATTTATTTGTGAAATAAATAATTACATAAATTATTTGTGGTTGTGCGTAACCCTTTGGTCTTTCCCAAGTAAATAACGCCTAACTAAGTTATATTAATGGGATTCGAGTTAAAAGGGCAAATGACTAGGAAGAGGTTGCTAATAAATGAAAATGAATTTTTTCACTTTTGGGTTTGACTCAAGTAAGAAGATGTAGAGCAAAAGTGTTTTGTTTTTGGTAAGACACGACAAAAGGCATACGTAAGGCATAATTGAGAAGGTGGTTCTCAATGCAATCACATTTCTTCAGTTGATCGTTCAATTTAACTTATATGATTTGATAACAGGGAATTACATACCATAAAATTGAATTGTATTTGATCTGATTCGATTTTAATTAGGAGTTTTCGTTGCCAACCCGCAGGCCAAACGACTGCCATACAAACCGAATTGTGTTTAGGTCTAGGTTAAACCGAGTGTGATTCGGCATGGTCCAACCCGAGTATGACTCGACATGGTCCGGTCTAAGAGGCTATATATTTCCCATCATATAATTTTCCAATAAATGCAATTTAATGATTAATATTGATTAATACAATATAAGGATTTATATTTTAAATTAAGACATTCTTTTGCATGATTTTATATTTTGATATAAATTGCTTGCATAAGGTGACTAGTATGACCGATAAATACGATATGCACATCGTTATGTTTTTTTGTACACGATCTACGTATCGTTATGTATTTTTGTAATTTATTTTAATAATGCGAGGGTGGAGACCCATGAAGATTAGATCTTTATTTTATGCATCGTAGGGGTCATACTAGGATCACACTTTTATTACATTTTAAATGTTTTATTTCAGTCTTTATATTTTTTTTATTTATGATATTTTTTTCACTTATAAATAAAAGGCAAATACAAGACTTAAGTTCCTAAGGTAAATTGAGGCAATGTCTTTCCATATCATAACCCATTAAGTTTTGGATTTTTAGTTGGATGGGCTTCACAAAAGTGAGGGTGTTTTATTTAAGTCTTTATATGGTTGTACCCAATGAGAGACCAAAAGGCAAAGTTTTGGATCTTGAGGCATGGGATGATTTAACATTGGATGTGGATCTTCAACCAAGAGTTATAAGGAGTTATAATTAGTCATTGTTACTTACCTTGAGCACACAAGACTCAAGACAGTGCAAAAGTACGTTGGGTCTTGTCTATAATGGGATTTTGGAATCATTTTATTCACCAGGAACGATAACAACTTGAATAAAATGTGCATTTACTTATTTTAAAGATGTCTAATATTAAGTAATTTGCATTTCGAACATAAACAGATTTGTATGTCATTTTCTTTTATATAGGCATTATGTCTAAGGATAACTTGAATTTCATCCCGCGCTTAGTTGAGAAAAACAAATTGAATGGAACAAACTTTCTTGATTGAGAAAGAAATCTGAGAATTGTCCTAATGTCTAAAGGGCGTGAGGATGTCCTAACAAACGATATCCCTACTATTATCGATGCCTCATCGGATGAGGAGATAGTTAGAAAAATGGAGTTAAGGAGTGATTTTTTTTTACTTGTCACTTGTTTGATGCTAGCAAGCATGGAACCTGACCTTCAAAAGAGGTTTGAATACCAGGATGCCTACTCTATCATCACCAACCTGAAAATGTTGTTTCATGCATAGGTAAAGACTGGACGATATGAAACCCACAAGACTATGCTGGATAGGAAGCTTGTGAAAGGAAAGAAAGTAGAATTTGATCATAATTTGAAAAACTATGGGATAGTAACACAATAGTCTACTCCAGGAACACTACAGTTGAACAATGTGTTTTGAAGACGAAATCAGACCCTGTTAGACATGGTCCGGTCTATGATGAGTTTTGCTGACCTTTTGGCATCCTTCTAGGGATATTCCCTCACAACTGTTGTACTTACACTAAACAGGACTCCGTCTAGAGTTGTAGACAAAACTTCATATGTGATATGGACATGAAGTTTCAAAAATTGTCATTTTTAAAGATATGGAGGTGTGAAGCTTATGTAAAGCGTTTACACACTGATAATTTTGCCCCTAAATAAGATAAATGCTATTTTATAGGTTATTCAAAAGGTAGTTTTGGATACTATACTTCTACAATCCCACTGAGCAAAAGATGTTTGTTGCAAGAGATAATGTATTTTTGGAAAGAGAGTTTATTTCCAACAAGTTAAGTGGGAGAAATATTCATCTTGAACCAGTTCATGATGAAGAGCAACAAAGTCAACAACATGATGGCATAGATGATGTCGAGGATGAGTTGATGATGTCAAGCTCCAATTTTTGAACTAGCTGAAATCACTCGTAGATCAAATTGGCTAGGGTACAACCAAGACGTTATGATGATTTCATTTTGAATGTAAACCTTGATGTTCTTCTGCCAGAACATGAAGAGCCTAATACCTATAAGCAAGCAACGACGGGTCTAGACTCCAAGAAATGGCTTGAGGCCATGAGATCCGAAATGGATTCGATGTTTGAAAATTGTTTTAGGAGGAAATCGAGTTCAAATTATAATAAAATAAATCAAACCGGATTATGCCCACGCAAATGATTACAAGACTCCCTCCCGATGTAGCAACAGGAAGTCAGGATCGATCCTCGAAGAAGCTGGTTAGTGGATCCTAGGCAGCGGAAGAGTCTCACAAGTGGTTATCCATTTCAGAAGTACTCGACCTCGTCTAAGGATAGTCGACAAGGGGTTAAGTACAATCGAATTCGAGCGAGCAAGAGACACTGGATTTGGTCGATCTCGAGAAAGTAACTCGATGTCGAGTTGGCTGTTCGTAGTCGAGGAAGCCTGGTCGATTTCGAGTAACCTGCAGAGACAGAAGAAACGGCGATCTTGCTCGATCGAGAATGAGTAGTCGACGTCAACCAGAATTGGTCGAAATCGAGGAGAACAGAAACTAAACGAATGCAAATTTTCGAATCTAAACAATGGATGAAAGAGAACTTCCAAGATTAGGGTTTGCAACAACGATTACCATGAAGGGTTGTAAGCCTCCTCCTAATTAATTAGACAAGGATTTTTGTTTGCTATATCGTGGACGTGTATATACACAAGGAAATAAGCGAAGGGGGTTGATTCTTCTAATGCACTCACGTATCTAAAGAGCAAGAAACAAAATTAAGCAAACGTTACTAACTTTTGTCTAAGAAAACCGGAGTCATAGTTGACGCGATCATGAAATTTCACCTATACTTATTACCTCAGGGTGACGAAAAAAAATCTTAGTATACCTACAAGCTTGATCGAGGTGGGTAGGGGCCAACTTATACGCTTATCGGTTTGATCCACGTTGATGATGTTTTTGGCTCGCGAAGGAGTGGTTAGTGTTCAATCGTCGTCATTAAAGGAAGTACGATGATGTTCTTATTCCAGATATGTTCTTATTCGACTAAAGACCTTAAGAACTCGACAGCAGGGTTTTTAGGTCAAGGAGATATACAAATCTCTTCTTCTTCTCTTTTGAATCGGATCCCTTTCTTGGAGGTTGGAGGGGGGTATTTAAAGGGAGACTAAGCGAGCAGCTTGCTGGTAACCTCATGGGTCAAAAGGGGACGCGTGTAATGCATGCCCTCATGCTAGAAAGTTAGGCATTACGCGTGGCACTGTTAGAGAGGAGGTGCTTGACCAACGAACTGCTCGTCTTTGCTCTAACGGACCTCGAGGTATGGGTGAGTTCCGTTATGAGGTGTACGCTTACCTATGATATGATTTCGATCGTGTTGTTCCTTAGATCGATAATACTCTCGGGTGCTGAGTTAGGTAGGGGTTTGGCGAAGTACCTTGCTCGCGATGTATTCTATAGAAGATCAGATGTCTTTTGCGATGGGTGGTCTACTTATGACGTCATATCCTTGTTAATTAATAGGTCTATTTTCTATGAAATCGTCATATCTCCTCATAACCGGATCGCCAGTGATGTATCGCCCGCGATTAGGTTTCGACAAAAATGATGCTTCCCGCCAAAAACTTATTCTCGAATGGGCCTGAATTAGGCCCATTGCACTTTTGGCCCATTTGGGGAGGGTGACCCACGGAGACCTATAAGTGAGGGTTTCAGTTCCATTCGATTCACTTCTATTCTTCTAAAAATAGAAGAGAGAGAGAGAGAGAGAGAGAGGGGAGAATTCGTCGCGCTTTCATCTCCAGAGGGACGGTACCGGAGTTAGGTGGCAGCCCATTTCTCTATTCTCTCTTTTCGTTCGGTGTTTCTCTTCCACTTTTTCAAGTAAGTATTTCCTGATTATCCTAACACTCTACTTAATTTCTTAGGTTCTCGCTCATATTGTAGAGTTTTAGGGTAGGGGAAGGAAAACCCTTGGTGGTTGGGCTGCCTTTTTCCGAGCAGGGGTACGGTGGTTACAAGGTAGAGAGAGATGTGTTTCCTAGTGTCTCATTCCTCTTTTCCTTCTCCCTTTTCCTTGAGGTTTTGATTGGTTTCCTGGGGGGTGTTTCAAGGTTACATGGAGGTGGTATGGTGGGGTTGGGATCTTCCGGGGTTTTTTCCGACGATTGTAGATTGACGAAGACTTTTCGCCTCCCATTCTTTCCACTTTTTGGGGATGGTTTCTCAAAAATTGAGATACTTTATGGAGGGGCCGAAAAGGCATCTTTTAACCATCATTCTTCGGGATGAGATGTGTTTTCAACACCCCTTTAAAGGGGCGCGTGAGGCGCCAACATAAAGCCTGAGAGGGGTTTTTTGGTGGCAAAACTGTTTACTCACGATGCTGAAAAGGTCATTTCCCGTTGTTGATTTTTCTTTCTTTACGTCTTTTCAGGGATTTTTCTTCTTAATACACTTAGTGATGTCGAACGAGAGTGATAGCCGAAACAGGAGTGTGGGCTATGAGTATGAGGAGGTTAATTAGCTCCTCATGGACGAAGACAGAAACACTAGTTTGCGATGATCCGGAATCCACGACTTCTCCTGCCCCTCCCCTTGCAACTGAAGAAGTCACGCGAGGTGAAAGGAAAGAAAACCAAGCATGCAGCTCCACAGAGCGCGAAGCGACGAAAGATGGTTGGGTCCATCAAATGTCCACTCCCTTGATGAATATCAGAATTAGTTTTAAAGGCTTTGACAGATAGTGTGTGTCAAAGGTCTTGAAGCTACAACTGTGTTGATGAAACACAAAATCTGTACTTTATTATATTATGTCCGAATATTATTATATGTTATTATATGCTTCCAGATATTATTATATATGCACTAACATTTTAGGAAGCTTTTCGAATTATATTTCCTTCCTTTAGATGAATAACGTGGAGAATAAAATTAGAAGATCATGATCTGCTCTAGCCATTGGTGAAGATCCTTAGGCTCCGATTTATTCATTACAAAGAAAAGGAAGAAGGGAAGACAACTACACACATTTGCTGAACACAAGATCTAATGATCCATACACTCAAGCCTTCAAGTCAATCTGTCTTCCTCGTGTGCTCTCTGCTAGTTCTTAAGAGTCTGTTATTTCGTTTCAAAGTATTTGAGAGTTATAGAGTGAGTTTATAGGATATATTTCGAGTGAGTGTTATACTCGAGAGTTTGTAACTCAGGAAGTGGACACTAGGCGATTGATTCACTAAGTGTAAGAGGATTGTACTAGATATCTGAGAGAGGTGGGGCTCTTCTAGATTTGTCTAGGACTCCAAGGGAACGTGAGTTGACTAGATTGCAATTGTATAGGAGAGAGGCTTCTCGGTGAGCTATTAGGATCCTAAGTCTTGTGAATCAATAAAAGCCGGTTGAATCCTAGGGTTGTGGAAGAACCCTAGGCGGGGACGTAGGCCAAGTTCGTGCCGAACCTCATAAACAATTCATTGCGTCCTTTACTTACTACTTTACCATATTTCCGCACTTGTTTCGAATTGTATAACTTGTTTGTGATTCAGGTTTTCCAGTGAAAAGATTAAGTCTAATCTGAAAGGGTTTTGCGAGCGCTTCAAAAGTCTTGAGATTATCTGCGAAACACCGACATACTCTATTCAACCCCCCTTCTAGAGTATCTTTATATTACTTTGTTATACATTATCGAACCTTCAATTGGTATCAGAGCTTTAGTCATTGCTTTCGATCTAACAATCTTGTGAGTTTTGATCATGTCTGGTGAAGCAAGCGGAGGATTTGCACAAGGGAGGTCTACCGGTAAACCACCATTCTTTGTAGGAAACAACTTTGTCCCCTGGAGATCATTGATGAAGATGTTCATTATAGATCAAGATCTAGAAATTTGGAACAGTATAGAGAATGGTCCGAAGGTTCCAGAGAAAGACAGACCAAATGGAACCAAAATTGCGAAGACTGAGGCTGAATACATCCAAGCGGATCTTGAACTCGTCTCAAAAAACGACAGGGATATTAATTTACTTTATTGTGGTCTTAGCACTGATGAGTTTAACCGTATTTCATCTTGTAGGTCAGCTAAAGAGATTTGGGACAAGCTGGTTGTCAACTACGAAGGAACTAGCCAAGTGAAGGACACCAAGATTAGTATCTTCCTTCGAAAGTATGAACTTTTCAAAATGAAGCCCGATGAGTCTATCAAGGCCATATTCACACAGTTCACGGAAATCACCAACAACCTTGACTCTCTCGGCAGGAGCTTTAAGAACGTTGAGAAAGTGAGGAAGATATTGAGGTGCCTCCCAAATGAAAAATGGGGTCCTAAAGTGACAACCATAGAGGAAGCCCAAGATCTCACCACTCTGCTCCTTGATGACTTGCTTAGGAAGCTAATCACACATGAGATGATTCTCAATGAAGACGATGGAGAACTTCCAACAAGCACTAAGAACTTGGCGCTCAAGTCTAAGAAGGATGAGCCCAAAGATGTGTCTGATTCTGAAGATGAGGATGACGATGGGGATGATCCTTTTGCTCTTATCACAAGAGGACTTTCTCGAATCCTCAAAATGAAGAAACAATTCAATAACAAGGATGGATCAGAGTCTTCTAAATTTCGAGGTAAGTCTCAATACAACAAATATGACAAGAAGACTAAACATTTGTCTTGTTTTGAATGTGGTGAAACAGATCATCCTGTGAAAGACTGCCCTCAAAAGACGAAGAGCCAATCCAAGAAGGGTGATAGATGGAAAAAGAAAGCCATGGTGGTAACTTGGAGCGATTCTGACTCAGACTCCGATGATGAGAAGGCCAATGTCTGTCTTATGGCCTCAGGAGATGAATCCCACGATGAGAAGCTTGAGGTAACCGTAAGAGAACTTATGGCATGTCCAAAAGAGGTATTATCGGAATTCCTTTCTAATATGATTGCCAATGAAGAGAAACTTATTGCCCAAACTAACACTCTTATTAAGAAAACTGTGGACCAGGAAAGAACTATTGAGGATCTGTCTATCAGGGTCAAAAGTCTTAAAGCTTCTTATTCAGGTCTTGACATTAAAGTCAAGACTCTCGACTCAGAGAAATCCGAACTCAAGAAAGATCTCTCCTCTTTAAGAAGTGAACATCATGACTTAGAGAATGAGAAGATCTCCCTGAATAATAAGATTCAAGACCAACAGACAGCCCTCATAAGTTTTACCAAATCCAAAGGCACTCTTGATTGGATGTTGGGTGAGCAACAAAGTTCTCTAAACAAAAGTGGTATTGGTTACAATCCAAGGATTTTAAAAAAGCAGCACAGTACCACTTTTGTAAAGGCATAAGGAAGCAGAACCTCTCCTATATGTCACAACTGTGCGAGAAAGAGATATGTAAAAGAAACTTGCCCCTATAGAAGAAAGGATCCACATATCATTCGCAATACATTTCCTGTTCATTTGAGAAAAGAACGGATAACGCAAGTTTGGATCCCCAAAGACACTATTTTACCAAATATGGTTTATCCCAATAATGGATCTAAATTTGCATATTGGTCTAGCCACAACATCTATGTTGTGAATGCTGAGCAAGTGGCACAAGGAAGCTTAACCTGTCTAAAGGCTTTGACGGACGATCCAAAGCTCTAGCACAAAAGACTCGGTCATGTGAGTCCACATACACTACAGAAGCTTGTGTCCAAAGGGCTTGTAAGAGGACTACCTAAGATGGACTTCAAAGGTATTGATATGTGCAAAGCATGCACACGAGGTAAACAAACACGTAGCTCTTTCAAACCCAAAAAGGTTGTAAGTTCTTCTAGACACCTTGAACTTTTACATATGGATTTATGTGGTCCTATGCGAGTCAAATCTCCCAATGGTAAAAAGTACATGCTTGTTGTTGTTGATGATTTTTCTAGATATACTTGGGTTGCATTTTTAAAAGAAAAATCAGAGGCCTTATTTGAGTTTTCAAAACTTTGTAAGGAGTTGCAAACTTTAAGAAACGAGGCCATAGTGTCAATTCGAAGTGATCATGGTAGGGAGTTTGATCAACTTCAGTTTGATTTGTTTTGTGCTAAATATGGCATCTCCCATAATTTTTCTGCTACTAGGACACCTCAACAAAATGGGGTTGTGGAACGAAAGAACCGCACCCTAGAGGACATGGCCAAGACTATGCTTTTAGCAAATGCATTACCTAAAACCTATTGGGCTGAAGCTGTTAACACAACTAACTATATTTTGAATCGTTGTCTTATTCGTTCCATCAAAGGCCGCAAACCACTTATATCTTACTTTAAACCTTTTGGTTGTACTTGTTTTGTTCATAACAATGGAAAGTATAACCTTGGGAAATTTGATGCTCGTAGTGATGAAGGTATATTTCTTGGCTACTCCACAAGTAGCAAAGCTTTTAGAATCTTCATCAAAAGGACCAAGTTAGTTGAGGAAAGTATACATGTTATATTTGATGAATGCAGTGACGGTTCTTTGAGTGAAAGCGTTGCAGATATAGATCTTAACATCCATACAGAGAACGAGGATGGTGATGATGCTGCTATCAAGAACACAGAGAAGAGAAACATGCAGGATCAGATTCTCAACACTGATGAATTGGCCGAAGGTGTTGAAGCTTCATCCAAAGCCCTTGGTGATCAATCCAAAGCTGTTGAAGCGTCAAAAACTGCTGTAACTGAACCTAACACATCCACAGAGTCATATGTACCACAAATCAATTCTGCTAGTGTGACGAATCAAGGAGCTGATACTAGCAAAAGAAAATTCAAATACTCTTCATCATTCTCATTAAAGGATATCATCTCTGAGCCTACATCTAGTGTTCAATCTCGTTCTAAACTTAAAGATCTTTGTGCTTTTCACGCATTTGTTTCTCTTATAGAACCAAAGAAGGTAGATGAGGCCCTTCAAGAGGTAGACTGGATCATTTCTATGCAAAGTGAGCTCAACGAATTTAAAAGGAACAAAGTCTGGACCTTGAAGCCTAGGCCAAAGCATCAATCAGTCATTGACACACGTTGGGTATTTCGGAACAAGCTAGATGAGAATGGTAAGATCGTGAGGAACAAATAAAGGATTGTTTCTCAAGGCTACAATCAAGAGGAAGGTATTGACTACGAGGAGACTTTTGCTCCCGTAGCCAGGCTTGAAGCCATTCGCATTTTATTAGCATTTGCATCTTTTATGAGCATAAAGTTATATCAAATGGATGTCAAGTGTGTTTTTCTTAATGGTTTCTTAGAGGAAGAAGTGTATGTGGCCCAACCCCTAGATTTTGAATGTTCTGAATTTCCCAATCATGTTTATAAACTAGACAAAGCGCTATATGGTTTGAAACAAGCCCCAAGAGCTTGGTACGAGCGCTTGTCAAAATATCTTTTAGAAAATGATTTTAAAAGGGGGTTGATCGACAAGACTATTTTTATCAAAACCAAGGGAAAGGACATTTTAGTTATTCAAATATATGTTGATGATATATTGTTTGGTGCTACGTACTAACACATCTTTGTGCAAAGAGTTTTCTGACATCACGTGCAGTGAATTTGAGATGAGCTTGATGGGTGAACTCAACTTCTTTTTGGGATTACAAGTTCATCAATCCAAAAAAGTGATCTTTGTCAACCAAAGCAAGTACACTAAGGATCTCTTGAAGAAATTCAAGATGGATCAATCCAAAGCAGCCAAGACACCCATAAGCTCAACATTATATCTAGATCAAGACAAGACTGGGAAAAGTGTCAATCAAAAGGAGTATCGAGGGATGATTCGATCTTTACTATATCTTACGGCTAGTAGACCTGACATCATGTTTAGTGTTTGCATGTTTGCTAGGTTTCAAGCTGATCCTAAATAATCTCACCTCGTGGCTGTGAAGAGGATCTTTCAATATCTTAATGGCACTAAGGAGCTTGGCTTATGGTACCCAAAGCAAAAAGATTTTACATTAATCGGGTATTCTGATGCAGATTTTGCATGCTGTAAGGTGGATAGGAAGAGCACGTCAAGATGTTTCCAATTCTTAGGAGCATCCTTGATCACTTGGCATTCAAAGAAACAAAACTCTGTTGCTCTATCCACATCTGAAGTCGAATACATAGCAGCTGAAGCATGCTGCTCCCAAATCCTTTGGATAGCTCAATAAGTGAGAGATCTTGGCATCAATCTCAAAGGTATTCCCATTAAGTGTGACAATACAAGTGCCATATCAATTACAAAGAATCCTGTTCAGCATTCAAGGACCAAACATATTGATGTGAGGCATCACTTCATTAGAGATCATGTCGAAAGAGGTGATGAGTCCATATCTTTTATTTCAACTGATTATCAATTGGCTGACATTTTTACTAAGCCTTTGGCAGAGGACAGGTTCACCGTCATTAGCCGAGAGATTGGAATGCTTAACAGGGATGCACTTTCGTAGGGGGAGCTTTCCCTCTACGAAAGAAAAATTCTACTCAGTGTCAAGACCTTTGAGAATTATGTCAAAGATTGTGAGCTGAATGGTAGAGCACATATAACAGATCATATATTTGGTTAATATCTTATTAGATATTTGATCAAATATAGTTTTCATGTTTTTTAACCTTCGTTTTACAGTACACATTTTATTTCCTAAAAGATCTTATATCCAAGCATTTTTATTTATGGAAAAGATATTTTCGGATTTTCCCTCTTGAATTAAATTGTGACAAGATGGTTTGAAATTTGAATTGTTTTGGAAATAAGATTTTTCAAAATTGGCAGTGTTATGATTACCCTCATTGGAACCCTAAACCCGTCCCATCAACTTAACCCTCTCTCCCTTTTTAAACCACAAACCTTACCCGACTCTCTCACCTCTCCAGAATCACCTAAACCCTTTCTAATACTTCTTCTTCAACCTCTCAACCTTTTCTGAAACCCTAAGCCAAATCTGATCCATAGCACCCAAATCCAAGAAGACCTCCACACCCAAACGCCTTGGCGCTACCCCTAAGGGACGCCAGGCCATTGTTACATCCCCTCAACCCGAACTCACTCCTCAGGCCACTGTCCCAGCTACTGTCCAGAGCACCGTCCCTGAGAGCACTATTGCAGAAATCAAGCGTTCTCTAAAGCGCCCAATGACGAAGTCACTCAGTGCCAAGCAAAAAGGGAAAAGGAAAATCGTTGTTGAGGAAGAGGAGGATGAGGAGGATCTCGATGTGATTTTGGAACAAGATGCTGCTAAAGAGGCCGAGGAAGAGGCCTAGAGAAAGAAAAAGGCCGAGGAAGAGGCCGAGCAGGCAAGGAAATTAGCCGAGGAGGAGGCTGAGAAAGCCAAAAAGGAGGCCAAGGAAGAGGCCCTAAGAGCTGCTGAGAAGGAGGTTCCCACTGAAGAGGAAGAGGAAGAGGAGGATGACGAGGAAGCTCAGGGAGACGACGCTGAAGGGTCCGCTGAGGACTCGAGGTCTGAGGATGAAGAGGATGAGGAGCCAAAACTTGTTCCCTCTCCTTCTCCTCCTCCTCCTCCCCCGTCTCCGAAGAAGCACAAAGCCCCTGCAGCAAAGCCTCCATCTCCCAAGCGCACAAGGAAAGGCACTCTCAGAAGCCTTGAGGCGCCTGTCAAGAGGACTGCTCCCACAAAGGCTCGTAGGAAGAAATCCGATCCGCCTGCACTTATTCAGGTAAACCAATCCTTGCCCCCCTCCTGGTTTGAAAATGCTGAGATGGCTGGAAAGTGGGTAGATGAGTTTCGAACTCGTAAGATATGGTTTTTTGATTTTATTGATCTTGAGTTTTCAGAAGCTTTGAACCTACCTTGCATCTCTCTCCTCAAACAAACCCCAACCCGGACCCTTCTAAACCTTGAATATGTGTATTACCCCCAACTCACCCGCCTATTTTACATTAACCTCAAAGCCAAACACAATGCTGATGGTTGGTCTTTGGAATCAGTCATCAAAGGAGTTAGAATCTCTTTCAACTCTATTGACTTCGCTGATTTCTTTGGCCTTCCTAGACCTTGTCCACCCTCTCTTGAAAACCCCACAAAAGAACAGTGCATTGCCCTTGCCCGATCCAAATACCTTCTTCTCGAAGCATCCAACAACACCACAAAACAGCTTACCCATTCATCCCTTACCCTCGAGGCAAAAATCATCTTCAACATCATTGTGCGTTGCCTCTTACCCCGTATAAACTCTGGCTCCCTCCTAACTGATAATGCTATGGTCCTTCTATACCGTATTTTGAACGACCTTGATCTTGATCTGGCCAATACCATCCTATGATCCATGGATCACACTCGCAAAGCCAGAAAAGGAACTCCCCTCCTCTTTGCCAACCTTTTGATCCACATCTTCAAAGCTTCTGAAATCGATTTCAAAAAAGAAGAACAACAGCGTCATATGTGTAAATTCGACTTCAAGAGCTTTGAGAAGATTGGCATCACTCAGTCCCCCCAAGGGACTTGGAGTCTTGCCTCTCCCTCAAAGACTCTTCCCACTGCCTCTGCCATTGATGAGCGCATGGACAACCTGGAGTTGGGCTTGGAGGAAGTTCGCCTGGATATCAAATAGTTGCATAAAGAGTTTTTGCTGTAGATGAGCGGGGTGTCGAAGCTGCTGCACGATCTGAGTTTGCTACTCATGGATGATGCTCCGGATGATAAATCTCAAACCCTACCCTACCCTACCCTACCCCTACTTTGAACACTACTGGTTTTAAAAACTTTTGGTTACTGTTTTATCTCTTCCATTTGTTGAAAGACAAAAAGGGGGAGATAATCTGATGGTTCAGACTTTAAAACTTTAAAACTGCTGTGAATAAAATGTCTTGGAAGACCTTGTATTGTTTTTGGTTGGATATTTCATGTTTTAAAATTATGATCCAACATTTGTCTAACCCATGCAGGTACTTAGTCCGATTTTGCTTATGATATAATTACTTGACTAAGTTGCATGGATGCACAGGTTTTGTCTTTCATCAAGAGAGAGACTGATAACTCCACTCCCTTGATGAAAATCGGAATTAGTTTCAAAGGCTTTGACAGACAGTTTGTGTCAAAGGTCTTGAAGCTACAACTGTGTTGATGAAACACAAAACCTGTACTTTATTATATTATATCTGAATATTATTATATGTTATTATATGCTTCCAGATATTATTATTAATGCACTAACATTTCAGGAAGCTTTTCGAATTATATTTCCTTCCTTGAGCTGAATAACGTGGAGAATAAAATCGGAAGATCGTGGCTTCAAAGTTTCCAAGAATAGAAGATCATGGAGAATCGCTCTTAAGCCATGATCCGCTCTAGCCATTGGTGAAGATCCTTAGGTGCCGATTTATTCATTATAAAGAAAAGAAAGAAGGGAAGACAGCTACACACATTCGCTGAACACAAGATCCATACACTCAAGCCTTCAAGTCAATCTGTCTTCCTCGTGTGCTCTCTGCTAGTTATTAAGAGTCTGTTATTTCATTTCAAAGCATTTGAGAGTTACACAGTGAGCTTATAGGATATATTTCGAGTGAGTGTTATACTCGAGATTTTGTAACTCAGGAAGTGGACACAAGATGATTGATTCACTAAGTGTAAGGGGATTGTACTAGATAGCTGAGAGAGGTGGGGCTGTTCTATATTTGTCTAGAGCTCCAAGGGAACGTGAGTTTACTAGATTGCAATTGTATAGGAGAGAGGATTCTCGGTGAGCTATTAGGATCCTAAGTCTTGTGAATCAATAAAAGCTGGTTGAATCCTAGGGTTGTGTCTTCCTCGTGTGATCTCTGCTAGTTATTGAATCAATCGCCTTCAAGTCAATCTGTCTTCCTCGTGTGCTCTCTGCTAGTTATTAAGAGTCTGTTATTTAGTTTCAAAGCATTTGAGAGTTACACAGTGAGCTTATAGGATATATTTCGAGTGAGTGTTATACTCGAGAGTTTGTAACTCGGGAAGTGGACACAAGGCGATTGACTCACTAAGTGTAAGGGGATTGTACTAGATAGCTGAGAGAGGTGGGGCTCTTCTATATTTGTCTAGGGCTCCAAGGGAACGTGAGTTTACTAGATTGCAGTTGTATAGGAGAGAGGCTTCTCGGTGAGCTATTAGGATCCTAAGTCTTGTGAATCAATAAAAGCCGGTTGAATCCTAGGGTTGTGGAAGAACCCTAGGCGTGGACGTAGGCCAAGTTCGTGCCGAATCTCGTAAATAATTCATTGCGTCATTTACTTACTGCTTTATCATATTTCCGCACTTGTTTCGAATTGTATAACTTGTTTGTGAGTCAGGTTTTCCAGTGAAAAGATTAAGTCTAATCTCAAAGGGTTTTGCGAGCGCTTCAAAAGTCTTGAGATTATCTGCGAAAAACCGGCATACTCTATTCAACCCCCCTTTTAGAGTATCTTTATATTACTTTGTTATACATTATCGAACCTTCAATTGTCATACTTCCGAGTCTATAAACGAATTGGGGAAAGAGGGATCGCCTCATGTGGTAAAGGAAAGAAATACATCATACCGTGTGGTGCCGGGTGATTTCGTCGTGCTTCCCTACAAACAGACGGAGGTAGACAATTGTAGATTTTGGGAAGGTTATGCCCCTACTGCTCCCCCACCTACTCCGAACGTTTTCAAAGGGCGCGTAGCTCCTATTGACACCAAAACTAGGGGAGAGAGATCAATTCTACAATCCCCTCACCTTGAGATGGTAGCTCAGATTTACCCTTGGCCAGTTGGGGTAGAGATCAGTTTGGCTTCTGAGAACGGGGGTTGCCTGAATGTCTATCGAGATCATGTGGTTGTCCATCTCGAGAGTTTGCTTCAAGGGTTTCATCTTCCTCTACCTAAACTTTACTCTGATTTCCTGGCGAGGATAGATTCTTGTCCCGCCCAGTTTTCCTTTAACGTTTGGATGTATCTAGTGGCCTGTGTTATGCGTTGCGCCGCTATCAAGCAAAAACCAGAGTTGAACCATCTTTTTTCAGTTCTGTCTTTGCAACATAGTGAGGGGCTAGTCTCTGCTTCCTTGTCCGGGAATATAGTTAAAAGGTTGTCCAACCGAACTGGGTGGAGAAAGAAATGATTCTTAGTTCGCGATCCCACCAAGTCTTTTTTGAACTTTTTGACCACACTGGGTTCTTACGTGTCTCCCCCTAAGAATAAAAGTATTGCAATGGACATATGGCGATCTGTGTTGAGCCGGGGGGAGGGGTCTTCGGCGAAACGGGGCTACAAGGAATTTGTGACCTCGACTCGTTTAGAGATGGTTGGGCTCAGTCTTCCGCATCGCCAGGGTTGGTGCCCAAGTGTTTAGGTTTTCTTATTATTTTGACCGCGACGTCCTTCATTTGACCTTTCCCTAATTCTTTTACGGATATGTTGATTGATAAAGCGAAACTTTTCGCCATGGCCATGAAGAAAGGTGCAGCCGAAACTCTTCTCACTATCACTCATTGAGCGGTGATAGTCAGCAGCATATCGTACCTCATGACTCCCCCCTCGCGAAGAAGAGTGCAAAAGGGAAAGAGCTTATTGAAGATAGGAAGAGTCCATCGAGGGACGACATACCGTTGACTCGACGCAGATAAAAGAGGCCCGGGGAGGAGGTGGGAACCCATAAGATTCTAAGTGATAAGTCAATCACCCCAACGGGAATTTATATGGTTGTATACAAGCAATATGGGTTTTCCTCACTTGATTTTAAGAAGCTGGTGATCCCTGGGAGGAACTGTCTGGCCAAGAGGAAGTTATTCAAAAGTAAAGCAACTTCCTATCCTTAGGTTGTTAGCCGTCGCGAATGCTCTCCATCCCTCTTATAGGGAGAACCAATCCCCTTCGTCTCTTTCAACTAAAACTAGGAATTCTTGGTTTAAGGGAGAAGACATGAAGATTTGATCTAGTATCTCATCCCTGAATTCTACAAATATGTATGGTAAGGGCAGCCTATGTAAGTGGCTTTCTTTGAGGATTATTCTGATGAATTTTGGATTTGGGAAAAGCATAGTATTTGTGATAAAAGTAGGTGAGAGGCTTCACCCGAAGCCATGTCAAAACTTGCCATTTTGTCTTAGGTAAGTTATTGGTGCAAGGAATCTCAAAGTTGCCTTTATTTATACTAGCGCTCTGCCTGTGTAGATAAGTCTTGTTCTGCAGGGTTAATTTTGAATTGCTCTGAAGTTGGGAGGTGCATGTCAGAAGCTAGTTTTTCGTGTTGCTAGGTGTGTTGAGTTTGATTGTAGGTATCCGTGCCGCTTGGAATGAGGTTGCACTCATCAGGCGTTCTTTGTTCTGTTTGTTGATCTTTACAAACCTCGTGGTGTGCCTGGGTGGTCTGCGGTGCCCTTTGTTATTTGAATTCTAGAGATTAGTCTAAAAAAGCAAGCATTCCCGAGCATATTATTGTAGTTCACTTTTGATAATGACGTCTACGATGCCGGTTGACATTCCAGGTGTAACTGTTCCTCGCGTTAGAGGTTTTACCCTGGATATTGCGGTGGGAGGATACTTATACAGGCTGGTAAGCTTTTATTAACTAATCTATTTTCCACCTATGAAGTTTGACCCTTTTTGAGGTGTCTCTTGTTGCTGCAGCCATTGCCGTCTGTTTACCATGATTATGGTGAGGAATATGTGGTGAGGGTGGAGCCCTTAGGTCCTAAACTTCTTGCTTTATAACCTTATGTGTTGCAGTTGTTTGGGAGAGTTAATCGCGACGGGATATGAATGTTTTTGTTTTTTATGTATAATAAAAAATCGTGTATGATTGTGTCCCGCATATATTTATCGTTAAGGTATCGTGACAAATGTATTTGCTGGTAATATCCAGTATATTCTACGTTATGAAGAAACTTGGATGACTGATAACAATCTCTAGTGTATTTGACGTGGAGGAGATTGATTAAAAACTAGGTAATCCTCAACGTTCTTGGCGTAAAGGAGATTGAACCAAAATAGGTAGTCTACAATGTACACGGCGCGATGGGGAAAACCGTTTGAATTAAAAAAATCTCCAGCGTCCTTGGCGCAAAGGAGATTGAACCAAAATAGGTAATCTCCAGCGTACGCACCGCAATGGGAAAAATTGGTTGAATTAAAAACAATCTCTAGCGTCATTGGCGTAAAGGAGATTGAACCAAAAATAGGCAATCTCCAGCGTACGCGACGCAGTGAAAAAACCGGTAGAATTTTAGTCGTAATGGGAAATGGGGGCTTTTCATTGATAGTTCGCATTACATTTCATTGTATTTTATAATTAAAATTAATACCTCGCGAACTATAGATGGAGATAAACTAGAATCTATTTCCTTCTGGTCCATCATATCCAGCGGCATTCATCTCCTTGTCGATGTTATAGCCCTGTTTTCCCAGAAAGTGGACTCCAAACCTTGCTTTGCCTAGATGGGTGAATACTTTCGATGTCTCCAGTTTGAGGCCGTGAGTCTTGACAAAGTCTCTCCATCCTCGCGCCACCCAATGAGAACCGTATGCGCCTCGTGTGATATGAACAGGGAAGTCTTTTATGATGCGTATGTATTGTTCCTCGCCTACTAAATAAACATCGAAGATGAGGAGGTTGTTTGAATTTGGAGTTGCTGTGTCATTTTCCATTTCTCTTGTTTTGTAGGTGATGGCTTGTGCAGAGGTTGAGCAGCCTTTTATAGCGATGTAAGAAGGGTTGGTCTGAACTTTCTCGTGATAAATGATTGTTTCTGGATTTGAAATGTATGGATGTATTGGTCGGATTCTGAATGGATTCTTGCCATGTGTAGGCCATGCAGGATATCTTGAGAAATTCCTATTCAGACCCCTTTCCTCATTCAACTAATGTAATAAATGCTGGTGAAGCTTTTGGGGTCTGTATCGCTTTATTTTGGGTATATAAGGGTGTGAGATTTGCTGTCTATAATTCGCTTACCAACTTGTTTTAAATCGTTTATTACTTTTGCTTGGTAGGAGGAGAGATGGCATTGCCCAATTATGAAATGCGAGATTTTTACCATTGTATTGATGTAGAGGAAAGGCTTCATCGTTTGGTAAGGTCTCAATGCCTGGTGTGCTTTATAGTTGTTCAGTTTTAAATCTTCATAGAATGATGTTTTTTCTCGCAGCCTCTCCCTTGTGCTTTTGAAAGGATGTACGGTCATGTCGTATCCGACCACGTTTATTTGGTTTCTTCAACTGGGCAAAACTTCCGCGTTGGGCATTCCAATGATAGCTTCAATCGTTGGTGGCTGACCGAAGGTTAGGGAAGATTCGTGATTAACAATGATATTCGTGTTGGAGCATCAATGGTGTTTTTTAAACACGTGGGAGGGAATCGCTTTAAGATTCTTGTTATTGAAGATGAATAAGGTCTCAAGATCGCGATGCTAGTGTAATAGGGTGGATGTTTTTATTCCATATCTTTATTGACCTTAATTACATAATCAGTATTGCGTAATATGCTCGCGAGGCTCTGTGTAATGATCTGTTGCTTAATAGTATTGTTTTTGAGCCAGGTCTCGGTATTCGTGTTTTTGTTTGTTTCTAAAATGGATGTGACCATTTCCTGATGTGACATGGGTAGTCAGGGTAGCAGAGGTGAGCTCTGATATCTTGTCACTTGCTTTGCATGCGACTTATCCTGGAAAATTTTTGGACTGAGGTGGTTTCTTGCTATGATGTGACGGTGCATGTATTGTTTATGTTTGATTTTATTTGTTGATAAATATGATAGCGTAGAAGAAATCCATTCAATAGTCCTTCTGTTTTGTTTCTGTAAGTGAGGAACAATGACCTTTCCCAATCCCATTCGTCGTGATTTCTTCCGTTTCATTGATTCTGAAGAGAAACTTGAATATCTGGTAATTCTTCTGACCCTTCATTTATGGTTGTCGTATTCCTGGGTTTTTAATAGAACTTTGCTTGTTCGCAACTGCTATCGGACTTTTTTTGGTACTATATATGGTCGCGTGGTGTTAAGCCATGTTTGTTTAGTTTCCCCTACTGGACGAGAATTTCGTGTGAGGGTATTTTGGGATAGCGAAGGCCATTATATTCTAACCGAAGGTCGGCGTGCTTTTGCTGAAGATAGTGGGCTACGTCTCGGGGGATCTCTTATCATTTTTAAGTATGAAGGGGGAAATCGCTATACGATAATTTTTTTGGAAGCGAGTGAATGAGTTCATGAAGTTGGATCGAAATTTGGTTTTGTTTTGTTTTCTTTCTCTACCTATTATCCGACTATTGTTGTATGAACTATATTCTGTTTAATGATTTTCGTATCTCGCTTTGGATGAAATATAATGATTGAGTTGCATTTATTTTTGCTTGTACATCCGCGTCCAATGTATGCATGATTGTCAAATCTATTCTTTTTGAACTTTGTCTGCGTATCCATGATCGAAAGACACGTGATTGATAAATTTATTCTCCTTGGGGGCTTGTTTGCACAACCGTGTTCGAAAGACATGCGATTGTTAAATTTATTCTCCTTGGAGGGTTGTTTGCACATCCGTGTTCGAAAGAGACGCGATTGCTAAATTTATTCTGCTTGGAGACTTGCTTGCACATTCGTGTTCGAAAGACACGCGATTGCTAAATTTATTCTCCTTGGAGGCTTGTTTGCACATCCGTGTTCAAAAGACACGCGATTGCTAAATTTTTGCGTAGAGACAATTGTTTTGGGTTTAGAACTTTCATTTATATATATGAAAAGGTGTACCCAATCGGGAATCCTAGTGACCCCTATACATTGAAAATCTAAGTCACCAAGTTTCCAATATTCCTAATCTTTACGCAAAATAGGCTTTGAGATTTCTAGCGTTCCATGACTTCGCGAGGATAGCTCCCTCTGATATTTGAAGCTTGAAAGAACCTCTGCCTACTTCCTTGTGGATGACATAAGGACCTTCCCATTTGGGTTCAAGTTTCCCCCCTGCTGCTACTTGTTGAAGAACCATGTCTCCTTCTTGAATTGGGCGTAGGAAGACACGCTTGTTGTACCCCTCAGCCAGTCGACGTTGATATTCGTTTTCTTTGAGACCAGTCGTGTCTCTTCTTTCTTCTCGCAAGTGGAGCTCCAATTCAAGGGCTTCGTCGTTGGTGTCTTTTTTGAAATCAACACTTCTGGCCGATGGTACCAACAATTCTACTAGGTTAACCGGGTCGAATCCAAAGGTCATTGCGAATGGTGTTTCCCTAGTTGGGCTCTTGGCCAAGGTCATGTATGACCATAGTACCAGCGGAAAGGCTTCGGCCCACTCCCCTTTTGATGTCCCTAGTCTCTTCTTTAAGGCATTCAGAATCTGGTGATTCGTGGTTTTGGCTTGTCCGTTGAATTGTGGGTAAGCCACTAATGAGAATCTGAAATCGATGTGGAGTCCGGTGCAGAAATCACAGATTCCCTCCTAGTTAAACTGGGGACCGTGGTCGGTGATGATGGCTCGTGGAACTCCAAATTGGAAAATCATATTTTTCCAGAGGAATTTGCGTACTTTTTCTGCCGTGATGGTGGCCATGGCTTCGGCTTCTACCCATTTTGTAAAGTAAAATCCACTATTACAATGATCAAGCGTAGTTGGCCTGGTACTGTTGGGAAAGGACCCAAAATATCCATTCCCCACGTTGCGAAATGAGAGGGTGTCAATATGCATTTCAAAGGAGGAGGAGGGCGATGATTGAGTGACGCATGTCGCTGGCAGGGGTCACATATATGAATAATCATTTCAGAATCAGCTTTGAGAGAGGGCCAGTAGTAGCCTAGACATGTGATCTTAGACTCCACAACTCTCCATCCTTGGTGATTGCCACATAGACCTGCGTGAAATTCACGGACAAGATCAAGACCCTCTTGGTTCAATACACAGAGGAGATCTAGGAGGTTAAAACCTCTTTTGTATAGGCGGCCGTCTCTGACTAAAAAACGGGCTGCTCGTCTTCTGATGCTCTAGCTATTCTGCAATTTCCCCATCAATGCGCCTTCAGTTATGTATTCTAAAAGAGGTTTTTGCCAGTCTCCGAGGTTGAATATTCTGAAAACCCCCTTGTGGATTCCCCTTGTATTCTTTTGCTCAATCACCACGTGATCGCCCAGTCCTGGGAGTAGTGTAGCTCCGATTCTAGCTAAAATATCGGCGCACTCGTTTTTCTCGCGAGCGATAGATGAAATAGAACATTTCCCAAAGGCCGCTGTGAGCGTTTGCATGCGAGCTAGATATTTTGGCAACATTCATGTCTTCACTTCATACTCTCCTTTGACTTGCAGAACGACTACTTCCGAGTCTGTGAAAATTTGAACTTGCCGAGCCCCGTTGACCAGTTCCTTTTCAATACCTGCAATCAGGGCTTCATACTCGGCTTCGTTGTTGGTAGCCTCGAACAGTAGTTGGAAAGACAGATCAGTTACCTCTCTATTAGGACTTGTGAACGTGACTCCTGCCCCACATCCTCCTGCCGACACTGAGCCATCCACATTGATAACCCAATATTTTCCCTCGCGATCTTGGAAATCTGTAAAAACAGCTTCGACAACAAAATCAGCCAGAACCTGGGCTAGACGAGATTTTCTAGGTTTAAAATGAATGTCAAATTCCGAAAGCTCCACCACCCATTTTACCATCCTTCTTGAGAGGGATGGTGAGTGGAGGATTTGATGTAGGGGCAGATCAGATAGTACCTTGATGGTATGGGCCTGGAAATAAGACCTTAGTCTTCATGCTGCGAAAACTACCGATAGCGCCATCTTTTCTATGGGAGTATCTCTGGATTCGGCCGGTTGTAAGACCCTGCTGGTGAAATAGATAGGAAACTTGGATTCTCTGGTGAGCACTGTAATGATGGTGGTTGGCCCAACCGCGAGATATAGTTGTAGAGTTTCATGTTCGCGTGGGTAATGAAGGGTGGCCATTGTTGCTAGGTACTCCTTCATATTTTTGAAAGCTTTATCTATGGCAGCGATCCAATCGACCGGTCCTTTCGTTTTTAACTGCTCAAAGAAAGGCAAGGAGTGATCAGCTAGTCGTGAGCAGAGCCTACTCAGATAGTTGGCAGATCCATTCAATTTCTGGATGTTGTTCAATGTTCTGGGGGGCCATGTCGAGTATCATCTGAACTTTCGAAGGATTGACATCTATTCCACAATGACTTATCATAAAACCTAATAATTTCCAGAATCCAAACCAAACACACATTTTTTCGGATTCAAGCAAACGCGATTTCTCCTTAGGATGTCGATGGTTTCTTGGAGGTCATTTTCGTGGCTCTCTTTTGTGAGGCTTTTAATCATGGTGTCATCGACGTAAACCGCGATGTTTCTTCCGATTTGGGGCTTGAAGACTTTCTCGATCATTCGTTGGAAGGTTGCACCGGCATTCTTGAGCCCGAAGGGCATCACCTTATAGTAGAAGGTCCCTTGGTTGGTGATGAAAGCGGTGATTTTTTCGTCACGGGGGCTCATTTTGGTCTGATTGTAGCATGAGTATGCATCAAGGAAACTAAGGGTTGCGTACCCTGCCGTGGTGTCTACCAGTTCATCAATGGAAGGTAAAGGGTAAGTGTCCTTTGGGCAAACCTTGTTCATCTTTAAAATCTACACACATTCTCCATTTGCCATTGCTCTTTCTTACCAATACCACATTCGACAACCATGTCAAGTCATTGATTTCGCGGATGAATCCGGCTTGTAAAAGCTTATTTACCTAGTTTGCCGCTTCCGACTTCTTGGCGGCCATCTTTTTTTTCCTTTGGCACACGGGCTTCGCATCTCGGTTGAGTCTTAAAGAGTGCTCCGCGATCTCCTGAGGGAGACCCTTCAAATCCTGGGGCGACCATGTAAAGATGTCCCGTGATTCTTTCAATATATGTTTTACACTATCTAAAGTCGGGCTGGCCAAGCTTTGGCCGTGGTAAAGGGCTTCAACTTCATTTAGGAATGGGAAAAAAGCGACCTTTTCTTCAACTATTTTTTCTATCATTTTTTCGGACCACACCTCTAGTTCTGCTTGTGTCTTTTCAGATGTGGCTTCTTGGTCGTCTTCGTCAGTTTCTTATATTTTTAACGACCCCTGACCAGGTTTGTCGATCGCGAACACTCACTTGTGTCCCTTTTTTAGTGAATCCAAATAACATGCTCTGCTTTCTGCCTGTTCCCATCGGGCTTTGCCTACCTTTCCATCGGCGCATGGGAACTTGATGTTAAAATGATAGATAGAGCATACTATTTGGAATTTGAATAGACTCACCCGGCCCATAATAGCATTATAAATGGATGGTAGTCGGACCACCGTGAACTCAATCATGTGCATTCTTCCATTCGAAGTCGTCCCCAACGTTAGAGCTAATTCGATCGTTCCAGCCACTTCAACTTCATCTCCTGAGAAAGAGACTAGCTTTCCTAAGTAGCGACACAAAGCGCTTTTTGCGATGCCAAGCTACTCAAAGGTGTTCCAGTAGAGGACGTGTACTGACGAACAGGTGTATACCGTTACTCGCTTGACCGTTTTGGTCCCTAGCTACACATGAATGACCATAGGATCCGAATGTGGCATCCTGAGGTCACGAGCGTTAGAAACGGAAAAACTTAGTACTGTGTGTACAGTGGATGCTTGTGTGATGCTGGCTTCGGAGGGGGGACATCTAGGTTCCCTTTCATAGTTTTTCCTCTCCTGTTTGCTGGTGCTAGACAAGGTAGGTCCCCCTGCGATGGTATTGATACATCCGTCTAGGGAAGGTGGTTTTCGTTGATCCCTATTGGAATGTTCGGGTCGGTTTGATGAGGACCTTGCTTTAAGAGCATTCCTCGCGTCCCTGGGGGAGGTCGGTACCCTCCTCCTATGTTCATGTTTCTTCCTCCCCTGCCTTGGGGGTAAGTCCCCCTTCCTCTTCCTCTAGCTGCATACTGGGGATTGTATGGTCGGGGTGGAGTTGGAGGCGGTCTATACTGTCAAGGAGGGACCACATGAGGATTGTATTGATGTGGCGTCGCGACAGGCTGGTTGGGATTCACTGGCGGGGCACATATCTGTAAGGGCACTACCTTTGGGGGGAGAGCCGATGGAATCCCATAAATAGGGGGCGAAATATGGTCGGAATGAGCCATCATTACATTCGTTAGGCCATCGTGCGGGCTTGGTCCTGTCCGCTGGTTGTATTGTACTTCTTGTTGGGGAGGCCTCGGTGGGGCGACGGGGTATTGCCAAGGGTGGTTGTAGCGTTGCTGATTCTCGGACCCTCCCTTCCCTCGGTATTTGTTGGGGACCTTATGGTAAAAAGAAGGCTTGGCTTGGACGGGTCGCGAACTTGAACTTGCAGCCTCCATAGCGTGGATTGGCTTTGTGATGAGCTCTCGTAGATCGTCATAGTTTTCTGGCTCCTTTCGGAATAGACAGATCTTGAAATCCCCTTCGGCCAGGTTTCCCATCAATATCGTGCTCGCGGACTCTTGATTAAACTTCGGGATCTGCACCACCGTATTAGTAAACCTACTAAAGAAGCTTCCCAAATATTTGGTCAATCCCTATTTGATGGAACTGAGGTCCATCATGGTCTTTTTCCTCATGCGGGCACTACCAAAATGGGCGACAAAAGTGCTTGACAATTGTGCGAAGTTTTTGATGGACGATCTGGCCAGATTGGTGAACCACGTGAGAGCCACTCCGCTTAATGTGGGTGGAAACGAGCGGCAGAACATAGCGTCGTTGTCCTCGTTCATTCCCATCGACCTTGTAAGTTGGTTGAGATGATCATTAGGATCAGGGTCCCCCTTGTATTTGGAGATGGACACATCCCTCCACCTCTTAGGAACATGTGTTTAGCGTATCTGCTTGCAGAAGGCAAATGGGAAAGTCATATCGCTTTTGTGGGTTGGGCCAGGTGCCCCGGAAGAATTAGAGCGCGATGAAACGTCCCTGAGGTTGCAATCATGGGTCGTGTTGCCGATGTTCTCGTTGTGTTTTGGACCTTGATTAAGAGGGCCACCAACAGGGTTAGGGAAATGGTTGACCGTTTTAGGTATAGGACCCTGCTGTCTATAGTGGGCATGGGGACCGCGGTGGAATGGCATCCCGCTCGCTTGCTGGCCAAAGTATTGATTTTGTGGGTCATTCTCCGCGAAGAATTGATACGGGGGGTAACTAAATCACATCCCAAGGGGCGAACGGAGGAGGCTGAGTCGTGTCCCAGGGAGGTTGTTGAGGGATATTCTCATCATTTTGGAGTTGAACTTCCTCGTTGAGGGGATCATTGAGGTTGAGGCCGTTAGTTTCTTCAACATCATGATGTTGGTTCCTAAACTCTTCACGAAACAATGTAAAATTCATGATTTCTGCAAAATTTGTTAGTATAAAAAGTAAAAAATGGGGTATGTTTATTAATTGAAACGGGATTAATGGTAAAAGAAAAACAAAGAATAGAGTAAATAATAAGAAACGACAATAAGAAAAGATGTAATGTAAAAGGCGTATAGATACGCAGAACCTCTCGTCGCGAAAGGTTCCCAAAGACGGCGCTAATTACGCGATCATGGAATTTCACCTATACTTATTACCTCAGGGTGACGACAAAAAGTCTTAGTATACCTGCAAGCCTGATCAAGGTGGGTGGGGGCCAACTTATACGCTTATCGGTTTAATCCGCGTTGATGATGTTTTCGGCTTGCGAAGGAGTGGTTACTATTCAATCATCGTCTTTAAAGGAAATAAGATGATGTTCTTATCTAAGATACGTTCTTATCCGACCAAAGACCTTAAGAACTCGACTCTAGGGTTTTTAGGTAAATGAGATATGTAGAGCTCTTCTTCTTCTCTCTTGAATTGGAACCCTTTCTTGGAGGTTGGAGGGGGGTATTTATAGGGAGGCTAAGCGAGCAACTTGCTGGTAACCTCGTGGGTCAACAGGGGACACGTGTAATGCATGCTCTCATGCTAGGCAGTTAGGCATTACGCGTGGCATTGTTAGAGGAGAGGTGCTTGACCAGCGAGCTACTCGTCTTTGCTCTAAAGGACCTCGAGTTATGAGTGGATCCCATTATGAGGTGTACGCTTACCTATACTATCATTCCGATCGCGATGCTCCTTAGATCGATGTATTCTATAGAAGAGCAGATGTCTTTTGCATTGGGTGGTCTACTTATGACGTCATATCCTTATTAATTAATAGGTCTATTTTCTATGGCATCGTCATCGGTAGCATAGAAAAGGGAAATCAAAGGTTGATTTGCTAACTACCATCATCATCCAAAGGCAATTTGATTACTCGTCTTTCGACCTTCACCCTAGCAGTCGAAGGGAAAGGAGATCTAGACACCGGGCTCGTGTGGAATAATTAGATAAGTCACGCTTAGGGCTTTCAATCTCTTCCGATTCCTCCCAGATTCGATCCAGTTCACGCATCAACAAGTATATCCTCTATACAATGATTGATCTATCAATTATGCATTAAGATCTTACGATTAGATGTTTAGATATGATTTGAAATTCCGCTTAATGCAGATAATAAACCTTCAAGAAGTTGTGTTGCTAATACTCCGTACTAAATACTTATAATATCCGTAAATTGTAGTGATTTTGGAAAATGGTGAGTCTAAAAAACAAATCCTTGTTGTAATTGCTCCTTTACGAGATGACCATCTATTCCAAAGTGTTTTGCTCTTTCATAAAACATTGAATTTGCAGTAATATATTCACCTACTCTATTGTCCTTGTGCAGAGGAAATAGGAATAGGCAAAGGAGTGTGTACTATGAGATTGTAAAATAGTGCTTGTAGCTATATTAGGTCACTTGAAGTGTAGGCAAGTGATCTATACTCCGATCCTACATAGGATTGGACATAGTTGCTTGCTTTTTAGTCTTTAAAGATATTATTGAATCACATAATATTTTAGTCTTTAAAGATATTATTGAATCACATAATATTCTAGAGTATTAAGATGAATTTCTTTCACCCACTACTAAGGCCCTATTTTCTAGTAAAATGATAGTAGATGGATTTTTAAAAGGTGAAGATTATTTTAGGGGGCGAAAATGATGGAGATATATTTATGAGGGTGAAGAGGATAAGAATTATTTTGCCTAAATAACCCGGCAAATGGAAAATTATTTATTCAGGTTATTCTGTTAAATACCGTTTTTACCCTTAACCCCTTCATTTGAATAGCCACACAAGGCTGCAATGTCTGAGGGTCGTATACCATTATCCCCTTCCACTTTCAGTTGAGAGCAAGAAGTTGGGGTCACCGCATCTGAGCTCCATCGGACTGGTACATCGCTCCTCCTCCATGCCACAATTGAGGAACACAAGGTTGTGTCAGATTTCCATCGTCTACCCTAGACAAGTACGATCGAAGCACATCAACGGCATTTTCTCCCAAAATCGAAGACCACAATAGTACATATTCGACTATTATCGAATCCCTCCAAACCGACACACACCCATTACAATAACAACCCAGAGAACAAAGTAGAGTGGTGGGAGAATAATATATCTGCTCGTCGGTGGCGGGAAGGAGCCTGGTGCTGCTGGTGTGGCTGATCGCATGCCTCTTCGCGTAGTCGTCTTGTTCTTTTTGTTCTTGTCCTGGCTTCCTATGGACCACTCAGCCAGGGGTAATTCGGGATAGAATGGGGATACAAATCCAAACCCACCCCCTCCACCTTGCTTCAACCGGGTGGGAAAAAATCACCAGCTCCACCTCCTTCCACCCCCAAATCGCCTCCACCTCTTCCCATTCCATCTCCTTGTCAAACGGGCACCGTGCTTCCACCCCCACCACCACCCCCTCCACCCCGAGCATCCCTTAAAAATTGATTGGAAAACAAGGCCTAAATCAAATTCAAAAAAACATTTGTTAGGGTGTGTTTGGTAGTGTGTGGGAAAGGTAGATATTTTTTTTTCGAGATCCGTTTCAGGGCGTTTGGATTAGGGTGGAAGGAGAAAATGGTAGAAATTATGGAGATTATTTTTTAGAAAAAATAATCCTTTAGATGTTTGGGTGATAGGTATTTTTTTTTAATTCGTTTCATGATATTACTATTTTACCAACGTTTAAAGTGAAAAGAGGTAAAATGGATATTTGTGATCAGGGGTTATTTTTCCCCCAAATTCCACCCGCTCCATCATTCTTCCTCCTTCCACCATAACCGAAACATCCCGAAACGAATCTCCAAAAAAAGATCTACCTCTCCCACCCCCTCCATCCCCAACCAAACACATCATAATAAATGTTTTTTTTTTTAATTTGATTTAGTAATGGGTGAAAGAAATTCAGCTTAATACTCTACTGAATATGTGATTCAATAATTAATTTCACAAAAGACTAAAAAGAAAACTATATCTAGGGGTGATATTCGAGTCGAACGAGCCGAGTTTGACATGTTCAAGCTTGGCTCGAATGGGAAACGAGTCGAGCCGAGCTCGAGCCCAAAAATTATTCGAGTTTTTTTTTTGCGCTCAAGCTCGGCTCGTGAGCCCAGGGTGAAACGCGAGCTCGGCTTGTTTGAGCTCGAACAAGCTGAACGAACGAGCCTAAGCTCGTTTGAGCTCGTCAGTTGGGCTCGTTCAAGCTCCTTCGGCTAGGTTGGTAACAAAAGCCTAAATGCAAATTACACAAGAACATGAACAATTACACATGAATGAACAAATTAATTTCTTATAAAAAATTCATCAATTTTAAGTTCATTCTACAAATTTCTAATCAGCTATAAAAAAATTCATCAATTTTAAGTTCTTTCGATAAGTTTCTACAAATTTCAAACATGAACAATTACACATGAGTAAATAGGATGTACAAACTACATCAGTAAGATGAACCTTGAACATAACAGTTCTACTTCAATCATGAAGTATTAACAAAAGAATGAAGAGCATGGAGTGAGACTGAGGAACACAAGGAGTCGAGGAGGGAGTAAAAGGCACCGAGTTCGTCGGCGCTGCCTGAATTAGTGGACTAGAGAAGGGACATATCTATAAGACTGAGGAACACGAGGAGCCGAGGAGGGAGTAAAAGGCACCGAGTTCGTCGGCGCCGCCTGAATTAGTGGACTAGAGAAGGGACAGATCTATAAGACTGAGGAACACGGGGAGCTGAGGAGAGAGTAAAAGGCACCGAGTTCGCCGGCGCCGCCTGAATTAGCAGACCAGAGGAGGGACAAATCGCAGATTTGGTGGTCGGACAGATCATAGATCGACGCCATATCTTCGGAGGAACCCAATTGAGAGAGAAACGACGAACCCTAGGAGGAGATCTAGATCTGTAAAAAAAAAACACACAAATTACATACATCGAAGGTAAGAGAAAAACCTAATCACAAGTTCCATACCTTCAACTGGAGAAAAACAAAAGACATACTCAAGGATGCCGACGGAGTGCGAGGGACTCGGGGTCCTGCTCCGCTGCTCGAGAAAAGTTTGTCGGAGAAAGGGGACTCGGGAGGCGAAGACATAGAGTAGGAGGCGGAGTAGAGAGTAGGAGGATCGATCGGGAGGCGTTGGAGACAGAGAGAAAGAGTAGATCTGGAAGGAGCTAAAGGATTCGTAGAGAGAGTTTTGTTAGAGAGAGTAGGAGATGAGCAGACGACGCTTCCAAAGCTTTCCCTTCAGGCGCCTTTCATCCAGATTCGCCCTAGGGGCATTTTTGGAATGAAACAAAATTGAGCTTTCGAGCTCGGCTCGGCTCGGGCTCGGTTCGAGCCCAAAAGTTGTTCAAGCTCGGCTTGTTTTACATATTCGAACGAGCCAATCTCGAGCTTTTCCGAGTCGAGCCCGAGCCGAGCTCAAGCTGTTCGGCTTAGATAACATCCCTACCTATATCCAATCCTCTGTAGGATCAGAGTATAGATCACTCTCCTACACTTCAAGTGAGCTAATATAGCTAGAAGTAGGCTTGTCCATGGGTCACGGGTCAGATGAGTCAAGGGTCGTGGTGGGTCATGGGTTCAGATTAGGGTTGAGATTTTTGTGAAAATGACCCGCCGGGTTGACAATTTTTTTTTTAAAACAGTATTTTTTAGGGTAAATTTTTTATTTTAAAAAATAAGGGTCGACCCACCTATCCAACGGGTTCGGATCGTGACTTTTCGACCCATGACCCCCCCCCCCCCAGGTCTAATCCATCGACCCGTCGGGTCCAACCCGTGGACAGGTCTAGCTAGAAGCACTATTTTAGAATCTCATATTACGCACTCCTTGCATATTCCTCTACACTGTGACAATAGAGGAAGATGGATTGGGTGGAATTTTGGGGCAAAATTGCTCTTGATCACAATATATCCAATTTACTTCTTTTCATTTTAAGTTGTGGTAAAATAGTAATATCCTCAAATAACTTAAAAAAATAATGAGTGAGGCTAGAAGCAAGATGTCGAAATGACTATTGGCAAGACTGATACCACCAAATTGCACGACAAATCCTTGTCTACTTGTGAAAACATTTATGAATTTGCCCAAGAAGAAACGATAAACCCTATGACATTTATATATCTATCGAATTCGTTGAACCTTAATCCCAAATACATAATAAATTCATTGAATTGTACGAATAAAAGACTCAATCTGATTAGTGAATTCGTTCAAATGGTTTTCAATGACTTTGGGATGGTTTTCAATTAGCTTAGCAGTCAAAACAAAGTTCGAGAATTTTTTTTGAGAAAATTACCTAACTTCGGTAAATGGAGTTGAGCTTGTGTATTAATCTCGGCACCATATGCCGAGGCTATGCAATAACCTCGATCGTTCTTCTCAGCCGAGGTTATCTAGTTAGCTCGGAAACATTGTTACAAAATGACAAATACATATTGATGTTACATTGATGGTTGTTTAGATGAACAAATAAAATTGAAATGTAGAGATAATCAATTAAAGAAGTTATCCCATTGGTTCTATCTAGCTTGTACATACTCCGCAAAGTCTCGGGTGTGATTTCAAATTTCCCGTAAATTTTTTACTTGTAATTTTTTTTACATAGGATAAGAAGGAAGCTCGGTCACTTAAAGTAACCGAGCTTAGGATAGAACCTTGGCTAGATCTAGTGAGGGTATGGTGGGAGCTCGGGTACATATATTGAGGTTCACCGTCACCTCGTTCTAGGGAAAATATTTACCAAACCGGTGCCTACAAAAGCCTGAGATGGTTTTGGAAGGAAAATTAAGAGATTGGGAGGGAAAAGTTAGGGTTTGATGAGTGAAAAATTCCTATATAAGATTGTCATAGTGGTACAAAGTATTCACAAATAAAAAAGATGGCAGAAAAACACAAAGTAACATGTTCGCGACCTTGTTGAAGTTCGATGTTTGATGCAGAATGTGCTGGAGGAATTCGGGCCATCAATTGCCGGATCGAACATTCGCAAAATAACAAGGCCTCTTCCAACCCTAGAGGCGATGTGTATGAAGAGGAATTGAATCACTACAATTTAAGTGGGAACCCCAATTTTCGACGATTGGTTTAAGCGGAAAAACGAGTACTTGTACTTCTAGTTGTCCATTTGTGTATCATCAAAAAACAAGGTCCTCGAAGATCAACTAGAGTGAAGAAATTGAATAAAAATAGCATTGAATGCATCTTTTATCAATCGAATTTTAAGGTTTAGTTATGAATTTGTTCTTCTATGGCTTTTGGATTGTAATGAACCTTTCTATGGCTTTTGGATTGTAATGAACCTATGATTATAAATAAAACGTTAAAATTCAACCAATATAATTGTTATGATGTTGGTTTTTGTTCCATAGTGATCGATGAGTGAGTAAACTATCGTGATCATACTAACAAAAATCAAAGTGACCGAGGTTATAACATAGCTTGACAAAATCTAATGAGGTTATACCATCGCCTCGGTGAAAGTGACTGAGGTTATAACATAGCCTCGGCAAAAGTGACCGAGGTTACTCTATAGGCTCGGTGTACATATACGAGGTTCACCCATAAATTTGGACAAGGTTGTTCGAAAACGCTAAATAGATACATAGATATTAATATCTTTAATTTTGAAATTCTTAAGTGCTCAAATAAAGCATCTATATGAATAAGGAAAAAAAATAGATACAAATTCCTTAAAATTTTATGAATATATAAAGAGATAAAAACAAACAAATTCATTTGGTTGAGACATGGGAGGATTTTCATTTGCTCGTGTCATGGGAGGATTTTCATTTGCTTGTTATTGACATGGAAGCCTCGGGGTTCATCCTATCTCTTCATTCATTCATAGGCGTTTAGATGTTCACGAGCCCCTCTAACCATCTACATTCGTAAAAAAAAATGTTTGAATGAATACCAACTGACTTTTCACGAGAAAGGCAACAAAGTGTTTGCTTTTATTATATTTAAAAGCATTTAGGTAAAATAATCACTAGAAGGGAAAAAAATATGTACTACCTCCGTTCAGAAATAGATGTCGTTTGACTTTTTGTTACGTTTTTTAATAAACTAAAAACTATATAAAATATTAACTTTTTAAACAATTTTTTTTAATAATATGATACTTATTATTAATAAGTGTTTATATTATATTAAAAATTTACAAAAAATTTATATTTTATATAGTTTTTAGCTCCTTAAAAAGTGTGCCAAAAAGTCAAACGACATCTATTTTTGAACGGAGGTAGTAGTCTTCAGAACAGATAATCCTTGAATGTCTGAAGTTCTCTTCAAATCACTAGACTTTTTTAGCACTACTTCTATCGTATGCTATTCAGACCCAAGTTCAAAACCTAAGTGAAATAAATATTGATTAACTTCCAGGATTAGACCATCTTCTTTCTTTTTGCCAAGCAATCGCACGCAATTAGAAATATCATTTTTAAACGTTTATCTATAAAATAAATAAAAACTCCACAATAGTGAGACTATATAGTACATATTGCACTACACTAACAACCAACAACAACATGACTACTACATACTATTATGAAACAGTAAAAGATTACAAACCACATGGTATAAGATCTATGGATAGTTCATCTGACAAAATATGATTAAACCAACTGAAACAAAAATCACACAACTCTATGCGGGACCATCTTCTACAGCTCCAGACACACTAATCATCTTAAGAGAAAGACCTATGACTCGAGCTAGAGCTAAGAAGCTTCAGAGAGACTCATTCATGTTTGTGAGTCACGCCTTGTTCTCGAGCACGGTTCAGCTCCCCGAGCCTACATTGAAGACCTATATGTGCATAAGGATTCAAGAACCATTCGAACCACCTTAGTCATAGCTATGCCGAATTGTCTAAGTGTGGGAACCTATGTTTATTTCCTATTTTAGTAACTTTCTTTACTTAAGTTATTTTAGGAAACTTTAGGGATATTTTATTAATTTCTTTAAGTAGTTCTTTTATCTTCTTTTATTTAATTAAATCGACCAGCAACCTTAGAGGCCTATATAATGCCGATTCATGCCTTGTAATTAGTTGGAACTGAATGAATTAGAATTCTCTCATATTGTGTGAAACACATGAGTGCAAGTCTATCGATTAGAAGCGGAGCTGATCGATTGAAAATTGGTCTATTGTCTCAGCTTGGTTTGTTTTGTGTTCATCAACTTCGCAAGACTTGGTGATCCTAGTATCCACGAGCCCCCTCTTTGTGCCTCCAAGTTGTCCGCTTGGTTGTGTAGGGTTGTAGAGGCGGGTTATATAGTTATTGGTATTGGTTCCTACCCTATGAGGAGGCCTGGGGTCTTTATCTTGTTCTATATAGATCAACTCAGTCCTTATCGGTCGTGTCTTTCAATTCTTGCATAAATTTTGAATCTTTATTCATCTTTGTCGAGTCTTTATTTATGTTTTTTGGTCGACATCGAGCATCCTCTCGGATCTTGGTGTTCTTGCTGCGTTCTTGGTTTTTCTTGATCAATATTGATCGAGTTCTTTGAGTCTTTATTGTTTCTTGCTTCCGTTCTTGAGTTTCTTGTTTGATTGTCGAAGATCGAGCCATCCTACGGCTAACCCCGTATCAAATTGGCATCAGAGCTTTGGTTTCCGACATCAAAGATTGAATCTTTTCTTTTCATAAACACAAAAACCCACAAAAAGAGTCCTTTTCTTGTTTTTGTCTTTTACTTCTTGTTCTTTATTTGATTATTGCACTAATTTTTTGTTTGTGATTGTTTGTGGTTGCATAGCCTAAACACAAGCCTAGCCGAGATCGTGGAGTCGACCACTTGTGCGCACCCTTGTGTACACATAGCCGACGACAATCTCTTGTCCCCATAGTCAAAGTGTGGCCGATTCCATCATACCACAAAGGAACCCTAGTTTGTCTATCTTTTCTATCTTTGAGATATGTTGTTCTATCTATTTCCATTGTCTTATTAAAAATCTGATTTTGTGGTAGAATTAATTCATTAAATCTATCATATATGATAAAAGGCTAAATATAGATCTTCTTACCAAATTTATCCAAAGGTTGTCTATATCTTTTCATTAGGGCTAAATTTTTATCTTTTCACCTTTCTATCTAATTTTTTGAGTCCTTTTATTATTTTAGAGTCTTTCTTGCATTAGATATAAAAAAAAATCAGTTTCGAAAATTCTTAAAAAAAAAAAAAGATTGAACTTGGACCTAGGAGGATAAAATTCACTAGGGGCAAAAGTAAGTCAAAAAAAAAAAAAGTTTGTTCTACTAGTGCAAGAAAGCTCCAAGGACCAAAATTGGTGATTTGTCTCTAGCCCTAGTCGACACACCCTTATACCAAACACATTACCTCCACAAAATACAAAATTGAAACCCCACCTTGCAACTACAATATCCTAACTTAAGGTTTTCAATCAAAAGAGGTAAATTTCCAAGCTTTCTTCTATTTTTATCTATTTTCTTCTTGTGTCGAGTACTGATTTTTATTGAATCGAGTGCTCCTTGTTGCTTTGTCGAGTTGCTGTTTGTGTTAGTCGAGTGATCTTGACCCCGTCGAGTTCTCTCCTTGTTGTTTCGAGAACTTTTCCCCGATTTCGAGTGTTGTTGTATGTTAGTTGTTGGCGTCGAGTACTCTTCTCCCATTGTCGAGTAGTCCTTTGTCTATTTCGAGTACTCTTTCTTGAATTGTCGAGTGCATCTTGAGTCTTGTTTCATTCATTCTCTCATACATATACTTTGATTGTTAGGTTTTTGCTTGAGTGTTTATTTGCCCAAGGCGGATTGCCCCAACAAGCGTGACATACCAATTAGAGAGGGAGTGTGAGCGAAACACATTGCAAGCTTGTTTAAATTTTATCTAACCTTTTACATAGTTTCGTGTTTGCTTTATTTGCAATGTCTAATCAGGTTAACGATGAGAACGGTGCCAACAACGGCAACAACGACAACACCTCCAACACAACCGTGTCACCTGAGATGTTCAACAACACGATGAAAACTCTCAACACCACATTGGCGACAATGATGGATCGGTTGGCGACATTGGAGGCTAGGCCGAGTGGTTCTACTAGCATGGGAGGCCGAGGTGAACAAAGGCGTGAAGGTACGCCTCGCGATGAAACGGAAGTCGTTAATCCTAACCCTAATCCCAACTCCAATTTTAATAATCCTTTATTTAATGAAAACAACTCTCCACGAAGGGAGAGGGATGATAGAAATAATGGATTTGCTAATGCGCAGGGACAAGGAAGAGGAAGAGGGAGAGGCCGAGGCTTCCAGAAGGAGTTCTACTATTCGGAGCGCGACGACGACTTCCAAGAAGAGGAGTATTGGGAGCAGCGCCCGAGGCGGAACGATAGAGGAGGTCGATACCAATACATAGAGCCTAGGAATCCTGACGATGATGGCATAGGTGAGGTAAAGGTAAAGATTCTTCCTTTTGAAGGTAAAACTGATCCAGATGCTTTCATTGATTGGGAAACTAAAATGGATCAAATCTGGAACTATCATAACTTCTATGAAGCTAAAAAGGTGCAATTAGCTTCTTTAGAATTTCAAGGGTTTGCTTTAATTTTGTGGGATAATCTGAATAAAGAAAGAAGAAGAGCCATTGATGCGCCTATCGCTTCTTGGAACCAACTAAAAGCACTAATGAGAAGTAGGTTTGTTCCTCAACACTATGCTAGAGAGCTTAGACAATGTTTAGAAAACCTTAAACAAGGTAACAAAACTGTTGAGGAAACCTTTAATGCAATGCAAGAAACCATAGCTAGGGCTAATGTAGTTGAACCCTATGAAAATACAAATGCTAGGTTTTTTAGAATTTTGCACCCCGCTCTGCTCATGATATTGAATGCTTTCCTTATTCTACGCCTACTGAGCTTTTGCATTTAGCGATTAAGGTAGAAAGAGGAGCACGTTATAGGAGCCAAGGAAACCGAAATTCGAATGTCCAACAGCCCCAATGGAGCCAATCTCGGCCAAATCAGTCTCAATGGCGTGGTGATGGTGGATCTAGGGATAAGCTGACCCAGCCCCAAGGAAGAGGAGATAGCCGAACATCTCAGCAGCCCCTCGACAAGGGCAATGCGCCATGGAATGGACGTGAATCGTCTAAGACATCTGATGGTCCCAAAGGGAGTAATCCTAACCCTTCTACCACTAGATCTAGAGATATTGTATGCTTTAAATGCCAAGGTAGAGGTCATTATATGAAGGATTGCCCTAATAAGAAAACTCTCATGATTAATCACCTAGGATAATATGAATCTGAAAACTCTTGTGATGAACATGATGAGCTTGTTAATGATGATAATGATCAGAACCTTAACCTTATATGCTATGATGATGATGATGGTGTCGAATATGAACATGGAGAGTCTTTGATTGTTAGAAGAGTATTAAGTGTTGTTCCTACTCCCTGTGATGACAATCAACGTGAAAACTTGTTTCATACTCGCCAAGGTTTTTAGGATCGGGATCCTAGTGTGGGATCGAGACAAGGGTGTAGGATCGGATCGTAGGATCGTAAGATCCTAGACAAAAATTAAAAATAAAATAAAATAATAAAATAAAAACAAACCATCCTAAACAAATACCTTAATTTTTAAATAAAACTAAGCTTTTCCTCCATTAAACACATTATGTAACTAAAATAGTCCAATAATAAGCATTTAACATTCATAATTTGTCAAGAATAATATCTGAAAAGGTGACAAACAGACAAGGATAATGTCTTAAAATATGACAAGCATACAAGAGATAAATCACACATCCAAATATCCAATAACATATCTAGTTTCAAATGTCATCATCGTAATTAACCACATCATGAACAATTTTCAGGCCCTCAGACGTGGATTTGTCGAGTTGAGTAACGAAACAAAGGGCTTAGGGTTTCAATTCAACGTCTTCACTCTTCTACCTTCAATTTATAAGGAGATGGGCTACCAAAAAATAAAAAATAAAAAGGTTCATCGCATCTAGAAGGCTCAATATTCAAACAAAATAAACACAATTACACAATTATGATTTTTACTAGGATCGGATATTTTTTCTAGGATCGATAGATCCTAGGTGGATCCTACCGATCCCACACAATCCCATAGGATCATATAGGATCCTAGGTGGATCCTAGCACGAAGGAGTCTATATATCCGATCCGGATAAAAACCTTGCCTAGAATCATAGGATGGTAGGATCCGGATCGGGATCCTAATAACCATGATACTAGTTGTCTAGTTAAAGGAAAGGTTGTTAATGTGATCATTGATGGTGGTAGTTATTGTCATCTAGCTAGTTAGGAAATGGTTGATAAGTTGCAACTATCTACCGTCCAACACCCTAGACCTTATAAATTGCATTGGATGAATGATTGTGGAAACTTGAAAGTGAATAGACAAGTTAAAGTGTATTTTAAACTAGGACATTATGAAGCTGATGTTTTATTTGATATTGTGCCTATGCAAGCTTGTCATATTCTATTAGGTCGTCCTTGGCAATCTGATCGTAAGGTCATACATGATGGGTTTACTAATCGCTACTCCTTTACTTTTCAGGGAAAGAACGTCGTTCTCAAGCCTATGACGCCTACACAAGTGGCTGACGAGATTGAGAAGCGCAAGGTAAGTAAAGGTGAGTTAGATAAGGCGGCTCAGTCGAGCCATGTGGATTCACAATCTCGGCCTAAGGGTGTACTTCTTGCTTCCAAGAGTGCATATTTAGACGAGTGTGTGGATGGGAAAACAACCCTCATTCTCCTATGCAAAGGGTTGAATATGTTGAGTGAGGAGCTACGTGCTACCCTCCCTCCTCACATCCTATCTCTTCTTGAAGAGTATAAGGATGTCTTCCCCGATGACATACCAGCAGGTCTACCCCCTATTCGAGGAATTGAGCATCAAATTGATCTTATTCTAGGGGCTTCTTTGCCTAATAGGCCTGCTTATTGTATGAATCCCACTGAGATCCAAGAGGTCCAATCCCAAGTTCAGGAACTGTTGGATAAGAGATATATTAGAGTAAGCTTAAGTCCTTGTGATGTGCATGTGTTATTAGTCCCTAAGAAAGATGGATCATGGAGAATGTATGTAGATTGTAGGGCTAATAATAACATAACTGTTAAATATCGCCATCCTATTCCACGATTAGATGATATGCTAGATGAACTACATGGAGCTTCAATATTTTCAAAAATTGATCTTCATAGTGGTTATCATCAGATTAGAATGAAGGAAGATGATGAATGGAAAACAACATTTAAGACTAAGTTTGGCTTATATGAGTGGTTGGTTATGCCTTTTGGTTTAACTAATGCTACAAGTACTTTTATGCGATTAATGAATCATGTGCTTAGGAATTTTATAGGGAAATTTGTTGTTGTCTATTTTGATGATATACTCATTTATAGCAAATCTTCTGATGACCATAAAACACATCTTAAAGAAGTACTTCAAATACTAAGAAATGAACACTTATATACTAATTTAAAGAAATGTGAGCTATGTAATGAACAAGTGTCTTTTCTTGGTTTTGTAGTGAGCTCTAATGGATTGCGTGTCGATGAAGCGAAGATCAAAGCCATACATGAGTGGCCGACACCCACAAATATCGGCCATGTGCGCAGCTTCCAAGGTCTCGCGAGCTTCTACAGGCGTTTCGTGCGCGACTTCAGCACCATTTCGGCCCCACTAACCAAGCTCACAAAGAAGAGCAGTGAGTTCAAATGGGAAGCAGCTCAGGAGGAGGCGTTCAACACGCTTAAGGACAAGCTGACACACGCACCACTACTAGCTCTACCGGATTTCTCTCGGTCGTTTGAGGTTGAGTGTGATACTAGCGGAGTTGGAATTGGTGGAGTCCTTATGCAGGAAGGTAAACCTATAGCCTTCTTTTCTGAGAAACTTAAAGGTGCTTGTCTTAATTACTCTACATATGATAAAGAGTCGTATGCATTGTATAGAGTTCTTAAGACATGGTCTCATTACCTATGGCCTAGAGAGTTTATTCTTAGGACTGATCATGAATCCTTGAAACATTTTAAAAGTCAAGAACAACTTGATAGGAGACATGGTAGATGGATGGAGTTCATTGAAACATTTCCTTATGTGATTAAGTATAAGAAAGGCAAAGACAATGTGATTGCTGATGCTTTATCTAGAAGACATGTTCTTTTAACCACTTTGGATTCTAGAGTCTTAGGCTTTATTTACATAAAGGAATTGTATGAATCTGATTTGGACTTTGGTGAATACTTTCAAAAATGCAAGGAACATGGCCCAACCGAAAAATTTTATATACATGATGGTTTCTTATTTCGAAAGGATCAAGTGTGCATTCCTAGATGTTCTCTACGATTATTACTTGTTAGTGAAGCCCATAGTGGTGGATTAATGGTACATTTTGGTAGAGATAATACATATCATACATTGAAATCACATTTTTATTGGCCACATATGCTTAGGGATGTAGAACATTGCATAAAGAGATGTATTGATTGCTTAAAGGCCAAATCTAAGCTAATGCCTCATGGCTTATACACGCCACTACCCACACCCTCGACCCCTTGGGAAGACATTTCTATGGACTTTATTGTTGGGTTGCCTAGAACTAAGAAGGGGAGGAATTCTATATTTGTAGTGGTTGATAGATTCTCTAAAATTGATCACTTTATTGCATGTCATAAAACTGATGATGCTACCAATGTTGCTAATCTATTCTTTACAGAAGTAGTTAGGTTGCATGGCGTGCCTAAAACCATTGTTAGTGATAGGGATGTGAAATTATTAAGTCATTTTTTGCGTACATTATGGAATAAATTGGGAACTAGATTGTTATTCTTTACTTCTAGCCACCCCCAAACTGATGGCCAAACTGAGGTGACTAATAGAACCCTTACTACTGTCCTAAGAGCCATTATTAGGAAGAATTTGAAGCTTTAGGAAGAAGCCTTACCTCATGTGGAGTTTGCTTATAATAGAACTATGCATTCTGCAACGAAACTCACTCCATTTGAATGTGTCTATACTGTTAATCCACTGACCCCTTTTGATCTTACTCCATATCCTATGAGAGAGAAAGAATCATTTGAAGCAGGTAAGCATGTCGAGTTTGTCAAGGAGCTGCATGAACGGACACGTCAGAAGCTGATGCAAAAGGCTGAATACAACGCTAACAAGGCCAATAAGGGACGCCGATTGGTCACATTTCAGCCTAGGGATCTCGTGTGGGTGCACCTAAGGAAGGAGCCGTTTCCAGAAACACGGAAGAGCAAGCTTTTGCCTAGGGGTGACGGACTCTTCAAGGTGTTGAGGAGAGTGGGCGACAATGCCTACCAATCGGAGCTTCCTGGAGACTATGGCATGAGCGCAACATTCAACGTTGCCGATCTAATCCCCTACTTCGATGTGGATGAAGACTTGGATTCGTGGTCGAATCCTTTTCAAGAAGGGGAGGTTGATGTGAGACCATCTTCTACAGCTCCAGACACACCAATCATCTTAGGAGAAGGACCTATGATTCGAGCTAGAGCTAAGAAGCTTCAGAGAGACTCATTCATGTTTGTGAGTCACGCCTTGTTCTCGAGCACAGTTCAGTTCCCCGAGCCTACATTGAAGACCTATATGTGCATAGGGATTCAAGAACCATTCGAACCACCTTAGTCATAGATATGCCGTATTGTCTAAGTGTGGTAACCTATGTTTAAGAAGCTTCAGAGAGACTCATTCATGTTTGTGAGTCACGCCTTGTTCTCAAGCACGGTTCAGCTCCCCGAGCCTACATTGAAGACCTATATGTGCATAGGGATTCAAGAACCATTCGAACCACCTTAGTCATAGCTATGCCGAATTGTCTAAGTGTGGGAACCTATGTTTATTTCCTATTTTAGTAACTTTCTTTACTTAAGTTATTTTAGGAAACTTTAGGGATATTTTATTAATTTCTTTAAGTAGTTCTTTTATCTTCTTTTATTTAATTAAATCGGCCAGCAACCTTAGAGGCCTATATAATGCCGATTCATGCCTTGTAATTAGTTGGAACTGAATGAATTAGAATTCTCTCATATTGTGTGAAAGACATGAGTGCAAGTCTATCGATTAGAAGCGGAGCTCATCCATTGCAAATTGGTCTATTGTCTCAGCTTGGTTTGCTTTCTGTTCATCAACTTCGCAAGACTTGGTGATCCTAGTATCCACGAGCCCCCTCTTTGTGCCTCCAAGTTGTCCGCTTGGTTGTGTAGGGTTGTAGAGGCGGGTTATATAGTCCCCCTCTTTCTACCCTCTTAGGAGGCCTGGGGTCTTTATCTTGTTCTATATAGATTGACTCAGTCCTTATCGGTCGTGTCTTTCAATTCTTGCATCAATTTCGAATCTTTATTCATCTTTGTCGAGTCTTTATTTCTGTCTTTTGGTCGACATCGAGCATCCTCTCGGATCTTGGTGTTCTTGTTGCGTTCTTGGTTTTTCTTTATCAATCTTGATCGAGTTCTTTGAGTCTTTATTGTTTCTTGCTTCCGTTCTTGAGTTTCTTATTTGATTGTCGAAGATCGAGCCATCCTACGGCTAACCCCATATCACAAATGGGTGTCTATTTATGGAGAAAGCATGTCAGTTACAGTGGATAGTGGATACCAAGCAAAACACTAAGTTACACTCTTCTCTTAATAGTCGAGGGAATGCAGGAGGCTCGGTTAAATCAACCAAGGTATGCAGGATGATATCAACCGAGGGTACGCATGAGGCTCGGTGAAATCAGTTGAGGTTACTGCCTTCCCTCGGTGACAGAAGTCAGGATTACAGCCTTCCATTGATGACAATAGCCGATGTCCCATCCCGATAGCAACCGAACTCAATATCCAATAGCAACGAATCACATCTCTTACCTCGACTATTTTGATCGATTTATGTTCCAATAACTCAACATCTGACACCCACGTCACATTAACCAACAACTATCCAATATAAAACTCCAACAACATCCAATTTAAACAAACTATAACCACCAAATCTTCAAACCCTAAAACCCTCAATTTCACACAAAACTAAACCATAAACGCCAATTGTAATGAATTTTCTTACCTCAAATTTGAAAGATCTATAGAAATCTCTTTGAAATGGACCTTAAAACTCCAAAAAATTTCCTCTCTTGGTGGCTTGTTAAAAGCTCACGAGGTGTTCTTGTTGTGGAGTCAAATGGAGGATAGGAGGGGTTTTGATTTTGGTCTTGTAAAATTCGCAATTACTTTGTTAAATGGGAAAAACTTGTTTGTAATTTTGTGAAAATAGTCTTGTTAATAGCCATTTTCCCATCTTGTTTGTAGACCTTATGAAAAAAAAAATCCCTATCACCCAAACATCTAAAGGATTATTTTTAAAAAATAATCTCAATCTTTTCTACCCTCTCCAAAAAAAGTCTTCATCCCTCCATCTCCAAAAATAATCTTTAACGCCTAAAATTCATCCTTGTCCAAAGACACTCTAGTTTGTTACATCATACTGTATATTGTAAGACATTGAAGAGGAAATAACAAATAATGAAATTTGAATTGACTTTTATATGTTTTTAAGGACGACAAATGAAAAGATGGAGTATATATAACACGATAACCCGAGAGAGATCTTTTTGTAAATGAGCAAGATGCCCAATCTATATCATTAAAACCAGACAAATTAAGAGAAGAAATTAATGAATACAACAATCCAACAACATGTACGGAACTTGATAGTAAGGTATCTTAGATGTACTCAAAAACTGAGAGATACTTTAGTGCATAAGATATTTCAGGTCTTGTTAGATTTAGAAATAAAAGCCTACCAATAATCCTTTTGTAGTTCTCATGATATGGGTATGGATCCTCGTCATCAAGAGACAAAATAATCCCTTGAAGAAGAGGAGCATTAGGAGGTTTGCAATCAATCATATCAATATCATATAGTAAATCTAGAGTATATTTTCTCTGATGTACTAAAAAATATATCGCACCATGTCTAAGTCTTTGATTGTACATGCTTTATGGAGTACGTTGTTGTTTGACATGAATGACAAAAGACACATCATCTTTTGTAAGTAATAGATCATTAACATTTACTAATGTTGTAAAGTAATACCAGTAGCCATAGGTTTGATGAATAAAGAGTAACCCTGTTTGGATTGAAGAAATCCAAGAAAAGTATGGAACTTTTACCAACTCAAGGTTTCATTATCTACTGGCTTATTCGAGGCCATATATAGACCTTTTGAGGAGACAAGCTTGACTTGAAACTACATTAGAATATCTTTTAGGGGTATACATACATGCATGCATGCATACATGCATACATACACACATGCATGCACACATACACACAATACACAGACACACAGACACATACACACATACAGACAGACATACATACATACATACACACGCACACATATGCTCTAATATATGATGTTTAAATTAATACTCTATCCCACAATCTATCTATCTATTAATCTATTAATACTATTAACGGAAATTTCGCGAGGTACCCTCGTGGTATTGAAATTTTTGCCGGATGTACAGAAGTTTGACATATTTCGCGTGGTACCCTTGTGTTTTGTGTTGATTTTGTCTCGCGCTCTCATCGGTTAAAACTAACGTAAATTGCCATCTCCGTTTGATTTGAATTTCAAAAAAAAGGAAAAGAAAAAAAAGAAATTAACCCAAAAAAAAAAAAAGAGACGCACAAAGCAAAGGACTCGTTCGACGCTGAAGGAGACGAAGTATGATGTTCGAACTGTGAAGGGGAATGAAGACAAGAGTTCGAATGCAGGAGAACATAGGAGAAGGCACGAGTATGCAGCCTCAGACTGAGCACATGGGGGACGTCAAGCCGAGAGAGGAACCAAGCAGCAATCGGGCAGAAACAATTGACAACGAAGGCAACCACGACTCTAGGCCGCCGACCGGAGCTACAGTTGACAGTGGTAAAAGGTTAGTGCTGGAAACTTCTCCCCTTCCCTAAAATTACAGGGGTTAGGTTGAAATTATTTGAACATTGTTAGTTTTTCATGGAAATTGGGGGCTAGGGTTTGTATTTGAACATTGTTAGGTCGAAATTACATAGGAAATTGGGGGCTAGGGGTTGTATTTGAGGGATAGGGTTTGTATTTGAACACTTTTAGGTTGAAATTACAGGGGTTGTTTCATAAATTTTTAATTGCATCACAAAATGCGAATTATAGTGTTATTACAGTGTGTGATTTTTTTATTATGTTATGTAGGATGGCAGATAAGATTGTCTTCCAAATGCGTTATATTCATCATGACTACATTGAATATGTGGTGGAAGACCCGGATAAGTGTAGCGTATTGGATATATTTGTTGAATTATTAGAGGGGGCAGAAAAGAAAGGCATGATTATTCCCGAAAATCCAACATTGCGGTATGCTCATGCTTGTCAAAATTTTCAGCTCCTGACTGATATTGATGTTGTGAATATGATCAATGTGTTTAGTGAGAAGAGATTGATCAAACTAGCCATAGGATCAGGTGACTCGCCTTCTAAGACTATAGACTTAGCAAGAGTTTTGATTGAGTCTAAAAGACCGGTAGAAAGGTCAAGCTATGATAGTCAATCTGCATATATGAGGAAGATCCCTGCTACTACAACAAGAAGGAGAGGGATTTTCGTGCCAAAAACTCGAACTCACTCTACACCTAGTGAACGTACATCCGATGAACTTTGTAGGACGAAGGAAAACGTGATTGATTCTGCAGCCCCTGATTCTGCAACTAACTTTGAATTGTTGATTTGGCTTCAAATGCATCACATGATGTTGATTTGGCTTCTAATGCATCACATGACGTTGATTTGGCTTCTACTGATGTGAACTTGGTTGACATTAACACCCGTGTGTTGGCTGATAATGTTGAATGTTGTGGTTCTGATGATGTTGGTGGTTACGATAATGACAATGATGATTACTTCGATAGAATATATGACAACAGAGAGTTGTATGGTGATAATAGGTTTGGAAGTATCAAATTGAAGGTCTGGATGATTTTTTTGGATAAGGAGGCTTTCATGAATGTATTGAGAGATTATTGTGTGCATGAGGGTTTCTCCATTGTGGTAGTAAAAGCGGATTAGATTAGGTACACTGCTGTTTGTGGACAATCAGCATGCAATTGGAGGATTCATTCGCCAAGACTCCCCGATGGGGTTACTTGGGCAATAAATTCATTGGACGGAACTCATAGTTGCCTCAAACTTACTAAGTTCAATTCAATGGCAACTCCGGAGTGGGCTGCGAATAAGCTACTTAACCATGTTAGAGCAGATGATGAGATCACTGGAGCAACTATGCAACGTCTATTGATGACTAAATACAGAGTAAACATGAAGACAACCTCCTTGTACAAAGCAATGACGCTTGCTCTTGCGATCATTAATGGGAAGCATGACATTTTGTATGGGAGTTTAACGGGTTATTGTGATGTGGTTAAGTCGCCGCCAGGTCTAGAGCTCATTTTGTTTGGGTACAACGTAGAGATGATCTTGAGAGGCCACCACAATTTAAGAGTGCGTTCATATCGATGAAGCCAGTGATAGATGGAGCCATTCATGGGTGTAGGGGATTGATTCGAGTAGACGGATGTCATCTAAAGGGAAAATATGGTGGTGTTGTATTGTCCGCTATTGTGGTTGATGGAAATAATGAATTTTTTCCTATAGCATACGGTGTGTATGAGAACGAATGCAAGAGCACATGTTCTTCGTTTTTTCATCAACTAAGGGAGGTTTTGAGGAGCAGTGATAGAGCCAACCGGTGTATTATCTCATAAGGAAAAGGGTATCGTTTTACTTGAATTTAGTCACTGTTTTTTTTTTATAATTGGTTTATGGGTAAGTACTTATTAATTAGTTTATTCACTGCTTTTTTGTTTTTGTTAGAATTGGCTTGATTTGATCTTATCAAGTATCATGTAAGAATTTAGTCACTTTTTTTTTTGTTAGATGGAGCCATTCACTGTTTTTTTTTTGTTAGAATGTAGTCACTGTTTTTTCTTGAATTTGGTTTCAGCTAATGCTCTTGAATTCAGTCATTGCTTTTTTGCTTCACCTAATGGACGTGTTTTTTTTTTTTTTTGCTTCAGTCACTGATTTTTTGTTTTTTTTTGTTTGTTACAATTTATGGGTAAGTACCTAGGGTGTTGAAGCCATAAAGGACGTGTTTTTTTTTGTTAGAATTTAGTCACTACTTTTTTGTTAGATGGCTTTAATGATTCATTTATGTGTAAATACTAATTCATTCTCACCTTTGTAGGGTGTTGAACTAGCCCTCGTAGAATTGTGGCCATCGGTTGGCCGATGTTATTGTTGTACACACCTCTATGCTAATTTTAAGAAGGCCTTTCCAGGATTGCCCGTGAAGGACGTGTTTTGGTCTTGTTGCAAAGCATTCTCTGAGCATAAATTTAGGAAAGCAGTGGAGAGAGTAGAAACTGTTGCTGGTAAGGGGGCTGTAAAGTGGCTTCAATCGGTGGGTGAATTTGAGTGTTGGGCACGGTATAGGTATGATCGCACTTTGCACGCACCTCACACTTCAAGTAATTTTGTGGAGTCGTTTAATTCCACATTAGGATCCGGCAGATGCCTTCCGGTCTTATCCTTGCTTGAAGGTATAACTGAAACTCTTTCACTTAACATTTCCACTTTAAAGGGGTTGTTGCATTATACCAATGCCTGATTCCATGTCGACAAACGTGTAGGTATTAGACGCACCATGATGGTTAGACATTGTAGTAGACAAGAAGTTGCGGGGAGTTTACCGGCTGATGGCATTACCGACTACGCTATGAAGAAGCTGGAAAAGGTCGTTAAGGATTCGAGGGCGTTACAAGTATGTCACTTATTGCTGAAAATTCTAAATTCTGAAATTTATGTTTTGTGTCCTAGTTTCTAAGCTCCATAAAATTCTGAATTCTTAAATTCTGAAATTTAAATCTGAAATTCTGAAATTGCTACCTCACTCTTAAATTCTGAAATATGTGTAGCCCTCTTGCAGCTGAGTATAAGATTTCATTTCTTAAATCTGAAATTCTGAAAGCGCTACCTCACTCTTAAATTATGAAATTCTGAATTTTGAAATTGCTACCTCACTCTTAAATTTTGAAATATGTGTAGCCCTCTTGCAGCTGAGTATAAGATTGCATTTCTTAAATCAGAAATTATGAAAGTGCTACCTCACTTTTAAATTATGAAATCTGAAATTGCTACCTCACTCTAACTGAATTAGGGATTGTCACTCTTGCAGCTGTGTAGCCCTCTTGCAATTCGAATTCTGAAATCTCAAAATTTTGAAATCTGAAATTTATGTTTTGTGTTTACCTTCCATCAGCCAGCTGATTGCATTTCTTAAATCTGAAATTGTATTTCTCGAATTCTGAAATTATGTTTTGTGTTTACCAGCTGATTTAGTTCACTTTATTTCTGAATTTTGACATGGTAATGTTCAAAGGCTTTCAAAGCGTCACCTGTTGGTGATTTGTGAAAAGTCATCAATCCATTTGTCTGAAATCATAAATGTTAAGTGTGAGGATTACTAAGAGCATCACTCGGGCTTAGGGTGTGCGGGAGGCACGACCCATGTGATCGGCCCTAAGTAATTCTAAGATTTTAAAGGGAAATGAAATCATGAGGAAAGACCCATGCGATGATATCAACATTGACAAAGTTGGTCTTGAGCTTGTTTGGATGCTTTCCATAAAAGTAAGCAATAGGGATATGCTCGGTATTCGATCTAATATGGTTATGATCAAGTTTTGTTCACTTATAGTGAGTTAAATTACCGTCTCATGATTTGTAAAGGAAGATATTAAGCTCTAAAGCTACCCGAGCTTCGGAACTCCAAAAATGACCTAGCTCTAATTTTGAGCTTGACTGAGGTTTTAGCTTCGTTGAAGCTTTAGCATAGTCATTTTAGCTGCATCGTAGCTGCACCCAGCTTTGTATAAATGTCATGCACATTTTATATTTTATGAGTGACCTAGCTCCACCATGCTAACTTCGTCATGCTAGCTTGTCCTTAATTGGACTGGTTCTTATTGGGCTTTTATTGGGCCTTTATTGGGCCGGCGGTTGGGGGTGGTTATTGGGAGGTAACCGCCCAACCACCATAACTACCCATAACCACCAATAACTACCAATAACTACCTATAACCACCCAAAAACTCCCACCCCATTTTGCCTATAAAAGACCTTTTCCATCCACTTGAAAAGGCATGAGTTTTCCGATATCTCTCTCAATCGGAATAACAATCAATTAAAACACAAACAAGGTATGTATATATACAATAATGAAATGGGATGCCACCCTTTTATTGTATAGGAAACGTTTTATCCTACAACTTTATTATAGTGCAACCCTTTGGCATATAGGGGCAATAAACGTTGAAGGAAAACTCGATTTATTTGAGTGATTCGTTTGCCATTATCCAAGCCATTTTATATATCTTTTCTAAAGGGCTTAAACACTTAGTTTTATCACCTAAAAGAATTCGGTGGAGATTGCATTTTTGGCCTACTCCCTCGGGATTACCTTTCGAGGTCTACCCATGAGGTTACCCTTTTTGGGTCTACTCAAATTGTCTTGATTATCCGCAAGGGTCTACAAGAACCAAATTTACCTTCAACCCATTAAAAAACATTACCATTAAACCTAAAAATCTTCAACGTTTATTTATTGTTTGGTTTTGTTGTTTTGGAACAAGGTTGGAATGGCAAGAACGAAGGAATTACCGATGGCGGAGATAGCATCCAAATTCGCGAAACTTGAGAAGTTTGAAGGGCAAGACTTTCGTCGATGGCAAAAGAAGATGCATTTCATGCTTACTTCATTTAAGGTGGTGTACGTGCTCTCAACGCCATGTCTCAAAGAGCCACCTCCGATTCCGGAAAAAGTCGACGGAAAGACCGAGGCTCAAATCGCCGAAAGGGAGGCTATAATGCTTCAACATAGGCGTGTTGGGAAGTGTGAGAATGACGACTACATTTGTCGTGGGCTCATCCTCAATGGCATGGCCGACTCCCTATTCGATGTGTATCAAAATCATGAGACATCTCGGATTTTCTGGGAAGCACTCGAAGCCAAGTACTTGGCGGAAGATGCCTCTTCAAAGAAGTTTCTCGTGTCTAACTTCAACAACTACAAGATGGTTGAAAATAGACCGGTAATGGAGCAATACCACGAATTGCTCCGAGTGTTGGGTCAACTAACCCAACATGGGATCACCTTGGATGAGAAATTCGCCGTTTCATCCATAATCGATAAGTTACCTTACTCGTGGAAGGAGGCGAAACATCTCTAATTGGGTTCCCATATACGTATAGAGGAGGAATTCAATGCGAATGACAAGGGAAAGAAAGGTGAAGACAAATCAGCCCACACAATAAACACAATGGAGTCGGGCAACGGCAAACGCATCGTGGGCGCTAAGGGCTCCAAGCGTCCCAAATCAGGAAACGAAAATAAGCAAGGTTCTAACAAGAAGGCTAAGGCCAAGGGAACTTGTTGGAAGTGTGGAAAGGCAGACCACATGAAGAGGGACTGCAGGTCCAAGGGGTCAAAGGACAAAGGTGTCATCACACCGGCGTCGGGCTCGGGCACAAGCCCCGGGTAAGGTAAGGGCACTTCTGTGTCTTTAGTTACAAATGAGTCATTATTCTTTGTATCTAACATTAATCGACTCGGGTGCCACCACCCACGTGTGCATGGAAAGGAAATGGTTCAAGCACATGAAGGATGTAGAGGACGGTTTAGTGTTTTACATGGGAAATGAGTCAACACCCCCGGTCCTAGGTAAAGGGGACGTACTGCTCAACTTTACTAGTGGGAAGGAACTTGTATTACATAATGTATTGTATGCGCCCGTCATCCGTAAAAATGTTGTAAGTAGTGGTGTGCTTAACAAGGTAGGTTATCGATTAGTTTTCGAAGCCGATCGATTAGTGATAAGTAGGGCAGGAATATTTGTAGGCTCCGGCCATTATAAAAACAATATGTTCCTACTCAATGTTATCAATAATAATAAAGTATTATTTGATTACATAGTTGTGTCTAATGATTCTTTATATGATATTTGGCATGCAAGGTTGGGACATGTACATATGAAGCGTATGTTAGATATGGCTAAGGAAAATATAATTCCCGCCTTTGAACCAACAAATGAAAAGTGTAAAACTTGCTTGTTAACAAAAATAACAAGGCTTCCTTTTAAGGCAATTAAAAGAGAAGAAGGGGTCCTAGGCCTAGTCCATTCGGACCTAGGGGACCTAAATGCAACGCCATCATTGGGTCAAAAATGTTACTACATAACGTTCATCGATTATGTAACAGGGTTTTTCTACGTCTATTTAGTTCACTCGAAGAGTGAGGCACTAGATAGGTTTAAAGCATACAAGACCGAAGTTGAATTGCAAACGGGAAATAAAATTAAAAGGCTACGAACCGATCGTGGTGGTGAATACATGGATGTGGAGTATTTCGAGTCTTGTGGCATAATTCATGAGACAACGGCTCCATATACCCCACAACGAAATGGGGTGGCGGAGCGAAAGAATCGTGTTCTTAAGGACATGGTTAATGCCATGTTGTCATACTCCCGGTTAAAGAACTCGTTTTGGGGTTAGGCGATGCTAACAGCCAACTATATCTTAAATAGGGTGTCGAGCAAAAGAAATCGTCAATCACCATACGAGCTTTGGTTTAAAAGAAAATCAAATCTCCATTATCTTCATATATGGGGTTGTCGTGCAGTTGTTAGACTAACGGACCCTAAGCGTAAAACCTTAGGAGATAGAGGTATTGAGTGCATATTCATTGGATATGCACATAACTCTAAAGCCTATAAGTTCTTCGTCATAGAACCAAATCACGCTATCTCGGTTAACACCGTGACAGAATCACGTGATGCCATATTCGATGAGACTAGGTTCACATCGAGCCCTAGGCCTAGGGAGATAGGCCAAGAGGATGTCGACCCATCATCGGATCCAATGGAAACCAAGGAGCCGACGCCTGTACTTGGACCTAGGGTCACTAGGTCTATGACGCGCGCTAGCTTGCTGCAAGCACCAAGCATCGATGTTGTTGACCCAAAGCCACCGATCGAGAAAGACTCCCCAGCTACAGGGCCAAGGGCACTAAAGCGCATGGCCATGGGCGTACTTGGGGAAGACACTAGCGATGGTGAGAACATGCACTCGACGCATGCGAGCGACGATGAGGCTAAAGCTCCTAATTCGACGTCCCACACACCCAAGCGACAACGAGTGCACTCCGCACTCTTAGTAGGACACTTGTATCCTGAACCAATATTTCAAGTCTTCTTGATGGAGGGTTCTAGGAATAAAGAAGGTCAAATCATCTCATATCTACATATGGATGAGGATCCTAACACCTTCACCGAGGCAATGAGTTCTCAAGATGTCGCATTTTGGAAAGAAGCAATCCAAGATGAGATGGACTCGATTGTTGGCAACAACACTTGGGAGTTGTCAGACCTTCCAACCGAGTGCAAACCTCTAGGTTGTAAATGGATCTTCAAAAGGAAGATGAAGGCCGATGGGTCCATTGACAAATTTCAAGCCCGATTGGTAATCCAAGGTTTTAAACAAAGAGAATGAGTCGATTATTTCGACACCTATGCTCCTGTGGCTAGAATCAACACTATAAGACTTTTAATTGCCTTAGCAAGCATTCATGGTCTTGTCATCCATCAAATGGACGTAAAAACGGCCTTCCTCAATGGAGATTTGGATGAAGAGGTTTACATGAAGTAACCCGAAGGCTTCATAGTAAAAGGTCAAGAACGCAAAGTGTTTCGATTGATCAAGTCCCTCTATGGACTTAAACAAGCGCCAAAATATGGCATCAAAAGTTTGATGAAGTGACTTTGGGTGATGGCTTCAAAATCAATCAAGCTGATAAGTGTGTTTATATTAAGTTTAATAATTCCGGTCAAGGAGTTATAATATGTCTATATGTAGATGACATGCTTATATTTGGCACAAACCAAATAGAAGTGGACAAAACTAAGGAGTTCTTGTCTACTAAGTTCTCCATGAAAGATCTAGGAGAAGCTGATGTGATCTTGGGAATTAAGATCAAGCGGGAAGGAAAGGATTTAAACCTAACATAATCCCATTAAATCGAAAAGGTGGTAAAACGTTTCCAATGTGATAAATCCACCCCAGTTAGTACACATATGGATCCAAGTGAGAAACTTCGCCCTAACTTAGGAGAACCAATCTCACAACTTGAGTATTCTCAAGTGATAGGATATCTAATGTATGCCATGACGAGTACTCGCCCCGACATAGCATTTGCCGTGGGTAAGTTAAGTCGATATATAAGTCGACCAAGCTCAACGATGGAGTCAGAGTTTGTTGCACTTGTCGCGACCGGCAAGGAAGCGGAATGGCTTAGGAATCTCATACATGAGATACCTTTGTGGCCAAAACCAATATCCCCTATTTCTATCTTTTGTGATAGCCAAAGTACTTTGGCAAAGGCCTATAGCCAAGTATATAATGGGAAGTCACAACATCTAGGTGTGAGGCATAGTTCCATTCGAGAACTAATCACACATGGAGTCATATCAGTTGTCTTTGTGCGAACACACAACAATCTTACCGATCACTTAACCAAGAGTTTGGCAAAAGAGTTGGTGTACAAAGCATCTCGAGGGATGGGGTTAAAATCCTGAATGAACCTATGGCTTGGACGCCCAATTCCCCCTTACCGAAAGGTGTAGGGTAGAATTCAATGTGGTAGGCCAATGACGTAGAGTTTTAGAGCAATCAACAACCCATCAAAGTAATCTGCTCTAGTCTACATGAAAACAAAAGTTGAAACATGGTTTCTTAATGAATTTTGGAAAATGCATTTTGTAGGTGCAAATTAGAAATTCAAATAAGCATATGTGGAAGTGCAGAGCTTCTTCCAAGAGAGTTCAATGATGACTCGTCTCGAAACATATGTGAAGGATAAGGGACGTAAAGCCTCAAAACGTCAAGTTTAGTGTATATAAATTATGTAACTCATGTTGTAATTTTTATTACGTGTGCTTAGACAAGTTGATGTGGTTCAAGTCTTAGAACACCACGATTCTTTAGTACATGATTGTAATTTTTACAAGATATAAATGTAAATCTAATGGATATTTATGTCTATACAAAGAGTTTGTAAATTGTTCAAGGATTTATGACATTGCTCAAATGGGGGAGGAATGTTGGTGACTTGTGAAAAGTCATCAATCCATTTGTCTAAAATCATAAATGTTAAGTGTGAGGATTACTAAGAGCATCACTCGGGCTTAGGGTGTGCGGGAGGCACGGCCCATGTGATCGACCCTAAGTAATTCTAAGATTTTAAGGGGAAATGAAATCATGAGGAAAGACCCATGCGATGATATCAACATTGACAAAGTTGGTCTGGAGCTTGTTCGGATGCTTTCCATAAAAGTAAGCAATAGGGATATGCTCGGTATTCGATCTAATATGGTTATGATCAAGTTTTGTTTACTTATAGTGAGTTAAATTACCGTCTCATGATTTGGAAAGGAAGATATTAAGCTCTAAAGCCTTGGTGCAAAATTTGAGAGCTATCCGAGCTTCGGAACTCCAAAAAAGACCTAGCTCTAATTTTGAGCTTGGCTGAGGTTTTAGCTTCATTGAAGCTTTAGCATAGTCATTTTAGCTGCATCGTAGCTACACCCAGCCTTGTATAAATGGCATGCACATTTTATATTTTATGAGTGACCTAGCTCCACCATGCTAGCTCCGTCATGCTAGCTTGTCCTTAATTGGACTGGTTCTTATTGGGCTTTTATTGGGCCTTTATTGGGCCGGCGGTTGAAGGTGGTTATTGGGGGGTAACCGCCCAACCACCATAACTACCCATAACCACCAATAACTACCAATAACTACCTATAACCACCCAAAAACTTCCACTCCATTTTGCCTATAAAAGGCATTTGTCATCCACTTGGAAAGGCATGAGTTTTCCGATATCTCTCTCAATCGGAATAACAAACACTTAAAACACAAACAAGGTATGTATATATGCAATAATGAAATGGGATGCCGCCCTTTTATTGTATAGGAAACGTTTTATCCCATAACTTTATTGTAGTGCAACCCTTTGGCGTATAGGGGCAATAAACGTTGAAGGAAAACTCGATTTATTTGAGTGACTCGTTTGCCATTATCCAATCAATTTTATATATCTTTTCAAAAGGGCTTAAACACTTAGTTTTGTCGCCTAAAAGAATTCGGTGGAGATTGCCTTGTTGGCCTACTCCCTCGGGATTACCTTTCGAGGTCTACTCATGAGATTACCCTTTTCGGGTCTACTCAAATTGTCTTGAGTATCCGCAAGGATCTACAAGAACCGAATTTACCTTCAACCCATTAAAACGACATTACCTTTAAACCTAAAAATTCTTATATTCTGAAATCTGTGTAGCCCTCTTGCAGCTGAGTATAACATTGCATTTCTTAAATCTGAAATTCTGAAAGTGCTACCTCACTCTTAAATTCTGAAATTCTGAATTTTGAAATCGCTACCTCACTCTTAAATTCTGAAATCTGTGTAGCCCTCTTGCAACTGAGTGTAAGATTGCATTTCTTAAATCTGAAATTCTGAAAGTGCTACCTCCCTTTTAAATTCTGAAATCTGAAATTGCTACCTCACTCTAACTGAATTAGGGATTGTCACTTATGCAGATGTGTATCCCTCTTGCAATTCGAATTCTGAAATCTCAAAATTCTGAAATCTGAAATTTATGTTATGTGTTTACCTTCCATCAGCCAGCTGATTGCATTTCTTAAATCTGAAATTGTATTTCTCGAATTCTGAAATTATGTTTTGTGTTTACCGGCTGATTTAGTTCACTTTATTTCTGAATTCTGGCATGGTAATGTTCAAAGGCTTTCAAAGCGTCACCCACTGAGTACGAAGTGATGGAAGGTAAGTATGCTTTGGCCGTAAACATCAATGATTTCACCTGTGGGTGTGGAGAGTGGCAAATCCGAGGAATCCCATGTCGACATGCAGTGAGGGCGATAATCGAGAGCAGGGGTCATCCGGAGCATTATGTTTCCCGGTGATATTCCATTAGCTTGTATAAAACAACCTACTCTGTTAATTATAGGTACTCTAATGTCATTACTTGCTCAATCGATGTGGAAAGAATATTGTCTGTCACCATTTGTATGATGTTATTGCAGGGTTGTTCCATATGAGGAGCAGTGGCCGTCATTTGATCTTCCAAGAGTGGACCCACCAACCATGAAAAAGGGAGTCGGAAGACCGTCGAAAACTAGAAGACGACAAGAGGGAAAAGCTCCTGCAGGAAAGAGGTCTCGCCTTATGCGATGTGGAAGATGTCAGGTCTTGTCCTACTAATGTACTGTTTTAGAAGTTGTCAACGGCAGCCTCCTATTAATTATTCGTTTGTAACGAATCTGTCATTTGATCATCGTAGGCATATGGTCACAATGTCAAGACGTGCAAAGGTGGACCAACTGCAAAAGAGGCGAGAGCAGAACAAGGAATCTGAGTTCAGCGATGATCATGGTCAAAGAAAATAAATGAGACAAACAAAGGGGAATAACTACAGTCAACGGGCGAAGTTATGGCCTCGGCCTCTTGGACACCAGAGACTTAGTAGAAGAATGGTCGCTAGCTTTTGATCAAGGATGCCAATTACAAATGTCTTTACCTAGGGTCAATTAGAAAGGTCTTATATGTCTGATGAATGTGTACTTGGCTGTTGTACTTGACCTTTTTTTGCTATGTATTTGGTTGTTGTACTTGGCTAACCCGAAACAGGAGGGACCTTTTTTTGCTATGTACTTGGCTGCTGTACTTGGCTAACTTGAAACAGAAGAGCCTCCTGTACATGGCTCTCTTGACCTTTTTTTGCTATATATATTTGGATGAATGTGTAGCTCCACATTACCATCAGTCAACCATCCCTTCCTTTGCATAACCTTATTTTCTGAACAAAAGAAGGCTCCTTAAATTCATATAGGCCAACTATTAGCATTCAAACCACAAGCCTCATTTTTGCAAATAAGAACATTCAACAAAAGTGCTGGCCAAACAAAGAACATCTAGCGTGCTATCATTTCTAATACAAATCGACGTTCTTAAAACAACATTGCAACATCCATGGATCTATCCTTCTGATAAGAATCCCTAAATTCATATAGGCCATGATGGTTAGAGATAATTGGGTTACATCAACGATACAACATAACCTAATGCTACAATAAAAACAACACCCCAAAAAGGATATAGGACAAGTCTTGTGGTGAAATTCTCCCTTGCAATATTCGAATTTTTGTCCGCCTTCGGCATTGAATTCTCCGTCTTCAAAGAGGCATTCTCAACTTCAAGTGAATTCACCTTAATGTGTAACAACTTTCTCTTCTCTTTTGAATCCGCAAGACTCGACTCAAGCAACTCCACTTTTGTTTTGTAATCTTGGAAAGTATCATTCGTCAATGCTAGATTAGAATTCGGAGTAGGTGCGTCGTTCTCACACCATGCATTGAAAAAAAGTGCAGTCATATTTCCCTTATAAACAATAAATGAACAACATCATTGGCAAAATGGAAAAGTAGATGCATCTCACAATAGCATTTTAATCAACACAAGTGAGTAGAACATACCTTCCAAAATGGACATCGATGAAAGCATTTTAGATATGAAGGTTTAGTCGTGTCAGTTACCGTTAACATCACAGCAGGCACATCGTGTTTGCATTGAACCCGAGTGAATTTTTTCAATTCTTCCCCAATCTGTGGACGATTGTGTACTCATCCTGTAGTGATTTTGTGACACTTCAATTAATTGAGACAAAAGCATCAAGGATACTTCCCCAATCTGTTGACAGTTAAATCAAAAGAGTATTGTATACTCCCAAATATGGCACACATGCTTTACTTATTTCATCTGTTGGAATCAATCGATTTTAAGCTTTTATAAAAATGAAGATGAAACTATGCACTTAAAGAAGATCAACAAAACAACTCCTTGTCATAATCATTATAATAAACAAAAAAGAGCTTTTATAAAAATCAAGGATCCTTAAGCTATCATGTAAATCTGGTATAATGTAAACCTATAAATCAAGTTGTAATCACCCAAACAAAAGCTTTGTGGACGATTCGGCACCAAATACTAACCCCTAAATCCCCAAGAGTTCGAATCATCCCGTCAATTTCAACAATTCGAATCCTCACCCCTAACCCCTAATTCCCTAAACCCTAGTTTTAAGGGAAAGATACTCACCTGTCTCGCTGCCGTCCTCAGTCACCGTCGCCGCCCTCTAGATGCTTCTCTGGTATTCGCCTTCCTTTCTCTCACCCCTCTCGCCGGCGGCCACCCTTCACAGTTCGAACATCATACTTCGTCGCCTTCAGCGTCGAACGAGTCCTTTTCTTCGTGCGTCTCTCTCTTTCTTTTATGGGTTTATTTCTTTTCTTTATTTTCCTTTTTTTTAATTCAAATCAAACGGAGATGGAAATTTCTGTTAGTTTTAACCGATGAGGGCGCGAGAAAAAATCAACACAAAATATAGGGGTACCACGCGAAATATGTACGTCAAACTTCTGTACACCCAACGAAAATTGCAATACCACGAGGGTACCTCGCGAAATTTCCGTACTATTAAAGCAAAATCAAATTAGTCTTAGGTCTTATCATAAGAGGGCTCGAACTCACACGACGTCTTCTAGAGCATGCGAAATCCTCCACTTAATTTTACATCTCCACATGGACCAACTAAAATAGTCTAGTTTGTTAGTTGCATCATGTCATCCTATTATTCATCTGACTATAACCTCACCACTCATTTAATTTATTTACTAAAAATAAAAAATACTACATTGCACCACCCAAATACACATGGAGCTTGGATCCGGGGGTTCGCCGGTGGGTTGGGGCCGCCCTCTCTGGTGTGTCTCTCCCACCGCCGACCCCTTCAAATCCCTTCTCTTTTCTCTCCGGTCACTTTCCTTCCGTCGGCTGCCTACCGGGTAGGCCTCTCCCTCACCTTGCATCCTCTTTTGGGGGTGGGAAACATTTCTTTGGCACCCTCTTTAGGTTTGTCTTGAGCCCTACGGTAGCCCGAGCCCGATTTTCAATCCATTTTGGGCTTTCTTGGGCCCAAAGTCTTGCTTTGGGTCTTGTTGACGCATGGGAAATTCAAGGGTTAAGTTTAAATTATAATAATTTCAGCAATTATAATAAATAAATATTAATAAATAACTCATTGTGGGTTTGCGTAAATCCTGCTTGGGTTTCTGGTGCTTTTGATTCAGGCGTTGTGTGACCATACGTTTGGCGTGATTGAATTTTCTTCTCCGTTTGATGGGGTTCTGGTTGTCGGAGTCGGGATAGGCTGGGGTCGTGGTAGTGTGTATCGAGGCGTCTTCTTTCTCCGGAAGAATGGTTCCTTGGAGGTTCGTCTTCACTGCCCACAAGAGACTTCTGATGTGCCGCTAGCCTACGGTAGTGCTTGGCTTCGTCCTTCGTCTACGTCCTCGTCTTGTTCGATTTAGTTGTATTTAGTTCCGCTATTGTAGAGTTCTGGCATGTATTTTGCACATTCTTTGTATTTTTCTGTTTGCTTAGATTGTTAGCCGTGTGACGACTTGTCGACCTTCGAGGTTCAGGTTTGTCTGACCTCGAATTTTTACCTAATCAAAAAAAACATTAACAACTACATCCGTTCAGAAATAGATGTCGTTTGACATCTATTTAAATTATCAATTTTTTTAATATAATATAAATACTTACTAATAATGAGTGTCATATTATTAAAAAATTGTTTAAAACTTTAATATTTTATATAATAGTTTTTCACTCATTAAAAACGTGTCAAAAAGTCAAACGACATCTATTTCTGAACGGAGTTAGTATATTAGATACTTATTTCATGCTAATAAAATAATAAATACTACCACAAAGGTTTTTTTTTCATTTTCATATACTTCATATTATACAATGTCTTATAGCTAACAATAATAAATTATAAAATAATTATAATTATAACTAACAATAATATTATTTTCATCAATTATATATACACTTTTAAATTAATTAAAAACATGAATATCAAATCGATTAAATAATACTCCCTCCGTTAACAAAAACTTGTCGTTTTAGGAGTAAAATCTTGTTAAGAAAAACATGTTGTTTTAGGTATTTTGGTGTTCAGTTTCCAAAATGATTAGGGATTTGTTAGTTGTAATTTTTAATAAAGTGAAAAGGTAAAGTAATAATTAGGGGTATAAGAGTAATTTTATTTACTTTCTTAAAAAATGTGCAAATCTCTAAAACGACATGTTTTAATTAACGGAGGGAGTATTATTATTCAATATTACTTCCTCCGTTAATTAAAACGTGACGTTTTACTATTCATGCATGTTTTTTGATGTGTTAAAAACTATATAAAATATTGACTTTTTAAATATATTTTTTAAATATTTTCATACTTATTACTATTAAGCATGAATTTATAACTTTTGATGTGTTAAAATATCCTAAAGTTGGCTCATTTTCGTGGGTTTGTCCAAATAAAGAGGGGAAAACGTGAATATCATGTCCTACCGATAATAATAATACAAATCCTAGTCTATAGTGTGATTTGTGGTCACTAAATAAACAAGTATACACAAGAGGTTTAAAGGATTTCTTGGTCCTAATAATACGACTTATAAAATGAAAATAAAAATAAAAATTTGAGGACGTACACAATTGCAATGAAAACCTGGAGAGCGATAATAGAAAAACAAGTAGATGGGTTACATAATTGCATTTCCATGTTTTGACAAATTAGTGTCCTCCAAATTGGGAATAAGACTTGTACAGTTGACAAATAACTTTCAATTAAAATTTAGATTTTTTTTTTCAAAATATTCACTGAAAAATATATAATATATTTAGCATTTTTATATAAAAAAATTTCTTATTATAATATTAAATAACAGTTTAATTTAATGGAGTTCAATTGGTGTTAGTGTTAGGTCCTTTTTTTTTTATCTCTTAATTAGATATATCATATATAGTCCTTTGAATCTATCGTCCCACTAACTTCCTTTTTCCACTCGTAGTTGTCCCCTAAAGTTAAGAAAATATTCACCTTATAGCGGTTTCGATTTTCGACATTATTTTATGTTGAATCATATTCTCGCGACTTTAAAAAATCATTCCTAATTGCACGTAACTACATTAAATAATAGTTAACCTATGCTCGGGCCGGGATGTAAAAAAAAATGTTCTGGATAAATATGAATCCAAGCCAAACCATTTGCTCGATTTTTTTTATATACAAATTTCACTTTAGATTATAAAATTTCACTCGACCAATAATAATTCGAAACTAAAATAACATACCGATATTTATTTTTAGATCAATTTCCTATTTAATCCTCAAAAAAATTTCACATCAATAGATCTCGTACTTATTAAACGAGTCATTCATATCTCTAATGTTTATACGCAAGTTTATAGACAATACCTCCATTAAATATTAAACGGTTTTCCATTTTTAAATGACACTTATAGTAATGCTAAAACCTATAACTCAATCAGAGTCGATTGAGAACCCTATAAAACTTAGAATAGTACATTATATAAAAACCGATTCGGCCTGACTCATTTTTTGAAAATGTATGGATTCCTCTTAGAATCCCACATAAAACTCCATGGAAGATCAAGGAAGAAGAAGAGAGGAAGAAGAATCTGTTTTTGTTATGAATTTCTGTTACAACTAACAGATGGAGTTTGTGGCTTATATAGCCGAGCTGCCTTACATCCAATTACCAAAATACCCCTTATACAACATCAATTCTACATACATCCATATACTTCTATAACCCCCCCCCCCCCCTCAAGTTGGATTAGGAATGGACACTAGTCCTAACTTGGAAGCTAGATAGTTGTGTTGAACTTCACCTAATGGCTTGGTGAATAAGTCTGCCAACTGATGCTGAGAACACACATAAACAGGAGTAAGAAAACCTGCTTTCAGTTGCTCCCTAACATAATGGCAATCAAGTTTAAGGTGCTTTATTCTTTCATGAAAAACGGGGTTCTCGGCAATGTGGATTGCAGCCTTATTATCACAGTGTAAGGCAATGGGTTTGGGGATCTCACATTGCAAATCTGAAGCCAATGAGTCCAGCCAAACCAGCTCACTAGATGTCTTAGACATGCTCCTATACTCAGCCTCTGCAGATGACTTAGAGATGGTTGCCTGTTTCTTTGTCTTCCAAGAGATCAATGCATTGCCCAAAAACACACAGAATCCAGTTACAGACCTACCACTGAAGACACAATTGCCCCAATCTGCATCACAAAATGCAGTGTATGATACCTCATTATGTAATGGATACAACAATCCCAGATCAGAGGATCCATGAAGATATCTCACAACATGGAGAGCTGCCTTCCAAAGAGGGACACGAGGAGATGCCATGTACTGACTCGACTGTTGAACAGCAAAGGAGATATCAGGTCTTGTCATGTTGAGGAATAGCAATCTACCAACCAATCTCCTATACTTCTCAGCATCATGCAGCTCATCACCTTCATCAATGGACAGCTTTAGACCCCTCTGCATAGGGAAAGGGGCACTCTTACAGTTAACCATTTGAGTGTCTTCAAGTATGTCTTGCACATACTTTCTTTGGTTGAGCAATGTGCCATGGGCAGATCTTGAGATTTCCAATCCCAGAAAGTACCTGGCCTCACCCAGGTCCTTAATGGTATATGCTTTATGTAGTGCAAGTTTAAGAGCTTCAATCTCTGTCACACTATCTCCTGTAACCAACAGGTCATCAACATATACTAAGACTACCAGTAGCCCTTCAGAGATAGACTTGGTGAACAAACTGTAATCATAAGAGCTTTGAACAAATCCCAACTCCTGTAGGAATATGCAAAGTTCAGTGTTCTATTCTCTAGAGGCTTGTTTCAATCCATACAAGGATCTTTTGAGTCTACAAACCTGAGAAGAAGATCCCTTATCATACCCCTCAGGAATCTTCATGTAGACTTCTTCATTCAAAAAACCATGTAAAAAAGCATTGTTTACATCTAGTTGATGCACTGGCCATGCTTTTAAAGTAGCATAAGAAAACAACAATCGAACTGTGGTGAATTTAGCCACTGGAGAGAAGGTATGATGATAATCTTTACCCTTAACTTTGTTGTATCCCTTGGCAACAAGGCGGGCTTTGTATCTTTCTACTGCCACATCAGGTCTGAATTTGACCTTATACACCCATCTGCAACCAATGGCCACATGACCAGGAGGCAATGTGGTGATCGAGTTCCCAAGTATCATTAGTATCAAGAGCATCAAGCTCCTTTCCCATAGCTTCTACTCATAGAGGATCAGTGGCATCTTGCTTGTAAGTCTGAGGTTCAGAAGTAGCCATGACATGTGCTAAGGATGCAAGATAAGCAGTGGAATAAAATTCCTGATCAGATAGTTGTGTGGCTACAAAGGACTGAGACTGAGAAGAATTTGTATGTAGCTGTGGACCAATAAAATCCACAAACTTAACAGTTGCAACTGATGCTGCCTATTAGATCTTCTAAGAGCAACACTGGGAACTGGAATCTGAAGTTGAGGTGCAGGCATCTCAACTGGCTGTACTGGATGCTGGGAAACACTTGAGGAATTTGGCCCATCTGGCTGGATTGAAGACTGGGAGCCTGATGTATTGGGAGCATTATCAAAATTCTGATCTGTGTTCTCTGGGATATGAAGAAACACTTGAGGAGTCTCACAATCTGAGGCAGGGTTAACTAGTGGCAAGGCTGGGGAGATGCAGTCCTCTTCCACTATCCTTTTATCTGCTACTTGAAAGGGGAAAATATTCTCTTTGAATATCACATCCCTACTGATAATCACTTTGTGATTTACCAAGTCATATAGCCTGTATGCTTTTTGCCTAACTGGATACCCTATTAAGATGCATTTGTGAGCCTTAGCACCAAACTTATCTTTAGGAGTATCCCTAGCCAAAGCATAAGCTAAACATCCAATAACTCTCAGATGATCATAGGCTGCAGGTTTACCATACAACCTCTCAAAGGGTGACTCCCATCTCAAAATAGCAGTAGGAAGGAGATTGATAACATGAGTTGCTGCTAATACACAATCACCCCAGAACTTTAGAGGTAAGTTTGCATGAAGTCTAAGAGCTCTAGCAGTCTCTATAAGATGTTTGTGCTTTCTCTCAACTCTACCATTTTGCTGAGGGACATAAGGAGCAGAAAGCTGATGAACTATACCCTTTTCTTCAAAAAAAGTCTGACAATTGAAGAACTCTGTCCCATTGTCACTTCTGATTTTCTTAACCTTAGTGTTAAAATGATTTTCAACCATCAACACAAAGGTTCTTACATCAGAGCTAGCTTGCCCTTTGCTGTTGATCAACTGTGTCCAAACAGCCCTACTATGATCATCAAGAAAGGTAACAAAGTACCTAGCTCTAGTTCTACAAGGTACTTTGTAAGGTCCCCATAGATCAATATGCAACAATTCAAAACAAGTACCGGCCATTGAATTACTTGAATCAAAAGGTAAGGCATGATGTTTAGCCAAAGTACATGACTCACAACTGAAATCACCAACACTGGTGCCTTTACAACCAGGGACATGAACCATCTTAGCTACTGAAGCATGTCCCAACCTAGCATGCAATACTGACTTACTAGGTATGGTGTATGGATACAGCATTATTTGAAGATGATTCATTATTTGATCTATACACAATTCCCTAGGCTTCACAGGTGCTTGCCAATCCTCTGTGAACTTCAACTGCAACATCTACAGGTTCAAGAGTAGCTCTGAACAATCTGCTATGGATCCTTTCTCCAGTGAGAACTGTATGACCCTTCCTAAGGTCCTGTAAAACACAAGTTTTCTTGTGAAAATTGACATCTACTCCAGAATCATCAATCACTTTCCCAATAGACAGTAAGTTGATCTTGAATTCAGGAATGCAAAATACATCATACAATACCAATCTTGATGCCAAATGTATATCCCCAACCTCTGTAACCAACTTAACAGATCCATCAGGTAAAGAAACTTTGATAGGCAACATCAATTTCCTCTTAAATTGCAACAATTGATCATCAAAGACCATGTGATCTGTGGACCCACTATCTATAATCCATACATTTTTATTCTCACAATGCTTCCTAGCAATATTTAGAGTACAAACATTACTGAAAGTACTGAAGATTAGAGGTTTACCAGCAAAATGTGCTTCTGATCCTGCAACTCCCTTTCCTTTTCATTGCTTTGATCACTTACTGGACCCCTGAACTGATGAAATCTTCATTATCATTCATGTTGTTGCAATTCCCGGCTTTTGATATAGGAGATTCATCTATCTCCATGTCTGTTGCATTTGCCTTGGCACCAGTTTTTCCATTTGGAGCTTTGAACCATTCTGGATATCCAATTATCTTGAAGCATTCATTCTTGAGATGACCTGTCATCCCATAGTGAGAGCATTTCTTGTTTGCCTTTTCTGCAGCTCTCTCTTTCTTGTAATCTCTCTTGACGTCAGTTGGTTTATTGGCAAAGAAAGCCTTTGAATCATTGCTGCTTTCTCCAATAGCCCCTGTACCTTTCTTGTCCACTTGTTGAACAAGATACAAGGCTCTATTGAGTGTTGGCAATGGATCCATAGCAAGAATCTGATTCCTGGTAATCTCATATCCTCCATCCAATCCCATAAGAAACTGGATCAATTTATCCCTATCTTCTTTTTCAGTTACTTTCTTAGTCAGATTACACGTGCAATTCTTATATGCACCACACGAACACTGCAATTTTCCATCTAAACTGAAAATTTCTTCCCACAGTTTCTTCAATTGGCCAAAGTAATCCCCTACACTCATGTTTCCCTGATCTAAGTTGCTCAAACTTTTCTTTAATTGATACAGTAAGGGACCATTCGAAGGAGCATACCTCTCAACAATCTCATCCCAGAGTTGCTTTGCTGTCTCAGCATACATGAAGCTTTCAGATACATTTGGTGCCATGGAATTCACGATCCAGCATCGGACCATGTAATCGCACCTGTTCCACTTCTGCAAATCCGTCGGACTTAGATTGTCTTGTCGAGTGCTCCCATCAATGAAGCCAAGCTTGAGTTTGGCTCCCAACGCCATCTTAATTCCTCGACTCCAGCTCAAGAAATTCGTTCCATGGAACGTGCCTGCCACCAGTTGCGCTCCTGGATGATCGGAGCCTGACAAACTCAATGGATCGTTCAAATTGTTGTTGATGCCTCCGATTTCCCGCCGAATCGTTGCACTCAGTTCCGCGCTCTATTCTTCCATCTTTCTTCAGCAATTCCTTCAGATCTCGTCTCCACAAAGCTTTAATCGATCGGATCGGCTCCCTGTCGCTCTGATACCATGAAAATGTATGGATTCCTCTTAGAATCCCACACAAAACTCCATGGAAGATCAAGGAAGAAGAAGAGAGGAAGAAGAATCTATTTTTGTTATGAATTTCTGTGTTAGATGGAGTTTGTGGCTTATATAGTCGAGCTGCCTTACATCCAATTACCAAAATACCCCTTATACAACATCAATTCTACATACATCCATATACTTCTATATTTTTTTACTAAACTTTCCGATAACCCAATAACCAAAACTGACTCAAATCCAAATGAGTCAAACTCGAAACCCAATAAGACTTTATCAAATCCATTATAACTGATTAATTGATACCCAAAATAAAGGTAAATCATAGTAAATATGAGGGTTGGAATAATCAAAATCAGAGACAACTTAAAACCTAAGATAATTTAAAACATAAACAATTAAAACCCGAGCTATAACTAAAACCCAAAATGAATGTAAAACCGAGATTTAGTTCGACCCAATCAAAATGACTAAATCGTCCTAAAATCCCCAAAACTCAAATGATCAACAACTTGAATAATCCGAACTGACCAAGTCCTATCGAACTACCGATTGTCATCCCAAGTGCGTTATTTCACACGACAAACCATTTAAAATTTAATAGAATGAATATTCGTGAACTTAGATAAAAACGTCAAAGAAATATTTTTTTTTTTTAGAAAAATAATGTTTAATAGATTAAAGACTTGATTGATACAAACTTAGGTATGTTTGGATCCTAATTTATTAAATTTAGAATACCATATTACAATTATAAATATAAATATTTTGAAACTATTTATTTAATAATATTTTAAATATTGTAAATTAAAAATTAAACGTCATATAAGTTGTGTTAACTTAATCTGGAATCTATCTATATCTATATCTATATATATATCTATATACATATACTAAAACCGATCCATTGTTGCCTACATGGCAGCACGTGAATGCATCTGCATACGTGACGGTGCATGAATGCATCTCGCAAAGCTTCCTCATGTCAAAAAAGAAATCTAATAAAAATAATTAAATAGTTCTAATCTATATAATTAAAAATGATTAAATAATTATTTTATTTTAGCATTAACTCATATAATTGGATATAATCTTATAAAAAAAAGCAAATATTTTATAAGGAAAAGGCTATATCAATATAACACAATCTATATGTGCATAAATATTTTAGTAAACCAACGTAATAAGTATATACTACATACAATATTTAATAAAAAAATATTTAAAAATATTTAAAAATCAACTATTTGTTTAATTACATGAGATTTAATTAACGATATATTAGGAAAAAAATCTTGTACCTTATAAATATGAATTTTATTTATATTTCGAGAGAATACAAATAAAAGATAATTAGATTATATATCATTTGTTGAACTAACTTTATTTAAATCTATATTATTTTTTGGTGGAAAACATAATTTATATTTAGATTATTATTTTTATTTATTGAAATTTATCTAGATTATTTATAATTTTACATTAACGTATTGTTAATGCACGAAACAGGACCTACACTAGTATTATATAAATTTGATACTTATATTATAAATTATGTTAATCAAACACTATAAAAATATCTATATTTATAAACATACTTAATTTAGAATCCAAAAAACCCATTAAGGGCCAAACAAGAAATTACCATTTATTTTATAAAGGCGAGATAAGCTTAAATGACGAGGGGTCTTTCCTGGGCCCCATCACGGGGACCCACTAGCCCCTATCGCCCATCAGCATCAGCCGTCCACTTGGCTTCATCCCCACCGTTCTTAATCTATAAAGCCACGCCTCGTACGTTTCTTCTTCCTCCATCCATCACCCCTTTCGTCCAGCTTCTTCTTCCTCTCCCCAATTTCTTCTATTAGCTTCTCTCTTTATATCCCCTGATCCTGCCCTCCATTGCAATACCTGCAACTCTGCAAGCGGTCAGCATCTAAAATCAACAAAATCAGCTGCAAACCAAACCCCTTGAAGACAGGGCTTTTCTGAGGTATATACTCTCATTCACTCCCACCCCCCGCGTTTTCATCTCTCGTTGATTTCTGCTTTGTTTCTGCTTTCGTTTTGTGTCGAATACATCATGTTTTGATCAGACAATTCAATAGCTTGTTTGTTTACTGGTCCCCTTTTCTTCCGTTTGAATTGCGTTTTAATTGACCAGTCAACTGATTTTCATCTTCCCCAAGCTGAAATTTGTTGCTTTTATCCCTTCCATCGCTCCTACAAACACATTGAAACTTGCAAAGTTCTCATCTTTAATCGAATTCCGCTGCTGTTTACTCGAATTGGATTTATTGTTAAGCCAATAAAATACCTGAGTTCTGGAAGTTTCGAGATATACACGGGGTTTATTTAAATTTAAATTCCTATTTTCTGAATTTGATTTTTATTTTCCTTTTTTCTTCTAGGGTAAAAGCATTTTCCGTGCATAGATGACTAACGTTTGATACCTGCCCGTTCCCTCCGTTGTTGCCACATGGGTGGCCATTGATATATTAGCTTGTCCTTATCCCCATCAGACCTCTGATAAGTTCAGATACCTCATCACCTTCAATTTCTGTTTCTCTATTAGTTCAGTTTGGGGACCAGAAAGAAGTAGCAAGAACCCAATTTGGACCATCACCTCCCTTTGTGTAAAATGGTGAGTGAGGAGTTGGACTGTTCCTTTGAGAAGCTCATGGTGTTCGGCGGAGGCGACATGGTTGTTCCGGCCAACGGAGAGTGGAAGGACATTCCCATGGAGCTGTTGCTGCGGATTCTGACGCTTGTTGATGATCAGACGGTGATCAAGGCCTCTGGTGTCTGCAGTGGATGGAAGGAGGCCATTTGCTTGGGGCTTTCCCGCCTCTGCCTTTCATGGTATATATTCTTTGTAGCTCCTTCAGCTTCAAAAGGTGTTTTCTTTCAGTTTAGTTTTGGTATTTGTTGTTGCTTGTTTTTAGGTTTTCAATTCTGAACTGTTGATTGTCAATTTTGTGGATGATAACATAAGATGTGATGATCAATTGCTTAGGGTTTTTGAATCTGGTAAAGTTTGTGCTTTTTGTTTGATGATCCTGCAAATACAGCAAGAATTTATAGCCAATCAGCACATTGTGCCAACTGCCAAACGGACTCTTTAGAAGGCTTGTTAGTTACTAAATGCTAGGTTTCTTAGTTCATGAATTCTTATGGTTTTATGTAGTTTAGCTGGGATTTAGGAATCGATTACGGATTTTTCTTAGCGTGTCCTCGAATTTTCTTTTTGGAGTGTTTATGTTTGCAGGTTTCCACCTCTTGAAGTTTTTCATGGTCTTTGCTTAGCTTTTGCTCTACCTGAAAAGTATGAATAATTTTGATGACCTTGTTAATGTTTTCGCCTTGTAGCTTGAATCTGTTGTTTGGGTTATTGATCTCAGTATCAAGCTACCAAGCATGTGTTCGTTGTGTATGCAGCTGGCATTTTCTTTTCGTAGTTTTCACAACATCTGCACAGAAAGCATGTTCATGATTATTTCTTGCAGGTGCAAGAACAACATGAATGAATTGGTCCTATCTCTCGCCCCAAAGTTTACGAAATTGACCACTCTGATACTGCGGCAAGATAAGCCGCAGCTTGAGGATCATGCCGTTGAGACCATAGCGAATTTCTGCCATGAGTTGCAGGAGCTTGACCTCAGCAAAAGCTTCAAGCTCACTGATCGCTCTCTGTACGCCTTGGCTCATGGATGCCCTGATCTCACGAAACTCAACATCAGCGGTTGCTCAGGTTTCAGTGATGCTGCCCTTGCGTACCTAACTAGCTTCTGCACTAAGCTGAAATCTCTAAACCTTTGTGGCTGTGTCAAGTTTGCAACAGACAGGGCACTGCAGGTAATCGAACTTTTTTGGACTAAGTTCCTTTGTCTGCACTAGTCGTTTTCGGTCCATTGCTAACTGTTGGATTTCAATACCAGGCTATTGCATACAACTGCAGCCAGCTGCAGTATCTTAATCTTGGGTGGTGCGAGAACGTGGGTGACTTGGGCGTGACAAGTTTAGCATATGGGTGCCCGGAGCTTAGGGCTCTCGACTTGTGTGGTTGTGTCCTTATAACAGGTAATTACCTTTCATCCTCTTTATATGACAGTGTTTTTGAACACTCCTGAGTGCTTATGAAGGAAATGCTGGTTTTGTAGATGAGAGTGTGATAGCGCTGGCAGACAGATGCCCCCATCTGAGATCACTCGGCCTGTACTATTGCCAGAACATAACGGATAAAGCCATGTACTCGTTGACTCAGAGCCGTGCGAAGAACAAGCATGAGCCGTCATGGCAAACCATGAAGAGCAAACAAGAAGACGAGGGACTCATGAATCTCAACATAAGCCAATGCACCGCCCTAACCCCACCAGCTGTGCAGGCTCTGTGCGACTCTTTCCCCGCTCTCCACACCTGCCCGGGTAGGCACTCCCTCATTATAAGCGGCTGCCTGAGCCTGACATCTGTTCACTGCGCGTGTGCTGTTCAAGCACACCGCGCCACCAGCACTCCAGCTCACTGAAGCCTTGTCGCATCTGATCAAGAGTTGTCAGTATACATCTCAGTGATGATCGGAAAGAGCGTGTGCAAGAGACTATGACATTCTTGCATCTGCGAGTAGTTGTACATAGCTATGGACTTTGCAATGGACCTTTACCTTTTCAACGTAGCGGAAACATGATGACTTTTCGGGTTTGTTGTGATGTTATGACAGGAAAATGTAAATTTCTTGAGCATCGGTGTGTGCATATTTCCATGTCTTTGAAGGGATTGCTTTTGCCCTCAAAACTGATATAACCCCAAACTTCGTTATTTGAAAAATCATTTTGGTGAAAATTCAATGTGCAACCAAACAACCAAGGAAGTTTTATACTGATCAAATAGCACACAATCCATTAAACACTAGTAGTATCTGGTAACATTTTCATGACAAGTTAAAACAAAAAATGCTACAAACGATTCTTTTATTTGTCCTCTCATAAGAGTAAGGAGGTTCACTATCTCATAGTAGTAGTATATTAGAGTTAAGGTGTTGCTAGCGGCGTCTATTAAGCAGCAGTGACAGCAATCTTCATCCCAGCTTGGCAGTGGCCGGGGAAGGTGCAGATGAAGTAGCTCTGGCCCTTTGCGAGCTTCACCCTGTCCTTGCCGGTTTGCATGACCCTGGCTCCTTTCGGGCTGGTGCAGCTTGAGTATCCCTTTCGGTCCACTTGCACCAGATTGTGCTGTGTTCTGGCATAGTTGAACACTGCATAATGATACACAATCAGACCTATGCTTTAGAAATTTACGATCAAAATTGGGGCTTGTTTGTTCAGATTAAGTTTCCAGTTTCGAGTTCTTTTTCTCATCTAAAAGCAATTATTTCATAAACTAAAATTGATTCAACACTAAAAACAGAAAACTGCCCCAAATTTGTGAGTTTTGAGTATCCACTTCAAACAGATACCAACAAAGGATTGGCCTGACAGATGATGTTAAGTTCAACTAGCTGTTTAACATGTACAGTATAAAAATCTGAATGATAGGAAACAACAGAAAATTTGATAAGCAGCTCACCAAGCACATCACCGGCCTTGAAACTCTTGCCGTTGGGCCAACTGGCCATGTTGAAGCCCCAGCCGGAACGACCTCCAACAGTATAGATTGCAGCTTGGCTCTCAAAAACCAGGCAGCTAAGCACTATCACTGCAAACACCATTGCACTGCCTCTTCCCATGTTAGCACTTGGAGAATTAAAACTCAACAAAGGAAGATAGGGAGGTAATTTAGTCAGTTGACAGTTGCTGCTGCTGTGGGATTAAGGGAAGTTTGTTTGAGTATTTATAGAACTTGTGGGAGAGTTAGTGGAAACTTGTTGGTGTGAAAAGGAGACGAATAAAAATTTAGGCGACTAATTTCCCTATCTGAAGGATTTTATTCAACTACCCCAGAAAGAGATGACTTTGAAGTCTGAAGTATAGTTTTCCTTATCCCCCGTTTGTTATGGAATAAGGAAATGTAATAGCAGTGAGAGTGAATTTAGTCCGTATTTGAGTTATAATTTAATGATAAAAAAAATTGTGACCATCCATAACCCTTTTTTTTTTTTCTCATTTTTCATAAAAATTTGTTTCACTTTCTCCAATTTCATTGCCTAATATTAGCACAGGGTAATCATCTCCCTGTCATCTTCTAACAATTTCCTCCTTCCATCCTTTAGACTTGCACAAAAAATAAAAAATACAGATGATGTTTCACTCTAATTAACTTCTTACCTACAGTATAAGATTTGATTTCTTTCCTTTTCATTTCATACTCCCCTGACAAACGGGACTTAATGTTATCAGTAAAGAAATGAATGCACTGCAAAGTTGGGTGGGACTGTGGGAGGTGGAGAAAGTGATTATTAGGAGTGAAAGCACTATGGGATTGTAGGGACTACACCACTTTGGACTGTTCTTTTGCCTCTGAAAAATGCTGCAAAAATAGTCAATACATGTAGGCTCAGAGTGTGATGCCCATCTACCCACAAAATCCAAGACTTTTGGATTTTTTTTTTTTTTTATATAAAAAAACTCAATGGGTGTGAATCCAAGACAAAATGTCTATATGAGATTATGAGGAGCGAGGTCGGTGGTTTGAGCCTGGCTAAAGCAACCAGAGGTTAACCCGATTCTCAACTTCAGGGCCACGGTACTCGAGCAGGCTCGGTTGCTTGGGCACCCAAGGCAAAAAATGTCTCAAAGAAATCAAAAATTAATTTGCTTAAAGGTGCAGATCACTAGATGTATATGATTTGATTGAGGAGCGTGTTGGAGTAGGGCCAGCAGCATTGATGTTGTTTTAAGCAGATACTTTAGAGTTTGTTACACAAAGTTGGCTAATTTCACAGGATTTAGCTGCTTAACAAAGGTTTATTCAGATAAGAATTCCTAAGTATATTCAATTATAATAGAGTTTATACATGAGCTGCAAGAAGAAATGGCAAACACACCAGTTGAGATTGGATAAACAAAATAGTATTAACAGATAAAGAGGGAAGGAGCGGAAGCAGATGCGGTATGTCGGTACCTGACCCGTTTCGCACTTCATTTACCCTCAAGAGCCACCATTTTCAATTGGATCCGAGAATTGATTGTAATTTAAGCATGACCTCCACTGTGTTGATTTTCCTGTATCAGCAAAAAGAATTAAATCAACATTAGGTGAATTAAAGCCTAAAAACGTGCCGAAATCAACGTGAAATCAACTTATTTCATCAAATTAACAAGAATCACTATAAAAGGCGCTCCCTTTATAAATGGAACAAAATTGAAAAACCCTAAAGAACAACCAAGCCAGATTGCGGGAAACGATTCCCCGGCGTTACAAGAGGATTCGAGTTGGGGAACTGGAATGGAAATGTGGCCCCTTTCTCCACCAGAAGCGGCGGTATTTGTCCGAGAAAGTGAACGCCAGTCGCCGGGGAGAGGCGGTGGTTGCGGGGAGTCTCCGGGGAGACCGACGGTCAATGAGAGATTATCCGCTGCGTTTCTAATGTGCATAATTTTTTGGGCCTGTTTTTAAGGAGTTGGGCCGCAGGCCCATATTGGGATTTACTGACATTAGGTCACCCCATACCAAAGATCAAACATAAAAAGTGTAATATATTTGGTTGAAGTGTTCTATATTTAGATATGACGATTTAAGGGATGACTCTCTCACTCGTAAAAAAATCTTATGTAGTATTTGTGAAATTTCATCACATGTTCAAAGTGTGGACAATGGAAAATGTAGAGGTAAAACTATTGTACAAGCTAAAGCAATCAGTCTAAGACAAGGTATATTAATTCACTCGTAAGAATGAGATTATGATTCACTGAACTAGACGAGGTTTAGAAGTAATGTGATCAATGCATCAAACTAAATATTGGCTTGTCCATGAAGGGTAGCGAAACTCGCTCGTGGTATTCGAGATCCTGTGAACCTAGAAGGCTAGTAATTATTGATATATGTTGGGATACAAAAACATCCCACGCCGATTTTGAGTGGTAAAAGACTGCAAAATATAAGGGGAAGTGAAACTCCTACACATCGGCTTAAGCTTACACATTGGCTTAAGCTTTTAGGTTAGAATGGGGGAGGTTGACTTTATAACCAAAAATAAAATAAATTCGATATGACTCATTTTCACCGGGGTTTCTCTGAATTTGACAATATAAAACTAAAAAAAAGTTTGTTTTTCCTTACACGATGCATGGTTTCATGTTATTTGTTTTGCCTTCTATTTTTACATTGTTTATTAAATTTGACCATTTTCGAATCATCACATGAATAAACAGTGGCGACCACAAAACTCTCTGAAAGATGTGACGAGTCATATGTACCTAATGCGTACTGTCTCATGTGATCCAAGCACATCCAAGGGATCTTCACCTTAGAGCGGTACCTTTGGCACACCGAGTTCAAATCCCCCATCAAATTTCGAAAATAAAAAAAATCCTAATTCGTCTGAAAGAGCTTTTACGAACACCAAGTCTTGGAACAGATGACATACGACTGGACTATCAGAAACCGTCGTCTTCACGCTCTCCTCCATCCGGGACCCAAATGAAGCGGAGGAGGAGGAAGATGGAACGACTTTAAGCCCCATATTCCTCTTCTCTCTCCTCGGTCGCGACCATGGAAGCTAGGGTGGCTTGGAATTGACTTGTGGAGATTAGAGGCTGTTTGACTGAGCTCAAAGTAGTTGTTGGAAAGCTTAAGAAAGGACGAAGATGACTGAGGTTTGTGAGTAGGGCAAAGCTGAATCAATTTTTTTTTTTAAAAAAGAGGAGGTAGGTAGCTAGGTTGTTTGGCTTGTGGAGATATAGGGACTGAGGTGTGGAATTGACTTGTGAAGATTAGGAGCTATTTGGCTCAGCTCAAAGTAGTTGCTGAGATGAGGCAGTTAGGGATCCGTTTGGTCTCATTTTATTTGCTTTTCTTTCCATTTATAATTGATTTGATCAATACCCATCCTAGTTTACTTATATATATATATATATATATATATATATATATATATATATATATATATATATATATATATATATATAGGGAAGCTTTAAAATGTAAAAACTACTTAACGTGTAAAATTTTGGTTTATAGTGAAAACTGGCACGCGTGTCATAATTAAATAAAACTGAACCGGACCGTTTTTTTTAAAAAAAAAAACTCTGAACCGGCTGTGAAGAACAAAGACTACACGCTCACATGGCAGGTTCCTCTCTTTCTTTTCGCTCGGCAGCTCTCGACGGTTTCCGTAGAAGAACTCAACGCTGAATTCGACGTCGATGAAGGTCACTATCATGAATACAGTGGTGAAGTTGTCACATGGTGATAGTTCCGGGTGAGTTCAATCTTTTTTCATGTTTACTTTCGAAAATTTAGGGTTTCAGATTTGTATTTAGGGGTTTCAGATTTGGATTTGGGGGTTCAGATTTGGATTTCGAATTTAGAATTTGGATTTAGAGTTTCAGATTTAGGATTTAGCTTTTTTAAGACATATTTCCTATTTGTTGCTCCGGTACTTAATTTCTTGTGATTGGATTTGTGAAGATATGTGAAGCTGGCAAATAGAAATAGGGCAATTGTGTTGTGAGTAGGTTGCTTCAGTATGCACTTGTGAATGAATTTACAAAGTTAAACGCGGATAGAAAGAGGGCAATTTCAAATGCAGTAGAACTTATCAAATTAGGATCAAGTGAAATGTCCTTACATGGAATGCAGTAGAACAGATCAAATTGGGATCAAAACATTATTTTGATAGTTGGACAAGTTCATTGTTTTTCCCATTTGTTGCTCATGTACTGGTTCTTGATGATCTTTGTTCAGTTTAAGTGGACTACTTGTATATACACATGTTTTCTTAACCTGCCTACGCAGCCATCTCAAGAGTGACATTAAGCAACTAAATTTTAAGTTAACGCAGCTCCATATTATTTTGGAGGATAAGGATGCTCAATTACGACATCTCATGAGGTACTTTATACCATTCTTTCCCTGCTATTAAGGAAAATTGGTTAATTGAATATTTTCCTTGAAAGTTGCTATCTAGTTTTGGTTCTTTTATAATGTAGATAGTTTGTGCTATGACTTTCTGTTTTCTAATCTCAAATTCTCAACCCTTCCCCCAAAATTGCTTGCTCCCTTGTTGATAAGAGAAACAGAAGGAAACTAAGAACATTCTCAATGATTTTTTCTTGTTTATAAATGTAGTGATGCACCCTTGATTAAGGAGTGAGATATATCAAGAAGTAACACATCAGAAATAGCAGAGCCTGATGCTTCTGAAATTAGTCCAATCTCGCACGAAGGCCCTTCTCAAGATCTTACCTTGAAAAGTGCAATTTTAGTTTGAAAATGTGCAGATATAAAACATAAAAGTGCAATTTTAGAACTTAAATGTTCTTATTTTGGGTTAGCTTGTTACTTGTGTTAAGATCCATAAACTCAATTAGGAATGAGCGCCTGAACAAGAATCGTTCAGGAGGTTGGTGGTTCGACTCCACCTGGATCTGTCTATTGTTTCAATTGTGGCAAGCACAATTGTTTAAGATTGATGCCATTTTTTTAATTTTATTTTTGTCTATGCTCAGTGGCATGATGATTTACAATAACACTTGCGTGTGGAGATGGATTTCAAAACCCTTAATGTTTCCTTAGTTTATCAAAAACATATTTTTGCTGACCTTTTTGTTCTACTACAGGTGATTGGTCTCTTGGTTACACATCTATTTCAGGAGATGATGAAATTTGTGTTAGTGGTGAACGACTTAGGGTCATTTTTGCTCCGGTATAATCATGTGTTATTCTCAGACTTTGTCTAGGGTGGTTTTCTCATCATCTTTTCTGAATGATAAGCTTCACAGGTTGATAGTAATGGACCTTATTCTCATACTTTGTCTAGGGTTGACTGGTCTCCTGGCTGTCTAATTCTTGTTTAAATTTATGGTAGTTCCCCACTTCCTCTTTTATTTTAGTAATTGACCTTGTGGTTTCAATTCTTTGTCCTATATGTATTTTGAAGTCCATCTTTTTGCAGGGAAGGTAGTGCAATCTTGGATGCCAGTTCTGGTGGAAATATGTCCGTAAGTCAATAATTTGAAAGTATTTTCCTGCTTTTATCCAAATGAAGCATCTTCAATTATTTGCTGGTGATTTACTCTGCATACTATCCTTTTACTTGAACAATTGCCTATTGGACGGTTCTTTTGGGTCTCATACTCGTCTGATTTTACCGTACTTGTCTGACCATGCATGAATACTTCCAGACCACATACAATTTCATGGGCTTATCCCCTCATGTTTTAATTCCTATTCATGGGAGAGTGAATATGTGGCCAAAGCACATGCTTTGTGGTTATCTCAAGTATGATTTATGTGTTTATCCTCTCTGCATTTTTTTTTCAAGTTCTTAAAGTGTGGACTAAAATAACTGGTGTTATTAGGATTAATATACTTATAATTCAGAGAATGGAACTCTTACAATGAATCAGCTACCTATCAAATAAGAGAAAGTTCTTGTAAAAGGGGCATGACACTATTCCTCCAGTTCTTAACCATGCATATAGATCCTAAATATTTTTCCTACCTTATGCCAGAAATACTTGGATAGTTGTTAGACAATGAAATAGGATTTGAGTTGAGAACTCATCGTCCTTTCTTGCACAAAGCATGTACTCTATAGTCTCTGCAGACCATCTAGCTGCAGATTTTTAACAATAAAATAGTCTAGCAAGAGAGAACTGATAATCAGAATTTGATTAGTGCTTCTGAGGAAAGCTTGAGGACCCTTTCACAATCCCAATTAATCAATTATCTTGAAAAGTATATCTAACACTGATCTCATAAATATGCAAGGATCACCTTTTGCATCTTTCTTTTTCTTTAATTTCTTCCCAAAGTATTGTTTTCTATGTTTATCTTAAAGATATGTAAGCTACATATTGTTCATGATTTTGATTAAAAAAAACTCCTCTAAAGTGAGGATAAGGAACCCCTTTTCCAGCCATTTGACTTAAGAAAACGTTCACTGGTGTCTCCATAATGAAAAGCTTTCATTTTAAGATCCTTACATTCTAGCCCATCTGAACTCTGCTATGATTAGCATAGTTAGAGTGCAGTTTCTCCTTCATCTTCTCGGCTACTTAGGGTGATTTTGGTATCAAAAGTTGATAAGCTAGCTTGTTAAAATAGAGATAAATAAAAAAGCAGCTTGAAAGATATTATTAATAGCTTATGAAAATGAACTATCTGTTAGTTCAGTATGGACAAGAAGTCGAAATAGGAGATAAAATTTACATATTTAGTGCATTTCTTTCTCGGGAAGGCAAAATAATTTCTTACAAAAAGCTCAATCTCCTAATTTTTTTACTGAACAATGAACATATCCTAAGACACTAGAGCAATGAGTAGCTGGAGTTTATCAGCTAAAATCTGCATGCATGGCATGACAAACATGGCCTTAAGCCTTTTTCTTGGCTCATACTTAACTGTTAGCCAGGATTTGCTGGTCTCGGAAGGAAAGTGCTTCCTCAATGGCCTTAAACCCTCAATTTACTCTTAAATTTTTTTGACCTATTAGCTCAATTGGTAGAGCGATGTGCATATGCACAAAGATGTGGGTTCGAATCCCACATAGGTTACATTATAAACAAGAACACATCAATCCCAAATTGGTAAGCATGTACATTATAATCTTAGTTATGCACTTTTAAACCTTAATTATGCACTTTTTAACCTTAAGTATGCACTTTAATTTGAAATTGTTATACGTAAAAAAATCGATTTCAAAATCACATCTATCAACCTAAATTATGCGAGAGATGAACCCAAACTCTCAAGAGTAAAAAAAAACAAAATTAAAACATCGATTTCAAAAGCACATCTTTTGTCTTATTCATGCACATTATGATCTTACTTTTGCACAATTGTATTCTAAATCTGCACAATTGTATCTTAGTTTTGCACAATTGTAGTTTAAATTTGCACAATTGTATCCTACTTTTGCACACTTGTATTCTAAATGTGCACATTACAATTTTATTTTTGCACTGTGTTATTATATTTGCACTTTAAAGTTGCACAAATGTACTTCACAATTGCACAAATGCACCTCACAGTTGCACAAATGCACCTCACAGTTGCACAAATGCACCTCACAATTGCACAAATGCACATTATAATTTTATTTGTGCACCTTATACTATTCACGAAGAGAAACATAATAAGAGATACCACATAGATAGCCTATACGGGGTTTGAACCCGCATCTTTGTGCGTAGGCACATTGCTCTCCCATTTTGAGCTAATAGGCTTTAAATCACATCACTTTTTTTGGGCAAGAAAAAAAAGACATCTAACATAGCTTTACATTTGATTAAAGCAAAGGGACATACATCATTTTTTCGTTAATGAAACAAAGCCAATTGAACCAAAGACAAACACAACTAGCAAAAAAGTTGAATACTATAACAGATCTCTCTTTCCCGCTGCGCCAATTCAAGTTCTTTAGTCAACTTAACCATGTGATCATCATCGAATATGAAAGAACAGCCAACTGCTGAGATCATAATATGGAATCTACTTCATTTGCTTCACATAAACTGATTAGAAGCAGATAATCAACCCTAATAACAGTGTGCAAGATAGAATAATAGGTTTAAGTAATCCTAAACTTGACAGCTCAAATTCGTTCATCTTTTAGCCATTAAAACATCGAAGACAATCAGACAAAGACAAGATAATACACAAGGGCAATCAATAGGAGGTTTAAATTCGTCCACCTTGCATTTCTCAGAAATATGAATTAAAACCAGTAGGCGCTTCTCTCCCTAAATTGCAACCTAATCAAACAAAAAAATGTTAAAATGTGCATCTATTTTGATTCCTTTTATTTTGCTTGGACAATTTTTTTTATCAAGTGAAGAGAAAGCTGAAGAAGAGAAGCAATCCTTCCATTTTTGGACAACCAAGAATAGAGGGCATGGCTTTCCACTCTTAGAGGGATATAAATTACTGAGTTGCAAGAGCTACAACTTTCTACAAATCTCTCTTTTCCATTTCCTAAATGAGTCAAATAACATGAGTGAATTCCATTTTCTGTATACCTCATACGTTTTCCTATCCACACATTTTGTTAGCCTTAATATGAGAAAACAAAACCAATACTGAAGCAGCTGTCATAATCAGTTTCCAGAAATGAACAGGATTAACCTTTTCTCATCGGATCTATGTTACCCATCATGTTGGTTGGGTTGGAGAAAAGATCAGGCTCTAGTCTAGGATAGAAACTGCTGCAGGCTGGATGGCTGAACGCTTAACCGACTCATACTCACTTCTCAATTGATCATACATTTCATCAAGCTTCTTCTTCTGTCTGGCATCATTAACCAATAACTTCAAGTAATATGCCAAAAAAAAACATCTTAAAAGGAACAAGAAAAGTTGTCACAAACCTAGAATTTTCAGCAAATTTTTCTTGTAACTCTTACTTATCCTTTGCCAGGTTCTCATTCTCTTGTTCCAGCATCTGGAACCTCTTGGCCATTTTCTGGTAAGCAGTGTGCACCTGCTCCAGTTTTTCAGTGAATTTTTCTTGCACTATCTCACATTTATGTCGGCACTGAGATACAACTCGGTTCAGCTTGCATTGCATCTCCAGTTCCATTTGCACAATGTAGAACATCACACTTTTATATGCACTCTTCATTACTGGACATGTTTTAAGGAAGGAGAAGATATATATATTTCCAAGATTAGTCTATAGTAACAACATGCATTAGGCACTTCTAAGCATTACTATCTGCAATTATAGGGCATTTCAAATAGTAGAAAACCCACTAAATAATGGGAGTCAAGGATACAGGTTTGTGGACCCACCCCAACCATTGCTATCTGCAGCATATGACAAAGCTCAGAACAAGAAATTGATAGGACGCAGAGGCATTGGTTCAAGTATGAAACTGATATCAGCAAACAATATTGAGATACTTACGTAGAAGAAAACCAAGGAATGCTGCTTACATTTGTCCACTCTTCATTTGGATTGACATCCATTGGTTTTATATGACTGGCAAGTAGACCATAAAACTAGTTCAGATGCAAAGCTCTCAGTTAGCTATTATACTAAATTAATGATGGAAATATTGCAATACAATTGCCAAAATAGTAAAATAAGTTATGGGTTATGTATACAAAACTAATGAAGGGTTGAGCGGGTGCTCCATAGCATTCCAGTAAATTTATTCAATTCTTAGAACTTGAAGATACATCTAAGAATTGAATAAATACTCTCTCAGTCCCTCAATTGATCAAAGCATTTCTAAGATCGACAAACACTTGAGAGAACAATGCACATATCTTTAGTTCAACTCACCTAGTTTCCAAGCTCTAGACAAATTTACTTAACTTAACAACATTTGCTGATGAATTGATAGATGCTAATTTCAGACATAACAAGGAGAGGATTATTCATAAAGAGATCTAGTGTAGGACATGCCAAATTTCAGAAACAAAAGCTCCAAAATTGAAGCTAAAATTTCAGCCAAGAATATTATTTATGTCCTAGACATTTTATCAAACACATAGTAGGCATGGAATTAACCAAAACTCAATCTCGATTTCTCTCCTAAGCATTTTATCAAACACCTAGAAGGCATGAATTTACCTCATCTCAATCTCAATTTCAAATCCATAAAGCTCAATCTCAATATCCAGCATATATATAATGAAACTCAAGCCATAATCGAAATGAAACAAAAGCCTCGAAGGTTGTTGGAATCAACCTCGGCACCACTAACTCAATTGTAGCGGCGATGGAGGATGGGGCACCGGTGATCATTACCGCCGATGGAGATTGTTGTAATCCCCTCTGTTCTTCATCGACAACTCATCTCAGGCGCGCGGGAGATCCATCGGCAGTCCCGTCAAGGGAGGAGATCGAGAGGCGCCTGATATGACCTCGACGGCGTCGGAGCTTCGCCGTGGCGCCTCCAGATCTGAGTGGGTGAGTGGCGGTGCATCAAGGGAAGGACGATGAAAGTGAGAGCAGAGGAGGAAGAAGGGGAACCAGTACGGGCCCTGGCAAGTGGAGACAGAGACAAAGAGGGACGAACGAGAAATACTAAAATTAGCCCGTAAATTACTAATCCTCCCAAAAAACACTAGGTAAGGGAATTTTACACGATAAACATTTTTTACACGTTAAAGAGTTTTCTCATTTGAAGTAAACCTATATATATATATATATATATAATTTTTTTTTTTTTCACTCCGGTGAATCGAAAGGTGTGACGGCCACCCACTCGTGCCACACCCGAAGCCGCCACTGTGAATAAGAATTTGGACTGGGATATGCTTCCCTAAAATACCAAGAATAGTTTACCTTGGTGCATGACCCAATAACATTTAATGTATTGTAACATGTGCATAACTTATTGTATATGGAGTGCATAGGATGCACACAACACACCATACTACCTTCCTTCAGTAAAATACATTATTTATTATTTAAATATAATTTTTAAAATGTCCAATTTTTTTTATATTAAAATATAATATTGTACTTATTACGTAGCGATCGAGTATGTAATTAAGCTCGACCATATTAATTTATACAGTACGTGTTTTTTTTTATTAGGAAAATTTATATTAATTTATACAGTACGTGTTTTTTTTTATTAGGAAAATTTTCGGGGAGATAACTCTACCCGAATGCATTCTTCCGGATGAGGTTAAGAAGACCAGAATTATTCTGAATATTAGTACCCCATGCAGAGTGACAAAGATGTACAACCTTATCAGCCACTCTATTGCCTATTCGGGGTACATGGAGAAAAGAAACCCTTTCCAGATTTGTTAACATAGTTTTAATATCTGACAGAATGAGTTCGATTTCCCATGGACATTTTTTTTTTCTGTTGAGATGATCAATAATTATTCTAGAGTCCCCCTCAACATGAAGTTTGGTAATTCGTAAATTTAGGGCGTTCTGAACCCCGAGTTTTAAAGCAAGAGCTTCAGATTTTAATGGACTTTAATTTGATTACCGAGTTGTTTATATCCTATGTTGATTGGCCAACCTTCCCAGTCACGGATAATAGTCCCAACTGTGCTAGCCTTGTCTAAGAGGGAAGAACCATCGAAGTTTAATTTGAGAGTTCCTCTGAGTGGCTTACGCCATTTGACGTTTGTGTGTTTCGTTTTCTATACAGTATGTGTATGTGTCCGTTAACCAAGAAATCACGTACACTTTCATATTCATTTCTAATTTTTCCTTATTTATAATTAAGTTATAATCAGGCGTTCTAGGTGTGGCCGAGGCGGGATGACATCTAGAAATTTTTAAGCCTAGGCAGAAATTCGCCTAGACCCTGCCTAGTTCCGCCTACGGTGTTGTCTAGTCTAACCCGACGATTATTCAGTTTTAATGTCTAGGTGATTAATCGACTCGAGGTTTTTTTTACCCCCAAGTCATTTAGTATTAGGTTTTGAGTCGAACATATAGTTTTGAAATTAGGAGGTTTAGAGTCGTCAGTCGGGCGCGTACGTTTGCGTTTATTTACTTTAGTGTTCGTTAAACACTGCAAATTTGAGTTTATGAGTGATATTATGGATTATTATTACATTATATATATGAACTAGGGGTGATTACTAGGATGTCTAAAATTTTGGGCTTTATTAGGAAAATGTCCACCACCTTCTCCATATTAGCAAAATGTCCACCCACTGCTGAAACGAAATTGCTGAAATTGAGTTTTTTTTTCGCGTTGCTGAAACTGTTGAAATCGAAGTTGCTGAAATTGAGTTTTTTTTCCGCGTTGCTGAAACTGCTGAAACCGAAGTTGTTGAAATTGTGTTTTTTTTTTCGCGTTGCTGAAATCCTGATTTCAACACTTTTGTTGATGCTGAAACGCCGGTTTCAACACTGTTGTTGATGCCGAAACCACGGTTTTAGCACTGTTGTTGATGCTGAAATGGTTATTGCTGACACCGGGGTTGCTGAAACCGTATTGCGGGATATAAAATTTAGCCTATGCGGGATTCTAACACACGTATTTGCGCATAAGCACATTGCTCTACCGTTGAGCTCAGAGGCTTTTAAAGGAGATTTAAAGCAATGAACATTAAAATTCATTGAAGTCCGCATTTCAGCGATTTGCTGAAACTACAATCCGCATTTCAGCAATTGCTGAAATTGCCAATATCCAAACCCAAACCATGTAAAAATCAAGATAATCCATTAATTTTGTGCAATTTGATAACAATTCAAAAATAAAATATTATAAGATGATAAAATTAAAAGATGCTGAAATAAGCAATTAACATGGAATCAAAAAGCAATTATGAATCAATTAGCACAATTTGATAACAATTATGACTTACAATAGCATATATATATATGTATATGTTGAAATAGGCATACTATATGAATCAATTAGCATACATATATGAATCAATAAGCAATTAGTATGGAAATTGCTTAAGGTGGGGCTGAAATCAATTAGCATACATATATGATGAATCAATAAGCAATTAGTATGAATCAATTAGATTCTGGATAAATGATGCAAATTAGAAGGCATACTATCTCCTCAAAGGCATCAAGAAAAAGATCGACTTCGGGTCTGGTGAATGGACAGCGACGCCGGATCTGGTGGATGGACATCGACACCAGCTCCCGGAGATCGAGTGGATCTGGTGGAGTGAAAGCGACGCCGACTCCCGTTAATCCGCAAGATCGAGTTGGATCTTGTGGATGGACAACGACATCGGATCTAGTGGATGGACAGCGACGCCGGAGAGACGGCAGGAGGCAAATACGAGTGGATATGCTCTAGTGGATCTGCTCTAATGCTGGACAGCGACGCCGGAGATCGAGTGGATCTGCTCTAGTGTTGGTTCGAAAGGCAACCGGCTATCAGCATCTGCCTCTGCCCTAGCTGCCAGATCTAGAGTCTTCGGATGCCGGATGAAGATGAAGGAGCGGAGAGGAGATCATCGTGAGGGGCGGAAGAGCATCACCGACAAGCTCAAAAGAAGCGGAGAAGGAGGAGGTTCCACCATTGATGCTGCAGCAAGCCGAAAGAGAGGAAGAACGAGGCCAAGGAATGAAGGGTGAGGAAGAGAGCGAAAGAAGTTGGAGCCTTCAAGGTTTTGCTGAAACGCGGGGAAGAAAGCGAGAAATCTCTGAGATTAGGTTTAGATCTCAGGGGCAATTTTGTCCAAAAAAATTAGAGGTGGACAAAAACCTAATTTGCTGGGCTTGGAGACCCTCAATAAAGGCAAAAAAAAGGCCCGTTGGGAAAATTTTCTCTATGAATTATTGTCATGTATATGTTAAAATATAAGAAAATAATCAAATTTGTTCTATGTTCGGTTAGATGCCGCCTAGACACGTGTTTAGACGCTAGACGACAACCGTTGCGTAACACATTAAGTGAGATTTCACCATACTTCAATTCTTATAGCTAAAAAAAGGTTCTTATAGCCCCTAATGGGGTGACTCAATGGTAAAGAGTAAGGGAGGTTAATGGGAGGTCATGGGTTTGATCCATGCCTCCACCATTTCTCTTGGTGAAATAATCAGGGTTTACCCTCCTTATTAATTACGATTGAGCCTAGCCGGTCGGCACAAGTAGGTTTACCTGGAGCATGGCTCTTATCAGCTGGGTCACGTGCTCGGGGTTTAGGGGTGTTATTCGAGCCGAATGAGCCGAGCTTGACATGTTCAAGCTTGGTTCGTTTGTTAAACGAGTTCGAGCCTAATTTTTAAACGAGCTTTTTATTTTGTTCAAGATTGGCTTGTTTGGGAAAACAAACGAGTTCGAGCCGAGCTTTTTTCGAGCTCTAAGTAGATATACTTGGTTATAACATGTTAACTTAAAAGGAAATTTTAGAAATTTCATATAATTCGAGTTATTCGAGTTTTATTCGAACGAGCCGAGCTTTCAACCGAGCTTTAAATTTTGTTCAAGTTCAACCTGTTTAAATAAGTGAACGAGCTCGAGTCGAGCTTTTTTCTGCCGAGCTCGACCTGTTTAGTTTCTATAACAACCCTATCGAGATTTACCACCAAAGGTAGATTACCCTCGTTAAAAAAACAGTTCTTATAAATAAGAGGCCGGTAAACTCTTTTAACCGGGCCAGTATATATATATACGCAGAAGATGTATAAAAATTGCAAACATATAGATATATGAAGACATTAATTAATTAATTACCCAACATACCATACATAAATTACCCATATCAAAAAAATTACCCATATCAAATGTCCATATTATAGTTAATATACGGATCGCACTTCCGCATATATAAACTGAGATAAATATGATCTATATATATAGGGATATATGCCTATATATGTATATATAAAAATAAATATCTAATTAATAAAGCTGCTAGCTAGTGTCAGTATATATATAGAAATAGAAGAGATTGTTAACAAGAAGAAACCCCAACACCAAGAAAATCTATAAACTGAATCTTTTTCTTTGTTGGATCACTGATCATCTCTTCTCTTCCCCGTCTTCCTTGTTCTTCTTCACAGTTGGTGGATCTCTCATCTTCTCCAACATGGTGATCTCGACTATCAAATATACTATTATACCCAACTGGACATTTGGCATGAATTCCTCGTCCGAGCGAGAAATTCGATAGCCTGAAACAACTATTGTACTTACCATTTATCATCGGGAAATCGATCCTCCTCTCAAACAAGATACCTTTATGCTCGACATTGGTGCTATTGTTGATGCTCGCGCTGGCTTTGTGTTTCGAACGACCGGCTAGGGCAGCTGTTTTATCAGTAGTAGTAGTAGAAATAGTAGTAGTGTAAGGACGCTTGGAACGCTCTCTTTGCTTCCTGGCCATGATGACGTGCCAGTGGTTCTTGACGGCGTTGTCGGTGCGGCCTGGGAAGAGCCTGGAGATGAGGGCCCACTTGTTGCCGTGGATGCGGTGTGCCGCCAGCAGCCTCTCCTCCTCCTCCTCCGTGAAGGGCTTCCTGTTTATTCTTGGATCCAGTTGATTGAACCACCTCAGTCTGCAGCTTTTTCCTGCTCCCACAATATATATTTTCATTTTCTTTGTCAACAAAATTCTAAATCAGAACCTTATAGTGTTACATTAATCGTATATCAAAAAAATATATATATACACACACAGTAGCCTTGCACAATTAAATTGTAACTATATAGGCAAATATTTATATCTTCAATTAATATGAGACCAATTGATTTTATGAAAATAAAGTGTATACTTAATTAATTATATTATGGGTCTTTTCGATCTCAGTTTGTTGCTCAAAATGGATGCGTATGTGCCTTTGACCACCTAGATACCGAGAGCTCCAGGGGGTATACTGGTTTGATGTTGTTTTTGTTATATACATAATTAATGAATATATATATATATATATATATATATCCAGCTTGTTAATTGCATAAAAAATTGGTAATTTGTTACAACTTCAATATATAGCATATATAAATGCAAAAAAAAAAAAAAAAAAAAGAGTTGTTGAGAGTAAATTGAACAAGCTTGATAAATGATACCTGATCGGCCTTGGAGCTTGTCGGCGATAGAGTTCCAATTCTGAGGGCCGTATTGGTGAACAAGGTTTCGAAGCTTGTCATCTTCAGCAGGCCTCCAGTGTCCTCTTGGACATGATATCGATGGTCTCATCATCACTTCATCGCAGCTCGAAACACCTCCTCCTCCTCCCCCTGAATCCTCCATATTCATCCAATTGATGACTTAATTGGATGATGGATGATATAGCTCAATCGGATCAATTAGATCGATATATCTTGTGATTGGTTATATATAACGAAAAGAGGGGCCAATTAAACGTATAGGTGTGCATGCACCGATCAAGAGAAGTGTAGATCAAGGCATGAAGCTGGTGGAGAGATTAAAGGTTATAGTTAGGGAGGTATATATGCGCGCGCCGAGGCGGAATATTGAAGAAGATGGAGAAGAAGAAGAAGAAGAAGAAGAGATGGAGAGGATAAGGGTAGGTTTGAGGGTTTTTTAGGGTTATGGATGGGCAGTCACTTTTGTTGATTCTGCACGGTACTTTCTATAGCTAGCTTTGTTTTCCCTCAATTAATTAATATATATTAATTATTTCAATTCGTGTATATTCATAAATCTAGCGTATATCTACTTTTATATACGCACTTGTTGGTGTATACATATATACGCGCTAATGCAATCACAAATCCATGGGGAACCTTTAATTTGATTCAAAGTTTCAACGTCATTCAACCCCATGACATTAATTAACTCTTCTAATTGGCATGCATGTGGTATGGAAATTAATTACTACACCCCAACATTAATGCTAATTACTCTATTTTTTTTACAGGACTTAAATTTGCTAAAAGTAAAAGTTTTGAAATATAAAGGGACCGGGATTCACACAAAAACTTAAATCGATCAATAGGCCGGTAGCGATTTCACCCTTTCTTAGTAGAGCTATTATATGATCCAAGTAATTTGAGTCAATATCGAACTCATTCGATCATTAACTAAATAAGCTAGTCGAGAATGAATACAATTTCCAAATGCATATAGTTACTTTTACCCTTTCATATTATTATATGAGCCGAGTAGCTCATTCATTACAAGCTGAGAACAATGGTAGAGCTAGGAAATTTTAGGAGCTGGGTGGCACAATTATATAGTTGTACGTGGTGTCGTTTTGGATTAAAACGTCATAAAGAATTTTATATGATACTACAACAAATTATGTTAATTTAGGATAAAAGTCGTCAATTTATGATAAAATGATGTCTTTTAATTTTTTTCGTTATAAAAAAAATATAAATAATTAAATAAATGAAATTAAATAGCTGAAAAGAAGAAAACACTAACAAAATAAGGATAGGAAATACAATACAATAAATGACGGATCTAGAAATATCTTTAGAGGGGAGTGGAAAAATATTTGAGAATTTTTTTTTTCACATGTATGTATGAAAAGTAATTTTTTTGTTTAAATATATAGAAAAATCTTAACTTTATTATGTAAATAGTCATTTTTAGAAGGAAAAAAAAATAAAAATTACTATAAAATACTTATCGAAAAATGAGATTTTTTTATTTGTATATATAGAAAAGAATGTTTTTTTTTAAATATATTGCAGAAAACCTTAATTTTTTTATTTAATTAGGTTTTTTTGATAGAAGAAAATTAAGAGAGAAACATTATGAAAAAGTGAGGCTAATGTCGTTTGAACTCATGACTTTAAGGTAATAAATATCGCTCAACATAATGTATAAGAAATCGATCCTATCAGAACACCTCCTGCAATTTGGACCAAGAGAAAGATTAAATCAAGGGCGGTTTTGGAACATAGGAAATGGGAGCAAGGTAAAATTATGGAATGATCTCTGGATACCAGATTCATCCTTATTAGAGTACCAAGACAACTTTTATCCAAACATGATAGTTAATAAACTTTTCACAACTAAAAAGCAATGGAATACACCTCTCCTTCATAAAATACTCCCTCATAATATTGTCCAAAAGATATTGATATACAAATCCCAGATTGGGACACACCAAATAAACTAATCTGGAAGCTTGAACCCAGTGGCAACTTTACAACAAAATCAACAAAAGTTTAACAAATAAAAGCCAGCAAAAAAATAACAATGAATACAAGTGGATATGGAAATTAAAAGTACCACCTAGAATAAAAAATTTAATTTGAAAAATGGCTATTGACGGCCTACCCACCAAACTCAGACTAAACAAATATATAAATAGAGTGTCTTCTCAATGTTGCCTTTGCAACTTGAAAGATGAGGATATCACCCATCTATTCATAAATTGCCCCTTTGCTAACAAATTAATTAATAACAAATTATGAACAAATACCTGGAAAACAATTCCAAAATCTTAGAGGAAACAAAGCAGATGCTGAAGGTATTGTAGATATAAGAAAAGCAAATCCCCACTTTGAAGATCTTTGTTTCATCTGGAAAGTCATATGTACGTTCATCTTTAACAATAAAAATCTAGAATCTCCAACAAACTTAGTACATAAAATCACTTCCAATATCAATAAGTGGAAAAAAAACAGAGGTAGAAAAAAGTAATGACTACTCTAGCTAGTAGTAGGAAGATGATGAATGTTAAGTGGATCAAACCAGAGGGGACCATCTATAAAATCAACGTAGATGGCTCTATTAAACCCACGGGTACTTGGAAGGTGGGGGGAGTCATCAGATACTCCAAGGGTCTTGTAATTGATACTTTTTTCAAGAGACACGTAAATGAACCGTTCTCCAGACCGAGGTTGCAGCAATTTGTTTGGGACTACAACATGCCACAAGGAAAGGGCTAAGGAAGATTATCATAGAAGAAGATAATCAATAACTCCTAAGGGTGATCAATGATGGTAATAACATCATGTGGGAAATTATACATCAAGTGGAGAAGATAAATCGGATGAAAGCTACCTTTGATTAGGTAGAATTTATGCACCGTTTTAGGGAAGCCAATAAAGTAGCAGACTATATAACTAGACATTGTATTATTTCTAGCAGCGCTACTCACCCTTTTAACAGGGGACTATGTAACATCATCCTTCAGGATGATCATGGGGGTGGTTTAGGTTCTATGTAAATCCCTCCTTAATGTTTGTCTACTATAAAAAAAAAAGGTAATAAATATTACTCTTTCTCAACTAAGCCAAACTGTTTTGTGACTCATTACTCTTTTTACACTAGTCTCTTTTGTCCCTAAAATTAGTAAAAATTTTCTTGTTACATTTTTCTTTCGGGGGCAACCAACCCAAACCCTGCCTAGATCCACATCCACCACTATATCAAGTCAATATGTAAACTTGATGTACTCTAAATATAAAATAATATGTATTAATTTTGTAAATATGTGTAACTTCTTATCCAACTATCAAAATGAGTAGTATAACATCTCATTTTGAAGCTCTCAATATGAATTGTAGTATCTAAATAACAATCTAAGTGAAATATAAAAACATACTTTATTGAAATAAAATTAAGGTGATTAATATACCTTTAATTTTGAACTATTCATTACTCGGATGTTAGATTAGGACGTATTATTTGTCAAAATAAAGCCATCGACAAGGAGAATACATATAGTTAGTTTGTCGAATGAGGGATATATGGGGCATGTGCTCCCCCAACCCCTGGCTCCACCACGGGTAGAGAATGATCCAGCATGATTTCCAACAAGGTCAATGACATTAATCTATATGTCGAGTAGCTCGAGCTTAGCTCGAAATCGTTCACTTTTACAATTAGGTTTGACATGAGCATGTTTTTAAGCCCAAATACTAAATATGGGCTTATCTTATTCGACTCAAGTAATAGCTCTAATCCACATGTGTTAATACTTTTTCAACCCGTTTTTGCAATGTACTTTTTTTTCATTAATTAGGTAAGAATTCGAGTTCAGACATATCTGAAACTCGACGGCGCCAGGCAAGTCGGCAGACGGGAGAACCGTCTAAAGATTAAACATAAAACAATATAAAATGACGCATACTCAGACAAACACACTCTACAAAATAAACAAAATAAAGTAGATCTAAACCAAACAGGATAAGGACGAAGACGATAGATGAAACCCCATTTTTGCAATGTACGTTGGAACTTCCCCAAGTCCCAAAAATATATATATTTCATCTTTTTCTGGAAATATTGTTATTTTGGGGAAAAAAACTTGTTTAATTACTTTTAAAAATAGCTAATCCATCGTCACCAAAATTAAATTAAATTAAAATAGCTAGGCCACGCATTTTACTTTCGTTTCAAGATGCATCCATTTTCTTATTATATATGAGTATAAATTTATACATTACCTTCATGTGCATATTCTCCTCTCTCTCTCTCTCTTTTTTTTGTAATGTTTTGATATCTCCTTAATTTTAAACTGCAACAATAAGGAGGAAAATATTTTGAATAAAATGAAATATAATAAACGGGTAACCCGTCAACTCTTCCTTATGCTTAGCTCCATGCAGATGGCCAGTCAACAAGAAACATTCCTTTCACTACTAAAACGTCTACAAGATATAGGTTTCCTTGATGATTGAGATTTCATACCTTTTTTATTCATTTAATTCCCCGTTTTTAATGAATTAATTACGTACCATGCTTATTATTAAGTTTAGTGATCAAGCATATAGTTCATTTGATGAAAATTAATTAGGTGAGTGAAATTAATTATAGGATAGATTTAGGGTCTCAGAGTGGGTGCAACTCTCTTAACTAGAAAGAAAAACATAGGAAAAATAATTTTATGGATTTTTTTGGTAATTTTATTAATTTTAGTGATAAATAGTGTAAAATGAGTAATTAATCACAAAGACGACTTAGCTTAGTTGAAAAATATGGATTTTTATTATCTTGAGTACGTCATGAGTTCAAACTTTATTAACTTCTTTTTTCATAATTTTCATTTCTATTAATTTTTTTACTAAAAATACCTAAATAACTATAAATATAAATTTTTCTCCAATATATTTAAACAAAAATATTATTTTTCTATATAAATACATATAAAAAAAATTTAGTCCACTGCATTTTATCACACATGTGACCTAGCCTTATAGGTTATATATAATATATGAATCATGATTTTTTTTCTTCATGGAAACAGCTAGCCGGCTTTTTAATTAAGTAGTGGATGAGGTAATTAGGTTAATTACATATGTAAATGTGAATTAAGAGCGTGCATATATATGAAAACAGTAAAGTTGGAAAATGGCTTTCCCTACCGTAAATGCAAAGTGTTTCTCGGTTCCTGAAAATTTTACCCATCCAAGCTAGCTAGCTAGCTAGCTAGTGTACATACACATTAAAAAAAAGTGTACATACACGCACACATGGCGGAGCCAAAAAAACTTCGAAGGGGTACAATTACTGTAAGACCATGAGATTGATTGTAATGTCCTTCTTAGGGTTTCCATTCATTGATATAACATATATATAGGTCACAAAGGTATTGGGCCTTAATGGGCTTTTGGCCCACTATACAATAATAAGACCTATGTAATCTATCAAACCCCCGCAGTCGAAACTGGAGGGGCTCGGACAGTGAGACTGGAGCGAAAATCAATGAACAACTGTCTAGGTAAACCCTTGGTGAATATATCAGCGTACTGATATGAGGACGGGACATGTAGAACGCGGACATGTCCTACGGCAACCTTGTCCCTGACGAAGTGGAGATCAAGCTCAATGTGCTTCGTGCGTTGATGTTGGACCGGGTTGCTAGCCAGATAGACTGCAGAGATGTTATCAGTGTAGACCAGAGTGGCCTTCATAAGAGGGCAACGGAGCTCAAGCAGGAGATTGCGGAGCCAAGAGCACTCAGAGACAACGTTGGCAACGCCCCTGTATTCGGCCTCAGCGCTGGAGCGAGACACGACAGACTGACGCTTGGCCGACCACGACACAAGGGTGTCGTTGAGGAAGACACAGTAACCAGACGTGGAGCGACGCGTGTCAGGACAACCACCCCAATCCGCATCAGTGTAAGCAACAAGGTCAAGCTTAGAGGAAGGAGTGATCGTGGTGCCGAGCTCGAGTGTGCCGCTGATGTACCGAATGATCCGCTTTAAGGCATGAAAGTGGGGTTCCCTGGGTGCATGCATGAACAAGCAGATCTGCTGAACGGCGTAACTGATATCAGGTCTGGTGAAGGTGAAATACTGAAGAGCACCAGCAAGGCTCCGGTACAAAGTCGGATCATCAACCAAAGGACCAGAGTGAGCGCTGAGCTTGTTGGATGTATCGACAGGGGTGGCGACCGGATTGCAGTTACTCATCTTAGCCCGAGCAACAATTTCAGCAGCATACTTACTCTGTGAGAGGAATAGGCCAGACGAATGCCGCTGAACAGCAACTCCCAAGAAGTAAGACAACTGACCCAAATCTGACATAGCGAATTCAGCACTTAGCTGTGAAATAATCGACGTCCGAAGCGCATCAGAAGAGGCGGTGAGAATGATGGCGTCAACATACAGTAACAGAAATGCCATGTCGGAGCCTCTGCGATAGATGAACAGGGACGAATCCGTGCGGCTGCCAATGAAACCCAAGCGGAGCAGATGAGAAGCAAAGCGCTGGAACCAAGCTCGCGGAGCCTGTTTCAGACCATACAGAGAGCGCTTCAGGAGACAGACGTGCTTTGGACGATCGGCATCAGTAAATCCCGGCGGCTGAAACATGTAGACTGTCTCATTCAGGTTACCATGCAGAAAAGCGTTCTTGACATCCAGCTGATGAATGGCCCATTTGCGCGACAGAGCTAAGCTCAATACCACTCGGATAGTGGCAGGCTTGACCACGGGGCTGAAGGTCTCATCACAATCAATACCTACCTGCTGGGATCGACCGTTGATGACAAGACGGGCTTTATAACGCTCCAACGTCCCATCAGAGCGGAACTTGTGACGGAAGAGCCACATACAGCGAACGACGTTCGCCGCGGGAGGGCGAGGGACAAGAACCCAAGTAGCATTCTTTGTAAGGGCCCTGTATTCGTCGAACATAGCCGCCTGCCAATTCGGGTCGAGGAGGGCTGTTTTGTGGGAGGTGGGGATGGGGGAGAGGGAGGTCTGGGAGTCGGGAAGGACGGGGGCAAGAGGCGCAAGGTGCGGGGAGGAGGAAGCGGCGAGTGCAGAGGCGGCGGGCGCCGCCAGGGAGGTGTTCGACGCGGCGGGCGCAGCAAATGGGGCTGTGGTGGGCGCAGCAAGGGCTGCGGCGGGCGCCGCCAGGGACGAGTTTGTAGCTGCGGGTGCCGCAAATGGGGTTGCGGCGGGCGCCGCATTCGATGCCGCGGCCGCCGCATGTAGGTGAGGCGTGGGTGATTGTCGAGGTGAATGGAGGTGGATAGCGGGGTGATGGTCGGTGGTCATGGAGATGATCTGACGGGGTCTGAAGACACCGGAGACGCTGCGGGTGTGTGGTCTGTTGGTAGATGGTGGCGGGGGAGGTGGGGGAGGGGGAGACGCAGGAGCACCGAGAGAGCTCTGGGGAAGAATGAAGTGAGGGAATGGTGACTCAGACTCTGTCGACGACACAGGAGGTGTGGGAGATGCGAAGGGAAATCGCGACTCATCAAAGGTGACATGACGAGAGAGAATGATCCTGTGAGTCTTGATATCGAGGCAAATGTAACCGCGATGACCAGACGGGTAGCCAAGAAAGACACAAGGGGTAGAGCGAGGATGAAGCTTGTGGGGGGCGGTGGATGCCTGATTGGGGAAGCACAGGCAACCAAATGTACGAAGGTGATCATATATGGGCAAAGTGTAATACAGTGCCTGAAACGGTGAGCGATGGTTGAGGGTGGTGGAAGGGAGAATGTTGAGGAGGTAGCATGTGGTGGCCAAGGCGTAAGGCCAATAAAGGAGGGGAATGGATGCGTGGAAAAGAAGAGTGCGCATCATATTGGTGATGGTTCGGATGATTCGTTCGGCTTTGCCATTTTGTTGAGAGGTGTAGGGGCAGGACAAGCGATAGGATATCCCATTGGTATTAAAGAAAGTGTGAAAATCTTTGTTGTCAAATTCGCGGCCATTGTCACATTGGAAACACTTGACAGAGGTGTGAAACTGTGTTTTGATGTAAGCGTGGAATTTGGCAAAGATAGGGAACACTTGAGATTTAAAGTGCAAAGGGAAAACCCATAAGAAATGTGTATAATCATCCAGAAACAAAAGGTAATACTTATGACCCTCCTTGCTAGGCACAGGAGATGTCCAAATATCACTATGAATAATATCAAAAGGTGCAAATGTAGTGTTTAAAGATCGCTGAAAGGGAAGTTTGGCATGCTTGCCTAACTGACAAGACGAACATAAACTAGAGCGAAGCTCTTTATTACATTGGACAAGACTCTTAGAACGAAGTAAATCTAAAACTGCAGGACTGGGATGACCAAGGCGTGCATGCCAAAGACTGGATGATGATGCCGAGAGGGCGACTGGACTTGACGGGCTGGATGGTGATGGTGACGACACAGGATAGAGCTCCCCGGTGCTATTACATCTCAGACGAGTAACCCCCGTAGTAAGATCCTTCACAGAGAAACCAAACGGATCAAACACAAGAGAAACATTATTGTCAGTGGTGAACCGACGGACAGAGATAAGGTTTTTGACAAGTTTGGGGGCAACAAGGACATTGTTGAGGTGCAAAGGGTTGGTAGGGGTTGGTAGTGTGGTGTGGCCAATGCCCGAAGTAGCAAGGCGACCACCGTTGCCGACGATAATAGAATGAGCAGGACCCTTAAAAGAAAGAGATGAGAGAGTACCTGAGGAGTTCGTCATATGAGAGGTAGCGCCAGTGTCCATGTACCAAGCGCCGTTAGGGGGCGTCAGCTGCATGGAAGAGAAGGCGTTGTGCACATCAGTCGGGTATGCCTGATCAGACGACGGGCGGGGAGCAGGACCCAACAAGCCCTGCTGACGGTTGGGATACGGGGCAGGTCCACGAAACGATGCACCGGGGTAGCCATAGGGCATCCAAGGAGGGTAGCCAGGGTTGGGGTACCAAGAGGGGTTGCGGGGATCGTAGTGCTGCGGGCGGCCATTGCTGCGGCCGCCGCCTCTTGGTCCCTGCTGATCGTTGCTGCGGCCAGGCTGTAGGACAAGTTGCTCGATGATGTCACTGGATGAGACCAACGCCGTCTTGTCTTTGGCGGCGTCGGTTGTCTGACGGTGAAGGCGAGTCTCCTCCAGGATCAGTTGGGACCGGGTCTTTTCGAACGTAGGGAGAGGTTCCGTCTGCTGTATATGAGTAGCAGCAGCATTGTATTCAAAAGGGAGGCCCGAGAGTACCTGGAGGACGAGGCGTGTGGCGCTGGGTTTGGAGTCAACGGCGTCGAGCTGATCAGCCAAGGTCTTGATGTGCTGACAGTAGGCAGATATCGACGGGAAAGAAGAAAGTTTGCAACTTGAGAATTCGTGCTCAAGATAGACAGCACGGGTGGACTTGTTGTCTTGAAAGATATCCTGAAGTTTCTTCCAAGCATTCAAGGCGGAGTCTTTGGGGTCGAGGATGGTGGTCAATAGATCTTTTGAGATGGTGTTGAAGATCCATTGAAGGACAATGGTGTCAAGTTGAGCGAAGAGATCGTCGTCTTCGCTTTCAGGGCGTTTGGCGGAGGAGTCAATGTGGTGGAGGACTTTATGAGCCTTAACATGGGTCGTGAAGAGGTGCGACCACATGGTGTAGGTACTGGATTCATGATCAAGAATGATAGGGATGCAATTTTTGATGTTGGAGATGGTTAGGGCGGAATGAAAGGGTGATTTGGTGGCGGTGGTTTCGACAGACATGGTGGCGGGAAGGATAGAGAAAGAGGGGAGGGATGGTGCGGCGGCAAGGGGACGGGGAGGCCGACGGCGGGAGGGCGGCGGCGAGGAGCGGCGAGGAGAGAGAAGGAGGTGGCGGGTTGAGTGGGGGCGAGGAGAGAGAGAGGTGGCGGCGAGGAGAGAGAAAGAGGAGGCGGCTAAGGCTAGGGTTAGAGAAAAAGAAATTTAGGGTCTTTGGATCTTAGGTTGTGATACCATGTCAGACCATGAGATTGATTGTAATGTCCTCCTTAGGGTTTCCATTCATTGATATAACATATATATAGGTTACAAAGGTATTGGGCCTTAATGGGCTTTTGGCCCACTATACAATAATAAGACCTATCTAATCTATCAATTACAAATGTACGACATAGTTTGAGATTAAATTGACATAAAAAATTATATATAATACGATAATAAATGATATAATTTTAAGATAAAAAGAAATGTAAATATATAAATGAAATATCCGGAAAAAAAAAACTAATAAGTATAGGAAATACCATATAATAAACATTAAGTTAAAATTATAATTATATATATATATATAATTTTGATGCAGTAAATTTTCAAACCCCACCCATACCTTTTAATTTAATTTCCCTTTCATGATCACTTTCTGAATCGAAGAAACAACTTAACCAGCTGCTGCAACAGATTAATTAATGCTTGTTCTTCACTTTCTCTGCACTGCACGTACAGTAGAGGCAAACTGAAAAGCCCAGTTTTTAACCACCTCTCTTCACTATATTCCGAATCGATCGAGTTGGAGTATGCAGTAGCAGTTCAGTTCCTCCATCTTCCGAAACCATTAATTTCTTTGATCAAATGATCATCATCACATAACTAACTAGCTTCAATTCAACTTCCGGCCGGCCTGTACCAAATATATTAATTCAAATCCATGCATGAATTCTTTGCAATCATCATTTGCAACAACAGGTTTTCATTTCTTTCTGGAAAATGTGACTTAATTTAATGCTTCTGTTACATACGGAGTATATATATTATGACAGTTGTAGATGATGGAAGCTTCATTTAATTTTTGCCACTGTTTCAGGAACATTTGCACACGCATCCTACATACTCATTTAACACAATGCAAGGTATGTATTCAAGTTTCCATACCCATCGAATTGTGGATTTTTTTTAATAAATTTGCTCTATAGGCCTAAATACAAAACCCTTATTACTAACGTTGAAATGTAATTCAAATTTTATATTTTGAACTATGCTTTAAGGTTTAAATGTTAGTTGATTTCCTTGCTAGAAAAGCAAAGTCAGTTTGTATATATTAGAAGTTAGGTTTGGAGTTACCTCCGCCCCTTTCCTTGGATTAAAATCCAAAGTTTGCCTATTCCAGTGGGTCGAGCCGGTCGGTACAAGCCGGTTTACCTGGTGCGTGGCTCTTGCCGGCTGGGTCATGTGTCCGGGGTTTGCCACCAAAGGTGGGTTCCTCGTCATAAAAAAAAAAAGTAAGGTTTGGAGTTAGTTTTTGTATAAGAATTGAACGATCAAGGTATAGTGGTGTAGTGGGCCGGGTGCAGTTACCATTACATTTATCAGCTTTGTAAGGAGTTCTAGTAGGTGGCTTTATAATCAATCGAATGTGTGGAGTTATGGTTATTAAGCTTTGCTCTTTCTCTCTCTCAGTTTTGTTTAACTATTATAGAACAAAAAAGTGTTTTTTGTAGAAGTTCTGGTGTCTTGATTGTGCATCAGATTGTGGTTGATCCTCCATTGCAGTGGCAACATTGTGTGCAAACGAGTGTTTGCATCCGGGTTACATCTAGGGGTTGAGTGATTGTGAGGTTAAAACACAAGGGAAACGCAGTGAGTACAAAGTTATGTTGAGAAAGTGCAGAACAATAATAATGGGAATTCGGACAATCTACAATTGTTTGAGTTTAAAGGGATCAATTACCATTTTTGGAGCCTGAACATGACAAAACTCTCTTCAAGTCTCAAGAGGTATGGAATTTAGTTGATCAAGGCTTTGAAGACAATGATAAAGTTGAGCCTGATCAGTAATTGAGAGAGAAGAGAAAGAGAGAGTCAAAGGCTTTGTTTATGATACAAAGTACCTTAGATGATGAGATCTTTCCGAGGATTGCTCCTTCAACAACATCACATATAAGCTCGGGAAACTCTGAAACAGGAGTATATGGGAGACAAGAAGGTGATTACAGTTAAGCTGCAATCTTTCAGGAGATAATTTGAGACCTTGTTGATGCAAGAAAAGGAGACAATGCAGGTGTACTTGTCTCGGGTCTCAGGAATTGTGAACCATATGAAAGCATATGGTGAGAAGGTAAGCACTGAAACAGTTGTGAGCAAAGTAGCTAGTGTTGAGAAGTCTTCCAAAGAAGTTTGATCATGTGGTGGCAGTCATAGAGGAATCAAAGGACTTATCTGTGTATAAATTTGAAGAACTTACAAGTTCATTACATGCTCATGAGGAAAGATTAAGTAGAACTAGTGAGCAAAGGGAAGAGATGGTCTTTCAGGTAAACGAAGATAATGCCAAGGGCAAGAATGAAGGCTCTTCAAGTAGAGATGGCCACAGAGGGGGTCGTAGAAGAATAGGAGGCTACATTGGTAGCTATAGAGGTTGTGGTGGTAGAGGACATGACAGAGGCTCACATGATGGATCAGGAAGAGGAAATGGGAGTGATCAATGGAAGGACTCAAACAGAAATCAAGGAAATGAGTCTAGATTTGAAAGAAACAACATTCAGTGTTACTAATGCAAGAAATATGGACACAAGAAAGCTTTTTGTTAGGAAAAGCAAAAAAACGAGCAGAAGAATGCAAACTACTCAGAGAGCAATGAGAAAAAGGATAGGTTGTTCATTCCATTTACACTATTGTTTGAAAATACCAATGACATTTGGTATCTTGACAGTGGGTGCTCTAACCACATGTCAAGTTCAAGAGGTTTGGTCACTGAGCTTGATGAAACTAAGAAGGGAAGGGTCAACCTAGGTGACAAAAAGGTGTTGCAGTGTGAAGGAAGAGGAATCATTGCCATTAGAAGTGTTCAAGGTGGGGTGAAATCCTTGACATATGTGTAATAATGTTCCTGGCTTAGCTCATAATCTGCTAAGTGTGGGAAAATTGCAAGGAAGTGGTTATTCTTTGCTCTTAGATGATGATGAGTGTAAGATCAGAGAAAAGAAGATTGGTCATCTTGTAATAGAGGTGCCTATGACAAAGAATAAGATGTTTCCATTTGATCTATTTGCGTGTGAACAAGGCTATGACCGCAAAGGAAAATGATAATACAAGATTGTGGCATATATTTGAGCTAGGTATGGTCATCTAAACTTGTAGAGTTTGAAGATGTTGAGCACCAAAGCAATGGTGCAGGGACTATCTAAGATTGGAGAACTTGATCTGTGTGAAGGTTTTTTATATGGAAAGCAAAGCAAAGATTCTTTTTCAAACAGAGAGGCATGTAGAGCTACTGATTGCTTGGAGTTGCTTCATGCAGACTTGTGTGGACCTATACAAACAGAATATTGGAGGGAGCAAATATTTTTTGCTCATTACTGATGATTTCAGTAGGATGAGTTGGGTTTATTTTTTGAGATACAAGTTGAAAGCTTCATAAAATTCAAGATTCATGTTGAGAATCAATCAGGAAAAGTGGTGAGAGCCTTGAAAATAGATAGAGGTGGAGAGTTTATGTCTCATGAGTTTGCTTTCTATTGTGATGAGCATGGCATAAGAAGAGAGTTCATTGCTTCTTACACTCTTGACCAAAATAGAGTTGTTGAGAGGAAGAATAGGACAATGGTTGAGATGGCAAAGAGCATGCTAAAAGTTGAATGTCCCAAAGAAGTTTTTGTGTGAGGTAGTTGCTTCGGATGTATATGTGTTGAATGTGTCTCCAACAAGGGTTGTCATGAATAAGACACCTTTTGATGTTTGGATGAACAAGAAGCCATTAGTGCATCATTTGAAGGTGTTTGGATGTGTGGCATATACTTTGATAAATATGAGATCAAAGCTTGATGACAAGGCATAGAAGTGTGTTTCCATTGGGTATGCCTCTCAATCTAATGCATACAAGCTATTCAATCCAATAACTATAAGAATTTTCATAAGCAGAAATGTTGTTTTCAATGAGGAAGCTGAGTAGGATTGAGTGAGGAAGGAAGTGTGACCCGGAGAATGATCACCAATGACAGCTCTTTGAGGAGATTGATGCAAACGATAAGGCCGACATTGATGAGTTGAACAGAGGCTCCCTTTCATCTCCTACAACACAAAGTAGCTCATCAAGTAGTGCAAGATCTCCATCCTCAGGCTTATCAAGTGAGTCAATCTCCTCCTCCTAGGAAGTTCAGATCCTTAGCGGATATCTATGATAGTTGTGGGCTTGCTTGATTGCTTCATATCCTGAGAGCTTTGATGAGGCAAAGGATGAGGGAAAATGGCAAGATGCAATAAAGGAGGAAATGAGAAGCATTCAAAAGAATGAAAACTGGGAACTAGTTGAGTTACCTCAGGGAAAGAATGCAGTTGGTTTGAAGTCGGTGTTTAGAATTAGGTACAACACAGATGATGGTGTGCAGAAACACAAAGCAAGACTCTTGGCCAGAGGTTATGCTCAGCAAGAATGAATTGCCTATGAGGAGATATTCTCACCCGTTGCAAGGCTTAAAACAGTGAGAGTTGTCTTAGCACTGGCTGCACAGTGGAAGCTACCAATATTTCAACTTGATTTGAAATCAACTTTTCTAAATGGAGAGCTGCAAGAAGAAGTCTATGTAGAGAAACCTCAAGGTTTTGTGAAATAAGGAAAGAGAAAGTGTACAGATTAAGAAAAGCATTATATGGCTTAAGGGGGCCTGGTATAGGAGAATTGACACCTTCTTCCTAGAGAGTGGCTTTGAAAGGAGTGAAAATGAGCCCACTCTGTATGTCAAGAGAAAGAACAAGGCCGAGTTCATTGTGGTCTACTTGTATGTGGATGATATTATATACTTCAGTTCTTCATCAGTGATGTTGAATGAGTTCAAGGCAACCATGATGAGTGAGTTTGAGATAAAAGATCCCAATCTGTTGCAGTACTTATTGGGTTTGGAAGTTAAGCAAAGCAAAGATGGGATATTTTTGTATCAAGAGAAGTATGCACGAGATCTGTTAAAGAAATTCAAGAGGGAAGGGTGTGAAATTGCTCACACACCCATGAATACTAATGAGAAGCTGAAAAGGAATGATGGAATAGAAAACGTTGATAAGAGATTGTATAGAATCCTTGTTGGTAGATTGAACAATCTTACTCACACAAGGCCTGATATAGCCTATTGTGTGAGTGTGATCTCCAGGTATATGCACACCCCAACTAAGCAGCACCTAGGAGCAACAAAGAGGATCTTGAAGTATGTAGCAAGCACTTTGAAGTGTGGAATTTAGTATGAGAGTGTGTAGAACTTCAAGATACAAGGACATACTGATAGTGATTAGGCAAGTTGTCTTGATGATAGGAAGAGCACTTCTAGATATGTGTTTGGGCTGGGTTCAGGGGCCATCACATGGAGTTCTAAGAAGCAGGACACAGTGGCATTGTTCTCATCAGAAACTGAGTATCTGGCTGCAGGAGTGGCTGCTAGACAAGCCTTGTGGTTAAAGAATATGTTGTTTGATTTAGGTTGCAATCATACTGAGGCAATTAAAGTGTGGTGTGACAACAGGTCAGCCATAACAATGACAAAGAACCCAACATCTCATGCTCGAACTAAACACATTGATGTGCAACATCATTTTATGAGACAACTCGTGGCTTAGGAAGAAGTTGTGCTCAAGTTTTGTGGAACCAATGACCAAAGGCCTTGAGTGCCGGTGCCAAGCATCGGTTCTTTATGGAGAAGATTGGGAAGAATGAAATGTGAATTGAGGGGAAGTGTTGAAATGTAATTCACATTTTATATTTTGAAATATGTTTTAAGGTTTAAATGTTAGTTGAGTTCCTTGCTAGAAAAGCAAAGTCAGTTTGTATATATTAGAAGTTAGCTTTGGAGTTAGTTTTTGTAAGAACTGAACAATCAAGGTAGTGATGTAGTGGGGTGCAGTTACTATTACAGTTATCAACTTTGTAAGGAGTTCTAGTAGGTGGTTTTCTAATCAATCGAATGTGTGGAGTTGTGGCTGTTAAACTTCTCTCTCTCTCTCTCTCAGTTTTGGCTATAGAATAACAAAGTGTTTGTGTAGATGTTCTGGTATCTTGATTGTGCATCAAATTGTGGCTGATCCCCCATTTCCATGACAACAACTAAACTGTCCATCATTAAATCCAAATTAGGTAAATGTCTCATTCAATCAGCCACTTGCAATCTCCCTTTCTTCCCCATTCCTCATTAATTCCTTCACAGTCATACATGGCTTTTCCAATTTCAGGTCTGGTGAGGGATCGATTCCGGATATGGTGGTGATCTCTTTGCCGCTCTTCCGCTCCTCCTCTTCGATTCCTAAATGAGAACCAGCTCTTCGATCGGTGAAAATTCATTTTTCAATTCACAACATCAGATACGTGCTGAGGAGAGATGCGATGACGAAATTCTCATGAAAACCTTCGTCTTTGCTTTCGAATATGTACTGAACAGGCAACAAACAGATATATAAAAAAATAAAATCATTTTCATTTTCATTTTCATTTAAATTGTTTGGGAAAGAAAACTCTAAAAGGAAACAATGTTTTCAAATGAATTTCCTTTTAGAGTTTTCGGATCTTCGGTGAGAATTCATTTTCATCCCCTCTCGATAACCAAACAATGTTTTATTTGATCTCTAGAATATTTTTCTCTATAAAAAAATTAAAAATAAAATAAATGAAACTTACTTTTCTAGATATATAGCCAAGAAATGAAATATATGCTGCTAGCTAGATTGAAACGAGGAATAATCATTTACGGCGAAATTAAAATGCTTATTGTATATTATATATATAGGTATTTGGTAAACATTTATACATATAGTGACGTGTGAGAAAACACAAGACATATATTGAAGTGTTCCACAAGAGAACGATTATAGGAAGAGCCTTTCTCACATTTTAAATGCATGTATCAAGCCGTAATCCTAATTAATTACTCTTCCCTAATCGAACAATAAATAAATATATATATATATATATATATATATATATATATATATATATATATATATATATATATATATATATATTATATAAAAGCTTAAACCTGTATATTTTGCTGTTATTTTTATCCGAGTGGGATCAAAGTTTCTAACATTAAATCATTTGCAATTGTAAGGCATGATCAAATTTCAACATAGATTGAAAATGGGTATCTAGTTAATTAAATTCACATACCTTAATTTAGCCAAATTTTTTTCATTACAATCTTTCTGACATACATCCTAACTAGTGTAGGCCCCGTCCCATGTACAGAAAATGCGTTAATCTAAATGTAAATTATTTTTTCCTACAAAAAATAATATAAATATAAATAAAATTAGTTCGATATGTTATATATAATCTAAATATCTTTTAATCAGATTCTCTCAAAATATGAATAAAATTTACATTTACAAGGTACTACGTAAAAGTTTTTCTTTTTCTAATCTATGGGTAATTAAATAGTTGATTTTTTAAATTATTTTAATATTCTTTTTTATTAAATATGTATTATATATTTATTACATTTGTTTACTAAAATATCTATGTTGGATTGTGACTACATATATGGCTTTATAATATTTTAATTATTTATTTTGGCCTCAAAAAATAATATAGATAGATATAAAATAACAACTATTAAATGATTGATTTTGATATAAATAATTCTTTCCACCAAAAAATAATCTAAATATAAATAAAATAGCACCTATCAAATATTACATATTTATCTATTAATATTTTTAGTAAGTATAACTATGAAAATTAGTTTTATTATTACTACTACTACGTTTAATTATATTGATATAGTTTTTTCCTTAAATAATATTTACTCTTTTATAAGATATTTCATCTATCCAATTATATGTGTTAATGGTAAAATAAAATAATTATTTTTATTAGATTTCTTTTTTGACGGGACAAAGCTTTTCGAGATGCACTCACGCGGCGTTACGTATGCAGATGCACTCATGCGCCGCCACATGAGGTTTATTGTTATGGGTCGTAATTGGGGGCTAAAGAAAGGGGTGTGTAAATTGTCGATTGGTCTTTGCTTTTATTTTAATAAAGCTATGTTACAAATCATGGAAGAAGATAAAGACATTTTAGCTACCTCAATTGTTTCTTATATTGAAAACAAATTAAAAGCAACAACTCATGTGGTATGATATGGTTATCTTTTAAGATCGATTAGGGTAAGTAATGATAGTAATGTATGACCCTTATGTCAAGATATGCCCTAACTATCAATCACAAATCGTTGAGGTAAAGTACAACACCACAACAATCTAGATGGAGACCTTTAATTTTATTATTTATTATATGTATTTTAGCCTTAATTGTTCAAGTTGGTAATCAACTAATTTCTTTTCTTTTGTATACATAAATCATGTGTTTGTGACCAATTTCTAGCAAACTAATTTTTTTGGTGATATTAATTTATGTCCAACTCCATATAGTTTACTTGTACTCTACCTCTCAAGTCTCGATCATCTACTATCAAATCTGTTTTCAATGTTTAATATATATACACCTAATCATATATGGGCCATATGGACGAATTACTGGGCTGTGCCAAGGTTGAAGTGGGCCTATAGTATTTGTTCTTTCCAAAAAATGGGCCTTCAACCAGGACTTTATTCTTCTTTTTTCTTGGCCTTTCTAATACCCGTTTTAGTTCGATTTATCGATTAACTAAAGGCCATTTTGCATAACTAGCCATAAAAAAAAACTTTGCACAAATAGCCATGTGCCTTGATTATTTGCATGGGGTAGAAAGTGACCATTTTTTGCAAATAAAAATAGCAACCGGGAGAGAAAGTTGCAGGTGAAGGTGGGGGACACTGTAGCTACACTGTAGCTGTCAGTAGCTGTCACTGACATGTGGCACCAAAAGGCATCATCCGTTCATTTCAGAAAACTGTAGACTGTCCATCTTACCAATAAAATTAATTTGTCCTACCAATAGGCTAAACCTGTCTTTCCATACCTGGATATATTTTGGAAAGATTCACTGTAGCTGATTTGGCGGGCTGTCAGTGTAGTTTTGGCGCCAAAACAGGGTTCCTCCTTTGAGGAAAGGGGGGAGCATTTATGAGGGGAAAAAACAATGATTGCATTGATGTGTGTCCCCCAATAACATATATAAGCTTGAGAGGAGGATCTGAAACACCATAACATGCTCTACAAAAAGTGAGGCAGAATATGAGAGAAGCGGAAAGGACGGGGAAAAAGTTACCCGTTCATTCCAGGAAACGATACAGTCCCCATCCTACCAATAGAATATTTCCGTCCTACCAATAGTGTACAACTGTCCTTTCATACCTGAAAAAGTGCAAGAAGTTTGTCCGATGACAGTGGCAGCGATGGGTAAGTGATCTTGTACCTATCCTTTGTAGTTGTTCCTTTTTCTTATAACAGAACTACCCCAAGGTGACGGTTTCACGAGACGAGTTGCAGAGAGTTCGTAATTTATACTCTCTTTTTGATCAATTGCATAACTTGCAAGTTAAGATTACAAATCCAAGCGCTATTTTTGCTTCCTGCGAAATTATCATTTCTTGATGCCTAGACGATCATAAGGACCCATTGAAAATAGTCTATTAGCTCAATTGGTAGAGCGTTGTGTTTGCACACAAAGATGTGAGTTCGACTCTCACATAGGCTAATACGGAGTATGTGTGTTCATGAATCTCTCTAAACTTATACAATTATGAACCTGGTAGAAAATATATACTAATGGTAGGACACATTTACAAACATGTTAGGACAAATTCATAAATCTCTCTGAACTTATACGATTATAAACATGACAGGAAATATATACATTGGTGATAGGACAAATCTGTGATGATCATGAACTTGTCAGCGATGACTGGGTACTTCTGAGTGTCAATATTCACTACTTAGATATTGTCTTTCAGTGCAGCACTAACTTTATCCAGGATAGGGACCATAGCTTGAGATTCATCATCACACATGATATATTCATGTATAGCTTTTGCATCTCTGGTTCATATAACTTCAGTCTCTGCATGTGGAGCTTGCCTTCTCCTTTTGCTTTTCTGAGATTCATGTGGAAGTAAATTTTTTTCGTAAAGTCAATTATGCATTTACATTTTTCCAATCGTATAAATATATCGTACCATCAGTGTGCATCTATCCTACCATTAGTGTCAAGTTATACATGAATTACTGGGTTTCCATTATGATCCTACCAATATCGTTGTTTTCTCCTACCATTGGTTTCCATCAATCCTACCATTCTTATCCTACCGATATCATTGTTTTCTTCTACCATTTGTTTTCATCTATCTTACCATTGCTGTATCATCCCAATTTAAATAGCTTTCAAGGACAATCAAGCTAGAAACCGTAGCAAATTATGTTCCACATTTTTCAGAAAAAACAACCAAGGGTAGAGAGTTTCCAGTCTACAATAGAAGATGAAGGAAACCTAAGTAACATTATATCCAAAGGTAGATGCTCTAATTCCGTCGTTCTAGCATTGAATTAGATTGGATTCATGAATTTTGATTGATAGAAATTGGATTGAGATTGGGATTTATGGATTGGTAATTGAGATTGAGATTATGATCAATTCACGCCTCAATGATTAATAGGCTGGGATTTGTGGATTGGTCAATATTAATTCTACTTCTTTGCCAATAGTACAAATATATCTTACCATTCGTGTACATCTATCCTACCAATAGTGTCAAGTTATACACTTAGGAATTTCGGTGATTACATTTTTATCATACCAATATCGTATATTTATCCTACCAGGTTCACAAATTTGTCCTACCACTGATCTATATATTTCCTACCAAGTCTAATATGTCAATAATACAAATATTGCTGCAACATCCTGTACCCCTAAGAGCCTTCTCTTATGCGAGAGTGCGTCAAGGCAAGTCTAATATGTCAAACTGGAAAAGTGAATTGCATCATATATGCTTTATCATAGTAAACTAAGATAGGAAGAAAGAAAACGCTCAGCAGTGTATCAGCCGATCCAATTCATGCACCATATATGTCATTCTTCATAGACAAATGAATGCAATCTTGTCTCAGCCGATCGAGGTTTTTAGGAATCGGGGGTGCGTTCTCCAGGTTTTGTTGGATCATCTTTGCTTTGTTCACCTCTGCAGCTGCCTCTGCTTCAGCTCTCTCAGACAGAGCTTGTTTATACATGGCCCCCATCATCTCCATCTTTGCCTTTTCGTTTTCAAATTGCATGTTGATAATGGATTCAGCATCCTTGTCCAGCGGTTTGAAGTACTCATTAATGGCAACTTCCTGTGAATCAATTAAACAGACTTTAGAATGTGATACAAAGGGAAATCAACATAAGTTTATAACCAGTAGAACAGAATGTAAATCATGGCCTTTATAGGATGAAGGTAAAACCAGCATCAACTTTCATTACATTTCATCAAGTACTTATCTTAGAACCAGTTTTCTAGATGTCTAGCACTGATGCCCCTTAATGCAAGAGAACAGCCTCACCATCCACACAACCTTGCATTGTGAAACTCACCGAGAGGGAAGGAATCCATATCCAATAGCTTTCCAAGGCTCAACCGCAAATTATAACAAGAAAGTTATTTTCGAGTTCCACATTATAAGACTTACAAGGCTTTCCAAGGCTCAACCAAAGGGTGAAACTTACCGTGTCGTTTAAACTCTTATTCAGATTTTGCATTTCCTCAACCATCCGCCGAACCTCTGACAGTATGATCTGTTCAGGAATCTTCTTCACTACTTCTTTCTGCAGCTGGGCCTAAACAATAACAACATGATAAGCAAAAAGCAGATCAAACAACATGAACTGAAGTGAAGAGAGTGAAAGGTGTTATATAGTATGGGGTTTTTGCTGCACATCACCTTGCTCTTGAGATATCCTTTCTGGCTGATGAAGGAGCTTCGTTGCCAGAGCTTCCTCTAAAAGAGCCAATAACAGTTGCACTTCCTAATAAATCCCTCACAGCCGACAGGTCCATCTCAATGATTCCAGGTTTCACTATTCCTGCTAATGACAACTCAGATACTAGTGGTGAATCTCATGGTGTAAATGGATTTTCCATCCATCTTCATTATGAATGCATATTAACAGGCATCCAATTAAACCAAACATTGCAGTTACATGTGTTTTTGGAGTGCCATTTTCCATCCATCTTCATTAGTGCTTGAAAAATGTTAAATCCAGTTCAATAGCAAGTAGCAACCGTTTTGACTACATATGGATTCCAAGTTCCTAACAGTCCATACAAGAGAAAAACTCTCTATTCTCATCTCAAGCGCAGGCAAAACCAGTGAACTGCATTATAGAAACATACAAACAAAGATGAAGAATCATACGTAATTTTGCTTTCTCAGTCTTTTTCAAATTCTTATATTTTTTTTTAAAAAAAATCAGCTAGAACATTAAGTACACAACCCTATATTTTATATTCCACCTTCCAAATCTTCTAATCCAATAAGCCAGACCAAGAATGTGCTTTTCTCTAAAATTATATTAATGATCAAACAAGCCAATTAGAGAAATAGAACTTGAATTTACTCTATAATGAAAATATGTTTAAGAAGCTTCCTCTAATTTAGCATGTTAGCTTGAATTTTCAAATTTCTAAGAAATGCTTCTAGTGTTCTTTTAGAGTGGCAGATTTTTTGCTTCATGCTCTACTTTTGAGTAAAAATCTGATAAAGTTGAAAATAAAGCTTCTAGGAAATTCTTACAGAAATATGTATCTTTGAAACTTGCAAGCAACCATCCAACCTGATTTAGTGAAGGTTGTAGTATGTATTCCACAGTAAGAGTATATGTTATCTGCTCACTCCAAGATCCTTCCACCAACAGAAGAATCAATTCTCCAAAATAGTATGCTCAAGAGCCCCTAAATCACCATAATCCTTGCAAACTTCACAATGAAAGGTAAAACCATTATAAAAACAAAGAATCTGTGCAATAAGACCATTAACAAACAATTCAGAATATGAAACAGATTGCAAAAAAGTGCTTGGTTTCGATAAAAAATTTGCAATAGGTACTGATTATTTTTTTTTAGGTATTTGTGGTGACTTAGAGATATTATAGACATAGACATATATAAGAATACTTTTAAACTTTGTAAATTGTTTTCTTTCAACATTGGTCAAGGCCCATCGTCTCTATCACCAAGCAAATTGCATATATCAGCACATTCTGATAAGCTATAAATTGACCAAAAATATGTATATGTTAACCTTATTTGTATAAAATCGTAAATCTCCCAAATACAAAAGAAAAAAAAAATCTCTCTCCATTCTCAATGATCAATCCACCAAAATCTATTCTAGATTTAATCTGTGGTTGAAGGCTCATGTGGGATGTAGCTACATAAATTTCTAACTTAAACAAGCGATGCTAACCTTATTTGTTTGCTATTTCAATCTCAGAGTGGATCAAATAAAGAGAAATTAGACTAATTTAATGCAGAAATTGGTTTAGCTTTAGTGCAACATCCATTTTCTAGATTAAAGCAAAGAAAATCAGCCCTAATTGATCATATAGAGCGGGAATCGATTGGGGGAGGCAAGAAGACGAACGAACGAATCCAATCGAACAGGAATTTAGGGTTAAGAAAATTACCACAAATTGGAGCGGGAACCAGGTTCATATATACACTGCGATTCCCTGACTATGTCGGTTAGGGAGAGGAATTGGAGCCCCTCTGGTTGCAGATCCATGGTGGATTGCTGAGATTCGGGAGGGAGGAGAGGGATCTGGGTGTGTTGAATAGGAGCGGCGAAGGTGATGAATTCGGGAGGGAGGACAACGATGCCGACTGAGAGCAGCAGCTAGGACGAGAAGGATGAATAGAGGTCGAAGGCAAATCGGAGGAAGGGAGAGGCGGATGAACAAATGGAAGAATGAAGGTCGAAGTTCAACAGTGTCTCCCCCAATCGATTCCCCTCCTTCACCTTTGATCCCCGGTCACCAACAGTGGCAAAATACCGGCTGTTTTATTTGCAAGAAATAGCCCATCCATTTTGGCCCATTTTTTCACCCTCTTGGCTATTTGTGCAAATAGGCCCAATTTTTGGTCTATTTAGTGCAATTTCCTCTTAACTAAATAACTAATAGGAGTTGGGACCGGACATAAGTAGCCCTGACTCTCCTGACTCGGAGCATTCCTATTATTTTTTTTTTTGATAAGGTAAATGATGAACGGTTTTTAGTCACGTAAACCGTATCAAAATAAAACTCAAACCTACAACCTAGTATAGCAAGCAAGTAAGAGGTCGATCCCACAGAGAATCAAGTATTTCTTAGCAATGTGTATTTACCAATTAGTAGAAAGGGGGGTTTTGGTTGATTGAAACAAGAAAGAAAACAAAATAAACTATAAACAAGTTGATGCAAAACAATTTAGAGAAGACCGATCTACCTACAACTATCCGCTTTATTTGGTTGAATTGATATTGTAACTTCCTCTTGTCCTTTTAGTCTTCCTATGAATGCCCTTGTCTCGACCTAATATAGTTACTAGTCCAATCAGTCCTAGAAACCCTTATCAATCAAACAGTCCCTAAAGAAGGATTTAACCCAATTGATAGCTTTAAGTTCAGAGATTAACTAAGGTATTTGCAGTCCCTAAAGAGGGATTTAACAACACATCCAACTTCTTACCCATCCAATTAGTTCAATCAGCCCTAAAGGGATAAGTTTGCCACTTGGTTTAAGGTTCGCAATCAGGAATCTACAAAACCCTAGCAATTGAATTGATCTAACTAGTTGGTCAGACAAGATAGAACAAAACAATAAACAATCAAGCACAAAGAAGTTGAAGCATTCAATATAGGAAATAAAGAACAAGATTCAGAAACTCACAATCAATCCAAATAAAACTTCAAATTGCAAGTAGAACGAAAAGAGTTTAGTCGCCCATGTCGAACATCGCTCTCTCTCTAATTGTCTGATGAAAAGTAGAATAGAATAGAAGTCCTAGAAAAATAACTAAAATTGGCCTTATAAACAATCCCAAGTCGGCCATGAAACAAAAAAAAAGCATCTAGGGTTTATTTAATCAAAACGCAGCGTTATGCGCTGACGGCAGATGCGGCCGCCTCCGCATGTATGCTGCGGCCGCAGCATCAGAATTCCTTTTGCGTCGTCCCTGGCGGCGGCCGCTGCACACCATGCGGCGGCCGCTGCATTGGTCTTTCACGGAAAATCCGTCTTGAATCAGCTCTCGACGTCAACATGAAAGTTGTAACTCTCTGAAAGAGCTTTCCAACGCATGGTCATAATAGTCGATCGGACAACCGAGGCCTCCAGAAAGTGCAAAATAAGTTCAGCATGTCTGACGAAAACTTCTGCAGACCTGTTCTTCGTTTAGGTTCGCTTCTTCTTCTCAGGACCTCTTGAGATCTTCATATAAGCTTCTTCGATCAACTAGACATTCTCATCCAATGCGTTGTCAACCCATTTATCCTTCTCGGATCCACGGTTACCTGAAATAATCAATAAAAACATGTAGATTCCGACTCCACCAACATAGAAAGCAAATATGCAAATTCTACTTAAATCATGCATGATATGCATCTTAACTAAGCTAAATGCAACCTATTATGCCTGCCTAAATGCATGCTATCAAACTCCCCCACACTTAAGCTTTTGCTTGTCCTCAAGCAATGAAAAACAAATATAGAATTAATCATCCCACAAATAAGATCTTCATGCTATTGTTTTAGAAAAGCAACATCAAGCAATAGGAGCCATGAATAAAAGAACAAATATCCTAGCAAATATATGAGCGATCCAATAGTAAAAGCAAATTTAATCCAACCTCACCGGTATGATGTGTTTCACTCAAACTCTCATGTGTTTAGTCTTTAAAGTCCAACTCTCAACTCAATCCAAAATGCTCTGTACACCGTGAAAGTTATCACTTGCAAACAACATCATGAGGACTTTTATAAGGTTGTAATGGGGCTTTGGTAGGAAGATAAGACATGAGAAACATTTAGGCTTGTGGTGCTAAAAATCCGGGAAAAAGGAACAACAACCAACCAGAACAACACCAAAACTTCCATACTTCGCAAACCATTCCAATAACATAAACTCTATTGCATAACAATAAACTCTTCGATTTCGATAGCCATATAACTCATGCATTTTTTTCATTATGATGACTTCGTTTCTTTTCTTTTATGCTTACTTTTTCCCCTAGGTGAATTTTATCCTCCCTAGGTCCAAGCTTACTAGACTTTTACTCCTAAGTGAATTTTATCCTCCTTAGGCCCCTAGTAACAAGTCATCTCTATTATGCAAGAAGGGTTACCTTATTTTGGCTATGCCTCTCACAATGCACAACCATACATACATCATCTCCACTCAAAGCAACTCCAACATAAAGATTTTTCACCATTTCTCCTCCTAATTCCCGGATAGGGTCAGGCTAATCATTGGTTATGATATATTGTTGTGGAGCTATATAAAAGAATAAGCTTTAAGGCTCAGATGGGCTTCAAGCAAAAGATAATATCTAAGGTAGACATGTATAATACGGCTAAAGAAAACATGCCTCAATCATTTGAAATTCACAACCAACAAACATGTGCAATACGGTATTGAAATAAGAAGCATATGGAGAGTATAATCATACAATAAAAGCAAAAGAGAATAATATGTAAAGTCCCTATAAGGCCAAAACAAACTCACAAAGGTTATGTTTTTTTTAGATTTCAATTAAACCTCAACTATGAATCATACTTGTTCAATTATATTCTCAAATCATGCTCCAAAATCATTTTCAAGCAATTTAATCAAATCATGGGATTTATGCAGTTAAGATCATAAAAATAAATTAGAGGGCAAACTAAACCAAGATGGGTATCGTTAATAACACCTAAATGCAATGCATGATATTTTTGGATTTTTTTTTTCAAATGCAGTATATGAATAAAAATAAATATGACAACATAAATAAACATGATAACATAAGTAAACAAGATATGGAAACTCTATCTATATGCAATGCAATCCCTCCCCCACACTTAAACCTTTCATTGTCCTCAATGAAACATAAAAGACAACAAAAAATAAAAACATAGATGAAGAGATGAATGAAATACTCACAATGTGGTGGATGGGTCTCTATAGGTCGGATCTGAGGATTTCGATGGCCTTTCCTGAAAGCTTAGTCTATCCCAAACCAAAAACAACTATCTAATGCCTAATGGGAAACCCAATTTATTGAAAAGAAAACTAGCTAACTAGGAATTGAAATAACTAAATTAGAAAACTTACCTCGGGTTGCCTCCCGAGAAGCGCCTTTCTTTAATGTCATTGACCTGACTTATTTTCAATCTCAAGATCTTAGCTATCAGACATCGTCAAAGCCCGCAGTAGCCTATCATATTCCTGTGCACACGTCTTACAAAGAACATCATAGCACAATAAATTGAAAGCATAAAATGTGGAACTCAAGAACCCTTTCAATCTATCAAAGAGTCTAGCACGACTCTCTCCTGTAGGAATATGATACCACCAACACAGTTCCGCTTGTAGCTTTTCAAAATAGCAATCAAAAGGATCAACACAATCACCATTGCCTTCCAAATTGCAAAAGTTTATCTTTATTACCTCTTGCGCCTCAGCTGATGGCTCTAGACCTTGTTCATCAATGGGCGAGCTCAGAATGGATGTTGCAGATGGAGTAGGAGATACATCACATGTAACCTCATGCGTCGACTCATGAGATTCCAAGTCAGGAAGCACTAGAACCTTTTCTCCATCATCGAAGAAGCTATCGTTGTCATCAAATAATTCATCCTCTTCTTCTTCGAGGCTCCCTTTCTTTCTCACCTTTTGCACTTAAAATTTGAATGAGTTGGCTCATCCGATTCTCCAAGTTTTCACAGCGGCTCATTTGTTCCTCCAATTTTTCAAGCCGACTCATTTTTCTTTTTCCAGCTGCTGCAACACTTGTGTGAGAGTTCGGATTGATACTTCCCGCTCAACCTCTCGACTCATGTTGCAGAAAAAATCCCAAATCTCAAAGAGTCCCATATCCAATAAGCCTCCATTACTCATGGACTCAACAAGATTCCGTGTTTCAGCATTCATCCCATCAAATACGCAAACACACATCTCCCGTACATCATATTGATGACCCCATGAACCAAGGTCGTTAACATACTCATGCAATCTAGTGAAATATTGGTGAAAGTTCTCACCTTCAAACTGCGCTAATCTCAACATCTTGAAAAAGTTAGTAGCAAGGGTGTTGTGAACCGTAAGATAGGTTCACAACAAAGTTAGATATATAAACAAAAATTAATAAATACACACAATAAAGAAATAAACTTGATTCCCCGGCAACGACGCCAATTTGATAAACGGTTTTTAGTCGCGTAAACCGTATCAAAATAAAACTCAAACCTACAACCTAGTATAGCAAGCAAGTAAGAGGTCGATCCCATAGAGAATCAAGTATTTCTTAGCAATGTGTATTTACCAATTAGTAGAAAGGGGGGTTTTGGTTGATTGAAACAAGAAAGAAAACAAAATAAACTATAAACAAGTTGATGCAAAACAATTTAGAGAAGACCGATCTACCTACAACTATCCGCTTTATTTGGTTGAATTGATATTGTAACTTCCTCTTGTCCTTTTAGTCTTCCTATGAATGCCCTTGTCTCGACCTAATATAGTTACTAGTCCAATCAGTCCTAGAAACCCTTATCAATCAAACAGTCCCTAAAGAAGGATTTAACCCAATTGATAGCTTTAAGTTCAGAGATTAACCAAGGTATTTGCAGTCCCTAAAGAGGGATTTAACAACACATCCAACTTCCTACCCATCCAATTAGTTCAATCAGCCCTAAAGGGATAAGTTTGCCACTTGGTTTAAGGTTCGCAATCAGGAATCTACAAAACCCTAGCAATTGAATTGATCTAACTAGTTGGTCAGACAAGATAGAACAAAACAATAAACAATCAAGCACAAAGAAGTTGAAGCATTCAATATAAGAAATAAAGAACAAGATTCAGAAACTCACAATCAATCCAAATAAAGCTTCAAATTGCAAGTAGAACGAAAAGAGTTTAGTCGCCCATGTCGAACATCGCTCTCTCTCTAATTGTCTGATGAAAAGTAGAATAGAATAGAAGTCCTAGAAAAATAACTAAAATTGGCCTTATAAACAATCCCAAGTCGGCCATGAAACAAAAAAAAAGCATCTAGGGTTTATTTAATCAAAACGCAGCGTTATGCGCTGACGGCAGATGCGGCCGCCGCCGCATGTATGCTGCGGCCGCAGCATCAGAATTCCTTTTGCGTCGTCCCTGGCGGCGGCCGCTGCACACCATGCGGCGGCCGCTGCATTGGTCTTTCACGGAAAATCCGTCTTGAATCAGCTCTCGACGTCAACATGAAAGTTGTAGCTCTCTGAAAGAGCTTTCCAACGCATGGTCATAATAGTCGATCGGACAACCGAGGCCTCCAGAAAGTGCAAAATAAGTTCAGCATGTCTGACGAAAACTTCTGCAGACTTGTTCTTCGTTTAGGTTCGCTTCTTCTTCTCAGGACCTCTTGAGATCTTCATGTAAGCTTCTTCGATCAACTAGACATTCTCATCCAATGTGTTGTCAACCCATTTATCCTTCTCGGATCCACGATTACCTGAAATAATCAATAAAAACGTGTAGATTCCGACTCCACCAACATAGAAAGCAAATATGCAAATTCTACTTAAATCATGCATGATATGCATCTTAACTAAGCTAAATGCAATCTATTATGCCTGCCTAAATGCATGCTATCAGTAAAGATTTGGGTGAGGTCCAGCCTTGCTGGACCACCACCCAAGGGCATCCTTGCGGATGAGGACTTGCAGAGCAGAATCAGCCTGGAGGTCCTGCATGGACGTTGTGTGGACGAGTCGCGCAATCCTGTCCGTGGTCGAGTTGACCTCCCGGAAAACGTGTCCGAATTGCACCCTAGCAATCTGTTGGAGTAGGAGCAAGGTGTCGGAAATCAGCATCTCGATCTCCCACGGGCAGCGCCACAGACCTCGTAAACAATTGATGACGGTCAGGCTATCGCCTTCAATCATGATGCTAGATAGCTGGAGGTTCTTCGCCTTGGCGATGCCACCTTTAATCGCCAGAGCCCCCGCAGCCAAAGCGGAAATGTACCCACATTTGAAGCCGCCACAATCGATGACTGCCCCGTTGTGGTCCCTGATAATGAAACCTGAAGAAGCTTCACCCGAAGGCAGTTTGGATCCGTCGAAATTAATTTTGACAGACCCCTCATCTGGTTTGCTCCATCTTAAATTTCTTCTTTGTCGTGTATCGGTTGTTCGAGTTTTCTGGTGGTGATATGTAGCCTGTAGGCTTCTCTTCAAAGGTCAATTTAGAAGCAGCCCAGTTCTTTATTTGTTGTGTGGTATAATTCTCCATAGTATGGATGAATGTTGTATTGGGGTTTTCAAATACTTTCCGATTCCTACTTGTCCATAAGCTCCACCATGTCGTCGCAAGTCTTCCTTTTTGTTTAGGGTTGAGTCTAGTAAAAATTTCGCAGACAATGTTTTTGATTTATTTATTTGTAGTGTCGATGTCTCGAATCACTTTTTCAATGTTTGGGTCAATTTTGTGAATCAGTTGTAGGGTGTGGTTGCATTTAGTAAAGAGATGGATTGAGCTTTCACCCATCTGATCACACAAAGCGCATGATAGTGGAACATGGATGCCTTTGTTTGCTAGTCTGGTTTTCGTCGGGATTCCATCTAGTGCAAGTCCCTAACACCAAGCATGTCTTTCGATTGTCAGAGCGAAGTTTTTCAAGCTCTTCAATAGTATGTGCTAGAAACACTGACAAGATCATCAGATTTCTGCTTTCATTTTTCGTCGGGATTCCATCTAGTGCATGTCTTTTGATTTCTTTCATTTCTATCGCTTCCATCAGTGTCAAAATTAAGCAGGGGATGGGGAATTCTGATTTTCAATCCAATGCAAGGGGTTTTCGATTCATCCAAAGAGTACAAGGAATCAGCATAGATCAGACAGTTGAATATAAAAGGATTAATGGCCACATCAATCCATATTTTGTGAATTTTTGCGCAGAAACAAATCGATTTTAGGTCATTCAATCTATTGAGTTTCATTTCCTCCGTTTTCGGTTTAATAACCTTGGTGACTAGAGACAGTAAGAGAGTCTGAAAAGGAGAAAAAGAAAGGTTGCACCTGATCACTAGATTAAAGGCATAGATCCGCTCATTTTGTTCACATACAGAGGTCACACATTTATCATCCAGAATAGTTTCACATATCCATCCAAAGTTCATCCGATCAAAATTCGTACAAAGGATAGATTTATGTTCTTTTCTTTTCCGATTCGGTAAACCACAATGGGGAGATAGCGAGGGAAAAGGGAAGAGGGTGAGGAAAGTAAAGTACCTGATCTGCATATCAATCGTCAAAATCCAGTAGGTGTTTGGTCTGTTATTTCTTATTTGTAGATTCGTCTTGAGTTCGTTTTTCACTAGCCATGGCCTGACTTGATCTACACAGTTGCCCCTCTGACCGACTTATGTTCTTGTGGGTTCGATCCGGTGTCTCACCTTCAAGCATTTCAGTTGGGGTTGAGGGTTCATGTACCCGTGTTCGACGGATCTGATTTTTCTTCCATCGGAATCTTCCTTTCCTTGGTTTTGTCTGTTCTTTCCAAATTCTTTTCTTTGAAGAGACCGACATGAAGTTAGTCTCAATGATGTGTAGGAGTCTCCATAGAGAAGACGGGGGTCATCAGAAGAAAAACTTCCCTTGAACACTTGTGGAGTATCACCGACGCCGCAAGACCCAAGCATCCCGCCTCCAGAGAAACAGAACCCTCCGACGCCGCCGCCAACCACCAACCCAGTCGTATGCCAAGGCTTTTTTTTTTTTTGAGATTCCATCGCCAGTCTTCATCTTCTTTGCCCCGATTTTGTGACTTTTTGTTTCTTTTTTCCGCACTTTTCTTCCCTTTCTCCATCTACAACTCTCACTTCTTCTCTCTTATTTCCCTTCCAAAGGCTTTTTGCAGTGGTTTTGGATCAGAAATTTCAGGAATTGTTTGATTTTGAGGGCATTTTGACTCGATCTAGTTTTGATCTTGGCGAACTGGGCATCTCTGTTCGGCTTTGGTGGGCATGGGTTGGGGATGGCGGCAGGCGTGTCATGTTTTAGGGTTTCCTTTGTGCTTTGTTTCTCTCTCTTTTGGGAGTTTTTTACTGGGAGTTTCTCTCTCTTCATCTCTCTTCAATATTTTCACTTCGGAGCATTCCTAATACATAGGGGTGGAATTGGTACATTACCAATTTATTTTTTCGTTTACCATGTACTAACCAATTTGAATTGGTAATTGTAAAACTCATACCATTACCAACCACCGAAAGGGGTTGTATGGTTACCAATTAAGTTGGTTGGTACATGTTGGTAATGGTAATTTATCATGTTTTGTGTGTTGAGAAAAAAACATACAAATACAATACAACTTAATTAAAATTTAAAATTTATTACAATGCTTAGGTTTTCGTCTAAACCGATAATATTTAAACACTAAAGTAACATAAAACTTATAAGTGATTACAACATATTTAAGCACTAAAGCAACCTAAAATACAAATAGGCCTGACAATATTAAAGATGTCCACATGCGAACTTCCTACGAACGCGTAGATTTTCGTCCGAACCAAGGTCGAGTTAGTATTTCTCCTTTGATTAAAAGCATTTTATGCAAAAAAATATAAAAGAATTAAAAAATATATTTTAAAAAATATATAAAAAAACTAAATATATATTGGTAGGAATTGGTTGGTATTACAATTACCAACCAATTTCAAATCGGTTGGTAATGGTAATAGCAACTTTTTAGTTTTCATTACCGTTACGTACCAAGTTTCGGAACTTGGTTCGGTATACCGAACCTATTATATTGGTAACCAATTATGTTGGTTACCAATTTAATCGGTTCGGTTGGTACGTGTTGGTCTGGTTTGTCGTGATACGTTTTCCCCAGTCCTAATAATACCCATTTTAATTCATTTTCCCTAAAAAAAAATTGTGTCAATTCCAACCCTTTCTCCATTTCGAAGAATTATAATTTAATTTTTTAATTCTAAATTAAATTTTAATTGAAATTTAATGTACACTAGCTAGACCCAGGTTAAAACAAACCGCGGAGGGTGGATATAGGGCGTTAAAAGAGAGCTTCAGAATAGGTTGCAATTACTAGAATGACCCATACCCTCCTCTTGGGTGATACTTGGGTATATATAAGAGAATCAATTCAGCTACTGCTCAAATGAGTTTCATTCCAATCCCCACCCGATCAAACGTGATACCCAATGGATAAGGAACACCCCTTTATAAGTAACCCAGAATGCTGTCATATTCCACTAGGAAGTATGCATGATGAATTTGATCAGATGAAATTCCTAAGAATTGCTTACAATGCTATCTATGGACCAGAAAGAAGAATCAAGTGATTAATAAAACTTTAATATAACAGGGAAAATGAACAAAAACCCTAATTTAGATGTTCTTTCTAATGAAATTGAGCAATTAGTGCTCTATGATCAATCATTCGCCCAAAATGGAGAATATCACATATGAAAATTGGAGCATAAACAAAATAAAGGCAAAAGGGGGATGAAGAGGATCAAAAGGGGATGAATTGAGAGAACCCAGTATTACAGGTCGCCGATCCAAAGCATCCTCACTTCTTCCAAGGTTTGTGGCTGGTGATACGACGTCGGTGGTGGCGTCGTAATTTCTTCCCCAATTCGCCCGATGACACTGACAATTTCGTTCCTTGTTCGGCGATTGTCTCCCGCTGATCCTTCCCGCGACCCGGCCAAGTGAAGAGATCATGTGATCGGATGCAATACTAAATAGAGTCTTGCAAAAGTTGAAGAACTCACATGTACCTTCGTTTTAGGAAGAGAAATGGCTTCAATTGTAGTTTTTCTATCTAGAACGTGGGGAAAGGTAGGAAAAAAGCGGGGTCAAACAATTTTAGCGTTGCTACAGATATAGGGAAAGAGCTTGTATTTGCTAGGTTGATCTCTGTTTTGGAGATTGGATTGGGAAAACTGTTGGGCTAAATATAAGCCCAATATTCCCCAAAAATCCAATTTTCTCCAAAATAGAGCATCTGTTGGGGATGCTCTCACTGACTTTTCCTCGGTGGATTCACTATCTTCCGGAAAACTTGTTTCGGCGCCACCACCGCCTCACCGGCACAAACTCACCGCCTCCGCCCCCAAAGATGTTGAAATTCTAAGCGCCAATCTGAGTGCAAGTGTGCAACTATGTTGGAATGTGGTTGTCCCACATCGGTAATCTAGAGAATGTTTGAATAACATATAAGGTTGAAGAGCTACTACTCTCATTGCCAATTAGTTTTGAGATGGAACCCCGTTGGGTTTGTGTGTTGTTCGAGCCTCTCATATGTGGGCCCGCACAAACGACCTCCCCTTCGTATTCATTGAATGGATTTGGTAGGATCTTCTAATATCATGATGCTATGTTTCCAATTCATGAGGCCTCTCTGTTCTGCTTCGATTTGAGATCTTTTGAGTGACGAAGCAATAGCGCCCTATTAATCCGAATATGTACTAACCCCTATCTGAATTGATTTTTACCTCTAATTTTGCTTCAATTCGAGATTGCGTATTCTGAGAAAATATGCAATTTGATAACTCATTTACCCGAATTGAGGGCCTTTGAACCACCAACCATTTCCGTTACTTTTAATTCAATGTCCATCTAATTTGATTGATTTATATTGTGAAAGGATAAAGCAAGTTAGGGGCATATTCATTATTTGGTTAGAAGTTGGAAGATCAAATGAATAAAAGTGTACTACTATAGTAAACAACTTTGATTCTCTTTTAGTTCTTAATGCAAGCTTCTCCCGCCCCTAAAGTTAAATCTACTAGTGTTTTCCACCGTTGCTTGCCAGGAATATGGCTGACGCCGATAGAATAAGCAACCTCCCTACAAACATAACTAATGTGATTCTAACATATTTACCCAGAAGAGAGGCCGTGAGGCGAGCATTTTGTCGAAAGGTTGGAGGTACAGATGGACTACTATTCCGAATCCGGTGTCTGACAAAAATTATTTTCCAGTAGTTTCATGTGATGACAAAGCTCTCACCAGGGGCAAATTCATCAGCCTTGTCAACCGCGCTCTCTCACTTCACACTAGCCCAATGCCAGTGCTCAAGATTTTAGAGATTCCTTATCTGCCTGACATAGATAGTTGGCTTCTTCGTGCATCTAGGAGCTCGGTGAAGGAGCTTATGCTCCGTATTTTGGATCACGATGAGTTGCCATCTTCATTATATGCTTGTAACAGCTTGATTGGTCTCGGGTTGTTTTATTGCACATTGAAGCCCCCTCGTGCTTTTAAGGGCTTTGAGAATTTGAGAACCCTTGATCTTTGGTTAGTTGCTTTGATTGATGATGCATTCGAGAGTTTGGTTTCCGGGTGCCCTTTGCTGGAGAAGTTGACGGTGGATTCATTCGATGGCTTTAATAACCTTAAAATAAATGCTCCGAATCTACGGAGTGTTGAAATTGAATGTGCCCTTGACAATATTGTCTTTGGAGATGTGCACGTTAATTTTTTAGATGTTTGCATTCATGTAAACTTGAATCGTCATGCCAAGAAGCGTGTGGATGTGGAAAGCCCCTTGACCCAATTCTTCATCAAGCTTCCTGGCGTCGAGAGACTTGTGGTGCAAAGGGACTTCAATCTTAAAAGGTACTTTCTTGCTTGCCTTGTTAATTCCTTGATGGTACAAGCTTGGGGGATTCTTGTCATAATCCATAGGAGATAACTATATATCATGGTGATTCCGGGGCAGTTTTGATAAATCCTCTTTCTTGGTTATAGTATTTGGGACTTGGCCCGATACTTTCTGCCCAATCAATGCTTGAGTCTTTATCATCTCTCGATTCACATCGACCTTAGTAGTGTGAAGGACAGTGGGCTACAAGGCGTCAGTGAAGAGCTGGATTTCATAGAATTTGTGCTGATGAACTTCCATACGCTTGAAAAGGTGTGCGTTACTGGCTCTTCCCTGGCTAGAATAGATTTTGTCGTCCAAGAAATGACGAGCTTCAAGAAAGCATCCACTCAGGCAGAAATCGTTTTCGATACAAGGTCATTGGTGCGGGGCGAACGTCCCTGGCACTTTCGCCCTTTGCCAAATAGTAATAATATCCAAACTTAAACACAAAACCAATAGATTATGCAATCAATCACTTGAGAAACCAAATAACTACTAGTATAGCGATGAAGTCCGGTGTTGAACCCACATGAAGAAGTGATTTCCTATTCAATAACTCTAAGGAAAAACTCTTATAGCAAAGATGTAAAAGTAACAAGATTTATGATCGCAAAGTAAATTGATATCAAAGTAGAAAGAATATTTCACCTGCAATTCTCCGTCAATAGTTGGAATTCATGGTCCTCGGATTGATCTATTAATTATTCATATTCCTAGTTCTACTTGACTAAAGTTGAGAGATCCGCAAAGATTCACTCATCTTATTAAATATCACTAAAGAATAGCATTAAGGACTCAAGTAATCAAGACCAATTAACACATTGACTCAACTCAATTAAGACTAATAGGCGCATAGCGAACTCAGCCCTAATCAAATCTACACAACATAGTGTTGTGAGCTGAACCTGCCATGTTTTACAGTAACTTTTATATCGTGTTCTGCATACATTTCATGCATTTGGGCTAAGATAATACAGAATCTATGTAGTTTATGTTTATTTGCCAAATTATGGAATCTACACCAGTTTCTGTTTAATTTCGCAGAATTCGAGGCAAATTACAGCAGTTCTGAGAAAGGTCGGAAAAGCTCGGAATTCAACTACAGAAGTCCAAGGTCAAGAAGCAGCGGAACCAGTCGAATCAAGCTTGGAGCCCAGATTTACTCGATCTAGAGTAATCCAAATCGATCTCGACGAAGGTGTCCGAGCACAGGCCTTGTCGACTGAGCACTGATCGAGAAGATGAGAGCCAGAGCAACCCGACTCCCGAAGCCTTACTCGATCTCGAGTACGTCTTGTCGAGATCGACAACAATGTGATGCCATGCTCGGAGTCGACGAGTTATGACAAGTCGAGAAGCCGAGGACGGAGATGTCGAGCCAACCCTACTCGATCTCGAGGAGGCTTGTCGAGATCGAGGACCCTACAGCGCCAATCCGAGTCCATGCCGAGGAGGAGCTGCTCGACATCACCAGCAACACATCCTCGACGACAACCTAACTCGATCTCAAGTTGTTTAGTCGAGATCCAGGAGCCAGGAGCACATGTCCTAGCCATAACGAGCACCAGACCAAGCCCAGCTAGCCATGGTCGACAAACCCTAGTCGATCTCGAGGAGGCTTGGTCGAGATCGACGAGCCGCGTCCCGAAGCCGCGTTACGCGCTTTGGCTGTCCGTGTCGGTTTGGGAGTTCTTGGAGCCGAAGGAATCCGAGATGGTCGAGTCTATCCTACATCTATCTATAAACTATCCATGGAAGGGAAGATCTATGAACAAGAAGATACTTACCTATTTAGATATTATTTCCCCTTTTTAGATTTAATTCCTAAATTACATTTATTTATCTTTTAAGCTTTTTATATATAGATAGATATATTCAATCCTTGAATAGCAAGGAATAGAAGGCTATGAATTAAGCCCTAGGGGCTAGTTTTTCTTCATTCAATTTCAGAGACACAGTTACACATAGGGGTTTTAGGAGTTCAAAGGTTTTAGGGTTTTGGTATTCTGCGAAAGTTGAGTGCCAGGATTGTAAAGACTTTGAATATAGTTTAATGCAAGTTCCTTTTCATACATCAAAGATGTCTGCTATTGCGATGAAGAGCGAGTAGTCCACCCACTTTTGGGGCTGGGGTGAGCCCGACGGTGGCCATGTGAGGTGATGCGGTAAAGGTACAATCTTGTTATGCAATTCGTCTTCTATTCCTATGAGCATGATTCTTTTGCGAGAGTTGAAGGTGATCCTTGTTTGTGTTATTGAAGCGAAAGTGATCTTAATGCAACTTGGATTAATTATGTGAAAAGGGTTAGTAACAATTAGGGTTTATGCGAAAGCCTCTATATGCCTATTTGTTAGTAACGAAAGTTATTTTGATGGAAAGCATGATCTTTTATGCCTTTATGTGTTACTTTGCATGGTTATCGTTGTGGTGTTGATACCCTGGCTTTGGAAGTTCTTTCATATATTGATTTATTTATGTCAAAATCTGAGTTCTGTATTCGAATCTTTAATTTATACTTTATGTGTTTTGGTCGGTCTAGAGGAGGTTTTAGTCGAGATAGAGTAGAGCTTTGTCGATCTGGAGTAGAGTCTGGTCTAGGTCGAGTTACCGTCGTCGGATTTTGAGTTTCTGTTTCTGTTGTTATTTGTCGATCTCGAGTTGCACCTTTGTCGAGATCGAGCAATTTTCTGCCTTTGTTTTATTCCTTGCTTTCGTTTGTCTTTCTTTCTTTGTTTCCATCTTTTCTACTTTTTCTGTGAGATTTACAACTGCCTAGGATCCGCTGACACGCTTCCTCGTGGATTCGATCCTGACTTTCTCTTACTACATTGGACGAGTCTTGTAATTATTTGCGTAGGCCTAAATCTGGTTTGAAATATTTTATTATATTTCATACTCGATTTCCACCTTACAACAAATTGGCGTCGTTGCCGGGGAAGCTATCATTCGCGCCTTAGGTAGTCAGATCTCACTTTTTTCTTTGAGTTACTTTACAGGTGTATGCGCCGTTCCGGTCAACCACCTGAGTTTGACGGCTTAGACGAACCGGAACGCCTTCTACACATCAGAGCTAAACTACAAAGAGCCATGGCAGCCGCTGAAACACAGGAGCAGCGAATTGCAAGGCTTACAAGGGAATTGGCCGCTAAAGATGCTGCTATCGCCACTGAGAAAGCAGCAAGGGAACAAGCGGAGGCTGAGCTTGCCCAATACCCAACCACAGCAGAGGATTATATGCACCCAACTCTCGTCGTGCCTGAATCGGCGATTCTTATCCCTGAAAACTCTTTTGAAATTCGCACTCAATTTCTTATAGAGCTTAAAAATAATGCCTTTTTTGGTAGATTTAATGAGCGTCCTCTTGAACATATTGCCAATTTTTCTGACATGTGTCGTACTCTTGCTGAAGGTACAACCTTGGAATATGTCAAGATGAAGGCTTTTCGCTGATCTCTCGTTGGACCTGCACTGAAGTGGCTTGAAGGGCTGAAACCAAGATCACTCACAACATGGGCCCAAGTAGAGCAAGAGTTTCTGAACAAATTCTTCCCACCCGCCAAGACAGCACTCCTCCGCCAGAAAATCACCGCCTTCAAACAGAAGCCTGGGGAACCGCTGGAAAAGGCATGGGAACGCTACAAGGAACTGCTGCGATCTTGCCCTACTCATGGACAGCCACCCTACGTCATTCAGGAGATCTTCTTCAACTCTCTTGATGAAGTCACTAAGGACATAATCAACCAGTATACTCGCTATGAGTATCTGACGATGCCACCAATTGACGCATGGGGAGTACTCGACAAGCTCACTAACTATGACAACAAGTATGGGTCTACTGCAACCTATGAAGAGAACCCCTATGCTAGGCCAGCACCATCCATGCCCCTATATGAGCCTCCTAAAGAGATTGATGCAGATGTAAGGGAGCAGTACTACAGAGATCAGAACAAGAAGCTCCTTAAGCAAGTAAAGTATCTTTCTGTCAACCAGCCTTGCATTGAATGCGGATCGCAGCGGCACACCACTACTGAGTGCCCACACACAGAGCAAGTCAGGCTGGCAGATCACCACGAAGAGGCAGCTTATGCAGGGGGTCCCAAGCGCTACATGGGGGACCAAAGGTTTCAGCAACCACAATGGAACCAAGGTGCCCCTAGGAACCCCCCGCCCTACAGAGATCCAGGACATCCGGAAAGGGACCAGAAAAGGGATGATATACAGACAGTCCTAGAGGAAATACGGAGGAATCACTCAGAAATCAAACAGTCCTTCAACTCCGTTTACACTCAGATGCAAGGTGTCAACTCTAGGCTTGGGGAAATTGATATATGGCGGAAATCAGTCAATACACAAATAGGCCAGCTGGCAGCAGGAATCCCCAGACAGCCAGGTTCGCTCCCTGGATCTTCAGAACCAAATCCAAAGGGAAAGACTGGACACATCGCTGCTGTAAAACTCAGAAGCGGCCATCAACTACAAGAGCCAAAAGTCGGAAAGCAGCAGAACAAAGAATAGCAAGTCGACCAGCAGCTAGTCGACGTCAACAACACCCTAGTCGATCTCGACGAGGGCCTGCTCCATCTCGAGAAGAAAATACAGAAGCCCTCGTCTGCACTGCACAGCAACTCGACACCACCCAATCTGGTCGAGATCGACAAAGACGTGGTTGAGATCGAGGAAGGGCAGGATAAGATCGAGAAAACTGCAGCACCTCCGACATCTGTTCTGGCCCCGAATCAGAAAAAGAAGCTGCCTTTCCCCACAAAATCTCCAAAGGACCCAGCAGAGAAGAAATTCCAGCGCTTCATCAAGATGCTTCAGAAGCTCAACGTCACCATCCCCTTCACAGAAGCTCTCAATGAAATGCCATCCTATGTCAAGTTCCTAAAGAAGATCCTGAACAAAAAGAGGTCAATGGCTGAAATTACAAAGGAATGCAGCCACTTGGACATACTTGAGAATAGGCCAGATCCAGGTAAGTTTGTTATATCCATTGGATTTGGTCCATACAAAATTAATGCTTTATGTGATCTTGGAGCTAGTGTGAGTATAATGCCTTTAACAATTTGGTCCAAGATTAAGATAGGTGCCCTAGAGCCTGTGGATGCTAGACTTTACATGGCCAACAACACAGTGGTCATTCCAACAGGCATGATGGACAATATGCCAGTACAAGTAGGTAAATTCTTTGTCCCTGCTGATTTCTTAGTTGTTGATATGCAAGAAGACCCTGCTTGTCCAATTATTCTAGGAAGACCCTTCTTGGCGACAGTGGATGCCAACATAAGTGTGAGGAAAGGAGTGCTCACTTTCAACATCAGCGATGAGGTAATTGAGTATTCCTTTAATAAAACTGAAAGGAATACAGGTCCAATGGAAGAGGTAAAATCTATCTCAGCTGGCTACATCACTTGCGGGGAACCCAAGGTAAGAAATATGACCCCTGAGGAGCTGGAAAAGAGGGATATGGAGGCTCAGGTGAAGGAGATCATGGCAATCCTAAAGGAGGACACAGAGAATCCAATCGACACAGAACAAGGTACGTCGTTATGGACTAACTATTTTTCGGATGCCTTGACAGGAACCAAGTATGGGGTCAAAATCGATCAAGCTTCCTCGACATCGAGGACTCTAGTCGATCTCGACCAAAACCAGGAGCCTCCACCAGCACCAGCGCCGTCAAGCAGCCAGACAGAAGCCGACTCCTCGTCGAGATCGAGTACACTACTCGAGATCGACCAAAAACCCGCTGCCTCGACTTCGCCTTCCTCGACGCTGACTCCACCAAACGGCCAGGACTACTCGAGATCGACCATGCTTGTCGATGTCGACCAACCTTCACCAGCTTCTGTACCTCGAGCAGCTCACCACCAGAACCTGAAAACTCGCCGAGATCGAGTACCCCTACTCGAGATCGACCAAACACTGTGGTCCCCGATTCCGTCTCTGCAAAGGTAAGCCAAGGTATGGATCTTTCTTCTCCCATTTCCATTAAAGATTTATCTATACATGGGAGAGGTTTGCCTTGGTATGTACGCTTATGTAGGATATCCAATGATGAACCCAAAGAATATGAAATTGGAGACAAGCTCTATGTCTCTAAATCAAAGGATCATTGGTTTCCTAACAAATTCAACAAGAAGAGGATGGGACCTTTCGTGGTGAACAAGATCCATTCTAGAGGATTACAACTGATAGACAAGAATGGAGTTCTATTTGAAGCCCAAGCTACATGGGCTTTACAAATGCCACCTTGAGCATAAATGGAGATGTCGGCCTAGCGACTATAAAATCTAGAGCTTGTACATAGACATTTATTTTTGGGACTTTTTGGACATTGTTTTGTTTGTTTTTGGTTTTGAACATTTTTAGTTTTTCTATTGTGGGTATATGTCTTCTGCACTTTTCAGGTCCATGGATAAGCTTTATTCAGACTCGGCCCAGGCATTTTTTTTTTCAATATTAAGAGGCCCTGCACACCTGTGTAGTGAGTTCTTTTCTTTACCCTTGTTTTTATACAGTGAGGACACTGTAATGTTTAAGTATGGGGTGGGGGAAGGGCTTACTTTATGCATATTTTCCATATTTGCCATTATTTGTGCATGTTTGGAATTTATTTCTTTGAATTGCTACATGTCTATTTTGGAATGCATTATTGATTTATGTGCTTATATGCATGTTTTCCAAAAAAATTTGAAAAAAATCACCCCCATTGAAATTTTTTTGAATAAATGTCATGGAAGCTTAATTGAACTCGACGATGCAAAATTGGATTCATTATAGATATAGCATGAAATTGCCTAGTAAAGGGAAGTCACAATAAAGTGCATTATTTCTTGAAAACCATGAAAGGAGGTAAAATTTGATGTTGCTTTTGACATGTTGCATGATAAGAGGATGGAGGACATGTTGCATTATATTTCCATATAATGCTCATTGTTTAAATTCCTAGCCTTATCTATGCTTGTGCATCACAAAAGCCATATATATGCCTTATTTCAATTATTGCTCCGCATGTTCTAAATATTGCCCATTCTTTACCTTATTTCCTATCCCGGGATTATGTTGAGAATGATGTTACATTATGGAGATTATCATATGGTATTTGTTTTGTGATTATTATCATTATTGGAGTTTGGAAGGAAAGTGTTTGAAATATATGGAAAATTTAATGAGTGAGAAAAAATCCAATCACCTCAGGAGAAAAAGGTAGATTGACCCTGCTCGCTGAGATAATAGTTTGGCGAGATGGGACACATTGTGAGGAGTCCAAAGCACTAAGTATCCGGGGCCATTCATGACACCCATGTTTGTGACTCGTGAGAAGGCAGTGCTGAGGTCAGAGAGGTAAAAGCATTATTGTTGATAAAAGCATTATGGAAGGTGATGAATCTTATGAAAAGGAATGTGGAAATGAAAGTTTGGATAGTACTTCATTTCCCCGGATCAAAAGCACCACATTGCCAAAAATTGCCCACCTTTTAGCCTTTTACCAATCTACTTCTCTATTGAGCTTAAATTAAAGTCCTCTTGATTATTAATGCTTTGTCACATGAATTGTTTTTTTTTCATAACCCTCCTTTTGTGAGTAGATGTTGCTTTTGTATATTTGCACATGGATGGATCTGTGACACTAGTACCTTTTCGAGGATGGTAATTGATTGCAGGGACATATGAGAATGAATCTAAGATGTTGAGAGTTTGAATTCTTCCCCTGAATGACAAATAAAAGTATTGCTTGAGGACAAGCAAGCTTAAGTATGGGGTGTTTCAATTTGTTGTGAGGAGGAAATCGAGTATGAAATATAATAAAATAATTCAAACCAGATTTAGGCCCACGCAAATAATTACAAGACTCCTCCAATGTAGTAAGAGAAAGTCAGGATCGAATCCACGAGGAAGCGTGTCAGCGGATCCTAGGCAGCTGTAAATCTCACAGAAAAGCAAGCAGAAAACGGAAACAAAGAAACAAAGAAAGAAAGACAAACAAAAGCAAGAAATAAAACAAAGGCATAAATTTACTCGATCTCGACAAAGGTGCAACTCGAGATCGACAAATAACAGCAGAAATAGAAACTCAAAATCCGACGACGGTAACTCGACCTAGACCAGACTCTACTCGAGATCGACAAAGCTCTACTCTATCTCGACTAAAACCTCCTCTAGATCGACCAAAACACAGAAAGTATAAATTGCAGATTCGAATACAGAACTCAGATTTTGACATAAATAAATCAATATATGAAAGAACTTCCAAAGCCAGGGTATCAACACCACAACGATAACCATGCAAAGTAACACATAAAGGCATAAAAGATCATGCTTTCCATCAAAATAACTTTCGTTACTAACAAATAGGCATATAGAGGCTTTCGCATAAACCCTAATTGTTACTAACCCTTTTCACATAATTAATCCAAGTTGCATTAAGATCACTTTCGCTTCAATAACACAAACAAGGATCACCTTCAACTCTCTCAAAAGAATAATGCTCATAGGGATAGAAGACGAATTGCATAACAAGATTGTACCTTTACCGCATCACCTCACATGGCCACCGTCGGGCTCACCCCAGCCCCAGAAGTGGGTGGACTACTCGCTCTTCATCGCAATAGCAGACATCTTTGATGTATGAAAAGAAACTTGCATTAAACTATATTCAAAGTCTTTACAATCCCGGCACTCAACTTTCGCAGAATGCCAAAACCCTAAAACCTTTGAACTCCTAAAACCTCTATGTGTAACTATGTCTCTGAAATTGAATGATGAAAAACCATCCCCTAGGGCTTTATTTATAGCCTTCTATTCCTTGCTATTCAAGGATAGAATATATCTATCTTTATCTAAATCTATATCTAAAGGCTTTAAGATAAATAAATGGATAAAAGGAATTAAATCTAAAAGGGGAAATAATATCTAAATAGGTAAGTATCTTCTTGTTCATAGATCTTCCCTTCCATGGATAGTTGATAGATAGATGTAGGATAGACTCGGCCATCTCGGATTCCTTCGGCTCCAAGAACTCCCAAACCGACACGGACAGCTAAAGCGCGTAATGCGGCTTCGGGACGCGGCTCGTCGATCTCGACCAAGCCTCCTCGAGATCGACTAGGGTTTGTCGACCATGGCTAGCTGGGCTTGGTCTGGTGCTCGTTATGGCTAGGACATGTGCTCCTGGCTCCTCGATCTCGACTAAACAACTTGAGATCGAGTTGGGTTGTCGTCGAGGATGTGTTGCTGGTGATGTCGAGCAGCTCCTCCTCGGCATGGACTCGGACTGGTGCTCTAGGGTCCTCGATCTCGACAAGCCTCCTCGAGATCGAGTAGGGTTGGCTCGACGTCTCCGTCCTCGGCTTCTCGACTTGTCATAACTCGTCGACTCTGGGCATGGCATCACATTGCTGTCGATCTCGACAAGATGTACTCGATATCGAGTAAGGCTCCGGGAGTCGGGTTGCTCTGGCTCTCATCTTCTCGATCAGTGCTCAGTCGACAAGGCCTGTGCTCGAACACTTTCATCGAGATCGAGTTGGATTACTCTAGATCGAGTAAATCCGGGCTCCAAGCTTGATTTGACTTGTTCCGCTGCTTCTTGACCTTGGACTTCTGTAGTTGAATTCCGAGCTTTTCCGACCTTTCTCAGAACTGCTGTAATTTGCCTCGAATTCTGCGAAATTAAACAGAAACTGGTGTAGATTCCATAATTTGGCAATTAAACATAAACTACATAGATTCTGTATTATCTTAGCCCAAATGCACGAAATGTATGCAGAAAACGATATAAAAGTTACTGTAAAACATGGCAGATTCAGCTCACAACACATAGATCGATTGAAATCATCCATTACAAAGACAAGGAGACATCACTATCGTCAATACCTTTGTTTGCTATCAAGAAAACAACAACAAATTCATAGCTAAGATGCAATTCCTAACATGTTGATCAGGTATAAAAAGGAACACAAATATAAATTAAGCACAAGATAATAACTAAGAACATGAATAATCAAATTGAATCAAATCCTCACAATCCAAACAACCATGTCTTCGAATCACAGGTGAAACTATAAGTTTAGCAACTCATAGGCCAATTCTCTCTCTCTCTCTCTCTCTCTCTCTCTCTCTCTCTCTCTCTAATTGTGTTCATAGTCTCACAATAATTAACCACCACTCAATGAAAAGACTGAAAAACAACTAATAAAGCCTCCTAAAAGTCGGAAAAATCCTAGTAGGAAAATATAATAGAATAATATAAAATAATGTCTTCGGATCTAAAACCGTGTATCCGGAAACTGGGCAACAGCGGACGCCGTGCAAAGGGCGGCGGGCGCCGTCTATGCAATGTCCGACGTTCCTCAACTGTCTTCAATAGCTTCCAATGTTGTGCTTCCTTACTCCTCCCTATCCTCCATATTCTCCAAAACATGCTTCTTAAGCTCTTCCCAAAGTCCATCCAAGGTCGGAATGTAATTCTGCAGAATAAACACTAAAAACACGTAGATTCCGAATTCGAATACTTCACAAGCAATATACGGAACTAGAATAAAAAAAATAGCAAAACAACTACCTAATAGCAATAAGAAATACCTATAATGCCTATATGAAATATGCATTATCAGTCGTAATGAGAACCACAATGTTGTATTATAGAAGACCAGTATGCTTTATTAATTTTATTATTTTTATGGCAATAACAAAACATCTTCTCTTCGAAATGCAGAAATCGATTTTCTAGTATGCAACTTATAGCTATTAACTTATTGTTTCAATTGGGCAGCAAATTGGGCTAAGGTTGCACTAGTTCACAAAAGTATTCACTTCTTCACTTTGGAAAAGATCGGCGTTTTTGAAGACGACACCTATACTACCTGAGAGGGAGGCAAGGACTGTAATTTTGAAGACGACACCTATATTGGTGAGTTGTGCATGATGCAGGATTTTGATTGGAAGGGACCCGTCATTCGCTTTGAAGTGAACAATACCTTTTAATTGCTTTGCATATTTGATTTTGTGTTAAACTCTTGAAGTGAACCAGTAAATGGATCTGGAAGAGATCTGTTGCAAGTGACTCTATTTGCTAACAATGAAACCTTTCACTACCAGCGAGTCTAGCCGATACCCCCTCCCCGCTCAACATCCTCGGTCTGGCTTGAGACGCTGCCAGCGAGCACCACCCGTGCTAGCGAAAATCCTACAGAATGTCAGTTCCCTTGTGAGTCTTCGGTCTTCACCTCTTTATTATCGTTGTTATGACTTATGTTCCCATGGTTAGACCTAGAGGACTGACTAGAGCTCAAAGGACTAGATGGGAGGATCTTTCGCCTCGTCGGTATATTTCGATGAATTTTTTTTTATATACTCACATTGCAATTATTGGAACTTGAGGAGAGTGTGCGAGCCTTTATGAGCATTGAAGAGATTGATGGTTTGGTAGGTAAGTGTATCCGTACTTAATTAGGGAGTTTCTGGCAACCTTTGGAATGTCTAATGATGAATGTTTTGTTTTTATATTGGGTGGGGAGAATAGAGTTATAACTTTTATGGCGTTCAGAGATGTAATAGGGATCACGGGAAATGACATCGCCCATTGGTCTCATTTACAACACAGCTCCACTCCTCAGCAATGACGGTTTCAAGTCACACAGAAGGTCATGACTGCAGGCAATGACTATAACTTTAGCATCGTCCACCCATTACTTACACTTTGTCACAAAGGTATTAAACAACACTTTTTTTTGGTATGCCGAGATAAACAAGGTCGTCAAAGGGAGTTGGACGTAGATAACTTGCTTGTTGTCAAGAGCGCATGAGACTCCTAATTGGGTAGATCTTTTATTTAAAGTTTGTGAAGAGGCTACAAAGACCCATTCAAGTAAAGAGGAGGTAAATATTGGTTTTGGGGGCATGATTACATTGATCGCGATGGAGCTTGATATTGATCTGAATGACTATGTCCCTCTCGAATACAACTTTTGGCTTGATTTGGTTCCTCTCATGAAGGTGAATGAAAATCATCCCCCTAGGGCTTTATTTATAGGCTTCAATCCTTGCTATCCAAGGAAGGAGCAAGTCTATCTCTATCTAAATCTATCTATCTATTTCCTAAGATAAATGTTTGAAATAAAACAAATAAATCTCTAAAGGAAATTATATCTAAAGTGGATAAATCTTCCTTCCCTTGATAGGTCTTCACTTGAATTGATAGAATATCTCTTGCTTCATGTGGAAGATATCCAGCTCGGAATTCGAACTCGGACTGCTCGAAATCGGCTTCTGGGGGTTACTAGATATCGACCAAGTTAGGTCGATATCGACCTTGTCTTCTCAGCTCACTCGATCTCGACCTCTGGAGTAGATTTCGACCATGCTTCACTCGATATCGACCAAAGGTGGTCGATATCGACCTGTCATGTGTTGCTCCAAGTGTCTGGTCGATTTATGGCATGACTGGTCGATTTGATCTACTCGATATCGACCAAAGGTGGCCGATATCGACCTCTTCTGCAGTTTCTAGCATTTTGCATCCGTCTTGAAACACACTTTCCCGAGTCGTCGTTCGTCCGATTGACACATATGAATATGCGTAGGAAAGCTCTTTTCGAGGGCTGCAACTCTCATGAAGACATCAGAACTTGATTCAGAATGATGAATGGTGAAAAGTTGCGTTTTTTCCAAATGCACCATCCATAGCTTGTTAATGACTTTCTTTTAAGCTCCAAAGTGCGTCCGATTTCTGCGAAATATAACAAAAACTTGTGTAGACCTCCATATATTGCAAATAATCATAAACTACACAAGTTATGTATTATTCTAATCCAATTGCATGAAATGCATGCAGAAATCGATATAAAAGTAAGCGTAAGACATGACAGATTAGGCTCACAACAAGCACCTCATACTTAAGTTTGTTTGTCCTCAAGAAATACTTTTAATGGTCATACAGAGGAAGAAAACAAACTCTCAACATATAGATTTATTCTCATATGTCCCTGCAATCAATTACTATTATTGAAAAGGTATTAATGCCACAAATCCATACATGTGCAATAAAAAGCAACATCTACTCACAAAAGGAGGGTTATGCAAAAACAATTCATGTGACAAAGCATTAATAATCAAGAGGACTTTATTTAAGCTCAATAAGGAGTAGGTTTGGTAAAAGGCTTAAGGTGGGCAATTTTTGGCAATGTGGTGCTAATAATCCAGGGAAATGGAGTAATTTCCAAATTGAATTTCCACATTCCTTGTTCCTTTGATTTTTTTCACCCTCCGCTCAGTGCTTTTTATTTCAATATTTATGATTTTACCTCTCTAACCTTAGCACTGCCTTTTCGCGAGTCGCAAACATGGGTGTCATGAATGGCCCTAGATACTTAGTGCTTCGGATTCCTTACCTGTGTGTCCCATCTCGCCGATCTATTATCTCAGCGAGCAGGGTCGATCTATCTTTATCTCCTGAGGAGATCGGATTTTCTTTCACTCATTAAATTTTCCATATATTTCAAACATTCCTGTCAAACCCCAATAATGATAAACACAATAACCATATAGTAATCTCCATAATGTAACATCATTCTCAACATAATCTCCGGATAGGAAATAAGGTAAAGAATGGGCAATATTTAGATCATGTGGAGCAATATATGAAATAAGACATAATATGGCTTTTGTGATGCATAAGCATAGGTATGGCTAAGGAATATAAACAATATGAGCATTGTATGGAAACATAAAGTCCTCCATCCTCTTATCATGCAACATGTCAAAAGCAATATCAAATTTTACCTCCTTTCATGGTTTTCAAGAAAATAATGCACTTCATTGTGACTTCCCTTTACTAGGCAATTTCATGCTATATCTCTAATGAATCCAATTTTGCATCGTCGAGTTCAATATAAGCTTCCATGACACTTTTTAAACAATTTACAAGCTTTGGGAGATGTCTCATAAAACAAACTTTGAGTTTAGCAATTAAGCACAAAAATAAAAAATTCACTCAAAATTCACCATGTAAAACCAAAAACAACAATAAAATATAAAATAATGATAATGAGCTCTTCCCCCACCCCATACTTAGAATATGCAGTGTCCCCACTGTAAAAACAAAACAAAGGTAAAGGAAGGAACTCACTGAATAACGCGTTGTAGAGTCGAAATAGGGTTCCAGTAGATTGTCAGGAGTCGATATCGACCAGTAGTGCTCGATATCGACCGCAATTCGTCGGATTCCAAGTGTGATCATCTGGTCGAAATCTGGGGGAATTTGGTCGATATCGACCTATGCACTCGATATCGAGTACTTTTGGTCAAAATCGACCTGCTTTGTCTTCTCTGCTTCTGGTCGAAATCTGCCTCAGGGGTCGATATCGAGTGTTATCACTCGATATCGACTAGGTTGCTCCGAAAGTTCCGCTCGATCCCCATTTTTCGACCTGTAAAATGTTAGTTTTCACACGAAGAAAATACCTTTCACATGAAGTATTCAAAACCAAACCAAAAGTTTTAAAGTCCTAAAAGAAAATTTTAAAAGTTTTATGTACATGCTCTAGATTTTAGAGTCACTAGGCCAACTTCTCCTTTTGTGCTTACGAACCTTCAGCGTGGGGCCCTCTTATGCCTGGCCCTTCTCCTGGATCATCTAGGTCCTGATTGTAGTATGCAAGCTCCACTGATAAGTTGTTGTTCGCATAGAATCCCTTGCCTTCCTTCTTCTTCTTTCTAGTCCTAATCCTGCACAGGTTAGCTCTCCATGGGACCTTGTCTCTTCTAAAAATATTCTTATTCATATTAATGGATGGGGGAGAAGTAGGGATTGTACATGTTCTTACCTTCTCGTGCCCAAAACAGCAATCTTTGGGCTGAGGTTTGGTCGATATCGAGCTGCCTGGGTCGATATCGAGTGCAGGGACCCCATACTTAGGCTTTTGGCAGGTTCGGAGCTCAACAGGAGAGGTCGATATCGAGTGGGGGTGGTCGATATCGAGTGACGTGGTCGATATCGACCTGGTGCAGTCGATATCGAGCTGTTTCGTGGTGCTTCCCTCCGTTGTTGTGTGCTCGTCCTTGTGGTTGCCTATGCTCTTCACCTCCAGCCTTGGAATTTCCTCCTTTGTAGAGCCAAAAGAGAAATCTAAGACCTCGTTACCTATTGTGAAGGTGAGCAATCGCTTCTTGACGCTGATGTTAGCATCTGTAGTAGCTAGGAAAGGTCTACCAAGAATAATAGGGCAAGTAAGATCTTCCGCGCAGTCTATAACAAGAAAATCAGTGGGGATATAGAACTTACCAACCTGGACAGGGACATTATCGACCATACGTGCATGGATTACCACTGTATTGTTTGCCATGTATAGCTTGGCATCCACAGGCTCTATTGATCATATCTTCACCTTTTTCCAGATTGATAAGGGCATGATGCTCACTAGGGCTGGCAAACGGTACGGAAATTACCATACCAACCATGTACCAACCACAAACCGACTATGCTGGTAACCACACTTGTGGTAACCAATATGGTGGTAACTATCGTGGTGGTAACCACGTGAAGGTGGTACGGTAATGGTAATGAATTATGAATACCATGGTTACCGAGTATATAGATTAATTTTTTTTATTTAATGTTTTATTGTTATTATCTTTGAGTTTTGAGTTTTTAATTTATATTTTTTGTTTTGATTTTGACCTAATTAAATTGGTCATTTCTATTTTTTTCTACTAGAAACCGTATGTAAGACCATTTTGAATGTTTGAAGACTTTGAACTTGTTTTGTTTGAAATTGCAGGACCATTTTGAATTAATGTTTGAACAATTGAACTTGATTTGTTTCTTTAAAACTTTGAACTTGGTTGGTTTGAATTGGTATGTACTTTAGGTTGTGGACTTGATTTATTTGAACTCTTAACAGATGATAACCATATTATTTTTAGTAACCTTATTTTTTCGTTCGATAACTTTGATGACCACCGGAAGGTAGCCAAGAGGTTTCAAAAGAATACAAACAGAATTACAGCTTGGTAACCATGGTAATGTACCGATGGTAACCACAAGTCGTGGTTACCACATATGTGGTAACCACGACTTCTGGTTGGTACGTGGTATAAAAATTTACGTACCATCAGTTTGTGGTTGGTACGCGGTAATCACCATTTTTTTAGTGGTTACCGTACCATGCCAACCCTAATGCTCACGCTTGCACCTAGATCACACAATGCCTCATATCTATATTGTCCAAATCCCACAGTAATAGAAAACTTACCAGGGACAGGTCCCTTCTCAGGGAAGTCCATCCTTTTGTAGTCGTTGGCAATTTCTGAGATTGATCGCTTGTTGCTAAGGATTTCCTGGAGGAATTTGACATATGCAGGCATCTCCTGAAGAGCTTCTGTAAAAAGAATTGAAACATTTAGTTCTAGAAGCATCTAAATAAAGCATTTAAACTTATCCGCAGTGGGATCCTTCAGCGCCTTGGAAGGGAAAGGGAGCGTCTTCTTTGGTTTCGGAGCCAGAACAGCTGTCGTAGGTGATGCAGAAGAGTCGATATCTACTGGAGGTTGCTCGATATCGACCACATGTTTGTCGATATCGACCTATTGTTGGTCGATTTCGACTGCTGGGGTCGAAATCGAGTTCATTGGTGCAGCTGGGTCAATATCGACCTGAGGTTGGTCGATATCGACCTGTTCTGCAGTGTCGTCGTTTGCTTCTCCAATCTCTGGTTCGTGCAGTTCGCGACCGCTCCTGAGCTTTACAGCAGCGACGTGTCTGGATTGCCCCTTAGGATTTGGATCTGTATGCCCAGTGTGCTTTCCGGATGGTCGTGGGATCTGTTGCGCGAGTTGACCCAGTTGGGTCTCCATGTTCTTCTTCCATATATCCATCTCCCCAAGTCGTGTATTGAGGCCATAGAGTTGAGTTTGGATGGCGCTTGTAGATTGCTGATGTTGTGCTTGGTTTCTCCTCATCTCGTCGAGGATCATCTGTAGATCATCTTTCCGCTGGTCCCTTTCTGGATGTCCTGGAGCTCTGTATGGTGGGGGGTTCCTAGGGGCACCTTGGTTCCACTGTGGTTGATGGAACCTTTGGTCCCCCATATAGCGATTGGAACCCCCTGCGTAAGCTACCTCCTCATGAGTTTCTGCTACCCTGACTTGCTCTGTATGGGGGCACTCTGGAGTGGTGTGCCGTTGTGAGCCGCATTCAATGCCAGGTTGGTTAACAGAGAGAAACTTGACTTGCTTAAGGAGCTTGCGATTCTGATCTCTGTAGTATTGCTCCTTGACATCTGGATCAATCTCCTTAGAAGTCTTATAGAGGGGCATGGATTGGGCTGGCTTGGCATAGTTGTTTTCTTCGTAGTTGGCAGGAGCCCCATAGGTGTTGTCGAAGTTGGTGAGTCGTTCGATCGTTGTCCATGCCTCTGTTGGTGTCTATGTCAGATACTCATATTGTGTGTATTGATTGATCCTTTCCTTGGCGGCCAGATCAAGAGAATTGTAGAAAATCTCCTGAATGACGTATGGTGGCTGCCCATGAGTAGGGAAGGATCGTAGTAGATCCTTGTATCGATCCCATGCTCGTGCTAGCGGTTCCCCGGGCTTTTGTTTGAAAGTTGTGATCTTTTGTCTTGAGGAGCGCTGTCTTGGCTTGTGGAAAGAATTTGTTGAGGAACGCATTCCTTACCTCAGCCCATGTCGTGAGGGATCGCGTTGTTAGTCCTTCAAGCCACTTCAATGGTGGACCTGCAAGAGACCAACGAAAAGCTTTCATTTTTATATATTCAAGAGTAGTACCTTCAGCAAGAGTTTGGCACATGTTAGAAAAAGTAGTAATATGTTTGAGAGGGCATTCATTAAATCTTCCTTGAAAAGCATTATTTTTAATTTCAATAAGGAAGGCAAAGAGAATTTCAAAGTTATTAGGAGGGACTAGAATAGCCGATTCAGGCACGACAAGAGTCGGGTGCATGTAATCCTCAGGAGTGGTAGGGTATTGGGCAAGCTCAGCTTTTGCCTGCCTCCTCAGTTTCGCTTCATGCTCAGTGCGGGCTCTCTCAGCGGTGAGAGCAACATTGTTGGCTGCTAGTTCCCTCTGCAGCCTCTTAATCATCTCAGCTTGTGCTTCTGATGTCGCCATGATCCTTTTCAGTCTAGAATGGATGTGTATAAGGCGTTATGGGTCGTCTATGGCGTCAAACTCAGGTGGTTGACCAGAACGGCGCATACACATGCAAAACAAAACTTAAAGGAAAACGTGAGATCTAACTACCTAAGGCGCGAATGATTGCTTCTCCGGCAACGGAGCCAATTTGACGAGAGGGTATCTCAACCAAATAAATTTATAGTCAAGACCCCGCTATAGGATAGTGGAGTCAGGTTCGTCCTCATGAGAGAAGTCAGCGGCTTATGTATAGTGTGTTTTGGGGTTTAGGGATAGTGGGAAGAGGTGAAAGGTTGCTGTCGATGTCGACTGAGACTTGGTCGATGTCGAGGGATGGAGAGGGAAGTGTGGTCGGTATCGAGTGGTTGCTGCAAAATTGAAATAACGAAAATAGAATAATAAAGGTGCAAACTTCCAAGGTCAGGGATCACCACAACAATAAACATATGTGTAGATTATAAATCACATAAAAGAGCATGTTTTATATCAAATAACTTTCGTTATTAACAAATAGGAATATAGAGGCTTTTGCATAAACCCTAAGTGTTACTACCTTTTCTTAAGTAGAATCAACCAACTTTCGCAAGCAAAGCCTAATTACTATCCAAATTTATAATTAATTCATTTTCGCTTCAAAATTGCAAATAAGGAATTATCCTCGATTGTCGCAAAGGATTAAGCACATAGGTAGATGATAATAAAGACATACAAAATCATGAATTCATAAATCAAACACACATATCTATGTTGGGATCACCCCAGCCCTAGAAGAAGGAATTTAGAAAGAAAACATAATAAAAGAAACTAACTTTATCATTAAATTCAAACTAAAACTTACAAAACCTTCCAAATGTTCCTCCTCCTTCCTCCTTATCTATCGCCTCCTCTCTCTCTCCTCTCTCCTTCCGCCCGAAGACGGCTTGGCTTGAATGAATGAAAATCAGCCCCCTAGGGCTTTATTTATAGGCTTTAATCCTTGCTATCCAATGAAGGAGCAAGTCTATCTCTATCTAAATATATCTATCTATTTCCTAAGATAAATGTTTGAAATAAAACAAATAAATCTCTAAAGGAAATTATATCTAAAGTGGATAAATCTTCCTTCCCTTGATAGGTCTTCACTTGAATTGATAGAATATCTCTTGCTTCATGTGGATGATATCCAGCTCGGAATTCGGAGTCGGACTGCTCGAAATCGGCTTCTGGGGGTTACTCGATATCGACCAAGTTAGGTCGATATCGACCTTGTCTTCTCAGCTCACTCGATCTCGGCCACTAGAGTAGATTTCGACCATGCTTCACTCGATATCGACCAAAGGTGGTCGATATCGACCTGTCATGTGTTGCTCCAAGTGTCTGGTCGATTTATGGCATGACTGGTCGATTTGATCTACTTGATATCGACCAATGGTGGTCGATATCGACCTCTTCTGCAGTTTCCAGCATTCTGCATCCGTCTTGAAACGCACTTTCCCAAGTCCTCGTTCGTCCGATTGATGCATATAAATATGCGTTGGAAAGCTCTTTTTGAGGGCTACAACTCTCATGAAGACATTAGAACTTCATTCAAAATGATAAATGGTGAAAAGTTGCGTTTTGTCCAGATGCACCATCCATAGCTTGTTAATGACTTTCTTTTAAGCTCCAAAGTGCGTCCGATTTCTGCGAAATATAACAAAAATTATTTAGACCTCCATATATTGCAAATAATCATAAACTACACAAATTATGTATTATTCTAACCCAAATGCATGAAATGCATGCAGAAATCGATATAAAAGTAAGTGTAAAACATGGCAGATTAGACTCACAATAATAATCTGGATTATGTGCTTTAGTTGTAACTTGATTATTGGTTGGATGTTCAGTTTAGAGCAATTTTTAAAAAAAATTATGTGATTTCTATTGTAAATGTCTAGATGAAAAGCACTAGTAAATTCGAGTATATGTTTGATGTGATTTGATATTTATGTTAGGTTGATGAGTGTAAGGAGGATAAAATTCACTTACACTGCTCGAGGAGGATAAAAGTCACTCGAGTGAAAAAAATCATCAATAAACCAAGCTTGAAAGAAACGATCGAGGAGGATAAAATTCACTCGACACTATAAGAATTGGAAAAAAAAACACGGTTATTAACCGATCCTTTTTGTGGAGGATAAAATTCACACAAGAAGGAAGAAAAAAATAATTAGAAATACTTGGAATCAAAGGAAAAAATATGAGCTTTATTGAAATTCCGAAACAGAGAAGGCCTAGTAATATATGGGTGTTTATGACTGTTTTTTAGTATGCTTAATGATTTTGATTGCTCAATACATTCTAAATGCAAGCATCCCCTGAACCAAATCGGTTTTTAAGCAATGAGTATGAATGGTTTGATGTGGGTATCATAGTGTCCTAACTATTTTGAGCATAACATAACAACTACTTTTGAAGCCATGACAATTAATATAATGATGAGTGATCGATCATTCATAGAAATTTCTTTGAGTCTTTTGTCTTTATTTGAGTTTGTCTTTGTTTTATTATTAGTTTGCTTGGGGTCAAGCAAAAGTATAAGCACGAGGTAGTTTTGATAGTGTCTATTTTAGTCATGTTTTAGGTCTAGATTTGCATATTAGTTTAGAGCATTTTTACATATTTTATAGCTTAATTTGTATTATTTGGTTTTTGGAGTCTACACTAGTGTTTTTATATATTTTAGGTATTTTTGGGTTGGATTGTATAGATTTGAAGATTGCTTGAAATTTATGGGATTATTTTGCAAATGAGAAGATGGATGACTGAGCTAAATTTAAGATGGTCGGATGTTACTCGTGAAGCTGATCGTTGGTCATGTTTCTTCTCTTTTGGGCCGGTTCATCTAATTACAGCCCACGTGATTCCTGCTTCATATTATTTTGTTTAATATAATCAGTTTAGTTAGTTTCGATAGATAAAATTAGATAGATTAGGTTTACATTACATATACATTCATACGAAGGACATGACGGAGACTGACTTAACCCTAATTGTCTTTTGTTTTATTTTCATGGAGATCTGAACTCTTTCGTTTCGTGTATGGATTGAAGCTTTGGTTTGATAAAGTTGTGAAATTTTTATTCTTGTTCTATTCCTATTGATTTGCATTGATTCTTTTGCGAATATTGTTCAATTCTTTTAGTTCGTATAACTAGTTGAGATTATTGCTAGGATTTTTAGATTCCTCGTAGCATAACAATCATCATCATCATATATGAGCATGCAGCGCATCAATAATCAATCATTATCATCATCTTGTCATCATGCTCATAATAGATCTAGCTCATAGAACAATCAAGCTCATCTCATATCTCTTGACAATAATGACTCAGAACAAACCCGATGGAGCTGGACTATCCTATGACCATAGCAAAGACTCTAGGACTCACATATAACAGTCGTTCTGTTTCCAAACACATTGAGTAAATGAATGCTCATTCAAGAGTGAAAACCTAAGCAGGATACTACATGAATCATGCTCTTATGCATATGCAACACCTAGTATATCATGTGATTATATGCATATGAGAATCAATCTGAGTAAGCTCCGTGAGGGAACTTACCTGGCAGGGCAGAATAACTTTGCAGCAATAAGATAGTTCAAGATCACCTAATATATCACAATGAATATATAAGTCTATATCCAAACATATAAGCACACATAATTCCATATAAATTCATGAATCGAAGGTCTCATCATCATACTTCCAAATCATCCCATATTCCATCGGTTTTCCATTTCGCATCTCATATAAAAATCTCATATAGTTATCCAAGTACCAACCATACTCATCATCATCATATAAGTTCAACTCATAGCAACATCTCATAGGTCATATAGCATCGCATGCATTATAATCATACATCACATTTCATCGCTTGAATGTCAACATACTTATACTCCTATAGCACATCATAGTTAATTCATATAAACATCATCCTTTCATATTCATCAAGACAAGATCTCACATAAGGAATGCTTCAATATAACTCACATCATAGCATTTCCATAATATAGCTCACATCATTATATATCACATTATACTCAAGATCATATAAATAATCATGCTTGTACTTATATGACACATATCATCTCAACATTATCATACTCTATGCTCAAATCATATATTTATATCACACATCACAGCATATCATAGCACATCAAAGCCACCCAACAAGTTAGTTCAAGTAAGAGATTCGCAAGTTAGCCACAATCCGTTTTATTAAAACAGCCCATTAAACACCGTTGTCCCAAAACTTTTGAAAACGTTCCATAAGTACCAATTTGAAAACCCAAGTGTTATCCATCAAATCATGCATCTCAAAACTCATTTAAATCATCGTTGAAATTTTAGACCAAACCCAAAACCGAATATAAATCCTAAAAGGCAACCTCGGGTCTGGCGGCTTTTCACGCGGCGAAATATTATTTCACCTTGGCGAAATAACATTCCGCCATTGCGAAACTTATTTCAGAGCTCCCTGTGAGAGGGAGACCTTCGTGGCCGCGAGATAACTTTTCCACGGAGAAACCTAGTTTTGTCGTGGCGAAAGGCCGTTTTCAACGGCTATGCTGAGTTCTTGTTCACCGCGGAGAAACCTGCAATTGGGCTCGCTTTTGAGCTCATTGAGGCCTCTGTTGTTGTTGTTGCTGCTGTTGTTTTTATCCTTCTCCATTTTCTCCAAACCCTATCCCGACCTTGATACATATGTTAGCACAAAAACGACACGAAGAAATCAAGAGAAACGGAGTTGTGCTCACCCAAGTATCTTCTTCTTTGATGGCTTGCTCGTGGAGGCTCGTTGGAGCTGCATGGGGCTTGGATCTTCACTGAAATTGTCTAGGGAGGGTGTTGGGAGGTTAGGAATCGAAAGAAGGGGAGATCGATCCTTTACCGTGCTAAAATCGAGAATGGAAGGAGAGGGAGTTGTTGGGCTCGCTCGTGGCTCTCCGGAGCTCTTTCGAGTTGCTTCTGGGCTCATGGACACCAAGGAAGATGAAGTGAAGGGATGATGGTGTTTGGATACGTGGAAGGAAGAGCAAGGCCTGAACTTGGCTCACTTGAACACACTCAAGGAGGAAATGAGCTAGAGAGCTTTCGGTCTTCAATGAAAGAAAAGAGGAAGAGAGAGTTCATGTTAGGGGTTGTTTCTGGGAAGAAACGGGCTGCAGTGGTGGTGTATAGATGGGGGAAAGAAGATGTTTTTTGTAATTCATGGGTCTCACGACAAAGAGGGGAAAGAAGGAGAGATTTTATTGTGGTGTGTTGCTAGGGTTTGTGTTTAGCTTTTGTGGTGAGTGAGAAGTGAAACAAATCAAATTTTTAAAGGGCCAAGGAGGGTTTAGATGAGGGCAATATCAGATGGGGCAATGGGGGACCATAAGGCATGTTTGTTGGCCATATAAGGAGGGTACAAAGATGGAGAGGGTTACGGAAATTTGTGGGTGTTTAACCCAAACAAGAAATGAGGAAGGTGGGAGGAAGTTTCTCATATTTTAAATCAGCCAAAGGGGAACCATGTGGAGCTAAAATTTTCGGTTGGGGCAAGAAAGGAAGAAGAAAAGAACTTCTGGTCCCGAAAGCGCGAATTTGAATTTTTTGACGTCAGTTCCCGAAAGTTAGTTTCTCGAATCCTGTTCTCTCGCTCTAATCTTGACTCGACCCAATTAGTGTTGCAAAATCATGAGGATATCAACATCCAAAATTTAATTCAAATCTTGAGGCAAAAAGACGAAATTGTCCTTCAATGTTAAAATTTGGCCGGAATTCACTTTGAGGATTTTAAAATATGATTTTCTAAGCGAGGATGAGAATTTTTCAAATTTCCAAATTTTTCGATTTAAATCCATTTAAATTATTTATGTTAAAATATTATCTGAAATCCTGAGGTCTTAACATCACCTATCTCTAAAAACAAGTCTCATCCTCGAGACTAAAATCATTTTCAAAACCAGTCAAGCAAGTGTTCATAACTCGAGTGGTGGAATCATCCACCTCTAAGGGATAATCTCATATTATCTTCCTAGGTTCCAGGTTCCAAATCAATATCATCTATCAAGTCAGTACACTATCAGGCTCAACATTCATGCATCTCATAATCTTATGTACGGTTCCCAAGTCATATAACATCATAATCTAGTCACATAACATCATACTCACGTCAACTATCAAAATTCATCACGTCAAAGTCATGACAAGAATCGTCGCATACCAGCATCATATCAAGCTCAAGGAATCACTACGTCAATATTAACCCATCATCAAATCGCATGGCAATACATCAGATAATCAACATCGTTCATAGCATAGAAGCTACACGTTATTCAAATCCCAAGCATCATATATCCATGGTGTAATCATCGGACGTTTGTCAAAATAGTTGCATCGTAGAATTAGTCATTTCAAGATTTCTCATTTTCTCACAAAGGCAACCTATATCACGGCTAACTTTATCATATCATCATCTATTAATAGGTCACATAATCAAGAAAGTCCGCATACAACTACCAACCACAATAGAACGCAACCATCACTCACTCATCCACAACTCTCAAGATCAGCCTCCCTTAGATCCACCAACTCTCATCAGATAATTGCCTCTAGTAGAGCCGCATCTCGCTCATCAGATAGCCCAACTCATAGATTATTTCTCTACTTTTCTTCCATATACATCCACAAACAAAAGTCTAAATCCTAAACCAATCACCAAGTATCTTAACGCAGTGGTCAACAAGCCTTCTAAGGATCAATTTACTTCAACATTCAAGCTTGAGTCCCAACCTTTCATCCAACTAACTAGAGCCCAAATTTTGGAATTCACAACCATCCGTGTTCCCTATTAAGTGCACATCCATTACCTCTATGTCTTTTTATTCCATTCGAGTATTATCCCCTAAAGAGAAATCCCAAATCCCCTCGATACTCCAATCTCACTTCACATACTGCTAAGCACTATCAACAACAATCCACCTCTAAGGAACCAACTCCTATCTCTAAAGTCTAATCTCATACACAAGTATCCTCTCATACTATGTCCTCAATACTCACAAGGGTTATTCCTTACACTTTCCGTACTACCCAAGACATCACAAGTATCACGCCCTGCTAACAATGCTCAAACACCTATAATATCATATTCTAACCCAGATGACTATATAGTGCTAAACTTGCTACCACGAACCCTCAAGTTCCTTCACACTCACATTTATCCTCAAATGACCAACAACATGATCTCCCAAACTAATTCATCAGGACACAACTAATTCGAACCACATAGCTCCACATCCCAATAAGATCATAGCAAACTAACTTATTCATCGCACCAAATCACCATTATGAACCTCACTATAACCTTAACCAATCACAATTTTCAAGTCACCTTACTCTAGTTCCTCATTCCACATTTTCCTAATTAAGTCACCTCAGAACACAATTCCTTGAACCACGACATCACCACTCAAAGTCTCTATTTCCAATCCTTATCTCCAGAGAATCTATATGCCATCCAAATTACCCAAAGCACCACATCGTATCGAATCATCCACAATCCCTTAACCTATAATACTCCCAACAACTTCCACCTTGACTAGATTTCTCATTCATTACTCAATACCTTCCTATTTCAAATATCAAGCAATCAGTCCTATGAGCAACCTTACGATATTCTCACCTAACTCCTAGTCTTACCTCGAAGGGTCATCTTCCATTCCTTAATACCTCAATCAACATTCACAACATTACCCGAGCAAAACCCAATTACACATCTCACATCCAGTCCTGCTATCACATGAACAATCAAATCCCCAAGATCTATGACTCCTCAAGCAACCCTATACTAATCAACCTTAACAATTCCTCAACTCGTTTCTTACCAAAGTCGTTCCCAATCACAACACATACATCCTAGTCCCAAATTCTACAACTTCCCAAGCATTCTTGATCCATCAAACATTACGTCACCCACAATCCGATCCTCGACAACCCAACGGCTACTCCTAGTACACTAAGCCTCCTACTCTCACCTAAGGCCTATCTAGAAAGCTCATAGGAAAACCATTAAGCACTGCCTTCTATAAGTTCTAGAACTCACTTGGGCCTACCTAAACTAACATCTCCTTCCTGCAGCTTTACCTCATACCATCATCGATCAACCTAACAGATCAAATCCCTTCACCACTCTCCGACCATCCTACCAAAAGGTCTCACCCATATGTTCAAAGAGGAAATAATTATGGAAATCATCACACATGAGGCCTACATAATATCCACTAATATTTTATAACTATAACATTATTAGTTCATCATCAATCATCGCAACAATGTCATAAAGTCTCATGGTACCGTTACACTCATCAATTACTGCAGAACATTATATCAAATCAAGCTATTAAGTTCCATCATAACGTCATTACCAAACAATTCAGGATTCTAGCATTTGAAATTTACATCTTATAGGCGAAAGAATTCAGTTCATTTTCAGCAACTCGGCATATCGGCACATCAAAACATCATGGAACATTAGAATTTCAAGGCATCGAAGCACATCATCATAGACAAAAGACAATCAGGTGATATTCATTACAATTTCAGCATGTCAAAACACATTAGCACATGAACTTCATCGTTATGTCAATTCTTGGTCTATCGTGCAATATCGTCATCACTCATCACAGTAAGTGTTAGCAACTCGAATGGAGGACACTCCTTCTTCACAATTCATATTGCATTTAGTGATCGTGATCCTTGAAATGTGTTCGTCGTTCAATGTCGTCGATGGCATCAGTTCTGGGGTCTATGGCTTTCGTTGTGCCGCTCTAGTGTTATCTAGCTTTCCGTTCTCTTTTCCATGCATTCGTTCATCAAGTGTTTCGTATAGGATTCCAAATTAGCGGAGATAGGGGAGTGACAAAGGTGGACAACCCAAATCCATTACAAATTCAAACATGGACCAAAGTTAAAGACGACAAGACTAGAGTCAAGACTCCAACCCGAGAATAGCAATGATGTCCTTATGGAAGTCTATGTGGTTATAATTGGGACAAGAAAAATATGTATACAACATGGAGTGTAACAGTCACATTAATCCACACTAACATGTACCTATCTCTAGGAATAATGACATATGCATTCATTCCAAAGACATAATCAAGTCCTATATCGATGTGTATGCGAGACAAGCTAGCAACCTATCATTCCGTTCAAAAAGGTATGCTTAAAAATTCTAGCAAGGTATGCGGAAACTTGAAACGATTACGCAAGGTACGGAGTCACTCATGATTCAACAAGCATCACAAGCATTACATATACGAACAATGCACGGGCCCAGTATACACATAACTATGTAAGATCAAATACAAGCACGTCGATATATATATATAGTATAGATCATATGTACTCAAGGCTTATTGTGTATCATGTGAACACATCCTGGCCGTTGATCTATTGAAATGGATGGCTATGATAATTACACATTTTTCCCTTTTTTAATATTGAAAACAGTGGGACCCACCAGATAGAATTGCCTCACCTGCTATTAACGAGCGCGTGTACACATGAATCAATTTTTTGAATGGAGTTGTTGGTTAGTGGGTCATGTTTTTCGAATTGTTCGGATATATCATAGGATCATTCGGGTATATCCCTAGATTATTCGGGTATATCACATTATTATTGCCCGGAATGGATGAATTATTCCATTGTGGGTTATTCGACTATATCCATACATTATTCGCTTGTATTGTTATATTATTCATATATAACACCAGAAAGAGAAAATTCGATCAAGTATCCATACGTTACTTACGCACTATCAAGAAGATTAAAAGCTTCCTATTTGCATATCATTCCATGACCAGATAGAGAAAATTCGATCCATAACAAGTTCTGAATGTTCCCTAGCGTACTATCGAACAAAACCATGAAATTTTATACGAATCGTAAACCGCCATCAACCTCACTCACCATTGCATTACCCACTTGGGCAGGTCTTAGATAAGCATACTGTTTTTCGAATTGTGACCTCCATAAATCTAGAACATCTTTATTTTCATTATGTCCCTTCAACACCACTGGCTTACCCCCAAGAGGAATTCTGAAGCACCTATGTACATCAACATCTGTTAGTTCTATGCTTCTGCCGTCCTCAAACTCGATGCTACAGTTATTCGGATTGAAGTGGTCGACTAGCCAGGAAGCCAAGGAGAGTGGTTGCTTCTTCACCTCCAAATTCAAGAGTGCGCTGAAACCAATTTCTTCCAACGTTCTCAATTGCCTCTCATTACCATCTTTTATCTTCAACTGATGCATTGCATTGAAAAAAGTACTTGGCGATGATCTGGTATCCAATGGTTGATACATTGTCATTTTACCCCTTATATTCAACCTCTGCTTTTTCGTCACTTCCGGATGGTTCATTTCAAATTCTGGGGTATTAGGTACGGCTGGTTCGGTGGGTACTTGAGCATCCGTAGTTGTTGTTGCAATCGAGTCATCTGCATCAATTATAAAACGTTTAGGCGATGCGTACATATCATACAAATTCTACATACTCATTTTTTACATTGTAAGACATTAAATACCTTCAACCACTGATGTGGTGTTTTATGTTCTCTTTGTCCTTGCCTTATGTATTTGTGGTGGAACTATTTTCGTCTTCTTCACGCGCGCAGCCTTGCTTGACTCAATCACAAAGTCATCCTCGCTATTATCCGAGTAAACAACCCTTTTCCTTGTTGATCGGTCGGAATATGAATCTGACTCTGAACTCTTTCCACCCTTAGTTGTGGCTTTACCTTTTCCCTTGCCTTTAGTAACTTCATTTACAGCAGGTATCAACATTAATATTATATGAAAAAATCACCAATTACAGATGAATAATTCTGATTATTCAACCGAATAATGTATGAATTGAGGACCAATTGTAAGTTACACAAATCACACGATAATTCATATATAATCCCTACAATTTGCAATGCAATTTAACATATTATAACTTTTATTTCAGACAACCGGTACTTAATAGTATCTACCCATACATATGCATAATCTGATGTTACTCCTGAATACGGTACACGTATACAGTTGCATAATGTTGATTACTAACCTGCATAACCCTAAAATCCCAAATCACCCCTAACAAAATGTCACTCAATTTACTTTACGCACATCACACGGTAATTCATCTATGATGCCAATAATTTGCACTACAAATTTACAAATTAGAAACTTTTTTTGAACAACACGGTACTGAATAGCGTCCACACATACATATGCATAATCTGCTTTTACCCCTGAATAAAATACCCATATACAGTTGCATAATTTTGATAACCACCTGCATAACACTCAAATCCCAATTCACCCCAACAAATATGCCAGTCTTATTCGGAAATTTCGCAAGTTTATACCCTTAATCCTTAGGAAATTCACTCGTACTTATAAATAATATGCAATTAGATTGAGATACCCTTATACAGTTGCACAATATTGGTATACAACCGAATAACCCACCCCGCCCTTCTCGCTCACACACAATCCTCAATCAAGTGTCAACACAAAAGCACAATCACCAACCACAAAACCAAATTCCCACATGCCATATCCATAATCAACAACGACATCCATCATCAACAACCAAAAACTATGAATTCCACCCTAAAATTTCCACCTTTAAACCAAAAAATACCGAAATGATTTAACCCAAATAAAAAACTTACCCATTGATGAAATCGAATAGCTTCAAATCGGTGGTGTAGATCGGCGATCCCTTCAAATCCACAATCAACAACAGTGGTTCGCAGCAGACTTCCAATCGTCGGCGCTTTTCCGATCAGCGGTGTTGCGCAGTCGTCTCGCTCCTCCAATAGCTTCAAATCGGTGACGCTTTTCTCGTCGATGTTGGTGGTGCAGATACCGAGTCGCGTTGCTCACCCCACTTCCACTCCCGGGGTCCCTAGCGCCGACGTCGAACTCAGTCGGAGGCGCTAAACCCTAGTCGGGAATTTTGGATTTCGCTAATCGCACTCTCACCTTTCTCTTTCTTCGATGAGCAAATTTGTCGATTGTGGGGGTAGGAGTAGGGTTGAGAGGGTGTGAACACGCGCGGTCTGGTGGCTTCTTTATGGTATTTTCTCTTTTTTATTTTTAATAAATCAATATTGAAGAATAATCTCAGCCCTCTGATCCTCCTAAATCAATGGCCTAGATGTCTTCACATGATACACAATAAGCCATGAGTACACCCGAACCATCCTATATATATATATATATATATATATATATATATATATATATATATATGTGTACTCAGGCCATAACGTGTATCATGTGAACACATCTAGGCCGTTGATTGAATGAAATGGATGGTTGTGATAATTAAGCATTTTCCCCTTTTTAATAATAAAAAACGGTGGGGCCACTGTTTCAATTGGCTTACCTGCCAATATAAACGCGTGAGTGGAATTGCAATGGAAGGAACAAATGAATTTGCGTGGGTTTGGCTTAGTGGGCCGGTCGTTTGATAGATATAAATTATTATTTTTTTATGTTAGTAACTACTAGAATAGATTTGAATGGTTAAAATTATATAATCAACTAATTTTTCATATAAACAAATAATTTTTTATAACTCACCGAATAATTGACAATGGTGATAGTATCGGTAGATTATTCGATCGTATCGCTGGATTATGCAATGGTATTGATTGATTATTCACTGATATGACTGAATTTACGTTGTTACTATATTCTAATCGGCTATCACCCTGAAAACACCTTAAACTTTGAACTGGAAATTATTCAGTGGTATTGCTACATTATTTGATGGCATCGCTAGATTATTCGATGATATCGCATGATTATTCGATGGTATTACAATATTATTCGGAACTGAAAATTTTTCGATGGTATCGCTAAATTATTCGATGGTATCGCTAGATTATTCGATGATATCCTTGATTATTCGATGGTATAACCCAATTTTCAAATTATACTGAAAACCCTAAAATAACCCAAAATCACCATCATTAGAACAACACCATCATCCAATTTCATCATTTTTTAAACCTTAAAATACAGAAATCAAAGAATATGTACTCTTACTCATCACATTTGTTGAATCTAAATCACCCGAAACTTTGACAATTGTTGGTGAAACAGCCACCAAAATCACTTGTTTTTGAGCAAAATTTATTTGCTCGTGGTCACCATGGGTCGCGAGTCTCGTATTGTTATTGCCGCCGGATTTGATTAGTGTTGCCAGAGTCGAGCGTCTCTCTCCATTGTCCTCTTATTGCGTTGATTAGAGCCCTTGATCTCTCCCCTCGGATCGATTCTCGCACCTCCAACAGATCACAATCGGTGGCGAGGTTAGTTTCGAGGGGTTCAGATGGTTGGGTTTGATCGCAATCCGACTTCACCTGTCGGCTGGATAGTCGGGCACAAACGTCGTCGCCCGAGTCGCAAGGGTTCGCACAATCGAAGCCCTAGTCGGATCGGAACCCTTTCGCTTTCGCTCGTCGTTGCTCCTTCCTTTTCTCTTTCTTCGATGTGGCTGGAAAGATCGATGGTGTGGGGGTAGCCTGGTAGGGATTTGGAGTGGGGGTTACACGCACTGGTATAGTGTTATTGTTGTGTTTTTTTTCTATTTTTAATTTCTAATTAATCAATATTACGGAAAACTCTCAGCCATCCGATTCATCTAAATCAATGGATAAGATTTGTTCACATGATACATGTTAAGGGTTGGACATCTAAATCAATATTATGGAAAAATCTCAGACCGGAACCAACCTCTATTAGGGCTGGGCATCCGGTCTGGACCGGTGGACCATAATCTCCAAGAACTTGGACCGTGGATCGGACCGGGACCGAAAAGACCGGTTGGACCGGAACTTATGGTCTCGACTCAATCTAGGCTCACTTTATGTAGTTTCTCAAATTTTTCAAGCACAAAGCCTAGACTTAAATCAACATTGATATTTATCTAACCTTTTTAAAATCGAATCTAGATCTACAAATATTACAAATTGAAATTTCTTAACCCTAGATTTAAAATCGAAAGGAGATTCTTCAATCTTAGTCTAGAATTCTTATAATTACTCCAAATCTATACTAAAATCGACATTAATTTGTCAAAATACACAAAAAAATACCTAGATCTTTAAACTTGAAAAGAGAGATGTAAACTCGCCGATGATACTGCAGTACTGCTGTCGTCGAGCACATGAGGCGGAGAGCACAGTAGGTGGTCGTGACTCTAGGAGGGTGAGCAGTAAGGAGGGGAGGCTTAAAGAAGAGAGAAGGAGCGTCGAGCGAGAGCTTGCTGCCGGCTTGGAAATTGGAATGAAGGGTGAGGCGTGAGGAGGGTACTGGAAGTCTGGAAAAGTGGAAAGGCACGTTTTTTTTGACAGAACTCCTCCCCCCCTCCCCCTTTTTAAATGATAAAGTTTATGGTCCGATTCCGGTCTGGTCCCGATTTTGGACCTTAAACCGAAAATAGAAAAATATTGGACCGGGGACCGGACCGTAAGATCCCGGTCCGATCCAAAGACCGTAATTTCCGGTCTGATCCCGTTCCGATTACGGTCCGATCCAAATTTTGCTCAACCCTAACCCCTCTCTCTCTCTCTCTATCTATCTATCTATCTATCTATCTATCTATCTATCTATCTATCTATCTATCTATCTATCTATATATATATATATATCATCACAATCAGCCTAATGCTATGAAGAGGGCATGTAGAAGTGGTATAGTAACTATCACATTATAGGATAACCATGTTCACATAAAAGGACAAGTACGACAAGTAACCATTTAATGAGCCATATTGAGAAGCATATTTCCTATATGACACTAGTAACACATATTGAAGTACGAATACAGTCAAGGCAATCCGAATAGGTTCAACCTAACGTTCATTTGTCATGTGCATACGAAGTCATAATATAGCGTGGTGTGTGATCATGTGAGGTGTTAAGTCATATGTTCATGCAAGCATGAGAGGAAGTCACATAGTAGGGAGAGGATCTCAAGAATGTCAAATGGGTGGGCATGTTATAGGTTGATTGTAACAGAAGGCATGATAAGCATTGAGGGCATCATTAACTAACATGCTAAGGGGTGTCCTTCTACGGAGACATACATATGAGGAAGAATTGACCACACTATCATGAACCTAACTCAGAAGGGAGCAATAATCATGTTGATTCATAATATGTGACATTTGCGCTCAATCAATCATTGATATAGCAATGCAGTAAACCAAGTAGATCATGTTGTGGCGACAGGGGATCATGACAGAATTAAAGCAAAGTACAACACGAGACCTAAGAGATGCGGCTAAGCAGGAATATAATGACATGCGTAGGTTCTTACTAATGATCATTCCTAAGGTATATGACGAAGAACACAATATTACTTAAGGTCATGTAATTTCCAAGGGAGTCTCCATTATAATCAAACAAAAATCCTTAAGGGCAATCATCGACTTCTCCCAACTGACTCATCGCCCCTTTTTCCTGTGGAACTCTAGTATGACTTATCGTGGTAAGGAGACGCTGGTTGACCATCACAAGAATTGAGAAGGATGACCTCATAAAACATCTCACTCTCTAGACTCGGAATCATGCCAATGACCATCTTCCATCACTCACTCACGTACCCAACATATCCGAACATAAACCCAAATACAATGTGTTTACCAATACAATTTCCCATGGAGGACATCGATGTTAGGGAGAAGGACTCAATAAGATCATCAAAGAGGTTGAAAAAATGGAAGATGCTGTTCCACCAAAACTGGACCTTGACCACATAAGAATAAGGGTCCTTCTACTATCCTGTTTGCACAGATCATTCAATGCATGTTTCATAGTTAAGACATACTAATCAGATCTCTAGTCTAAGCATAATAGCCCTCAGTATAGAAACAATCATCAAAACTATATGTTCCCCTTCGAGGGGGGTCGCCCCGGGCCCAGTTTATAAACACACCACAAGCTATCTAAAATCCGCTCTTCGAGGAGTGACAAGAGGAAAACATGTCGTTGTTCCGGCCAAAGAATACTCGAACTCATAACTAGTATAGTTGGTAAGCAAGAGATCGATCCACAGGGAAATCTATCAATTCAAGTGCAAAGTCTAATCGCTAAGAGAGAATATGGGAGTTTTTTATGAGAAAAAGATATGCCTTTTATCAAAGCGGAAATAATGCAAACAAAGTAAATTGGTTGTAGAATGCAGTGGAGAGAATTAGGTTCACCTACAATTTATCACTTCGATTGATGAATTTGATCCTTGTTTCAGCCTCTAGATCTTGTCTTTTCCTATCAATATCCTTGTCCAGATCTTAGGTCGATTACTAGTCCTACGAGTCCTAGCAATTTCTGTTGACTTGTTCTTCACTTAGGCTCTCGAAATTCAACTCCACTCCCGTGCTCTTCACTTTTCTTCCTCAACTTGAATCTTCCTTCATCCAAGAGTCTCCTCATTCCTCGTCGGATCCATATCTACCTAAAATAATCAATAAACACGTAGATTCCGACTCTACCAACACCACATGTAAACATGTAATTGTAACTAAAATATGCACTATTCACAAGTAAACTATGCTAAATGTAATCTATTATGCAATACTAATCATGCTCTATCAAGGAGCGACTGACCGAAGGGGGCAACTACCTCTCGGTCTCTACTTCCTAATAGGGCTGACACGGTACGGTACCATGGTAAATTTTTCATTACCACGTACCGTACCGATACCCCTCGGTATGGAATTTTCTGTACCACGTACCAACCGAATAGTTTCGGTACCGAAACTCTTGGTACCGAAAGTATCGGTTACCGAATGTCGGTACCGTGGTAACCGAAGCCACTACTTTCGTTCTTCGATTTTCGTTTTATACACTATGGTACCATCGGTACCGATGGTACCGATTGTACCAATGACAGATTATGCTTGAAAACGAACCGACTATCCTTGGTACCAACGGTACCACGGTATTTTATTTTTTAAAAAAAATAAAATATATATATATTTTTTTTAAAAAAAAATTAAATATATATTCGGTACCAACGGTACCACGGTATTTGGGTTGCCCATACCGTTACCGCACCGACTATCCTTGGTACCGAGACTTCGGTTACCGATTCAGTCGGTTACCGACTTCTTGGTACCAATGACATGTTGGTACGGTTGGTAATCGGTTGGTATGGTAATTTTCGATTACCATACCAACCCTACTTCCTAACCCCGCTACTCTAATCACCACGGTGCAACTCCTTGGAGTCTTCCAGACCCTCTGTAAAGTTCGAGCTATGGTTAGTCTATTGTTCCTAAGTCTACATCCAATATGGATGGTCTATTGCCTTTCTACCCACTCGATTACCCTTTCCATTTCCTCACCTTAAGTTAGGTTCATTAAGTTCATTTTTCCCCTTTAGAAAACTCTTTTTAAATTCCTTGAAATCGATGGGCGGTTTTCCAAAACATACACTCAACCCTTTTTGTACCCAAATTGCAAAACCTCGCTCTAATACCAACTTTGTAATGGCCCAAATATAAATATTCGAGTTATGTTTCGAAGGTTGGATACCTTTGTTGAAATGTTGCAATCCAGTTATGGGTCAAGGTTTCAAACCTCAAAAGTTAGTGTTGAAAGCGATGATTTCGAACCCCAAATCAAGCGAAGGGTCATTAGGTACCCAGAACCTATCCTATAGACTAAGTCGCTCAAATTCTCTTTAAGGAGGAAAACATGCAAAACGAAATCAGGATACAACTTGTCACGGCAGAGCCGGGTCAAAACCAAAATACGAAAAAGTATGAGTATATAAAGCATTCAAGTCGAGTCTGGTGAGAGTCAGTCTCTCGGTCGACAATCGTCCAAACAGATACCCCCGTCATAGAACCATAGAGCAAACATCAATCTGCAAACATACCTAAAAATAATACAAGGCATGGGATTAGACTGAGGCTCATACACGTGACTAGATCCCATTGTAGGCACATATATACATTGTGTCCTATTGTTCATTCTCCTTCTCTTTAGTGGTATTCACTCATGGAAATTCACAACAATTGGTATCAGAACCAGGTTAGATGATGACAACTGGTGTGAAATTTGAGGTTCCGCATTTCGATGACACTGGAAATGTTAAAGGTATTGAAGGATATGATGACTCAGCAGGGAATGTTAAAGACGTTGAAGGAGACAAAGCTAGAGGCAGTGAAGGATGAAGAGTTGGAAGAGATGCAGGAAAAGGCGGTGTTGATGATTCAACTTTGTCTGGCGGGTGATATACCATGTAATTGATCTCAAATCCTCGCACGATATTTGGGTGAAATTGGAGAACATGTATATGTCAAAGTCCCTGTTCAACAAGTTTTATCTAAAAAAAAGATTGTACGGGTTGAAAATGACAGAAGGCTCTGACTTGGTAAAGCACATCAACACTTTTAACCAAGTTATCGAGGATTTGGCATGACCGGATGTGAAGATTGAGGATGAAGACAAAGTCATGATCTTGTTTTGTTCTCTACCCTCTTCGTTTAAGAATTTGGTGACAATGCTGACACAGGGAAGGAGTGATACCCCTGGATACAGTGGATACGACGTTGCTTGCTCACTATGAGCGACGTCAAAATTCTAACAAAGAAGGTTCCCAAAGCGAAGGGTTGTATGCCAAAGACAGTTATTGTTACTTCTTAAAAGAGGAAGGTCACTTTAGGTGTGATTGTCCAGTAAGGAAGAAAAAGTACAAGGGAAAGATGGATGATCCATCTTCGAAATCATCGAAGGTAGTGCAGAAAGAAGATTAAGATAGTGCATACTCAAATATGCTCCCAGTGACGTCGGGAAGATATTCAAAATTATGGATCTTGGATTCTGGTTGTTCATTTCACATGACTTCGAACAAAGTCTGGTTCGAGATGTATAAGTCATGAAGTTTTGGTTTTGTCCGATTGGGAGACGACAAGCCGTGTAATGTTATACGAATCGGACAAATCAAACTCAGGATGCTTGATGGTGTAGTCCGAACATTGACTGATGTAAATTATGTTCCAGATCTCAAGAAGAATATGAATTCCTTAGGTACATTACATGCAAATGCGTTCTGTTACAAGACGGTCGATGACGGTCTAAAAGTGAGCAAATGAGCCATGACTGTAATGAGGGTGAGACGTACCTCCGGAAATATTTATCTCTTGTTAGGGAGTACAGTTGTAGGTGGAGCTGCAATTATAGAGTCAGAGTTTGATAGTACAACTTTGTGGCACATGCGACTTGGCCACATCGGCAAGCACGACATAAATGAGCTTTATAAGCGAGGTCTTTTTTAGGGTTTAAAGAGTTGTAAGATGGATTTCTACAAGTTTTACGTGATGGGAAAACAATCCAAAGTATTGTTCAAGACAGGCAAAAGCAATACATGTGGTCTGTTTGACTACCTGCATTCTAATGAAACTCAGGTAGAGCCATTAGAAGGATTCAGGTATTTTATTACCTTTATTGATGATTATTCAAGAAAAATCTAGGTGTATTTCATGAAACACAAATTTGAGGTCTTCAGCAAGCTCAAGTTGTGGAAGGCAGAGGTAGTGATGTGCGCCTAATTTGTCATGTTTCGTACTTACTTTTATTCCGTTTTCTGTCTATATTTTATACTTTTGGGTTAGGAAAGCTTGGAATTTGTGTAGTTTATGTTTATTTGCAAATTATGGAGTTCTACACAAGTTCTGTTTAATTTCGCAGAAATCTGAACGTTTTTTAGCAATTCGGAGAAGAAGGAATGAAGTTGGACTTTCACACGATGTCTACTGATCCACTCGACATCTACTGGGGTAAAGTCAGAATTTGGCTAAGTGTTGGAACAAAGCAAGTCTTCTAAAGATCCATTCGGCGTTTGCTGAAAGTGACTCGACGTCGAGTGAAGCGAGCACACTTGGAGCCATAAGAGAAGAGAGCTACTCGACACACACTACATGACTCGATGTCAAGTGGAGTTCCACTCAAGACAACACAAGTGACTCGATATCGAGTGAAGCTATAGAGCCCTATGATGCGTTTGGCGAGTCCGGATCCAAGGAGAATTACATAATGATGAAGCTAAAGATCTTTTATCTCCTCTTGAAGAACATTTATCCTCATGGGTCAAAATCCTCATTACCCTAGGGGATTTTTATTTATTTTATTTATTTTAATTATGAACTTTTTATCTTATGAGATAAATAGAATTGCTCTTTCCTTGATCAGCAAGGATTGAATCCTATAAATAAAGCCCTAGGGGGGCTGGTTTTTATTCATTCCACAACACAAGCAATTGTGTACACATAAAGTAGAGAGAAAGAGAGAAGGCTACGTGATTTGGAGAGCAAGAGTGATTTGTGGCTTGTTCGGTTGTAATCTTTTGATGTTATTTTAAATTCAAGTTTATTTCTTTCCATTTCTATGATGATGATTGCGATGATGAGGCGCGAGTAGTCACCCTACTTCTAGGGTCGGGGTGAGCCCGATGATAGCCATGTGAGTATGCTAAAGGTATGATCTTTTTATGTGATTTTCATCTTCTATCATATATGCATAATTCTTCTACGAGAGTAGTAGGTAATTCCATATTTATGATATTGAAGCGAAAGTGATCTTATTATGAATTTGGATTAATTATGAATAAAAAGGGTAGTAACACTAAGGGTTTATGCGAGAGCCTATATATTCCTAATTGTTAATAACAAAAGTTATTTGATGAAAAACATGCATCTTTCATGATTTTGAGCATATTATTTGCATGTATATTGTTGTGGTAATTCCCCGTCTTTGGAAGTCTTTTTATTATATTGATTTACAACAACCATTCGTTTATTTCTGTTCATCTTTCTTTACCGTTCTTACATTCTTCGGCCATCTTTGCTGACATACACGTTTACTGATTTTTCACTCGACATAGACTCCTTAAGTCGACATCGAGTGAACTTGGATCGACTGGAAGTCTTCTGAGACACTCGACATCGACACTGACCACTCGATATCGAGTCTACCACTCGACATCGATTGTTGTTTTTGTCTCTACAGGCACACACTCGAGATCGACAGCTTTTTGACTCAACATCGACTATTCCAGTCGACATTGAGTGAGCATCTGGTCAATTCAGAACGTGATTTTACGAGCTATCTGGGATTCTGCTGACACACTTCCTCGTGGATCGATCCTGATTCCCTACCACTACAGCAGAAGGGATTCTTGTATTTATTTTCTTGGACAAAGAGTTGGTTTGATTTATACTTCTATATTTATTCGGCTAGTTTCCCTCATAACAAGTAGAGAACCAGACAGGGAGAAAGGTGAATTATCTGAGATCAGATAATGGCACAGAATACACGGACACAAAGTTTCAGCAGTTCTGTGAAGGCTCATTGCATAAGGTTGCAAGCAGGGCTTGCAAAGAGCTTCTGGGCAGAAGCAGTGAGCATGACGGTCTATCTGATCAATAGATCACCACAGATTTGTCTAAACGGGAAGGTCTCTGAGGAGGTATGGACTGGTTCAAATTTAGATTTGATAAATCTAAATATCTTTGGTACTCCTGCATATGTGCTTATTCCAAGTGATTAGAGAACGAAACTGGATGCAAAGTCTAATAAGTGCATCTTCCTGGGCTATGAGAAAGGTGTAAAGGGTTTCAAGTTTTGGGACCCTGTTGCTAAGAAACAAGTGATCAGTCGAGATGTTGTATTTGATGAGTAGTATATGCTTCAACAAGCCAAAGAAGTTGAGAGGTATGTTGTTACAGAGACTGATCGCTAGACGGTGGAGGTGGAGCTTGGTGAAGAGATTGACACTAATGCTCATATATCAGCAGAAAGTGAGCAACAACAACGACATATGAAGAGTTTTATTTCTGGAAGAACTAAGCGCGTGATACGACCTCTAGTCAGATTTGGTTTTGATGAGATAGTTAACTGTTCTCTTGGTATTGGCGAAGATGATCCATGTAACTTTCAAGAGGCTATTCAAAGTCAGGAGAAAAAAGGATGGGTAGATGCTATGGCAGAAGAGATGGAGTCTCTGATTAATAATTAGACATGGAAGTTAGTCAGTCTTCCGACAAGGAAGAAGGCGTGTGCAAATGAGTGTTCAAGAAGAAACAATGTGTCTCACACAAAGAAGGGGTGAGGTTCAAGGCACGTTTAGTAGCAAATGGCTACTCACAGAAGAAGGGGACTAATGATGATGAAATATTTTCCCTTGTGGTTCGACACACTTCTATCAGATTGGTGTTAGCACTGGTAAATAGTTGGGATTTACATCTTGAGTAAATGGATGAGAAGACTCTTTTCCTTCATGGTGATTTGGAGGAAGAAATTTACATGGAGCAACCAGAGGGTTTTGTCGAGCCTGGAAAGGAGCAGCTTGTATGCAGTTTGAGAAAGTCACTATAAGGGTTGAAGTAGGCTCCAGGGAAATTGTACAAAAAGTTTAACTCTTATATGCTTCGAATTAGCTATCAGAGATGTGAGTATGATTGCTGCGTTTATGTGAAATATCTTGATGATGGATCCCATTTGCTTTTGCTGCTATATGTTGATGATATGCTCATTGCTGGGAAGAACATTGATGATATTGTTGAGCTGAAAGCTTTGCTGGGGAAGGAGTTTGATATGAAAGATTTTGGCGCAGCAAAGAAGATCCTTGGTATGAAAATTCGCATAGATAGAAATTTTGGGAGATTCTGGCTATCTCAACATAATTATATTAAGAAAGTGCTTGACATATTTGACATGGAAAAATGCAAACCTATTAGCACCCCTTTGGCGAACCACTTCAAACTCTCTTCCACTCAGTGTTCGAAAACTGATGAAGAAATCAGAGACATGTCCAAAGCTCTTTATGCTCGTGCAGTTGGTTGTTTGATGTATGATATGGTGTAGACAAGACCTGATATGGCCCAAGTTGTTAGCCAAGTCAATAAGTACATGTCTAATCCTGGGAGAGAACACTAGAATGCATGCAAGTGGATTCTTAGGTATTTGAGGGGTACTGTTGACCATGTGATCATGTTTGGTGGCGAAAAGGGCATTCAATTCTTTCAGTCAAAGGGTACGTTGATTCAGACTATGCTGGTGATCTTGACAATCGGAGGTCCACTACGAGGTATGTCTTTACTCTTGTTGGAGGGCCTATTTGTTGGAGATATGTTTTGCAGTCTATGGTAGCTCTTTCTACTACTGAGGCAGAATAAATGGCTTTAGCAGAGGCAGCCAAGAAGGAACTATGGCTCAAAGGAATTGAGTGTTGAGCAAGGAGAAGTTGAGATATACTGTGATAGTCAGAGTGTTATATATTTGGCTAAGAACCAAGTATATCATGCTCGGACAAAGCACAATGATGTGAGATTTCACAAGATCAGAGAATTTGTAATGTCCGAAGAGATCATCTTAGAGAAAGTCTAGTTCACACCTCTCATAATATTGTTATATGTTAACCAAGCCAGTCAGCACAGACAAGTTCAAGCATTGCTTGAATTTGTTTCATATTACTCGATGTTAGTCGAGTGAGAAGCCACAGGGAACGAAACACATGAAGACATGGGACAACAAGATCTTGTAGATGTTCCCGTTCGTTGCAAAAGATATAGATTATTTGTCTAGGTGGAGATTATTGTTTAAGACAATTAATTATCTAGATCTATCTTTAGAAAATCTATCTATAGAAGGTATTTTTCTATAGAAAGATTATTGTGGATGGTTTATCTACAATAGGTTCTAGATAAGATAAATTTATCTATATCTAGGTTTATCTATAGCATTATCTATAGAAGGTTCTATGTTATAAATAGAGGTATGTAGGGTTGGAATTATGTATCCATAAAAGCATCACAATAATAAGAAACCTTAACTGCATAGAAGTTATACTCTGTAGGGCCGAGGCGGAGCTAGAGGGGTCCTGGGGGGTTACGTGACCCCCCCCCCCCCTCCCTCATCCGACAAATTACCTAGGTGTATCCTCCTCATCGATGGCTTCGTTTTGATATATAATATGCCCTAATCCGACATCTGAGTAAAAAGTTATAAATGTTTGAAAATTGTAGGTGTATTAATCACTTTAATTTTATTTCAATAGACTATAATATTTTTATATTTTACTTAAATTGACATTCACATATTATAATTCATCTCAAAAGCTTCGAAACTATATGTTATATTACTTATTTTGAGAATTTGGTCAGAAGTTACGCAAGTTTAAAAATTTTATATCTAGTTATACATTATTACATGTTAAGAATACAATGTTTATTTATTGCGTTTTATATCCTTATTTTTGTTTTATATCCTTATTTTCGTTTTATATCTTTGTAGTAGTTTGTAATATCGTTTGACACTAGTTTGTACTATCGAACACCTTGTGTGTTTTACGACATTTTTCTCGATCTTATTGTCTACGTACTATTGTGGTCCCCCGCTCAAAACCCTCTTGCTCAGTCCCTGCCGTTGGTTGTTCTGTGCGATTCTTGTCTGAACACGGAAATCTTTTTATCTTATTTTTATTCTATTTTTTATTCTCATTCTCTTTAACGGAATTCACAACAATAATATCAACAAAACAACCTTGTTTATTTCAACTAATAAAAATTAAAAGATGACATGCTATCTATTTGTCCTTTTCTTTCTAGAATACAAATACTTTGTAATAGGTAATTTCTTGTCCAAAGTAAGTTATATATACTCGGGTCTTACTTTACCATGCATTAGTTTCATCTTAGACCATGCTCTTATTATTGGTCTAATTTAAACAGACAAGACCCAGTTATAAAATTCATTCAAATAATGATTGCGACAACATATATCATGTACATAGTGTACAAATAACATATAGATATATATATTAATATCTTAAAAAATATGCTATAATCTAAATTAACAACTATGTATGAACTAGACAAACATTACAATGGTTCATTTGAGGAAAAAAGAGGGTGACATGACCACTAAAACCCTCTCCTATATATATTGGAATTCTTAAAGTTACTCTTCTAGACAATAGCGGATACAGAATTTTTTTTGAGATGGGCACAGTTTTATATGAATAATTTTCATATTATTTTTATAAGAAATATTTTTTTTAAAATATATATGAAGAGAATACCTTAAATTTATAGAAAAAAATATTATTATTTAATTATAAAATACCAAATAAATAATAAGAATTTTACCAACAATAGAAAATGAATTGAGAAAAAAAATAAATTAAAATATGTGGGTATTGAGATTTGAACAAGGGGTGAGTTGAATTCTATTTAAAATGAGGTGGGCTTAACCATTAAACCACTAAAAATACTTGTATATTCTTATAATTTTTTTCCGGCTCGGTGTGGGCGACGGCCCGATGTCGTCTACCTTGGATCCGTCCCTACTTCTAGAGTGAAAAGAATTCAATTTTCCACTAAAATATCTAGCAATTGAATTCAATTTCTAGATAAAGGATAAAGTCGGTAAAAGTAGAAGCAAAATATATTATTGTTTAAAGAATCCCTTTTTTTAAATTATTATCCAATAAAATTCCAAAACTAGCACTAGCGCTGAGGAGACAAATGTTATTTTTTTTTGGGCAAATTGCAGAAAATAGCACGAACTTTAGGGGTGGTTGCACTCGGTGGCACAAACTTAAAGAAATACAAAAATAATCACCAACTTTGGGGTTTAGTTGCGGTCAGTGGCACATACCCCACATCTTGCTAAAATAACCCATATCTTGCTAATGTGGGTGCTTACATTAAACTTTTTTAATTAAAAAGGCATATAGCGAGATATGAATTAGGGGAGCAAATCCTCTGCTCCATTTTCGTGCCCCAACACCCCATCCCACATAATTATTTTACCTTCAAATTAAAATTTAAAAAATTTTAAAAATATATTTAACTTCTACCTACTTATTATAACATATTTGAAAAAAAAATCTTAAAAAATTGAATTATATTTTTTTTTAAAAATCTATAGTAAAATCACATATTTTTAAAACTTTAAAAAATCTTTATATCTCTTTTGAATTATTATAATTTTTCTAGGTTGATTTTTTAAGATTTTTTTTTCAAATATGTTATAATAAGTATGTAGAAGCTAAATATATATTTTTTAAAAATTTTAATTTTAATTTGAAGGTAAAATAATTATGTGGGATATGGTGTTGGGGCGAAAAAATGGGGCAGAGGATTTGCTCCGATTAATTAGTGGGAATGCTTACATGGATTTTTTTAAAAAAAATTATAAGACATAAAAGATGTGCCCAAATTATGAAACTAGCTAGGTTCCAATTTTATTTTTTATTTCATGTAATTCCAAATCAAATATAATTGTGACAATTAAATATAACATTTGCAAATTAAAATTTAGTTATTTTGAATTTGCAAATGTTACATTTGCAAACATTCTCACTAATCCATATCTCGATATATGCCTTTTTAATTAAAAAATTTTCATGTAAGCACCCCCACTAGTCCACATTAGTGAGATATGGGGTATGTGCCACTGACCGCAACTAAACCCCAAAGTTGGTGATTATTTTTGTATTTCTTTAAGTTTGTGCCACTGAGTGCAACCACCCCTAAAGTTCATGCTAATTTCTGCAATTTGCCCTTTTTTTTTTAGTAATTATTGTTAGAGATGCATCTCCAATAATTTTCTCATTTGTTTGGATTTTGAAAATCTTCAATGATTTTAAGCATTTTTTTTTTTGGGTGCAATTTCAAGCATTTTTTTTATCAACAGATTTTTCCCATTAACTTGAATTTCATAGTTTTCACACTCGTATTTCTCCTTCCCGTTGATGTTCCAGATGAGCTGATTTGATTGGCGTTTGAATGTTTGTGTTTCAGCTTTTCCGGAGAAAAACACTGCATTAGTTCAGATTTCATCTTCTGGGTAACCAGGAAACCCCGGCACTTTCCCCCTTGTTTCATTTCGGCTTCTGGTTGCTTCATGAGAAAATCATTGCTCTTATAATTATCTTATCTATAAATTACGCGTTTCGCTTCATGCCTTGTTCAGATGTTTACTTTTTGAGGGTTTATTTATGTGTATGTTTGACTTGTTGACTTGGTCCACCTCACCCATCCTCGCCTTATTTATACCTGTTTCCCCCCTTTGTTTTTGTTTTCTGATAGTGCGAAATCACTGCTCAATTTCGCCTTGAGATAACCCCTTTTGATTTCTAGGGTTTGGTTCTTCAGTCAATTTTGAAAGCTGCTTTCTTGCTCTTGCTGTTCTCCACATCTTCATCCGGGTAATACTCCCTTGATTTAGCGACTTACATGTTGCAGCTTTGCTGATACATAACTGATTTTTATTTTATTTTTTTGCTTCTTTTCTGTTTTGAAATTGTATGCTCAATCTTTGATTGATGATCATTCTTAGTTCTTATTTGAATATGGTTCATGTTTTTGTTATAACTACAAGCCAGCAGTATCTGATTTAATGCAAAACTAAGAACTTTAGTGTTAGTTCTGCAATGGTAGATCACATGGAAATGCACTGAGTTGCTTTGTTAATATAGTTTATTTTCTTCTTCTTGTTGTTTGTTAGTTTCTTTATTGCACTGAGTTTAGAAACAACTTGACATAATCTATTTGCTTGTTGAATTAAAAAAAAAGTACACTGCAAGTTGAAGGCTGAATTGTGCTGATTTCTAGCAATTTAATATGTTCATAATGTTTGCCTTGATCTGCCTTTTACTGAATAAAAAAACACTTCATCTGTTGGACTCTTATCGTTCTCCCTTTCCTTTTTCGACCAGGTGCGTTGTATCCTGAAAACGGTGTGCGAATTGCAGCATCGAATACCGAACAATTCCATTCAGATTCAAGGGTTTTGTTTTAAATAATCTATCATGTCTTTAGTTTGGTCTCCAGATATGTCCACCTCTTCTGGAAACCCCGGAGACTATTCTATTCAAGGAGAAGCCACCAGTTCTGGAGCGTCGACAGATCAAGTATACAGATCTGATAAAGTCAATATCTTGTACATGGATGAGTCGCCTGAATTTGGGAGCTATGACCCGAAGTTCTTTCTTGATTCGCCATCAGAAGAACTGATTCATCCATCAACTTCAGGTGCAGTTGGTTTTGACGATGAGAAGATGAGAATGACGCTCCAAGAACTGGAGCATGCGCTTCTTGATGATGATGATGATGGTTTTGCACTTGGGTGTGGTGACAGTATGGAGCTAGATGGCGAGAAGGCCCATAAGGCGCGTGATGCGAACTTCCATGGCTCTCCCATGGAATCATCATCCACTGATTCTAACATCAGTACCATCAGCAGCAGCAAGGGATCACATCTTCTCAACCAGGGCGATGCTGCTAAACAACTGCTCTTTGAATGCGCCTCTGCAATCGCAGAAGGAAGCTTTGAGGCGGCTTCAACCATGATAGATGAGCTTCGGCAGATTGTGTCATTACAGGGAGAGCCTCCCCAGAGGATTGCGGCTTACATGGTGGAAGGTCTTGCTGCCCGACTGGCATCCTCGGGCAAGTTCCTATACAAGGTCCTGAAATGCAAAGAGCCTCCTTCCACTGAGCGCCTTGCAGCTATGCAGATCCTCTTTGAGGGATGCCCTTGTTTCAAGTTCGGATTCATGACTGCAAATGGTGCCATCATGGAGGCTATAAGGGAGGAGAAGAAGGTTCATTTGGTGGATTTCGACATCAACCAAGGCAACCAGTACATAACTCTGATACAATCACTCGCCAAGCAATCAGGCAACAAGCTGCCACAAATTAGGCTGACTGGGATTGACGATCCTGAGTCAGTTCAGCGCTCTGTTGGAGGATTGAAGACTATAGGCCAAAGGCTAGAGAAGTTAGCCGAGGTGCTTGGTGTGCCATTCGTGTTTAAAGCTCTACCCACAAAAATTTTGGGTGTCACACCAGAAATGTTGGCATGCCAGCCAGGGGAAGTTCTGATAGTGAACTTCGCCTTCCAGCTTCACCACATGCCGGATGAGAGTGTCTCCACTGTGAACGAGCGAGATCAGCTGCTTCGAATGATCAAGGCTTTGAACCCCAAGCTGGTGACCGTTGTTGAACAAGACGTCAATACTAACACTGCACCCTTTCTCCCGAGGTTTGCAGAAGCTTACAGCTACTACTCGGCTGTTTTTGAGTCTCTGGATGTGACGTTCCCTAGGGAGAGCCAGGACCGTGTCAATGTCGAGAAGCAGTGCTTGGCTCGGGATATTGTGAACATAGTCGCATGTGAAGGAGAGGACAGGATTGAGAGGTATGAAGTTGCAGGGAAATGGAGGGCAAGGATGATGATGGCCGGGTTCAGATCAAGTCCAATCAGCATTACTGTGCGCAATGCAATTCAAGAGCTTATTAAGCAATACTGTGATAGGTACAGGGTGAAAGAGGAAATGGGCGCCCTCTGCTTCGGGTGGGAGGGCAAGAACTTGATCGTCGCTTCAGCTTGGAGGTGATGGCTGTTACTAGTTCAATGATGGATGCAAGCTCTGATAGTTATCAATATCTGATGTTTATTGAACTAAAAAAAAAGGTATGTTTGTATTCACTTGATGTTTGCTTGTGAGTTTCACCGAGTATTTTTCACTTTTCAATAGCAAACCTCGTCGACATTGCAGCAAAATGACACCTATTTCTTAACAAGATATCAAGGCTAAAATGGATCTCTGAAAATAAATGAATATCACTTTACCCATTTAACTTGGAACAATCAAGGTCTTGAATCCATATAGTCACAGAGGCTCAATGAAGATTACATTCAGCAACAATGGATACTTACATAGAGCCCCAGTCATTTGCCACAAGTAGCATCCATATAGCTTGTCAATCCTCCTCAAACATCAATTTCGTAAACTCATTTGCTGATAAGACGGGTTTGCAGCTCCTTCTATGAATCACAAACGGTATGCCATATATTATCCAAGTATGCAGTTACTGCCATAGCTTGCTTGCACGCGGGTCACTGCTTGATACCCACAAAACATAAGGCAACTTCGGCTTGGGCCTGGAGTTCTTCCAACACTTTTACTAGCTTGTCTCGGCATAAAGTGGTTTTTGATTGCTCATTCAGCATCTTCTTCAATCTTTAGAGGACATAAATATCAGCCTCAGAAACATTGAAAAGTAGAAAGTAAATGTTGAACGGCGAAAAATACAACAGAGCTAACAATGCAAAATCAATACTTGGATAGAGAAAGGTAATATACCCCCGTTTGTTTTTGGTAGAGAAAGGTAATGGTTTGTCTTCGTGAATCTAGTCCATATTTAAGTTAAGATTCATTAGTCAATATTCTAACAATTATCCTCCTTCCCCATTTTTCATTAAAAAAATGATAATAATGCACATTTTATATGTAAAATTTAATCAATTTCCTTTCCATTATCTTCTCTATAAGTTTCTATGTGCATACCATGTACACAGCACTATTTCATTAACCTTCATGTGTTATAGATTCATAGTCAAAGACGGTGGATTTGGACAAATCCCACACCAAACTGGCAGAATAATATACAGCCCAGCCTATAAATTTCTCAACTCGATGGCTAAATTCAAACAGCCAACCAGGACAAAGGAAGACATACCTGCAGGTGGATGCAGTGTCCCCATGACCAGTCAAAACAATAAACATAGAATTTAATGGCAGGTGTTTGTAAAGATTGCCAATTCGAGAATCCAATCGGCTCAGTATCTCTTTCAGTTCAGAAGTTAGAGAATACTTCTTCCTGCTAGACAAATCTTTTTTGCAAGTGATCAATGATATTAGCTCCACTAGTCTTGCATTGAACTTTTCCGAGTCCTCAGCCTGCTTCTTGAAATAGGAGTTTAATTCGGAAAACTGTGTCCAGATGAAATGTACCTTTTCATTTTTAACCTGGAAAATCATAGTGGTTTAATCATAGCTCCATCAACAAGTTTAGCCAAAGTCTCTAAAAACAAATTACCTCTTTTTGAACTTTTAATGAAGCCTCGGCGTCAGAGAAAACAGGGATTGCATTGGATGTCCCAGAAGCGTAGCGCTTAATTATTGACGGATCATCAAGGAATGAGGATCTTTTTCCAGCCTCGCTTAGGATGGTAAGAAGCTTTTTCCTTATTAATTGTGGAGAGCCATAGTCAGGCCCTGATTAGAAAACGATTGTCAGATACAGATAAGGACTACAAGTTCATACTGTCCATCTAAAAGCAAATGAGAGCTCTATAATTTGACGCAAGATTAATGCATATGGCAACCAAGAAATATCACAAATTGACAATGCAAATCACTCTTGACAATTCAAATCAAATACCATTTCTTATCTTTAACAGAGCTAATTCCATAGTAGTCCTGGCATCCTCTATACTGTCATGCCCATTTCCGGACGCTTGTATTTCTTTAGAAAGGAATTTCCTTGAAAGAACTCTAAGAGCCTTTTTATATGATCCACCCCAAGGATGCATGTATAGTACTGCAGTGTCAATCACTCGATTATGATTGATCTTTAATGCCAGCAAGTCATTCTCCAGTGAGTGCCCAACCAGGATATTCTCTTTGTAAACCAGCTTCAAAAATTCTTCCTGCGCAAGGGAACAAGATGAGCACGGACCAGTTTTTAGATTTGGAGCCACGCACTTCATCAATAAAGCGAAGTGAAAAATTCTGGTACCTGAATATCTTCTAGACTTGTAGACACACCTTCCAGCATTTCAAACGTGATTCCACTATATCTGCCAAACAAATATTAAATCAGTTGCCCAAATTGGACACCTTGCAGTGCTTTCCAATTTCAGTAGAAAACTTAATTTTCAGGAATATTAAATTGTATCAGTTTCGGATAGGGACCACGGGAGGAGATGCATTCGGACTTCGGATGTTTAGAATCCCTAGGATGGGTGCTGGGTCATTTCTTTTCGCTTCCTTTCTACCTCTCTTTCTGCTTTCTATCTGTTTTCTGTCGGTTATCTTCGTATCTGTTTTCCGTCTATCGGCTGTCTATTTCCTAATCTCCTACTAGGTGTCCTGGGACGTGTTTCCTTTGCTCTATTTTTTGGGTCTTTCGGAAACACTCTCCCGACTAGTTCGGGGAAAGAGTGCGTACATCCCGACCCCCCAGACCCCGCTTTTTGCGGGATATACTGGGTTGTTGTCGTTGTTGTTGTTAGAAGATACTCCAAATAGTTTAGATGAAGAAGGCATTTTAACTGACAGTAAAAAAAATGATCAGTACAAATCAGGAGAAAATGTAAACATTTTTGCTCCCTTCTTTCAACCGCAATGCACAATATTAGCTTATCTAAACAAAGCCTACTTTTTGTTTTTGTTAGCAGATAAACATGTCAAACAGTTTCACTTTATTTTGCAGGATGAAAGAAACATGTAACCGGTAAAAAAAATAGTTGTATGCAATTCTCACAATAAGACGAGTCAACACAAAAAAGAAAAACATATTACTTCAACTAATTAAGATTATGCACCTGGTGTTGTAATCAATGATAGGGTTGACTGGTTTAACTAGTTTATCCAACAAGACCTGGACAATACAAAATCAACGGTTCATCACATCATATCATGTTTTCCGAATTCTTAGAAGAAAGAGTACATAAATACAAATCAAATAGGAGTAGAAATAGAGTGAATCTATTGACAAGTTGAATAAATATCACATTTGATAATAATATTAAGGATAACAATATTAAGGACTAACAACATAAAAATGGCCAGAACAGTTGCAGACATCTGCTAAGAGAGTTCAAGCCTGGTGAGACCATCAATCAGCTACATTACCGGAATTTCAAGGGAGGTCCAGATAGATGTTGGGTGATCATACGAGGAACATTAATGCAGTGCGGTTATTACAACATTTACTAACATCTGATGAAAATATGACAGGAACAAGGCGAAGAGCACCCAAAAACACAGCATAGATATTAGAAATTTAGAATTCCCCTCTTGTTTCATATATCTTCCAATAAAAAAAAAACAAGTTTGTAAAGAACCAGCTGGCACGGTCATACATAGGCCACAATTAGGAGATAGAATTCAAGCACTGTGACACTAAGTTACTCCAAATCACTAGGATTACGAGACATCACTATTAGACGTTAACAATTAGGTTCTTTTCTTATACAAGGATGATTGAAGCAGTCCAGGCATCAACTATTGACAGGGATGATAGAGGTTGTCAAACAAAGAACACAAAATGCTGCAAGGACATACCTGACCTTCAATGTCTACAATTGTGACACGCGTGAGCTCAAATCCATTGCAGGTAATACACTGTGAGATAAAGGAAATATTCACAATAAAAAGATATAAGGTTATATAGGCATATAGCCTACAATCATAAAGAAATTATAACCATTTCAGAGAGCCTAGATACCATTATAAGGAAACATTTCTTTTGTCTTCCAACTTCCAAGTTAAAAGCAAAATGCTACTAATTAAAACAAAATGCCTTTATTTTCATTTTCTTGTGGAGTAACATTGTCCAAGTGTGCATCTATCACATAATGGAAGACACATTTTTATCTCACATGAAAGATCAAGCAACTAGTGCTTTAAGATTAATCAATATGAATAACTAAAGAACTAGAATACCATTTTAATTGAATAAAACGAATCCCAAATAACAGAAAGTAGAATTACCATTTCACAATCAAGAGCCAGTAATTCGTGTGGAGCAGATCCAGGAGGTGCAGAAAGTGTGGAAACAAAACCTTCATCAATTTAGAACCAAACTTTAAAAAAATGCAAACCATCCACCAATAGGCACAAAACAACAAGATTAGAATGTGACATGTTCAAACCTGGTTGGTTGTGACAATATCCATTGTCTTCCAATTGCTTGGATGTAAGAGTATAATGTGTGATAGGGAATGGTATATCCTTCTTAAGTTCAGCCAAAGTACAAGTACCTGTGACAGAGTAACTTGATCATACAAATAGAAAGCAGCAAATCCAAATAACATTAGAAAGTTGCAGACCTTTATCAGATAGCTGCTCGTTTTTCTGAGCAACCGAGTCTGCTTCAACCCGCTTTCTTTTGAACTTGCAAGTCAAGAGTGCATCTATTGTCTGCATTCCATCTGATACACAACTAGCATAAACGGTACACAGAAGATAATTCGACGACAACATGTTTTTTAAAAATTACACTAAACATATTATCAAGTATTTTATGAGGCACAAGTTCTACCAACCTCTGTGCTAAAACTCTCGTTGGATTGTCACAATACTCGTTCAAGCTTGACAACCGTTTCAATTGTGACATATATAAACCTGCATCAAGGCCCGGGACATAGAGAAGAACAACCTTTGGAATGAGGGGCTTGTTCTGCAACAGCAAATAACAAGAAGTATGTCATTCTAGCAATGAAAATTTAAACATAACCTCCCTAAACAGATGGAATCAACACCTTCCAAACTAGAAATTTGCATTAAATATGGGCCAATTGAAGATTTCCAGCTAAGAATCTCCACAAGTTTACCTTGATGAAAATCCATGATGGCATGAAGCCATCAGCAAGAACCCATGTGACAAGCCCCTGAACATCCTGCAATTGAAACAACCGATATTTCGATACTGATAATGACAGAAATACAGAATGCACATCCACAATCCATGAACAACATACTCGCAAATTCAATGTTGAACTGGAATCTGGAGTCTTCAACACCACCTCTGCTCTCTCCTGTGAATTTTATTTCCCTGTCTATTAGTTGCAAACAAACCAATAAACACAGAAAATACAATCCCGTGATTCGTGCAGAGGAAAATAAGGGCCTGATAAGAGTACCTCAGGGCCATAAATGTCAAAATACGGTTTTACATTATCATCGGCGGAATTCTGTTCGCCGGCAGCTAGGGTTTCCATGTCGTTCACCGGAAAATCTCCAATTTGGTCTGATTAGTCCGATTAGGGTTTATGATGGGAGAGGAGGAAACGGAAACAAGCGCGAAATAGACAACCTCGGTGCGGAGCGTTAAATTTGTTCACACCATGTTGGAACCAATTCAATGTTAGGCCCAATCAGTTTCAGGCCCAAACTCAGGCATTGGCAGGAAACCAATAAGGCCAGATTGCAGAAAACCACTCAAAAATGCACTCATTTGTCATAAGCTTTAATAATTTTCGCTAATAAAAAAAAAAGCTTTAATAATTTTCGCGTGGCGTATTTTTATAAATAAAATCATAATAATATAACAAATTATTATAAAATAAAATAAAATATATTCAATTCAATGTTTTGATTTCAACCAATTTATCAAAAAATGTATAGTGTACTATGGAATATTTTATTTGATAATTTAATGTTTTAAATTGGACCAATTAATTAGAAAATAAAAAAAACGTATTTTAATTTGATTGGTTGAAAATTCTATAGTTATGGTGGTGATGACACCTCATAAAAAATGCTTCTATTTTAATTGTTAGATATAGATCACCTTTTAAATTGATATTTACATAAAATTACCCTTTAAATAATTTTTTTCATCAAACAACCATCCATTTTGGTTAAAGTTGTTAAATTACAACACACACACACACATATTAAAAACGATGCATATTGTCTTATGTGGCACATTGTGGTTGATCCTAGAGAAAAAAGCATATGTGGCGCGTTGTGGTTGATCCTAAGGGAAAAATTAATAAAATAATATGTTATCATAGTTTATAAAAAGCTATATAAGCCACAATCTATCTATATATAATTTAGTTAATTGACAAAAATATAAATAAAAATTATTTCATAGTCATACTTACCAAAAATATTAATAGATAAATATGTAGTATTTGATAGGTGATATTTTATTTATATTTATATTATTTTTTGGTGGGAAAATTTATTTATATTTAGATTATTATTATTATTTATTTATTTATTAGAATATATCTAGATTATTTATAATATTGTATTAATTTATTCTCCGTGCACGGGACATAACCTACACTAGTTATCTGATAAAGGAAATTTTAAAAAAAAAGTAAGAATTAAATTGAGAGGATATTTGCTCCCAAATTGAAAGTGGGTAGAATCGAATGGAGAATTTACCCGTAAAGCTCATTCACATTATAAAACATAGCATGATCCCCTTTTTTCAATGAGGGAATTATAGTAAATAACCCTTGTCCCGGTTTGATTTGCACGCCTAACCCACTACCCGAATCAATTTGTAAGGGTTAGACCCTCCCTTTAAAAAATTGCAAGGCAGCCGGTTGAAAGAAGGGGGTTGAAACCGGTGGTTGGGGGTAATTAAAGAAGGGAGAGAGCGAGCGTGGGAGGGAGGAGGAGAGAGAGGGCAGTTTTTTAAAAACATGTCACTTCCAACTGTGTGTAAAACAGAGAGGAGGGAGGACAATAGGCACGAAACCGCCATTCAAGATACAAGTGAGGAGAAGAAGAAGCCCAAGGAAGAAGACGAACCTGGGAGTAAGGAGGAGAAGAAGCCGGCGGTTTGCAAGCAAGTAAACCCGACAACATGTAGAAGACCACCCCGACAGCGTTTAGAAGAGAGGGACCGACGGTTTTCAAGTAAGTAAACCCTAACTCTACCGATATAGTACCGATTGCAGAAATTGAAAGGAGGAGGGACCAATTGAAGAACCTAATTTATTTGCCATGGTTTGCAATTGGATGAAAGAACAGGTGAAATATCTGCCCCTGTCGTGTAGGATGTAACCGGCGTCAAGTATGAAAACGATGGGTGGAAATGTGGGAACGGGGGGTGTTCACGACGGGGAGAGAAGGGAAGTACCATTGGCGTGATGATATTGTTAAGGTCATGAATGGGGAAGCAAATTAGGGGAAATCGACACATGTATTGTGTGAATATTGGAAAATTGGTGAAATTGGGGAAATTGGTGAGATTGGGAAAATTGGACAGATTATTATAGATAGAGGGAAATTGGGGAACGTTTATGTGGGTTAAAAAATTTCAGGAACAAATTATTGAATGTAAATGCTGTTACATTCTATCATGTCATGTTTTGAATAATTAGTTGGCATGTTTAATAGGTTTCCTGTCATGTTAATATGCAAACTTGCGCGACGTATATTTTGTGAAAGCTATAAAATGGTTACAATGCTCAGGTGATAAGTATATGGTAAGATATGGTGAGGCTAGAAATTTACTTGGAGTGTGATAAGTATAGGGTAAGATATGGTTTCTGCCATGTTATAATGCTCAGGTGACAGGTTATATGAACCGACCGTCATGTGCATTGTGACTGGTGTGATGATAACGAGCAAATGTTTGCAGAATGTTAAAGTATTGCTCCCCAACCTGCAGGGTATCAAACAAGAACATGGGTGGTTCAGGAGAAAGAAGGATTACGCAGACACCGACAACATGCGAGGTATGGTTTGCGTGGTGTCGATCAAGGGTAGAGTGTTTTACAGATGAGTGGCTCTAACATTCCACCCCACTGTGCAGGCGATATATGCCGTCCCCGAGGACCGGCATTTCAAGTGTAGGTGCAATCAATACGCGCGGCCCCAGGCCCTTTTAATGGTCGACCGGTACATGACCGCCTCAGACCGGAACCGTTTGTGTGAAAGCCAGTTTAGCGGCATTGCGAGGCTTGGTGCCAAAGTCAAGTTGAACGCCTCTGTCTACCACAGAGGCGTTCTTGCGTTACCCGTGGGGGCGACTGTGCTACGAACAAACTCACGAGTTCTTCTACCGGACTGTTGAGCGCAAGCTCCAGCACGGGGTCAGCGGGTCTCGCCCGTCGTACTTGTTAGCCGACTTCCCCCTTGCATTCCAGGTATATAAATAAAGCTCACATGACAAATAGTGATTTATACTGGACACTGAGTCATGGTAACTGGACATGGGCGTTGTGCATTGTAAAATGCAAACTGAACACGATTATATGCAAAGTGTCGGCATGTCATCACTTGGGTTTTTTTATAGTTGTGGGTGTACGAGGATCTGCGCCCAATTGCAAGATAATTTGCTGCCACCGGCGACTACATACTCTACCCTCGGTGCCTGCGGTATAAGTCGAAAGAGCACAATATCATGTACGATTCTCTTGCCTCCCTCATCCAGCAGTCGAAGGACAAGCTGGGCATGTTCGACGAGGTAATTTTGACGGCTACCCAAGTGGATGTGTCAAGGATTTTGTCTAAGATGGATGATCTAGGGAGGAGCATAATGGAAACGTTTAACGAGAGGATGCAAAGGGTTGAGGCGGCGATGCAGGAGCTGAGAATGGAGGTGATGGGGAAGAAGCGAGGCGAGGACGAGGTGAGACACTCGCAGGACAGGCATGGAACCCATGGGGAGGCAACCGAACATGTTGAGGTGCAGTCGAAAGAGGTAAGATGTTCAATTTATCATGTCAGTATCCATAACCGTCATGTATAAGAATATAGGCGTCATGGTAATGTCATTCACATATTTGCGTAGGGTGAGGAAACTGTTAAGGAAATGGGCCAGAAATCGGGTACCGATGTAGATGGACAAGAAACCACCAAGACAACCTCTAAGGTAAGTACTCTAACTGAAACCGTGATGTCAGTTTTGTGAATGACGGTGACACGAACTCATTATCTGAAGGAGAAGGGTAAGAATAAGGGCAACGACCATGGGGACACTGTTGTGAGCTAAATCTGCCATATTTTACAGTAACTTTAATATCGTTTTCTGCATACTTTGCATACATTTGGGTTAGATAGTACAGAGTCTATGTAGTTTATGCTTATTTGCCAAATTATGGAATCTACACCAGTTTCTGTTTAAATTTGTAGAATTCGTGACGTTTTACAGCAACACTAAGGAAGGTCAGAAAAGCTCGGAAAACCACTACGGAAGTCCAAAGTCAAAGAAGCAGCGGAACCAAGCGAATCAAGCTGAGAGCCCAGGCTACTCGATCTCGAGTAGGCCCTACTCGATCTAGACGAGCATGTCCGAGCACAGGCCTTGTCGACTAGGAGCCAGACCAACCCAGCTCCGAAGCTCTACTCGATCTCGACAAGCCCTAGTCGAGATCGACGACGCCTCAGCGCCATGCTCGGAGTTGACGAGAAGGAGAGCTGGTCGAAAAGCCGAGGCCGACAAGAAGGCACTCGCTGCCAGCGATTCCACTCGCTGCAGCGGACCTCTCGCTGCCGCGGAAATCCCCGCTGCCAGCGGGCGCCACACCCGGAGTCGACAAGGACGAGGATGACCTGACGACACTCACTGCCAGCGATTCCACTCGCTGCAGTGGACCTCTCGCTGCCGCGGAAAATCTCGCTGCCAGCGGGATGCACCAAGTCGACGAAGAAGCCAACTCGCGGAAGCGGAAGGGAAGACCCAACTCGATGTCGACGAGCCTTGTCGATGTCGACGAGACCCGTGAGCCAAGTCCGAGCCACATCAAGCACCAGTTAACCGAGACGACGAACCCGAGGAGCCAGTCGACAACACTCCTACTCGATGTCGAGGAGACCCTAGTCGACATCGACGACGAATCCAGAAGCTGTTGACGTGGCTTGACGAATCCTACTCGGAGTTGGAGTCCTTGGAAGCCGAGAAGACCGAGAATCTATCCGATTTCATCAACATCTATCATGAAGAAGAGAGTTTTATCCACTTGGAACATTTAGATATATTTAGATTTAATTTCTTTATCGCTTTTATTTATCATTAAGCATTTTAGATATAGTTTTAGATATAGATATAGATATTCTATCCTTGAGTAGCAAGGAATAGAAGGCTATAAATAAAGGCCTAGGGGCTGAGCATTAGGCATCTTATCTTACATACAATTCAATTTCAGAAGGAGAGAGGTAGTTCCACAGAGACAGTCTAGGTAGTTCAGAGGTTTTAAGGTTTTGGCAGTTTACGAGAGTTGATTGCCAGGATTGTAAAGGCTTTGAATTTAGTTAATGCAAGTTGTTATTTCTTTTCAATCAATGCCTGAGTTTGCGATGAGGCGTGAGTAGTCCACCCACTTCTAGGGTTGGGGCGAGTCCAGCGATAGCCATGCGTGTTTGAGGTAAAGATCCGACCTTTATCATGTTTTGAGCATTTTCCTACTTGTTTATGTGTTTATTACCCGTCTAATGGAGATCCATGTTAACAACTTGGATTATAAACATAAAATTAGTAGAGACAATTAGGGTTTCTTGAGAGAGTTGTCTAGTTGTTGGAAAAGGCGAAAGCTTAGTCCTTTGATGCGATTTACATGATAATTTGTTTGGTTCCGCCTTATGCATGCTTGGTTATCGTTGTTGCAAACCCCAATCCTGGAAGCCTTTTACATACAGTTTATTTCAAAAATCCCAAAGCACTTGTCTTTATTTCTTTCTTTCGTTTTAATTTCTGCCCTCGTCGACCTCGACCAAGCCTGGTTGATCTCGACTACTGATCTTCGATCTAGCATCGCTGTAGCTTAACTGTGCAGGTACTCGACGAGGACTGTACTCGACATCGAGTAGCCCCTCATCGACATCGACAAGCCTTTGCCTGTGACTGCTACGCTGTGTTCGACTGTCCGATCTTCTGTCGACTACCCTTAGTCGAGATCGAGGACCCTGTTGTCGACATTCGTGAGATTTCACTGCTGCCTAGGATCCGCTGACACGCTTCCTCGTGGATTCGATCCTGACAACCTTCTACTACAACGGGAGGAAGTCTTGTAATTATTTGCTGAGACAGGGAAGTCAGTCTGATCTTATTTTATATTTATTTCATACTTGACCATCCTCCTGCAACAACAGCCACCGAAATGGAGAAGGATGATAACCCACAAGAACCCCCCAAAGAAACACCCACCACATAGGTAAGTCATCCCTGTCGCACTGCGATGTCAGTGTTGACAATGGTGTCGACACTAAGTTCATTCGCATATTTGCGTAGGGTGAGGAAGTGTTGAAGGAAAAGGGTCAAACTGATAGCACAGGGCGAGTGGAAACGGTAAGAGCGACCGGTGTTGAGCCAGGAGCAGCCACCACCGTCACAACCGCTGAGGTAAGCCATATGACGCCCAGTGTCATATGAAGTCCGGTAGTTGTCATGTCAACAAACGTTTGCTGTCATGTATCAAGACCGTGCTAATGTGGCTGAGGTGTTAGCTAAGGGCTCTAAGACTGAGGAGAAAGGGCCTGGAGCCACGGCTACCATCTCTGAGCCACACAGACAACCCCTAAGGTAGGTCGTGTTAATGTTATTGTCATGTTATGTGAAGTCTCTGTCATGTTTTGTTAAGTTTGTGTCATGTCTACCAACATAGGAGGCACATGATGAGGTCGTCGTTCCCCTTCAGCGTAAGGGGAGAAGGGTGAGGCGAGCGCCTGCGATGTTCGATGGGCACGAAGTCACTCAACCGGTGAAGAAGCCTCGTGTTGAGAAGGGGAACAAGGAAAAGAAAGGGGTTGACGAAGTCACGAAGGGGGTGAAGAAGCCGAGGGCCACCAAGGGGAAGAAGGTCATTGTGGGGGTTAACGCCGTGGCCTTGGTCCTGACGGCCAGGGCCGACGTCGACGCCTTCTCCGTGTGGTTGACCAGCGACGAGGCCAAATGGACTAACCTAACATGTACAATGATGGGCACCCTCCTCTAGAGGGAATTCTTCGGGGTCCTCAAAACGCCAATGTTGGACAAAAATGCGCAATAATCGTACAACATATTTTATTTGATTTTTTAATATTTGAGTTCGGCCCCTTTTGGTTATCCTCTTGATTCGAAGTTGTATCGATACCAAGATTTGAATGGTTTTGGTGATTTAGGCTGCACCCGAATTTTAGCGGGTTGCCTACGTATCTCTTGGAAGAGAATCAAGCTTTACGTAGTTCAGAGTGTTTTGGATTTTGTGTTTGTTTTGTTTTGGATTTGGTTTTGATTTGATTTCGTTTTCTTGTATGCATCAGAGGATGAAGTTCAAACCCACCTTCTAATAAGGGTAGCTCGAACAACACTCCACCCAAGTAACCTGAGCCCACCTTCTTGAAAGGGTAACTCAAGTAACCCGCCTATCATTTGCATAGAAAACGATTTGATTTTGATGGTGGAGTTTGATTTGATTTGATTTGAGATTTGACTGAAAAGTCAATTTGGGGATTGTGATTGAACTCGTTTGTAAGTTTCCTACGTACCCTTTTGGAAGGGATCAAATCGCACGTAGTTCTTGAAAATGACAAATTTGAATTTGGTATTTAGGTTTTGGAAGTTTTGGTCGTGACCGGACTCGACGAGCGAGAGCTTTATGTCGAGTCGGATGAGACACTTTTGATTTGACGGAAATTTAATTTTTGGGACGACTTAGAGTCAAAAAGTGAATTTGAGGAGATTTGATTTGAAAGTTTGGATGTGACCGGACTCGGTGAGAATTTGATTTACACCGGGTTTCCTACGTATCCACTTGTTTGGTGGAATCAAGTCGCCGTAGTTCGGAGCGAAAAGAAATTTCGTATTTGGGTTTGATCATGGGATCATTTGAGAGTGGTAACTGAACTCGACGAGCATGAGCTTTGTATCGAGTCGGCATGGACAATTTGAATTTGTTTGATTTTGATATTCATTTAAACGGAATTTAGAGGTCGACGACTGTACCCGATATATTTTTAGAATTTAATATCGGGTTACCTACGTAGCCGATAGGAGGCGTCAAGTCTTTACGTAGTTCTAAATAAACCGATTTGATTTTTTGGATTGACGATTGTACTCAACGAGCATAAGCTTTATCTCGAGCTACCTACGTACCCGTTAGGACGGGATCAAATCATCCGTAGTTCTTTTATGAGAACAAATTTGATTTAATTTGTAACCGGTGACTGAATTCGGCGTATTTAAAATTTTATACCGAATTTCCTACGTAACTCGTAAAAGAGTATCAAGTTTATACGTAGTTCTGAAAAGGAACCATTTAATTTAATTGGTCTTAACCTCATATTCATTTAGAAGTGAATTTAGAGGCGGGCGACTGTACCCGATATATTTTTAGGATTTAATATCGGGTTACCTACGTAGCCGTTTTTACGGCATCAAGTCTTTACGTAATTCTATCTAAAAGGAAATTTGTTTTTTGGGCAAGGTGACTGAATTCGGTACATGTTAAATTTTATACCGAATTTCCTACGTAACTCGTAAAAGAGTATCAAGTCTATACGTAGTTCTGAATGAACCAATTTAATTTATTTGGTTTTGGCCTCATATTCATTTAGAAGTGAATTTAGAGGCAGACGACTAAATCGGATATATATTGAATTTAATATCGAATTTCCTACGTAACTCGTAAAACAGTATCAACTCTATACGTAGTTCTGAATTATAAACCAAGTTTATATTTGGTGAAACTTGATTTGAGGTTTTGACTCCGCTTTTGTTATTTAGAAGTCAGCTTAAAATTGACCCACTAGAATTAATTGACAAAGAATATTTGACGAGTTTAATTTTTTATTTTGATTAAACTCGAATTCTTAATTTGTGTCAATTATAATTCTTATATTTTAGTGGGTTATTTTTTGCAATTAAACATATATATACATTTTTTAAAAAGCTTCCTGCCGTATGATATGTATGTATATGTATGATATTGCCGATTGGGAAGTAGTCCTCCACCTGTTTCTTTTTTTTAAAAAGAAAGCCCAATCTCTTTAACAAGCCCATTTGATTTCATAAAAAAAAAAATTAACCCGAGCCGTGTGTAGTTTGAGGTTAAAACGAAATCAGTCTCCTCCTTCCAAACGCAGCTCGTATCGCTCTCTCTCATGGGACAATTGCCTTCTTCGACCGCAGCAGCCTTCAACGCACCATCCTGGGTTATGGCTTTGGGCGATTGAAACGGAGGAAGGTGGACCAACTCCGACTTTGACGACGGGGCATGAAACCGGTTGTTCCGACCCCAGGTGCTTCCAAAGGGGTACGTTCTAGGGTTTTGTTTTGGTCAATCTCCACCCCAACTTTGCTATTTGATTCAATCTTTGGAAGATTTGTGCTCCAAAATTGAATTCCCTCTTACATCTACCTTCAATCAAGTGGCCAATTTCTAGGCTTTGACTGATTTTCACAATTTGTGATTTTGGGGCATTTTTGGATTTGAGGCAGCCGAAAGCCATAGCCAGCGACTCTGACGCTCGAGAAATCTGACCAAAGGGCTAACAGAGTTCCAACTTGGGCAATGGGAAGAGATGGCAGCCCTGCAAGGACTCATCTAAGCTCTCTTAAGCGCTACTGCAACTCGGCTTCACCAATTGGGTATATTCACTTTCCCTTTTCTTCTTCTCAAAATATCAACACCCTTGTTTCCTCAGTAGCACTGATTTGTTAAGGCCACTGATTTGGGGTTCTAATTTGCATCCGGGCTAGGCTTATTATGAAGCATATTTTCTGCTGGCAATTTGATACCCCTTGATTTCTCAGTAGCTCTGTCTTATTGAGTCTACTGACTTGGTTTTGCTTTGTGCTTGGCTCAAGCCGATTTGGGTTTTGATTTCTGTTCGACTTAAACTGATTTATTTTGAACATGTTAATTGACTAACAATTTGCTTTAGGAGAAACCGATGTCATGGCTACCCATTATATTTCAATTTTGTTGAAAGGCGGTAGCATTTAGGGTTCCCAGTTAGTTGCAATTTGGTAGCAAGTTAGGGAAGATTTAGGCCTCAAGTTAGTTTTAGTCTTTGGGGTCTTCCACGTCTTTTTTCTGGATTGAGGAACACTGTCAAATTGGTTTCATGAACTTGTTAATTAGTTCTTTCCAAAATTTCGGCAGCACTTCGACCCGATAAACCGATCCACGCCGGGACTGAATGTAGTGGCGAAAGAATATACTTTCAAGCCAACTACGAGAGTGGATGCTCTCAACCTATGACGTGATGGTCTCTAGGCGAAAGAAAATACTTTCAAGCCTATGACGAGCCCAAACACTAGGTGAGAGCATGTGAACCCAAGCCTGGGTCTTCTCCATTGCAATGCTTATTTGTACCTGCAAACAAAGAAAAGAAGTGAGGATAGAGTTCTGGATTGATGCTTTCTGCAGACAGAAGTGCCAGAAGGGAGAAGAAACGAGGAGGGAACTGCTCTTTGTTTTGCAGTTCAATAGCCCCCAAAAAACTGCAACAGTAGCTTTTATAGGGTGAAGTAGAGGAAGTTACTTGTGTAAATTAACCTCCTCACCACGTACTGTTAGTTTGCACAATTATTTATTTATTTATTTCAGTAGCAGTTGAGGCCCATATTCAACCGGCGTATTTGGCAGTTTTGCTAGTGAATGGCACCCACTTGTAACTGTGCATCATTCAGAATTTTAATTTAATTCTAATTCCATTTTTTTTACTTCATGTGTATGGAATTAAATTTGGGTTATGAGCTTCAACCATTTTGGGTTTGTAGCTATGTAGCCCTACTCCATTAAATTAAATAATGGATGTCAATTAAACTAACCATAGTTTGATCCAGGATTAATTTAATATGAAATTGTCAATACTTCAAAGTTGTGAAAAATTACCACATTTTTTATAAAATGAATGGGATAAATTTATTTATTCCATGAATAATAAAATTCATGAAATTTTACCCTCCAACAGCCAAAGCATATGGTGGCCTCAGAGGTAATGTACGCTCACCCGTGCTCCGATAACATGACAAGATAACATGACAATTTTGTTATTGACTGGAAACGTGTTCCTTGTTTGCAGCATATCGAACAAGCATGCGGCATCCTCCGAAAGGAGGTAGCGAGCGAGTCGAAATACGCAGGTGTCGCAGTCGTCGACTCCTACTTCGGGGTACTACTGCAGCGACATATCGGCATGAATGTCGACGAGGAGTTGAACTACTACTTCAGCGGTATGTTGCCTGAGCGGTTTCCGAAGCCTTGGGCCAGCGTCGACCGCGTGTTGGCCCCCTGGAATCTGAAGGACAACCACTGGGTTGCGTTGGAGATCGACCTGGCCGAGTGGACTGCCCATGTGTATGATCCGGACACTCGTCTGACTCCTGAGCGACATTTGCCCAGCCTTCTTAAGCCCATCACGCACACCCTGCCCCCGCTGATGATTGTCCACCAAGAGCTGCACGCCAAGCATTCAGGGAAAATGCCCCAACCGTTCAAGTACAACCGTGTGAAGGGGATCCCTCAGAACAAGCAATCGTAAGTCGTCGTTCTCCATCTTTTGCATTATAGTGTAATTGCTGCGAATTTGGTTTGACACATTTACTTGTTGTGACGCAGAGGAGACTCCGGCCCCTACGCTATCCGTTTCATGCAGATGCTCGCATCAGGCGACCGCGTATTCAAAGGGGTGGACGACGCCTTTATCGATGCATACCGTCTAGTTCTCTGTGTCGCCATCTACCACGGTACCTTCCAACCCAGTCCTGATCCTCAGTAATCATTGTCTCCGTCTCCATTTATAAGAACATTGCTAGTTGTACTGTTATCTGGACATGTTGTTGGTCGCTTGCACATTTATGGTTTCGTTGGATTTTAATTGGTTGTCTTTGGTATCGACGGTATGTCGTTTTGGAAGACCTAGGCCTCAGGTTTAGAAACTATGATGTCCTGTGGTTTTTGAAACTATGTTATCATGTGGGTCGTGCGATGATTGACACTTATATATTTACATCGTCCGCATTTCCATTGAAACTGACAATTACAACATGTCATGTCCAAAATATCACCTGACAAGTTAATATTACTGCATGTCCTGTACATACTGAAATAGCTGCACCCAGGCCCAACAAGCCTTAATTACAAAACACGGTTTAAGTTCATACTTCAATGGAAAAGGGGGAGCGTAAACGTTTCCGAAGATGTGAGGCCTGATTAAAAAACGTGGTAAATACCTACTGTCATGTCTTAACCATTATATGACATGTCAAAAGATGTTCCTGTCATGTAATATCCATATGATGGACCAAGTATTTCGCGGCCGGTTACTAGGTGCGGCGACGTTTCGGGAACTTCCTTTCCCACTGAGACGGGTACTGCGATGTCTTCGGCTTGCCAGGGCGTACCTTGCTAGGGGGGAGGGGGGAGGCAAGTCTCGTTGGCTATTTCCTGGGGTACCCTCCAAGTGTCTCGCGACGGGATTGGGTAGATCACGTCCTTGTAGCACACACGCCACGCGTCTACCTTGTACAAGTTGTTGACGAGCGAGTACACATCCACCCCGTGCAATTGGGATGCTGCGATTGCGTGCGAGCATGGGTACTTGTCGACGTTGAAGCGTCTACAGCTATATAAACGCCCTGTTAGGTTTACAAGCCAGCTGGAGGTTCCCTTGCGTACCTCGAACTCATGAGGACTCAGCTGTCTAACGACCATGGAAAGGGACTGCACGAAGTTTGCTCTTATGGCGTTACCAACCCAGTCGCTTACAACTTTCCCCTGCTCGGCGCTTGTCTTCCTATGTTTGGCGAACCACGTGCCGACGGTCTCAATGATGGCATCTACAAGGGCTGTTAGCGGCAAATCCCGAGGATACTTGAACTCCGAGTGCTTGGCACTCGGAGTTATTAGTGGTTGTGATGTTGTACCTATTCCCGGTGTAGAAAGCCCTTGCCCAGTTGCTGAACCCGACCTCCTTGAGATATTGGCCCGCTCCGGGAACCCGTGCACAGAACTCCGCGTACAACGCCTGGAACTCCTCGTACGTGTAAGCTTTACACATCGTCATGAGTTCGTCTTGCATGCCCCCGCACTTGAACCGGAAACGAACGTTTTGAAATAAGTGATATGTGCATATGACATGCTTCGCGAATATGTAGCTATCCCGTATGCCCTTCAGGATTCTCATGTGGTGGTCAGATACCCACACTAGATCAGTCGTGTCTTCAACGACACGCAACATCTGCCTGAAGAAGAACCCCCTAGACCCATCATTCTCGTCGTCAACCATGGCGAAGGCGACAGGGTAAATATGGTGGTCAGCTTCTTGTGCGGTAGCAAATAGCAAGCACCCTCGAAATTTCCCCTTCAAGAAGCTCTCGTCCACAAATATAACCTGGAGAAGAAACATCTTGAGGCGTTAGAGGTGTCATGTGTAATCAAACACATGGCATGTCTTATTAATGTGATCGTCATGTTGAAAGTAAATGCGCGTCATGTTCCATTTACGGAAGGACTGACCTTTCGTAGGTTGGGGATAGCCCTCTACCACACTCCAAGACTCACAAACGGATACTTGAATCGCCCCTCCGTGTCGCGTTCTATCCTCGTGTACGTCCCAGGGTTGGCCTGCTCCAGCATGTACATGTACGAGTACATTATCCGATAGCTTTCCTCGTCCGTTCCATACACGTTGTCCCTTGCACTCAACTGGGCTCGGCGCGCCTTCCAGTAGCTGCATGTGACCCCCAGCTGCGACTTTATCATCCTCTACACTTGCTCCGGATCGAGGGGCTTCTTTGACCGTCCGAAACTACACATGCCCATTCACAAACACGTGTGTCCAGTTAAAATTGTTATGTGTCTAGTTTTTATTAACGTATGTTTTGTGTATATAGGTTAGTGTCCAGTTATAATTGTTATGTGTCCAGTGACTACCGAAGTATGTCCAGTTTATATGTGTATATGTCCAGTGGAATTTTGGCAAGAGTCCAGTTAAGTATTACGAATTGGGTCACATACTTTTCGACAAGGCGCCGCCCTAGCTGCGTGTATGTCGCACTGCGTTTTTGTCTGGCCGCCTCGTTTAGCCCGCACGATTCCTCGTCCACAAGCTTTCGGATCATCCATCACCTCGTATCCTTGTAAGTCGAAGCTCGACATGACCACTTGCACTTGGAAGCAGCGCACTCTGCAACATACAAGATCGACGTTGACTTCTTCACCTTCGTCGTGAAGCAGCAAGTTAGACCCGCCCACGTTACGAGTTCCTGCACATCCTCATTCCTCCGAAACATCTGTCCCACGTTTAACCACTTTTAAGATTGCATCGTCCTCGTCACAGGAGCTACCAAGGTCAATGGCTCCATCTTCCATGTCACTGCTGACATAAATGACCTGCTTCCCAAGTTTAACTGCGTCGGCATTCTTTTCCCTCTTCGCACACTCCAACTCCAACTCCTCACTTATCTCTAACTGGTCAGAAGTTTCTTGTAACTGGATGGCTGTTTGAGTTAACTAGACATCCGATGAGTCCAACTGGACATCCGTTTGGTTTACCTCGGCAATTTTTGCTCCCAAATCTTCGTCTTCTCCGTCAAGCCCCAAGGGGGGATCCGTCTTCGGGTGATCTTCTTGGGTCACGAGCGGACCAGTTAACGGCACTACAACATCCTCCAAGCCTACAGGAGACAAACCACCACCGTCTGAGTCATCGGTTGTCGATCCTTGTATTTTTGCCACGTCTCCACCAACCTTGCGTCGCATGGAGACATTGAGATCGATAGGCCAATTTCGTTCTCCAGACAGGCCGTTTACAAACTTGTAGGCCTCCAAGTCTTCGTCATCCCCGATAGCAAACGGCCTAGACCCTTCCTTCTTTTGCTTTACATATGTGAGCTCCACATCATTCCTTCTCCCATCGACATTAAACTTGTCCATCCGCTGTTTCTTCAGATTTACGTAGTCAATCCTTTCGTCCACCAGCACCGCTTTTTGGCTCATTGACCCCGTGAAGACCCAAGTGCCGCCTTCACACGCCCACCATCCTCCAAACAAGACAGTGATACAAACTAATGATTTTTCCCCTGTTGCATTACATAGGGAGGCAGAAAATAATTTTTACTGCATTAATTACATATAAACAACACTTACCATACATAGAGACAACACTTACCCATTTTATATCCGACCAGAGGAATGTCCAATAACTTCCAACACGCGTCCTGTGGGTACGACTTAACTGTCCAGTGAAAAGTGGCTTCTTACAAGTAGACCGTTTACTAAACCCAGGCCAACTTGCTTCTTCTTCAATGGATTCTCTCTATTTCTTCAGATTTTGTGATTAAATGTGACGTCCATCATTCCTCTGATCTCCTTATATAGACCACACATCATTGGACACCAACCCTCTTTCTTCAAATCCCACGCCGGCCATTCCCCTTCTTTAAGTTCTATTTCCCCTGCAATTCATTAATGTGGACTAATGATTTCCCTCAGAAATTCTTCAATGCTTATATACCCTCCCCGGCTCCCCCTCCTCCATCCCCTTTCCCTTTTTTTTTTGTTTTGGCGCGTACGATTGGCGGGAACCATCCGGCTCCCTCCTTTTTACTGTAGCCCCCTTCCAATTGCTCTCTCCATCTCTCTCCCTCTCTTTATCTGTCTTGTCAATAATCCTGAAGATTTTATCCCTCTCTCTCTCTCTCACACACACACACACGCACATCTCTCTCACACAGACTCTCTCTCTCTCTCTCTCTCTCTCTCTCTCTCTCTCTCTCTCTCTCTCTCTTAATTGTCCAACTGTCGAACTCACAGTGTCCAGTCTCCCCCTCATTACCTCCTATCGGTTGAACCAAAAATCCGAATATCCGGAACTGTGCAAATTTTTTCCGGATGGGGTTAGGCGTGCAAAGTTTGCAACCAAAAGGGTTATTTATGCAAAACCCCCTTTTTCAATCTAGATCCCCTGATATACTTTTCATGTTACCCTCCGTTGTACATCTCTTAAATTTATATGAATTATAAATAAATTGTGAAAACAATTACTTTAGGTTTAAATCTATAAACTCTAGAAGCTAAAACATTTTTAAAAAATTGATGTTTAATGTGTATTTTTATAATTTTTAAACCTCTTGTAAAAAAGATATTCTATGATTAGGTGCATAAACCCTAAAATCTATATATATATATATATATATATATATATATATAGGGTAGGGTTCAAGTGAGAATAGTATACACAGGTGAGAAGGAAAGAAGCGTTTCTATTGGTGGAGACCGATCTGATTTTTAACCAAAGAAAAAAACCCTCACGCGCTTTTAATCCCCTCCCCTTTCCTCACATACTGCTCACGCTATCTTCAACCTCCATCTCCTCTTCGTTTGATCCATGGTTGTCTCCATCTCAACCTCCACAAGGACCACAACCGAGTCCAGTCTCTCATCCGCGCCGGCGACCTCGATTCAGGCTACACCCTCTCCCGCCAGGCCATGTTCTCCCGCACTCGCCCCACCGTCTTCACCTGTAACGCCATCATCGCCGCCGAGATGATGACGGTGAACGCTTGTTTGAAATTGGAGCCAACTTCGGAGGATAATCGGAAGTGGAAGGAAAGTAAAAAAGTTGTAGATCTGAAATCGGATCTGAAATCCGAATCGATGGCTCCATGGTGAGCGATCACCGAGGAGGGAGGATAAGATTTTGACATCAAAGATTAAAATTATCTATCTCTGTATGTACAAAATTGATGACTCCATGGTCGAGTGCTCATCGATGGCTCTGAAATCCGAATCGATGGCTCCATGGTCGAGCGCTCACCGATGGCTCCATGGTCGAGCGCTACCAGACTCCATTGTTGCCAGCGAATTCAACCTCGTCGGGGCTGTCGCTCCATAGTCTCTCTCTCTGGAATCGATCGTCCGGGAAGCAAATTTCTGGCGATACTCTGGAGCAAAGGTGATTAATTAGGAAGTTCAGTGTGAACATTTGCTTCGACCTGTACACATTGGATTGATAAGTTTGAAACCATATGGATCGATGTTTATCAAACATAAGGGCACTGAATCCTTTCACTTCATGACCGGTGAGGGTCGGAGGAGTTAGCTTAAATTGATTAAGTTTAAATGGGCAGTGTTTGCTTCCTTTGTAATTGGACATTGGATATCATGTCTTACAGTAGTTCCATGGGTGGGAAATCAATGAAATTCCTTGATTATCTAAAAGATGGAGGAAATCAGTTTGATTTTATGTATCATTCAGAACCTATTTTGGAAAAAGCAGAAAAAGCAGAGTATGATTTCAGTATTTGAATGATTTCAGTATTTGAATGCATTCTTAAAAATGATTAAGTCAATGTGTTATAGAGAGTAGTAGTGTGTAGTTTAATAGGTTAACATGATTTGGTTAAGATTGGTTCACTGAGCGTGGTTCATTGGATTTGTCAATCACTCTATAATTGGTTCATTAATAATGGTTAAGATTGGCTCACTGGATGTGGTTCACAGGATTTGGTTCACTGGGTGTGGTTCACAGGATTTGTCAATCACTCCAATAATTGGTTCATTATTAATGGTTAAGATTGGTTCACTGAGTGTGGTTCAGTGACCGAATAGAGTGTGGTTCAGTGACCGAATAGAGTGGGGTTCAGTAACCGAATAGAGTGTGGTTCAGTGACCGAATAGAGAGTGGTTTAGTGACCGAATATAGTGTGGTTCAGTGACCGAATGAGTGTGGTTCAATGACCGAATAGAGAGTTGTTCAGTGACCGAATAGAGTGTGATTTAGTGACTAAATAGAGAGTGGTTCAGTGACCGAATAAAGTGTGGTTCAGTGACCGAATAGAGAGTGGTTCAATGGTCGAATAGAGTGTGGTTCAGTGACCGAATAGAGAGTGGTTCAGTGGTCGAATAGAGTGTGGTTCAGCCACCGAATAGAGTGTGGTTCAGTGACCGAATATGCTCATGAACCACATCTTATAGACCCATGAACCACTTCTTTATAGCTTGATGAACCACTTCTTGATAACTTGACGAACCACTTATTTATAGCTTCATGAACCACTTCTTTATAGCTTGATGAACCACTTCTGGATAACTTGATTAACCACTTCTTCATAACTTCTTTATAGCTTGATGAAACATTTCTTGATAACTTGATGAACCACTTCTTATATGCCCATGAACCACTTCTTTATAGCTTGATGAATCACTTCTTGATAACTTGATGAACTACTTCTTTATAGCTTCATGAATCCCTTCTTTATAACTTAATGAACCACTTTTTTATAGGTTCATGAACCACTTCTTTATAACTTGTGAACCATATGAATCACTACAAATAAAACGGTTGAACCACTGTGAAAAAAATTGTTGAACTACTGTGAATAAAATTGGTGAACCACTTCTTGTCAAATTTTTTTTCAACAGAACACATACAAAGTGGGTATCTATGTGTAGATAAAATTAAATTACACCAAAACTTATAATTTTTAAATTTTTTTAACAAGCGAAAATACCAAAAAATCATTTTTAAAGTCCATATTAAAATTTCTATAGGTATACGTCACTTTTTCTTATTAATTAGTGTTGTATATTGCTAATTAATTAGTAGCCGAACGCGTACACATTGCATTGATTAATTTTTTTTTAATTAATTGTGTCAGGCGCGTGGACCACACCTGATGAGATGTTAGTGGGCGAGAGTTGTGCCTTAAAAATTCAAAAATTTGGCATGCATTGTGCAGCGCACTGGACTGATTTTTTTAATTATTTTAATACCATATGCACCAATCAAATCACTTATTTTCTTCTCACTTTTGGTGACCTTTGCACCTGAACTCAACCCTATATATATATATATATATATATATATATATATATATATATATATATATATATATATATATACTAAAACCGATGCATTGGTGCTTGCGTGGCGACGTGTGAGTGAATCTGCCTATGTGGCGGCGCGTGAGTGCGTCTCACAAAACTTTCTTCCGTAAAAAATGAAATCTAATAAAAAATAATTAGATAATTCTAATCTATACAATTAAAAAAGATTAAATAATTATTTTATTTTACCATTAACTTATATAATTGGATAGATAGAATATCTTATAAACCAGTTTGGATAGATAAACTTTTCTATCCAAATATATCCACCCACTATAAATATAGATATTGAACTTGAATAAAATAGACATTGAACTGAATTATAATTTTTTAAGCTAGGGATTTGAAATGAAGCAATCATACAAATCCGAACCGCAATCTTGGTTCACAATAACTAACATTTCATAGATCTTAAAGGACAAACAAAATCGAATGAACAAATGTAAATGGAAAAAACCCCCAACTGGTTTCTTTAAAATAAATTTTGATGGTTCAACTCCGGCAAATCGCATTTGCTCTGCTGGGTCCATCATCCGCGATTGGGAAGGCCACCCGGTTTGGTACGGTGCAAAACAAATTGGGAACCAATCACCCTTGATGTCTGAAGCTGTAGGGCTTTGGCTTGGGGTGTCTAAAGCTAAGGAACTTAAACTAAACAAAATAATTATTGAAGGCGACTCCCTTATCATTATAAATCATTTCAAAAGTGGCATCCGTTGCCCTTGGGAAATTGATATGATTATGTCGGACATAGAGAGCATGTTATACGGGTTCAAGGAAGTATCGTTTTCCCATATACTTCGAAAAGGTAATTGCGTGGCAGATAAGGTTGCACACCTTGGCCATGATACCTTTAACCCATCTATTCTAAACAATCCAGGTATGTTGGACCTCATCCGAAAGGATGCGATCGGGTAGGATCCGCTTTGGTTTCACCCGAATTATTACCTAATCAAAAAAAAAAAAAAAACTAACATTTCATAGAGACAATGCTCAACTTCCACATATATATATACTCCTTCCTCCGATTCAAAATACATGTCGTTTGACTTTTTAACACGTATTTTAAAGAGCTAAAAACTATATAATATATTAATTTTTTTTATAATCTAATACTTATTACCAACAAATATTAAGTTGAAAAAAAAGTTGATATTTTATATAGTTTTTACCTTCTTAAAGTACGTATTGAAAAGTCAAACGATATATATTTTGGATCGGAGGTAGTATCATTCATCATTAGTCAAGAACCTTGCTCATCTAATTGGATAGTTCTAATCTCCCACCCAAAAGAGATTAAATAATTATTTTATTTTACCATGAACTCATATAATTGGATAGATGAAATAATAATAATAATAATAATAATAATAATAATAATAATAATAATAATAATAATAATAATAAGCCCCTTCGTCCGGCAGATTTGCTCCTTTATTCCTGGGACAGCAGGCGGGATGTGTGTGTCAATCTGACGGGATCCTCCCATTTGACTCAGTCTAGAATGTCTGACTTTGTGCCTGGTCGTGTTGTTGTTGATGCTGCTCGGCGTAAGTGTGCCAAATATCGAGATTTGTGCACGGTGGTTGGATATGGTTTCATATCCTTCTTCTTCTCTTCGTTGGGGGAGTTAGATACGGATGCGGTTGCTTTGCTGAAGCGGATTCAGAAATTCTCCGTATCTCAGGATGTCGGGGCTCGTGCTGCCGCTTATATTTTCACTAGACTCAGTTTTATTATCGCTAAGGGAGTGGGTGCCCAGATAGTATCTCGGCTACCTACTAATTTCTTGCAAAATAGTAATTAGTTAATAATAATAATAATAATAATAATAATAAAATAATAATAATAATAATAATAATAATAATAATAATAGAAAAAAGTACAAGGATATTTGCAAAGCCAAAGGTTATCACTTTCTACCGTTTTCTTTTTTCACTATTGGCGACTTGGAGGATGATGCTATGTGACTTCTCAAGCAGGTGTGTGGGGTCGCTAAGGGGGTACTTGGATATAGTAGGGATTTTTGTCACACTCTGACTAGAATTGCATTTAGTATTCAAAAGGGGTGCGGAGCTCAGCTTGTTAGCCGGCTCCGATCCAATTTTATGTAGAAACTTTTATAATAATAATAATAATAATAATAATAATAATAATAATGATAATAATAATAATATATCTCCCACCTAAAAAAAATTGTCATATACAATTACGGTATATAGATTGGATAGATAAGAACTATCTAATTATTTTTTTATTAGATTTCCTTTTTTTGACGGAAGAAAGTCGAACGCCGCCACATAGGCATCAATGCATCGGTTTTAGTATGTGTATATAGATATGGATTTTTATTTTTATTTATTGGAATATATCTAAATTATTTATAATGTTGTATTAATGTATTCTCTGTGCACGGAACGGGGCCTACACTAGTATAAATATATAAAAACCGATGCATAGCTTCCTATGTCGCGCTTTGTGGTTGATTCTATTAAAAAAATCATATGTGGCGTGTTGTTGATTATAGGAAAAAGTAATAAAATAATATGTTAGCATAATATGTTAGCATAGTTCATAGTCACACTTACCAAAAATATTTATAGATAAAAATGTATTATTTGATAGGTTCTATTTTATTTATATCTAGATCATTTTTTGGTGGAAAAATTTCGAGAAGGCGGAGAATAATGTCGGTCTCGACCTTAGTATAATTGGGTGGTGTTTGCTCCGGACCGTATGGGATGTATGGGAGGTGGATTCAGGAGGTCAGTATATAGGCGGAAGCCCACCATAACGCCGGATGATCACGTTAGACCTTGCCTTGGGGAGTGATGAGACAATGGAGTCGGAGGTTCCGCTCATTCCGGAGGAGCACTACCACTGGAAATATTTTTGGGTTTTTTTTTTCCGATTTTCTTGCGTATACACCTTATTGTAAAGTTGATTAAACGTGGACTGTTGATTCAAATTAATGGCTATAATTAAACTCTTTTTCCAAAGGAATGTTTTGATTGGACAATATTAAAACCAAACAATCACATAGATCCAGGGACAGAGCCAGAAACTTTGGAGGGGGAGGGGGGGGGGGGGCACAATAACACTAGGCAATAATATCGAGAAAAAAGTCGTAAAACACATAGCATGTTCGATAGTAGAAATAAGTGCCACAAGATATAACAAACTACCAAAAAAGCACTAAAAATTTCCTAAATTCGAAAATGGAGTTAATGGACAAATTCATTCATGTTCAGATAACAAACTTATCCATGTTCCTAGCCAAAACCACCAAAAAAGCTAACCAATTTTAATAAATATACAACCAAATTTCAATCACAATACCCCAATCTCAAGCAACAATTTCCTAAATTCAAAAATGGAGTTAATGGACAAATTCACATAAATCATAATCAAATTGACAATTAATCTCAATTCACCACCAAAAAATGCTTTACTCTCTATATATTCATATTCAAATTGAGTTAATCTCAAGCAATAATCTCAAGAAATAATCAAATTCACATATTCATATTCTAATTGACACAAATTCACCACAGATTCACCACAAAAATGCTAAACTTTCAAGTTTCAACTCTTCAAATTGACACTTCGAACCTACCTTTCAGTCTTTCATAATCGACAGATGGAGCTTCCTCTTCCAGCCTTCCTCTAAAATCGAATGAAAAGGGCTTCCTCTTCGACTTCCAGTCTTCCTCCTCTGAAATCGAACAGTCGACACTCAGTGCTGGGGTGCTTGCTTCTCTGAAATTTTCCACATGACGCTTCAATTTTTCACATGAAGCTTTAATCTGTTCAACTCTGAAATCAAATTAACATTTCAAGTTCAACTCTGAAATCGAATTTACCTTGTTGTTCAGTCTCAGATAAGATGCGAAATGGGATTGCGCTTCGAGCCTTCGACAGTTTGACTTTTCAAACTGTTCGAGAATGAGCGGCGGCGGTGCAGCGTTTTCGGTCAGCGAAGGCGAGGCGGAGGCGAGATGCCGTTCACGGATTCACAGGAGACTGGGAGCGGCCGAGCGGAATGGGAGAAGGAAGAAGAGACAACCTTCTCTCACACGGAATGTCTTAGAGACGCGGAGCGGAGTTTGGTTAGGGTTTCAGAAAGAACAAAACGACGTCATTTCGTTTTTTTTAATATACCTAATTACTGGTATGAGGGGGGCACGTGCTCCCCCATGCTCCCCCTGGCTCCGCCTCTGCATAGAATCCATGTTAAAAATAGACGTGTGGCACAAGTAGCGCTTGAATTACTTATGAATCACTCCGAACATTCTTATTATGTCTGATATTTGACGAGGTAGACTCAAATATGCATACATCCCGATCCCAATCTATAAAAACCAAGACCATAAAATATGAGTTTTAGATACCCAAAACCCAACTTCAAGTGTTGGAGCAACCAGGGTAGTGAAGATGGTAAAAATTATATCAATGATAAAGGATAAAAGACCTAGAAAAATACTTTTTCTAATGGTGAGTTTGGAGAACATAATATTTCTCAAATTAATTCTACAAACAGTACTTACCACGAGAGTAGTGATGCCCATCATCGCATTGAAACTCATATTCACCCCATCGAGACCGATAAAGTGCAACACAATTGTAGTCAAAAGTGAAACAAGAGTAGAAACGAAAAGCGCTCAACCTCTCTTTCGGATATGAAAGCATGGTTTTGACCTCTCCAATGCAATTTCACTTCAAGTAAAGAGTGGGCCGAAGCAAAATGCATTTTTGAAGTTGGAAATCTAATCAGTCAAGGTTTGTATTTGTTGTTGAGCCATTGTTAAAGGGGGGGGGGGGGGGGGGAATCAGATTTGAAAAATGGAGGTGGGTTGAGAGGGGAGAGTGAAGAGTTATGTGGTTTTAGTGAGAGGAAAGAGGAAAGAGATCAGATTTGAGAGTAAAGAGGAAATATTGGATTTGAAAAGTGGGGATTTTAGGTTTTGGTGAGAAAAATAGGTGTTTGTATAACGTATACAATGAAGCTTCGAGGATGCTTCATTGTTTAAAAGGAAATTTTTAATTATACAACATTAAAACTAAACAATCACATGGAACCCATGTGATAGAGAGATGTATGGTATGAGTAGCGCTTGAATTACTTATAAATCACTCCGAACATTCTTATTATGTCAGATGTTTGACCGAGTGTTACAATTGAATAAAATTTGTCATAATCTCCTAACAATCATAACAATCAATTTTGGGTTCTCTAACACAATTATGTTTGTTTCGTGTATGAGGCTTCTTGTTCTGAATTGTCTTTTTCTGGAGCTATATTCTCTTTTTCTTGGCGGTTTGATTGTTTTCTATCATAATTGTGACAAATTTAGTATTCTCAATGGTAGGTCTCCTGGGTTTATGTTGGAATTTACTTGAGGTCCTCTCAAGTGGTCTACGCCTTTTGTTGTTCTACATATTCTGCTTCACCTGTTAAATAAATATTCAACCTATTCTGATCAGCAGGATTTTTCACTTATCAGTATTTGTAGATTAGCCTGGATATCTTATTGTATATGGTTTTTTCTGTCGCTTGTCATTCATCAAATTTAGATTTTGGATCTGGTCTCTGGTTGGTTTTCTTATGTCATGTTTCATTTCAATTGGTTGGTTTGCCTTTGGTGTTGGAATTTGTTATATGAATATTAGCTACCATGTGCCAGCTATTTTCCATTACGATTATATATGTGGTGTTATTCAGAATATAAGCTTTCGGTTAAAAATATATGCAATTAATAATAATATGATTGGTTCTCTTCAAAGGTGGAGTTTTTGCAATTCAATCTTTAACCATGCTGGCTATTTTGAAGATAATTGCATGATTACTGTATTTTCTTTTAACCTTCAATTGATGCATGAAGGCCACATTTTGTTTGATATTCCATCTGTCAATGTTCCGAATGGTCATGGCTTGGTGTTAACTTTTCTTCATCTTACTATCATCTGTATTTTCTGGGTTTATAACTTTGTTGATCATCTCAATGAATCTGAAGGTTCGATAATGTAAAACAAAGTAATATAAAGATACTCTAGAAGGGGGGTTGAATAGAGTATGCCGGATTTTCGCAAATAGTCTCAAGACTTTTGAAGCTCGTGCAAAACACTTTGAGATTAGACTTAGTCTTTTCTCTGAAAACCTGAATCACAAAGTTAAACAATTCTAACCAAGTGCGGAAATAAGGTAAAGCAATAAATAAAGGACGCAATGAGTTGTTTACGAGGTTCGGCACGAACTTGGCCTATGTCCCCGCCTAGGGTTCTTCCACAACCCTAGGATTCAACCGGATTTTATTGATTCACAAGACTTAGGATCCTAATAGCTCACCGAGAAGCCTCTCTCCTATACAATTGCAATCTAGTCAACTCACGTTCCCTTGGAGTCCTAGACCAATCTAGAAGAGTCACACCTCTCTATGCTATCTAGTACAATCCTCTTACACTTAGTGAATCAATCGCCTAGTGTCCACTTCTTGAGTTACAAACTCTCGAGTATAACACTATCACAAAATATATCCTATAAGCTCACTGTGTAACTCTCAAATGCTTTGAAATGAAATAACAGACTCTTAAAAACTAGCAGAGAGCACACAAAGAAGACAGATCTCGCTTGAGGGCTTGAGTGTATGAATGCTTGTGTTCAACGAATGTGTCAATGTCTTCTCTTCTTCCTTTTCTTTATAGAGAACAAATCAACGCCAAGGATCTCCACCAACGGCTATATCAGATCATGGCCTAAGATGGATTCTTCACAATCTTCTATCTTTGGAAACTTCTAAAGCCATGATCACGATTTGATTCTTCTCAGCTTTGAGCGCTTAAGGAAGGATATAATTCAAAAACACTTCCTGAAAAGTTAGTGAATAATAATAATATCTGGAAGCATATAATAGTATATAATATTATTCGAGCATATATTATAGACAAACAAGTTTTGTGTTTCATCAACACAACTATAATTTCAAAACCTTTGAGACAGACAGACTGTCAAAGCCATTGACACTAATTCCGATTTACATCAAGGGAGGTGAGTTATCAATCTCCCCCTTGATGAAAGACAAAACCTGTGCATCCCTACAACTTAGTCAAACATATAAGATAAGCAGCATCGGACTAAGTACCTGCATGGGTTAAACTAATGTTGGATCAAAGTTTTAAAACATGAAAGACATCCAACTAAAAAAAAAAACCAAGGTCTTCCAAGACCTTTGAGTCGCAACAGTTTAAAAAGTTTAACACCACAGATCATCTCCCCCTTTTTGTCTTTCAACAAAGGGAGGAGGTAAAACAGTCACCAAAAGTTTTGAAACAGTTTCCAAAAAACCCCAGCAATGTTTCAGTTTTGGGGTAAGGGTAGGGTAGGATAAGGCTAAGCTTCATCGTCCGGAGCATCATCAGTGAGCAGCGACCTCAAACCTTGCAGCAGCTTGTACACCCCGCTCATCTCCGTCATAAACTCCTTGTGCAGCTCCTTAATATCCAGGCGAACTTCCTCCAAGCCCAACTCCAGGTTGTCTATGCGTTCATCAATGGCTGAGGTAGTGGGAAGAGCTTTTGAGGGAGAGGCAAGACTCCAAGTCCCTTGGGGGGACCGAGTGATGTCTATCTTCTCAAAGCTCTTGGATTCGAACTTTCCCATATGACGCTGTTGTTCTTCATTTTTTAAATCGATTCCAGAAACTTTGAAGATATGGGTCAAAAGGGTGGCAAAGGGGAGGGGAGTTCCTTTTCTGGCTTTTCGAGTGTGAGCCATGGATCCAAGGATAGTGTTGGCCAGATCAAGATCAAGGCCATTTAAGATGCGGTATAGAAGGATCATGACATTATCGGTAAGGAGAGAGCCAGAGTTTAGACGGGGTAAGAGGCAACGCACAATGATGTTAAAAATAATATTTGCCTCTAGGGTAAGGGATGAGTGGGTGAGTTGCTTTGAGGTGTTGTTGGATGCTTCGGGTAGGAGATATTTGGATCGGGCAAGGGTTAGGCACTGTTCTTTCGTGGGGTTCTCGGGAGAGGGTGGATAAGGTCTATGTAGGCCAAGGAAATCTGCGAAGTCAATGGAGTTGAAAGAGATCCTAACTTCCTTGACGACGGATTCCAAAGACCAACCGTCGGCATTGTGTTTGGCTTTTAGGTTTATGTAGAACAGGCGGATAAGTTGGGGATAATAGACAACTTCAAGGTTGAGAAGGGTCCAGGCAGAGGATTGTTTGAGTAGAGAGATGCATGGAAAATTCAAAGCTTCAAAGAACGCAAGATCTAAAAAATCAGAACAACAAATCTTACGAGTTCGAAACTCATCTACCCACTTTCCAGCCATCTCAGCATTTTCAAGCCATGAAGAGGGCAAGGATTGGTTTACCTGGATGAGGGCAGGTGGATCAACATTCTTCCTGCGAGCCTGTGTGGGAGCAGTCCTCTTGGCATGCGCCTCAAGGCTTCTGAGAGTGTCCTTCCTGGTACGCTTGGGAGATGGAGGCTTTGCTGCTGGGGCTTTCCGCTTCTTTGGAGACGGGGGAGGAGAAGGAGAGGGAACAGGTTCGGGCTCCTCAGACCCCGAGTCCTCAGCGGACCCTTCAACATCCTCGTCATCGCCGGTCTCGTCTTCCTCTTCTTCTTCTTCCTCTGGTTCCTCCTCAGTGGGAACCTGCTTCTCAGTCTCTTTTCGAACTCTCTCGGCCTCCTCCTCGGCTAACTTCCGTGCCTGCTAGGCCTCTTCCTCGGCCTTTCTCTTTCTTAAAGCTTCTTCTTCAGCTTCCTGGGCGGCATCCCGTTCTAAAATAGCGTCGAGATCCTCCTCTTCCTCTTCATCATCCACCTCCTCAGCGATGATTTTCTTTTTCCCTTTCTGCTTAGCACTGAGAGGTTTCATCACTGAGCGCTTCTGAGAACTCTTGGTTGCTGTAGTCGTGGTCTCAGCGATGGTGCTCTGGACAGTAACTGGGACGATTGCTTGTGGAGTGGGTTCTGGTTGAGGGGAAGTAGCAGTGGTCTGGCGTCCCTTGGGGGTGGCGCCAAGACGTTTGGGTGTGGAGGCTTTCTTTGATTTGGGAGCCATGAAGATTTTCGGATAGGGTTTCAGAACAGTTGAGAGGTTGAAGAAAGTGAATTGGAAGGGTTTTAGGTAGTTCTGAAGTTATGAGGTAATCAAGTGGGATTTGGGTTTTAAAGGGGAGAGATTTGAGTGATGGGACGGGTTTAGGGTTCCAATGTGGGTAATGATAACATTGTCAATTTGAAAATATTTCCATTCAAAATTCAAATCTATTTCTTAACCATTCAAAAAAGAGGGAAATATCCGAAAATATTTTGTTCCAGAAATAAAACATGTACTCGGATGGGGGAATAAAATATGTAACATATATAGAATTTTGAAATCCGTTAAAAAATTATACTTGATCAAATATCTAAAAAGATATTAACCAGATATATATGATCCGATATCTGTACTCTACCATTCAGTTCACAAACCTTGACATATTTCACAAAGTTCTTGACACTGTGTAGAATTTATCTTTCGTAAAGGGAAAGCTCCCCCTATGAAAGTGCATCTTTGTTAAGCATTCCAATCTCTCGTCTAATAAAGGTGAACCTGTCAGCTGCCAAAGGCTTAGTGAAAATGTCAGCCCATTGATAATCAGTAGAAATAAAAGATATGGTAACATCACCTTTTTCAACATGGTCTCTAATGAAGTGATGCCTTACATCAATATGTTTGGTTCTTGAATGCTGAACAGTATTCTTCGTGATTGATATGGCACTTGTGTTGTCACACTTAATGGGAATACTTCTGAAGTTGATGCCAAGATCTCTCATTTGTTGAGCTATCTAAAGGATTTGGGAGCAACAAGCTCCAGCTGCTATGTATTCGGCTTCGGCAGTGGATAGAGCAACTAAGTGGATAGAGCAACTAATCAAGGATGCTCCTAAGAATTGGCAACATCCTGATGTGCTCTTCCTATCCACCTTGTAGCCTGCAAAATCTGCATCAGAATACCCAATTAATGTAAAATCTTTTTGCTTTGGGTACCACAAGCCAAGCTCCTTAGTGCCATTGAGATATCGAAAGATCCTCTTCACAGCTACAAGGTGAGATTCTTTAGGATCAGCTTGAAACCTAGCACACATTCAAACACTAAACATGATGTCAGGTCTACTAGCTGTAAGATATAGTAAAGATCCAATCATTCCTCGATACTTCTTTTGATTGACACTCTTCCCAGTCTTGTCTTGGTCTAGAGATAATGTTGAGCTCATGAGTGTCTTCGCTGCTTTGGATTGATCCATATTGAATTTCTTCAAGAGATCCTTAGTGTACTTGCTTTGGTTGACAATGATTCCTTTCTTGGATTGATGAACTTGTAGTCCGAAAAAGAAGTTGAGTTCACCCATCAAGCTCATCTCAAATTCACTGCACATAATGTCAGAAAATTCCTTGCACAAATATGTGTTAGTAGCACCAAATAATATATCATCAACATAAATTTGAATAACCAAAATGTCCTTTCTTTTGGTCTTCATAAAAAGAGTTATGTCGATCAACCCCCTTTTAAAATCATTTTCTAAAAGATATTTTGACAAGTGCTCATACCAAGCTCTTGGGGCTTGTTTCAAACCATAAAGCTCTTTGTCTAGTTTATAAACATGATTGGGAAATTCCGAACTTTCAAAACCCGGGGGTTGAGCCACATAAACTTCTTCCTCTAAGAAACCATTAAGAAACGCACACTTGACATCCATTTGATATAACTTTATGCTCATAAAAGATGCAAATGCTAATAAAATGCGAATGGCTTCAAGCCTGGCTACGGGAGCAAATGTCTCCTCGTAGTCAATACTTTCCTCTTGATTGTAGCCTTGGGCAACAAGCCGTGCTTTGTTCCTCACGATTTTACCATTATCATCTAGCTTGTTTCAAAATACCCATCGTGTGCCAATGATTGATTGATGCTTTGGCCTAGGCTTCAAGGTCCAGACTTTGTTCCTTTCCAATTCGTTAAGCTCACTTTGCATAGCAATGATCCAATCTGGCTCTTGAAGGGCCTCATCTACCTTCTTTGGTTCTATAAGAGAAACAAACGCGTGAAAAGCACAACGATCTTTAAGTTTAGAACGAGTTTGAACACTAGAGGTAGGGTTAGAAATGATATTCTTTAATGAGTGTGATGAGGAGTATTTGAATTTTCTTTTGCTGGTCTCAGCTCCTTGATTCGTCACACTAGCAGGATTGATTTGTGGTACATCTGACTTCGTGGTCCTGTTAGGTTCAGTTACAATAGTTTATGACGTTTCAACACTGTTGGATTGGACACCAAGGGCTTTGGACGAATCTTCAACACCTTGGGCCAATTCTTCAGTGTTGAGAATATGTTCCTTCATGTTCCTCTTCTCTGTGTTCTTGGTGGCAGCATCATCACCTTCCTCGTTCTCTGCATGGATGTTAAGATCTATATCTGCAACACTTTCACTCAAAGAACCGTCATTGCACTCATCAAATATAACATGTATGCTTTCTTCAACTAACTGGGTCCTTTTATTGAAGATTCTATAAGCTTTGCTACTAGTGGAGTAGTCAAGAAATATACCTTCATCACTACGCGCATCAAATTTCCCAATGTTATCTTTTCCATTGTTATGAACAAAACAAGTACATCTAAAGGGGTTAAAATAAGATATAAGTGGTTTGCGGCCTTTGAAAAGTTCATAAGGAGTTTTCTTTAAGATGGAACGAATAAGACAACGATTCAAAATATAGTTAGCTGTGTTAACAACTTCAGCCCAATAGGTTTTTGGTAATGCATTTTCTAAAAGCATAGTCCGGGCCATATCCTCTAGGGTGCGGTTCTTTCGTTCCACAACCCCATTTTGTTGAGGTGTCCTAGGAGCAGAAAAGTTATGGGAGATGCCATATTTAGCACAAAACAAATCAAACTGAAGTTGATCAAACTCCCTACCATGATCACTTCGAATTGACACTATTGAACAAAAATGCGCGATAATCGTACAACATATTTTAATTGATTTTTAATATTTGAGTTTGACCCTTTTCGGTTATCCTCTTGATTCGAAGTCATATCGATACCAGGATGTGAGTGGTTTTGGTGATTTGGGCTGCACCCGAATTTTAACGGGTTGCCTACGTATCTCTTGAAAGAGAATCAAGCCTTACGTAGTTCGGGAGAACCAATTTAAATTTAAGGGATTTAACCTCGTATTCACGTAAAGGTGAATTTAGAGGTTGACGAATGTACCTGATATATTTTTAGAATTTAATATCGGATTACCTACGTAGCATCATACGAGGCGTCAAGTCTTTACGTAGTTCTATCGTAGGTAAATTGGATTTAATTTGAGATGGGCGACTGAATCCGATATACATATTGAATTTTAATATCGGATTTCCTACGTAACTCGCAAAAGAGTATCAAGTCTTTACGTAGTTCTTTTGAGAAATGATTTAATTTTAGGAAAGGTGACTGAATTCAGTATATGTTAAATTTTATACCGAATTTCCTACGTAACTCGTAAAAGAGTATCAAGTCTTGGGTAGTTCTAAACGAACCGAGTTTATATTTGGTGAAACTCGATTTGAGATTTTGACTCCGTTTTTGTTGAAGTCAATTTGAGATTGACCTACTAGAATTAATTGGCAAATAAAATTTGACGAGTTTAATTTTATATTTTGATCAAACTCGAATTTTTAATTTGCGCCAATTATAATTCTTATATTTTAGTGGGTAGGTTTTGTAATTAAGCATATTTATTTTAAATATGCCGAACATATATTATTATGTTGATATTTGTTTTTCCACATTGTTCTAAACAATTCAAACAGCAAATTTCGGACATTTGCTAGTGGGCCCAATCATAACCCCTCACTAGCCAAACAAACCGAGCCCAGTTTTTTTTTTAAAGTCAAGCCCAGTCCCTTATTATCCAGCCCATTTTATTTTGTGTACTCAATTAACTCCAAATCGTCAGAGATAGCTGTCCAAGTCCAACTGAGCCCTAATTTGCTGTTCACCATGTTGTTCGACATTTTTTGAGAGGTCTCTTAGCTGAACACAGAGGGCAGGCGATGGCACGGCTCTGGAAGGCTCTGCTGTAGGCGGCTTTGTGATTTTAAACCTAGGCAATCGGAAGAGAGGGCGGAGCGAGAGCGGCGCAAGGGCAAGACGAGGGCGGAGCGAGAGCGGGGTGAACGGAAGACGCTCCAGTCCCGGGTATTTGCTAGGGTTTTTCTTGTTTTGTGAATTTCAGCCCCAAATCTTCATTTTGGGTGATATTCGAGAAATTACAGCACAAATTAAGCTCTTCTTTCGCCCTTCCCCCCTAATCTTATGCTCAATTTGTGAGTTTTAACCGATTTCACTCTAATTTCTAAGGTTGCGATTTGTGAAATTTGGGATTTTCGGATCGGGGATTACGAAAGAGACTAAGGATCTCGACCCTAAGCATTTGGAGGCAAGGGCTGCGATTTCTGGAGGCAAGGGCCATCCCTTGGTGGGTGAAGTCAGGTGCACTGCCTTTCCCTCCTTTCACTTTTTTTTGTTATGAAATTTGTAACTGGGGCTTTGGTTTAGAATAGCAGAATGTGATAAAAATGTGTTGCATATGTTCTGCACTTTTGTTTGAAACTGTCATGAAAGAGGTGATATGCATCCCGCTTGATTGTTTCTTTTTTGTACCATGATTTAAATTATGCAGAAAATCTGTTCCCTTTTGATTCCAACTTCATTAGTCCGACCAAAGTGAATTTGTTGGTTTGAAACTGCTTGCAATTTGTATGCTTGAATTAGTTGACCAATTTAGTAAAAATCCAGCAGCACCTCCTCTTGATTTAGGGTCATTTGATGATTCCGAAACTCAAACCACACGAAGAAGCTCGCAAGGCCGAGGTTCTCGAGGGTTGAGTTTCAAGAATCGAAAACAATAAGACTAATTAGGGGAATTTCAGCAGCATCTCCCCTTGATTTAGGGTCATTTATTGATTCTGAAACTCAAAACCACACGAACAAGCTCGCAAGGCCGAGGTTGTCGAGGGTGGAGTTTCAGGAATCGAAAACAACAAGACCAATTAGGATTGCTACCTGAATAACCCTCTTCTTTTTTCCTTGTGTGTGAGATTGGCACTGATTTGTTTTTGTAAGTGCTTTGCTCTCTCTCTTTTTTTTCTTTTGCTTCTTGCTGATTTTTTTTGGTTTTCTGCTTTCTTTCTTCGTCTTTTTTTTTTGCAGATGGGAGTGCCGTGGAGTAGCCCAAAGCTGTGAACTCAGCCCCTTTTATAGGGGAGAAAAAAGTGAAGGTGATGGCCTTTCTTTAGAGATGGATAGATCACATATGGGAGCAGTTGAGATTTCTTTTACCTTATGTTTGAGTTCTGCCGAAAGGCATGGGCATGTAGGGTGATGGGGTTTGATAGGGGCGGTTGAAAATGTAATTGTAGAGTATAGACTACAAGACTCCCTTCATCTGTATATTATATTTTTTTTTTATTTTAATTCCATTTCTTTTTATATACATGGAATAAAACCTGGGCTTCAATTTGGGTCTTAGCTTGGGCTTTGATTTGGGCCAAAGAATCTGCCCATTTTTTTTTGATGGCATCTATGTGGCTTATTTCACCAAATTGGTTTGCTAAATTAATTTGGTGGCCTCAAAATATTATGAGTCAAAATGTGAGTAATTAAATTTATGAAATTTTACCACTCAACCGTTTGCCTCCGAACTTTGAATTTGCAAGAGATTTGTCGAACATATTCAAAGTTCATCCCATTTTTTGTTGCATTTAATTTGAACAATATATCAATACTAACATAAATTTGACCAAAATATTGGTCTTCCCTTAAGAGCAACACCTTATTATGAAAATATACTTGCTCCCCTTTAAAAGGGCAATTGGTTTTTTTTTTTTTTGGGGCTGCGTCTAGCATCATTTTACTAGCTAGACTGCCTACATACCCTCTTTGTGAGGGATCAATCCGTTCGTAGTTCTTTTAGGCACCTGTTTTTCACATATGATCTAGGGGCCTCGATCCTGGACAAATTTCAAGTCCTTTTTTTTTAATCAGGATATATCTTTTTTTTTTACCGCATCATCCGGATTACTTGAGCCCACCTTCTAGGAAGGGTTTCCCAAGTAACCCGACTATCATTTGCGAACCCGTTTTTTTTTTTTTTTTTTTTTTATTTTTTTTTATTTTTTATTTTTGCGACTGAATTTGACATAATTTTTTGATGTCAAATGTCCTACGTACTCCTTGTTGGAGATCAAGTCTTCACATAGTTCTTGACATCTCGACTCTCACACTTCATGTGAAAAACTTTTTCACGAATTTTTCGTTCACACATGAGTACACGATTTCGCCTTCGGTATTTGAGAGTTCATATGCACCTTTGGGAAAAACTTTGGTCACCACATGAGGACCTTCCCATTTTGATTGAAACTTTCCTTGCGCTTTTCGATTGATGACAATCGATCGTCTGATGGTGAGAACCAAGTCACCAATAGCGAAAGAGCGAAACTTGACCCGCTTGTTGAATGCCCCAGCTACTTGAGCTTGGTAGATTTCAAGCTTTTGCTGTGTCGCTAGTCTAAGCTCATCCAATGCTTCAAGCTCAGCCAAACGAACTTTGACATTCTCTTCCGGATCAGTAAATTGAATTGCTACTCTAAGAGATGGCAATTGTATTTCTAGTGGCAAAACAGCCTCAGACCCAAAAACCAAGTTGTAGGGTGTACAACCCGTCGATGTTCGAGTTGTTGTCTGATATGCCCATAGTGCCTCCGGTAGCCGCTCATGCCAATCTCTCTTTGATTTTGAAACCATCTTTTTTAGGATTTTGCATAGCACTTTATTAAATGCTTCAGCTTGACCATTTGATGATGGATTATAGCTCGATGAAAAGCTATGTTTAAACCCGAATTTCTCGCTCAACTTCACCAACATTTGATTTTTAAAGTAAAGAGCATTATCGGAGATGATTTTTGAAGGAACTCCATATCGATAGATCAAGTGAGTCCTTATGAAATTGGCGACGTCCTTAGCTCCTACTTCCTTCAAAGGTATAGCTTCAGCCCATTTGGAGAAATAGTCTGTAGCCGCCAAAATATATTGGTGACCTCGGGAAGAAGATGGATTTATACTCCCTACGACATCAAGACCCCATGCGTGGAATGGCCATGATAGAATTGTAGGGTGTAGCATTTGAGGAGGTTGATGTATGAAGTCGCTCTGAATTTGGCAAGCATGACAAGCTTTAGCAAAGTCCATAGAATCTTTCACCATAGTGATCCAATAGTACCCTAATCGTTTGATCTGATTAGCCAATTTAGGACCTGCTTGATGTGCTCCACACACTCCAGCATGAGTTTCGGCTAGAATGTATTTAGCTTCCTCTTTAGACAAGCATCTTAGCAAGATTCCATCAAACGTCCTTCGATACAAGGTATCGTTCTTAAGTAAGAATCTCGACACTCGTCTTTTAACATCCACCCTCTTTTTCAGATCATCGGGAAGGGTCCCGTGACGAAGATATTCGATAAGTGGTTGTCGCCAATCCGTTTCTTCTTCAATTTCATATACGGAAGCTATATCCACTTCTTCTGCTGGCTCGGCTCTTTCTAAGGCTGACATAAGCAGATGGCATTCACCAATGGTAACCTGAATTTCCCTTTCGCTTGGTAACGTCAACGATGAAGCTAATTTCGCCAATGCATCTGCCTTGCCATTCTCAGACCTCAATATATGCACCACATCTATTTGACGGAATTGATGCACAAGACATTTAGCTCTTTGATGCAAAGGAATCAAATTTGCGTGTCTGACCTCGTACTGTCCATTTAATTGTCTGATTATCAATTGAGAATCACCAAACACTTTTAATGGATCGATACGCATTTCAAGAGCTATCTCCAAGCCGATAATGAGTGCCTCATATTCTTCCACATTATTTGTGCAATTCTCCAAAAGGGAAAATGAATAAGGCACTATCCCATCATTTGGGGTAATGAAAACAATACCCACACCAACTCCTCTTTTTGTTGCAGCACCATCGAAATACAACTTCCAAGATTTTTCTTCTATCATGAAGACTTCTTCATCTAGAAAAATCATCTAACAACTCCTCGTTATCTGGAGTAGGGTGGGCTGCTAAGAAGTCAGCTATTGCTTGCCCCTTTATTGCCTTTTGAGGCACATACTTGATGTCAAAAGGAGCCAGAAGCATAGCCCATTTGGCCAATCTCCCCGACAACATCGTTTTTGATAAAATGTATCGTAAAGGATTAGCTTTAGATATTAGTGTGATTTGATGGGACAATAGGTAATGTCGTAGCTTTTGGATGGCAAAGATCAATGCTAGAAATACTTTTTCCATAGCAGAATAATTTTGTTCTGCTCCCACCATAGCAGAACTTACAACCTTTTTGGGTTTGAAAGAGCTACGTGTTTGTTTACCTCGTGTGCATGCATTGCACATATCAATACCTTTGAAGTCCATCTCAAGTAGTCCTCTTACAAGCCCTTTGGACACAAGCTTCTGCAGTGTATGTGGACTCACATGACCGAGTCTCATGTGCCAGAGCTTTGGATCATCCGTCAAAGCCTTTAGGCAGGTTAAGCTTCCTTGTGCCACTTGATCAACATTCACAGCGTATATATTGTTGTAATGATATGCAGTCAGTATAACTTCACTTGTATCTTCTCTGCACACTAGACATCTTTTCTTGTTAAACCTGACATTATTGCCACTATCACATAATTGAGAAACACTGAGCAAATTATTCTTTAAACCATTCACACGATAGACATTTTTAATACTATGGTTGGAATCACTCACAACGCTACCAATACCAACGATGTCACACTTTCCTTTGTCACCAAGAGTGATTGTTCCTGTGGATTGCTCCTTTAGATCATGAAAAAGAGAACTCTTCCCACTCATATGTCTCGAGCATCCACTATCGGTAATCCATTTGTGCTCCTTCACATTGGTGATCTCCTGCAAAGCAAATATCAACCTTTGTGGCTAGACCAATAAGCAAATTTAGATCCATTATTGGGGTATACCATATTTGGTAAGATAGTGCCTTTGGGGATCCAAACTTGTGTTATCCATTCTTTTCTCAAATGAACAGGAAATGTATTGCGAATGATATATGGATCTTGTCTTCTATAGGGGCATGTCTCTTTTACATGTCCCTTTCTAGCACAGTGGTGACATATAGGAGAGATTCTGCTTCCTTTTGCCTTTACAAAGGTGGTAATGTGTTGCTTCTTTAAAAACCTTGGATTGTAACCAATACCACTTTTGTTTAGAGAACTTTGTTGCTCACCCAACATCCTATCAAGAGTGCCTTTGGATTTGGTAAAACTTATGAGGGCTGTCTGTTGGTCTTGAATCTTATTATTCAGGGAGATCTTCTCGTTCTCTAAGTCATGATGTTCACTTCTTAGAGAGGAGAGATCTTGCTTGAGTTTAGATTTCTCTGAGTCAAGAGTCTTGACTTTAATGTCAAGACCTGAATAAGAAGTTTCAAGACTTTTGACCCTCATAGACAGATCCTCAATAGTTCTTTCCTGGTTCACAGTTTTCTTAATAAGAGTGTTAGTTTAGGCAATAAGTTTCTCTTCATTGGCAATCATATTAGAAAGGAATTCCGATAATACCTCTTTTGGACTTTCCATAAGTTCTCTTACAGTTACCTCAAGCTTCTGATCGTGGGATTCATCTCCTGAGGCCATAAGACAGACATTGGCCTTCTCATCATCGGAATCAGAGTCAGAATCACTCCAAGTTGCCACCATGGCTTTCTTTTTCCATCTATCACCCTTATTGGACTAGCTCTTTGTCTTTTGAGGGCAGTCTTTTACAAGATGATCTGTTTCACCACATTCAAAACAAGACAAAGGTTTAGTCTTCTTATCATATTTATTGTATTGAGACTTACCTCAAAATTTTGAAGACTCTGATCCATCCTTGTTGTCGAATTGTTTCTTCATTTTGAGGATTCGTTCAAGGCCTCTTGTGATAAGAGCAAAAGGATCATCCTCATCGTCATCCTCATCTTTGGAATCAGATCCACCTTTGAGCTCATCCTTCTTATACTTGAGCGCCAAGTTCTTAGTGCTTGCTGGAAGTTCTCCATCGTCTTTATTAAGGATCATCTCATGCGTGATCAGTTTCCCAAGCAGGTCATCAAGGGGCAGAGTGGTGAGGTCTTGGACTTCCTATATGGCTGTTACTTTAGGACCCCACTTTTCTTTTGGGAGGCACCTCAATATCTTCCTCACTTTATCAACGTTTGTAAAGCTCTTGCCAAGAGAGTCAAGGTTGTTGGTGATTTCTGTGAATCGTGTGAACATGGACTTGATAGACTCATCAGACTTCATTTTGAAAAGCTCATACTTTCGAAGGAAGATACTGATCTTGATGTCCTTTACTTGGCTGGTTCCTTCATAGGTGAGGACCAGCTTATCCCAAATCTCTTTAGCTGACCTACAAGATGAAATACGATTAAACTCATCAGTGCTAAGACCACAATAAAGTAAGTTAATAGCCCTGTAGTTTTTGGAGACAAGTTCAAGATTCGCTTGGATGTATTCAGACTCCTTCTTTGCAATTTTGGTTCCATTTGGTCCATCTTTCTCTGGAACCTTCGGACCATTCTCTATAATGTTCCAAAGTTCCAGATCTTGATCTATAATGAACATCTCATCAATGATCTCCAGTGGACAAAGTTGTTTCCTACAAAGAGTGGTGGTCTACTGGTAGACCTTCCATGTGCAAATTCTCCGCTTGCTTCACCGGACATGATAAAAAACTCACAAGATTGTTAGATCGAAATCAGTGAGTAAGGCTCTGATACCAATTGAAGGTTCGATAATGTAAAACAAAGTAATATAAAGATACTCTAGAAGGGGGGTTGAATAGAGTATGCCGGTTTTTCGCAGATAGTCTCAAGACTTTTGAAGCTCGTGCAAAACCCTTTGAGATTAGACTTAGTCTTTTCTCTGAAAACCTGAATCACAAAGTTAAACAATTCGAACCAAGTGCGGAAATAAGGTAAAAAAGTAAATAAAGGACGCAATGAGTTGTTTACGAGGTTCGGCACGAACTTGGCCTACGTCCCCGCCTAGGGTTCTTCCACAACCCTAGGATTCAACCGGATTTTATTGATTCACAAGACTTAGGATCCTAATAGCTCACCGAGAAGCCTCTCTCCTATACAATTGCAATCTAGTCAACTCACGTTCCCTTGGAGTCCTAGACCAATCTAGAAGAGTCACACCTCTCTATGCTATCTAGTACAATCCTCTTACACTTAGTGAATCAATCGCCTAGTGTCCACTTCTTGAGTTACAAACTCTCGAGTATAACACTATCACAAAATATATCCTATAAGCTCACTGTGTAACTCTCAAATGCTTTGAAATGAAATAACAGACTCTTAAAAACTAGCAGAGAGCACACAAAGAAGACAGATCTCGCTTGAGGGCTTGAGTGTATGAATGCTTGTGTTCAACGAATGTGTCAATGTCTTCTCTTCTTCCTTTTCTTTATAGAGAACAAATCAACGCCAAGGATCTCCACCAACGGCTATATCAGATCATGACCTAAGATGGATTCTTCACAATCTTCTATCTTTGGAAACTTCTAAAGCTATGATCACGATTTGATTCTTCTCAGCTTTGAGCGCTTAAGGAAGGATATAATTCAAAAACACTTCTTGAAAAGTTAGTGAATAATAATAATATCTGGAAGCATATAATAGTATATAATATTATTCGAGCATATATTATAGACAAACAGGTTTTGTGTTTCATCAACACAACTATAGTGGAGTTATCAGAATCCTTAGCGGGGCTTAATTGCTGTTTTCTATCAAATCCGTCCATGTCTTCCTCCTACTTGTCTGCAGTTGTTCATGGGGTCCAGAGGACATAGGCCTGATCGGGCCTTGGCCAATCTTTGTAAGGGTGTCAATCCTTTTGTTACTGATTATCAAGATCCGGAGCAGGTGCTTTCCTCCTATCATTCAATGCATTCAACACCCTCTATGGTTAGGAATATGTCCGGGGTTCATATTACTTCTCCAAATAAGGATCATACTGATGGCAGTGGTCGAACTAAGGGCAAGGAGAAAGTTGAGGATTATGAAGTGGTTTCCCGTGAACATGTGTACAAGAAGTAGAAGCAGTCTCCTTGGTTTTTATATTACAGTTACAACACTTAAGAGGGTGGTGTGTGTTTCTTCGGTGTGTTACCGAATTCCCCTCAAGTTTTGGTTCTGTAATAGGTATGGTTTTTTGATGTTCCATGCTTCGGTTTGCTTTAGGTCTGATAGGTGTGTTTGTTTAGTTCTTGTGGTTACTGATGGCCCTCAGAGCACCCAGGTTTTGGATGTTCATATGGGTGTTGCTTGGGTGGTTTGGTTTCAGTTTCGTGTTAGGGGTTTTGTGGGGTGTGGGATTGTTTTCCCTGTGCCTTGGTTCTGTGTTTTGTGTTGCTGTGTGTATATTAGTGTTCTCTATACTTGTTTTTCTAGTTCCAATTATCCCAAAGATTTTTGTATTATATGTGATTATAATCGGCCTAACAGTCAGTTACTTGGGTTAATTAACACCCCATGTGATTCGCTTTATAAATGATAAGGAACATTACTGGATTATATGTGATTATGAATCTATGCATACTCTTTGTTTCATACAAAGATACTGTTTGTGCCTGCTGCAGTGCTATTTACTGGTGGTTTCTCAAAATTATGAGGTCAGATTTGAGGTTATTTGGCTTAATAGCCGGGTGTTTGGGACAGCCAGAACAATTAATTGGAATGGAACTATTATATTCTCAGTAGATTCTATTTATATAATCCCTCACAAAGTGTACATTAATGTTGCTTAATTGGCTTATCAGCATTCTTTATGGGTTAACACCTCTCCTAATTTGCTTCACATATTTTCAGATTCATGAGTGTGTTTATATTTAATGACACTAAGGTTCATGTTGCATCCACAGCAAGGGGATCTCAAAATAGCCGGTTTTGGTGCCTTTGGAAATGGAATTGGAGGAAGTCTGAATATCCCAACAACTTTGATTTCCATATCTATTTTGCTAAAAATATTGGGATTAGTTTGAGTAATAGATTTTATTATAACTATATTCAGAGTGGAATGCTGTCAAAATTCTTAACAAATCATTTAAACGTTTTTGGAGATATTCTAAATATCCTAACAAATCTAATACCTATCTATATGTATATCTATATAAACTCTTAATTTAGAAGAGTTTAGAATGATGTGTCAAGCTTAGATGAATTTTAGGAGTCTTGACCAATTATTTTTTTTCCATTTTTCTTGGATTTTCTTTAATTCTAATTTTTTTGGGTGATTTTGATACTTGGCCTTTTTTTAATATTCAATTGGGCACTTAGGCCCTAAATCAATTTAATTAGTTTTGCCCTAGATCCCTTCCCAATAGGTTGGGTTGGTCAATGATCAACCGTTTGACCATTGACCGGTCAACGTTGACCAACCCATTTTTATGCCAACTTTTTTTTTTTTTTTTTAGTGATGCCATATTTCACCGTTTTGATGTCAAAATTTTACTATATTTTATTTTCACTTTGATGCCACTTTTCTAATGGAATGATTGGATGACACTTTTTTAATGTCACTTTTTTTAAACATTGATGACATTTTTTGTTTACAGTAATGTCACGTTGATCATTGATGCCATTTTTTTTTACTGTTAACGTCAGATGCCACTTTTTTTTATGTCAATTTTTTGATGATATTTTTTTTTACCGTGATGCCATATTTTTGATGATATTTTTTCAATGTAGTATTTTGATGACATTTTTTTTCTTTAATGTGATACAAAATTTTCAAAATGGTATTTTGATGTCATTTTTATAATGTAATTATTTGATGCCATTTTTTTTAATCAAATCGATTGATGCCACATGTTTTTAATGTAATCAATTGTATATCGATTTATTTTCATCGATTATACTTTCATTCACCGATGACACGTTTGTGATTACACTTCATTGATGCAATCACTTGTGGTGACATATTCATTAAATTTTTATTCATGGATGACATTTGTTATTACGCTTCATTAATCACAATTATTTATGGTGACAATTTTATATAATTGATGACATAAGAGCTTAAAACGTGGAATCAAAATACTATCACCTTAGTGCACATATAAAAATACAAAGTCTTTGAAACTACGACATTAATATTGGTTGTATACGTAAAAACACATATTATAACATGTCATCAACTAAAAAAAATGCATCAATGTAAGTAATATAATGCGGAATCAATAAAATATAGGGCCAACCACTTCGGGGGTTACATATTACCTTCAGGATATGTGAATACTTCACAGGGGCAAAATATGCATCCCTGAAAGTTTTAGGCCGCTTTATGTATTTATATAAAATATAGGGCCAATCTTTAATTTTTAAAAAGTTCGGGCCGGTTTCGTGATTTATTAGGAATTACAACCCAAAACCTTCTTCCCCCGTTGGAAATTTGCAGAGATGCGCGGCCACCCACGCGTTCGGTAGATCCGAGTCCTAGCCGCCCTCGCCGACCGCTGCCACCCCAGATTCGAGTCCCTCCGGCCACCCACACCACATATCCGGCCACCGAAAGCCCGAATCCGCCGCCACCGAGCCTCGCTACAAACCCAGCCGCCATGGGAGGGGGGTCGAAAAATCCAGATCCGGTGAGCTCCGATGGCGGCTCCAGCTTCATCGGCTCCAGATCCGGTGAGCTCCGAGGGCGGATCCGGCTTGGTTGGCTCCAGATCCGGTGAGCTCCGAGGAAGAAGATGGGAGGAAGGAAATAAGATGGGAGGAAGAAGATGGGAGGAAGAAGATGGAGGAAGCAGTCCTTCGGCTAAAAAAAAAATTAGATGGGTTGGTTGTGTCTAATAAAAAAATTAAGGGGGCTAACTACCTAAACAAAAATAGTTAAAGGTTCATTTCATCAAATTTCCTCAATTTTTTTTTCTTTTTCCTTCAATTCTCTTTTTGATTTAATTTTACTTAGGGGTGGGAACAATCCCGCAAATCCCATGCCCGTCCCGGGCTCGTCTCGATCCCGGTGGGATTTGAAAATAAAAAGTGAATCCGGTCCCGCCCGTCCCGTATATATAATAATAATAATAATAATAATAATAATAATAATAATAATAATAATAATATACAAAATACACACACACACACTTAATTTGTATATATATACCTTTTTACAGTGTATGTATAACAATATTAATTTGTATATACCTTTTTACCGTGTATATATACCAATATTACAGTGTATACGTTGTATATGCCGGGTGTATATATACACTTTTACAGTGTGTGTGTATAATGTATGCATTTTTTTGGGTGCAATGTATAATGTATGTATAATAACAGTGTGTATATGTAAGTGTATCAATGTGTATATATATGAAAAACATTATATATATATATATATATATATATATATATATATATATATATATATATATAAAATATGTTATCTCTTTTGAAAACCGCAAAATATATAGAAATTTTAGAATTTTTTTATAATATTTTTTATTTGAGGGACAAGGCCCGTCCCGTCCCGGTCCCGTCCCACAAAAATTACGCGGGACGGGACGCAGGACGACCCCCATCCCGTCCCGTCCTGCGCCCACCCCTAATTTTACTAACTATTGGCTTAATTTAAAACATCGATCTTAGCCAAAATTATAATTTTAGTAGTTTTTTTCTAAAAAAACAATGGGATTAATTCAAAACATAAAATTAATATTAGTAATCTATATATATATATATATATCTATATATATATATATATATATATATATATATATATATATATATATATATATATATATATATATACTAATTTAATCGTTTTCTCAACCCATGAGTTCAATTCAAAATATTTAATTATCTGAACTTTTACAATTAAAAATTATGTTATAATATTAATTTAATATACTAGTAAGATTTTACTTATAAGAAATTACGCCATGACGCGGGGATCATACTAGTAATCTTTTATTTGACAAATCATTTTTCCTAAGAGTGAGAAGTAATATGGATCCGTACACATGGAAAAGTTTTTTGAGATATTTGAAATATCCTAGTAGATCTGATAATGGTTACTCAATGTTGTCACTCATGCTATATGTTTTAGAAATGCTCACAAAGCGGGTATGTATAAAATATTTTATTAAATGACGAACATCGCATATTGAAATATCAGGGGTGTCAGAAAATCTAACATGTGACAAGACTTAGCTTATATTCAAAAAAGAAATAAATTGGATATCTTAGTCCTTGCATAAACCAAGTCAACTGAGCTGCCAGCTCAATCCCTTTATATTAGAGCAGGTTTTAACAATGCTCATCATATTGCCTCAATAGGAACAAAAGGAGGTTTATGGATTTTACTTAAGACTTCTAAATTTACTGAATCGTTTCAACAAATTTCAGCGTCAGATAAGTACATTATTTACCGGGTTAAAATCGATAACTTTAGTTTTATTATTACTTTCATTTATGCTCCTTCGAATCAAATAGATAAAAATAGGTTCTGGAATGAGTTATTCATTGTCATCCATAACCAATCTCTCCCATGTTTGATAATGGGAGACTTCAATGAAATCGAATAAGGTTCTGACAAGATTGAAGGTCTAACTCCGCAGGCTAATAGATTTCTGCGAATTCAACAGATTATGGAAGAATTAGATGTTCATACGATCCCTTGTACAGGTAGTCCAATTACGTGGAGGAAGAGTCAAAATCCTATTGATAACATTTATGAACGATTATATAGAGTAATGGTTCATACAGATATCTTAACACTGTTCCCTAATTTATCAGTACACAATCATCCTTTTACGACTTCTAATCATTCTTTAATGTCTATGTCTATAGGAAGTACGGAAATTAGTGCTGGTTCACCGTTTAAATTTGAAATGTCTTGGACTAGTAATGATAACTATAACAGATTAGTTAAATCAACTTGGCAGAATAAGCTTCATGGGTCGTTTATGTTTACATTATTACAAAAACATAAACTTCTTAAAAAAAGTACAAAGATCTGGTGTAAGTCTCACCCAAATAATAATTTCCGACAGATAACAGATATTGAAAATCAGTTGTTGTTACTTCAAACACAACAAATTAGTGGAAATTCAAACGATACAATAAACATTAAACGTAATAGATTGTTGAGTAAGCGTGAAGCTCTCATGGACTTTAATAATACTTTTTTGAAACAACGAGCTAAATCAAATTTTCTAAGGTTTGGAGACAGAAATATCAAATACTACCAATCAATATCTCAAATCAGAAATTCTAAAAATATCACTCATACTTTTACAAATAAACATGGTTTATTGATTGAGGATGAGGATCAAATTAGAGATGAAATTACTACTGAATTGGCTGAAAGATTCATTTCTAATAATGCATCGATTAGTAGTAGTCCATATTTCCTAAATTTAATTGATCAGACCATTACTGAATCTGAAAACAGAATTTTAACACAGTCTTTTTTTAGATAAAAAAAAATTAAGGATACCCTATTCTCAATGACAGATGACAAGTCTCCAGGTCTTGATGGGTTTCCACCAGAGTTCTATAAAAAATACTGGGATATTGTTGGTAAATTAGTTTGCAAAGCTATTCAATCTTTCTTTAATTCTGGTGTGCTACTCAATGAAGTAAATTCAACTTTTATTGCACTTATTCCAAAAATTGATACACCTAGTAACATTAACCACTACCGTCCGATTAGTCTGTGTAATACTATTTATAAGGTTATCTCGAAACTTTTGGCTAATCGTTTGAAGTCTATTTTACCACGTATTATTAATCCATTTCAAGGAGCTTTTGTTCAGGTAGAAATATTCAGGACATAAGATAATAATAGCTCGTGAGGTTTTCCACTCTTTTCATAACAAAAAAGGTAAACTTGGGTGGATGGCTTTAAAGCTAGATATGGAGAAAGCTTATGACAAAATAAGCTGGAGTTTTCTTCGTAATATTCTAAACAAATTTGGTTTTGATTCCAGATGGATTAATTGGGTTATGACATGTCTAACTAAAACTAGTTTCCCAGTTTTAGTTAATAATTTGTCGGGTCGTACATTTCATACTTATAAGGGAATTCGACAAGGTGATCTTCTTGCTCCATATATTTTTGTATTGGTTATGGAACTATTAGGGAGAATGTTGCAACAAGAATCTTTGGAATGTGACCCTTTGGTTGGAATCAAACATACAAATAACAGTGATCCTATTCAATTCCTTTCCTTTGCAGATGACACTCTAATTTTTGGACGCGCTGATGATTTAAGTCTTCATACGATTAGAAATCTTCTGAATACTTTCTCCAATATGTATGGATTAACTATAAATTATAATAAAAGTTCTCTACAAGTTTCTAAAAATATTCCTTTCAGTAAAGCCCAGTCCCTTGCTCAACAACAAAATATTCCAGTTACAAATTCAATGGAAAAATACCTTGGTATACCACTAATTAGTGGTAGGGTTTGTAACGTCTTGTTTGATGAGGCGATAAGTAGCCTTAAAAAGAAACTGTCAAAGTGAAAACTAATACTCTCTCTCCAACTGGTAGATCGGTTCTAATTCAGGCAAACCTAAATTTTAAAACAAATTATTGAATGCAGTCATTTCTTCTTCCAAAGGAGTTCTACAAAAGATTGATCAGATCAACAAAAATTTCTTTTGGAATAAAATTCAATCGGATGACTATCATCCTTTAATTAGCCGGGAACATCTGTGTACTCCTAAGAAAGACGGTCGGTTAGGTTTTAAATCAGCTGGCAAATTAATATTGGTATGCAAATGAAACTTCTTTGGAGAATTATGGCTAATCCTGATAATATTTGGTTACAGGTTATTATGGATAAATATCTCTTGACAGAATCTCTAATGGAAAGAGACAGTTTCAAAACTTCTTGCCAGTTTGGAAGGCTTCTTAATGTCAGAGATATTTTCTCTAAAGGTCTTCTCTAGCTAGTAGGTAATGGGAAAACCATAAATGTATGGTCTGAAATTTGGGTAAATGCGAAATATCTTCAAAACTTTCGGAATGATCGTAATCCTAACTTAAAAGTTTGTGATTTATTTACAAATACCAACTCTTGGGATATTGATAAATTAAATAGAATATTCCCCCCTCATATTGTTCAAACTATTACTAATATCCATATTCCAGTAATTGATATTCCAGACAGGTTAATTTGGATTTATAGTAGTAATGGAAAATTTTCTGTTAAATCCACATATTCTATTTGTAATACAGGGAATACTGAGAAAATTCCAGCAAACTGGATTAGGAAACTTAATATTCCTCCGAATATTAAAAATTTTATTTGGAAAATTATTTTAGACATCTTACTATCACGACTCGTCTAAATAGATATATAAATAGAGTTCCTAGTACTTGCTCTCTTTGTAATTCTGATACAGAAGATACAAATCATTTATTATTTAATTTTTGGATCACAAGATCCCTTATTCAAAATCTAGGTGTTAAGTTGGGAAAATGTTATAATATTCCAAATTTAACAAGTAATGTTTTGGAAAATATTTTAAATACTAGGGCTCTTAATATAGATTTTACAGACTTATGTCATTTATGGCACTGTGTTTAGGAGCTCAAAAATAGAATTATTTTTGACAATACTTCAGATACAGGTATTATCTATGCTCTAACTTAAACTATAGGCAAAATCTCATGTTGGAATAAACAGCAGGTAAAAACAAAGTTACCTAAACGTGTTAGACCTCCTGATAAATTGATTTGGAAATGCCCTCCAATAAATATCATTAAGATCAATGTAGATGATTCGGTGAAAATTGATACTCAGCCGCGGGTTGGTTGTATTGTTAGGAATAATGGCGGTCTAGTTCTTCGGATTCATAAATGTAACGTTAGGATGAATCGGTTATTCTAGCAGAAGCTTTTGCAGTTTATACAGATATAAGACTCGCAACGGAGATGGGAATTCGAAGAGTAATAGTTGAAAGTGATTGTGCAATCATCGTCAATGCCATCAATCAAGTGAACAATATACCATGGGAGGTCGCCCAACTAATCCAAGAGATCCATTCGTTAAGCAAAGATTTTGAGAGCGTCACAATTCAGCATTGTTACAGAGAGGCAAATGGTGCAGCTGATTTTCTTGCTAAATCTCAGTTGAATTGTAATTTTATTTTGAGTTCCTGTTGTTGTGAGTTTCAGAACATCATTTTGCGAGATGATCATGGATGTCGTTAGTACTGTCGATCATCCAAGTCTTAAAATATATTATGTCATTGTCAATATGTCTTAAAATAACATAGTATATTTTGATCTTTAAAGTATATCATCAAAAAAGGTTGAGAACAGTCTAAGTAGTATATTTTGATCAACAATCTCATCTAATAATCTGCTTAACATGTAAATTGATCTTACGGACGCTCGAACGCTCTCTGCCCTGTCTCTAGCACCCTTCTGGAGAGGGAATGGGAAACCCCCGGCAGGGAAGCAACCACCACCACCAACACCATCTCGACACCACCATCTCTAAGCAGCACCGACTGACTTAAATCTCCAACACCTACTACAAACAACAAGGAAAAATCAGATTTCTTTTGAACTCAACCCATTGCAATCAACAATCGCAACCAAGAGATAAATCTACAAAGACAAATCAATTAACTCACCAATCCGCAAGCCCTCCATCTCCACCACTCTATCGCTTCCCTTTAAAGGGGAAGGCCCTTCAATCGCCAGGGTTTCGAAGTTGTGGTTGATGTGTTGGGTCTCCTCCTCTTGAGGGGTTCGCCCTTTAATCCACAAACCCCTCCCAATACAACCCCACCACCACCATATCCTCCACCGGCGACCCCTGGTCCCAAGCTACGGCTTCCTGGTGGTGATATTTGAACCCGCCTCCGACATCCCCTACCTCTAATTTTGCGACTTTGGCCGCTGTCTTGACCCGCTAATCCATCGGACCGCCAACATTTCCCTCACTGGACTCGGGCTCCGTTAGACCTTCTAGGTGGCTGGTCTTGGACTCCATTCTTCCTTTATCACTACAAAGGCCGCCATTTTGGGTTTCGGTGTCCATCCACCCTGGTTCGCCTCCAACCTAGTTCCTACCGCCGACGCCGACCTTCCGGCATCTCGATTCCAACCGTCTCCTCTCCACACCCTCGATTGCGCGCCTCCCTCGGCTTCGGGCACCCCAATTCCAACCCTCTCCCCTCCACACCCTTGTTATCCCTCCCCCTCTGCTTGCCCCCTCGGTTTGCTCGCGAGACTGCATTCCCTTGGCGTGCAAGGATTTATCTTGTCCTTGCACGCCAAGCACTTGATTCGAAAAAAAAACCCACTGAATCACTTCAATATTTTTTTTTGATTTGGTAAAAATTCGAAGGTCAGACAGGCCTGATTTGGTAAAAAGTCGGCAGACGGCGAAACCGTCTAACAGAGCAATCTAAAAACAGAAACAGAAATACAATAACAGGCGTAGTGAACCAAACATAAATAAACTCTACAAAAAAAGTTCCAAGAAGATCAAACAGCCAAAAAGCTGAGGAAGCAACCGAAGAACGCAGTCAAGCACCATCGAACAGTAGCACCGCGGGCCAGTAGTACAGTAGGACACTAACTCCTGTGGGTAGTGCAGACGAACTCCAAGGAAACTCTATCCCAAATACGGAGTCGCCTTTGAGCGCACCACCACGATCCCAGCCAGACCCGATTACTGACTCCACTCCCCCCCAACCAAGCAGAAGATCTCCTAGAAACATCGGAAGCAGAGCCGGAAACTGCTCGAACAAAACGCCAACAAGCTTTCTGTTGTAGGAGGAAATAGAGATTGCAAATAGAATGTAAATAAAGCAAAGCAAACCAGATTCAGTCCCGTGCAAATAATTACAAGACCTCCTCCTGATGTAGCAGTGGAAAGTCAGGATCGATCCTCGAGGAAGCGAGTCAGCGGATCTCAGGCAGCGCTGGAATCTCACCTCGATTTCGACTCAGGGGATCAACTCGATATCGACCTAACATTTCTTCGTTTCAGCTTCAGACACTCAATATCGGCTCTCAGGGTAAAAATCGAGTTGAGTGTTACTCGATATCGAGTTAAGGTACTCAATATCGACTTGCACCTTTATGCTCTCAGCTTCTTGGGTCGACTTCTGGGTATTGACTCGATATGGCCAACTCAATATCGACTAAGACATGTCAATATCGACCTCTGCTCTTCTTCCTTAGCCGATTCTAGGCAACTCTGGTGGAAATCGAGTGGATTACTCGATATCGATTGAAGGTGCTCGATATCGACTTGTGATTTTTGACTCAATTTTCTTGCTTTCAGCTCGATTTGTCCTGGTTCCGCTACTGCTTGAACTCGGACTTTCTGTAGTTGACTTCGAGTTTTTCCTCCTTTCTCTGCACTGCTGTAAATTACCTCGATTTCTGCGAAATTAAACAAAAACTGGTTTAGATTCCATAATTTGGCAAATAAACATAAACTACAAAGATTATGTACTATTCTAGCCCAAATGTATGAAATGTATGCAGAAATCGATATTAAGTACGTATAAAACATGGCACAAAACATGGACGTCACTTTTACCTGCAAAAGTATTGACAAGCCCTTGCAGGATTTTCTCAAACCCTTTCAGGTGGTTATACTCAAAACCCTTTCGGGACAATATCAAGAACCCGATTCGGGTTCTTGATAAAACCCAAAGGACATTTTTTTTAAGTTCCCAAACTTGGCGTGCAAGGCCGAAACTTAGCCTTGCACGCCAAGGAGCATTTCAACAGCAAGAACAACCGTTGACCGGCATCGAAAGAGTGGCCGGAGTAGGAAGACGGGACGACAATCGGCACCACCACGCACCCCACCACCAGACCACCCCGGTAACAAACGAAGACGAAACCCACAAAAACGAGCACCGCCAAACGAAGAGGGAAGACAGAGGGTCACTAGCGGCAAGGATTGCACGTAGGAGATAGCACGGCATAAGGCCGAGAACTAGAAGCAATAGGCGGCCAGAAACATGGGAGGCGAGAGCCATCGACGCCGACCGGAGAACCCATCGGAAGCCAGGCCAAGTTGATGATAGACTTACAAAGATTGGGGCGAAGAGAGACGAAATTGGCAGGAGAGAGAGACCGGGAAACGAGGGTGAAGACCTGATCAAACAAAGACCCAAATTGATTGCACTAGAAAGGGAATTGTGGCTCAGATTGGTGGAAATCAAGATTCTAGGGTTTGTGGGTAGCCTGTTGAAGGTTTCCACTACTCAAGGTAGACAAATTTTTAGAGAGAGGACAGAGCCTTCTCTCTAGAAATCAACAATCCCCTCTATATATCTCTTCAATATTTATCTTTATCTTGCTTTTCAAGCACATTTTTTAAAAAAAAATTAATATTACCTCATTTCTCTTTCTGGACCAAATACGATTATAATAATTTTAATAATTTTAATTATAATCAATACATTTTTTTTATTATAATTGTAATTATTTTATTATTACGATCATTACTGTATAACCACTCGCTTTAAGCTTAAAAAAATATCCTGACAATTTTTTCCGAGTAGGCTAACTCATCGGCGCAACCCGCCCTGTTCAAATCGACTTTAGAAACTAATATCTAGTGCTTTCATTACGATGGTTTTTTATTGATCAGCATCCAATTTGTGATCTTTTGTTGCGCTCGTGGTTCGTCTCCTTCATTTGCGGTTAGGTCGTGGATTTGTGATCGAGACCAGATGGCTCGTTGCTAACCGAGTCCAAATCTGAGGTCTCCACTGTTGTTCCCCAGGACTTCACCTGTGTCACCTCTCCCCTCTGTGACTTCAACGACTGAGCTCATGCGGAATTTGCTACCACACTCTGCATCTGATCTCGGAACCGTCCATTGTCCACTTCTGCTTGTTTTTATTTTGTTTGGTCAGTTTGTTTTGTCTGTGTACTGTTCCTGCCGGTTCTTCCGGTTACCGATGTTTCTCGAATTATTTCCGGTTCAAAAAAAAATCTCATCTAATAATCTTACCAATATAAAATACACACATATAGATAATTAATATTTATTTTAAAAAATTTAAAATTATTAAAAATAATCTTACCCATCCAACAATCTTACCCATCCAACAATCCTACTATTACATTTATTTCTTGATCATCCATCCCTCAATATGCCATGTTGTGGTCGATCACATCCATACCAGATAGTCTAAGTAGTATATTTTGCAACAATACTATAGGAGGTTGAGGATTTTCGAGTTCCAACTGCCTTGAATTGGTCATCCCACAAGCAGGGGCGGAGATGAGGGGGGACTAGGGGTACATGCCCCTTCTCTCATTTGACGAACTACCTAGGTATATTCCCCTCGTCGATAGCTTCGTTTTGATATATAATACGCCTTAATCCAACATCTGAGTAAAAAGTTATGAAGGTTTTAAAAATAAGGGTATATTAATCACTTTAATTTTGTTTCAATAGACTATAATGATTTTATATTTTATTTAAATTAACATTTACATACTACAATTCATCTCGAGAGCTTCGAAATGCGAAATTATACTATTCATTTCGACAATTAGATAACACGTTATACAAGTTTAAAATTTTTATATCCGGTTATACATTATTATACGTTATGAGTGCAACAAGTTATACTCTATATTAATTAGGGTTGTTATTCGAGTCAAACAAGTCTAGTATTGTTTCATTATATTTAATTAGCTCATTTAGAAACAATTCAAGCTCGAGTCGAACATATATTTGAACTTGAGCTCATACTCGACTTGTTTAGTAAATGAACAAGCTTGATCGAGCTGAGTCTTTTTACCAAGTATTATGCAACATTACTTGCTCATGACATAGTAAATTAAAAGAAAATCTATAAATTTCACAAAATTCGTGCTATTTTAGTTTCAGTCGAGCCGATGTCAGCTTTGAATCAATCATAAAAATGTTCTCATAATTAACTCATTTGTAAATGATGCTCGAGCGGCTTTTATTGAGCAAAACTTGAGCTACTTAGCTCATATAACAACCATAGTCTTAACGTAATGTTTATTATATTGCGTTTTCTATACTTATTTAGTTCATTTTTTCCGAATATTTCATTTATATATTTATATTTCTTTTTTTAGGTGCGAAAAAAATGATATTGTTTTATCAAAAACTGATGATATTTTATCTTAAAATAACATCATTTATTATCGTATTATATATAACTCTTTGCGTCACTTTAACCCAAAACTATATCGTATTGTGCCCCCCCCCCCCTCCGAAAATTTTCTGGCTCCGCCACTGCCCACAAGTCTGCCATCAAGTTAAGGTGCGTTGCTCTTCTTGAGATAAAACCCTCTTAGACCATCCGCAACCATGAGGTAACCTCTTTTCCTTTTTTTTTTCCATATTCCTATCACAACTCTACAACTCATTTATTTTTTTATTTAAAATAATTCTCACTTTTTCTGCCTCTTTCTAAAAGGTTTCCTCTACAACCATGGGAAACCTCGTTTACCTCTTTTCAAATTTATTTTCACTTTTTATTTTCATTTATATCTTTTCCTTTATTATATGTGTACCATCATATATTATTGTGAATTATTTTTATTTATAATTTTATAAATAAATAAAAAATAGCAAGTAGTTAATATAAATATATTTTATTACATCTAGATCAAAATAAAAAAGTTAAAAACATTATAACATACGTAAATACTAATCGAACTACCTATAAATTCGGATCATAGCCTTGGAATTGGTTCCACAAGTGCTCAACCAAATCATTCGGATCATAGCCTTGAACACCCGGAGAATGCTCAAAATGTTGTTGGGTTGAAAAAAAAGAAGAGGATTGTACATATTGGTAAGATTATGTGGGGTATAATTTGGATATTCGGGCGTTGGAGAATTGTTAATCATTTGTAACATCACTTGAAATTGAGGATTTTTGAGAAGATTTGGATCAAAAGACATATTTGGAATGGGTGGAGTATTTGAATTATTGTGATCCATGGTTAAGAAAATAAGTGCAACTACAATAGATCAAGATGGGGGTATATATAAGGTAAAATTAGGCTCAAATTATAGAAAAAATAAAATTAAACCAATGAGATATTTTATTTTAAGAGATATTTTATTTTAAAAATAATGAAATATAAATATATTTTTATTTCATTTTAAATCATATTACAACTAGTAAATCTAAATAGAAAAGATATCAACCTACTTTATCATAAAAAAAAATAGAAAAGGGAAGATGTTACCTCTCTCTACCAAGGTAACCCCTTCCCACCTCTTACCTTAAAGTAAAGGCCACAATCATGAGCTTACCTTTTAGCAACCTTAAGGTAAGTAAATCCCATGGTTGCTCATGCTCTTAGTCTTAGCATGCATGGTTCATCAATGACTCATCCAAAGTCCACAAATCATATCTTTCAAAATTAAAAATGGATAGATTGTCCATCCTTTGAGCAAGCCCAACAACTGCTCTAAAATAGAGAAAAAGAGAGATTTTAGAGAAAATGACAATGTTTTCTCCCCAACAGCTTCTCCAAACTATCTCTAAAATAGAGAAATGGACGGAGAGATAGAAAAAATCTCTGAATTTAGAGGAAGAGAAGTCGATCTCTATAATTTAATGTTCACTTGTTCTTATATAGAATTTAAAGATACAACCCCACATTTTCACCCATAATATAAAAAAAAAAAATATAATTTCATACTTAATTACTAGTAATAAAAATATAATTATTTTTAAAAATAAATTTAAAAAATTGATATAATTTGGTATAATATATAAATTAATTATGTTAAATCAATATAGGTAGAACAAAACATCATAATTCTATGTTAACTTTTATAAATAAAGTAGCAAAACTAATTTCATCCAATTTAATGCTACAAAATTCACATTAAAAAATTAGTCTATACAATTTTCACTTCAAAAAATATTCACTTGAACTCATAACTCATATTGGAATTATTTTATTTTTATAAATTATAAATTAAGCCTTATTAGTTAATTGATTTAATTAATTAATTTTATATGACCAATCACCAATCTAATTTATAATAAAATATATATATATATATATTAACTAATTGAAAATAATAAGATTAAGTTTGAATTATATTTTATCCAATTTTATGATAACTTTTATAATAAAAATCTAAATTTAATATTAATAGCATTTAAAAAATAAATATCAAATTTATCACTAGATTTTGTTTTAAAAAATATCACATGAGAATATAATAATAATAAAAAAAAAAAAAATATGTCATGCAAGAGGATGGATAACATATAATAGTTCACCAACAAATGTGAGGTTAAATGTTAGATTTAAGTTTTTAGAAATGTAAAATTAAATATCTTTAATAAATGCATTTATTTATTATAGTCTTTAATAAATATAAAAATCTGACCAAAGTCGTTGGGCTTCCTCTTAATGACCCATCATGCGCACATACCTCTAATTTTGACCACTTGTTTAATTTAGCCTTTTTCTGAATATACTTGGTAGCACTTCTAAAGGAATCTCCATCCGATGAAGTTCCGATCGAGTTTACCCATCAAGGGCGGCGAGCCGTATGACGGATTTCGGGAGTCGAACCGGGGATCAACAGATACTACCCTAAGATCCTTTCCGGCTCAACCACCCCGACATGTATGGGATTTCGAACCCTTCATGTGACTTGGGTGGGGTTTGCAGACCTCCGTCCAAGCCACTAGGTGCATTATGCGTCTTTCTTCATCGCTTCCTCCCCAAATAAACTTCTGAGTTATAAATTGTTATTTTATTTATATCTATATTATTTTTTGAGATCAAAATAATTTATCAAAATACTATGTAGCCACAATCCATCAGTGGATAGATATTTTAGTTAATTAACGTAGTAAATATATACTATATACTCCTTAAAAAGTGTGAAAACCCCCAAAGTGACAATTATTTCGTTACGGATGGAATATTTAATAAAAAACAATATTAAAATATTTTTAAAAAACAATTATCTATTAATTAAATTACATGAGATTCAATTATTGGTAGATTAGAAAAACAATTAACTTATAAATGTAAATTTTATTTATATTTTGAGAGAATCTAAATAATCTTCTTTAGATTTTTTATAATTCGTTGAACTAATTTTATTTATATCTATATTATTTTTTAGTGGAAAAATGATTTATACTTAAATTATTATTTTATTTATTTATTAAAATCTATCTAAATTATTTATAATATTGTATTAATATACTAGTTTGATTTAACACAAAAAGTGATCCGTGTTGCCATTTTTAAACTTGCGTTCCAAAAAAAAAACCAAATTCATTCAACAAAGCCTTATATAACCACCCAAAAATAAGGCCAATATTTACCAAACCTATTTTCCTTTGCTGCACAAAACAGGGTAACTGCAAACAATATCATGGATCTTGTTGCTGGTGCTTGCCCTTGCCTCGATCTCGAGCCAACAAAGCTCGTCCTCTGTCCATCATGGAGCTCATGGCAGCCTGCACAAAATCACTTTGCTCATTATCTGACTTATGCATTGTCGTATGTAGCTGTTGTTGTTGCTGCTGCTCTTCCTCGTAACATTGGGTTCGACATTGGAAGCGAGGCAGAGGCACCTTGTAGTGGGTGAATTAGTTTACCTATAATTGTATTGATTCTTTCTGTCAAAATTTTTTAAATGATTTTGTATAAAATAGAACATAAACTGATTGGGCGGTAGTGACTGGTATTGATAGGGTTATCCCGCTTTGGTAGTAGTGATATGAATGTATGGTTTATTTGTTTGAGAATTTTTCCAGAGTGGAAAAAACTTTTTACAGCTCTAATGATAGATAAGCCAACAATGTCTAAGTATTTCTTATAGAATTCGGCTGTAAAACATCTGGGCCTGCGATTTGTTGTTGCCAAGGCTGAAAATAGCTGCCTTAATTTCATTATTAGATGGGTGTCGAATAAGGTAATTATTTTCGTCACGGGTAATTGAAGGATGGATTAGATTTAACATTTCTTGTAGGAGTCTATCATCAGTCGGCTCCTTTTTTAATCTTTTTTCAAAAACACTCTTAATTTCATTTCTGATATTTTCTTCTCCTATTATCAAGGTTCCTTTAGCAGAAGTTATATTACAGATTTGTTTCCTATGTCTCCGACCCGAAGCAACCCGATGAAAATAAGTTGTGTTCGAATCATAAAGTTTAAGATGTTTTGTCTTGGCTCTTTGGTTCCAAAAAGTTTTTTGGTAAAGAGGTAGTTTTTCATTTTTTGTAATGAGAAGCTTTACTTTATTGTTAGTTAACCTGTTGTTACCTCCTGAAACCGAAGCTTGAATTTTGAGAAGTTCAGTTTCCACCTCATTTAATTGGCGGAAAATATTTCCGAATGTTCGTTTATTCCATTCCTTAGCTTTTTTCTTTAGAATTCTATGTTTGAACATCAGTTGATACATAGTCGAGCCCAGACAATGTGCTCACCAAGATTGTTTAACTATGTTTCTGAAATCCTTCCGCTGAAGCCAAGCATTCTCAAACTTGAATGGAGGCGCTTTGAAAACTGAGCCACACTCAAGAGACATTGAAATGGGTCAGTGGTCGATCATATGATGAGAAGGCTCCGTTATGAGTGATTAAGTCAGGGAATTTCTGAATGATCTGGTGATGAACAAGCACACGATCAAGTGTTTCGCGAATTTCGTCATCTGGGTTCTTTCTCCAAGTGAACGGATTCCCGAAAGTAGGTAAATTCAGCAGAGCGCAATCATTTTTAATTTGTAGGAGTCTAGTGAATCGAGCGGAACGAAGGTTAGCACCACCCAGCTTGTTTTCTCTACATAGAATCTCATTCAAGTCACCCAGAACAATGCAAGGAATGGACGAATCCCTCACGATGGATGTTAAGGTTTCCCAAAACGAGTCTTTCTCTTGAGGGCTCGGTGGCGCGTATACAAACAACAGTAGAGTCATGAATCTATCATTAATATTCTCGTATCTAAGCCTTATAATGCGGGGTAGTTGAATTTCTAATGTAATGATTTCATTTGTTAATTGGAAAGACTTCCAGAGGATACCGAGACCACCCAACCGACCGGAAGCAGGTGACCAAATAGCCTCGTCAAAACTAGCCGTTTTCCAAATTTTGTCTTCAGGGATGGTTTCCGATTTAGTTTCCGCTAATGCCATTGTTTGAATATGTTCATTTTTGCACTTGCTATCAATTTCCGTCCAAAAAGTTGTTTTCTTAATACCTCTGCAATTCCAGTAAGTGATTTTCATATATAACTGTCAGGGGTGTGAGACCAAGGTTTAAGGGACCTCACACCAAGAGAGTGTAGCGAAAAACTGATTTTGAGATAATTTTTTTGAGGGGTCATGATATCCGACACCAAAGTAGTTTTATTTTGTGTTTTAATATGCCAAGTGCAACTAAAAACGTATTTTTGTGAGGGGTCACTTTGTTTCATGAATTCAACTCTTTTGGTCTTGAGGGAATCGATCGGATGAAAGCCAGCCAAGCGAGCATTGAGCATAGCAATGTTACAAGGCTTTGTAATTTCAAGTTCGATCACTGAATGATCAAAATAGCAACAAGGCATAAGTAAATGTGCAATAAACGAAACCCTAAGGTGGCTTTGAAATATGGTGACATAGAGCTTAAAGAGTGAAAACAAACTACACCCTTCAGCAGATGGGAATCTAATATATTTGCCTAAATCTTCGATAGGCAGGGACGAGTCTATACCGGTGCAACTAAGGATCGACAAGCACCACCATAGCTCATGTATTATCCAATCTAATGCAGCCCACCGCGAAAGATGAATAACCAAAGGTAATTCACATTGGTCCACAGGGAGCCAACTACCAAACTTGTCGGCAAAGAGACACCACCAAGCACTCGACGTAGGCCAGTCACATAACCACTCCAAAAGGAGAACTGCAAAGACAGAGGAGTGAACAACCGTTACACATAAATGGCTTTCCAGAAAGGTGTAAACAACGTATAGCCGAAAGCTATCAGAGAGGATTTTAATGCAAAATGCAAAGTAACGATGACCATAACTTGTGATCACATAGGCGTATACTTGATCAACATATATAGGAAATAGCAAAACATAACTAATGCTACATTTGGCTTTCCAATACAGGTCTTGGGTCAAAGCTATGGCACGTGAATGAACAAATTGACCCAAGCCAACATGACTCAGGCCACCAAGATGAACAGAAAGCTTATAAAAGCCATTGTCGATCAAGATTTTCCTTTTTTTTTTAACCTACATAAGCTTATAATACACAACCAGGATTCAATTACAGCAACTCAATTTTTGTCCCATTTAGAGGTGAAATGTCTCAATAGAAACCACCATAGAAAGATTACATAATCATGAGACAAATTGCAATCATTCAAAGGTAATTCGATGGAGAACAAGAGTAACCCGATTCCTAAATCCACAAAGAAATACAAGTTTGAAATATGTTCTAATACATAATGTGGCAATATTTTTTTACCTAAGTTCTTTTGGAGTACACCCTTCAGCTGGGGAGCAGCCAAGGCCATACCAACAATCACACTCTTGCAATTGCACAAGACGGAGATCGAGGAGATGCCTACACCCGGTTGCCCAGGCTCGAATGGAGTCGAAAGAGACAGCCGAGGAGCAACCAAGGAGGGACGCAACAGTTCAGCGAGCTCGCTTTTGCACAGGCCATTGAGGCTAACTTGAAAGATTGCACCCGAGGATTTATCCAGGCTTGTAATCTGAAGCTCAACCTCATTACCAGTTTTCTCGTCAACCTCGTCGGTATTGCACAAGGTGAAAGGCAGAGGCGATGGCCTCCTCAAACCCAATTTGTCATCATCAGGGGTAATTCTAAGATTACAGCAGCAAGAGCACATCATCAGCACTACCATAACAACTAGAGATTTCCTCATTTTCGTCGCAAACCCCTCAAAGGTGTAGTTTAGCATATTTGTAACAGAGATAGACTTCATACCTGACTTTAAGCACAGAGCACTGAGGTAGTATAATGATTTACCATGCATCCAAGGTCCATAGATTATTAATAGGATAGCCACAAACGAGTTCAGACTATCATAAACATATTCAATGATAACCAAATCTTCATTCGGACTGAGGAAAGGAGCCATAACAACCCCAATCACCGTGTTTTCAAGGCCCGAATTCAAACCAATGGGCCAACGAACAGAGATGGCGACGACAAGCCACCACAGAACCGAAGCCACACAGGCGCAGCGGCACCCCCAACAATCAGCTACTTTCTTCCTTTTTCTGAAGTTTTTCCCCACCCTCTCCACCTCGCCGCACGCACACATACAGACGAGGGAACTTCATCAACAACAATATACCACCATCCCGCCGCAGCCAAGGAAGATACAGTATAAGATCCTCAACTGGCACCGAGGATGAGAAATCGTGGTCGACGGCGCCATCAAAGCCCGGACTGGGCGAACAAGCACAACAAAACATCCCACGAAACACCGACACCAAGGGGCAGAGGCCAGCAGGTGAACAAGGGATGGACGCAACGGTGTTAGATTTGCCGAGAAAGGGGCCGAGATTGGGAAGGGTGACACAAAGATGGTGCTAATTAGGAATTTGGGGTAAGGGTTGCAGAGGGAAATGGGGCGCGCGTGACTAGTGCTTAGTAAGGCCCGGAAAGGTTTTTTGTTTTTTTAATGTACTAGTTTGATTTAACACAAAAAAGGTGATCCGTGTTGCCCTTTTTAAACTTGCAAAAAAATAAAATCCAAATTCATTCAATAAAGCCTTGTATAACCACCCAAAAATAAGGCCAACATTTACCAAACCTATTTTCCTTTGCCAACAATATCATGGATCTTGTTGCTGGTGCTGGCCCTTGCCTCGATCTCGAGCCAAAGAAGCTCGTCCTCTGTCCATCATGGAGCTCATGGCAGCCTGCACAAAATAACTCTGCTCATTATCTGACTTATGCAATGTCGTATGCAGCTGTTGTTGCTGCTGCTGCTGTTCCTCGTAACATTGGGTTCGACATTGGAAGCCAGGCAGAGTATTTGTCCTCCTAGGACGCTTGGCCAGGCTCTCTGCGACGAGCAAAAAAGAAAGCATGTGTGTCAGCAATGCCGGTTCAAATGTTCTGATGAAAATGATGTTAAAGCTTACCGATTGGTCCGGTCCCTGTGATCAGGCTATAATCAATCAGATCCTTCATACTGTTGATCACTTCGGCTACCTGAAGGCGTTGAACATATCTCTTGGTAAACCCGAATTCATTCAGCAACGGAGCTTCCAATGCTTTGGCCACTTCTTTAGCTGATGCTACAAGCCTGAAAGAGAACCAGCGTTGCTTAAACATATCACCTTTTTCGAAACAGAAGATCTTCAAAATAGGTAATGAATGCAACAAAGAAGAATGATTACATGGTCCATTTGCTCTCTGAATCTGAATCGGACAAATCTGATGTCGCATTCTGAGTAGAAGCTTGGTACTTTTGTGCAGCGTCTCCAAGCTGACTCACCTGCGTAAACAAGAAAAGGTTAATTTTGAATCGAAACATGAAGGTTCATTTACATGTCGGAAACATATAAACATAGATGCAGCATAATACCTGCGTTATCAATAGCCTTCGAGACATAACCTCTTCATGTCCTCTAGCACAAAACTCCCAAGAAAGAATCTATCAAAGAACAGGAAAAAAAGGATCATCTGTCATAATCAAATCAGGAATTTTGAAACTCTTGCAGAACAAGTAAGGAAAAACCTTAAGGTCTGGAGAGAACACTATCCGAAGCTGGCCATCACGAACAACACGAAGGTTCTCAAAGACACTGTGCTGAACTGCTTTTCCATAGACCAGGATAATGTGTCCAGAAGGATAATGATACTCGCGAGGCATGTCAATGTAAAGAAGTTCTTCTAGGATTCCACTTTCGTACTTAGTCTTGAAAAGCGAAGGTAAGATTTCAAAAGTGGCCCCTGAGGATGAAGAATGAGCAAAACATTCCATTAAGCAGACGTGTTCAACATTCCAGGACAAATGCAATGTATATATAGAAGAGAAGGTTATCAAAATCTCATACCGAAACCCCATCCTGGTTTGCGATTACACATTTCACAGTGCCACCCATCCTGACCAAATCCTCCAGCTGTTTGTTGGCCCTTTTCATACAATGATACACACCATTTCTTCTTGGCGTTTGGAGCGAAAAATTCAGAGACGAACTTCCTCCAAAACTCAATGCTGTTGTCCTAGGATAAATCACACAAACGAATGACGAGTCAAAACACTATCAAACAACCTACAACTACAACAACAACAACAACAAAGACATACTTGAGGCCTATTTTTTTGCCGAAACATATACTCAGTGACCCGTCTTGCACACATCCCTACTCTTAACACTGGTTTGAATGCGGGTCTCATCAGTTGCTGCTGCAGCTGCTGCTGATACTGATGCTGTTGTATCCGAAGCAGTTTTTGATGTTGCATTGCATTGAGCTGGCCGGCTGCAGCATCAATAGAAGATTGGCTCGGCATTTGAAGTAATTGCTGCTGTTGCTGATCCAAAAACACTGGCTGCTCACCTATACCGCCATGAATGGATTGAAACTGATGTTGCTGTGGCTGATGACTAAAAGCAGCGGCGAACTGTTGTATTGACTGATGAGGATGCTGTGGATTCGATGGATGTTGATCGAATGAAACCGAATACTGAGGGTTTAATCCCATTCCACTACCAGCTCCATGAAGGGAATCAAGCTCCGATCCCATACCCATATCGCCACGCGGACTGTTCCCCAAGGATTGGTTTAAGATTGACGGATCATTAGGTATACTTCCGCGCAAATTCACATTATCACATTGAGTGTGAGGCCAAAAAGCATTTCCTGTATACTTCCTATGGACGAAAAAATCAACAACAAGATCAATGAGAAGCAACAGAGTCTGACAGTAAATATCTGGAAGTTGTAAAAACCCTAGGGTTTGTAAACTTTACAAATCCTTTGAATCTAAACCGAAAAAAAAAACTCATACAGATGCATATATTAAATTCTACAGAGGAAAAAGAAAACAATCCAAATCCTGCAAACTGGGATATCAATCCAAAGAATCTCAACGGCATTCAGATTAACACAGAATTAAACCTAACCGCAAACAAGAGCGCAAAAACAAACTTAACAAACACACAAGGCAATAAGAAAAATCCATAGAGGAGCAGATGGTCAAAAGGGGGAAAACAGAGAGAACACGAACGGAAATGGAAGAGGAAATTTTCCAATAAAGGCGACGCCTTTGACAGGATTGAAGCACGCAGAAGATACCGTGAAAATCACCGGGAGTGAAACTCGCCGGAAATTGGATTCCGAAGGGCGGGATTTGAAAAAACAGAGACTCTATGACTTCTTTGGTTGGGGTATATATAGGAATTAGGGAGGTGGGAAGACAGAGAACGGAAACTGCTTGCGCGGGACGTCTACTTAACATTCCACAGAGCCACAGAGGAATTTAATTAATTTACGGATCACCCTTTCACCCTTTACGAAGTCAAACCTTCGTCTTCCCCGTTACATAAACCACTTGAGTGAATAGCGAATCATGTTATAGATTCGGTGGAGTTTAATGAAAAAGGAGGGGAGATTTTTAACCTTTCATTTTTAAGTTAACGGTTGAGATTCTTTCAACATTATATATAGAGTTTTTTTTAAAACTGGGATCTAAACTCCAAAGTGAGCAAATGTATGTTAATTTTTTTTGGAAATTTCACAAGGTATATATATTTTGCGTTCTTTTGTACAAAAGTTTAAGCTATTATGTATAGCGCTCCTGAATTTAGGATGATTTTTATGAAATACCCAACTCGGTTCATTCTTCTTTCATTCACACATATTGACGATTTTTAATGGAAACAATCAAAAGCAATTTTTTAGGAAGACATTGAAACAATGAGCTAAAACTAGTGACAAAGGAGATGAAAACACTAAACTTATGTTGGAAAAACCACTAGAAGGAGCAATCAAGATTAATTTTGATGGGTCAAGATTACCTTCAGGTCATGTCGTTCGTGAGTTGTGACAGTAATGCTAACGTCCAGACATGTGATGCCAAATGGCGTGGTTCCTTGAATTGGTAAATAAAGAGCGGTCATTATGGGGTTCGAACCGGGGACTTATGACTATTATCCACAAGTCCTTTCCGATGTAAATGGCGTGGTTCCGTGTAGACGCTTATGGCAGAGCTCCTTAGCCTTAGATTGGGACTGTTGGCGGCTAAGGATCTAAGTTACAAACGGATTGAAGTGGAAGGAAATAGCTTAATTGTTATCAATTCATTCACTGAATCGGACTTGGACATGCCCTTAGGAGATCGAAATGACGATTTCGGATTGTCTCCATCTGCTTCAAGAGTTTGAAGATGCTCCTATTTGCCATGTCTTCCAAGAGGTGAACCAAGTGGGCGATAAAACGACTTCTTTTGCTTTCTCTTTGGACGGTGCGTCGACTATTGCTCGCTCTGAATTTTAGGAACCGGTCCATAGGGACGCTATTGGGTGGAGCGGGATTTAACTTCCATCCAAATTCTTTACTCTATCAGGAAAAAAAACACACACATACAGATGGACGATGAAGAGAGTTAAAGAAGAATGAGAGGAGAACTCGATGCGGGCGAAGCAAGGACTGTCCGAAGCAGTCGACGCCTCATGCGAAGACGGCGATGATGGTGCCTGGTGGTGGATCTGTCGTAATTTTTTAGTTTTGCGTTTGAAAATTCAAAATTTTGAGGTTTAGGAATTTGGATTTGGTATTTTGTGATTGGATTTGAAGAACTAACTTGATTAGATTGTTGATTTAGCTAGGGGTTGAATTTCAATCGCCAGCTAAATCAACGGGCCAAATTAAACCCATATTTTGGTGGTTGGATTTCTTGATCTAAACTGAAGTAAATCAACACGCCAAATTAAACCCATATTTTGGAGGTTGACTTTCTTGTTCTTAACTGAACATTTTCTTTTCCACTAAATTTCAAATTATCTCAATGGATTTGTGTCTAAATGACTTAGGAGCTTGAAGCTTTGGTGGAGAGAGCTCTGTGAACAGGTTTTCAAAAAACTCAATTTGGTTTGCAGCTTCTATTTCATGTTATAAATGTTTATGCTTCTTTTTTTTTTTTTTTTTTTTTACAGTGGGCAAACAGTCGGAGCTATTACAAATAATGTAAACGCGCTTCGGGATCTAAATGTTTATGCTTCTTGTATTGTATGATAGAGAGCCTATTAGTTTGAAATTGTCATGTCCCTAAAGAAGTATTTTGCACTTTGGATCCCCTATAACACTTTGTGTGTTACATTTGGTGTTACTCTTAATTATTCCGAGTATAAATTCACATTTAATTTTTTTTTAAAACATTATATTTATACTCTATAATTATACATTTAATTATATATATTAACATGTTTATAAACTTTAATATTAAAATATATGTTTTAGAAAAAAAAAATCTAAAATAATCAATGTTTTAATTATCCATAATTTTTAATAATAAATTTTCAGAATTAAATTTTATAAACATGTTAATATAAGTGTATAGAATATAAATATAATTTTTTTAATGTCAATTTATACAAAAAATAATGGATTTTTTAGTTAAGTGTCCATTTTCTACAAAGCATTTTGCAAAATGTCCACTTTTACTTTCCCTTTTGCAAAATGTCATATTATTACATTTTTGCCCCTCCTTCTCATTCCTTTCCTTCCTTCCCATTTTTATTTTGACCATTGACCAGTCAAAGTCAATGAATTGGTGACACAACTTTGATGACACCCGAAAAAATTTGGTGACAATTTTTTTTTGTAAACGAAATTAGTGTCACCACCTTTATAAGTGGTGACACCGGTCATTGACTTTGGTGACACAACTTTGGTGACACATGTATGATGATAAACAAATTTTTGGGTGACAATTTTTTTTTTACGAGATTAGTGTCACCGCCCTATTGCTGTCATCACAACCCATATCGCTGTCACCACCACCCATATCACTGTCACCACCCTTATTGCGGTCACCATCTCTATCGCTGTCACCGCCCTATCGATGTCACCACTCCTATCGCTGTCACCACCACTCCTATCGCTGTCACCACCACCTCTATCACTATCACCACCACCTCTGTAACTGTCACCACCACTCATATTGTTGTCACCACCCTTATTGTTGTCACCACCTCTATCGCTGTCACCGCCCTATCGTTGTCACCACTCGTATCGTTGTCACCACCACTCCTATCGTTGTCACCACCACTCCTATCGCTGTCACCACCCTTATTGCTGTCGCCACCTCTATCGTTGTCACCGCCCTATCGCTGTCATCACTCCTATCATTGTCACCACCACCCCTATATCTGTCACCACCACCCCTATCACTGTCACCAACACCCATATTGTTGTCATCACCCTTATTGCTGTCACCACCTCTATAGCTGTCACCGTCTTATCGTTGTCACCACTTCTATGACTGTCAACACCACTCCTATCGCTGTCACAACCACTTCTATAGCTGTCACCATCACCCCTATCACTGTCACCACCACTCCTATCACTATCACCACCCTTATTGTTGTCACCACTTCTATCGCTGTCACCGCCCTATCGCTGTCACCACCACCCCTATCGCTGTCACCACCACCCATATCGTTGTCACCACCACCCATATCGCTGTCACCACCCTTATTGGTGTCACCACCTCTATCGTTGTCACCGCCCTATCGCTGTCACCACTCTTATCGCGGTCACCACCACTCATATCGGTGTCACCGCCACCCCTATCACTGTCATCACCCCTATCGCTGTCATCACTGTCACCACCCTTGTCGCTGTCATCACTCTTATCGATGTCACCGATGTCACAACTCTTATCACTGTCACTACTCTTATCGTTGTCACCACTGTCACCATCATTATCACCGTGGTGACAGAAAATAACAGGTATGAAATCAGTCACGAAGAAATAAGCATCATGGCAGGATTAGCTGAGTCTGAAAAAGTAAATATATAGATAAGGCGAAATGTCCGGGAGTAACAAAAAAAAAAAAGACCAAAGGAAGGGCCTTGCATAAAATATGAGACTACACCCCCCCTCCCTAGATTTTCTACTCACATAGTAAATGGAATCCCACTACATCCTATCCCAAACCGGCTTCCTAAGAATATTAATATGTATTCAAGAAATTATATATGAATAATTTGTTGAATAATTGCAATATAAAGAGGACGCCAAGCCGACTATACCTACCCACCTCTAGCTCTACCAAACCGGACCCCACATTCATAAAAAGGGTCGAAACCCAACCTTTCCAATTAACCCAGTCCATGACAAAATGAAAAGACCAACTTCCAACTATAAATCAATGACAGCAAATCTCCTATCAACGAGCAAACAGGAGAGGCCACGCTAACGCCAAAGAACAAGGCAGCAACACTACCAGCTTGACTTACCCGTTCCAACAGCAAGAGCCAACAGCGTCAGCAAGAGCCAACAGCGTCCGCTCCGCAAACAACCGAACAACACCAGCAGTACACAAGAGCCAGCAGCACCACAGAGACGTTCAAAACATTCAGCTACACACACTCGCACCACAGACTCGCAATCACGCAGAAAAAAGATCAATCAAGCTCAGAGAAAGTAACAAATCACCATTGGGATGATCGGTGAGAGAGATATCGTCGAATTTATTGTTGAAACCTTCTGAACATCATTGGCCTCAACAATAAGGAAATCAGCAGCTACTATTTATCTCCCTCTGTTGGACAAAAATGCGCGATGTCATTGCACAACACATTTTATTTGATTTTTAATATTCGAGTTCGACCCCTTTTGGTTATCCTCTTGATTCGAAGTCATATCGATACCAAGATTTTGGTGGTTTTGGTGATTTGGGCTGCACCCGAATTTTAACGGGTTGCCTACGTATCTCTTGGAAGAGAATCAAGCCTCACGTAGTTCCGAATGGTTGGATTTGTGTGTTTTATCACCTTTAAGGTTTTCATGCATCATTGGATCGTATTAGGACCCACCTTCTCGGAAGGGTAGCCCTAACATAAATCACACTATCATATGCATGAGATTTTCTCATGTATCACCCGAATAAATTGAGCACACCTTCTCGGAAGGGTTTCCCAACTCAACGGCTATCACTTACACGGAAAATCATGTTTGTTTAATTTAGATCTAATTTTAACCCCGTCTTCATTTTCATGGTGAATTTAGAGGTCAGCGACTGTACCTGACATATTCTTGAGATTTAATATCGGGTTTCCTACGTAACTCATAAAAGAGTATCAAGTCTTTACGTAGTTCTTTTTAAGAACCGACATGATTTAATTTAGGGAGATTTAACCTCATATTCATTTGAGAGTGAATTTAGAGGTCGACGACTGTACCCGATATATTTTTAGAATTTAATACCGGGTTACCTACGTAGCCGTTTTTACGGCATCAAGTCTTTACGTAGTTCTAAACGAACCGATTTTAATTTAGGAAAATTCGGTTTAAGCTTTCGACTCCGTTTTTTTTCTTTTTTTTTTTAGGAGCCGATTTGAGATTGACCCACTAGAATTAATTGGCAAAGAATATTTGACGAGTTTAATTTTATGTTTTTTTTTTATTATTATTAAACTCGAATTCTTAATTTGCCAATTATAATTTCTATATTTTAGTGGGTGAGTTGCGCAATTAGGCCTAAATTTATTTCCTTTTTGGGACAAGTTCACACCGTATACGACATATATCATATATATGTTATATTGGTGATCACTCCACTCCTTGTTTTGTTTCAGCCGTAGCCCAAACACAGAAGCAGCCCACTCCTTTTATTTTTTGAGCCCAGCTTGTTAACAAAACAAAACAAGGTCAACTTGCTTCCTTTTTCCAACAGAGATGTGTCTTTTTTTTTTATTATTGTTCATCTTCTTCCTGGCAACAAAAGGGGAGCTTCAATGGCTGTCGGAAGCAGCTGCGGTACCACGGCTGGAGTTGCTGGCTTTGGGTGTTGCCGGGCTGGAACAGAGAGGTGGCGAAGCAAGGTGGATCCGGCTGAACTCGGGCAAAGCGAGGGCGGAGCTGATCGAGCTAGGTTGAAACGAGAGGGGTGTGGGTCAAGCCCCGACAACCCAGAACGAGTCACCGTTGGGGTGGGGACGTCGAAAATTTGTGTGAAGAAAAGGTGCAACAGGTTTGTCTTCTCCCTTTCCCCCTTCAATTTGTCCTCAATTTGAAACAATGTGGGTAATTTGATTTGAGATAATTGGGGCTGAATTCAATTTTTTTGATTTGGGGCTTACTACTTCACGCGATTAACAAGGGTTTACTGAGCGAATTCTTTTGAAACGGGGCCCCAGGACCAACTAGATCAAAGGGGAAGATGCGGATGAGTTCCGACATCAACAACCGTCAGAGGTTCTCGAGGGCTTGCGAGCCCGGGTGCGGTGCTCTAACTGTCAATGGACACGAGCAAAGACACCACAAGGAAGCGGAGGGTAGCTATGGCTCGAGCAAGTCAGGTTGGTATCAATTTTTGTTGATTCCTACCAACTCCTGATTTTGAGATGTGAGAGCCACTGGCTTGTTTTTTTTTTTTTATCTTGTCTGAGGTTGTACTAGATGATTCCTTGAAATTACAGTCCTCGATTGCATTTTGAGATATACTTTACTTAAGGTTGAATTTGGTATGAAATTGGAACCCAAATGTCTCTTTTTTCCTCTCTTGAAATTACAGTTTGATGTTGCTCCTTTCAAATTAACATATTTAGGGACATGCCGGTCTTGAGAAAAGAAAATTGATTGCCTTTGTTAGACTTTGGTTCAACCAGTATGCAAATGAACTTAGTAACAGTTTGCACCCAACTTTGTTTGCTGAATTGATTCACCCTCAACTGAGATTTGATGCTTAACTTCCATTTTATATGGATTTTACATTTGCTTTACACTATCCCAGGGTAAATCAAAGTGATGTGACAGTAGGTTTCAGTTTACTGGCTTCTTGAAATTCTGATGGGGACGATGAGTTTAAATTTAATCCCAGCTTTGCAATTGTTTGTGCCTAGCCTAAGTGCCATTTTGTACAGCTTTAGTTCGCCTAGGCTGAATACATGTCATGATTTCATTTTCTCCAATTTGTTCAATCTCCAGATTGGTAGGGAGGATACTTTGCTTTGCATTTAGTGTATTTTATGCTGAATTTGACATTAATTAGGAGTCTAACTGTAGAGTCATCTAGTTAGAATATCCAGTCATGTATATTTGTTTTAAACATTGATGCAAGCCAAAAATTGGGCAGGGCTTCGCCTCTCTAAACCGATCCACACCGGGATCGAATGTAGTGGCGAAAGAATATCCTTTCGAGCCAACTATGAGAGTATATGCTCTCAACCTATGACGTGATGGACTCTAGGCGAAAGAAAATACTTTCAAGCCTATGACGAGCCCAAACACTAGGTGAGAGCATGTGAACCCAAGCCCGGGTTAATCTTCTCTATTGTCATGTTTACTTGTACCTGCAAGAAATGAGAAAAACTAAAAGAGTTGGCCATAGAGTCTACCTACTGCACAAAACCTTCACCAAAGTGAATACAGAAACTGATTTCTTTATCTCTTTGTTAAATCAGCCTTTTTCTCTCTTGCTTTTTTTTACTCTCTCAGCACTTGCTCTGTAACCACCCCCGTAGGCCTTTCAAGACCTCTGTTTATAGGGTCTAAATAGGAGCAGTTACTTCTTGCAGTTATCTAGCAATTAAACCCCACCTTTTTATTTCTTTCTCTATTTTTTTCTTGGATGAAAAGGCTGGGAACTCCCCACTTTCAATAGGAGTAAGGGTGGTTACAACTCACCCATAACCTCCCTTTTTAACAGTTTCTTCCTTTCTCTGCCAAACTGATCGATGGACCCCACATGTAATTGGGTCATCTTGGGCTGATATGTTAATGGGCCTTTGTTTTCTTTTACTCTTTAATTTCACTTCAGCCCATTATGAACTTTAATGTAGAGCAGATCAACGCCAAAAATCCCAAACATGAATTTATGAAATCCATAAAATTTGACCTAAACAGTTGCCCCCCGAACTTTTTATGTGTGAACTTTTTGATGAACACATTCAAAGTTCGGAATACTCATCGGCTTAATGTGTGAAAGACTAGATCTAGTCTTATTATCTTAGCCTTCATTGGCATATGATAATTTCGCATTTTGACTCCAATTCACAAACATAAGCTCCAGACTTTTGAGAGTAATTACACTTTCCTCTCTTTGTCTCATTTACTTTTTAAAAAGAAATAAATTTAAATCAGGATAACAAATGAGATTGTATCTGTAACAACCTTCCTATCTGATTGAAAATTTGAATTTGTTTATTTATTTATTTATTTATTTATTTAGAGAGATTTCGTTTCTGATATCCTCTTCTGACTGATTTATATTTGGATATTCTTCTTCTGCAGAACACACTTTGCTCTTTCTGAAGAAGCGTTCCAGCAAGGGTGAATAACAATGGTTGTGACAACGACCAAGGTATGTACCTCTCCTCCTCTGCTTGTGGCCACTCTTCCTTGTTGTTTATTATTATTATTATTTTTTTAGCCCATGCAGCTTTTGACATAATGGTTCTCTGGGCTTTTGTCAGAAATTCACTATGAAAGCTTATGGTGAGGTCGGCTCTCAAAAAGCCCCAAGGCACAACAGCAAAGAGGTTACCCGAGGTCCTTACTACAACAGGACTCTTTCTTTTACCGAACTCAAGGTTAACTCACCCACCATGAAATTAAAGTTTCTGTTTAAAAAGGAAGAGGTCCCAGAAGGTAATCTGATTTGCTCTTTGCATAAAGATGGAGATTGCATATGGCCCCGCAAAGATCTTGGTCCAAGATTTAAAGCCACTCTTCTTGAGAAGGTGTGTCTCGAGGATGATCTACGCATACCAAAAGGTGACTTCTATCCAACCTTGAGGAGGCTCATGGACGAACGTAGAAATTGGGGCGTGGAATTCACTTTTAAGGGTATATCTTCCTTCGTCCCATATCTTATGGAATGGACTGAATATATTCTCGGCACCTACAAGGGACCACTGAAATAAGCTGGTGTCTACGGGCTTGTTGGAATCTCGCAGTTCCCATATAGCTATACCAAGGATGTTTGGAAAGCCTTTTGCGAGCATTGGGGGCCTTTGACGAACACCTTCCATTATGGTGGTGGGGAGCTAGGGATTTCTTTGAACGACTTGAAGGTAATTGGTGGTCTTCCCATTTTAGGCGAGCCTTATGAGGAATATTTGCCACCAAATGAGCTACTCTTGGATGATGCTCATTACCCTCCGACAGTAGCTGAACTTTTGCGAGTCCATGCTGATCTTTGTGAACACAACAATACTTCCGAGGTAATTAAACCCTAGTTCGCAGCACTTTTTATTCATCCTTTTTTTCTTAAGCAACCGGCTAACCTGTAAATTCAAATCCTTTTGATAGGTAACTTGGTACCAATGGATTCGACACTTTTTCAGGGGTGAGATGAGGTTTTCGGCTTATGGGGAAGACCATCCCGTCTCTCGTAAGAAGAAAATTAATCCCTCCAATTTTGAAGAGAAATCAAAGGCTCCATTATCTCTGTATATTTCCAGCGAGGGTGAGCTAGCAGCCTATTTGGCTCTTTTATTGAGCAGGTTTGTTCTGCCATTTGGGTCGAGATCCGTTAGACCTGAAACGTTCGTGATGGCTTCACTTATAGCTCAAGGAAGAAGAATCTCTCTCGCTCCTACTGTATTGGGACATATTTATCATGAGTTAGGAAAAGTGGCCACCTTTCCAGGTAATCCGGGCAGTGCCAAACCTAACTTTGGTATCCATTTTATCGTTGGCTGGCTAGCGGAGTATTTTCCTTGTTTATATCCATGTCGTCCTCATGATGAGTTTGATGATGATTTTCCTACTTTAGCAAGATATGCCGGGGTTATTGGTCATGAAGTAAGTCTCTATCAAGCTAGACTCATTTTTAGAGGCATAGAGCGTGCATCATATCGGGCTGTAAGTTTTGGACTAGGAGTGGGTGGTCAAGATTACATTGATTCTGCTGATTTGTCCGATGAATGTTTTGAACATTTGTTAACCATCCGCACTGCACTATTGCCTGTCCGTTTTGGAACCACTATGATGTTAGAGCCCTACTACCCGAATAGGTTTGCCCGACAATTTGGGTTTGATCAAGGTATTCCTGCTGATTCTCTCTCATTTCCCTTAAGCCAACGCAGCAAGAAATCTCTGGAAACCCTCACCATTGCCTCTGCACAGCTGATGAAAAAGGACACTGGGGTTATTTTTAATATTCCCCACTGTTATTATTTAGGTACTTATACTTATAGCTACTGTGGATGGTGGGCTAGGGTCTCTGCACCATATTTGGCACAATCTTGCAACCAAATAAAATCTGTTCTAACCGGTACACCTTGCATCGAACGGGAGCCTGTTTTTTAGATTACAGATACAAAGATCATCAGGGAAGGGATGAAGGGAAAAGTGACAATTGAGGAGGTTGAACAAAGCAATTTTTTGCAACACAGCCCTGAACAACACAGTTTCGAACACCGCAGTCCCGAAGAGTGCGAATCTGAGTTGCGCGGGTCTAAACAACGCGAGCCTAATCAGCGCAAGCGGAGGAGCAGGTCAGCTCACTCAACCAGATCTTCACCCTCTATTTGTGGGGATTCAAGTGTTTATGTGCAAGAGCCTACTCTCTCAGCTGCTGATCTGACTGAAAGAAGACCTCCGGGTGACAACCGATACTTCAAACAACAACGACGGGGCAATAGATCAGAAAGCTCTTCCTCTATGGGGCGTTATGATTTACTCCCTCGAGCTAACTTTTCTATCCCACAAGGTGATGTTCTTGATGAAGACAACTCCACTTTCAACGTGACGGCTGACAATGCAACCGTACTCGCTGAGGTGACAGCTAATACCGTAACTGTACCTGCTCAGGCAACCGCTGATATGGCAACTACACTTGTTGTTGCTGATGTAACCGCTGATTCGGCAACTGCACTTGTTGTTGCTGATGTAACCGCTGATACAACAACTACACCTGAGGTTGCTGAGGTAACCGCTGATACCACAACTACACTTGTTGTTGCTGAGGTAACCGCTGATACCACAACTACACTTGTTGTTGCTGAGGTAACCGCTGATACAACAATTGATGTTGCTGCAGTAACCGCTGATTCGGCAACTGCACTTGCTTTTGCTGCGGTGTCCCAGGTACCCTCTCTGGGCATGGACATAGAGCCCTCAGGTATGATCCCTATTCCCTCAATTTCGGTGAGCCTACATGATATGCTTGCACTTGTGCCGGATGATTGGATCCGTGACAGCCTCATTACCGGCATTAGGAGGATTGCAAAAGCGTTTTCAGATTTGCAATCTCCGAAAGAGTTATTAGCTGAGAAAGCTTGCATCTTGTGATTCCTTGGGACAGTTGAAGCTATTGCTAAGACTAATAAGATTGATCTTGTATGGTTTATCTCAAAAGTTCAGACTCTCATTGATGATGTTGAAGCTGTTGCCAACATTTCGAACACAGTAAATGTAAAGCATATTCAACAACTTTCAGTACAGCTAGCTGCAAGTTCTTCTCAGCTTGCATCAAAGCGGAACCAGCTTGCTCATTCTTTGGATCAGTGGTCTTCTAATTTGCGGGAAGAAGAACAAGCACTCCTCCTTTTGAAGGAAAGGGTTCGTGAAGCAGAACTCAGGCTCGAGTCCCTTAAAACTGAACAGGTAGCGCAGAAGGCTGCACTACAAGGCTCTATCCTTGAAGAGGAACAAGAAGTGCTACTCATTCAAGTTGAATTGGACCGGTCGGGGCAAAGTCAGCTCGTGGAATTGCAGTCGAAGGAGACCAACATCCAAGCTTTGGCTAATGAGATCATAGCCTTTTCCTCATCTTATTGATTGGTTTCTAGTTTAATTTAAACATTTAATGTAATAATTTCCCAAAGCGTGCTACTGTTTAGTTGCCTACTTTGGATTTGGGATTTCATTTAGATTTGAAAACACTTTATCAATGGCAATCTTTTGTGTAATTATTTGAACCTCACATTAGGTGAATTTTCTCCTTTTGATCAGTTACTGTCGTTAGCTTTGCTCCACTTTACAACATGTTCATGTATATTTTTTTTATTTCTTGAAAGTGAAGTTGACTTCATTACAGCATTGATTAATGCAAAACCACATGACTTAGAGTTGCATGAACTCATGGAATTACCTGCCCCAATGACTCATGCATGTATCATTACTTTAAAGAACACAAGTCACGCTTATACACCAGCAAATTTATAAGACACTAACGACCCTTAAACATAGCTACCCATGCTTAAAAGATGTGGTCCATATGAATTTAAACAAACTGGCCCAACTTCACAATCACACAATTTGCGTAAACACGGGTATACTTAAATCAAAGGGACAACTTGGTGTTGAATTTGTTTTTGGGGCTGCGCCTAGCATTTTGACCAGCTAGGTTGCCTACGTACCCTCTTCGTGAGGGATCAAGCCTTTCGTAGTTCATTCGGGCGCCCATTTTTCACATATTCTCCAGGGCGCCTCGATTTCGGACTAGCCTCGAGTCCATATTTGCATTCATCTTTTTTTTTTTTTTACCGGGATTTTCCTTTTTTTTTTTTTTTTTTTTTTTTTTTTTTTACCGCATCACTCGGATTACCTGGGCCCACCTTCTAGGAAGGGTTTCCCAAATGACCCGACTATCATATGCGAACCCGGTTTGTTTGTTTTTTTTTTTTTTTAGCGCGACTGAATTTGACAAATGTTTTGATGTCAAACGTCCTACGTACTCCTTGTTGGAGATCAAGTCTTAACGTAGTTCTTAACGTTCTGACTCTCAAACTTCATGTGAAAAACTTTTTCACAAATTTTCCGTTCACACATGAATATACCACTTCGCCTTCGGTATTTGAGAGCTCATATGCCCCTTTGGGAAAAACTTTGGTCACCACATAAGGACCTTCCCATTTCGATTCAAACTTTCCTTGCGCTTTTCGATTAATGACAATTGGTCGACGAATGGTAAGAACCGAGTCACCAATAGTGAATGAGCGAAACTTGACCCGCTTGTTGAATGCCCCAGCTACTTGAGCCTGGTAGATTTCAAGCTTTTGTTGCGTTGCTAGCCTAAGCTCGTCTAAAGCTTCAAGCTCGGCCAAACGGATTTTGACATTCTCCTCGGGGTCGGTAAGTTGAACCGCTACTCTAAGAGATGGCAATTGTATCTCTAGTGGTAAAACAGCTTCGGACCCAAAGACCAAGTTGTATGGTGTACAACCTGTCGATGTTCGAGTTGTAGTCCGGTAAGCCCATAGTGCCTCCGGCAGCCGCTCATGCCAATCTCTCTTTGATTTTGAGACCATCTTTTTAAGAATTTTGCATAGCACTTTATTAAATGCTTCAGCTTGGCCATTTGACGACGGGTTATAGCTAGATGAAAAGCTATGCTTAAACCCGAATTTCTCGCTCAACTTCACCAAAATTTGATTCTTGAAGTAAAGAGCGTTATCGGAGATGATCTTCGAAGGCACTCCATATCGATAAATCAAATGAGTCCTTATGAAATTGGCGACTTCTTTAGCTCCTACCTCCTTCAAAGGTATAGCTTCGGCCCATTTGGAAAAATAATCCGTAGCCGCCAAAATATATTGGTGACCTCGGGAAGAAGATGGTTTTATGCTCCCTACCACATCAAGACCCCATGCATTGAAAGGCCATGATAAAGTAGTAGGATGTAGCATTTGAGGAGGTTGATGTATGAAGTCGCTGTGAATTTGGCAAGCGTGACAAGCTTTAGCGAAGTCCATAGCATCTTTCACCATAGTAGTCCAATAGTAGCCTAACCGTTTGATTTGATTAGCCAATTTAGGACCTGCTTGATGCGCTCCGCACACTCCAGCATGAGTTTCGGCTAGAATGTATTTAGCTTCTTCTTTGGACAAGCACCTTAGCAAGATTCCGTCAAATGTTCTTCGATACAAAGTATCATTCTTAAGTAAGAATCTTGACACTCGTCTTTTAACGTCCACCCTCATTTTCGCATCATCGGGGAGGACTCCATGACGAAGATATTCAACAAGTGGTTGTCGCCAATCCATTTCTTCCTCAATTTCACAAACGGAAGCGACCTCCACTTCTTCTTTTGGCTCATTTCGCTCCGAGGATGGCATAAGCAAATGGCGTTCACCGATGGTAACCTGAATTTCCCTTTCATTTGGTAACGTCAATGATGAAGCTAATTTCGCCAGAGCGTCTGCCTTGTCATTCTCACACCTCGATATATGCACCACTTCAACTTGGCGAAATTGATGTGTGAGATATTTAGCTCTTTGATGCAAAAGGATCAAGTTTGCGTTTTTGACCTCGTATTGCCCATTTAATTGTCTAACAACTAATTGAGAGTCACCAAACACCTTCAATGGATCAACACGCATTTCAAGAGCCATCTCCAAGCCGATAATGAGTGCCTCATATTCTGCCACATTATTTGTGCAATTCTCCAAAAGAGAAAATGAATAAGGCACTATTCCATCGCTTGGGGTAATGAACACGATACCCACGCCAGCCCCTCTCTTTGTTGCAGCGCCATCGAAATATAACTGCCAAGATTTTTCTTCTGTCATGAAGACTTCTTCATCCGGCAAATCATCCGACAGCTCCTCATTATCCGGAGTGGGATGGGCTGCTAAGAAATCAGCTATGACTTGCCCCTTTACTGCCTTTTGAGGCACATATTTGATGTCAAAAGGAGCTAGAAGCATAGCCCATTTGGCCAATCGTCCCGACAACACAGTTTTTGATAGAATGTATCGTAGAGGATCAGCTTTGGATATTAATGTGATTTGGTGGGATAAAAGGTAATGTCGTAGCTTTTGGATGGCAAAGATCAACGCTAGACATATCTTCTCCATAGCGGAATAATTTTGTTCTACCCCCACCATTGTTCGGCTGATGTAGTATAAGGCATTTTCCTTTCCGTCATCATTATTTTGAGCCAGCATAGCCCCTAACGATCGCTCAAGACTTGCGATGTACAAAATCAAGGGCCTTCCTTGAACTGGCGCCATAAGAACTGGCGGATCGATCAAATATTTCTTGATGCTCTCAAGGGCATTTTGGCAAGCTCGATCCCAAATGAAGGGAACATCTTTCTTCATCAACCTTAGAAAGGGTTGACATCTCCCCGTTAAGTTCGAAATGAACCGTCGGATATAAGCAAGCCTGCCTTGCAAGCCTCGCAGTTCACGGAGATTCCTCGGAGCTGGCATTTCCATGATCGCCTTAATTTTATCGGGATCAATTTCTATTCCTCGACCTCGAACAACGAAACCAAGAAACTTTCCCGATGTTACACCAAAGGCGCATTTAAGAGGATTCATTTTTAACTGATGCTTGCGCAATCTTTCGAAGATAATTTTAAGATCATTTATATGATCCTCCCTCTTCTTTGTTTTCACCACAAGGTCATCCACATAACACTCAATGGTGTTGTGAAGAAGATCATTAAAGATGACTGTCATGGCTCTTTGATAGGTTGCCCCGGCATTCTTTAATCCAAAAGGCATCACTGTATAGCAATATGTGCCTAATGGTATACGAAAAGCCGTTAGTTCTTCATCTTCGGGATGCATTTTGATTTGATTGTAGCCCGAAAACCCATCCATAAAGGACAAAGCTTGGAACCCCGTGGTGGAATCAACCAAGAGCTCTGTTATGGGAAGAGGGAACTCATCCTTGGGACATGCTTCATTTAAGTCCCTAAAATCAACACAGATGCGCAGTTGACCATTTTTCTTCTTCACGGGAACAATATTAGCCAACCATATCGGGTATTGGACCTCCCGAATGAATCCAGCCTCGATGAGCTTATTGACTTCAACTTTGATTTGTACAGTCAACTCGGGCCGAAAACGGCGTTGCGCTTGCTTTACCGGTTTCTCTTCTTCCGAAATGGACAACTTATGCATTGCCACCCTTGGATCTAATCCAGGCATGTCTTGGTACCCCCAAGCAAACACGTCTCGATATTCGTGGAGAAGCTCCTCATACAATCCTTTTTCCTTGTCTGTTAGAAAAGCACTAACAAAAACAGGTTTAGGATTTTCGACACTTCCGAGATTAATCTCTTGAAGTTTATCGACCGTGGCTTGACCACCATCCTCCATTTCCGGTGGAGCCGGCTGGATTATGTTAACAAAATCCTGTGAGTCTTCGGCCGATTCACTCTCGCTAGAGGCCAACACCATGTTCACCTCCTCCATTTGAGTATCCATTGGATGCTCTGGCTTGCAAGTAGGAGCTTTTGACTTCTTTTTCTTAAGCTTCCACTTTTTGTTCTTCTTGCTGTTGGCCTTCTTGTTCTTGGACACACTGGCTTCTCCAAGTCTCTCAAACACAGAAACTTTCGGAGAACTTATTCCTAGTCTTCCAAAGACCGAGACTCGTGGAGTGTTTGTTGTCTCTTGCAAGAACATACTTTGCTCATGACTTGTAAGAGTCATAGGCTCTAAGACTTTGGCCGATAACAACTCGCCTTCTTGCGAAAGCTGCAAATCATCTATCGAGATCTTGCTAGGGGGGTTTTGTTGGCTTTTGCATTTCCACGAGGGTTTGGTCACCTTAATTTTGACTTTTTTATCAAGCTTTGAAGAGACCTGTTCATCGGGCAACTTAGATGACTCGCCCTTGAACACTACCCTCGTGTCTTCATTTCTTTTCTCTCCGAAATGTCGATGAATGACCAACTTCTTCTTAGGCACCGATTGGTCAATCTTGCGGAGGGGACAAGTGTAACTTGTCATTAAAGAATGCATGGCTTTCTCCGTGGCACTTAACGGCTTTTGACCGGGCTGGCGCCTGTCTTTAGGTGTGTATTTGAACAACACCTTCGGACGAGTCCCTTGCACCTCCTTCTTGCAAACAAGAGAGATTTTAGGTGGTGAAGACTCTTTCCGGCCAATCTCTTCTTTTTGAGGACTTTCACTTTTACTGTCCTCTTTCGCTTCTGAACGAGTGCTAGGATTACAATGCACCGCCTTGTAAAATTTGGCGTCCGCGTAGTTAACGCTTTCACCTTGAAAAGGATCACTATCGCCTCGGATAGTCCTCTCATTCCCATTCTCATCGGTGTATTTTAAGCACTGATGAAGTGTAGAAGCAATTGATTTGCTAGCATGGAGCCAAGGTCTCCCAAGCAACGCATTATAAGAGGTTCCGGCATCGATCACATGGAAGAGCGCATCTTTATAAAGATCATCCAGAACCACCTTTAAGGCGATAGCACCTAGCGCTTTCTGCCCCACTTGGTTGAATCCTTGAATCGTGAGTAATGTTGGCGATAGATGCTCAACGGACAACCCCATCGCTTTCAAAGCCCGTAAAGGCAATAAATTTACTACGGACCCACAATCCAATAGGATTCTATTCAATTTGGTATCCCCGACCATACCCGTTACATATAACGGCCTGTTATGGTCATTGCTCCCCAATTGGAGATCTTCATCGGAGAAGGTTATACATGCCATACAGGAAGCGCAATGAACCGGAGGAGCTGGTGTGACTTCGTCGATCTCTACGTGATCAACTTGGTCTTTATAATCTTCCGGATCCATGAGAGCTTGAATTAAAGCTTTCCTTAGGTCGGTCGACATTTGTAGAGCATCATACACACTTAGACGTGCTGGAATGCGCTTTAGGTGACCGATAACATCATACTTCACCTTCTCTTTATAAGAAATTTTTCGAAGTGACATCGGCACTCGTGGTGCAACATCTTTTGGATTAGATGCCCCAACCTCCTTGTCTTTTTGGTTCGGTATGGAAGCTTCTTTGTCAACCGCCTCCTCAAAATTTGCCGTTTTTGATGTCTCACCAATAGGTGACTCCTTACCCTTTTCTTTTTCCTTGGGTTTAGGAGAAGACAACTTTTTTCCCGACCGAAGAGAAATTTCATCGACCTCTTCTTCCTCGACCATGTCGGCCCATGAGGTCATACAACACTGGACGACCTTACCTTCCCAAAATAATTCTTCATTGGAAGAATCATCGACAACTTCACCTTCCCGAAACAATTCTTCCTCGGAAGGATCATCAACAACTTCACCTTCCTGAAATAATTCTTCACCGGGAGAGTCATCCTCCAAGAACTCTTTTGGAATATAATCCATAAGAGTGAACATTTTACGTCCGGGTTGAGTATACTCTTCGTCGGACTTACTTTCGGGCTTCTTATTCTTCTTACCCTTCCTCTTGTTTTTCTTCCTCTTGTTTTTCTTTTCGGGCTTCTTACCAATCATCCTAAAGCCCGTAGGTCCTGCTCGTCGGGTGGTCTTTGAAGGAGACCTTTTCCGACTTACATAAACCTGCCACTTAGAACCATTCTCGCCCTCACCATCCGGCGGAAACGATTCTTCGACGTTTGTTTGCATCAATACATCATATAAAGACATGCCGCCTGGCCCGTCTCTTGGCATATCCGGATAAGCCCATACAGTACGCACCTCATTGCGCATTTGAAACTGCACGGGGACGGCCTTCTGAGGCAATAATACTGTAGGAATGGCATCCTCTTCGACAACCTCCGACGAAGGGTTGCTCTCCACCTCTTCCGCTATCGATATAGGATTTGACGAAGCGGTTTGGTTTTTAGAGCTTACTCCCTCAATTTCAATCTCACCCTTGTTGATCATCCTCTCAACAATGTCTTTGAAAACATAGCAATCTTCAATTGGATGACTAACAATACGGTGATAAGGGCAATACCTCGGATCACCCGTTTTGTTGACTTCATTTGGCCTTTTTGACTCCGGGAGAGATATCATTTTCTCCTTTATCAACTCGCTGAATATACCCCTCACATCTTCGTCATCAAAGGGGTATTTCTTTTGCTTCCTCTCCTCGAGAGTTAGCCTTTTAGTAGTCTCTTTGGCCTGACCCTTCTCATTTGCCCTAGAAGTACTCCCGGAGGGTTTTCCTTGGGGCTTAATGAAGGTGGCCATCGATTCTCCTTTTTTCGCGGGTTTTCTACCCTCATCTTTCCTTACTTCGTTAACTTGAGGCCGACTCGCCCCGATTTTACGCCGCGCTAATTGGCGCTCAACATTGCAGGCCTTCGACACTAAAGCATCGAAAGCTTTAGGTTCTGCACTGCCTACATGCACCGCTAGCTCGGGAATCAAGTTGTTAGTGCACATTTGCACACATGCTTCTTCACTCAATTTTTCCGGGCATTGCAGTCTCAAGCTTCTCCACCTTGCAATGAAATCATTTGCAGATTCATTTGGCCGTTGATGAGCATTTGCAAGATCCATGATGGAAACTTTGGCCTTTGAGCTCACAAATTGGGCCAAAAATTCTTTTTGTAGGTCATCCAGAGTATGGATCGACTCGGGCTGAAGCTGCGTATACCACGTAAACGCGGATCCTCTTAATGATTGGACGAACTGCCTTATCAACAATTGATCACTTAAAGCAGTTTCTCCGCATGCGGAGTAAAAATGAGCTAGATGCTCATGAGGCGACCCATGGATGCCGTCAAATTTATCAAAAGTCGGCCTTTGATAGTGCGGAGGGAAAGGAATTGCATCATAATCCGCAGGGTATGGCTTTCTGTAGCCAATCACTGGCGGACTTTGGGAGATCTTAAATTCCCGAATCCCTTGAGCAATTAAATCCTTTATCTCTTGGGGAGAGATAGAGGAGCTACTTTCCTCTCGTCTTTGCTCCTGCCTGTTTTTGGAATTTTGTTGTTCAGCTTGAGCTATAAGGAGTTGGATTTGAGCATCCCTTTCTTCCAGTTTTCTCTGTAATTCCTGGAGTTGCTCTTCAACAGTTGAGGCACCGGTAACCAGCACTGACATGCTTTCAACTTCCTCTTCGGATCCATCATTTGATCCGATACCGCTGACAACTGTCGTCGGAAACTCATCTTCATGAAACAACGAATCCGAATCTCCATATAAGGGAGCACTTTGTTTCTTCTTTGTTACAGCTGGCTTCTTTTTTGTTATAGCTGGTGGACTTGGTGAACGAGTAACTGCACCGGCATATGACGTGGTCTTAGACCTTGACCTTGTCATCGGCCCCTCATACCCCTCCATGTAAATAGGGAGTGAGGTAGCTTTTCTTGGCACCACTATGCTCTTCCCTTTGTCCTCAGCTTGAAAAGATGGTTGGACATCCTTCTGAGGCTCCGTAGGCTTTAACACTTTCACCCTCGGAGCTTTAACTTTCCGATCTCTCATGTTTAAAGATCCTTCTTCGACTTCCCCCTCCGAATAGGAGGTAACCATGACTTGTTCCACATGGTTCATATCGCAAGGAATTGAACCAAAGAAAATATGGCTTGAGCTCACAGTTTGAGGTGCGATGATGGTCTTGTTTGCCTCAAGGAGGTCTTTGGCGGCTCTCCACAAAATGGCGTTGGCTTGCTCCAACGCGGGAGACCGGGCTAACTTACGAAGGGCCCCGGTTTTCCCATGCTGAGAGCCGCATTTTCGACCCCTCCTTCTCTTGGGCTTGCTTGCCTTCTTGGCCATTGGAACGGGTGGCAAAGGAGTTGCGACAGCCCCGACATTCCTTTTTATGACATGGATGACGGGTTGTCGAACCACTCTCTCATTGGGCTTAGTGCCGCTAGAGCTGGCGGTGTAGCTACCACTCCGACGAAGTGCGAACCGATTGCCAGTTGGTGGCCCATTGACCTTGTTCTCCTCAACCTTCACATACCTGGGCTTTTTGCCCTCATGGTTCAAGAATTTCTTTGGCTTCATGCCCTCCTCCGAGACAAGCTTTGGGGACCTCACCACCCAGTTGGTGGTCTTCTCCTCCTCCAGAGCTGGTAAAGCATCGAAGATGTTGTCGATTGGGATCTCCGCAGTAATGGAGTTCCTAGAGACATCAAAGCGAACCTCAAAGGCTCGTCTTTTGATCCAGCGGCCACCCCTCACGACAAACGTGGCTGGTAGCTCATCAAAGTTGACAGTTGCGATGGGTGCCATTTCCCTTGTAATTAAAACAAATAATCAAACATTAGTACAAATACAACTAAGAGATGAAAAGGCAAAAAGGGTCCCACCGTGCGTGCCAAAAAATATGTTGGACAAAAATGCGCGATGTCATTGCACAACACATTTTATTTGATTTTTAATATTCGAGTTCGACCCCTTTTGGTTATCCTCTTGATTCGAAGTCATATCGATACCAAGATTTTGGTGGTTTTGGTGATTTGGGCTGCACCCGAATTTTAACGGGTTGCCTACGTATCTCTTGGAAGAGAATCAAGCCTCACGTAGTTCCGAATGGTTGGATTTGTGTGTTTTATCACCTTTAAGGTTTTCATGCATCATTGGATCGTATTAGGACCCACCTTCTCGGAAGGGTAGCCCTAACATAAATCACACTATCATATGCATGAGATTTTCTCATGTATCACCCGAATAAATTGAGCACACCTTCTCGGAAGGGTTTCCCAACTCAACGGCTATCACTTACACGGAAAATCATGTTTGTTTAATTTAGATCTAATTTTAACCCCGTCTTCATTTTCATGGTGAATTTAGAGGTCAGCGACTGTACCTGACATATTCTTGAGATTTAATATCGGGTTTCCTACGTAACTCATAAAAGAGTATCAAGTCTTTACGTAGTTCTTTTTAAGAACCGACATGATTTAATTTAGGGAGATTTAACCTCATATTCATTTGAGAGTGAATTTAGAGGTCGACGACTGTACCCGATATATTTTTAGAATTTAATACCGGGTTACCTACGTAGCCGTTTTTACGGCATCAAGTCTTTACGTAGTTCTAAACGAACCGATTTTAATTTAGGAAAATTCGGTTTAAGCTTTCGACTCCGTTTTTTTTCTTTTTTTTTTAGGAGCCGATTTGAGATTGACCCACTAGAATTAATTGGCAAAGAATATTTGACGAGTTTAATTTTATGTTTTTTTTTTATTATTATTAAACTCGAATTCTTAATTTGCCAATTATAATTTCTATATTTTAGTGGGTGAGTTGCGCAATTAGGCCTAAATTTATTTCCTTTTTGGGACAAGTTCACACCGTATACGACATATATCATATATATGTTATATTGGTGATCACTCCACTCCTTGTTTTGTTTCAGCCGTAGCCCAAACACAGAAGCAGCCCACTCCTTTTATTTTTTGAGCCCAGCTTGTTAACAAAACAAAACAAGGTCAACTTGCTTCCTTTTTCCAACAGAGATGTGTCTTTTTTTTTTATTATTGTTCATCTTCTTCCTGGCAACAAAAGGGGAGCTTCAATGGCTGTCGGAAGCAGCTGCGGTACCACGGCTGGAGTTGCTGGCTTTGGGTGTTGCCGGGCTGGAACAGAGAGGTGGCGAAGCAAGGTGGATCCGGCTGAACTCGGGCAAAGCGAGGGCGGAGCTGATCGAGCTAGGTTGAAACGAGAGGGGTGTGGGTCAAGCCCCGACAACCCAGAACGAGTCACCGTTGGGGTGGGGACGTCGAAAATTTGTGTGAAGAAAAGGTGCAACAGGTTTGTCTTCTCCCTTTCCCCCTTCAATTTGTCCTCAATTTGAAACAATGTGGGTAATTTGATTTGAGATAATTGGGGCTGAATTCAATTTTTTTGATTTGGGGCTTACTACTTCACGCGATTAACAAGGGTTTACTGAGCGAATTCTTTTGAAACGGGGCCCCAGGACCAACTAGATCAAAGGGGAAGATGCGGATGAGTTCCGACATCAACAACCGTCAGAGGTTCTCGAGGGCTTGCGAGCCCGGGTGCGGTGCTCTAACTGTCAATGGACACGAGCAAAGACACCACAAGGAAGCGGAGGGTAGCTATGGCTCGAGCAAGTCAGGTTGGTATCAATTTTTGTTGATTCCTACCAACTCCTGATTTTGAGATGTGAGAGCCACTGGCTTGTTTTTTTTTTTTTATCTTGTCTGAGGTTGTACTAGATGATTCCTTGAAATTACAGTCCTCGATTGCATTTTGAGATATACTTTACTTAAGGTTGAATTTGGTATGAAATTGGAACCCAAATGTCTCTTTTTTCCTCTCTTGAAATTACAGTTTGATGTTGCTCCTTTCAAATTAACATATTTAGGGACATGCCGGTCTTGAGAAAAGAAAATTGATTGCCTTTGTTAGACTTTGGTTCAACCAGTATGCAAATGAACTTAGTAACAGTTTGCACCCAACTTTGTTTGCTGAATTGATTCACCCTCAACTGAGATTTGATGCTTAACTTCCATTTTATATGGATTTTACATTTGCTTTACACTATCCCAGGGTAAATCAAAGTGATGTGACAGTAGGTTTCAGTTTACTGGCTTCTTGAAATTCTGATGGGGACGATGAGTTTAAATTTAATCCCAGCTTTGCAATTGTTTGTGCCTAGCCTAAGTGCCATTTTGTACAGCTTTAGTTCGCCTAGGCTGAATACATGTCATGATTTCATTTTCTCCAATTTGTTCAATCTCCAGATTGGTAGGGAGGATACTTTGCTTTGCATTTAGTGTATTTTATGCTGAATTTGACATTAATTAGGAGTCTAACTGTAGAGTCATCTAGTTAGAATATCCAGTCATGTATATTTGTTTTAAACATTGATGCAAGCCAAAAATTGGGCAGGGCTTCGCCTCTCTAAACCGATCCACACCGGGATCGAATGTAGTGGCGAAAGAATATCCTTTCGAGCCAACTATGAGAGTATATGCTCTCAACCTATGACGTGATGGACTCTAGGCGAAAGAAAATACTTTCAAGCCTATGACGAGCCCAAACACTAGGTGAGAGCATGTGAACCCAAGCCCGGGTTAATCTTCTCTATTGTCATGTTTACTTGTACCTGCAAGAAATGAGAAAAACTAAAAGAGTTGGCCATAGAGTCTACCTACTGCACAAAACCTTCACCAAAGTGAATACAGAAACTGATTTCTTTATCTCTTTGTTAAATCAGCCTTTTTCTCTCTTGCTTTTTTTTACTCTCTCAGCACTTGCTCTGTAACCACCCCCGTAGGCCTTTCAAGACCTCTGTTTATAGGGTCTAAATAGGAGCAGTTACTTCTTGCAGTTATCTAGCAATTAAACCCCACCTTTTTATTTCTTTCTCTATTTTTTTCTTGGATGAAAAGGCTGGGAACTCCCCACGTTCAATAGGAGTAAGGGTGGTTACAACTCACCCATAACCTCCCTTTTTAACAGTTTCTTCCTTTCTCTGCCAAACTGATCGATGGACCCCACATGTAATTGGGTCATCTTGGGCTGATATGTTAATGGGCCTTTGTTTTCTTTTACTCTTTAATTTCACTTCAGCCCATTATGAACTTTAATGTAGAGCAGATCAACGCCAAAAATCCCAAACATGAATTTATGAAATCCATAAAATTTGACCTAAACACCCTCCTCTCCTCAATTTCGGATCTGAGCAACAGCTCCATTTCAAATCATCATCTGCAGATCATCATCTGATATTGAAGGGATCATCATCTGCAATCAAAGAAACCGCGTGTACCTCTGATCATCTTCCTCTTCTGTCATCAACCTCCTAGAAGACCGAATCGAAGCTGAGAGGAGGAATTTGAGGAATGAGGAGTCTCAATCCGGTACTGAATACTTCTGAAACACACAGGCAAGTGATTTCTGTTATTTTACTTTCTTTTGTGTTTTTGCTCATCTATGATGCAATCAAGCATAAAAAAATCATCTTAGTTAGTTATCAAGATGATTTGTATGTGCTTTCATGTTGATCCTTGTGCAAAACCTGTTGTTCTGTCTCAACTGAGAAACAAAGATCTGTGTAAGATAAACCCTCTTATCTGCAGTGATTTGTTTAGCTGCTTGTTAAATAACAAGAAAATGTATAACCAGTAATAATCATTTAACTTTTGTTCATTTTAGCACTTGTCCATACAATTACAAGGTAATAAGGAATAAGAGAACTAAACAAGACTTTGATATCAAACATGAAATTACAAAATGGCATTCTATAATCAATCCTTGTAGCTATTTCCTGTGGAAAATAAACGCGTGTGAAGTAGAAAATGCATCACATAATGTACATTCGATACCTATCTTCATCTGGTTTTGGCTACGGAAACTACCAATCAGAGTACGAAAGCAATTTCATCGCCTCCTGAATCAGTAATCCTAAACGCAGAAAGACTAACCTGTGCAGCGCCGAATCAGTTCAAGGTAACGGAACAGGAGGTTTCCAGTCAGGAAATGGCACTAGGTTTCTATTTACAATGGTTCTGTTGTGCAGCCAGAATGTTTCTGCTGACTGGTGGAACTGTCTTACTTTCCTCTGAAGCTCCCACAAGATTCCATGGATCGCTGAACACGGATGGGATTCGTGTGCATAGACGAATAAGCATCTCACTTGTCGCCCATAGGCTATCATTCTCTCCACCTCTTCATCTGAATAAATACCACCACTCGTTTAATGGATATGTATATGCAGCTGATTCCGAGAACTGGTCAAACTGAGTCTAACCTGGGATGGATTCTAAGTAGTCCAAGAGCTGGGGACCTATCCAAGTGGATGGCAACTTGATTGCTACTTGGAAATAGTCGATCACGTCCTGGAAAGGGAGCTCCACTTCATCGGATAACAGAACTGGGACGCATTCCTGTCCAAGAAACTCGTCTCAGTCACACAATTCATTCATGATTTCATGATTCGTAACATGAGAGGAAGGGAGGGAGCACGAGACCGCAAAGAAAGCCTCATAAAACCGAAGGGTCCATGATGATAGTCCTCGTGGGGCAAGGCAGAACTTGCCATTCCGCAGGTGCTCGTAGTACACTTGCTTCTCTAGTTTGTCAGCACGGGAGTTGAAATCCGGAGCTTCCAACTGCTCAGCACTCAGCAGCCATATAATATAATCAAACATAAACTGCTGCAAACAATGTCCGTATCCATGTGTGCAAACCGATTTACCTTACTAGGATACAGCTTGGCAAGCTGTACTAGTTGAAGGCGGCCAATTTTCCCTTGCGCGCACCCTAGGTAATTTGCCAAGTACTTGCGCTTTGATAGTGGCAAAGGCTGAACTGCAGGCGTGCCTCTGGTCATTACATCATCAACGTTGCCAGGGATGATGATGTCCTTCCATGTGTTGAAGGCACTTGTGCCTTGGTTATCAGTGCGATCTCCCTACATAACAATGTTTTCGTCAGAGGTCAAATGCTACGCCTTTTTCGTGCTTATGCAAGTCTAAGATCTGCCAAATGTTCTTGTAAACAGATTCAGCAAGTACCTCTGGCGTGAGGAATATTGAGCGGTTTAAGTAGGTTCCCCAAGATTTAAAGAAGTGAGCCCCATTTCCGCTGTTGAATAAGAACATAAGTACCATAAAAAACGACAATGAATGACAAAAAAACTAATATGCTTGCCCTTAAAGAATCAATTTTTGGCGCTTAAGACGAAGAAATTACGCTACTGAAGTCCGTTAGGACTCGGGATCGGGGGTCGTGTGTGCACGTGCGCCCTTGCGCATATAGCCTAGCACATAAGCCGAGCGGGGTTCCATCCTAAAACCAATTGGCAATAGGTGGGGTAACCCACTAGCTTATATACTATGGCTTGATCTTTCATACTTTCGATGTGGGACTCTTTGGTCTCTTCACATCTTTCATTCTCTCAACACGCCCCCGCAAGTGCAACTAGGGTCGTCTTTCGCCTCTAGTTGACACTTGGACAACGGGTCTAGCATCTCATTCTCTTTTTAGCTAGCCCAGGATCGAGAGTCGGGCCGTTTGGCTTTTCCGCTCTGATACCATACTGAAGTCCGTTAGGACTCGGGATCGGGGGTCGTGTGTGCACGTGCGCCCTTGCGCATATAGCCTAGCACATAAGCCGAGCGGGGTTCCATCCTAAAACCAATTGGCAATAGGTGGGGTAACCCACTAGCTTATATACTATGGCTTGATCTTTCATACTTTCGATGTGGGACTCTTTGGTCTCTTCACATCTTTCATTCTCTCAACATACGCTACACTGAATCAATTTTGGAGCCATAAGATCACCTTGGAAAGACAAAGATATGATCACGCCCACCAGATCGTCTGAAGTATGGCATTTGACTCAGCACCTGACAACAAGTACCAATCTGTATATGAGATTATGCGAGTAATAGGACTAATAGCAATTATAATGAGAAAAACTTGCCTTGACAAATGTTTGATTGATCTCATGATCAGTCAAACCACCTTTCATATGAACACATTTTACGTAGGTTGGGACGAAGAAGAGATCTGCTTCAGCTTTGTTCACTGTCCGGAACTTCGATCGCAAGAACAGTCTGTGGATTTTAACCTGCATTTAGTGATGCAGTGTCAGCAATCAGGCTTATTGAAGAAGAAACAGCAAATAACTGCAATCTCAAACCGTTATAAAGCTGCATAATCAATCTTCATGAGCTCCAACTCCAAGTATCAATGGTATGGTCGAATTAGGTTTTAAGTGGCCTTACAAAGGATTAATTCTGATTCTGATTTGAGCAAAGTACAGTCTGAAATCGTTTACAGAGTTGCATAATCAATCTTCATGATCTCCCAAGTATCAATTGCAAGGTCGAATTAGGTTTTGATCATGATCGAAATAGTTGCAATTTCACGTTTGGAGTTTATACGGTTAGCAAAAATCACCTGACTGCCCCATTGACCTAGGATGCAATCATCGCCGGCGATTGTACCATTGCCGCCATACATCAACGCCTTCAAGCCATCGATCTCGTCCTCGTCATATACAAAAATCTTCAGGTTCAATCGAGAGCCGAACCCTCTCTCCGGCCATGAAATCGAACCGTCGGAGTGAAACCCGACGGGGACATCGGACGACACGCTACCGTGGTTACAGGGGGAGAAGCTCTGGTGGAAGAGCTGAGAGATGAAGAAGGTGGCGGCCACCAGGACTAGCGCCCCGGTTTGGTGTGTGCGGGTGCAGGAAACGGGTTGGTGGGGAAAAACGAAAGGTTTGATTTTGGTGCCGGTACCACCCATCGGACGGCGGCGCATTGGTAGTGGTTTCTGAACTGTCGGTGAACCACAGTAGAAGAAAATCAAGGTCGGTCGGCCGGTGGTTACAAACGGAGCGTAGAGTGCAACGGAATGGGGGTTTTGAGTTTAAACCACGGCGTATAAATAAGTGCTGATGCCGGCACTGCCACGGCGGCGCATCGGTGGCGGTTTTGACCAAGATCAGAGGCGGGCCGCGGGTGTGTATGCAAACGAAGCGTAGGGGTTACGCAGAAGCTGAAACGGCGGCGTTTTAATAGGTTTGGTATCAGTCGCTGTTTCTGATTTGTGTTTAAATTCCATTTTTTATGATGACAACAATCAAAAGATCCATCCGTATTGAATGGGTTGTATTTACTTGGCTGTTTTGGCATGGTTGTGTTTATGCATTCAAGGTGTTCGACGAAATGATTCTATCAAATGTTATTACTAGATGTATGGTTGATTGATCAATTTGTGGCGTTCGGTGAAACGAGAGGGCAATTTCACAAAATATTGCAGGAAAAAGATATGGCAATTTCACATCCAGTAAGCAAATACATGGAAAGATAATATAGTTTTGTGTTTATTATGATGCATATGTATTCAACTGGATCAACTGATCTTCCATGATGAAGATCCAAATTCATGAGGGCAACTTCTTATTCCTAGATCTCTCGCCCAACTATCGAAGATGGTGTTGGTGGATTGTTCAAGAATCCATCCGGATGATGCATCGGAGGCCCTCCCCCTTGAGCATCAGATCAAACGCCTTGTTGATCTCCGCGAATGTGACTTCATGGGTGATGAACTTCTCCAGCTCCAGCTCCTGCATAAATTTCATTGCCCATCCATCAATTAGAATTGACATAAACTGATTTTTATTGTCCTCATTTGAGTGTGTGCTGCATTCTTACATTGTTCAGGTACTTCTCGACGACCCCTGGAATGTCAGTACGGGTCCTGAAGTTGCCGTAGAAGGTGCCCTTGAGCGTCCTCTCGGTCAAGAAGTTGACAGGGTGGGTTTTGAAGCAATCATCTTTGTTTGGAACCCCGACCAGCACACAAACACCCCATCCCTACAAACATCAATGTGTTAGTCCAACTATTTCGGTGTTTGCATTCTCAATTTCATCTAGGGTATCATCATGTTCTTACATCATGAACGCATTCGAATGCAGATATCATGGCTTGGATGCTTCCAGTGCACTCGACGCTACGGTCTACTCCTCCATCAGTCATCTCAGCAATCACCTGCAGACAGATTAAATCGGACAGGTAATTTAACATTTAACCTTCAAGAAACAAACAAATTTTGCTTCCAGAGTTGTTATGTTAAGAGCAACCTCTTGAACTGGTTTATTATAGTCCTTTGGGTTGATAAACTCTGTGCAACCAAACTTCTTAGCTGCAAGAACACAAATTTGTAAGAACATGAAATCGCTAACCCCTTTCTATAAGAAAGAGCTATGAACATCGAACCTGTTTCAAATCGGTTAGGGTTTAAATCAACTCCAATGATTCTTGCAGCTCCAGAAACTCTTGCCCCTTCAGCAGCCTAGAATGATAAATTTTTTCCGTAAGATTGATATGTAGCACGGACACTGAAACAGACACGGTAAACGGATAAGTGACTACTCACAGCAAGGCCAACAGCTCCCAAGCCAAATATAGCAACAGTTGAACCCTTAGGAGGTTTCGCGACATTGACAGTAGCACCGAAACCTGAACAAGCCAGAAACAGAACCAACAAACAAATCACCAAACTTACTAGAAGTCTAGAACTGAACGAATCTTGATTCGAGAACCAAGCACTAACCAGTGGCGAATCCACAGCTAACGACACAAACTTTGTCCAAGGGGGCGGCGGGGTTGATCTTGGCAATACAGCCTTTGTGGACAACAGTGTACTCACTGAAAGTGGAGGTGCCAAGGAAGTGATGGATGGGCTTCCCATTGATGGAGAAGCGCGATTTCCCATCGCTGATCATGGCCACCCTTTCAGTGTTGATCCTCAGGAGATCACACATGTTGCTCTCCACGGATTTGCAGTGGCGGCAGTCCCCACATTCACCTGTAAACACAGGGAGGACATGGTCCCCCGGCTTGAGTTCCGTCACACCCTCACCCACACTCTCAATAATTCTGCACAAAACAAAGGAATAGATTCACCAAACAAAGTATGATAAAAGCATCAAGTACAATCATCTTGTGTCGGAAAATCTTACCCCGCGCCTTCATGACCGAAAATCCTAGGGAAAAGTGGTGTTTGGCCCTGTAGAAAACAAGCAAAACACATGAATTGTACTTAACTTGATAGATCAAATAAGGTATAGTAATAGTACCTTGGCTTCCCAGAAGTAGACATCAGTGTGGCAGAGGGAGGTGAAGAGGATCTTGATTCGGACTTCGTTTTTCTGTGGTGGTGCAACGTCGACATCCTCCATCACTAGCGGCTTCCCAGCTTCCCATGCCACAGCGGCTGCAGTTGGATCACATAAATGGGAATCGGTTCAGTTCGATCGAAAGTACGATCAAGAATCTAAAATTTGGCCATTTTGAATGGATGGAAGTTGAGCAAGGATTTACCTTTGCAACGAATAACCTGACCAGCAGTTGCAGCCATTTTTTGGGGATCAAACTATGAACTGTTTATGATAACTCCAATGGATGGATGGTTAAGACTGTGGAAATTGGACTGTATTTATACTCACAATAAGAGTTGTTTGGCAAGTTAATTATGTAAAAAATCCTATAAATGAAAAACAACAGTCCTGGTTTCATTGCACTTAAAAAAGTCCACCTAAAACCACGGCTGGTTTCTGAGTTGCTTTCATTAAAACATTGCCTTGTTTTCATGATGTAATTTTGGCAACTTATTAAAATTCACTGAAAAATGGTAAATGAAGCAAATATTTAAAAGGTAATTAATCAAATACTCCGTATTAACAAGAAGCAAATAAAATCTCACAAGGATTTGGCTACCCATATGGGCATCCCGGTGTCTAAAACCCTTGAAAAATATTTAGGAATTCCCCTGGTCAATGGTATGATTAAAAATTGTGTTTTTGAGGATGCAATAGACAACATGAAAAAACAACTTTCTAAATAGAAAGCTTCGAATTTATCGCAAGCAGGTAGGACGATCCTCATTCAATCCAACCTTAGCTCTAAAATCAATTATTTAATGCAAAACTTCCTTCTCCCAAAAGGAATTCTCAATCAGATGGATCAAGGTAATAGAAATTTTTTCTGGAACAAATCCGCTTCAGACTCCTATATACCCCTCATTAGCTGGGACTCAATTTGTAAGCAAATCCTTGGGATGCCTTGGTATTCATAAGGCTGAGAATCTCAATATCTCTCTTCAGATGAAATTTTTGTAGAAAATCTACAACAATGAAGAGAGTATATGGGTAACAATTATAAGAGAAAAATATCTCAAACAAGATAGCATCAGGAACTATTGCAAGAAAGAAACCTCCTGGCAATTCGGAAGACTACTTTCTCTAAGGGAAAAATTTGAAGAAGGTCTACTTTGGCTAGTTGGTAATGGATCGACCATTAATGTATGGGAGGATCACTGGATCCCATCTATCAGTGTTATGCAGTATATGGGATCGCATGATCCTAACATGACTGTAGACTCCCTCATGAATGACAGGAAACAGTGAAAAGAAGATGAAATCAAACAAATATTCCCACAAGATATTGCTGATAAGATTCTACAAATGAAGATTCCTCACTGGCATACAGAAGATAAGCTGATTTGGAGACCCGATCCGGAAGGAAACTTCACCACCAGGTCAGTAAAGAAAATCCTTAACTCCTACACCTCAAAACATCCAATCTCAAAATTGGATTTGGAAACTGAAACTCCCACCTAGAATCAAGAATTTCTTATAGAAAATCATGATTGACGGTCTACCTACGACAAATAGACTAAATAGATACGTAAATAAAGTTCCAAGCCAATGCTCTCTGTGCAGCCAAGCAAATGAGGATGCAACTCACCTTTTTACTAGCTGCACCTTCACTAGAGAACTCATTGCAAAGTTTGAAGAAGCTTCACTTAATTCTCTAGAACCTCTGCATACAAATTTAGAGAAAATCAAGGATACTAATAGTAGATTTGAAGACCTAATTTTTATTTGGCAAGCCATATGGGAAACTAGAAATGATCAAATTTTCAGGTCTAAGAAACCGACAGGAACAACCACCATTGTTCAGAAAATCAAGCAAAACATTAAGGACTAGGACATGGAAGGAAGTGAAGGACAGGATAGCAAGAAGAAAGGAAACAAGAGGGCAAAAGCCAAATGGACGAGACCCTCGAGGACTATCTACAAAATTAATGTAGATGGTTCTTTTTCCCATTCTGGCAAAAGTTAGGTGGGAGGAATCATTCGTGATTCTAAAGGACAGATCATTGATATTTTCTTTCAAGAAGTCAATGTTGGATCTATCATCCAAATAGAGGCTTCAGCAGTGATTCTAGGACTCCAACATGCGAAGATGAAAGGCTTGAGGAAGATCATCGTAGAATGTGATAATCAAGTCTTGGTTAAAGCGGCCAAAGGAATGCAAGCACCCAAATGGGAGGTTCTGAGACAAGTAAAAGAAATTGGCAGACTTACATCTGAATTTACCTCGGCAGAGATCAGACATATTTTCAGAGAAGCAAATAATTCTGCAGACTACATTGCTAGACGAGGAGTAATTTGTAACTTACACTCTATCCCCTACCATAGGGATCTTTGTAACATCATCCTTCAGGATGATCTGGGAGTTAGGTTATTGTATTAGTAACAGCTCCCACTGTTTGCCTACTGTAAAAAAAAAACAAGAAGCAAATATTCAGAAGATAGACGGATATTTATTTATTTTATAGTAGGCAAACAATAGGATGTCTTTGGCAAAGATATCCCTGATCAATTAAAAAAATGATGGTACAAAGCTTCCTACTGAAAGGGAGAGCATTCAAATTACATATACTGATTTGATTCTCTATAGCCGTGACAAACTTTGCTTCTTGTAAATTTACTTCTCAATATCTGGATTTCTTCAATCGTTTGGAGTATCTCCCAAGGAACTCTGTCGGTTGGAAGAAACTAAAACAAGATCAGAAATCAAGCTAGGAAACACAAATCTCCATTGAAGAGGAAGAAGAAAACAAGATCTGAGAGTGTTTGTTACAACCACCACGTACACCAACTGCATTTGCCGCCCATTTCCTCCTTTATATAGATCAGCTTACAAGCTAACTCTATTAGCTAAAATGACCAAACTACCCTTTATAGAATTTGTATATTACAAATGCATTAGCCGCAAATATTCCCATATACCCCCCCCCCCCCCCCCCCCGGATGTTGGTTAGCACCTAAGGGCTTGGTCAATGTATCAACAATTTGAAGAAAAGAAGCAACATGAGATGTATGAATGAAGCCCTGATGTACCATTTCCCAATGAAAATGACTGTCAATCCTTACATGTTTTATTCGCTCATGAAAGATAGGATTTGCAACCAGTTCTTGAGCAGATTTGTAGTCACAATGCAGAGTGATTGGAAGGGAAACATCAATGTGTAAATAAGCAAGAAGACCTTCAAGCCATACCAATTCACTAGCAGCAGTAGACATGGCCTTGTATTCACTCTCAGTAGATGACTTAGACACAACCTTTTGCTTGTTGGTTTTCCAGGAAACCAAGGAAGAGCCTAGAAACACACAGTATCTAGTCAGAGAGCGCCCTGTATCACGACAGTTACCCCAATATGCATCACTATATGCACTAAGTTTGAAAGAAGATGAAGCTGGGAATGATAGAGCTAAATTGAAGCTACTCTTCAAGTATCTTAGGAGATACATAACAGCATTCCAATAAGTCGCATAAACAATGCTTTTCAAGATCATAAATGATATATGAATTTACCTTGTCACACCTCTATAGATCGATGCACCACCGGAAACCGACTGCTCTTCCTGCATTTCAATCCCAAACAAACCCAATTAGAATGTTCCCACAACTTAAAAGTACATCTTCTACCACATAAGATGACCGAGTTCGACACCAATTTGCAAAGCCACATATACAATCGCAAGCGAGAGAAGCAAAAGTACATAGCCCCATCCCTTCGAAAACAACAAACCCTAGAAAATTTCACGCTTCAACATTTTGGGGCCAAAACTTGGTTAGGTCAGAAATTGAGACCTAGAAAGAGAGATTTACAGAAGGAGAGGCGGGTGAAGTAGCGGCGGTGGAGGCGAAAAACGAGAAAAGAGAAGGGAGGTAAATCTGAGGAATTCGGAGAGAGGTCAAAGGTGATGGCATGAGGTCGACGGTGCCGGAGAAAGAGGTTGAGCGGCCCCAGACGGAATCAAGAGGAGCACCTCGTCCATGCTGTGAGGACTTGCTCCGGCGCACATGCTTAGGGCTTGAAGATAGGGTTTGGAGAGAGAAGAACCTCCTCTCGATCGGTTGGCTATAGGTTAAAGAAAAACGTTTTTTTAAAACTTTTTTTATTTAATAGAAAATTAGACATTTGACCATGTTATAGCAAAATTTAGCAACGGGAGCTCTATTGCCGTGGCTAATTTAACTAACCTTGTACTCACCGTAGCTTTTCCATGGCAAAAAACTAATCAATGGCCACGGCAAATCCATGACGTTGCTACTTGCTACCAAGGGTGGCTAATATGTTTTTTTTGTAGTGCAAGACCACTACTAATGCACATAACGATATCAGAGTTGCACAGAAGGATGTCGAGCATGCAGGTGGTGTGCCGGCCTCAATTGTCAATTTTTCCAAGGAATATGCTAGGGGATCGGAGGTGATGGTGCTCCTTCAGGGATTCCAACTTCTAGTCACGCTTCTCATGCAGATCATAAAGTGTTTAAGAGGAAGCAAAAGTCTCTTGTAATTGTCTTGCATGTACGTAGGTCTACTCGGGGTTGCCCTGTTGTTTCAAATGATTCAGGACAAGATCAAGGTGAGAAAGAAGATGTTGTTGGTAGGAGGGTACATAAACCCGCAGATACCTTGAAGAGTCCTTACTATTCAAGAGTTGTTGATGTCAATGAGCGTGTGTCTGACATTGAGCGTTGCATTTGTGCATATTTATCTAAGAGGATAGCTTTTGATGCGTAAGTGTGTTTTATTTTTCATTGAATTATCTTTCATATTTTAGTGTATGCGACTTATACTTCTACATATAATATGTTGTTCACCCTTGTAGTGAGGTTCTATTTAAGTACTCCTCCGTTGAAGTTGTTAGAGCTAATTTAAAATCTCTTGAAGATGATTTTGAAGTGGCTTATTTTGCTATGAATGCATGGGCTGTTGTCCTTAACCATAAAGAACAATATAAAAGTGCTCTTGCCCCATTAAGGCTTTTTATATCTGTCCTCTATGCTGTAAGATTTATGTTTGTTTTCATTTTTTTTTCTTTTCCATTTCCTCTTGTCCTATATACTTACCATCTTGCTCAAAAAAAATATGCCTATCATCATACATGTCTTTATTTCCTTGTTTTTGGTTTTATTGCAGCAATATACCCCAAATCCCCCTGTAGTTGCCTCTAATGAACATATTGCGAAATTTACTCTCCGCCTTGATGCTAAATTGTCTAATGCTTCTCATATTGTATTAAAAGATCGATGTTGATAGGAGTTTTTGCTCTTGCTTTGTAGTTGACTGTCTCACAACAACATCATCCAATGTGAAAACATTGCTCAAAGTTGCAGCCTTAGTCCAACGAGTCAGCAATAATGTTTCTGGCAACTTCTGTATTTGTATATCTTTCAAAACAGTTAATATATGTAAGCATGGATAGCCTAATCTAATGAACAAGTTACAAGAGCAGTAACAATCATGATTTTCAAGTTTATGCTCAAGAGTGTATATCTTGTCGTTTTCCTTTAGAGTATATATCCCCAAATTTTGAAGCTCTATTACATTTGTCACCCTGCAACTGTACAGTGCTCCATGCAATTGTTCCTGCAATTCCCGCCCCCCCCCCCTTTTTTATTGTATATAATGTGGATTCATGCTTTTCTAGAGGAAGTGGTGAAATGAGAATTGGTTTCAGGATTTCAGAGTCATAGTTCTTCTTCCCTTGAAGATGCATTTGAGTTTCAATTGCACTATCATAATACAACATAAACTCAATTAAATTTGTAGTGCAGTTGGAGAACTTACGAAAGAAGTTGTTCATGCTTTCTGAAATGGATGTTGTTGTAACTAATCCACTAAGCTTCACATTTTGAAAGTATGCAGGTATCAACTTATCTCTGATTACAAACAATTCACACAACCATGAGTGTTTTTTCATTCCAAACTCTTCCATTAAAGCATGCCACTCTTTGTCAAAATTCTCTGGCATAATCTCTCTATTCCAGATAATACTCCTCAGCTTGTCAATAAATTTGAAGTAACCATTCATTGAATTATCAATTTTCTGAGATACCTTTTCCATGATATGCTACATGCATAATCTGCATCTAGCCTCATGGAATACAGTTTGAACAGTAATCTTCATTGACGAATCTTGGTCTGTTGTGAAAATTCTAGGACTTCCACACATTGCTTTCTTGAAATGGTCAAATAGCGACACATATGATTCCACGTTCTCGTTCATCAAAAGCCCTGATGCAAACAGCACCAATTATTTGTGGTGGTCATATCCTGTGAAAGGATTGAACACCATTTTGTACCTGGAATATAAGAAACTTATGAACATTAGATTAATTTTAAATGAGATATGTGCAATGATTTTAATATAGAAGCGTGTAAAGAAGAAATCAGAAATCTGTGTGAACATTCTGTGTGACAGTTGACAGCACCTAGTTTTATATATTATTCATGTGCATTTAGGTTTGTTTCATGCATCATTTTAGAGTATTTTTATCGTCTTTTTGTGTGGTTTCTGTATTCTTTATGATTCGGAGATCTACACAAGCTTTGTTTGTGTTTTGTAGGTTTGAGTCGGTGATTTGGGCTAAATTTGCATGCATCTAATGGAAAGGGATTGAAAGAAAAGCAAAAGAGACGGGTGATAGAGCAAGTATATCAAGCGAAACACTCATAGGAGCTCAAGGTGGTGTAGCACAACTCGCGGAACAAAGGCGTTTGTGCAATTTTCAGCTTCAGCAAGCTGTCACAACTCGTGGGAGGCCTTCACGAGTCGTGACATGTGAACTCATCTATTTAAGGGCGTCTGCAGGCTGTCACGACCCGTGATAGACTCTTCACGAGTCGTGACAGTGCCAGATCAGCCCAACCTTTCACATTTCCCTTGTTGGTTTGGATGAATTAAAACAAATGTAATGGCAGATTAGAAGGGGGTTACGTTTTTTGGTTTTTAGAAGAAAGCTCAGGCCGAAATTGGAGATAGTAGTGGAGCTTTTTGTGTGAACTTTGGAGATTAGGATTTTTTGGAGAAGAAAACTCGTTCGATCTATCAAATTCCGATAAATTTCATTTTCATCTCTATTGTTCTATGTTTGTCTTACTGAATTTGATTGAATCAAGCATGTACTTTTCCATGAGTGGCTAGACTTCTTGTTCTAGGGTTGGGATTGTCCTGACAATGCGGAAATAGGCTTGTTCTTAGTATCTCTCGAATGATTCCCGAATTAGGTTGTGGTTTAATCATGTTGTGCTTATTCTAATTGATGTGAGTCGATTAGATCCGATTTAGGGTTTGAAATTGAAAGACTAAAACACCTAAATTGGAATTTAGATGGTGAGTTGAGACCGAAATGCGATTAGGATCCATCAGAACTACATGATTAAACCCGAAGTTTATTGATCGAAAGTGAAACTAAACTTCTTGAGGATTCCTAGGTTATCATGGATGTTTTGGGCAATTTTGATATTATTCGGAGCCGAAAGGCGAAGTTAGTATGACTATTGCCTAAAACTCTACGAACTTAAAGGGCCTAAATTGGTTTCTTGAGCCCGAAAGGAGAATTGCTAACCGATTTAGACACATTCGCGCTAAACCCGAAAGGTGATGTGCGATTACCTTAGATAACCTACCTCCACAATTTGATTTTGAAATCACTCGAGCAAGAAAATGTTTTATGCCTATTGACGATGAATTGTTGGTATATCCTTAATCCTAGAACGTTTTCCCCATATATATTTCATAATACTTAATTGCTTTTCTTGGTTACTTTACACACAAACACTCTCAAATCTGCTTTTTTATTTCGAACTTGGTCGAACTAGCTCGAAATTACAATCGATACTCCATTGGTCCTTGTGATACGACACTCGATATACTACAACTGAACCCCATACACTTGTGGGTGTAGGTTTTAGCCTATCAAGTTTTTGGCGCCGTTGCCGGGGACCGGTGCTAGTATCGATCGTCCTTTTTGACGACTAGTTCTCTAAGTTCTTTTTGTTGCTTTGATTTGTTTTTGTTTTTGGCCTCAGGTTGTGATTTGAATGCGAAAAATGAAAGGTTCTAGCAATCTATCACCTATTGATCCTGAACCTGAACGCACATTCCACAAGAGAAGAGTTGAACAGAAAGCTGCTAGAGCTGATACGATGGCTGACGCAATAGCCAGATTGGCCGAACTAGAGCGACAAATGGCTCAAAGAGATCAAGAAAACGCTGAACTTCGACAACAACTAGCTGATCAACAACTACAACTTGGCCAACCACAAGGTCTGACAACCTTAGGAGAGCGGATGGATCCTGCTCAGTTCCTACCACGACGAGGTGTTGTTCTTCCTGCTATAACACCTGCTAATTTTGAGCTAAAGCCTACACTGTTGAATATGATAAGGCAGAATATGTTCAATGGGCTTCCTGCTGAGAGCCCTCATCAGCACATATCCACCTTCAAAGAATTGATGGATACAGTGAGAGTTCAGGGTGTCGCTCCTGAAGAGTTGTTATTGCGATCATTCTCCTTCTCACTTGCAGGGAAAGCTAGACATTGGTACAACTCCATCCCTGCTGGCACAGTCACCACCTGGGAGGAACTGTCATCTGAGTTCCTGAATCAATTCTTCCCGCCAGCCAAGACTGCTAAGATGAGGCGGAGGATAAATGCTTTTGTGGTTGGAGATGGGGAGAACATCCATGAATCGTGGGAAAGATTAAAGGATCTTTTGTTTGAGTGTCCTCACCATGGGATATCTAAGCTGAATCTGTTGGAGATTTTCTACAAGGCTGTCAGTGACAACACTAGAGTGCTTATTGACCCTAGTGTTTGAGTGTCCTCACCATGGGAGCTGAAGATGCTTGGGCGTTCATTGAGAAGACGGCTAAGAGATGTGGGAAATACTCGCAACCCAGGGCGCTCTCTACTGTAAAAAGGGCTGCAGGGATCTATGAGGTGGATGCTACAACTTATAAGGATGCTAGATATGATTAATTGGCCGCTGAAATTAAACGTCTAGCCTCAGTAATGGAGAAGTCCTTGTCCACCAAGGAGGTGAGTGTTGCGGGCTCTAGACCAGTGCAATGCCAGTTCTGTGGATCTCAAGATCACACTATTTTGGCTTGCCAGATCTACGCGTCCCAAGGTGATGAAAGTCAAGAGGAGGAAGTTGGCTACATGGGTAACAACTACAATAGGGGTCAAGGGTATAACCGAAACTTTAACAACTACAACCCTTGAGCGAGGGACCACCCTGGTTTCTCCTATGCCAACAAGCAAGCTGCAGAAGGGCCGCCTCCTGGTTTCCCACCAAAAGCCCCACCACAGAAGGACAAGATGGAGATAATGATGGAACAGCTTATGGGAACCGTTAAGGGTCTAGCTGGAGAAGTGCAGAATCTCACTAGGGGGCAGAAAATGCTTGAGACTCAAGTAGCTCAGCAGGCCAACAACACCGCTAGGCCTACTGGTCAGTTTCCAGGGAAAACGGAAGATAACCCCAAGGGAAATATTTCTGCTGTGTCCTTAAGGTGTGGTAAGCAGTTAGAAGATCCGAGGTCCTCCGAGCCAACTGGAGCTCAAGAGAATGCTAAGGAAGGGGAGAAAGCTGTTGAATCGGTGACAGAGCCACCATATGTCCCACCTCCTCCTTACAAGCCACCGCTTCCATTCCCACAAAGGAAGGCCCAAGCTCAGATCGAGAAGCAATACGGGAAGTTCTTAGAAGTGTTGAAGAAACTCTATATCAACATCCCCTTCACCGATGCTTTGTCCCAAATGCCCTCTTATGTGAAGTTTTTGAAGGAGATCCTCTCCAACAAGAGGAAGCTAGATGAGTGTCAAACGGTATTCCTTAATGAGGAGTGCAGTGCCTTAATCCAAAACAAGTTGAGAGGAAGCTAGATGAGGAAGTATTTGGGGGTTTTGTGCTTGAATTGTTACTTTCGGAGAACTATTTGTTTGAGATAAATTGGGGATTTTTGGTTGTTTAATGTCATGCTTGATTGGCACCATTCAAGTTGAGAATGTGGATTGACCTAGCTTGTTAATGGGATGATTTTGGTTATTTGGCAAGTTAGGTGTTTGAATGGTACATTGAGGTTTCGGCTAAATGACAAGTATGGGGTGTGTTTTGCAACATTGGGTTTCAAAATTGCTCTTGCTTTACCTCTCTTTTCTCCTACTTGCGGACTTACATTGAGCATGTTTGCTTTTGGCTTGTGTTTTTGGTGTTTTGCTTAATTTTGTGTGTAGGATATGGCGGGAGGGTCAAGAAAGCGAAAGCCGGTTGCTTCTTCTTCATCAAGGGCTATCGATGTTGTGCAATTTGCTAATGCCGATCAAAAGAAGAAATATGAGGAGCATATGAAGAGGACGCACATAGGCACACGTTGGTACCATGGCGCTTCTATGCAAGCTTTGGGACTTCAAGATGAGATTCCGCGCCTCATGGCGACTATCGGGGCGGACACCTTGTTGAGCATGCACTACCCCTCTTATCCGGCATTGACTTCTGAATTGCTTAGCACATTTAAGATGGTAAAGAAAAGTGTGTGGGGTAGTAGGGTCACCATTACATTCCGACTTGGAAACGAGGAGTTTGAAATCGGTATGAAGGACTTGAACGGATTCCTCTCGTTCCCCGAGAATTGTGACGATCATAAGGTCACGACCAAGGACCTCAAGCACTTTTGGCTTCAACTCACCGGTCGCTCTGATTACAGCACGAGCTCATCTTCGAGTGTCGACATTGTCCACCCGACCTTCCGCATCATCCAACGTCTTCTTGGGAACACAATATACGCGCGGAGTGAGTGCACCAAATTACGACAAGGAGAGTTGATTTTCCTTTGGTGCATGGTCCACAAACGCCCCATCAATTTGGCTGTCGAGGTCGCCTCTAAGTTAGTCGCTCTTGCCGCCACTCCCAAAGGACCAGTCCACATAGGAGGACTCATTGCCAGACTTGCAGATTCGTGCAATATTGACCTCTCCAAGTACTCTTCCATCCCCCCTCAGTATGTGGATTTAGCTCATCTGAAGAGTTCAGGGATTATTCAGGGGATGTGTCCTCTTATGCTTTAAAGATCAATCAAATAGGGAGGTTCAAACCATTTCGTGATGGCCCTATCGGCACAGAAAACCGAGTTGATTGGTATGAGTCTTGGGTCGGAAGTCCCACTCTACACAGAGATGATGAGAGAGAGGACAACGAGATGGCTGATGATGCGCCCGAAGATGGTCTCATGGGGGATTCAAGTCATCATGAGCACGGTGGAGCTTCTTTGGATGAGCAGATTTTTTCCCTCCATCAGGATATGAAGGATTTCCGTACTCACGTCGATGACCAGTTTTCTGAGGTCTTTCGACGATTGGATTTTCAAGATCACCTTCAGAAACAGATTTACTACCATGTGACGGGTCATCTTTATGACCATGATGCTCCTTTTCCGCCACCACCTACATAGGAATTTGTGAGTCTCTCCCTTCCTCTTGTTTATTTCTACATTGGGGACAATGTAGGAGTTAAGTATGGGGTGGGGTGTGCATACATTTGCATTGTATATATAGTCTTCATTGCATTGCATTTTCATTGCATTTCCACTTGCATTCTGCACTTTTCATTTTATATTCTCAGTTTTTGTTTGTTTTCTTTTCCATCTATGTTTGGCTAGTGTGTGTGATAAATCCCCATGTTTTTAAAGAATTCACAATGATATGTTGATGATCTAGGAAGCTCAAAATTGCTCTTGATTTATATGTTAAGCTCAGTTTAGATGAATGAATTGCCTAGCTTAGGAGTCATTTATGAGAATCATGCATAATTCAGCTTCCTAAGCAACCACCCTGATGGAAGGAGCCTAAAAGGACATAACTTGAGTCCTCTTATACCATATTGAGAGTCACTCACATGATTGCTTAATATCTTGAACTTGCATTAGAATCTGGGTTGAAGGTATTCTGTGCATATGCATGACTTTGATGTGATAGAGGCATGATATTTGTTTCTGAGCCTATTTTGCCTTCTTTTTCCTTGTCCTATACTAATCCTCTGCTTGACAGCCCATTGAGCCTTTAATTGCCTATTTTTGGTAGCTCCTCAAAACATCCCTAGCCTTATTATTAAGCCTATTACCCATCCGGAAGTTAGGACCATGAGTAGTGATGGTTTGTGGAGTGTGATGGTTGTTGAAAAATTGAATGTTGAGTATGGATAAGAAATGGAAGAGTTGTCTTGATATTGATGTATACTAGTGAAAGTGAAAGAAAGGAAAAGATGAGAGAAGAAAAAAAGAAAAAAAGAAAATGGTTCTAAAGGAAAAAATGAAAGAAGAAGAAGTTTGAAAAGAAAATTCTAGTTCATCACTAATGTGCAACAAAAGAATGCAAGTGTAGCAGAATAAAGAGAGAAGAGACAAGAGTGAGCTTCATTGTCTAAGTTTTGGTGTGTCGATGTAAGATAAGAGGTGGAGTGATTTCATATGAAAATGGTGCATGAGTTTAGATGGTCTAAGTCCTGGATTTTAGCACCACAATTCCAAAAATACTGCCTTTCCCTCTATGTCTTACCATGGCCCCATTACAACCGTATAAAGACCTCTTGATTTTAGTCATATACATGTGTGGGTGGTGGATATCTAGAACGTTGTGCAAGTTTTTGGTTGATTAGCATCATCGTGAGACCGAGCGAAATTGATCCCTCTAAACACATTTGAGTGAGTGTGATTCACTAAAGATATTCCATGTGAGGTTTAGGGGTTGATGATTGCAATTTTCTCGATCAATGATGATGACTTAGCAAGGATGGCATGCGTTTATGTGAATAGAGCAAAAGTTTGTATTTTCAAGCATCGAGTGAGCTGAGATTGTTGAACATGTCTTGCACTTGTGATTTTGAATACCGAATTTTGCTTGGGGACAAGCAAGGTTTAAGTATGGGGTATTTTGATAGCACCTAGTTTTATATATTATTCATGTGCATTTAGGTTAGTTTCATGCATCATTTAAGAGTATTTTTATCGTCTTTTTGTGTGTTTTCTGTATTCTTTATGATTCGGAGATCTACACAAGCTTTGTTTGTGTTTTGTAGGTTTGAGTCGGTGATTTGGGCTAAATTTGCATGCATCTAATGGAAAGGGATTGAAAGAAAAGCAAAAGAGACGGGTGATAGAGCAAGTATATCAAGCGAAACACTCATAGGAGCTCAAGGTGGTGTAGCACAACTCGCGGAACAAAGGCGTTTGTGCAATTTTCAGCTTCAGCAAGCTGTCACGACTCGTGGGAGGCCTTTACGAGTCGTGACAGGTGAACTCATCTATTTAAGGGCGTCTGCAGGCTGTTACGACCCGTGATAGACTCTTCACGAGTCGTGACAGTGCCAGATCAGCCCAACCTTTCACATTTCCCTTGTTGGTTTGGATGAACTAAAACAAATGTAATGGCAGATTAGAAGGGGGTTACGTTTTTTGGTTTTTAGAAGAAAGCTCATGCTGAAATTGGAGATAGTAGTGGAGCTTTTTGTGTGAACTTTGGAGACTAGGATTTTTTGGAGAAGAAAACTCGTTCAATCTATCAAATTCCGGTAAATTTCATTTTCATCTCTATTGTTCTATGTTTGTCTTACTGAATTTGATTGAATCAAGCATGTACTTTTCCATGAGTGGCTAGACTTCTTGTTCTAGGGTTGGGATTGTCCCGACAATGCGGAAATAGGCTTGTTCTTAGTATCTCTCGAATGATTCCTGAATTAGGTTGTGGTTTAATCATGTTGTGCTTATTCTAATTGATGTGAGTCGATTAGATCCGATTTAGGGTTTGAAATTGAAAGACTAAAACACCTAAATTGGAATTTAGATGGTGAATTGAGACCGAAAGGCGATTAGGATCCATCAGAACTACATGATTAAACCCGAAGTATATTGATCGAAAGTGAAACTAAACTTCTTGAGGATTCCTAGGTTATCATGGATGTTTTGGGCAATTTTGATATTATTCGGAGCCGAAAGGCGAAGTTAGTATGACTATTGCCTAAAACTCTACGAACTTAAAGGGCCTAAATCGGTTGCTTGAGCCCGAAAGGAGAATTGCTAACCGATTTAGACACATTCGCGCTAAACCCGAAAGGTGATGTGCGATTACCTTAGATAACCTACCTCCACAATTTGATTTTGAAATCACTCGAGCAAGAAAATATTTTGTGCCTATTGACGATGCATTATTGGTATATCCTTAATCCTAGAACGTTTTCCCCATATATATTTCATAATACTTAATTGCTTTTCTTGGTTACTTTACACACAAACACTCTCAAATCTGCTTGTTTATTTCGAACTTGGTCGAACTAGCTCGAAATTACAATCGATACTCCATTGGTCCTTATTCCGAACTTGGTCGAACTAGCCCGAAATTACAATCAGGAATCTGTGTGAACATTCTGTGTGACACTGCACTTTCCGAGTCCAGAAGTGTAAAAATAAGATTACTTTGTGCAGTTATAAATGACATGTGCAATCTATTTATTATAGTAGTGGATAAAGCATGAATCAATATTTTGGTTTGTATAATAAAGTAAAATATTGGGAAGTGCTTACATAAATGGGGTACGGGAATCATAAATATGAATGTGGGTAATACTTGTTTATATTGTACGTTGAATCAAATGATATAACATCTCCAAATAATGAGTAGTTCTTCCTACTTGTGGCATCACACCAGAACAATCTATTCAACTGATTGTCTTCATCCACATCAAAAGCAAAATAGAATGCACTGCATATTTCTTGCTTGTGGAAGAACCTATCAATGACAACTTGAGCATCAGATCCTTTGAAATAAGCTAAAAGATCTCTTCTGTGAGTTTTTAAATCAATAGTCAGTGGGTCTACATTGATATACCCTCACGGCCTCACACCATTTCTTAATATAATCTGTAGGTTTTTGCTGGTCCAACTCTTTGCTTTATAGAGTCAAACACAAACTTTTTATGATAGCTTTGCATCTTCCTATTCCTCTTCATGTATACCTTACATATATCATCAACAAAAGGATGTGTACGTGTGCTTCTCTTCAAACTTTTTCACCACATATCCTTGCTCATCAACATATTTGAATATGATTCTAGCACTACAACCAACTCGTGTAGATAATCTTTTCCTTAAATTCTTTGTCACCTTATCATTCTTGTATCCAAATCTGTTGCTAAATAAGTACTTCAGTCGATCTACGCCTTCAATCTTAAATGTTGTACCATGTCTTACATCAAATCTCACTTTATATGTATAATCTTTATATGCCTTCACATCTTCATTAATTGTTTGGAAAACTTTTCCTTCTATTGGGTCTAATTCTTCACTGCATATGGGAATCCAGTACTTCGTGTTGTTTGGTGAGATTAATATTATGTAGGGTAGCTGGTGTTGTTCTATCAAATTAGCAATATTTGTTGCATGCTATGTAGTAGCACTATTTGGTGTCGTAGAAACGATTGCAGTACTAGAAGCAGTTGAGCATTCTATGTGTTCATTAGTTGAATATGTAACACACTCCATAGGTTCGACAATCTGTAATTTTGATTTTAAAACTAGTCAAATAATATGTATTTTTATAAACTGTGTCATCGGTCTGTTCAACAGTGCAATTTCTGAATCCGTAAGTGCTAAAACAACATTTCAAAGTGCATTTTAAATCACACATGTTGTTGGTTCCCAGACAGCAAACAATCTTATTCTTGATTGTATGACAACATTACTTTCAAGTTATTTTTACATTAATTTCAAGTGAAAGAGAATCGTCTTGTCAAATAACAATGTATTGAAGCTACTATGTGCAATACAATGTATTGAAGCTACTATGTGCAATATGGAAGTGCAAAAAGATGTTAATTAACAGACATTTATTGTTTTTTTAACATAAAATAATTCGAAGTCCAAGACTTCAACAGAAGTCAGTGACAACGAGAGGCCGATAAAGATAGACGGGCTAACCGTCATGATACAACCAAGAAAAGGAAAAAAAACAACAAAAAAAACCCGATAAAGACAAACATTTATTGTTATGGAACGTGCAAACTCTAGCTTCTTTATTACCTCTGTTAGAATTATTTTATAATTCGGACATTATTTTATATATACGCCCAAATAATATAAAATCCTAATTTACGTAATTGGGTAAGTAATTCTTATTCGTTAAGAATTAACTGATATTAGGATAAATAATATATATATTCGTTATATATTAATTTATCTAATAAATAAAGAGATATATAGGAGAGACTCCACTCTCATGATCTCTAACTGAAACCCTAGAGTCTGTTCGTCAGACGTTCTCAGGAAAAGAAAACCCACAGATAACTCTCCTCCGTGGAGAGAGTCTCCTTCCTCTCTAATGCTCTCACATGGTGTGTAGGTTGTGAATCGTAGGTTCTGCACTGCTCCTGAATCTCTAACGAGATTTAGGGTTATGGAGATCTACCCGGTGATTAAATTCGAAGGTAAAAGACGATCTAGATTCCGCTTCCGCTATTCGAGGTAATCCATTTATCCCTCAAATTCTGACAACCTCTAATATGATTTTTAATTAAAATCAGGAATTTATTATTTATAAATTACACTGAATTAATAGAGTTACATGACATTAATAGGTGAACGAGTGTGAATTTGAATGTATAGTAGGGAAACTAGGGATGAAGGTATTGTGCACCTTTTCTGAAATTGCGGTCTACTGATGATTTTGTCATATTTGTTGCTTCTTTAGGGAAAGGTTCGAGGGAGCTTCGTTGGATTGTGTGGAGGAGTGCAGCTCCCACCCCCGGTTTAGTCAAAATGTTACACTTCAAATTACAAATCTTGCTCACCATCAACCTCTTAGGCTGTCACGGTTCTAAACCTCGTTATTTCTAGTTTTATTAGTAGTTCATCTCGTTATTTTAAACCAATTACTACAAATAACAAATCTTGCTCACCATCAAGCCTTGGTTTATCCTTTAAATTCTCAGGGTTCTAATTAAATCTCGTTAGTTTGCACTTAGAAGCATTCAATTAAATGCAATCAAACCTCTCTTGTAAATCCCCATCCCCATAAGCTTTATATATATCTTTGAAGCACTTTCGGATTTCCTTGCCAATCTCATCTTTCCACTTTCCTTAAAAAGTTCAGACTTGACTCAATCATATATGCGAGTAATTCAGAGGTGTACATGACTAGCTAGGAGGAATATGAGAAGAAATTAACTTTATATTAATCAAAGATTAAACAAAATGATCAACTTTCTAAAAACATTTACCCGTGAAAAAGAAAAAGAAAAAGAAAAACAGAGCAACACCTTCTCCAACTCAAAACAGAGCAAAAAGTATCAGTTAGCTAGCCAAGCCATTTTCTTAGCCCTAAATTAAACCCTGAGCTCCTTGTTGAAGATCCAGCTGAACTTAGCCGCGCACGGCTTCTTCAGCTTCTTGGCTCGCTCATCGGCTCGATCCTGGAGCCGCCTGATCCTGGGCGCCAGCCCACACACGAACTCCTGCGCCTCCCTCCCCTCCGCCGTCATCCCCTCCATCTTCTCCAGCCCCCACCGCCCCACCAGGTACTCCAGGATATCGGCGTAGTCGGCCGCCGTGTACACGCCGAGCCGCTGCGCCACCGCCGCGTAGTGCTCGAACAGGTGGGGGTCCCGCCCGTCGTACATGAGGTGAGCCGGCATCGTGATCTTCTTCCGCATCATGTCAGCGATCGACAGCATCCCGCCGCTGGGGTCCACCTCCAGGACCTTCTCGACGATGCGCTGGTACGCATGCTCGTGCCGCTTCTCGTCGGCGGCGATGGTGCCACAGATTCGGGCGAGGACGGTGTCGCCGCGCTCCTTGGCGAGGCGCGCCGTGTTGCCGTGGGAGACTGCGGTGGCGCGCTCCTGGAACGAGGTGTACACCGCGCCTAGGTATGGGCTTTTTTCCGTCCCTGGCTCCTGCACGTGCCGTTTTCCCGGTTCATTAACTACCTCACGTGATTCGTCAAACCCGGTCTATTAACTCGACCCGGTTTCCTTTTTTTAAGAATAATATTCGTAATCTCTATTTTACAATAATTAAACAAGTCACTAAATCAGATTTTCCCTTTTAACTCACAAATTAATGGGCATAAACATTTAAATCCTTTTGTTTTTATTTATAGCTTAAAATAATTTTTCTTTTATTTATAACTTCAAATGTCACGATTTTTTTTTAAAAAGCTAATAAATAAACAAAAATATCATATTTTCTATTAAAAATTAAAATCCTTCTAAATTTTCTTAATTGTTAATCACCAACGACCAATAAAAAGGGTGTATAATTAAAATAAAAAAACATTAATCTTAATTAAAAATATCAAATAATTTACTATATGAAAATCTAAAACATGAAATATTATTGATCAAAATTTACCTCCTAAAAAATCAAACATTTCTGATCAGATCAGATGGAGTAAAATTGTCTCATGACTCATATTATATCACAATTGTCTTATAGTGGCATGAAGATGAAGATGTATAAAACGTGACAATCATCAATAATAGTAATAATTTTTATAAATAATAATAAATTCCATGCATGCAAAATTTTGCAAATGCAAAATAATGCAATGTCATTATATCGAATCTAGAATGGGTAATTAATAAATAAAATGTGAAGATAGAAATAAAAAGGAAAAAATAAATACCATGCCGGACCCAATCAAGTACTGAACCGTACGCTCAACCATCCGCATATCAACCCGGCCGGACAAATACATATAGGAGCGGAGCAGGTCCCCGTGGCGGTTCTCCTCGGCGGTCCAGCACCGGATCCAGGTGGCCCAAGGGCCCGGATCCGAACCCGAATCGCTCTGCATCCCATCCAGCCCATTGATCATGGACTGGTAAGTGGGCAAGGCGTCCTCGGTGATCATGTCACCCACCAGCACCACGAAGTAGTCGTCGGAGAGCTCGGCGGTGCGCTCCCGTAGGGCCCGCACCTCCTCAGAGAACTCCTCCAGCGGCCGGGCCGGGTCGGGGAGGTAATCCTGCGGCTGCCAGCAGTCCTCCACGGGCTTGAGGAGGGGCAGCACGTGATCCCCGGCCCACCCCTCGATCGCCTTCATCACCTCCCCTTGCCTCGGCGGCAATGTGGGCAGCACCGGTGGCCGCTTCTTGGCAGGCGGTGTCATCGCAACCGCGGAGATGGGGTGGCGGAGGGCGGAGGAGAGGCGGGCGCGCGGGTGAGGGGATGGGAGAATGAGTGAGAGGGAAGCCATTGTGAGTTTAATTTGGAGAGTGGAATTAAAATTTAAGTTTGGGGTTAATTTATAAGGAATTTGTTTTTGTTTGGAGTGGGGATTGGTTGGGAAAAAAGATGAATGGGAGTGACAAATGGAGAGATTGAGGGGTAAAAAAAAGGGGCACGTGTGGAAAACAAGGGGTGCACGCAGTGGTTTTGAGACATAGGAAAGGGAATAAAATAGTTGCTTAATTTGAATTCTGTGGGTTTGTTCTATTTAGAGCGTGTGACTAAAGTCTTCAAGACAAAGAGGATGAGCCGGCAAATTACATTAATTACCCTCAACTTTAAAGAATATTGTTCAAAATAGTTTACATTTTCAACTTTCAAGGTTTTGAAAAGTAAGTATATATCAACCATTGATATGGTAATGATGAGGATGCTTATAATCTTCTTGAGCTTATGTTATTTTCTCACCTAAGAACTACTCCACAATCACGAGCAGATCCACGAAACTTTTAAGGGTGGCCTAGATTCAAACCAAAAGTTATATTTATTGATTTTTTTCCCTCCAACCATACAATGGGATTAAAATTAGAAAACATGAATAAAGAAAAGGGAAAAGAAAAAAAGTTAAGCTGTTCAATACAGTACACTATAATACACTGCAATCAAGGGGATTAATATATATGACGGAAATTTCACAAGGTATCCCGAGGTATGGCTTAATTCACGCGGTGATCAACTGTTTTGCATATTTCATGTGGTGCTCCTGAGGTTGTAAATCTTTTCATCTCGTGCCCTTATCCCTCATTTTTAACTCAAATTTTTTATATCAAATTAAAAAAATTATAAAAAAACGGGACTTTACGGGATGGGCCTTGTCCCTCAAATAAAAAAATTATAAAAAAACTCAAAATTTTCATGTATATATTGCGATTCTCAAAGGCGTAATAAATATAAATGTATAATTTTTTATATCAAACGGGACGGGCCTTTTCCCGTTGTTGCGGGCGCGAGCCGGGCTAAGCCCGTTTAATGGGTTGGAAGTCGTGTCCAAGCTCCTCCGCGAATGCGGGTACGAGTAGTCCGTAGGTACCCGCAAACCTAATCAATTTTTCTTATTAAAACTATACTGTGTAATAGGATATATATATATATATATATATATTACAAATCAGTAGCCATTTTATATATGTAAGTTATCCCGTGTAAAAACAGTAGTCGTTTTATATATTTAAGCTATATATATTACAAATCATATAGCTACTGTTTTTACACAATTCAAAATGGCTACTATTTTTTTTTTATTTTAAAAATGGCTATTGTTTGTATATATATATATATATATATATATATATATATATATATATATATATATATATATATATATATATATATAAGTACTGTTTTTATTTTATTTTCAAAATGAATAATTAATATTATTTATTGCTGTTGGCCTCGGTATCGGCCCCTCCCCGCGTCACTATCTCCCTCCCGGTCCCTGCCGTCCCCTTGGCCGCCGTTGGCTAGGTCGGGGTCGGAATGCCCTACTTGCTGCGCTCCGCGTTCCTTCCCTTTCTGGCCCTTGGGTTTTCCCTTGGGCCCGAAGGTTGGGCCGAGTCAGCCCAATATCTTGTGCTTCGGGCCCAATGCTTTATCTTGGGCCCGAAGCACATCCCGAGGAAAAAATAAAAACAGATAAAAATCAATAAATAAATAATAGAATCTTATTTGTTTATTTTTATTCATATATATTTTTTAAAAAATCCACCCGAATGGGTTAATCTAAACCCCGATTGGACTGTCGGCGTTGGGCCTGCTGGTGTCCGGTGTTGTTGGTTCCGGCTTCCGAGCCCAAGTTACGTGCTTTAGGCCCAAGCTAAATGCCTTGGGCCCAAAGCCGACCCATATAAAATATATATATTTATATATATTGATTTAAAACATCAATATCAACGTATATTATTTAATCCAGATTACTCTTGCGCTCTTTGCCCTCTCACGGTCGTGCTTCATTTTCTAGAGTTGGTTGGAGTTCTGTTTGTTGGTTCGTGGTTAGTTTCGGTTGAGGAGCAGATCTGCAGCCCTGGTTGATCGAAGTGATCGTGTTGGTGGTGTTCGTGGTCTCCGAAGATCCTTCATCTAGGTGAAGGGAACGTCGTGTGATCCACACTTCCCCAGGAGTCGTCTTTGCCCTACGTGGATTACTGCTTTCCGTCTTTCCGGTGGCGAGACATCGTGTCAGCTGTGCTGTCCCATGCGCTCGCTATCCACTTCACCACGTCGGGTCTCCATCTTCTCGTTGCTGTGTCTATTTGTCTGCTTAGGGTTTGGGGTTTTCCGGGTTTGCTTCGTGTAGCTCTTTTGTTGTATTAGGTATTTGTTTTATGTTGTATTTCTTTTGCTATGTTGTATGTTTAGACGGCTCGCCGTCTGCCGACTTTGTCGGCCTCTCGAGGTCCGGGCATGTCCGGCCTCGAATGATTTCCTTATAAAAACAAAACAAAACAAAAAAATCTATATATAAGAGTCTCTCGTCGAACATCGTCTGGCCTTCACCGGCATGCAAAGCGTGTTTAGAAATCCCTCCTCGGAGGCAAAGAACCACCTCTTCGGATGATGAAACCCCCCTCTTTGGAGGTCAAAACCCCGTTCACCGGCCGTCATAATCAGGGTCTCGGTACCCTCTCACCATGGTTGCTCTCGGACCTTCTTCTACTCCATCCCTAAATCCCCTTTTTGGTCCGATTTTGCCATGACCGGCTCCGATATCCTCCTCCCTGGAAACCCTCGAATCTCGATTCGTAATAAACCAACTCATTGCACATGGCCCTTGGATTTTGGTTCGAGGTCTTTGAAATTCCGGCCCTCTCTCTTAGGGCTCCCGGATCTGGTCGCCTCCTCCTTCTCTGGGTGGGTCCTTTCGGGCCATCTGCTGTAAATTCCGTTGGGGTTGTGCTATGCGCCCCGTTCGCTGTGCTCTCCTCCTCGGCTGGTCTCGGCTTCCTGGAATATCAGTCGTTCGCTCCTCGGTCCTCCCCGGAACTCTCGGCTGGTCTCGGCTTCGTGGAATCTCAGCCGGTCTCGGCTTTCTGAAACCTCGCCCGCCCTTCGCTCCTCCTCCCCGTTCGCAGGTTGGCGGCGACCGAACTCCCTGGAACTCCCTGGAAATCTCGGCCGGTCTCGGCTTCCTGGGATGTACGGACTATTGCTTGTCGTTCGCTCCTCGATCCTCCCTGGAACTCTCGGCTGGTATCGGCTTCTTAAAACCCCACCCGCCCTTAGCTATTCCTTCTCGTTCACTGGTTGGCGGCGGCGAACTCCTGTCTTGCTCTTGCCATGGTTGCAAGGTCAGATTCAGTGTCTCTCCATGGGCCTGCCGGCTTGTGTTGTAGAGTGTGTTTGCCTGAGTTTGCACCATTTTGTATTGTTGTAGGTTATCGTTTGTAGACGGTTATTCTGTCTGCCGGCTTGGCCGGTCTTCGAGTTTCAGATATGTCTGAACTCGAATTCTTACCTAATCAAAAAAAAATTCTATATATGTATTAATTTTAATTCAAAATACTGTATATCCTAATATTATATATATAGTATTACATTATTATTATTATTATTATTATTATTATTATTATTATTATTATTATTATTATTATTATTGTGTGTGTGGGACGGGACGGGATTTGCGGGATCCCGACGGGTCGTCCCGCGTCCCGTTCCGCATAAGTTTTGCAGGACCGGACCGGGGCGGGGCCTGGGACCGGACAGAGGCACGCTCTCTCCATTGAACAGAAGACGAAGAAAAGATCGAACATGTCGCCGGAGCTGCTGCTGGTCACCCTCGTCTCTGCCAGTGGCGGACTCGGACGCGACATCGGTGTGGTTGGTCGTCGGTTCCGGATTCTGACAGGAGACTCAGCGAAGCGAAGAGGGGAACTTCTCGACGACCCGACTGATGAGGTCACTACTAGAATTATGCAATTATACATCACATTTTTTAAGTTTGTCAAAAAATCCCCGATCTTAAATCAATATATTTATGTCAGTTTTTAAATTTGTAATGTTAAACAAAGTTTAGATGACGCAGATATAAAATTGTAGGCTCCAAAAAAAATTAAAACACGCGCCTTGGGCGCCGAATACACTTAACCAAAAAAATTGAATATATCAAGGTGCGGAATACACTTAACCGAAAAATTGAACATCTAAAAGCGGTAAAGGTTCCAACACTTAAAAAATATTTCCCCTCCCTCTCTCCATATTTCTCTCATGAGATCTAAAATCTCTCTCCTGGAGAGAGTTCTTATGCAGTTTTTCTTTACCAAAAAAAAACGTCACTCTCTATTTCTAGATCTCCCTCTCCCAAGTTTATCTCTTTCAGATCTCAATCTGCTGGTCTCATTTGCTCGTCTCCTCCCCTCTCTCACTCTGACAAGTGACTAAAATTCAAGGATGGTGGCCCTCTCTTCCAGAACCCTAACAAGTAAGCCCTTTCTCGCCCTTTGTAGATATGGCCGTTCTCTTTGTCCTCTCAACTTTTTTATAGATCTATCTGCCCTTTTTCGGATTAGAGTTGCATGGATTTAGTGATTCTTCACTAGATCTAAGCTGTTTTACTTTAGATCTGGTAGTTTCAACTCTTTCCTCCGTCATCTTCCTTCAATTTTAATTTGTTTTTTTTTGTTAGGGTTTTCGAGAGCGAAAGAGGAAGAGAAAAGATGGCGAGAGATAACCTGCAATGTCGCTCTTGGTGGCGCTATCGTCGGTCGACGTCATTGGTAAGCTCTTCTTCTTCTCTCTGATAAAACCTAGACTGCAATGTCGCTTTTGATTTTTGTTACTATCATGAATGAAAAGCCCTAGCTTTTTGGTGTTTTTTTTTTCATTTTTAGCCCTAGATTTTGGGGGGTTTGCACTAAAGCTGAATCTTGACCGGTTGCTATACTTGCAGCAACTTTGAGTAATTCCTTTGAATTTTTGCTTTCATATAACATATTGATCATGGTTTCTAGGGTTTAACTGAAATAGGGCATTTGATGATTTGGGGGAGGGGGATTGCAACACCTATGAATCTAAAATTGACAGTTTGGATCTTGTTTTCTGCTGAATTGAAGATGTTATTTATCATTAATTTTGACAAGGGATGGGGAATTAAATGTATAAAGATGGAGGAATCTAAAATTGAGAGATTGGATCTTGTTTTCTTCTCATTGTTGTTTGAATCTTTTGCCATAGTAGTTCCTGAGCAATTTGGTGAATTGGTTCAGCTTCATCATCTTGATCTATCATGTAATTAGCACTCTAGATCACCACCGGCTACTACATTCTCTTTGTAAATCAATTATAAAAGAACATGTGACCGTGCATGGGTTAATTATGGATTCACCCCTCTATTATCAAAGCACATGACAAGAGGCAGAAAAAGTTGGTTGCATTGATTTCAGGGTTGTTTCTGATGTATGTTTCTGATGTATTTCCTTATTTTAAAGAGGCAGAAAAAGTTGATTGCATTGATTTTATGATATTTTTTCTATTAAAAAAATGCTTGCGTGAACTAGTTTGCAAGGCGTTAGTATGTGCCTAAAACAACTAATCTTATCCTAGATTTGGTGTTGGCTTATCTTTAGGGGTGACGTTTATGCATGTTAGGTTTTTGCACTTTTCTTGTTTGTTCATGTTTAGTATTTGGAACTAGTACTTGGTGTTTGTTCATGTTTAGTATTTGGTGTTTGTTCATGTTTAGTATTTGGCTAACTCAACTTATTGTTTCCTTCTGTTGGAGGTTGACACTTCTGTGGCTCAGTTTCAAAATCAGAAGTTGTGTCAAAAGCTAAAAGTGCAAAGGATTGAGATTTCAGCCCTTGAGAATAATTTTTCTTGACAGAAAGTAAAGCAAAATTTATACAGCAAAAAACTAGCTAGCTTCTGATCAGAAGTCCTTGGAGAGACCGGGTAATGCTATATGTCACTATAACATTCGGTTTTTATTCTGAATTTCTATATGCTTTTATCGATCTCATGTTTTTGAATCTCTTTTTGTGACTATCCATTAAATTTCATTTATAGGACATTGATTTTGTTTTTCTAATTAGCTTGTGGATGGCTTGGAATCAACTTCTCTTTAACATTAGAGGAGTGGGTACGAGTAGTGTTCAAGATATTCAATGTTTACCCACCTCACTAGGTTAGATTTTGGTCTTCAATTTTACCTACATCATGCTGGTAATTAGCTTCAAAGAGATTGATTTCCTGGTGATTCAGTATCCTTTGTCGTTATTGCTCAGTGTAATAATTGGGGATTGCTTTCTGTAATTGTCTAATTTATGGACTGTTTTCTGGTTAGTAAATCTCCAGTTGGAACAATTGATTCTTTTTCTCAGAAAGTTTTGATGGAAGCTGATTGTATGATTCTGGAATCCTCCTAAATATGTTGGTTTAAATTTTGTGCAGATGATGTTTCATCCAGTACAGACGTTGCTTTTCTTAAGCGACTTATGGAAACAGGTGCAACTGAAAGTTCTTTTGCAAATGACCATGAGTCATGTGGTTAAAGATGAGAAATCCTGTGAACAGTGTAAGATCATTTTAATAAAATTACTCAGTGTTAGGCATGCAGAAATTTTTGAAAGCTGCATTTTATATGTTTTGGGACTCTTTTTATGCTATGGTACCAAGTTGATGAGGCTTTATCCTTAAATGTTGAGGTGTACTTGTTTGAGTTGTTTCATCTGGATGTGCAAGTAATTTACTGATTTCTCTTATAGATAAAGAGAAAGTTACCAAAAGTTAATAGGAAATTGGCAAGTGAACTTCTTGAAGAAGAAGAAGAAATGACTGATGTTGTTGTTCATGCAGTTGAGAAAATACCCAATAAAAAGAAAAAAGAAAAATGCAACAGCGAGCTACTCAAGGATCAGAGGTTCGCTGAACTGTTCGAGCACAAGGTAAGTGCTCTGAGTTGTCCATCGTGTAGTTGGATTGATGTGTCAAACTTATCACATTAATTTCCTATTTGGTAGTTGCTTTCAGGATTTTCTTATTCAATGAATTGTTTCTATATATTAATGTGTTTCTGTGATTTTTCCTTTTCATGGGATCCAGGACTATTTAATTGATGAACAATCGGAGGAATACTTGGCTACGCATCCTGGAAAGAAGAACCAGGCTACCCCGATTGAGGAGCACTTTGAGCCTGTTGATGAGGACATTGATGATTATGATGCCTCGTCTGCTTCCAAAGATGATGCATCTGATGAGGAAGGTAGGGCTAGAAAGAAACGTGGACCAAGGTGAGTTCTTGTGCCTCTATTATGCTTCAAACTCAAAGACTAGGCAGTAATCTTGCATCGACTTGTGCTGAAATTTTGGAAATGTTCTAATGCATAAAATACAAGATTAGAGCTATGTTAGGTGAAAAAAAATTGTTCGTAGACCATTCTAAATCCTGCAATCAAGTTCTTGGAAGTACAGATTATTTTCCCAGCGTAAACCCTCAAAGTACACTATTTTTACCCCATGTAATTTTATGTTTGTGATCATTTCAGATTGTATGAGGTCAAGGATGAACATCATGCTGATGCGTTCTTCTTCAGTTTTTAGTCCTAGCTTTTCTTTTTATCTTTCTAGGCAGTTTGGTGTTAGTTTGTCCTAAGATATATTCGTCGGTGTGCTTTATTTGTTTTGAGATGTTGTGACTAGCCAATTTTTTGGCTATGAATAGCGGCGGCGTATTTTGTAAATGTGATAATATGATGGTAGTATATATGTACATGTTTTTATTAAACGACCTACCATTTTGAAGACCATACAAAATGCGATGTTCTATCTACAAAAGCGTGTTGCCTATCCAAAAATAAAACATCGGATTAAATCTGAAAATAGTAGTGCATTCATACATCTAACATCAGATCCGTCTATTGAAACAGATGCCAGTATAGTTATACACATCAATTATAACAAAAAATGTGATGTCGATAATATGGAAATACATCAGTTATGCCTATATTTCATGTGGTCGGTTAAATTAAAACCATATAAAATCATAAATTATATATCGAACATGATTATAAACATGATCACTAAATCAAAAACTGTTGTCTATTTTGTATTAAGACATCACTTATTTTTATAAATAAAGATGTAAATGTCACTTTTTTGCTTTAAGAGGACATCTTCACATGTTTTCAAATGACAAATTATGGATACTCATCGACAAGTGAATATGTCATAACAAAAAATGAGGGGTTCGAATTTGTAGAAGAATTGAGTGGGTTGTGTCCATTTTAGGGTTTAGTGTTTCTCCAAATTTCCGAATTGGTGAAAAAATTGATCCTCCTCACTCTTGATTCTGGATTTTCTCCCTCTTTCTGATCCATTAGGAAATTCTACTCGTTCATTTCAATGCTCTGTGTTTTCGAATAGAAAGGAGCGAACTATTTTGTTTTTTGAGAGCTTCGATCTGAGCGACTATTTCGATTTAAATCTTCTTATTTGTGTTCTTTTGCTTTAGTTCATAATTGTGGTAAGCACGTCTGATCATGGGAATACACTGACAGTGAAAAATGCTATTTCAATTTTGCTTAATTTAGTTCATAAGAGCTCCGCTAATAATGTCTCCACTTTGTACTGCTTGTAGATGACATATTACTTGTTGAGTCATGTATGGCTAATGCTATTTCGATTTTGGTTTTGAAGACTCATTAATGTGCTGAGTGAGAGGAAGACGATGTTGCGCATAAGGTGAAGAGACTACAATATGAAAATTGGAGCTTGAAGGCTGAAAATTTGACCTTGAAGATTGAAAACTCTACATTGAAGAGGGAAAAATACGCTATTAGATTTGCTCTATGCTCTTGGATTGGCGAGTGTAATTAGTTGACGCATTGGCGAGTGCCATTACTATGCTTTTCTGATTTCGATTCTATATTTTGAAGGATTACAATGACTGTGTTTAAATTGGTATTGTAAATGGTTGAACCCCTGCTAATGTTTAAATTTCGATTCTATATTGGAAATTGCTGGTGTAAAGAATAGGTTGCTGTAAATTAAACAGTCAAAATGCTGCTGGAGTTGTTGTTGTTGTAAATTAAACTGTAAAATTGCCGCTGGAAGTTGATGTTGTAAATTAAGTTGTTGCTGTAATTAAATTGTTGTCATAACATTAGCTTCCAAGGGCTGTCTACACAATACCAGCGTTGACATTACCAACAAAAAGATTGCGAAGCCAAAAATTTGTAACAGCAAAAAAAAAACGAATGCAAAAGGTTGTCATTACAGCAGCAGCACTAGCTAAATGCGACTAGAAGTCAAATACAATTCAGCGCAATAAATAACAACACACTAGCTAAATACAACTAGAAGTTTACTGAGCTCGGTAATTGATGGGGCCGAAGACATCACTTCATCTACATGTTCGTGTTGTTGGTCCATGCTTACACATCTTCACACATTCCGAATGGATATAATGCATTTACAACACCGTTCAACAAAGCATAATGTTTATATAAATAAATTTAGAAACCACAAAATTTTAAAAAACCCAACTTCTAAAAAGTAACTTTAAACAAACTGAAACCTATCAGATCAAGCACAAACAAGGAGAATAAAAAATGTATAGGATTTGGGAGGAAACTCCATTGAAGAGAGTTCCCAAGTTCCCAATTCTCCCAATCTATAATCTATAATTTTCATCAAATATGAAACAAAGCCATGATACCTATACCCTAAAATCAACAAAACAAATCCAAAATCCCCCTAAACACCAACAAATCATCAATATAGTTCACAAGTGCACAAATTTTCTCACAAAAAAAAATCAACATACCTAAACCCTAATTTTCGATGAAATCTGAAAATCGGAATTGAGATTCACCTGTTCGCAGCTGTCGATTCCATGGTCAGCACCACACCGATGCCGCGTCCGAGTCCCCCAGCAGCAGAGACGAGGGCGACCAGCAGCTGCTCCGGCGACCTGTTCGATCTTCTCTTCGTCAATGGGGACTAACACTCCGGCGACCTGTTCGATCTTCTCTTCTTTCACCTTTTTTTTTTAATTCAATTTTTTTTTAAATCTTTCACTGACGGGAGTAACGGGAACTGTTAAAAAAGAGGAATAAGGGCACGTGGTGAAAAGATTTATAACCTCAAGGGCACCACGTGAAATATGTAAAACAGTTGGTCACCGCGTGAATTAAGTCATACTTCAGGGGTACCTCATGAAATTTCCGTATATATAAATTACCCAACACTAAAACTTCTAAAAGTACAATTACGGAGAAATGAAATGTGCAATCTGTACATTCTGAAGACCAACAATTTGTCAATTGAAATTAACTACCAAGGGTCCAAGATAAATAATTGCACAAGTTTGCTTTAATCCACATGTAAGCAAAAGCATTACCTTGGAATAGTATCCCTCCAAACCCAATCAAAAGCTTTGAAATTGATCTTGCCAATGCTTCACACTTCAGAGGTAGGTTGTTGTGTCGGCCGATCGCCTATTGCTGATGTTGAACTAACCTCCGCAACTAACATAATCATCAAAATCCGAACTCATCATGAATCATGACCTAAAACAAGAATCTTAAATACTCAATTTCACATAAATATATATCATAAAATCCTGACATTCAACCGACTGGGGAAATCAAGATGCCATTATAATTGCGGAAACAGATCAAAAATCAAAATTTGAGAGAGATTGGAGACCTTATCCTCAAAAGAGATATTTTGCCGGCGATTTCGAAGCCCAAAAACTAGATATTAATCTCTCTATTTCATGAGCCTAGAGAGACTGTAGAACCAATTCTAGAGTTCGATCCTCCAAAGAACAACACAATCCGAAAGGCTATAATCGTTTCGCGTGTCGTCCTTTCCACTGACTCGCGAGTTCCATTTGGGTTTTAGGGTTTGGGAGAACAGTCAGACGCTATAAGAAAAGGGGGTGGGCTGCAATTTATATTTTGTAAAATTGTACTAGGCCGATACATAATACCTATATATTTATTTTGGGCCGGGGTGGGTGATGACCCAGTGTCGCCTGTTGTGAGCTGAATCTGCCATGTTTTACAGTTACTTTTATGTCGTTTTCTGTATACATTTCATGCATTTGGGCTAGAATAGTACAGAATCTATGTAGTTTATGCTTATTTGCCAAATTATGGAATCTACACCAGTTTCTGTTTAAATTCGCAGAATTCGAAGCAATTTACAGCAGTTCTGAGAAAGGACGGAAAAGCTCGGAAGTCAACTACAGAAGTCCAAAGTCAAAGAGCGACGAAACCAGGACAAATCAAGCTGGAACCAAGTGTTACTCGATATCGATAACCTTTACTCGATATCTACAAAAAGTGTGCACCCAATCCTGGTCGAGTAGGAGCTTGATCGAGGAGCTGAAGACGAAGCCAACCCGACTCCAGAGCCCTACTCGATATCGAGTTTTTTACTCGATATCGATAAAACTTGAAAGTCATACCCTGAGTCGGGGAAGCCACACCTAGTCGAGAAGACGAAGACTGGACATACCGAGCACCGTTTCCTCGATATCGAGGAGTTTACTCGATATCGACAAACCCAGCACCACATGACCGAGCCAGTGTCGGGGAGAGGTTGCTCGACAACACCAGGCCAGCAAGTCGATGATGCCCTTCCCCGATATCGAGTACTTTGCTCGATATCGACAACCCAAGATCACGTGTCCGAGCCGGATCGAGAACCAGCTACTCGAGAAGACCAGTGAAGCTGAAGTCGACAACAAAGCTACTCGATATCGAGTAGTTTACTCGATATCGAGGAGATCTTTTCTGGGCCGCGTTACGCGGTGAGCTGTCCGACGCGGTTTGGGCTTGCTTGGATCCGAAGTTGTCCGATTCTATCCATATCTATCAAGTTCTATATGTGGAGAGGAGATTTACCCACACAAGAAGATATTTACCTACTTTAGACATATTCCCTTTTTGGATTTAATTCTTTTATTCCATTTATTTATCTTTAAGTAAGTAGATAAATAGATATAGATATAGATAGACTTTCTTACCTTGATTAGCAAGGGTTGGAAGCCTATAAATAAAGCCCTAGTGGCTGGATTTTATTCATTCAATTTCAGTTACAATTAGTTACATAGAGAGAGTAGAGAAGAGAGCTTGTGGCGAGAGAAGTTGGAAAGGCGAAAGCGGATTTGTCTTCGATTGGTTGTAAGCTTTCTTTAGTTTATTTAATGCAAGTTATTCCCTTTTGTTATGTGATGTCCTTCTTGATGATGAAGAGTGAGTAGTCCACCCACTTCTAGGGTCGGGGTGAGCCCGACGGTAGCCATGTAAGATGATGCAATAAAGGTTTGATCTTTTTATGCAATTCGTCTTCTATCCCTACGAGCATGATTCTTTTGCGAGAGTTAAAGGTGATCCTTGTTTGTGTTATTGAAGCGAAAGTGATCTTAATACAACTTGGGTTAATTATGTGAAAAGGGTTAGTAACAATTAGGGTTTATGTGAAAGCCTCTATCTTCCTATTTGTTAATAACGAAAGTTATTTGATGGAAAGCATGATCTTTTATGCCTTTATGTGTTATTTTGCATGGTTATCGTTGTGGTGTTGATACCCTATCCTTGGAAGTCTTTAGTTTATTGAATTTATTTCATCGAAATTTGTGTCCTGCATTCGAGAAAGTTGCAATTACAGTTTCTGTTCTTTGTCGATATCGAGGAAGTTTTGTCGATATCGAGTACTATTTACTCGATATCGAGGAGACTTTGCCGAGATCGAGTTACTTTTGCTGAGTCTTGCTTTCTGTTTGTCGATTCTGAGTTTCTGTTATCCACAACTGTAGTCGATATCGAGAACCTTTTAGTCGATATCGAGTAGGTTCTGTGCTTTGCTTTCATTTTTGCTTTTGTTTGTTATTTCTGTCTTTTTGTCTGTGAGATTTACAGCTACCTGAGATCCGCTGACGTGCTTCCTCGTGGATCGATCCTGACTTTCCGCTGCTACAGCAGGAGGAGGTCTTGTAATTATTTGCGTGGGCAGAATCTGGTTTGATTTATACATTATATTTTAAACTTGATTTCCTCTTACAACAAATTGGCGCCGTTGTCGGGGAAGCAATCATTCACGCCTTAGGTAGTCAGATCTCACTTTTCCTTTGAGTTACTTCGTATGTGTATGCGCCGTTCTGGTCAACCACCTGAGTTTGACGACTTAGACGAATCGGAACGCCTCTTACACATCCACGCTAAACTAAAAAGAGCCATGGCGGCCGCAGAAACAAAAGAACAACTGACTGAGAGGCTTCGAAGGGAACTAGCTACTAAGGATGCTGCTCTCGCCACTGAGAGAGCAAGAAGGGAACAGGAAGCTGAGCGTGCGAGGCAAGCAGAAGAGGAGCTCGCCCAATATCCTACCACTGAAGAGGATTACATGCACCCGACTCTCGTCGTGCCTGAATCGTCTATTCTAACCCCTCAGAATAACTATGAAATTCGCACTCCTTTCTTAATAGAAATTAAACATAATGCTTTTCATGGTAGATTTAATGAATGCCCTCTTCAACATATTACAAACTTTACTGATATATGTTGTACTCTTGCTGAAGGTACCACCTTGGAGTACATCTTGATGAAGGCTTTTCGTTGGTCTCTCGCTGGTCCCGCATTAAAGTGGCTCGAAGGACTGAAACCACGATCCCTCACGACATGGGCTCAAGTAAAGCAAGAATTTCTCAATAAATTCTTTCCTCCTGCCAAGACAGCATTCCTTCGCCAAAAGATTACATCTTTCAAACAGTAGCTTGGAGAGCCGCTAGCAAAGCCATGGGAACGCTATAAGGATCTACAGCGATCCTGGCCTACACATGGTCAACAAACTTGCATCGTTCAGGAGATCTTCTTCAATGTTGATAGGAGGAAATCGAGACTTGCAATAATAAAATAGAAATAAATCATAGCAAACCAGATTCCGTCCCTTGTAAATAATTACAAGACCTCCTCCTGATGCAGCAGCGGGAAGTCAGGATTGATCCACGAGGAAGCTTGTCAGCGGATCCTAAGCAGCGGAGAAATCTCACGGTCAGAAGTCGACAACAGGGTCCTCGATCTCGACTAGGGTAGTCGACAGAAGATCGGACAGTCGAACACAGCGCAGCAGCAAGCACCGGGTGTAGTCGATATCGACTAGAGGCTACTCGATATCGAGTAGAGTCCTCGTCGACTTCGGCTTGTCTTGTCGAGTACCTGCACACTTAAGCTACAGCGATGCTAGATCGAAGATCAGTAACTCGAGATCGACCAGGCTTGGTCGAGATCGAGTAGATAGAGAATAAAACGAAACAAAGAAATAAAGTAAAGGCAAATGCTTTGGGACTCTCGAAATAAACTGTATATAAAAGGCTTCCAAGATTGGGGTTTGCAACAACGATGACCAAACATGCATAAGGCAGAGATAAACAGATAATCATGTGAATTGCATCAAAGGACAAGCTTTCGCCTTTTCCAACAATTATACAACTCTTTCAAGAAACCCTAATTGCCTCTACTGATTTTATGTTTACAATCCAAGTTGTTAACACGGATCTCCATTAGATGGGTAATAAACACATAAACAAGTAGTAGATGCTCAAAACATGATAAAGGTCGGATCTTTACCTCAAACACGCATGGCTATCGTCGAGCTCACCCCAACCCTAGAAGTGGGTGGACTACTCGCGCTTCATCGCAAACTCAGACATTGATTGAAAGGAAATAACTTGCATTAAACTAAATTCAAAGACTTTACAATCCCGGCGATCCAACTCTCGTTGAACGCCAAAACCCTAAAACCTTCGAACTCCTAAAACTTCTCTTTGAAACTACCTCTCTACTTCTGAAATTGAATCCATCTAAAATCAGCCCCATGGGCTCTATTTATAGCCTTCTATTCCTTGCTAATCAAGGATAGAAATCTCTATCTATATCTAAAATTATATCTAAAATGCTTAAGGATAAATAAAAGCAACAAGGAAATTAAATCTAAATATATCTAAATGTCTTTAATGGATAGATCTTCTCTTCCATGATGTGTCTTGATTATTTTGGATAGAATCGGCAATCTTCGGGCCCAAGTAATCCCACACCGAGTAGGATTCATCAAACCGAGTAACGCGGCTTCTGGAATCGTCGTCGATCTCGACAAGGGTCTTGTCGATCTCGAGTAGGAAAGTTGGTCGACTGGCTCGGCTTCGTCATCTCGGCTAGCTGGTCCTCGACAGGCTCGGACATGGCTCACAAGTGTACTCGATCTCGAGTACTCCTTGTCGATGTCGAGTTGGGTGGCCTTGTCGACTAGGTCTTCTCGGGTGGCTTTGCTCGATAGGTTGGGGTCTGGGCTCCGAGCTTCGTCGATCTCGACTAACTCTCGTCGAGGTCGAGTAGGGTGTCCGGCTTCCTGGTCAGGTCGGGTAACTTCTTCTCGACTCTGGGTGGGTGTTCAGAGCCTTCGTGCGCCGGTTCTTGCCTCTTGGTTTTCTCCTGAAATGGTTCCATATTCTGCGATATTAAACAGAAACTTATGTAGATCTCTATTTTTGACAAATAAGCATATACTACATAATTCCGACATATTCCCAACCCGAAATATGCAAAATGTAAAGAATATGGAACTAAAATATGCATAAAGACATGGCTACTTTGGAGACATCAAATCACCCCATACTTAGACTTGCTTGTCCTCAAGCAATAACCGAACAATAACCAAGACCTACAACACATCCTTCAAGTCTTCGCCTTTGTCAAAAGCAACATCTTAAATAGTAGCAATGTAAGACAAGTGAATTTAACGTCATCACACATATATGAGCGATCCATAGGCATAGGCAGTATAAATCCAACCTCACAGGAATAATGTGTTTCCACTCAACTCTCAAATGTGTTTAGGCTATGAAGATCAACTCTCAACTCAATTCCATACACAATCTCATAAACATTGCAATTTAAACATGAATCCACTTCGCAACCAATTATGAAAATGCAACAAGAATTATCAGGAGGACTTCGCTCAATAGAAGTCTACAAAGAAGATTCCATTCGGCGGGGTTGTAATGGGGCTTGGTAAGAAATAATAAGGAATGAAATTATTTGGCCATGTGGTGCTAAATAAAATTCGGGAATCAAGACTCCTAAATCTCCAACATAACCAAACCATAACTTCTCAGTCATATGCATCCGCCAAACTCTCCAATTTTTCTCAATAAAGTATATAACCTTTCAAACTTTCTAAATCTCTCCAAAATATGTATCTTGCAAATAATGAAAGAAATAAGGTAAATTTGGCTCATGCACTTTATTCATAAACATATATACTTTTTCTTCTTCTTTTTTCGTTTTTTTTTTAAACGAAAATATAAAATAATACTAGAGGTGCATTTATAATGTGAGCCAAAAAACCTTTTACATAATATGTCTAGCAAGATAAAAATGTACAACCAACCCATATCTCAATAATTTCCATGATCCTTCTTGAAATGCAACATAAGCTCATTTCTTCCACAAACCATTATTTCAACCAACTCTAAGTCTTAATTCCCAAATGGGGGTCAGACTCAATTTGGCTAAGGAAAATTTTGTGGAGTTTACAATAAAAGTCTCAGGCTAATGTTCTGGCTTCAAGCAGGGATAATGCAGGGTTGGTAAAGAGAGGATAAAATTGGCTTTAAAAGGTGCCTCCATCACTTAATTCTCATTAACATAAACATATAAATGCATTGGCTTTGAATAACTATCACAACATTTAGAGATGCATAGGAAGAGTAAATACACTCAAGAAAGCAGAGGGATTTTTAATGTTCTCCCTATAAGGCCAAAATTCTCACTGGGACAATTTTTGTTGGATTTTAACCTTTAGCTTAGGATCATATGTGCTCAATTTCATCACAAGTTCACAATCCACATAAAAACCATTTTGGGGACTTAGGCTAAACCTTCCAAACATGCCATAGGATTTATATGATCAAGTCAATCATTATGTATCATCATAGGACATCTAAGTTAGGGTATAAAACTAAAACAATGCAAAAATTTAAACATGCATATTTTTTTTTATTTTTCGACATTTTCTATTATTTTTTTTTTCTTATGCAAAAATCAAGACTAAATTATGACAAAAGATTTAAAAGGCATAAAATTGAAACATGAATGCATGACATAAAAATTAAAATTTCACCATGTAAAACCAAAAGCAAGACTAACACATATGATAATGATAACGAGCCCTTCCCCCACCCCATACTTAAAATTTACAGTGTCCCCACCGTATAAAATCAAATAAAAACAAGAGTAAAGGAAGGAACTCACAGGATAACACATCGAGGAGGGCGAATCAGTGTATGTCGAGTAGATTCCTTGTCGATCTCGAGTAGAGTGTACTCGATCTCGAGGAGCTTCGTCTGCGTCTAGTGGTTTCATGAAGTCGAGGAGCTTCCGGTGGCTTGTTGATGTCGAGTACGTCTACTCGAGATCGAGTAACTTCAGGGCTTCTCCTCCTTGTCGTAATCGACTTGGCCTTCGTCGATTCTGACTGGTTTCAGGGACTTCTTTATTCCACTTTTCGCGATCCTTATATGCTTGCTGATCTAAAGGTGTTAGATTGCACAAGAAATAAGACTATCCACATGAAATATTCTAAAAGACACAATAACCAAAACAAAAAACAAAAAACCACAAAGTTCAAAAAGTCCCAAAATTCATAAAGTTTTATATACATGCTCTAGATTTTAGAGTCGTTAGGCCGACTTCTCCGTTTGCGCTCAAGGATCATTATTGTGGGGCCCTCTCATGCTTGGCCCTTCGCCTGGATCATCTAGGTCCTGATGGTAGTATGCAAGCTCAGCTGACAGGTGGTCGCTTGCATCATCTCCTTTCTCTTTCTTCTTCTTCCTTCCAGCTCTCAGTTTTCGCAGATTCTCTTGCCATGGTGCCTTATCTCCCCTTAAATCATTGATAATTTTCTTTATGGACTGAGGAGGAGTAGGATTCATACCTGAACTTACCTTTTCGGACCCAAAACAGAAATCTTTGGGTTTGGGGCTAGTCGAGATCGAGTACAGCTAGTCGACCTCGAGTACAGGGACCCCATACTTAGGCTCTTGGCAAGTCAGTGGCTCAGCAGAGGTAGTCGAAGTCGACAAAGTCTTGTCGAGATCGAGTAGAGGTCTTGTCGAGATCGAGTTGGTCTTGTCGATCTCGAGTATAGTGTTGGCACCTTCCTCCGCTGTTTGCTTGGTCCCGTGGTTGCTGATGCTTTTCACCTCCAGCCATGAAATTTCCTCTTTTGCAGGGCCAAAAGAGAAATCCAAAACCTCATCGCCTATGGTGAAGGTGAGCGATCTATTCTTGACACTAATTCTGGCATCTGCAGTAAGAATGGTCTACCAAGAATAATAGGGCTAGTAGGATCTTCAACACAGTCAATGATAAGGAAATCTGCTAGAACAAAGAATTTACCAACCTGGACAGGGACGTTCTCAACTATACCTGTAGGGATGACTACTGTATTGTTTGCCATGTATAGCTTGGCATTCACAGGCTCTATGCATCCTATTTTGACCTTCCGCTAGATTGATAGAGGCATGATGCTCACACTTGCTCCTAAATCACACAGAGAATCATATTTATATTGTCCAAAACCGACAGTAATAGAAAACTTACCAGGGTCAGGCCTCTTTTCAGGGAAGTGGAGTACTTTGCATTCGCCTGCGATCTCTGAGATGGATCGCTTCTTGCTCAGGATTTCCTTTAGAAATTTGACATATCCAGGCATCTCTTGCAGGGCTTCTGTAAAAGGAATAGAAACATTTAGTTCTTGCAGCATATTAACAAATCTGGTAAACCTACCTACAGTGGGATCTTTCTGTGCTTTTGAAGGGAAAGGCAATGGCTTTTTCAGTTTCGGATCCAGATCAGCTGTCGGAGGTGCTGCAGAGTCATCGACGTCGGCCAGATGCTTCTCCTCGATCTCGACCAGGGGCTCGTCAATCTCGACTTGGGTTGTCGACCTCGAGTTGCTGGTCTGCGCAGCGGAGTCCGAGCTCAGCTTCTGGTCTGTGTCGAGTAGCGGCTTGTCGAGGTCGAGTAGAGCCTCCTCGAGATCGAGTTGGGTCTGTTTTGTCTCGAGTTGTTGCTCTGCCTTGCCTTGCTGTTTCCCGACCTCTAGCTCGTGTAATTGATGCCCACTCCTGAGTTTGATAGCTGCGACGTGTCCGGTCTTCCCTTTAGGATTTGGTCCTGTTTGCCCAGGGAGCTGTCCGAACGGTCGTGGGATCTGTGCAGCGATTTGACCCATCTGCGTCTCTATTCCCCTTTTCCAGATGTCCAGTTCTCCAAATTATGTAGTGATGTTCTGGAACTGGTTGTTAATGGTGCCCTGATTCCGACGCATCTCCTCAAGGATCAGCTGCAGATCATCCTTCTTTTGATCCCTTTCTGGATGTCCTGGAGCTCTGTAGGGTGGGGGATTCCTAGGAGGACCTTGGTTCCACTGTGGTTGATAGAACCTTTGATCTCCCATATAGCGATTGGGGCCTCCCGCGTAAGCTGCCTCTTCATGTGTCTCTACCATTCTGACTTGCTCCGTGTGTGGGCACTCAGTTATGGTATGCCTCTGTGATCCGCATTCGATGCAAGGCTGATTGACAGATAAATATTTGACTTGCTTGAGGAGCTTGCGATTCTGGTCTCTGTAGAACTGCTCCCTGACATCTGGGTCAATTTCCTTTGCTGGCTCATAGAGTGGCATAGATGGGGCTGATCTGGCATAGGTGCTCTCATCATAGTTTGTAGGAGCCCCGTATTTGTTGTCGTAGTTAGTGAGCTTTTCTAGCACACCCCATGCGTCGCTTGGTGGCATCGTCAGATACTCATAGCGAGTATAATGGTTGATTCTGTCTTTAGTGACTTGATCAAGAGAGTTGAAGAAGATCTCCTGAATGACGTAGGGTGGTTGTCCATGAGTAGGGCAAGATTGCAGCAGTTCTTTGTAGCGTTCCCATGCTTTTGCCAGCGGTTCCCCTTGCTTCTGTTTGAAGGCGGTGATTTTCTGGCGGAGAAGTGCTGTTTTGGCGGGTGGGAAGTATTTGTTCAGAAACTCTTGCTCTACTTGGGCCCATGTGGTGAGAGATCTCGGCTTCAGCCCTTCAAGCCACTTCAGTGCAGGTCCAGCGAGAGACCAGCGAAAAGCTTTCATCTTGACATATTCCAGAGTTGTACCTTCAGTAAGAGTACGGCACATGTCATGAAAATTTGTAATATGTTCAAGAGGACACTCATTAAATTTGCCATAAAAAGCATTATTTTTAAGCTCTATCAGAAATTGAGTGCGAATTTCAAAGGAGTTATCAGGGATTAGAATCGCCGATTCAGGCATGACGAGAGTTGGATGCATATAATCCTCAGCAGTGGTTGGATATTGGGCAAGCTCAGCTTCTGCTTGCCTTGCGCGCTCAGCTGCTTGTTCCCTCGCTGTCCTCTCATTGGCAATAGTGGTATCCTTTGCGGCTAGCTCCCTTGTCAGCCTCTCAATCAGCTGCTCTTGTGTTTCTGCGGCCCCCATGGCTCTTTGTAGTTTAGCTCTGATGTGTAGAAGGCGTTCTGGTTCGTCTAAGTCGTCAAACTCGGGTGGTTGACCAGAACGGCGCATACACATGTAAAGTAACTCGAAGAAAACGTGAGATTTTAACTACCTAAGGCGCGAATGATAGCTTCCCCGGCAACGGCGCCAATTTGTTGATAGGAGGAAATCGAGACTTGCAATAATAAAATATAAATAAATCATAGCAAACCAGATTCCGTCCCTTGCAAATAATTACAAGACCTCCTCCTGATGCAGCAGCGGGAAGTCAGGATCGATCCACGAGGAAGCGTGTCAGCGGATCCTAGGCAGCGGAGAAATCTCACGGTCAGAAGTCGACAACAGGGTCCTCGATCTCGACTAGGGTAGTCGACAGAAGATCGGACAGTCGAACACAGCGCAGCAGCAAGCACCGGGTGTAGTCGATATCGACTAGAGGCTACTCGATATCGAGTAGAGTCCTCGTCGACTTCGGCTTGTCTTGTTGAGTACCTGCACACTTAAGCTACATCGATGCTAGATCGAAGATCAGTAACTCGAGATCGACCAGGCTTGGTCGAGATCGAGTAGACAGAGAATAAAACGAAACAAAGAAATAAAGTAAAGGCAAATGCTTTGGGACTCTCGAAATAAACTGTATATAAAAGGCTTCCAAGATTGGGGTTTGCAAAAACGATGACCAAACATGCATAAGGCAGAGATAAACAGATAATCATGTGAATTGCATCAAAGGACAAGCTTTCGCCTTTTCCAACAATTAGACAACTCTTTCAAGAAACCCTAACTGTCTCTACTGATTTTATGTTTACAATCCAAGTTGTTAACACGGATCTCTATTAGATGGGTAATAAACACATAAACAAGTAGTAGATGCTCAAAACATGATAAAGGTCGGATCTTTACCTCAAACACGCATGGCTATCGTCGAGCTCACCCCAACCCTAGAAGTGGGTGGACTACTCGCGCTTCATCGCAAACTCAGACATTGATTGAAAGGAAATAACTTGCATTAAACTAAATTCAAAGACTTTACAATCCCGGCGATCCAACTCTCGTTGAACGCCAAAACCCTAAAACCTTCGAACTCCTAAAACTTCTCTTTGGAACTACCTCTCTACTTCTGAAATTGAATCCATCTAAAATCAGCCCCATGGGCTCTATTTATAGCCTTCTATTCCTTGCTAATCAAGGATAGAAATCTCTATCTATATCTAAAATTATATCTAAAATGCTTAAGGATAAATAAAAGCAACAAGGATATTAAATCTAAATATATCTAAATGTCTTTAATGGATAGATCTTCTCTTCCATGATGTGTCTTGATTATTTTGGATAGAATCGGCAATCTTCGGGCCCAAGTAATCCCACACCGAGTAGGATTCATCAAACCGAGTAACGCGGCTTCTGGAATCGTCGTCGATCTCGACAAGGGTCTTGTCGATCTCGAGTAGGAAAGTTTGTCGACTGGCTCGGCTTCGTCATCTCGGCTAGCTGGTCCTCGACAGGCTCGGACATGGCTCACAAGTTTACTCGATCTCGAGTACTCCTTGTCGATGTCGAGTTGGGTGGCCTTGTCGACTAGGTCTTCTCGGGTGGCTTTGCTCGATAGGTTGGGGTCTGGGCTCCGAGCTTCGTCGATCTCGACTAACTCTCGTCGAGGTCGAGTAGGGTGTCCGGCTTCCTGGTCAGGTCGGGTAACTTCTTCTCGACTCTGGGTGGGTGTTCAGAGTCTTGTCGACATCGAGTAGATCCTACTCGATCTCGAGGACGGTGTGGAGTCGAATTCTTCGTCTTCAGCTTCTCGACGTGATCCTCCTCGATCTTGGCAGGTGTCTAGACACGGCTTGTTGAGATCGACTAAGGGTAGTCGATGTCGAGTAGCTTCGTGCACCGGTTCTTGCCTCTTGGTTTTCTCCCGAAATGGTTCCATATTCTGCGATATTAAACAGAAACTTATGTAGATCTCTATTTTTGACAAATAAGCATATACTACATAATTCCGACATATTCCCAACCCGAAATATGCAAAATGTAAAGAATATGGAACTAAAATATACATAAAGACATGGCTACTTTGGAGACATCATTCAACTCTCTTGACCTGGCTGCTAAAGATAGGATCAACACATATACCCATTATGAGTATTTGACAATGCCGCCAGCTGACGCCTGGGCTGCCCTCGACAAGCTAACCAACTATGATAACAAGTGTGGGACTTCAATCAACTATGATGAGAATGCCTATGCCAGACCAGCCCCATCCATGCCCCTCTATGAGCCTTCTAAGGAAATTGACCCAGATGTCAAGGAGCAATACTACAGAGATCAGAATAGGAAGCTCCTCAAGCAAGTAAATTATCTTTCAGTCAACCGGCCATGCATCGAATGCGGATCACATAGGCACACCACTACTGAGTGCCCACACATAGAACAAGTCAGGCTGGTAGAATACCACGAAGAGGCAGCTTACGCAGGGGGTCCTAATCGCTACATGGGGGACCAAAGGTTTCCGCAACCACAATGGAACCAAGGTGCCCCTAGGAACCCCCCGCCATATAAAGCTCCAGGACATCCGAAAAGGGACCAGAAGAGGGATGATCTACATACCATCCTAGAGGAAATGCGGAGGAACCATTCAGACACCAAGCAGTCCTTCAACTTAGTTTACACTCAGATACAAGGTGTCAACTTTAGGCTTGGGGAGATTGATATATGACGGAAATCAATGGAGACACAGATTGGCCAGCTAGCAGCAGGCATCCCCAGACAGTCAGGTTCGCTCCCTGGATCTTCAGAACCAAATCCCAAGGGGAAGACCGGACACATCGCTGTTGTGAAACTCAGGAGCGGCCACCAACTACGCGAGCCAGAGGTCGGAAAGCAGCAGGACGGAGGAGCTGAACAGCAAGTCGATATCGACCAGACCTTGGTCGATGTCGAGGAAAGGCAACTCGATGTCGAGGAAGGACTACTCGATATCGACGACAAACTGGATCAACCTTCGTCTGCACAGCACAGCAACTCGACATCAAGAAATTTGGCCGATATCGAGAAGAATCTTGTCGATGTCGAGAAAGATCAAGTCGAGATCGAGAAAGCTGCAACACCTTCGACATCTGTTCTGGCTCCGAACCAGAAAAAGAAGCTGCCTTTCCCAAAAAAATCTTCAGAAGCTCAATGTCACAATACCCTTCACATAAGCTCTCAATGAAATGCAATCCTACGTCAAATTCCTCAAGGAGATTCTAAGCAAGAAGCGGTCAATGGCTGAGATTACAGAGGAGTGCAGCCATATGGACATACTTGAGAAAAGGCCAGATCCAGGTAAGTTTGCTATAACCATTGGATTTGGTCAATATAAATTTAATGCTTTATGTGATCTTGGGGCTAGTGTGAGTATAATGCCTTTAACGATTTTGTCCAAGATTAAGATAGGTGCCTTAGAGCCTGTGGATGCCAAGCTTTATATGGCCAACAACACGGTGGTCATTCCAACAGGCATGGTAGACAATGTGCCAGTGCAAGTAGGTAAGTTCTTTGTCCCTACTGATTTCTTAGTTATTGATATGGCGGATGACCCTGCTTGTCCAATTATTCTAGGAAGGCCCTTCTTGGCGACGGTGGATGCCAACATAAGCGTAAGGAAGGGAGTACTCACTTTCAACATCAGCGATGAGGTAATTGAGTATTCTTTTAATAAAACTGAAAGGCATACAGGTCCAATGGAAGAGGTAAAATCTATCTCAGCTGGTTACATCACTTGTGGGGAGCCTAAGGTAAGAAATATGACTCCTGAAGAGCTGGAAAAGAGGGATATGGAAGCTCAGGTGGAGAAGATCATGGCCATCCTAAACAAAGACACAAAGGATCTGCTCGACATCGACCAAGGTAAGTCGACATCGACTAACTATTTTTCGGATGCCTTGACAGGATGCAAGTATGGGGTCGAAATCAACCAGAATTCCTCGATATCGAGGAATTTGGCCGATATCGACCAAAATCAAAGCACTCCACCAGCAGCTCCTTCGTCGATCAGCCAACCAGAAGCGAAGGACTCCTCGATATCGACCAAATTGGTAGATATCGACCAAACATCTTCATCCTCGACTTCACCTTCATCGACGAGCAATCCACTGGAAGCCGAGAAAAACAACTCGATATCGACAACCCTAGTCGATATCGACCAAACCTCGACTCCAGCATCCTCGAGCAGCAGGCTACCAGGAGCAGATACTTCCTCGATATCGAGTACCGTTACTCGAGATCGACCAAATACAGTGGTCCCCGAATCCGTTTCTGTGAAGGTAAGCCAAGGTATGGATCTTTCTTCTCCTATTTCCATTAAAGATTTATCTATAAATGATAGAGGTTTGCCTTGGTATGTGCGCTTATGTAGGATTTCCAATGATGAGCCCAAAGAGTATGAAGTTGGAGACAAGCTCTATGTTTCCAAATCAAAAGATCATTGGTTTCCCAACAAATTCAACAAAAAGAGGATGGGGCCCTTCGTGGTGAACAAGATCCATTCTGGAGGACTGCAGCTGATAGACAAGAATGGGCCCTGCAAATGCCACCTTGAGCTTAAAAGAGAAGTCGGCCTAGCGACTATAAAATCTAGAGCTTGTAAATACACATTTATTTTTTGGGATTTTTGGACATTGTTGCTTTTATTTTTGGTTTTGAAGTTTTAGTTTTTCTATTGTGGGTATTTCTCTTCTATATTTTTCAGGTCCATGGGGATAGAAGCAAGCTAAATCGGACTCGGACCAGGCATTTTTTCACGCGATATTTGGAAGCTCTGCACATCTGTCTAGTGAGTTTCTTTCTTTACCCTTGTTTTTATACAGTGAGGACACTGTAATGTTTAAGTGTGGGGTGGGGGAAGGGATTACTTTGTGCATATTTTCCATATTTGAGATGATTGGTGCATTATTTCTTGAATTGCTTATAAATGGCTATTTGGGAATTCATTATATATTTATGTGCTTATATGCATGTTTTCCAAAATTTTGAAAAAATGACCCCCATTGAAATTTTTTGAATAAATGTCATGGAAGCTTTATTGAACTCAACGATGCAAAATTAGATTCACTAGAGATATAGCATGAAATTGCCTAGTAAAGGGAAGTCACAATGAAGTGCATTATTTTTATGAAAACCATAGAAGGAGGTAAAATTTGATGTTGCTTTTGACATGTTGCATGATAAGAGGATGGAGGACTTTATATTTCCATACAATGCTCATTGTTTATATTCCTAGCCTTACCTATGCCTATGCATCACAAAAGCCATATATATGCCTTATTTCAGTCATTGCTCCACATGTTCTAAATATTGCCATTTTTTACCTTATTTCCTATCCGCGGATTATGTTGAGAATGATGTTACATTATGGAGATTATTATATGGTTGTTGTGTTATTATTATATGGAGTTTGGCAGGAAAGTTTGAATATATATATATATATATATATGGAAAATTGAATGAGTGAAAGAAAATCCGATCACCTCATGAGATAAAGGTAGATCGACCCTGCCTGCGTTGAGATAATAGTTCTGCGGGATGGGACACAATGTGAGGAGTCCGAAGCACTAAGTATCCGGGGTCATTCATGACACCCATTTTGCGACTCGCGAGAAGGCAGTGCTGAGGTTAGAGAGGTAAAAGCATTATTATTGATAAAAAAAAAAAAGCATTATGAAAGGTGATGAATCTTATGAGAAGGAATGTGGTATGAAAGTTTAGAAATACTCCATTTCCCCGGATCATTAGCACCACATTGCCAAAAATTGCCCACCTTTAGCCTTTTACCAATCTACTTCTTATTTGAGCTTAAATTAAAGTTCTTTTGATTATTAATGCTTTGTCACTTATGAATGTTTTTCATAACCCTCCTTTTGTGAGTAGAAGTTGCTTTTTAAATTTGCACATGTAGAGATTTGTGACACTAGTATCTTTTCGAGGATGGTAATTGACAGCGGGGACATATGAAAATGAATCTAATATGTTGAGAGTTTTGATTCCTTCCCCTGAATGACAATTAAAAGTATTGCTTGAGGAAAAGCAAGCTTAAGTATGGGGTGTTTGTTGTGAGCTGAATCTGCCATGTTTTACAGCTATCTTTATGTCATTTTCTGCATACATTTCATGCATTTGGGCTAGAATAGTACAGAATCTATGTAGTTTATGCTTATTTGCCAAATTATGGAATCTACACCAGTTTCTGTTTATATTCGCAGAATTCGAAGCAATTTACAGCAGTTCTGAGAAAGGACGGAAAAGCTCGGAAGTCAACTAAAGAAGACCAAAGTCAAAGAGCGACGAAACCAGGACAAATCAAGTTGGAGCCAAGTGTTACTCGATATCGATAACCTTTACTCGATATCGACAAAAAGTGTGCACCCAATCCTGGTCGAGTAGGAGCTTGATCGAGGAGCTGAAGACGAAGCCAACCCGACTCTAGAGCCCTACTCGATATCGAGTTGTTTACTCGATATCGACAAAACTTGAAAGTCATGCCCTGAGTCGAGGAAGCCACACCTAGTCGAGAAGACGAAGACTGGACATACCGAGCACCGCTTACTCGATATCGAGGAGTTTACTCGATACCGACAAACCCAGCACCACATGACCGAGCCAGTGTCAGGGAGAGGTTGCTCGACAACACCAGGCCAGCAAGTCGATGATGCCCTTCCTCGATATCGAGTACTTTGCTCGATATCGAAAACCCAAGATCACTTGTCCGAGCCGGATCGAGAACCAGCTACTCGAGAAGACCAGTGAAGTTGAAGTCGACGACAAAGCTACTCAAAATCGAGTGGTTTACTCGATATCGAGGAGATCTTTTCTGGGCCGCGTTACGCGGTGAGCTGTCCGACGCGGTTTGGGCTTGCTTGGATCCGAAGTTGTCCGATTCTATCCATATCTATCAAGTTCTATCTATGGAGAGGAGATTTACCCACACAAGAAGATATTTACCTACTTTAGACATATTCCCTTTTTGGATTTAATTCTTTTATTCCATTTATTTATCTTTAAGTAAGTAGATAAATAGATATAGATATAGATATACTTTCTTACCTTGATTATCAAGGGTTAGAAGCCTATAAATAAAGCCCTAGGGGCTCGATTTTATTCATTCAATTTCAGTTACAATTAGTTACATAGAGAGAGTAGAGGAGAGAGCTTGTGGCGAGAGAAGTTGGAAAGGCGAAAGCGGATTTGGCTTCGATTGGTTGTAAGCTTTCTTTAGTTTATTTAATGCAAGTTATTCCCTTTTGTTATTTGATGTCTTTCTTGATGATGAAGAGTGAGTAGTCCACCCACTTCTAGGGTCGGGGTGAGCCCGACGGTAGCCATGTAAGATGATGCAATAAAGGTTTGATCTTTTTATGCAATTCGTCTTCTATCCCTACGAGCATATTCTTTTGCGAGAGTTAAAGGTGATCCTTGTTTGTGTTATTGAAGCGAAAGTGATCTTAATACAACTTGGGTTAATTATGTGAAAAGGGTTAGTAACAATTAGGGTTTATGCGAAAGCCTCTATCTTCCTATTTGTTAATAACGAAAGTTATTTGATGGAAAGCATGATCTTTTATGCATTTATGTGTTATTTTGCATGGTTATCGTTGTGGTGTTGATACCCTATCCTTGGAAGTCTTTAGTTTATTGAATTTATTTCATCGAAATTTGTGTCCTGCATTCGAGAAAGTTGCAATTACAGTTTCTGTTCTTTGTCGATATCGAGGAAGTTTTGTCGATATCGAGTACTATTTACTCGATATCGAGGAGACTTTGCTGAGATCGAGTTACTTTTGCTGAGTCTTGCTTTCTGTTTGTCGATTCTGAGTTTCTGTTATCCACAACTGTAGTCGATATCGAGAACCTTTTAGTCGATATCGAGTAGGTTCTGTGCTTTGCTTTCATTTTTGCTTTTGTTTGTTATTTCTGTCTTTCTTTTTGTCTTTCTGTCTGTGAGATTTACAGCTACCTGAGATCCGCTGACGTGCTTCCTCGTGGATCGATTCTAACTTCCCGCTGCTACATCAGGAGGAGGTCTTGTAATTATTTGCGTGGGCAGAATCTGGTTTGATTTATATATTATATTTTAAACTTGATTTCCTCTTACAACATCGCCCAACCCTAAATCCGCCACTTTCCACAATTAATGTTCTCATTTGTAAGATGGTTTTTTTTAATAAAAGACGAAGATTAGTGGTCAGATGATTTTTTTTAATACAAGACAAAGATTTGGTAATGATCAGTCGTGGTCGTCTCGGATGACGTAGCTACAAGTAGCGAGGCCAAAGCAATTTGTCGCACCATCAAAGTTAAGTTTCATGAATCATTCGTTTCATTTTTTCCATTTTATGCTTTTAGGTTGTCGTGGTATGTCCCGATTGTTGTTGCAAGAGTCGAGATCTTAAAAGGCTCGAACCCATACAATCTAGCCCTCTTTCTATGAGGGAATCAAGTCTAAACAAATATAGAATATAAATTCAAACCAATTTACGAGTCCACGCAAATAAAATTACAAGAAATCCTCTCGTTATAGTGGTAGAGAATCAGGATGGAATCCACGAGGAAGTGTGTCAGCGCTCGCCTATGTAGCTCCCAAAGTAAGCCCTGATTTCGACTCAGCAGATCACTCTATATCGACTGGGAAGGGTTGATATCGAATGGTCAGTCGATTTCCAATGAACCTACACAATAGAAAACAAACAACTCGACATCGAGTGTGGAGCACTCGATATTGACTTTAGCAGGACTCGATATCGATTAGATTGGGTCGAAATCGACTCAGTGTGCAGAAACTGTAAAACGTGCAGAAACGAAAATAAACGATTTCAGAAAAATGCGTTTGGAGAATATAATGATGGATGAGAATATGAATGAACAGAAAAGGTAACAAATTTGTTGTTTTATATATCAATTAACTAAAAACTTTCAAAGTCGGGGATTCATGCCACAATGATAACCATACAAGAATATGCCAAATTCATGAAAGATATTGCCTTTTCATCCAATAACCTTCGTTATTAACAATTAAGAATATAGAGGCTTTCGCATAAACCCTAATTGTTACTACCCTTTTTTTTATCATTAAAAAAAATTCATATTAAGATCACTTTCGCTTCAATAACACAAATACGGATTTACCTACTACGTACTGTCGTAGAAGAATCGTGCAAATATGGAAAGAAGATGAAATCACATATAAAGATCGTACCTTTAAGCATAAACTTCCATGGCTATCGTCGGGCTCACCCCGACTCTAGAAGTAGGGTGAATACTCGCGCCTCATTGCAATAGAAAGCATCATAATCATAAGAAAATAACTAACTTTAATTAAAATAAACGAGAACTTACAACCGAACAAAGCCACAACGTCTCTCCTCGCTCCAACTCTACTCTCTCTCTCTCTCTCTCTCTCTCTCTCTCTCTCTCTCTCTCTCTCTAACTCTAGGTGAACACAATTGCTTGTGTGATGGAATGAATAAAAACTCAGCCCCTAGGGCTTTATTTATAGACTCCAATCCTAACTATTCTAGGAAGGAATCTATCTATCTTCTATCTAATTTCTATGTATCTTCCTAAAAGATAAAACTTACTTAATTAAATAAATAAAGTAATAGAAAATCCTCAAGGTAAATATGGAATTAACCTATGAGGATATTGATAAAAAAAAATATCTCTTTTCTTCATATGGAAGTAATTCAACTCAGATTTGGACTCGATATGGGCTTCAGACAACTTCTGGGCTCCACTCGATATCGACCAATATGGGTCGATATCGACTCGTCTCTTTCTTTCACTCGATCTTGCACTCGATCTCGACTCTGGTGATATGTATGTCGACTGGTGGTCACTCAATATCGAGTGGTAGGACTCGATATCGACTCCTTCTTCAGTCGAAATGGCTTGTGTTCTTCGGGGGACTCGATTTCTGGTGAGGCTTCACTCGATTTTAGGTCATGTGTCTTCACTCGATATTGAGTGACTCGGGCGATATTGAGTGACTCAGTCGAAATTGAGTGACTTGACAACTTCTTTCCTTTTCTCCGAATTGCCCCAAAAATTTCTCGATTTCTGTGAAATTAAACAAAAACTTATGTAGACCTCCATTGGCTCCATATATTGCAAATAAACATAAACTGCACAAATCTTATGCTTTTCCATCCCAGAAATATAAAATATGGACAGAAATCGGACTAGATGTAAGCAAAAAACATGGAAAATTGAGCGCACATCACCGCTCAACTCCGTTGTTCTCACTTGGAGTCTGAAAAGGAAGAGCTCTTGTGACATGGGTAGAGATTAAATCGCTTATCAATCACGCACAACATCCATATGATATCTGATGTGGGATGGGGGTGCTACAGTTGCATGGTTCTCTTATCCGCCGCCCCTCGTCATCTAGATCCTATGTTTGTGCATTTTTTCAGTTTTCCTTTGTTGGTTAATGTATTTTACCCATTCTTCCAGCCCTCAACTAATTGATCTTTAAACATGATTTTATTTCTTAGCGATCAGATGCCCCATAAGGTGAAGGCTAAGATGGATCTCTGTTACGAGGATAATTTTGCAAATATTTCTACTAGAATGTCTATATGGGTTCTATCGATTTTGTTTGTACCCTGTACTATTCTTTCAATCTGTTGTTTCATTCTTCATATAATTGTGAGTGTAGTTTAGCATTCCGTGAATAAATGTGCTTCACCTTCGTCAATGTTGTTACACATGTACATTCCAATGGAACATCTATTCCTTTATTTCGTAATCGATCTAGCTTTTGGACGGTGCTTCGTTTAGTATGTTTTTCCATCGAAAAATTTTCACTTTTATCAAGCCATCTATTTTCAAAATCCAATCAAAGGATCCAGTCATATTCCTTCGTGTTTTTGTAGTATATATATTCTAAGGCGCTAGCCGTTGAGAACCACCCATTTCTACTCCCTTTCCAGTAGAGTATATATTCAAAGTTATTTGATGGTATGTGGGTACTGAGGATCTGCTCAATAATATTCATTGGGAGTACTTCCTTTCGTTTTTGCATGTTTTGGGTTCTATCTTGTTTATATATTGATTAGTAGTTTCCCATTCGTTTATGTTGTCATATAGCCGAATTTCTAGTAATTTTGTGTCATTGTTTAGCCAGTTGTACGTCCTTCCAAAATCTTATTGTCTTCCCATTACCAATCTGCCCAATTAAGCCCAAGCAAAATTCCGCTTTTATTTCCATGAGTTTCGTCCATTGTCATGAGATGTTTTTGTTTCTTGTGAAGAAGAAGATGTGGTCAAATTTCACTTTTTAATCAAGCCACCAATACTCTCATCTTCGTCTCTTGAATGATGTGGTCAAATTGCAGTTCTTCTTCAAGCCACCAATATTATAATATTCGTCCTTTTAATGATATGGTCAATATGTCGTCAAATTCCACTTCTTAATCAAGCCACCAATACTCTAATCTTCGTCCCTTGAATGATGGTGTCAACTGACAATCCTTATTGAATCCACCAACATCATCATGTTTGTCTCTTGAACCACTCTCAAGCGATGGTAGAAGGTGTGGTAAGCTTCCGCTCCTTATTCAAGAGATAAATATATTAATATTCGCCCCTTGAACTACTCTCAGGCGACGGACTTCGTTAATACTCGTCGCATGATAGCTTCTCTTGGATGGGGTACATCCGGTCCCATTACAAGTGATGACAAAGTCTACGTTCGTCGCTATACGAGTAATAAGACGTTCGTATCTAGAATGTAAAAATGGTGTATTGTAAGTAATGCAGGAGCCTAATTCAATATTTTAGGAGCTAAATTTTATCTTTTAGTTAGGGTTAAGATAGGTTTTTAGGGATTTATTATTTTTATTATTTTCACAATAATTTTAGGCAATTTTCAATATTTTATCTTTTTAGCCATCCTTGGCACACAAGTTTGAAACTGTGATTTTTATTCTATTTAAGCAATTGTAGGCATGAGTCATAATCAATCTTTTATATTATTAATCAAATATTGGTTTAGATTCTTTTCTCTTTATCTCTTGGTGGATTCTAAGCCCAAATTCCAAATATATTTTCTAGGGTTCGACGCTTGCGAACCCTTTATCATCAAAGGCTCGCGCTTGCATCTCTTCCACGACTTCCTACTACATCAATTGGTATCAGAGCAGATTTCTCCTGTCTGTTTTTAACTTGAAGTGTGATGGGAGATCAACGAGCTACCAAGGCAAACCTTAAAGGCCTAGAGGCCCTGGAGGATCAGTTGATGGCATTGATGTCCAACGAAAACAATGGCGGTAACCGCAAACATACCAACAACGCCATCTTCAATGTCTGCAACACCCATGTTAATACCATCAACAACTTTCGCACCGTCGACCCTAGCGCTTCCCTTAACAACGCCGATCAAAACAAGCCGCATGTGGCCAAAAAGACGGATCGAGATCGTTAGCCGCAAGATGAATTCTTCCATGAGACAAGAGATTCATGTTCCAAGGAAGAGAAGATCTTTAAAGGTGAGGCTCTTGAGAAGGTAGTTTTTCAAGAGGTTTCCATTCAAGAGGAGGTCCTTGGAAAGAAGTGTTTTCAAGGGGAGAATGTCCTTGAAAGGGATGTCTTTGAAGAGGTGTTCCTTGAAAGATAGGTTTTTCAAGAGAAGGTCCTTGAAGATCGAGGAAGTCCTTGAAGAGTGCCTAGACCACCTAAGGGAAGTTGACAGAAACTTTGACGTCATGAAGGTTCCGAAAAGCCAACCAGTAAAGGAGATAATCTATTTCACCAATGGCTTGAAGTTCTGTGCAGGAGGAGATGAGTTTGCAAATTGTGTGGATCATACTAGAAGCTCCAAGTTTGGCCTCAAAAATTCCGCATCGTTTCGCATGTATCTTCAAATGAATAATTATGAAGCCAGGAATGACAAGGATAAAGATGCAGCATAGAAGGAAAAGCGTCTGATAGTTGATACTGGGCAGATGCACACATTCAATGGGGCTCCACATCGAGTAGAGAACTCGATGTCGAGTTCTTCATAAGTGAAATAGACTGATGCATGAACTTAATTCTATTTTTAGGAGCTAAATTTTATCTTTTAATTAGTTAGGGTTAAGATAGGTTTTTAGGGCTTTATTATTTTTATTACTTTCATAATATATAATTTTAAACAATCTCAATATTTTATCTTTTTAACCATCCTTGACACACAAGTTAGAAAACTAGAGTTTTTCTTCTACTAGGTTAAGTGCCGCGCGCGTGCGCGCGCGGTTTAATCATATTTAAATTGTTCACATTATTTTTTATATGTGTGTAAATATTCATATGTGCAAATAGTTGTAACTTAGTTGTTTTCCTTATAAAATTGTACACGTTACTTTTTATATGTGTGTAAATATTCATATGTGCACATAGTTCTAATTGAGTTATTTTCCTCGTAAATTTCTATAATACTCATTCCATTAATTAAAACTTGATGTTTTACTATTGATATTCCAAAACTAAAAAGCTCAAAAATCCTAATCATTACAATTAGAAAAGGAGATTATTGTTGTTGTTGTTGGATTAAAATCGGGTTGATTAAGAAAACCTAATAGTTACCATTTGGGTATTTTATTTGAAAACATAAAATATGGTTGATTTGAGAAAACTTTAAAGTTGTAGTTTGGGTATTTTAAGAAAAAACATAAAATTGGGTGAAATTGATGAAATATGACCATTTATAATTAATAAACCTTGATGTTTTACTATTCATGCATGCTTTTTTTAGGTGTTAAAAACAATATAAAATATTAACTTTTTAAATAATTTTTTAACAACTTCATGCTTATGAATTTATGGAAACAAACTTAAAAAATTAATATTTTATATAGTTTATATCATTGTAAAAAAGGACACATGGATAGTAAATGACATGTTTTAATAATAGATGGAGTAGTAAAAATAAAATTGTATCGTTATAAGATATTGTTAGTATAGTATCTTGAAATTTTCATTAAGGTAATAAGAATGATGTCTTTCAATTAAAAAAATGTAAAGAAGGGTAGTCTTTAAAAAATTTATTAAACAAAATGAAAAAGAAATCCAAAACTATAAGTTCAAAAATCATAATCATTACAATTAAAAAAAGATATTATTGTTTTTTCTATTATTATTATAATTATCATTATCTATTTAAAATCGGGTTGATTAAGAAAACCTAATAGTTACCATTTGGGTATTTTATTTAAAAACATAAAATATGGTTTATTTGAGAAAACTTTAAAGTGGTAATTTGTGTATTTTAGGAACAAAATATAAAGTTGGGTGAAATTGATTAAATATGAAAATTATAATTTTTGAAAAGACATTAAAGGACATTGAAATAAAAAATTAATATTTTTAAATTCAAGCTTTTGAGGATAAAAAAGACATCTTACAAATGAAGATGGAAATTACCTAAAAGGGTAGAGTAAATATAAGATTATAATACAATTTACAAGGGCAAAATAGGTATTTTCATTTAAAAAAAATTATTAGTGGGAATTACTATTCATTTAGAAGTTCATGCTATTATATAGGGTTTAAGATATAAGCAATTGTAAGCATGCCTCATAATCAATATTTCATATTATTAATCAAATATTGATTAATTTAGATATTTTTCTCTTTATCTCTTGGTGGATTCCAAGTCCCTTCCGAATGAATTCTAAATATTTTAGACGCTTGCGAACTCTTTATCATCAAAGACTCACGCTTGATTGCGTGCGTGTTCAGGACTTTTTACTGCGCCAGTAGCGGTGTAATACAAGTTCATAGCCGAGATTTGGCCAATTAGTGATCAGACATTCCCATCTTTCAGAAACCAAAGCAAAACTTTGAAAGAATTAATGTGCATGATACTTACAAACATTATAAGTACCATTTACATAAGCGTAAAATAAATAATTGAATTGCAACACACACGCACACATTTTATACTTGTATATACAACATGTATAAAGCTTCTCACCTCATTAAGAAACTCATACTTCATCATACTTGATTGATGTGAATATTGGCTCTCAGCTTCAGTTCTTCACATTTATAATTTATGATGTGAGATCAAACTGGATTCTCGTGATGGGTAGCATTATTGCCGGAAGACGAGCTAGCTCCTGCGGCTTTGATGGCAACGCGATGAGCAAGCTCCGAAGCAATGGCATCAGAGTTCGAGCCCTTACCCAGCTCGAACTCCTCCTTCCTGATGCGCTCGTGCACCTTCAGGTCGCCCTCCACGTCCAACGCCTCAATCTTGGTTCCACGAGGCCCCGGGATCTCAACCTCGTGCACCTTCACTCGCCCCTCCACGTCCATGTCCTCCGTTTCTCGAATCACCGTGTGTGCCTTCTTCTTCTTCCTCTTCTTGAGGAAGCAACAAAGGGCGAACATGAAGGCTCCGAGGAGGAGAAGGCTTCCGAATGAGACCACCACTATTACTATCACGGTTGAGTGGTGGCCGGAAGGCGGGGATGGTGGGGGCAGGATGGGAGACGGTGGAGGGTGAGGGTGTGGCTTTGGTGTTGGCGGTGGTGGTGGGATAGGGTGGGGCTTGGGATGTGGCGGTGGTGGCATTCGAGGTGATGGTGGAGGCGGTGGTGGCATTCGAGGTGATGGTGGTGGTGGTGGAGGTACTCGAGGCTTAGGTGGAGGAGGCGGTGGAAGACGAGATGGTGGTGGGGGAGGGAGTGTCCGAGGAGGTGGCGGGGCAAAAGAGGGGAATGGTCGAGGATTGGGAGGCGGGGAGGGGCGAGGTTGGTAAGGTGGAAACGGGGTGGGGGGCGGAGATTGGCGAGGTTGGTAAGGCGGAAAAGGGTAAGGGAAGTAGAAGCCATTGTTGCTCTGAGGAGAGGCCATGTTGTGAATATGCTAATTGGAGTGATGATGATGCAATTTTAAAGGACAAAAGGGTGCATATTTGTAGCAATTAATTTGGAGGGAACACTTGAAATTTGCTTTCAAGTTTTGATAACTTGCTAAGACTCCAAAGACATGTCTTTGATTGCATTAGAAAACACCCTCTTAATACTTGTGCTTTAAAGCTTACCTTTGCATCTTGCCCAACCTCCCCTAACCATTATATAATCAATCTTCTTGTATGTCGAAAACACGGGATGCTGAACATGCCCGGCGCCATGCTTAAGCATCTGTGAAGGAATTGATCCTGCAAGTTTCAGTTTCATCTTCATAGTTCAAAATCACACCAAAGGTTGATTAATTGGTGTTGTTTCATTAACATACATGATATACTTCGTCGACCTACTATTTAGTGGATCAACCTATAGATACACTTGATCCTTTTGGAGGACGTAGGAGAAAAGGATTTCATTCCAGATATCAGGTACGCCGGGCAGACACCAGTGGGCACAGTCCGGAACTGAAGGATTGTCGCTCCAAGTGCCTACATGAGCATCACTCCGGTATGCTGTCATGGGAGTGACATGGAGAGCTGTTGTGGGAACTGTCATGTTTTTTAGCACCTTCAACGCGATGTCTGAGAATGGGCTTCGTTCCATGCCTTTCGTTCTTGACATTGGCCTTCGAGTCACTTTACAGACACGATTACGAGCACTGCAGTAGATTTTAGAGTAATTAGTGGCTGTTTCAGATTGAGGATTAAGGTAGAATGATTTCTGAAGAAAAACTGCAGGGACACCCACCTCCAATGGGAAGCCTCAAGAGTCCGAAAGAACACATGGGTCCGGTTAGGATTGATTGAAGATTCAACCCAGGAGGCCCAGGTACGTAGTGCGTGTTTCAACGCAGTTTTGATCGACATCCCTAGCTTCAATGATCCTCCCATTTGAAAATAAACACCCCTGTGAAAAGAAAAAAAAATATGCAGACTCAACGTTTAATACATTGATAAGGCAGAAATTGAAGTTAGTGAATCAAAACAAGCAATATGAACTGATTTCAATACACATGATTGCGAAAGTATTGGTCAGTGTACAAAGCAGAAAAGAAACACTGCCAAAAGTGTGACCATACAGTCAAATGATTCATATAGCCATATAGTTGAATGATTGAGATACTTGCAAAACAGCATTCATCAGGCAGTTGTTTGGGTTATAAGAATCTCTAAGAAATAAGTTAAATGACAACAGACTCCAGGTCCACCGGTCCAGTGGCGGTAAGCAGATCAAGGTACTCCGGTAAACTCTCCAACTCAAAACACAAACAATAACATCAGAACAAGAATAATCCAATATGTTTTGCTGTGACTATGACCCAATCTACAGAATACAAGTTTGGGTTCAGATTTAACCAGCTAAGTTTGCATAAATGTCAAAAGACCATGCCAAATTTCCAATCAAACAAAACATATATAAACATTCAAGCAATCAGTAGATGAAATATGAGAAACTTACAGATCAAAAAGCTTGGTCTTGGTCCACCAGTGTCCAGTATTAAACACCAAGACATCTGCATCAACCCACTTGTGTCTGATATCATCCAACTTATCAACAATGAGTGTCGATTTCACCCTCTTTGGTGCGCGTTTAGGGGCAGGACCGGGCAACACCAGGAACACAGAGCGATAAAATTCAACAGTAAAATTGTAGGAGCTGAACCTAACACCCAAAAACCTAATCTCCTTGGTAATCTTATTGCCATTCACTTCATACACACTTTTCTTGTCCTCAATTCCTGTCATAAGAACACAGATGAAAGACTCCCATTGTGTTCTGCTCAACGAATCACCGACGAAAACTACCCGCTTCCCGCGAAGGTAATCAAGAATTGCAGGCACATCCAGCCTTGGGATTTCACAGCGTTTGGGCTTCCACCTCCATTTCATGTACCCTTTATCCTTCCTCCCATTGGCCAAGCAATTAAACCCTCTTTCAGCAAATGGACAATCAGATGCGTTGTACAAAGGGGGGTTTTCATCAGGTACCCATTTCCCATCAAAGACATTGCATTTGCTAATTGAGCTTTGTACAGGCGACCTCGACCTCGGCGCATAATAAGTGCCGATTGTAATCAATACTGTGCAAGATACAGCGGCGAGGAAGTAATATGAAATTCGAGCATTGCCCAGATAGAAACCATGAACCCTAGTGAGTAATTTGTGAAAATGCCCAAATGAACTCAAATCAAAGCTACCAAACATGCTTTAATAAACGTAAGAACTGCAATAGCGTAGCAATCAAACAAACTTTTGGATTTACAGAGAGATCTAACATAAGTAGTAGCAATCAGAAGACAAACCGAAGGTGGTGAAGTGGAATCTGGAGAAAGGAATATGGAGAGAAGCTTCGAGAGAATGAGGTGAAGATTGTGATGTACAACTTCAATGTCAATCAATGGGCTAATGGTGGTATTGGTGGTGGGCAAGATCTCCAAGCTCGAATCTTTCTTTTTTAAGGGGGGGGGGGGGGGGGGGGGGGGGGTTAGCTTGGATTGACATAGACGTAGCAACTGCAATTGAACAGTTGTGGAGGGTATTTTAATGGTGTCGGTGACTACCTACAGAGATGCAATTTGTGTGCTTTACCAAAAAAAGAGACAAAACTCTACGGAGTAATAGTGAGAACGGATAAAATATACTGTATCTTGGGAGTGGAAAAAACCAATACTCCGTAGCATCCTAGGTCCAGGTCAATTTTTTATTTTTTTGGAACGAGCCATCAAAATTATAGCCAATAAGCCCAACTGTGTCCCAAACCTTAAATCCTCAGGGTAAGACTTTTAGGGAGAAAGTTGTGTCCATTGAATTGAAACCAATCAACCAACAACTTGGCATTAATAACTATATACTACTGTACTAACATAATTTGATATTTTGATTGTTAGGACTTAAGATGGTGGTTTCCTATGTAAAATCTCCTGTTTAATCTTCTGAATCAATCATCAGACATAGAATAACGGGTGGTGTTAGGCAATCTTCGCCCGCGAACAAAGTCACTGAAGAGGTGCAACGCCCTTGATGGCTGTGCATACGGCACCATATGTGAAGCTCCCCTTACCGTTGCGAATGTCAGTATATTCCCATACTCTATGTACCAACCTCCAACCTGCATTTACCACAGTTGTTTCAGCTAAGACATCAGTAACAACTAACAAGAAAATTCATTAAATTTAAAAAAAAAAAAGACAGTGCAAGTGGCAACAATCCAGCATTGCAGCTGGCTGTTTACCTGGGCTTGGTGAAACCAATTTCCATATGGAACTGTGATGGGTAGTTTGAGGTCATCGGCAAGCTCACGTACCAGTGTCCGTGAGCCTAGCAGCGGCACCACTGAGTCCTGATCGCCACTGGCTCGCAAAGTAATGCTTATTGGATCAATGACACATATCTTGTGGAGTTGATAAACTAAAAAGAAAAAGTGCATTTTTAGCCTTTAGTAGGTGTTGGGTTTACCTGAATACCCAAATGGGAATGTTGTTGTGGATTATCTGTTTTAACAATGGAAGAATGTCTATGTTACCATCAGTGCTATTGTAATCCAGGATGCTGCAAAAGAGGTTTCATCCAAAAACCAATTAACACTTGGATAAGTAACCTTATATCCTAGGCTTTGACTTCTTTGTATATATACCTGCTGCACATTTGCCATTCATATGGCAAATTGGTGCGGTTAGCATGGAGAGTCTTTTGGACCTCGGGGAGATTGAAGTAGAAGTTTCGCTCGTAAATCATGCACACATCCACTCCAATGCTGATTTTGGTAACCTAGAGAGAAGAAGAAGATTTAGTACTCTAGGGTGATCATATAAGATCATTTAAAAATCAAGAAGAGTAAAGAGGAGTTACCATTTTTTTTAACCTTAGCTCTTGCTTCACAATAGATGGATAACAGACATCCAAGATTACGTCGTATTGGTTAATATAGTTACCGACAATCTCGTTTGCCATGCTTAAGGCGACAATGCAAGAATTCGAGTAGATGGTGTCTTCAAAATGACATTCATTCCTGATTGTAAGTCCGACTTCATCTGAGATCATTCCATGTGACCAGTAGTACTCATACGTCGCCAAAGCATCTACACTCAGTCTCAAGAGTGGGTTCCCTATCTGATTTCATCAACAAACAAGTAAACTTGAATTGAGTTCAGTTTATTATTCAGTAAGAACTAAAACTACTGACAATTCAACAGTTATTTTCTTCTTACAGCTACTCCTTTGATGTTGAACTTAAATCCAGCTGATTGACCGTTGTAATCCAGTAAGGCAACGGCTAATTGTGGTATGTAATGTCCTGCATAGCTCTCTCCGGTCAAGAACAGATCGCGGGATTGAAGCTCCGGAAATTTCTTAAACCAATTCAGCAAGAATGTCAGCATGTCATTTGCTGCCAAGAACAAATCCATCATGTATTATCACTTCAGCTCATCATCATCAAGAATTTGGCGTTTTTCATCATATATAAAATTACCAGTTTTGGCATCCCCAGTGGTGTAATCAGAAGAAGTATTAGAGTATGACCATCCCAGTCCGGCAGGTGATTCGACAAACAACAGGTTAGATGCTGTTACAGGTTAAGATCACAATTAAATCACAATATAACTTATATGATGAATTGATGTGAAATTCTATTAAGGGTTCTAGCTGAACCTCTATTCCATGATTTAGTGTTTCTCCTGAGGCCGTGGCCATCGCCCCTAGGGAAGAAGGGACCGAATTCGGTGAAAGCACCGCCACCAAAGGAAGAGCAACCGGGGCCTGAAATTGTTGTAAAAGCAACACACACAAAAACATGAATGAATTGTCTTATAAGGATTGCCAATTTATTCAACTGATCATCTACCTCCATTGAGCCAGAGAGTGAGGGGCTTGAGGTGAGGGTCTTTATCGGCTTCGACGAAGTAGTAAAACAAGCTCCTTCCAGAAGGGAGATCCACATCAACATAGCCTGCAAACTGGTTGAACTCAACCTTTGGTTGGCCAGGCAAGCTCACCACAAGATCCTCCAATGGCCACCCATTTACACCAACTAAGACCCAAGAAAGCACAGCCACACACAGCCACAACAACCAATACATGATCATCATCATCTTCATTACCTACCCAATTTCCCCCTCTATCAGTACCTCTTCTGCCTCACACTGTATATAGATAGACATATGAGAGACATACCAAGAAGATGATTGGTAAAAAAAAAAGTCATATTTTCTAGTATGGAAAGAGAAATCAAAATTGCTTCTTTTTACCTTCAATTATCCTGATCTCTTTCCATGTACAATTTTATCATTGCTATCCACAAGTGGCAAGAGAAAATCATGGCATTAAATGACAAAATACCTTCTTTTTTATTTGATATATTAAAAAAATACTTCCTTACTCATCAATGGACTTCCAAGTTTCATTTTTGTGAGTAAATGATGGATCAAACCCAAAACCAAAACATAAGGGAAGCTTAAAAGGATAAAAAGATAAAGTTAAAAGAAAATAAGAGCAACAGGAAAAGTTTTTTTTTTTTCCTTTTGTTATTGGTCAAGTTTGGACCAGCACTAGCAGTGGTTAGTGTAATTGCACTCTATCAGCATGAATTTGACCAGTTATCTTTTTGGTGTAAAACATTGGTATTTTCTAATTTCGGGCACCAAATAAGTATGAGTGCGATCCTTTAGACTATCTTTAATGATGGTACTATGAGTCCGATCCCTTATATATGTTTTGAGAGGTGTCAGACCTAAACAAACGCTTATCGTGGCCCATCGCTAATAGTATCTTTATGAATAAGGGAGTACGTTAGAAGAGCATCGTGGCCCATCGCTTATCGCAGCTGAGCCATCTTGGTGTGTAAATTCAACATACTTTTAGATAAGGTCTGAAAGAGTCTCGTAAGATGAAACACTCACTTCCTAAACAAAAAAAAGTGAGACTTTGAAACTTACATATAGCACTGTTTTTTTTTTACATCTGTAACATATTTATATAGATAAGAAACATCTGCTTGCTCTGTTCTTTGATTTATCGTATATTAGAGAGTAGAGGAGAGTAACATTTACATATTAAGATTCGAAGACAGGAGAAAACAAAACGAGACTATATATATATATGTTACAAGAGAGCCACCCAACCAGGGTATGTACATCTTTTCGGACACCTAAACAAACGCGTCGATGATTCTATCGCCTTATTTACGTGCACTTGAATTCATTGACACCATATATTCTCTGCAAAGACGATGACAAGTTAGTTGTAATTGTTAGATATGTGAATGAGGCCAAAAATGTCTCACATCGAAAAGTTGAACATAATAAGCCCTAGTATATGAGTCGGTGGGCTACTCCTTCTATTGCCAATTGGTTTTAGGATGAAACCCCGCCAATTGGTTTTAGGATGGACCCTATACATTTCAAAGAGTCTTACCATAACCGAGTGGATATCATCGAGCAATGGAACAAGTAACTCAATCAAAGATTGTATTTCCTCCTTCAACATGCTCATATTTTGGCCTTTAGCAACAAGCAGATCGATGAAGGTTGTTTTATCTGGCAATAGTTTTAGGGCAACCTACAATAGTCAATAGACATACATATATGATCAATCAAAGCTTATACAAGATTTAATTTTTCTCCTAGAAATAATATTTTAATAAACAGTAATCCAAAAAAAAAAAATTACTTTGTAAGCAGCAAATGAAATCCAACCATGCCAAGGCTTCAAGGTGAGGGTGTAGGAATCCTCTACTACTTGCTCCATGCTTTGGCTCGAATCGCTTGCTATCCTCTCTAACAACGCGACCATTAGATCCAATGACCTAACGCGTACGTAAGTGTTATTAAAGTACTCAATCGTCGTCAAATTATGTTGCTATTGATGTAAAATTTGTGAGGTCAATCGACGAAAAAATGGTAACTAGGATTCATCACCTAGTAAGCCAAAGCAAGGCTCTGCTGCAGCTGTCGCGCTTCTTTGCACTTCCTTCCGTGGCTTCTATCTTAAGAATCTCTACAATGTTTGAATATGTTTTCGGGTCTGAATCTAATCGCACCTCTAATCTCTGTTTGTTTGATATGATAACAAAAGTGCATATAAATTATAATATCTTGTTTGTGTATAATTTTAAAAAAAAATTGAAATTAAGAAAATTTGAATTTAATTACCTGAACGTTGTGAAACATGTCTTGTCTGAGAACGGCCATGGATGGGCCAATCTTATCTGCTCAGAAGAACACAACACATGACCAATCCAATTAATAAATAAAATCAATGATTTTCTATATAGGTATTATATTGATCGACAATCTAACGTACAGTAGGTGGATAGATAAGATGGAATCGAAGAAGAGGAATTAGTGGAAGAATACCGAGAAATTGGAGGATGAGGTTGCAAAGGGAGAGGAAAGGCCTAGCTGGGATGATGACTGAAACATGGAGATGGAGAAGGGTGTGATCAGCTGCGGCTTCTCCAGCAGCTAATTCGGGTGCACCCGCAGCCAAAGGAGGAGAGCTTCCAAGCTGATCATCAGGGTGTTGCTGCAGAAGACCCAGCTCTTCAATGGCTGCTCTTATTTCTGTCTCCTTGTGATCTCTTCTCCTTTTCATCATCAATTTTGCAATCGATCTGTCTCTCTTTCTTCAACTGGTTTTTTTTTTTTTTTTGTTATCTGGAGGCCGGTCCACAAAGATGGATTGGAGATCAAATTAATTAAGAGAAATGTTTTGAAAGTTGAGTCTCCTTTTTAGTTTTGAAGAAAAGGTTTTGTGATTTTGAGGAGTTTTGTTTTAGCCCCACTTTCGAGGGATAAGAGGCCGTTGGATTGAATCATTCCGAAAAGGCTTATCGGAATAGACTTGTGGGTAATATATATCTATAGGTCCCTGAAATTATCGTTCTTTATTTATCAATTTAAGGACTGTTGACTATATTTCTATAGGTACAGAGCCAGAATAAAGTATTATTTTAAATGATTATTAATTGAATCCTACCAAAGGTAGGAATTAATTTGGGTTAACGGTGCCAAACTGCCAATGATCGAATGTCCCCTCCAATCCATTAAGAAACTGAGAGATACTGTACAACTTTGTTGCCCGCTTGATTTGCTTTCCCAATGACATGAAAATTTTGGGGCATTGCATCACGAGGCAATCAAAAAGCATTATCTTGATTTCCCGTGGATACCTTTATGATTCTTTTTTAAAAACCCTTTATGATTCTTTAACACTTAGGCCATGTTTGGCAACGGGGTAGAGTAGGTGGACGAGGATGGATTTTTAGGGTGGAAGAGATGAAGATGAAATCTCGGGGTAGACGGGGTGGAGTTTTGAATCCATTTTAATTCCGTTCGTGTTTGGTCGTGTTTTAAAGTTTTTGAGATGGAGGCACTCAAAAAGACTCAATTGCCCCCACAGACAAAGAAATAGAGATCTTTATTATGGAGGCAAACAAGAAACTAGGTTACAAATTGTTAGGTTTCATAAGTATATATAGTGCCTCATGAAATCTCAGTCAGACAATAAGCCTAAATACAAAACAAATAATAAACTCAATTCAAGGCATATTAACAAAACTCCATCTTGATTTGAATCCTCTCAGATGTACCAACTGCATTGCAGCGTCAGACGTACCAAATGCAATGTCATGCCAGATGTACCAGATGTGCTTCAATGTCGGATGTACCAGAATCTCCTCTCAGAAACAGATGCATCGTGACAAACTAACAAGTGGCGGACGTTCTTCTGCCTCAGATTTGTCCTCGTAGAAGGACCCAGATTGCCCCGCATGGTAGCTCAACAGTTGATGATATTAAACAAGTCCAAACAATATTGGAACTTGCTCTCCGGAACTGACTTGGTGAACATATCAGCAGGATTATCAGATGTTCTCACCTTCTTCACCCTGATTCTCTTCTCAGCTTGCCAGTGTACTGACTCACATCCAGAAACAGCAGCCTTGTAGTTGGATGGAACACCATCCTCGGCCACATGCAAAGCATATCCCACCAGATCATCAGACCTGGATCTCGCAGGCCCCATGATGTCAACCCTTCTTGGTCGATCTAGAGCAATACTCCGATGTACATCTCCACATGTTCCTGTGTCTAGTGGTATATTCTGTCTCCCCAGTATCTGACTCAGTAGTACCTGTCTGTGATGATTGGTCAGTGATCAACTCAGGTGCCCGAGTCTCTGTTGGAGTGAAGTTCAACTCCACCTCTTAAGCAACAGTCTCCCTAGCCTTAACTGAAACATCATATGCAGCACCTGTGACTACTGAACCTTGTAAGGCATACAAAGTTCTCTTTCCCTACTTGACTCCTTGCAAAACCACATTAGAGCCCTTAAACACGCGCAACTTTCCACCATAACCTGTGTATCTGAAACCCTTATCGTCTAACACGGTTAGGGATATCAGATTCTTCGTCATAGATGACACATGTTTGACTTCCTCCAATGTGCGAAACTTCCCATCGTTTGTCCGAAGCATGACTGAGCCGATCCCAACAACCTTGCAGATGACATCGTTTCCTATAGAAACATTGCCCTTGTCTACACATCTATATGTTGTAAACAACTCTCTTCTAGGACATATGTGACAGGACGCACCTGAGTCAAGAAACCACACATCATGATCTGTGCGATTACCTGTTAGTAGAACAATATCTTCCTCAGAAGTATTTCCACCATGAACTACTGCTGCAGATCCAGATTTCGATCTGCTCTTGTTGCCTCTTCTTAGGACAGTCATTCTTCCAATGACCTTTCTCCTTACAGTAGTTACAGACGTCGTCTGGTTTAGGGCCTGATTTGCAACCTTGCTTCTTGCCCCTTCTACCATCAGAATTGCCTCGTTGGCCATAAGCACGGAAGCTTGATTGTTTGTAACCGGCGCGGTTGCCTTCAGACGCAACTCTATGTTGTGAAGCGACGATCTAACCTCTTCCAGCGTGATGGTATCCTTCCCAACGGCGAACGACTTAACGAAGTTCTCGTATGTGGGGGGTATGGATACCAACAGAATTAGGGCAGCATCTTCGTCCTTCACCTTAACATCAATATTACGCAATTCAAGTAATAACGTGTTAAGTTGATCAAGATGATCTCTGAGTTGTGTACCTTCTTGCATACGCAGCCCGAACAACCATTGTTTCAGAAGCAACTTGTTCGTCAGAGACTTTGTCATGTACAAACTCTCCAACTTCAGCCACAAGCCGCCAACAGTTTCTTGATCAGCAACCTCTATTATGACATCGTCTGCGAGACACAATATGATCGTCGAATGAGCCTTCTCCTCCAGAAAATCGTACTCAGCGGTGGTTGTATCTGCTCCCTTCTTGTCGGCGGTTAACAGTGCCCATAAACCTTGTTGCTTCAGCAAAGCCCGCATCTTTATCTGCCATAGACTGAAAGAGTTTCCTTCCAGTAAACTTGTCAATCGTCACTACAGATCCAGAGATCATTCTCGACAGAAATCACAACCAAGCTCTGATACTAGTTTGTTATAACGAGAATGAAATTAGCGAAGAACAACACATAGATTTACGTGGTTCAGCAACGGAGTGTTGCCTACGTCCACGGGTAGACAAATATGGATATTTATTAAGGAGGCAAACAAGAAACTATGTTACAAATTATTAGGTTTCATAAGTACATATATAATGTCTCATGAAACCCAGTCAGACAATGGGCCTAAACCCAAAACAAATAATAATTTCAATTCATGGCATATTAACACTACTAATTTATTACATATGAAGCTATTTACATTTATTAAATTTTGAATCTAAATAGTGAATAGTGAGTCCGATCCACTACACTACTCCATCTTAAGTTCTTCACCGATTGTGATATCAACGGCAACTAATTTCCATTAACGGAACTCCATTTCCCGCTGTTTTTATTTCTAATTTTTCAAAGGGCATTTTCTAATTGAAAGTTGTAATTAATTATAAAAACATGGAGGTTTCTGCATTGGGGCGATTGTTTTATGATTTATTTATATTTTCACAACAATTTTTAAAATATAAAAATAAAAACTATTTTAATTTACTTTTTCAACTTTTGCAATATTATAAGCAGTTTTTCTACTTTTTCAACCACGAGCAAAAAAAAAAAAAGACTTGCAATGACACGGTGGAGCTTATGGACAAGCAGGAATCGACAAGTATTTGAAAACCTCATTATTAGGGACCACAGTGGAGCTTATTGAGAGGAACAAACCAGAGGAGAGATCTTTCAAAATTAACTTTGATGGATCCAAACTACCTTTGGGTGAAGCTTTTGCAGATTTCATTATTAGGGACCACAGTGGGCAATCATCGAGTGTGACGGCTTTTAAATGTGGACACATCTCAACATTAGCTGCGGAGGCTCTAGCGATCAGAGGAGGCATCGCCAAGGCAAAGGAGCTTTGGCTTCTGAGTATCATGATTGAAGGCGACAACCTGTCCGTTATCAATTGTTTGCAAGGCATGTGGTGCTGACCATGAGAGATCGAGATGCTGACTCCAGCACTTTCCTAGGGTGCAATTCGGCCATGTCTTCCAGGAGGTCAACTCGACCGCCGACAGGATCGCACGCCTAATCCACACAACGCCCACGCGGGACCTCCTCGTTGATCCTGCTCTGTGTGTACTCATCCGCAAGGGTGCCCTTGGGTGGAAGTCCAGCAGAGCCTGACCTCATCCAAATCTTTACCTTAAAAAAAAGCAGTTTTTCGATCCTATGCCCTTAGGGTATAAGATAAAACCCTAAATTGGAAAAGATTCCCTACAAAAAAAAGACAATCGACCCTACAAATATAATATAAAAAAAATGCTAAACTAATTAATTTTGTTTTAAAAAAATTAAATTTAGGATCTTACCCAGTGGCGGATCTTGAAATTACTGATTGAGGGGGTGAAAAATTACGATACAAAAAAAAATTGTCGATAAAATTAAACCCAAATTTTTTCTTTTCCGAAAAATCATCAATATTATGGATTTGTAGCTATAATGAAAACATAAATCTCCTAATTTGAAGTTCTTGGATATAATTATATTATTAAGATATGAAGTTTAACAAATGATAATTACGATAAAAGTATATCAGTTTGGTAAATGATATAGGAAATAATTAATTTACATATGTTCAGTCCTGAAAATTGAAACGCTTATAACTTTTTGCTTAAATAGCGGATCTGAGCTTATAATATATCAAATCAAAGCTATCGACGAGAGGAATATGTATGTTAAATTTTTATTTTCGGTTGGGGGGACTGCCACACCTAACTCTAAAGAGGATTCGCCTCTGGTCTTACGTATTTGAGGCATATGATAGGAAAATCGTATTATAAGTAAGTCTTTATACGCCCCCATAATCTATATAAGTAAGTCTTTATAGGCCCCCCGTAATCTATACTCGGTATCTAATTGGATGATCTGACCTGATTAATTATTATTATTTTTAAAAAAAAGCCTGGCTTTCTTTCCTCTCGGCTCTCACCCATTTGTCAAAACTTGAAAAAAATAATGTTTGAAAAGAATAAAAAATATCGTTTGTAACTGTTCAACCTCTATTGTATTATGGACTTTTGAAACATAATCTAAATTTTATATATTGTAAAAAAAATACAATCGTCTGGTATGGAATCATTGACAATATATTTCAGATAGGGATTGACCCTAATAAGGGTCATTTAATTTAATTGCAATTATTTGTGTGATTGTTTTTTATTTTTATCTGATGTCAATGTTGCAGGGTGCAAAATGCTGGCTTTGCAGATTAATATATTATTTTTATATACAAGCCAATTAATTATAGCCACGATATATAATTTTGGATCCACCCATCTCCATGTTTTTTAATCGAACAATATTTTATATGTTGATATGGATAAAAACAATTAATCAAACTAATCAATACAAGTTTATTAAAAGGGTGTACATTGAATGTATGCACAGCACCGTTTAGATGGCTAAGCGACGACATGATCTTCGAGTTGCATTGCAATATTGCATCAAATCAAAAGATTCCCTTGTTTTTAAATTATTCATTTTCAATTATTTTTTTAGTCTCTTATATTTCATTAATCAATTAATTTTCATTTACAAATATCAGAATGAGTACAATAAACCCAATTGAACCATTCATCTAATATATTTAACTATACATAAGGACATACTACCTCCGTCCAAAAATCCATGTCCCTTTACTATTCATGCACGTTTTTTTAGGAGTTAAAAACTATATAAAATATTTTTATTTTTTATTTTTTATTTAATAATTATAAACTTATTATCAATAAGTTTATAGTTATTAAAAAAAATTAATAAAAGAATTAATATTTTATATAGTTTTTAGCTCCTAAAAGTACGTGCTAAAAAGTAAAAGGACATGTATTTTTGGACGGAGGGAGTATATAATATGAAGTATTAGCTACATAATAATATATATATTGATAAATCATTAAATCAACACTTATGAAATAACGGTGGGTCATCCGACGTGGGGGGCAACGCACGCCAAGCGCAAACGCACTAATCAAACCGAGCACACAAGCCGAGTGGGGTTCCATCCTAAAACCAATTGGTATTAGGTAGACCTGTCAAAACACAACCCGACCTGGTGACCCGACCCGACCGACCCGAAAAATTTCTGACCCGAACCCGAAATTTTTTTTCGACCCGAACCCGAAAACCCCGAAATTTTCCGGGTAATCTGGGTTTTGACCCGGTGACCCGATTGACCCGGTAATTTTGACCCGATTGACCCGGTTGATTTATAATTATATATAATTAATTTTTTTTATATATAATTAAAATTTACCACAAAATTATCAAATAATGATTTTTCTAATTTAAAAAAGAAAAACTTGACAAACCCGAGTTCGATTCAACCCGAAACCCGACCCGAATGACCCATTTGACAGGTCTAGTATTAGGTGGGGTAGCCCACCGGCTTATATGCAAAGACTTGGATTAAATTTCTATAACTCATATATTCATTCTCCACACACCCCCCTCATATCGAACCCCGACTCTGATACCATATATGAAATAACGGTGGGTCATCCGACGTGGGGGGGAGGGAGCAACGCACGCCAAGCGCAAACGCGCTAACCAAGCTGAGCACACAAGCCGAGTGAGGTTCCATCCTAAAACTAATTGGTATTAGGTGGGGTAGCCCACCGGTTTATATGCAAGGCTTGGATTAAATTTCTATTCAATGTGGGACACTCTCAACTCATATATTCTCCACAACACTATAGCAATAAAAATAAAATAAAATTAAAAATAAAAATGAGTAATTATAAGGGTGACTTTTTTCCCTTCCGATATTTCTGCTATATATAAAACTGTACTATATGGAAGAAAATGTAGCCTTTTTTTTTATAAAGAAAAAGTAACCAAAAGCTATGGCTAAGAGAAATTACACATTTCATAATGATATATTGATTAATTTGAAGTAACATCAATAAATAGGACATCCCATTTGGTAAAGGTAAGGTATGTGTGTGCCACAACACATTATCATCATCCTGGAGTATTAACCAATCTTGTATTCAGTAGATTAACTCCTTCAAGGCTTCAATCCATGAAATTTATAAGTTAATTATTTATTCTAATATCCTTTTATCATTATTTTTTTAAAACAAATTAAACTGTGATTCAATATCTCAGTTGGAGAATCGAACAGAAAATCGATTGAACACAGAGATACAAAACTATAGTTATGGCTATGGAAAAACAGGGAGAATGATGAAGACGATGAGGGAGGGGAGAGAGCTAAAGAGAACATTATGTATTATTCAGAGAATGAAAAATGATGTACAACAATCTCTAGATCAATCTATTTATATAGAGGCTGATGATCCTATAAGCCCAACAACTTGGTTTTATAATTACATTACAATTCCTAAATACATTATAATCTATGCTTTATATGTCATAACACGATACACTATAGGCATCTGTATATACTGAGAAACCAGACAATTTCTAAATATTTTATAGAGTACTGAAAACCATTGAGACCCGTGATCTAGCTTCCGGCACATACTACACTACCTACGGAAGAGGGTGGCTTGGGGAAAACATGTGTAAAGGGCGAGATCGACATTCAGCCGGTTCATGAGAGGGCTAACGACTCCTGGACATGGAAGGGTGCCTATGCTGCTACGAGCTAGCACTTATGCTGTGGAAGGACACAACTGGAGGCAGTTTCTACTTTCTATGCCAGCAGGGGAGAAAAACGAGTGAGATTTATGATGTTCTCCGAACCGAGCGGGGATGATAAGGCCCGGGGTAAGTTAGTTTGGGCTGGGGCTGGAGTCGAGACGGTGTAGTTCATTGAGCTCTTAGAGTTGATGTATTTTGCAGGGTACTCGTTTGTATCGGTTCAACATAGATCATCTATCTAATCGATGACGTTGTTATACAAGCTGCCCTGCAACTTGTGTGTAATTTACAGTTCTTTTCTCCCACATCGAAACTCAGAGAAAGGAAGACTCAGAGAGTGGGCTATAAAATGGGTCGGAGGTCCAACGTCCAAATCACTTACCTGGACGGGGTCAAACGGATGATCAAGAAGATCCGTGGCCTGGGCAGGTGACATCCATTGCACTCTCGGATGGGTGCCTGTCTAACATCTCCCCGTAGTGGGAGAGTGTACGTCATAATTTGTGTCAGTGGGGGCTTGCGTTCGCGCAGCCCCCTCCATTGCAGTCGAAAATTTCTTGCCCCTAGCCATACAAACTATAATTGTATTGTAATGAGACTACAGTAGGGCTTTTGGGCAAATGGCTACATTAAACTAGAAACTTCGATCAAAGTTATACGCAAAATCCTAGAAGAATCAAAGATTAGGAAAAAGTTCAGTCAGGGAAATCAAAATCAACAGCTAAAAGTCAGATTGGGTATATCTTTTTATTCATTTGGTTGTCTGAAAGCTAAAACTTCATCCTCAGAAGAAAATAAGCTAGAAACCGGTACCCAAGAACCATAACAGCCAAAGCTGCGACTTCAGTTACACCAGAGTCTAGTGTCAGCCCTCGGATGACCGGTGGATGGCATCCACTCCCATCTGAGCAGCTGTATTGGATGTTGAGCAGTAGCTTGTATGTGTGATAGTTGAAAGACAGATAGCGAACCCATGACATGAAGGAAGGGACTTTCTGCAACGTGATCAGTCAACAATCGGTATCCTTTAGCTGGATATCAAACAATTTGGTATAACAAATCAAGTCAAGTCCCTTGAATTTGCGGATTCAAGTAGTCTAAGTTGAAGTCTGTAGACTCACCTGTATGAAAAATCCGCCCGACAGCATGAAAGCCATAAGGATTACTGAAGCAAGTGTCATAGCTTTCTTCACATCCATAAATGCTGCACCTATAGTTTGTCCCAGGCCCTGCGAATTGAAAGTAAATGCAATCAATCCTTACACGTCCCTTGAATAATGCCGGTTGCCAATGTGGCTCAACGATCAGAAGACGAAACTTGTACCTGGGCAGCTGTAATGCTAAAGAATACAGTGAGCATAGTAAGCGAAAATGCAGAAAAGCTTGGCTTCAAGCCTGCCATGAAGTAGACTATCAGCATGAAGAGTATGGGTAGGCCGAGGTCCAAAGGAAGGTCGGTCATGTTTCTAGCAGCAAAGTATGCACTAAGTTTATACAGGCCTACTGATCTCTCCTTAACTAGCATTGCTCTTTCTTGGGGGAACGTAAACACCGCGGTGAACAAGGGAAAAAAACCCCAGAAAACAGATATGAAGAACAATAATCCTGCCTGCAGTCAAGCAAAAAGCCATGATTCTGAATCATTAGAGAAGCAATTGAGCTAAAACAGCTTTAAATATCGTTGGCGCTTATTGCTTACTTGGTCTTGCAATCCCCTAGGTGACGAAGAGTTGGAACGCCACCAAAGTGATCCTATTATTAAAGCAGTTGCAACAACTTGCATTATGCGTATCATACTGAAATACTCGTGTCGCCTTTCCTTGAATCCCCTGCTAAAAAGAACTGAGAATTGTTCCCACCATGTTGCTCCCCAATCCTTTGAAATCGGTGTCCCTTCCTTTTCAAGCCGGTTGCATAGAATTGCAGGCTTCAGGAGTTCTTCAGTTCGGATCTTCTCAGCTCTTGCTTCATAGACCCCTGCAAAATACTGTTTTGGAAGCATTTTATTCATTCTCGGCCAGTTAAATCTCCAATAATATTCGTAAATGTTGCCAGAAGTACAAACCTCTTGCACTTCTACTGGTGATGGTTTTGTATCAGTGAGTTCTAATTCAGGTGGGAATGATTTGTCATTTATGTTTCCATTTGCCAAATCAATAAGAAATTCCGCAGGGTTCATGGCTATGAGGGGAGAACAGCCGATTGAGTTGAAGTACAACATGGCTTCAGAAGCTTTTCCAAAGTATAAGGAACTTCCTTTCCCAAGAAGAATCAACTTGTCAAACTTGCTAAAGAGTCTACTAGACGGCTGATGGATCGTGGTCACCACTGTCTTTCCAGTCTATGAAAAAACCACTAGTATTGCATCAGATTCATTATCAAATTAAGAGTATTTGTTTGATCAAGCGGTAAGTTTCATCTATAAATACCTTGGCAATGGCATGCAGCATCTGAACAATTCGCAGGGCGGTTGATGAATCCAGACCAGAGGTGGGTTCGTCCAAAAATAAAAGTGATGGATTAAGTAGGATTTCATTGCCAATACAGACCCTTTTTCTTTCTCCACCAGAAATTCCTCGGACATATCCGCCACCAACAACTGTATCCTGGCATCTGCATTATATATACCTTACAGGTCAGGTGTACTCATAATTGTACTAACATACCACTTTATCTCCAATTTACCCAATAAAGATAAGGGTCTTCACTCTTTGGAAAAGAAAAATAGAAGTTTGAGGTACAATATGATACAACTAAAGGAAAATGTCAAGAGTCACACCTTTCCAGGTCAAGCTCGCGTATAATGTTCATGACTCTTTCTCTCTTCTGTTCCCTTGTCAATGAGTTAGGAAGTCGGAGAAGAGCAGCGTAAGTTAAAGTCTCTTTGACAGTCAAGTGAGGCAAGACCAAGTCTTCTTGTAGCACATATCCAATCCTGCACATTATATGGTTATCATGGCAAAGCCTCTTAGTCATCAATGCATTATTAGATACACAAATGATATGCACAATCACCTTCGCTTTAGAGACTTGGTGTAGGGTAGATTGTTGTAAGTGATACTACCGCTATTGAACTTGACCCTTCCACTAAGAAGATTGAGTAGAGTTGTTTTACCACCACCGGATGGTCCTATAAGTGCCAGAAGCTCACCGGGCTGTGCTGAACCACTTACTCCTTGCAGTATGTTTTTTTCTTCTTCCAAGCTCTTTTTTGGTCCCTCCATTACTACCTTATATATCACATCTTGGAACTGAAGCAAGATGCTAAAAAGTTAACACACCTCAAAAAGAGTGCTTTCAAAATGAAACAAATGGATTCTTAGATAGAGTTTATGCCAAGAATAAAGATTTTTAGGTATTATACAATCCAGACGTAAACAGTCGCTATACGTGTTTAGGTAGTTCATAGAAATAGGAGAGCCATATTTCAACAAAAGTCCAGATAAACTTCAGTCACATTGGTCAAATACCTTAAGAGAAATGGGCGAATTCAGCTCCAATGGTATATTTTCCCAACTGCAGGAATCTTCACGCTCCTTATTTACCACAGTATTAGTAGGTTGACCTGTACCTAGATCTACCTTACGATTAGTTCTATTGCATGTAAGGCACACTACTATCGTGCCAAAGAAATTTCCATAAAAATGACTCTTTAAGAGATCAATGATGACAAATTGACAATGTTTCTTTGGCGTCAAAATGAGTTTATGATTACCTAAATGAGGACATTGTTGACTCAAAATGGAAGAGTTGAGAAGTTCATCCATGTTAAGCATGAGGTGGGTACTTAATGACTTTGTCCTGCGACTAAGTCTCTCCCTTGCTGAATATGTCTTTAGCTGATCATGGCTCCTGATTCGCTTAAGAGTTGTAACAGTTACATCTTCGACATCAACAAGCCGTGTTAGGCTCAAAAGTTTGCTGCTGCTAGCTCCTCTTGAAGGTGCACACGCCATTTCCATCAGCGCTAAAGCTTACAGACATATAATACTTATATAAGATTAAGATGGTAAGTAAATTTGACAAGAAATAACGAGAATAAGATTAAGAATAAGATCAGCAATAAATTTGGTAAAACATCAAATGTCAGTTGCAATAAGAAAAACATGCAGTTCTGTTCTTTGACACATTCCAATTCCATAGCATGCTGTATTTCTTACAGAAAAAAGCAAAAAAGAGCAGATTACTTGAAGCTGATATCAAGATGAGAGCAACAGATTCAAATTTGTTCGCAAAACAACTCCGTTTATTGCTAGTTGACAGAAGCAAGTGTAGCTAAAACTTATATAGATGTGTGTCCAAACTCCAAACAATGCTTTGCAGTTGTCTGCATAGTGCTTAAAAAATGGCCATAAATGCTGCTTGTGCATCTGAAAATAACGTATCAACTATTCCGTACAGAGTAAAATTAAACCGAAAGTTGCAATATGTCCTTTTCTTTCTGTTCAAAATCACCTCCTTAGTCATTGACAAGTGCCTTTCTTTGGAGTTACTGTCAATAATACAGCAATTTTTAGTTTACAATTAAACCGCGCGACTACATTTTAATGAAGCAAGATACAAGCTGCTATGCGAGTCAATGGAAACATGATCAGAGCAAATAAGCAACTAGGCAAGGGCGATCCATCAGATTGACATAATTGCAAAATGTAAAATCAGATTCAATGGAACGTATTATAATCTCAAACTTTGAGACGTACATCTAGGCTGTACGTAAGATCAGGCAAGATTACCATAGGAGGTACCCTAAAAGCCAGGGCAAGATGAAAATGCTACATCATCGATGGGTCCATGTAAAGGTAAATTGTGTTGATGAAGCCAAAATGAGGACCAAGAATGCCTATCCCGCAACTCCCACCACATATTGTGTCGTAACACCATGTGAAATAGTGTACAAACGCATGAATGGCGGAAGAGCGTCCCTTTCTAAGATCGTGTGGTTTACAGCACACACTTCCCTTCATTTCTAACGAACTCTTCTTTTACGGTCTTAAAGCCTGGAGCAAAGAAACATAACCAGAGACGAGTTTACAATCTTTAGCCATAAGAAAACCTGCTAGCCTAGAAACAGGTAACAAATAAGTATCCTGTTGATAATTGACAAGCTATAAATAAAAACATTGACTTTGATATGGTTTCAGCTCATTAATTTTGAGTGATACATCACTCAAAATTAATGAGCTGAAACCATATCAAAGGATCTTTATGATTTCATGATCAACAACTCAGTATCAGATAATAGACTAATGGATCAGATAGATATAGGTGCAAGCCAGGAAATTCAATCTCATATGTGCACTTGCGTTCGGCCAAGGTCTATCCTTGTCCAAAAAGGACATGACTTAAGGAACTATATTTTGATTTTACAACATTGCAAAGTTACTAAAGCTAAGTTAGGCACAAACTATGCCCTCACTCAAAAGCACCAATGATGTTGATAATTCATGGGAGGCTCCACTGTTCCATGAATCAAGAACTTTCCTACATAAGATAGGTACATCTGCTTCAATCAAGATCAAAGGAGTACCCAACATTGTAAATTTGTAATAAGCCCTAATTGAAATTCACATTGTGATTGAGAGGCATCAAGATGCCCTCTTGGCATGATACCTAAAATTCACTTGCAATTTGTAAAGTAGGACACCCATATTGAAAAAATGGGGCTCCAAAAACCTGTTCAGTTCCATTAAACTCCGGCAACCCAGCAACTTGTCTGAAAACCCCTGGGTCACCACAGACACAAAATTGAGGGCAGGAGACAAAACCGAAACTGTTGGGAATCTTCTGATACACAGTCATTAGGACCTATTTTGACCCAGCCAGATCTCAATATATACTCTCCTGTTGCTCTTAACTCCTATAATCCACTAATTCGTTCCGAGGTGCGACCGTATCATTACGAGATACAGGAAAATTGAAGAGCAATATAGGATTGAAATTGATACTTACCTAACAACCCATTGTAGATGTTTGAAGGAATTCAACTAAACTACTTGAGAGTTCAGACGGATGAAATTGCGTTGAGATCGCACAGGTATGAACTCAACCGTTGCTCAAATCCCTTCCCGCTGAATTACAAACAGACAACTGAAACCAGTTGAGTAGGCATTTCGACAAACAGGTAGTCTGCGTTCTTCCTTCCAAGGCCTATTTAGTGGCTTTCTGGACCCATGACGCTCTGAGGCCCAACAACTAAGATGGGCCTGTTCGTGAACAACCCATTCTTAAACTGAGCCCATGGCCCATTTTTAATTCCCTTTTTTTTTTCATATAAATATAAGGCCTGTTTGGCTAGACGTTGAAAGTAGAATTCCCATTAATTCAATTCCTGGAAATTAACTTACCATCAATTGTATTTACTATGAATTGAAGAAAAGATGTTTGGTTAAATTATAAATTCTAGGAAATTAAAATGAGAAAAGTAACAAACAAATTAGAAAAAGGAGGGAAGTTCAATTTTTTTTTGAACAATTAAAAATTTGAAATAGCAGACAAAAGTCTGGTAAATCGAGAAAGCACAAAGAGCGTCCAACGGATAAATCATCATGATACAACTAAAAAACAAACTGAACACAATCACTGAAACAATCGAGCAAAGCAAAATGACGAAAACAATTCTAAAAAAAAAACTATGAACCAAGTAGAAGTCCGGCTGAGCGAGGATGAAAGACTCAAATAAATGAAATTTCCTCCTTTCATATGAATATTGAATGTATGGGAATTCAAATTTCTAGGTTTTTCAGGGAAAAAAAAAAGCTAAACAAAAATATTCAGCCTACATTCCTACCTCTTGAAATTTAGATATTCATTCTACTTCTTGAAATTTTTAATATTTTTTAATTGTTAACGAAGATTAATAGTAATAACTTTTGCCTTTAAAAACTGTGTTAAAATTCTCCCAACCTAACTTACAGGAGTTACAGCAATTGATGGACTAAAATATAAAAACAAATATATTATATATGCATGGCATTAATAATTTGCAGATATAGGTAAAAATAGATAAATGTGTTAGCAAAATGCAGAACAAGCTTTCAAAAAAGAAATGAGAAAATGTCAAAAGAATAAATTAGACAATGACAAAGATGGATGCAGAAGGAAAATGTCAAAAGAAGGAAAGGAAGGAAGGTAGTTGCACATAAATGAAGGGTGATGCGGATATACTGAAATTTTGTGTGGAACTGATGATTGACTTGGCTTTCACTCAATAGGTGATGAAGAAAGGAAGCGGTCAAAGTTTGACTTGGTTTAATTCAAGCGGGAGTCTCAGCTGGGTCAGCCCTTCATAGTTCAGACTCACTCCACATTAAGGAAGTTTTCAAATACTCTATAAGCCCAGCTGATGATTGTCTTGGTTTAATTCCTGGTTTTTTATTATATAGTTAAGGAATTTAACAATCTAATCATCATAATCCATTTGGAATAGATTGCCTCCACCTCTACCACCTCCATGTACGATTGAGATCATTTAAAATTTTCTCACAACCGTCATCACCAATACACCTTTGATCCTCCTCATCTAAAACACTCATTGTACTTATCTATTGAGGCAACCCAATTAACTTTTATGAATCTTTTTATAGATTCCATCCTTAAACATTAAAATTGTAAGGATGGATGATCTTTTTTTTTATTGGTCGAAATGGTGAGAGTTAAACTCTCTAGTATTAAACGTAAACATACATTACATAACAACTAAACGGGGGTGTCGTAGTTCCCCTATGATCATCCGAAAGTAAGACAATCCAATCTATAGGAGGATACAAAATGAAATGAAAACTAAGAGGAAGTGAAAAGGCATAATCAGCTAGATAGTTTGCTACTCGGTTACATTCTCTGTAGACGTGTTAGAGCTGGAAATGCCAGTTCCTACCGAAGAAGCCTTGGCAGGCAGAAACCAGGCTAAACAACGGGTGAGAGACTGAGACAAATGACGATTTAAGAGAGAAACAACTAAACTTAGAATCTAACTCCACTTCAACCATACGATCGCCTTGTTTCCAAGCAAGATGAAGTCCAAGTAAGAGATCCCGCAACTCAGCTTGAGGAACAGTGCAATTACCCAAGTTGCAATACGTACACCTCCACCAGAAGCATTACTTGAAGGTCTTCGCACCTATCCATCAAAATTGATCTTAATACAACTAGAATGAGGAGGGGACCGACCAATTAGAATGTCTAAATAGGAAGAAATTTGCTTAGCAAGAAGAATATTAGACCAAGCTTCTTGAGTTTGGCATAATTGCTTCCATAACCAAGAGACCTTGTCTAGTGTGGTAGATGGTCTATCAAAGACACGCTCATTACGGTTGCATAAGGAGTTGAACGGGCTTAAGAGGGATTGGAACAAGTATTGATCATACTTGGGTGGCGTAGGTAAAGTCTTGAAAGAGATGGATCAAAGTCTCTTCATTATGGTTGCATAAGGAGCAATTGAGAGATGTGGTTAAATGCCGCCAAGCAAGTTCAAAGTTAGTCAACAAACATCCCGACCAAGAAGCCATAGAAAAAACCAAATATGCTCAGGTACGATACTTGTAGTTTCAAGAGATTGCGAACGATAGGTGGTGAAGGGTTATTTGATTCTTGGAAATTATTTAGTAATATCTTATAAGCTAAAGCATGAGATTAATCTCCAGATGAAGAAAGTGCCCATGCTTGGGTATCAAGGGCGTTGTCTGGAGATGCTAAGAAGTAAGAAGGTGAGAAAAAATTCAGAGAAAGCTGACAAATCCCAACCAGTATCTGAGATCCAAAATTGGCAAACTTTCATACGTGCATCGCAGTACAGAGCACCATAAACTCTCTTGGGCATGAAGAAAGCGCCAAGTTAGCTAACCCAATGAAGCAAGATTTAAGTAACACATAGTTCTAACACCAAGGTCGATAGCCTTTTATTTGAACAAAAAAAACCCATTATACCAAGGCTGTGTTTGACAACAAGGTTTTTTTTTAAGGAGGTAGAGGTTTTTTTGGAGGTGGAGTCGATTTTGGAGATGTGGAAGGTGGATATTTGTTTTTGAAATAACCTAGCTTGTAAAAAATATTAATGATGTTTGGTAGTTATAAGGTTTGATTGACGCAATTGAGATGAATTCTACAGATAAATCAGGATCCAAAACACATAGATCCTTGTGCGTGCACTCATAAGATTCCATTTCAATAGGCATTGGGCTTTCCACTTCACCTTCGGTTACTTCTTTGTCACTTAAGAGGGGGCTTTCAATTAATGTTCAGACTTTGGTTCTTGAACTGAATTCCTCTTCATAGATGTCTTCCGCGGTCATCTCGTCATTCGCCAAATCGCATATAAGTTCCTAAAGTCCTAATGATCTTGGTTCACGCAAGCCTTTCTCATATGCACCTATTAAGTATTTTACTATCCTCAAATGTGCACCCTCTAGGACGCAATGTATAATCTATATAGTGGCGTATTCGATGCTTTCTGATGGCCTATTTTCCATACAGTCTAACACATTTGAAACATATCGGAAGAAACTCTCACTGGGTAAAGAGGATAACTTCATTGGCACTAAAATAGATGGATTCTCAAAACACATTGGTGCATCAGATGAAGTAGGAGACATAGCAGATGAAAGAGAAGAAGACATAACGGATGATGATGAAGAAGGCATAATGGATGAAGAAGAAGAAGAAGGCATAACAGATGAAATCTCATGAGTTGACTCATGAGACTCCGTTTCATGAAGCACTAGATCCTCTTCTTCATTGCAATCATCGTCAACGAAAAGATACGTCTCCCGTTTTTTTTTTTACTTTCTTGCATTTTTCCTCCCATTCTTGCTTAGTTAGTATCTTCATGAATGATGTCCTAGTGTTATATCTGTTGGATTTTGATGAGATTTTGGTGCAATTTTGTGTTCTATGTTCTTTGGGCGATTTTGCACCAAAATCTATACAATGCAATTTTGATCGATATTACACCAAAATCGCACCAAAAGCGAACGAAAAACAAGGTTTGGGATTTCAAAAAAAAAAAACCCTAATTTTTAACATCTCAAAGGATAGATAGAGAGATATGACCGATTATACCTTGTGATTGGAGAACCTTGTTGATCCCTCTCTGAATCCCTCTCCAGCTGCTCCTCAGGTCACCGGCCTAATGATCGACCGTCTGAGGTCTCCCTTGTCTAATTGATCGTAGGCTGCTTGAAAGGTTGAAGATGGATGGTTTTAAAAAGGGCATTTTGGTCTTTTGAGAATTTTTTAACATCAAATTGGACGGAATAGAGGTACAGGTGGTTATCTATTGACGGAATTATATAAGGGGTGGTTTAGTGAAAGGTTTTAGGTAGGAGGTGGTTAAATGAAAATCATAAGCAATAAGGGGTGGTTTGCTGTAAAATTTCTTAGAAAGAAACACAAATATATATCAATAAGAACAAGATGATAAATAAACTTATAAATAACATAAAAATCAAGTATCACAATCAACCAACCAAGTCTTGAATCATAGCAAAACCACAAGAGTTCTAGGTATGCATAACGTACCTTTCATCTCTAAACTTCCAACCTTTCATCTCTCTTAATTGTAATTAGTTTATGAATGGAATTAGTGCTGAAAGCCTACTGCAAAATATGTCTAATATAAGCCTCCAAACCGTCGGCCAAACCCTAGGAAGAATAGATAAAAGTTTCCACAAGATAAGATTTGGGTTGCGTCTCGCAAATCTGGAAACAGTGAGGCCGGTGGGCGCTGTTATTCAGCTTTGACAACTTCGACAGACTGAACTTGTAACACACTTTCTGGAGTCATCGTTCGTCCGATTGACGCATCTGAATATGCATTGGAAATATCTTTTGAAGAACTACAACTCTCATGAAAACATCAGAAGCTAATTGCAACTTCTCAGAATCTTAAACATGAGATTTCTCCATGTTCTTCATTTCCGTTCTTGTTCTCACTAGTACAAATAGACTCATTAAGAGCGGTTTTTTATAGGGAAGGAGAGTGCTTATTAGGGTGATGTTAATCAAAGCGCTGAGAGCATATTTAAGAGCGCTTTTAAAAAAGTGCTATGAAAAACACAAGGACATCGCTTTTTTGTAAAAAGCGTTGTCATCCTTCTTTTTTTTTTTTTTTTTAAATTCGGACAAGGACAACGCTTTTTCATAATAACCAACATTGGTGAATCAATAAGAGGGTTTGAAGGAGAAGAAAAAAAATCATAAACAAGTGCATAAACAAGTATTTGGAGCTTTTGATCTCTGCATAGTCGAGAGAGATCTGCAGAATTGAGAGAGAAACCCTAAATTGAGACAAAAGAATCAATAAAAATCAAGGAAGATAGAAATCAATTTCAACAAAAAGGGGTTTGAAGGAGAAGACATACCTTTCACTTACACCTTCACAATTGACGCCGATTGAGAGCTAATATTCGATTTGGGAATTCGAAGTTACAGGGAAAGAGAAGGCAGCAGGGTGCTCGAAGTCGTCGAGAGAGATCTTTTTCAGATCTGAGAAAGAGATTTCTCAGATCTGAGATCTGGACTGTTGGAGGACGTCGAGGAGGGAGTAAAGGGTACGAGCCACGAACAGTTCGCGGCTAGAAGGAAGGAGAAAGGAGTAAAGTGTGAGTAGGGGTACGAGCCACGAACAGTTACCTTGAGGGGTGAGGCTGAACAGAACGCGGCGACACGAACATGGAAGAGGAGAAGGAGGGCTGACCGGTGAACAGAACGCCGAGGTGGAAAGGAGGGCCGACCGCCGAACGACTCAACCTTCAGGAGAATCCGAGGAAGAGCGAAGAGGAGAAATGGAGAACCCAAGCCTGAAGCCGCCAAGCTTTCTCTACCAACTGCAGTCTGGAAGGAGAAACCCTAAATCCTTCAAACTAATAACCTTAGGGGCATTCTAGTAATTTACTATATCGAGCTTCCGAGTTCGGTTCGAGCCTAAAAACATGCTCAAGCTCGGTTCGTTTTTCCTCTACGAACGAGCTCGAGCCGAGCTTTCTCGAGCCGAGCCCGAGCCGAGCCCGAGCCGTTCGGCTCAGATAACAGCCCTAAGAGCAAGGAGAAAATTAGCTAGCAATAAGAGCAAGGAGAAAATAAACTATTTTTCAAACACAGAAATCAGTTCAAAGTCGTTAAGTGTTTCTTAGATTTTAATATTTTATACTCGGATAGAGCAATGAAATATAGGGAAATGTATAATGTATTCAAAGATGGCAGGTTGGGAGGTTTTGTTCTTACACTACTTGGAGTACTAGATGATGAAAATCCATATTTCTTCTTGATTTGGTCAACAGATCCAGTTTTTTCCTGCTGTGTCTCTTCCTTTGCTGAAGCTTTTTCATGCTTGGGCTTTTTTTGTATTAATTTACCTGAGATTTTAAGCATTACTTCATCCATCAAACAATATAATATGTACTTGTGCGCTATGAAGTCCAGATAAAACAAAATACTAAACCAAATGTCAAATACACTAGCTTAAATGATGAATCTCTTCTGCAAATAAAGAGCACACACACAAAACTGTGATTTGATAAACCAAACATATGAAATAACTGAAAATCCATTTAACCAACCTTTTGGAAAGACAGCATCACAGAGGCTGGCTGGCTCCTGGAATTTGATATTGTGAAATACGGAGTAATAAATCCATCAGCTCTGCTCAACTTAATATTACAGCATAGTCTTGCATCATGGTGTGCCAAAGTTTTACACTCCTAAATCGAATTTGAGATTTTAGACAGCAAAAGGTTGAGTTTTTTTTTTGGGCATTTTAAGACCTGAATTTAAGACTAAAACAACTCGAATTCATTAGAGTACACTCGAATTCAAGTGAAACAACAAATTTTAAAACTAAATCTCCAAATTCCAGTTCATTAGAGTCGGAATTAAGAGTCAAAACATGTATTAATTAAAGGCACCGAGAAGACACAATGCCTCACAATTCTTTCCTCTAATTCCATACTAATTGTATGTGAATTTCTAGTGCCCAATTAGCATCTAAATTTACACCATACAAGTAAACCTAGCTTCTAACACTCACAGCAGGAAAAGTTCAATCAACAAATCGATGGAAAGTGTAAAAACCTAGGTGCTAGAATCATACCTAAATTCAATTAAACAATATTAACAAAGGGAATTTTCAACAAGAGCACCCAAACTCAGCCCATATGATACACTTCTTCACCATCATAAACTAAAAAGGATCAAGCACATATAGCCACCCTAAATTAAGTATAGAGAGCAACCAGAGTACAATTGGGTGATTTCAGTGAGAAAAAAAAACGATCTTGGAAGACCCGAAACCAAGAGGACAAATAAAGAAGGATCTGTAACCAAATCAGGGGATTCGATTAGAGTCGATTTCATCCAACCGTAGCACAATTTCAGCCAAATACAGTTTCAGAAGAGAATGACCAACCTGAGAGCGAATACATGCCCTAATTTAAGAGCGAGAGAAGCGAATACAGTCGGTTGAAGTGCTGGCAAACAATGGTGGATGAGGGCGGCAAGTAGTGCTGCACTTCCTGCTTGTGCTCGTAGACAGCAAACAGAGGCTCGGAACGCCGACAGCAAACAGAGGCTTGGCAAACAGGGGGTCGGAGGTTGTGCTCATCGACGGCAAACAAGGAGACGGGTGGAGATCACTAGCCCGGCCACACAGAATGGAGAAGGAAACGACGATCAATTTAGGGTTTTGAACAGCAATTGTTTTTTTTTTTTAAATTTAGACAACGCTTTTAAAAGAAAACGCTAAGGCATTTGGTTTTTTATTTCAGGCGAAACTAATTAAAATAACTCGACCTTTAAGGGTGTGTTAAAAATATATTCCAACTTTTCAAGTGTAAGATAAATATCCCGACCTTTAAAGGGGTGTTAAAAATATATCTCAACCTTTCAAATGTAATATAAATATCTCAACCTTTATAGGTGATGTTAAAATAATATCTCAAAAAAAATTGTACAAGAAAAAAAGCTAGCAGGACATGCATATATGACAAAAAAAAAATTAATAAAAAAAACTTTAAAAAATCTATATAAAAATATTGTAGATTTACATATCTTTCGTCTTTTATATTTTATACACACTATTTTCTTATAACTCTATATTAAAAACCTTGTTTTATTAAACCACTTTTTTTTTTTTATCGAGGTAAATAAATAAATAAATAAAATATAAATATATATAAAAAATGATATATTTACAAGTGTTTAATATTTTATTTAGATTATTTTTATATTTGAGGGATAACACCCATATTCGTATAATGGACCATTTAACTAATTTCGCATTTTCGATGAAAATTTAAAATAGAAAGAAGAATATTTAGAATTTTAGTAAATAAATTATGTAAAAAAATGGGACAATTGAACAAAGAAGAATAATATGGAAAATTGAAATATTAATAAAGTGTCTTGAAATTTTGAGGGAATTGCACAAGGTAACCCAAAAACCGAAAAACCTTACAAGGTTAATCCAACCCGGTTTTAAATTAGGTCAAACCGGATATTTGGTAACTTGTGTATCCGGTAGCCCGTTGCAAAGTAGAGAAAGGGAAGATAGAAAGAAGGGGATCGGAGATGGGGGCAAGACGATGAATTGCTCGAGGCGAGACGCAGGCGGAGGCATCTCCCTCGAGGCGAGGCGCAGGCGAGAGGGCTCGAGCAGTCGCCTTTTTGAGTCTTTGTTCATCTTCTTCTTCCAGTAGGCAGCAACACTCGTCGATGTTCGGCTTTCCTCCAGCAGTACCAGGTTCGTTCCTCTTACTCCCTCCTTCATCTTCCTGTTAATCGCTCACTCGCTCGAGATTGATTAGAACTGCGGGCTGCTGCGGGAGATTCTTGATTGAAAATTTTCATTCCTTTTCTTCGTTCCTTTGCTTCTAATCCTCAATTGAAGATGATTGTCATTGCTTGATCTTTGAATTGAAGATAACATCTCAACAATTTTGATAGACGATAGTACCTGCAGTTCAACAATTTTGATAAAATTTACTTAAAAATAATGAGAATAATTTTGATAGACTGTAGTACCTGCAGTTCTGGGCAATAGGCATGGTTTTTTGTTTCGTGTTTGATTTAGTGTAGACATTGATAAGTTGTGTGAAACTGGTCAGTAGATTTTTATTTGTTCTTATGTTGTCGTTTAACTAGTCCACCTGTCATGTCAGTATTGGCATCCGTCATGTATAAGGATATACGCGTCATGTTAATTAGTTAACTCTTCATCAACAAACGCTTCTCTCTGACTAGTTGCTTAGGATATGATGAGGCACCACAAGAACTTGAAGCATGCTTCAACTTGTATATGTTTCTTGTTGACAGGTATGGAGCTTGGGTGGTACTGGACTTCAAATTGAAGGAAATCTCAAGAACTTGAAGCATGTAGTTTATCTAATGTAATTATAAACATTTGATTTCAAGTATGGGCCTCGTTTTGATTTATGTATATGTATGTACTTATAAATTGGAGTAGAAATACAAGGCATCTGATGTCAAAGAATAATACTACCTCCGTTCCATAATACATGGGCTTTTCCTTTTTGACACGTTTTTTAAGAAGCGAAAAACCCTATGAAATATTATTTTTTTTATCAAATTTTTTATATCATTTGATACTTATTACTAATAAGTATCAAATTATATAAAAAAATTAATTAAAAAAATAATATTTCATATAGTTTTTCGCTCCTTAAAAAACGTGCCGAAAACTAAAAACCCATGTATTTTGGAACGGAGGGAGTATTATGCTATTTGCTGGTTTTAATTGTTGTATGTCATGTCTGAATAAACAGGTGACATGTTAAAACGTTTTTCTGTCATGTATAAATGGAAAATTAAGGATTGAATGACATGTTAATTATTGTAAGAAAGTTTCTTGCTTCCAAGTTTAATCATCAATACAATATAATTAAAGCTCTTGTCAGAATTGCCTAGTTCAGTTCCTTTGTTCCCACTTCCCTTAGCAACCGTCTGCTTATATGATCCTTCGTTTGAGATACTTTAATCATTGCAAGCATCTGAGAGCAGCTTTGTCGATTCTGTCATACAGAAGAAACAATAGATAGTGCCATGGAAACAGAAGCACCTTTCAGAATTGTTTAAATTTCAACAATAGAAGTAACCAAGGAAGGATGATAGAAAGACTCATACTTCTTTAAACAACCCGTCATGTTAAAGGGCATAACCTGTCTTGTTAATAGCATTACCTGTCATGTTATTTTCTTTCATTAAGGAGAAGAGGATCGATTCACATCACCTGTCATGTTAAGGTTATAACCTGTCGTGTTAAAGAGTATAAACTGTCATGTTAATAGCATTACCTGTCATGTTAAATAGTATAACCTGTCATGTTATTTTCTTTCATTAAGGCAAGCTTTTCACAATATATATATAAGGCAAATAGATAAAGCAATGATCAATCAGATCGAGAAACGAAGCACTGAAATTAGTGCATCCATGGAAGAAGCAGAGACAGAGAGAGCAAGACGAAGGAGAGAGAAGAGTGATTTCTGATTGATCATCAATTGGATTTGTTACAATGAGCAATTGCCTTTTTATACTAGCTGAAAAAAGTTGTTACTAAAGATGGGATCGAGTGTGACACAGCACACATGTAGAATATGAAAAGAAGAAAAAAAATGATCAATCATGGCAACCCCTTGTTCATTCGATGTTGTGCCTAGCTAGCAACTCCATGATCTTGCCTCGAGCCTATGCTACGCGCATGCTTTGTGCGAGATCTCATCCCCACCCCTTGTACAGTGTAAGAGCAGCAGCATTTGGTGGATTTGGGTTTGCCTTGGACTTAGTTTAGCATCATCAAGGGCAAAAAGGGCTTCCAATTCTCTTATGGCTGATGCAAATGTACGAGAGAAGCTTTCAAAACTGCATTGACAAGCAATAATTATTGGCATACACACATACATGGAACATAAGCAAAATTTGAGTGGTTAATTGAATGCCCATTTCATTATTTACCTGAAGCTTCTTGAAATTTAGTTAGCTTTCTGAAGCACATTTGATTCCTTCAAAGCCAAAACACCTTGATCCAATACAATTTCAACTCCTTAAGCAACAAGGAAAGGATGTGCTAAAGAGATGGGACTGTTGTCATGACTCTTTCAGATGGTTTTAGAAAATTAAATTATGATCCAACTGATAATGAATGTATGCCAGCTGACATGTTTTGCAATACCACAAACAAATCAGTGAAAAAGGCGACCAACATCGAGCCTAAACTAGCATCATGATGATGAGCAAAGCAAGCATAAACTCTTATCACATAACAATGTGACAGTATAAATATTTTACCCTTTCAAAGATGAAAAGAAGGTTATCTGAAGCATCAGGAAAAGGCTCTTTAACTGCCATGCTTCTCACACAATGATACAAAGCAAGGAGCTCATAATCATAAACAAATACTTTGAAAAAAAAAATCAACAGTAGTTATATATCAGAGAGATGGGATGGATTAACCACACACTCATTGTGGCAATGATGGCAGCTGAAAATCTCATTGCAACAAGCCCTATAAACCCAAATCTAAATCTGATCAATACTTTGACTGTTTGTGGAAAACAGTTTTCCATTTTTGCACAAGATGTATAGAACTCCTTGTTTTGGTGATTAATTGATCGATGTTGATGTTCAATCAATTGAGTATTGATCCCTTTTCTTTTTGTTGGCTGTGGTTGCTTGATCAGTATCAGTAACTCTCAGATCAAAATAAAGGACAAAGCATAGCAAATTCACGCAAATTTCAAATTCAATCAACAATAGCAATCAACGACACTTTCACATTCAATTACAATGAAGGACAAAGCAACAACAAGCCAATTCATGCAAATTCAGCCCCTAACCTGAAACCCTAACCCGAAATCTTAGATCCAGGAGCAGAGAAGAAGAAGAGCGTACCTGGAATCGATGAGTCCAAATCGCGTGAAGAAGGAGAGGAGAGGAGATATGGAATCGCGGGATCCACAACCCTAAGTATCGGGTTTATCCAGGCGCCTCGATACCCTTCCTTCTCCCTTCTTGTCCTCGAGCCCTCCCACTGAGCCCGGAGCCTCCGCCTCCGCCTCCGCCTCCACCTGCGCCGCGCCTCGATCCCCTTCGTTCTCCCTCAGACCCTCCTTTCTCGTCCGCCTCCGATCCCCTTCTGTCTTCCCTGCGACGGCGCCACGCCCCTCCTCTCTCACTGTTGCTTTTCTATCTCCAACCGGCTGGAACCTGTTAGAAACCAGGTACAGGAAGGTTAGTTTGCAATTTTTTTTTTTTGGGTTAAGCCCCGCAAAGCATCCGAGTATTTGGGTTAGTTTTGCAAATACCCCTGAAATTTTTTTAAAATAATAAATGAAAAAACTTGTTTTCTTAAACCCTTTTATTAATTTTTTATACTCCATATTTTTTTAAAATTTTATTTTTTTTATTAATTTAGTTTGCCACATATGTATGCCATGTTAGTTTTTTTTTGTAGAGAATTATTTTATATATTATTTGAACATCACTTATAAAGGTTGATATATTTATCTTACATTTGAAAGGTAGGTATATATTTTTAACATATCCTTAAAGGTCGGGATATTTATCTTACATTTGAAAGGTTGAGATATATTTTTAACACACCCTTAAATGTTGGGTTATTTTAATTAGTTTCGCCTTTATTTTATTTAGACAGCGCTTTTCAAAGAAAACGCTAAAAAAAGTTTTATTTAACAGCGCTTATTTTATATAAGCGCTATGCTTGAAAAAATATATTTAAGAAAAAAGTTTAAATGCATTCCGAGCGGTTATTTATAAGAAGCGCTATGCTTCCCTAAATTAACAGCACTTCTAAATAAGCGCTTTTAAATTTGCGCTATTAATCAAACATTTTGTACTAGTGTCTTATGCTCCTTAGCTTCCCAATTAGACTTCTCATTCTTCCTTGGCTTGTTCCATGCTCTTACATAGCTTGTCCCTAGCTTGGATCTTATTAGCTCCATTTGCTCATGATTACTTCACCTTTCGAGCTCGGATCTTATAATCTACAAATAAGCACTAAAAACCGTAGATTCCAAACTTCGAATACCAAATGATCAAGAAAGCAAATAAGCTTATTAAACATATAATATGAATGCTATAATGCACCTAAGACCACTTACCTATATAAAATATGCATTATCATGGCTCAACCGGATATGCAAAAGAAGATGAAGGTGGCATTTTTTTTTTTTTTCGAAGTCGGAATTGGTGGTGGTTAGGAGGAAGCTATATCTGAAATAGAGGAAGACAAGAGGCTCAAAATTGAGGTAGGAGGACATAACTGCACAAGTGGAGGTCGTGGTGGCTCCTGGATACTGCAATGACGAGATTGAACAGCCAAAACCCACACCGGTGAGAGCGAAAATGGAAGAAGACGACTAAAAGAGAGAGCAATATGGAGTCGAGGGCAAGACATCGAGTGCAATTTGGAACAAACACCGGGCAAAACCTCCTGAACCTTAAGGGCTCATGGTTCCAAAATCAGGGTGAAAAACACCCACCCCCATCTCCTGAACCCCTAGTCACATCTCCCACCAAACACCATCAACGTAGGTTTTTTTTGAAACATGTAAAAACATCCAAAAGCTCTTCGAAAACATATCCCAAATGGATCTTATGTCGATCATTATTGTCCCCTAAATAAAAGACCTACAAAGGGGGTCAAACTTGGTACACACAAATGCAGGTAAACAAAGTGTATTCATAGGATAAGTAGGCAAAGAATTAAGTACTGATTTGGTTAAGGTGAAACGTGTTGCTAAAGATACCCAAACACTTTAATAACGTTGAGATGAAAGATTAGTTTATACTTTATACACCGGGACACGAAGTCGGTGTGCACCAAGCGAGAGGGATGGCATCCGGTTGCTCCTAAGAGCTAATTGCTCGATGAGTAAGGAAAGTAGGCAGGGACATGTAACCTTGTTGAGTGTTCTTGAAGACCACCCAAGGCCTCCAGATGCATTGGCATGGAGGAGTGCGTGTCTTGTTGCTGAGAAAGTAGCAATCAGGCATCACATCCGGGTAGAGGCAGCGACGAGGGCATCGCTCGGATGGGTGGAGAGATTGACACGGTCCGCGACCTCGTGTTTGGACACATACTAGTAGGCGCTCGATATAAAAGCAGGAGATGCTTCAACGACGTTGTGTAGGGAGCTAAGGTGACGACCCTTTGGATGTTTAAGTATCTCGACCCGGTTAAGTTCGAGGAACTTTTCGCTAGTCTCAAGGACTAGCCGATGATTAAGGGAATTGAATGTTGGTAATCCCGCTACACAACTGGTTGGGGACTGAAGCTACTCTCTTGATGAGCTTAAAGCAAGGCAAAACAGTAGTGCCGGTGGCATAAGACTAGCCCCTCGAGGACAGGGGCGCACATGGGCTTCGTGTGTATCATCTCGTGACACTAGCATACTGTTCTATGATAAACATTTATGTATAACGCATAGGTCCGGTTTGTATAAATTTTTTTGGCAAATGAACTATAAGGTGAATCACGATTGTGCATATATATAGAGGTTATAGAACAATATGCAAATTATAAATAGGGGTCACGAATCCCCGAGTATTATTTGCATACTATTTATAAAACAGCACTCAGTCATATTCACAAGCATCAATACTTATAGCCCAAACCATTGTCCGTACAAAGTTTTCTCATCCTTATTACATTAACGGGATATTTGTGTTCAAGAGGAAGCAATCCATTAATGTATTTGCATTGTCCATATATGCTCTTTTTTTTTTACCACCCGTTGACTACCTTCATCTTCTTTGCATGTCAAAAAACATCCAAAACAATTTCTATGCTACTAGGGTACAATGGAGTTTGATCTTGGGTTAACATGTTGTTCGAGAAATTCAAGTTGATATAAATAGCTTAATGAAGATCTAAAGAGGCCTCGAGAAGAAGAATAAGAAAGCCTAAATGAAGAACAAGTCAGTAGAAATTGTCGTCTGACAAGCTGAACTTGTAACACACTTTTTGGAGGTCTTGATTGTTCGATTGACTATTATGAGTATGAATTGGAAAGCTCTTTCCGAGAGCGACAACTTTCATATATGTTGATGTCAAGACCAGATTCAATCAAGATTTTATGCATGAATAGTAACTGTGCCCGGCGACAGACTTAACAATGACCACAATTTCATTACTGGAGCAGTGTCGTTATCGCGACAGACTTGGCCGCAACTGCGGTTTTGTCCGCCGCTAAAACTCCACGTTTTGTTTTTAAAAAATCATATTTATGTTTTAATTCTATCTTTTATGTGAAAGTTTGGATGAGTATTAAGAATGTTTTAGGATTTATTTCAGGGATCTTAGGGTTTTTTTGTCTTCAATTACCACTAACAAATTTGTACAAAGATCTACCCTTTTTTTTTTCGAAAGAGTTAAAAGAAGAAAGATTAGGAGATGAAAACATGAGAAGTCATTTCACCCACAAAAATGAGTGTATTATCATGAATGCGATAATTAATACTGTACGGAGTAGTAATAAAAGCGTTAGATAGAAAAATTGGCTTAGGCAACGAATGTAAATATAAATTTTGGTCACTTGAAATTAATAGAGCACTAATGAGCTAGTTGAGCATTCCTACTTAGGCGACTAACATTGAAACTTATCTCGTCGCCTATTAATTAAGGAGCTTGTTAGAAGTCATTTTAGGCGACCAACACGAGGAATTACTACGTCAGTTGAATGTGAGTTTAAATGAGTCATTTTAGGCGTCATTCATGCGACCAACATTATCTATTTACTTGTCAACTAAAAGAAAAAAATGGATGATCGAGTTTTGGCACTTCTTCAAGCAACCAACATGAGGAAATCATCCATCACTTGAACTTCAACTTTAAACGAGATAGTTCGGACCTCATTCTTGCAGCCAACATGGGGCACTTGTTCATCACCTGAAAGGCAAACTATACATGGTCTAATTTTGGCACTCCTTCTAGCGACTAAGTACTAACATGAAGACGTCCTTTGTCGCTTGAACTCTAGTTTTAAATGAGCGAGTTTATTCCTCATTTAAGCGACCAAGATTGATTATTTATTCACCACCCAAATGATTGCTATCGATGGGTCAATTTTGCCTCTCGTTCAAGCTACTGGTTTTGGCAACGAAAGTAATGTTTTTCGTCTAAACAAAGATATCAAATAACGAACATTGGACAAATCTGGTTGTATGAATTGAACCTCAATTTGAGAGATCATTAGGGCTTATCTGAGTGATGAAGTCTCTTATATTTGTTTAATTGTCTGCATGCACGGACCCAGAGGCGGGTTGGGTCCGCTCTAACCTGCCCCATTTTTACAAAAATATATAAAATAATAGGTAAATTTTTTTTACTTATTTATTAATTAAGGTTTTATTAATAAATATTACAGTATTAAAAAATCTAAGTCTATCTAGTTCACCCAAATTTTAATTTCTTGCCTGTTTGTTGTGTGGGTCATTTGACTTTCACACCTTTAAATTAAAACACGTATGATTTATTACAAAAAATATGCTTTTAGGGGGTAAATAATAAATTTCGAAGGTGGAAAAAGCAAGTAAGAAACGAGACTTTTTTTTTATATAAGATAAGAATTCTAGGGTCAGACAAGCCTAACACCTTAAGTGGTCGACAAAGTCGGCAGACGACGAACTAAAAAAACATACAACGTAAAATAAGCAGGTGCAATACAAACAGTGGCAACTGGCAACCTAACAAATATAGGAGAACAATGAACCTAAGCTTAACAAGTTGGGGACAACGTAGACAACAATCTGATGCCAAGTGCCACCAAGCGATGACACTACTGGTCAGCGGTACAACAGGAGTCCCTGTAGACAGTGAAGATGATCCTCTAAAGATGTTTCCGGATCATGGAGTCGCCTCGATACACACCACATCGACCCCAACCAGACCCGACACCGAACGGTAGAGCTCCAACAGGAGAAAGGAACGACAAACACACTCAGAGACGAAGCAGCGTAGAACCACCTTATTAAAACAAACCTGAAAAACCCTTTCGAGATTTTTACGACGGGATTTTGATGAAGCCCAAGAAGCGGGACTTATTTGTCATGTGCTTAGATTTGTTTTCCCTATTTTGTTTTTTGGGAAATTCTGTTTGGTACCCCTGAGGTTTTAACAATTCCGCTTGGTGTCCCAAAGTTTTATTTTGTCCAGATGGTACCCTTGAGTTTTGTCAAAAGTCCGCCTCATGCCCAAAACTCATATATTTCACTTTTTTAAATGAAAAAATGACCCATCATTTTTCTTTATTTCACAAGACCCCCTTTATTTTTAACAATGAATAAAATTACCTATTATTTAACTAAATCAAGCATAAAAGTGAAAAAAAAATACCTTGCATTATTTTTAATGCAAGATATTTTTAGCAAAAACTCACTCATTGTTACAAAAATTTTTAGAAGAAAATCAACGTTTATTTTTAACATTACACAAAAGATTCATTATTTTTAATATTTTGCAAAAACAAATCTCATTATTTGTCAAACATTGTACATACACAACATACCACCCATTATTTATAAAAACTTTGCATCAATCCATCCTCACATTTTTTTTAAAAAAAAAATTGACCTATAAATTAAAAAAAGAAAAAAAATCATTAAACCATATTTTGGATTAAAAAAATTCTCCTTTATTTTAATTGAGTATTGGGTAAAAAAAATCCACCCTCTTATTCATCAATCCACCCTACCCTATATTTTTTACATTACTTTTTCTCTTTCAATAAAATTCTAATCGAGTATTGGATTAGATTGATCAATTAGGATGGTTCATGTTGGGTCAACTCGATCCGATCCGACATTTTCGGGTCAGGTCAAACCCGAAGGCTGATTTTAAAAGAAAATGATAATTGTAATGTATTTTTTTTCTTATATAATGAACTATTGTGGCTAAATATTAAATTGAAAAAAAAAATCGGGTTTACAAATCGACCCGAAAAAAAAATACTACCAAAATATTGTTCCACCATATGATCAACTTCATTTACAATTGTTAAAATTTAGTGAATTATAGGTTAAATACTATTTTGGAAAATAATTGGTGTTAAATATTGTTTTGGAAAATAACGAGTGTTATTATTTTAATTTATTCAAATTTCAAAGTATGGAAACTAATACTCCCTCCGTTCAACAAAATTTGTCGTTTACTATTCACGACCGCTTTTTTAGAATGATAAAAACTATATAAAATATTCATTTTTTTTTTAAATTTTTTTAACAAGTTTGTACTTATTAATAATAAATACAAAATTGTTAAAAAAAAATATTTAAAAAGTCGATATTTTATATAGTTTTTAGCTCCTAAAAAAGCGTGCATAAATAGTAAAACGTCAAGTTTTTTTGAACGGAGGGAGTATGTCTTTTGTATAATTTTAAAAACCATAATGATTTTGTTTTAAAATTTCTGGAAGAAGGGTGATTTTGTGATAAAAGTTTTGAAAATAATATGTGATTTTGTTAAATTTAAGAAATAAAGGTGGGTTTTTCAATTTTATCTTGAATTTAGTTAAATAATAGGTAATTTTATTCAGTGTTAAAAGTACAAGAGGTTTTGTGAAATAAGGAAAAATAATGGGCCGTTTTATTCATTTAAAAAAGTGAAAATATGAGTTTTGGGCATGAGGAACACTTTTGACAAAATTCAGGGGTACCATCCGGACAAAATAAAATCTTAGAATACTAAGCGAAATTGTCAAAACCTCATGGGCACCAAACATAATTTCCCTTTTTTTTAGCGAGGCTAGAGACAAGATGTCCGAATGACTATTGACAAGATAATTTCAAGTAAATTGCACGCATGTCCTTTTCATTTTTTCCGAACACATTGCAAAAAGGCCCAAAACTCTCTTTTCTCGAATCAAAACTTAAATCTGTCGAACGAATTGTTTTGATCGAAAACATCCGAAAATTGATGAAATTAATCAAAATATCTATTGATCGACACACGAATTGGTATATCGCTTGCTTTACATGATTATTGAATGACGATTTTTGGTCTTCACTCGAAAAAACCGTCGAAAGAAGGAGCTCGGCAGGTAGAAACGAGGTACATGATGGAGCTCGACAGGTTTAGACGAGCCTTCATCAGAGCCTCGGTGAAAGAAGCTGAACCTCCATTATCACCTCGGTGACAGAAATTGAGCTTCCATCATCAGCTCGGTGACATCAATTGAGCTTCCATCATCAGCTCGGTGACAGCAACTGAGCCTCCTCAACACAGACAGCAATTCACGAGATTTATGCCTGACAGAAACGACATAAAAAATCGCACCCAAATCGCAAACAAAACAACCAATTTCTTTCGTTTTTGTTCCAATTTGTACTCATAATTCAACTCAAACAATACTCAAATCAACGACAATCAAAATAATAATGATCAAAAGATAGATTATTTATAGATCTTCTATTATTTTTTTCATTAAAATAATTATCAGCCGATGATATATACTCGACCCGTTAAGTAAAACTTGACATTTTACTATTTACGTACGTTTTTTTAGGTATTTAAAACTATATACTACCTCCGTTCAGAAATAGATGCCGTTTGACTTTTTGACACATTTTTTAATGAGCTAAAAAATATTATAAAATATTAACTTTTTAAACCATTTTTTCAATAATATGATGCTTATTATTAATAAGTATTTATATGATATTAAAAAAATTTAAAAATTGATATTTTATACAGTTTTTAGCTCCTTAAAAAACGTGTCAAAAAGTTAAACGAGATCTATTTCCTAACAGAGGTGGTATAAAATATTAACTTTTTAAATAAATTATTTAGTAATTTTATACTTATTATAATTAAGTATGAATTTATAAAAATAAATATTAAAAAAATATTAATATCTTATATAAATTTTTATCATTCCAAAAACTTGGATGGGAGTAACATTAATATACTAAACTTGGATAACGATAGCTAGATCAACTCACTTATAGTCCGTGGGAGATTGAGCCGACGGTCTCCAATGCTATGGGTTTCTGTCGTGTCTTTGATGGTGTCTCCTTCTCTCATACTTTCCGTGAGGGGAATCGGGTGGCCGATTTGCTTGCTTATATGGGTCTCTCTTCGCTCTTCGTCGACTGCTTTATTCCTGCGCAGTGTGCCGATGCGGTCCGACAGGACGCCCTTAGTCGGTGGTTTAACCGCGGTTAATCACCATCAAATCCTCGCCTTGTATTAAAAAAAAAAAAAAAAACTCATAGTCATGGTAGTATTTTGACTAAAGAAAAAAAAGAAAGTAATGTGAATATGAATGAGTCAGCCTTGTTAGTTGTTACTGTCAAATGACTTCTTCTAACGTACGTACAAACAGTCCCTCTTTAATTGGACAATTTCAAACCCTCAAAAGCACTATAAATCTGCCATTCATTTCTAACCATCCCTAATCACCTTATTAAACCCCCTCCTTTAATCATCATTATCATCCTCCACTTGTAATTAAATTCAATTATACGTACGGACTACTCATATATATATATTTTCGCATTGACTCCATCTCCTAATTAATTTACAAGCTCCCACTTGATCCATCGATCTCTTCCTTTCTCTCCTTCTGATCTCCCCGCCACCGCCACCGCCACCTCCGCCGCTGGAGAATTAGCATCGCCATGGAGCTGTCGGATAACGATCAATCCCCGGGCAGGCGGCGGCAGGGGAGAGAGCTCCAGGGCCCAAGACCTACCCCGCTCAAGCTAAGTAAAGACTCTCACAAGATCAAGAAACCGCCAGTGGCGCCGCCGCCAGATCGGCCGCAGCATCTGCCCCAGCCAGCACCGCCGCCTCCGCGGGAACCAGTCATCATATACGCTGTCTCCCCAAAGGTGATCCACACAAACCCTAGCGATTTCATGGCCATCGTCCAACGCCTCACCGGGCCGGATCCTGCCACTACCTCCAGCTGCCCTCCTCCCGCCGACGCCGCCTCCGCCTCCACCGCCACCAGCGCCTTCAGCGGCGACGCAGACAGGTTCGCGGCGTTTGAAAAGACGGAATTGCCTCTGGAAGGTCGACATGCGGTAGATGCAGCCGGGTACGGTTTAATGGAAGGCCGGCCCAATTCGGATGATCATTTTAACGCCATTGATGATCTACAGCGGCTTCAACACCACCACGACGGTGGCGGCGGAAGCATGCTGCCGAGTAGTCCTTCAGCTGCAGCTGAATTGATTCTCTCCCCTAACCCAATGCTCTCTCCCAATTCTGTTGAATTCCTCAGCAAATTTCTGGATCAGTAACATTTGCAACAAATTTTCATTGGGTTTCAAATAGGGCACTTAATTAACGAGGGGATATATTGAGGTCAGTGTAGAATTTGGGAGGTTAGGGTTTTTAGTTATTTTTTTTTTTGGTAATAAGGGTTTTTAGTTAATGTAGTTCGATCTAGCAATGTGCTATGGATGAATCTATTATTTCTCTATCTCCATTTTTGTTTGCAAGGAAATTAAGGTGGTTAATCAATTTATGATCAACTAATCTGATTAGATTGAGTGAGACGATTGGTTGTGGGTAACTTAATCATCATAAAAAAAGTTTATAATTATTATAGGATGACCTATATAGTTTAAGATATAGTAGCACATGTTCAACCGACAGCAAACACAAGCCCATCAACCAAAAAAAATGAGCCCAGTCCAGCAAAGACAACAAGGCCCATATTGCCTGCATAGCATATTGTAATGTATGGAATCCCTAATTGAGGCTGCATATATATTGTCATCTCCCTTATTTGATCATCAATGAAATACGACCACTATTTTACAAATCCCTAAAACGCTTTATGGTATCAGAGCCTCCAAACCCACGTCATTAAGAAGCTCATGGACCAAACCCAGCTAGCCGCCATTGTCTCTCAGGTGCAAAGCACCATAGCCAACAACCCCAATCCCAACAATCCTCCACCACTCCTAGTTTTCACACCTTAAACACAATCAAATTATCCTCAGAAAACTTTTCCATTTGGGTTCGTCAAGTGACGGCTTATCTCTGAGAGCCCAGCTAGAGGCTCTTTTCGTTTGCTGATGGCTCTTCACCATGTCCAGAACTCACTCCAGAGACGACAATAGAGCATACCGACTAGAGTTCCAAGGATCAGCTCGTCATTGCTCTCCTCTCGTCCTCTTTCACTGAGGTTGTCATGGTTCATACCTTGAAGTGCACCACTTCCAAAGAAATCTGGGATAGGGTGTACAAATTGTACGAGGTTCGCTCTCACGCCCAGGTCGTTCAAACCAGACTTCAACTTACAAGCTTGAAGAAAGGCAATGAAACAGTCACAGATTATTACAACCGAGGTAAAGCGCTTGTTCTATCTCTTCAGGCTGCCGAACAACCGGTTACAGACGATGAATTTGTCATCTATCTTCTCGTTGGGCTTGGCTCTGATTATGATGCCATGGTCACTACCTTGACCACCTTACCGGCCTTGGCCACTCCGAGCAACGTCCTTCACTATATGCTCCTCCATGAGGGTCGTCTTTCCCGCAACACAGCAGCCCTTCAAGCAAATACCCAACTCTCTCTCAACGCCACCACCACTACCCCAAATTCTGAGAACAATTCCTCTAGGAGCGACAAAGGAGACCGAAGTGACAGGGGTGACCGCTCGTTCAATTCTAGGAACGATTTCAAAGGAGACAGAGGAGGACGAGGCTCACATAACTAGGGAGGCTACGGGTGTGGCCAAGGATCAACTCGTGGAGGCCGAGGCAACTATTACAATTTTTCTGGCTATCCAAATAATCGCCCTAGGTGTCAGCTTTGCAACAAAACTGGGTACTCTGTGTTCAATTGCTGACATCGGTTTGACAGAGAGTTTCAGGCGCCTCCCCCACCATCGTTTCAGACCAACCACACCGTCTCCCATTGGTTTCCTGACATTGCAGCAACAAATCACTTTACTCTAGACCTGGCAAATTTGAGGCTCGACAATGCACCATATCATGGCACGGAATCGGTTTCCCTTGGTGACGGCTCTTCAATTCCCATTCAACATCACGGTTCCTCTTCTATTTACTCTCCAAATTGCATCTTCAAACTCTCTAATTTATTGCATACCCATTCTCTTAACAAAAATTTTCTTTCCGTCAATCAGTTTTGTCAAAATAATAGGGTTTTCTATGAATTTCACACATCCCACTACTAAAAAAACAGGAAATAGCTACAGATGGTTAGCCACGGATTATAGGCGACCCTGTATTCATGGACATTAGCGATGACATTGGCCACGATTGTTCCTGACCGTGGCTATATTCGTGCCTAATACTCATCCTGGTCTAACATGCTAAAACATTCGTGGCTATTAGCAACGACCCAGATGTCTGTAGATGATTTCGTGGCTCGATATGTGTCAGTTTTAGTAAATAGCCATGAACGTAGCCACGAATAGGATTGGCGTGGCTGTTTTCGACGCTGATATGGCCACAACACAATATCCGTCGCTGAATCCTTGGCTATTAATAATCGGAAATCAAATGAACATATGTGGTGAGTGAGCCTTGGGTCACTAATTGTAGGCGGGACGGATATATATCATGAATGGGCTATTCGATTAGACTCGATCCGTGGTTGAATCTGGGTACAAACTCTCCCAAAATTTATTAGCTCGGCCAATTAGAAACTAGTGAAAGCCCAATTATCTTATTTCAGCCCATTGAATGAAGTGGTGATTTAGAGACGATTGAATATGTGGCTGAATCCGTGGCTAAATAAGCCCAAATATGACTATGTTTTCCCCGATTGGCCCATTGACGGGCCCAAATACGCCTATGAATTTTTTTATATAAATTAACAAGTGTTGAAAAAAATATATATTAACTAATTAATAAATTCTTATGAGAATATTATAAGGGTATGTTTGGAGGTAAACTCATATAAGTAACTAATAAAACCTTATATTAAATAATAAGTTCTTATTATATTACTATAAGGTTATATTTTGAGGAAAACTCATATAAGGAACTAATAAAACCTTATATTAACTAATAAACTCTTATTAGAATACTCTAAGAATATGTTTTGAGTAAAACTCATATAAGTAGCTAATAAAACCTTATATTAAGTAATAAATTCTTATTATAATACTATAAGGTTATATTTTGAGGAAAACTCATATAAGTAACTAATAAAACCTTATATTAACTAATAAATTCGTATTATAATACTCTAAGAGTATGTTTTGAGTAAAAATCATATAAGTAGCTAATAAAACCTTATACTAAGTAATAAATTACTATTATAATACTATAATGTTATGTTATGAGGAAAACTCATATAAGTAGCTAAAAAAAACCTTAAACTAAGTAATAAATTCTTATTATAATACTATAAGGTTATGTTTTGAGTAAAACTCAGATAAGTAGCAAATAAAACATTATACTAAGTAATAAATTCTTATTATAATATTATAAGGTTATGTTTTGAGTAAAACTCATATAAGTAACTAATAAAACCTTATACTAAGTAATAAATTCTTATTATAATACTATAAGGTTATGTTTTGAGGAAAACTCATATATGTAGCTAATAAAACCTTATACTAAGTAATAAATTCTTATTAGACTACTCTAAGAGTATGTTTTGAGTAAAACTCATATAAGTAGCTAATAAAACCCTATACTAAGTAATAAATTCTTATTATAATACTATAAGGTTATGTTTTGAGTAAAACTCATATAAGTAACTAATAAAACCTTATACTAAGTAATAACTTCTTATTATAATACTATAAGGTTATGTTTTGAAGAAAACTCATATATGTAGCTAATAAAACCTTATATTAAGTACTAAATTCTTATTATAATACTATAAGGTTATGTTTTGAAGAAAACTCATATAAGTAGCTAATAAAACCTTATACTAAGTAATAAATACTTTTTATAATACTATAAGATTGTGTTTTGAGGAAAACTCATATAATTAACTAATAAAACCTTATACTAAGTAATAAATTCTTATTATAATATTATATGGTTATGTTTTGAGGAAAACTCATATAAGTAACTAATAAAACCTTATATGAACTAATAAATTCCTTAGAATACTCTAAGACTAAGAGTATGTTTTGAGTAAAACTCATATAAGTAACTAATAAAACCTTATACTAAGTAATAAATTCTTATTATAATATTATAAGGGTATGTTTTGAGGAAAACTCATATAAGTAGCTAATAAAACCTTATACGAAGTAATAAATTCTTATTATAATACTATAAGGTTATGTTTTGAGTAAAACTCATATAAGTAACTAATAAAACCTTATAATAAGTAATAAGTTCTTATTATAATTCTATAAGGTTATATTTTGAGGAAAACTCATATAATTAACTAATAAAACCTTATACTAAGTAATAAACTCTTATTATAATACTATAAGGTTATGTTTTGACGAAAACTCATATAAGTAGCTAATAAAACCTTATACTAAGTAATAAATTCTTATTATAATACTATAAGGTAATATTTTGAGTAAAACTCATATAAGTAACTAATAAAACCTTATACTAAGTAGTAAATTTTTATTATAATACTATAAGGTTATGTTTTGAGGAAAACTCATATATGTAGCTAATAAAACCTTATACTAAGTACTAAATTCTTATGATAATACTACAAGGTTATGTTTTGAGGAAAACTCATATAAGTAGCTAATAAAACCTTATACTGAGTAATAAATTCTTTTTATAATACTGTGTCTATAAGGTTATGTTTTGAGGAAAACTCATATAATTAACTAATAAAACCTTATACTATGTAATAAATTCTTATTATAATACTATAAGGTTATGTTTTGAGGAAAACTCATATAAGTAACTAATCAAACCTTATATGAACTAATAAATTCTTATTAGAATACTCTAAGTGTATGTTTTGAGTAAAACTCATATAAGTAACTAATAAAACCTTATACTAAGTAATAAATTCTTATTATAATATTATAAGGTTGTGTTTTGGGGAAAATCATATAAGTAGCTAATAAAACATTATACTAAGTAATAAATTCTTATTATAATACTATAAGGTTATGTTTTGAGTAAAACTCATATAAATAACTAATAAAACCTTATACTAAGTAATAAATTCTTATTACAATACTATAAGGTTATGTTTTGAGTAAAACTCATATAATTGACTAATAAAACGTTATACTAAGTAATAAATTCTTATTATAATACTATAAGGTTATGTTTTGAGGAAAACTCATCTAATTAACTAATAAAACCTTATACTAAGCAATAAATTCTTATTATAATACTATATAAGGTTATGCTTTGAGGAAAACTCATATAAGTAACTAATAAGTGTTGAATAAATCCTTATATTAAGTAATTACTTCATATTGGAATACTATAAAGCTATGTGTTTAGGAAAACTCATATAAGTTACTAATAAGTGTTGAATAAAACATCATATTAAGTAATAAATTCTTATTAGATTACTATAAGGCTATGTTTTTTTAGGAAAACTCATATAATTAACTAATAAACTTATTAGAATACTCTAAGAGTTTTTTTTGAGTAAAACTCAAATAAATAACTAATAAAACCTTGAATGAATATTATGCAATTTCATACTTTTTTATATGATTTTTTTTTATAACAAACCCATAAATATTAAAATTGATATTTAAAAAGTTCGAATAAGATAGAGGTATTGAACTAGCTAGTTTAATGATGTTTGGTGAAATCTTATAAAAACATATAGATATCTAATTAAATTTGATAAAAAAAAATTATTTGAAATATATATAATAATAAATAGTTGTATTGATAGTTCTATTTTCTAGATGTAAATTGTGAAGGAAAAAAAAGCAACTCACAATCTCACATTGTCGAAATTATTTTTAGTGCCCAATATAATTTTGAGCGGTAAATCCCCCCCCCCCCCCCCCCACCAAAATTTTGAGACAAAATTTAAAGCGCTAAAAATCCAAAATTTTGGGCAAAATTTAAAGCGGCAAAAAACCCTACAGATAGAACCCAGCCTCTCGTCGCTCCCCGAAATTTCATCTCTCTCTCCATTTCTTAGATCTGAAAAACGCTCCTCGCTCCCCAAAATTTCAAACCTCCCATGGCTAACGTTCTCTCTTCAAGTCTGAACCTCCACCCTATGGATCCCGCTCTTCCAATGGCTAAATTTCATATCTCTCCGTTCTCCTTCCCTCTCGATTTCAGATCTCTTCGTTATCCTCTCTCGCCTCTCCCTCTTCACTCAAGATCTCTCTCCCCAAAATTTCAGATCTCCCCCCCAAATTTCAGATCTTAGCCCTAATTTAGACATCTGGCGTCAAGGAGGCGGCATCATTTGTCCCTTCTGCACTCTGGCGTCGGTGGTCAGATTGGATGAGGCGGCATCAAGGAGCACGAGGCGGAAGAGGACGCCGGACAGGGGGAGTCGGCGGTCAAATTGGAAGTGAAGAGATGGCAGTCAGATTGGAGGTAAAAAATATAAACATATTTATTAACTTTTTTTTTATAATTTCATGTTCAACCGAGAGCAACACAAGCCCATCAACCAAAGACAATGAGCCCAGTCCAGCGAAGACACCAAGGCCCATATTGCCTACATAGCATATTGTAATGTATGGAATCCCTAATTGAGAATACACTTCTACATATGTATTATCATCTCCCTTATCATAACAGAATGGAAACCCCTATTTGTCCTAAACTACGCGCGTACACGCGCCCCTCTTCTCCCCCAATAGAGAGACTTCGCCGCCACCAAGAAGATCTTGTGCCCGCCGATTCCGCCTTTCAGCACCAGCTCACGAACCCCCCTACTATCCCTCCTCTGCTTCAGGTCTATAACACATGCTCTGCGTTCTGATTTTGAGAACTTGCTCTGCCTACCACCTTTTGCCTCCTACCGGAGATTTCTCTAGCCCAACCTGCAAATTGGAGGCGGAGCCTCCCGATTGGTCCTCTTATTTGAGCAGTCGGTCCACGTGGAATGTGATGATGACCTGTATACAAGCACTATTGAGCCGAGGGGGGGCCTCGTGGTGGTCGGTCGGCCGGGGTTACTTCTATCCTTGGCGTGCTTGGCTCTTTCATCTCCTGTTTCCTCCGTCGGATTGGCCTCAAATCGCTACTTCTGTTGGTTGCTCTGTATGTCTACTTCCCTACCCTCTGATTTCTTCTGATCGAGACGATCAAACTATGCTAAAGCCTCACAAGCTTCTTACTTACCATTTTGGCATACAAGCCACGAACACCAATGAGATTTTGGTCTTGATGATTTATGTTTATCCGCCCCACCTTGGACTACAATTGAATTTCATTTGGACCGATGAGGTCATCTTTCTACTTTTCCAAGTTGATCCTGTTGTTGTTGGTTTACAAAATATTGTATTCACAATATATTTGATATGGTGTATTGGGTACAAGGTCATCCTGTATCTTGTTCATTATAAACTAAACTACTGTTTCTATCCCTATTACCTCTTCTGTCTCTCCCCCTCGTGCGTTTTGGTTATGTGCAGGTTCCCTTCGACGTTGTGGTGGGGGTTTGGGCAGCTACTGCTTCTTCTAATCCCTGCTATTCCGGCTTTGGGGTTGCATAGATTGAGAGATCTTCTTCCCCTCGTCCACAGACCAACAAAGGCTCAATCACATGGCTCACAAGGCGTGAACACCTCTTATAAAAATATTTATAAGCCGCACAAGGCAATCAACCTGTACCAAGGGTCTTCCACAAGCTTGTTTAACTTTAACAAACAGCCTTATCTACAAATGTTTACCGCAACGATTTGGCTCAAGTGCTGGTCCTCTCTTGTTTTGCCTTCCATGGTTGTTTCGGCCTGTTGGTTTTGTCCTCTGTATGTACTGATATGTGATCAGCTGGTTTTTCTTGTAAACTTTATTCACCAAAAACATTGTCTTTCTAATGTTACAACTCGCCTATGTTTTGTTATTTATTTAGTGGTTAACTTAAATGTTGATTATCCAACTATAGGAACGCTTGCTTCGTAAAGTGATTTGTCCTTACCGGACATGTTCAGCGTTTTGTCCTTACCGGACATGTTCAACCATCGACGATTTTTTGACAATCCAAAACAAACTGGCTTACAAGGCAATGTAAGGGCAATCCCTATAAGAGGTAGTCCACCCATAATAAAAAAAGGTTGTGTCGTATTCGATGGTCTCTTTTTTATGTTCTGTGTGTTGAAATTCCCAACTCTTGTAACCGTATTTGCTTGTCTAAGACTGAGTGTCTCACACTTGTTTTACTCTAACTGTTTTGGGGTACCCCCCCCCCCCCCCCTTTATTCAACAAACTATATATATGGGTATATGGGTCTTACCAGACCGAACCACTCTTATTCAGAGTTTCTTACCAATTCAAGCGAGCCTTCATTTTGATTACAAAATTCGTTTATTAAAGTCGGATACTAACAAGTCTACAGATCCTTGCGTTTCCCCCCTCGTTTTAAACAACTCATTCATAAGGGTTACACAGGACCATCTTGCTCCCACCATGAGTGGCTTACTAAGCCAACCCGTCAAACCAATGCCCTACTTGATTTCTAAAACAACAACTGATATTGTTATGAACATATATTCTCTTCGAAATATCCCTTCCAAAGCTTGCTTACACACTTTGTTTCAAATCAAAATTGAACTTGTACTAATTATTTTCTTTAAGACAGAGCACGTCAGTCCTAGATTAGTACAAACAGTTCGCCTTAAAGGGTTTTTATGAATATATGCACTTGGAACTCCCTCGGCATCCCGAGCCGTAATTTCTGGACAAATGTTGATATTTTCTGTCAAAATAATAATATCAACGTCTTGGCCCTTTTAGAAACTAAGACTAATAAGGTTCCTGCCGAAAGCACACTGCGTAAATGTGGTTTCTCTAATGTTGCTTTTGATCCGACAATCGGATTTTCTGGGGAAATCTGTCTTCTATGGAAAGATATCCCTGCCTCACAAGGATCCATTGAACTTATTTCGGTTCATCACCGATTTATTCACTTTAACTACTCGGACTATGCTACTAAGCGGTGTTTTGCTGTTCTTGTGGTCTACGCCCCACTAGATGAGCGTCGCAAATCAGCCTTCTGGGACACGATCTCCGTTTATATACAATCACTTCTTATTCCCTTCTGTATTATGGGAGACCTTAACGAAATAGCTACCCCAGCTAATAAACTTGGAGGAGCCTATCCTTCGACGTCGCGTTTCACGCGTTTACTAGATTTAAAGAACAGACTATCACTCCTAGAAGTACCATCTAGCGGTGGTCAGTTTACTTGGCAACGTAAATCAAAAGATATGGTCATATGTCTGGAAAAACATGATCGCCTATTAATCCACACGGACATGCTTACCATTTTTGACTCACTTCGTACACAGATTCATCCTTTTACTAGATCTGATCATGCTCTGATCTCCACAGATTTTCGTCACAACATTCAACCTAAGAATAGACCCTTTAAGTTCGAATTGGCTTGGGCCTCGAGGGCTGATTACAGAAACTTAGTTTCGCAAGCTTGGAGAGCAAACGCACAAGGTTCTTTGATGTTTAAGTTGCTTCAGAAGGAAAAAGTACTTAAAAAACTTTCTAAAACCTGGCATAAGAATATTGTACGCAATATTCATAACCAAATTCTAGTAACGGATCAAAAGCTCCTTATTTTACATACATCTCTTATCTCAAATTATAATAACCAGGATGTTCAAATCCTAAAACAATTACTCAACAAGAGAGAACGTATGCTTGACTTTCACCGTCGCTATTGGAGCCAACGGACTAAAGTTAAACATACCAAACTTAATGACTCTAATTCAGGCTATTTCCATAAGATCGCAACTGCAAAAAGAGGTAGAAAAATGGTCAAATCTATCCTACTTCCCGGTGGGGAGTCCACAGCTGATTTCCATACAATCCAACAAGAATTTGTTCGCGACTTCAAAGCTCGTTTCAGAGCCTCTTCGACCCCTGTTTCGGATCTGTCTTCAGACCTAGCGGTCATCCCACCCTTAGTTTCACAAGCAGACAACAACATGCTCTCTGCTCCTGTAACCAACAATGAGATAAAAGCGGATGTGTTTTCTATGAGCCCGGATAAGGCTTCGGGCCCTGATGGCTTCCCAGCTGGTTTCTACCAAAAGTTCTGGCCTACAGTAGGCCCCTTTGTAACAAAAGCCGTCAAAGCTTTCTTCACCAGTGGCAGGCTACTGCGTCAGACAAACCATACATTCATTACGCTTCTACCGAAATGCGATGACCCGACTGCAGTAAACCACTACAGACCTATCAGTTTATGCTCTACAATTTATAAAATCATAGCTAAAGTGATTTCAGCACGGTTAACCAAAATTTTCGACAAACTAATAAACCCCCTCCAGGGAGCTTTCACGAAAGGGAGATCTATCCAGGACAATATTCTGATTGCTCATGAAGCTATGCATTCGTTTCGGCTGAAGAAAGGCAAAATGGGCATGGTTGCTCTTAAGTTAGATATGGAAAAGGCATACGATCGCATCGAATGGCCTTTTCTGTTCCAAGTTTTATCTAAGTTTGGTTTCAATGACCTCTTTATTAACAGAATAAAAGAATGTGTTTTAACTGTATCCTACTCAGTCCTCGTTAATGATGAACCAACCACAGTATTTCAACCCACTAGAGGTTTAAGACAAGGAGACCCCCTCTCCCCTTTTCTCTTTATTTTAGCCTCTAAGGTATTAGCACGTACACTGCATAACCAAGGGCTAGTAAGTAAGGACCTGGGTATCTCTTTCGGTCGTCCGGGTATCAAGGTTCCTTTTCTAGCGTTTGCTGATGATATTCTTATTTTCTGCAAAGCTTCCCATTCGGCACGTACATCTGTGCTGTCCATTTTAGACAGATACTGTTTAATTTCAGGACAAAAGGTGAATCTGCATAAATCTAGCTTCCAAGCATCTCCTAACACGACTGCTACCGCCATAGCGTCTACTATTGCAGTGCTTGGCATTCCTCTGGCAAACAACTTTGACAAATATTTGGGCTGCCCTGTCGTTAATGGTAAGACCAATAGGGACACATTCGCTGATGTGGTTCTTAAGACCAAAAGCCAACTCACAAAATGAAAAGCCTCGAATCTATCTGCCGAAGGACGACGGGTGCTTATCAAAGCAAATTATAGTGCCAAACCGATTTTTCTTATGCAAGCTTTCCTGCTACCTACTCATGTTCTTCATGAACTTGACAAAGTGTATAGACAATTTTTTTGGAACAAAACCTCTAAAGCACCACCGCTGATTAGTTGGGACAAAATATGTTCGGACACAATGAAAGGTGGTTTGAGGATTCATAAGGCGGAGTCTATGAATATATCTCTTCAGATGAAGCTTCTTTGGAAAATCATTTCTGAACCAGACAACATCTGGGTTCATGTCATCTCACATAAATACCTTAAAGGCCACGATCTTTCCAGTTATAACAAAAAAGGTAACACCTCGTGGCAATGGTCCCATCTCATGTCCATCAGACCTCACTTCCTCCCAGCTCTATAGTGGAGGGTCGAAAACGGGGAAACCATTGATTTCTTGTCCAATAACTAGGCCTTCCAAAAGCCGTTGAGTTCGAAAACACCGAGACCCATCCCGGATAATCTCATTGGTGTTTCGGTGGCTCACTTCATCACCAACCGCCAGTGGAACAAAACATTTATAAATGACTCATTAGCAAATGTTCTAAAACAAGATGATATCGACCACATCATGGGTTTAACTTTTCCAAGTAACCCAATCACGAATCGTCTATATTGGGGCCCTAGTAAAAATGGCTGGTTTTCAACCGCCTCTGCTAACTCCTTCTTATCAGAAAACACCGGGTTGCCAGATTTCTATTGCGATTGGATCCGGTGTCTCGATGTGCCCTCTAAGGTTCGACACTTCCTCTGGAAAATCTCCCGTGATGGTCTTCTGACTAAAACCAGATTATAGGAGTCGCACGTGGCTGTACCTGCTGGTTGTGTTTTCTGTGGCAATACAAATGAATCGGGTGATCATCTTCTTCTTCGATGCCCCATGGCTACTGATTTGCTTAAAGCTTTACGTATCCACATTCCGGGGTATATCACTGCTTCTGTCGCCATGGGCAATGTGATTCCACTTACTGTGATAAAGTGTGCGATTGGGACCAACATATTTGCCATTCTAGCCTCATCCTGGTGGGCCATGTGGTTCTTTAGCAACCAACTTGTTTTCGATCATACTAACAAGGTAACTATCAATGAAATATTGCTGTTCCACAGCACAACTACACATTGTTGGAAACAATCAAAGCTTTTAGACAACGATCCGATTGGACCGTTGATCCCCAATCATCGCATTCATAGCAGTATACACAACCAGGCTATTTGGGGTAGTGCTACAACTGCCAAGTCTCAGAATCGGTCCGGGAAGTGGGATAAACCACCCCCAAATTGCTATAAGCTCAATTTTGATGGTTCGGTACTCCCGAGTGGCAACTCGTCTTATGGTTTTGTCATCCGTGACTCTGCTGGCAGATCTGTTTACACAAATATCTCGGTGATTTATGCCAAAAATCTCGGACTCGGAATGGTTTTGTTATGAGCAAATGAGTTACAACTATCTACACTTCTAGTCGAAGGAGATAACTTACTGGAAATGCCCCTGGACAATAGAGATGCTACTAGCTGATATTCTATCTGATATCTCGTCCTTTACTTATGTTGCTATTCGTCATATTTTCAGGGAATCGAATGATGTGGCTGACTACCTTGCTCGTAGTGCCCATGTATCCCCTGCCGACGTTTGCTGTGAGGATGATCCAGAACTGCTAGTTATTGTCCGGAAGGATGCACTAGGAAGGGCCTCTGTTGTGGCCGACCCGACCTAATTCTTATCTTGCGTCAAAAAAAAAAAATTCATCTCCCTTATCATCATCAATGAAATACGACCAATATTTTACAAATCCCTAAAACGCTATAAGATATTCAACCCTTTGCATTAATTATACAAGTTTAATAATAAGATATACATATTTTTAAGATGATAAAGATTATATAAATATAAATATTTTATTTTTTGTTAATAATTTTCTACTTATTAGTAATAATAAATACAATATGAAATGATAAAAAATTTAATAAATATGTTTATATTTTTGTTATTTTTTAAAAAATTAGTACTAATAAGTACAATATGAAATTATAAAAAAAATTTAATAAATATGTTTATATTTTTTATATTTTTTTTAAAATTTACGTGAATAATAAATAATAAATAAAAAGAAACGATAATTTTTAATTTTGATTTGACACAAAATATTTTCTAATTTGAGCTTAATCATAAGAAGTAAAGTGAACCTTGATTTTTTCATCCAAGAGAAAGGGTGGCATGGACTGAACCCGAGATCTTCCATTAACTCCCCTCTACTCTTTACCATTGAGCCACCCCATCTGCCCATCATGAGCACCCCTTTAATTTTTTAGCTTTCCGGAAGGGAGAGGGGGTCTGGGAGTCCATTGGGACGTGATTGGAGGTAGTGTATACGTAAAGTAGGAGTCGAATATACGTGCGCTTGTTTAGTAGTAGTAGTCTAACACGTATAAGCAAGGATGCATGGGCGGGTTGGGGTCCGCTCTACCCCGTCCCATTTTTTCATAAATTAAAAATAGGTAAAAAAAAGAAAATATTAATAAAATTATGTATTTGTTTATTAGAATAAGGTTTTTTTAATGAAAATTATATGTATATGTAAAATTTAGAATAATAATCCACCCAAATTTTAATTTATGGTTTCGTGTCTCGTTTACTACATAAGACAAGTAGTATTTTATTTTAAATCCAATTGATATATAATAGGAAAAGTAGGCAACCGAATCTAGGTTTATTTAGTTCATCGCCAGAGACTTCACTTTTTTTTTGGAGCAAGGTTTATTTAAGAAAAAATTTGAAAAATAGGCACTTTATTTGAACTTTTTTGCAAAATTGTCGCGTATTTGGACAATTTTGCAAAATGGCCCCTATATATACCTAATTTCGCTTTGTACGGACAGTTTTCCTGTTTCTGAGAAAATCGATTTCCTCCTCTTTCCAACTCTCTCTTTGCTCGAAGTTTTTCATCTTGCGTTCCCTGGCTTGGTTCGTTGTTCGTTTTTCGGCTTGGTGCTTTTTCCGGCTTGATTCGCTCGATTGTTCTTCCTTGCTTCGGTAAAGTTCGGAGTTTGCATCGTTTACTTCAATGTTGTCATCCAGCAGCTCAGGTATAAATTTGGGGGATTTTTGCGAAATTTGTCATGCTAGGGTTTTGGATTAAGTTTGTTTATGTTGATTTTATTGTTTTTTCATTATAATATTGACAATCTATGGTTAAATCGATGCTTTATATGCATACTTATGTGCGTTTTTTAGTAGTTTCTGTAGTTTATGGAAATTGCATATGTAAATTCGTTGATTTGAACTGTTTCTTTTCGTCAATTTTGTGGTGTGGCACTTTGTAAGTGCCTTTTTAGTGTTCTTCGTGTATGTGAATCTGTTTTCCATGCTTTCGATTGTTTGTGTTGATGATAGTGTACTTATCTGCTGCTATGTTCATATGTATGGGGCTGACACTCTCTGTTTTTGTGATAGTTTATTGTAGTTCCAACAATGTCTGTGTTTGGATTTGGTATTTTGTGTTGTGTTTTGTGATGTTTATGTTATTTTACTATGTCTTTGTAACATTTTATTGTTATTGTTTATGGTTGTTTGTGTCATCACAGATTCTGTTACTGTATATTTACATTGTTCTGTATGTTGTTTCTTGCAGGAACTCAATCTTCTGATTCATCCACATCTTATCCTGGTTCTGATGTAAGTTATTTTTTAGTTTGATGAGCAAGTTGTAGTTTTTTCTTAATCTGATGGTTGTTTTTGTGCTTAATTGTCTGTTATTGATCAGGGTTTGGAATATTGCATTCCTGTTTCTGAGCGATTTCATTGTAAATCCAATATATATTCATATCCTTCTGTCTGTGATCTGATCAATGAGCATTTATGTCCTTCTCACTAAGAAGAAGTCTAAGAAGAAGTTGATTATGGCAAAGTTGTTGCTGATTGAGAGGTTAATTGTTTATAGGAGGTCAGAAGTTGTAAGTGCACAATTCTTATCTCTTGCGTGCAATGAGAAGGAGTTTGAACTATATCCTTGGGGTAGAGAGTCATACACCCGTTTGTTGAAGTCATTGAAGAGTTCTTTTGTTGCAGATCGGAATGGGGTTAGGGGTTCTTATCAAATGTATGGGTATTGCCTTGCATTCCAGGTATTGTGCTTTAGTTATTGCATGTCTTATGTCATCATTTTTTTTGTCTGTGTCAGCACAACTTTAATGCTTATGTGAGCATTATTTAAATATTATTTTGTAGTGTCATAACGAGTTTTCTTTTGTAACAGGCTTGGATATTAGAAGCTTTCCCAGCTATCTCCGTTAATTTTGACTGTAATTTTAAGATGCCTGATAGAGATCCATACTTGTTGCACTGGCAATGTGATTATAGCCAAGTATACGCTGAAGCTGAGAAGTTCTTTCATGGTGATTTGGTAATATTTTTATATTTTCTCTCTGAAATAACATTTTTATTTGATGCATCTGTAACGACCCGGGATTATGATTCCCGAGTTACGTTTCGAGGGATGAAACCCCTCGTTGGGATCTTGCGCCCCGAGTACAGGTTGAAGGTTTGAAATCGATTGTGCGTAGTTTAAAGTGGGATTTTGCACCCAAACCCGGAAGGTCCGTTGGAAACCCCGGGGTGAACCCCTGTACCTGTCCTAAATCTACAACGTGCGAAAATCCTTTATCATGCAAAGGGCGAAAGTTCTGAAAACGATACAACCAGTGCCACGGCAGAGCCGGGTCAAAACGGAGTAGAGTAGGAAGAAATCCAAAAAGTATGAGTTTGGTGAAGTCAGGGTTCATACACTCACTCTCCGCCATATGAATGGACCCCGTCATATTAGCACAAAATCAAGTAGTAGATCGGGTACCTGAAACTATACCACCAAGTCAGGCCAAGAGTCCGCCTGCGGGTCCTCTGACCGCGCTGAGGACATATAATACGCCTATACCTAGAATAAAGGATGCCTTCATGCAGTACTGAAATAAAACCACACTATCATGCTCCTAATTCATATGTGCAGAATATTGAGGAAGGCCTTAACAAAGAATACCAAGCGGTATATCCCTCTTTTACCACCACCCCTCTTCCAGACAAGGTGGAGACTGGCCAGTTCGATGCTATAATCATATCAAATATCATCATCATATCATATCTCATGCCCATCTCGTATCTCGTGATATATATAAATGACTCGAGGAGGACAACACCCGATGAAGCTGGGCTGCCCTATGACCCTAGCAAGGACTCACAGATAACGGCCGTTCTGTATTCAAACGCATACAGAATAAGGATGCTCATTCGTAAATGCAATTCCTAAGCATGATACTACATGACATGCTCTTATGCATATGCAACACCTACATACTATATGACACATCAGGCAGGAGGTACTGGTTACTGAGTAAGCCCCGGAGGTACTTACCCGGCTAGCAGATCGGCAACAGAAGGATCCAGCACACAATAGTCACAATCACAGAGTACCACCTAGTACATAATGGAATATACATAAGTCTACATCCAACTATTAAGTACTCAAGCACACATCAATCAATAGAACAAGTAACATATTATGAAAGTCATTTCATCACATCATCCGCTCCTCAAGACCACATCGTTCTCCATAATTCATTCAACCATTTCTGCATATACCTCAACGGTTCATCAAAATCATAAGACATAATTTGTGTGATATAAAATCCTACTAGATCGTCATAATTATCCAACATTTAATCTCATATAATAATTCACCACAAGTCATGCTATTAGTCATACATATCATAATGTTAGTCAAACAATCATATTATCATGCTAGTTAGTCATCGAATAAGTCTTATTCCCAAGTTAGTTTCAGAACCGTTTCAAATCTCAGTTAAATAGTTAAGTATTCCGACCCTTGGAAATACTCGTCAAATTCCCTTTTAAATTTATTTATTAGATTACTTTTCAACCTTGAAATTCTTTTTCAAATTTTTTTTATAAATCTTTAAGTCCCAATAATATATTTTAAACCTCAAATAGTATTACAATATATTTTAATTACCGTTAACTGGTTAAATAATGAATGGATAACCCGAAACGAACCGAACCAAACTCGCTGATTAATCCCAACCCGGTTATAACGAGTAAATAGATTTATAAGTTAGTGAGAAGGGGCCCACAAGTGCCAAGCTGTCCGTCTTCTTCGTTGATTCAAAATGGACTCCGCCCGCGGCCGCGCCATGGCTCAGCTCCCGCCGGCTTCGTCTCTCGTGCTCGCGCTTGCCGCTGCTCGACTTCGTACCCGACTGCTCGATCACTCAGCCTCCCACGCTCAGCTACCCTCGCCTCGGCTCACCCGCGCTCGTCTGCTCGGTGCTGCCTCACCTCGCTTCCGCTGCGTCTCGCCTCGCTCGACGCCTATTCGAGCTCGTCGGAGCTCTCGCCGGGCTCTCGAGCCCACTCGACTCTCCACACTCAGCTCACACACGCTCACACTCACCCACACTCTCCCATAACCCGGTTCCAATTAGAAATCGATTAGAAACAAGGGAAGGAGAAGGCGGAACTCACCGAGAAAGGTCGCGACTTCGGAGCTCTCGATCGGAGGTTTGGGTCTCATCGGAGGCTCGCGATGGCTCGTCGGATCTGCGTTGGACGGGAATGAGTACGATGGTAGAGCTTGAGGATGGTTTCGATCAGAAACGGAGGAGAACGGCTTACCGGAACCTTACTCGCGCTCAACAAGGCAGGTGGTGCTTCGGTGGCTCGCCGGTGGCTCCGATGGTCCCTAGGCGACTCTGGATGCTGTTAGTGACTCTGAGGATGGGTTGAGGGCTACCGATGGTCCTTGGGTGGAAGGAGAACGAAGGAGGAAGAGGTGGGCTTGGTTTGCTTCTTGCGGGAAAACAGGGGAAGGAAGAGCTTCGGTGGTGGCGCTGTGAGCTCTCGGCCGATTGTTGGATTCGTCGAACGTCGGCCTCGCGACGAGGAGGTGGTGCTGCTGGTGTCGATGGGTAGTGGTAATGAAGAGCAACGGTGATGGTGTTGATGGTGAGCACGAGAAGATGAAGAAGGGAGCGGGAGATGGTGAACAGAAGAGGGTGATGGAGAATGACAGTGATGGGGAGGGATGGTGAATGAGACGTCTGTGTGTTGCATCAGTATAGGAGAGGGGCGGGTATGGTAGGGGAAGAGGGCAGGTAAGGTAGCCTGTGGAAGTGGTTAAACAAATACCCGAAAATAAATCCCGAATACGCGAATTTTGAATCCCAATATTAGTTCCCGAATATTAGTTTCCGACTCTCGCTTTCTCGATCAATTAAATTTATAAAATATAAAAGGATATCGTCATCTGATAATTATTTTCAATTTTCGAGGTAAAAGGACGGAAATCGTTCGTCAAATTTCATATTACGGTCGGAATCCGCTAAACGAGCTTTTAATTCGATTTAAATTCATTTTTAATTGTCCTTTTCCGAAAAATTAGGATTTGAAAATCCGAGCCTTTACAGCATCTTTGGGTTTTTATTCTGATACATGCGTTTTGTCCAAACTCCGTTGTTCCCTATTTATGGGGAGTTTACACGCACCGAAAGAATGGCGTTTGCTGGTGAAAAAGTTGATGATGTAGTTGATGCAGTAGTTGATGCATCAGTTGAAGAAATAGTTTCTGGACCTGTTGATGCGACTTTGTATGAGAGTTGTCGTGTTCGTAGAAGGGCATATGAAGCTAAGTTTTCAAACAGGGCTCTCCAGGTTGAGGATGAAGAAGCTAATGTCTTGCAGAAACATGATGAAGGCGAGACCTCAAAGAAGAAGACACCTGTGAAGAGAGGCAAGGCTGCTAGAAAGAAACAGGATGGTAAGTCCTTTGAAACTGCTTTTGAAGTTTTCCCTGATGGGGATAAAGAAGATGTAGGGACCTCAAAGAAGAGGAAATCTTCCACTGAAGGGATGGGTGGTAAAAAGAAACAGAAGGTGGAGTCCAGCGATACCTCTGAGGAATGGGTTTTCCTGAGGAGGGGTCGTTCTGCAAGTCGTGTTCTATTCAATCCATACATTGCTTTAGACCGTAAAAAATCTGTCAAGAGTGATGTAAAGACGCCTTGACAGAAGGCTTCAGCAGTGGGGACAGGTGGTAGAGTTATTCCTTCTAAGGACGTGAAGAGAGTTACCGCTGACACAGATTTGCATAAGGAGGTTGATGTGGTTGCTTCACCTTCCAAGAGATGTCGGTTGAGTAGTGATTCATGTGATTTATTAGAAGATGATATCCCGTTGAATATTGTCTATCAGCGAAGGTATAAGGTGAAGAAGAATGGTGGTGTGGGTAGTGGTAGGCCAGTATATGATAGTACTGTTGATAGGTCTTTTGTTATTCCTTCAGTTCCTGTTGTTGATACTGAGGGTTCCCATGGAGTGGAGCCCGTAGATATTCATGTTGCAGTCTCTACATCTGATTGTGAAGTCAGTGTTGGTGATGACAAGGGTGAAGATTTTACTGCTGATACCCATTCTTCCAAATCTTGTGGTGAAGTTCCTGTTTGCGACGACAAGGTTGATGTTTTGGCCGCTGACACCCATTCTCCTAAATCCGATAAATTGGATGCTTGTCAAACTGCGAGGCTATATGTTTTGGCCGAGCTTGCAGATGTCATTGATTGTGGTGACACCGTTGAAGGAGTCGAGACACCTTCTGGTGACAGTGATGGAGAGGGTGATGTACCGACCCATTCTGTGCTGAGGTCACCCCGGGGGAGTGTTGAAGCACATGATTTTGTTGATGGGCAGTCTGTTCCTGGGCAAACATCTGCTGCTTGTGAAAATGAAGATATTCGCATTTCAAGTGATGAAGCTGACAAAATAGCAGTGTCATCAGAGAAAGTGGAAGATATTGAAGATGTTTCTCCTCAAATGGATGCTAACGATGATTCAACTTATGAGTTGCCTCCAAAAACGCATGGTGATGCTTTTGCTTCTTCTCTCCCATCTCATCCTGATTGGGTGAAGGAGATTTATAGGAGGATTGAGAAGCTTGAAGAGGTCCCTAAAATTATGCATCTGTTGTCTGCGAGGGTTGATGCAATTGAAACAAAGATTGTTGAGTTGATTGGGAGCCTTCAAGTGTTTGGTGAGATGGCGAAGAGGTATGATGAGCTTGAGGTTAGGGTTGCTAATTATGAGGCTTTGTTTGAGAGGTTGCAGTCAAACCCTGTCAAGCTTGATGGTAAGGACACTTTTGCAAAAGTTGACGATGAAAGTGTTAGTGGTGCTAAGTGTCAGGACACACCTGTGAAGGCTGATGATAAGCACATTGCTAGTAAGTCTGCGAGCTCTCCTACGGTAGTTGTTGATGAAAGCGCCAGTGGTGGTAAGTGCCAGTGCACACCTGTGAAGGCTGATGATAAGCACATTGCTGGTAAGTCTGTGAGCTCTCCTACGATAGTTGATGGTGAACATGTCATGGGTGGTAAGCCCCAGGACACACCTGTGAAGGCTGATGATAAGCACGTTCCTGGCAAGCCTGACGGCACTCCTGTGAGAGGTGATAATGAACGTGTCAGTGGTGGTGAACCCCAGGCCACACCTGTGAAGGCTGTTGTTGAAGATGTGAACAAAATTTTGAATGATGTTGTGTCTGATCTTCAGCAGTCTTTCCCTGACGAGGAGTTAATGTTGAAATCATCTCCCGCTTCTGGTGAAGTTGTGCCCGTGTCTTTGCCATCAGTAAGTACTGAGGTTCCAGGAGTGGGTAAGGAGTCTCCACCTGTTGTTGCTGACACCGAATTTAAGGTTCTTGGAGATGAGGTTGGGATTCCAACAACTTCAGCTGAAGTGCCTCAATCTACAAAGTGTGAAGGCGAAGGCGCTAGAGGTAAAGTTGCTGGAGTTACGGTTGACCCATCCCTGGAAAAGTACACTTGTCTGTCCGACAATGATGATGACAAGGGTGCAGGTATTGATTGGGATTCGGTCGCCAAGGATCCTGCAATCCAAATCGAAGTTGACCAACTAAAGGCTTCCAATCTTATCCCATCAAACAATACAATCTTGTATGGTCCAGTTGAGGAAGTGAAGAAAGTGAGGATGTCAAAGCATGCCCCTAAGAAATCACTGATCAGCTCGGAAGATCATGAATTTATTTATGGACTCGTAAAGAAGCAAAGGTATGGTTTATTTTTATGTTTAGTATTTTGTATGAAATGATGTTGTTATTCTATTAGTTACAGCATCTCATGCTATATATATTTTTTTTTTGCTTTGTGTAATCTTTGGCAGGAATTTTTCCGTTGCTGGTCCAATCTCAAGGGTTGATAGAAAGTTTTTCCAGCACATTTTATTGAAGAATATGTGGTTTGATTGTCAGGCAATAACTGGTTGTATTTCTGCAATATATATATATATATATATATATATATATATATATATATATATATATATATATATATATATATATATATATATTTATGGATTAGATTTTATTGTATTAATTGATTGTTGAATTCACTTTTTTATTACTACCTCCGTTCCATAATACATATCCTTTTGCTTTTCGGCACGCTTTTTAATGAGCGAAAAACTTCATAAAATATTATTTTTTAATTAATTTTTTTATATAATTTGATAATTATTACTAATAACTATCATATTATGTAAAAAAAATTAATTAAAAAATAATATTTTATAGAGTTTTTTGTTCATTGAAAAACGTGCCTAAAAGCAAATGGACATGTATTATGGAATGGAGGGAGTACTTTTTTTAGCATCTAGAAGCAGGTTTGATTCACATTAGGAAGCGCATTCATGAGGACCCTGTCAAGTATCGAAATGTTCTTGTTCTTGATTGGCTACTTTATCTAAAGTACCTTCCTGACTATGCTTCAAGTTATCGGGAAGACATAGCTCTTGAATCCAGCACCGAGGAGTATTTTGTCGGTACGTGCCCTGATGATTATGGGAAGCCATGGGCATCTGTAAAGAAAATCTACACAATTTTCAACGTGATAAACAAGCACTGGGTGGCGTTGGAGATTAAAATTGAGGATAGGGTAATCAACGTGTTCGATTGCAGTGTCCCTGCTGTTAGGGAAGGTGTTATTGAAGAACAATTGCAACCGTTTGCTAGTTGGCTCCCAATTCATTTGGCAAAGGTTGGGCTATTTGAAAACTTCGATTCTTCTCATTTCCATCTATACATGGTTCCTGGTTTAATGCATGATTCTACTGGGTATCTATTTGTTATCTTGTTTTGTTCTTTGGTTATGTTTAGATACTTGTTATTTATGTTCTTACATTACATTGTTTCTTTTTTTTTTTTCTATAGGGCTTCATGTGGTGTGTTTACATTAAAAGCGATTGAAGCTTCTGTATTTGGGGGAGATGATAAAAATTTCAACAACGAAAAGATCTTTCGTTTCAGAGAACTCATGTGTGCAGATCTGATCAAAGAAACTTGGAGTTTTAAATTTTAAAACCAGTAGTTAGATAGGTTGTTGTTGTGTAAATGGGGAAGTTTGGATGTAATCTGACAAATTAAGTGCTCAAAATAGACAAGTGAACGTTATGGGCTGACACCAGGTGGCTAAGTACGAAAATAGCGGTGACATTGATGTTAGTTTCAAGCAGTGTTGAGACTGTTATTGTATTTTGCTGAACAATAGGTTAAATTTTGCACAAAAAATTGATCTTTGTGAATTTTTGCCCATTATGATCCTATTTTTCCTTAATATAATTTTTGAATTTTTAAATATATATTTTCTTACGCTGCTGTCTTATTTTTGGTCATTGTACGAATTAAATTTCATACCATGGTTGATTGGCGAAAATTTGCTCAACATGATCATATTTCTGCTGAACAATAGGTTAAATTTTGCAAAACAATTGATCTTTGTGAATTTGCGCTCAATATGATCTTATTTTTCCTTAATATAATTTTTGAATCTTTAAATATTTTTTTTACGATGCTGCCTTTTTTTTGGTCATCGTTAGAATTAAATTGCATACCATGGTCGATTGGTGAAAATTTGCTCAACATGATCATATTTTTGTTGAACAATAGGTTCAATTTTGCACAACACTTGATCTTTGTGAATTTGTGCCCAATATGATATTATTTTTCCTTAATATAATTTTTTCAATTTTTAAATATATTTTTTTCATGATGTTGTCTTTTTTTTGGCCATAATTAGAATTAAATTGCACACCATGGTCGATTTGTGGAAATTTGCTCAACATGATATTATTTTTCCTGAACAATAGGTTAAATTTTGCACAACAATAGGATTTGGACGAAATTGGTGGTTGGGTTAGTTTAAACCTCAAGACAGGAGACCGTGGCCCATTTCCTGATCAAAGAAGTTGGCCCAATTCAGTTACTTTATTTAAGGCGGTGTTCTTCATCGTTTCTTCAAGAGTCCAACGTCATTTCAACCCTTTCCACTCTCTTCCCCATTACCGTCTCTCCAAGTCTTTTCGTCGTCCTCCACACGCTCTTCCTCTTTCCGGAGTTTTCTTCACAAGGTGTGCCCTTTCTTATGTAGTTCTCTCCCTTTTGTTTTCCTGTAAACTTTATACAATCGGTTAAGGTTTTTACATTTTTCTAGCAAGTTTTATTTTGTTTTTTCCATTCAAATCATACAAATGTATTTTGTATCTATTTGTCATAACTGGTGTTTGTAAATGTATAATATTAATGAAATTCGTCCACTGTTATATTTGTTTGTGTATGATACTGTGTTTTATTTGAGGAAGAAAGACCACCTGAACTTTGATGAATATGCTTATATATTATGTGTAGTGACAGTGGCCTAGTTTTTTTTGTTGTTGAAGTGTATATTTTGTGAAGAGGTTTTTAATGCCCAAAGTATTGTTGACATTTCTTGTCCGATTAGTTTAAAGTAATGGCGACACCATACTTGTATTTTTTGATTTTGCATTGTGTGTGGTGACACAAGGTGTTTGGTGTCCCAAGTAGTGCTGACAGTGATATCAGTTACAATTAGTGGTGACACTGGTTCCCCCCCCCCCCCTCCCCGATATTGAAGGCTTGTATTCTATGATTTTTGAAGTGTATGTATTTGTAGTTTTTTCTTTTTATAGTGTATATGGTGGGCACTATGTGGTTGACATGCAAAGTATTGGTGTCACTCATATTATATTACAAGTAGTGATGACACGAGTGTTGTATTTTTTTTTTAAGTGTATGGGGTGAAAGAGGAGTTTAATGCCCATATTATTGTTGACATTGTGGGTTATATTAGTTTGAATTTGTGGTGTCACCAGTTTGATTGTTTTTGATATTGAATTTCATGTGCTGACACTAGGTGTTTTAGACCCAAAGTAGTGCTGACACTGATACTAGTTACAAATAGTGGTAACCCTACACTTGTATTTTTTTATTTTTGAAGTTTATGTGGTTGTCAGAGGTGTTTAATGCACATAGTATTACACCAAACTTGTATTAGTTACAACTAGTGGTGATACCAGTATTGTATTCTATGATTTTGGGAGTGTATGTTGTGTAATTTATATCTGCTCAACAATAGATTATTTTTGCATCACACTTGAGACTTGTGAAATTTTGTCCATTATGATTCAATTTTATTTGTCAATATAATTTTATAGTTTCTTAATAGAGTGTTACACAACGTGGTCTTAATTTTCTCAATGATAGAATAAAGTTGCACAATGTGTGGGGTGATTGGTGTAATTTTGCTCAACATCACCTTATTTTTGCTCAATAGTAGTTTATAGTTGCACAACAATCGATCTTTTTGAAATATTCTCATAATGATTATATTTTTTGTCAATATAATTTTATAATTTTCCAATAATTTTGTTTTTGCATCATGTTATTATTTTTGCTCATCATCAGATTAAAATTTCACAACACCGGCTATTGGTGAAAATTTGCTAAACATGATCTTATTTTTGCTTATCAACAGATTAATTTTGCACAAATCTTTAAATTTTTGATATTTCCTTCAACATAGCTATTGGGCTTAGTTTAGAGATGCCCGGCCCATTTCCCGCTTATTTATACGGTGCTTAAACGTTGTTCAGATTGTCTGCAAGTCGTTTCATCTCCTTCTTCTTGTTCATCTTCATCCTCTCTCGTTCTCATTAAGATTTCTTCTTCTCAAGGTGCGATTCCGGTTGTGGTATGTACTCCTTTCTGTTTTCTTCCTTTAAAAAAAACGTTATCGGTTATTTTGATGTACTGTTTCAGCAAATTTCTTATTGTTGTATTCTCCGATTTTCATTGAACCTCCCCATGGTTTTTAGTCTATTAATATTCATATATTGGTGTTTGTCTTGCTTATTTCGTATTGCATTATATTCTGTGGGTGTTGTGTGATTCTTACTGTCATTAAAAGTCATCAGTTAGGGTTTTTCCAGTTTTTTAGACATTTTTTCTTTTTTGTCTTTCTAAAATGTTTATTTCTTATTAATATCGATGTAATGTTTTATTTTTAAGTGAATGTCTAATATATGAGTATATTTTGATTTTGTCTGTGTAGGTTTTCTCTCTTTCAATGGTATTCCCAACCTATACTGAACTAGATTACGACTACATTGTTGGTACTTATGAAGTTGAAATATCAGCATCTGAGTCATACTGGTATGGACCGAGTCCACTTGTTGTGTCCATCCACTCTGACAGCATTCCCTTAACATTCTATCATACGTCTACTTGGAATGGTATGCCTATGAGTCTAGCCCGCTGCAACGAAGTGCTATAGGATGCATGAGTAACTATTGAGGTTAGAAACCAGGTAGCCAATCGGCTTCTAAAGGATTACACTAGAAGTTAGTTTGACGTCGATGCTGATCTTGTTGAGTATGGTCTTTGCCCCAACATCACCATCAATGTACATTTTTATGACGACTCTTCGTCTGATTCAAGCTATGAGTCCGACATAAACGATGACATTCATATGGAGGTTGACCAACCAGATCATCCAGCACCTCCAGAGCCTATGGATGTTGGCGGATTAAGGGAGATATATCACCTTGATCTTGATGATGATGAATGTACAATATGTCTGCTTCCAATGTTGGAGTCAGATCCTGTTCTTCAAACGCCATGCCAACATCACTTTCATCCAAATTGTTTACGATCTTGGCTTTTAGTTCAAAACAATTGTCCTCTTTGCCGAGCAGAACTTTAGTTGTATATGATATAAGTGCAGTATGTAATTTTGTATGGTACTGATGTAACCTAAAATACATTTTATGAATGAAATTTGTCCTTGATCATATTTCTTTCTGATTTCTATTCAAATTATAGTAATATTTGATATTTAAGTAGGACATTTGGTGTGACACTAGTTGATCATATTGCTGGTTTCTGCTATTGAAGTTTATGGCTTGACATTTTCTAATATTGAAACTTATGTGTGTGACACTAGTTGGGTATGTCCCAAAGTAGCGCTGACACTGATATTAGGTACAATTACTTGAGACCCTGGGCTTGTATTCTTTTTGTGATTTTCTTGTGATACTGCGGACTCATTTGATTAGTTTGTGGATTGTTTTGGTAAAAGTAGTGCTGACACTGTTTAACTAAGTTTTCATGTTACTGGTAATTTGCTCGATATCATCTTAGTTTTGCTAAACAATAGTTTATAATTGCACAACAAACGAATGGATATCACTAAATCAACTGTTTGAATAACATAGACCACTTGATTATCGGGGCAGAGAATTGTGCTGACACATTGAAGAACAAACACAACTATTTAAAAGCAGTTATAGTTGTATGCATCTTGAAAAATACTATCCATCAAAAAAGCACAGGGACAACAAATGTCTTAACGGGTACGAGAAAACTGACCACATGGACAACAACTGTCTTAATTGGTACGAGAAAACTGTTCAGAAGCAGAGTACATAACTGTCTACACTAAAATACATTCCAAAGTTTGCAAATAAAACACGAAATTGCGTTGTGGTTTTTCAACCAAGATTTAGTTTCTGTCCCTGAATTCCTTTTGAAGTCATTCTTGCATGGGATTTTGCTGCCTTCACAACATCTGCGTTCACTTCATTCAACTCTGAACATACTATATCTGTCAGATACTTCACCCCTAGCTTTGAAATATTCTTGAAATTGCCCTTTTCCAATCCACACTTGTACCCTCTCTCTGTCCCAAAGAAGGTCTCCATTTGGCGCATGAGGCATACCCCAGAATGTTGAACTTTCTCCTCTCCAACCCATGTGATGGGAACTTTTGATGATGGTGCAGCTGACACTATTTCTGCCTTTGCTCGGAGTCCCTTATCTGTTAGATAAGCAATCAACATATCTCCCTGCATGGATTGAATTATAATTCATGTAATTTTAATTATAAAATGAGTTGATATTTAAATGAAATTAAGACAAGGAAAGAAATATTAGATATCAGTAGTAAAACTTACCAAACATTCAAAGGGTGATGGGAAGGGGCTAATTGGATCAGCGCAAGATGGTGTGACATCAACAATTTGGACCACTTTGTTTTTAAAGTTGAAGACAACCATGACATAGTCTGCTGTTCGTTCAACCCCAAATACAATCTAATCAACATAATAAAAAACAAATAAACATTAGTGATTAGTCTTGTGAACTTTATTTATTTAATTGCAATGGGAGTACCATGTCTATATCCTTCAAAGAAAGGTGTGGTGACAATGACAATACAATATCAATGTGGAGGTTAAACCTCTGGAACTGTTCATCACAAGCTCCTAATGATACACTCTCTACATTAAACTGGATTAAGAATAGAAATTAGTAAAAAAAAACAGACGAATTGTAATAACGGCTAACAATGGAGTGTAATTGAAAGATAAAATTGTAAAAATATTACAGTTTTGTTGATATTGACAAATAGTCTTGCTGGTGATTGAGCACTTTTATACTGTTCCTTGTGGTTGAGGATAGTTGTCCATGCATCAATAATGACACTAGACAAGTGGGTTTCATCCTCAAGCGTAGCCATGTCTGTTCTAACAATTTCAACAGACTTGTGCTTAAACAAAATTTCCCTACAATGTCAATCATTTTGAAGATGGATTATATGAAAATAATCTTTTACTTGTAACTGAACATACATTAAGAAAATTAAGTTTAAAATGAACTTACATGTTGTGAGGTGTTTTCATTACTAAATAGGCTGAAACAGTGCGCTCAATTTCAGAGATAGGATCTGTAATGTCAACAACACGCGAGTAATATGGGCTTCTCAAAGATGCAGAAGGTTTATGTGCTCTCCTTGTAGCTTCTTCTCTCTTCATGTTATTAAGTTGTTCTGCAGCATTTCCATCAACTATGTTGATCCGTGGCGACCTCCTTGGTGGCAAGGCAGCAGGGGGAATGCATTTTATTGTATCTCCCAAAGGGTTCACTGGTGGAGTATCAGCTTTAAATTGAGTGGGTAGGGGATTAGGAGTTGCTTCAACACCCTGTTGTATTGGAGACTGGCCATGGCTGTCTGGGGGAGCCTGGGTTGCTTCATTAGCATTCTTCATTTCAACCGATGTGTTCAATGATGTCCCTTCATCTTTCTTAAAAACAGGATCATCTAGAAATATATCAAAGGAAAATTCCCCGTCCACTTTGATATTTAATTTCATTTTTTGCTTGTTCTGATATGCCATTTCGATCTGAGTAATGTAATCTAATAAAGCAGGGTCTGCCCGGAATTTCTCTTGGGATTCGGTAAAATATGGGCTTACAAGGTCATTCATATTTGACATGTCAGCAGCATCTGTAGTCATAGGAGCCTCAGAATTGACATTTTCCATCCCTAAAAGCTGGTTTGCTCCATGTAGAAGTCTTTTCACCTTGTCATCATGTTGTTGTTTAATCGGGACTTTCGTAGACCACTCAGCAAAATCCGAAATAGCAGATGCAAGTGCAGAAGTCTTTTGAGCAAACAACTTTATCCAACTCTAGAAGATAACATCACATAAAAAATAAGACTAAAAAGTCATCAGTAAATATCAGAACATTGCTATACTGTACTAATATTACATTGAATTGGTTTAAATAATTCATATAGACCTCAACTGGGGGCAACTGTTTTTCTGGAGCCGCAGGGTGACTGGTGCCTTCATCGTTTTCTGCAGTAGTGTGTGGACAAGCTGTAGATGGTACATCTTGATGTTGAGGAACAACTTGGCGAGCCTGGACTAAGCCACATCCAAAGCCTCCAGTACTTATATCATTAGTTTCTCGTTTGTGCAAGATTTTGTAATTTATGCCAACGAAAACTGGGAAAGAACGAGTCATTCTTCTTAGCACTGTGCTTGTGAATAATTTCACCCTATCCATGTAAAACAACTGGCACACCAAGGGGATAAACATATATCAATATAACGATGGAGCAGGGAATGCTGACATAAAGAATATTGTAGACATGTAGATAAAAGTAGGGGGTGACATTTGTACTACCTAGACATGGTAAAGAAATTAAGTTAACATCAGAGCAAAGGTTTGAAAAAAATACTTACAACCAAGAATAATAGAGGCCCTTTGAAATGGCCATTCTTGTTCTTTTCCCAGCTTCTTTTTGCATCGACCAAACTTTCCAACACAAGAGCACACCAATTTAGGTCTTTCAGGTCACCCAATTCAGGAACTACTCTTATTAAACTATGGTTGGCATGCCCGTTTCCTAGTGTATCAACCAAGATAGAGTCCAGTATAACAATAAAGTTCAGAAGGAATTGATCACCACAGTCAGTGTTAGCTATCAATTTTTCCATAACCATAGCTGTTGTTATATTGTTCTGGACATCAAATGTGGTTTTCCACTCTTGCACAAGACTGAAATTCTCTTTAGCTGATTTTCTTCCCACTAAAACTTTCCCCATTGGGAATCCCATTGTGATATGCACGTCTATTTCTGCAATTTCAAGTTCGCCTCCATTAGCCAACACCAAGCAACACTTGTTAGGGTCAAACTGATCCACTAACCAATATGAAAGAAGCAGTGGCAGGGTAACAATATCCAAGTTGAACAAGAATCCAAAGCCAATATCCTCAATCAATTTCTTTTGCTTGGCATTCATTTTTTTCAAGGACGACACCAACAAAGCGTGGGCTTGACCGTGATTTCAATGATGGGAGATTTTTTTGTCTAGTGTTTCTCTCATTCCTCACAATCAGCTGCCTGTTTTCTGCGATAGGTTGTATGTCTGTGGTATCTGTTTGCTCATCAGATGTTATGATATGCACAGTTGGGTTTACATGTTGAACAACCGTCTCATTAGGTGAATGGTTTTCCAACCTTGCAATTTCAATGGTCTCCACAGCAACAGTGCTAACAGGAAGATCAATCGCAGGGTGCACTTCTCTCTTACTGTTTTTTCTTACAAGTGGTTGCGAATCTTTAGATTCAAGTGATCTACAACCCTCCCCTACTTCGAAGGAATAACCAGGCTCAGTATCAACAGACAGTTCATCCTTGAAGGGAGGTGAATCTCTAGATAAATCAACTACTGGAGGTTTAACTCCAAATCGTTTTGATCTCTTCAAATTTCTATTTGGACTGTGTAGAACAGGTGAATCACTTACACTTTGCGGACGTTTACCTATAGAATGAACACTTACAATCAATTTATACAAATATAATTGAAGAAATGACATTGTAAGAGACCGTAGTTTATGCCGAACAAATTCCCAAATTCTCTAATTCCCGAATTCAGCCTCCAGATTAATCACATTAACTTCAATTTATTATGCAAAAGTAATTGAAATACCAATGGTAGCTCTTGTAAGGCTGAATAACTGCTTGATTATAAACATTAAGTTCGATTGAATAAGTGCGATTTTCCTAATTTTCGTGAAAAACTAAGCCCTAAACAGGACTCGTTCTAATTTAAACTTTAATACACAGAAAACACGAAATCAAACCTTTCGGATCTGAAGACATGTTGATGTATATGATAGGTCTCCTTCTTACAAGCCTAAAATCAAGCCCCAAGAAATATCGCAGAGAAATGGAGAGAGTAGATTTAGCTGGAGAATGAAACTAAACGAAGGTGATGGAGAATTTCTTGAACGTGAACAACGTTTTACGCATTTACATTGTTTGTTTTTTATATTTTTTTTAAGAAAACCGTTTTCCTTTTCTTTTTTTTTGTTTCCCAAAAATCGGGAATTTTGTGAGAATTTATTTATTTCTTATTATTTTACATATAATACCATACCTTAAATTTGCTCAACATCGTATTATTCTTGCTCAACAATAGTTTATATTTGCACAACGCTTGACCCTTGTGAATTTGTTAGAACCATGTTCTTACCTTCTTTATATATGGTTTGATAGTTGCTTAATAAATTTTTGCTCATCAATAGAATAAAATTGCACGACATATTACGAATGGGGAAAACTTGCTCAACATCACTTTATTTTTGCTCAACGATAGTACATATATTGCACACAATGACACTTTGTTTGCAACAAGATCTTAGTTTTATCTAATTATGTTTTCATAGTTGCTTAATAGGTTATTGCTCAACATGGTCTTATTTTTGCTCATCAATAGAATAAAATTGCATAATATATTATGATTGGGGAGAACTTGCTCAACATCACCTTATTTTTGCTCAACGATAGTTTATATATTGCACACAACGACACTTTGTTTGCAACAAGATCTTAGTTTTATCTAATTATGTTTTCATACTTGCTTAATAGGTTATTGCTCAACATGGTCTTATTTTTGCTCATCAATAGAATAAAATTGCACAACATAGTATGATTAGGGAGAACTTTCTCAACATCACCTTATTTTTGCTCAACGATAGTACATATATTGCACAACAACACTTTGTTTGCAACAAGATCTTAGTTTTATCTAATTATGTTTTCATAGTTGCTTAATAGGCTATTGCTCAACATGGTCTTGTTTTTGCTCATCAATAGAATAAAATTGCACAACATATTATGATTGGGGAGAACTTGTTCAACATCACCTTATTTTTGCTCAACGATAGTACATATATTGCACACGACGACACTGTGTTTGCAACAAGATCTTAGTTTTATCTATTTATGTTTTCATAGTTGCTTAATAGGTTATTGCTCAGCATGGTCTTATTTTTGCTCATCAATAGAATAAAATTGCACAACATATTATGATTGGGGAGAACTTGCTCAACATCAACTTATTTTTGCTCAACGATAGTACATATATTGCACAAAACAACACTTTGTTTGCAACAAGATCTTATTTTTATCTATTTATGCTTTTATAGTTGTTTAATAGATTATTGCTCAACATGGTATTATTTTTGCTCATCAATAGAATAAAATTGCACAAGATCATATGGGTGGTAAATACTTGCCCGACATCATCTTATGTTTGCTCAACAATAGTTTATATTTGCACAACGGCAACACTTTGTCAACTTTGTATTGTGTTTTGAGTGAACAACAATGATATAAATTTGAAATTTCTTCCGGACTGTTGGTAAAATTGCGCTGACATAGATGGAAAAGAGTATACAAATTTGTATTATTACATAGTAAAATTTAAAATTTTATTCTATAGTATTGAATTAATGTTTATTTTGAAACATAAATGTCATTCACAAATTTATAAATTGTATTCTCTACTAACATTATACTTATATAATATTGATGATAGAAATTGTGCTGACAGTCTTATTTTGAATGCTTCAACCTCCTCTTGTACTCTCCCAATGAAAGCTTTCTATTTGTAGGTGGTCTTCATGCTCTCTTTCTTACTACTGGGGGGTAACAGTTGATAGATTTTATCACATCAGGGATGTTTCCTTCATCTTCATCCAACACTGGATATATTGTTTCTGCATATGCCATACGCCAAGCGTCATTGCTGTAAAATTTTGCAACAAAATCAGACATATTTGCTTTTATGTGTGTAATGGCTGCTAGAGCATGTACACAAGGTATTTTCTCGACATCAAATACTCTGCACGTACATGTCCTCGCTGATAGATCAACTATAGCTACAGCTCCTTGACCATTGATCTCAAATTGTGATTCATTCATCCTTTCTACTCTGCATACCCCAACTTGCGCTTGTGATTCTCTTATCAACTTAAGGATCTCAAGAGTTATTCTGTCTTGATTTGCCAGTGCTTTTTCTCTTCTGTCCAGGAACCATGATGTAAGCTTTTCTCTAGCAAACTCCACAAGTGCCACAATGGGATAATCCTTTTTGCCTTTGAAAACGGAGTTCAAGCTCTCAACATTGTTGGATGTCATCATGTTGTATCTATCACACTTTGAATGTGCTGTGGCCCGGCCCATTTATCAAAACCTGCTGACACCAGATATTCTGATAGTTTTGGACAGGTTGCTTCGATTTTTGCAAGGTGGTTGTTGAACTCTTGGATAGTGTAACTCTCTGCTGCTTTTTTGAACATTTTCCCCAACTCTTTTTTCCTGAACGTCGCTTTGATGTTTTGTTTCAAGTGCCACATACATATGCAGTGTGTAGCTATTGGGTAAACTAAAGATACAGCCATTGAGATGCTAGCATGTCTATCAGAGACAAACACTAAGTCATTTGATGGAGGCACAACCTGCAGCAGCTGATACATAAACCATTCCCAAGAGTTGTTGTTTTCGGAGTCAACAACACCAAAGGCAAGTGGAAAAATTTGTCTATTGGCATCTTGTTCAACTGCTCCAAGCAACGTTCCTCTGTATTTGCCAGTTAAGAATGTTCCATCAACAACAATAACCTGGTATATAAAGAAAAAAATTACTTATGTTTTCGAAGTTAAGGAAATCGATGACAACAAAATTTGTGCTGAAACTGTTTAAGACATACCTTCTTTAAGAGGTGGAATGCTCTGATGCATTGTCCAAAGGACATAAAGAAGTACTGAAACCTATCTTCTTTGTCCTTTGAAATTAAAGTTATAGTCTCATTATTTCTCTCCATGAGCATATGGCAAAATGATGGTAAATCTGCATAATTTGATTCTGGTGTCCCCTTAACCATTTCGTGAGCTATTTTTTATGACTTCCATGCTCTCCAGTAGGTAATTTGCATCTTTTTTTCTTTTCTCATCTTATCCATTATCTGTGCTGGTCTGTATCCAGCGTCAACACTGTGTAATTATATTCAAATTAGAATAAATCATATATTAGAATGCAAGATTAAATATAAATACTATTTCTTAAAAAAAGTTCTCACCTTGATTCGATCAAGCTTGCAATCACAGAAGATGAAGGCTGTTTGTAGTGTTTTGTCCTGAAATCCCATGTGCAAGTGTGCATGTCCACATATACTATAACCTCATGCCAAGTTGGACCAAAAGTTTTGACATGCACTTTCCATTTGCAGTCAGGATCTACACAATGAACCCTATAATACTTTGTATCTGATTTTGCTACACGAAAACCAAATATCTCGGTTATTGACAAGATCCCCAAAGCATGCTTAACTGCTTTCCTTGATGCAAAGCTTTTGCCTACGCAAATCAAGTTTTGTGAATTGAGATTCACACTGGGTACAGTAGAGCTATCAGCATCCCAATCTTCTAGTGTAGTTTCTCTCCTGTGTGCTGTAGAATAGAATGCTCTCCATATTTCATCTGTATAATCTTCATCACTTGCAGTGTCACTGTTTAGAGAATTCATGTCATCTCCAGTATCTTCCAACAATACACCTTTCATCCTGGTGTCACTGATCAATGTCATGTTATTTTCCCCTGTAACAGTGTCGGTAATAGTTGGATTGCATGTCACCAACTGTAAACTGCCAGCTGGGAATGGTTGTTGATCTTCAACTTGTTCACTATCTGATTTAATGCTGACACACAACTCCATAGCAAATTTAACATCCTGTAGGTCGGACAACCTTAAAAACTCTTTCAAATCAGCATCACATTCAACAAGAAGCGGAGCTTTCAACATTTTGAAAAGGTGTAAATGATTGAATTTCAATTCTAATCCACTATCTATATTGAATCTGTTGTGCACTTTTTCGGTTAAACCCTGTAATGATATTGACTCATCAATCATAAACACCTTTGAAGTTGTGTCTCCAACAAAGTGTGGGCATGAATCATCAAACAACCATTTCCCACCACATACAACTATAATAATGTGGGTTGCCATTGTAATCTGCAGAGTATGAATTTAAGAGGATAAATACATTTCAGTAATAACAGACACAATCTGATTAAAAACGATGACATGATCAACCAAAGTGAGTGAAATAGACTTGTTATGAAAAAAATTCTTACAAAATTTGCACCTACGGTGCAAATTTGTTATGAGTCAAATACAGTGCTAACATTAAAACTTTCAAGGTGTAATAAGGAATCTATAGATCATTGTATTGTCAAATGCAACAATAGATTTGCACCCATTGTACAATATTTTTATGACTTAATTGCAGTGCTGACATGGCTCAATCAATGTTCAAAAACGATGACACGAGCAACCAAAGTGAGAAGAATACACCTGTTATGAAAAAAATTCTCACAAAATTTGCACCTTCGGTGCAAATTTTTTATGAGTAAAAATAAAGTGGTGACATTAAAACTTTCAAAGTGTAATAAGGAATCTATAGATCATTGTATTGTCAAATGCAATAATAGATTTGCACCCATTGTGCAATTTTTCTATGAATCACTTATAGTGCTGACATGGCTCAATCAATGTTCAAAAACGATGACACGAGCAACCAAAGTGAGTAGAATACACCTGTTATGAAAAAAATTCTTACAAAATTTGCACCTACGGTGCAAATTTTTTATGAGTCAAATACAGTGGTGATATTAAAACTTTCAAAGTGTAATAAGGAATCTATATATCATTGTATTGTCAAATGCAACAATAGATTTGCACCCCTTGTGCAATTTTTCTATGACTCACTTATAGTGCTGACATGGCTCAATCAATGTTAAAAAACGATGACACGGCTCAATCAATACACCTGTTATAAAAAATTCTTTCAATTTTTATAAGAGCAACCAAAAGTGAATAGACTACACCTGTTATTAAAAATATTCTTGACAGGCACCCCCTGTGCAATTTTATTATGACTCAATTGTAGTGCTGACATGGCTCAATCAATGTTCAATAATGAAGTGTAGTGATGACATTAGCAATCAAAGTCTAATAAGAAATCAATACTTCAAAATAGAGCTCGGATTCAGGTATAGTGATGACATGAGCAATTAAAGTCTGATAGGGAAGGGATAATTCAATATAATGTCCAGATCAAAGTGTAGTGATGGCAAGAACACAATATTGGATTACATGAAACCAATATTTGATGTGACAGTTTGGAATCTATATGTTTAAATCAACAAAATGAATACAATACACCTAGTGTTAGAAGAATTATATAAAACTTGCACTTGTGGTGGAAAACTTCTATGATTAAGGTCTACTGATTAGTTGAAACAATCATGGTGAAATCACATCATAAGCAATTATAGTGATGACTTGAGCAATGTAAAATATTAACATACACAGATTCGATTTGAAACTTGAAGATTACACATATACAGAAAAAAAATGCTCATAAACATTAATTCATGCTTAAAAAATCAATCAAAATTTGCGCCAAAGGCGCAAATTTTGATGCATTCTATAACATTATTCATTTGATTCTACTGTATGTGTGACTCCATAACCTTAATCACTTGATGCATAAAAAATGAATAAAAGTTTTCGCAAAATGCACAGATTTTGATGCATTCAGTATCTGTTATCATTCTGTTCAACTATATTTCAATACTATTATAGCATATATAAGCATAGATAAACACAAATTTGACGGAATGTACATTTTCGATCAGTAATCGCAAATTTGAAGCATAAATTTGCGCCGAAGGCGAAAATTGAAGAGGTAATCGCAAAACTGAAACAGTAATCGCAAAACTGAAGCGTAGATAAACACAGACTAAAGTAGTAAACCAAAAAATTCTAGGAAATTTGCGCCTTCGGCGCAAATTTAAGCAGTAATCACAAAACTGAAGCAGTAATTGCAAAACTGAAGCTTAGATAAACACAGACTGAAGCAGTAATCGGAAAACTGAAGGAGTAATCCAAAAATTCCCGCCTTTGGCGCAAATTGTAATCGACTTCAAATTCTAGTAAAATTCAGTATCAACTTAAAATCATCTAAATTCTAGTATCAACTTAGAATCATCCAATTTCTAGTAAAATTTGCGCCTTTGGTGCAAATTGTAATCAACTTCAAAATTGTAATCGAATACTTTGCTTACCTGATTCTGTAGAATAGACTTCAAAATCGATCGCTTGGATGATGTCGGAATGGTAATCTGTGGGAAATCCTAGCAATCGCCGGCGAGGAGGTCGGGAGGGAGAAAGAGAGAGCGTCTGGAGATGGAGAGCTGGAGGAGAGAGAAAAACGGTTGTCGAGAGACGGTGAAGCCTTTTATTTAGGACATTTTGCAAAAATGTCCCAAAACGCGGATAATTCGCAAAATAAGCCCATTTTCGTGACTATTTTGCAAAATCCCCCTTTATTTAATTCATATTTTGAAAAAAGAATATTTTATTAATATTTGCACGTCTCTCAATAGGGTAAATGTAATTAAATTAGTATTCACACGTAGAGGAGCCCTTAGTTATACGGGGCAGTTATCATTATTCATCCTCCTATATCTTAAAGCTGAGTACTTTAGAGGATAGTTAGGCTATCTACGTGGCGGCCTAATTTGCTTTTATTTATTTTTTTCCAATTTTACCCCTCCCTTTCTTTATCAACTCTTATTTTGTGCCTCTCTCTTTCTCGGATGGTGATACACATAATTCTACACCACCAATTAAAATTTGACATGTCTATTTAGAGAATTTTTTTTTAAAAAAAATCTATAACTTTCGGTCTTTCAAAAACTGTTTTTTTATGCAAAAAAAAAACTGTTTTTTAATGAAAAAAAAACCGTTTTTTTAAACCGTTTGAAATTTTGAATTGAATGAATCAAATTTCAATTGTTATTTTTACAACCATATATTAGTGAAATAAATTTTATTGATTTTTCATATAATATTCAACCATAGTATATACGTAGTAGATACTTTTATTTAGCATATATTTCAAATTGTTTACATTTTATAAATGTAAATAAAATTGTAAATATATTATAATTAAGAATTTATATAACTTATATATGTATTGAAAATATAAGTTATTTGATATAAATTTTATTTATTTATAATTAATGAAATTAAATATATCAAGTATGCTTTGATAAAGTTGAAAAATATTCGAAAAATAAAATACAGCTAGTGATAAAGTTGAAACATATACCTATCAAATATACTATATTAAGGCTTTTACCGCAGTTGCACAACTAGATACAGATTACACCCACTGATGCCATCACATTCACTAGCTTTGAGATGATCAACTGGTTTTTAAATAATGAAGAAAAGTATTATTTTATTTTTTTATCTAACTAATTAAACTTTGTTTATATGTATTATGATAGGGAACATTGTATAAAATAATCTATAAATCTCATACTTTACGCACGGGTACCATACTATTCAACCCCGATGTCTGGGTATAAAAAAAAAATACAAAACTTCATCCGCGTGTCTATAAGAAAAGTACATATCTCTTCCAAGCCCGGGTTCAAAAATTGGATTTACATGTAACATGCGGATTTAATCTCATGTTTCTATCGGACCTGCAATTTTTTAACATTTTGGTAAATATTTTAAAATCATGAACATTTTGCTAATTTATTTAATTGTGAATATTAAAAAAAATCCTTCTTCTATGTGTATATAATGCAAATTAATTCTTCTATGTGTATATAATGCAAATTAATTAATAATATGCCTATGTTCTTAACTTAATAAAAAAAAAATAGAGTAAGCAAATAATAATCCTAGCGTACTAGAAAATTATTAGTAAATTATTAAAATAGTTAGCAATATCATTTTGTTAGTTTAAATTATTAGAAAAATTTACATAATACGGCAATAAATAATACGATAATATCCGAAAAATATGATTAGTTTGCTTAAATTAGTTTAAAATCCCGTGCGTGGCGCATGGGTTATATGCTAGTTTTGACTTAAAAACAACCATTTAGCTTTTCAAACTTGTTTCTACCAAAAACCAAAAGGCAAACACAAGTTAACTTTACCAAGTGTTATTATATAAACCACTGGAGTGTGAACTGGAATAATGGATCCCAAGTCGTTTTGACAAAAAGTGTAATTTTCAAACTTGTTTCTTAATTCGTAGGGTATCATCTACGTACTCAAAATAAGTAGGGTCACAAACAACGTACTCACAACACAATTATCATATACACCACCTATGGCCTACCTTAAATTTGTACACAAATTTTACTTTTTTATGCTGAAGATAAGAGGCAAGAGAACTTTGGTTGAGTTTGTATTCGACTTGACAGAAACGAAGAGGAAATTCATCATCTCTTTTCCAAACTAACTGAGTAACTGGACATGACTTGAAGCTGTTTTCTGGATGAAGCTAAGGCAGGGTTAAAACTAGTTCCATCCAGTGATCAACTTGATCTCTAGGCGTCGTGCGAGTATCGTGTGGGTTACCGTAACACTAGCAAGTGCTAGTTTAAGCTCAATATATTCATATATTCATAGGTAGATGATCTGATTTATTATTATCACCATACAAGCTAAATAAATCTTATCCATACGAAACCAAGGGAACCTAAGGAAGAAGCTTCAGTGAAGCCAAAGGGAAAACCAGATTCTCTCTCTGTAATCTATTGGAAGAATACAATCTGTAATGTGAGTCAAGGACACATACTTCTATACCCCCTCAAGTAGTCAAATAGGACTTGAAGGAACACGGACAAGGCCTAAGACTTTGTCATCAAGTCAGCTAGCTGAGCAGTTGAAGCAATGTGTTGACTGCAAATTAGGCATTGCTGTCTTCTCTCGGATAAAATGACAATAGATGTTCAAATGTTTGGTTCTTTCGTGAAACACAATGTGGCACATTGTGCCAACCAATTGATACATCAATACAAGAGGAGAGCTTCCCTTCCTATGGTCCAATTAAACGAACAACAAACACTATACTCCATCACTGTGTACACAAATCATTGCTGCAGAGTAACAGATATCGTTGAACCACGCCTTTCACAACTCCTTAAAACTTCCATTGAAGGTTTATTAAGCCAGCAAATTATCAGGACAAATCATGTATAAGTTGCAAGGTAATTAAACAGTATGAAATCAGTATAATGTTCCAAGACTATATCTCACGAGCAAGATTCAGGCTTACATTTTCAGCACTCGTAGCAGGAATCGAACGCAATAATCTAAAAATCTGGATGTTGGGACACGAGTGCAAAAACATCCAAAAATGATCACCAAATCAGTGTCAAATCAAGCCAAGGAAGCAGCCAATTCCTCAGCCTCTTTATGCTTGACATAGTGCTGCAAGATCCGAAGCCTCGCAGTCTCAAAGGCGAAGTACCCGATAGCCGAAAAGCAAGCACTATGAACAACCCTAGGACCCACCCCTCTAGTGAACCCAACCCAACCTTCCTCCATCAAGATCTGCTTCACAGTGGCACTCACCCCACTGTAAACAGCAGCTGAAGCCACTTGGGTCATCAGCCGGGTCTTAACCACATCTAATGGCGTAGTCAGCGACGCAGAAATTGCACCCGCCAACGCCCCACAGCACACGCTCTCAATCGGGTCTAAGTGATCCTTGTTCTTCCTGATCAGTACAGCAGCTTTCAAGTACTCAAACGACGAGTAACTCAGCACACCGGCAGGTAAATTCCTCAGCAATGTGGCTGAGTATCCAGCATACAAACCAAAGATCCCATCTTTTTCGACAATTTTGAGTAGAACCTGCCATGATCGGCCCTTGGCCCCAGCCTGCATTCGCTGGGTGATCAGTTCCTTGGGAACCATTATAGCGGAGGAGACGATGTTCCCCATTGCGCCTGCAGTTGGGGGGATTAGCATCCGGGGATAGCTGTCGAATTTCGACAAGAACGACTTGCCGAATTCACAGGTGCCGAAATATATGGCCGATGAGAACGTGGAGCCGACGATTACAGCTGATATGCCGCTGTAGAACCCCCAAATCCCTCTGGATTGGAAGGTCTTCACCGCGGCATCAACGGTGCCGGTGTAAATCTCGCTGGCCCCTCGGGTCTGGAGCTTTGTCTTGATGGTATCGAGCGGGTGGAGACAGAAGTACGTGAAGGCACCGGCGAATCCTCCGGCACCGGCACCGATTAGCGCGCGCTCGAGGACAGTGAGGGTTTTCATAAGCGATTGGGGTTTCAGGTCGATGTCTGTTGCCGGTTTTAGCCACTTAATCGATCTAGTTCCGGAAGGTTTTGATTTTGGATCGATGGAAATTGTTGTGGATAGGAAATCGGGGCCATTTTTTCTGCCGTTGGTGGCCGTGTTCTTGTTTTTGTTGTTGCGGTGGGGTGATGATTTGGGGATCGGATTTGAAGACAGAAGGACAGTGTTAAGCTGATAGAATTGGGACCGGAATTCGGATATGGAGAGACATTGCGATGAGTTTGGCGGAGGAAGAAGAAGCAAATCAAATGAAGGGGGCATTCGAGCTTCCATGGCTGCCATCTTACGCTGACCTAACCGGTGTCTGTGAAGTGTGACCTTTGAAGAACCTCTCGGAGTCGTAACGGTGGTTCAGGGCGTACAAAGGAACGTCATTAAAACGCAGCGTTTTCTAATTTTCTATCCGAAACGCAGCGTATCAATTACAGACGGCATCAAGTGACGCCGTCAGATTGAGTAGTATCATGACCAATATTTCCTCCAACTCTTCTTCTTGAACCCTAAGCAAGGTAAATCGTATCTTCTTCTCGCAGCCACAGGACAAAATCTCCCATCTCGGCTTTTTAGGGCCTTCGAAGAGTCGAATCTGAGTAATTTGTAAGCGTCTCTCTCGATCCTGAACTACTGTCTGTGTAAGTGTTTTGAACTTCTAATATCGGATATTGTCAAAATTGAGTGATTGGCGGAAGTGTTTGTGGCGTCAGATACGAATTCCCGTGTTTCTCCATACAATTTCTTAAAGTTTGTTTGTTTTGTCTATGAGTGGTACTTTTTCTAGGGCTTCTGACTTCTGAGGGTCTGTAATTTGTGTATTTCGCCAAGTATTTCAAATTCGAAACGTATCTTTTGTTAGGGTTTAAAGGTTTGGATAAGTTCATTGTGTTGCTGCTTGGTATTCATATTAGTTTGTGATTGCTTCTTGTCTTTTAAATTTTAGGAAAGAGATGGGGGATGAAGAGGAGTATCGCTGCTTTGTTGGTAGCCTTTCATGGTCAACTACTGACAGAGGTTTGAAAGATGCGTTTGAGAAATTTGGCCATCTTGTTGAAGCCAAGGTGATTGATTAGATTTGTTTCAAGTTTAATTAATTTCCTTTTTCAGTTAGCAACGTGTTTATCTGGTAGTACGTGGATGTGATGGTTTATATTTGTGGGTTGAAGGTGGTTCTTGATAAGTTCTCGGGACGCTCTCGTGGCTTTGGTTTTGTTTCATTCGATGAGAAGAGAGCGATGGAAGAAGCTATAGAGGCAATGAATGGTATGGACTTGGATGGTCGTAATATTACTGTGGAGAAAGCTCAACCAAGTTCTGGCGGTGGTGGTGGCGGTGGTAGGGGCCGTGACCGTGATGATGACTATGACCGTGGGCGTGATAGAGACCGCAGTCGTGGTTTTGGAGGTCCAAAGGGTGGCGGTGGTGGTGGGGACTGTTTCAAATGTGGTAAGCCTGGACATTTTGCTCGTGAGTGTCCATCTGGCGATGGAGGTAGGTTTGGTGGGAGGGATGACAGGAGGAGTGGTGGTGGTGGGGATCGTTATGGATCTGATCGTGGGGGTGATCGCTATGGTGGTGGCGGACCTGATCGTGGGGGAGATCGTTATAGCAGCCGTGGGAGTTCTGGAAGTGATAGGTATACCCGTGACCGCGGCGGTCCTTATGACCGTCCTTCATCAGGATCTTATCGCTGAGGTTGTGAATCTTGAAACTTGTTCTGCCCGACTATTATTTTGCATCTCTTAACCTCTGTAGAAGCATCACTGATGTATGTGCTATGTATTTTGCAGGCTTGCAGCTGTGCTTGGTGAGATGATTTGGGGCTAAGGAAAAGCATGGGACAATTAAAATGATGTGGTTTCAACTTTCAAGGCTCACCAATGTTTCCAGTGGATTGCATCTGGTCATGTTTCAACTTGGATTGCGTGTTACCATTTCATGTTTGAGACGCTCGCTGATGTTTTGATGCAACTTATGCTATGCTTGCGTGACATGCACGTCTGGTTTGGAACTATGGAAATATGAATCGTGTTTTAAGTGATATGCTTTCTGGATGCTTCACATGCATATGCACTGCTCATATTTGGCTCTTGGTCTTGTTGTTATGTGCCTAAGTGGGAAGTTTGGTTCAAAATTCGTTGGCAAAGTGCTACAAGTACTTGGATCTCTGCCAAGAGTGCGATTGTGACTGGAGAATCAATGTTGTTCTAGGGTTATCAATTCGTTCCTTTGCTTTAGCGTTTCCTAATTCGTGCTTTTAACCCAGTGTGAGGGAAAACTTGACCAGGGTAATTTTCTCTCCCATTTCTCAGCTTTTAACTTAAAGATATCCTGAGTCTCATGCTTTGTTACCTTTAAACTTTTGGCAGGCTAATTTAGGCCATCTCATGGGTCCGTGGTCTGGTATTCTATGGTTGCTAGGCATGTTCTGTTATATCCTGGTTTAAATATTATACACATTAAGAGCTCTTTGGATTGCATCAGCAAGACGAGTGTACAAGCTGTAGTGATGGAACATGTTGCTTCATGAACTGCAGTTGTGCTTGTTTGTCATTGCTCTTCAGTTGGGATGGAGGTTTGCAAACTTTGGGTTTAGTACACTCCGTGGGATGCTCCTTGGTTATGGTCTCATGGTTTTCTTGTGTCCTTGGTTTAGATCTGTGTTGGGTTAATGGAAATTTCAAATATACTGTTCTTCAAATGCCCCTTCCGATGATCATTAATCTTGCTGGTCTCATTTCTCATTCCAGTCCTTATAATTTAGCAGAATGTAAGGCTCCAATTCATAATACCAATTCTTATCCCTTAGAAAAATCTCGTCTTTTGTGTTAATAACACCCTTTGAAGTTCCATCCCCAGGGAGAAAAATCTCATATGAGCTGATTGTTGGAAGTTGGAACTTTCCCTTGATCCTGAAGCTCTGTTAAATTTTCCTTTGCCTTTGTTGGTGCATGATTGATTAAACCAGTGCTTTAAACTTTATTTGAATTTGAATGCTTCTCAGTGAGTTCGCTTATATAATGTTCTGTTTCTGTATTTGAATAAAGGAAAGAATATGTGAAGCATTGAGTTTTGATTGTTCTCTTTTTCCCCTTCATACCAACAAAGATCCCTGACGGAGTCTGCCTCCATTTCTCTCGAGTTATACTATAAGTTATCTTCTTGGTGTTTTGGAGACGAAAGGGATGTAGATTTTGTATGTAACGATGTCAACACCAGCCAAATCATTCGCAATTTATGAGCCAGCAAGTACCGTAACTGTGTATTTCTCCTTTCATGTTCCTATTTTGTGCAGTGTACAAATTCCCCAAAACAAAAGTACAGAGATGAAACTGTATACATTGTAATTCCATTGTCACCTATTTCTGTTGCTTCTAATCCTCCTGAAAATCTGTAAACAAACAAAAATCTATCCATCTTCTGCGTGCATTCCAGCTAACATTAACAAGGCATAATATGAGTGGTCTTGGTATTCAGCCCCGGTGCAGCAGAGTCGACTCGGAGCACCTTCACAAGATCACGACACATCTGCTTAACAATCGCCGAGCTGTTGCTCTGCATTACCAGCAAGCACTTCACCAGACCGTTGCTGGCGGCCGCAGCTGCCACCGCCTTCTTGTTGCGAAACAGATGGCATATGCGCCACAGCACTGTAATGCCGTGCTCCGTTGCCTTCTCTGATACCTTCATCAGCCTCCTGACTATTTCCGACACGCAATTCTCATCGTTGCAGATCGCTGATCTTCCCGCCGAGCACGTTGCTAGCAACTCCGCCATCTCCATCGCCTTTACGATCGCCGGAGTTCTGCGGTTGGATCCAGAGAGGATGATTCCCAGAGTTCCGACGGTTCCTAGCCGGATTAACTCCGACCTGAACGGTCTCGTTGCCGCAAGGGAGATCAAAGTAGATAGGCCGGTCTCGATTGATAGATCGTCGTCTGACGTAACGAGGGCGTAGAGATCGCCAACCAAACCCTGAGTTTCAGCGATTTCGCTCTTGGTTGCAGTGTCGATTGCGATCGCCTCCAGAAGCTTCGCTGCAGCGATCCTCGATTCTGTGCTTCCGACTCGCAATACGCAGGCGATTGAAGCTAAGCAGTTGCGATCGCTCTTGAAGATTAGTTTATGAACCTGTTCTTTGAATTTGTCCGAATCGCGTGAAACAAGATCCAGCGCCATCACAGCGAGCTCCAAAAACTCAACCTCGCTAGAATTCGGATCGAATTCACACATCGAATCAACCAGAGATGCAAGAAATCTATCAGATTCAGCCAAATCGCTTCGGCTTTCCCCAGAATCCTTCGCCAGATAAAGAATTCTCGAAAGCTGCAGCGACAACTCCTTGAAGTTAGCGATGCTGTTGGCGGAGGCGGATGTAAATCGATTGATGAGGAGAGAGAGGCGGTGGCGAGGGGAAGGGGACCGCGGGGAGGGGTGAGAGAGGGACCAGAGGTGGATGAGGCGGTGGAGGGAGAGGTTGGGGATGACGTCAGCGGAGGGGAGAGGCTGCATGGTGGCGGGGCAGGTAAGGTTGCCGGCGTCGAGCCAGGTCTGGATGCTGGAGCGGTCGTAAGTAACGCCGGTGCAGAGCGCCACCGGGGATTTCATCAGCTCCATTGAGATGGGGCACCGAAAGTAGCTGGGAACGGCGACGTGGAGTTCGTTCTTGGCCATTGGAGGAGGTTAGGGATGAAATGGGATTGTGATGGTGGAGCGGGTTGAGACCTGGAGTTTTTATATGGACAGGTTGCAAAGCCGTGTTTGGTCAAAGCAAGAGAGTCAAAGGTGAACGGGAGTCAATGAATTAGAAACGGTAAACTAGGGGTGGGCCTCAAAGTGACGGTGGTGGACTGCGGAGTGCTGACGGTGGTGGTGTGGTTGGGACAAACCTACACATAGAGGCATACACCTCCAATTAAAACACAACACTTGTATTTAAAATATATTTTTTTTTCTGTAAAAACGTAAATTGAAAACTTTTTAAATGGTGTTGAAACATTTTTAAATTGTTTACAAATCCTTTCATAATTTTTGTTTAGTAACTGTATTTTGAATTATTTTCATTATGAAAATGATTTTTTCTTTCATCAACTTTATTAAAACATACTCCCAAGATATATTCCAAACTTTATAAAAAGAAATTACATATATCAAAAGGATTTTTTATTTAATTAATTTTTAATAATTTAAATTAATAATACATACTTTCGAAGATATATTCCCAACCTTATATTATCGGATTTTTTATCCAATACTCCAAGGGTATATGATAAGATTCATGTTTTAGAAAAAATATATTTTTAATTAAAATGCATTAGTCAAATTTTAGATTAGATTCTTAGGGTCGTTTATTTTTTGTAGGGTATCTTTCTCGATTTAGAATCTTATCTTATATCCTTAGGCATAGGGTATATGATAAAAAGACCGTTATATTATGTGATACTCCCTACCCCTAGTCGACAAAATCAAACATAAGTATAATACTTACGTTTTTACGGAATAGTTATATTTATATTTACCCTTAATATAAAATGAATCATAACCTTGTATTATTTCAATTACTTCCATCGATACCCATAAATCCATAATACTTATATTGATATTTATTATTAATATTAAATTAATCATAACCAAATATCAATAGAAATTACAAATGAACAATTTTTAAATTCATCTATTTTTTATTAGTTAAGTTAAACAGTAGGATCATTTTTATATATGTTCACTTCATACATATTATATACTCAGTAGAATTGGATTTTTTTTTTCAAAAAAAATGGAAGATCATGTGGTGGTGTGGGCTGATGGGAGGTAACCGCCTACTTTTTTTTTTTTTTTCCTTATATACACGTGTCTAGTTGTAATTGAAAGTGTATAAATTTGGAGATACACCGAGTGTATCTGTATCACTCTCCGTGTGGTTGGGACGGGGTGAATTCCACTTCTTCCTCGTTTTTCCTGCCGTTACGGCGCCGGCTGGGCCAGATTTAGGGGCGTATGCCGTATGTAAATTTCGATTACCCCCTCCATTCATTTTTAATGCATTTTTTATTATTATTTATGTATGTTTTTTAAGGGAATAAAAATTATATAAAATATTTATTTTTTAAATAGTTTTTTAATAAAATCATAGTTATTATTTAAAAAGTATGAGATTATTTAAAAAATAATTAATACTACATATATAGTTTTCATCGTAATAAGAAAACATACATAAATAGTAAACGACAAATAAAAAGTGAATATAATAAAAATTTATTTATCCTGTATCCATCCTTCTACTCTAAAAGTTAGTAGATAGTTTTTTTTTTGGTGGACAAAGTTAGTAGATAGTAGATTGTCTTTTTATTGGTTTTATTTATATATTATATTATATATAAGTGATGCTGGATAGAAATTGTATGAAATTACTGTTATAATGACGGTTTAGACCATCCTTAATGGTGGTACTTGAAGTACCAAAGTTCTATTTTTAAATATAAAATAAAAATAAACGTAAGAGTTTTGGTGGGAATCAAGGAAATCAATATAAGTGAGTACCATTTAAATCATCCTCCATCTTGACAATATCATTAATTTTATCCAATAAACAATAACATGTGAAGACTACTTTTTTTTCTACCTCACAAAGATATAAAAATAAAATGAAATATATGTTAAGATACTTTTGTGAGTATTATGGCTGTGTATATATTAAAATAATGTGACAAGAAATAATGTAAGATAAGATAGTTAAATTTGGTACAATGGATAAAGATACTTTTAGATCTCATGTTGACAAGATTATTTTAACAGAAATTTATCAGACCTAAAAAATAAATTAAAAATAAATAAACTAATTTAAATCTAAATAATTTGTATAGGATTGAGTGATTGAGATTTTACCAACCTCTCATATGAAGTTATTATCCCAAATTTATAAAATCACATTTCAAAATAGTTGACAAAGATAACACATAAATTCATAGAAAACTAACGTGGAAATTTCATATTAGACAATTAAAAAAAAACCTATTAAATCTCAATCATGGTCACGAATTTTCAAGTTATTAGTTCTCAATTACCTGACATTCATCATATTTCATATTCTATTTACATTTAAGTTGCTTTTAATTCCCTATTTTCTGAAAAATCGTAGAGAATTATTTAATAAATCTAACACTTTTATCCTTAAACCTATAACGTTAGTAATATATTACTCCGTATTCTTTTTAACATTAGTAACAAGGGTATTATATAAAATAATAAAATAGAAAAATAGTCAAGGAAAGAAGGAAGAAAATAACAATAAGCTAGTTGTTAGTCAAACAAAGAAAAATCGTAAATGACAAATTTAATAAACATATCGAAGGCAACGTTGAATTTGCTGGATCCCAACACCTACTTCAAACTTTTGAATGTGAATGTGGACTTGTAACTCTAATAATGATCACACTTCCTATGGCTATAATATACTACTGTATTTGTCTACTTTTTTTAATACCACTAGTGTTATTTCCCCCTAATTTCAGGTGCACCTACTATTATCAATTAAATTAATTTTGCAAATATGTATGGACGTATTTTGTTTAGCTTACCTACCATCCACAACGGTAGTTGTGGGTAAAAATCATAATCCCACCATCTACTCCGATGCTCTAATTTTTAACCTGTCACGCTCTATCACACGCAAACCCTTTAACCAGTATTTAACCAATGCAGGTGAGGGATTATTAAGAATGTTAATGGGGTGGGTTATCCAACTACCCAATACATCCATCATCCGTATCACATATCACCTTATTTTAATTGATTTTTTCAATCGTAAAACCAACATCTCCACTAACCCATACTCCCCAAATCTCTACTACTCTAATAATCTAAGTCAGTCTCTGGGTGTTTTACCTTTGCACCTCCTGAAAAAGGCAAAACACCTAGAGATCGGACGTGGATTTACGAGATGTAATTTGCAGTATATTTAACAAGTTTATTTAAAAAAATAAAGATCTGGCCCCACAACTAGTTTTTCCCCTACGGTTGACTCCAACAAATTTATCGTCATTTACTTGATTGCAAAACACGGATTTTTTTACAAAGAATTTAATATATCACGAATGAGGCCCATCAATCATAACACTAATTGCATTCACGAGAGTTACCTAGGCTTTGGGTAACTAACAACATTGATTGACCCAAAATGGGCCCAATGTCTCTTTGATGAACATATTATATGGGCCTAACTTCGATCACTTGGTTGGGCCCAAACTTGTTCGAGTAAAATTTACACATAATTTTTTTGCCTAATTACATAAAATCACCCTTTAAATAGTTTCATCACCAATCAACCTCCCCGAAATTATTCCATTTAAATCTAGTTTAAATTTGATAAATTATAATTTTACCACTTATTTTATATTATATTCCAATATAATTTTAATAATTAAAAAAGATTAAATAAATAAATATGTGCCTACAAAAAATGAATAAATATGAAATTGGCAGGAAACTATTAATGTCATTTTCTCTTTCCAAATAACCGATTAAATGGTGTCAGCTTCAACAAAATTGTCATCCCTCCAATTGAGTTGCATGCCTTCCCCTCCCAAATAACTTTCTAATTTTCCATTAGCTTATGCACACATTCAATTTGGATCCTAATTTCATTCTTACTTATTTGCTTTTTTTTTTAATTGTGTTAAATTTTCATTAGCTTATAATTAAAAAGTGGAGTAAGGTATCATTTGGTTACACTTTCACTTCCCGAGAAGTACAGATTCCTATGAATTGGTTTTCAATATCTGTGTTTGGTACAATTTTTTTAAACTAAAAAACACATGAATTAATTAGAATTCTCAGGAATTGGAATTCCTACAAAATGGAGGAATTCAACTTACCAAGAGGGGGGTGGGTAAGATCTTCTTCCTCCATTTCTTTCCCAAATCTTTTATTTATTTTATTCTTTTCATAAAGAAAATCTCTAATTTGTTCATATTAATAAGAAAATTTTATTTATATATAAAGGTTATAAAAGTAATTTTAAACCAATTGCTGTCAAATATTCGTGTTCAACCAAACAAAGTGCAGTAATTGAGTTCATGAGAATTTATTAATTTGCAAACAAACATATTTTCCTACTTCCCGAGAAGTAGAAATTCATGGCAATTCTATTTCCTGTGAAGTAAGTTCCCAGGAATTGAAATTTCTACATTTAACCAAATGAGCCCTAAATTTGTAATTGAACAAGTCTAATGAAGATTTGGACGAAATAATTTCAAGGATGGTTGATTGGTGAAGGAAATTACTTAAAGAGTGGTTTCCTAAATTTAATGAGTAGTTTATGACAAATGAGTACATTTTAATGAGTAGTTTCCTGCAATTTAGCTCAACTTTTGTTTTTTTCAAACAAATCACATTAAATAACACTCCTAATTTGGGGATAATCGTACACAATAGCATTATATGCTGATTTGTGAATAACAGCGCATACAACACTCGCAAGTCGCAATGTGTGTATTGATTACAATTTCAAATGTAGCATGTTTAGTAAAAGATGTGAGTTTATTGACAACTCACCTGCCTCCTATAAGTAATAATTGAAATAATGAATTTACATCAAAAAACACGAATGTGTGTACAATATGTATATGATCTAAGATCGCCATAATATAAATTGAACTTTTGTGGGTTCATATTTAATGGATGCATCTATGTAAGTACTAGTAACCCAAGCTAGCTAATAGCTATTGGTTGAATCGAGTCGCTTGTTAAAAAGTTTGTTTTATCCTTCAAATTAACTTGCAAGTTAAAATGAAGAAAATAGGTTGGAATTGGTCAAATATATCAACCTATATATTATTAGTACATGCAGGCGGATGGAGAATGAAAATGTAGAAAATTTCAAGGCCGATCGAAGAGGAAAAATTGGTCTGAACTCGTCGTCAACATGTGTTTTTGTGATCGAATGGTTGGTATATATGGATGTTGGGGTTGAGTCCAAAACCCAACCCTTTTCCGGTTTTCAACCAATTAAGTGCTCGAAAATATCCATGAATTGAATGGGGAAAGGGGTGAAGGGGCATGGAAAATTAAAGTAGGGAGGGATATAAATTCAGATTGAGAAATAAATGTGAACTTGTAAAACAAGTAAAAGTTAGGGCAGTTAATTAAATGTGGCATCTGGCACATTGTACGTTCAACCTATGGATATGGATGTTCACATGAAAGAACATGGTATACTATAACCTCTGCACTCTACTCTGCAGTGCAGATCTCTTCCCTGTTTTTTCTCCCGCCCTTCCACAGTTACCGACCTTATCACACACACACACACACACACACACATATATATATATATATATATATATATATATATATATATATATATATATATATATATATATATATATATATATATATATACTCTCTAGTCTCTCCCACAGACACACACATATATCTTGTGGTAATTAATATTCCGTATGTTATATGAATTCGATCCCCCTTCTCCTATATATTATAATGGGCAAAAGTAGTTTAATTAATTAATAATCGATCGATAATGAATAAATGATAGGGAAGGGAGTAATAGCAAAGTGGGCACTGAACACCACAAGCCCTAGCTAGCCTAGCCTAGCTCTCTCTCGCATTAACCAAATCCTCACATTCACACAAGTATATGTAATATGTACAACTTAACTTAACTGTTGTTGTTGTTGTTGTTGGTAGTACATTTATTGCAGAATACCCTCATATCCCCAATCACCCCTTTGCCGTGATTCCATACAATTCCTCCACTTGTTCCTAACTTTCAATTAATTGATTCAATATACCCATTTGTCCATTTGTAATATACTCCGTATATATTTACTACTTTATTTCAATATACTTTACAGTTTTAATATATTGCCACTTAATTTACAGGTGTATATATGTACTTGCTTTCACTATAATTAAAAACTAGTAATTTTCCCGTACTTGGTACGGGTGAGTATTTTTATTGAAATTTACCGTTTTAGTTTCCCCTCGTACTATGAATATATTTCATTTCATTTGAATTGTTGTCATGTTATCAATTATAACCCTCGTTATAATACAATAACACTTACAATCACAAACAAAAGTCTCATAATTACGGTCAAGTTTGATATCTTAAACAAAATATTCGACACATTAATTTTCTACTAACATATTGTTCTTGCTTCTTGTCATGTTGTTCTTCGAAATCTTTGATTATCATGATAAAATACTTTTTTATTGAGACAATCGATACTTCAAATTTGACAAAAAAATAATAAATCACCCGTTTCTACGCTTCTCCTAGTATCCATCCTAATTGAAGACAAAGAAAATAAACCTTATAGTTTTTAGCTTAAGAAAGCTGAATTCGGATCCTTTATGATATTTTATATATTACACATCATTCTACACTTTTTAAATTGATCTAAATTATAAACCAATTTGATAAAGATACCCTAAGTTTAAATGTATAAACCCTATATAGCTAAAGAATTTTAAAAATGATATTTAGTGTGTGTTTTTATAATACTTAAACCCTTAATTAGAAAAAAAGGAACTCTATTTGTAAGTGTATAAACATTAAGAGGCCAAAACATTAAGGAAATTTATAGATATCAAGAATCAAGGCTCCAATTATTGATCGGAAGAAACATAGTTTTAATTTATAGATATTTTTAATTTTAAATTTCTGTAATTGTAATCTTAGAATTTTTTTCTTTTTTTACTGGCGACCCTCTGTGTAGAGTCATTCAAGCCATCTTTTGATGGCTTCAAGATCGTTGGGTCGATCTTCTAGATCGCCGAGTCGATCTACTTCTTGCCTACTGTAAAAAAAAAAAGGCCAAAACATTAAAAAAATGTTATACCTCTCAAATTGATGGAATGTGAAAATTAGTTGTGTAAAGACCCAAAATTTTAAAATATTATTTTATGAATTATGATTTAATTTCAATATTAAATTCGTTGAGATTTTGAGATTTATGTTGCTATTAATTGGGTAGAATTTCTATGAATTAATAAATATCGGGTTAATTACGTAAATTCTTAGACCTAACCCTAGAGATCCCGTATAAAGGCTTCATACTCCTCATTTTGGCCCCAAAATAAGCCGCTGCTTCCTCCCCCGTTTTATCAGATCTGGGAGCCACCCCTCTCCTGTGAAATTCCAGATCCCATCTCTTACCTCTGCCGCCATTGAAGGCCCCCTCCGTTCATCCCTTTTCTTTCCCATTGCCTGGTTTTCGTCCGCCGTTGGAGGACCTCCTCGGGTCTCTCTCTCTCTCACTCTCGACATCCCTCGCGTCCCCTCTCCCTCTCGTTCCGATCTGAGACGCCCCACTCACTCGCTCTCTTCCTTCTGTCGAAACCAACGCCGGCAGCCACTGAAGCAGTCCTAAGACCAACATCGCTGACTCCTCCTCACCCCGTCTCACTTTAGGTGGTCGGATTTAGAGCCGGTGTCGATGACGAATTTGAAGGCCACAAGAAGCTGCTGCCTCGTCTCCACCTCACGCCCGATCTTCTCACGTTATCTCCGTCGCCAATGAACACCGACGGAAGCTGTCAAGGCTGCTCCTCGCTCCTCCTCTTGCCTCCAACCGATTGCCGCCTCACGCCGTTGCCGACGAAGCCGCCTCCTGCCACTCACCCTCCTCTGACCGCCACGCCTCTAGCAACGACTGCCACCCATGATGGAAATAACGATTGTGAGGAAGAAGAAAATATAACGTGAAGAGAAAAGAAACCAATTGCAAGAGGTGAAATCCATGGTTACTTCAATTTCAAAAAGGGGATTTGAGCACTTGAAGAGAACGTGGGTTGAGAAATAATTTGAGAAACAATTTCAGTTTTTAGTATTGGTAACCAAAAGAACGTGAGTGAGAGAAAGTGAAAAACTGCTTTTTATTTTTGCTCAAAGAAGGAGGACACGTTGCTCATTCTTTTACAAAGAATATGCTTCGAAAATAATAAGTATTAGGGGTGGATGACAAATTATTGCTTTTGAAAAATGTTATAATTCCGGTTTGAAGTACGTTACTTTTCTCCTAAAAAAAATTCAAAATAGGGGATAAAAACACACACCCAAAACAGATAAAAAAAAAGGTATAATTTGATGGAATTTTCTGGGTTTAAGGGACAGGATTGGAGATTTTGAAAATGTAAAATTAGGGTTCATAAGAAAACACAACAGATAAAAAGGTAATCCGTAATTGCAAAAAATGAGAAGCCAGCAAGTAATGCTTCTCCTTTGTGCTCTTTGAATTGTGAGTGCGTCAATGGTTAGGGATGCATATATGTCCTCTATTTTTCAGACCCACACTTTACCATTTTATTGCACTTGTATTTAATTTAATTATCAGTTTATGTGAGTTGGCCTTTTGAATTGGTATGCAATTTACATGTATACATAAATCGATGGAGAGTATATAGTACATGTTTCTTGATTTAATATAAAAATATATCCCTTTTATTATTATATACTCCGTACCATATAATATAAGCTACATTTTTCTAGCTTGGATTTCACATAATTTACGTCTTCCTTCAACTTGTAACATTGATATCAAATTGTTTAATCCATGAGTGTTGACGTGTGTGTATATATATAATGTGACCCATCTCCTTGACTAGGTCTGTACTTACTTGAAACCTGAAAAGGAAGAGACTGATCTTGTGACATTCGTAGAGCTTAAATCACTTGTAAACCACTCTTAACGTCTCTAATATAATTGATGTGCGTTAGTGTTACATTGGCAATGAAATTTTACACACAGTAGAACATGAGACATTCTACTAAATAGATATGAACGCAGTGGGACATTACACTAGCTACTATGTTGAAGTGAGTTAAATTTAACCAGTTTTGAGTCAAATAAACAAAAACCCCAAGGCTTGGAAAATAGATCAACATCTAACATATATATGATGGATATGTTTGTCTAAGTGTTCACCAAGAAGGTGAAGCACACCCAACACATTTTCAAGGGGACAAACCTCCATTAATTGTCATGGGTAGTAGGAAGACTTTGAAATTAAAGATCTCTCTCTCACACACTATTGTTTTCTTAGTCGGCCATTTATTGCACAAAAATGTAATGGGACCCACTAACCTCACCCAACCACACAACACTATCCCATCTTTTGCTCCCTCCCATGGCTTGACATTTCTATACAACAAGCAAACCCCCTCCCTTATATTATTTCCATTTCCTCCTTCTCCTTCACACTTTGCATTCAAAGCCATTCATCCCTTTTATGTAATTCCTCCCCCAATCAATTCAATCATCCAATCCCCAATATAGGGTTTTCAATTCATTCCCATTTCCCCCTCCCCTAATTCATGATCATGCATTCATACACCCCACCCACATCCCACTATCAAGTATAAAAACCTCTTATTTTAGCCTTCCAACCACATATATACTATATGATATATACTATATATACATATATGGTAATCTTGGCATTTACTCTCTCCCTCCATGTCTTGCAAGCTCTATCTATCTAGCCTTTGCTTTCATACTAGCTACATAGCTTCTCATGATATACCAAATTAAAACTTCACATTAGTCACCTGAAATCCTGAAAAAGTTGCTATATATGTGGCTAGATTTTTGCACACATTCATATACATTGTCATTTTTAATTATGGCTCACAAGAGGAGGAGAGTTAGGGGCTTTGAAGAGCTACACATGGTGGTGCTTCTAGTTGTGGTGCTCTTCCTCTGCCTGGTCTCTCAGTGTCATGCCTCAAGGCAACCCAAAAGTTTCAACTTGTTCAGAAGCACCAAGATGGGGCCTTCTGCTTCGCCATTTTCCACTCGAGTTTTTGCGAATTCATTTCCAAAGGGCCAAATTCCTCCCTCGGGTCCTTCTCGTCGGCATAATGGGTTCGAGTTGGATGAGTCGATGGCTCAGACCTCGTCAGCAAGGCCTTGAAGGAGGATGCAATTGATCAAGCAATATATGTTGGTTAGGAAAATATATATGTGTAGATTTTATGGGTTTATATATAAAATTCAGTATTGTTTAATTAATTTTAGCTAGTGTGGTTAATTTTGTACGTGCATGTGCATATGTGAGGTATCAATTAAAAGAATAATTAATTGGGAGATCATATGCACAAGATGAATGTGAGTCATTCAGATCAATGGCTTGGTAATTATATATACCTACACAGTATATAAATCTATATAGACATGCTTGAGTACTGGTGTGTGTTCATCATATATCTTATTTAATTATCAATGAAAGCACTAATTTCATGTATATCTAGCTAGCTTAATTTCTCCTGGTCCTTGTAATTATGTTCTTAATTTGTTCAAGTGTTACAATGATATCTTAATTTTGTGGAACATTTGTGAATTATTCTCGCTATATGGACCTTAATTAATTGACATTTCCACTTATAGTCCATTTTTAATTAATTAATTTGAATTCCATCTATTAAACCATGTGATAGTTTAATCTAGGTTATTCATTAATTAATTAAGAAGTTGAATCACAAAACTACATCCAGACTTGATCTCAATCATCATCCAAACCCCACTCCCTACTTTTATCACCAAGGATAGGCTCTACTGAAACTTCAGGAAAAATGGTTGGTTCTTCAAAGCTTAGCTATTAACCTTATACGCCGCCTTAATAACCACGAACTCTCGGATCTTAACTGGATCTAGAAACTACGCACCCTGCCCAAAATCAAAGGCTTTCTTTGGCATGTCTCTAAGGACAATATTCCGACCTCTACTAAATTAGCTCTCCGAGGATGCGGTTACTCCACCCGCTGCCCCTCCTACGAGTCCTATACAGAAAACCTAAACCATGTCATGCTGGACTGCCCAATCACTAAAGCTACTACTCAACTTCTAAACCTGAAAATTGCATTCACCTTAACCAAATTCTATAACATCAACTCCCCAACTCACACCTTACTAAACGACATTAGAAAGGAACTTGCAACAAAAGACTTCATATTACTTGCCACTACCCGGTGGAGTATTTGGTATTTCCGTAACCAATCACTTTTCAACAATCTAAAAACAGATCCAAAATCCATTAAGGCCTATATTATGCAGCAGTTTTTGTTATGGGATCTCTCTGGAATGGAAGATACCAACACAATACCTTCACCCAAAAAAGCCCCAACGAAAACCAAAACCCGACCTAATACCAAATGGACAAAACCACCAAACACACAATTTAAGCTAAACTTTGATTGCGCTCTATCTATCACGAACAAAGAGAGTTCCAAATTTTTCATTTGTAATCTCGAGGGCTCTGTTGCTATCTATGGTGAGGTTGAACCCTCACCTCTCTCGAGTGTCTTCTGTTAGATTTCTATTCGATTTCGATCATGAAATCAATCAAACAGGATCTAGATTTCATACAATTCAAACCCTAATTCTATACCGAAGACTAACGTTGGTCCATTTGCATCTTCGTAGAGGAACCGTGAATCGACTTCTCGCCCCTTTAGCCTTCTCTTTCTTTGTCTTCGATGGATGAGACTCCTTGCTGACTATCTCCTTGATTCACACGTTAATTTTCAGACTTGTGTAGGAAAACCAGTGAACGAGCATATAAAGAAGAGAGAAACCACTCCTATATATTCCGTAACCGCTCTCATATTTATTTCCCGTAACCGTTCACCCATTTATTTCCCTACTAAATTCCTTTATGAGACAGTCATCCATTAGCGTATTATAGGCAAGGGGTGAGGGAATACATAATTTCCCCCGGATTTAATTCTTTAACTGAGACCGATCCATCACGGTGTCGACTTTTATATTAAATCGGACACCATAATATATATGGACTAAATACTCAATTAATCCTAGACACATGAGCCACATAAAATGTTTGTAAACATTCTAACATTCTCCCACTTGGCTCGTGTGACGACTTGATGGCTTAATTGAAACTTTAAATGTACAACTATAATGTATAAAGTCCATAGAGTAAATATAACCTTTACAGAATTAGAACTGATCGGATCATGGCGGTCACAAGTCATTGAGCGACATGATTCCTTCCACGTATCACGAAACAATCCAAATTCAGTTATTCTTTAAATATGAGGATAGCAATAAGCCTCAAACAACATGTCATCAAGAAACTATAAGTATGCATAAACACCATAATGATAACATGTCTAATAATGCAGAAACATAACCATAAGTGTATACAGAAAGTGTCATAACCATAATGAGCTAAAATCATAATAGCAAGGCTCTATCAATAATGCCCATACGCTCTACATGGCTAGTGAACGCCTTGGGCGGCAAACCCTTAGTCAGCGGATCTGCGATCATGAGATCCGTCCTGACGTGCTCAAAAGACACTCTACGTTTCATGTACTTCCTTCTTCACCGACAAGAACTTCAACTCCATGTGCTTATCACCCCTCGAGTACTTGTCATTCTTTGAGAAGAAGACGGCTGCGGAGTTATCACAATAAATTCTCAGCGGCCTGGCTATACTGTCGACAATCCCAAGCCCTAAGATAAAGTTCCGCATCCACAATGCATGAATCGTGGCCTCAAAGCATGCCACAAATTCAGCCTCCATAGTGGAAGTAGCAACGACAGACTGCTTTCCACTCTTCCATGATACTGCCCCACCAGCTAGTAGGAACAAGTAGCCAAACGTTGATTTCCTACTATCAACGCATCCGGCAAAATTTGAATCTGAATATCCAATGACTTCAAGATGATCAGATCTCCTATATGTAAGCATGTGCTCTTTGGTGCCTTACAAGTACTTAAGAACCTTTTTAGCAGCTTTCCAGTGGTCCAATCCAGGGTTACTTTCATATCGACCCAACATTCCTACATCGAAGCTGATATCGGGTCGAGTACAAATCTGAACATAGTTCAAACTCCCCACCATTGATGCATAGGGAATACTCTCCATTTCCTTCTGTTCCAAATCATTTTCGGGACATTGTATTTTACTGAACTTGTCCCCTTTCTGTATTGGAACTATCCCTGCTGAGCATTTATCCATTCTGTACCTCTCTAAGATCTTTTGAATGTAACTTTTCTGAGACAATCCTAACAATCCTTGTGTTCTATTACGGAATATTTCTATCCCAATCACAAAGGATGCCTCACCCAAATCCTTCATTTCAAAGTTCTTTGAGAGATACTTCTTTACATCATGTAACATGCCAACATCATTTGCAGCTAGCAAAATGTCATCAACATACAGAACTAAAACAACAAACTTGCTCCCACTAATCTTCATGTAGATACATCGATCAACGACGATCTCTACAAAACCATATGACGTGATAGTATCATCAAACTTTAAGTACCACTGTCAGGAAGCTTGTTTTAGTCCATATATTGACTTTCTCAGCTTACACACCAAGTTTTCCTTTCCTGTGGCCAGAAACCCTTCAGGTTGGTCCATATAAACTTCCTCCTCTAGTTCACCATTGAGAAAGGCGGTTTTCACATCCATTTGGTGAAGCTCGAGATCATAATGAGCCACCAAAGCCAAAACAATTCTCAAAGAGTCCTTTTTTGAAACTGGAGTGAAGGTCTCCTTGTAGTCAATGCCATCCTTCTGGGTGAAACCTTTAGAAACAAGTCTGGCCTTATACCTTTCAATGTTCCCTTTGGAGTCTCGTTTGGTCTTAAAGACCCACTTGGACCCAACCGTCTTGGAACCTTCAGGCAACTCAACCAAATCCCAGACTTTGTTGTCACCCATCGACTGGATTTCTTCTTTCATGGCATTTAACCACAAATCAGAATCGTTACTTTCCATGGCTTTCTTGAATGAGACCGGATCTTCATCAATGCTTAAGTCACATTCATCTTCAAGAGAATACACCACATAATCATCTGAAATGGCTGATCTTCTTTCCCTTACAGATCACCTTAGTGGTTCATGTGGCACACTTATATCTTCCTGTACTGTGACGGGCTAATCATCTATATTCTCATGATGTGGGATTTGGACATCATCTTGTTGTTCCATTATGTCGTCGGGCTGTGACACGAAAACTGGTACAACAACCTCAGAAGAAACAACAGATGAAGGAACTTCATCCCGAATTTCTTGAATGTCCACCTTTCGTGGTTCACCACTCCCACTGATTTGACCATTCTCGATGAACCTAGCATTACATGTCTCAACTATTCTCGTACTATGGTTAGGGCAATAAAACCTATACCCCTTGGACTTTTCTGGATAGCCAATGAAGAAACCATTGACTGTCCGCGGATCAAGCTTCTTTTCTTGTAGATTATACACTCTTACTTCTGCTTGACAACCCCAAACCTGAAGGTGCCTTAAACTGGGTTTCTTTCCTGTCCACAGTTCATAAGGGGTCTTAGGAAGTGCCTTACTAGGACCCCGGTTAAGCAGGTATGTCGCAGTCATTAATGCGTGTGTCCACAATGCAAGAGGTAAGGTGGAATTGCTTAACATACTCCTAACCATTTCAATTAATGTACGATTCCGCCTTTCAGCAACACCATTCTGCTGAGGTGTACCGAGCATTGTGTATTGCGCACAAATACCTCTACTTTCGAGGAACTTTGCGAATGGACCTGGACATTGTCCACTCTCATCGTATTTTCCATAAAACTCACCACCTCGATCAGATCTCACTATCTTTACTTTTCTATCTAATTGTCTTTCCACTTCGTCAATGAACACTTTTAGGACATTCACAGACTGAGCCTTTTCATGCAATAGATATATGTAACCGTACCATGAGTAATCATCAATGAAAGTGATGAAGTACCTTTCTCCGTTCCAAGAAGGAACGTCAAATGGACCACAGATATCGGTGTGAATTAACTCAAAAAGCTGAGTGCTTCTTGTGGCTGGTTTCTTTGTAGTGTGTTTAGTCTGCTTTCCCTTAATGCAGTCTACACACACATCAAGATCACTAAAATCCAAATGAGGAAGAATTTCACTCTTCGTCAACCTCATTAACGTTTCCTTGGAAATGTGACCTAATCTTTGATGCCACAAGTAAGCAGAACTTTCATTAGAGGCACTATGCTTAATTCCGACATTACTTTCAACATACATAATGGATTCAGAAAATTTAATGTCAAGATTGAACCTATAAAGTGAATCAATCAAAGTACCACTACCATAAAAGTAATCATTCTGGTACAATGAAAAACTACCATGTCCAAACTTAACATCAAAACCTAAATCGTCCAGTCTACTAATAGAAACAAGATTTCCGGCACAATTAGGTACATAGAGACAATCCTTAAGATCTATGTGACAACCAGTGTCCATGATCAATCTGTACGTCCCAATACCTTCAATGCGTGCCTTCATCCTGTTCCCCATGAACAAGTACTGTTCACTTCCTTTTATGGGCTGGATCGTCCTGAATCCATGTTCAATATGAGAAACATGAGTAGTAGCACCTGAATCTATCCACCAAGTATTATTAGGCACTTCCATAAGGTTCGATTCAAAGCAAACAGAACAATAATGAATACCTTTCTTTTCGAACCATGCCTTTCTTTTCGGACAATCCTTCTTGAAGTGTCCCAATTTCTTGCAAAAGAAACACTTCACTTCTTTTTGAACATGACCATCACTTACTTTCAGCAAAGCCTTGTCCTTCTTGTCCTTCCTACTTGGCTTTCCTTTACTGCTGCTAGCACCATTATGACCCATGAGATGAACTGATTGTTCTGTCATCTGTTGCTTTAATCTCCTTTCCTCCTGTACGAGCATGGTCGTTAACTCTTTAATGTTCCATTTTTCCTTAATGGTGTTGTAATTCACCTGGAACTGATCAAACTCATGAGGTAGAGAGTTGATGACGAACTGGACAAGGAATGTCTCATTTACGTTCATCCCCATGGTCGACAACTTTGCTGCCAAATTGGACATATGCATCACATGATCATGGATAGGCTGAGACCAGTCAAATCTCTTCGTAGTCAGCTCAGACATAATGCTGCCTACAATTGACTTGTCAGCCAGATCCGACTTTGAATACTCTTCATTGGAAATAAGAATTCCCTTGCACTCTCTGTCTTAGGAAGAGATGGCTTAAGATTTTCTGCCACCGTCATCTTCATAAGGCTCAAACCCAGCCGGTTAGACCGCTCCCACTACTCACAAAAGGACTTTTCTGCGTCGGAGCTAGCCTCTGTAATGGCAGCAGGTGGTACTTCTGTAATGATTGCAAGGTCCAAGGACATAATACCCAATGTGAATCGGATATGTTCGGACCAATCATCATAGTTGAGCCCATTGAATTTCACAACAGAGTTTGCAGATGCAAAAATATTTGATGAAGCTGCAAACAATTATACATGCTTACCTATTAGTGCTTTGAAAATTTAATACAGATTCAGACAATAAACCTTAAAACATGTATTCAAGCAACCTTTGGGCAATACTCAAATACACATACAATCATCGATGCTAAAGTATATAAATCTTTAATAGACAATCACCACACACATTAGACAAATAAGCATGTTATCTTTGGATATACTACCCATCCCAGTTGTGGAAAATCATCCCTTTAATATTATCAACTATATTCAATGATCCACCTTTGGGTGATCTCCAAGAATTATAGTCAATAAAATCAATTGTTCAATTAACCTTTTATGTCATTTAGCATCGTTTAATCATGAACAATTGACAACCATAAATCAAAGTCTAAATTTCCTTTCAACCAGGCCACTTTGGTGACTAACAAGTTCCTTCCATAATTTAGACAATGAACTAACCTACCTTAATGCATAGATAAATATCTTTTATAATGCGATTAAACCATATAACGCATATAACCTTTATACTATGTGAATTTTAGGTTAAACCTAAAACACTACGCCGATTCACTACATGCCATTCAATATTTCATGAACTAATTGCAATCGGCAAACTTCAATACTTTAATATAATTAAGTGCAATTTGATTCAACCTTTCATGAGTCAAAGAAAACGGCACTATAATAAATTGAAATTTACTAATTGAAACTTACGAGTGCTAATTCATGAAATCATAATCCATGAAACCATCCACACAAACTAACGAGTGCACAATCAGATTCAATACATTCATATGGATTCGAAAGAGAATGATTCTTAATTGACTCAACAAAGGTGACGCATTCAAATTCAACATTTCATGGAGAATTGCGCAACCGACGTCAATCAAATCGACAACAACTGTAAATCGATTATTCCGAATCCATCAATTTGATGGTGAATTGTAAAAATCTAAACCCGCTCTGATACCAATTGTTAGATTTCTATTCGATTTCGATCATGAAATCAATCAAACAGGATCTAGATTTCATACAATTCAAACTCTAATTCTATACCGAAGACTAACATTGGTCCATTTGCGTCTTCGTAGCAGAACAGTGAATCGACTTCTCGCCCCTTTAGCCTTCTCTTTCTTTGTCTCCGATGGATGAGACTTCTTGCTGACTATCTCCTTGATTCACACGTTAATTTTCATACTTGCTTAGGAAAACCGGTGAACGAGCATATAAAGAAGAGAGCAACCACTCACATTCCGTAACCGCTTTCCTATTTATTTCCCGTAACCGTTCACCCATTTATTTCCCTACTAAATTCCTTTATGAGATAGTCATCCATTAGCGTATTATAGACAAGGGGTGAGGGAATACATAATTACCCCCGGATTTAATTCTTTAACTGAGACCGATCCATCACGGTGTCGACTTTTATATTAAATCGGACACCATAATATATATGGACTAAATACTCAATTAAACCTAGACACATGAGCCACATAAAATGTTTGTAAACATTCTAACATCTTCGGGGGTGAGTGCTTTATGCTCTGGCAGGGTCTTAAGAAAGCATACACATGCAACATATTATTATAGATGGCGATAACATCTCCGTTATCAATTGCCTTAATCTGGGATGGACTTGTCCCTGGGAAGCTGAAATCATTACTTCTGACTGCCTACTCCTCCTTCAACGCTTTCAATCTACCGTGGTTTCCCACATTTTCTGATAGGCTAATTGGATTGTGGACCTACTATCTCACTTCCGAGAGACTACATGAATTCAAGAACCAATGCCATGTTGTGGACACCTCGACTATGGGAAATGTTTTCACATGGAGGAAAAATAGAACCGATATTAATAACATTTATAAGAAACTAGATAAAAAACACTTGTACACCCACAAATATCACTATGGTACCCAACAATAGCAACAAAGAATCATGCCTTCATGACTTCAGACCATTGTTCTATATCGGTTGAATTAACAACAATGAATATCTATAAAGGAAGACCATTCAAATTTGAGAATGCTTGGATGACTAGAAATGACTACAAGAACATAGTTAGACATGCTTAGCGGCAAGACAATCATGGATCTCATATGTTCAATTTGACGAAAAATACTCAAAGAGGTTGAGGAGCAGCTACTTGAACTCCAGAAAACTAGCAGCAAGACTTCTACAGAGCGAAGCTTGGAGAAGCAAACTCGACTTATCCTTACAAAGGAAAAACGACCTCAATACCACATGATATACTAGAACCAACGAGCAAAAACAAAACACCTAAAGCTCATAGACACCAATACGGGGTATTTTCACAGAATCGCAATAGGAAAAAGAAACAGGAAAATTATTAGAGAAATAACCACGATAGATAGAAGAACAATCACAGGAGAGGATAACATATCCAACAAGATCAAGGAGGACTTCCAGAACAGATTTAAAAAAGATGATATTGATAATAACCTACTAAATGAGTATTTTCAACTTATATATGCTGAGATCACATCAGAAGATAATGAGGCGTTGACTAAAACCATTTCAAACATTGAAATCAAGGAACCAGTTTTCTCCCTTGGGAGAAATAAATCCCTAGGACCAGACGGAATGACAACAGAATTTTACCATAAGTATTGGGACATTTTCGGACCGCCAGTTATTAGAGAAATTAAAGGATTTTTCCACTCAGGTAAATTGTTGAAACAAGTGAACCAAACCTCCATTACCATAATAGCAAAATGTGAAAATCCGGCCACAACATATCATTATAGACACATTAGTTTATGTTCCACTATCTACAAAGTCATAGCGAAAATAATAGGAAATATACTAAAAAAAGGTTCTTGGGAAGATTATCCATCCTTTCCAAGGAGCCTTTGTATCGAATAGGGCCATCCAAGACAATGTACCCATGGAACACGAGATACTCCACTTCTCTAGAACAAGGAAAGGGAAAAAAGGTTGGATCACGATAAAACTCGATATGGAAAAAGCATATGACCAGGTTGAATGGCACTTTCTCTTCAAAGTACTTGAGAAATTTGAATTCTACGAAAAAATTGTCTCCTGGATACACGTACGAGTGTGTTTTGACAGTATCCTTCTCAGTTCTCGTCAATGAGGCACCTACCGATACCTTTCTCCCAGAGAGAGAGCGTCGCCAAAGAGATCCAATTCCCTCTTTTCTCTTCATTATTGGAGCAGAAGTTCTTGCTCGAAAACTACAAAGATCTTGTACCAAATCAAGAAGAACAATTGGATTTGACATCACAAGACAAGGACCAAGGATCCATTTCCTATCGTTCACGGACGATATGATGATATTTGCAAAAACGAACAATGAACCACGCTAACAAATTAAGAAAATTATGGACAAATATTGTAGCATCTCAGGCCCAAAAGTAAACTTTCACAAATCACACTACTACAAAATTAGCCAAATAACCCATAAAATATAACCCGGGCGTCCCTTACATGGGTTATAATGCTGTTAAATAGTAAAAAAAAAAAAAGAGGATAACCTTTATACTCCGGATAGGAGAATATACGGTGTATATAGTTATATTTTTTTATCAAATAATCCGACACTAACACGCCCGGGTTATTAAAGCATAAAATTTCTCTAAGAAATCCGGGTTATTTGAATTTCTCTCTCTTGTAAACCCTATCAAGCGAGGTTGAAAGAATTCAGAATTCCCCTGAATTCTCCTCCTCCATGCTCCCTCCGCCTCCTCAACCTCCTGGTCTCAACTGCCGCTTCGTTGTCCGATTATCATGCTCTCAACCCCTTTTCTGTCTCCTACTCCTTCCCCAATTCAATTCTTGGACCAATTTATGTCAATCTGTCATATCTGGTTTGCCAACAAAACTCTGCCAGACCAATTTATGTCAATTTCTCAGATCTAGTATGCCAATCTTCATCTCATGTGAAAGCGAGAGAAAGGGGGGGGGGGGGGGGGGGGGGGGGGGGCTTAGGCCGAAATTCTAGGTTAGGTCCTCATCGCCATCGTTGTTCTTCATCGCAACCTAATTCGATAGATGAAATCGTTGCCTCGTAGGGAGCACATTGCCTGAATCTGGATTTGATTCATTCAATTCTACACAAAGGTGTCATCCCTTCGTGATTGATAAATCTCTAATTTGTCTTTGAATGATTAACCATGAAATTTTCATTTTCATTTTTTGCCATTATTTTTGCAAGATTTGCAAATTTTACTTCTTACTACCTAATGTTGAGGTTTGTAATTGAAGTATATTTCAAGGTGACTTCTTGGATTAAACTTGTTCTTTATTTGTGAGATGTTTTAGGTATATATGATTAATTTATATTTTTTATCTAATGCCTATACTACTGTCTATGGTGTAGGGGTTATTTAGTTCTCCAAGTGACAAGTTACTCCCTGATTTGAAGGACCCGACGACATTCACACTTGTATTGGATCTAGCTGAGACACTAGTGGCCTCCAATTGGACGGTAAGGAATAGTGTTTTTGAGATCATGTCTGTTTAATTGCAATCAAAGGTTAAGAATGCGAATTTATGTTTCTGTTTGAGTGAATTATTTGTGTGATAACTCTCTAAAATATCATTTTCTCTATTGGAAAACTTTTAAAGGGTAAATTTAATAAAGATGTGGAACCCTTCAAAAGACCTACGCTAGATGAATTCCTGGAAAAGGTCTTTGAAATATGCACCAAATGAGAATAATAAGGTAATAGTTTCTGCCGTACGGGTCTTATCCCTCGCGGGATGGGACCGGGACGAGCCGGGCATTGTCCCTCAAATGAAAAATGTTATAAAAATACCAAAGTTTTTTTTATCCAAAAAAATACTAATGTTTTAATGACGATATCACCAAAATCCTTTCTATACACGGATTAATTTATATATACTCCCTCCTAGAACACTAAAATATTACATTATATACTAATTAAAAAATATTATCTTTTAATTTAATATTCAATACTCTACTCTATATGTTATAAGTATATATAGCATACAGTAATTACAGTGTTCTAGCCTTCAAGGGAACCTAATGGAACAATTAGTTAATTGAGAGGCAAAAAAAATTAAGGAGTAGTTAATTAAGAGGTAGGGGTGGGACAGGAGTTTTGCGGTATATAAATTATAAATACATATATGCGGGACTTGACGAGATTTACGGGATTTCTGTTCCTGATCATTCTAACAGTCTAACTCACCATTGTGCTTCAGGTAGAACAACAATCAGGTTATTATTTTCTATATGAATGTTATTATTTTTTCAATTTCTTGATCTGTTTAGCTATTATTATTTACACCATTTTCACTGCTAGTGTTAGTGTTGCCTAATTCATAATAGTTAGCCATATCATGGATTCAGAAATTTGTAAGTTACCTAGTATGGTTTACAATTGATTTGAGTGCATTCATTTATGTAGCAGAGGTACTTTATTACTACTTCCAAAGAGCTAATGAGAATCCATGGATCAACAATGTAACACTCAACACTAGCCAGCCATGTTGCCGAAACTGCAGCAGGAGTTACGACAATCAGGGCTCTAGGAGGGGAAGATCGATTCTTCACCAATAACCTGGACCTTATTGACAAGGATTCAAGCCCATTCTTCTGCAGCTTTTCGGCAAACGAGTGGTTCACTGATAGGCTGGAGTTAGCTTGTGCAATTGGGCTATTGGTATCAGCTCTATTCACAACTGTTAATTTTTCCGTAACCAGAATCTGCGGCAGGTTTGTGAACTTTTAACTAATACCATAAGCATTCGCATATTTAATACTTATTCACCAAAATATAAAAAATCCTAGCAGTACTATATATTCAGTCTTACATCCAACGCAAGGTTCTCTTTATTTTTTTTTGTGTGCATATATATAATGTTATTCATACCATATGATCTGGTGTGCAGGTTATATTGGGCTAGAACTTCAAGGTTGGTCCATATGATCTGGTGTGCAAGTACTGATTTGAGTGCATTCATTTATGGAGCAAAAGGTACTTGGAAAAACAAGATGCATTTGTGTATGTCACTAAAACCCATGCATCTTGTTTTTCTCCATTGAGTGTTAATAACAGGTACTGATTTTTGTAAGCTCTTTGTTCACTGAATATACATTTCACACTTAACACTTGATAATTCATACATTAGGTATTGTTGACTTTTTGATCAACTTATTGTTCTTATATCTATTTATTGTTGATGTGAACTTATTATATTTAATTACAATTGTGATTGTTATTATTGTTATGTTCTAATGAGATTTGCTTAGTTTCCTATTAGATTGTGTGAACGAGAGTCGTTGTATTGTATAGAATATTGGCAAGGTAACTTAGTGCAATTTTCATTTTTTCATCACCTCTAGGTCATTTATCTAGTGGCAATTTGGACTTTAATGTCGATTAGAGTATTAGATAAGTGGGAGAAGTAGATTTGTGTTGCTCATTGTGATAATTTATTATTGTGATTAATCCTGCAACTATGGGAAATATAAAGGATGGTGCAAACATTAGTGTGTAGTTAAATAGAAGAATTCAACATTATTTCTAGAGTGTTTCATTGAGAAAGGAACCATCTAGGTAGTTTCCTTCCACTTATTCTGATTGAAGTATTTCACTTGTATTCTTAGTATTTTTATTTTGGGAAATTGGAAGTAGAACCTGCAGGAAGTAAACCGAGGCTTTGCAAGGTATATGAGCAATGGCGTGTTTACCTGGGGAAGCATGCAATAAGATGAAGAACATATATTTGAGGATATTTATAATGGAGCAACTGTCATTTACTGGCTACTAAATTTGCTGATCTATCTTGCCATGTATGGCTTAGTCGGTTTTATGTAAAACATGCTTTCACTTGTATTTTGATGTGAAATGTGATGAGTTATTCGATTTATCTCGTGCCATTTGATTTTGTTCTTTTGTAAAATTTAAGGGGTTTCTTCACAGGTATTTAAAAAGCATTCAACCCGGTTCTATAAAATGAACCGGGTTGAATGCTTTTTTTTATATGAAAAAATAGACAATATAACCCGGACCTAGTGTTATCCGGGTTATATAAAGCTATTGGATATCTATAAATATGGGTTATATAACCAATCAAATAACCCGAGTATTAAATCCATCCGAGTTATATTAGACATCAAATAACCCGGATCATATGGTGTATAAAGTAGTCGGATAACCAGATAAATCGAAGAAAATAACCCGGATATGAGGTCCGGGTTATATAGTTACCCAACTATATACACCGGCCACCATTAACCCGGACCATATCCGGGTTATAAAGGTTCAAATATTCGGGTTATATTCCCGATTTTGTAGTAGTGTCAACATTTCAAGTCACGTTAGGGGTACCTAATCCACATAAAAAAAAATATACAGTACTCCAGATTATGAACCAAACATCACTTGAAAAATATCTTGGATGCCTGATTATCAATGGGCGAGTCAATCAGGAAGACTAAGAAACAACTAGTCAAATGGAAAGCAAATGCACTATCCCAACAAGGACGAACATTTCCTATCAAAGCAAACCTAGCGACAAAATTAACCAAATTACATTATGCAAAATTCCATGCTCCCAACAACCATTCATCAAGAACTAAAACAAATTAATATAAACTTCTTTTGGAACAAAGACATAAACTATAAACCTCTTATTGGTTGGGATAAAATTTATAAACCCAAATATTTGGGAAGATTAGGTCTCAATAAGACAAAAGATATGAATAAAGCATTGCAAATTAAACTATTTTGGAAAATAATTTGGGATTACCAAAAGAAAAATGGAGCGTCATAGCAATGGAGTAGACTTATGAAACTTAAAAATGAGTTATGTAAAGGATTAATTTGGCAAGATGGAAATGGAAACACCATCAGATTTTGGAACGATATTTGGATCGGAGACTATAAGCTCATTGATCACGTACCACCAAGGGGACATATTGATACCCAGGAAAAAGTGCAAAACTACATAACGTCGGACAAGACATGGAAAAGTAGAGAACTTCGCGAAGTACTACTGGAAATCAAGTAAGGATGGTTGGTTTTCAACATCTAGTGCCTTGACATTGCTTACAGGACAACAGACACAACAACCAAGCAGTTATCAATGGGTTTGGGGCATCGATACCTTCCCTAGGGTTAAAAACTTCTTAAGGAAACTAGCGATGAATGGACTACCCAAAAAACAACGACTCACTCAAAAAGGGGTTGTAGTGCCTCTTTCTTGTGTACTTTGTAACCACTCTGATGAGGAATCTCGACACCTCTTCTTGGAATGCCCTAAATCTATACATCTAATTAGTAGAATGGACCCTAAGACACATGGTATAATTACAAATGTCAACCACACGACGCAACACTCTACACAATGGGTTAACGAAATCTTTGAAAAGCTTGACAAAAAAGGCAAAGCAACACTGGCAACCACCTGGTGGGGCTTATGGACCATAAGAAACAAGATCGTATTTATTGACCTAAATATAATAAAGGAGCAAGGATAAGAGGGATATGTACGAAAACACATCCAAAACTGGGACCATACAAAGGTAGATATTGATGAAGAAACTAATTGTGCAAGCAAAGAAACAACTTCGACCACAAAAGACAAAAAACATTAGATGGAAACCCCCACAAGTTGGTTCATTTAAAATTAACTTTGACGACTCCAAGCTTGGGTCAGGTGAAGCTTCGGCAGGGTTCGTTATTCGAGATCACTCTGGTTCGGTGATAACCTCTGTTGCTTTGCTTTGTGGTTCCTCGTCTACATTGTACGCTGAAGTGCGAGGCCACCATGTGGGATTGACGGCAACTAGGAATATCGGCATTCAAAAGATCAAGGTTGAAGGAGACAACCTGACGATCATCAATGTGGCTAAAAGGCTCTGGAAGTGTCCTTGGGGGATTAACATCCTTCTCTCTGATATTCTCTTCCCGTCTTAGTCATTTGCCTAACACATGGAACCCAACCAAGTGGCTGACCGATTTGCACGACTGTCCCACTCATGTGATGTTGTCTTGGTGGTTACTAGGTCCGATCTTGGTATTCTCATCCGCAAGAACGTCATTGTTTGGTGGTCACACCGGTGCCGACACCTTCCAAATTTATGCTTTGGAGAGAGAGAGAGAGAGAGAGAGAGAGAGAAAGAGAGAGAGACCCCTCCTCAGAATGGCACCCGGGAGTGGATTACACTTCTGCCTCTTTTTGACCTCCTTAGAAACACCCAAATCAAAAGCCTTTCGTTTCAAACTAGAGCGCGCCAAAGGAACTACCAAAGGGACTTCAAAATCAGCAGGATTAGAGGGATGGGAAGTAGAAAAATGTGCAGAACACACACCAACATCCCCTCTAATCCTCAACATGTGAAAATCCTTCATAACATGCCTCACTTTATAAGGAGGGCCTTCCGGGGGTTTGGGAAAAAACAGGCTCCCCAAACAGTAAAACTATATCAGCAACTTCTTCTACAAAATTCATTCCAACATTCCTTTAAAATTCTCCATACTTTGGATAAGTAGGGGCCTGCTCACAAAACACAAAGAATGCTAATAATCAAATGAAAGGGACAAAATGCCGACAAATGATCATCACACAAAATAATAATGACAATCAATGAAAGGTACAAATAACAAGCTCACCACTTCTCCGTTGAATAGCGACACTGCTTGTTCATGACTAGTTTTGACATTACACAACCAATGTAAAACAGTTAAGTCGTTACGAACTAGAGTTGGTTCTGAGAAGAGAAATCAGAGAAATTCGCCGATCAAGCAGGATGCATTCTCTTTTTGTCCTCGCCGATCGCCCTTCTGTGTGTTTGCCTTATGTCATCGGTCTTCTTTGTTCACCCATCCAGCCTGCAATATCATAGGACTCACCCTCACATTCTATTTTTACCTATTGCCTTCTATACTATTATGTATTGGATTGTGTTTAATATTTGGAAAATCATAGCCTTATACTAAGAAAAACCACTGGTGTCACCACAGTAAAAACAATGTAATCATTGTTTCACCAAAAGAAAGCCCTAGGATAAAGGAAGCACAAAGCCTAGAGGGGTTAATGCTAAGCAAAATCACTGCTGTCATCAAAACGAAGCCCTAGCAAGGACAAGGGAATCACAAATTCTAGAGAGCTAATGCTAAGCAAAACCACTGGTGTTACCAAAAGAAAAACCTAGAAGAAGGGAAAATGTTATTAGTAGTGTCACCACAATAGAAAACGGTGTAATCACTGTTTTCACCAAAAGAAAACCCCAGGATAAGGGAAACACAAATACTAAAGGGACTAATGCTAAGCAAAATCACTGCTGACACCAAAGCAAAAAACCTAAGACAAGGTAAAGTTTTTTTTTCCACATTAAATTGTCACCACATTAAATATCACCAAAAATAGTATCACTAACAAATTTTAAACACACACTCATACATAATATTAAAAAAGAACATATAATAACACTGAAAAATATAGTGTAATAAAACAACTTCAATTCCGAATTAATACTCAAAACAAACAACAAAAAACACATTCTTCTGTTGAATTTGGTACTTGAAAGTTAAAATCAATTGATCTCACAACTGTTTATACGAATTTGCAATATTTCTGGTAGAATGACTATCTACTTTAATAAGGTTGGTTCACCGGAGAAGGTTCCGAAGACTGATGAAAAAAGAAAGGATTTCATTTCTTCTCTTCATAAGCGGAAAACAAACTTAATATTTATGATACTCATTGAGAAGAAGTTATTTCCTCTTCGCCCTGGGGTTGCAAAGTAATTTGGGATTCTGTATCCATGACTTTCTTAAATTATATATATATATATATATATATATATATATATATATATATATATATATATATATATATATATATATATATATATATATATATATATTAAAGTTCAATTATACAACCTTCTCATTGGATGTGAGGCACACAACAACATTGATAATCAAGAGCGAATCTTCGCCAGCTAGTTGCTTATTGTCGATTTGGAGAAGTAACCATCCGCGCCATTGGCGATTTGAATTCAAGATATCGTGATTGAGCATATCTCCCTAATTAAAGTCTCAAACAACGATTTATTCAATCTAGTTGCTCTCCCCATTCAGATTCATTGTCGATATGAGTTCTAGGTAATCTCAGACGAAGCGGCGAAGCCACCGTGGCTGTTGGCACAACGTCGACGAGGATGGCATTGGCCGCCGACTGAAAGTTGTGGGGGTGGGTATTTGTGGTCGAGGGAGGGCGGGCCATGCTCTTCCTCGCCATTGGTACTTCTCCGTTGGAACAAGGACTCGATTTGGGTTTGAAAGAGAGTGGAACAGGAGGAAGAAGGGAAGGGATTAAATTACTACGGTACTACTGGGATTATGAAAATATTTTGGGCGATTACTGAAAAAATGATTTAGGGTGGACATTTACCTAAATGATTTATGTAAATGGACATTGGACCTGTCATGTATGGAGGTTTAGGAGGGTATTAGTATAAATACTATACATATTGTAATACTTAGGTTATGATGAATGTTAATCCAATTACCCTCTTTCTCTCTCCCGTCTACTCACCCATCGTCTTCCTCTAATGTCTGAACTCTAAAGCTCTCATCCCTTTCACCTTCTTCTCCAAATTCCCCCAATTATTAGTGTAAGACCCCCCTCCTGAGTTGGCACATTACAATGGTATCAAAGCAGTAGATCTTCCGACCTATTACTCGGATTTTTGTCTTCATTTTTTTCGATTTTGTAACTGGAATTCGCAATTCGAAAGGACGACAATGGCGGACGTGGTTTCTTCACCACCAAACGCTTCAACTGACGATGAATGGTGGCAGCGTTGGCAGGAGATCAACGACACTATGAGCAAGTTTCAATCGATGGTGAAATCGGCACCTGCTCCAGCCGATTCGAGTGCGCAGAGGGCTGCTTTGCGAAAAGAGTCCAAGGATCGAACACTTCTCATCAAGATTCATTTGCAGCGATACTTGATTTCGTGGGAGGAGTTGGATTTCTTATTCGCTAGGTTTAGGATGATCGAATCCATCAAAGTTTTATGCCCCGGAGAACAGTATCACTCAAGGATTCGCTTTCAACAGAGAGAATCGGCTTTCAAGGCATACGAGTCATTCAATGGTCGGAATATCTACGACAACTGCTGCCAATTGGAATTGTTTCTAGCGAAAGATTCCATTGCCGGAGCAAGCATGATTGAAATCCCGGTTGTTAAAACTCACTCAAGAGTTGAGGAATCAGAAAAGCATTCACAAGATTCTGTAGTTGTCGATGAATTACAAGAGGACCTGGAAGAAATTTAAGCTCAAATTGTTTCGGATTCAACCAGAAGCGTTAGTCAAGAATTCGTGGTACTATCGAAGTCTTTTATGGGTTGTGGAGCCTTGAGTGCAGATCAGACAACAACATCCGCAACTCAAGAAGTGGCACTACCAACGAATCCAAATTCAACGTCGCCCTCAATAGATGTTCTTGGAGATGTGTCTAAAGAACGAGAAATTGATAGCAGCACTGCTCTCTGCAGTCTTCTTCAAGAATCGAGCAATCACCTAAGTTCGTGCAACTTCAATACGAAAGGAGAAACAAAAATTTCAAAGGCATCTCTGATCGAAGACCCTGAGAATCCAAAACCAGCGTCTCATACCCAACCCAACCAGGTAGCATCTAATCCATGTTCTGCCATGATTTTCTATAGTCCATCCAAGGAATTGAGTGTGTTAGTTGTGCTCTTGATTGAGCTAATAGAAATCAGGATGGCAAATTGGAGAAAGGATTCAACTGAGTGTTTGAAATCCCCTAGTGCACACAAGGTGTTTGTCAAAATGCCTAGTAGAGGTGTTCACTTGACAATGGGTTTGTTAGTCTGCTCAGATCATCATAGTTGCGAGCCAATAGTTTTTGATTTTGAAGATGAACTGAAACAAAATTCCATCACCTTGCCATTTGATAGAGGAAAAGAAACATGTGTTGCTTGGGCTTGGATGATTACAATCGATGCTCGTGTTGGAGTATGTGATACAGAAAGGAGTAATGTTTGGAGTTTCTCACCGGGTAGATATCCTGTTGTTTTCGATCCGAGTGGATTGGATGTATTACCAGTTAGCAAGAAAGATGAGCTGGACCGAAGGATGATCAGTTGGCTTGATCTTTCATCCAGTATTATGTCGATTGGAGGTGGGCATAGGTTGTTGGATGAGGATTTGATTTTTGATCCTGGAGGAGTGCTTTGCAAGGGCACAGTTGGAATGCTAGTTCAGCTAGAATTTGCTGCCGAGGAGCTGTTGTTCAAAGTCTTCAAACATAGCCTTATAGCCTTCTAACTGTCTGATTTTGGTTGCTGTCATAACAAGCTCTCAGATTTTTGTGCTACTTTCATAAAGGAGGCATCTGCTATATGCTCCAAGTTATTTTAATGTTGACTGCAAGTGCTGGATGATGGAGATGCTATAGCCCTGTTCTTCCTGATTTTGCTGCATACAGTTTGAAATAAGATGGGAAGTTGTTTTGCTGTCATAACTATCACATGCTGATTTTGGCCTACTGATTGAGAGCCTGCAAGGGAGCTTTAATAGTGTATAACCAGAGACTATGTACACTTCTCAGTGGGTGCGAATTATGGGCTGAAATTGTCATAGAAATTATGTGAAATTTGTGCATTTACTGGGGAAGATACTAATGAAATTGTGATAGAAAGTATGTGCAATTGGTACTTGCCGAATTATAATACAAGTGACAGTGGGCCATCTCCAACTTACAATACTCAGTATACAATTAGCATTTTAGTGTGTTTTTTTTTTTTTGTTGTTGTTGATTTTGAGCACGTACTACTGTACTAGTACTACTCCACTTAGCTTTGAGGTCAAAGCTTGTATAAGGGGGGAGGAATGTCATGTATGGAGGTTTAGGAGGGTATTAGTATAAATATTATACATATTGTAATACTTAGGTTAGATGAATGTTAATCCAATTACTCTCTTTCTCTCTCCCGTCTACTCACTCATCCTCTTCATCTACTGTCTGAACTCTAAAGCTCTCATCCCCTTCACCTTCTTCTCCAAATTCCCCCAATTATCAGTGTAAGATCTCCCTCCTGAGTCAGGACATTACAAGACCCAATTATTTTTTTCTTTTATTATTATTTCAATCATGTTTTTCTTTTATTATTATTTTTCTTCTTTACTTTATCTCTTTAAATCAGTCACATTTTTTCTTATATTTTTAATACATTTACTAAATATTAGACTTAATTCAAAACATTTTGGTTTCATTTAATGTCTACTATTAATCTATATGTAAATCTTTATATCTATGTATGCTACTATTTTTAATTAGCTCTTTAAACCTATCAAATATTTTTCATTTAATGATGTAATTATTTAAAAAAAAAAAACAAAGTTACAATGATGTTATTAGTTTTTTACTAATCAATAAGAGGGATTTAAAAAATATATATATCTATATATGCTACTTTAAATGAGATTTTTTTCAAAAATAATTTTATGAAATGATTTATAAGATATTTTTATGGTAATGTTTAATTTTATCTAAATTTTTAATAATGTTTTATAATATTAATTTTCTATATTATTAAGATTATGTTTGTTTGAATCTCATTATGATGTGGGAACTATACTAGTTATTATTTACATTTAAATAAATTAGCGAGACAGCAACACGAATGACTAAAGGTTTTTGATTTAGGACTAATTTGTTTGCATGACCATTAATTATAAATTATAATGCGCTCATGTATGATAATATATATTATAATTCAACATTGTGCATTATTTTTTGAACAAAAAGATCATTTAAATATATTTTTAGTAAGGTTCAAAAGGGGTAAATTGATTAATATGCGAAACTACAATTAAATAGTACAGTACTATGTAACAAAATTACTAGTGCACCATAAATGCTGTCAAGATCAAACAATTGCAATTAATTCTCACGTCTGAAATTTCACTTTGCATGTGACCAATACCTCATTAACTAGTATCCATTAAAGAAGTCAAATTAAAATCATGCAAAAGATATCCAATTCACGTTTCTATATATAAATCGATTATAGAGTGCGTATTTTAGCACTTTTACATGTAAGTTGCATTAATAATAAGATTTATTCGATATAAAATAAATTAAAAGGGATCAACATAAATGAATTACAATGTATTGAAGATGTGAATTAAAAAATAAAATAAAAAAAAATTAATTCAATATATAAGTCATTCAATTACTCTTTTAATTATCAATTATGATTAGAACGGAGTCTCACTTGCTCCAAAAGGTGAAATCGTCCATCCCGATCCGACGAAAATTGTGAGTAGGGGTAAATCTTGGTGACTGAACCGGTAACAAGAGTCTCGGTTGAGCTAAGCCCATGTGGGCTTAAAACTAAAGTAGGGTAAACTTTTTTAAGTGACTGGCCCATAGGGTGTTATTGTTGTAGCTTGTTTTTGCTGGAAGTTCGTTTATGAGCTCGTTTTTTAGCTCGTTTCTGATCTCGGGCTCGTGAGCTCATTCGAATGCCTGAAGTGAGCGAGACTGATTTGAGAGAAACCCTAAAACTAAAGGAAAAAAAAAAGCACAAGGGTAAATTTGTCCGAGCTATACGAGCCACTCGAGCTCGAGCTCGTACACGGCTCAAGCTCGATTCGAGCTCAGGAGCCCGCTCGAACTTGGCATGTTTTTCAAATGTGAATGAGCTCGAGCCGAGTTTTTCGAGTCAAATCCGAGCCGAATCCGAGCAGCTCGTGTTCACATAACACCCCTACTGACCCCACCGCTTTACGGCCCCATACCCCAAAAGTTAAACCCAACTATACATCGCTTGGCCCTACGCGCTTGGAGGATTTTTTTTTTAGTAAGGCTCATTACCATTGTCACATAGTATGAGATACGCCGGTGATGGGAATCGAACCTGCAACCTCTCCAATGGAATACCTCACCCTTACCGCTAGAGTAAGAGATATTAGTGAATGGAGATCATTAGTCAATGCATGATGTGCAAGTATAGATGTGTAAATCCTCCCTGTTATATTTGACCCAAATTTAATGATGAGTTGAAGAACAAAGGCTCGATTGGTGCAATTGATTGAAGGGTGATTATTCTTATATACTCTGTATATCCTTTAGTTTTTTGGCATTTTGGTAATTTTGTTAATTTGTCTACTTTTCTCCTCCTTCCTCTTTATTTTCCTTCATAAACTTTTTGTCTTTGCATTGGTATGTATTTGTTTTGTGTTTCTGTATAGTTTTTATATATAATTGATTCTAAACAAAATATATTGCAATCCCTTAAACTCCCTTCTAAACTAAATATACTAAATTTGTTATTTTTGGTGCAGTTGAGGTGTTGCTTTGGTTTTCTCCAAGAGGTTTTGTCAAAATATCTAGCCATTGAGCTCTTGTCCTTACATAAAGAGGATGAATGAAGCCTTCCTAAAGCTTTTCTCGGAAAAAAAATAATCCATTTTCAAGTGTTTTGTTCGTTCATGAAATACTGGATTATCTGCAATGTGCATAGCAGCCCTGTTATCACAGTATAGAGGAATTGGTAAGGAAACTGTAATATGCAGCCTCCTGAGAATCCCATCAACCCATACCAATCCACTGTTGGTAGTGGACATGCTCTTGTATTCTGCCTCATATGAGGATTTTGACACTGTATTCTGTTTCTTGGTTTTCCAAGATACCAAATTCGTGCCTACAAACACACAATAGCCAGTGAGGGACGTTGCACTGATTTGACACGCCCCCTAATCTACATCAAAAAAGGATGATAGAGCACAATATGCATTTCTAGTATATTGTAAGCCAACTTAAATAGTACCGTTCAGGTACCTGATAACATGCATTGCTGCATCATAATAAGGAAGCCTGAGCTCTTGCATAATTGGCTTAGATGTTGCACTGCTTATGTAATGTCAGGTCTAGTAAGGTTGAGAAATAATAGTCTTCCAATAACGATTCTGTTTTTCTCTAGATCATCCAAAAGTGCACCATTGTCCGTTGACATTTTCAAACCTATAGGAAGAGGGAAAATGGGATTCTTGCACTCTATCATTTTGCAATCCTTAAGGATATCTATAATGTCCTTCCTTTGATGCAGCATAGTCCCTTTATTAGAGGACATGATTTCTAATCCTAGAAAATATCTGACCTTGCCAAGGTCTTTGATAGTGAATGCTTTGTGTCGAGCCTCTTTAGTAGCCAAAATCATCTCTTTATCATCACCGGTAATGAGCAGATCCTCAATGAATTGAGTTAACCCCATTTTGATAAAGAATTTACACAACTCAGCATTCTACTGTCTTGAAGCTTGCTTCAACCCATAAATTGACTTGATGAGCCTGCATACTTGCCCTTGTTTTGACATAGAGTAGCCTTCAGGGGGCTCCATATACAGCTCCTCATCAAGAACACCAATCAAGAAAGCATTGTTCACATCCAATTGATGTAAAATCCAATTCTTCATGGTTACTACTACTATAAGGATCCTGACAGTTGTAAATTTAGCTACTGGAGAGAATGCATGTTTATAATCTTTACCTTTGATCTGATTATAACCCTTATCCACCAATCTGGCCTTCTATCTCTCTATTGATCCATATTGCATGTACTTTATTTTGTACACCCATTTGCTATAAATTGCCTTCTTGCCACTTGGTAAATATGTGATCTCTCAAGTGTGATTCTTGTCTAATGCTTGAATCTCTTGATTCATTGCCTTTAACCAGTTATCATTTTGTGTGGCATGCTTGTAATGATAAGGTTCTGGCTCACACACCATACAGGCGAAGGATTTCACAAAGTCCTAACTCACATCATCCACATGATCCAAACAAGTTGCTAAAAATGATTGAGAAATGGATATTTTTTTGTCTGAATTCCCTGCAAACATAGTCCTCAAATATCCTTGACTCTCTAATAGATCGCCTCAAAGGAGGAAATTCATTTAAATCCTGCAGGAAATCATCTTGCACAGGAATACTATGTCCATCAAATTCAAGAGAATATGAAATATGAGTAGGCACATTAGTTGGAAGAGGATTCTGTTTGTGTTTGGAGGTTAGTGTTTAAAGGTAAGGGTGATGTGTTTAAGGTAGGGGTCAATGTGTTTGATGGGTTGGTAGTCACATGATATTGATTAATACTGTCCTGAGCAGGATTCACAAGGGGTAACATTGTCATGCATGCTTCATAATCATCTAAAATATCATTTGAAGACAATTTGAAAGGTAAAGTGTCTTCTTTGAAGACAACATCTTTGCTTACAAACACCTTAGCATCAAAATCCCAAATTTTGTATAGCAACTGGAATGTAGCAAAGACATCCAATGACTCTGAGCTCCTCATAGAAAGCAGGTTTCCCAAATAATTTCTTCTAAGGTGTAATCCATCCCAATACTTTTGTAGGCAATTTATTTATCACATAAGTAACAACAAGCAAAGACTCTCCCCAAAACTTAGCAGGCATCCCAGCATGAATCCGGATTGCTCTTGCTATTTCCACTAAATGCCTATGCTTTATCTCCACTCTTCCATTTTGTTTTGGAGAGTAAGGAACTGATCTCTAATGCACTATTCCTTCAGCCGCTAACAAATCAGTGCACCGGTTTTGAACAGACTTTATACAATTATCTATTCTAATGCACTTGATACTGCATTCAAACTGATTCTTCACATAATCAATAAAGTCACTAATTGCTTTGAACACCTGCAATTTGTTTCTCAATAAGAAAGTCTAGGTAACTCTAGTGCAATCATCAAGCACAGTTAAAAAATAGTGACAACCATTATAAGTTGACACTTTGAAATGCCCTCATAGATCCATATAGATCAAATCAAAAGACTTGCTGGAAATATTTAGATTCCTTTCAAAAGGCAAATGAGGATATTTAGACATGGAGCAAGATTTACGATGAAATTTGTCCAAAACAGAAGGAATTAACAGGTGCAAATGTCTAAGTTTGGAAATAGAACTATGTCCTAGCCTGACATGAGCAATTTCCAGGCTCACACTGACTTTATTACAACTCTTGGCCACCAACTGATGCCCAACCCTTGACTGTAATCCTCATGAAAGAACCTTGTAAAGTCGATGTCTTCTTAAACTAGAGAGCACCACTTCTTTAGTTCTAGGGTCCTGAAAATAACAATGAGATTTGGTAAACAATGCTATAAGATCATTATCGTCAAGAAGCTTTCCCACTGATAATAATATGTGTTTAAAATCTGGCACGAGTAAAACATCATTGAGGATAACAAATTCAGTTAACTGTAATTGCCTCATCTCTATAACTGTCTTGATAGACCCATCAGGCAAGCCATTATAAGCAGGTTTCACCAATTTCCTTTTTCTCAATAAACATTATTCAGCCATCATATGGTCAGTGGCTCCCGTATCCAGTATCCACTCAACAAGCAAGTTGTCTTTGAAAAAAAAAATTATAATTTGAGGCAAGGAATTTACCTGCAAAGTTCACAAAGAAACTTTCTGCTTGATTCTTGCCTCTCATTTTCCTCATGATCTCTTGATACACTGTGTTGACCATAGATGAGCCAGGTTGGCTCTCATTAAACTCATCTTCAAGATGAGTCCCTTGCACAAAAGACCCCATTGACCCAGCTACATTAGCTGATCCTTTGGATCTTATATTGATCTTCTCATTTTCTTTCAATTCTTTGAACCACTCAGGAACTCCATTTAGTTTAAAGCACGGCCTCACTATATGGCCTCTATAATTGCAGTGAGTACACTTCTTCTCATACTTTACTCGCTTAAGCTCTTTCCAATCCTTCTTAAAACCCCGACCACTGGCACCTCCTCAAGACTGATAGCTCTGACTATTGCCACCCATAGAGTACTGATATCCAGTTCTTCCTCTGTTAGAAGCCAATGCACTAGAGTCAGGTGTAATACCTTGGCCTCCTGGCTGCCATCCTGAAGCTTCATTACCACTTTTAACTTGTTGTAGGATGCAATAAGCTCCGTTAAGAGTTGGAAGAGGATCCATAGCAAGGATTTGATTCTTAGTTGCCTCATAATTATCATCCAAGCTCACTAATAACTGAATCAATCATTTTATAGACTCAATCTCTGAAAGTTTCCTTTTCAAATCACAAGTGCATCTAGATAAAGCCCCACAGCTACATTCAGCAAGACTTTCAAGAACCTCCAGCTCATCCCATTGCCTCTTGAATGTGTTATGCACCTCTTCTATAGACATATTACCCTGAGTTATAGTTCCTAGTTTCCTTTTTATCTGATAAATAAGCGGGACATTAGATTGTCCAAATCGCTCAAAACTTTCATCCCATAAGTGCTTGGATGACTCGAAAAATATTAAACCCTCAACCATAGTTTTTTTCATCGAATTTAAGAGCCAACACCTTGTAGAGAGAGAATTAATTGATTCAACTGAGGACTTTGCATTGATAATTTTCAGTATTTAAAATACATCAGGAGATATGAAGTGGAGAGATTTACTCAACCACCGTTGACTAAATCAAAATACATAACAATAATAAGACACAATTTATTTCCTAATACACCCCTACAAGATGGACCATGGTGAACTAAGTCCAATCTTGGATATCAAAACGTGTAGACGAGGTCAAAGAAGAGGTTTGGTGAGGCAGTTCGTAAGTTGATCATCGGTGTGAACATAATACACTCGAAGGAAGCCTAGCTGGACTTGTTCTCGAATGAAGTGAAATGCCAAGGCCACGTGCTTCATTCTTGAGTGAAATACAAGATTAGAGTTAATGCTTATTGCACCAAGGCTGTCATAGTAGAGAGTCGGATGAGAGATGTTGAGAACGCCGAGCTCCAGCAGGAGAGAGCAGATCCAAATCAGTTTAGTAGCAGCGTCTGCAAGAGACTTGTACTCAGCCTCAGTCGAGGATCGAGACGCGGTTCGTTTCTTCCTAGAGGACCACGAGATGGGAGTATGACCAAGAAAGAACATGTAGCCGGATATATAGGTGAAGTCGTCCTTGTTGCCTGCCCAATCGGCGTCGGAGAAGGCGTGAAGCGTGCGGTTGCCGGAATTGTGGATGGTGTTGACGTTGTCAATGGTGCCCCGGAGGTACCTTAGGACACGTTTGAGTGCAATCCAATGTTCATTGGTTGGGATTGCATGAATTGGGATATCTTATTGACAAAGAAGGCAACATCCGAACGGGTGAGAGAGAGGTATTGAAGAGTACCAACAATCATTCTATAATCGATAGGATTGTCAATACAAGGGCTTGAATTTTTGGTGAGGGAGATGTTTGGATCCATTGGGGTGGAGACGGGATTACAGTTTAGCATATTGGTCATGGAGAGGAGTTCATGGATGTATTTTTGTTGGTTGAGGAAGAGTCATTTTGGATTAGGGAGAACCTCAACACCTAGAAAATAGGAGAGATGACCAAGTTCTTTTAGGGAGAAGCGGTCAGAAAGGGCGGAGTCGAAAGACTCTCAATGGGATGAGTGGTTTTCTAATGGTGAAGATAGATTGTGGTTGACTAATGGTGAAGAATGAAGAGAGAGGCATCAAAGATGGAGTTAGTGAAGCCAATAGAAAGTAGGTGAAGGCAGAGTTCAGTGTATCAAGCCCTTGGGGCCTGTTTCAGACCATAAATGACCTTATGAAGGTTACAAAATGATGTGGGTTGGGTCTTGTCGGTGAACCCAGGGGTTGTTCCATGTAGATATCGTCGGTGAGGGTGCCTTGAAGGAACACATTATTGATGTCGAGTTGTCGAAGGGGTCAGCCGGATTGGACAACCAAAGATAAGACAGTTCGGACTATAACTGGCTTGATGACGGGGCGAAATGTCTCGGTGAAGTCAAACCCCGGGCGTTAATGGAAGCCCTTAGCTACCAGTCTCGCCTTGTAGCGATCAAGAGTGTCATTGATAGCATGCATTTAGGTAGGCATAATAGGTTGCATTTAGCTTAGTTAAGATGCATTTCATGCATGGATTAAGTACAATTTGCATATTTGCTCTCTATGTTGGTGGAGTCGGAATCTACACACTTTTATTGATTATTTCAGGTAATTGTGGATCCGATAAGGAGACATGAGTTGATAACGCATTAGATAAGAATTTCTAGTTGATCGAAGAAGCTTACATGAAGGTCTCAAGAGGTCCTGAGAAGAAGAAGCGAACCTAAACGAAGAACAAGTATGCAAAAGTTGTCCCCAGACATGCTGAACTTGTTTTGCACTTTCTGGATGCCTCGGTTGTCCGATTGACTATTATGACCATACGTTGGAAAGCGTTTTTCGAGAGCTACAACTTTCCTGTTGACAACAAGAGCAAATTCGAGACTAATTTTCCGTGAAAGACCAATGCAGTGGCCGCAGCATATATGCCGCGGCCGCCGCCAGTACGGATGCTGCGGGATAAGGAAGAGAAGCTGCGGCCGCAACATGTGTTGTCAGCGCGACTCAGTTGAAATTAAAAACCCTAGTTTTGTGTTTTCCTTTTGTGTGCCCGCCTAGACTTTTATAAGGCCGAATTTATGTTATTTTGAGAAGAAACTTCTATTCTGTTATTACGTTCATCAGACAATTTAGATATTTGAGCCATGTCTTCCATGAGGAACTAAACTCATCTATTATGCCTGCAATTTGAAACTTTATTTGGATTGATTGTGAGTTTCTAATTCTCGTTCCTTGTTTCCTATATTTGAATGCTTCAACTTCTTTGTGCTTGATTGTCTATTGTTTTATTCTATCTAGCCCGCACAACTAGTTAGAATCAATTAAATTGCTAAGGTTTTGTAGATTCCTGATTGTGAACCTTAACTTAAGTGGCAAACTTGTTCCTTTAGGGTTGGTTGAACTAATTGAATAAGTAGGAAGTTGAATGTGTTGTTAAATCCCTCTTTAGGGACTGCAAATACCTTGGCTAATCTCTGAACTTAAAGCTATCAATTGGGTTAAATCCTTCTTTAGGGACTGTTCGATTGATAAGGGTTGCTAGGACTGATTGGACTAGTAACTATATTAGGTCGGGATAAGGGCAACATAGGAAACTTAATAGGACGAGAAGAAGTTACAAGGATCGCTTCAATCCAATAAAGTGGAAAATTGTAGGTAGAATTGCTTCTCCTAATTGTCTGAATTAAAACCATTTACTTTTGTTTGCTTCAATCCGCTTTGATAAAAGGCGGAACTTTCACACACAAAACCCCCCCAAATTGGTTACTTTGATTGACACTTGAATCAAACTTGAATTATAACTTTCCCTATAGATCGACCTCTTGCTTATTGCTATACTTGCTATAGGTTTGAGTTTTCTTTGGCGGATCAACGATAGGTTTTCCCTCCGTCAGCCATCCGGATTAGTCTTAACCCAGAACACCTATTTCCAACCAACTACATTTTAAGAGGGGAGGTGTGAGACAAAGGCCCATGTGTGGTTGAAAGAGAGGGCCTAATTCCTTAGGCATAGCATTTCGCCAATTCGGGTCTTTGAGGGCTTGGGTGATATTTTGTAGCTCTTTGTGGGTGCGGAGCTAGACATTGAGATTGAGTTTGGAGATGGGTTTGTAGATGTTGTTTTTGGATCTTGTGGTTCTTTGAGGAGGGGTGGTGTAAGGGGTGTCACCGGCGGTGGGTTGGGATTAGGATGTGAGGAGGTGGAGGGGACGGTGGATGAGGGAATAGAGGAGGAAGTAATTAAGTTTTGTCCAGGAAGAGAGTGTGGTGTTAAAAGAGGGGAGGTGGGGGCTACATTGAGGATGGTAAGTAGGGTAGGGGAAGAAGGCGGAAGACTAGAAGTAGAGGGAGTGGCAGTTGGGGAATGATGATTAATTCATCTTGTGGGATTAATTAAAGAGGAAAGATTTTGGGAAGTGGATGTGGACGTTGGAGTGGGAAAGGGGGATTTAGATCTTTGGATAAGGGAGTGGGGTTAGGATCCAAATTTGGAGAGATAACGGGGGAAGAATTAATTAAATGAGGGGAAGGCGGCAAATGGGTTAACACAATGAAAATCTTATATATAATACACAATATCACTCACGGTTTCAGAAACCATAGAAATATTATTATAAACAAAACCAATAAAATGGGTTTAAAAAAATTCCGACTACTACAACTTCTAAAACCGTGAGATTTTGTTTATAATCTTTACATCTTATCCGACTGGTGATCAAATATGAAAAATCTCTCACAATTTTTTTTATCCTTAAGACGGGCAAAGCCCATTATTTTATTGAATAGTTAAATATTGAAAACAATAGGAGTAAAGTCACTAGCAAGAGGTAAACATAGGGGGAATAGGGTGTTCTTCATAATCAGTAGCTAAAGACAATGCCCACTTTGCCAGGGCGCCTGCTCTTCCGTTAGCTTGGCGTCAGACAAGTGATGTCTTCACTTCCCAAACAAGTGATGTCTTCACTTCCCAATCGTCTGAGGCCATAACTTTGCGACAGTCTTCAACAAAGTATGAATTCGGATGGGTGAAGGCCAAATTGGTTCCCAGAAGGTTGCATGGCACCAAAAAATCAAATTCTTGGATCAGTTTGGTGAAGCCCATTTTTAATCCCAGCTTCAATCCGTGCCAGACCGCTCATAGCTCCACCCTTAGGGCGTCGGCAAAGCCGCATTTGAAGGTGAAGGTCGTGAGGAAAGAGCATGTGTTGTAGCAAACTCCTCTTCCCCCCGCAACACATGGGTTTCCTTTTGATGCTCCATCGATATTGATTTTGACCCACCCAAGAGGTGGTACTATCCAAGTCTCAACATGTTGCAGCAAACTCAGTGGGGGGCCAGTTGGCAGCTCGATCCTTTAACGGGCTGGAGAATATCTAGAGGTGAATTCAACTGCCATCAATGCTAGCCATTGTGGTCATCCTCTTGCTTAAAGACCAGTCGGTTCCTGCATTTCCAAGTGATCCAAAACATGTTGGCAAAGGTAAAGGCACAATTATTTCTATTTCTCATGTTGCAGAAAACCCAGTCTTGGATGAAATCTTGGGTAAAGAATTCCCCAATTCTATTAGAAGCCGTCAATATTTCCCATTCCATCCAAATGGCTTCGCAATCGCGAATGAGATGAATTCCCGTTTCAGGCCGAGAGCATATGGGGCACGCATTAGAGTTAGTAAGGTGTCATCGAACCTTGGTACTATTGCAGAGGAAGGCATCATGGGATGCAAGGTAACTGAATGCTCAGACACGCTGTTGCACTTGGAGCTTCCACAGGTAGCGCCAGCCACTGCGCGGGGTGCTAATGGAGCGAGAGCGTAAAACACGGATGGCCGAGCTGGTGGAAAACTCTCCCATCACGATCAGCCCCCACACCATTTTGTCCTTTGTCGTAGGATCATTTGTGATGAAAATGGACTGGAGCTTGAGTAATATATCAGCAAGTAAGTACTGAGACAAAACCTTCTTGTCCCATGAGTTGTTCACATGAAGTTCAACCATTGTGTAACCTCTCACCTCCTACAGGATAGGCAAAAGCGCTTTTTCAATCAGGGGTTGCTTTTGAAGCCAATGGTGGAGCCAAAATAGTGTTAAAATGTCATTGCCTATTACAGTTCTCAAATTGGGCGTAAGCAGTTTGGCACCATGGACTATAGCTCTCCATGTTCTCGACTCGCCAGCTCTCCTTGTGAACATGTCGACATCTAAGCGCCCGTTGCAATATTTTCCCCTAATGATTTGGGTCCAAAGTGCCGAAGGGGATTGCACGAGTCTCCAGCTGAGCTTGGCTATGATGGCTTGGTTTGTTCATCCGATCGGACGGATGCCCAAGCCTTCTTCCTCGATAGGTCCAGTGATCGTCTCCCGATTGAGAAGGTAGATTTTCCTGGACTTGGTAGAAGATCCCCATATGAAGCTGCAAACTTTCCTATCAATTGCATCACAGATATCTCTTGGCTCAAAGGAGGATTGCATGGTGTACAAAGGGAGGCTTGTGAGGACAACCTTAGCGATTGTAACTCTGCCGGCAAAGGAAAGAGTTTTGTTTTCCATCCTTGGAGTTTGGATGATACCTTGTCCATAAGATAATTATATCTATCGTTCGTTATGCGCCCAAATACTGGTGAAATGCCCAGGTAATTACCAAATTCTATCGAGATCGGGATGGAAAGAGCTTATCTGATTTGATTCTTAACCCCCTGTCGCTACATTTCTGGAGAAAAGGACGTTGCTCTTAGAGTAGTTAACCTTTTTGTCATAGCTCCTACAGAACTGATCCAAACATTCCCGCACAACTCGGCCTTGTTCCTCAGAGGCTTCCGCAAGCAGAACAAGGTCGTCAGCAAAGAAGACGTGTAACAAAGAGACTCCCCCAATTGTTACGGTTTCCACTTCCCCTTTCGTACGACCTCTTCGACGCAATGAGAGAGGGGTTCCATAGATAGAACAAAGATATAAGGGGAGAGAGGATCGCCTTGATGGACCCCCCTCGATGAATGGAAGATCCCTGCTCGATCCCCATTGAAGATCATCTCTAATTTTCCCAGAGTCTGACATTTCATTATCACCTTAATGAGATGTTCTGGCAGCCCACACATGCTTAGTGTCTCCCTAAGAAATGCCCACCTTATTTTGTCGTAGGCCTTTTCGAGGTCTATTTTGATCATCATTCATTTTCGTTGCCGCCTTTTTGACATCGAATGGAGAGCCTCCTGAATAATTACAATGTTGTCGATGATCTGTCTTCTCGGGATGAAACTCGTCTGAGTTGGTGAAACAAGGTCCCCGAAGATCGGTTTGAGCCTATAAACCACTACCTTAGTTGCTATCTTGAAGATAACATTCAGGAGGGCTATGGGTCTGAATTGCGACGATCGAGTGGGCATAGGTACTTTGGGGATCAGAACCAACAACGTATCCCGTTAGGGAAGTAGTAATTCAACATGTCGAGAACAATGCAAGAAACTTGCGACCCGATGAGATCCCAATTGTGTTTAAAGATCGTCGGGAAGCCATACGGACCAGAAGCTTTGTATGAGCCCATCAGTTTCATAGTTTCCCACACCTCTTGCTGATCAAACAGTTGGGACAGAAGGTCATGTTGTGTGTTGTTCACAGGTAGGAATGAGAGAGCTTGGGGTTGCAATGCCTCATTCCTGGTGGGTGGTTCCTTCATATACGTAGAGCCACTGGAAGAAACTCTCAATCAAGGATTGTATTGTTGGAAGATCCGTCACCCAATCTCCATCGTCATTCAAGAGCGCTAAGGTTCGGCTAGTTTTCCTTCTAATCATGGTGGACAAGTGGTAGAACTGGGTGTTTTGGTCACCCTCGATGAGGAAATTGACTCTGGATTACTAGCGGCTCAGGCAAGCAGGTAATCAAGGAGAAACTCGAAGTATAGGAACAGATACTCCCTTTCACTCCATCTGAGAAGACGAAGACGAACTGAAGTTGGTGAAGAGCCAAGGTTGAACACCAAGCAACTTCTTCTTCCTATGATGAGCTCGGAATCCTTGGATCACGTCAGGAGCTTGGGAATCAAGCTCGTCGGAGTGTGGAACAACAAGCGTCACCGTGGATCGCCGAAAGCGCCGCTAGGGTTTCTCTCTCTCTCTCTCTCTCTCGGAGCGGAAGCGATGGACTGAGCTCTTAACCCTTTAGGGTTTCCAGAAGGCGAGGCTTTATACCCGAGCTCCAACTAAAGGAAACGCTGCGTTTCAGTTAAGCAAGAGCATGGGCTAATAGAGCCGTTGGAGCCTTCAGAAAACAGTTGGGCCGAGAGTAGTAGAGAGTTGGGCCAGAGTTACAGGAATGGGCCAACGTCTTCAGCTACAGCCTTAGGACATAGAGCCACACCAAGTTAGCTTGTCACCATGGAACCCATAGGTTTTAGCCGAGCCTGCCGAGCCTCTTCCACTTGAACCATAGCTTGAGCCACCTTAGATCTGGGTCCTAGTTTTTGCCTAGTCATCCAAGCATCCAAAGCCCCTAGTACATGTGCATCTAGATTACATTTAGGCATGTCAATATCGATTGTTACACTTTGGTTGGGGTCATTCCTTACATTTTTTAGATTGAATCCCAAAGGATTTTCCCGTGAGACCTGTCAGATAGAATAAACTCGTCAGAATCAGGAGGAGATTAATTAAGACTGAGATTTGCTGAATTCATAGCCAACCTATGCATTTTAGAGGATAGCTTTCACTATATATGGCCCACGCTGAATTAATTTTGGAAAATTGTACTTTGTGGGTAGATACATTCATAAATGCAAAGGACAGTGCTCCTCTAAACTTGGTAAAATATCAGCATCCAAATGAGTTAGTTCTTGGTAAAAGATGGTAACATCTGGGAACAATCCAAATGAGTAAGTTCTTGGTAAAAGATGGTAACATCTGGGAACATATAGGAGGATATATAATTTTCACATGGGTTTCGATCGATGAACGATTCATGAAAATTTGAGAAATTCCCGTCGGCTTCATCTCGTTTATCGTTTTCGTTTCTTCTTCTTTTTCTTTTTTTAAAGTTTATACAGTACATTATTATACAAGAAATGGTTCATTTGACATGATCTACTAGACACAAAAGCTTATAATAAGAAGTCAAGTGGGCATGGGAGCACATGCCCCCTCCCTCATCCGAAAAATTACCTAGATGTATACTCTTCATCAATAACTTCGTGTAATGACATTAATTAAGGGTATAAATACCCTATATGGATTGTAATTGTGGGATCATTCAAATAATAATCCAATTGTTACCTTAATCTTTTTTCCAATCTCTCTCCCTCTTTATATCTTCTTCTTCCCTAAACTTCTAAATTCTTCCTCTCTCAATCCTTTTCACCTTCCCAATTTCAACCATAGTCCTTCTTAATCGACCTTCGGGTCATAACACTTCGTTTTGACATATAATACGCCATAATCCGGCATCTGAGTAAGAAGCTATGAATGTTTGAAAATTATAGGTGTATTAATACTTTAATTTTATTTCAATATATTATACTCCGTAATACTTTTATATTTTGCTTAAATTGATATTCACATATTATAAGTCATCTCGAGAGCTTCAAAACCATATGTTATACTCCCTCCGTCCTAAAATACATGGCTTTTTAGCATTTTGCACAAGTTTTAATAAAACACCTTACTTTTAAAAAAACATCATCATTGCACTAACTTTTTCATAAATTTTATTATTTTTTAACACCCACTACACATTTTAACCAATCAAATTATTTTAAAAAGTCAACAACACACAAACCAATACAAATCATTACAACTTTTTACCTAGAAAACCTAAAAGCTCATCTATTGTTGGACAAAAATTTACCTCTAAAAACCCATGTATTGTTAGACGGAGAGAGTATTACTTATTTTGAGAATTTGATAAGAAGTTACGCAAGTTTAATTTTTTTATATTTAGTTATACATTACATGTTAAGAATACAAGTTAAATATTGACTCAATGTTTATTTATTGCGTTTTATATCATTATTTTGTTAGTTTTCTTTTCTTCGGCTATTTCTTTATTTTTTTAATGGGAAAAAATAATAGAGGTTTATTAAGTATTATAGACCTCTAATTAGAAATGATGAACTCTTTAGTTTGTAATATCGTTTGCCACTAGTTTATAATATCGAACACGTGCGTTTTATGAATTTTTTCTCAATATCTTGTGTAGTACTTTTGTCCCCCTTGCCTCAAAACTTTCTGACTTCGTCCATACTTATAGTGAAAGGTTGTTGCTATATGCATCAAGCATATAACATTGCACTCTACACAAATGAATCTTAGATTCGTTTGACTCACAGTCTGACACACGTCTAGTATTAAATGCGTCTGATGTTAAAAAAAGCTACAAACAGATTAATTAAAAACTCATTTCATATCACAAACACATCAAGGATCTACAGGTCTAAAATTGTGGGTTGTAGGGTCAAATTCCCTTAAATATGGGTCACACAGTATCTAATCCAGACGTAGCGAGGCTGAGCCCAATCAAATTGAACTAAAATGATATAAAAAAATTCGTGAATATCATGAATATCTGTATATTATCTTAATTTAAAAGTTTTTTTATGATGTAACACCACTACATTAATTATAGGGTTTTCAACAAATAATAATTTTATTCTTTTTTCTCTTTATCTCTTTAAGCCAATCACATTTGTTTTTTATCTTAACTAGCTAGTTAAGTACCCCACTTTTGTGTGGTTTTTTAAATATTAATTTGTTTTATATTTAAATAAATGTATAAAATAACTTATAATTAAACCTTAAACCTAACTACCATTACTATACTATATATATTCTTTCATTTTATAAAAATTTAAATAAGTTTTGTATTAAAACTCATTCAACTAATTAATTTATGTTAATATATTTAATTTACTACAAATAAAAGAAATAAGATATAATATACCCATATTTAACAAACATGGGTATAATCTTGTAAAAATATACTGATATCTAACGAAATGTGATAAAATATTATCTTAATCATATATTGTTATATTAATTTTTTTTAATATATTGACTAAGTGGAATTGGATAGTCTAATTGTATGTTTTTCAATCAATCACAATTTTTTTTTTCTCTTTATCTCTTTAAATCAAACACTTTTTTTTTCTTTTTTTTGTAACTCATTTACTAATCAATCTATATATTATCTTAATTCAAAAGCCGCCTTAATTTATAATTTTTGTACATTTTTTTAAATTTATCAACTCCACATTGCTTATTATATATTAACTTTGATAATATTTTATTTTATTTTATAATAGTAATTTATTATATTATTGACACTTTATTTACAAAAAAAAAACGCATTATGGTACAGGAATTGAACTGGTTATATATTAATAAAAAAAATTAGTGTAAAATTAATGGAGTTTTTCACATATAATATATATTTGATTCAATATACATACACTACATATGGATATGGATGTGGATGGTGTATTGAGACTTGAGGGACTAAAAAAATTAAAGGCAATAGCTGATTATAACGTAACGAAACAAAGAATAAAAAAGATCAAACCAAGGAAATTAGCACACACACAAAAACATGTACAAATAAATAAATTTAAAAAAAAATATGATCATGGAATCAACCATTTGAACTAGTGAAGGAGACTCACAGATCGATGAGTTGAGTATGACCGTATGACAATGACACGAGATGATATGAACTAACACGATACAACAACAACTCAGTCAGTATATCCCGTGATAAAGCAAAGTCTGACAGGTCAAGATGTACATACTCTTTTCCCGAACAAGTTGAGAGAGTGTTTCTGATAGACCCAAAACAATAAGTCGCATAAATATCATGGAAACAAGACAGACAGTAGAAAATGAAGCAATATAAAGCATGTAGGAAGGCTGAAAAGCATAAACAATAACACTCAACGCCTAGACTTGAACTACTAAACATCAGAAACCCGAAAGCGCCTCTTCCAGTGGTCTCTATCGAGCGTCATATCTCCGAAAGGTTCAGCAAATTGAGGTCATGACGGATCACCTCCATCCAACTCTTCTTCGGTCTACCTCTCCCCCTACGTATATCACCGAGATCTAAGCTCGATCTCACACCTCCGCACAGGGCTGATAAACAATTATAAGAAACAAATAGAGATTATCATTATCGGACCAACTATGGTACGTCAAATTTTGTACCGCGTACGTGCCAACCATCAATCGTGGTAACTAGACCCGTCAAATAGGTCGGGCGGATCGGGTTTGAGTCGGGTTATATCAGGTTCGGGTCTATTACGGGTCCAGTCATTTTGGGTTACGAGTCATGAAATGCTTGATCCAGACACATATTTAACGGGTTTGGTTCGACCCAACGGGTCAAGAGCATTACTCGTCCAGAATTTTTTAAATGTCATTTTTTATTCATACACGTTATTTAAAGATGATAAAAATATGGAAAATATTAATTTTTTATAATTTAATTCTTTTTAGTTTTTGACGTATGAAATTATATATAATATATATTGATATTTTATATAATTTTTTATCATCTTTAAAACCATACATGAATAGTAAACGACATTTAAAAGTAAACAAATGGAGTATTTTTAATGACTATTTACATAGTTCCTAAACCTAAAATTGTTATATTACCCTAATAATAGATATTACATCTGTTCGGCAAAACATGTCACTTTACTATTCACGCTCGCTTTTTTAGGAGATAAAAAATATATAAAATATCTAGTTTTTTAAATAATTTTTTTTAACAATTTCGTAGTTATTATTAATAAGTACAAACTTGTTAAAATAAATTAAAAAAATGAATATTTTATATAGTTTTTATCATTCTAAAGAAGCGTGTGTGAATAGTGAACGACATGTTTTGCCGAACAGAGGGAGTATATTATTTGAAAGAAGTAATTAATGTTGCTACAATAGTAATATGTTTTTTTTTATATATAAGAATTTGCAATGTTAAATTATAAAGTAAACTTGATGATAAAAAGGATAATATTCAATCCTAATTATAATTATTGTTAGTAATTAATTTCAATATTAGGTTAAATTATAATTTATTTATGTTTTTATTATCTTAAAGCTTGACACAACGGGTGATCCACGGGTAGGGCTGTTATCTGAGCCGAACAGCTCGGGCTCGGCTCGAAAAAGCTCGAGCTCGGCTCGTTCGTATAAGTTAAACAAGCCGAGCTTGAACACTGTTTTGGGCTCGAACCGAGCCCGAGCCGAGTCTACAATGATTCAACATTTTGATATGTTTTACTGTTTGAAGTGTATATTCTAGATTTAAGTATGTAATTTGTATGTTTTACACTTGATTATAGATTCAAAAATCTATAATTAAGGGTTCAGTAAATCAATAAACTTTTAGGTGCAGGCCCGTGCCTGAGCATGTGCAAGTGGCCCAATAGAACAGGGCCCCAAATTTTTAGGGGCCCAATATTATAATTATTATGTATATATCTATATAAACTCTTAATTTAGAAGACTTTCTGCTTACGTGTCAGTCTCTCCTTAATTCTCTCTCTTCCACCAATCAAGTTTTTTTCTTCTTTATTTATTTATTTCCTCTAATTTTTTATTTCTACATTTATCTCTTTAAACCAATTACCTTTTTTCTTTTCTTTTTTAATATATTTACTAACTATTGGGCTTAATTTAAAATATTCAATTCAATCTAATATAATTATTGTGCTTAATTCAAAAAATTGAATATATATAATTTAATGCTTACGATTAATCAATATCATTTTAGATTATGATTATGTCACATCGCATTTAAACAAAGTCACAATGATATTATTATGATTTTTATTGTGTGATTTAAAATATCTATATTTATGTATGCAATTTTAAATGAGATTTTTAAAAAAATCTAAAATACTTATAAGATACATATATGGTAAAGATTTTTATGATTTTTATCTTAACTTTTATTTATACATTATAAAATAATTTTTATTATTTTATTAAGATTTAGAAAGAAAAAAAATCGCGTCATGGCGCGGGAATTGTACTAGTTTATAATTGTTTTGAGATAGTAAGAAAAGCTTCCATGGTCTACTGGTTGTCCTTGTGCGCATAAGTAATGCAGTGGGCCCCTTTTCCCGTCCACCCAGTTCAACTCTCACTCCTTTCAATTCTTCTACTTTCATTTTTACTAATCATATTGATTTTGCTTTTTTTTTTTTTAATATTCTACTGCTTTTCTTTTATTTTTTCTTCCTTTGTCTATTTTCCGTTAACAACTTTTTTATTGCAACTAATTAGACAAATATACAAAATCATGCATGCTTTTATTTTTTTAAGAAGCATCTACAACCTTTTTATCCTAAATGTATTTGGAAACATTTACTTATCACATTATTTCTAAATATTTAACTTAATTTAATCTAAATTTTGATAAATATAGTAGTATTTAAGTATTTTTCAACATTTTGTAAGTACAAAGAGTATTTTGGTCAATTTTTTAAAGATTTTTTTGTGTGTTATTTATAATATTTAAATTTTTTGTTGACTTTTTAGATGTGTTTTTATCCAAGTAATTGTGCTATTCCTCATTTTTCATTATTTAAATTCCGGTAGGATTAGTAAATAATTTTAAAATAATTTAATTTTATTCATATAGTTTTTCTTTTAAAAAAATTGTTCAGGCCCCTAAAATGATTGGCACGGCCCTGTTTAGGTGTATATTATTGGACTGTTTGGTGAATGATAATTAGGAAATTGGTATGTGTACACAGTCATTTGTAGGTGAACAACTTAAACGAGCTTATCGAGCCCGAACAAATGAGCTTGGGCAACGAGCTTGAACGAGTTTGAGCTCGTTCGTTCGGCTTGATCGAGCCTGTTAAGCCGAGCTCGAGTTTAGGATTGGGCTCGCGAGCCGAGCTTGAGCGCCAAAAAAAGCTCGTATAAATTTTGGGCTCGAGCTCGGCTCGGCTCGTGTACCGTTCGAGCCAACCTAGAACATGTCAAGCTCGGCTCGTTCGGCTCGAATAACACCCCTACCCACGGGTTTACCCAACCCGACCCAGAAATTTATGGGTTGAATGAGTTTGGGTTGCTTCGGGTTTCGGATTGAAATATTTACACTAAAACCCACGTTTTACGGATAGACTTGGGTCGGGTCCTCAGGCCGGATCACGTTTGGATAGGTCTAGTGGTAACCATCGATGTTGGTAACCATGTTTGCAGTTACCATATGATACCATGGTTGTCGAGTAAGATTTCAACTGTATTTTTTATGAAACACCACGGCTACCAACGGTAACCATCATCAAGGTTACGGATGGAAAACACATTAATTATATATTTTTTTTTATAGTTATTTAACATTTCAAATTTAATTACATAATATATTATGTTTTAAGTGGTTTAACATTTCAAATTAAATTACATAATAATATATTAAAATTATAATAAACTCATTAATAATATATCTTACATATTATACTAAGTAGATAATCTCGACCAAAAAAAAAATACTAAGTAGATAATTACTCGATTAAAAACATTAAATAATAATTTTAAAAATTATTTATATAGTCGGTTACCATAGTATTTTGTATACGCTTTCAACTACCGTTCCAACTTATAATAACCAACACAATTTGGTATAGCTGATATATAATTGGTGTAGTAATATGGTAATTTTCATACAATTTACCGACCCTAAATATGATCACTCTTAAGGAAAGAGCTAATCACACATATTCAGGCATGGACCCAGGGGAGGGGTGGGCTTTAGAAATTATATAATTCGTAGATGTAGTTCAATTGGTTGATTCTATAAGTCCAATATGGAAATATTAGCAACATCCAGGGTTCGATTCCCCTCCCCCCCCCCCCCCCAGATCACTTCCAGTATGTTTGTGAATATGCCCAAGTTATTAGTTTTTTGTTTTTGCAATTGATTGAGTTAAGAAGGAAATAAGTTTTTTTGGACACTAGGCAAGAAGTAAATTGACACAGCGATCTTGAAGTTATCAAAAGGATGGCTTGATAGACCCTACAAAGAGAGTCGTCAGTCAAAAGGAAATAAGTTGTTTGTTAAATTCTTACATTAATGAAATTAGTTTAATGAGTTAAGAAGGAAATAAGTTGTTTGTCAAATTCTTACATTAATGAAATTAGAGCGTGTTTGGTTTATAACTAAAAAACCCAGGAAGTAGAAATTTCCAGGAAGGCGGAGAAATACATGCGTTTGATTAACATTTTTTAAAGATGAAAATCCAGGAATTTCACTTCCCAGAAAGTTGAATTCCTCCAATTTGGAGGAAGTTCACTTACCTAGTTTCCCCTAGGTAAGTTCAACTTTCACCCTTTTATATTTGTAAATTTTCAATTCTCCCTTTTATTCCTCTAAAACAAAAAAAATCAACCAAACACATTTTAACAATTCACATCAATTAGACTTCCCGGAAATTTAATTCCCATGAAGTAACTTCCTGGGAATTTCAATTCCCACATTGAACCAAACGAGCCCTTAGTTTAATGTTCACTTCCAGTATGTTTGTGAATATGCCCAAGTTATTAGTTTTTTGTTTTTGCAATTGATTGAGTTAAGAAGGAAATAAGTTGTTTGTTAAATTCTTACATTAATGAAATTAGTTTAATAAGTTAAGAAGGAAATAAGTTGTTTGTTAAATTCTTGCATTAATGAAATTAGCTTAATGTCCTATATTCCAGTATGTTTGTGAATATGCCAATGTTATTAGTTTGTTGTTTTTGCAATTGATTGAGTTAAGAAGGAAATAAGTTGTTTGTTACATTAATGAAATTAGTTTAATATCCTATAAAATAATTTCATACAAATAAGTACCCGTAGATTTTTATTTTTCTCTTCAATCATTGGTTTTTTACCTAGATGTTTATATATGTGATATTAATAATTCTTAAAAATTTGTTCATTTTATATTTTATGTTTCTTTTTATTAGTGTTTTTTTCCTAGGTGTGTATATATTGGTATACTTGTGATATTAATAACTCTTCAAAATTTGTTCATTGTATAATGCGATTTTAACCTACCCTAATTTTCATTTCTGGTTCCGTGCATACACATATACGCCTAAATGAGATTCATTCATTTGTAACCAAACATTCTAATAAATTTTGTAGCATTTGTAATTTACTTTTAACTTTTAGATTAATTTGGTGGGAGTTTCAAGTAGATTTAGTACTAGGTCAAAATATGAACAGATTAAGCAAAAAGCTCTTAACTAAGTATATTTAATGGAAGAAAAATTCATATCATCGTAGTCCACTAGCACTTTTTAAGTTGTGTCCTTTGTTTTATCCAATCGAAGAAAAGATAGCAAAAGCACTTTCTTGTTTGCTTTCCATACCAAAAGATAAAGATGAGATTTGAGCTGCTGAATCCAATGTTTTTAACCTTATTATTGTTAGACCAGCAAACCAAATCAACATCTTAACTCGAGTCAGGTGGGTGAGGGTGGAGTTCAACCCTAGTTAACGATAAGTTGAACATTTCGGTTTACATGTTAACTCAATTACTCAAATCATGTTTGTAAATGTATCACATCGAATCAGATTAAAAGCCTCTTTGGTAAGATTGAGAAAAGAAAAGATGAATATAATTTATTTATAAGTCAAGATTAATTATTATTACTACTATTAAGAATTCTAATCATTCTCCCTTCTCTTACAAAATTAAAATTTGATACATTTTTCTTGTTCCACTCATCTATTTGAACACGGATCTAAAGGTAATTATTTGGGTCGGGTCAGATTAAGAACTTTGGACAACAGATAACCGAATGCAAGTATGTAACTGCAAGTGCGGGTTGTAATATAGGCCGAAAAAAGGAGAGAGAGGGGGGCAAACTGAACAATATTCATACCAAGATACAAAGAAATGGTTTTCTTTTATATACACTACAACGCATCACAAGGCTATGGTTGAACTGCTGGACAATAAATCACAACTAAACAATTGAAACAAGCGGTTTCAAAGAGCCCAAAACTGAGGAAAATGTAGATGGTGATTACTGATTTACCTGCACTGCCTTCCATTGATTTACAAGCACTCCAACAAAAAGAGGCGGCTACTTCACCACATCATTTATCATCGTCATTGATACTGGGACGAGGGCGAGCCGACTTCCCCTGATCTCCGAGCAGTTTGCCCAGAGACCGAGGATTTATCAGACCCACGAACGTTGTATTTCTCATACACCTTTCCACGATTCTCCGACCACCATGTCTCGGCTTGGTGCTCTCCAAATCTTCTTCGACTGCAGAAAGTGGAGCATGGGCAATGCCCGGTCAACAACACAAACATGAGGATCATATTGTTCATGTACAGTACTCTTAACGCGCAGTTAAATCCAAGTCCATAGAGAGGACATGGCACACTCGTTTGAGAGAGAATTTAGAAATGAGAGAACGTAAACCAACATTTATTTACCTAAAACGCACTCGCTTGAGATCTCGTGTTCCATCTCGAAGAGCGACAAGAGTTATGTAAACACCAGGCTCGTATTGCTCAATCCACTCCGCTTCAACTTGATTGTCATTACCAGCCGATCCTGGGTTTTTCATCAATGTAGCATTATCCCCATCTTGGGGTAGCCCTGTATCCCTGCTTCCAGCCAAAGTCTCCGACAGATCACTGGAAGTAGAGTGGAGAGCCCCAACTGCAGTTGGAGTTTTGGCATCTGACTGATCATCTCTACCATTGGAGTATGCTGGCTCCCTTTTCTGATGGTCGATGTTTTCACTGGTCATCTCCAAATTCTGAGGCGATTGCACTGGTCCAGGAGTTCCATTTGACAAAACTGAGTCAACTCCCACTAAAGAAGCCGAGTTGCGGCCATCTGCAGCATCAGGTCTCTGGTCTTGCTCTTCAAGTAAATGAACGCCATTTGACTCAGAACCATTAGGCAGATATGCTACTTTCAAACTCTCAACATCATATGTTCCAGGAGGCAATCTCTCAGCGAGATCTTTGAGCTGAAAATGAGTTGAGAAATCAACAAAAATAGCACATGAGTGACCATTTGATACATTAAGAAGCATATTTCCTATAAAAAGCAAGAGACATTGCATGAAAAACATAGCCTTGATCTTTGATAAAGCTAGCATTTGGGCACAGAACAAGAAATACAACGAAACAGATAGTAAAAACTAAAAGACTAGCGTAGATCAACCGAACACCCAGCAATAAGGCAAGTTTTAGTTCACAACTTGAATCAACATAAAACAGCTGAAAACCAGACTCAAATGACAAGCATGCTTCCATTTATCATAAACTGAAAATTGCAGCACAAGAGAGATAATGTGATCGCAGAATCTATTAGTCAGCCGGTTCAATCTAGTAATAACCTGTGCTGTGAGTGATTTTATAACTTCTTTTGCAGCTTTGGTTTTAGCAGATTCCTCAGCAGCCAAAGACATTGCCTCTTGAGTTTTTTTCATTGATTTTCGAAGCTCTAGTTCTTGAGCTGCACATCTCTGCTTCAGGCTATCCACCTAAACACAAGCAAAAACAAATAACAAAACATATTTAATCCAAATATCTGTCCTATATATAGAAGATAATCCGAAAATCTAAACTGGCATACCTGGCCATGCAATTTAAGTATTTCTTGATTCAGAAGTTCATTGGTCTTTTTCAAACTTTCGGCTATACTTTTGGAAAAGGACAGGCCAGATGTTGGAGCTGGTGTTGCAGCGCGCGGAGGACTAGACTTTCTTGAGAAAGGTGAGACGGGCCTTGAATTAACCCCATGTTGTGTAGGAGCTGGACGGGGAACTGCCCATTTTGGATCAACGCTTAAGACAACATCTTTAAGCTGTAACAAAGAAGGTGTTTGAGACAATGTATCAGCCTTCTTTCCTTGTTTGAGAGCCTTAGTGTCCAACTGCTTTATTAGATCCATACTCGAGGTTGTTTTAGCTAATGTTAACTCAGCCCTGTCTAACCTGTCTTTGTTTTCACCTGAAAGTCGGGGTCCAGAATTTCTCCTGCAGTTACCACCAGCTTCTAAAACCTTACTCAATTTGGTAAAACATGAATCACAAACACGATGTGCTTTGTGTGGGTTTGGTGCCATTGCAGCTCTAAATGCTTTTTTTGAAGTACATGAATGGCAATGCACGAGTCCACAATTATAACAATTATGCCGCTTCCGAGTAAAACCAAAAGCCAGCCTGCAGGCAGCACACTGGGACTGTTCAGAGCCATAAACCCACTTGTGAAGACAGATAGCTGCTGTAAAAGTGGAACCACAAGCAATAAATTTAACGTGGCGGTCTCTTAAAGCTTCAACCAAAGCCGGTGTTTTCCGGTCTTCAATGTCACCATGGCCTAGCCTCCCATTTGCTCCCTTTCCCCATGTATAAACCTCATTCCGGGAAGTCAAAACTGCAACATGATATGCCCCACAGGCAATCTCTTCTACAGTTTCATTAATAAGCTTATCCTGCACTGAGCAAGGGACCTTTCCGTCCGAAAGAGCATTACCCAGTTGGCCATAAACAGTACTACCCATGGTGAAAACCCGTCCAGACGTGGTCAAGCCAACGGTCAAACTATGCCCACAAGCAACCTTCTGAAAATTATATTCTATAAGAGCAGGTACACATGTTGGCTTTAGCCGGGGCTCCTTGTCTCCTTGACCAAGCCGATTTTTATCTCCATCACCCCACGTAAACAACTTTCCTGATGATGAAGTAGAACTGGAGTGGGTTGCAATCACCTCAACCACGGCTGCAGTATGCCATACTCCACAAGCAACAGCAATGGTTCTCAATCCCGACAGAGAATCTACTTCCCTGGGATATGAAACACTCTCTCGATCCCCATGGCCCAAGACACCAAAAGTTCCATCACCAAATGTGTAGAGCTGCCCTGTAGAAGTTATCAGAGCAGTGTGCCAAGGTCCACAAGTGACGGAGGCAACCTGAAGTCCTTCTAGAGGGCCAGCAATTCTTTTCGGTATCCAGTGACTGACATCAGTACCATTACCTAACAATCCAGCATTATGAGTCCCATCACCCCACGAATACAGCTCCCCGGATATGGTGACAGCACAACTGTGGAATTCTCCACAAGAAACAAAATCAACACTATGCACTGCTAGCTCTTCAACTAGACTAGGTTGAAGGATATCTTTTCCCACTCCATGACCAAGCCGTCCACCTGATTCCTCGCCCCAAGTAAAAACCTCGCCTTGCTTTGTCACAAGAGAAGCATGCCTCACCCCACAAGCAATATGATGAACATCCAAAACGACATTCGACTCCAAAAGCCTTGGAAGAAGTACATCGGCTCGATTACTGACAAAACTACCACTTTTATCAGCCCCAACTTTGCTATAATTATCAGAAATAACCTCACCCCAAATGTACACATCACTTAGTGCATCGTAGTCATCTCCTCCTGACCCCTGACTTGAAGTGCTTACTGCACTAGAGACGCTTACTCGAAGAATATCTGAATTAGATCCTCTCATTTGCAAGTCTGTATCATCTAAAGCTAAATATGATCTCTCGGATTGCAAAGCAAACTCCAAACAGCTAATTTGTCAACACGATAAACTTCTTCCGTTGGACTACAAAAGATGAAAATCTCTAATGTCCTGAAATCCATCAAAAATCACAATGTTTAGCAAAAGAACGGTTCCTGATAATTTCGAACACGTTAATAGCATCAAATGTTCTCAGAATCATTCTATATATCCCAAAAAATCCAGAAAAAATGCTGCAATGTCCGTATGTTTTAGTAGATGAGTAAAATCTCAAGATTGACCTTCAAAATTTCCGCTAAATTCTCAAGATTATTCAACGAATTCATCAGAAATTAACTTCGCCGTAGTTTTTCAAAAATAATAAAAAGTGGGAAGCAGAAGATGCATTGAGGAAGAGAGCGAGGAATCTAAAAGGGAAACGGTAAAGAAAGAGCGAGAAATTCGGAGTACCTGCTCAATGTGACGGCCAGCATTACCCAAAGCTCACAAGATCTGTCATACCATCCATGAGAGAGCTCTGCAAACTCTTCTTCGCCTCCGATCCCTCAAATCACTCCCTCTCGTCATCTCCGGCCACTCGAGCTCTCCTCTCCCGCCTTTCCTCTGCAACACAAGGACCGTCAAATCCAGCCTCGGTTGGACCTCAGATCTACCATCTGGCTCCCATCCTAAAGCACAGCTGCTCCAAACCCCCACAGTTTAAGAAGAACCGAAAACTCGTACTTTCTAGAACTAGATTGCTGGTCGTACACTCCTCGACTGCGGGGAGAGGGCGGCGCTGGCGATGGAGGAGCAGTGAGCAGCAGATCAACGACCGAGGATAGAGAGAAAACGCTGCGTTTTTGTCGTAGTGGTGGTAGCGTCCGGCCAAGAGCAAGTCAAGGAGGGAGGAATCGGCTGAGAGGGACGGGAAACCGTCTCGGCTGACGAGCGACGACGTGTCGGAAAAGCCCCGAAGACGAAAATCCCAAAAATTAGAACTTACAGAGAGGGTGAATTTGTTCAAGAGTTGGGAAGCAGGGGTGTTTTGGTAATTAAAGAAGGGCACGGAGGGTGTTTTGGGGAATTCGGTAAGACTGCACGTTGTTGGGATGGTGGGGCCATCGAAGCTGGTAGTTCCAAAACATCATCGGGAGACCAAAGGGAGAATGTAGAGGTATTTTTGCCTTTGGAATTTTATTTTTATTTTTATGGCAAGTAACTTGCGTTTAAATTTTACCAGTGTTAGCTAGACAGTAGACACTAAGACACATCTTTATTTGTAAGAAAAGTTAGTGTAGTAAGGGAACTTTGACTGTTCATGACTCAATTAACTTTTTTCACATTGTTACAAATGAAATTTCTTCTTTCTTTTTTTTGAAAAAATGGGTAGATACCTCTCCTCATTTATTGAAATAGAAACATTAATCGGGCAAAGACGAAACCACAACAGCTCCAAATAGTCACCTTACAACGACGGTAAAACAACAGTCGGTAGCTCCGACAGAGCATGGAAACCAACTGCTAAATCAAAAGCAAAGGAGGTAATCGTATCGGAAGCCGAATTAGCCTCGCGATACACATGAAGAAATTGTAAGGACCAATCTCTACGCATGAAGCCATGGCACAAGTCCACCACGCTCAAGAGGCGGTGTGGCGCCTTGATTTTCCCCTACACAAGCTTAATAAAGACCTCGGAATCGGTCTCAACAGCAACCTTCTTGAACCCCAAAGACCATGCTAGCTCCAAGCCTTTAACCACGCCCCATTCTTCCGCCCAGGGAACAGTACTCGATCCGATATTGAAGGCGAAACCTCCCACCAAATGGGCGTTCTCATCCCTAATGACGCCTCCAGCAGCCGTCCTGAACCGCACCATCTGTGTTCACCTTCACCCAACCACTCTCCGGCCTCTCCCATCCAATGTTCATGACTCAATTAACTTTTTCCACATTGTTACAAATGAAGTTTCTTGGTGTTATTATTAGGTGTGTCTTTTTTAAGTTATGTTTAATATTGTAAATTTTATATAAAATATCAATTTATTAATTTATATAACATATCACACTTAGTAGTAAGTATGATATTATTTGAAAAAGTTTATTAAAATTTGGATATTTTATATAATTTAATTTATAATTAAAATTTATTAAACATCTGTTTTTTTAATACATGCAATAATTTGGATGGGGCTAGACCCTGGTAGTCCACCATCCAATAACATCATCCGAAGATCTGGCGTGGAATGGGTATGGAAACACCGAGTGATACGATCCGCACATCTGCTGACTTCACGAAATACATGTGAGAAGGATACTGCATCGAAGTGCTAGCTAGAGGATGAGAAGAACATCGGTGGCGAGCATCTCAATCTCTCACGGACATGCCCAACATCCCTTCAAAGCATTGATAACCGCCAGATTATCACCTTCCACGGTGATATTGGAAAGACCAAGCTCTTTAGCCTTCAAGACTCTGAGTTTGAGAGTCAATGCTTCTGCCATGATTATTGATTGTTGTCCAACCTGCGCCCCTCCACAAGCAAACTTTTCACCACAATGATCTTGAATAATGAATCCAATCATCGTCGAGTCGAGGTTGCAATTGCTATGTATTGTCATAATTTATTTTGTAGGTTCATTCTTGTGGTTTTTCCCATCTGAGATTTTTTCGTTTTCTAAGGGGGTTACTTTTAGTTGTTGATTTTTGTTCCTGTTGCTCAAACTTTTTCGTGTCTTCCTACCTAGTTCTTTAATGTTTGTCATATTGTGTATTCCATGTTTTGTATTGTAGTTGAGTTAGTTTGGTCAAAAAATTTCCTGTTCCGATTTGTCCACAAATACCACCATGTTGTAGCAAGAGTCGCCTTTTGTTTTTAAGTTATGTACATTTTTTTAACACGGTAAAATAAAATATATATATATATATATATATATATATATATATATATATATATATATATATATATATATATATATATATATATAATGGTGTGGATGTCATATATGACATAGCACTTTCATGTCATATATATCATGGTGCGGATGTCACGTCTATTTATAAATGAGTGACTTTTTTAAGTTATGTACATTTTTTTAACACGGTAAAATTTATATACAATATCAATTTTTAAGTTATGTACATTTTAATGATGCTAAAAATTATACTGATATAAAATAATAATTTTTTATATATAATTTCACATTATATAAAAAGTAATTAAAAATGATATTTTATAGAGGAAATTGGATCAATAGGCCCAATTTTCTAACCCAATTAAGTAAATATCCACTGGTCATTTCAAATTAAACAAATGTCAACGGACAGTCCACGGTACACAAACTCTCTCTCTCTCTCTCTTTGTACTCTCCGTTTCAGTCGATCTCTCCATCAGATCCCCCTCCATCATCTGCAATCACTTTTGCCTCTCATTCAGGGCTTTTTTGAGCTCCATTTCATGGCTTCCTTTGAATCTCTCATTGCCCCCCTTCCCGTCTCCTACTTCGACTACCATGGATGGTCCATCTTCGCTATCGAGGTAGATCGAATCTCCCATGGTCTCGTTGTCAGCACTTCCTCCCATGGTTGCTCTCGTCACTGATCGACCTTCATTCTTTTCATTTCCTAATGACTTCCTCTCTAACCAACGACGATGCAGACGAAAAGCTTGATTTATGTCGAAAATTGGATGCTGAATTTCTTCCTCCACCCATGGTTGCTCAAATCTCCTTGAGCTCCATGAATCTCCATGAGAAACGATTAGGGAGGGAAATCGGAGCTCTCAGCGATGGCGATCGCTACATCGATAGAGGAGTTCGGCCTCCGAAATTCGGTTGACAACCACCTCAAGACGCCCTGGACAGAGGTGGTGGTGAGGGCGGTGGTGAGGACCTCTTCTTTTACATCTTTGACCTTGGCCATGTCTCATATTATTTCCTTCCTTTCGTAGATCGAAGACGAAGAAGCTGAAAATCGATTTCAGCCATAGATCCCTCTGCTTCATGGATCTCGATCCATTTGCTGACAATCGATTTCAATCATCGATCCCCCTCCCTGTGGGCAGTGGCGGCGTCAACCGCTTGTGCTCCGTCTCTTCTCCTGGGAATGGCGAAGCGCAAGGTAAGGAAAGAGGGAACCTCTATTAAGTAAAGAAGGGATTGTCAACCACTAACTTCCAGCAATCAGAGGCAAATCTGTGTTCCAAATAGAAGGAAGAAGAAAGGAAGAAAGTCATAGGAGAGAGCCCGGAGCAAACCTGCCTCTCACCAAATAAGGGATTGTCAGCCCCTGACTTTCAGCAATTTGAAGAAGTGGGACATCACATGTGCTCTACAGTCGAGTTTGGCGAAGGATTTGGGGATGAAATTCAGCAATTTGTGGCGACACTTGATCGAAATCGAAGGTGTTGGCATCGGGTCGAAGTCGAAGAAAGTCGTCAATGGCGACTCCAAGCCTTCTTGATCGGAATCGAATGTGCTGACAGTGGTTAAAAGGATGGAGGAAGTTGTCAATGGTGATTGAAGGTGAGATTGAGCGTTGGCTCACAAACTCTCCCCATTCGTTTGTGATGAGTGTTGAGGGGCGTATGATGAGTGTTGCCTCACAAACTCTCCCCAACGGTGGTGTTGACTTTGGCTAAAGAACGGTTTTGTGCCACCAACTGTGTGATTTCTCTTGGCTACCGCCATAGGGAGAGGTCACATGATCAGAAACTTCGTTTCCAAATTTATGCTGATGACAAGGTTTAATCTTCTGCAATTGTTTTTTTTTGTCGTTTTAATTTTTATTTGGGAATTTTGATTCTGATCTGATGTGTTTGTATATATGAATGCAGAGGATCAAGAAAGTTGTTCATCATCCAACCAAGTTGACTGAAGCAATCTCAGCAATGAGAGGAGCTCCCATAAGCAGCAGGGCACACATAACCATTGGCGGATACTTTGAAGGTCTCTGAAGTTAGAAGAAAAAGGTGTGACAGGTCGAGTGTGTCTCAGTTTAATTTGATCATGCAACAAATCATTATATTAATTAATCCCTATAGATTAATAAAAACTTTGATGTCTACTGTTGTTGTATAGAATCATGTGATCTTATTGGGATCTTGTACCTTATAAGTAGAATAGTTCTAATAGTATGAATATAGGTATTATGGGTCTAAACTTTGAACTATGCGGTGAGATGTACATTAATCTCGTACTTGCCAGCTATCTCTCATACTTTTATCAGCTTATTTTATATTCTTTGTCAGCTATTTTGTCCCTCGTTGTCGGCTGTTTTTTTGCCACAAAACTAATGTGTAGATTTTGTAAAATTTCAACTAAGTTAAAGGAGTCTTAGCAGTCTGTTGTCGGTAGAGGGATGGAGAGAGTCGGTTGTCAGTATAAAAATGTCAACCATTTTATATTTCATCCATTTTTTTAATCGAAAATGTGCTGATTTTTATTTGTAATAGGGGAAGGTGATGATTTTGAAAATTTTCAACTAAGTTAAAGGGATGAAGGGAGTCTTAGCAGTCCGTTGTCAGTAGAGGGATGGAAGGAGTCGGGTGTCAACATAAAATTTCAACTAAGCAATCCGTTGTCAACATAAAAATTTCAACTAATTTACAGGGATAGAGTGGAAGGGTGGAGGGAGGGAAGCGAACAACAGTTTAGGGGTGACCGATAGACATATAATTAATAAAAACATGATGGTAGACAAGTAGTATTCTTTAATCATCATTTAAAAAATAAGTTGATAGACAAAACCAATCGGTTCAGATAAAATTTACTTATTATGGTGTTGTGTATCAATTTGATTATATAGAATGAAAGTGCCATGTTAAATTGATTGATGATTCTAGTGTGGGTTGGAAATTGTAGCTACGGACTAAGAGATCAAAGTACATGATATATCTTGGGCTTTGAGGTATACATTAATTTTTCTTCGCTATTTTTTTGTTGGTAGAAAATTTTCTTCCTTTTTTTTTGACACAGAGTAAAGATTAGGTTGGATTGGCCGCAACAGAAGCCCTTCCTAGCGCATTCTTGCAGATGAGAGCACGAAGCTCTAGATCGTCATCGTAGCTGTCGTCGGCAGGGGATGCATGTGCACTGCGAGCGAGATAGTCAGCCACTGCATTTGATTCCCTGAAAATATGACGGATAGCTACATAAGAGAAAGACGAAGTATCTAAAAGAATATCAGATTGTAGCAGCTCGATATTCCAGGGGCACTTCCAATCCCCTAGCAAAGCTTTAATAACCAGGAGGTTATCACCCTAGCTCGATCAGGAGGTTGCGAATATTTAGCTGTTTAGCCCGTAGAATTCCCATTTTGAGGCCTAGGTTTTCAGCAAAGGCGACCAAGACATTGATACAAGTGTCTCTATCCATGGTCGCCACCCTGCCACACCAATCCCTAATAACGAAACCGTAAGAAGACGAAATACCCTGTCTTACAGATCCGTCAAAGTTAAGCTTGTAGCAATCCATAGGTGGTTTGTCCCACTACCCTGAACGGTTCTGCCTCCGACCCCAGCCGAAATAGAGGAGGTGCAACAGGTAGAAAAGGTCGGACGATTAACCTGAGACGGAATAGGAGTCCCATTAGACGACTCAGCCTCCAGAATCTTTGACTGTTTCCAGCATTGGGTGAAAGTTGTGTAGAAAATTTCCATTTCTGTAATGGAGACTTTGTTCGTATGGTCAAAAGCGAGCTAGTTCCTGAAGAACCAAATAGCCCACCAAGCACAGGCCAAGGGACCGAACTGTTTTTTCCCCACCACCACCAAAACTTGATTTAGCAGAAAGGAAGAGCCCGAAGTTGCGGGGAGCTGCGACAAACTCGGACAACGAATGCGGAGTGTCCTAAGAAAGCGGGAGGTAACTGGGCACTGAAGGAAGATGTGATTGTCTGATTCGTTGGTGTTGTCACAAAAATGGCACCCTGATGGTACAGACACATGAGACTTTTGAAGACGTTTCGACGTAGGTAGACCGTCGCGAGAGATTTTCCAGAGAAAATGTCGAACTTTTGGCAGAACATCTAGATCCCAGATCCAACCACATTCAAAGTCTTGTAACCCCCTATTAGTTGAAAGCATGGTAATAGCCGAACTTGTCGAAAACCACCCATTGGGGCTAGGACCCCAGTACATGCGATCATTCATGGGGTTATTCGGCAGGATAATGCCGAGGAGATGGTTGATGTCATCCACTGAAAGGATGTTGGTTAAGCTTGAATAGAGCAAATTCTTGTTCCACTGTAGATTGGAGTTGATGAAATGAGAGACTTTTATCCCAAGGAGCACATTTGGGATCGACTGTAAGTTCCTAGAATCCAGCGTATCGGAAAAGGCCCATTTATGAGACCAGAAGTCAATAGAATTCCCATCACCAACTGACCAGTGAAGGGCGTTCTGAAACAGGTGTCGGATAGACATCAGACGTCTCCACTGCCAAGAAGAATTACTTTTCGTTTGGTAAGATAGGATGTCCTGACCCTTTAGATATTTGTGAGAGATGATGTGAACCCATATATTGTCCGGTTCGGATAGGATCTTCCATAAAAGTTTCATTTGTAATGCAATGTTCATTATTTCGGCTTTGTGAATACCCAAACCACCTTTCAAGGTGTCAGCACAGATCTTGTCCCAACTAATCAGCGGTGGGGCTTTAGAATTTTTGTTCAAAAAAAATTGTCTGTAAACTTTATCGAGTTTCTGGTGAATGTGAGATGGTAGTAAGAAGGCTTGCATAAGAAAGAGCGGTTTGGCACTTAGGTTTGCATTGATGAGGACCTTGCGGCCTTCGGCAGAGAGGCTTGACGCCTTCCATTTAGTCAATTGCTGCTTGGTTTTGAGCACCACGTCGTTGAAAGTGTCTTTGTTAGTTCTTCCATTCACGATGGGGCAGCCCAAATATTTATCAAAATTATTTGCCTGAGGAATGCCAAGGACGGCAATTGTGGCATTAATAGCTGATGGTGTTGTGTTAGGGGAAGCTTGGAAGCTAGATTTGTGTAAATTGACCTTCTGCCCCGATATCAGGCAAAAGCGGTCAAGAATCGATAGAACTGAAGAACAGGCCGACTGGGAGGCCTTGTAGAAAATGAGGATATCATCCGCAAATGCTAAAAAAGGGATTTTAATGCCCGGTTTTCCAAACATTATACCCAAATCTTTATTAACTGCACTCTCTTGCTGCAAAGTCCTTGCTAAGACCTCTGAAGCCATAATAAACAAAAAAGGGGATAGGGGGTCGCCCTGCCTTAGTCCCCGTGAGGGCTCGATGAGTGTAGTTGGCTCATCATTTACCAGAACCGAGTATGAAACTGCAGTTACGCACTCTCTGATCCAACAGATAAATTTATGGTTAAAACCAAACCTTGAAAGGACATAAAAAAGGAAGGAACATTCGACACGATCATAAGCCTGTTCCATATCAAGCTTTAAGGTAACCAAACCCGACTTGCCTTTTTTAAGCCTGAAGGAGTGGAAAGCCTCATGGGCTATCAGAATGTTATCCTGAATAGACCTTCCTTTCGTAAAAGCGCCGTGTAAGGGGTGTATTAGTTTTTCGAAGATCTTGGTTAGCCTGACTGTAATAACCTTCGCTATAATCTTGTAAATCGTGGAGCACAAGCTAATTGGACAGTAGTGGTTTACTGTTGAAGGGTCATCGCGTTTTGGTAGTAACGTAATGAAAGTGTGGTTTGTTTGCCTTAAAAAATATTCCGCTAGAGAAGAAAGCTTTAACAGCTTTCGTAACAGAAGGGTCAATTGTGTTTCATAACTTTTGATAGAAACCAACCGAGAACCCATCCGGACCCGGCACTTTATCCGGACTCATGGAAGAAAATTTTCTTCGCTAATGAGTAATGAGCCATTGCAATTATATATAATAAATTATAATAAATATTACTGTATTAATTTAAAAATCCCAAGACATATTATATTAACAAGGAGATCTTTTGGTAGTAGGAAGTCATGGAGGCGTGCTTTTTCCCCTGAGATATGGCGGCAGCTCAGCAACCTTGTCCGTTGCTTTTGGCCAACCTTCTTCAACGCCAACTTCGAGTAGAGTGAGTCTAGCTAGTAGATTCGTGTAAAACTAAGTCCGATTAATTAGAAGGGAAAAAATAGGTGGATGGAACATGATTTAAATGATCGAATGAATCTAATGAAACATGTTAATTTTTGGATGCCATATTTTTCTGATTATATTTGAAACCATTGATTGACCCATCAATCTTTGAAAAAATTTGGAGTATATAAGATGACCGAATCTAATCATTGAGGTTTTCAACTCTTCTTTTATTTTTTAGGCTTTATTGTACTAAATTTATACTCAATTTGTTGGGGTAAAATATATCAATTTATTATTCATATATGCTTTTTCAAAATTAAAAATATACTCCATTCGTCTCAAAATTTAAGTAAATTACTATTCTACATATTTTTAAAAATGGATAAAAAACTATATAAAATATTAGCTTTTTTATTAAATTTTTTAATGAAATCTCATACGTAGTACAGTACCTATTACGTATAAGAATAAAACTATTATAAAAATAATATTTTATAGAATTTTCAGCTTTTGAAAAAACGTGCTGAAAAGTCAAATAACATGAATTATGAGACAAATAGAGTATAAAATATCAATTTTCTGTTAGTTACGGTTTAATATCGTAGTAATAGGTGGAAACCTATTTAAATAATTATAAAATAGTTGTTTTATATAGTTTTTATTATTTTATAGTAAAATGACATACTTCCTTTGTTAAAAAAAATAAGGTCTTTTATTTTTAACATGTTTTTAAAAAGTTAAAAATTTATAAAATTTATAACATAATAGTTATTAGTAATATTTATGAAATATGTTAAATTTTTTTTTTTTAATATTTTATATACTTTTTAGATTCTTAACGAAACATGTCAAATATTCAAATGACTTAGGGTACGTATATATGTTTGGATTCCAAGTGATCGATTATGTATTATAATTATAATTATAAACACTTTGAAAGTGTTTGTTTAACGGAATTTATAATGTGTTCATAATAATGCAAATTTAAAATAAAATTACTTATATATTATGTTAATCAATTATGTTAAATTTATAATTAGAAATCTACACACCCTTATATTTTTTTATATAAATTAATCAGAATCCCCACCCCATTATATTTTTTTAATGGAGGAGTATTTTTTCAGGAAGTAGTTAATTGTGGTAAGATGACCAAATTAAGTTAATTAGCCCTTTTTGGTAAGCAAATTAAGCTAATTAGGGCATCCGCAGTAGCGGGCCTTTAGGCCCCTAACCACTGCCACCTCAGCAAAAAAATAAATAAAAAAAATGAAAGGACCATGAGCCCGGAAGGAAAGTCCCGCCTGCAAGTACCCCAAATCAGAAGCCCATAGTGCAATCACCGAGGTCGCATGCATATATATTTTTTGAAAATAATTTTTTTGTATTTTTTTTAAATTAAAAAAATGATAAAAATTATTTTTAAATGTAATTTAATTTTATCTATCTATAGACACCCATATTACATATGTTTGAAATAATTTTTTTTAATAATTAATATCCATATGTTCTTTATGGATTAAAAAATTATTTTTTTGACATACATTTTATTATTAAATAAATACAAAAATAATAATGTAATAATTTATTAAATAATAATTGTGTAAATTAAAAGATAAATAGTAAAAAGATAAGTTAAGGGCCCGAGAGTCAGGCTCACGAATGTGGGTACAAATAATAAAAAGATGAAATGGGACCCTTAAACTAATGTGGCACAGAAAAAGTAAATTAAGGGCCCGGACTCGGGCTCACGAATGAACATGCTCTTTGTCAATGTGATTGTTTTACTGTACGGTTTTGCCGGCTTTAATTGGTGGACGCTCACCTACAATCTAAAAGTTACTAGCAACTAGTAGTAGCATAAAACATCATTATAAGCTTGAAAGCCGCCTTTCACTACATCAGTGAAATGCTATGTGTGTAATGTAACCTTTGTTAAGCATTGATATATTGGATTATAAAAACTAACCTCACTTTGCCTTCTCCTGGTCTCCTTAATGGTTTGCAGTATATATGCATAATAATACAGCACTAGGTGATTAAACAAACAACACTAGGTCACTAATTATATTAATTTAATACCCTATAGGGTTGTTTATTAAATTTAATATACCCTCATTTCGGCATTTATTCAAACAAGGGTAAATTACATAAAACCGCCCATTAATCTTTTTACTTAACCACCCACTAAATTCAAAATTACATAAAAACACTCGTTAAATATGATTTGTTAACAAACCACCATCCATAAAAATGACAAATTTACCCCCAGTTTTTGCCCCCCCCCCCTTTTTATCCCCACTAAACATCAATTAAAATGACAAATTTACCCCCACTGTTTAATCAAAATTTTATTTCCAAACACCTCAGACTTTTACTTATTCGAAAATAAAAAATATTTCTTTATCCCACTATTATAATTCATACACTTGAAGAATCGAGTATTTAGAGTAAATGACGATAATGTAAATACTTTGGGGGGGGGGGGTTTTGAACAGAGTATGGAAGCTTTTCGCAAAGTCTCCAGCAGCAACAACTTCAAGGGCTTGATATAGAATATCAAGCCCTTGAACTTGATCTCAAAGTCTTGAACTTGATCTTTAAGGTATTGAATTGTTCTTCAAGCATCTTGAGATAGCTGCAGTGATCTGTTTATCTCACGAAGACAGTAAGTTAAATATGAAAGCGAAAATAATAAATAATAACACTTGACTAGCTTGTTAACGAAGTTCGGCTCTTAACCAACCAACATCTCCGGCCGCCTAGGGTTATCCAACCCCTAGGATTCAAACAACTTTTATTCCTCTTTCCTTATGAGTCATATATATACAACCTAGAAGAACTTCCTCTCTTCTATATCTCGAAGTCTACCTCGCTTCTATCTAGTCAACCCAAGATACCGAGAAATAAAAGTCTCCTTGCCACACCAAAGTGTGATACGTTTGAGTACATGATACTATTAGTATAATAGGGATTAACTTATACTATGTAGCGCTCGTTCTTCCTAACTCTCAATATATAAATCGTTTACAATAAGAGAAAGAAAAGAACAATAGATCAACAGACGACAATGGAGACTGGAGAAGCGCTTTTGATGCAGAGAAGAGTTGCTGAAGATGCGTGTCTATGAATGCCGCTTCTTTTCTGTTTTTATAATGTTGCTCCTTCTCTCTTGCATGTTGCTGATTCTTTTCCCAGATTTCCTCAACATTCCAATACCTATTCAAATTTGAATTCTGAGAGCATTTGAGATTTTGATTCGGAGGAAACTTCCTTCAAATCTTCATCCCAGATTTGCGGTCCTGCTACTCGGATTTCCTCTGCTAAAATCTCGGCATGTTGTGCTTTAAGTATGAAACTGAATTCTCCTGTACACGGATTAGTTCTAGAACAAAGCAAATATATTGTTGATCCAAAAATATTTCTACCTAAATCTGATTATCCATTAACCGAATATTTGCAACTAAAGAGATATAAACCATAGCCTAACTGAAACTTAGATTTAAAATTTGTTTTAAATCTAAGCAAAATATGTAATTTGCATTATCTAAACATCCAATTTATCATAAGCTATAATACCTTGCATGCCTTTCATCAACCTGCGTAAAATGATATGATACTATGTCTTTCATCAACCTGCATAAAATGATATGATACTATATATGTATTTTATCAAGGAGAAACAAGGGAGCTATCAACACCAATAAAACCTTAAATTTGTAATTTTTTTTAGTAAATATGCATCTAGAATGTATAAATGCGGATGTTTCATCCCTCAAAAGGGTATATTGGTCAATTACAATATTTTTTCAAAAAATCTTGACAAAATTTTATCATGGTTGGTAACAAATTATATTTAATGTAGGGCTGGAAATCACCCGTGGGTGTCCGACTCACCTGACCCGATTATACAGGGGAAAACCCGAAAAAACCGGGTGATGGGTGATATGTTTCTCACCCATCACCCGACCCGCTTAACCACCCGTTAACCCACCCGATTATTTTTAAAAAAAATCCTAGTTTATAAAATATTGTTGTAATACTAATGGTGGATTGTCTACCTCCCAAACCTTTCACCTCTAAAACCCCCACCATGATGACACTATTTTGTGTATTTCCCCTACCTTGCCTATATAAGGCTTGTAAGCTCTCTTGAGAATGAACACAAGCTAATAGAGATCTCTCATTTCTCTGTCTTTCTCCACTCTCTTTTTGTCGATTTATAACACGTTATCAGCATGAAGCCTCTACCCAATATACCTAAACCGATTCCGATCGCTTTGCCACACCTAAACCAATTGCTTTGTCAAATCGACAGTCAGATCTCCCCTCGTTTTTTCTCATCGGCGGGATGGTCTTTTATTCAATCAAATTCATTGGTCCTTTGATCAAATCCATATATTGATCTGCTTCTATATACATATGTCAATTGTTTTTTTTTTTGTCTTTGTTTTGTTTTGCTGATTGCTCGTTATAAGACGTGCATTGATTAATTGATTGTCTTTGTTTTGTTCCGTTTCCGAGGCCGAGTGCCTAGGACCGCATTCGGAGCACTGAAATCTACCACCAGGATCCACATCCCCAGCCCGAGCCGATGTTTGATGTCTCTGTTGAATCAAGGCCACGCCGGAATCCTTCTTGAATCACCATCGCCTCAGTAGGCCCTTTTTTCGGTTGTCGTTGGGATCGAGGCGGGTCGATTGCTAGTTGTCAAGCCATACACCACCTTCATCGCCTCCTGTCCGAAGTGACCGCGGATGTCGCCCGGAGTCGGAAATCCGGTAGCTTGGTGTCCGGATGGACTAGTGAGGGACGCAAGGGAGAGCAACCGACGTCGCCGCACCTTCGTGAGGGATGCAAGGGAGAGCAACCAACGTCGCCGTCGCGACGCCTCTGCAAATTAAAAAGGAAGAAGAAAGGTTTGCGTGTGCAGTTTTTTTTATTGCAAAATCGGCCTGGAATTTCTTAAATATTGCAGATTGGCCTTTACATTTTGTACAATTACATAAAATTGCTTAAAACTTCCAGGGGTGCATATTTTGTCCTAGTGAAGTATATGAACACATCCCCGAAGACGATGTATATTATATGGACCCCTGCAGTGGTGAATCTTATTCCTTGAAGTGGATATGAAATATATAATCGCCATTATCTAACATTTGAAGCGAATAAATTAATTACATCTCATCCACCGAAGTGGATGAAAGTGAGGAAATCGAAATTGATAAATCACACGATGTAATTAATAAATCTCATCCCTGTAGAGATGATCGAGCCGATAAATTTCATCCTCGTAGTGATGAAATTATATTTATTATTATTTATGTTTAGTTAATTCATATGCATGTTATTTTATTTTATTTATTTAAACTATATTTGTTTTCTCTCTCATCTCCCGAAGTAGATGAACGGACATATCTTTCGAAAGAGATTAACGTTCTCATCTCCCGAAGTAGGTGAATGAACAAGTCGTATCTTTGAGATAGATCGACTAATTTCATCCCTTAAGCGATGAACCAAATATTTTCATCCCTGTAGTGATGCATCAATGATTAGCCTTTTATTTTATTTTACTTTATTTTATTTACTTGTATTTGTATATTATATTTTTATTCTTCATCTCCCGAAGCAGATGAATAGACATATCTCTCGAAGTAGATGAATGATAAACCGCACCCTCGCAGGGACGAACCGGTAAACGTCATTCTTGTAGTGATGATTCGTATATCCAGATAAACAAATCAACTATGCTCCTTAATGTTTCTCAATTAGTTTCCCGCAGTAAACGATAAAATTGCATTTAAAAATACCGCCTCCTGACGTAGGTGATAAAAGGTCTCGAAGATCTATGTTAAATTTTCTTGTCATCTGAAGTTGACATTAATTTTATTTAGTTAAGATTATTGTTGTTGATATTCATGTTTCTTAATAGTAGTATGCTTTACTATTTAGTATTATCTTTTACATAGTTTTATTATTATTATTATTCCCTTAATGAACCATATTGTGAGTTTTCATCAAAGCATGCATAAGAGCTTGAAGAATCTAATTTCATATTCTTATAAACTCTAGCAGAGTATATAATATCTTATTTTAAACATTTGTACTCTTGAAAAAGTATATGGAATATGGGTTATGGCATATTCAGAACTATTTTTGTTTGGTTAGTACAACCAATATAAATAACCACAAAACATGATCTGGTTTACAATGCCAGTTCCTAACAATCCTCTAAGCATGACCCGAAGCATGCCCCTCCTGTAGAAGGTGTAAAATAGGTAATGGTTAAGCGTGCAACCAAAGTTATTGTTGTTGCTTATAACTAGGTCATCTTTGTACGGTTAATTCTAATGTCCCGAAGAACATTATGAATAAGGATAAAGTGTATCTAATGAATACACGTAGTTGGTCATTAGTTTCATACCTGTAGTATGACACCAACAGAAGTTCTGAAAATACCCAGTTAACGACATCTGATTAAATAAATGGATCACCATGTATATACAAAGTTCAATGGTTAGAATGTTTTACCTTTAAAACTTATGATGTCACTAACCAGAAGTTAGTTGATGATAAAATCTTATTCTTTGTGGCATTTGGTCGCTCAAGTTAAACAATGATTTGGAAGATCATTGAAATTCACATGAAAACCCACCAAAAGGACTAGAAGATCCTAGGACCGGAAAATCCTCAATAAGGGTGACCATATATGTACGGTTTGTTTCTCTTGGCAAAATAATAACAAGACCGTCTATAATAAAGAGTGAATGCAAAGTCTCTTATGTCTCTTGACTGAGTTCAATGAGATAACTACGAACATAAAACATCGGCATATGGACCAATGTTATTCCAATATAGATGCCTTAACACATTGGCCATATGAAAAGGTAGAGAATGTTTATGGAGCATATAGTAGCTCACAATGACCTAGAAGAGTCGTTAGTCAAATGGACCCATGCAATTCTGCATTTCGAATTTGACACAATAACTTCTCTCAAATTATCTCCAGAAGAAAGTATATGTTCCGAGGCCTCCTCCACAATTAACTAAAAGACCACAAAGAAGTTGAATGATACATGGGGTTTGAGTCCCTAATGATATCAAATACCTCGAGCTTTATAAAGGTGATCAAACCCTCGGTATTTAGGGGGAGAGGAAATGAGACTATATATATTAAGAAAGAGATTGCATGAAAGCAACTTCTCTATATATCATTTGGGATCCGCGGATAAATGAAAGTGAACCAGAAGTTCAGCACTTATGTAAACCAAATGATAATTACATGGTTTAGCAAAAAGCCATCAAATGCCTTTACTAAGGCCAAGAGAGTGACTAAGTCACATATATTGCTCTAGCTAGCTCATTTGGAGATTCCAGAAGTAACTCCGAATCCAAAATCAAGTGATTCTCAAATACACCAGAAGTGTTGAAGATCACTAGGCTCTCACTTTAGGATTCCCCGGAAGTAGAAAGAGCTCATGGAAATCCGATGATCATAAATCAAATAATGGATGTCAACATCGAAATGATGGTAAAAGGGATAGAAAGAAGGAATTCATGCAAAGATGTATTCTTCAAGGATGATGCTATTGGACCCGTAGTTCCAACATCGCAAAGTATAACATCATTGGTTTTAAGTGGGTGTTTATACAATACCATAATAAATGAAGCTGTAAGATATATAGCAAGATAGATTGCATAAAAGTTTTCGATTGGATGATATGAAAATATATTCACCAGAAGTGCATATAATATTTGGTTGTCTATTAACTGACTCCATATGTAATTGACGAGCATAGTAGTTATATACCCAAATTGATCATGAATAAAAGAACATACTTGAAAATGATTGATTAATTTGGAATGCCCGAAGCATCAATATGAAAGTCTCGTCATATGTGCGCGATTAAGCCAAAATGTGCTTATAATACTCGAAGTATCATATATTTATGTAAGTGGTGACATAGTGTATTGAGTTCTGAAGTACAATACACAATGTTGTACTCTTTTCCTTAATCTTGGTTTTTATCCCACTGGATTTTCCCAAGGTAAGGTTTTTAATGAGGCAACTTATACACCATCTATACATCGTATCCTCTGTATCAAACAATGAAAAGCACACTAGGTCCGGAAGTACCTTATATTTTTGCATTGAAAGCAGCTTATCACCAAAGACAACGAAGCCAATTGCATCAAAGTCAAGTGTAATATATGAAGACATTTCGACTTAAGCACATGAAAGGCAATGTTCAGACTTGACCATGAAACTCATGAAGCTAGCTATCAAGAAGTTTGAAGAACTTATCAAAATGAGAAAGTTGCAAGAAGAATGTTGAATTCAGGGGGAGAATATACGCGATGCACTCTTTTTCCCTCCGATCAGGTTTTGTCCCACTGGGTTTTCCTGACAAGGTTTTTAACGAGGTAGTATCACCACAGCGTACCAAACGACATCTGTACTCTTTTTCCCTTAGTCCTAGTTTTTGTCCCATTGGGTTTTCTAGGCGAGGTTTTTAACGAGACAATTTGTAATGTAAGAGATGTACATCTAAGGGGGAGTGTTGTAATACTAATGGTGGATTGTCCACCTCCCAAACCTTTCACCTCTAAAACCCCCACCATGATGACACTATTTTGTGTATTTTCCCTACCTTGCCTATATAAGGCTTGTAAGCTCTCTTGAGAATGAACACAAGCTAATAGAGATCTCTCATTTCTCTGTCTTTCTCCACTATCTTTTTGTCGATTTATAACAAATATATATATATAGCCTAACATAACTACATATTTCTCCTTTTTCTAATTGTAGCTTCTCCACTCTCTAATTGTTTTTGTGCAAAATAAAAATCTAAAAGAACATAAACTTATTTTATTTAACCCCACATCACATCTTTTTTTTAAAAAATATTTTATTTTTTTTGTATACACTATTAGAGTGTTAGCAATTTCGGTTTTTTCAGCGACTTGGTCAGCATTTAGTGTGTTAAGGTATGATTTAGCCAAATTATTTTTTCTTTTTTTAACTATGAATCTAGCAACGGACTAAAATTCATCTCATTTGATTAGATATTAAACTTTTAATACTAACATTTTTAAGATGAGGATAGTGATATAATGTATAAATAAACCTTTTATACATTTAATAAGATTTCCATGTTGACATGATTTGTGAAATTATCGAATATGATCGATTTCTAAGTATGTCTTGTGACTCATTTTCTTGTAAGCTACTTCACCCGATTCACTTGACGGATCGGGTGATGGGTGAAACATTAGACGGACGGGTGATGGGTCGGGTGAAATTTTTTTGTGACGGGTCGGGTGGAAAAATGGCTCCGCCCACCTATCATCCGACCCATTATTTTCACCCCTAATTTAATGGGTGGTTATTTATAATTTCTAATTTAATGGGAGGTTAAGGGAAAAAATTGATACTGTATATAAATATATAATGGGTGATTTGATGTAATTCACCCTATAAACAAACACAAGCTAGCTTCATACAGTATCAGTGACGGATCCTGAAGCGTTTAGTTGAGGGGGCGAAAAATTAATCTCTAATTTTTTTTTCCGAAAAAATCATCAATATTTGAAGTTTTCGGGTTTAATTATAATATTAAGTTATGCAGTTTAACAAATGATGAGTATGATAAGAGTGTATTAATTTGGTAAATGATGTGAAAAATAATTTATATCGCTTCAGTTTTAAAACGTTTATAACTTTTTATTCAGTTATCGAATTTGAGCTTATAAATCAAATCGAAGCTATCGACGAGAGGAATATGTATATTAAATTTCATTTTTGATTGGGAGGGCGACTGCTACCCCCTGTCCTTTAAAGGATCCGCCCCTGTACAGTATATATATTTGTACCCCAAATCATACGTACGTGTGTACAAGTTAATCTTCCTATGGAGATTTAAAATCCGTAGGCTAGATTAGTTACTTCCAGTTTGATTAATACTCCGTAGTAATTAGTACAGTAATAAATTATCCCTTTTTTAAAAGTAAATGATTCAAAACCAAATATTGAGAGTCCCGTTTTTTTAAGGAAAAATGGACAAAAATAATATCAAGTATCAACTTTTGGCCAAAAATAGTATGAACTTTGAAATTGACCATTTTATATATGAAATATCGCCCTATTAACCGAAAATAATACATATGTGTATTCCGGTGAACTTTCTGACCAAATACACCACGTGGACGCCAGAAAATTGACATGACATAAATTTTTGCCACATTTTTTTTTGAAGCAAGATAATAATTCGATTCTCTAGACAAGCCTAGAGCAACCGAGAGACCGGACAAACCGGTAGATGGACTAACCATCATGTACAAACTAAAAGCAAATGACTGAAAGAAAATTACAGAAGCAAATGACAGAAATAAAAATACAGAATAAATGTACAAGCCATCCTACACTAAAATCACAAGCGGAAGAGACAAAAGAAGCAATCGATCAAAGGGACAACATACACAGAGAACTCTGGGAACAACAGCGGGCACCTCAGATTATGGACTCAAAAGAGCCGTCAGGTGTCAACGCACATTCACGACGTCATCGAACATGATAAATCAAACAATGCTCTAAGAAGCCTGCAACAAAGCAAGAACAACACAGCACAACACCTCGCAAATCCAACTCAAAGCCAAACCATTATTCAGAGAAATCCACAAGACCCATCCCAAACCCCCAAAGACGATAACAAGATCGTAGGAAACTACTAGGTAGTCAAAATAGAGGCGAATAAAACGGGCCAAAGCAGAAACATGAACAACAATAAAAAGGCAACGAGGCAGAAGAACGAAATGAGAAAGGTTCGAATGCCAAAAAATCGAATAAAACAAATGGCACACAGACCATCCTTATTCAATTTGACTTCCAAATAAACAACGAAACAATTTGATTAACCACGGTGGGATCAACCTGATGAAGCGGAGCGAGCAACAACATCAATAAGAGGTTGTGGAAAGACTGGGCGCGAAGGCGGTGGCGGCAACCAATTAGCGAGAGGCGGCAGGCTAAGCAGGTGGGTCTTTGTGAGAACCGGGAGCGCCCAGTTGGGGTGGCTGAACAAGGGGAGAACCAGGAGAGGTTGGCAGGGGGCGATGGTGAGCCAAGGTCGAAGGCGGAACCAAGGGTGGTTGATGAAGAGCCATGGTACGTAGGTGGCGGTGTTTGGTGGAAACCGGTGGACGAGGGCGGCGATAAGAAACGTCGAGAGAACTCGGACCAGACGAAAACCAATAGGCAAATAGCTACAGTGTCTTTCGAAACAATGGAAGAGAGAACGAGCATATAACATTGAGAAGAAAGTGAAGACGCCCACCCTCGATTCCATTGTTTTGAAATGTATTGTAGCTATTTGCCTATTTGTTTCATTTTTCTTTTCTTTTTTTAAAAAAAAAAAACTGAAAAATAAATTTATGACATGGCATAACTTACAAGTTTGGTGATGTGGCAAAAATTTATGCCATGTGTGTTTTCTGGCGTCCACGTGGCGTATTTGGTCGGAAAGTTCACCAGAATACACATATGTATTATTTTCGGTTAATAGGGCGATAGTTCGTATATGAAACGGTCAATTTCAAAGTTCGTATTATTTTTGGCCAAAAGTTGATACTTGGTATTATTTTTGTCCATTTTTCTTTCTTTTTTTTAAAGAAAATGATTCGAAATCTCAGACGACATTAGAAATTTGAGATATCGAGAGTCTCCTTTTTTTTAAAGAAAATGATTCGAAATCTCAGACGACATTAGAAATATGGGATATCGAAAGACCGAAGGAAATCGACAGACGGTTAACCGTCATGATACAACCAAAAGTAAATAAATTACAAAAAGAAAAACTCGAATACAAAGATCTTAGAAAAGAAAACCCCAAACGAAGGGGATACTTTAAAAAAAAATCAATACATTAATTTTAGATTCAATACATTAAATTTGAGTTTCTAATACATTAGAAATTAAAATTGGTATATTAAAATATTAATCAATGCATAGCATTATCCTACCTCGTGTATTGTAGTTATTTCTAGAAAAAATAATTTCTCACCCAAAATATTATTAAAATAATATATTGTCATAATTTCTAGAAAGCTAATATAAGTCATAATTTATCTTTATAATTTTTAGTCAATATATTGATAAAAATATAACTCAAAACTATTTCATAACTATAATTGTTAAAGATATTAATAGATGATGTTATTTTATTTATATCTAGATTATTTTTTTGGTAGAAAGAATCATTTATATCAAAATTAATTATTTAATATATACGGAGTAGTTGTTATTTTATTTATATCTAGCTATATTATTTTTTTTTTTGTAGAAAGATAGATTAAAATTTATTTTATATTTTCCAGACACTTTAATCATTGTTGTTTTAAAATTCAAATTTATTATTTTTGACATATTTTTAACAGATTTTTTTATAGATAATATATACTCCGTATAATTTTAGAATATTACTCCAATTTCCAATTTCCATCAAATATTCTAGACATGGGACATCCACATATGTTGAACCCAATTTTCAAAGACAATTTGGACCCAATAAAATTAATATATGATAAGAAGTCAACATAACTAATGAAGATATAATATGAAAGCATTGTTAGCGACATGATGGAACCAGTTGCATGATATATGGCTACAAATGGATAGCCGTGGTCCAACAAAACGTCGCCATATGCAAACATCACTCAATTTTAATTAATAGGTTCACCATATAAGCTTCCATAAACATATAAACAAAGCACTTAGCTAGGCTATAGCTAATAGTCAGGCTCATACGTGCATTACATATATATATGTTGAATGTTGATCAGATGCATATGCTTTAATAGGTGGACCTCCATGATATTGATAGTCACTCTTTCAGTTCTAATTCATTGCTGAGTACGTCTTTCGATTTGATCATTGATGAGATCGATCTGATCGATGAGCTACTTTAACGTTAAATTAACTGCACTCTTAGCTTCAACTTGGCAACTACATGCGTATTGCTGCTTTGCTTTCTCTGTTTGGAACCGTTAAGACCGTCCTCTTGCATTTGGAGGTTCCTAGTTTTGGAGATATATTGCCTTTTGGGGATCCTAGGGTATTCTATCCTAGTCCTAAGATTGCCCATCTGGCCCAAGTCAGAATGGGATTTCACGTTATTGAAGTTCGTTGAGACTCGTGTATACGACCAACAGACGCTTGTGCACTAGTAATCTAGCACATAAGTCAATTGAGGAGGTTCCATCTTAAAACCAATTGGTAATAGGAAAAGTAGCTCACCGACTTATATACCAAAGTTTGTTATGCTCAACTTTAAATGTGACTCTTTTAATTTGGTCTCATTCACGTCTCTCAACACAACCCGACTTACGACCATGCCATGGGTTAGCTAATAAGATAATGAGATGATAGACTCATTGTCCAATGTTGGAGCTAATGCGTATAGAAGGTGGGTTTTAAGGAAGGTGCCCTTTGGACTTCCCACATCTCACATGGAAAGTTCAAGGGTACCCTAAAGGGTTTTAAGGAGTCTCTTCCACTACCTATATTGAGAGGTTGAGGAGGAGATGGAGCACCCACAAGCGCGCCCGCCGCCGCCGCCGTCCGGCTCGTGCTCGTGCCTATATAAGGAGGGTTAGGGTTCTGCTTTCAAACACACAGCGAACACAATCGCCTCTCTCCCTCTCCTGTTTTCTCCTACCCTTTTCCCGTTCTGAGCGCCTGTTCCAGTTCCAACTTCTCTCTCACGAGTGCACCTGTGAGAGAAGACGGTGAAATCCTTAGGGGACGTTGCCTCGCATACGATCTGTACCGCTGTCGAGGGCAAATACGTTTCTCATTTAGTGGCTCCCATACCACGCTTCACCGCAGCCCAGCCCCTTCACAGAAACAAGGTTTGGCCTACATCCCTAATGTGTTTGCTAGTTGATGTATTCACAGGTTCCAGCAGGGTCATCATCCTACAATGAGAAACGTATTTAAAAAGTAGGATCATGGCGGCCGTCGAGATCTCCTACAAGAAGCCGCTGCTCGATCTCTCAAAGCCGGAGCCTTTGGATGGCTCGAACTACAAGCGCTGGTCCCAGAAGATGCTGATCTTCTTTGAGCAACTGGAGATTGACTATGTGTTGCTGCAAGACCCCCCCGCCGCCCCTGCGGCTGTTGCTGTTGCTGACGGCGATGCGCCGCCCAACCCGTCTGCCCCTTATGTGGAGCTCGTGAAGTACTAACGCGACAACAAAACCGCAAGAGGCTACCTGCTGAACCACATGATGAACGCTCTGTTCGACCTGCTGCTGGTCCAGAAGTCTGCTAAGACTATCTGGGAAACCCTAGACAAGAAGTACGGCACTGACGATGCTGGGAAGCGCAAGTGCGTGATTGGACAGTGGATCCAGTTTAAGATGGTGGACGACAAGCCTATCATGGAGCAGGTGCATGAGTACGAGAATTTGGTAGCAGATATACTGGCTGAAGGGATGAAGATGTGCGAAGTTCTTCAGGCAAACGTCCTGATTGAGAAATTGCCTGAGTCATGGGCATGCTGCCGCAATCACCTCAAACACAAAAAGAAAGATCTTACCTTGGAGGAACTCGTCAGCCATCTGAAGATTGAGGAAGCAAACCGGCTGAAGGAGAAGGAGACCTCCAACACTGCTGCTGATATGGTAAAAGCTAACATTGTTGAAACTCCACAGGTCAACAAGAAAGGCAATAAGCCGCCTTTCAACAAGAAGAACAAGAAGGGCCCTGGAGGATAAAACAACAAGCCTGCGAAGTTCAAGAAGAACAACAATGGAGAGAAGCAGAACAACACATGCTGCTATGTGTGTGGTCGACAAGGCCACAGGGCGTTCCAGTGCCGTGAGAGGAAGGATGCTCAGTATGCTGTCCAGAAGAACAACGGAGGGCAGGAAAAAAGGCATTGCAAGCGTCGCTGAAGGTGTTGCTCCTGAAATCATTGTTGTAGTGGTCACTGAAGCTAACATCATTGGGAGCATGACCGAATGGATTGTGGACACTGGGGCCACAAAGCACTTCTGCGCCAACAGAGAGCTGTTTGATGAGTTCGAACCTGCAAGCGGAGCTGAGCAAGTCTACATGGGGAACTCAAGCCAGTCAGAGGTGCTGAGCAAAGGGAAGGTCTCGCTGAAGCTCACCTCAGGTAACATCCCGAGCCTGCAGAATGTCTTTTATGTGCCTTCCCTGCGACGGAACCTGATCTCTAGAGGGCTCTTATCTCAAGCCGGGCTAAAGGGATTCATGGAAGGTGACTCTATAGTCTTGTCCAAGAATGGAAAGTTTTTAGGGAAGGCTTACAAGTTTGGTGAATTGTTTGTTTTGCAAACTGTTGTTGATTCTGCTAATATAGCTTCTACTTCCGCTTATATCGTTGTTGATGTTGATCTTTGGCATGCTAGATTAGGTCATGTGAATGTTGAATCTGTGAAAAAATTGCATAAAATGGGCCTAATCTCAAACTTGGGTAATAATGATCATAAAAAATGTGAAATTTGTGTGGAAGCTAAGTTCACCAAGAAGCCTTTCAAACCTGTAACAAAGAGGTCCACAGAATTTCTAGAATTAGTTCACACCGATCTAGCTGATTTTAGGAACTCTGAGAGCAGAGGTGGTAAAAGGTATTACATTACATTTGTAGATGATTATTCTAGATACACCAAGTTGTATTTGCTGAGATCTAAGGACGAGGCATAGAAAATGCTCTTAATCTACAAAGCTGAGGTAGAAAACCAACTTGACAGAAAAGTTAAAAGACTTAGATCCGATAGAGGTAGGGAATATGGGACAACGTTTTTGAAAGAATTCTGTGAGAATAATGGCATAATTCATGAACGTACAACACCCTATAGCCCTCAATCGAATGGAGTAGCAAAAAGAAAGAACAGAACTTTAAAAAACATGATGCTTTCTATGCTTGTGAGTTCTGGGTCACCCGAATATCGTGATGCTGAATTTTTTGAGCATATTTTTCCTTTGAAGAAAGATCATGATAGTATTCCTGCTGTTTCTAAACCTACATCTTTGTCTTTACCTGCTTCTATCAATGTTGATGAACCTAGTGAAATTAGAAGAAGTAAAAGACGTAGAACTGAAACTAGCTATGGTCCTGATTTTGTGACTGCTTTCTTAACTGAACTCCGTGATTTAGATGAAATCAATGAAGCTCTAGTTTATGTTCACATGATAGAGGATGAACCTAGAACATAAAAAGAAGCTATGAGTTCTGTTGATGTTAGTTTTTGGAAAGATGCTGTAAACAGTGAAATTGAATCTATCACAAGTAATCACACTTGGGAACTAGTTGATCTGCCTAGAGGTTATAAGGCCATTGGTTGTAAATTGATCTTTAAGAGGAAACTTAGAACATATGGTTCTATTGAAAGATTTAAGGCAAGACTAGTAATCAAAGGATTCACACAGAAACATGGAGTAGATTATTTTGACACCTATTCTCCTGTAACTAAGATTGCAACCATTAGAACATTGTTTGCTTTAGCATCTAATTACAAGCTCTTAGTACATCAGATGGATGTAAAGACTGCTTTTCTGAATGGTGATCTAGATGAGGAAATATACATGGAACAACCTCCGGGTTTTGTGGTTCCAGGTAAGGAGAACATGGTTTGTAGGTTAAAGAAATCTCTCTATGGCCTAAAGCAAGCACCTCCTAAACAATGGTATGAGAAATTCCATAACATTGTGTTGAGTTTTGGATTTGTGGTTAGTGGATCTGATGCATGTGTTTATACCAAGATGTACAATTCTGGTTGTGTTATTGTGTGCTTATATGTTGATGATATGTTGTTATTTGGCACTAACATGCATGTGATAAATGAAACCAAAAAGTTTCTTTCCTCTCGCTTTGAAATGAAAGACTTAGGAGAAGCTGATGTGATTCTAGGTGTTAAATTGACTAGAACTAAAAATGGCTTTACTTTGTCTCAATCCCATTATGTAGAGAAGGTATTGAAAAAGTTTAACAACTATGATGTGAGGCCAGTTAGGACCCCATATGATGCTACCATAGAGTTAGTGAAGAACTCAGGTATAGGTGTTTCCCAAGAGGAATACGCTAAAGTTATTGGGAGTCTAATGTTTTTGATGAACTATACTCGGCCTGACATAGCTTATGCAGTAAGTAGACTCAGTAGATATACACATAATCCTAGCAAAGCACATTGGATTGCACTTAGAAGGTTAATGAGATACCTTAGAGGCACTCTTGATTGGGGATTACATTTTGAGGGGTTTCCCTACGTTCTAGAAGGATATTGTGATGCAAACTGGGTAAGTGCGACTGATGAAATTTGCTCCACTAGTGGATATGTTTTTACATTATGTGGTGCAGCTGTCTCATGGAAATCTGCAAAGCAGAGTTGCGTAGCCCGATCGACCATGGAGTTAGAGTTTATAGCTCTAGACCTAGCAGGGCAAGAGGCTGAGTGGTTGAGAAGCCTACTAGCAGATATACCAATGTGGGGGCATCCAGCTCTTGCGATTTCTCTACACTATGACTCACATGCTGCCATTGGAGTAGCAAACATCGGAGCGTATAATGACAAGAAGAGGCATATACGCATCCGACATGAGGCTGTGAGGCAGTTGATAAGAAATGGGGTACTCTCTTTAGAGTATGTGCGGTCAGAGAGGAACATTGCGGATCCATTGACCAAAGGACTTTGCAGAAGGCTAGTCCTTGACACGTCGAGGGGAATGGGGCTAAAGCCCGTGAGAGGAGGAATCTGTGGCGGAAACCATTAATTTGGTCGAACGCAAGCCATGGAAAGACTTCTATGAGATACACATCTCTCATTCCTATGCCAAGTGTATAGTGAGGCTGAGCTAACACTCTTAATGATTCTATAGCCTAGGCATTGGGTGGTCCTTTGAGACGGACTTAATAGATCACCGAACAACGAATGAGAGGTTGAGTCTTAGAGCTCTTAATAACTTCATAACCCATTGTGGGGGTATTCTGTATTGAGATAGATATGTTGAAGTTACCTACGTGAGTGTGAGGGATTGGCAATCCTCCAAGGTGAGACTTAGGGCAGTCCTCACTAGAACACTCATGAGCACCCAAGGTGTGCCAAAACTTGGATGTCTTATGTGATAAGACTTGGCGGAACGTTACAGGACCCCGTGGAAGGTGTGTGTTGCTGGTTTACCCCGAAGTGGAGGAATTCAAGGCCTCTGGCCATTCGCTCTATCTAAGGAATTGCCAGTTTTACTATGTGCTGATTCAAGTCGCAAGACATCAGCATTTAAGCACTAACCTCGACACGCTCAGAACTTGTTTTCAAAACCTCAGTTTTTAAACCCTTCTATCTGAATTTGGGGGGGATTGTTGGAGCTAATGCATATAGAAGGTAGGTTTTAAGGAAGGTGCCCTTTGGACTTCCCACATCCCACATGGAAAGTTCAAGGGTACCCTAAAGGGTTTTTAAGGAGTCTCTTCCACTACCTTACATTGAGAGGTTGAGGAGGAGATGGGGCACCCACACGCGCGCCCGCCGCCTCCGCCGTCCGTCCGGCTCGGCTCGGGCCCGTGCTCCGAGATTGGAGTTGGAGTTAATTTTTTGTGAAAAAAATTATTCTTTGAGGCCAAAGATATTACGGATTAGCTTATTCGTGCTTATCTGCGAATATGTGGTTTTCACTGTAAAATTATCTTTTCCGAAATCTTTATAAACCGTTTTGGATAAGCTCAAACCTTCTGTTGATAGACTCGAATCTCTCCTTTGCTTGCGGGCTAAGGAGGATTTTGGAGCCTATATAAGGAGGGTTAGGGTTCTGCTTTCAAACACACAGCGAACACAATCGCCTCTCTCCCTCTCCTGTTTTCTCCTACCCTTTTCCCGTTCTGAGCGCCTGTTCCAGTTCCAACTTCTCTCCCACGAGTGCACCTATGAGAGAAGACGGTGAAATCCTTGGGGGACGTTGCCTCGCATACGATCTGCACCGCTGACGGGGGAAAATACGTTTCTCATTCAGTGGCTCCCATACCACGCTTCACCGCAGCTCATCCCCTTCACAGAAACAAGGTTCGGCCTACATCCCTAACGTGTTTGCTAGTTGCTGTAATCACAGGTTCCAGCAGGGTCATCATCCTACAGTTCGAACTCTAGTAATCCTACCAAACAGAACCATCAAAATTAATTTTAGCAAAGTTTGGCCTATGGTTTTGCAAATAGATATTCTTTGTTTTCCCTTGTAATTAGTTTTCTTGGTTGTCGTGGTGGTTGTGTGTTGGTTTTTATTTAATTTTGTCCACTTCCTTTTTGCTCGCGTTCTAGTTGGAGATTTGTTTTCTGACGTAATGTTCTCTTCCATGATCACATTTTTTAGTATATCAAAAACACTACCATATCATTGACAATTCGGCAATATCCTGTTTACTTATCATCTTGGCTCCTAATAATTTCGAATTTGATTCTTTTGGTTTTTTTGTTGCGGGTATCAATGAAGGGAAAAGTCTGAGTTTTCTAATGAGATCAAGCAATGTCGGACATTTTTATATGTACTCATGTATGTATGTATTTTATTTGTTTATTTATCCTAAAATCGTAAAATTATGAGTCCGGATACATTGTTTGTTTAGAATTTGGATGAACTGAAACTGTTCAATACAATCAAGAAGGAATTAGTGTAGAAGTGAATAGCTCATGAAAACCTACTTCAAATTAAACCGCTTAGTAACGTATACCCATTCGAAAGTGTGTGTGTCTGTGTCGACGCAATTCATTGCTTGCACAGTTGCACTCAGGGGCAGCCCCAGGGTGGGGCGGGCGTACGCGGCCGCCCCACCTTTCGACCACTGGCGGATTTAGGGGTAGGCTAATAACTCCACTCCCTTGATGAAAATCGGAATAAGTTTCAAAGGCCTTGACAGTCTGTTTGTGTCAAAGGTCTTGAAGCTTTAGCAGTGTTGATGAAACACAAAACCTGTTCTTTATATTATTATGCTCGAATATTATTTTATTATATGCTTCCATATTATTATTATATTTTCACTAACCTTTCAGGAAGCTATTTGAATTTTATATCCTTCCTTAAGCGTGCAAAATTGAGAGAATTCAAATTGGAAGATCATGGCGTCCAAGTTTCCAAGAATAGAAGATCTCGAAGATTGCCATGATCAAGCCTAGCCGTTGAAGAAAAAGATTCATCTTTGGAGGCGCCGATTTGTTCTCTATAAAAAGAAAAGGAAGAAAGGAAGACAAATACATCTGTTGAACACAAGCTTTCATACACTCAAGCTTTCAAGTGAGATCTATCTTCTTCGTGTGTTCTCAGCTAGTCCTTAAGAGTCTGTTATTTCATTTCAAAGCATTTGAGAGTTACACAGTGAGCTTATAAGATATATTCTATTATAGTGTTATACTCGAGAGTTTGTAACTCAGGAAGTGAACACTAGGCGATTGATTCACTAAGTGTAAGAGGATTGTACTAGATAGCATAGAGAGGTGGGGCTCTTCTAGATTGGTCTAGGACTCCAAGGGAACGTGAGTTGACTAGATTGCAATTGTATAGGAGAGAGGCTTCTCGGGGAGCTACTAGGATCCTAAGTCTTGTGAATCAATAAAAGCCGGTTGAATCCTAGGGTTGTGGAAGAACCCTAGGCGGGGACGTAGGCCAAGTTCGTGCCGAACCTCGCAAACAACTCATCGAGTCCTTTATTTTCCGCTTTACCTTATTTCTGCACTTGGTTCGATTGTTTAACTTTGTGATTCAAGTTTTCAGAGAAAATACTAAGTCTAATCTCAAAGGGTTTTGCACGAGCTTCAAAAGTCTTGAGACTATCTGCGAAAAACCGGCATACTCTATTCAACCCCCCTTCTAGAGTATTTCTATATTACTTTGTTTTACATTATCTAACCTTCAATTGGTATCAGAGCTTTACTCACTGCTTTTGATCTAACAATCTTGTGAGTTTTCGATCATGTCTGGTGAAGCAAGCGGAGGATTTACACAGGGAAGGTCTACCAGCAGACCACCACTCTTTGTAGGAAACAACTTTGTCCACTGGAGATCATTGATGAAGATGTTCATCATAGACCAAGATCTGGAACTTTGGAACATTATAGAGAATGGGCCAAAGATTCCAGAGAAAGACGGACCAAATGGAACCAAAGTCGCAAAGAAGGAGTCTGAATACATCCAAGCAGATCTTGAACTCGTCTCCAAAAACTACAGGGCTATTAACTTACTTTATTGTGGTCTCAGCACTGATAAGTTTAACCGTATTTCATCTTGTAGGTCAGCTAAAGAGATTTGGGATAAGCTGGTCGTCACCTATGAGGGAACCAGCCAAGTGAAGGACACCAAGATCAGTATTTTCCTTCGAAAAAATGAGCTTTTCAAAATGAAGTCTGATGAGTCAATCAAGGCCATGTTTACACGATTCACAGAAATCACCAACAACCTTGACCCTCTCGGCAAGATCTTTACAAACGTTGAGAAAGTAAGGAAGATATTGAGGTGTCTCCTAAAAGAAAAGTGGGGTCCTAAAGTAACAGCCAGAGAGGATGCCCAAGACCTCACTACTCTGCCCCTTGATGACCTGCTTGGGAAACTGATCACGCATGAGATGATCCTTAATGAAGATGATGGAGAACTTCAAGCAAGCACTAAGAACTTGGCGCTCAAGTCTAAAAAGGATGAGCCCAAAGATGGATCTGATTCCGAAGATGAGGATGACGATGAGGATGATCCTTTTGCTCTTATCACAAGAGGTCTTGCTCGAATCCTCAAAATGAAGAAACAATTCAACAACAAGGATGGATCAGAGTTTTCTAAATTTCGAGTTAAGCCTCAATACAACAAATATGATAAGAAGAATAAACCTTTGTCTTGTTTTGAATGTGGTGAAACAGATCATCTTGTGAAAGATTGCCCTCAAAAGACGAAGAGCCAGTCCAAGAAGGGTGATAAATGGAAAAAGAAAGCCATGGTTTATCCCAATGATGGATCCAAATTTGCTCATTGGTCTAGCCACAAAGGTTGATGTTTGTTTTGCAGGAGATCACCAAGGTGAAGGAGCACAAATGGATTATTGATAGTGGATGCTCGAGGCATATGAGTGGGAAGAGTTCTCTCTTTCATGATCTAAAGGAGCAATCCACAGGAATAACCCATTCACTAAGCAAATGATAGTGATGATTGTATATTTCTTGGCTACTCCACAAGTAGCAAAGCTTATAGAATCTTCAATAAAAGGACCCAGTTAGTTGAAGAAAGTATACATGTTATATTTGATGAATGCAATGACGATTCTTTGAGTGAAAGGGTTGCAGATATAGATCTTAACATCCATGTAGAGAACGAGGAAGTTGATGATGCTGCTACCAAGAACACAGAGAAGAGGAACATGCAGGAACAGATTCTCAACACTGAAGAATTGGCCCAAGGTGTTGAAGATTCGTCCAAAGCCCTTGGTGTCCAATCCAATAGTGTTGAAACATCAGAAACTGCTGAAACTGAACCAAACAGGACCACTGAGTCAGATGTACCTCAAATCAATCCTACTGGTGTGACGAATCAAGGAGTTGAGACTAGCAAAAGAAAATTCAAATACTTATCATCACACTCATTAAAGGATATCATTTCTGACCCTACTTCTAGTGTTCAAACTCGTTCTAAACTTAAAGATCTTTGTGCTTTTCACGCGTTTCTTTCTCTTATTGAACCAAAGAAGGTAGATGAGGCCCTTCAAGAGCCAGATTGGATCATTGCTATGCAAAGTGAGCTTAACGAATTTGAAAGGAACAAAGTCTGGACCTTGAAGTCTAGGCCAAAGCATCAATCAGTCATTGGGACACGATGGGTATTTCGAAACAAGCTAGATGAGAATGGTAAGATCGTGAGGAACAAGGCAAGGCTTGTTGCTCAAGGATACAATCAAGAGGAAGGTATTAACTACGAGGAGACCTTTGCTCCCGTAGCCAAGCTTGAAGCTATTCGCATATTATCAGCATTTGCATCTTTCATGAGCATAAAGTTATATCAAATGGATGTCAAGTGTGCTTTTCTTAATGGTTTCTTAGAGGAAGAAGTCTATGTGGCTCAACCCCCAGGTTTTGAAAGTTTGAAATTTCCTATTCATGTTTATAAACTTGACAAAGCGCTTTATGGTTTGAAACAAGCCCCAAGAGCTTGGTATGAGCGCTTGTCAAAATATCTTTTAGAAAATGATTTTAAAAGGGGGTTGATCGACAAGACTCTTTTTATCAAGACCAAAGGAAAGGACATTTTGGTTATTCAAATTTATGTTGATGATATATTATTTGGTGCTACTAACACATCTTTGTGCAAGGAATTTTCTGACATTATGTGCAGTGAATTTGAGATGAGCTTGATGGGTGAACTCAACTTCTTTTTGGGATTACACGTTCATCAATTCAAGAAAGGGATCTTTGTCAACCAAAGCAAGTACACTAAGGATCTTTTGAAGAAGTTCAAGATGGATCAATCCAAAGCAGCCAAGACTCCCATGAGCTCAACATTATCCCTAGATCAAGACAAGACTGGAAAGAGTGTCAATCAAAAGGAGTATTGAGGAATGATTGGATCTTTACTATATCTTACAGCTAGTAGACCTGACATCATGTTCAGTGTTTGCATGTGTGCTAGGTTTCAAGCTGATCCTAAAGAATCTCACCTCGTGACTGTGAAGAGGATCTTTCGATATCTCAATGACACTAAGGAGCTTGGACTATGGTACCCAAAGCAAAAGGATTTCACATTAATCGGGTATTCTGATGCAGATTTTGCAGGCTATAAGGTGGATAGGAAGAGCACATCAGGATGTTGCCAATTCTTAGGAGCATCCTTGATCAGTTGGCACTCAAAGAAACAAAACTCAGTCACTCTATCCACTGCAGAAGCCGAATACATAGCAGCTGGAGCATGCTGCTCCCAAATCCTTTGGATAGCTCAACAAATGCGAGATCTTGGCATCAACCTCAAAGGCATTCCCATTAAGTGTGACAATACAAGTGCCATCTCTATTACAAAGAATCCTGTTCAGCATTCAAGGACCAAACATATTGATGTAAGGCATCATTTCATTAGAGACCATGTTGAAAAAGGTGATGTGTCTATTTCTTTTATTTCAACTGATTATCAATGGGCTGACATTTTTACTAAGCCATTGGCAGAGGACAGGTTCACCTTCATTAGACGAGAGATTGGGATGCTTAACAAGGATGCACTTTCGTAGGGGGAGCTTTCCCTTTATGAAAGATAAATTCTACTCAGTGTCAAGACCTTTGAGAATTATGTCAAGGTTTGTGAACTGAATGGTAGATTACAGATATCGGATCACATATATTTGGTTAATATCCTTTTAGATATTTGATCAAGTATATTTTTAACGGATTTTAAAATTCTATTTGTCACATGTTTTTATCCATTGAGATATTTTTGGAACAAAATAATTTCGGATATTTTCCTCCTTTTTAATGGTTACGAAAAAGATTTGAATTTTGAATTGGAAATTTTTCAAATTGGCAATGTTATGATTACTATCCTTGGAACTCTAAACCCGTCCAATCAACTCCATCACCTCACTCTACTTAAACCCAAATCTTTACCCGACTCCCTCACCAATTCAGACTTATCCAAACCCTTCCAAATTCTCTTTCTTCAACCTTCCAAACTGTTCTAAAAACCCTAGCCGATTACCTCCATGGCTCCCAAATCAAAGAAAGCTTCCACACCCAAAAGACTTGGCGCCACCCCTAAGGGACGTCAGGTCACTGCTACTTCTTCTACACCAGAACCCACTCCTCAAGCTATCGTCTCTGCTGTTGTCCAGAGCACCATCGCTGAGAGCACGACTATAGTAACCAAGGGCTCTAAAAAACGCTCTGCTAAGAAGCCTCTCAATGCAAAGCAGAAAGGGAAAAAGAAAATCATTGCTGAGGAGGTGGATGATGAGGAGGAAGAGTAGGATCTCGACACTATTCTGGAACGGGATGCCGCCAAGGAAGCTGAAGAAGAAGCCTTAAGGAAGAAGAAGGCCGAGGAAGAGGCTGAGCAGGCAAGAAAGCTAGTCGAGGAGGAGGCCGAGAGAATCAGGAAAGAGGCTGAGGCAGAAGTTCTCACTGATGAGGAACCGGAGGAAGAAGAAGAGGAGGATAATGAGACCGGTGATGACGAGAATGCTGAAGGAGACAACAATGAGGGGTCCGCTGAGGACTCGGGGTTCTGAGGACGAGGAGGAAGAGGAGCCAGAACTTGTTGCCTCTCCTTCTCCTCCTCCTCCTCCCCCGTCTCCAAAGAAGCGGAAAGCTCCCGCAGCTGTCAAGCCTCCTTCTCCAAAGCGTACTAGGAAGGGTACCCTCAGAGGCCTTGAGGCGCCTACCAAGAGGACTGCTCCAACACAGGCTCGCAGGAAGAATGCTGATCCACCCGCCTACATCCAGGTAAACCAATCTCTACCCTCTTCATGGTTTGAAAATTCTGAAACAGCCGGAAAGTGGGTAGATGAGTTTCGAACTCGTAGGATCTGCTGTTCTGATTTTTTGGATATTGCGTTCTTTGAAGCTTTGAACTTACCTTGCATTGCTATCCTTAAAAAATCCCCAGCCTGGACCTTTCTCAATCTTGAAACCGTCTATTATCCCCAACTTACCCGCCTGTTCTACATAAACCTCAAAGTCAAACACATTGACGATGATTGGTTCTTGGAATCTGTCGTCAAGGGAGTTAGAATCTCTTTCGACTCCTTTGACTTTGCTGATTTCCTTGGCCTACCAAGCCCTTGTCCACCCTCTGAAGAAAACCCCTCTAAAGAAGACTGCATTACCCTTGCCCGATCCAAATACCTCTTACCCGAAGCATCCACCAGCACCTCAAAGCAGCTAACCCACTCATCCCTTACCCTAGAGGCAAAGATCATATTTAACATCATTGTGCGTTGCCTCTTACCCCGTCTAAACTCCGGCTCTCTCCTAACCGACAATGCCATGGTCCTACTTTACCGAATCCTCAATGGCCTTGATCTTGATCTGGCTAACACCATTTTAGGATCCATGGCTCACACAAGAAAAACCAGGAAAGAAACTCCCCTCCCCTTTGCCACCCTTTTGACCCAAATCTTCAAAGCTTCTGGAATCGATTTCAAAAATGAAGAACAGCAGCGTCATATGGGTAAGTTCGACTCCAAGAGCCTTGAAAAGATAGGCATCACTCGGCCCCCCCAAGGGACTTTGAGTCTTGCCTTTCCTTCAAAAGCTCTTCCCATTGCCTCAGTTGTTGATGAGCGCATAGACAGCCTGGAGTTGGGCTTGGAGGAAATTCGCCTGGATATCAAGGAGCTGCACAAGGAGTTCATGACAGAGATGAGTGGGGTAACCAAGCTGTTATAAGGTCTGAGGTCGTTGCTCACGGATGATGCTCTGGACAATGAAGCTTAACCCCATCCTACCCTACCCTTACCCCAAAACTGAAACATTGCTGGTTTTTGGAAACTGTTTCAAAACTTTTGGCGACTGTTTTACCTCCTCCCTTTGTTAAAAGACAAAAAGGGGGAGATGTCCTGTGGTGTTAGACTGTTGCGATTCAAAGGTCTTGGAAGACCTTGGTTTTGTTTTTGGTTGGATATTTTCATGTTTTAAAATTATGATCCAACATTCGTCTAACTCATGCAGGTACTTAGTCCGATTTTGCTCTTATTATATATGTTTGACTAAGTTGCAAGGATGCACATGGTTTGTCTTTCATCAAGGTGGAGATTGATAACTCCACTCCCTTGATAAAAATCGGAGTAAGTTTCAAAGGCCTTGACAGTCTGTTTGTGTCAAAGGTCTTGAAGCTTTAGCAGTGTTGATGAAACACAAAACCTGGTCCTTATATTATTATGCTCGAATATTATTTTATTATATGCTTCCATATTATTATTATATTTTCACTAACCTTTCAGGAAGCTATTTGAATTTCATATCATTTCTTAAGCGTTCAAAATTGAGAGAATTCAAATTAGAAGATCATGGCATCCAAGTTTCCAAGAATAGAAGATCTCGAAGATTGCCATGATCAAGCCTAGCCGTTGAAGAAAAAGATTCATCTTTGGAGGCGCCGATTTGTTCTCTATAAAAAGAAAAGGAAGAAAAGAAGACAAATACATTTGTTGAACACAAGCTTTCATACACTCAAGCCTTCAAGCGAGATCTGTCTTCTTCGTGTGCTCTCAGCTAGTCCTTAAGAGTCTGTTATTTCATTTCAAAGCATTTGAGAGTTACACAGTGAGCTTATAGGATATATTATGTTATAGTGTTATACTCGAGAGTTTGTAACTTAGGAAGTGAACACTAGGCGATTAGAGTCCAAGGTTCAATTCTCAATTTTTACATTTTCTTCACTTATTTTTAACTATCTTTTTATATATAAGTTCAAATATCTTTTTAAATTGAGAATAATTAATTTCAATTAGTATTGTTTGAATTCTATTTTAGTCATTCATTAGGGGTTTCCTTGAAAATATTTTTAACTAATTATAAATTTTATTCACTTCTAATAATATGGATAAATCTTTGATATTTATTTACATAACCCTTCACAATTAAATTTATTTAATGTTTAGCAAAACTCGTTTCATTATTCCTTAATTTTGAGCCTAAATCTCGCTCACCCCTATATTACGAGCTGGCTTCGCCATTGCTTTCAACCCACACGCCCCGGGGTTTGAAAAAAAAAAAATTATTTATATATATGACAGTGTTGTAATAAGTAAAACTAAGATTAATATAGAATCAATAAGTCCACTTTGCTTAATTGGTTGGTGGGAAGGAAGAAAAGTAAAATGAGACTAAAGGTTGTGGGTTCAATTCCCACTAGCCTCTCCAAAAAATGTTTTTTTTATTCTTTGTTCAACTTACACCTCACTTTCTATGTTTCTACTTTCTACCCCTTATTTAATTATATTCTCACTTTCCGACTTCCCTGTTTTTTTATTCTTAATCAACTTACACCCCACTTTCTATGTTTCTACTTTCTACCCCCTTATTTAATTATATTCCCACTTTTCGACTTCCCTGTTATATACAAATTATCTAGCTATAACTAATTAAACCCCATAAAATTGGTGATATTCTTAATCAACTTACACCCCACTTTCTATGTTTCTACTTTCTACCCCCTTATTTAATTATATTCCCACTTTCCGACTTCCCTGTTATATACAAATTATCTAGCTATAACTAATTAAACCCCATAAAATTGGTGAAATTAGCCTCCTTTTGTTTTTTTTTTAAAATTCGCCTCCCTCAGAAAAACTTTTTTATTCTTTTTTCAACTTGCACCCACTCTCTATCTTCCTACCCCCTTATTTAATTATCTAGCTATAAACTAATTAAACCCCATAAAATTGGTGAAATTAGGATTTGATTATGAAAATAAATTTTGTGAAATTTTCATTAGAATTTGTGATTTTGAGAATAAATTTTGTGTTTTAATTATTGTGTATGTGATTTTGAGAATGAAATTTATGAATTGAATTTGGGGTTTGTGAATTGAATGTGTGAAGCTTTATGCAATATTTGTATTTTCGTACCCTACATATATATTCAAATCACAATTTCTATCATGTGTTTGGGAACCAAAAGATATTATAAAATTGATGAGTTTACAATCCTAGCTAATATGCAAAAGCCTTGAATTTAGCATGATTGAATTTCGATAAGTTTATACTCCTAAATATGACAAATGCCTTAATTTCCAATGAATGACGAGAAACCACTACTATAGCAACCAAGCAAATGTAAGTCTACTTTTCTACAATCCACTGCTAAGTTGAAAGTCGTAGCTTAGGCAAAGGAGTTTATTCAAGGCCAATATCGCAGTACACGCTAGAAATTTTGCCCCACCTTTCGGAGGATCCAGCGGCAGCCACTGGTTGCACTTATCTTCTTGGCAGTCACGTAGCTGTACATTTAGGGGTCCATCGATCACCAAATCTAGATTCGAGTTAATTCAACTTAAATTACAATTTCGAAGAGTACATAAAAATAAAAGAAAGGTACAAACCAGTAGCAATAAATTCGGGCCAAGTTATCAGCAACTTTGTACGTTTTACTTTGTCATATCACTCATGTTTGCCTCATGCCCTCATACGTTTTCTCGTGAGAGAGGATCATCATTGATTGAATTCCGTATATTGTCTATAAATTCTAAAGGGAGGAAAATAGATAAATAAATTGTGAATTGAAGTACAATAACTCTTCATTTATTTATTTTTGTTTTTAAAGACCCGATTTCCTTATTAAATTAATGATATGTCCACCGGTCAAACTAAATAGGGTAATTGTCCACCGACCAACTTTTTCCTATATTATTTTTCATGCTTCTTGCTACTCTTCTCTTGATCATCATTGATCAATAATTGCTTAATCAAGCCTATCATTGCGATGATTAGTGTACTTCTATTGATCTTCTCTCTCGATCATTATATCGTTGTCATTGTTTGTAACTGGAATCATACGAATATCAATTTAATGTTGAAGGAATCTCGGAGGGGGGGGATTTGATGTAGATGGACATGTGTCTGACACATGGATAAAATAAGCTGACAAAGTGTTTTATATAGCTGACATTTAGATAATGATACGTAGTACTTTACAAAGTGTTTGATGTAGCTGACAACTCTCGTGCGGTGTGTTTTTGGTAATTTGTAATGGAGAAATATGTAATATGCTGACAAACCAATAGACAAAATGGTTGATTATAAAGTAAGTATATAAGAGTTGTACCCTTTGTTATCTGTCATTCTTTTGTCAACTATCTGTTACCCTTTGTCAGCTACGTACCTGTCATGCTTTGCCCGCTAAATGTCATGTTTTGTCATCCTTTGTCAGCTCAATGCCCTCTTGTTTCTGTTCTCTTTTCAGCCACTGTGTAATCTGTGTTGTCCTTATTTTGAATTCTCCAATGCATATTTTTCTTTTTTTTTTGTAGCTGGTCTTCCCCTTTCTTTTCTTATTAAAAGTGGTAAACGACTGATCTGCTTAATTCGTATAGGGATATTTATTTCATCATCTTGCAACACTGGGTATATTGTCTCGTGATATGCTAACTTCCAAGCTTCGATAGTGTAAAAGCTTCGAATAAAGTGTAACTGGGGCTTTGTTGTATGTTATAACAGCAAGAGCAAGTACACATGAGGTCTTTTGTAAGTCAAACATTCTACAAGTGCATGTCATTGCTGACAAATCAAATAATGTTGTTGTTCCTTCTCCCACAACTTCAAATTAGAAACCATTCATTTTCTGAATATGGTACACTCCACCTGATTTTTGCAATTCTCCAAGGATTTTAACAATAGTTTTGGCATCCCCTGAGTGTTTTTTTTCCCGCAAGTGCTCTTCTGTGTTGGAACCATTTTGTTAATTTCTCTCTATGATAGTCGAGCAGGGCAACTGTAGGCAATGGTTTCTTACCCCTGGCCATAGAATTTAAACTCTCAGTATTGTTAAATGTCATCATATTACATCTTTACCCTCTTCCATGTGCTCCCTGATTCTATCAAATAAGTTGACAAATCTTTACATATTTCTGTTATCTGAGCAAAGTAGTGATTGAAATCAATATTGTGTAACTCTCTACTGCGCGTTGGAACAATTCATATAATATTTTTTTTAAAATTGACCTTGATATTCGGCTTAAGGTGGCATGTAGACCTGTTAAACAGGTCATTCGGGTCGGGTCACTTCGGGTTTCGGGTAAAACGGTTCCCTAGTAAAACGGGTTTCGGGTATTTTCGGGTTGACTCGAACCCGGGTTTGACCGGGTTTCGGGTCGATTTCGGGTCGATTTCGGCTTTGTCAATTTTTTCCTTTTTAAATTAAAAAAATCAAGATTTGATAATTTTGTGATAAATTTTAATTATATATATATAAAAAATTAATTATATATAATTATAAATCAACCGGGTCGATCTGGTCACCGGGTCAAAATTAGCGGGTCAATCGGGTCACCGGGTTAAAACCCAGATTACTCGGCAAATTTCAGGTTTTTCGGGTTCGGGTAAAAAAAAAATCGGGTCAAAATTTCCGGGTTTGAGTCGGAAATTTTTCGGGTCGTCCGGGTCGGATCACCGGGTCGGGTTGTATTTTGACAGGTCTAGTGGCATGTGCATTGTAGTCGGGTAAACCTCATAAATTCCCCAATTTATTGGATCGAAATTAAGCGGATATTTTGGCCCATCTAGAATGTCAGCTGGCCCAATTATTGATCGAGCCAAGCCAAGCCAAGCCAGCAAGCCGTACTCCACGCCCAGTGTAAGAAGGAGCCGATAATCCGTGGTGTATTGGTGTGGTCGGCGACAATTGGCTACGTCCTTCAACGCGCAATCGAAAACATCGTCACCTCCAACTCCGACAAGCGCACAGTCGCCGCCAAGAGAAAGAGGGAGAGCCGGCGGCGCAACCGGATGGGGCGCTGAGATTTCGTTGATCTGTACAATTGCCCGATAGGGCTTCAATCTGTGCTGTGGCGATGGCGGACGGGACCTGGAGTCGTCAGGGAGTCCCTTTGTATTCTTCATCTTCTTCGGCTGCTCTGCTCAAGCGGCCTCGTACAGAATATGGTTTTCTCTCTCTGTCTTTTGCATCATAACCTAATTTATCTGTGATCGCTGAATTGGTACCTTTTCCTGATATCATCTGAACTGTAGCCGTACTTCTGTTTCTACTTTAGCTTTTCAAGCTCTGAAAATTTTGACTTATTACGTGTTGTGTGGAGTTTCGTCTTAATTGGAAACCTAGTTGATGCGTCGCGCTCTCAGGATTTCAATTGTGATTCGAAGTAGAAATTCGATCTCACGAAACGAACATTAGCAATGCGTGATTGAAAGGGCATTCTTGATTTTTCGATTGATCTGATTAGCAGTTTGGTTGTTGAGTGATTTATTCCTTAAACTTTTCGACACGCAGATCCACTATCTTCCGGTCTGGCGTCAGGCCATGATCTAAGCAACTATTTGACGCAAGATAATAACCAAGGTGCACTCAGAGTAGTGAGAGATACAGATGCAATTGGATCAGCATATGACCGCTATCTTCAAGCTGCAGTATTTCCCTTAAGCCTGCTATTCATGCTTTCTGATTTAGTTGTATTGTCCCATCTAATTACACAGCAAAATGGATTTTCTATATTTGAAGCAAGCGTCATCATATGCTTCTGGAGACGTTAGCAATTTGGCTGCAGCTGGCCTACGAAGAGCTATGGTCGGTACATCATCTGGCCTTTCTCGCTCAGTTGGCTCAGACCTATTGCAAAATAGTCAAGGTGTTAGAGGTGGAGGTCAGCATCCGGCTGATATTGTGGGTCGACACGGACATGAGACTATTTCTCTTCCACCTGATGCTTCAAAAACTCTGTACATTGAGGGTCTTCCTTCTAACATTACAAGGAGGGAAGTAGCTCGTATCCTTTCCATATTATATTATCAGGCTTTTTATGTTATTGCAATCATCTTCCTGTCTAATGTGCCCCTTAAATGCATTGCTAGATATTTTTCGCCCTTTTGTAGGTTACAAGGAAGTTAGATTGGTGTTTAAGGAGTCCAAACTTGTAAGGCATTAACTTTTGTGGCCCCTGCTGAATTATTTGTTTTGTTTATGTTGCTTGGTTAGTTATGTGAGGCATAGTCCGGGATCTAGAATCCCATGAAGATAGGCCTTTGATCATTATGAGTGGAAACATAAAAATGTTAATTTATCTTTAAGTTCAATGCAATATGTTGGAAATATGATAGGTATCAGATGCAATCACTCCTTGTATTAGTTTCATATTATAACCGTTAGAACTTAGACTTCCTTACTCTCTCGTATTTATTATGGGTTTCTCCCTTTGTAATGCACTTAAAAATATTACTACATCCGTTCCAAAATACACGGGCTTTTACTTTTCGGCACGTTTTTTTAAGGAGCGAAAAACTATCCAAAATATTTTTTTTTATATATAATTTAATACTCCATCCGTTCACAAATATAAATCGTTTGACTTTCTTGCACGTTTTTTAAGGAGCTAAAACTATATAAAATATGAACTTTTTTATTGAAATTTTAAAATAATATTATACTTAATATTAATAAGTATAATATTTTTTAAAAAAAATAATAAAAAAAGTTATTATTTTATATAGTTTTTACCTCCTTAAAAAACGTGTCAGAAAGTCAAACGACTTATATTTGTGAACGGAGAAAGTACTTATTAGTAATAAGTATCAAATTATGTAAAAAAATTAATTAAAAAATTCATATTTTATAGAGTTTTTCGCTCCTTAAAAAACGTGCTGAAAAGTCAAAATCCATGTATTTTGGAACGGAGGGAGTATCTCATAGTAAAACTAACATGGTATGAGAGCTTTAGGTTTTTCCTAAGTTTTTCCCCCTTTCCATTGCTGAATCCCCTTTGAGTTATGTAGATTTCTTTCTTCAGCCTTCATGGATGAGAAAGTTAACCTTTCACCGGCCTCTTTGCTAGGAAAGATGTGTCTGAACCGCTAAACTCGTTTGTCTTCTTCCTCATCAATCCACACATGTTTTTTACCCTTCATTGCTGAAAAGCTTCAACCTTTCCTCTCTCCAGCCTTCATTGCAGGAAAATTTCTTCTGTTTTCAGCCTTCATTACTGAAATTACTTTGTTGTTTCTCATGCCTTCATTGCTGAGACTTTAAACCTTGGGAAATTGAGTTTTCTTCACCTCAAAATTTTCACCCCAAAAACCTCTGGTTGAGCAGAACACAAACCTTAGCAACACTTTGAAATTTCTTGTGGTAGACGACACTTCATCCATTCAAGGTGGATCTTCAAGATAACTCTTACATACCAACACAACAACTTCCAGATTTGTTGACCAAAAGTCTTCGTTGGAGATGATTTTAAGAGCTTATTCCAAACTGGATTGCTAAGGAGATAATTCCAAGCTGGATTTATAAGATCTTTTCAAACCCAGCTTGAGAGTGTTGGAAATATGATAGTGTTAATTTTCTTGTAAGTTGTGTTAGGCGGACTAAAAGCATCCCTAGCCTACTTTTAGACATAATTATTATGTTTTCTAGGTATTAGATTTAATTACTCCTACGCTAGACTTCCTTACTCTCTTGTATTTATTTTGGGTTTCTCCCTTTGTAATGCACTTAGAAATATTATCTCTTAGTAAAACTAACACAATAATTTCTGGCATTCTCTTGTGAAAGGGAAATTTATATGGTCAAGTTTTTTTCTTGGGAACCAAGAATTGGTCAATGATAGTATGGTCTGATGAAGTTAAATTTATGTATGGTCGGATGTTTTTAAAGCCTATGTATGTCCTAACCTACCTGGAAATATTGGAAATCTATAGACTAGTGAGTTCAGTCTATTTACACGTCAACTTTATCCAAAACATCAACAAGGGACTATTGCCAATAGCTTTGTTTGATTGATTGTCCAGTTAACAACTCTTTTACCACTATTAATGCTGATTGTTATCAGTTTGATCCCGACTTTCTCAAATCTCAATATGACTTCTGCATCTCATTTTTTTCATTTGACAAAAATGCAGCGTGGAGACCCTGTCATCTTGTGCTTTGTGGATTTTGCTGATCCAGCTTGTGCTGCAACTGCCATGACTGCCTTACAAGGTAATTGCTGGTCCCACTATTCTAAAGTAATTGTTTACCGTTCTGCCCTTTTGACCCCTTTTACTGTTGGGTTTACAATATATGAGTAAGGATTTGGTCAGATACCATTATTATAAGAATTGTTGCAAATAGATAAGAGTTTTATTTTGAGGGCTGAATGAGGACTAAACGTTTTCATTACTGAAGAATGTTCTTAGGTCAAGTCAAAACCCTGTAGACTTCTTGTCATTTCCCTTTGAAGATGTATAGAATAACATCATAAACTGCATGGATGTCATTGGATCTATTTTGTTAATTTGAGATTCCGAGAATCCCGAGCCGGGTCGTATCAAATCGGGAGTCGTGTCGGGTATATTTTTATTTTTATTTATAAGGTCGGGATCTACCACGTTACACAAAAGCTTAAGCCATTGTGTAGGGGCTTCTCCTTCCTTATATTTTGGTTTGGTTTTCATCTTGTTTTTCGATGTGGGATACCCACAAACCCCAACACGCCCCCTCAAGTGCAATCCGCCTGGATCGGGTTGACACTTGAACATTTTTTTTTCTCTTCTTCCGGGTATAGCTCGCCCGGTTTTTTGTTTTTTTTTTTTATTTTTATGATGGGTTCCGGCATCTCAATCTCTTTTAGCCTTACCTGAAGCGAGGAAAACTGACCCGACTCAGACCTGCTCTGATACCATGTGAGATTCCGAGAATCCCGAGCCGGATCGTATCAAATCGAGAATCGTGTCGGGTATATTTTTATTTTTATTTATAAGGTCGGGAACCACCACGTTATACAAAAGCTTAAGCCATTGTGTAAGGGCTTCTCATTCCTTATATTTTGGTTTGGTTTTCACCTTGTTTTTCGATGTGGGATACCCACAAACCCCAACAGTTAATACTTAGTTCCACACATGCTAGTTAGACCACCCTAAAGAAAATCAACAAATGGATGTCCCTTTTACCAAATGTGTTTATTCAACAAATGGATGTCCCTATTATTATAAGGATTAGTGCCAACAGATTGTTTTTTGTTCTGAAGGCTTAAAATAGGAGCACTATCCATTTCCATTATTGAAGGATGTTTGAAGGTAAAGTCAAAATCCCGCATGTCTTGTCATTTCTCTTTGAAATGTCAAAGATAAGATAATAAACTACATTGGATGCCGTTGGGTTGAATTTTGTTAACTGCATACATGCTAGTTTGACCACCCTAAATAAAATGAAGAAATTTTACAAGGTTAATCTCGTCGTAGCTTCGTGTTAACTGTTAAGTTATATTGATTTCGTTGGATATACTCTCATCAGATACTTTTTCTCATAATGCTGATGGTACCATAAAATGCTAGCAGGGTATGAAATGGATGAACACAGTCCAGATTCCACTGTTTTGCGCATTCAGTTTTCTCGATATCCAGGTCCACGATCTTCTGCTGGACCGCGTGGCAGGCGATAGACAGTGTTTTCTCGGGGGCCTTTACATCGCAGAGTGAATTATCAGACGTCTTGAAACTAGCCTCCCTGAAATGGTAATTTGCCTTGTACCTATTGGGTACTAAGTTCTTGATTGCTGTGTTCGAGATACATCTGCCCAACTTGGGAAAATAGAACATGCTGAGAAATGGAAAACATAGAAAGCGACTCTGTGAGGAGTTTGAATTCTAAAACAGTTTTATCTGGTGGATTGTACTTGTATGATGTTTACACCAGGTTACGCTGTTCGTTTTTATTTATTAGAGGACATGTTGGCATTTGAAGTATGGCATACTTGACAAGGCCATTGATCTTCTGGATTTTTTTGAGAATAACTGAAAGAGGTAAAATTTGCACTCCTATGAAGGCCTGTTTCTTCTCTCTTTTAAATAACTGTGATTAATTCTTGCTCTTTTGAGATAGTGAATTTTCCATAAGCATAGTACGGTCATACAATTACAAGGGATCTTAGTTGGGCTTTCACCAAAAAAAGATCACTTATATATAATTCCATGGCCATAAGTTATAGAAATGTGTTTGTTATTATTTTGGTTTGATTGGATATGAGAGATTAGGGACTATAAATTAATGGTCACTGACAAATTTAGTGTATTTTTAATCGAGTTTTGCTCACAAATCACAATTTATTAAAAATAGCATTTGAATTGTGGACTACATTGCCTGTGAATAAAGGGTATTACGGAGTATTATTGTTGTTGATGATACATCTGTTCTTTTAGTTCCTCTTACCATATTAGCAAGTGGTTTTCTAGTGCTGTTGCTTACAGATGGTGAATCACTGTGGGCTTGAGTTACTAGGGCTTAGATACTGCAATTTCGGAAGAGGTACTGATATTTGTCCAAGAAAGAATCATGCTCCGGGTATCTGTGAAATTTGAGATATGGGAAGCGAGATGGTTGTTGGCAGTGGATGCAGGATTATCTTTCTGATTCCTAGATGGGTTGGTGTCAGGTCCTTTTTCGAGCTACCTTTTGGGGTGTTAAATGAATCTGATCTGGGCAAAAGCCGCGATGAGTACTGGCAGCCTTGATCAACTCCAAGAAGGCGGCTATCAGCATTAGCGAGGATGTGAACAGTGAAGATATATTAGCTGGAATTGGAAATGCCAGTGATTGTTTGGAGTGTCAGTGCAGCTCTAAGGATTACATGGCAAGAGGATCAGATCAGCAATGGGTGACTAATGAACTCAGATTTGCAAGGAATGTTGCGGTGAGTGATGCCTGTGGACTCTCTCAAACATCTTCATGTGCTGAGGACCCTGGCTGTTTCTTTCGCAATGTGGTGGATTTAGAGGTGGTTAAATTCGAGACCATTTGAGGACTCTGAAGTGAAGCCAACCTCGATCGGAAAACCTTTTTTTTGTTCACTTGAGAGGAGGATTCGAATGCAGTACTGCAAGTGCTTTAAAGGGGGTAAGCACACAGGGACAATAGGGCCCTATTTTGGGCCTAAAACAAGGCCCATTTAGTGATAATGGGCCTTTGGGCTCGGGAAGGAGATTCATATATTTGTGGATCCACTGTGTCAGTCACATGTCAAGTCACTGATCTTCTGAATTCCACAGCCATTAGGGGTTGGCCTACCTTTAATCAAAATCTCTGTAATAGTAGTAGCTTCTCTGTTTCCATAAGGCCAAGTTATGCATTCGGGATGCTAAAGGCCAGACGTATTAAAATGCTTTTGAGTTTTGAGCCTCCCTTTTTTTAGTGATTTTGAAGGACCTCTCGGCCCTTCAAGTAGTCATTACAAAGGATGGATTTTCGATATTTGAGTGAATTATATATTATTGCTCTTGATAGATTGTGAAATACTATGTTTTGCCAAATGGAGGAGGGATCAGAACCAAATGCCATCAATATCTAAAAGTTTTAATACGTCACCATGTAATTGTATCTTAGTAGTTTAATATTGTCATTTTCATTTAGAGTTTTATTTACGTAGAAAAGAAACTAAAATTTCAATATTCAAAATAATAACACTGCCTTTACCAATAAGGCAATGTGATAGTCAAAACATACTATTTTTGTACAAATTTTAAAAATCAACAAATATATCATCTATCTATATCTATCTATCTACATATACTAAAATCAATGCATGGCGTCCTATGTGGCGCGTTGTGATTGATTTTAGGATAAAAATTTCTATGTGGCACGGTGTGGTTGATTCTAGGAACAAAAATTAATAAAATAATATATTATCATAATCTATAGAAAGTTATATAAGCCACAATGTATCTATCTATATATTTTAGTTGATTGACAAAAATATAAATAAAAAAATATGTCACAGTCATACTTACCAAAAATATTACTACGCCGTGCAAAATAGCCACGAAATTGGACATAATTTGCGAAATAGCCACGTTTTGGGACAATTTAGTGAAATAGACACAATATAAACACACACTTTCTCTCTCCTAACCTAATTCTCTCCCGTCTCTCCCCGGAACCTCTCTCCCTGGAACCTCCCCGGAAGCTTGGAACGATTGCAATCGGCGCATCCAACAATTAATTGGATCTGTGTGTGCTTGGAATGATTGCAATCGATCTCAATTGCAAAATCGAGGTCGGATCTAGTCGACATCTTCGGAGGCGGTTGCGGAGGTGGTGAGCAAGCCGGATCCGAGATCTGTACTCAAATTGTCGGCGTCGAGGAGGAGAGGCCGAGCTCGGAGATTGATTCCTCTTGCTCGCCGGATCCATGGCGATCGAGGAAGGTCGAGCGAGGGCGGGTCTCAGATCTGAGCCGAGGTCGAGCGAGGCGAAGCGAGTGAGGGAGGCAGTGGTTAGCGAGCGACGGAGCGAGGGAGGGAGCGAGCGAAGGTGGAGCGAAGGAGGCCGGAGCGAGCCTGCGGCAGGGCCGGGGTGCGCATCCTCCTCTTCGCAGAAATCGGGAGGAAGAAGAAGAAGTTTTGATGAAATTACAAAAATTACCCTACAAATATGAGAAATTAAAAAAACTAGCTATATTTTATTATTTAATCCATAATATATATTTTTATTTTTATTTTTGCACAAAAAAATGTTATACTTGCACAACATATGATTATATTTGCACAAGCACAACATACGGTTATATTTGCACGACAAAATGTAAAATAAAATAAATAAAAAAAAACTAAACTCGGGTCATATTTGCACAACTTACGGATATATTTGCATAACATACTCTTATATTTGCACGACGAAATGTTAAAGAAAAAAAAAAGATTATGGATCGTTTAAAGTTTATTGAGAAAGTCTGAAATTATATTGAGATAAAATAAGATTATGTTGAGAATAATTTCACAAGTCTCGATTGTCGTGCAACTCTTAAAACAGAGTCGTGCAACTCTTACAACAGAGTCGTGCAACTCTTAAAACAGAGTCGTGCAACTCTTAAAACAAGAGTCGTGCAACTATTACAACAGAGTCGTGCAACTCTCAAAACAGAGTCGTGCAAAAATAAGAGCGTGTTGAGCAATAATTTATTGAGAAAGTATGAAATTATATTGAGATAAATTAAGATCATGTTGAGTATAAATTCACACTTCTCGATTGTTGTGCAAAAATAACATATAGTTGAGCAAAAATAAGATGATGTTGAGCAAATATGACCAAAGTCTAGTTTTTTTATTTTTTTTAACATTTTGTCATGCAAATATAAGAGTACGATGTGCAAATATAACCGTATGTTGTGCAAATATAACATTTTATTGTGCAAAATGTAATATATTTTTTTTCGCTTTTTTTTCGTCTCATCACTTTTTGTTGTGCGAAAATAACTTTACGTTGTGCACATATAACAATTTGTTGTGCAAATATAACTTTTGTGGAAATGTACAAATAAAAATATGGTAGATGTGAATCACATAATAAAATATAGATGTTTTTTGTAATTCCCATATTTATGGGGTAGTTTTTGTAATTAATTAAAAGTTCTTCTTCAACCTCAACCTCCTCCGTCGTCCCCCGATCTGGAATGTCTGAGACACCAGACCCGCCGCTCCTTCGCTCCGGCCTCACTCCGACCTCGCTCGCCACCACCTCCCTTACTCGATCGCTCGCTCGCTCGATCCGGCCTCCGCCTCGCCGCTGAGATCTCGAATCCCGGCCTCCTCCACTCGGTCCCTCGCTCGCGCCGCTGCAAATCTGGACCTGAGAAGGAGCGACGGCGGAATTCAACTTCAGATCTGCCCGGAGGAGGAGCTGCGGTGGCGGCGGCGAACTGGAGGAGAGGAGGAGCGTCGGCGGGGCGGCGAACTGGACAAATCGAGAGAGCCGAGATATGTAATTGGGGATTTGGGGGTGAATTAGTATATAAGGTGGACGTTTTCCTAAATTGTCGAAAAACGAGGGCATTTTGCAAATACGTCCAAAAAACGTCCTATTTTGCAAATTTTTTCTAAAAATTATAGGTCCTTTGAGACATTTGCACACAAATTAAGGAAATCATAAATTTAATCCATTTATACCCCTCATTAATTATTCACAACCCTCATCAACCAATAAAATTTGAACAAAAAGTCAAAAAGTAACAATTCTCATATCCCAATACTTAGAAAACATAAAATGACTTATATTTTCAAACAAAAATCTAAGTCTAAAAGGACTTATATTTTTGAACGGATGGAGTAATAGATATTGATAAGTGTTATTTTATTTATATCTAATTTTTTTTTGGTGAAAAAAATATTTACATAAAAATTAATTATTTATATCTAGATTATTTTTTATATTATATATAATCTATCGAACTAATTTTAGTTATATCTATATTTTTTTTGGTGGAAAAAATTATATATATTTAGATTATATATATTTTTATTTATCGGAATCTTTTTAAATTATTTATATTATTATATATTAATGTATTCTCCGTACACGGATGGGATCTACACTAGTACATATATTAAAACCGATGCATAGCGTCCTATGTGGCGCGTTGTGGTTGATTATAGGGAAAAAAAATCCTATGTGGCGCGTTATGGTTGATCCTATGGGAAAAATTAATAAAATAATATGTTATCATAGTTTATAGAAAGTTATATAAGCCACAATCTATCCATTATATTTTAGTTAATTGACAAAAGTATAAATAAAAATATTTAATAGTCATACTTACAAAAAATATTAATAGATAATTATGTAGTATTTGATAGGTGCTATTTTATTTATATCTAGATTATTTTTTGGTGGAGATAATTATTTATATCAAAATTAAGTATTTGATCATTGTTATTTTATTTATATCTATATTGTTTTTTAGGCCAAAATAAATTATTAAAATATTATCTAGCCATGATATGTAGCCACAATCCATACGTGCATATATATTTTAGTAAACTAACGTAATAAATGTGTACTACATATTTAATAAAAAATACCATCTATTACGTATTATATTACATGTGATTTAATTAACGATAGATTAGAAAAAAAAATATTTATATATAATATGTCAAATTAATTTTATTTATATCTATATTATTTTTTGGTGGAAAAAATTGTTTATATTCAGATTTTTATTTATTTATTAGAATCTATATATATTATCTATAATAGTGTATTAATGTAATATCCGTGCACGGGACGGGACCTACACCAGTTATATTATATCTTCATATATGGGCATCTCCCACCATAGGTTGTAGTCTAAGAAAATAGCCTACCAAAATGATATATTTTGTAAAAAATATTGCTTATTTAGCCTACAATCAAAATTTGTGATTCCATCGTTAGCCAAAAAATATAGGCTAAAAATCAATTCAATGACCCTAAAAATTTCATATTTCATCGAAATATTTTTGGTATTTGATGCATTTTAATATTTGATCAATGGTATTAAAAAAAAGTTAGTTTTTAGGATTTAATACACTTCAATAATTTATAGTTTCATTTTTTTTTTCTAGAACTTTCAAATGTACTATTGGTCCCAACTAGGTATTTATATCAAAAGTGGTTTTTATTAAAAAAATTATTTTCATAAAATATCATTTATTGAAGAACATATTTACAATGATGTTACTATTATTGTTATAAAAATCATAATTATATTACATTAGTTATACATGATTAATTGTAGTATTATTATAATTACACTGTGTATTTATGTTCCTTGTAAAGTATTATAGGCCAAAATCCCAAAATTTCCTATAAAATATTGTACATTTTACCATTTCTTTCATACCTCGTGTTTCTTAAATACTTATGGAAAGATAATCCAAACATGTCAAATATTATAGTCATATTAGAAATTCTCGTCAATATCTTTACAATACTATAACTTTTGTTTTATAAAAAAAAATTCATAATTAAGGTAGTTTGTACATGATTAGTTGTATTGTTTATATAATTATATAAATTTCAAACATTTTAAAATAAATAATAAAAAAAGTGAGACATATATTTGACCTTTTAAAATGTGAAGCCAAATTTGACCTTCAAGTTTAGAGGTAGGCAAAAAAAATGGGTAAAATAAGAAATAGCCTATGGTCATTATGGTGGGAGGAAAAATAGACAAAATCCTATTTTTTTTTACCCTAACATGGGAGATGCTCTTACATAACCTTTTTCACTTTTTTTTTTTTAAAAAAAATACACCTAACAATCAAATAATAATTACAAAGACATTTTCATATAATAAAGACTAAAATACCAACAAATCCCACAATAATTTTTTTTCGGACAAAATAACACTCTATAATGACATATTTTGCCGAATAGAGGGAGTATTTATTTATTTATTTAAATTTATTTTCGAAAATATCACAAACGTTATAAATAGTTGTGTTTAGTCTCGAGAACTTTCAAAGCTTATCACAAACTTTTAACCTGGTTGCACTTTATGACTTTCACTTTGAACTTCTCGTCGTTACTCGGTTTTCACTCTCTTTTCTTTCCTCTTGTTCTTCCTCTTTCAAGTCTGTTCCACAGGGGGGTTTGTCATGGTTTGGATCGATCTTGCAGCTGCGTCCTTAGGATGTTTGCTGTTAGATTTGATCAAAACTTAACCCAAAATCCACATGCAAACAGATCCACCAGAACAGACACATCCCAAGCCAAAACCTACCAAGGTTCTTCCCTCAAAACACAAATTGAAACCCAAAATTTAACCAACAACACCCATTTGAAAGGCAACCACGCCACCCCTATTACCCATAACTATGATTCCCCTAATGACCTTTGGAAACAACATACAATTAATGCTAAATCGTTTTTTTTTCGGAGGGTTAACTGCTGCCTGGCGGATTACCCAATAAACTTTTTGGTTAACAAGTTAATCCAAACCCTCAAAACTACCAACTTTACTAATTCTAACCGTTTGTATACCAGATTCATTCCCCCTAAACCTGCTCTATGTGATAATTATAAGCATACAGGGCATTCAATTGGGGTTTGGAGAGTAGCGGATTGGCGTAGCCCCCCTCCTTCCTCCAGAAACGCCTCGGCATATGTAAAACAACACTCAAGTAGCAAGGAAGGGTTCTCCTTGAGATCTCCCAGAATCGGCCATCAAAGCGAAGGAATGGTAACAGAACCAGGGGCTGGTGTATTTGGAGAGCCATGCATAAAGCCCGAAGATAAAGGTATGATTATAGCTATAAACTTGATTACTCCTATGATTATAGATCCTATCTATGGCAATTCCAGTTTCTTTAGTAGGAAAATCACCACTATAAATTATGATACCAATCTGCATGCTAGACCACGCTCTAATCCCTCACATTCCCTCTCTATTGCTTCCTTGTCTGTCTTTACCACCATGGATGCTCGTGGATCCTTCATGGATGCTCTGATCAGTGCCACCCATCATAGGGTGCAGCATGATGATACGGGCAACCCCACTCAAACTACTGATAACTCTGCCCTTGTTTCTCTCCCGTCTGAAGCTCAATCTGTCCCCACTCCCCCTCTCAACTATGTCCCTCCTATGAATGCCTTCAGCTTTGATCTCATTCGGGTTGCTGATCCTTATACCATTCCTGGTGTCAAGGATCTCCACAACAAACTCACTGAGTTCAGCCTTGTCGGAAAATTTGTCCAAACTCACATTGATCTCAAGCAGGTTGCTGGAGAAATGAAAGTTGAGTGGAAATCTCTCAAAGGAAGTGGGGGTATGGACACAATCGGTAATGACTGGTTCATATTCCGCTTCTCCAACAAGGAAGACATAGACTTTATCTGGACCAACATGCCTTACCACGTCCAGGGATCTCTTCTGGCAATCTACCCTTGGACGGATATGTTCAACCCCATGGAAGAAGACACTACCTCAGCTGATATGTGGATCAGAATCCCTGGGCTCCCTCACCAGTTCTACACTACCGAGGCGATCTCCTACATCCTGCTCGCTGGTGGGGTGGGGAATCTGATCAGACTTGATCAAGCTTCCAATTTTCGCAATAAATTCAGGTTTGCAAGAGCTTGTGTTAATGTCTCCCTTCTTTCTACACTCACCTCTTTCGTCCACTTCAAGAAAAATGATAATGAGATCCTTAAGCTTCGTGTCTGGTATGAGGATTTCTCGGAGGGGTGTGGTTGTTGTGGTGCTTATGACCACCCCTACGAGGATTGCCCTCTTAATGCCCCTAGACCAAGAAAGTTTAACTTAATTTTGGAAGAAAACCCTCAAACTGATCTGTTAGCCCCCACTCACCCTATCAATCCTTCTAGAAACAACCTGGAGCCTAGAATCCCAAGTCGCACCAGTGCTTTTGCCCACTACAACCAGCCGGATGGTGACCACAATCCTGCTCACACTATGCAGCCCAGGGGTGGTGATTTTGGCCTGCTCCCCTGCAACTCTCTCCCCATGCTCAATGCTAGAATCCCTCCTAATGTTGGCCTTAACTACACCCCTGAACTCATCAATCACTTGATCAGCCTCAACAACGCCCATGCCTCTAGGCTTGCTGCTGATAACCCGATCCCTCCCTTTGTCATAGCCCCATCCATTCTGCATACTCTTATGTCCCCTGGTAGCGCCAACGCCTCCACCTCCTACCTTCCTATGGAAGGCTCTTTGGAGGCTGCTGTTGCTGCACAGGCTAAAGGCAAGGAACTGGAGAATGCCGTTGACTCCGAGGGCTCTCACCTCTCCCTTAAGTCTGATCACTCGGTGGTCAGGAAGATGGGAGAGATTGTGATAAGGCCCCACGAGGATGACACCAATGTCAGCTCCCCTGAGGATGGTAAACGCAAAGATGATGATGAGAATGCTGAAATCTCGTCCCCGACAACCAAGAAGCCCAAGAAGAAGAAAACTGGATGATGATGACGGCTCACCATTGGAAGAATGACTGTCTGCTGGTTACAGCCATCTATATCCTAAATAATCACAGTCATTTTAGCTCTAGCCTTATGTGGTTTAGCTTGAAAAAAGCTTTTGATTATGATCGTATTACTTGTTGTTATCATAGTTCTACCAAGTCTAATGTTTGTAAAGGCACTCAACCTTTTTCCTTGTTTGTTGGGTGGTCTCCTGCTATATTTATCTATAATTATCGGCTTAGCTATAACAAGAATTATTTTCTTTATACCTGTGTCTTGATGGTGTGTTTGTTTAGGAACATTAACCTTCTCCTGGACACTCTTGTCTATGAGGATCCCAGGCTGATGTCGTTTGATTTTCAGGTTGTGTGTTTTAGTCTCTCTTCTGCCTTCACTGGTGGGAATCTTACGTGTGATAGGTATGTTCTATACTCTGGCAAAACTTGTAAGCGACTCCCTTACTGTACTTACATGTACAGTGTGGTGGAAGGCTTACCCTAAAACTTTGATCAAACCTTATATATCAAACATTATACTCAAATCTGGTGTAACCATTGCACTACCTAACAATCTCTCCCTAAGGCATATACAACTCAGGTTTTGGATGGAGAGCTGTCTACAGCTCTTCTGAGACCTTGGATATGCATCCAAACCAGCAAAGGGAAAAATGAAATCTCCTCTGAACCAAAAGGGAAACAAATACTGCTAAACTCTCTGCATCAATCTGCTAAAAACAAAGGGGTTAATACAATGCACTGTTATCCTTCTCTAGCAAAATCAAACTGGCTAGTCGCCTACCTACAAAAATATGTCCATGATTAAGATTGGATACTGGAATATAAGAGGTTCCAAACGCCCTTTTTTGTGGCAAGAAATTAGACATGCGAGAATTAGCAACAAACTAGACCTTTTGGCGTTAACAGAAACTAAATCAACATGCCCTCCTTCAGAAGAGCAACTCAAGACGTCGGGATTCAGACACTTCATCTTTGTGCCCTCCGCTGGCCACAAAGGTGGAATCTGGATTCTAAGTCGTAATCTTGATTCAATCAGCAACACGACAACTCTAGAGCAAACTGATAGAGCGATTATGATCAAAATCACAATTAATGGACTAGAAATGGCCATCATCTTTGTATATGCTCCAAATACAGATCAAGATAAAAGAAGGTTCTGGGAAGATTTATACGTAAGAATAAATAGGCACAGATTACTGGTTTTGATCATTGGTGATCTCAACGACATTGAAAACGACAATGAAAAGGTAGGAGGGTGTACCCTATCTATAAACAGATTTAGAAGAATAAGGGAGGTTAAGGAGGAACTTAACCTCCAAACAATTCCTTATCAAGGTTCCCCGTTCACCTGGAGGAAAAACTCTGAATCTATAGGAAATACATATGAAAGGCTTGATAGAGGGTTAGTTCACCAAAACATTATCAACAAGTTCAAAGAGCTAGTGGTACAACACCATCCGTTCACAACGTCAGACCATTGTCTCATAACACTACAAATCAGAAACAAAGCAAACGATAAAGGGTCCCCGTTCAGGTTTGAGATGGCATGGACCACCTTCCCAGAATATGAAAGAATGGTAAATAGAGTATGGAAGAACAAAATGCATGGATCTTTTGCATTCAAATTAGTCCAAAAACAGAAATTGCTAAAGAAGAATACCAAGGAATGGTGTAAAACCCATACCAATAACATTAACAAGCAACTATCAATAGTGGAAAACCAAATCTCTGATTTACAGAAATCGCTCGCTCCCCTGGGGAGCTCTGTCGAGGAGAGATACACTCAGATTAAAAAGGATAGAAAACAAACGACTGCAGATCCTCTCCTTTGCTCAAAAATTCTGGCAACAACGAGCCAAGGTTCGACATCTCAAACTAGCAGATAGGAATACCAGATATTATCAATCCTCAGTCAAAATTAGGAACATCAAATCTGCCACAACAAATTTTATAACAAAAGAGGGTATTATGTTAACAGATAAGAATCAAATTAAGGACCAGATTACAAAAGAAATGGCAACAAGATTCCAATCATCTAACATAACAAAAATAGATCCGAGCTGGATCCCCTACATCCAGCCAGAAATCACGAGGGACCAAAACGAACACCTTATCAAAAAGCCAACACATAGAGAGATCAAACAAATTACTCTAAATATGGCTGAAGACAAGACTCCAAGACCTGACGGTTACCCCCCGGAGTTCTATACCAAATATTGGCCAATAGTGGGTGATTCCATCTGTAAAGCTGTTAAGGCTTTTTTTCATTCGGGATCCCTACTATCGGAAATAAACCAAACTTTCATAACACTTATACCAAAAGTGGATACCCCGACAACCATTAACCATTTCAGACCGATCAGTCTTTGCAATACCATATACAAAATAATAGCCAAACTACTAGCAAATAGACTAAAACCCATTCTTCCACAGATTATAAACCCATTCCAAGGGGCCTTTGTTGAAGGGAGATCTATTCAATATAATACCCTCATTGCCCATGAAATTTTTCACTCCTTTCACAAGCAAAAAGGAAAAAAAAAAGGTTTATGGCTCTAAAGTTAGATATGGAAAAGGCATATGACAAATTAAACTGGAGCTTTATTAATGCCGCTCTCATCAAGTTCAATTTTCACCCACAATGGATCTCTTGGGTTATAAAATGTATAACTTCCACCACTCTATCAGTAATTGTGAACAACACCCCATGTCCTCAATTCAAACCGAACAGAGGAATCAAACAAGGTGACCCCCTAGCCCCGTATATATTTGTTATAGTAATGGAAGCTCTAGCTAGAGAACATCAAGATGAAGCGAGGAGGGAGGATGCTCTGGTTGGAATTAAAATAACCCAATCAGGTTCCCCTATTCCCTTCTTAACCTTTGCAGACGACACCTTAATCTTCGCTAAAGCCTCCCATATTAGTCTTGACACCATCAAAAATATGATGAATAATTTCTCTAATCTCTCGGGACTAACTATAAATTACCAGAAAAGCTCAATCCAGTTCTCAAAAAATGTGAATCCTAATCTTGCTAGATCCTTAGCGCAACATATGAACATTCCAATTGCCCAAGGTATGGAAAAATATTTAGGGATACCTATCATCAATAGAAGAGTGAAAAATTGTGTATTCGATGAGGCTCTTCAGAACCTTAGGAAACAACTACCAAAATGGAAAGCCTCCTCCCTTTCACAAGCAGGAAGAACTACACTAATTAAAGCCAACCTCAGCTCCAAGACAAACTACCTTATGCAGAGCTTCCTTCTCCCCAAGGGGGTGCTCCACCAAATCGATCAAATAAACAAAAACTTCTTTTGGAATAAGACTCAAAATGAAAGATATAACCCCCTGATTAGTTGGGAAAAAATATGTCAACCGAAAGAGTAGGGTGGCCTTGGTATAAGAACAGCAGAGGAAAGAAACACCTCCCTACAAATGAAACTCTTATGGAAAATTTACAATGAACCAGAAAATATTTGGGTCAAAGTGATAAAAGAAAAGTACCTCACTAATAGACAAATAGATGATCTCACAACTCAAAATACTTCATGGCAATTTGGACGCCTTCTCCATCTCCGGAACAAGTTCCAAAAGGGTCTGCTTTGGATTATAGGTAATGGCGCGTCCATAAAGGTCTGGGATGACCCGTGGATTGACAAAATCTCGCTAAAACCTTACCAAAGCAACTACAATCCGAATATGAAAGTTTCTGAACTTATCAATGATTCCAAGCAATGGGATTCCCATCTGCTCCATCAGATCTTCCCCTCAAACATAGCTAAAGTAATCTCCGAAGTTGAGCTACCAAGTTTTGGACAAATTAGTATGGAAATATAGTAAAGATGGAATCTTCTCGGCTAAAACCACCTACAAGCTAAAGGAAATAAATAACAATCAAAATACAGAAGGGGCCTAGGTATGGAAACTACTAGTTCCCCCCAGAACCCAAAATTTTATCTGGAAGATTAAAACAGACTCTCTCCCAACAAAGATAAGATTGAATAAATTCTATAACAGAGTACCATCCCAGTGTTGTCTGTGCAACCAGGAGGATGAAGATTCTACTCACTTATTCCTCAAATGTCAATTTGCGAAACAAATTATCAAAAAATATGAAATTCAAACCAATACCTCTTTCTGTGGCATTGATAGCCCCAGTGCCACAATAGAAAATCTTGAACAAATTAGAAAATGTAATAGGAAATTTGAAGAATTAAGTATAATTTGGCAGAACATCTGGGAAGTGAGAAACTCCCTCATCTTTAGAAATAAGCTGGAGGACATCCACACTATTGTGCAAAGAACATTAAAGAGTATCTCGGATTGGCGCGTTGCCAACCAAACGACTAACCAAAATCATAAAAAAAGACATGGTAAATATATCAAATGGACAAGACCCCCAAGTTCTGTCTACAAAATTAATGTAGATGGGTCTGTTGCAATGAACGGGGATTGCAGTATTGGGGGTGTTGTCCGAAACTGGAATGGGCAAGTGTTGGATATTTTCAAAGCAAAAGTTGCCAAAGGATCTGTATTGCACACAGAATCTTTAGCTATGCTTGCAGGAATAGAGCTAGCCAGAAGTAAGGGCTGGCATAAGATCATCATTGAAGGTGATAACGAGGAAGCTATCAAGGCATCTCAAGATAATGCGAAAATACCATGGGAAATCCTAAGAGTTATGGAAAGCATCAGAAGATCAAAACGAGACTTCTCCTTCATTCAACTCAAGCACTGCTTTAGAGAAGCCAATGCAGCTGCAGACTATATTGCTAGGAGTAATGTTGATCTTAACTTATGTAATCTCCCTTTGAACATGGATCTTTGTAACATCATCCGTAGGGATGATCAGGGGTGATTCTCTTTTAGAACATCCTATTGGTTGCCTATTGTAAAAAAAAAAAAAACCTGGTTGCACTTTATGTCATGAGACCTACCAAAGTCACAACTTTTGGGCAAAATATATGACTTGTGGCATGTTTACATCATTCATGAAGTCATTGGAGACTTATAGTCACATCATATTTTTCGTTGAAAATCTATGTCATTGGACGTTGTTGTGACACTAAGCGCAACCGCTTTAAACTTCGTAATATTTGTTACAACCTTGAAACCTAGTAACACTTGACATAATCACCTATGATGTTGGTAATATTTGATGCAATTTTCCCTTATTTATTCGAGGATTTTTTTGAAATAATGGAAATAAATAGACTAGATAAAGTCTATAAGTATAGGCTAAAACATCCTTCTAAATATGTGCCTAGGTTAGCGTTGAAGTTAGTGTCCCAGATGGGTCAATCTGTCTACTACGCCGTTGATTTCCAAATGGGAGTATGAAATTATCATTTTATCTCTCACGTACAATTTTATGTGCCCAGTAGTGCATGTATAATATAGAGAATGTCTCCTTCAATTTCGACATTTTGGATATTTTTTTTATTGATTCTTTAATCCCCATGTGCATGGCTAAGGCTTCTACACTAATAACAATTTTGCTATTCGTTGTGCTCAGTGGCGGCCGCAGGAATCGCTAGAGGGAGGGAGGGGGGGGGGGGGCGGAATTGTTTGTTGGGGAAATTTTTTTTCCTCGGTATATATAATAAAGAATTTTTTTAAATATATTGAAAGAAAACTAGAAATTGTGGTATAAATACGATATTTTATTACAAAAATTCGTGCAAAAATTTAATAATTTAACATTTATAATAGGGAAATTTTGGTTGGACTAAAAAATAATGGAAAAAAGGAAGGAGTGAGGTTTGAACCCATGACCTCTTGAATCCTTTTTCCTTCGTTCCCTCCTTTTCACCAACTAAGCTAGACAAATTTAGTGTTGTCTTTCACATTTTTTTATTTTTTTACCTTGTTTTTTTTATTTTTTATTTTTAACATATATACGAAATTACATCGCCGGAGGGAGGGGAGGCCCCCCCCCCCCCCCCCCCCCCCCCCGCGGCCGCCCCTGGTTGTGCTTGGTGGTCTCTGGTTATAAATCCTATAGAGGTTTCTCCTGAATCAAGTGTCGATCCATCAAATTTAGTTAAAAAGAGTTCATGTTGTGGTCTTTCCCATCTTATGTCCCTTTTTTGCCTTGTTGCTTTTGGTTGTTCATCTTTTGGGTATGCTTTAGTGTTATCCTCGATCTTGGTACATCTTTATTGACTCACCTGGTTGAAGATTTTTTTAAATGAATTTTGTAATTAATCTACTATTTTTTTACTCTTTTTTTTTTTAACATTAATTATTTGGTTTTTGAAATACCATATTATCTACCAAGTTGTGGCTAGTTTTGTTAATAGATGAGCTAAGAAATTAATGTAAGCTGCAATATTTTCACCATCATCAAATAAAAAATAATAATGAGCCATCAGTAAAAAAAAAACGCAATTAATGTAAGCTGCAATATTTTCACCATGATAATTACTACCTCCAACTAATCTAAACCCTTAGTAATTTAATCTTTAAACCCTTAGTTAATTATCTTTCCATTTTCTAACTAATCTAAACCCCTTAGCCATGTTTCTTTGTTAACACGTTTTTTAAAAACCATTAAACCCTCTTCGTCCATCAAGGGAAAAAAAAATTGAAACAGAGAAAGAGATTTGTCAATTAAAAAATGGTGAGTTTTCATTTAAATTTAGACGCATTGTCAATCTTGTTGTTTTGTGTTATCAATCTTGTTGTCTTGTTTCATTTTTGTTCAATCTAGAGATGAATCAATCCAACCGATTCGATTTATATGTCTCTTACAATGAAGATTCGAATGAGGAAATTGCTAATTTAGATGATGAACTTTTACCTCCATTTGTTGAAAGTCAATCTGATGCAAACGAAGAGAAGTTTGTGGAAGAGAAGGATCTAAATGGGGAGCAATTTGTTGAGAGCAATAAAAATTTAAATGTCATTGAGGCGCCTTATGTGGGGATGTCATCTAAATCATCGAAGGAAATGTTTGATTATCTTAACAATTACGGAAGGACCAACAACTTTCAAGTGTAAGAGATTCAATCGCTAGAAATGATCCGAATGGAACCCTTACTTGAAGTTGAGGTTCAATTTTTCGAAATCATGGTTGTTTAAGTCACGATCAAATCATCCAGAAAGAGGAGCCAGTGGTGCAAAGACGTTCGTTCAAGCTACATGCATCCCGTCAAAGTGATGGTGTGAGGAGGGTAACTGCAATGGAGGTCGAGCATAATCACTCTTGTAACCCGAAATGCGCAAGGTCCCTGCCAAATTATAGATTCATCGATCGTAAAAATAGAATGAGGCTATTAGAGAAGGACATAGATGGGGTACCAATTACTAAGAACTACACATCGTTTTTCGTTCAGTTTAGTGGTCATGAGAATATTTCATTCGACGAGAGGGATTGTCGGAACTTCATCACCAAGTCTAGGAAAATGCATATATATGAAACATGGTGATTTTTTTTTTGCAATAAATAAGCACTTTGAGGAGATGAGCAACGAAAGCAATTCAAATTTTTAGTACTCATATGATGTATATGGGGAGGATGGAAGCCTTAGAAATGTATTTTGGTCAGACAACAGGAGTAGAGCTGCATTCAAAGAATTTAACGATGTTGTATTGTTTGACACTACTTTTAAGAACAAATAGGTATAAGATGACATTCACCTCTTTTGTGGGAATCAAACCACCATGGGCACTCCGTATTGTCCGAGTGTGCTCTGATTGGTGGATAAGAAATATTGAACTTCGCTTGGTTGTTCCATGCTTGGTTTGCGTGTATGGATGGCAAGGTTATGCAAGCAATAATAAACGAAAAACGCAAATCCATATGTATTTATCTATTTACATATATTTTAAGGTGATTACATGTTAGAATTTGTCACACAATATGGATTTGCCTTGTCTAAGAGAGTCAATGATGAGAGTAAGGCATCATTCTCTAGTGTGAATTCCTCTATTCACTGCATGACTGAGCACATATTTGAGGAGATGCAAAATTCAAGGAGTTCCAAAACAGGTAAAAGACTTGACTTACAATAGTTCTAAACTATTAGTTGTCGATGACGGAGAAATGCGTGAATATGAAGTATTAGTTAGAAGGTTGAAGTATAGTAGTTTTCGGACATTCAAGGTGCTCATGGACAAGGAAAGAAAGATGATGTGTTGTGATTGCAAAAATTTTCAATTCAGAGGGATATTATGCAGCCACATACTTCGTGTGATCCATGAAGAAGTGTTGGACTATGTACCATAATTTTATATTATAGATAGATGGAGGAAAGACATATTACGACCATACTCCATTGTGCTAGTTCCTTAATATGCTTTGCTGGAGAAGAAGCCAAAAGAAGTTAAAATGTATGAGAAAATACAAGGTTTGTTCAACGTCGTTTCAGGAATGGCACTAACGAACCCGTCTCCTTTTAAGAAGGTTTGTGAAGGGCTAATTAAATGGCTGGGTGAAGAAGGGGACAGAGATGAGAACAAGCATGCACGAGTTAGCGATGCAATTTTTGGACCACATTGGCAAAGTATATGGACGTCGTTTTCTGCACAAGCCGAATGATATGGTCAGTAATGTTAAAGTTGATTGTGAAGAAGCAAATGACAATGGCACACATGTGAACGATCCAGCAGACAAGAGAGGTAGGGGAAGACAACCACAGAAGCGAGTTGGTTATCACATCGACAAGATGCATGACATAAAGGGTGCATAAGTCCAACACAACAATGTTGGAACCCGTTGCATCCCATACATCTTGTTGCGAACGATCTATGCCTTCACCAATGCCAATATTTTGGGCATGATTTCTTAATGTATACAAATACGCTTCAATTGCATTTTTCTTGGCTAGCTAAGTCATTCTTGTAAATAGTTTAATCACTCTTAAACTGAAACCAATTTATACTAAAAAAGACCAACAACTCGAATTGAACAAATTCCTTCGAAAATTGAAATAGTGAGATTGAAACCACATTGATGAAATTGAGTACGTTTAGATAGTCAGATGAGAAAGAGAGAGATGACAAAGGTAGTGTTCCATTAACATTTTGGATAAACTCCCAAATACATGTATAGAGTATATTTATACCCTTATAAAGTTTTGTCCCAAATCTTATTACAAAGTAAAATCAATACTAACTATGTACTAAAATTACAAAATAAAATCCACACTGTAGATCCAAGATCCTTAGATTAGGATCCAAGATCTGCGAGAAGGTACTCGAACAGAAACAAAACCAAACACGAACACAAGAGTTATTTACGCGGTTCGAGGTAATCTCTACATCCACGAAGTCTCAGGTAGGGAGAGACTCAGTCCCAAGATCCACTATGTTCGTTTTAGCGATTACATAGATAGGGTTGCAGTTTCTAGACAAGTACACAGATCCAACCAGAAATTGACCAAGAAAGCAAGTACAAGAGAAATCTAGAAGTAAGTAAGAAGAACTCCCTCGGATCTGATCTCGGAAGACCAGATCGTCGTCGGAAAAGCTTGTACGAGCCAGGGACTCGTCGCCAAGGAAGTTGCGTCACTTCTTCTTCTCTTCAAGCGCTTAGATCTAGAGTCCAGGTGATGGATATGCTCTAGATCGAAGCCTCCGTCGTCGATCGGAACCTTGGAGGTTGCTAGAGAGGAAACCCTAGCGTTTCTCTCTCTTTCTTTCTTGGAGGCAAGTGAGCTTGAAAGTGACTGAATGAAGGAAACCCTATCTAGAGCGTTCCTTATATAGAGCATCAAATGTGTAACCCTAGCAAGTGATGGATCCAACATCTTTTTTGAAGCTTGTGGGCTCGACTTCATAACTTGGGCTTGTTCCACATTTGGGCCACCGACACATAAAACATAGACAATATAATATGCATCATAATATAACGTCTAAATCTAGTTGGAGATATAAGTGTAACACTCGTGCATATATTTATATCTAGTATGAGTATATTACCTGCATTCCTAAGTTTCCGGATTAATACTTCGAATACTTAATATAAATATTTCCATAAGTGCTTCCTTAATATCAAACATATAAATGCCTAGTATATGATATCCGACTATCTCTTATGCGGGATCATACATAGATTAAGATATGCTTTACAATTTGGCCTCATAATTTGAGTATAGATCCCTAATAATCAAAACATAATAGATTCATTCGACCTGAGTGAACTACCGAACCGTCATCAACTCAGGTCTGTGAGGGCTAAGGAGGCCTCAATATATGCAGGAAGTCCTTGCAAAAGCAAAATTTGTTAGAAGGCACGACTTTAGTGCCGAAGTTAGGAGGGTTTTCCTCACCTTTGATTTTCTTAGCATATAAGGAGGCCTCAATATATGCAGGAAGTCCTTGCAAAAGAAAAATTTGTTAGAAGGCACGACTTTAGTGCCGAAGTCAGCAGGGTTTTCCTCACCTTTGATTTTCTTAGCATATAACTTAGAGGCTTCTATCCTATTTCTGATGAAATGGAACCCAACATCGATATCCTATTTCTTAGCATATAACTTAGAGGCTTCTATCCTATTTCTGATGAAAGGGCACTCTGGCTATTGGTGTAAATCACGGGCTTGAATTTCTTCCTAAGAATCTCTCCTATGGTACCTTTTAACCAAATAGCCTCTTTAGCTGCTTCGGTAGCAGCCATATATTCGGATTTGGTTGAGGATAACGTTACAACGGATTGTTGCTAGGATTTCCATGATATACAATATCCTACCCATGTAAAGTAGTAGATAGTAGTAGATTTTCTGATATCCTTGTTACTATCAAAATCGGCATCTACAAAACCATATAGCTGATCTAGGGGAGAGTACTACTTGTAAGCAAGACAAAGATCTCTAGTGTCGGATATGTACCTAAGAAGGTATTTCATAGCGTTCTAGTGGTCCATACTGGGATTATACATGAATCGGCTTAGGACACTAATGGAGAAAGCTAAGTCTGGTCGGGTACATAGCATGGCGTACATTATGGAACCTATGACAACGTCATATGGGATTTTAGATATCTCCTGGATCTCGGAGGGTTTAGTAGGGAAGCTTTGTTTGGTCAACTCAAGGTACCCTCCTAAAGGTATGGTTGTCGGTTTGGAGTCTACCATATTGAACCTCTTAAGAACCTTTAGGACATAATCATCTTGGGTAAGCCAAATACTGCGTTTGGGACGATTTCTAATGATGTTGATCCCTAGGGTTTTCTTAGCTTGGCCTAGATCCTTCATGTCAAAATACTGTTTGAGATCAGTTTTTACTCCAGTGATTAAAACCAAGGAGTTAATGATCAACAGTATGTCATCGACATAAAGGAGAACATATATGGCATTTCTAGAAGCGGAATACTTAAAGTAAAGGCAATTATCATGGCTACTTCTATGGAAACCCAATTTCTTAATAACAACATCAAACTTAAGATTCCACTGTCGAGGGGATTGCTTAAGACCATAGATGGACCTCTTAACAAGACATACATGGTTAGGGTACCTCTAATCTATGAAAAACTTAGGTTGACGCATGTAGATGGTCTCATCTAAATCTCCATGGAGGAAAGCAGTCTTAACGTCCATCTGTTCTAATTCCCAATTGAACACCGCTACCATAGAAAGAAGTAATCTCATGGTTTTATATTTGACTACATAGGCGAATATGTCATTGTAATCTAGACCTTCCCGCTGGGTGAAACCTTTGGCTACTAGACGGGCTTTAAACCTAGGAGGGTCACTCGGGTTTAAGCCTTCCTTAAGCTTGAATATCCACTTAGAGTCTATGAGCCTAGATTTCCCATGTTTGGGGACAAGGGTCCAAGTCTTATTTTGATGCATAGAGTCTATCTCATCATGCATGACTTTAAGCCAATACTTAGAATGGGGATTGGAGCTAGCTTTTTCAAATGAGCTAGGAGTGGTAGGGTGCCTTATTGTTTCTGCAACTATAAGGGCATACTCTACAAGGTAACTAGTGTATCTCTTATTCGATATCCTCACTCTAGGTTCCCTATCTCTCATAAGATGATAATTATTCACATTATTATGCACATATCAATCAGAAGAAGAGGGAGAGGAGAAACCAGAGTTATTAGACAAGCCGGGTACAAAACCAAAAGAAGGCAAAACGGGAATTAAAGGTTGTCCTTCTTCTTCGTGGTGTTCTTCGTCAATGTTGTCAGCGTCAGCTTCTTCAGTAGGTTCTGCGTGGGCACTAGTGTCTTCATCACCTTCTTTATCTTGCTGATCTTGTTCCCCCCGTAATGTGGATGTGTGGATTTGTGGTCCATATCCTCAAGCTCTGCATTTGTGGTTGCAGGTCCAAAATGAGCATCTGTAACTCTTCTGTTTTGCTAAGTGGTACCTGCTGCTTGTTCATCAGATGTTAATGTGGTCTTAAAATGATAATCTATCTCATTAAACTTAACATTTCTAGCAGATATCACTTTATATCCTCCAGGTTGTATCAATAAAATTCTATACCCCTTAACCTCTTATGTATAACCTAACAATATAACTTTCACATCTCTAGGTTGTAACTTCCCTTGAGAAATATAGGCATAAACAGTATGATAACTCCCCCCCTTGATGAAAATCGGAATAAATGTTTCAAAGGCCTTGACAAGATGTTTGTGTCAAAGGTCTTGGAACATTAACAGTTGATGAAATCCAAAACCTGTTTTATAAGTCCGAATATTATTTAATCTTATTATATACTTCCTTTATATTATATATATATATGCTTGACTAATCTTTCAGGAAGTTTTTCGAATTATTTCCTTCCTTACGACAAGTGCTGAGAAGGTTCAAATCGGAAAGATTATGGCTTCATTTGTTTCCAAGTTTAGAAGATCTTGAAGATAGCCATGATCAGGAATAGCCGTTGGAGAAGATTCTCGGCGCCGATTTGTCTTAATAAATAGAGAAGGAAGATGAAGACAGGATACACAAGTGCTACACGAGCTTTCATTCATTCAAGCAAGATCTGTCTTCCAAAGTGTCTATCTGCTAGCGCTCAAGAGTTTGTTTTTTATTTCAAAGCCTTTGAGAGTCACTGTGAGCTTATAGGATATATTCATTTATAGTGTTACTCAAGAGTTTGTAACTCGGGAAGTTGCACTAGGCTATTGATTTGTGAGAGTAAGAGGATTGTACTAGATAGCTGAGAGAGGTGGGGCTCTTCTAGATTGGTCTAGGACTCCAAGGGAACGTGAGTTGACTAGATTGCAATTGTATAGGAGAGAGGCTTCTCGGTGAGCTATTAGGATCCTAAGCTAAGCGAATCAATAAAGCCTTTTGAATCCTAGGGTTCTGAAAGAACCCTAGGCGGGGGCGTAGGCCAAGTTCGTGCTGAACCTCGTAAACAATTACTCGTGTCCTTTATCTATTGCTTTACCTTATTTCTGCACTTGGTTCGATTGTCTAACTTTGTGATTCGGGTTTAATCTCAAAGGGTTTTATACGAGCTCCAAAAGTCTTGAGACTTTCTGCGAAAAACGGGCATACTCTATTCAACCCCCCTTCTAGAGTATTTCTATATTACATTGTTTTATATTATCGAACCTTCAATTGGTATCAGAGCTTTACTCACTGTTTTTGATCTAACAATCTTGTGAGTTTTCGATCATGTCTGGTGAAGCAAGCGGAGGATTTGCACAGGGAAGGTCCACAAGCAGACCACCACTCTTTTTAGGAAACAACTTTGTCCACTGGAGATCCTTGATGAAAATGTTCATCATAGACCAAGATCTGGAGCTTTGGAACATTATAGAGAATGGTCCGAAGATTCCAGAGAAAGATGGACCAAATGACACCAAAGTTGCTAAGAAGGAGTCTGAACACAACCAAGCAGATCTTGAAATCGTCTCAAAAAACTACAGGGCTATTAACTTACTTTATTGTGGTCTTAGCACTGATGAGTTTAACCGTATTTCATCTTGTAGGTCAGCCAAAGAGATTTGGGACAAACTGGTCGTCACCTATGAAGGAACGAGCCAAGTAAAAGACACCAAGATCAACATCTTCCTTCGAAAGTATGAGCTCTTCAAGATGAAGTCTAATGAGTCAATCAAGGCCATGTTCACACGATTCACAGAAATCACCAACAACCTTGACTCTCTCAGCAAGAGCTTTACCAACGTTGAGAAAGTGAGAAAGATACTGAGGTGCCTTCCAAAGGAGAAATGGGATCTAAAAGTAACAGCTATAGAGGAAGCCCAGAACCTCACCACTCTACCCCTTGATGACCTTCTTGGGAAGCTGATCACGCATGAGATGATCCTTAATGAAGGCGATGAAGAACTTCCAGCTAGCACTAAGAACTTGGCACTCAAGTCTAAGAAGGATGAGCCTAAAGATGGATCTGATTCCGAAGATGAGGATGACGATGAGGATGATCCTTTTGCTCTTATCACAAGAGGCCTTGCTCGAATTCTCAAAATGAAGAAGCAATTCAACAACAAGGATGGATCAGAGTCTTCAAAATTTTGAGGTAAGCCTCAATACAACAAGTATGAAAAGAAGACTAAACTTTTGTCTTGTTTTGAATGTGGTGAAACAGATCATCTTGTGAAGGACTGCCCTCAAAAGACAAAGAGCCAGTCCAAGAAAGGTGACAAATGGAAGAAGAAAGCCATGGTGGCAACTTGGAGTGATTCCGACTCTGACTCCGATGATGAGAAGGCCAATATTTGTCTTATGGCCTCAGAAGATGAATCCCATGATGAAAAGCTTGAAGCTACTGTAAGAGAACTTATGGCAAGTCCAAAAGAGGTATTATCGGAATTCCTTTCAAATATGATTGCCAATGAAGAGAAGCTTATTGCCCAAACTAACACTCTTATTAAGAGAACTGTGGACCAGGAAAGAACTATTGAGGATCTGTCTATGAGGGTCAAAAGTCTTGAAACTTCTTATTCAGGTCTTGACATTAAAGTCAAGACGCTTGACTCAGAGAAATCTGAACTCAAGCAAGATCTCTCCTCTCTAAGAAATGAGCATCATGACTTAGAGAACGAGAAGATCTCCTTAGGGTTGGCACGGTACGGTACCATGGTAAATTTTTCATTACCACGTACCGTACCGATACCCCTCGGTATGGGATTTTCTGTACCACGTACCAACCGAATAGTTTCGGTACCGAAACTCTTGGTACCGAAAGTATCGGTTACCGAATGTCGGTACCGTGGTAACCGAAGCCACTATTTTCATTCTTCGATTTTCGTTTTATACACTGTGGTACCATCGGTACCGATGGTACCGATGGTACCAATGACAGATTATGCTTGAAAACGAACTGACTATCCTTGGTACCAACGGTACCACGGTATTTTATTTTAAAAAAAAAATAAAAAATAAATTTTATTTTTTTTAAAAAAAAATTAAATATATATTCGGTACCAACGGTACCACGGTATTTGGGTTGCCCATACCGTTACCGTACCGACTATCCTTGGTAGCGAGACTTCGGTTACCGATTCAGTCGGTTACCGACTTCTTGGTACCAAAGACCTGTTGGTACGGTTGGTATGGTAATTTTCGATTACCATTCCAACCCTAGATCTCCTTGAACAATAACATTCAAGACCAACAGACAACCCTCATAAGTTTTACCAAATCCAAAGGTACTCTCGATAGGATGTTGGGTGAGCAACAAAGCTCTCTAAACAAAAGTGGTATTGGTTACAATCCAAGGTTTTTAAAGAAGCAACACATTACCACTTTTGTAAAGGCAAAAGGAAGCAGAACCTCTTCTATATGTCACCATTGTGCTAGAAAGGGACATGTAAAAGAGACCTGCCCCTATAGAAGAAAGGATCCATATATTATTCGCAATACATTTCCTGTTCATTTGAGAAAAGAACGGATAACACAAGTTTGGGTTCCAAAAGGCACTATTTTACCAAATATGGTTTACCCCAACAATGGATCTAAATTTGCTTATTGGTCTAGCCACAAAGGTTGATGTTTGTCTTGCAGGAGATCACCAAGGTGAAAGAACACAAATGGATTATTGATAGTGGATGCTCGAGGCATATGAGTGGGAAGAGTTCTCTCTTTCATGATCTAAAGGAGCAATCCACGAGAACAATCACTCTTGGTGACAAAGGAAAATGCGACATCGTTGGTATTGGTAGTGTTGGAAGCGATTCCAACCATAGTATTAAAGATGTCTATCTTGTTAATGGTTTGAAGTATAATCTGCTCAGTGTCTCTCAATTATGTGATAGTGGTAACAATGCCAGATTTAACAAGAAAAGATGTATAGTGTGCAGAGAAGATACAGGTGAAGTTATATTGACTGCATATCGTTACAACAACATATACGCCGTAAACGCTGATCAAGTGGCACAAGGAAGCTTAACCTGTCTAAAGGCTTTGACGGACGATCCAAAGCTTTGGCACAGGAGACTCGGTCATGTGAGTCCACATACACTACAGAAGCTTGTGTCCAAAGGGCTTGTAAGAGGGATACCTGAAATGGACTTTAAAGGTATTGATATGTGCAATGCATGCACACGAGGTAAACAAACACGTAGCTCTTTCAAACCCAAAAAGATATAGATGTTAACATCCATGAAGAGAACGAGGAAGGTGATGATGCTGCTATCAAGAACACAGAGAAGAGGAACATGCAGGAACAGATTCTTAACACTGAAGAATTGGCACAAGGTGTTGAAGATTCGTCCAAAGCCCTTGGTGTCCAATCCAACAGTGTTGAGATGTCAGAAACTGCTGTAACTGAACCTAACAGGACCACGGTGTCAGATGTACCACAAGTCAATCCTACCAGTGTGACGAATCAAGGAGCTGAGACTAGCAAAAGAAAATTCAAATACTCCTCATCACACTCATTAAAGGATATCATTTCTGACCCTACTTCTAGTGTTCAAACTCGTTCTAAACTTAAAGATCTTTGTGCCTTTCACGCGTTTGTTTCTCTTACTGAGCCAAAGAAGGTAGATGAGGCACTTCAGGAGCCAGACTGGATCATTGCTATGCAAAGTGAGCTTAACGAATTTGAAAGGAACAAAGTCTGGACCTTGAGGCCTAGGCCAAAGCATCAATCAGTCATTGGCACACAATGGGTATTTCGAAACAAGCTAGATGAGAATGGTAAGATTGTGAGGAACAAGGTAAGGCTTGTTGCTCAAGGCTACAATCAAGAGGAAGGTATTGACTACGAGGAGACCTTTGCTCCCGTAGCCAAGCTTGAAGCTATTCGCATTCTATTAGCATTTGCATCTTTTATGAGCATAAAGTTATATCAAATGGATGTCAAGTGTGCTTTTCTCAATGGTTTCTTAGAGGAAGAAGTATATGTGGCTCAACCCCCAGGTTTTGAAAGTTCAGAATTTCCAAATCATGTTTATAAACTTGACAAAGCGCTTTATGGTTTGAAACAAGCCCCAAGAGCTTGGTATGAGCGCTTGTCAAAATATCTTTTAGAAAATGATTTTAAAAGGGAGTTGATCGACAAGACTCTTTTTTTCAAAACCAAAGGAAAAGACATTTTGGTTATTCAAATTTATGTTGATGATATATTATTTGGTGCTACTAACACATCTTTGTGCAAGGAATTTTCTGACATCATGTGCAGTGAATTTGAGATGAGCTTGATGGGAGAACTCAACTTCTTTTTGGGATTACAAGTTCATCAATCCAAGAAAGGGATCTTTGTCAACCAAAGCAAGTACACTAAGGATCTCTTGAAGAAGTTCAAGATGGATCAATCCAAAGCAGCCAAGACTTCCATGAGCTCAACATTGTCTCTAGATCAAGACAAGACTGGAATAAGTGTCAATCAAAAGGAGTATCGAGGAATGATTGGATCTTTATTATATCTCACAGCTAGTAGACCTGACATCATGTTTAATGTTTGCATGTGTGCTAAGTTTCAAGCTGATCCTAAAGAATCTCACCTCGTGGCTGTGAAGAGGATTTTTCGATATCTCAATGGCACTAAGGAGCTTGGACTATGGTACCCAAAGCAAAAGGATTTCACATTAATTGGATATTCTGATGCAGATTTTGCATGCTATATGGTGGATAGGAAGAGCACATCAGGATGTTGCCAATTCTTAGGAGCATCCTTGATCAGTTGGCACTCAAAGAAACAAAACTCAGTTGCTCTATCCACTGCAGAAGCTGAATACATAGCCGTTGGAGCCTGTTGCTCCCAAATCCTTTGGATAGCTCAACAAATGCGAGATCTTGGCATCAACCTCAAAGGTATTCCAATTAAGTGTGACAATACAAGTGCCATCTCCATCACTAAGAATCCTGTTCAGCATTCAAGGACCAAACATATTGATGTAAGGCATCATTTCATTAGAGACCATGTTGAAAAAGGTGATGTGTCCATTTCGTTTATTTCAACTGATTATCAATGGGCTGACATTTTTACTAAGCCTTTGGCAGAGGACATGTTCATCTTCGTAAGACGAGAGATTGGGATGCTTAACAAGGATGCACTTTCGTAGGGGGAGCATTCCCTTTACGAAAGATAAATTCTACTTAGTGTCAAGACCCTTGAGAACTATGTAAAGGTGTGTGAACTAAATGGTGGATTACACTTATCGGATCATATATTTTTGGTTAATATCTTTTTAGATATTTAATCAATTATATTTTTTTATCGGATTTCAAAATTGCCATTTTATGTGATATTCTTAACCGTTAAGATATTTTTTTATTTTAGAACTAAATCCCTCAATTTTTCAGTCCGATTTTAATGGGAATATTTGAATTTTGAATTGGAAACTCTTCAAATCTTGGCAATGATATCATTACCCTCCCTTGGAACTCTAAACCCGTCCCATTACTCCATCATCTCTCTCTACTTATACCCACCTCTGTACCCGATTTCTTCACACTCTCAAAACTGATCCAAACCCTTTCACTTTCTTCTTCTTCAACCTCTCAACCTATTCTAAAGAAACCCTAGCCGATTTCCTCCATGGCACCCAAAACAAAGAAAGTTGTCACACCCAAAAGACTTGGCGCCACCCCCAAGGGACGTCAGGCCACTGCCACCTCTCCTACACCTGAACCCACTCCTAAAGCCATTGTCCCAACTGTTGTCCAGAGCACCATCGCTGAGAGCACGGCCACTGTTCTCAGGGGCTCTCAAAAGGGCTCTGCTAAGAAGCCTCTCAGTGCCAAACAGAAAGGGAAGAGGAAGATTTTGGCTGAGGAAGTGGACGAGGAAGAGGAGGAAGATGACCTAGATGCCATCCTGGAAAGAGATGCTGCCAAGGAAGCCAAGGAGGAAGCCTTGAAGAAGAAAAAGGTCGATGAGGAGGCCAAGCTTGCTAGGAAACTGGCAGAGGAGGAAGTTGAAAGGATTCGGAAGGAAGCTGAAGCCGAGGAGGTTCCATCCGAGGAGGAGCCTGAGGAAGAAGAAGAAGAGCAAGAGGGATCTGGAGATGACGAGGAAGCTGAAGGAGATGAAGCGGGGTCCGGTGAGGACTCGGGGTCTGAGGAAGAGGAGGAAGAATCTCCCTCTCCTTCTCCTCCTCCCCCGTCTCCAAAGAAGCGGAAAGCCCCTGCTGCTGTCAAGCCTCCGTCTCCCAAGCGCACTAGGAAGGGCACCCTCAGGAGTCTTGAAGCGCCTGTCAAGAGAGCTGCTCCTACCATTGCACGCAAGAAGAATGTCGACCCTCCTGCATATATCCAGGTAAATCAATCCTTGCCCTCCTCTTGGTTTCAAGATGCAGAGACTGCTGGTAAGTGGGTAGATGAGTTTCGAACTCGTAGGGTTTGCTGTTGTGATTTTTTGGATTTTGAGTTCTTCGAAACTTTGAAGTTACCCTGCATTGATCTTCTCAAAAAATCCCCAGCCTGGACCCTTGTTAACCTTGAAACCGTCTACTACCCCCAACTTACCCGTCTGTTTTACATTAACCTAAAAGCCAAACACGACACCAATGGTTGGTCTTTGGAGTCTGTTGTCAAAGGGGTTAGAATCTCTCTCAACTCCAATGACTTTGCAGATTTCCTTGGCTTACCTAGCCCAGTTCCACCCTCTGAAATACACCCCTCAAAAGAGAATTGCATCATCCTTGCCCGAGCCAAGTACCTCCTACCCGAAGCATCCAACAGCACCTCAAAGCAACTCATCCACTCATCCCTAATCCTTGAGGCAAAAATAATTTTCAACATCATTGTTCGATGCCTCTTACCCCGTCTTAACTCTGGCTCACTCCTTACAGACAATGCCATGGTCCTGCTCTACCGCATCTTAAATGGCCTTGATCTTGATCTGGCCAACGCTATCCTTGGAACCATGGCTCATGCCAGAAAAGCTAGAAAAGGCTCTCCCCTCCCCTTTGCTACCCTTTTGACCCCTCTCTTCAAAGCTTCTGGAATTGATGTCAAAAATGAAGAACAACAGCGTCATATGGGTAAGTTCGACTCTAAGGGCCTTGAAAAGATTGGCATCACTCGGTCTCCCCAAGGGACCTTGAGTCTTGCCACTCCTTCAAAAGTCCTTCCCACTGCTTTAGCTTTCGATGAACGCATGGACAACCTACAGTTGGGCTTGGAGGAAGTTTGCCTGGATATCAAGGAGCTGCAAAAGGAGTTTATGACGGAGATGAGCGGGATTTCCAAGATGCTGCAAGGACTGGGGAAGAGGCTAACTGATGATGATGCTCCGGACAACGAAGCTTAAACCCTGCCCTACCCTATCCCACTCCTGAAACTTGATACATTGCGGGTTTGTGGAAACTTTTTCAAAACTTTTGGTGACTGTTTTACCTCCTCCCTTTGTTGAAAGACAAAAAGAGGGAGATGATCTGTGTTGTTTGGACTGTGTTGTTTAGACTTTGAAAACCTATCTGCTTGAAGGTCTTGGAAGACCTTGGTTTTTGATTTTTTGGTTTTCGGTTGGATGGCTTTTGCATGCTTTAAAAATTTGATCCAACATTTGTCTAACCCATGCAGGTACTTAGTCCGATTTCTCTTATATTATTTATGCTTGACTAAGTTGCAGGGATGCATAGGTTTTGTCTTTCATCAAGGGCGAGATTGATAACTCCCTCCCTTGATGAAAATCAGAATAAATGTTTCAAAGGCCTTGACAGGATGTTTGTGTCAAAGGTCTTGGAACATTAACAGTTGATGAAATCCAAAACCTGTTTTATAAGTCCGAATATTATTTAATCTTATTATATACTTCCTTTATATTATATATATATATATATATATATATATGCTTGACTAATCTTTCAGGAAGTTTTTCGAATTATTTCCTTCCTTACGACAAGTGCTGAGAAGGTTCAAATCGGAAAGATTATGGCTTCATTTGTTTCCAAGTTTAGAAGATCTTGAAGATAGCCATGATCAGGAATAGCCGTTGGAGAAGATTCTCGGCGCCGATTTGTCTCAATAAATAGAGAAGGAAGATGAAGAGAGGATACACAAGTGCTACACGAGCTTTCATTCATTCAAGCAAGATCTGTCTTCCAAAGTGTCTCTCTGCTAGCGCTCAAGAGTTTGTTGTTTATTTCAAAGCCTTTGAGAGTCACTGTGAGCTTATAGGATATATTCATTTATAGTGTTACTCGAGAGTTTGTAACTCGGGAAGTTGCACTAGGCTATTGATTTGTGAGAGTAAGAGGATTGTACTAGATAGCTGAGAGAGGTGGGGCTCTTCTAGATTGGTCTAGGACTCCAAGGGAACGTGAGTTGACTAGATTGCAATTGTATAGGAGAGAGGCTTCTCGGTGAGCTATTAGGATCCTAAGCTAAGCGAATCAATAAAGCCTTTTGAATCCTAGGGTTCTGAAAGAACCCTAGGCGGGGGCGTAGGCCAAGTTCGTGCTGAACCTCGTAAATAATTACTCGTGTCCTTTATCTATTGCTTTACCTTATTTCCGCACTTGGTTCGATTGTCTAACTTTGTGATTCAGGTTTAATCTCAAAGGGTTTTATACGAGCTCCAAAAGTCTTGAGACTTTCTGCGAAAAACGGGCATACTCTATTCAACCCCCCTTCTAGAGTATTTCTATATTACATTGTTTTATATTATCGAACCTTCACAGTACAACCAAAAGGCCGAAGATAAGTCAGATTAGGGGGCTTACTAGTCCATTTTTCTTTAGGAGTTTTAAACCCTATAGCACTAGAGGGTGATATATTGATAAGGTAGGCAGCTGTAACAACACCTTCACCCCCACAAACTAGGTTTAAGACCATCACTTATAAGCATGCATCTTGTTTTCCCAAGGAGAGTTCTATTCATCCTTTATGCAATACCATTTTGTTGTGGAGTTCCAAGGACAGTAAGGTGTCTTTTTATACCATGGGCATTACAGAAATGATCAAACTCAGAGTTACAATATTCCAGGCCATTGTCGATTTTCAAACATTTCAATTTATAACCAAAATGTTTTTCAACCATAACTTTCCAATCCTTAAAAGCAGTAAAAGCATGATCTTTAGATTTAAGCAAAGTCAGCCAGACCTTTCTAGAGAAATGATCTATAAATGTAATAAATTATTTCATTTTACTAACAGAGTCAACCTGGGCAGGGCCCCAAAGATTAGAATGCACATACTTAAGGGGAGAGGAGGCTACATAAGTAGATTTAGGAAACTGTAACTTAGTAGATTTGCATAGCACACGATTTTCACATAAATCCAAAGTTGCAGGTTTTTTAGGAAGCAATCCAGATTTATACAATTGAAACAAACCTTTGCTGCCAATGTGGCCCATTCTATTATGCCATGTCTTAGTTTCAGATTCAGGCATCACAGGCAAAGAGACAATGTTTAATTCAGCAGTTTTAGCAACAACATAATAAAGCCCTCTAATTCTCTTAACTTTCAAGATAGCTCTATTATTCATAAAAACAGTTCTCATGCCATTAGAAGAAGATATATCACAACCAATTTCCTCAAGAGAGATGACTCAGACATCAAACTTCGTCTCAGATTAGGAACATACTTAACACTGGTAAAAGTTCTAACCACATCGTTATGCATAACAAGAGAAACAATACCAACAACTTTTATATCTAAAATGGTGTTATCTTCTAACATAACATCACCAGTAGTAGACTCATCAAGAGTTTTAAACATGTTTTTATTAGGAGTTGCAAGCATGATACAGCTAGAATCCAAAATCCATGTGTCAGAGTTAATAAGAAACTTATAAGCACTATTAACACACATGAATAAATGATCAGCAAGATATGAAATCATAGATTCAAGCACAGAAGCAGATAACTCGGTTTTATTTTGCTTAGCTAATTGCTCAACCCTTTTCTTTTTCCTGCAGTTTGATGGACGGTTTTTAGTCACCTAAACCGTATCAAAATAAATTCGAACCTACCTAAGTAATGTAGTGTGGTAAGCACGAATCGATCCCACAGATAATCAAGTTATTCCTAAGTTAAGTTTATTTACCAATTAGTATGAAACGGGGGTTTTTGGGTGGTGAAAATAAGAAATAAACTAAAATAAACTATAAATAAATTAATAGTATCAAAGTCCGACTCGGACCGATGACTGGGGGGTCGTGTGCAAGGGCGCACATGCGCTAGAAGCCTAGCACACAAGTCGAGTGAGGTTCCATTCTAAAACCAACTGGCAATAGAAGGAGTAGCCCACCGCCTCATATACTAGGGCTTGATATGTTCAACTTTCCGATGTGGGACATTTTATCCTTTCACATCTTAACACGCCCCCGCAAGTCCAACTAGGAATGACCATCTAGTTGAGACTTAGACAACTGGGTAACCCAGACCAGGATCGACACGGGCCGTTAGGCTAACCGCTCTGATACCATATCAAAGTCCGACTCGGACCGATGACTGGGGGTCGTGTGCAAGGGCGCACATGCGCTAGAAGCCTAGCACACAAGTCGAGTGAGGTTCCATTCTAAAACCAATTAGCAATAGAAGGAGTAGCCCACCGCCTCATATACTAGGGCTTGATATGTTCAACTTTCCGATGTGGGACATTTTATCCTTTCACATCTTAACAAATAGAGATAACGATTAATAAAATAGTTTCACCTACAATTATCCACTTTAGTTGGTTAAATTGATATTGTAACTTTCTCTTGTCCTTTTAGTCTTCCTATGAATGCCCTTATCCCGACCTAATATAGTTACTAGTCCAACCAGTCCTAGAAACCCTTATCAATCGAACAGTTCCTAAAGAAGGATTTAACCCAATTGATAGCTTTAAGTTCAGAGATTAACCAAGGTATTTGCAGTCCCTAAAGAGGGATTTAACAACACATCCAACTTCCTACTCATTCAATTAGTTCAACCAACCCTAAAGGAATAAGTTTGCCACTTGGGTTAAGGTTCGCAACCAGGAATCTACAAAACCCTAGCAATTGAATTGATTCTAACTAGTTGCGCGGGCTAGATAGAATAAAACAATCAAACATTCAAGCATGAAGAAGTCGAAACATTCAATATAGGAAATAAGGAACAAGATTCGGAAACTCACAATCAATCCAAACAAAGCTTCAAATTGTAGACGAAACGAAGAGAGTTTAGCCGCCCATAACAATAAAACAAAAGACAATTAGGGTTAAAAAAAAGCAAAGTCTCGGGCGGTTACTTATGTTCGGCTTCCGTATGTTCGTATGAAATGAATGGAAAATTGTGATTAAAAGAGATTTTTTTTAATTCTAATTGAATTTGATGTGGGACCCGTGTACTAAAATTAGCCCACCTCCCACTTTTATGCGCGTGTACACTTTCCCACCACCTTTCTCTCTATATCTTTTTTTTAAAATCATATCCGTTGCTGTATGACTTTTATTTATTTCTCTCTATTGCTTTTATTTTTTTGTTAGCTTAGATTTTTTTTTTCCCCCTCTTGCTTTTATTTTTTGGTTAGCTATTTTTTTGGGTGATTTATTAGTGGGACTCACTTGACTTTTGTTTGTTTTAAAATTTTAGCAATTTCACCTAATAATATTTTTCACATGCTACCGAATAATTTTATGTTATTTTTTACATCCAGTTCACATCAAAATTTTCATAATTTCACCGAATAATATTTCACATGTTACCGAATAATTTTAGTGGGAATCCACATGATTTTGTTTGTTATAAAGTTTTGACAATTCCACCGAATAATATTTCACATATTACCGAATATTATTATGTTGTATTTTTCTAGGTCGTTCTGATCAAAATTTACCAATTCCACTGCATAATTTACCACATGCTACCGAATAATATTTGTTTCTATCAATTTCAGATAAAAGTAACTCAAATCTATAAACAATGCTTACGATTTACACGAATAATGCTTCATATTTCACCGAATAATGAAGGTTTTTTATTTTGTTTGTCAAACCGAAAACTCCATATATTGACGAATAATGAATCATTTTTCACCGAATAATTGACCATCTCAATAACACTAGTAACTAAAATTCGATACATTCATATGAATAATTGAAGAATAAAAAATGGAAACAATAGACTCGACTAAATCTGACGTTTTCTCTCGAATAATGTGGGGGGAAACGTCCATTTCCATTTCCAATTACAAGGTTTCAATTACAACACAAACAGGCCGTGATTTTGAGTAATGATGGACTGTAAAATTGAATCAAATTAATCAAACCGTGATGGAGAGCGAGAGCAGGTAATCGAACCTGAGGCGCAGGTCACCGTCGGACCGAAATCGAACCTGAGGCGCAGGTCATCGTCGGACCAAGTGAAGGAGAGAGAGTAGGTAATCTAGAGCGTCGGCACTAGCAGAGTGGCGAGATCCTCCGATGGTGCTAAGAAGGGACAATAAGGGATGGTGTCGGAACAGGAGTCGCCGGCGCAAGGAAGCAAAGGGAGCGAGAGAGACGCTGCGAAGTGGTGACGAAGCGACGTCGGACATCAATAGGAAGGAGAGAACGCGCGGTGGTGCTCAGGGCTGGCATCGGTGACGCGGGGTGGTGAACACTACCGCCCATCAGAAACCGCACTCCACCGATGTGCTCAGCCACCGATTGCCCCCGAATCGCCGTCACCGTCCACCTTGAGTTCTTCATTTGGATTCGATTCTGCCACCGTCGTCGACCTTGCTTTCGCCATCCTTCATTGATGCCGTCACCGATTGCCCACGACTCATCAGCCTTCGATCGCTCCAAGAATCGCCGGTCGTTCTCCTTGGGTGCGCACGATGAAAAAGACTACAATTGAGAACTAGGGTTTTTATCACACCTTCTACACGCGCTTCACAATGAGATTTAGATTAATTTTTAATTTAATTTTTTTAAACCCACCTAACACGTGTCATCATCTCAACCCTCTATTCAATTTAAATCAAATGTGCATAATTGTGCACAAAGTACACCCTAAGGGGTGTGCACAATATACCTATTCTATATATATATATATATATATATATATATATATATATATATATATATATATATATATATATATATATATATATTCTATCTAAATGTAATGTAATATATCTAATTATATATGGTAAAACGCAGCAAACGACGAGTTGTTTGCCAAGGAGCCTTCCTCCTACCGCCCTCTGTATATATCAGTGCATTAGCCCTTCATCCTAACTCGGCCCATGTTGCTTTCAATCACGATCAACCGATCAACCTCCGAATTCATACGATCTAATCCGAAAATACCTGAAATATATAAAAACACTAGTGTAAACTCCGAAAATCAAATAATACAAATTAAGCTATAAAATATATAAAAATGCTCTAAACTACTATGCAATTCTACACTAAAAACATGACTAAAATAAACCCTATCAAACAACCCCATTCTTAGACTTTTGCTTGTCCTCAAGCTTGAAGGAATTGTGTCATTTAATTTAATGTGCAATGACTAGTTATGGAATAGGACAATTGATAGAGATATTCAATCCGATTATGTTAGGAGTCGTAATACTTTGCTAGAAGCCAACTACGATTAATGGGCTTAAACGGGTTAAACCCATGACTATTATAAACGGGTCCTATGCGGTCACACACTTAGAGTTGACGGGCTTGATCAAAAGATAGATGATTTTATTATTAGTGTATATTAGATATATATTAATAATAATGGGATAAGATTTATTTGTGAAATAAATAATTAATCAAGTAGGGTATAAATATAAGCTTATAAAGATGGGCTTATGACTTGGCCTAATTAACACATCCCAAAAGACAAAAAGGAGTTTTTGCCGTACGTTCGGTTTGTGAAGGTTGAATTCCACCATCATCAATCAAGAGCAATTTGATTGTTCGCCTTTCGATCTTCGTCCTAACAGTCGAAGGCAAAGGAGATCTAGACCGGGCTCTTGTGGACCAAGTAGAGGAGCAACACGTAGGGCTCTAGTTCTCTTCCGAATCCTTCCCGTTCAGATCCGGTTCACGCATCAAGAGGTATCTCCTATGAAAAATGATTTGATCTATCGATTTTATGCATGAAGATCCTTACGATTAGATGATAGAAAATAGTTTCTGAAACTTCCGCTGCGCATCTAATTTCTATCAGTGGCATCAGAGCATCTTGCATAAATTGATATGATCAATTGATTTTCTTGACAGTTTTGATTCGATTTAGCAATATATATGATATATGAAATAAGTAGTACCCTTAAAATTTTGATTTTGATTTATTGGATAAATAAAATTTAACATGTAAAAGTAGTTTACAATCGAAATAGGATTTCGATTATAAGCCGCCGCTTGGTCTTTAATTAATCACGTTAACTCGATCGATTCGATCAGATTAGTGTACGACATTAATGCAGTGGTTACGTGATTATTAAAAGAATCAAAATTTTTTTGGTGCGTAATGTGTACGACATTGATGTTCCTTTATGTTTTATGAAAGCATAAGATGTATGTGAATTTGATTTATATACTGCAAAGATTTCATGATCGATTGACCAAAATTTGTATACGGCAAAGTTTCGTATCAGAATTTGATTTCAAGATTTAGATGTCAAGTTGAGGGATTTTTATATGAATTTGATTTATATATTAATTTGTTAAAATTTTATGTTTTATGAAAACATATCATCTTAATCCTACAATTGTTAAAGTTTGTAATTGTTACAAAATTTAAGTGGGAGTTGATGGAGGTGGAATTAGGATTATGGAAGATATTTATGATTTTAGTGTAAAATCTTAAATTACCTTAATTAGATTTGGTAGATATCTTATCCCTAATAAAAAAATTTCTATCCAATTATACAAGGTAATAGTTACCATAAAATTTATTCCATATATATTATTGCTAGTTTTTAAATTAAAATATCAAGAATGTTCATGGATTTATTAGGCTTGTTTTATATTATGATATATTGCTTGCATACATAAGGTGACTAGTATGACCCATAAATACGATCTGCGTATCGTTATGTTTTTTTGAACACGATCTGCGTATCGTTATGTATTTTTGTAATTTATTTTCAGTAATTAGATTATTAGAAAATATTGTAATTAATACAAGAAGACAAGAAAACATAAGAAGTTCAAGGATGGAGATCCATGAAGTGCGCGAGGGTGGAGACCCATGAAGATTATATCTTTATTTTATGCATTGTAGGGGCCATACTAGGATCACAATTTCATTGCATTTTGAATGCCTTATTTTAAGTTTTATGTTGTTTTTATTTATGATATTTTTTCACTTATAAATAAAGACAAATAAAAGACTTCGGTTCCTAAGATAAATTGGGGCAATGCCTTTTCATATCATAACCCATTAAGTTCTGGATTTTTGGTTGGATGGGCTTCACAAAAGTGATGGTGTTTTTCCATAATCTTGGGCTAATGAGGGTGAATCTATACAAGGGGTTCATAAGCTTTGATATGGTTGTACCCAACGAGAGACCAAAAGGCAAAGTTTTGGATCTTGAGGCATAGGATGATTTTACATTGGATGTGGATCATCAACCAAGAATTATAAGGAGTTATAATTAGTAATTGTTACTTACCTTGAGCATACAAGACTCAAGGCAGTGCAAAAATACGTTGGGTCTTGTGTGTAATGGGATCTTGGAATCATTTTATTCACCAGGAACAATAACAATTTGAATAAAATGTGCATTTACTTATTTTAAAGGTGTTTGATCCTAAGTAATTTGCATTTCGAACATAAACTAATTTGTATGTCATTTCCTTTTATATAGGCATTATGTCGAACGATAACTTGAAATTCACCCTGCGCTCAATAGTTGAGAAAAACAAATTGAATGGAACGAATTTTCTCGATTGGGAAAGGAATCTGAGAATCGTCCTCAGGTCTGAAGGGCGTGAAGATGTCCTATCGACCCCTATCCCTGACATTACTGATACCTCATCAGATGAGGAGAAGACTAATGAAAAAAAGCTTAGGAGTGAGTCTTTGCATGTCACTTGTCTGATGCTAGCAGGCATGGAACCTGATCTTCAAAAGAGGTTTGAACATCGGGATGCTTACACAATCATCACCAACCTGAAAGTGTTGTTTCAGGAATAGGCAAGGATTGAACGATATGAAACTCACAAAGCTATACTGGATAGCAAGCTTGTGAAGGGGAAGCCAGTAGGTCCTCATGTGTTTAACATGATTGGGTTTTTTAGCCGTATGGAGACACTAGGCACCCCATATGACCAAGAGTTGGCCACAGATATCGTGTTGCACTCATTGCATGATGGATTTGCCTCATTCAGGATGAACTATCATATGCATGGTCTCAAGAAGAACCTAAATGAACTCCATGGTATGCTCAAAGCTGCTGAGCAGAATACTCCTACTGACAACAAGAAAGAAGTTCTTAATGTCAATAAAGGGAAAGGGTTTAAGAAGGTAGCCAAGAATAGGAACAATCCCCAAGAGAAAGGCAAGAAAGTTGCAAAACCTAAGGGATGTGAGAAGCCAAGAGTGGCTGCAGACCATGATTGTTTCCATTGCAAGGCGAAGGGACACTGGAAAAGAAACTGTCCCAAGTACCTGGAAGACAAGAAGAATGGGACTTTGAGTTCCAACACTTCAGGTATTTATGTTATTGAATTACTGTCAACCAATGTTAGCACATTAGATAATGGTCCTACTTGGGTATTAGATACCGCATGTGGTGCTCACATTATTTCAAATGTGCAGGGACTAAGAAATAGGAGACAAGTGAAGAAAGGGGAGATAGAGCTACGCGTTGGAAATGGAGCAAGTGTTGTTGCACTTGTCGTAGGAGATTTTAGTTTATCTCTTCCTTCTGGTTTAATCTTAGAACTAAATAATTGTTATTTTGTTCCTAGCATTACAAAGAACCTTGTTTCGGCTGCAGTAATTTATTCTGAAGGTTTTAATTTTAGCACTACAGATGAAGGTATAATTATTCACAAGAATGATATCTTTTATGCTCGTGCTCAAGATATTAATGGAATATTTGTATTCGATCTTACAACAGAATCATATAACATAAATACAAAAAGGCAAAAATCAAGTAAGTTGAGTGAAGCCTACCTATGGCACTGTTGTTTGGGTCACATCAGTTTAGACCGCATGAAGAAGCTCCATAGAGATGGACTTCTAAAAGACGTGGATTGTGAATCCATTGATACATGTGAGTCATGTTTGATGGGCAAGATGACAAGGTCACCTTTCAAAGGAACAAATGAAAGGGCTACTGAGCTATTGGGCATTATACATACTGATGTATGTGGGCCAATGAGTACAGAAGCTAGAGGTGGTTATAAATACTTCATTACATTTACTGATGATATGAGTAGATATGGATATATTTACCTTATGTCACATAAATCGGAATCCTTTGAAAAGTTCAAGGAATTTCAAAATGAGGTAGAGACTCAAACTGGCAAGAAAATAAAAGCACTTCGATCAGATCGTGGGGGTGAGTACTTGAGCCATGAATTTGATCATCATTTGAAAAATTGTGGGATAGTAACACAATTGTTTACTCCAGGAACACCACAACTTAACGGTGTATCTGAAAGGAGAAACAGGACCCTGTTAGACATGGTCCGATCTATGATGAGTTTTGCTGACCTTCCGGTATCCTTCTGGGGATATGCCCTCACAACTGCCGTACTTACACTAAAAAGGACTCCGTCTAGAGCTGTAGACAAAACTCCATATGAGATATGGACTGGAAAGGTTCCAAAATTGTCTTTTTTGAAGACATGGGGATGTGAAGCTTATGTAAAGCGTTTGCAAACGGATAAGCTTGCCCCTAAATCAGATAAATGCTATTTTATAGGGTATCCAAAAGGTAGTTTTGGATATTACTTCTACAATCCCGCTGAACAAAATGTGTTTGTTGCAAGGGATAGTGTCTTTTTGGAAAGAGAGTTCATTTCCAATAAGTCAAGTGGGAGAAATATTCATCTTGAACCAGTTTATGATGAAGAGCAACAAACTCAACAACGAGATGAGTTGATGGTTTTGGAAGGCCAAGGGCCCCAAATCATCCAAGAACCGGAACAAGAGGATCCACAAATAGTTGTGGAAACTGTTCCAGCTTCAGTTGTTGAACCAGTTGAACCCACCCGTAGATCAGATAGGCCAAGGGTACAACCAAGACGTTATGATGATTTCATCTTGAATGTAAACCTTGATGTTCTTCTGCTAGAACATGATGAGCCTAATACCTATAAGCAAGCAACGACGGGTCCAGACTCCAAGAAATGGCTTGAGGCCATGAGATCCGAAATGGATTCAATGTTTGAAAATCAAGTATGGGACTTGATAGATTTGCCAGATAGGGTAAAACCCATAGGGAGCAAATGGGTTTTCAAACTTAAGACAGATAAGGATGGAAAGGTATCTGTATACAAGGCAAGATTAGTTGCCAAAGGTTTTAAACAGATTCATGGTATAGACTATGATGAGACCTTTTCACCAGTTGTCATGATAAGATCCATTAGGATAATCCTTGCTATTTCTGCTTATTATGATTATGAGATTTGGCAAATGGATGTCAAAACCGCCTTCCTGAATGGATTCTTGGAAGAGGATGTGTATATGACACAACCAGAGGGTTTTGAAGATCCAAGTAATGTCGGGAAGGTATGCAAGCTTAAGAGATCTATATATGGACTTAAGCAAGTATCCAAGAGTTGGAACTTTCGATTTGATGAGAAGATCAAAGAGTTTGATTTCATCAGATGTGAAGAGGACCCTTGTGTATACAAGAAGTTTAGTGGAAGTAAAGTGGTCTTCCTAGTTTTGTATGTGGATGACATACTACTTATTGGGAATGACATTCCGATGCTAGAGTCCGTTAAGGAATGGCTGAAGAAATGTTTCTCAATGAAAGACTTGGGAGAGGCAGAGTATATACTTGGAATAAAGATCTATAGAGATAGATCTAAGAGATTGCTTGGATTGAGTCAAGGAACTTATATAGATAAGATTTTCAACAGATTCAAAATGCAAGATTCCAAGAAAGGGTTTCTACCTATGCAACATGGTGTATATCTCAGTAAGAAGCAGTGTCCTAAGACACCTACTGAGCTAGAAAAGATGAGTAAGATTCCTTATGCTTCTGCTATAGGATCTATCATGTATGCCATGGTGTGTACACGACCTGATGTTGCATATGCTTTGAGTATGTGTAGCAGATACCAATCGAATCCAGGAGAGGCACATTGGTGTGCAGCTAAGAACATCCTGAAGTACTTGAGAAGAACTAAGGATGATTTCTTAGTATACGGGGGTGATGACAACTTGATCGTGCAAGGCTATACTGATGTGAGCTTCCAGACTGACCGGGATGGCTTTGAGTCTCAATCGGGATATGTTTTCGTCCTTAATGGTGGAGCTGTGAGCTGGAAGAGCTCTAAACAAGACACAGTTGCCGATTCTACGACAGAGGCTGAATATATAGCTGCTAGTGAAGCGGCTAAGGAGGCTGTTTGGATGACGAAGTTCATAGATGAACTCGGTGTTGTTCCTAGCATCTCAGGGCCTATTGAAATCCATTGTGACAACAATGGTGCCATATCCTAGGCCAAGGAACCGAACTCGAGCTCCAAATCCAGACACGTTATGAGGAAGTATCACCTTATTCGATGCATAGTCACCGAGGGTGACATTAAGATGTGTAAGGTGCATACAGATGACAACATTGCAAATCCATTGACAAAGCCTATGCCTAGGCCCAAGCATGATAGTCACACTAGGGCTAAGGGTCTCAAACACATTGGAGAATGGCTTTGAGATTGCTTTCTATTATGTTTTATGTTTAGAATGTTAGACACTAAGTTTATGTTCGATTGGATGATTTTATGATATATGATATTTCATCTTTATTTATATATTGTGTTGAACGATAATAAATAAAATGTCCAAATAATTCGTAGTTCGCAAATGGGCTTATCTTAAGTGTTCTGGTAAATGAAACCCCATTAAGTGAAATGCAGTTATGAATTATCACAAGTCCGTAGTCTGAAATCATCAAATTGGACATATGTGATTTTATTAAATGACTATATTGTAAGTTGACTGATAGCGCCAGGTTTCATGGGCTATAGGGACATGGAGATGTCTAGTCAATTACATATTTATGTATGGATGATATATATAGAGGACAGACCCACCTTAAGACTCTACAAAAGGGATTACGGAGTTTTAAGTTAAACCATGATTAGTAGATTCCTCATACATGAGTGTGTTATGGTCTCTCTTGATGATTGGTATTTCTTTGACACGGCTAAACGCTTTCCGTAACAGGGAGTTATAAAGGTCCTAGTTGGGATTGCCAAAAGTTGAGTGGGAGCCATAGTCATACAAGACTATAGATGTCATCCTTCTTCATGCATACTGTGATGCATTGAAAAGGAATGGTGTCTAGGCCACTTGAAGAGCAAGAACTGAAAATGCATGGCCATGCTCGGATGGATTATTTGTAATCATCCGTTTAATTGACAGTTCGAACTCGGAGTTCAAGGAATATATTTGATAATAGATATGAATGTCACCATATCATCAAATATGACATTAAGAGACACGGGTATCTTAAATTGCACACTTATTTAAGGACAAGTGGGAGATTGAAGGAATTGTGTCCTTTAATTTAATGTGCAATGACTAGTTATGGAATAGGACAATTGATAGAGATATTCAATCCGATTATGTTAGGAGTCGTAATGCTTTGCTAGAAGCCAACTACGATTAATGGGCTTAAACGGGTTAAACCCATGGCTATTATAAACGGGTCCTATGCGGTCACACACTTAGAGTTGACGGACTTGATCAAAAGATAGATGATTTTATTATTAGTGTATATTAGATATATATTAATAATAATGGGATAAGATTTATTTGTGAAATAAATAATTAATCAAGTAGGGTATAAATATAAGCTTATAAAGATGGGCTTATTATGACTTGACCTAATTAACACATCCCAAAAGACAAAAAGGAGTTTTTGCCGTATGTTTGGTTTGTGAAGGCTGAATTCCACCATCATCAATCAAGAGCAATTTGATTGTTCGCCTTTCGATCTTCGTCCTAGCAGTCGAAGACAAAGGAGATCTAGACCGGGCTCTTGTGGACCAAGTAGAGGAGCAACACGTAGGGCTCTAGTTCTCTTCCGAATCCTTCCCGTTCAGATCCGGTTCACGCATCAAGAGGTATCTCCTATGAACAATGATTTGATCTATCGATTTTATGCATGAAGATCCTTACGATTAGATGATAGAAAATAGTTTCTGAAACTTCCGCTGCGCATCTAATTTCCATCAAAGCAAACTATCACCAAATTAACAAAGACATCTTGTACTTAAACTGTGCATGATATGCATTATAACTAAGCTAAATGCAACATATTATGACCATCTAAATGCATGCTATCAAACTCTCCCACACTTAAGTTTTTGCTTGTTCTCAAGCAATGAAAAAAGAAAAATATATAGAATTAATCATCCCACAAATAAGATCTTCATGCTGTAATCTTAGAAAAGCAACATCAAACAATAGGAGCCATGAATAAGAGAACAAATATCCTAGCAAGTATATGAGCGATCCAATAGTAAAGGCAAATTTAATCCAACCTCACCGGGATAATGTGTTTCACTCAAGCTCTCATGTGTTTAGGCTTTAAAGTCCAACTCTCAACTCAATCCAAAATACTCTATACACCGTGAAAGTCATCGCTTGCAAACAACATCATGAGGACATTTATAGGGTTGTAATGGGGTTTTGGTAGGAATATAAGGCATGGGAAATATTTAGGCTTCTGGTGTTAAAAATCCGGGAAAAGGGAACAACAACTAACCAGAACAACACTAAACTTCCATACTTTGCAAACCATTCCAATAACATAAACTCCAATACACATCAATAAGCACTTTTCGATTTCAATAACCATACAACTCGTGCAATTTTTCCATTTGGGTGATGACTTCTTTTCTTTTCTTTTATGCTTACTTTTGCCCCTAGGTGAATTTTATCCTCCCTAGGTCCAAGCTTACTAGACTTTTACTCCTAAGTGAATTTTATCCTCCTTAGCCCCCTAGTATCAAGTCATCTCTATTATGCAAGAAGGGTTACCTTATTTCGGCTATGCCTCTCGCAATGCACAACCATACATACATCATCTCCACTCAAAGTAACTCCAACAACATAAAGATTTTTCACCAATTCTCCTCCTAATTCCCGGATAGGGTCAGGCTAATCATTGGCTATGATATATTTTTGTGGAGCTATCAACAAGAATAGGCTTTAAGGCTCAGATTGGTTTCAAGCAAAGGATAATATGTAAGGTAGATAGGGTATAATATGGCTAAAGAAAACATGCCTCAATCATTTGAAATTCACAAGTAACAAACATGTGCAATATGGTCATGAAATAAGAAGCATATGGAGAGTATAATCACACAATAAAAATAAAAGGGAATAATATGTAATGTCCCTATAAGGCCAAAACAAACTCACAAGGGTTATGTTTTTTTAGATTTCAATTAAACCTCAATTATGAATCATACTTGCTCAATTATATTCTCAAATCATGCTCCAAAAATCATTTTCATGCAATTCAATCAATTCATGGGATTTATGCAATTAAGATCATAAAAATGAATTAAAGGACAAACTAAACCAAGATGGGTATCTTTAATAACACCTAAATGCAATGCAGTGCATAACAAAAATTGAAAAAACATAAAACATAAAACTAACATATATATAAAGACGGAGCTACACTTGAATTCCCCACCCCATGCTTAAAATCTTACTTTGTCTTCAAAGTAAAGAAAAAGAAAGAGAGAAAGGTAGAGGAAACTCACAAAGTAATCAGGCATCTTCAACTCACGAGGAGGTAGTGGTCTTTCCTCTGAACAGACCATAAAATTCAGCACTTCTCATAGTTGTAGGACCTATCAAACACCACAACCAACAACAAAAACAAGTAAAACTAGAATAGAAATCAGCAACATATTCAATTCAGTAATAAAGGAATATCAAATGTAGAAAATTCAGCAAGATAGGTGACTATTCCTAAGCACTAACACCCTTAAAATATGAGAAAAGAATAGAAATTACATCCCTGGGTGTTTAGCAGAAACTTTCAGCAACTCTTGGATGTAATTGGCACCCGTGAACCTTCTTGGAGTTGGATAAATATAGGCCTATCCTCTTTGCAAAACGTCTGGCCAAGACACAAAACAAAAAGAACGCACCACAACAACCACATTCCAACCACCAAGAAAAATATATCATCCAAGAATGAAGAACAACAAGGATCGGTCAAACACAAATCAGCCCCTTGAAAGTCATGCTCAATCACTTATGACAATTTAACAATATGAAATTCAAGTGATTTCAGGGAGCAAGAACTAGCAAACAAAAATCACAAGGGGGCACAATCTGAATGCATAGAACCAAAAACTCCCAGCTGCCAAATTAGTTACAGAGTTAGTTTAACATCCTATCCAAGCACAGATTCTCAGCCAAACCAACTTCCAACTCAACCATGAAAAACTCAACTCAACTCAACAACAAGTATTTAGTAAAATTCTTACAATTATGCTCATTCATACACAGTAAATATCAATGAAAATAGGCAACTTCAGGGAGCATGAAACACACGAGAATTAAAAGCAATAAGCGTACTATACCACAGATACCAGGATTTAAAGTTATACAGGCCTATTCAACTATCAACGGAGTGGCCTGATCAAATCGAACAAACACTCAACTAATTCCGCGATATCATATCAGATCATCAACAATCCTGTAACTCATATCAAAGTAACAATCCCGCAACCCAAATCAACCCTGCCACTAATTCAGAATCAACTTCACAAAATTCAGTTCAGAATGTGATTACAAGTGACAAGGGAAATCAATTTCGAACCTGTACTGCTGTACATACCGGGCGGAGATTGACGTCGGATTGAGGCTGCGTCAGGCGGCTAAGGAGATGATGGCGAGATCTGGCGGGGCTGGTGCTGGGGCGATCGCTGGGCTTCAGGAGCGGTGGGAGGCCGGTGACAGAGGGCGGCGCTGGGTTTGATCTCAGGCGGCTGGAGGTGGTGGCTGACGGAAGGATGAGACGCTAGCAGATGGCTGGAGCGGTCACAGAGAGAGCAGGCGGGGCTGCTGGTGCGGCGCCGGTGAAGAAGAAAGCAGAGACAGAGGGCCACCTTCTTTTTTTTCTTTTCTCTTTGGTTTTTTTTTTTGTGATTTTTTTCTTTTTAAATAAAGGATGAAATTTATAAACAGAAAAAAAAATCCTAACTAAACCAGAAAAATAAAATAAAAGTCAAGTAAAATTTTTAAGATACCAATCAAAATTATTCCGATCTAAAAGTGATAAAAAAAAAGCATTAAAAAAAAACATACCTTGGTTCTGTCTAAGATCGATTTAGACATTGTTAAAGCCCTCAACAACTTGTCAAACTCTTGGGCACATATCCCACATAAACGAGCATGGTTTTCTACAGAGGATATATAATACCACCAATTCAGTTTCATTGGTGGCTTCTCAAAATACACGCTCCTCTTTTGCCATCTCTTAGCTCGTTGTCCATTTACACCCTCATTAAATTCAAACAACAGAATCCTCTTTGCGAAATTTTCCTCATCTTGCTCATCTATCCAGTCTTCTAAGATCTCATTGACAAAAGAGATGATAGCGCAGTCGTCAATGATAACCACCTCCGTCTGCCTAGGAAAAATCTCTGAAATAATTGGAATTGTAATTTGTTGAGCCACTTGGATCCGTTTCATCTCGTTATTGAAATCAATTTGGATCTTTATAAGTTGGGACTCCATTGCAGCAAAGTGTTCTTCCATAAGGGGCAACATGGATGATTCTTGTGATGTTTGCGGAGCTAGACATGGAGGTTCTAATTGTCTGATTTGGAGCTCTAATTGTGCAATCTCATTTATGATATCCATCTCACGAGAAAGTTGAGTTTTGCACAATTGATATACTTCCTTAACCTTTCCAATCGGAACCCTAAACACCGGACAATCTTTAAATATATGATTAGAAAGTCCGCAAAAATCACAAAATAAATCATAAGTCATCTTTAGTGGGAACCACCTAGACACACGAACAAATAGTTAGTAGAACGGGTGTTATGAATCGTAAGATAGGCTCACAACAAAGTTAAGTTATATACAATAATTGGCAAACACACAAAACAAAGAAATAAACTTAAATTCCCCGGAAACGGCGCCAATTTGATGGACGGTTTTTGGTCGCCTAAACCGTATCAAAATAAATTCGAACCTACCTAACTAATGTAGTGTGGTAAGTACGAGTCGATCCCACAGAGAATCAAGTTATTCCTAAGTTAAGTTTATTTACCAATTAGTATGAAGCGGGGGTTTTTAGGTGGTGAAAATAAGAAATAAACTAAAATAAACTATAAACAAATTAATAGAGATAACGATCAATAAAATAGTTTCACCTACAATTATCCACTTTACTTGATTAAATTGATATTGTAACTTCTTCTTGTCCTTTTAGTCTTCCTATGAATGCCTTTGTCCCGACCTAATATAATTACTAGTCCAACCAGTCCTAAAAACCCTTATCAATCGAACAGTCCCTAAAAAAGGATTTAACCCAATTGATAGCTTTAAGTTCAGAGATTAACCAAGGTATTTGCAGTCCCTAAAGAGGGATTTAACAACACATCCAACTTCCTACTCATTCAATTAGTTCAACCAGCCCTAAAGGAATAAGTTTGCCACTTGGGTTAAGGTTCGCAACCAGGAATCTACAAAACCCTAGCAATTGAATTGATTCTAACTAGTTGCGCGGGCTAGATAGAATAAAACAATCAAACATTCAAGCATGAAGAAGTCGAAACATTCAATATAGGAAATAAGGAACAAGATTCAGAAACTCACAATCAATCCAAACAAAGCTTCAAATTGTAGACGAAACGAAAAGAGTTTAGCCGCCCATAACAATAAAACAAAAGACAATTAGGGTTAAAGAAAAGCAAAGTCTCGACCGGTTACTTATGTTCGGCTTTCGTATGTTCGTATGAATATATATATATATATATATATATATATATATATATATATATATATATATATATATATATATATATATATATATATATATATAGTATAACCGTGTATCCCATCCCACCTAATCTATCCTAAATATTATATAATAAAAATATATATATTCTATCTAAATGTAATGTAATATATCTAATTATATATGGTAAAACGCAGCAAACGACGAGTTGTTTGCCAAGGAGCCATTCCTCCTACCGCCCTTTGTATATATCAGTGCATTAGCCCTTCATCCTAACTCGGCCCATGTTGCTTTCAATCACGATTAACCGATCAACCTCCGAATTCATACGATCTAATCCGAAAATACCTGAAATATATAAAAACACTAGTTTAGACTCCGAAAATCAAATAATACAAATTAAGCTATAAAATATATAAAAATGATCTAAACTACTATGCAATTCTACCCTAAAAACATGACTAAAATGAACTCTATCAAGTCCTTAACCTAATGACCCAAATTACCACAATTATTGCATTTTGAGTTTGGATCACCCTTTTCAGGTTTTTCAAAAGATGATGGCTGATTTTTTTATCCGTTTTATTCTTTTTATGCTTATTTCCTTTCTTTTCTTTACCTTTGGTGAAAAGAACCTCAGTTTTCTCATATTTATCCAGTTTAGATGGGTGGCCTTTTATCTTAAAAACTTTCATTAGCTCATTCTTTTCAACAATGGCCTCAATGATTTTATCCTTAAATAACTCAGACCTACTAAACTGAATCACATCTTTGAAGTTTTCAAATTGAGCAGGTAAAGCATTCAGACGCAAGATAGTCTGATGAGAATCTTTAATTTCATCTTTACATCTTTCTAATTCTTGGTTCATTTTTAGGAACTTATCAAGATTGTCGTCTAAAGTCAGAGCAGTGTCCATTTTAAACGTAAACAACCTACAGAGCAAAGAGATCCTAGAGGGCAAAGATTTAGTTAAGAATAGCTCCTCCAAGACTTTCCAGAGTAAGAAGGGGGAAGAGAATCTTACCACTTGACAGGCTATGCCGTTAGTCAACCGTAACATGATCTTCGAGTGTGCCTTGAGATCCATCTCAAATTTTTGTTCTGTTGGGCCAGTCGTACCACTCCCTCCAAAGACTGCCTTTCCTTTGACATCGTCTCCTTCCTTGGACTCGTGTGTCAAGGACACTAAGGAAGTTGACGTGGGGATGACGGAAGGGGAAACGTTGTTAGATTTCACCTCGCTAAAGAAATAACTCAAACTAATAAACTAAACTAGGAACCTAGTATAGCGGATAAGTAAGGGGTCGAACCCACAGAGAAACAAGTATTTCAATGCAATATGTATCTAACAATTATGACACTGACAAAGGACTAGGGATATGAATGAAGAAAGATAAAACAAATAAACTAAGACAAAGATATGGATAGGAACAAAGAGAAGACAAAAGGTAAGACTGTAAGAATGTGGCTTGCCTACAATTCACAACATTTGTTGATTTATTGATCCTTGAGATGATTGCAATATTATTCCTAAGCCTATGTCGACTTGACTAAAGTTGAAGGATCCGTGGCGATACAATCACCTTATTCAATATCACTAAAGAATAACATTAAGAACTCAAGTACTTAGACCAATTGGCACATTGATTCAGTGCAATTAAGACAGATAGGCGCATACCGAACTCAGCCCTAATCGAATCTACACAACATAGATCAATTGTTATCATCCACTACAAAGGCATAGAACTATCACTAAATCAATGACTTCGTTTTCTATCGAGAAACCAACAACGGATTCATAGGATAGATGTGAACTCTAACTAGATGCGCGGTCATAGAAAGAATCACAAATATAAACAATGAAGAACAAGATGATAAATAAACTCATGAATAATATAGAAATCAAGTCTCACAATCAATCAACCAAGTCTTGAATCATAGCAAAACCACAAGAATTCTAGGCAAGCATAACAAACCTTGAATCCCTAAACTTAAATCCTCTCATTGTAATGAGTTTAGGGGGAATAGAATGTTAGTTGTGTTAGTTGATTGAGTAAATGCTGGAAATATGTCTAATATAGGGCTCAAAGACATCAGCCAAAACCCTAGGGAAGATAGATAAGAGTTCCCATAAAGATGGACTGGGTCGTGTATCGCAAGTTCTGGATTTGACGAGGCGGCGGGCGCCGTGGAAAGGGCGGTGGGCGTCGTCCCTATAGTGTTGACAGCTTCGGCAGACTGAACTTGTAACACACTTTCTGGAGTCATCCTTTACCCGATTAACGAATATGAATATGCGTTGGAAAGCTCTTTCCAAGCTCTACAATTCTCATGAAGACCTTAGAAGCTAATTCCAACTTCTTAGAACCTTAAAGATGAGGTTTCTCCATTATCGCTACGGTTCCTTAGCTCTTCTTTGTCCATTTTGCTCCATTCTTTCTCCACCTTTCGAGGCCGGATCTTATAACCTACAAATAAACACTAGAAACCATAGATTCCGAACTTCGAATACCAAATGACCAAGAATATGAATAAGCTTATTAAACACGCAATACGACTCTCTAATGCACCTAAGACCTACCTATAATGCCTATATAAAATAGGCATTATCAGGGGATCTCCACTGGATGTGAGATGGCTTGCCAACAACCTTCTTTCATCAAGATGGCGTGCATCTTAACATGCCACATGGAGAAGTCAATGACGCCATCGAACAGCTTGATTCGATATGTGTTGTCCATGAGTAAGGTACCTACGAATCAACACACAAAGCATAAAGTCAGGGTACTTGGTTGTATTTTCGTAGACAAATGAAGCTAGGGAAAAACCAAGGTTCTATATCGGAAGCTAGGTAAACACAGATCTAGACTCTGATACCAATATGTAGATCCAAGACCCATAGATTAGGATCCAAGATCTGCGAGAAGGTACTCGGATAGAAACAAAACCAAACACGAACACAAGAGTTGTTCACACGGTTCGAGATAATCTCTACATCCGCAGAGTCTCAGGTAGGGAGAGACTCAGACCCAAGATCCACTATGTTCATTTTAGCGATTACAGAGGTAGGGTTGCAGTTTTCTAGACAAGTACACATATCCAACCAGAAATCGACCAAGAAAGCAAGTACAAGAGAAATCTAGAAGTAAGTAAGACGAACTTCCTCAGATCTGATATCGGAAGACCATATCGTCGCCAGAAAAGCTTGTACGAGCCAGAGACTCGCCGCCAAGGAAGTTGCGTTGCTTCTTCTTCTCCTCAAGCACTCGGATCTAGAGTCCAGGTGATGGATGCACTCAGATCTAGAGTCCAGGTGATGGACATGCTCTAGATCGAAGCCTTCGTCATTGATCGGAACCTTGGAGGTCGCCGGAGAGGAAACCCTAGCGCTTCTCTCTCTTCTCTCTCTTTATTTCTTGGAGGTAGGTGAGCTTTAAAGTGACTGAATGAAGGAAACCCTAGCTAGATTGTTCCTTATATAAAGCGTCAAATGTGTAACCCAAGCAAGTGATGGATCCAACATCTTTTTTGAAGCTTGTGGGCTCGGCTTCACAACTTGGGCTTGTTCCATATTTGGGCCACCAACACATAAAACATAGACAGTATAATATGCATCATAATATAACGTCTAAATCTAGTTGGAGATATAAGTGTAACACTCATGCATATATTTATATCTAGTATGAGTATATTACTCGGAACCCTAAGTTTCCGGATTAATACTTCGAATACTTAATATAAATATTTCCATAAGTGCTTCCTTAATATCAAACATATAAATGTCACCCGACTATCTCTTATGCGGGATCATACATAGATTAAGATAGGCTTTACACATACTATACATGTCACTATATGTACTACATATACACATATATTTGAATCATTTAAGGCTAATAATTGTTGATGAATCCATGACCATCAATGATACTTAAGGTATCAGTCGACATCCCATTTGTACTAACTAACAGTAGCTTTTCAAGGTGTGTAGCACCAGTCCAACGCAAAGAGGAGATGAGCAGCACATGAACGTGTTCCCACACTTGATTCCATATGCATAGTTGAAAAGCCATATGAAAACAATTCTATCATTTGACATCTTGAACCCACACCTCGATCGAAGATAAATGTCATAAGGCAAGAAATTCAACATTTGTACTAAGGTTAGGTTTCTCACACTTGATTCTAGCACCATGGTTAGGTTTTTCTCTTGTCATAAGGCCAAGTAACTGACATGGGCTTTTGTTCAATGCCAAAATCGCAACTCTTGGCTTGAACGTACCTACCGAGAGTTGAGCCTTTATCATCAACTTAAACCCTATTACTGACTCCACATTTCTTTTAGGCATTTCCACAAACACTTTGTGTGCAGCTTTAGACACCACAATTTCAAAAAATTCAAGAACAATCCAACTATTCTCAAGCTTCAAATTCTTATGCAACTTAATTACTCGAATTCTCAACCTATCCGAACTCAAGAAATTTTCATCCAATTGGCTCACAATTATAGAAGGATTTGAGGACTTACCTCTGAGAAGGGTTCACTACTACAAATGTAGTCATTGATGACATTTAAAAGATGGAGTTTTTCATAAAATATCATTAAAAAAATACCTTTTATGACGTTTAAATATAAAAATGCTATAAATTTTTAGAAAGCAATTTATTTATGGCATTTTATAAACGCCGTAAAATCTATGGCGTTTATAAAACGTCATGGTTTTCAATTGTAAAATTTATGAAGTAATTTACGGCGTTTTAAAAATGCCATAAATTTCATGGCGTTTAAAAAACGTCATAAAAATAGGGGTAATTTTTCCATTCCGAAATTTCGGACAAAAATTAAAGCGGGAAACAAAATAAAACCCTAAATCCACCCCTTTTCTATCGAGAGATCTATTCTCTCCCCCGTACTTCATGCCTCGCCTCTGCTCTTTCTCTCCAGATCTATCGTCTCTCTTGTCGGCAAGCTTTTCCATGGCAGCTTCCTCGCCCAAACTGAAGCCACCATATATGTCCGCCACCTCGCCAGGTCCTGCTCCTCCTCTGCCTTCTCCATCGGGACTCGCTCCCGCTTGTTTCCACCGGCGTTGTTCCTCGCGATGCCTCCTTGTTCGCAACGAACGGTCAGCTTTCTCTCTCTCTCTCTCTCTCTCTCTCTCTCTCTCTCTCTCTCTCTCTCTCTCTCTCTCTCCGTGTGCGTGTTTGTCCCTCCCTCTGATTTGCTTTCGGTGGTGCTCCATATTCATTCGATTTAGGGCTTAATTCGTTGTCGCGGTCACATATTTGAGGATGCTACTCATTGCTGCCTGAGCAATAGGTGTTCCAAGTTCTCTTCTAACACCCCACCCCCTCACCTCTTCCTCGTCGCGCAGTATTCGCCCTCTGTTCGTTCACCCACTGATCATTCTCATCGCCATTTGCAAAGGAGGGATAGGCCAGCTAGCCGTTCAGAACTGCTTCTATCTTCGCTGTCTTTGGTCAATTAGGGTTCTCAGGTTCGTAAGATGCTTCTCTCTTCACCCTCTTGAATGAATCAGTTGGCGACTGTGTTCTAGGGTTTGCAAGTTGTTCCCTGATTTTGTGTTCGCCCTCTAATTTCGATCAGTCATATTGCAATACATCCTTGTTCAGTATATTCTCTCTTAAGTGATTTCGTATTTTCCCTCAATAGTTAGCAATTTTGTGTTATGTCGCTCGATCGATTTTGGTATCTCTTGCTCGGTCTTTGAAATTAATCTACTAAATTGCATGCCTATTTTTTATGACAACGTCTACAAAATAAGGAAGAAGTAACATGACCTCTGATACGCTAGCTTTTAGTCTAGTGTAACCTAGCTTGCATTGTGTATGATCTTGAGTTATTGGTTATTGTTAATCGTCAAACCCTGTATTTGTTTCCCTGTTTACAAGTTGTGGTTGAATATCTACCACATCTGAATCACATCCTATGATCGATGAGATACACATTGAATATTCTAGGACAAAATAAAGGTTAGGGACAAAGGACTCCTAAAAGAGTACCAAATATGCTTTACCCTTGTTAGTTGCTTACACTTAAGGTTATTTTTAGGGTCGAGTTGTTTGCTGGAGTGGGATGAGCAGATTCAGAGCCACTAAGCCAGTAGTATTGTTGCTGAAAAGGTTTATCATATTTTTTTTAATAAAGTTATGAAAGATCCTAATGGTAGATGTAAATCACAACCAGAATTTCCGTGGAGGTTAGTGGGAACAACCTTGGTTTAGTTGGACAATGCCAACTTTATACAAATTTGGATCCTCTGTAGCATTTTTTTTTCTTTTTGTAAAATTGTAGGCTATGCTTTTAAGCAATGCAATCAAACTTTGGAAGGATGCATTTGTAATCAAATTTTCTTTGTTCAGGGTAAGCAATCGTTGGATTACAAACTTCCCTGTGTTAGGTTGTTATGCAATGCTACTTATGCCCGAGTTTATTCAAGTTTGCGTCTGAATATTCTTATGCTTCTTTATGTGATATTCCTATTGTTTATTCACTCTTATAGGATTAAATTATTTCTATATGTATTTATGTGACCTTTGATCTCTTTGCAGTGGGGTATTGTTATTTCTTCTCCAGTCAGGTCAAAAGAAGTATAGTTTATGGTGACAAACCTAGAAATAGGTACTATTCATGGAGCTTACAAATTCTTATGCATTAGGATTGAATGTTGTTTAAGCATCTTGTCATTGATTTCTAGCATGAATTGTTGATTTATAATTATCTGCAGGCTTGATCTCTATATTCCCAAGGATACTAGTGGACCTAAGCTAGTTGTTGCATTCATAACCGGTGGAGCCTGGATTATTGGGTGAGAATCCAACCATTCCTCATATATTTTGTACTTTTGACGTATTTATTTATCAATATGGATCACTAAAGATGTTATTAATAATATGTTATAAAGTATGGTGATCTATTTGTTATAACTCCATTAGCTATTTCCTTAGATCTTATACACTTAAGAGTATTTCATTTCTTATGCAGCTACAAGGCATGTGGTTCTCTTTTAGGGCAACAACTGTCTGAAAGAGATATCATCGTAGCATACAGGTGGTGTGTGATCAGTGTCTCAGTCTTGAGTAAATTTTCTTAAACTTCTGAAGAAACACGGCTTTTCTGCTATGGTTTAGCATTCGTTTAAAGCTGTGTTTCTGAAGAAACACAGCTTGTTCCTCAATGAGCTAGAGGCTTTAGGTGGGGTTGGTTGGCTAATGGAGAATGTGAGTTCAAAGAATGTTAGTTCATGTAATGGACCGCTTGATACTCTTAGTGCTGGCATTCGTCAAATGGGTCTATCTGGATGGAAGCCGGAAGAATGTAGTGCTATTGGAAATGAACTTTTTGCATGGAAGTCTAAAGGCCTTTCAAAAAATGAAGGTATAGTAGTGTCTACATTTTTCCTGTAAAGAAGGTGAAGAAGCAAAGAAAATTTGGGCACTGAGGCTTAAAGCTACGTTAGATAGATCACGGAGGCTGACTGAAGAATATTCTGAAGCTCTTCTTCGTGCAGGGTTAGTCGACAACATCTACTGCAATATAGTTTCTATGCTAATGCTATGATGCTATCTGCAAGTTTTTCTTAAATTATACACTATGGATAGTGAAAACTGAAAAGAAACTAATTTTGTGCTTTTTGCCGATTTTTTGTGTATAGTGTGATCTTTCAGGTCTCAAAACTCTCTACGCTTCTTCTCAAAGCAACACGGAAAACTCTGGGATCACAGGGATGTGATGTTCTTGTTTCAGGATCTGGCCAAGTAACTCTAGTTCAGGTATTTATCATGTCAAGTTTTTTTCCATAAAGTCACACGTCGTACACTCGTACTCCTATGACTCAGGTTTTCAACATTGTGCCTAGTTGATGTTAGGTTGACAGCATTGTGCCTGGTTCACTTTCATCATCCGCTAAAGGACCTATTATTCTGGTTGACAACAGAGCCGATGGAGACGAAGAGGTTTGAGATCTATCTCGAAGCTCTAAGATCTCTTACCCGAACGCTCTCTCATTCATCCTTCTGTTGACAGGTGACTACAACTGGTGGCAACATAGTTGGTGTTATACTTTTGCAGGAACTGCCCCACCTGTCCCACCTTGGCGTGCGGGCCCGTCAAGTGAGTTACACTCTCAGACGCTATGCCTCATCCCTTTTTTATAATGAGGATGCTTCAAGCTAAACGAATTTGATCGTCCATCTGTAGGAAAAAGTCGTCTTTGTGACACGTGACGACGATGACACCATTGATGATATACGGAAACTTAAAGGGCAGTTTGTGAGGTATTGTTTCAAATGTAGATGATCATTTCTTGATTCTTTCTTGGATTTCTCCTCTTTATATCTGCTGAATTGTTCTATATATGTCGAATCTCTTAGGTTGGAGGCAACCGCGGAAGGAGTCAGCATTCAACCATCGAAACAAAATGATGCTAGTCACGAATCATCTGCTGAAAGTCGGAAAGATGCAAATTCACCTCAAGCTCAAACAACCAAAATAACAGAGTTCGAAAAGGTTTCATCTCATCTTTTTATCTGGTTTGAGTACTTACCAAAAGCATATGAAGTTAGAGATATTTTATTTGTAAAAAAACCTTATGCATGGGTTTGAACTTTCAAGAGATGATTGTAGTTATTTTAGTAACCCATCGAGCAGTGTAATGGTTATATTTTGATTGTATTTTTTTTAAAATAAATATCATTCCATGGCGTTTTTAAAACGTCATGGATTGTGCAACTTTTGAATTTTTTTTTAATTTTTAAAAGATATCTATGGCGTTTAAAAAACGCCATGGTTTGGTTTTTTAGGGCGTTTGTCAAAACGCCATGAAAAGGTTGACTAAAAGACGGCGTCGGCTTCGACGGCGTTGAGGCATGGCGTTGAAAAACGCCATGTTTACGCTTTTATGGCCTTTTTTAAACGTCATAAAAGAGTATATATGTACTAGCTAGTGGTTGTTCGTCACTATTGTGATTGAATAAACATTTGAGGAGAAAGATTTCTTGGCCTGTGATTTTCAACAAAGTTTCGATTTTTCCGTTCTTGACTTCAATCGAGACTAAATTCGAAGGAGCGGAAACTTAGACTTCAATCGAGACTGAATTTCCTGTCGAGACTGAATTTCCCATTGGAGCTCCCAATTTGTTGATGCTCCGATGGACGATGAGGGTGAATTGAGCGAGAGAGGGCTCGTGAGAGAGACTTGGAGTTTAGAAGATGAAGGTATGGATATAAAGGTGCAGATGATAGTCTCAGGAGAAAGTGAGAAATGAGAAAGAACATTTTAGATAAACGAAAGAGATGATTAAAGCCTTTTGGCCGGAACTCAGAAATAATTAAGTACTTAATGTTATTAAAAATATAAAATATTTATGATCCATCTCAGCACCAATAATTATTTAATTAAGTGCCAACAAAGATGCCACATAGAGTAGCGGATTATCAAGTGCCAATAAGGATGCCAACAATCATTGCAAGTGCGAGATATTTGTTTAATGAAAACGAGCATGTGATCCACATGTACCTGCTTTTGCAAATTATTATTGATGAATTAACTTTTGAGTAATTACTTTTACGAAAACATGCATCCTTTCTAGTTTTTTTTTATATTTTAGTTCGAAATGAATGCTTTCTATTTTGGAGTAGACAAAAAACTGGATTCCGACCAATAAATTTGTACTAGTATATTCTACCACGTGGGCGTGGACCCAAATTTCATCTCAGCCGTTGATTTGTTTCATTGTTGCTTCTATCGTACCGTCTAGATTCTGCCCCGTCAAATTACTCTCCCCCATTGCTGGTGCACAAGTTGTTACTCGTTAGGCTTGGAATCAAATTCACACCTCCCATGTCTTTTTCGGTTTTCCTATAAGTACGAAGCCGGTTTTCCCCTTCATCTCTCCACGCTCAACCTCCATTGAAGTTGCAGGTTTCTCGCTCTCTCTTTCTCTTTCATTTCACTCGTCTTGGTGTTTCCATGCCATTTTACACACACACGCACACACTATTATCTCTTTAATTAATTACTTGGTGTGGATTTAAGCAATTGTTCCTTTATTTTGCAGGAAATTTTTCATGCTGCTCTGATTCCACTGACCTACGCACCTGCTTCAACGGAGGAAGCTTCAATGGCGAAAGTAGCTACGTCGCTAGCATTTTCCAACGGCTTGGGAGAAATCAAGGATGTACTGAACCGTAAGGACTTGGATCCAGCTACAGTGATGCTCGAACCGTTGCCGGCGGCCGTGACTTTGATGAGCGATCAGATCGGCGTCGCCGTCGAGAATGGAGGTTCTGTTAAGAACAAGGCCGGAGATAAGGAGAGAGATATCGTTCTCGGTAGGAATTTGAAGGCCTCGTGCTTTTCAATCACCGAGCCCCAGGTTAACGACGAAATGACCGGCGATAAGGAGGCGTACATGGCCTCTGTCCTAGCTAGGTATCGCCAGAGTATGATTGAGCGCACCAAACACCATCTCGGTTAGTCATCAATTCGCAACCTCGATCGATCAGTTTCATAAATTTAGGTCAAATTCCTAGAATTAATCCGAATTTCAATTTCGGTTGCGGTTGCGGTTGCAAACCTAATTCAACAGATTCGTGTTGTTGATCTTTAAGTGTGCATTGCTGCAGGTTATCCATACAATTTAGACTTTGAATACGGAGCTCTGTCTCAGTTGCAGCACTTTTCAATCAACAACCTAGGCGATCCGTTCATTGAGAGCAACTACGGCGTCCATTCGAGGCAATTTGAAGTAGGAGTTCTGAATTGGTTCGCTCGTCTTTGGGAATTAGACAAGGATGAATACTGGGGATACATTACAAATTGTGGCACAGAAGGAAATCTCCATGGAATCCTTGTCGGGAGAGAGGTTTTTCCTGACGGAATTCTGTACGCATCCAAAGAGTCGCACTACTCCGTCTTCAAGGCGGCGCGTATGTACCGAATGGACTGCCTCAAGGTTGAAACCTTGGTTTCTGGAGAGGTTGATTGTGCAGATTTCAGATCCAAGTTGTTGCAGAACAAAGACAAACCTGCCATTGTTAATGTGAACATTGGTAACAAAAATCATTCTTACAGTCAGTGACTCAAAATGTATAGATTCTATCTTCTACTTACTTTCAATTGTTTGTATTCCAGGAACCACAGTCAAGGGAGCTGTTGATGATCTTGATTTAGTGATACAAACGCTGGAAGAATGCGGATTCTCACATGATCGGTTCTACATCCACTGCGATGGAGCCTTATTCGGCCTCATGATTCCTTTTGTCAAACGTGTATGTAGCTGCTAATCAGATCAATTTTGATACACTTGATCATACTCAAATAGATGATAGTAAGCCATTGTTTTTGCTCAGGCACCCAAGTTGACATTCAAGAAGCCGATTGGTAGTGTCAGCGTTTCAGGCCACAAGTTCGTAGGATGCCCAATGCCCTGTGGCGTTCAGATCACTAGGATAGAGCACATCAACGCCTTATCTAGGAATGTCGAGTATCTGGCTTCAAGGGATGCGACGATCATGGGAAGCAGGAACGGGCATGCGCCTATCTTCCTATGGTACACCCTGAACCGGAAGGGCTACAGAGGGTTCCAGAAGGAGGTGCAGAAGTGCCTAAGGAATGCTCACTACCTTGCAGTCCGGTTAAGAGAACTCGGGATCAGCGCAATGCTGAATGAGCTGAGCAGCACCGTAGTGTTCGAGAGGCCTTGCGACGAGGACTTCGTGAGGAGGTGGCAGCTTGCTTGCCAGGGAAACATAGCACACGTTGTTGTGATGCCGAATGTGACCATCGAGAAGCTCGACACATTCCTGGAGGAGCTCGCTGTGAAGCGCGCGAGTTGGTTTAAAGATAGGAAGGCGCGGCCTCCTTGTGTCGCCTCCGAGATTGGGGCTCAGAACTGCGCTTGTGGCTCTGCTCATGACTGAGCCTTTTAGGTCTCATCTTTCAGCTTGCTCATCAGATTGAAAAATGAAATAAAAATGTAAACTTTAATTGCCAATTTGCCATTTTTTTTATATGGATAGTAATTCAATGCACCAGAAAATGGATTTAAAAGCTGAAAAGATCAACAAATGACAAACTGTTATGTACATGAAAAAACATAACAAAGTTGTATCGGCTAAGAAAATTAATACACCGAAAAAAAAAACAATAAAGCGATAAAAAGACGCAGGTGATTATGAGCAAGGGATAATATGAACCTTCTTTTCTGACTATTAGTACAGGCAACACCTGTAATAGAAATTATGTGGGTGAAATTAGCGGGGTGGTATTTTGTGGTATTTTACAATTGTGGATTTCGTTCTTTGTGGGATAGAAACTGTGGTTGAATTTGTGTGGGATTCACTTTTTTTCCTCAACATCCTTGGTATGATCTTACGTTATTTTGTACTCCTGGCTTTTGCCACCCATCTATATATTTACCTATTCAGAATACCGGTAATAACTATTAGCATGAGATCTTAACAAAATAATATGCCATTTTGATTATTTTTTTTTGGAAGCATAAGGATTAGAAAAAACGCCGACGACCCGATTTCTTTCCTTTTCTATACGCTTACAAAATTTGGTTTCGACTCAAAATTTGTCCACTGGATTAAGGAATGTGTTCAGACGGTTTCGTACTCAGTACTTATTAATGATGAACCATCTACCGTTTTCGTCCCGTCAAGAGGACTCAGACAGGGAGACCCTCTGTCGCCTTTCCTTTTTATCCTCACAGCAAATATTCTGGCTAGAACTTTAAAACGACAGTCAAACATCTCAAAAGACTTAGGCTTCACTTTGGGGGAGGAGGGGTTAAGATTCCCTTCCTTGCCTTCGCTGACGATATCATGCTTTTTGGAAAAGCAAACTAGTCAACTTGTTTTGAGCTCTCCAACATAATCAATATCAGGTTTTGTTTGATTTCTGGACAAAAAGTAAATCTCTATAAGTTCAGCTTTTAAGTTTCCCCTCGGCCACAACCATCCAAACAGTTGCAAACGCTCTGGGTATCCCCGATCGAATAATCTTTAAAAATATCTAGGCTGTTCAATTATCAATGGTAGTGTCAACAAATACACTTTTGCGAATATCATCCTCAAAACTAAACAATAATTGTCAAAGTGGAAAGCTTCCTCTCTTTCTGCTGAAGGCAAGAAAGTCCTAATTAAAACTAACCTTTCAGCTCAGCCGATGTTCCTCATGCAAGTTTTCCTTTTGCCCTCGTTGATCCTGCACGAGCTTGATAAGATTTATAGACAATTTTTTCTGGAACAAAGATGTCATTTTGATTGAACATGGGTCCAAACCTTTAGCCTCATTTATGTTTTTTGAAAAAAAAAACCCTGCGTATTTACAAAAAAAAAGTATTATTTAATTTACATCCACACGAACATATAACAAAAATAAAATAATCGAGCATTCTCTAAAACTATTCATGGGTCTTCCACTAAATACAAGGAATTACTCATGAAAATCAAGCAATAAAAATAAACGAAAAAAAAAAAAAAATTGGTAAAATATCAACTTTTCCTAATCTAATTAGGTTATTAACACCTTAAGTTTATTTATCGGCCGTTATAACAGTCATTAAATTTTTTTTAATTCACTAGCATCATTATCTCCTCTCTCTCTCCCTCGTATAATCAGATCTGGAGAGACCGAGAGATGTCCATGGCGGCGACTTCGATCTCACTCTCTCAACCTTCGTTCCCTCCTCCTCCTCCATCGACCTCGTTCCCTATCTCTCACGCTTCCTCTTCTTGTCTCCTCCGCTCATGTGCGAGGAAGAATACAAACTCATCCTCTTCCAATTTCCGTGGCCAGACGAAGCCGCACTCAGCCTCCCCCGATTTCGGTGCCGCTCTCCCCGACCTCGACAATCACCTCCTCTCTCAAATGATGAAGCCTCCTATCGAGTCCTATGAGGTCCTTATTTGATCCAATTGCCGCTGTTTACAGGTACTCTCTTTTTCTCAATTAATCATCCGATTTTGTTATTTGCTCTTGCTATCGGTTTTCCCCAAAATTGAATTAAGACTCCCTTTGAAATCGAAATTGAAATCTTCAATTGTTTTGTTTTCTTGTTGTAATTAGTCGAGTTGCTATCAAATTCATGTTTTTCGATTCATCTAGCTGGTGTTACTTGCATTTGTAAGCCTAGGGTTTTGAGGTAAAAGGAATCGAGGTGTTTCAATCAACTGTAATTTAGGTCAATCGATGAAACTTAAAGCCAGTTGATGCTTCTGTTGCTTTATTTTTGTAGCAAGGCATCATCAGTTCTCGCAATTCAGATATTCGAGCTCCACTGCAGCAGCCCTAGGTGAGTCCAGTCCTCTCGTTTTGATTTGATCTACTGCAGAGCAGATCAAAAGATGAATGTGATTTAGCATGTTTTGTGTCTACATAGTCATGAATTTGATATATTGCTCTACTGCAATCATAATGTGTAATTCCCTTAATTCCAATTGCAGGAGCATCTTAGACGAAATGTATCTAATTTTATAATAAATTTGGAATCAGTAGCCTTTAAGTTTCAGAGTTCAGTTGTTTGTTGATTTTATAGGGTGATAACTATCTATTTTCTTAGAACAATTCATTGGCATTAGTATTTACTTATAGCAATTTTATTTTAGTTTTAGTTCTTTATCTTATCATTTGGCATCATTTGGTTGTTCTTTTTTGATTTGGGATTTCGAGTTGGATTGGAACTACCTAGGGTTATTGGGTGCGAATATTTGTGGAAAAGTTGGGGCTTTTTGCCTAGAGTTGATAATGGTGAAGTTTGTGGTTGTGTTGGATTGTTTGAATGCTGAGAAATCATACTGATGTTCCAACTCATGCCAAAAACTTTCTTTGCGTGGATTTCTTGCTTTTTTCTGTAAATTTATTCTTTGAGTGAATTTATATATTTCATATTACCATCTACAATGAATTTTCTTTGTGTATGAAGTGAATCGATGATATGGGCGGTATGCCGTCTTGGAATCAAGACCCTAATGGTGGCAAAGGAGATGCTGCATTCTTCCTCTCGGAGTCGGATAATGAAGAGACTTCCGATGAATCCTATCGGCTGGACTGAATTATATTTATTAAGTGCTGAACGTTAGGGTCTGGCTGCTGGTGGTTCGTTAGGAGTTGGAATGGTTTGATCTGGGAGAATGCATTTGCTGTTGTTCACATATTCCATTGTGTTGATGCTGCGGTCGCAATGTCTAATTGCAAGGGGTGTCTGCTGTCTCTCGTTCTGTCTGTTGCCGAATAGGAGAAAGTTTACTGTCATACTTCTTTTGTGAGATATTGGTTAGTTGGACAGCTTATTTGGGGCCACCGGATTATATTTTTTTGGGCCAGATTTGTTAGGAGGAGAAAAGTAATGTATTGAGGATGGGCCAATTTTGTATAGAATAGGAGTGTCAAATGGTTGGTGGGCCTATTATGTGAGATATCACACTGCCACCACGTTACAACGGGTTTCTTGCTCTTGGCCTAGTTCAAATTTCATAAGTATATATGTAACTCTCTAATATGGGTTTATATGCTTATTAAATTTGGTCAACTGGGCTAATTTCGGTTACTTGTTTTAACGTGGTGGGGTAGTGGGTAGGTAGTAGCTAAGAAACAATAGCGTGGAAGCAAATTTTACTTTATTTTGTACCTTGGTTTAATCACTGTATCTATATATTTACCTTTTTAGGCCGTCTTGGAATCAAACAATAGCATGGAAGCCAATTTACTCCAAATATGTCATTAAAACATTTTTAAGAAAAAAAATGATATTGATATATAATCGATTATATTAAACCACTTAGCAAAGTGACATCATGGTAAACAAAATTTTTTATCAACTAAAACGTCATCAACAAACAATGTCACCACAAATGATTGATATCAATAAAGTGTAATCACAAATGTCATCAATGAATAAAAATGTAATAAACATGTCATTAAAAATGATTGGATCAATGAAGTGTAATCACAAACGCGTCATCATTGAATAAAAGTAGAATCGATGAAAATATATCGATATACAATTGATTAAATTAAAAAAAGTGGCATCAAACGATTTGATTAAAAAAAATGGCATCAAATAACTACATTAGAAAAATGGCATCAAAACACTACTTTAAAAAAGTTGCATTACATTGAAGAAAAAAATGTCATCAAACACTACTTTGAAAAAATATGGCATCACGGTAAAAAAAAAAAGGGCATCAATGGTCTACGTGACATCACAGTAAACAAAAAATGTCATCAATGTTTGAAAAAAGTGGCATCATTGGTTAAAAAAAATGGCATCAAAAAAGTGGCATCATTGGTTAACGGTCAAATAGGTTGACCGTTGGTTAAAAAAAAAAGTGGCATCATTGGTTAAAAAAAAAAATTAAAAAAAAAATCCGAAATAGTCGGTCAACGTTGACCGGTCAACGGTCAAATAGGTTGACCGTTGACCTTAATAGTCAATTTGGGAAGGTGCTAGGTTAGTTAATTAATTTTGTTTGGGTGCTAGTTACCTAGTTAGATATTCATAATGTGCTAGTTGTCAAAATAACCCAATTTTTATCAACTAAAAGGTCATCAACAAACAATGTCATCACAAATGATTGATATCAATAAAGTGTAATCACAAATGTCATCAATGAATAAAAATGTAATAAACATGTCATTAAAAATGATTGGATCAATGAAGTGTAATCACAAACGCGTCATCATTGAATAAAAGTAGAATCGATGAAAATATATCGATATACAATTGATTAAATTAAAAAAAGTGGCATCAAACGATTTGATTAAAAAAAATGGCATCAAATAACTACATTAGAAAAATGGCATCAAAACACTACTTTAAAAAAGTTGCATTACATTGAAGAAAAAAATGTCATCAAACACTACTTTGAAAAAATATGGCATCACGGTAAAAAAAAAAAAGGGCATCAATGGTCTACGTGACATCACAGTAAACAAAAAATGTCATCAATGTTTGAAAAAAGTGGCATCATTGGTTAAAAAAAATGGCATCAAAAAAGTGGCATCATTGGTTAACGGTCAAATAGGTTGACCGTTGGTTAAAAAAAAAAGTGGCATCATTGGTTCAAAAAAGTGGCATCATTGGTTAATAAAAAAAAAAAAAAAAAAAACCGAAATAGTCGGTCAACGTTGACCGGTAAACGGTCAAATAGGTTGACCGTTGACCTTAATAGTCAATTTGGAAAGGTGCTAGGTTAGTTAATTAATTTTGTTTGGGTGCTAGTTACCTAGTTAGATATTCATAATGTGCTAGTTGTCAAAATAACCCAAAAAAAAAATCGATGCCCACCAAAAAAATAATCAAGCGTAGGGATTGGGTTTTGATTGGTACAGTTACGGGGCCCAACGTAATATATAGATGGCCCATTAACACTATTCAAGAGGGAGAGAAGTAACATTTCAGGTGCTTTATTATTCTAGTAATAGACAATGGTTAAGGTAGTACCGCTAAGTCTTAAGAGCATCAAATAGAAAACCTTTAGGTGTTATAATATATACTAGTGGAATTCTCGCACCATGGCGCGTTTGCGAGGGAAAAAAAATGGAATATAAAATATTTATTATAAGGAATAACCAAATAACACTCTAAAAAAATATTTTAAAAGTTTAATACAATAATATTATTTGAAAATGACATAAGTGTTCACAAAAGGCACAAGGTGGTGCTCTAGGCTTTGTCCATTCAAATCCCGAAGAAAAAAAAATTTGATTTAGACAAAGTGAAAATTTTGTAGGATGGATATCATTTATAGGTTAAGAATAAATTCTATACATATTAAATGGTAAATATAAAAAGCTGAATAATGAACCAAAGTGTGCAACTTATATAAGGAAGACAGCAAAAGATTACTTAGCATGGCACCATGTTACCCCAACTAAAAGTGAATGAGGTGATGAATTAAAATTAAGTTAGGAATTAGAAAGAATATCATAAGAGAATATATATGAAAGTTTATAGAAATGAATAAAAAACGAAATTTTATTTAAAGTGAGAAAGAATAGTAGATTTGAGGTAAATTCACTACTACAATTAAGACATTTGGCAGCGGTCAAAAACCGCTTCCTTATATAGGATAACCGCTGCCAAAGGCCTAAGGCAGCGGTTTTGGACCGCCCCTTCTGCTGTCGTCGCCTTATGTCTGAGGCAGCGGTTTTTTTAATCTAAGGCAGCGGTTTCCTATAAAAGGGAAAACCGTCGCTAAAAATATAAAATAACCGCTGCCTATTTCTCTATGGAAGCACTTCCTCTTCCCATCATATGAAGCGGTTTTATTTTTTGTGGCAGCGGTTATGTATATTAAATTTTATAGAATTTTTTTATTAGCATTTAAATATTTTAATTATATTTATTATAAATATTTTTATTTTAATTATATTTAATTTAAATATTTGTATTTGACATGCTATTTTGGAATAGAATATGCCTTTCCATAAAAAAAAATATATTTATTTAAAAATAAAAATTGTATATTAATTAATAATAATATATTATATAGAGATTTAAAAAACAATATTGGCTAAAAGTAACTGTAATTACATTTATAAAAGTATCGATACCTAACATGGATATATATGCTTTAAGAGTAATTAGCTAATAACAATCCAAGTGGATCGATCGATCGACAAAATGGCTATATTGCTAGTTTATAACATATACAAAAAGTGGGATTATATATCCATGCGCAAGTTCAAACACCGATCTTCAAAATGTGCATAGAGATCTGCAATGTACATGAACAAACAAATTTGGTACATCAAATTGAGGCATATAATTGAAATAAAGTACAAACATTAATATATAGGCATATCTAAAAATCAGAATTAAAAAAAAATCAATTCTTGCAGTAACACTTGGATATCAAGCACAGTGGGTCTCCTTTCAAACCATTCTCAGATGCAAACATCTTTCTTGGCCTTCTTCTTATTCTTGGGTCTAATACCTCACCAAAACAACAAAAAAGGTTCAAGATTTAGGCTTAAATTTGACAAAGAGAAATGGGTTTCAAAGGATTTCAAAGTTGGAGAATTGGAAATGGCACAACAGCAAACTCTAAGGTGAGCTGTAATGTAAATCTAACTCTCCCCTTTTCCTTCTTTACTTCCTATTTTTGGTTGAATGTGAGGAAGAAAAGGAGAAGAAATCGGAGATAAATGATATAGGAGGGTCCCTAAATACAGGCTGCAAGTATGCAAAACTGAAAGGATATACACCAACTTATTGATATACATTCTTACATAGTAATCTGCTCAATCACCTCGAACAATCAGAACAAAAATAAGAAAGTGAGTAGGCACATCAAGTTTGTAAAGCAACTCATGGAAATGTAGGCATAGCAAGTTTGCTTCATTATGTTGTAAATGCAACTCGGGTAAATCCATACACAAACAATGCATGTTTGTCCTATAGAGTTCTGTCTACATATATGATCAAGATGCAACGACCAAGAACAAAGTGAGCATGCTTCCCTCCTAATATTTAAAAGGGAATTTATGAAGCAAAAAGTGATTTAAACATTTAGAGACTTAATTGAAAATAAGCATATGGCACACCTAGGTTGCTTTAAATCCAAAATGACAAAAGTGCATTAACATCAATCCATGCTATTTGAATGGGTAACTAACATAATTTAAAACGTACCAACCTGTAGTAGTATATTCTTGCCTTCTTAAAAGTGTTTTCAAAAGGGGATTCATTAGCACTAGTCTTGGTCGGACCTACGAATGTGATATGGGGAGTTAAAATAAATCTACAAAGAAAAATATATCATAATAAACACTAAAAGAAAGGTTTGCTTAACTCACATAACTTCATCATCATGGGAAGTAGATCCATCTTCTTGGTTTGTTGGAAAGTCGGGAATAACAATATCTACACCCGGATTAGCTTCTCTTATCTTTGATAAAATAGAATTCAGGTTTTCCTCCATCTTTTTGTTAAATTCATCTATAATACCCTCCATGAACACCCGGGGAAGTATAAATGGGCTCTTGACATCCTTACACTTAAAATTTGACTTTGTGACACCCAGTCCATGCATACGCAACCGTCCATTATGCTCCTTTTTGGTGATAACATCAAAGTATGGATCAGTCTTGCTACTTCCTTCATCTGATTTCAGTGATTTCATTTTCTCCTTGTAACAAAGAATCAAATACAAGTCAATAAAAAAAGTGTGAACCATTAGTCAAATCCAGTGATATCAAATAATGGATTCGAGTTAGTTGATGGTCTCACAATGTTTGCTAGTGTTTGTTCATTCTCTGTTAGGTATGTACGTCCATCCACTCGCTTCCTAGATTCCATGTATACATCTACTTCCGATGGACATTGCTTGTTTGGATCACTTTGTTGCTATAAAAAGAAAAGTATAATTCAATAAGAAATAATTGCTTTCCCACAAGGAAAAAAAAAGAAGAAGAAAACTAATTTACCATCACATAACGCTTCATAGCATATGATACTGGGCCTAAAGTATGCATATCAACTTGCTTTGCTCGATTCTCCTTGTTTTTCCTACTCATTTCCTATGTATTCACAAGTAAAATCATTGGTTTTCATTATATTTGAAATAAAAAAATTAACCATGTACAGCCTACACTGAATACATACCTGGGCTTCTTCTGAATCAAAATGACGCAAGAGATTAGTAAAATCCTCTTTCGGGATATGTGAGGGTCGTTTGGCCAACATCTCTGCCATGGTACTCTTTGGAGAGTAATATTTCCCCTTGACTTTTCCCTTGTAAGCCCGCCATTTTGAGCCAACACTCTTCAACACCCATGCTTTCCCTTCTTCGGGTATAATGAATTTTTTCTACACGATCAATATTTAGTAAGTTAAGTTAGTATTTTCATATAAGTAAATACATAAAGTACTTAAGAAAATAACACACATATACAAAAATACATCACCTGCACATACTCCCAAATTTTATCTTTTGTAGGCACTTTTCTCCAATCACCGTAGCTCAAAGGTGCGTAGTTCGAGTCTCGAGCCAAGGTTCCCAAGAAGTGACCGAAAGTGCTAACAATTTTTTTCGTAGGCCCAACTGGTTGTTTCTTTTCATTCAAGATGATAGCATCACGATTTTCCAGAGTTCGCGTATGAATATTCCCCAAAATGGTTTTCCCTCTACGCCTTTTCTCTTCATTAACTACACAAAAGCATATGGCACTACTTAGAATAATGAGACATGAAAACAGAACAAAAGGAGGAAGAAAGAGGATAATTGAGTTATAGAACTGCACCAAATTTGCTGAAAATAATACTGAAGATTTTCTTCCCCTAAAATGATGCAGTAGCATCATGGATGCTGGAGAGAACGCAACTTACTTGAGGACAAAGCAACCAACAGAAAATCAGATAGTTACCTGCTGAATGTAGACTTACCTGCTGAATTTTCATTTCCATTATTCGAAACAAGTGCACTTGCTTCTACATTTTGGTTATTTTCAACATCTTCGGCCAAATCAACCCCAACTTCTTCATTTTGGTTATTTTCAAAATCTTCGTCCAAATCATCCTCAATTTCACTTTGTTGCTGCATATAATTCATATCATTGCGTGGACATCCTTTCAAGGCTTGATTTTTTCGCATATTCTCATATCTAGTGTTAGTCCCCGGAACATCTTCAGAAGAATCACTCCCATTGGCGTTAGTTGGATGAACATTATTGCTTCATTGTCCTCTCGCAGCTTGCATTTTCTTTAACTCTGCATTTTTAGCCATAGACCCTGGAGCACAGAAGTTGGCCTTCTCTTTCTGCAGCTTCAAACTTCTATCAGATTGGTTGCATGGCTCTTGACTAAACTTCTTAGCCATTGATGAATTTTGAGTGAGGGCAGCCTTCCCTTTCGTACCCATTGAGCAATTCCTTTTCTCATTAACCTACAAAATATGAGGATACCTGTAAGATAATGGAACAATAAAATTTATCATATCAGCCCAATAGTACTTTACTTTCTTACCTCTTGCACTTGAAGTTGGCAATCTACATCAACTTCTTCTCGTTGAGCTCTTGAAACTATTGCATACTTTTCTAGCAAAACCTTATTAGCGAAGTTGTGGTTGAAACCCTTGGCCTTCATTATGGCTGCATTTGACTCCAATCTTCTCATCTTGTCTATTTCAATCGGTTTCAATGCTTGATTCTGGTGAGCCAACTTGTCTTTCTTTGCCATCCTATTTTTCAAGCAAAACCTAAATGAAGACACAATATCAGAATATACAAGCTATAAAATTCATAGGAAATATACATAAAATGATATGAACAACTCAAAATCAAGTCAACAAATATTTCATACATGTCACGGGAAAATAAAATTACATACATACGAAAAGAAGATAAAAGATACATGCTTTCACAAAATAGAGTTACCAGCTACTGTATATCATCTAATATGTTTCCTGAGAGGTCTACTATTGTTGCATTGACATCAGATCTTGTAAGGCTTATGGTACCCTCCTCTTCACGAGCATCAAATCTCTTTAGACGAGGCCAATCCTTCCAATATATGTCGCCAGATCCAACATCCCTTTCATTAGCATCAGAATAATCTCTAGGGAGATCTTTGACCACATAACTCCAATCATTTGATAATGGGTCTTGAATATAAAAAATCTGATTTGCTTGAGAAGCCAATATGAAGGGTTCATGTTGATAAATGAGCTTCTTTTTATTAACTCGAGGAAGACCGTAAGTGTCTTCTTCAGAATGATACCAGACACAACCAAACAAAATGATGCTAAAATGTTCTTCATAGAAGATCTCAATAATTTCTTCAATTGCTCCATAGTAAGCCACATCTCCCATTATAGGATTTTGATCCTTTGTACTAGCATAACTTGGGGTCAATGCGGTTAGAGTCACACCATTGTTTTCAGTCACACATTTTCTATCCCGCTTCATGGTGTGGAACTTGTAACCATTGACAAAGTATCCGCTATAACTTTTGACAAAGAAAGAAGGTCCAATAGATAACCAAGTAATCCAATCCGGAATATCAAAACCTTGAGCAAGTTCAAACTCAACTCTTGATCTGAACCAATCAATGAAATCCTTACTATGGGTCTGCGCATTGTCCCACTTTCGTTTCTTTTTGCTTTTAGCAAGTGTCTCATGCTCACTACAATCATAATAAGAAAAAAGGTACATCAATTTAAGGATCAAAATATTTTAAATTAAGTAAACAAATAAAGTTTAACATATATTACCGAATATATCTTTCAATTTCTTCTCTATGGCAATTGAAGATGAAATATCGATGTGCTTGAGCCCACTTTATCTCGTCAATCCTGTAGCGATCGTGTTTTTTCCCTTTTCTCTTCCCCTTCCCTAATATAGGATGACCTACCTTAGGGAAAATTGAGTCTCGAATCTGCTCACCTGTACTAGTAGATCCACGATGTAGATATCTAGCACAAAAGGCGGTGCATTCATCAACTAAGTAAGATTCTGCCATCGATCCTTCAGGTCGACTTTTATTCCGAACATATGATTTCAACTTTCGAAGATCACGTTCGATTGGATACATCCATCTCTGAAAAACAGGCCCCCCGAGTCTGATCTCTTCGACTAAGTGTACATGCAAATGGACCATAATATCGAAAAATGGAGCAGGATAAATCATTTCAAATTGACAGAGAATCTCAGCAATCTCAGATTGTAGATAATCAAGATCTTTGGGGTCAATAACTTTGTTGCATATGGCCTTGAAAAAGGCACTCAATCTTATCAAAGGCCTTGCAACATCCTCGGGAAGACATGCCTTTATAACAATTGGAAGTAAATATTGCATTAAAAAGTGAGCATCATGACTCTTGTAACCCATGATTTTCCTCTTCTGGACGTGAACACACCATGCAATGTTACTATCACAAACTTGTGGTAACTTGGCATTTTTTATCACACTACAAAACCTGCGTCTCTCCTCCACTGTCATCCAAAAACGCGACTTTGCAATTTCAATCCTTTCACCACCTTCGATAAATTTAGGCTGAAGTTCTTGCATCATATCAAGTTCCACAAGATCCATTCGACCTTTCACATGATCCTTAGTTTTTCCAGGAATATCTAACAAAGTCCCGATAATATTATCACATATGTTCTTCTCTATATGCATTACATCAAGACAATGTCGAATTTCAATATGCTTCCAATAAGGCAAGTCAAAAAAGATTGACTTCTTTTTCCAAGGACATATACACTTCTCGTTCTTCTTCTTCGTTGTCTTCTTCTTCCTCACCTCCTTTGGTTTATTTTTTCCAAAGTCATTGTTAAAACCAGCCAGCAGCTCCAAAGTTTCATTTCCAGTCAAGCGAACAGGGGCAATTTCATCATCAATCTTTCCATTAAAATGCCTCCTATTACGCCGATATGGGTGGTTCCTTCTTAGAAATCTACGATGACCCATATAACACATTTTTTTACTATATGTCAAATATCGTGATCGAGTCTCATAATGACAAGAAGGACATGCCAGACTTCCTTTTGTGCTCCATCCAGATAACATTGCGAATCCCGGGAAATCACTTATAGTAGTCATCAAGGTTGCCCGCATATTGAACATTTGGTTGCTTGAAGCATCATATGTTTCCACGCCAACCATAAACAACTCTTTCAAATCTTTGATCAAAGGCTGCAAATACACATCAATATCATTTCCCGGTGAAGAAGGACCTGGGATGATTAAGGCAAGCATCAGATATTCAGACTTCATAGACATCCAAGGGGGCAAGTTGTATGTGGTCAATATAACAGGCCATGTACTATGCACAATACTCATTGAGTTAAATGGACTAAATCCATCACTAGCTAAACCTAATCTCACATTGCGTGGATCATTAGCAAATGCTGGATATAATAAGTCGAAGTTCTTCCAAGCTTCACCATCAGCCGGGTGTCTTAAAAGCCCATCCTTTGGACATCCATCCGCATTCCATGTCATGTTCTGTGCAATCTCCCGACACATGAACAATCTCTGCAACCTCTTCTTTACCAGGAAGTATCTAAGTACTTTTGCAGGTATCCGGGAAACCTTGTCGGTTTCCTCATCTTTTTCATCTGATTTCCACCGAGAAGTCTTACAGACCGGACAATTTGTTGCTTCAGCATGCTCTTCCCAATACAAGATACAATCATTAATACACGCATCAATCCTACTGTACTCAAGTCCCAAAACCTTAAGGACCTTCTTTGCTTCATTATAAGAACTGGGCAGTTTTGCATCCGGTTGCATGACTTTCAATATTTTCAGCAAATCAGTAAAGGCCCCATTACTTAGTTTATGATCTCGCTTATGAACGAATAAGCGAATTATAAATGAAAGCTTTGAAAAACTCTTGCAACCAGGATACAATTCTTCTTGAGCCTCCTCCACCAACTTGTAAAAACTAGTCGCTTCTTCATTTGGACCATTACAAAATCTGTCATGTAGCATATCGTCCATGTTATCATCAAACTTATTCATTCTGTCATCTGCCTCATCACTGTCAACAGGTGGTGGTTGCTCCTCTTCCACTGGTAGCATATGAAAACCCTTCAAAATCATATGATCTTTAACAATTTCTCCTTGCAACCAATTCCGACGATAACAAACTTTGCAAGGACAACGAATTTCATCTCCTCGCGCTTCATTTGCAAATGCATTTTCTATATACTCATCTACTCCCTTTGAGTATTCCTTACTCCATCTTGGAAACATCCACCAATTCAAGCTATTTTTACCCATGCCTAAAAAATGATATGTTTTTTTTTTGTAAGATTTCGGTAGAGGAAATGTTATATTATATGAGTTATTACATTATTTGATGCAGTGCATCAAATTATTCTTTATTCATTTGATGCAATGAATAAAGAATTTGGAGATAAATAGGAGATTGGAGAAAAAGTGAAAATTCATTTGGTTAGTGCTAGTGGGCTTTAATTATGCAGTGCATGCATATAGAAATTAAATGTTGTTGTTTAATGTCTATCACCATAATTTCAAGCTTTAGTCAAATCAAGAAACTCCGATTTAGGTAAATAAAAATCTATCTAAAATTGGGAAGATCATAATACAGAAATCTCGAAAACCTGTATTCAACCATCTTAGGATATAAAGGTGTACAAACATTATGATCTTGAAAAAATGAATCAAGTTAAATTCACTACAAAACTAACCAGATTCAGTATAAGCAAGCAAGCTCTAAACACATAACCTCACCCCACCAACTCACATGTTTAATGAACCAAGAAATTCAAATCTTGAAAAACGAAATTCACTACAAAACTAACCAGATTGAGCATAAGAAAGCAAGCTCTAAATACAGAACCTGACACTTCCAATTCACTGTTCAAAAACAGAAATTTCAACAATCAGAAGGAGAATTGCAGGAAAGGGGAGAATACCTTTAGAAAATGATCTTTAGCTAGCCTTTGGAAATTGTTGCTGATAGATCCTTAACTCCTTGTGTTTCTGCAGAACACATCAAGGATATGTAAACAAACAAAAAATGAAATATATAGCTTCAGCTCAACCTATCATAGTAGGATATATAAGATTCCTTGTGTTTATACATTACATGAACCAACCAATCAGTAGACCCCCAATAAAAACATAACAAGAAAAGCTGTTAGGATTTAAATATGCCTCTTCATACCACATTATGTATTAACCTTTATACACATGATGACATGAAACCCACTGAGACTCACTATTGTAAGTCAAATTAATACTCAACATGCAAACTAAAGAGATAATACATAAATTAAAAAAAGGAGTCAGCTACTCACCATTATAAGTTTTTAATAAGTATTTTTTTATCAGTTGTAATAAGTATTACTTATTAGGCATTACATATTTTTTTTTTAAAACTAATCTTTAGTTTTTTTGGTCGAGAACTGAAATTTTCGGTTTGGTTCCGGTTTTCGGAAAGAAACCAAAATTTTATTTTTTAAGGATCATGGCCCGGACCGTTTATCATCCGGACCGAACCGGAACCGAGATTTTCAGTTCGGTTTTTAGGCCGGGCCACATTATGAGCAACCTTACTCATAACCCTTTACAAGGGGTTGGTTCTTGTAAGTTCATCTGAATCTTGAATGTTTGAGATTGATAGGTTAAACCAAAATAAAGGCTAAATTAGAGAGGTACTGGTTTTTTTTTAATTTCTATGTACATATTCGATCAGTGTACAACTTAAAAGCTTTGAAATCTAGAAACCATGTGTACCCCTTTGAGCTCTACACATCAACCCCCCCCCCCCCCCCCCCCCCCCCCCCGTGCATCCAATGCAAACAAATTAACAAGTATAAAAACTAAAAACAAATTAAAACAACTACAAATACAAATCTGGTAATTAAGTAATATATTACTTAAATCTGTTAATTTATCTAAACAATTAAAATGTGCGCTTCATAAGTAAATATGACCCTTTGGTCATAAACTCAAATATATATGTGCCAATCCAAATTGCAGTAAGACTTACCCTTATTTCAGAAGTTTGAACACGGAAGCAAGAACACTTAGTCCAACATCTGGGCAATATGAACAATTTTCTGTCAATAATTTGTCCAGATCTCTAACATAAATTAATAATACGCATGCAGTATGCTAGAAACAACAGCAACAACAGAAAGGAAAATGATAACAAAGATGGAGAGATGCCTAATCGAAAGTTTCATAGCAGAAAATTTCATGACAAAGATTGACTGGTAAAAATAATATCAAATTTCATCCTAAAAACTGAATTACATAATAAAAAATTTCATCTTTAGAAATGAATTAAAGATGGAGGAAGGGGGATGTACCTGAAACTTAGAGAGATTGAAGCTTTGAAAAATCAATGGCCCCAAATCAAACAAATCCCAAATTGAACAGCCACAAAGTTGAACAACCCCAAATTGATTGCCCCAAATCTCCCCAAATCGAACAGCCCCTAACACTCCAAATTGAAAAGCCCTAAATTGCTTGAACAACCATTGAAGCTTCCCAACCGAACAAACCCTGAAACCCTAAATCACTCAAACGACCCCTGAACCTTTTCGACCGAACAACCTCTGAAGCCCTGGCCAACTCGCTCGAATGACCCTTGAAGCTTCCCAACCGAATAACCCCTCAAGCACCAAATTGCCCGGACGATTTTCAGAGTGCTTCCCGACCGCTTGAAGCTTCAGATTTCTCCCCCAAATAGCTTGAATTTGTTACCAGCTAAAAGATTAGACAACAATCTCTTGAAGATCGATCATTGCTTTTTGGCTTCTAAACCTAGATTGCATGTGGGGGTTTAGATGATTTTTAGGGAAATAGAAATCTTGTCTCATTTGAGCGGGTTTATGAAATTTGGGGAATTTTTGGGGGATACCTAAGGCGGGCAAGGATATTAAACCCGCCAAAACACTAAAACCGCTCCCATAGTTAATTTATTTTGGTGGACCGCTTCTATTGCTTTTTTTTAATTTATGTAATTTTGGAAAACCGCCCCCAAAGGGTCTTTGGACCGCTGCCATAGACAAGGGGTTTTAGAACCGCTGCCAAAACCGCTGCCATAGACTAAACCGCTCCTAAAACCATTACATTTTTCTAAACCGCTTCTTAAACCAAACCGCCACCATAAACCGCTTCTTTTGCTCTTAATTGTAGTAGTGATTGTATGTAGATACACCGGACCTTGGACCTTGAGATTTAGGAAAAAAAAAATCAACTTAACTGAAAAATTAGGATTACATGTGTGAAAAGAGTCGGTTTCGAGAATCAAGGAAACTGAATGGGTCGGTTTCGATAATCTTGGAGATTGCTTCTTGGCTGCGAAGAGTTGTTTGTTGCTGCCACTCCTCGCAACTGCACCTCTGAATTTAGAAGAAGAAAATTTCCCTTCGTCATGAGGCTATTCCAATCACAACAATTATAGATCCACTCATTGTCCTGTACCTGTTGATAACAATTGCTCAAAAAACTAAATATTAGTCCCAATGTAGAAAAGAAGCTAGGGAAAATGCTCTTAGAAATTCAAAGCCAAACTAAATAAAATGACATGAAAAGTGCGCCAAGATTTAAAAATGGTGAGTTCAAATGCAAAATTTGGCTTGTAGAAAAAGAGCTGCATGGCAATGGAATTAACTCTTCAATAGATCTCTTAGTCGTATACCAATTTCAAGTAGAATTCATAAGACTTGTAATGGCATAAACTTCATAGGATAGAGCATTTAATGAAACATCCAGGAATTACAAAAAAAAAAAGCTATAGTATAGACCTCAGGAAATGTATATTGAATGGGTGCTCCGGGAGGAATAGAAACACGTTGAATCTGAAGATGTTCTACCAAGCAAATATTCCCATCAAGTTCAGTTGTAACTTGGACATTCAAAGAACATTAAGCAACCCAACCACTTCTATTCTCCAATTCAGTAGTAGTGTGAAGATATACCCTCTTGTAGTTGTCAAGAAATGTTGAGACTAAGTGGGGATCTAATATTTTCACTGGCTGCATTTCAGGAAAAGAGGCCAATATCTTGAGCTAATCAACAACTAAACTGCAATCGATTTTTTAAAAAGAAGATCCTGGGAGAGACAAATATACTCACCCCTGTGACTGAAATGGATACCTCATCCCAAATACCAGTGTTCCGATCTCTGATGTTCGTTTAAACAGAGTATTAACACATAAAATGGAAACCTAAAAGTCTAGGAACTGAAAGTATAAAGTGAAAAAAGAAGCAACAGTTATGTTAAGATGAACTTGGGATGAAGACTTATTTAATACAGCGAGCTAAACATAGATGACGATTTCTTAAGTACTTCATTATGGCTCTTGAAATGACCAGTTTTTTTCCCTACATAAGCTATACACAGATGACAGGGAATATACATCATACTTCACTTTAGGAGTTTAGCTAATGATTCAGTCAACTTATTGGGGCCATCCAATCCCATCCCTCAACATATTGTGCTGCAACATCTTTTCCAACCCGATTCAAGGAATAACAATTAAGGGAAGGCAAATATGCGGAACAACATGGTGAGTCCAAGTGCACCAAGAATTTACATGCATGCTGAATTTTCATTAAATGAACGCAACAAAGGGATCGGATGCAGACGAAGGGAAAAAACACAATTTAAAACCAGCTACTTTATCTATGGTGTGATGCTAAGATTGAGAAACTACAAAATGGATCCTTAACATTTTAAAACCCAAAGAAATGGATAACAAACATATTAATTAAGAGCATGTTAAAACAAAAACCAACTTAATGTTTCAACTAAGAAGAAATTATACCTTGGCTACATACTTGTTGTCTCCCCTTCTCTTTACCTTGACCTAACTTATCACAAAAAAAAATGTAAAGTCCAAATGTGAAAAGAACGTAAATATATATAGAGGGAAGGGAAGCACATAAAAGGAGGAACGGAGAAGAAGAAGACATATTTTTTAACGTGAAAAGAAAGGAGGAACTGAGAAGAAGAAAAGAATAAATAAATATCACAAAAAAAATATGTAAAGCAAGTGTAGTATTTGAAAATATACGTGGACATCTAACAGAAAAGTAAGTGTGGATTTTTAAACAAAATTACAATTTTTATTGGTTTCCATAAAAATGACTATTGAGAAAAGCCAAATAATAGGGTAATAAGAAGAGAAAACAATAATGATCATGCTAATAGAGCATAATAAGACGCAAGTGAAATTCATTATGGCTACTGATTCTAGCAAGTAGGTCAAACGAAATGAAATGACGCATATCTGGGCTATCTTGATTTAGTAACTCTTGGTATTTGAGTCCAAAATCATTAAAAGGGTGATAAGTAAATACCATGGTCTTATTTAAAGCACAGAAATCTCATATGGTGGCATCAAACCAATATAGTTGGATTGGTTTTATGTGTAACACAGCAACATGCCAAACATCATAAATTGAGAGAGAAAATTAATTATACCTTAGGAGCAAAAAAAAAGCATTGATTTTAGTGTAAGCTCTCGAAGGAAAGCTAAAGTGTTTGAAGATCCAGTAGCAATGTGAGGATATACCTGATTACAAACTCAAAACATGTATTAAAAACTCAAAACATGTATTACAAACTCAAAACACCCTTCAATTGTCAGTTTCCTTCAATTGAACTGTTTCACAACTGCTAGCTGCAACTGCAACTCGAAGTGGATTCTAATAATAGGAAAATGAGATCACAGCAGCATCAAGAACTGGAATCAATAACTACTCAAACAATGTTCCAAACTAAAAACAAAACACAACCAGGAAAAAAAAATATATACAAACACACACACAAGCAAACAAATGAATTGCCTTTACGGCTTTACCATTTCCATTAGCCACCTGTGGAAGGCCATGAACTTGCAGCCTAGTCTTGATAACATCGATCTAAAAGACACACAAACGCAGAAGCAATAACACCTACACATAAACAAACAAACAAACAAACATCACAATCGGATCAAAACTCACAAAATTATTAAATTAGGGTAAAAGAAGGGTTTCATTTCAAACCGAAAGCAAATTGGAACTAAAATGCAGCAGTCAGGGTGGATAACGAAGAAAAAGATAAAGACTTGGAGGAATACCGGCAGCGGCCCTGGCGCCAGGATTACAGAGAACGGAATTAGGGGCGTGGGAATCTGCAGTGGCCATTAAAAGGGTTGAATTTGCAGAAATAAGCGACAAATTGGTTGGAGTCAACAAAATCCTCTCTGGAGAGGGCAGCAATGTCCGAAAGCAAGGGTCACATGGCACAACAATGGACGAAAGCAAGGGGGAGTGAAATGCAAAACAGCTCCTCGAATTTGTTTGACCAAAAACAGGATTTGTGATATGAGATCAGTAGATGAATAGAATGCAAGGCTGAGGTTTAACGAAGGGTTTCGATTGGATCAAGAGCTCTTCTCGCTCTGTAAGGGCAATTTAGTAGTCAAACCTGGAAGAATCAAAAGGGGAAACAAATTAATGAAATTGAAGATCAGTAGTGAAAGATGAAGATGAGGAGGCAGTATAACCTCGGCGGGGGAGGAAGAAGAAGCATTGAGGAGGACTGAGGCGGTATATCTATGGCCAAGGAAGATGAAGATGGAATGCCTTAGCTATCACAACAGGAGATGAGGAGGATGAAGTCATCGAATCGGCAGAGGCAAGGAGGAAGATCCCAAAGCAGTGGAGGAGTCCCGTGAATGGTGAACTGAATCGCCAGAGTTGGGGAGGCGGCAAATTAGGAGGAGGTCGTCTCAACCCTAGATTAGATTGGGGAAGATTAAAAATAAAATAAAAAAAAAAGATCAAAGAAAGAATTAAAACGGAAAAAAGCTAATTGGCTAAAAATGCTAAAATGAAGGAGAGAACGCCACGTGTAAAAAAACTCTTTGCTTTTAAGTAGTTATATAGATATTTGTGGATGTACAAGATTTACTTAGATAAGTTTTATCTTTTAGTTAAGATCTCGTTCTTGGAGCCTAAGGAAGTTACTCCTATATATTGTATTTGATGATTCCCCAGAACGTACAATTGAATAGAATCAATCCCTCATTCTCCCCTTATTCTTCTATTTTATTATACGTTATCAGCACAAGGGTTTGCTATTTGGCTTTCATCCGGTACGTACTTCACCCCCTCTCTATTCACGGTAATTGTTCATGGCCGAAATTCGATCTCTGTTCTCCGTAATTTATGAACGCTGAAGATTAAGTACTATATTGGTCTCTCTTGATCTAACTTTTCTTCTGAGAAAGTCGATTACGACATCTTGTCTTCTTCTTCATGTCCTCGGTAAAGTCGATTACGTAGTTAACTATATTCATGTTTGCTGTCGTTCAACCCAAATCTGATGATACTGTTTGCCGTTTTTCTAATGATATTGATGCTACTTCTTGCCGTTGACATACATATATCTAATTTGAAGTTTATGTTTTGCCGTGGTTAATCATATATATTTAATTGAAGTTTATGTTTGCCTGACGTGTGTATATATATATATATATATATATATATATATATATATATGATGCTACTGTTTGTCATTGATATATCTAATTGAAGTTTATGTTTGCCTGAGGTATATATATATATATATATATATATATATCTGATGCTACTGATGTTACTGTTTGCCATTGATATATTTAATTGAAGTTTATGTTTGAATTGTCGTGGTTAATCGCATATTTATTAGCCTATGTTTTGTCGCATATATATCTAATTGTTATATATCTATTTCGATACCCCTTTTGGCTTAATTTAATGATTAGTGTTATATCATCCATGAATTAATTGCTTGATCAATTGATCGTAAAACATATATAGTTATATAGCATGCTACATCATCATCGTAAAACATAATTGCTTGATCACCTATATGTCTGTTATATTATATCCTTTCTATATGCATCTTTTCAATGCATATCAGTACATTCGATTAACGTTTATCAAAGTTTTATCTCTACATATATAGTTTCTATATGAATATCATATACTTATATTCTTATCATGCCAGACATGTCGAATCTCGCAAGATTGGAATTCTCTGCCCTTGATGTTTCCGGAAGAAACTATTTGACATGGGTACTTGATGCGGAGCTCCACCTGGCTAGCCACAAATTGGGAGAAACAATCAAAGAAAAGTCGACAACATCCGACCAGGATAAAGCAAAAGCAATGATTCTGCTAAGGCACCACCTTCATGAGGATTTAAAGGCCCAATATCTTACAATTAAAAATCCACACGAACTCTGGAAGAGTTTGCAAGATCGTTTTGAACACCAGAAGACTATTACCTTGCCTCGGGCTAGGTATGAATTCTTCGATTACAGGATTTCAAGAAGGTTCATGACTACAACTCGGAGTTGTGTCGCATTGCTTCTATCCTAGATTTATGTGGAGAAACTATCACAGATTCAGATAAGTTGGAGAAAACACTCTCTACATTCCATGCTTCAAATCTCGTACTCCAGCAGCAGTATAGAGAAAAGGGGTTCAAGACATATTCAGAACTCCTAACATGCCTGATTTTGGCCGAAGAAAATAACCAGTTGCTTCTAAACAACCACCACAATCGACCAACCGGTTCGAAACCGCTACCAGATCGATCGCTAAATATGCCAGAAGCAAATGCTACCTCATCACGTAGAGGACGTGGAAGAGGACATGGACAATATCGTGGTCGCGGTCGTGGTCGTGGTCGCGGTCGTGGTCGTGGTTACGGTCAAGGCCATGAACAAAGATTTTGAAAAAAAGATTTAAGGAGGAGAACATCAACCAACAACTCCTAAATGACTATCTTCAACTTATTGGAATGGAAATTTCAAGGGAAGACAATATGAAACTAATAAGACCCGCATCGAATCATGAAATTAAACCAGTAGTGTTTGCACTTGGGAAGAACAAATCTCCTGGACCAGACAGTATGATAGCAGAATTCTACCAAACCTATTGGGAAACAATTGGACCAGATGTTATTAAAGCAGTCAAAAGTTTTTTCATTTCGGGAAAGATCCTGAAACAAATTAACCATACCTTCATATCATTGATACCAAAATGTGACAACCCAAACACCACAAATCATTATAGAGCAATAAGTCTATGTACCACGATCTACAAGATCATAGCGAAAATCCTAGCCAATAGATTAAAACAAGTGCTCGGAAAAATCATACATCCCCTTCAAGGGGCTTTTGTATCAAATAGAGTTATCCAAGATAATGTCTTAATAGCACATGAAATATTTCATTATTTCAAAGAGAGAAAATGAAAAGAAGGATGGATAGCCATTAAACTTGACATGGAAAAGGCTTATAACAGAGTGGACTGGAGATTCCTCTTCCAAGTTCTTCGCAAATTTGGATTTGACTCAAAATTTATCTCGTGGATCCAAGAATGTGTGCAAACTGTCTCATTTTCTGTCCTTGTTAACGATGAACCCTCGAAGATGTTCTTCCCGTCTCGAGGACTCCGTCAAGGTGACCCAATCTCTCCCCTCCTTTTCATCTTAGGGGCAGAGGTCCTTGCAAGGGCACTGCAAGCAAAGTCCAATGATTCTAGGAAAACTATTGGATTCCAATGCTCAAGGGGAGGAACCAAAGTTCCGTTTCTCTCCTTTGTAGATGATATCATCATATTTGAAAAAGCAAGTGTTGAATCACGTACGGCGGTTAAGAAAACCATTGATGATTATTGTCAAATATCAGGACAAAAAGTAAACTTTAACAAATCAGCGTTCCAAGTCCCCTCTGGTGTTTCGACTCAACAAAAATTGACAATTCAAAGCATACTTCACATCACTAACCAAGAAATGCTAGATAAATATCTAGGATGCCCTATTATAAATGGAAGAGTGAACAAAGAAACCTTTCAAGAGACAGTAGTGAAAACTCGAGCACAACTCACCAAGTGGAAGGCAAATGGACTTTCTCAACAAGGAAGATCGGTCTTAATTAAATCTAATCTGTCCACGAAACCGAACTACGTAATGCAAAACTTTATGCTACCTGCAGGAATCCAGAAAGAGCTAGACCAAATAAATAGAGGATTCTTTTGGAACAAAGACCAAAATTACAAACCTCTTATAGGATGGGACAAAATTTATAAACCAAAACGTAATGGAGGCCTAGGACTAAATAAATCAGGAGATATAAACAAGCACTTCAAATGAAACTCCTATGGAAGATCCTCGCAGATCCAGAAAACTGTTGGGTTAAAATTATAAAGGAAAAATATTTAAAATATGAACAACCGTGGAACTACAGAAATAAGAAAGCATCATCTTGGCAATGTAGGAAGCTAATGGAAATAAAAAACGAATTATGTGAACAACTGATATGGCAAGTAGCAAATGGAAAAATGATAAGATTCTGGGTTGATGAATGGATTACTGGCATTAGACTCATTAACTATAACATAACTTCCAACCCAATTAACACAGGCGAAAAAGTGGAGCAATTTATTGGTAGTGATAAACAATGGAAATTAGGCGAAGTAAGAAACATCTTACCAAGTGACATAGTGAACAAGATTAAATGCACAGAAATCCCAACAAATGAAATCGAAGATCGGCTGTATTGGAAAGCAAGTAGACACGACTGGTTTACCATTGCGTCGGCACTAGAGAGCATCACAAAAAGCATAAACATACAAGACCAATCGATAGAATGGATTTGGAAGCTTGATTGTGCACCATATATTAAAAATTTTCTTTGGAAACTTGTCATGGATGGAATCCCAACAAAACTGAGACTAGCTGAAAAAGGGGTGGCAGTCCCCCTTACTTGTAGCCTATGTAACCAACGGGATGAAGACTCGATCCACCTATTCAGAAACTGTTAGTGCACAAGAGACCACATACGAAAAAGTGACAAACAAATAGGAGCAATTATACAAAACACACAAGTAACGAATGCAAATATTAAACAACTAACCACTGAGATTTTTGGAAAGCTAACGGCAAAGCAAAAAACTCATCTGGCCATTGTTTGGTGGTGCATATGGACAATCAGAAATAAGATAATTTTTGAAGAGGATCATACCTTCAAAACCCATCAAAAACGAGAACAATATATAAAATACCACCTAGCACAATGGAAAGAAGCCAATCAACCATTTTGGGAAGATGAGGAAAACAAACAGAAAACAAAACATCCGATCCAAAGAAAAAGAAAGAATTTGAGATGGAAAAAACCAGCGGAAGGTTCCTTCAAATTAAACTTTGATGCGACGGTGAGCTCTTGAGGTGTGGCGACTACTGGTGTAGTGATTCGTGATCACAGTAGCTCGATTGTTTTCTGTCGTGGTTCACACTGTGGTGAGATGTTCGCCCTCAAGGCGGAGGCATTGGCTTTTCACCGGGGCTTGACTGCAGCCCGCCAGCTTGGGATTTCGAGGCTCGAAGTTGAAGGTGATTGTCTTGCTGTCATTAACGCTATCAATGGTGTCTGGAGTTGTCCTTGGGAGATCGAGATTATCATGGCAGATGCTAGGATGCTGCTTCTGGACTTCGAAGTGATCTGCTGCACTTATGTCTTCAAGGAGATAAATCGGGTTGCGGATAAAGTGGTGCACCTTCAGCTCAGCCTCAACCATGATCCCTCTGTGTCTCACCCTGAGATTCAGCTGCTCGTCCGAAAGGATGCTCTTGGGTGGTGGGTTAGTAGGGGCTAACACCACCCAAATTATTACCTTGTATAAAAAAAAAATCAACCTTCGTAGGGCTAACCCATCCCTTTTTTTTTCATCTCTCCTCTTGAAATTTTGACAACTCATTTTTCAACATATTTACCCCTTCATTTAAGTTGTACCCACATTCATAAGTCTACCTCATTACTTATTTTTTAACTTTATTTATACCTCATTACATATTTTCAACCAATCAAAATATAATTACATAATAAAAAATTATAAAACAAATAAAAGGACCCACCATATATTTAAAAAGAAATGAGAAAATGATTGGAAAAGTGACACTACTAAAAAAACAGGATTTAGCAACGGAAAATAGCAACGATTTTGGCAACGAATGATCGTGGCTAACCGGTTTAGCCACGGACTCAGCAACGGTCGGGCCATCCGTAGCCATATGCCTCGTGACTAAATTCGGGCCAACGTAGCAACGAAAAATAGCAACGAACCCATACAGTCGTGGCTAATTCCATAGCTGGGTATGACTTATAAATGTCGTGGCTGTAGTCGAAAATGGTCATCGCAAATGTCGTGGCTAAGTTTATGGCTGAATTCATTGCAGGAATAGGTCATTTGTATTGCTGATTTCATGGCTGAGTCGTTGCTATGGTCGTGGCTGATGCCAATTTTCATTTGTTTCATGATTTTGTTGCAAATTTCTTATCCTCGTATTTTGGAAACATTATTTATATACATATGATATGGAAAATATATATAAATACATAAATGAATTTAATACATTATAAGTAGGTCAAAAAAAGTGAAATACTCCAAAACTCTGTACAAACCGATCGACCTTGTAAATACATAAATGAATTTCATACATAAATGATTTTGTCTCATGGAGATAACAACCGATCTATGTGAAATCCTCCAAACTCTACTCATGAACAAGTCCTGCATATAAAATTCAACAAACCAAATCAACACACCAAAAAATCAGAAAAGTCCCAAACTCATAAAGAGCTTTCAAAGCCCCAAAAAAATCAAACACAAAATCATACTCCAAGGCCTCAAACACATCAAACCGAGGACGCACACCTGTATGATCAGCAATTTCGACATCCTCCACCTAAATACACCAACATAGGCTAAAGGCATTAACTTTCAATTTTGACAACTATGAACCATGCATACCCCGTTAAACATTTGTTTTAACTCTTTTTTGCCTTTCTATTTCACATTAAACTGTCATATATCAATTTCATAAACAAACAAATCCCAATTCAGATCAGTTCACATACAAATAGACAATGACTCAATTCACAAACAAAGCACCGTCACCACCCCTGCACGTTTTCACTAGTGCCATTTGTTGCTCAATTGTTTAGACTTCACCATGTTCGTTCACAATTCACAAACAAAGCCCCACCCCCAGTCCCCACTATTCGTAATCAAGTAATCACAATTCACAAATTTGCAATTAATTTTTTTCTGTTGTTCGTTCTACAACTGCAAGCAAGTCTGCAACTTGTTCCAACTGTGAAATTGAGAGAGAGATACCGTGAAATCGATCGAGAGAGGGAGAGAGACAGCGAGAGCAGTTCAACACCACCAACGCACAACCAGTCATGATGCACCACCACCCCACACTTGGGCGCCGGTTCATCGTTCGCGTCGTTAGCTGGCAAGGGATCAAGGGTCCACGACAAAGGCCTATGGGATCCCCTTATACGGGCTGTGATCTACGCAACAATCAAAGAAGAAGAAGAGTTCGAATAGGCGCAGATTCAAATTTCTGAAAACGGGAATGAGAAGAAGGGAGAGAAATACCTCACAGCGTTGGCGGTTGAGCTCGTCGATTTCCCGGCGGAGTACTTGGATTTCCACTTGAACACAGTGAGGAAGAACATACCCGAGCACAAAACCGCCGGATCTGGAAGCTTTGAGGAAGAGGAGAGTTTTCGACCAGGAGACGCCACCATGGAGGCCGACTGAGCACGAAACCGCCGGATCTGAGCATGAAACCTCCGAATTATGGGTTTCTTTTCGTTTCAGATCTGCGCGCGGTGAAGAAGAGGAAAACGACGAAGGAGTTTTTGGGGAAGGCGAGGTTGGGGGATTTCTAGGTGGCGAGCAATAGTCGACTGTGGGCAGTGTGGATGCTGACAAGGTGGTTATGGCGGTGGGCAGTCTCAGACAAAGAGAATGACGGAGAGGGAAATGGAAGAAGAAAAGAGGAAGGACGGTGCCTCTCCTTTGTGAAGCGGCGTGTGTGGATAGAAAATGAAGAAGTAGGGTTAGAGGCTCATTGGATACCGCTTTAAATTTTGGATAGGAAATTTGCCGCTCAAACATGTATTGGGCGGTAAAAGAATTTCCATAGTGTGACTTTTTTTTTCCACGATATATACCTAGAAAATAAAACTATCAATACAACTATTATTATAAAATATATATTTCAATAATAACGTTTATCAAATTTAATTAGATATCTATATATTTTTATAAGATTTTACCCAAAATCATTAAACTAGTTCAGTACCCGTACCTTATGCGAATTTTTTAAAAATCAATTTTACTATTTATAGGTTTTGTATAGAAAATTCATATAAAAATAATTTACTAGATAATCTATGGTTTTATTCAACATTTATTAGTCACTTATATGAGTTTTCCTCAAAACATACTCTTATAGTATTCTAATAAGAATTTACTAGTCAATATAAGGTTTTATTCAACATTTATTAGTCACTTATATGAGTTTTCCTCAAAACACACTCTTATATTATTCTAAAAAGAATTTACTAGTTAATATATTGTTTTATTCAACATTTATTAGTCACTTATATGATTTTTCCTAAAAACATACTCTTATAGTATTCTAATAAGAATTTAGTTCTTAGTGTAATATTTTATTGAACATTTATTAGTCACTTATATGAGTTTTCCTCAAAACATACTCTTATAGTATTCTAATAAGAATTTACAAGTCAATATAAGATTTTATTCAACATTTATTAGTCACTTATATGAGTTTTCCTCAAAACATACTCTTATATTATTCTAATAAGAATTTACTAGTCAATATAAGGTTTTATTCAACATTTATTAGTCACTTATATAAGTTTTCCTCAAAACATACTCTTATAGTATTCTAATAAGAATTTACTAGTCAATATAAGGTTTTATTAAACATTTATTAGTCACTTATATGATTTTTCATCAAAACACACTCTTATAGTATTCTAATAAGAATTTACTAGTTAATATATGGTTTTATTCAATATTTATTAGTCACTTATATGAGTTTTCCTCAAAACATACTCTTATAGTATTCTAATAAGAATTTACTTGTTAGTATAATATTTTATTGAACATTTATCAGTCACTTATATGAGTTTTTCTCAAAACATACTCTTATAGTATTCTAATAAGAATTTACTAGTCAATATAAGGTTTTATTCAACATTTATTAGTCACTTATATAAGTTTTCCTCAAAACATACTCTTATAGTATTCTAATAAGAATTTACTAGTCAATATAAGGTTTTATGGAACATTTATTAGCCACTTATATGATTTTTCCTCAAAACACACTCTTATAGTATTCTAATAAGAATTTACTAGTTAATATATGGTTTTATTCAATATTTATAAGTCACTTACAAGAGTTTTCCTCAAAACATACTCTTATAGTATTCTAATAAGAATTTACTTGTTAGTATAATATTTTATTGAATATTTATTAGTCACTTATATGAGTTTTTCTCAAAACACACTCTTATAGTATTCTAATAAGAATTTACTAGTCAATATAAAGTTTTATTCAACATTTATTAGTCACTTATATGAGTTTTCCTCAAAACATACTCTTATAGTATTCTAATAAGAATTTACTAGTCAATATAAGGTTTTATTCAACATTTATTAGTCACTTATATGAGTTTTCCTCAAAACATAACCTTATAGTATTATAATAAGAATTTATTACTTAGTATAAGGTTTTATTAGTTACTTATGTGATTTTTCCTCAAAACATAACCTTATCATATTATTATAAAAATTTATTACTTAGTATAAGGTTTTATTAGTTACTTATATGAGTTTTCCTCTAAACATAACCTTATAGTATTATAATAAGAATTTATTACTTAGTATAAGGTTTTATTAGTTAATTATATGAGTTTTCCTCAAAACATAACCTTATAGTATTATAATAAGAATTTATTACTTAGTATAAGGTTTTATTAGCTACTTATATGAGTTTTCGTCAAAACATAACCTTATAGTATTATAATAAGAGTTTATTACTTAGTATAAGGTTTTATTAGTTAATTATATGAGTTTTCCTCAAAACATAATATTAAGTAATAATCTTATATTAACTAATAAAACCTTATAGTTTATTACTTAGTATAAGGTCTTAAAGTTATTATCAAATTAAATTTTTCATTTTTATTTCACCAATACACTCGATCATATCCATATATTATATTATAGTTCCAGTCAATTATTGTTACTCAATCCTAAATCATTTATGGCTATAAAATAGGAGATTAGTTAACATGTCCCACATAATCGCTATATAAGTTGTGACTGGTAGGTGTGCAATACTAATATAAATACATATGAACACAAAAAAGTTGTACCTCTCAAGTTTCACACCGATCGATCCCTTTCAATCTCGATCAGATGGGTTTGCTAGACAAAATCAAACGCGCCCTCGCCAAGCGTGAGGTCTCGACGCTGAAGAAGAAGATCACTCATTTTGACAACGAAGCTACCAAACAGGGGAAGAAGGTTGAGAGCCTAACGGTCATACTCAACCCTCTTTCCCTTGGCCATCAGTCAGTGTTCCTGTTCGTTTTATCCGATGGCACCACCAACAAGCAAGATTATAACAAAAACCAGCCTCATCGGCCCAAGAAAACAAACAAGAATATAAATAACAAGAGACACCACCGGATCACCCCGGTGGTGGATAGATATCTGACTCCACCACCGCTATCAAAGAAAGCAGCCGCGCAAACTTTGGTGGGAAGGAGCTACGATTACGACGAGAAATCCGCGTGGATCGAGGAGTACGAGCCCGGCGTGGAAGTATTCCTTGTTGTGCGTAAAGATGGAATCAAAGACATCTTGAAAATTCGATGCAGGTAATTGAGATTTAATTATTAATTTCTTTATTTATTTTTTTGATAAATAAATAATATTGCTAGGGATTAATATATGTTAAGTTTGATGGTGTGTAGTAATGAATGGAGTGTGCCAAAGCAGACAATATGGTGGATGGAGAATGAGGCAAAGGTTTGCCAGAAATTCAGAGTGAGTGCAGCCCGGCCACGAAAGGAGCCCTTAATCTGTTCTTGGACTCATTACTTTTATCCTTAATAATACTCCCTCCGTTCCATAATACATGTCCTTTTGCTTTTCGACACGCTTTTTAATGAGCGAAAAACACTATAAAATATTATTTTTTTGATTAATTTTTTTTATATAATATGATACTTATTAGTAATAAGTATCATATTATATAAAAAATTAATCAAAAAAATAATATTTTATAGAGTTATTCGCTCATTAAAAAGCGCGCCGAAAATGAAAGGGACATGTATTATGGAACGGAGGGAGTATACGCTACTTGATTAGTAGAGCTGTTATCCGAGTTGAATCTAAATTTAATTAGACTCCAAATTAATGTCATTATTAATCGGGCTTTGTTTTGATTTCACGAGTCCTATGTCCTTTTGCGTTGTATATATATAATTACCGTAGTCGATTATGGTATTTTGTTTAAATAAGAGAGGCTGTATTCATAGCTGGACCTATCAATCGAGTCATTCGAAACGGCTTCGGGTAAACCGAATTCCGGGAAAAAACAGGTCTCGAGTAGATCCGGGTTGACTTAAACTCGAGTTTGATCCAGTTTCGAGTTAAATCGGGTTGACGGGTTTGTCAATTTTTCTTTTTTAAATTGAAAAAAAAAATCACGATTTGGTAATTTTGCGATAAATTTAAAATGCTATTATTGAAAACGTGGTTCATAAGTTCTAGTGCTTATAATTATATACTATATCTGATTTAAAATATTTGATTTTTATCATTTCTCGTAATTTTTAATAAAATTTTTAAATATATAAAATATCAAAATTTTAAATAATTTTTTAAAAATGATTTCATGCAGTTTAGTAATAAGGATAAAATTATTTTTAATATTTTAATATTTTTTAGAGTTTTTATCTTCTTAAAAAATGTGATAAAAAATAAAAAAAATCAAATAATATCAATCAAAGAGAGTATTATACAATACAAATAAATATAAAATTAATTGATTTAAAAATGAAAGATTAAGTGATTGTAATTATAAAATGTAATAAATTATAAATCAATCATGCCAAAATTATCGGGATCAATTGGGTCATATCGGGTCTAAACCTACCTGACTCGAAAAATTATCATGTTTTCGAGTTTAGGCCGGAAAAAAATTTGGGGTTAAATTTTTTGGGTTGTCTTAACCCAGAATTTTCCGAACGTTTGAGTTGGGTCAACCGGTCGGATCGTGTTTCAGGTCTAATTATACCCGATTTGAACTGGAATCGGGGGAAGTAGGGTTTAGAGTAAAACCCTCTTCTATTGTGCAACCTGCGAGTCTGCAACTGCAAGTCTGTGACCCAAACATCCATCGGAGGGAGGAGGAAGGTCGAATAAAAAACACCTGACAAGTGAGAAGCGAACATGCTGAGAAGAGCCCTTACTCGTCGCTCCAGGCTCCTCTCTCTCTTCCGTGATGTATCAACTCAGCAACCGATCTTATCCTCGCTCAATTCAATCACTGTTTCCTCTCCAATCTACGCCCCCGTTTCTACTCCCTTACCCGATTTCTTCTCTGAATCCCGCAGGTGTTTTGCCAAGCCCCGCCGATCAAGTAATCACCCATCTCTCACCTCTTATTTCTCGTCTGTGCGGTTTTTTGTTTTGTTTTGTTTTGTTTTGCCTTTCTTTCTTAAATTAATGTACTTTGATTTCTTGTTCTATGCCGGATTGAGAAGTGCGTCGGTTTCATTTAATGAAATATTGTAAAAAAGATTAGAAATTTAGGGGTAATTAGCCTGATTATTTTGGCACGAGTATTTTTTTTTTTTTTGATTGGGAAATAATTCGGTTGGGATAGCCCTACCCGGCCTCATCCTTACGGATGAGGTCAAGAAGACCCAAATCATTTTTAATATCGGCCCCTCGGGCAGAGTGGCTAAGGTGTGCAATCTTATCCGCACTCTATTGCCTGCGAGGAATGTGAAAGAAAACTGCTTCTTTCACCGTCGATAGGAGTAGCTGAGTATCCGAGAGGATTAGTTCGATTTCCCATGGACAGGAAGATTTCCCGTTTAAATGGTCAATGATGATCTTACAATCGCCTTCGATTTTGGCACGAGTATTGGTTTATATGTTGCTGTCATATCGATTATTGATTTTGATGTATGTCTTGGTGGCGTTCTATTGGTCCGGTTGTTTTGTGGGGTTTCCATTGAATCCATATCCATATCTTCTTGATAGCTAGAAATTGAAATTCAATTGAGTTTTGTTATGTTGTTGTGGCTCTTAAGCAGTTGTGTTAGAATGGGGTACTTATAAGGTCTCAATTGGATTAGCATGAAGGTTTGAAGCCACTTAATTCACAGATTTTTTTCCGTAATGTGATAGAAACCACTAGGATCGCTCCTAGGAAAACCACCGAAGGAAATTGGCGGAGAATCTCCAAATTTGTGTTCAGTTCATCATAATCCAGTCTGCCTTTACAAGATGCAGTTCTTCTCCGCTTATATTAGAAAAACTAAACAGCTAACTCCTAAAACTAATTAATTAAAATGTAGGAAAAGGAAAACAACATGGGAGAAGTGGGAGATGTGCCTAAAATCTAGGAAAGTGGGATGGGACATTAAAGAAACTGATTATCAAATACAGAAAATTGAAAGATAACAATTAAACTAATAAATCAGCAGCTGGGTTCGTATCAATGCATGCCCCTCAAAAATCGTCTTGTCCACAAGGCGAAATTTTAGGCGCCCCTAATATCCCCGGTCCCCCATGTAGTTGAGGAATGGATCAGTGAACGTATAAACGTATAATTAGGAAGTGGAAGTTCATTTTTCTTCCCTCTGTTTTTTTAATTGTACAACCTAAAAGTATCATGCTAACTTAAGCATCAGCAACCATCAACGGAGGAGATACATCAAATTGAGGAAAACCAAAGAATGAAGGGAAGGTAAGATTTTGTTTGATGCAATATGATATAAGTGAAAGGAAGTTGGATGATAGTCAGCAGTATATGGGGGAATGTTATATTTTGATATGAAAAAAATGTATTGCAAGTAATAGAAAAAAGAGTTACATTATTTTGTTTGTAAGAGCACACCGTGCATTCAAAGCTTTCTATTTGATCTATTCATCCCCTTCTCTCCTGGGGGTGCATGGTAGTGAAAATGTTCCTTCTTGTGAATAATAAACAATTTTTTGTCCTTTCCTTTCCACTTAAACTTCGCCAAGTGGGGAAATCTGGAAATGAATAGATAATTTTTTTTTAAATCTGTTTCCACGGAGTCCATGTTTATTTGTTTTCATTCATTTGCCACCAATACTTATCCTCTGTTTGGCAATTGGGTTTTTTAGGGGAAGGAAGGGGTGGGAGATTGGAAAAGTAAAAGGGAGTGAAGGGAAGGGGGAGGAAATTTACTTTCCCATCAAATTTCACCATTTTGATGGGTTGTGAAATACCATCAAATTGAGCAGTTACTCAAATTTGTAATCCCTTCCCTTCCTCTTAATTGCCCATTCAAACACCAAATTCATTTTCCCTTCACTTTTCTTCTTAAAATTAAAATCCCATCATCCAAACAGAGTGTTAACCTTCACTGAATCACTCTTATTGAAAATATGCACTGAAAATATGCATTGGGGTTTCTATTATGCATTTAGTTTTACTTGCACATCTTGTTGTTTCTGTACAGACACACGTGGTTAATCTCTTTAACCTCCTTTCCACAGCCCATTACCTATTTACGGATTGGCCACGATTTGAGTTGGGAATCACGTGGACTGCTGAATTTTGTGTTCCGATTTTGGTGTTGCCAAATGAACCATAAAAAATTGGTCTCGTACTTTTTTGCTTGAATAGATGAAGATGATGATTTTGCTGGTCAAGTCACGGAAGACTTGGGTCCTTCTGTCAAGTCAACTGCTGTTTCACAAATGGAGGCAGCTATTGATGCACTCTCACGAGAATTAGCTAAGCTGCGAACAGGGAGAGCTAACCCGGGTTCCTTGCTACCCTCATGTTATTCTCACAATACTCATTTATTGTAAACTGTCATGCACGGGATGACTTTGTGATTATTTCTGCAGGGATGCTCGACCACATCATTGTGGAAACAGGAGGCATAAAAATATCATTGAATCACGTGGCTGTTGTTTCAGCAATTGATTCAAAAACCCTATCAGTAACACCTTATGATCCTAACGTACTCAACTACACCCTTTTTCTTAGGAATCCCTTCTCGTTTTCTTCCTTGAGACTTTAATCACTTGTTACACCAACTCTATACTTGTGATGCATTGGAATTGTTTTGCCCTTCCATTTAGTAATAACATCATTTTTTCTCCATCCAGAAGTTGGAGATACACCTAAAACATTTTTGGTCTATCATGAAACACCCTCTCAACTTGTTTGGGGGAAGGGTGCATATTACTAGACCCCCTAGACTTGCTAGGAGCGGGATACACTAGGATAGTTGTTGTTGGTCCATCATGAAACTTATCCGATTTTTCAAAACCTTTTTTGTGTGCCCTGATTGAAGTGAATGTTCCACAATCTTATGATTTTTTTGAAAAGTCCTTTTCTTTTTTTGCAGACAATTAAAGAATTGGAGAAGGCCATTGTCTCTTCACCGCTGGGCTTAAATCCAAAAACAGACGGTGAGAGACTGATAGCAGTTATTCCTCCGTAAGCTCCTTTTGTTCTACTTTCCCATTTACTAATCTTAGATTGTTAAGAGTTTCAATCTGAACTTTCTTTGCACCCATCAACAGATTGACTAAGGAGCATGTACAGGTTTGTCTGATGGCTCAATCCATTCTTTTACCATTCAAATTATTCTAGGGCTGTGTATTGTTCGATCTAAGTGCATTCTCATGTCTGTTCCTCTCTCAGGCTGTATGTAAAATTGTTGCCAAAGCAAGCGAAGATGTAAAGCAAAGTGTCAGAAGAGCTCGTCAGAAGGTTAGCTTTAGAGGAGAACCTCCTGTGCATTTTCTGTTGCATAACTTTGTGAAGTGCTGATTTTTCATCTCTTCGGAATCTGAATACGTCTTCCTGTTCTGGATCCATCTTTGTTCACTATGATTTACTTTTCAGACGACAAAGAGCTTTTACTTTTTAACATGGATATAAAAGATCGCCTAAGATGAACATTTTCAAAATAACACTTTTGAATGGGTTTTTTTTTTTTAAAAAAAATGCTTCTCAGTTCAATCTGTGAGAACTCTTTCCCTCTCTTCATAGTTGGACCCTACCTTCCCAAAGCTTTGCAAACTGTACACTTTTTGGGTAATTTTTCTTCGATCAAGATTGTCATAAGAGTTTACACTTCCCACTTATACACATTAAAATCAGTTCACATCAGTTTTGTTAGTTGTGAGTCTTCCTCTAGTTAGTGATACTTTGTGCACCTGGAAAATCAGCAAGGTGCGATTTTCTTCCTTTGCAACATTTTCAAGCTAATTTTGGAAAATAACCATCATAAAATTAGAGGCTTCTGATATATTTCACACTCCATTGCCCATTCATTCAATTTCATATGTATATTAAACAGTAGATTTTTTGTGGCTCTTAAACAGTGAGGATCTTATGAAAAATAACTGGGATCTCATTTTAGTATTATCTCTATGTATAAATTATTCTTAAACAACAAATAAACCTCAATTATTTTTTCTTTTCTGTGAATAAAGACTACAATTAGCAGTTGTTATACGAGATAGTTCTGGTAGAACTGGGTTTCTGTACATAAATGATTTTGTACTGAATATGCCAAATTTAAATGTTATTTTATGCACGAAAGAGATCTAGAATCTAGATCAGGGTGTTGCGAATACTAGAGTCGTGGTTCATTTTAGTGATAACAATTAATTGCAGGGTTTTGACTTTTGCAGGCATTGGACACAATGAAAAAATCTGTTTCAGACAAAGGAAAAAAGAAAGAGAAAAGGGAGGTGAGTATGACCAATTTATGCCTTGGCTCGTTGTTCATTATAACCTTCTCTTCTCTGTACTGTATTGACATCTGGATTGTATAGATAATGAGGTTGGGTATTGATATAGAATACCTGCAATGTGTGAATAGGCTTTATATTTCGAGGATCATTTTTTTCATCTGTGCAGGCTGGGCCTAGTGTTTCTAAAGATGAAGTTAAAAGATTCGAGAAAGAGGTTAGTACTTGTTCATAGGCTTATTTTTTTGGTTCTTTACTAGTATAATTCCCGTGCACATTGCGACTTTTATTTTGTTACTTGAATGTACATTTTATTTTGACCATGTGATTATATATAGTAAATATCTTTTCTTTATTCAATTTGTTGCAATGTGTATGCATGGTTAAATGCAAAGTCCAAGTCTTTTGTTTTTTTCAATCTATTATTGTTAAATATGTCATAGACTTAGTTTTAAATAGTGCAAGCCGGAGCCTAGGCACAAGGCGCATAGTGAAGGGGCACACACGCCTTTTATATAGAGGATGTAGTTTTATCCTTCCCATATTTCCTTCTCAAATCTAAAGTTTGGAATGAAGCCATAATCTTTTAACAGAGAGGAGACAATGAAGAAGTGCAGAACTGGAGTTAATAAAAAAAAATAAAAGAGGACAAAGGAGATGGAGAATAAAATAGTAAAGAACTTGGAAGAGAGGAGAAGTATAAGTCAAAGCAAAAGAGACATAAGGTTCCTGAAGAGAGGGGGAGTTGATAAATGACCTTTTCCCTCTAATAAAATAGGGTTTGAGCGGTAGTTAAGAGGCAAATGGCGCCTTTTCCCTCTAATAAAATAGGGTTTGATGATAGACTGATAAATGGTTTGGAGCCCAAATTAAATTAGCATTCAGAAAAGTAAGAAAGTAAAAGTAAGTCAAAAAGGGATGAAGGCAAGCGCTTGGGAAAAGCGCCTGCCTTGGCGCACTATGCCCCGCCTTCGGGAATCGTAATGCTTTTTCTGGAAAAGAGTCATTCCCTGCGCCAGCCCGCTTTTGAAAACTAAGATCATAGATATTCCATGTCTTATGATTTATGTGATAAATAACTTGTTATCGTTAAATATATCATAGGTATGACTTTGGATAGTTTTGAGAAATTCCAACACCTACAATTTTTCATATACTTCATCATATGAGGGAACTTTCTTAAAAGAGAAAACATAAATTATTATGATAAAAAGCTAATAACTTAAAGGAGAAATTTTTTATATAGAATATAAAGAATCACAAATTTTACCTATAAAAAATTTCTTGTGTAGTTATCTGATAAGAAAATACATAGCTTGTCAACTTAAAGATGACAACCAAAGGAGAAGAAATAAATTTATTTCTACTTCAATTATTTTAATAAATTTGCCATTTTACTAATTAATTTATTCCAGTATATATAAATCTATATTGTTAAATTGGGTAGAAATTGGAGAATTATAATAATTTTATATTCCTCCTTTCATTATTACTTTTCTCTCCAAACTTTAGATAGATTGATAAGTTCAATGTTAGTTATGGAATTTTTCATTACACTTGGCCCCGTTTGGTGTGAACGCGGGAATTGGAATGGAAATGAGAATCGGAATCAAAAATTGGAATGAGTCATTCCTCAAGGATGTTATTTGGTATAATATTGGAATAAGAAATTCACAAACACCAAAACCTAAAAATACACAAAATTCATCCTATTCATCTCACAAACCACACAAATTCATTCCTCAAATTAAAAAAAAAATAATGAAGAGGGAGGGCTTGGCATGGTGTTGAACTGGATTGAGGAGGGAGGGCTGAGCAACGGCGGTCTAGCAGAACAAGGAGGGAGGGCTAGGTGGCGCCGGCAGCCATACCACCATCCCAGGTGGTTAGTAAGAGAGAGAGAGGCAGATTGCAAATTGCCATGTGGCATGGGCAAAATCTATTCTAGTATTATTAATAGGTATAGATATATTGATAGATTATAGATATATCAGATGTTTAGGGAAGTTTTCCTAAAACCACCCTAGAATAGAGGCTTTCCACATTTCACTAAGCCAACACTAATTTAAAAATAAATAGATGCAAGCAGTGTTTAAAATAGCTAGAGGCGATGAAAAGCGATGGGACCAGCCTAGCGCTATAGCGCGCCTTAGAGGCAAAGGCGATCGCTTTTCCATAATTAATGTAAAAATACTTCAAACTTATGTAACTTTCAAATTTAGTAGTATAAATATGTTAATGATGAAATAAAACCTAATTGAAAACCTAATAATATAATAAAACCAAGTCCAAAACATCATAGATACTAAATGCAAGTCTAAAACATAAGAGATTAGAGAAAAGAAAGAATTCAAGTGGAATGGGTGGGAAAGGTGGTTAGGGAGTGGGTCAAACGAAGTCATCAAGGCCATCTTCATCATCTTCTTCCTAATGTTGGGACAAGGAACGAAGTCCCCATCATCTTCATCAATGGACTTGTATCCTTCAACTTCTTCCTCTTCTTCTTGTGATCGTAGCTGCTGTCCGTGAGCTACTACTCAGCAGCAGTGAAGACACAGCAGCAGCGAAGAGCAAGCAACTCTAGAAGGGGAGAAGGATAGAGAATGGAGGGAAGTAGATTGGAAGGTGTGGGTAAAGAAGGGAGGAATCAAACGTGTAGAGGAATTGAGGAGGGCTGATCATATTTATTGAATCAGAGAAAGGATAAATAATGATAGAGAATAAAATCTTCAAATTTTGTTGAAATATATTTTCCAAAACTACAAAGATATGAAAAGATTTTATAATTAAAAAAACTGGAAAGGATAAACTTCAATGAAATAGTAATCTACACGAAATATGGAAAAGCAATAAAAGGCGTGCTATAGCGCGCCTTGTGCCATATGTGCGCCTCGAGCGCTTTTGGGTTGCTATTCCACTCAATGGGCGCCTTTGTCAAGGCAGGCGGTGGGAGGTTCAGAAGTTGCTATAGCGAGCTATAGCGCGCTATAGCACTACTTTTTTAAACACTAGATGCAAGAAACCATCTCTATTTTCTTTCTCTTTTTAATACTCCCTTCGTCCGATAATTCATGGGTTTTTAGAGGTGAGTTTCCTTCCGATAATAGACGGGCTTATATTTTCCAAGTGGGAGTTTGTAATGATTTGTTTTGATTTGTGTGGTTGACTTTTTAAAAGAATTTGATTGAGTAAAATGTGTAGTGGGTCTTAAAAAATAATAAAATTTATAAAAAAGTTAGTGCAATGATGACTTTTTTTTTAAAGTGAAGGGTTTTATTAAAATTTGTGCAAGTTTCTAAAAGCCCATGTATTATCGGACGGAGGTAGTATTAAAATTGCACCTTTTAACATTTTTTTCTTCAAAATTGCATTTAACAAAACCTGTATCTATATGGGCCATGTATGATGTGTATGGGGTAGTTTAAAAGTGTATTTTTAGATACAAATGGGTGTTTAAAAAAAAGCTTGTTTTGATAGTTTTTTTTTTTGGTGTTTATTTTATTTGAAAATACAAGTATACCCCCCTAATACTAACCAAATAAACTCCACTTTTTACAAATAAACTTTTTTCACTCCATACAGAGTTTATATTTCACACAAATTTTAACCTTATTTTAAACAAAGTTTCAACTTTAACCTGTTTATAAATTTTAGTCATTTTTTCAACCCCGTCCCATACAGACCCATATGTTGTCCTTGCTTTATTAATCAAGAAAGTGCAACATTAGTTTATTTACTCCCTCGAGTGAAGTATAAGGTATTTTAGCCTTTAGATTTTGTTTACAAAAATATAACTCCCTTTAAATTTTCTAGGCATTGGGTTACCAAAATTTTCATTGTGTTTTTTTTTTCACCTTTTCCTCAATTTTGATAGGTTGAAAGGCCTAAAGGTTGGTGGGTAATGAAAGACCTAGTTCAATCTCGAGGGGAGGGTGGGGGGTAATTATTGAGTAAAAATGTAACTCCTTTTAAAATTTCTAGGCATTGGGTTACCAAAATTCTTATTATGGGGTTTTTTACCGGGTAATTACAGTAACCTACCACATGGATGGCTAGTTCAATCCTGAGGGGAGGGTGGTGGTTAATTAATGAGTAAAAATGTGGTACTTACATGCTTTTCAGGTGAAACCGTAATTTTGATGGTTTTTCATTTTCGCCAAATATGATTAAAGGGTGTGATTTTGATTTAAACAAAATTGTAAATAGTGGTGATGTTTTAAAATGTTGGAGGAAGATGATGTTTAGAGAAAAATCCCTTATTCTAGAGGTGGTTTTGTGGAGAACGAGTCTTGTTAGTTTTTGATGCTCACATAATGATTCTTTCCTCTGCCAGATTGACGATCTGACCAAGAAGTTTATAAAGTCAGCCGAAGAAATGTGCAAGGAAAAGGAGAAGGAAATAGCCCAAGGCTAAATGCCCTCTTGATATGAAACATGACAATGATGTGATGATCTAGGATAGCCCAAGGCTAAATGGCCTCTTCATCTGAAAGACGATAATGATGTGATGATCTAGGATGGCACATCATGTAGTTTCGGTTGCAAAGGTGAACCATGCTAGGATGCATTGTTTGCTGTCACCGTATTGAAGGCTTTACTATGACTTCTTATATTTGATCCCTTCATTTTGTACTCTGCAGTGGGGATATATTTTTTTTACCAATACCTTCACTGCTTAGGACATGTTTCAGTGTGGATGCTGAAAATTTTATGCTCCTGAGCCAGCTTTGCGGTCTATTCTTTGTTTGTGCTGTTTCAGTTGGATGTGTTTTTTGCAGGGTTGAAAGTTAGTATTGCAGCATGGTTTATGACAAAAACAACTTACACCCACTTGGTAGATGAAGTGTGTAAATAAAAGACTTTATTTACCCCCAAATTTAGTGTTCTTGGTGAGACACTTGATACCTCTAACCCCCTGGTCTGATTCCTCATGAAACGGTAAATACATGTAGCCAAATGTAGTTACATGAGAGTACAAGCTCCAAACTAAGGGCGACTCGTGTAAAAAGTAAGCCACGCAGGGTTGTATCTCTCGAAGGTATCCCACACTTACCCAAAAGATAATCCCAACTATTCCCCTATACACCAACTAAATTCTACCATGGGTTGTCCCATCTCACAACTTGCTATCCACCTCTTTTCCCTTGAGGAAATTTACATAAAATCACTCTTTAAATATGAGTGTTTTCACTTAATCACTCATTAAATTCAAAATGATAGAAACCACCCTTTAAATAGTATTTATTTATAACTCACCGCCTATTCAACTATTTTTGTTAATTTATCATTAAATATATTATATTTTAATATTTTTAAACTCAAATTTGATTCTAAATATATTCAAATTTTGAATTTAAGGGCTCAATTATATTTTAGGGATCATTTTATTTATTTTTAAAAATAATAATCAATAAAGCCTAGAATTATTATCTTAATTTATATTTGAAAATGTTTATAAAATTTTAAAACATTATGTAAATTACTATTTTATTTATAATATGATTAGAAATCATAATTTATATTTATAAAGCTAAACATAAACTTAAAATTATTATTTATTTATAGTTTAAATATTTTTTTTTGATAATTAAACTTTGTTAAATACTCAAAAATGTCTATAATTATGTTTAAGTTATACGATTAATATCGATAACCTATTTTTTAAAATTTAGGGAAATTTAAAGAAAATGGTATCTATGACAAATAAAATGGATTAAACTCATATTTTAATTTGAAAAATATTAAATTTATTTAATAGATAACTTTTGTTTATATATAAAAATAACTTTATATATATAGGGGAATTCACATTCCCTTAACCTATTGATTAATTGTATAACTTAAATATAATTATAGACCTTTTTCATTTTTTTTTATCAAAGATAACTATTGAACAAAAATATTTAAACTATAGACAAATAATAACATTTTTAAAATATTTAAAATATAAATAAATAAGAGTAATTTACATAATATTTTAAAATTTTATAAACATAAATTAAGATAATAATTCTAGGCTATATTTATTATTATTATTATTAAAATAAATTAAATAATCCCTAAAATATAACCGAGTTCTTAAATTCAAAATTTCAATGTATTTATAATCAAATTTGAGTTTAAAAATATTAAAATATAATATATTTAATGATGAATTAACGAAAATAGATGAAGAGGTGGTGAGTTGTAAGCAAATACCATTTAAAAGGGGGTTTTCTGTAAATTTTAATTTAAAGGGTGGTTAAGTAAAAATACTTATATTTAAAGGGTGGTTTTCTGGAAATTTCCTTTTCTCTTTATGTGAGAGAATGAGAGAAGTTGAAGAAATTCTTGAAGGAGTCTTGTCAAAGTGCGTGTTTAACTACGGACACTTGGACATCGGCGACAATTAATATTATACATGTGTAACTGCTCACTGGATTGATAATGATTGGAAGTTACAAAAGAGAATTATGAACTTTATGTTTACCACTTGTCATAATGGGGAATCAATTGGGAGAACACCAGAAGATTGTTTGAGGTTTTGGGATTTGCCTAGTAAGTTCTTGACTGTTACTTTTGACAATGCATCGGTTAATGATGTTGCTTGCAACTATATGAGAGAAGTGGTTAAGGATAGTAGTTGCATTGGGAAGGGTTAGTATGTAAAAGTGAGATGCATTGCGACATCATAAATTTAGTTGTGCAGGATGGTCTCAAGGTAGGTGGTGATCATCTGAAAAACGTTCGAGCTCTTGTGAGGTGGTGTGTGTGTGTGTTTGTATATATGTATATGTATATGTATATGTATATGTATATGTATATGTATATGTATATGTATATGTATACCTAAATATATACATTATGTTTTGATATAATGAATTATTTATATTTAGATTTTTTGAAAACTAATAATAATGAAAAAAACTAATAAGCCAAAGTTGAAAATGAAATGGGCCAAAGCGATGAACAAGTGATTGGAAAACATTTCATAAATCTAAGAGGAGATCATGCAATTTTAGATGTTCTAACAACAATTAGAAAGGATAATCCCCACTTTGAAGATTTGTGCTTCAAATGACAAATCATATGGGAAATAAGAAACAATATTATCTTTAAAAATAAAAACCCAGATCAGACGCCGAGTATAGTGCAAAAAATTATTGCTAACATGGACACGTTGATGCACCCAAAAGAAGACCAAAATAGTAACCTGAATAAAAACAGAAGGAGCAGAGCAAAATGGATCAAGTCACAAGGGGCCATCTACAAAATTAATGTGGATGACTCAGTTAAGCTCACTTTCTCTTGTCATGTGGGAGGGGGTCCTTAGAGACTCCAAGGGTCATGTTATAGAGACTTTTTATCAGGAGACATGTGAAGGTATTGTTCTCCAAACAGAGGCTACCGCTGTTTGGACAGGGCTGCATCAGGCAACGAGGAAAGGGTTACGGAAGATCATCATTGAAAGTGATAATCAAGAGCTGATAAGAGCAATCAATGGTAAACACAAGACCAATTGGGAAATATCGCGCCAAGTAGAAATAATCAATCTAATGAAGAATAGCTTCGACCAGATGGAATTCAAACATTGTTTTAGAGAAGCTAATAAGGTAGCTGACTATATAGCTAAGCATGGTATTATCTGTAATAGATTTACCCTCCTTTATAATAGGGATCTTTGTACCATCATCCTTCAGGATGATCATGAGGGCAGTTTACAATTTCTGTAAATCTCTTCTAATGTTTGGCTACTGTAAAAAAAAAGATGACCCAACCTATTAAAACACAAAATTTAACGTACAAATGATTATTTTGTAAAAAAAAAACTACTAGTAATTAAACCAAGGACGTGGTTGTTGAATGTCTAATTTCCGATTATGACTTTTTTGAAAACCAGCTGACAGCCGATGAGGAGATGAGTCACTGAGTGTATTTAACCGAGTCAAAATTACATATTCAAGTTTTCAACGACTCAAAATAATTTATTTTAAGTAAATTACATATTCAAGTATTCAACCGAGTCAAAATCATCCTAATTATCCAAACGGGTCGAATATGATTCAACCGAAAAGTCAAACAAATTATACCCACTTTGATTTGAAATTCGAACGAGACCGACCCGTCTTTGGACCTGAAACCCGATCGAGCTCAACCCGCTTCAACTCGAACCGGAATGGACATGACCCGATTTAATCTGAAACCCGACCAATCTAAAATTCATCATGACCGAACTCGACCCGACTAAGACCCGACCATAAATTTTACCCGAACCGACCCGACCAAGCCTGACCCAAACCCGACCCGATCGACCGATAATTGCCAGCTCTAACCGGGCCGGTTTAATTTTCGAATAACGGATCCCCCGAATCCCCGACTCCAGAAAAAACCACCAATCGAGTGGGTTGGATGACTTGGATCAAGTTCAATTTCATTCTGATTTTGAATAATGTAAGGTGATTTAGATCGAGTTGAATTGAGTTTTGGTTATTTCAACATTTATTTTTAAAATTTTACTCGAATGTATTTTAAAGTTTAAGTTATTTATGCTTATAATGGGTTTGAGTTTTATACTCTTATTAGATTTCGGTTGAATAAGGTTTGACTTATTTGATTATTCGAATGTCGAATCAAAATAGTCGGTGTGGATTGATTCTCTAATTTTTTTTATTAGGTAAAAATCCGAGTTCAGGCGTGCTTGAAACTCGATACAACAAAGAAGGATTGTCTCTCGCGACATAATGAAATGAAGGCTAACTTGAAGTAGGTGTTAATGGATCTTCCTAAAAGGATATGGTGCACCTCTGATTTATGGACTTCAATCAACACTAAAGATTATATGTGTCTTACTGCGCAATACATTGATGAAAATTGGAAGATTCGGAGTAAGGTACTTTGCTTTCGTCATTGTCCCCCTCCATATGGTGGATTTGAATTAGCTCAAGAGATGAGAGATGTGCTTTTATAATGGGGAATTGAGAAGAAGATATTTTCCTTGACGCTTGATAATGCAACCAATAATGATAAAATGATTGCTATCTTGAAACAAGGAGTGTTCAAGGACATGATATGTGGAGGCAAGTACGTTCGAATTCGTTGTTCTGCACATATAATGAAATGAAGGCTAACTTGAAGAAGGTGTTAATGGATCTTCCTGGAAGGATATGGTGCACCTCTGATTTATGGACTTCAATCAAAACTAAAGAGTATATGTGTCTTACTGCACAATACATTGATGAAAATTGAAAGATTCGGAGTAAGGTACTTTGCTTTCGTCATTGTCCCCCTCCACATGGTGGATTTGAATTAGATCAAGAGATGAGAGATGTGCTTTTATAATGGGGAATTGAGAAGAAGATATTTTCCTTGACGCTTGATAATGCAACCAATAATGATAAAATGATTGCTATCTTGAAACAAGGAGTGTTCAAGGACATGATATGTGGAGGCAAGTACGTTCAAATTCGTTGTTCTGCTCATATTTTGAATCTTGTAGTGAAAGATGGTTTGCTTCTCATTAAACCACTTGTGTATAAAGTTAGAGATGTTGTTCGTTACATAGTCGGTTCAGAAGGTAGGATGCAGAAGTTTGTTGAGTGTGTCAAGAACTTTGATGTGGCTATTTGAAGTAAGTTGCTGTTGGATGTGCCAACTAGGTGGAATTCTACGTATATTATGTTTGATAAAGCATTCAAATACTGCAATTCCATCAGGGGGGAGGGGTCCAGTGGTTACAATCGACCCTTCGATCTTGAATGCTTTGGCAGGCGCTTGGGAAAATTCCCTGGTCGTAAGAATGCTGGGCCTTAAAATCCCTCTTCATATTATAGAGAGGAAACTTAGGGAAATCTGGAAGGAGTGCGGGAGATTCCAAGTCATAGACCTGCCTTTTGGAAATTTTCTGGTTCGTCCGGAGAGCAAGGAGGATGGGCTAAAGATACTTACGGGTGGTATGTGGTCAGTGTTCGGGAAGTGTTTAATTATCAAAGTTTGGTCACCGGAGTTTAGACCATCGGAGGTGATAAAAAATGCCCCCGCCTGGATCAGGATCGTGGATCTTTCGATGATACTGTATCAAGAGGATGTCCTAATGAGAATTGCGGAAGGTTTGGGGAAGCCGATCAAGGTGGACCATCGTACGATTTATACAAATAGGGGGAATTTTGTGCGGGTTTGCGTGGAGGTTAACCTAGAAGAACCCTTGAGGGGATCGATCAACATGAACGGGGAAACCTTTCGTCTCGAGTACGAAGGCATACCCAAAATCTGCTTTACCTGTGGGAGGGTGGGGCACAGGAGGGCGCACTGTCCGGATACTATAGAAGATCGAGGATCCCAATTTGGTGAGGAAGACGGGGGAGGAGGCGGGTGTGCCTCCCGGTTCTAAAACCGGTGAAGGAAAGATGGACGACGAAGACAAGATTCATGGTCCGTTGAAAGCCGTTGTCAGACTTGAAGCTTAGGGAAACGCAGGCGCTGGAAGAATTGAGAACAAGTCGGAATCGACACCGACAGGGGGGACAACGAGGAAGGCGAAGGGCTCTTAGACCGTTGATGGGGGTTCGTGCTCCAATGGTCTTGGGGGAGGCAACCGAAATGATGGGAACTCGAGATGCTCAAAAGGAAGCACGAGGGTGATTAATGCAAAAAAGAAGAAGGGCATTAATGGTGGCGGGAGGAATTCGGAGTCAAGAATGAAGGAGGCAGCGTCATCCATCGATAAAGGGAAGCAAAAGGCAGATAATATGGAAACTGGGCCCAAGTGCTAGTGGGCCTATGATTGGAAATGGGCTGGTGATGGGAGGGGATGGTGTTAAGCCCAGTTCATGTCACTCTACCAAACACCCGGGCCCGAAATGCCAACTTAAAGACTCCAAACTCAGAACTCTCTACCCATCTAAATTCAAAAGAAAGATCAATAAAACCAACGGGTTTATATTACGAGGAGGATCAGCGGTGTCCAAAGACGAGGAGATAGTAATCACTTTGGGGGCACTTGAAAGCAACGACAGTGTGCAAGGAGCCGAGTCCCAGAGCTCGGGACACGAAGAGGATGCGACTTGGGCGCGACACCAGACGAGCATCTCCCCGCCTTCTCTAGAAGGAAAATTCTAGGTCTCGATGGCTCCAGTGACATCCGGAGATGATCAGAAGTCGGCGAAGGCCGAGAATGTTGGGAAGGGGACCTAATTTATTCTGTGCCATGTCCGTTTTACGTTCTATCTCTGTTGTTTTCCTTCCGTCCTTGAACATCATGGATAGTAAGACTAATATTTTGTTTTGGAATTGTTTTAGTGCAGGTAAAAAGAGCTTCAGTAGGGCCATTCACTACATCCGTCAACGCTTCTCCGTCGATATTCTAGCCTTGATGGAAACATGCATCTCTAGGGATAAAGCTGAGGCGGTGTGTAATAAGCTCAATTTCTCGAATTATATTAGCATTGAAGCTAATGGTTTCGCAAGAGGAGTGTGGTACTATGGAATGATGATAAACACAAACTTGAGATCCACGAGAAAGTCTCAGACTTTATCCATGCCTCCTGGTCGAAAGGGGGAATTAGAGTCCATTTGGTGGCGGTCTACACTCCTCCTACGGTGGCTAGACGTGTGCCTTTCTGGGATAGTCTCAGGGACTGTCCGGAAAGAATCAAAGGTCCGCTGGTCGCTGGTGGTGACTTCAACTGTATTATTAGCCCCGACGAGACTTTCGGGGGAACGGGGGCTATTCACCAAGCCATCTTCCGTGGGCTAATCAACCACTGCAATCTCCTGGACTTGGGCTTCTCGGGTCAAGAATTTAGTTGGCGTAAGGAGTCGCTCGGGGAACAGGTTATCTCTAAACATCTTGATCGTGTTTTGTCTAACTTGGATTGGAGGATGAAATGGCCCGAAGCTAGGGTTCGCCATCTCCCTTGTTATTCTTTGGACCATTGCCCGCTTCTTCTAGAGATAGACCTTGCTATCGTCAAGAACGGTAGGAGGCGACCGTTCCGTTTTGAGGCTGACTGGTTAACCCACAAGCAATTCACGGGTTTTGTTGAAGCCAAGTGGATCCGGGATCGCGAAGTGCCGGAGGCTCTGGAAAAACTTAGCGTCGATCTCTGGAAGTGGAATAAGGAAGTCTTTGGAAACATCCAAGCTTTTAAAGGTCAATTGCTTCACACCCTTAATGTCATTTATAAAGCCATTACTAAAATCATGGCAACCTGGTTAAAACCGCACATGGAGAAGCTAGCGGGGCCGACTCAGGGAAGTTTCATCCCGGGTGACTCATCTCGGACAATATAGTTATTGCGCAAGAGGTGATCCATTCTATGAGACGGAAGCAAGGGGCCAAAGGTTGGATGTGCTTGAAACTAGATCTTGAGAAGGCTTACGACAGACTGAGTTGGGAGTTTATCGAGGATACTTTGACTCGTTCAAATCTCCCAACTATATGTATTAGCTGGATTATGGAATGCAGCAGGTCGCGGAGAATGCAAGTCCTGTGGAATGGAGAGGTTACGGAGCAATTCACCCCGACGCGTGGTATCCGACAAGGAGATCCGATCTCCTCGTACATATTTATTTTGTGTATGGAGAGACTCAACCCCCTTATATTTGAAACTGTCGAAAGCGGGAGTTGGAAGCCTATTAAAATCGCTAGGGGAGGACCAAAACTATCCCACCTCTTCTTTGTTGATGACATTTTGTTGTTTGCGGAGGCTTCTATCGCCTAGGTCAACGACATACGGAGGTGTCTGGAAGAATGCTGTAGCAATTCTGGCCAAAAGGTAAGTCTCTAAAAATCCAAAGTTTTCGTTTCTAATAACGTGAAGCAGGAGCTCCGAGAGAAAATCTAGTTGGAAAGCGGCGTTGAGGTTGCAAAAGATCTGGGTAACTACCTTGGTATCCCGATTCTCCACAAGCGAGTCAGCCAAGGTACGTTTTCTCCTATCTTCTACAAATTTACATCCAAACTTGCAGGTTGGAAAGCATCCTTTCCAGTAGAATTACCCTCTCCCGGTCAGTCCTGTCGGCATTTCCAGTCTATTCTATGTCTATTATGCTCCTCCCGGAGGGTACTTGTAAGAAAATTGAGAAAGTATGTAGGAGTTTCATCTAGAACTCATCACCGGAGAGATGCCTCCTGCACAAGGTAGCCTGGGATGATGTAACTCTTCCAAAAAACCTGGGAGGCTTGGGCATAAAACGTATGAAAGACCTGAATCTGGCCTTAGTTGCTAAGCTCGGCTTGAGTTTGATGCAAGATGAAAGAGGGTTGTGGACCGACGTGCTCTTCAGCAAGTACGTCAAAAAGGCAATGGGGAGTTCGACCGGAGCGTCCTATGTGTGGAAAGGTATTCTTAAGGTAGTTGACGAAGTACTCAAACCTAATACTCGTCGATGCCTGGGCGATGGAAAAAGCATTCGGTTCTCGTAGGATCTATGAATTGGAAGCGATACGTTGGGATCTCTGGTTTCTGAGGGACAACCATCGACCACCGAGAGTATCACGGTTGCGGATATGTGGGACTCGAAGCGTGGATGGATGTGGAAGTGTTTCTCGGAGTTTCTCCCGGCGTCGACCCTCCTAGAAATTGAGGCAACTGCAGTATCTGATAGGGAAGATGTGACCGGATGGACGGCGAATGGTGACGAGGCTTATAGTGTGCGGTCGGGATACTCCATGCTTAGGAAGAAAGATGAAGTTGCATCCATGGACAAGACCTTCTTCAAACATATATGGAAGCTGAATGTTAATGAGAGAATCAGAACATTTGTTTGGACAACCAGCAAAGGGGGGGATTTTGACCAACATCGAGCCCCTCCGACGCCATATTGGTACCTCTAATCTTTGCCCTTGTTTTTAGTTGTCTAGTGAATCTCTTATACACCCCTTTAGAGATTGTGGTACCGCTAAAACTTTTGGATGCAGGTTCAGGGTGCGAGGGGGAGGGCGAATTTCTTCGCTCTTTCCTTTGCGTCCTGGGTTCGACAGAACAGCCAGGACAAAGGTGTTGAAGGCGGTGTTGAATGGAGTGCCTTATTTGTTGTAGAAATGTTTTGCTTGTGGCTAAGGAGGAACAAAATTGTGTTCAAGGACGAGGAGGGGAGCTGCTTCTCGGTGGAACGTTGCTGGAATTTGACTAAGGAACACAGTCGAGCAAAGACTAATCTAGCCACTACAACGGTTGTGAAGGAGAGAGTTTAGGTTAACATCAGTTGGAATCCGCCCGAGACTGGATGGGTGAAACTTAATTCGGATGGGGATGACAGAGGAGATGGAGTTGCCTCGGCGGACGGTGTCATCTGAGACGAGCATGGAGATTGGCTTGTGGGCTACGCTCACAACATCGAAACTTGCTCTGTAACCAACACCGAGCTATGGGTTGTCGCTAAAGGCGTGGAAGTGGCTTGGATGCATGGATACAAGAAAGTGATATGCCAATCTGACTCGGAAGAGGTGCTAAGATTGATGAAGAAGACTGTGATACCGTCACACCCGAGTGCCAGCCCGGTTCTACATTGCCAAGGCTTCCTTAGTAGGGACTAGAGTATCCAGTTTCGACATACATTCTGCGAAGGCAACTGTCTAGTTGATTTCATTGCTCACTTTGCTCTCATGTCCTTTAGGTGTTACTATTCTAGGCTCCGCCCCGGCTGATGCGGTGTATTTTTTTAGAGATGATGCCCAGAGGGTATCTAAAACTCGGTTATGTTTTTCTTAGTTCCCTGCCCGTTTTTGGGGCTTAAATAGAATGGGGCTTAGTCCCCGCTTTCTCCACCAACAAAAAATTATTTCGCTGGAGTTGATGGTGGTCCTGATTATACTTTGACTTTCAATGAGTGGGCTAAAGTTGAGAAGATATGCAGTTTGTTGGAGCCATTTAATGCAGTTACTGAAATGTTTTTAGGAAGTGAGTATCCAACTACAAATCTATTTTTCCCTCAAGTGTGAAAGATTCGTAACCGTTTGCAGAGCATAGTAGCTTGTGGTGACTTTGATATTAGTGAAGCAGTCGTTGATATGCTAGAAAAGTTTGACAAGTGTTGGTCCGATTATGTGCCTATTCTAAAGTTTGCAATTATGTTGGACCCAAGATTCAAGTTGAGGTTTGTGCTCTTTGCTTTAACTAAACAACATGGAAGCGTTGAGGGAAAAAGAATGACCAAGGAAGCGGAGCTTCAATTTGATGAACTTTATATTGCTTATGGAGGTGCTGCAACTAGTATGCGAAATGACGATTCATCTCAGAATGAGGGTCTTGATGTACTTGAGGTATGTATAAGCTTATTTATATTTAAAATTTGCTACCATGTATAACCTTACTTATATTACAAATCTGTCTTCTCATAATATAGGAATTTGCTACGCTTGATCAAGATAATACTTCGGAAGTTGATATTTATTTGAGTGAGAACACCTTACCCGTTGCAATGAAGCTAGATGTGCTAAATTATTGGAAAGAGAATTCTTCCCGCTTTTTCATACTTTCTACCATGGCTAGAGATGTATTGGCTATTCCAATAACTTATGTTGCTTCAGAGTCATCTTTTAGCATGGGAGGAAGAGTTCTAAACAAATGGAGAAGCTCTCTTCTACCAAATAACGTGGAAGCACTAGTGACCACTCAAAATTGATTGAATGGATATAGTGGTAAAATGCTAAGTATATAATATAATTTATATATTTTTATAAAATTTAAATTTATATGTAGATTGTATTTATAACATTTAGATGTTTATTTACATATTGTGTAGCAGAAGTTGAATCTTTGGAAGAAGAGTGATGCTAAATCTTGTTGTGTTTTGTGTGTTGTCGGGTTGTGTTGCTGTTGTTATGTTGCTTTCTTGTGTTGTGTTGTTGGACTTGCTGCGATTGTGTTTTTGGCTTGTTGCTATTAGCCTATTAATCTATTAGGTTGTTCTGCAGGTTTCTTTTGTTGTGGGGGTGTTGCTGGTTACTCCTGGTTCCTGGAAGGATATGTTATTGCATGTTGGGTTGTTGGTTACTGGCTTGCTGCTAGTTCCTAGAAGGATATGTTGTTGGGTTGTTGTAATCTTTATCATTTACTGTGACTAAGGGTGTGTTTGGATTCCTAATGTTTTTTTTTATACAAGGTAAGATTTTGGGTGGTGTCAGACCTTACTGATCCACCACCCAATAGCGTCCTTATGGACGAGAGCAAGAAGCTATGGATGAGAAGCAATCGACCATTGAACCTGTCGCAAGCTCTCGGAAAATGTGGGTGACAGAAAAGGACTCGAAGGATTGGAGCAAAACAAGAGCATCGGCAATCATCAAATCAATATCCCAAGGACACTTCCAACTTCCTTTGATTGAGTTGATAACCGAAAGACTATCCTCTTCCACTTCAATCTTCGAGATACCCATCTCTAATGCAGAAGATAGACCCATCCGAAGGGCCAAAGCTTCCGCCATCAAAGCAGAAACATAACCACACAATAAGGCGTTGCAAGCCTGGACACTACCGTGGTGGTCTCGAATAACAAAACCCGCTTACAGAGTTGATCTTGAAATATCCCTCCATGGGCTTCTTCCAACGAAGGTTCTTTTTCTTCCTTAGTTGGGGTACACTTACAAAGTTGCAAGTTTCGTTTTTTCCATTTCTTCCCAATGGTCTTTGATTGGTACCAATTTTATAGTTGGAGTCTTATATATATTCTCCGTGTTGTTGATTGTTCATGTAGTTTTGATCGTCGAATACTACTTTATTTCTTATTGTCCATAAACTCCACCAAATCAAAGCTAACGATGTTGTTTGAGCTTTAGTGAAACTAGAGAATATTTCCGTTACAACTTGTTTCATATTTTTGTTGGTCGTTTCCACCCTTCGAATTTTTGTTTCAATGTTTCTATCAAACTTTCTAATAAGCTCAAGAGAATGAGTGCATTTTGTAAACAAGTGTTCTGCATCTTCAACCAAATGATTGCAAAAACCACAAGGGAGAGGTACTGCCATACTCTTTTCAGCAAGTCGTTTCTTCGTTGGGATTCCATTCATCACTAGTTTCCATAGAAATTTTTTTACTTTCGGAAAGCAATCCATTTTCCAAATCCATGCAATTCCACTTTCCTGGAGTCTGTCATGTCTTGTTACCATTTCTAAGGCAGTTGACGTGGAGAACCAACCGCTGTGGCTAGATTTCCAGTACAATCTATCTTCAATTTCATTCATCGGAATTTGTATATTTAGAATTTTGCTTATGATGTTCTGCGGAAGTATCTTCCTTAATTCTTCAACTTTCCATCTTTTATCGGGTCCTATATATTGTCCCACCTTCTCTTGTTCATTAATTGAGTCGGTCGAAATACTTTTTCCCAATAGTTTCTCTCCTACAATCCACTCAACTTTCCAGAATTTGATTGTTTTCCCCTTCCCTACTTGCCAAATCAACCCTTCACAAAATTCATTTTTAATTTCCATAAGTTTCTTCCATTGCCACGATGTTTGTTTTCTTTTTTCATATTCCCATAATGTTACATTTTTCATGTATTTTTCTTTAATTATTCTGACCCAAATGTTATTCGGTTAAACCAAGATTTTCCACAATAACTTCATTTGAAATGCTTTATTCATGTCTTTGGATTTATTTAGTCCTAAACCACCATATTTCTTTGGTTTGCATATTTTATCCCATCCTATCAATGATTTATTGTTCATGTCCTTATTCCAAAAGAAAGATATGTTAATTTTGTCTAATGTATTATGCTTATAAGTATAAAGTGTTTGGTTAAAAAATTATAAGATATTTAAAATAACATAAATTTAAAATAAAATACCTTATAAATTGTGTAAATTAATTATATTAAGTTTATAAGGTAATTATAAACTTAAAACAATAGTGAGTATTTGATTTATACCATCTATTCAATATTTTATTTTAAATTCATGTTATTTGAAAAACTAAAATTTTAGTTAAACAAACATTTTCAGAGTGTTTATGCTTATAAGCATAAACACTTTGGAATCCAAGCATACCCTAAACTTTTAGCATTTGTCATAGACTTGTAGTATGTATTGATGTTTTGATGTATAGTGGTTGACTCGTTGACTTATCTGCTTATCTATTGATTTTACTTGGTTCTTACTAATATGATAACAGTTAACAAGAATAATTGATGTTTTATGTGTTAAAAGTAAAATCATAAGCTTGTGTTAAAATAAAAAAACATTTAACATTAAAAAATTAAAATGTTGATGTTAAACATGTAAACAAACATTTCAAGTCGGATCGGGTCGGGTTGAGATTCGGGTTGGGTTAGGTTGGGTCGAGTCGGGTTTATCTGTGTTCGGGTCTATTTCGAGTTGGGTCAGGGTCAGGTTCGGTCTCGGATTCGGGTTAGGGATGACTCTATATTTTCGGATTTCGGTTGGGTTCGGGTGAGTTGGTCGGGTTTCTCGGGTCGGGTCAAATTTTACCAGCTCTACATACAAGTACAACATAATATAATTCAACATCTTTTTTTGGTCAAAAAATATAATTCAGCAATTGCTTAGCAGTTAGATTACTCCTTTCATGTCATCGTGGATAACCAAATGTATAAAAATTGCATTCATTGTGTGTTGAGATGGGGAGAGAAAAAAAAGTACCATACTAAAACTACATTTTGGGAAGATAATACCGCAATCAATACTTGGCCACATAGTTCATTCAGAAAAAAAAAAAAAGAAAATGGAAAATGTTAAAGTTGACCACTTTAAAATTAATTTTGACGGTTACAAGCTTCAATCAGGCTACACTTCAGCAAGTTTCGTCATTCGGGACGCAAACAGATCGATCATTTCATCCAGGAGCTTTCAATGTGACTCGATCGATCTGTCTCCTCCACGATGACAGAAGCTTTAACTCTTCATTCGAGTCTTGCATCGACAAGGGATATTGGCCTACAATTCATCGAGATTGAGGGTAATAGCCTCACAACCATCAATTCAATCACCGACAAGTGGAAATGTTTGTGGGATATCGAGATGATCATCACTGACATCCTGCACTTACTCCGGCAACAATGGCCAACTTGTAAACACATCTTCCGCGAAGTCAACCCAGTGGCAAACAAGGAAGGTCAACTGCAACATGCCATGGATCACGATGCAATATTGTCTCGCCTGGAGTTCCTTTCCCTTTTTCGAGAAGATGCTATATATTGGGATAATGAGTGGTGGGTCAAAAGGGTCCCAAAATTTACACAAACACGCATGTGCGCACACACGCACACAAGTTGAGATCACCTAGTTTGCAATTACGATCCATTATATACTCCATATTGCTTGATGTGAGCCTAATTTACCATGTTTCATGTTAGCTTTTATATTGATTTCTGCATGCATTTCATACATTTGGGTTAGAATAATACAAAATCTATGTAGTTTATGCTCATTTGCCAAATTATGGAGTCTACACCAGCATCTGTTTAATTTCATAGAAATCGAATCATTTTACAATAATTCGGAGAAAAAAGGAAATCATGGAATAGCTCGAGGTCCAATACAGAAAGTCTAAGATCAAGCGGGAGCTGAACCCGGACAAATCGAGCAGAAAAGAGAGAAGAAGCACTCGACAGGGACTAGTCGATATCGACTATACTGGTCGATATTGAGTAACATGGTCGAATATCACCTAGTCAAGCAAGAAGACGAGAAGCAATCCACTCAAGCAGCACAAAGTTCTCGATGTCGAGGACTCTTGTTGATGTCGAGTACCCATGTCGAGTCCACAATGTAGCCGAGCTCGAGTGCAATTCGAGGAGAAGAAGAACCACTCGACGTCGAGTACTTTTACTCGATTTCGAGTACTCACCTGGGCCAACCCGAGTCGAGAACGAGTGGATATCCGAGCTTATGGATTACTTACCATGCAAGTCACGTGGTGTTCTATCAAGAGACATGAAGATCTATCAAGAGGAGGAAGATTTATCCACTTCTGTCTTACTTTCCTTTAGGGATTTATTTGTTTTATTTCCAAGTTTTATCATTTATCTTTAGATAGATAATTTTAGATATAGATAGAGTATTCTTTCCTTGGATAGCGAGGATTGACTACTATAAATAAGGCCTTAGGGGCTGATTTTAGGAATCATCCAAGCCACAAGACAATTGTGTTACACCATAGATAGCGAGTTTAGAGAGATAGTTTAGAGAGCTTGGAGCCGATTTCAGTTGGAGTAGTCGAGAGACGTTTTGGCTTTGATCGGTTGTAAGTTTTTATTTGATTCAATGCAATTTAGTTCCCTTTTGTTATTGGTGAGTTTCTTGATAATGAAGAGCGAGTAGTCACCCAACTTCTAGAGTCGGGGTGAGCCCGACGGTAGCCATGTAAGGTAATGCGATAAAGGTACAATCTTTTAATGCGATTTCGTCTTCTATCCCTACGAGCATGATTCTTTTGCGACAACTGAAGGTGATCCTTATTTATGTTATTGAAGCAAAAGTGGTCTTAATACAACTTGGATTAATTATGTGAAAGAGGTTAGTAACAATTAGGATTTATGCGAAAACCTCTATTTTTCTACTTGTTAATGGCGATATTTATTTGATGAAAAAGCATGATCTTTTATTACCTTTAGCATGATTCTAATATGGTTATCCTTGTGGCGTTGATACCCCGATTCTAGAAGTCTTTTAGTTTATAGAATTTCCCACAATTTCGTGTTGCCTCTGCTTTATTTCTATCTTTATTTCCGTTCGAAAAGTTCACGTTTTGGTTCACTGCCCTATTCGATTTCGACAAGTCTACTCGACGTCGAGGAGTCTAGTCGACGTCGAGGACTCCTGTACTCGACTTGCTTGGTTTCCGTTCTTCGTTGCTTCTGTTTTGCAGTTTAGTCGACAGGTTTAGTCGAGATCGAGTACTCTACTCGAGATCGAGGAACCTTCTGGTCGAATTCGAGAGGATTCTGGAACTGAAAAGGTGAGCGTTGACAAGCTTCCTCGTGGATACGATCCCGAATACCCTACTACTACAACAGGAGGGTTTCTTTATTTTATTTGCTGGGACAGGGAGTTAGTTTGATTTTATATTTCAATTTATTTTCATACTTGATTTCCCTCCGCATCATTGCTTGATCGGATATGACGAATTATTTTATTATTTTTCTTAATAAATTGGGTAGTTTTATAATTGTTTTCAACCAATTACAAAAAGGCGCATTATATAAGGGACTGTAAATGCGGACTAGAGGATCCTCACCGCATACACATATACCTCAAAATCAACTTTCTTCGTGGGTTACTGTTCTCCGTCTTCTCGACGTCGAGACACCGTGTGAGTTGTCCGTGTTCTCGACATTCATAGGTCGTCTTGGATCTTCATCGACACCTCCGCTGGCTAATGACTTTTATGAGTTGTTAGAGTTTTTCTTTCATCTTTGTTGATTTGTATTCTTGTTGTGTTGTATGTTGACAGTTAGTTCGTCTGCCGATTCGTCGGCCTCTCGAGCTTCAAGCTTGTTTGAGCTTGAATCCTTACTTAATAAAAAAAATTTTTTTTAAAAATAAAACTTTGATGGGTCCAAATTTTGTATAGGCTTCCCACGACGATTTTATCATAAGGGATGCAAACAACTCGGTCATCCCTTTGTTAGCCTTTGGTGAGGGCTAGCCTCCCCTTTATAGGTAGAATTAAACTTTAACGCTCTAGACCATTCTTGTAGTTGCAAAGAACCTCAGTATTCGACGCATCAATATCTTATAGGCCGAAGATAGCCTGACGATCATGTACTCCATCTCTAGCAGTTGGAAATGCCTTTGAGAAATTAAGATGACTATCATAGACACTCTGCATTTTCTTCGTCATTTTGAGTGGTCGTTCTGCACACACATCTTTTGCAAATTCAACTAGGTGGCAGATAAGGTGGCGCAACTGTGATATGCGATTAAGCATGAGGCAATCATGCCACACCCGGAGCTTTTTCTCTTATTAGAAGAAATGACATTTGATGATGGGTCAATAGAGTCTGACACCGATGGAGTACCGCACAATTCTCAGGTATCGCCTTATGATCCCACTATTCCCAATTGATGAGATTTGTCCTATTCCCAGTTTTAAGATGGTTTTGGATACTTTTGGGGAGCATACAGTTCATTGTAAAGAACTTCCGGGTCTAAAGTACAAGCATGATCATGTTCGAGATGTTTTCTTTGACATATTTAGACAGGCGAGGGTTTTTGCTAAGAAAGAGGCACATGTGAACTTCTTGACTGGTCCGCAGGAGGGGAGATCAACATTGAGGTCAGCTGACATTTTAATATTTGGGTGGATAGGTGGATAACATGCTTGTGTTAATTTGACAGGAGTTTCCCCTTTGGTTAGTTAGTTTGGGGAATGGGCTATTCCTGGTGAGATAGGGAGCTCTCAAAGCAGCCACAACTAAAGTGGTCAAACATGAGAAATCGTGTATCGACAGTCAACATGTATTCGTTCCGCTTGCGTTTGATACCTTTTGTTTTTTTGGCACCAGATATGCTGTCAATGCAAGCTTCTCAAGCGAGTCCAAAAACTTGTGCATAGAAATGACGAATCTAGGCGGGGGCAAGCGGGAGCATACACCCCCCCCTTCATCCGACGAATCACCTATATTTGTTCTACACGTCGATAGCTTCGTTTTGATATATTCTAAGCCTGAATCCGATAAACGAGTAAAAACTTATGACCGTTTGAAAGTTAAACACAAATTAATCATTTCAAATGTCTTTTAATAAATCACGATTCTCTTATATTTTACTTAATTTGATATTTTGGCAATATAATTCGACCAAAGAGCTTCAAAACAAGAGGTTATATTACTAAATTCGATAATTATATAAGAAATTATGCAAGTTTAAAGTTTGTATATCTTGTTACACTTTATTGCATGCTAAGAGAACAACGAGTTGCATATTGACTTTGTGGGTTTCAAACGATATATTTTTAGACGAAAAAGAATGCTGTTATCGATTAATGACATCGTTTTTTTCGTTTAAAGAGAAAAAAATATATAACAACTAATGACACAATTTTAAATTAAAACACCAACGTTTTGAACAAAAAATATTGTGTTTTGAACTAAAAAAACGTTGTCTTAAACTAACATATTATCGTTTAATCTAAAATATCATAGTTTTGATTCAGTAAACGTACTATAAAAAAAAATCTATAGAAGAGTAAATCAACGGTTTGTATAAATCCCCCCCCCCCCCCCCTCGATAAATTTCTGGCTCCGTCCCTGGTAATGTTATGACCCCTAGCTAGATCTATGGATGTCGTATTCAAAAGAATTGGTTTTGCTATTCAGAAGGGGTTGACGGCGCAACTTATTGTCCGTTTACCATTTATGTGTATGTAGTTATCATATATAAATAAAACATTTGAATTCATTAAAAAAAATTATATCATTTCAAAAAAAAAAATCATAATCACAAAACAGTTAATTTAATATGTAACCATGCAAATTCCATGATAACACATGAATCTAACTGTTCGATCATACTAATTAAATTACTAACCAAAATGGATGTATGCATCCACGGATTCCACGCACATTACATGGTGACTTGGTGAGTTTCAATTCTGTTGAAACTAACTCAAAATAGACAAATCTATCCTTTTTTTTTTCTTTTTTTTTTGATGAACAGAGAGATCTATCTATCTACTTATAGTACTAGAACACTACTACGAAATCATATAATTTTCGACGCTTTTATTGCGACGCTTTATCTATGCGTCGGTAATTTTCGACATTGGTAAGTGTCGAAAATTATCGACACACAAAAGCGTCATATTAGACATCTTTCTCGACAGCTGTAGGCGTCGAAAATGGTTAACTTAATATTTTAATAAAAAAAGATACGGAGTATATATCTGAAAGGCGGGAAGTCTGGAACCTACCCAATCCACTGTAGCAACCTTTCCCAAGCTGGAGACGACATGGCGATTTCCTGATAAACTAATTTCGCCATGGCTTCCAGATCTAGCCCTTGCTCTCCCAATCTTCACTCGGATCTCGTCGTTGCTCTCCCAATCTATCGCTCGCCCTCTCCATGGATGAACAAAAAAGTCGCCATAGCAACTGGAAAATGCCATGGCGGACACTCCTCACCTCCCTGTCTCCGACGCCGTCGCCCACACACCGAGACGAAGTGAAGCCCTCAGAATCAGTGGCCTCCCTTTCCTGATGTGAGCCACGGAATGCTAGCCTCGATGATAGCAACCGATGTCGTTGATTGATCAGATCTGCAACCACGAGTGAGGTTGACCTCCTTAAGCCTCTAACAAGAGCCGCCTCGAAGCCTACTTCATGTTGATCTAGTCGAGATTAGGTATATCCTTAGAGCTATGTCTTTATTTGGCTTGATTTTTATGAATTAGGGTTTTGATTTGTTGAATTATTGAAGTACCTTTGAATCGACGTTCTTCGGCTTCGAGTGTGTAACGACCCGAAATTTAAGTACCCGAATTAACCTCCATAAACCTACTTAGAAGGTAAATAAGGTTCGGAATACTAGATTATCGGGGAACGTTATAGAAGAAGTTTGATCTTCTTCCGTGAGCTTTGGATCTTACGACCGAGTACGAGTTATTATTAGGTTCATTTAAGCGGAAGATTTAGTTGTCAAAAAATGGGGATTGCGAACCCCGAAAAGATCGTAAGCCCGTTGGAGGCTTCACCTGTCCTAGACTATCGCGAAAATGTTTCGAATAGAAATAAAAGCGGAAATCATAAATACAACAAAACGCCACGGCCACGCCGGGTCAAAACGATAAAAGTATGAGCAAAAGAGTACGATTGTCAAGTGCCTCCCTCACTCTAATCGTCCAAAAGGTCTGTCCCGAAACCCATCCACATAAGCAAGTCATATCGGGTAAGGGGTACCTGAATCTAAAAAACAAGAAATATATCGGGGTCAATCATCGGAAATATGCACACTCCGTGCCATATAAAGAGGCATACTTAAACTACATGAATGTTAAAATGCAACACATAAGCAAGTGTATAGATATATATAAATGCGAAATAAACACACAAGGGCCCGTATCATCATCATAATCATCAGCATCATCATCCTTCTCAAACGTACTCATCCTTCTCAAACATACTCATTCTTTCTCATCATAAGCCTTTCATTATTTCATTCGGGTTCCATCGAATATAAGTCATTCATTTAGATTCTGACGGCCGTCCTACCATAGACACATAACATACATATGAATTATTGGATTTACTAAGTTCATCCTACGTCATATTACCAGTTTATATTCCTAAACATGTTACTAGGTCGCGTGATGCATGAAGACTCTCGATAAGACAAAGAGTATCACATAAATCCATCATGAGTAAGTCCAGGGGACTTACCTGGAGTCCGGAGAATAAGCAAGCAATAAAGTGCACAACCAAGGATCCAATCAACAAGAGCCTATTAATTTCATTAAGCTTTCATTAGGTGGTATTCTAATGCAATGTACCCAACCTAATAATCATCATACATCCACATAAGGTTCACGATTCTATAGATTACGCACTTTGGTTAAGTGATCCGGACTTAACCAGTTATAATCTATATCGTATTATCACATAATCGATTTTCTTCTTATCGGATCATAAGCCAAGTTATGGGTATACTTCATTTCTGTATTTTATATGCTCTAAGTTTCGGTTATGCCATCACATATTTAACCATATTCTTAGCATTCCCTTAGCCAAGTTTTCTAACCGAGTCATTATAAACACTGGTTACTAAAATTATAATAACTCTTGATCCAACCGTTGGATCGCCCTAATTTTTTAAGGACAGTTAGATAACATTCCCATGAACATCATATTAAGATTTCAGCCGAATCAGACCGTTGGATTGGAAATAAAGTCCAAATTACAGAGGCATATATATCCATTTTGTTGTTGTGACATTTGCTACAAAACGCAACCAAAAACACATAGAGGCTCCACTTCCTAGGCCCTAATTTACACATAAGGATCCTAACCTATAGAGGGGAAGGTGGATGAGAGATTACCCTCGAAGCCTCTCTCGAAAAAGACCAAATTACCCCTCCAAGCTTCCCGGGACCTTGCGCCAAACACCTAGCATTTTTGACAAATCCAAACCAAAACATAAAAGGAATCCTTAGACAAAAACCTTCAAAATTAGTTGTAAAACAAGTATAAAATCAGATTTGAAGGGGAGGAAACCAAGACTCACCCAAACACACTTGAAAACCTCAAGAACACAAAGGGCTCAGCACAGCTGGCTCGGAAACGGGGCTCAACGGGTGGCTTAATGGGACTGGATTTTTGTGAACTCACTATGGTTGGAAAGGCCTCTCTTTTGTGGATATTTGGGTTCAAGAATCAGCCAAAAAGCTTGAGTGAGGAGGGAGTTATGGTGGTTTGAAGTTGGCAAGGTTGCTAGGGCAACTTGCTCTCTCTTTCTTTCTCTCTTTCTTTTTCTTTCTTTCCTTCTTCTTTTCTCTGATTTCTGGCGTGTGGAATGGCTAAATGAGGCCATAAATGTGTCCTTAAGAGATCCAAAAGGGTGGGCAAGGGTGGTCAAGGAGTTGGTGTGTATTAGGTAGCATAGTGAATGGAATAGGACTTGGTCATTCAAAGGTGTCAATCCATGGGGGGGGTTTTATTCTTTAATCAACAAAATGATGGCTCATATTTGATCATATAAAGGGCTGAAATGGGGTGGTTTGGTCAGCAATTTAATGTTAAAACAACGTCCCGAAATGTCGCGACAAGTTAAGAAAATTACCGAAATAAACGGATGACAAGGCTTTTGCCTCACTAATATTTCTCGGAATTTTATCATACGAATTCCAATAGATTGGAATTGTAATCCTCTTTCCATATAAAATATGTCATCCAAAAATTTTAAATTTTTCCGGGTTTTCAAAATCGTCAAAAGAAGGATAATTGATCGAATTATCCCTCGGAAATTAATTAAATCTTAATTAATCATAATTAAAATTTTCGGTCTTTACAATCATCCACCTCTAAAACAAGTCTCGTCCCCGAGACCAAAAAGATTCAAACCGGTGGAGAAGGTGTTAAACCTTGAGTCCTTGGATCGGAACAAAAGGCACGCGATCATCTCGGATGCGTCGTCCAAGAATCTCATGATGCTTTTGTCACGACCGTAATAGTCTCGAACGGCGTCGTCGAGCATGTGAATGGGCGCCCCCATCACATCTTGCCTCAACCCCCAAGAGTATCACAACTCGAGAGAAATCATCATCCTACCGCTAGGTCTTAGCGGAAATTCCACGATGGCCGTCGCGGAAAGTCCGTATCCACTTTGCGAAGCACAATGAGCTTACCCGGATCATGGAAGCTTTAACTCAAATCATTTTCGAATCAATTCCAATTAAAAGGTGTTGGCGTCCTGACACGACTTGGCCTAGACTCCTCTAGACTCCGCTCGACCTTCTCTCTCGGGAGGTGGTCATCCACCTCTAAAGTTCAAACCCAATTCCCGACATCCTATTCTCCCAACAGGAGTGTGGATCAAAATCCACCTCTAAGGATCAAACATATGATCTCATTACGACTCAATCAAAACAGAGGGTGGATTAACATCCACCTCTAAGGCTAAGCCTTATTCCTTTTCCTAGGTTCAATATTCCGACATACCATCATTTATCAACCATACTCACAACAATCACATAATTATAACGATATCATATCAGTCATATATCAAAAAGTATCACACATCAATGATAATCACATCATATAGGACCGCTCATGGGCCCCACCACGCATATCAATCACAGAAAATGCGCACTCAATCACAGAGGTAAACACCCAATCACACATAGTACGGCTAAGGGTCCCCTTCCCAGGTACTCACCGGCCACTCACGTAGTCAAAGCTATATCTGCACGTGGCTGTACATACGACGCTAGCAACTCATCTAATACATCTCCATAGCTCGCCCGTATACTCTCCTCTGTCTCCCAAGTGGCCTCCTCGGGGCTTCTTCTAGCCCACTGTATAAGTACCAATGGTACCTCTCTGCGCCTCAGCTTCTTGACCCGGCGGTCAAGAATAGCAATCGGATGCTCCACGAAGGTATGGTCAGGTGCTATCTCTAATCCGGAGTAGTCCAATCTGTGACTCGGATCTGGCTCGTACTTCCTCAGCTGTGACACGTGGAAGACATCGTGTATACCAGCCAAACGGGGCGGTAAAGCAACTCTGTAAGCTACCTCTCCTACTCGCTCGAGGATCTCAAAGGGCCCCACATATCTAGGGCTCAGCTTGCCCTTCATCCCGAATCGCCGGATCCCTCTCGTCGGTGACACTCGCAACCAGACATGATCTCCAACCTCAAAGGCCAACTCAGTCCTGCGCCTATCAGCATACTTCTTCTGTCGGTCGTGCGCAACCCTCAGATGCTCTCGGATCCGTCTGACCTGATCTGTCGCCTCCTGCACGTACTGTGGTAGTGTCCCCACTCGGTCTGCAGGCTCATCCCAGCAGATAGGCGACTTGCATCGCCTCCCGTACAACGCCTCAAAAGGAGCCATCCTGATCGATGAATGATAGCTGTTGTTGTACGAGAACTCTACTAGGGGAAGATGTCGAACCCAAAGGTTCCCCCACTCCAAAACACAAGCCCTCAGCATATCCTCCAGCGTCTGAATCGTCCTCTCGCTCTGCCCGTCCGTCTGCGGGTGATAGGCCGTGCTGAAATGCAACTTGCTCCCTAGAGCCTCGTGCACCTGCCTCCAGAATCTTGAAGTGAAGCGGCCATCTCTATCAGATACTATCCTCTCGGGAACCCCATGCAACCTCACTATATGCTGGATAAAAGCTCGGACCAAATCAGACACAGGCCATGTCTCCTGAATCGGAATGAAATGGGCGGTCTTGGTCAACCTGTCGACCACCACCCAAATCGCATCAAAGCCTCGTACATCTCTCCTCAATCCTGTCACGAAGTCCATCGTGATATCCGTCCACTTCCACACAGGGTCAGGAAGTGATCGTGTCATCCCTCCGGGCTTCTGGTGCTCTATCCGCACCTGCTGGCAGACCTGACATCGTGCTACAAACAAAGCGACGTCAGTCTTCATCCTACGCCACCAGAACGTCCTCCTCAAGTCCTGGTACATCTTATTCGATCCCGGATGGACCGAATAAGGAGTGGAATGGGCCTCTATCATGATCTTCTGCTTCAGGTTGTGCACATCAGGCACAGCAACTCGTCCCTGCAACATCAACATCCCATCATCTCGGATGGTAAAAGACCTACAGTGACCTTGGGCCATGTGCTGTCGGATATCGGCAATCCGCGGACACTCTGTCTGCGCTCGTCGGATCTCATCCATCAACTCTGACTGAACCTCTAGGAAACTCAGCTGTCCACTCTCTCGCTGTGACCAGACCTCTATCCCACAACTGATCAGATCCCGCTGCAACTCAGGTCGAGCCGTCAATCTGGACAAAACAATCTCCTGACGAGTCTTCCGACTCAAGGCGTCGGCCACCACATTGGCCTTCCCTGGGTGATACTCAATCTTCAACTCATAGTCCTTGATCAACTCTAGCCACCTCCTCTGACGCATGTTCAGCTCTTTCTGCGTGAAAATGTACTTCAGATTTTTGTGATCGGTCATGATCCTCACTGACGTGCCATACAGATAGTGCCTCCAGATCTTGAGTGCATGTACAACTGCGGCTAGCTCAAGATCGTGCGTGGGGTATGACTCCTCCCCTGGCTTCAGCTGGCGTGAAGCGTAAGCGATGACCCGATCCCTCTGCTGTAGCACACAACCTAAACCTGAACTCGAAGCATCCGTGTAGACTACGAAGTCCTCCGTCCCTTCTGGTAGTGCTAACACTGGCGCGGATGTCAACTTCTGCTTCAGCAGATCAAAACTGGCCTGGCACGCCGGGCTCCACTCGAAGGGTACTCCCTTCTTCGTCAGCTGCGTCATCGGCCTAGCTATGCTGGAGAAGCCCTCGACGAACCGTCGGTAATAGCTAGCCAAACCTAGAAAAGACCTGATATCTCTGACGTTCTTGGGGACCTCCCAAGCAACGATAGCATCAACCTTCGATGCGTCTACTGATATCCCTGCTGCGGATATAACATGACCAAGAAACATCACCTCGGAGAGCCAGAACTCACACTTGCTAAACTTCCCGAACAGTTTATGCTTCTGCAGAATCCTCAACACAATCCTCAGGTGCTCAGCATGCTCCTCTCTGCTCCTCGAGTAGATCAAGATGTCGTCGATAAATACCACCACGAATCTGTCAAGAAAATCGATGAAGACCCTGTTCATCAACTCCATGAAGGCGGCTGGCGCGTTGGTTAGCCCGAACGGCATAACCACAAACTCATAGTGTCCGTATCTAGTCCTAAAGGCCGTCTTCGGTATGTCCTCTGCCTTCACCCTCAGCTGGTGATAACCCGAACGCAAATCTATCTTCGAGAAGACGACAGCTCCCTGCAGCTGATCCATCAAATCGTCTATTCTCGGCAACGGGTAACGGTTCTTCACCGTAGCCCGGTTCAACTCTCTGTAATCTATGCATAGCCTCAACGACCCATCCTTCTTCTTCACGAACAACACCGGTGCTCCCCACGGCGAAGCACTCGGCCTAATGTAGCCCTTCCCAGCTAACTCCTCCAACTGTGCCTTCAGCTCGGCCATCTCCGTCGGCGCCATCCTGTACGGGACCCTCGAAATCGGCCTGGTGCCCGGCTCCAACTGTATAGCGAAATCAACATCTCGCTGTGGCGGAAGTCCTGGTAGCTCATCTGGGAAAACGTCAGCAAACTCACTAACAACGGGGACATCTGTCAGGCTGGGTCGCTCGCGACCCACCTCTAAAGCATAACACCAGTAGCTCGTGCATCCCTGGTCTAGAAGTCTCGCCGCTCGAACGGCACTGATCTGGGCTCCGTTCCGTTTGGGGTCGTCCCCCCACACCTCGTGCTCAGTCCCATCCTCCGCGAGTATGGAAACTGTACGGGTCCTCAGGTTGAGGATCGCCCCGTAGAAGTTCATAAAATCCATCCCCAGGATCATCTCGTCTGTCCTCAGTGGCATGACTATCAAGTCAGTGGGCCACTCTCGCTCTCCTATCCGAATGGGGCATCCTAGGATCTCACGCCCCGTCCTAACCCTAGCCCCATCCGCCATACGTACTACTAACGCGGGACATATCGAACATATAAGTTTAAATCTAGCTACGCATGAATCTGCTATAAAGCAGTGGGTTGCCCCGGTATCGAACAGAATGCGAAGAGTAGAGCCACAAAACGATATCGTACCTATGGAAGTCGGAGCTGTCGAATCACCGTTCCGCATCGGGAACACGCGGGGCGGCGGGGGTGGTAAGAAATCAGTGTCTACAGCTATCGCTGACAGCTGTGCAGAACCTCTGCCCTGGCCGGGTCCTGCCGTCCCTGCCGACGACTGTGTCTGCTGATGCTGGTAAGATCCTCGGCCGCCTCGACCTCCTCCTCTACCTCTACCTCGACCTCCACCTCGGCCTCGTCCTCCTCTAAAGCTGCTGTCTCCTCGACCACCTCCGTAGCTACTATCTCCTCGGCCAGCTCCCAAGGGAGTCCCCCTCCCCTGACCCTGTGCATAAGAAATCTGAGCGGGTCTCGGTGCCTCTGGAAGGCGTAAAGCTGAAGCTGCAGGAGTGACTGAAGATCTCTCGCCCTGCGGGCACATGATAGCACGATGTCCTACCCCTCCACACGTGTAGCAGGAAATGAACTTCCTAGGGCAGTCTGTCTGGTAGTGGCCCTCCTCGCGGCAGCTGTGGTAGATAATAGCTCTCACTCTAGCCTCGCGGTAGGATGATACAGGTACAGCTGGAATGGCCCAAGTGGTCCCGCTAGTCGATCCTCCTCTCGCTAACCCCTTCCCTGGGCCCCTATCAAATCTGTGCTCCGCGGGTCGTGGCCTCTTTCCGCCAGATGGAGTGCGGAAAGCTGAAGACGGGGTAGCTGTCAGACGTAGCTGCTGGTCATAGCGAAGGATCATCTCTAGAAATCTGTCATATGTCATTCCCTCCATGCTGGTAGAGATCAGAAGAACGTCTGGCGGAAGCCTCATAGAAAGCATGCGGATGCGCATCTCGTCAGTGTTACAGACCTTTCCACAATAGACGAGCTCCTTCTTGAACTGGCAGACGATCTCGGAGATAGATAGTCGTGGGTCATAGCGGGTGCTGAAGAACGCAACCTCTCGTGCTGCTTGTGTCCCAGATGGACAGTACTCTCTCAGCATCAACTTCCTGAACTCCTCGTAGGTCCATGCAGTACGATCATCACAGTAGACAAGCCATCTGTCATAAGCATCTCCTCGAAGCTGCCCAGCCGCAAGCCTCTGTCTCTCCGCATCGGGTACTCCAATCAAGCTGAAAACTCCCTCGAGTCCTCTGAAGAACTGCTCGATATCCTCTCCGGGTCCGGCCTGAAAGATAGGCGGGCTACTCTGTGATAGTCTCTTCACCCAGTCGGTGACGCCAGCTGATCTCTCTCGCTCTAGCAACGCAAGTAATGCCCTCTCTATCGCTGATCCCTGCTGCTGCCTATCAGCCTCTCCCTCATGCTGCCCGGGGATCTCGACCTCAACATCGGTCTCAGTCTCTGTCTCTGTCTCAGGAATGCGGCCACGACCTCGGCCACGTGGTCTCCCGCGTCCTCTAATAATCTGGGTGTCGACCATGCTGACAACTGGACATTTAACTGTACTCAATATACAATTAAATAAAACGTCTTCTTCAAGGAAGACGGCCCCCAAGCACATTCATCTCACATAATTACATCCCTTCAAGGGGATGGCCCGTAGGCACAGTTTTATATCGCACAGAAGCTAACTATATAGCTATCCTTCGAGGGATAGCTTGGCGAGCCCGCCTCTAAATCCTATCCTACTCCAACCACCATGGTTGCTCTCTTGGAGTCTTCCAGGCCCGTCTGTAAGGAAAAGCTAGGCAGTCTACCCGAACCCTTCTACATCTCTAAGGATGCCTATCGCCTTGTCTCTACCCGTCGATCCTATCTCTCGTCTATAAATATCCTAACCATCTTCATTTTCCAAAGGGTTTTCATCTTTTCCCTTTAAACACTTCGAAATCCTTGAAAATTTCCAAAACGGTGGGCGGGTTTTGAAAATTAATTTTTTAACTCGTGCGTACTCAGGTCGAACAACCTTGGCTCTGATACCAACTTTGTAACGACCCGAAATTTAAGTACCCGAATTAACCTCCATAAACCTACTTAGAAGGTAAATAAGGTTCGGAATACTAGATTATCGGGGAACGTTATAGAAGAAGTTTGATCTTCTTCCGTGAGCTTTGGATCTTACGACCGAGTACGAGTTATTATTAGGTTCATTTAAGCGGAAGATTTAGTTGTCAAAAAATGGGGATTGCGAACCCCGAAAAGATCGTAAGCCCGTTGGAGGCTTCACCTGTCCTAGACTATCGCGAAAACGTTTCGAATAGAAATAAAAGCGGAAATCATAAATACAACAAAACGCCACGGCCACGCCGGGTCAAAACGATAAAAGTATGAGCAAAAGAGTACGATTGTCAAGTGCCTCCCTCACTCTAATCGTCCAAAAGGTCTGTCCCGAAATCCATCCACATAAGCAAGTCATATCGGGTAAGGGGTACCTGAATCTAAAAAACAAGAAATATATCGGGGTCAATCATCGGAAATATGCACACTCCGTGCCATATAAAGAGGCATACTTAAACTACATGAATGTTAAAATGCAACACATAAGCAAGTGTATAGATATATATAAATGCGAAATAAACACACAAGGGCCCGTATCATCATCATAATCATCAGCATCATCATCCTTCTCAAACGTACTCATCCTTCTCAAACATACTCATTCTTTCTCATCATAAGCCTTTCATTATTTCATTCGGGTTCCATCGAATATAAGTCATTCATTTAGATTCTGACGGCCGTCCTACCATAGACACATAACATACATATGAATTATTGGATTTACTAAGTTCATCCTACGTCATATTACCAGTTTATATTCCTAAACATGTTACTAGGTCGCGTGATGCATGAAGACTCTCGATAAGACAAAGAGTATCACATAAATCCATCATGAGTAAGTCCAGGGGACTTACCTGGAGTCCGGAGAATAAGCAAGCAATAAAGTGCACAACCAAGGATCCAATCAACAAGAGCCTATTAATTTCATTAAGCTTTCATTAGGTGGTATTCTAATGCAATGTACCCAACCTAATAATCATCATACATCCACATAAGGTTCACGATTCTATAGATTACGCACTTTGGTTAAGTGATCCGGACTTAACCAATTATAATCTATATCGTATTATCACATAATCGATTTTCTTCTTATCGGATCATAAGGCAAGTTATGGGTATACTTCATTTCTGTATTTTATATGCTCTAAGTTTCGGTTATGCCATCACATATTTAACCATATTCTTAGCATTCCCTTAGCCAAGTTTTCTAACCGAGTCATTATAAACACTGGTTACTAAAATTATAATAACTCTTGATCCAACCGTTGGATCGCCCTAATTTTTTAAGGACAGTTAGATAACATTCCCATGAACATCATATTAAGATTTCAGCCGAATCAGACCGTTGGATTGGAAATAAAGTCCAAATTACAGAGGCATATATATCCATTTTGTTGTTGTGACATTTGCTACAAAACGCAACCAAAAACACATAGAGGCTCCACTTCCTAGGCCCTAATTTACACATAAGGATCCTAACCTATAGAGGGGAAGGTGGATGAGAGATTACCCTCGAAGCCTCTCTCGAAAAAGACCAAATTACCCCTCCAAGCTTCCCGGGACCTTGCGCCAAACACCTAGCATTTTTGACAAATCCAAACCAAAACATAAAAGGAATCCTTAGACAAAAACCTTCAAAATTAGTTGTAAAACAAGTATAAAATCAGATTTGAAGGGGAGGAAACCAAGACTCACCCAAACACACTTGAAAACCTCAAGAACACAAAGGGCTCAGCACAGCTGGCTCGGAAACGGGGCTCAACGGGTGGCTTAATGGGACTGGATTTTTGTGAACTCACTATGGTTGGAAAGGCCTCTCTTTTGTGGATATTTGGGTTCAAGAATCAGCCAAAAAGCTTGAGTGAGGAGGGAGTTATGGTGGTTTGAAGTTGGCAAGGTTGCTAGGGCAACTTGCTCTCTCTTTCTTTCTCTCTTTCTTTTTCTTTCTTTCCTTCTTCTTTTCTCTGATTTCTGGCGTGTGGAATGGCTAAATGAGGCCATAAATGTGTCCTTAAGAGATCCAAAAGGGTGGGCAAGGGTGGTCAAGGAGTTGGTGTGTATTAGGTAGCATAGTGAATGGAATAGGACTTGGTCATTCAAAGGTGTCAATCCATGGGGGGGGTTTTATTCTTTAATCAACAAAATGATGGCTCATATTTGATCATATAAAGGGCTGAAATGGGGTGGTTTGGTCAGCAATTTAATGTTAAAACAACGTCCCGAAATGTCGCGACAAGTTACGAAAATTACCGAAATAAACGGATGACAAGGCTTTTGCCTCACTAATATTTCTCGGAATTTTATCATACGAATTCCAATAGATTGGAATTGTAATCCTCTTTCCATATAAAATATGTCATCCAAAAATTTTAAATTTTTCCGGGTTTTCAAAATCGTCAAAAGAAGGATAATTGATCGAATTATCCCTCGGAAATTAATTAAATCTTAATTAATCATAATTAAAATTTTCGGTCTTTACAGAGTAGATCTTAGCTTTGTCAAGTGTAGATCTCCATCTCTCGCACTCTCTCTCTCTTCTCTGATTTTTCGATTCTCTTATTTTCGATTTTTGATTCTCTGATTTTCGATTTTTCGATTTTCGATTCTCTTCCAAGCAGCTGCTGCTAAATGAGAAGTCCTCCTTGGTTTGCCTATAAAAGGTGATGCACAACCTTAGGTTGGTATCTTAATAGTTTCTGATTTTGTTCGATCCATGCTTTGCCTAAGTACAAACTCAAGTTTTGACTTGTACAGATGGGTGGATCTCCCAATCCCGCAGATGATTAGTGTGGTGAACTCTGGAAGGAAAAGGATATATGGGATCCAAAAAGCTTCCCTTTATGAAAATTTCCTTGTTATGCTTCTTTTCTTTGTTTTGAAGCAGCACCTCTATAGAGACACGCATGAATGCAAAAGCTTATCAATATTTTTTCCTTGTCATCATATAGCTCTTTCTCCCTTCTTTTCTCTTACGCACATGGTTCATTTTATATAATTCTTAATTTAGCATATTTCTGGGACCTCATATCTATATAGTGGTTTATTTTGAAAATAAATAATCTTATCCAAATGTGTTAAAATTTTCACCGGCCTAAATTGGGACCGGAGAAAATTATTAATATAGAGGGTTTACTAATTTATCGAATATTAATTTAAGAAGATTCTCTATATAGCGTGAAGTTTAATAATACCAAAATAAATTACATTATGTCATCGATCAAATAGTTTCCTTGCGAATAGTCTATATGATCGGAAATATAAGGTGATTAACTTGTTCGATCATATACATTTTTAAAATGCTAAAAAGCTATATAAAATATAATTTTTTTTTAAAAAAAAATCTTTTATATAATTTTTAACTGTATATATATTAAGTAAAACCTCTTATTGGAGAGTGTAAATAAAAATTAATGTGACTTGTCGCTGGATAGTATTTAAACATATCTAAACAAAAATTCATATGTATACTATATATATAGCTTGGCACACTTGAAATTTTCTCTTCCTTTCAAAACTCACATCGGTCGATCATCTTTTGCATATGGGTTTGCTCGATCGAATCAGACGTGCACTCGACAAGCAAGACCTCGCGAAGCTCAAGAAGAAGATCAATCGCCTCGACAATGAAACTACTAAACATGGAAAGACCGTAAAGAGCCTGACGATCGTCCTGCGCCCTCGTTCCGATTCTCTGTCAGTGTTCGAGTTCGTCTTATCTGACGGAACCACCTGCATAAACACAAAGAAACTGACGAACCGAGTCACTCCGATCGTCGGTGAAGGTCCAATTGACGATCAGCCCTCCAAGAAAGCCTCAAAGCTCACTTTGGTTGGAAGAAGCAGCGATTACGACGAGAAATCGACGTGGGTCGAAGAATACGAGCCTCGAGGCGTCAAAGTATTTCCTGTTGTTCGTCGAGATGGAGTCACGGACATCTTGAAACTCAAATTCCGGTATTAGTTGCATTTTTATTTTTGTTGTTTACACACAAAAGTTTTGTGAATAAAGCCTGAAATATTTAACTTCTCTTGTTTTGTTTGCGTGTAGTGATACAACTAGTGTGCCTCGTAACGGTAACACAATATGGTGGATAGAGAACCAAGAAAAAGTGTGCAAGAGATTCAATGTCACCGCTACCCGACCACCAGAGGCACTCGTAATCTCATTGCGGGCACATTAAACAACACCTTGATCGAATTTAGGATGCGGATCCATCTGAGCTGTGTTGTTTATTACTATGATCTCTTTCGGAAATAAGATGAACTAGCTAGTGTATTCTCGTGTGATTGTCCTTCTACGTTGCACTAGTTATATGATAAGAGAAATAAAATCGAATTAGTATGTTACTTTGTTTATGCTTATAGTAAGTTTTTGATTGATGAAAAGGTGCACAAGTGCAGGTGTTATATATACTCATCAGTTTGTATTTAACATAGTATAATTTTTAAGCGAATAAGAAAACATATGAGATGTATTGGCACGGGGGCTGAAGGTGCTTCCGGGATATTGCATCTCTGTGAAAATGCACCCGGATGATCACGTGATCATTCGGGTGCAATTTTTTTTAATGGTTTTACCTTCAATTGTGGTTATGGTAAGGCTATTATGGCTGAATTTTGGGCAATTCTACATGGACTTGAGATAGCCAAAAATCTAGAGACCCCAAGAAGGTGATTCTCGAATCTGATTCTTCTGTTACTTGTGATTTGAATTGGTTCTGCCATATATATACACCCGGATATTCATCTGATTGATCAATGTTGGAAGCTCATTGAGGATCCAAAATGGGAAGTACACATCAAGAAGATTCATTGCAAAGCCAACACATTGGGCGTTAATTAAACAACAACCTACCAGCAGCTGAATCCACCCAAGAAAACCAAATGCAGGAAATTGAAGAAACTGACTAAACGAATCATCCCTGTCGACATAGTGTCCAACTGCATGATGATCCTCTGCGATATAAGAAAAGCCTTGTTCCCGATCTCGTGTGAAGAGTAAGAGCCTGGGGTGAAAGTACTCCTCGCTGTGCATAGAGATGGAACCAAACACATCGAAAAGTTTGTATGGAGGTATTGTACGTTTCTTTCAATTCGTTGTTGTTGTTAGTTCTTGACAAGTACATTTGTATGAAAAATTGTTTTTTGTTGTTGTTTTTGTCGTCGTCATTGCATAGTAAGACAACAATACGGTGGATAGAGAACGAAGAAAAGGTGTGCAAGAGATTCAATGTTAATGCTACTAGACCATTTGAAGAACCATTCATCTCATTGGGACTCATTATCCTAAAATCAGCTTAACTTAAATCCTCTTTCTTTTATTCTTTTATTCCTTTTTAAGGGTTTCATAGTTTTGGAGATCAAGTACTGTTTCAGATTAATTTCGATTTCTTCGTTATTTCATCCATGCATCTTTTTTTGTTGTTGTAAATGACATTTTGATGAATGAATAAGAGGTATCTTCTTTTAGTAGATATGAACTTATTATTGGGTATTCTAATGATTTAAATGAAGGAAAATCGAACCATACGAAGTGGATAGATTTGTTTAAGCATGTGATTTTGGATGATAATTTAACTCCAGTGTGTGATATTTTGCTATAAATTGAGGTTGAATAAAAAATGGGCCACTTATGCCATGACACAGGCTTTCAGGCTACAGATATTTTTGCCTGAAAACAGTGGACAGTGGCCACCTTCCCAAGTAAGTAGACTATTTTCAAGCAAAAATGTCTGCCAACTCCAAAAACTGGTGTCATGGCGATATTTTAACTGTGAAAATATCAAACCAGACTTAAAAAAAAATTAAAAGGAATTACAGTGAAACCACAAACTGAGAAGCCACCCAGATGATAAAGATGCAGATGAAAGCTACTAATGTACTCATGGTGTTTTGGGCATTAATTCAATTCTGCTGATCAATCAATAGCAGGAAAATCCAATCATATACAGCAATAACCCAAACTGAGAGAAATTACAGTAAATTAACCAGTTCTGAGAAGTCACTAGATAATAACAGTTACAAAGCCTACAGTACACTGCAATGCCAAGATATTCAGATAGACCACCTAAACACAGGAAATCACTTCCTCCACAGCTAAATATACTCCATAATCAATCACATGACTATATATATGTACAGTAAGGCTGGCTTAGCTACTTCTTTGCAATGCACCGAATGTTTTATTATATTTTCCACTTAAGAAGTCTATACTCTATGATTGAAGTCCAGGAAGCTTGGCCAAAGTTGCTTAGTAGAGTTTTGGTCACTGTTAGAGGGCTGAGGCATGTGAAGCTGCGGATGAGTTTGCTGGCCACCAAATGCGTTTGTGCTTCTGTTGGGAGCATTGGCGTTGGGGGAAGGAAATTGCCCAGCTGTTATCCTTAGTCGCTGAACTTCTTCCTTCAAAGTTTCATTCAATGCTGCCAACCAACAAATTGCTTTATGTTTAGAAAACTATTATGGCTGCAAATGCATTAATACGAATAAACCAAATATCATGACCCTCTGATTTTTTTTTGCGTACCGTCTTTGAGTTGTGCTTGCTGTTCCATGGCCTGCAATCTTAACTTCAGTTCCCTATTCTCAGCAGTTAGTCCAGTCGTATCTCTCTGCACCATATAGAATTGTTAGCCTCTTGCATGCGATATGAAAATGGGTTTCACTGGATTACGTTTCATTACTATGGTAATATCGCAAGGATAACAGGGGATTAGGCAGAAGCCGATCTCAACCCACAGTTGAGTTTAGCAGAGATAAACATGCACAATATTTATTCCTTGAGTGGAAAAATAACACTGAATCAAGCCAAGCGGGAAAAAGGATGAAGTACAATGCACCACCAATTTCAGAATGCTTCTAGTAAAACTCAATGACAAGCTTGTATCGCCTTAAAGATTAGCTATACTTCATCAAACGTTAGAATGCTACTAGCAGAATGTTTGAAACTTGAAGGCACTCTGGATATGCTATATATAAGATGTACTCCTATGTATAAACCATACACCATGCTTGTAGAAATTCCCACATGTTGAGATAAGAAAGACAGAAAAAAGAAAAAAAATTGCCACTTCCAACTGTTTTTTTTTATGGTGAGGAATCCATCTTCGGTGTTAAACCCCGAGCACGTGACCCAGCCGGGCAAGAACCACGTACCATGTAAACCGGCTTACACCGACGGGCAGTACCAATGGAAGGAAGCAAGCCAAACCTTGAATTTTCAATCAAGGAAAGGGGCGAAGATGGGGATCGAACCCGAGACCTCCTTACTGCCCCTTGCTCCACACCACTAAGCCACCCCGACTGGGGCTGGGGCTACTTCCAACTGTTTTATTTTAGCTCATTTAACAGTTCCTAATTCACTATTGTGGAAAGTCCTTACTTGGAGCATGGTCACTTGTGTAGATAGGGTTGTTGCTTCTGCCTGCAGAGTCTGAACCTTCCTCTCCAGCTCACCAGTGTATCGTGTTTTCCTTTCCTTAGAACGCGCAGCTGATTGTCTATTTGCAAGAATCCTATAACCCAATGGAGAATAAACTTTCAATTTAGGACACATTCTAGCATGTATACAGTATACACCTGAAAGGCTGAACATCAGTAAACCAAACAACAGATGACATCTCCTATTAAGAATGCCCAAATTCAACTTTGATACATCCATCACAATTTGCAAATACCATGTGGAACAGTTTCAAATTAATCCATAGATAGTTATGTAGGTTTAATAAGCACTCATACTCAGAGGGCAACAAATACTACCTATCAACCAACCTTCGGGAAAATAAACATTAAGAAAATCTCAATCATCCTGCACTAAATAGACCCCAAGTTAAACCCAAATGTTGTTTCATCAGACCAATCAAATGAAACATCAGCAAATCACAAGTGAGCTGCAGTAGTGCAGAGTACATATAGGGTTTAACCCAGTATCACCTAATAGAATGGTATTTTGATAAAATTCAACAAACAATAGGCAAAAGCACTATGGTTTATACTGTAAACAGATCAACTATCAAAATTATATCAACTGCTCATCTGTACTTCAGCTCTCATTCCCAGTTAGATAGCACCAATCAATCAATTTCAATAAGATCATTTGCTTAACAAAAGGGGGAAAAGTTCTGAAAACTTACTTTTTAGCTCTTTTGGGATCAATCAAGGCAAGCTCAGCGAGCTTATCAGGGGTCATGACCTTCTTCACGCCATCCATGAAAGAATCAGCTTCGAAGGACGAAGACGATCCATCCATCGAGTTATTCCGCCTGTGTGACCCCGCTCTCCTCCCTCCCGACGCCAAGGGCACATCCATCGCCATTGACTTGCCTCCGTTATCTCCGCCGTCAGCGAACGCCATCCCTCCGAAGAAATCGGTAGACGCGTCCACCGACAAGCTTCGGAAGTGGCTAATTGGAGGCCGGCCGTTGGCGCTGGCGTTCTTGCAATTGCTGCTGGAATCCTCCGACTTGCACGAATCTAAGGGCATCGGAACTTCCAATTGGGCGGCTCTAGTTGCGGCAGCAGCAGAGGTGGCGTCGGTGCTGGCTGGGAGGTCAAGGAAGGAGAGGTCAACGTCGAAGAGGAGGTCGTCCGAGAAGCGGAAGAGGGTGTCGGAGTGAGCCCGTCGGTGGTGGGACCCGCGCTGCGGGAGTTCGGGGATCTGGTCTGTGTCGATTGGGCCGGCAGTTGTAGGCGTGACCAGGAATTCGGGATTCATCTTTCGACGGCGGCGACGGCGGCGACGGCGGGCGGGTTGTTGGCGGTTACTGTGGCTCGGTGGCGAGCGAGGGTTTCAATAATTGGATGTTTTCCGTTGAATTAGGTGCGATGCGAGGGAGAGAGATGAGCCCCCGCTTACTTGGTTTTTATAATAAAATTTTAATGTGGCAGTGTAGGGCTGAGAAATGGTACATAAATTATCATACAACCCGTTAAACGGGTCATTTTAGTCGGGTGACGTTGGGTTTCGGGTAAAACGGGTTCCGGTTATTTTCGGGTTGACTAGAACTCGGGTTTGACCGGGTTTCGGGTCCTTTCGGATCGATTTCGGATTTGTCAATTTTTTCTTTTTTTAAATTAAAAAAAATCATAATTTGATAATTTTGCGATAAATTTTAATTAAATATAAAAAAATTTAATTATAAATCAATCGGGTCACCGGGTCAATCGGGTAAATCGGATCAAAATTACCGGGTCACCGGGTCGAAACCCAGATTAACCGAAATTTTTTTTATTTTTTGGGTTCGGGTCGAAAAAAAAATTCGAGTTGACCCAAAAAATTCTGGGCAGTCAGGTCGGGTTATGTTTTGATAGGTCTACTAACTATGTATCAACCACAAATCGACTATGTTGGTAACCACATTTGTGGTAACCAACATGGTGGTAATCACGCGAAGGTCGTACGGTAATAGTAATGAAATCTGAATACCATGATTATCAAGTATATAATTAAGTTTTTAATTTATATTTTATGTTTTGATTTTGACCTAAATTGGTCATTTCTATTTTTTCTACTAGAAACAGTATGAGCATTTTGAATGTTTGAAGACTTTGAACTTGTTTTGTTTGAACTTGCAGAAAATTTTTGAATGTTTGAACAATTGAACTTGGTTTATTTTAAAACTTTGAACTTGGTTGGTTTGAATTGGTTTGTAATTTAGGTTATGAACTTGATTTATTTGAACTTTTAATACTCCCTACGTTCACTTTTATTTGTCTTTTTACTATTTATGCACATTTTTTAAGGTGATAAAAACTATATAAAATTTTAAAATTTTTTAATAATTTTTTAAAATAATATTATACTTATTACTATAAAGTATGAGATTATTAAAAACATTAATTAAAAAACTAATATTTTATATAATTTTTATCCTCCTAAGAAAACATGTATGAATAGTAAATGACAAATAAAAGTAAACGGATGGAGTAAGTGGTAACCATATTATTTTTGGTAACCATATGTTTTCGTTCGATAACTTTGATGACTACCGGAAGGTAGCCAAGGGGTTTCAAAAAAATACAAACAGAATTAAAGCTTGGTAACCATGGTAATGTACCGATGGTAACCACAAATCGGTTACCATATATGCGGTAACCACGACTTATGGTTGGTACGTGGTATAAAAATTTGCGTACCACCAGTTTGTGTTTGGTACATAGTAATCACCATTTTTTGGTGGTTACCGTACCATGCCAACCCTAGCACGGCAGTGTGTATCGTGGCGTCTCCGCTACTCGGGTTGACTGCTTCCTTGGAGTTTCGTCCTCACTGTCCACAGGATGATCAGGTCCTGATGTACCGCTGGCCTACGATTCTGTTTCAGAGTGGGGCTTGGCTTCGTCTGTCGTCTTCGTCCATATCCTATTTGGTTTTGGTCTGCTAGGTTTCGTTTTTTTTTGTAGTGTTTACATGAGCTTGCACCTTCTTGTATTATTGTATGCCATGGTTGTTAGACGATTTTCCTGTCTGCCAGCTTGGCCGGCCCTCGAGTTTCAGATATGTTTAAACTCAAATTTTTACCTTATAAAAAAATTAATAAAATTTTAATCCGTAATACATATTGTATACTATAATCTTATGTATAATACTGTACCAATGCCCTTTTTTAAAAAAGGAAATAATTCGAGAGCCGGACAAACTCGGTAACTCGAGAGACCGACCAATTTGGCAAATGGTGAACCGTTAAAGTACAAAACATAATATACAAAAAGATGCAGTATAAACGATCGAAAACACACAAATGCAGGCGAAACAAGCGATCCAAGCCCGAACACACTGGGACAACATAGACTAAGCCCCGACGCCAAGCACCACCAAACAGTGACAGCTACAGTACAAATGATGGAAAACGCACAAATGCAAGCGAAACAAGCGATCCAAGCCCGAACACATCGGGGACAACATAGACTAAGAGCCGACGCCAAGCACCACCAAGCAGTGACACATGCCGTACAAACGGTGGAAAACACACAAATGCAGGCAAAACAAGCGATCCAAGCCCGAACACACTTGGGACAACATATACTAAGAGCCGACACCAAGCACTACCAAGCAGTTACATCGTTGGCCAACGGTACAACATGAGTCCCTCTGGGCAGTGAAGACGATCCTGCATGGAAATTTCCGTAACGCGGAGTCGCTTAGATACACACCTTCTCGACCCCAGCCTGACTCGACACCGGGCGTCAGAGCCCCAACTCAGAAAGGGAACACCAAGAACAACCAGACTTGCCGCTGAGAACCATCATCAATTACGCACCAGTAATCTCATTCAGGCGAGCGAGATTTTATTCAAACCCAAACAAATAATTTGTTCATCCCTGACGAGAATATTTATATCAAAAAGTTTGGTTATTCAAATCCTTTCGGGATTTAGGCCCTTACAGGGTTTATTCAAATAGTGGTTTCAACCCTTTTGGGTTTTTTTCCCCACCAAAACCTTGGGCCCCAAGGACCAACAAAGAGCGAAGCGGCAGTGTACATGGCCACCGAAGAGCGGCAAAGGTTGAGGAGTAGCCGGCTAACCCGGGACGAAGAGAACAACGGATACGAGCAAAGGGATCGCAGGCTGATTGGAGATAAAGGAGATTGAGACCGAAACCTAGATTTTTGGTGGGTAATCGGGTTGAGTGGTTAGCAAGGTGTTGTTGTAGGAGGATGGTCAAGTATGAAATATAAATAAAATATAAAGCAAACTGACTCCCTGTCTCAGCAAATAAATACAAGATTTCCTCCCGTTGTAGTAGAAGGCAGTCAGGATCGTATCCACGAGGAAGTGTGTCAGCGCCCGCCTTTTCAGTTCCAGAGTACCTCTCGATTTCGACCAGAAGAGCACTCGATATCGACCTCTCTAGTCGATATCGACCACTACGCCGACAGAAACTGTAAAACACATAAACAAGCAGAAACAGAAACGAAAACAGACTGGTCGAGATCGACCTATACCGTTCGATATCGACCGCTTACCTCGACGTCGACCAACAATGCTCGAAATCGAGTACAAAAATAAAAACTTTCGCAAGACAGAACACGAAACTGGTGAAATAAATCAATAAACTAAAGACTTCCAAGATCAGGGTATCAACTCCACAACGATAACCATGTAAAATAACACATAAAGGCATAAAAGATCATACTTTTCATCAAATAACTCTCGTTATTAACAAATAGGAAGATAGAGGCTTTCACATAAACCCTAATTGTTACTAACCCTTTTCACATAATTAATCCAAGTTGCATTAAGATCACTTTCACTTCAATAACACAAACAAGGATCACCTTCAACTTTCGCAAAAAAATCATGCTCATAGGGATAGAAGACGAAATCGCTTCAAAAGATTGTACCTTTACCACATCACCTTACATGGCTACCGTCGGGCTCACCCCGACCCTAGAAGTTGGGTGACTACTCGCTCTCCATCATCAAGAAAGACATCAATAACAAAAAGGAACTAAATTGCATTAAATAAAATCAAAGAAAGCTTACAACCAAACAAAGCCAAATCCGCTCTCACCTCTCTTGCTCTACTCGGCCACAATGCTCTCTCTCTCTCTCTCTCTCTCTATAACTTGAATTGGAACTAGAGTTGAATGAATAAAACTCAGCCCTTAAGGCTTTATTTATAGTGTTCATTCCCCGCTAATCTAGGAAAGAACAACTATATATATCTATATCTAAATTTTCTATCTAAAACATTAAGATAAAATTTGGAAATAAAATAATTAAATCTATAAGGAAATTATATCTAAAGTGGATAGATCTCTCTTGGACTTGATAAATCTTCCATTGAGTTGATAGAATATCTCTTGCTTCATGTGGAAGAAAGTCAGCTCAACATTTGGACTCGGACTGCTCGAAATCGGCTTCTGGGGGTTGGTCAATATCGAGTTGATTGCTCGGATTCATCGTCTGACCACTCGATTTCGGCTCTGGCAGGAATTTCGACTTGACTTTGGTCGATATCGACCAATATAGGTCGAAATCGACCTCTCTTTGTTTCTTCACTCGATCTTGGCCTCTGGGTGGAAATCGACCTGGGTTGACTCGATATCGACCAACATAGGTCGATATCGACCTCTTTGTGATTTTCCTTCCTTTCTTCGAATTGCTGTAAAATGCCTCGATTTTTGCGAAATTAAACAGAAACTAGTGTAGACTCCATAATTTGGCAAATAAGTGTAAACTACATAGAATATGTACTATTCTAACCCAAATGTATTAAATGCATGCAGAAATCGATATAAAAGTTAATGTAAAACATGGTGAATTAGGCTCACAACACAAGGGGAAAGTGGATCGATGTTGGAGACCATCGAAGGAGAAATCAAAAGCGAGCTTGAAGGGAGATGCCGTGTTTGATAGGTGCGGCATTGACGGGTTGATTTTGGCCTGGTGTGTTGGCGGTGGTGAGGTGATGGTGGCGGTTAGGCGTCATGATCGAGAAGGAGCTTTGGCGAAATCAGTACTCACAATTCTATCGGTTTACGATATGCAATCGGCGTTTGTCCCAATGACGGTTTGTGATGGTATTGACACGGTTGTTCGGACCTTCATTTGGGACTCTACACCCGATCATAAGCGAATTCATTTGTTAAAGAAGGATTTGCTATATGCCACGATTGAAGAAGGGGGACTCACTGTGCGGTCTATGCGCGATACAAACAAGGCTCTCCTAGCGAATCTTGGCTAGCGAGTAATCCAGAACCCGTCCTCGTTGTGGAGTTGCCTCATTAGAGGCAAATATTGCAATGGAAGGTGTGATGTAGACATGTTCAACGGAATGAATGGGGAGTCTAGACAGGTATATTGGGCTAAAGCTCTAACGCCAAGGCTGAGGTCGGATATAGGAAACAGCTAGTCGACCCTTTTCTGGTCGCATCCTTGGCTGATGGAGTGCCCGCCGGAGAATGTCGCTACAAATCAGGTTCCGGAAGAATTGCTTAGGGCCACGGTGTCGGAAATCTGAACGGGAGATGGGTGGGACTGGCATTCAATATCAGAGTTCCTTCCGAGTGAGATCCTCCTTGGACTTCAGTCCATACAAGTGAACCCACTACAGGAGGCTCATGACAAGATTATATGGAGCGGGAATCGTCGGGCAAGTTCTCTACGACTTCTGCCCTAAGGTTCATCCGCCAAGACAATCCGCTCGATATTTCTCCGAATCGGAGGAGAATTTGGAGGTTGGATGTTCAACAAAGGATTTGCACATTTACATACCTTGCAGCGCACGATGTCGTCCTCTGTAATGCCAATCGAGTGAAGAGACCTTTATCCAACTTTGCGGCATGCCCAAGGTGCAACGAAAATGAGTCGGAGCTTCACTTGTTAAGGGATTGCCCAGCCATTAGACAAATTTGGCGCCAGCTGGGAGCGAGTAGTCTCGACCTGAGCTTCTTTGCAAGCACAAACATCAAGTCTTGGATTTTCATGAATGCTAGGTCAAGCAACCGTTGGAGCTCGATCTTTGCAACCACAATTTGGCACATATGGAAAGCAAGGAACATACTGATTTTTTACGGAGAGGAAAGTCTGGATGGTATGGTGCATCGGGTATGGAGACAAGTGTCTACATACTTCCATGTGAAGTCCAAGACAAAAGTGTTGGGTCACAAAACTCAAGCACAAGAGGCACCGACTACCCGGGAACCTCCGGAACTAGGGTGCGTCAAGCTAAACATTGACGGGGTGTCCAAAAAAAAACCTGGACCAGCAGGAGGCGGAGGCGTCTTCATTTCACCATCCGGAGAGTTTGTGAAGGCTTTCACGTTCAAATGCGGGGTCTGTGGGGATAATACGGCTGAGGTGTAGGCAACGTTCCACGGGATATCAATTGCTAGGGACATGGGCAACCGTAAGCTGATGGTGGAGATGGATTGCGTGGCGATAGCTAACGGCTTGCTAAGTAGTTGAGATGAAGCTCATGCCGATTTCAATCTGGTTATGATGATTCGGGAAGTAATGCGGAACACCGATTGGAGATCGGGATCAGACACATTAAAAGGCAAGCTAATATAGTTGCCGATGCAATCGCAAATTGGGCCTTGTCCCTCGACGGGTCTCTAGCCTTGCACAACTCGCTTCCGCCATCTATTTGTAGCTCCCTCAGCATTTAAAACTCTCTTGCTTTGTAATTTGGTACTTCTTGAATGATACAAGGGCTTTGGCCCACATTTAGCATCAAAAAAGTTTAGAATTAATTTGTCAAATTGGCATTTTCTTAGCCTTTATTGGGGGAGTGCCCACCAAGCCCATCAAATTAGGTTTTTGTCCATCTTTAATTTTGTAGACAAAATTACCCCTCCTGAGATCTAAACCTAATCTCATATCTCATTCTCTCTCGCTTTCTCGCTCACTTGCCGTTTCAACAACACAACAACTATCTCCCATGGCTTCATCTCCGGCGAGAGGAAGCGACGACCTTCATCCGGCTTCTAGATCAGCAGTAGCGACACTGAATCTACTTTCAGATCTGTTGGCGAGGCGGCGGCGGGGGAAGGAGGTTCGATCTGTGTGCACTGTGCAATTGGAAAGTCTTTTTCTGTCTCCCTCTCGATATGTGTGCGATCGGCCTCCTTCTCTCCTCTCTCGAATGACGTCGATTAAGTTCTCCTTCCAAAGATCTATGTCACCGCCTATGCATTGCATACTTCGTTGCTATCAGCCACCCTTCGTTGCTATGGTTGGACTGTTGAAGGTAATCTCTCTGTCCCTCTATCAATCTGGATCACGGAAATTTGTCGCATTGAATAGTTGTTGCGTGGTATCGAGTCTTCGAAGGTATCAATTTCATCAACACTAAAGGCTTCTGTTTGGATCTTTGCCATCGATCGTCCTCTTTTCATAATTGTGGTATGTAATTAATCATCAATTTGTAATTTTCAGGCACAAGGATAGATCTGAACGCTTTATGGGTGCTATTTTGTAATGATTTTTGTTGTTGAAGTTTCGATCTTAAAAAGGATATATATTGAAAACAGGTGTTGAAATTGTACGTTGGTTGCTGATTGAAAGTCTTGGAAGCTATATACTTTCAGTCATAGGCAAAATAAATTTTGGTCGGGAGATTAATGGTTGCTTACTTGCATTTTATCAACGAAAGTATAAGGAGGTATGACTAAATAACCATTTCAGCAGTGTCAGCAATAAACATTTCAGCAGTGTTAGCAATAACTATTTCAGTATCAACTATGTTGCTGAAACCGAAGTTTCAGCAACTTTGATTTCAGCAACTCCAGTTTCAGCAAGCACAGTGGAGTGGGTGGACATTTAACTAATATGGATAAATTGGTGGGAAAAATGCTAATAAAGCTCTGGTTTCAGCAAACTTCATATAAGATACTGGATGTATTATAACGATTATTACATTAGTTGATGCATTATAGGATTGTTTTATTCACTCCCTCCCGGTGAGTAAATTTTAAGAGATAAAAATATTAAATATGGTATAACATATAGGAAGCTTCGTATTTGGAAAACTCGGAATTGTTCATTAAGTTACATCAGTTTTAGTTGAATTTCACGAGTATAAAAAATAAAATAAAAAATGAATCGTACTTCCTCCGATTCACAAAAGATATCATTTGACTTTTTGGATCAGAATTAGTATATTAATTTCTTGGGATTATTTAAAAACAAAATAGCAATGATAACCAAACCCCGACATGTGAATGTAAGCTAAAGTAGAAAGAATTTCACCAAGTGGTGCTTGTGGACTTACTGGGAATCTTATCTCATCAAAATCAAAGTCTCGTTTGTTCTCTACCAAACGAATTAAAAATAAAACTAAAATGACGGTGGTCAATGAAACTGATGATTTTAAAAGAAAAAAAAAAGTACAGTATCTTACTAAGATCACAAATCTTATGATGTGAACCTCCCAACCAATTACACTTGAAGGGTGTGTCGTTGGAGTTGGAGGTCAACAAGCAAGGCCTCCATTGCAACAGTTTTATTCAGGGTCTGCCGTTTTAACCTCAAAATTATATTGTGAGTAACAAACACGTACTGAATTAAATCATCTAAAAAATTCCAGTTTCAATACCACTTGGCTTGGCGTTGGTGGTGGTTGCAGCAAGTGGCGTAGCGGTGGTTTGGATACCCCATTTCTTGACGATGAATCCATGTATGTTCATGTATCTATATTTTATATCTATCATTCAAGTTTTCAGTTCCATGTATCTAATTACCATCACAAATTAAAAATTTTCTGCTGTCATGGTGGAAAATGGGTGCAATTCCATCTAGGACTATAATCGCAAATACATCTCTCTTGGCAAAGCTTCAACAGTGATAAACTGATAAGCCATTTTAAATGCAATTAATCTGGTTTGAATAAATAGTAAAGTAACTAGACTCAAATTTCCTCAATAATTACATTTAGAATTGTCAGACATAAATGAAAGGTCAAAAGATGAGGTCTCTCTGGGTGATAGGTTATGTGTATAAATATATGTTAAATTCAACTGTTAAAGTGTAATATTAAAACCGTAAACTCTAAAAAAACTATTGAGTTTACTAATGGAACTTTAAACATGTTGAAGTTTCACCAGAAATGGACAAAACTAATTGTCACAAATGAATGGAGATGGTTGCCTTATCCAGTGAAGGGTTAGCATTTCCCCTCAGCCCACAGAAACCCCAACTCATTTGAGATTCAGCAAACACATCATCAAAGAGGAGCCAAAAAAAGGGCCAAATTCTGAGATCAAAGCTTCAGCAAGATATGGCTACCATCTTGAGGGCAACCCTCACAGCAACAAGCTCACCTCTCCATGCTTCCAATCTTGACACCCTCAATCCAACCTTTCCGAGCTCTGTAATCGCTTCTCCAACATTCATTTCCTTCTCATTTTCATTACACCTGTGAATTTTCACCTTTTTTCTCTATATGACAGCTGAAGCCATTTCCCAGCTCCAAATTCAGCTTCCATGGAAGTCAGGTAAGGTTCTCTCTCTCTCTCTCTCTCTCTTTTTCTTTCATTCTCGAATCAAATTTATCCTTACTTTCTGCGGATGTTGATGAATGGTGATCTGAAGGTGGAGGGAAGAAAGAGAGGAGGGTTTGTAGGAGCTGCAAATGCACTCCCTGATTGGCCTCTGATGGCAGTGCTCGTCCAGCACATGGAAGGCCAAAGAGATCTCGTCACCGAAAAGTCCATTTGGCATCTCAGCGACGAAACCATCAAGAATGTTTGTGAGTAATCTCCCCTATCACCATATGGTTCAAGTTTCATTACGTTTTTGGGTGCGTCTAAATGCTTAACCTTTGAATTTTGTTTTGACGGTATAGACCTCTTGTACGCCATGTTCACATGCTGGGGATGTTGTTTCTTTGGCTCCACCAAAGTAAGCACCAATGCTATCATTGAAAACGACGACACTCTCAGTAAAATTCATACCCAGAAATTCCATTCTTCATCAATGTTATCTGTGTTGCAGGATCCATACTATGATTCAGAGGACTATAGAGGAGATGGAGGAGACGGAACCGGCCACTGGATTTACAATAAGGTATTGCTGTTACATACCTGATTTGAATTGAGGAAACTAAAGATCGATTAAGATTGAATTTGGGTTATGATGAATTCAGCAAGAAGATATAGAAGAAACAGCCAGACAGGAGCTGCTGAGGGAGGAGCTGATAGAGGAGATTGAACTGAAAGTTGGAGGTCTCAGAGAGCTAGGAGAGGCCGCTGAACGCCGAGAAGAAGAGCTTGTCAAATGATTGATCTCCTTGTATTTCATTTCTTCAGTAATTATCAAGATTTACTGAACCAAAATTCTAGTCAATAAGGATACCATTTCACCTTGTTGCTGTAAAGTATCAGTACATTTTTACTATAAAATGCATATACCAGCACACTAGAAGTAGTCAAGTAGATGTGACAGAGAAATGAGACACTAATGTGTTTGGATTCCCCAGCATCTTTCGTGATTTTCAGTTGACAATCTTATGAATGCATATCCAGTAATTTCCAATATTCCTGGATTGTGTACAGAAGACAAAGAATGTTATCTGAGCTAAGCCAAAGGGATATCAGATAGACAGTTAGCAACTCAATCAACAACGTCCTATCCATATGCTATATATCAGACCTACCTCTTCAATATAAAATTTCCTACCAGTCTTTGCATTACAATTAAAAAAAAATCAAAATAAAAAAAATAAAAATAAAAATAAAAAATAAAATCAACAGGTTTATCAAGACAGAACAAATTTCATCTTCTCAAAGAAAACAGGAAATTCAATGCTCAAATATGAATGCGAGTATGAAACAACAATGCACCAAGCCAAGTTGCATCAACTATGAGGTAAAACCTGGGATGTCGACACTGAAGTCCTCCGTACGTTGGATCCTTGACTGATCTGTGGCAGCATTGGAAGAAGTATACCGTTTTCGTCAATATCGCTTGGAAGAGATAGACTAGACTATGCTTGGAGGATCACCAATCCAGTTGCAAATCGCACGAGGCCAGCGTGTTCTGATGCAGTCCACCAACGGAGCATGCTGAGCAGGCTCAGCTTTGACACCTTGGGCCGTCTCCTTTACATTTGTTTGATTACTGCCGGTATTTGATACATCTGCCATGTACTCTTCAGGTGTCCACCGGGGTGGAACCGAGACCCTCAATTTTGTCAGCCTGGGTCGTTGCACAGGGGTTTCACCTTCAGAGGTTCCCTGATTGCCGTTTGAGACGGACTTTGCAATTCCATTAAAGTGAAACAAATCAAACACTTTTTTCCCCATCAATCCACTAGAATCCTTTAAGCCTCCCAAACTCTTGTCAAGATCCAAGAGGACCTGCCAGAACTCGCTCCATACTATGAAGCCTGCACCGCAAAGGTTATCAAGCTTTTCAGCTGGAAGTTTGATGTTGGTTTCTCTGAGCACTTGGTGAAAGCCCTCCACACTGATGAAACCACCACCTCCACTCTGATCTTGAGAATCGAAAGCTCTCCGGATCTTGGTTTCCATTTCCTCAATTTCATTTTCATCTTGAACTTTCAGGTCCAATGCAAACAGAACAGTGTAATGGGATTCACTTCCAACGACCCATATGGGCCACTTTGGGTGCTTCAAATGCTGTCCAACTTTACAAAAATTGAGGGATTCTAGCAAAGTAAGAAACCCAACTTCAACATTCGTGGACACACCCTTCAAAAACATTCCACCGCCTAAATCTATCTTCTCATCAAAAACATTGGCAACAGCCTGCCCACAAAGTAAGAGGTTCACAATTTCCTGCATCATAATTCAAAAGATTAATCTCGCTAAATTCATTCCGAAAATAACATAGTACAACATCAAAACTGCACACACACCTGTGAGGCATGTCCAAAAGGAGCAGTTACTAATGGCAGACTAGGATCATCTCTATCAGCCTGAATAGCATCCTAAACAAGAAAGACATGTTTGATGAGTAATCAAAATACTTAATAACAATATGATATACCAATGGCCGTAACAAAACAATGTAGTGAATGGATACACATTATAAATTCATTATAGCTATAAAAATTGATCATATAATGACATAATGTAACGTTCGCACACATGCATACCAATCCTCGAGAAAGTAGGGCTGAAACTAGGAATAGCATTGCTCCCATTCGGCTTTCAAAGACAGGAGCCATTTCCTCCAACCTCTGAACTGCATCTTTGTATGAACTGTATGTTGCAATTCTCAATGTTTTCTGTAAATCACAAGCTGATTCAAATGGAAGGGACTCCAGCGTTTTTGCAAGAAGCTGTGAGACAGACAGACCAAAATATGATGGATTTTAAAAGAATAAACTTATCATAGTAAGACAATATGCACATAAAAGACTACGGTACTTAGAAGTAATTCATAGGGTTGGCAAATGGTACGGAAATTACCATGCCAACCATAAACCGACTATGTTGGTAACCACACTTGTGGTAACCAACATGACGGTAACCATCGTGGTGGTAACCACGTGAAGGTGGTACGGTAATGGTAATGAAATCTGAATATCATGGTTACCGATATATATTTTAAAATTTTATTATTATTTAATGTTTTGTTGTTTTTACTTTAAAGTTTTTAATTTTAGTTTTTACTTTATATTTTGTGTTTTGATTTTGACCTAAATTGGTCCTTTATACTCTTTCTAGTCTCTTCGTTAGTTCGTTCAATCAGACAAACACAAATTGATCCTTTCTAATGTTTTGATTTGAACCAAAATTGGTCTTTTCTACTGTTTTGATTTTTATTCTAATGTTTTATTGGTTGTGAACTTGGTTTATTTGAACTTTTAATAGGTGGTAACCATATTATTTTTGGTAACCATATTTTTTCGTTCGATAAATTTGATGGCTACCGGACGGTAGCCAAGGGGTTTCAAAAAATACAAACAGAATTACAACATGGTAACCATAGTAATGTACCGACGGTAACCACAAGTCAGTGGTTGTACGTGGTATGAAAATTTGCGTACCACCAGTTGGTGGTTGGTACGTGTAATCACCATTTTTTGGTGGTTACCGTACCATGTCAACCCTAGAAGTAAATGCATTTATAATTCTAATCATATCTTTAAAAAAAATTTAAACTCATAACTTACTTCATCCTTCGAAACATCCATGACACCCTCAACCTTGTGGTCTAGGACATGCAGATTAGCAATCACTGCCCTTTTTTTGCTTCCACATCTAAAGAGTATCTCCCCCATACTCTTAACAAGTGCTCTGTTTTGTAAAAAAAAAAAACAGAATTTACTAATAAGCGCTGCTCATGAAAGAGCTTTCAATTAAAATATTACGTATCTACCACTCCTTGGTTTGACTGTGTTGGAAATAGGGAAATGGAATAAGTGCAGAATGAGATTTCTGTAATCACGGAATGCAAAACGAATCAAGTTATTGCATGAGCAAGTCAGAACCTTTTTCTACCCTCTTCAGTAAGGGAAACAAATATATCAGGCAGAATTTCATTGTTGAACAAACTCCTTGCATCCAACTTCTGTTCTCTTTTGGCTCCACTATTCGTAGAACCCTCCCCTTTGAACAGGAGATACTTGAGAACAAATGCCTGCACAGTGAACACGAAAATGCAGAAGACAGTTCTCAAAAAACTATTTCAATCTTTTCTGTGGAAAAAATTGCAATACAGGAGGAATTCAATTCCTTGTTATGGACTGAAAAAGAGCAATGCAATAAGAAAGCTTCATAACAAAAAAAATTGCACATTTAATATGAACTTGTTCATGACCACCAAAAAGGCACAGGACAGCTAGCCATGAAAGCTAAACAGCTTTGTCTGTATTTCAGTCAAACTGTGCAACATCAAAAGTCATATGATGAACAAGCGAAAAGTTGAACATAAATAAGTGGGAGCATGATTATGGAGTTGGAGGAAAGGGCAATTTCGCAACTGGATTGTGACTTTTTCACCATCGCATAGTCCCTTGATCCATTAAAAGCTCCAAGAATTTCCCAATGGGCATTTCTAATAAACATTAAACAGCAGTGTTTCAGCAACGAACTGATAACTGTGAGTATCTCACATGAGAACAAAATGCCAAAACAGAAGTGGATACTTCAACAAACGATTTATTGACCCAAGAATTTATACCTACAGCAGCAATGTAGTTCTGAATTGGTAAATATATAGATAAGGCATAAAGCCAAAGAGTAACAAGAAATAAGACCATACCAAGAGTCTTACGTAAAAAGAGTGCTACATCACACAAAAGACCCCTACTACATGAATCTACCGCAATGCTACCTCGCACACAGCCTGCCCGAAAGATGTAAGGGAAAATCGTTTAACCGAAACCACAACGCGCCCACATCCCGGTCCACACCAGGGCAAGCGTAGCGTTCAGAACAAACTTCTTAATGTGCTTGCCGATGTGGGAATGTGGACGCGTTGTGGAGACGATAAACAAACACACCCTTACATCCTCAAGGCCAGGCCCCACAACCACAAAATAACCTCCACTCTCACGGCAACCTTTTTTAACTCTCAAATACAAACACTAACAATGTCAAATCAAGTGTGATGTAAATGATAGTAAACAGAAGGAAATCATCAAATAAACACACTGGTGAAACGTAAGGGCCATACAAATTCACATAAATTTTAACACTAGAACATACTTGAATAGCAGCTAACACACCACATGGACCACCTTCAAGCTGCACCAAGCCGATAGATGTTTCTGGATGGGGACTAAACCTACATTCAAATGTTGTAGACGTGATTAGAAAAATAATAGTACAACAACAAAAACATCTCCCAAATTAACATGTCAGTTAGAAAAATACATAACAACACTCTCACAAACTCACATATCAATTAGACAAACACATAATCAGCAATGAAAGATGGCACTTCAAGATTGTAGAAAAATGGCTCAAAACACCACTGAAGGATCTCCATAATTAAATTTCGACCAGAAGTATATCGACAGCCAGTAAATATAGCAAAAACATCAAAACATTTCCTTTGAGCCATAAAAAAACAATTTCTCTATTGAGGTGCACTATTATTGATCAGATAAACTGCCACAACAGTCATGACATCAAATTAACTGTATACTAATACTTTTTTAAAAACCCAGTCATAACTCATAACATTCAAGATTTGAATACATCATCTCTAGAACTGTATACTATGTGGCAAGGCTTTCACACAAAGGTCACAACGGAGGGCAGAAGCATTGCAAGCCTACCCATAAAATTGACAGAAATTGCATCAAATGCATCATATCTCCACTCAAAAAATTCTTTAAACACCTATTTTTCATGTGTACAAATTTCATCTATGAACAAATATTTACAATTGCCAACAAAGCATGTCAACCATAAAGGTCTTCAATTGGAAGGAAAGTGTAGTTCTTGCAGAAAATAACCAATGATATCCTCAAGAACAAACAGTTTATTCCAGTCTTTTACCAATGTTCTTCCTTCAGGATGAATTTAACACAAAGACTGCTCATTGGGATAGCGTATTTTGAAGAAAGAATCTGCCATTCCAAGAACTCATACTAAATGTCCAACTAATTCTATCTCAAATCTCAAATACCAATAATAATTCAGTGCCTGGAAAACCTATTAATCTGATAATGAGCCAGCATAAAGGATGCTCGGATCTTAATTACAAAACCAAAACATCCAAAATGACCTTCATCAAGAAAATATTTCATAATCTTAACACACAGACCACATTAACTTCATTACTTGACAGATGATTATTTGAAGCCAACCATATATTTAAGAGCAAATTGCATAAATACTAGTCAATGATTTCAGGAAGGGAGTTTCAGCTATCATTTCAACAACTTCAAGTTCAAGATTCAGCACCACAACCAGATATCCAAAAATTAAGCACCATCATCAAAGATTTGTATCAACAAACTTGAAAAATTCATCAATTATTAGTATCAAGAAACTTGAAAATTGCAAACTCACCTTATACCCTGATTGGTCCACTGACCAAGAATCTGCTTCGACGTGGTACTACCAAACACCATTGAGAACAACTGGTTCGCCTCATCCACTGAAAGTTCCATCTCATGTTTCACACAAGCTTCAACCTTTAAATCCATGGGCTTTGCAGTTGAATCCCCGCCACTTACACTGCCTCCAGTTCGCTCCTGCACAACCTCCACAGGAACACTCTCCGCCGCAGGCGCAGCCAAGGCTTTCTTGGCGGGCGCTGTCTTGGCCGTTGCAATCATCCGTTTCTCGGCGGCAGCTGCTCTGAGCTCCCGTTGCATCCTCCGGCTCTTAGCCTCCGGGGACTCCTCCATTGAACTCACAGGAGTTTCGCAGCCTACAGCGGCGTTTTCCCTCGGTTTGCTCCTTTTCGGCTCTGGTGCCGGTGGAGAGGTCTGCATACTCATTTGCAGTGCCATCTGCAAGTCCTCGTCGACCTGATCCGCCATTGAAACACAACGTCCTAGTTCCTCACTCTGTCCCCCCTCCCAAAACCAGATCGCGCTAAAGACTGGATTTCTTTCCCAAAACTGGAAAAAGATTGAGAAATCCCGAGATCAAATGATTCAATTCATACAAGATCGAATCAAATTGGGGTTTATGGAACCATCCAGAAATCCCGTAAAAAATGAATCGAGATTTCCCAATCAGAGACGATTCAAAGAGATAAAAACAAACGGAAAGCTAGGGTTTTATGATCCAATTGGGCGATCTCAAGAACAGGTTAAGAAACGCCAGCAAGGCGAGTTGGGAGAACTGAGGAAGAGGGTCCTACTTCCTAATAAACGGCATTGAGAGGACATTCGGAGTCGGGCAACTACTACACACCCAGCGGGCGATTATCTACCTGAATGACGATTTTAGCCCTTGACTATTGATTGGCCAAACTAAAGGATTCGGCGGCGAGCGTGAAGTGTGAGGTTACATTGGGAAACGAGGAGGTGATGACTGGAAGGAGATAATAAATGGCTGGAGATGCTTGCCTTGATCGGAAAGCAAGAGTTATACTCCGGCGACGGAATCTGGTATTGCCACCGGAGAGAAGGGGAAAACTCAAGATTGGATCTTTTTTCTAAAAAATCTTGGGCTTTAAGCCCAAAACTTCCCGAACTTGGATTTTTATTTCACTTTCAGACTCCACAGTGTATTTATCCTCAGCTACGCACTGATCACCACACAACCCCACACTCACTCCTCTGCCTCCACGTGTCCTCTAAAGGATTCGCCCATCATCTCTCCCTCCTCACGCTTTGGCTTCTACTGTTATATATTCCCTGCTCTGTTCTCTTCTTCTCCATCTCACTCGCTCTCTGTAAGAAGAAGAATCTTGTTCAACAAGGACAGCGATAATGGACCACGCTGCTGAGGCTTACCAGACCGATCTGATGACGATCACGCGCCACGTGTTGAACGAGCAGTCCAAGCGCCCTGAGTCTCGTGGCGATTTCTCCATCTTGCTAAGTCACATTGTCCTCGGCTGCAAGTTTGTTTGTTCTGCTGTTAACAAGGTCACACTTTTTTTTCATACCTCGTTTGGAATTCAACTTCATTCGTTTCTAATTGCTTTCTTCTTTTTGATGTTCTGTGCTGAATTTCATAGTTTCCAGAGGAATTCTTAAATCTATGGAACCCTAAGAATTTCAATTCGTTCTTCATGCTATGATTAATACGTTCTTCGTTTCGTTTCTCAGGCCGGACTCGCCAAGCTCATTGGCCTTGCTGGTGAGACCAACATTCAGGTATTCCTTCCATCCAATGCATTTCAATTTCCCTCATTCCCCTATTTTGCATCTCAATTTCAATTCGCTTTTTTCCGCTTTTGATTTGATTCACTCTAGGGTGAAGAACAAAAGAAACTGGATGTGCTCTCCAATGAAGTCTTTATCAAGGCATTGGTCAGCAGTGGCCGGACCGTGAGTCTTAAGCACCTGTAACCCTTGCAATGATCTGTTAGCTTAACCTTGATGAGTTTTTCTTCTTAATGTGGCGAATTTGTTCTTCAGTGCATTCTTGTATCGGAGGAGGATGAAGAAGCTACCTTTGTGGACACACCACAGCGTGGAAAGTATGTTTCGGTCCCCTTCGAATCTTCATGATTTTCGTCGTTTTTCAAGAGTATCTGAGCTGATCACTTAGATAGTGTATTTCAATTGATCCAGATATTGTGTTGTCTTTGACCCGCTGGATGGATCATCCAACATTGACTGCGGAGTCTCCATAGGAACGGTAAGGCCGCCTTATACAGGTGCAAATTCCAATCAATGAGCTATGGAATAAGTAGGGGTGTTATTCGAGCCGAACGAGCCGAGCTTGATATGTTAAAGCTTGTTCATTTGTTAAACGAGTTCGAGCCGAGCCGAGCCCAATTTTTAAACGAGCTTTCTTTTTTGTTCAAGCTCGGCTTGTTTTAGTAAATAAACGAGCTCGAGCCGAACTTTTTTCGAGCTTTAAGTAGTTTTAGTTGGTCATAACATACTAACTTAGAGAAAATTTTAAAAATTCCATATTATTCGAGCTATTCGAGCCTAAATTGAACGAGCCGAGCTTTCAACCGAACTTAAAATCATGTTCAGACTCGACTTGTTTAGTTAAGTGAACGAGCTCGAGTCGAGCTTTTTTCGAGCCGATCCCGAGCCGAGCTCGAGCTCGAGCTCGAGCTGTTCAGCTCATATAACAGCCCGAATAAGTAATTAGAGTTCTGAATTTGCATCCAGATCTTTGGAATTTATTCAATCAAAGATGGCAAAGAGCCAACCCTGGATGATGTACTGCAACCAGGCAAGGATATGGTCGCGGCTGGCTATTGTATGTACGGGAGCTCCTGCACGGTACTCGTTGCCAAATCCGCTCTTTGTTGTAACTGAACTATCCTTTAGCCTGATTACCGTCACTTGCGGTTGTGCAGCTTGTATTGAGCACAGGAAGTGGCGTTAATGGATTCACTCTTGATCCGTCTCTTGGCGAGTTCATCCTCACTTACCCTGACATCAAGGTGGGCTTACATTTGCATGTTTACCTGAACTGACATTGTTGCATCTCCTACATTTTAACCTTTCGTCGTCTTTGCTTGGGATCAGATTCCTAAAAAGGGAAAGATATATTCAGTCAATGAAGGAAATGCAAAGAACTGGGATCGCCCTACTACAAAGTAAGTAAAACTCCGTATAGTAAATCCTGTACATCTCTCGTTTTTAACCATTGCAGTGCTCACTTAACCATCTCAGATTCGTGGAGCAATGCAAGTTCCCGGCTGATGGTTTGCCTGCAAAGTCTCTGAGATACATTGGAAGGTTTTATCTGTGACAAACTTCTGGTTTAATTAGATCAAATTGTACCATGCACTAAACCTTCTAGCGGCTTTAATGTAGTATGGTAGCGGATGTTCATCGCACATTGTTGTATGGCGGCGTCTTTATGTACCCTGCTGACAAGAAGAGCCCCGATGGGAAGCTCCGGTATGCCTCTTCATACAGATAAGCTACTTTAGTTGTTATTTTCTTGGCCAGATGGCCTTAATCGCGTGCCAATGGTGACTACTTACAACGATTTCTCCATGACAGTGTCCTCTACGAGGTATTCCCCATGTCATTCCTAATGGAGCAAGCAGGCGGTCAGTCTTTTACAGGCAAACAAAGGGTACTGATCACTGAACCAAATCCGAATCGCCTATCATATGCGTAAATGGTTTATATAATGACTTGGTTTACTCCATATAGGCACTTGATTTGGTGCCGAAGAAGATACATGACCGCTCACCCATCTTCCTAGGCAGCTACGACGATGTTGAGCAGATCAAGGCCCTCTATGCGGCCGAAGAGAGTAATATATGAACATTCGCCGGGGCCCTGATTTACTTCTCATATCCGCGAACCATATATGCTATGAACTTTCATTCTCTCTTTGAAGTGTACTTCAGAAACATGGTTAATGAATGTGAATATGCGTGTTATTTTTACCGGATTGATATTCGCAGGCTGAATATCTCGCCAACTACACACGACTTGTGAAATTATCGAAGAGATTGATGGCTTTTAAAGCTCAGGGAACGTAATGACAGTTTTGGAAGCCGTAGTCATGAAAGACATCATCCAAATTCCAACCCAGCAAGTCTACCTTTCGAACCAGGGGGACATTTTGATGGCTTCACAAGAAATTTTGTCACAACTTTAAATGCTATGATTATGAAGCCTTGTCACATCTTCAAAAGGTGTGACCAGTTCTAAATGGTCCACGATTTTACAAGTCGTGATTGTACCCATATAATTGGCAATATATTCACTATGTGTATAGTAATCCCCTATTGAAATTTTAGAAGCTCCTATCTTTCTGATTCATAATCACTTTTTAACTATCAACATTTTAGATTATCGATTATGGTTGTTTTATACACATTTGAGCATACGTGCGCAAATGTGTGAAAAACAAACAAGACAATTTCATTAGTATATTTTTTTATAATTTTATTTTATTTTATTTTTGTTTTAAATTAATTATATTTAAATGATGTGTGAAAAATGCATATTTCGCTCATTAAATAAATTATTTTAAAATGATGTACATTTTTACATACAAATGCAAATGTGTACATTTAAACCAAAACTGTGATCTTAGATATCATTTTCCACTAAAAAATCAAACTAATTGAAATTTTTTGAGAGGGAAACATTCAAATTAGGCAGGAGTTTATGGTTTCGAACCACCCCTTTGAATAGAGAATTTTATAACATCATCCGTAAGGATGATCAAAGTGACTTTCTGTCTTAAGAACCACCCTTTTTGCCTGCTAAAAAAAATTTAATAATATACAAATATACTACCGCAAAAAAAAACATTAATCTACAACTAAGCAATTTTTTATTCACAAAATTAAAGAAATTTATTTAATTACATCAATGACAATCCAAATGCAGCCTCCGAGTTCATAGCAGTTCCAACGGCTTTTCCCCAAAAGGAGCAGATCAAATGGCAACCGACTCTGAAGACGAAAACGAGCTTCTCCAGACCGGTCTTGGAGAACAATCCAAGAGAGATCTCGATTCGTGCATTTGCGGTTGTAACGACGTGCAATCGCCGTAGTTGAACCACCACCGGCAGGCCTAATCCTAGCTCCGATTCCAATGGCTAAGGATCGGCACAACAAATCTGTTGATGAGGATGATGATTCGGATGTAGAGTTGCTCAGCATTTCGTCCGGGGATGAGGAATCGACCAAGGGCTCGCATCACGGCGGGAAAGGGAAAACGGAAACCGCGGGAGGAGGGGCAAAAGGAGGAGACGGCGGAAAGGATGACGGAGATAAAGCGTGGGATGGCGAGGAGCCCGATCGTTGGAAGCGCGTCGACGAATCTGAGGTATTTTGATTCTCCTTGTATCTCCGATTGCAAAACTCTTCGATTTGTATTCAATTGGGAGTGGAGCGGAGCCAATTTTGCTCACTGCCTTTGCGATTGCGAGATGGATATTTCTACACATGGAAACATAGAAAGATATCAGTATGAACAGTAGTGACTTTCACCGCCATGGTTTCAGTAACTTTCTTTATCGCTGGAATCTTCTCTCTACGACTATATCATCCGTCACGAATGCAATTTCTGGAAAGATCTCGATTGTTTACGACTATATTTACATAGTTATCATAAGGATATGTGTTTGAGAAACGGCAATAGGAATGCTTCTGTCTTGAAGTTTCGGTGTAAAAGAGATTTGAGAGTATGACTGTAGGTACATGTAGCAATTTGAACTGCTTCACTCGTATGTTTTTATCATGCTCCTTTAGCTGCACTTTTTCCTTGTCTTGTTATCCTTCTCTTTTGTGTGCATCAAATCTTGTTCAAAGTGTTCTATGCTTACTGTTCAATTTGATTGAATCTATTTTTCTCAAGCTTGCTCGTAGGGTCCGAGTTATGCGGGAGGCAAGAGCTGCTCCAGTTGTTCAAAAAATAGAAAAGACAGCTTCTGGAGTAGGGAAAAAGGTGCTGACTGCTTTGCAGTCGTTTCCTCATGGCATGGAGTGCATTGATCCTCTGGGCTTGGGGTAAACATTATCATTTTCATTCGATGACACTATACAACTTTCATATCCTTGAAGGTTTGTTGTTTCCTGACAGGATAATAGATAACAAATCATTGAGGCTAATCACGGATTCCTCTATCTCCCAGTCCAGTAGAGAAAAAGTGGATGATAAACTTCGGGGTACTTATGTTTGTCATTATAAAGCACTTCAAACTATCCTTCAATTGATTAATGCTCTTATCAGTCTGGTTCATTTCTATTACTCACAATGCATCCTTTTGAATCCTGTAGTTTCAGCTTATATCATACATTAAAGTTTGTTGTTTTTGCAACCCCTTCTACTTCTGTAAATTTGTCAAATAAGGCAATATCTTAACCATCTGGCTCTCACGTAGTTCAATTAAAACTTTCCGAAATAAGTGGAGAGTGGGAGCTCCTTTTTATGTATACTTGCTACTTGTATGTGGCAATGTGTTGCTGAAATTGAAGTACACATGGGTTAAGCTGCTGCTTACTTTTGCAGAGAAGCTGTCTTATTTTTCTGATAAGTTCGATGCCAAGTTATTTTTGTCAAGAATACACCAAGATACATCTGCAGCTGATCTGGAAGCAGGGGCAAGGGGTTTGAAGACTGATCTTCAAGGGAAGACAAATCAAAGGAGAAACTTGGTCAAGGAAAACTTTGATTGCTTTGTTTCATGCAAGACCACCATCGATGGTATGTTTTGTAGACAATATACCATTTTCTTGTAAATTCCCTCTAATCTTAACCTAGGTGAACTAGGTGCACAGTGTGCTGTTGGTAAGCTATGCATGCTTAAGCATTAAGTACATTCTGTATTATTTTCAGTGTGCTACGTTGAACATGATCATAATATTGCATAACTTTGTTTCTTGAATAGATATTGAGATGAAACTGAAACGGATCGAAGAAGATCCTGAAGGTGCAGGGACTGCTCATCTGTATAATTGCTTCCAAGGAGTTACTTCATTAGCTAACAGTGCTTTTGAGCCACTTTTTGAGAGACAGGTGAAAAACATCCAAATTTGTCAAAGTTCATACTGCAGAAATTCAGGATGTAAATGTGTGAGTATTTTCATTTTGTGGATACTTAGGCACAAGCAGAAAAGATTAGATCTGTCCAGGGAATGCTTCAGAGGTTCCGCACACTCTTCAACTTGCCAACTACTATTCGTACTAGTGTCGCTAAGGGTGAATTTGACTATGCAGTTAGGGAATACCGGAAAGCGAAGTCAATAGTTATTCCATCTCATGTATGTCAACAAATGTAGTACTAACTTTTTATTTTATTTTATTTTATCTATTTTCTTGATTATTTTGTTACCTATTGGTCTTTTCTTGGGTAATTTGGAAACATCCTCTTGACCTAGTTGGGGAAAGAGTGCGTACATCTCGACCCCCAGACCCCGCTCGAAGCGGGATATCCCGGAAATGTTGTTGTTTTTTCCTATTGATATTAAGTTGATTTTTGTTTGAAGTATATATATTTTGTTTAACAGGTTGGAATATTGAATCGTGTCCTTGATGAGGTTGAAAAGGTGATGCAAGAGTTCAAAGGCAGACTTAAAAACTCCCTTGAAGACCCAAATATAAATTTAGCAGATGTAAGTTCACAGTAGTAGTCTATTTTGTTGTGGATGCACAACCGCACGCTTTCCATTCGTTAAAAATACTTGGGATCAAATTTTCAATGTTCATCTGCATATGATATATGACTAATTCTTAATTAGCTTGAAAACACCGTGAGACTGCTTTTGGAGCTAGAACCTGAGTCAGATCCTGTGGCACATTATTTGAATATACAGGTAAGAAGAACCACTATACCCATGAGTCCATGACATAGAATTGCAGTCCTTCTGTTCCATAATTTTAAGTCTAATTTAATTAAAGTTGTTGAGTTCTTGATGTACATTGTTTTCTAGAACCAAAGAATCCAAGGCTTATTTGAGAAGTGCACTCTTGATCACGAAACAAGGAAGAAAATGTTAAAGGTGAGTGAAATAGCTTTATCTGATATGAGGTGGACACAAATGCATCATTCTGTAAGTATAGCCTCTCGTTGGAGCAATCCAACGTTGTAAAAGATGTAAATTGGCTTAACTTACCTCATGTCCCCATTCATCTCATTCTTTATCAGCCAGATGCCAATGGAGATCCTGATCTTGCTCTAGACTTGGCTGGCGATGAGGTTGATGCTCTTAGAGGAAAATATATCCGTGGGATGACAACTATTCTTATCCACCATGTTCCTGCATTTTGGAAAGTAGCACAGGCTGTATGTAGTGGTAAATTTGCTAAGGTGTGTTGCTTGTTATTGTCCCATTAGCTTATTTAGCCATCCAATTTTGGAAATTTGAAAATGTAAACTGCAACTTGTGGTATGTATATAATTTCTTGGTCTCATGGTTAATCATATCTATCTAGTAGATAATTGATAAACAAGATCATGGATCAGTGAAGAGAATGAGAATTATTATGAATACTCTTACTATATGCCCTATTCAAGAAGGTTCAACTTTTCTAGCTTTTGGCAAATGGCAAGGCTATCATTACCTCTTAAACCAGATCACTGCTCATTTTTCATTTCCATTTGCTGGAAATTTCTTACACCATCTCTAACTCAGATGAGCATTCTAAAATTGAATTTTTTTTTTGGCCTTTTAGATGTGTTATTCATCTTGAGCTATTATATTGCAGGGTTATATATATATATAATATTAATATAATATAATATATAATATATGTCCAGTGAGAACGCCCCTCAGGCTTGGACTATATATATAGGAAATGGTCCCGTGAGAACGCCCTCGTAAATATACGTGTTCTGAGTGTTCTGCTAAAGCAACCCATATGTCCTAGTAAATATTTATTGCAAAATCAAGTCAGCTTAATCTTTATCATTTCATCAGTTATTTTCTGAACCTCTTTCTGGAACTGTGGAACCAGGTGATGATTAAGTCACTCTATGCAGGTAACTTCTGATTCAAACGCAAATGCATCTGCCAGTAAGGTTGAGGAAAAAGCTGGAGAAGGGAAGCACTCAAGCCACTCTCTGGATGAAGTTGCGAAGATGGTGCGAAGTACAGTATCCTTTTATGAAACCAAGGTAACTTTGTTCACTCACATTCTTTTGTATTTTGAGCTTGGCACATGAGCCTTGAGGTTTTACTTGTGGCCTTTAAACTTTCAATTGTTTTTGCAATTTCATTTTGTGTTCCATGCAATGATCTTTTTTGTTATTGATAAGCTCAGCAATCATTACATGTATAATGTTCGTCTCTTTTTCCTTTTCTTTGAATTTACTGCCTTATCTCAGGTTCTTACCACATTTCAAGAATTTGAAATATCAAATATGCTTCAACCGTATTTGAGCGATGCCATACAGGACTTATCTAAAGCATGTCAAGCATTGGAGGTTAAAGAATCTGCACCACCTGGTATTGGTATGTATAGCTTGTATGCATGCTGCAACCTGCAATATACTCACGTTTGAACAACCCTAATGTTTTTCCTTGATATTGACAGTTTCAGTCCTTAGAGGAATGCATTCAGATGTTTCAAAGATATATGTATTTGGGCTTTGTGCTTGGATGAACTCTTCAATAGAGGAAATTTCAAAAGAGGAGACATGGACCCCAGTGTCTATAATTGAAAGGAATAAATCTCCTTACATGATATCTTACTTGCCCTTAGCATTCAGATCAGTGATAATCTCCGCAATGGAACAAGAAAACTCGTAAGTCAGATTTTGCAATTATTTTGGACATATTAATGTTTTCACTAGTTTTTACTTCTTTTGGTGGATTTATGAAATTGGTAGTAATTTGGTACTATTTCTTGAATTCTTGTATTTCATGGGTACCCCTGCTCATCCTCAAATCTGGATAGGATCCAGTTTAGAAGCTTGGCATATGGAAAGATGTGGGAAGTATCTTTGAAATAGTAAACTCTTTTAGAAGGAAGTTCAATGAAAATATGAATTATCGTATGATGTGAGGAGTTGTATTCAGAAAGAGATACATTCAAAGAGTAAGCCCATCTAAGTGAATACTGATACTAGAAATATAGCTTTAGCTTAATATGATGTGTGTAACTGTAAAGTCATGCTCTATTCATCAATCCTTTTTTTTTTCTATCCCGGGTTCATGTACAAAAATGCATTTGTCAAGTCATGCTCTTAAATCCTAAGCTGCACAAAAGTAGACTCCAATGGATGAGTAATATCGGGTGAATATAACATTAATCAGGATCTAATACATTATACTATGGGCAAGAAGATTGTCTTATCCTGCCTTCTGATTACAAATAGTTTTTGGTTATACCTTCATTCTAATATTATGAATGTTACATCCAGGATGCTTCAGATGTTAAAGACAGACGTGAAGACAGAAGATATGCTTATGCAATTTCAACAAATTCAGGAATATGTTAAAATTGCATTTTTGAATTGTTTCTTGGACTTCTGTGGTACACTGACTAGACATTCTTGCCTCAATTCTTCAAATGAAAAAATATATATCTATAAACTCTGAACATTTTCATTTATTTTTTCTTCCCCATTTTGTAGGGCATCTTGAGCGTATTGGAAATGAGAACACACAAAACAAATCAAAAAATGGAAGCCCACGGTCACCTCATGATTATAATTTTGGTTCAGATGATAGGTCATCAGATCTTCCTGGAAGTGTTGTTGATCCCCATCTACGGCTTTTGATGGTCTTGAGTAATATAGGCTACTGCAAAGATGAACTCTGTTATGAATTGTACGACAAATATAAACGTGTTTGGTCACAATCTCGGTAACTGCTCACCCTATGTTTTGAACATGTTAGTCTTGAATAACATTGCCAGTCTTGCTTTTGGATATCATTTACTATTTCATGATACCGCACATAAGCCAGTTCAGATTCAAGCCAACTGCATAAAAAATTGAAGTTTGAGTTTGTTAAAAATTTGCTTGTAATATTCCAAGTCATGGAAGAAAACAATATGCTCCATTTCTTAAATGGAATACATGTTAACTGTCTTTTCCTTTACTAGAATGGAATCCCTTGTATGGTCATAGACCATAGTAGTTGAAACAAAATAATATACATGTCCATTGGAATGGCATAGTGAATGCCGATGTTTAACTATTAGTTTGATTACCTATTTTCTTTTATTCAAGTCTAGCTTTTTACTAGAAAAAGTGTGCTTTTCTGTAGAGATATATGGCAATGAATCATGACAAATGTACTGCTGATTCAGCACTAGTGAACCCTGATGTGTAGATTTCTCATCTGAGTATTGATTATGCTTCCTATGTTATCAGTCAACACCAATGTTTGAAATACATCAAATGGCCATCTCAACAATTTCTAGAGCATTAGTTGATATTTCTTTGACTATGATTCATATAAAGTTTATTCGGATGCACGTATCTGAGAAAGAGAAGTGGATCTCAAAAAGATCAACATGTGTGGTTGCAGTTCTTGATACTTCTTTCGTTTGAAAAGGAACCTGTGCATCTTATATATCAGCTTTTCTGTGGCAGGAGTGGAGAAGACGGTGATAAAAAGGACCTTGTGAAGAATTTCTCTGCTCTTGAAGAGAAAATAATTGAAAAATATACTTTTGCCAAGGTAAAGTAACAAATAGATCAACAAGTTCTTAAACAACGACCACCTTTCACATGGAAATGGTGTTTGAGATTGTTGAAAGATTCTAAAAGGGTGTATGTTCTTTTGAGTTCCCAAATAACCATCTTTTCGCTTCAAATGCGACTTGGAGTCATTGAAGTGTAAGAACTATTTTCAAGTAACTGACACTGGTCGGGATCCTACAATCGATGCAGTTTGATGCTTTATGGGGTCATCTTATCCGATCCTTGTTGTTGTTACCAGGCAAGCAAGATAAGAAAAGCAGCTACAAATTATTTACTGGATGCACGAGTTCAGTGGGGAGCAGCACCTCCTGTCAAGGTGTTTGACAAGTGATTATCTAAATTTCTGTCGATTATTTTGCTTCTCAAAAAACTGCTTAGAAGGCATGGACTTGCCTGATCATCTTTTATCCAGGGTGTGCGAGATGCTGCAGTGGAATTATTGCATACTTTTGTTGCTGTGCATGCTGAGGTACAGGTTAATCGGTTATGATACATGCAGTAATATCATACTTGTCAGAATTCATGTCTTTGATTTAAATGGATACCAAGGATCTTGAGAGACTCTTTCACTCATTCTTAGATAAATCTAGACATGTGTACACGACCAGAAACAAACTCGTAGAAAAACGGACAGAAACGTGAAAATTTGTATAACTGAATCTTCCTTAATGCAGGTCTTTGCTGGTGCCAAACCCCTTCTAAACAAAATACTTGGTATTCTTGTTGAAGGTTTGTTTGATATGTTATTGAGCCTCTTCGATGAACATCAAGGGACTGAGCTCAGGTTGCTTGATGCAAATGGATACTCCCAGCTTATGGTTGAGGTGAATGATGAAACCTTCCTGCACTGAACTACTTCCACTTTCCTTGAACTAGTTTCTTTTATTGCTACAAACCAGTTTAAGCTAAAACGGGGGTGAGGATCAAATTACTGTAGATATGGTGCAGTTTGATCAACTATTTTCTTGATGAAAAAAAAAATCATTCTGAGTCTTATATTTGAACAATCTTTAGTTAAAAACATGCAAAACTGACATTTTTAATCGAGTTACACAGCACTTTTCATATCTTCTGATATTTCCATATGCTTTGTTGGAACAGCTTGAATATCTTGAGACCATACTACTTTCCCACATTACCAAAGATGCAAGGGGATCATTCAGGTCTCTAAAGAATGTGTTGCTTGTGAAAGCAATTGACAGCATGACAGAAATGGTTGAAAATAGCCGCAACCACCGGGCCAAACCCGGTGGCGAAGAGCCTGTTGAAGAGAAGCAAATGGTTGTATCACCAGATGAACTCATTGTAAGACAAATCTATTTTCAGTACCACGCAACACTAACAGTTGCGCTCATATTAGAACTTGTAGGATATGGACAATCCCTTGTTTTGCTAACACCATGTCTGCTTGAAACTATATGCATTAGGCGCTTGCACATCAGTGCAGCTCAGAGTTCCTTCAGGCAGAGCTTCAGAGAACGCGTGTAAACACTGCATGCTTCACAGAATCGCTTCCACAGTTCAAGTGAATTCAATTCCTGAACCAGCGAAATCAGAAAACGCTTCCTCTGGGCTCACCGAGCAACAACTATATAAACAATCAAGGCTTGGTTCACTCTGCATCTCCCAGCACTAGTTCAGCGTTTCTTCCCCAGCCATTGCAAATGTTGCCTTCCTAATTCTTTGGCCTAGCTGTAGCTTCGCAGCATTCATTCTAGGCTTTGTTTTCAATCAATACTAAGCAAGAAGTGGATCTTCATCTTGGCATTGCTCACAAATCATTCGGCTTGAACACAACATAACTTTCAGATGAATCATTAGATGCACAATATCATGATCCATTATCTGGTGGTAATCATCGATTTGTTAGCTACACTAGCACTCTAAAACTAATTCATTAGCTATACTCGTACTCTAAACTAATGCTGCTATAAATCATCGATGATTCAAATAAAAAAGTGTCTGGGTTCAGAAAGCTGGCTAGTGTAGTCTCTGATGGTAATCAGTAATCTTCACTAATGCTGCTATAAATCATCGATGATTCAAATAAAAAAGTGCCTGGGTTCAGAAAGCTGGCTAGTGTAGTCTCTGATGGTAATCAGTAATCTTCACAAATATGTGCAACTTTATAATTGTTGATGATTAAACTACCATGGATGCAAAATCGATTATAGTTTTCTTTGGATCATTTAGAAACATATTGGACCCAGCTCTTATATGATTGCAAATTTGCAACAACTTACTATCAAGGTTCAATAACAGCAAGCTTCTCTGTGGGGCTACACAGGAAGCAAGTAGGCATTCGCATCAAAACAAATACGAAAATCTCGTAACACAATAAAATTTGACAATAGATATGATGTGCTTCACATAGACTAGAGGACATCATATGCCGAAAAATATGACATTCTAAAACAAGAGAATTTTTTTGCTGCTCATCTCAATATCTCATTACCAGCTACTTGACAGTTATCGTGAGGCTATGAAGAATACACCATGGAGCACCAACACAAAAAGAGCTTTTATGGTGTAAGCACACACGAGAACCGCCTATTTCTTCAAGCTGTCCTCAGCGGAGGAGATACCAAAATCACACCATCCCCTCTGACAAAGAGAAACGGGACGACACGCCTTGTTGTCTACAACAAAAAGGAAAACACTCAGATCAGATGCATATCCATTTGGCTGTAGGAAGAATAGCATGTAGATAATGGGGTACGCTAACTAGTAACTACTGCTTATCTTAGCATTTAATGGATAAAAATGGCTCCTATAGTCATTCATAAATAAATTTTAGAGCCACGAAACAACTAAAACTATCATGAATGAAACTTGAGCTTAAGATCAGCTATGGTCAAAACAAAGGAATGAACTAATTTGAGCAGGTTGTTAGCATGCTCAAACACCAACTATGAAGTTACTTCCAGGCAGGGAGAAAACGGGTAAAAACGAACAAAATAAAATATACATAACATTGTTAAGCTCTTGCTTGACCACCACAACACTTCTATTGTGATTTAGGGCATAAAATATACATCATCATTCTGAGAAAGAGAAGGCAAAGAAAAATAGCATAGCTCAAGTAATGCATACCCGAACAATCTCTTCATAAGTCTCGTCGTCAATTTCTACAGTCGTAACTGTTTCCTCAACATCACCAAGAATCATATTCAGATGCTGATCATATGCCTGCAAACCAAAGATATTCAGGAACTTGGTCAGTTGGTCTAATCACTGCAAAGAATGTAGTGAGAATTTACACGACGTAGGATGCGAACAACAGAGTTATTTCCATTACTTCGCCTGCATTCAACATAACCAGATGTAAAAACTGCTAGATACTCCTAGAAACTTTCCTTCCTAAAACCAGGGGCAATTGCAGCAAAATAAATTTTTCCAAGATTGTGATTGTCATCAATCGTCATATCAGTGTCCAAAACAATTTATTAGAATGTCATTTTCTCCACATCTTTTTGCGGTAAACAGAACTAAAGATGAAAGGGAAAGTCCGAAAAAGATGATGGAGCTTAACCGCATTGACATTCCACAAGACACCCAAGTATCAGGCGAATTCATCTTTCAACCTCAACAAAGAAAATGCACGCAGTTATGGAGGAAAATTGAACAGCCAATCAATGAGTAGTCCACGAATTTCTGATAGATATCAACAATATCGTGAGGACCCGGTTCTCACTAACCCTACTGTCCTCTAGATATGGCATAGTTGATTGTATAACGAATTAGGTTATTGTCGTAGAGGAAACTGCTGTAAGGGGATTGAACATGGTGATTCGAAATCATCAGCCTCCAAAATTACTCTTCAAGGTTAACAAAGTTGCATCAAAACCCTAATTTTGACAGGACAAGAGGGCAAACCAGAAGAAGAAGAGGGAACGAGGATTTTAACAAAGAGAGAAGAGGAAGAAGGGAAAAGTAGGAGAAGCATACATGAAGTTTGCCACGGAGTTCGCGGTCGGAGCGGAGCTTAACATAGATACGCTCGTCGAGGCTAAGTCTGATGAGATCCAATGGCTCTTTCACTGCGCTCTCCTCTTCGGTCGACATAGCTGCACTTTCCCCACTTCAAACAGTCTCTCTCTCCCTCTTGCTCTCGAATCAATCCACAGGGGAAGGTAGGAGGTGGAGATATCGGCGGCGGCCGGCGGAGGTTTGTAAGGTTTCGAGTCTGAACTCTCGAACTCTTGAACTTCCTCTCTGTCTCTCTCTAGGTGGGTTCTCAAAGCTTATTTTTAAGAGGGTGAATGTCCATTTTGCCCCTAACCAGATCTACTCCAAAATAGGACACCAAAAGGTAGGGTAATGAAAACACGGACACGACTAAGCGTGTGTTCGGCAGGGAATTGTGGGGGGATTGTGGAGATTCTACTAAAATACAAAATAGCTTTGGCGGAAGGCGATGGTGTTTGGCAGCAAGATTGTGCACAATCTGGGAGGAGGATTATAGGGATTTTGGGAGATCTTTGCACAATCTACGGACCCCAAGATTGTGCAGATTGTTGGGGGATTTCGCTGTATGAGATTCAAAAATGCCCCCCATCTCAGAAGTTTGAAAATCTGAAAAGTAAAAGAGAAAAAGAAACGATCTTTTTGCTCACCTGAGGTGTAATAGTAATGGGCGTGGACCGTGTGGCTGAAGGGGGTCCAGTGGGATAAGGAGGAGGAGGATGAGAAACGGGTGCAGTTGCAGCTGGAGGAGGAAAAGGGGGCTGAGAAAGGATAGGAATAGCCCTAGAAATTGGGGCATCTCTAGAGGTCCGGCCGCCGCCATTGTTGGCCACCCTTAAAGGGTTTGAAGGGTTCAATCCCTCCCAACTCGAGAAGTGAAATTCAGGGATTTCTTGATGCAAATTTCTGGTTGCTGGCGGTAATTGGGTGGGTGGTTGTGTTTGCGTGAAACCCATTTCGCCATTTCTGTCAAATCGGTGAACTTGATCCTTATTTGTAACATTCACTGCTACCTCCTCAAACCCTTTTTCTGAGTCTGTAGCTCTCTCTTCCACCTACAAGAACAAGACAGAGATGAAGAAAGGAAAAAGACACTAAATTTGGAATAAAGATTCAAGCTTTTCATAGGCTTACTGGTTCTTCAGAAGCACCCATCTCAGGGAGGTTGCTGGCGGCGGCGGTGGAGAGGCGGCGGAAGGGGGGTGGTGGTGGAACGGCGTTGAGAGGTTGAGAGACGTTAGAAGGGGGTCTGGTTGGTAACTCCCATTGGCATCACACAAACAAAGCAATAAACTGTGAGTTTATGCTTTGGAAGGAGGAGGGGTAATGGGTTTTTTTCCAGGGGCATTAAAGTAATTTTGTTACTTTAAAATACACCACAATCCCCTACCTACCAAACACCTTTTACGAGATTTCCGACATCCATAATCTCAATCCCCACAATCCCATTAATCTACCAAAATAATCTCCATCTCCTAAAATCTACTGAAATCCCCATAATCCCCATAATCTCCATCTAGTGCCAAACACAGCCTAACATGATACAAAAAACACGAAACAAAAAAGATACGACATGAAAAATGACATGAACCGAGAAAACACGACTATAAACGGTTCGTGTTCGGATCATGCATATCATATTGTCGGATACCCGATATGAACCGATTATTATTTTTTTAAAAATATTTTAAATAGGGTAGTATAGTACTAGTATATATAGAAGCTCTTAAGTAACAATAAACCCCGCTAGCTTAATTGGTTCAAGGGGTATGGAGGTATATGAAATGTCTTTGAGATGTGTTGTTGTGTACGAGATGTGTGATGTGTTGGATGTCAGAAACCCTGGATCTCTAAGGTATTTATAGGCCTCAAATTAGACTGAAAATGATGTAACCCGAGGACCATGATTGACCAAGGCTCGAGCTTTCGAACACTCTTTTTATGGGGCTAATTTTTGGGGTTTATGGAAACTGAAAAAAAGGATATGTGGAGATTCGCAGGCCTCTCACCCTTGAATCTCCTACACTCGATAAGGGTTCGCTCTTAGCCTCTCATCAAGAACTCGCTCCTTAACCCAAAATCATAAGAAGCTATTTAGTGGCTTAACCTTTAACTCAACTAAACCTGGCTTGATTTGAAATGAAGTTCTTACAAGCAATATATAGGCTGAAAATATAGTCCTCAAGCATCGCTAATCGATGTGGGATTTATTTTAATAGAAATAAAATGATGAAAAATCGTCCAGCTATGAACTGCTGAAAAGAATATAAAATGCGAGCATCTTCGGGGTTGATTTAGAAAAAGTGTCATTCATGGAAGTTGTATCCACTTAAAATAGCTTTCCAACAAGTGCTCATCGGCTTCAATCGGAATTTTATACAGCCTGAAAGAGCCAAAATACCACGGTGGCGCCATGTTGTTTTCTCAAACGATAGTTGATATTCGGCTCCAGTGACAAAGCTTTGTAAGAAAAATGAGTCGAGTTCATTGACCAATAGGATCACATTAGAAAACCCCTAGAATTGACGTGCTTAATGAACAAGAAAGGATCTTCAAATGATAGAAATAAATCTTCTTTGGATAAGCATCCAACTCCATAGCTGTCTTACATAGGCGGGCAACCGCTCTAGTATCGGTGGGTGCCGCTCTCAGTAGGTGCTGGCTCCTTGTATGTGAGTGCCAGGATCGACGGACGTCTGGCTCACTTCTGCGGGTGCCGCCTCTACTTCTTCCTGTTTTCTTCATCTCTTCACTTGGCTTCTCCTTAGCTCCTTCTTGGGTCTTCTTCTCTTCATCTTCAAGCCATCCTAAGCGTCTCCAGCAGATTTAGGGCTACAAATGTTATGAAGGAAGCATTGATCAAACAAATATAAGTATAGATGCAAACCAATCCTTTATCCACGCAAATAAAATACAAGACTTCTTCCCGCTGTAGTGGTAGGAGTCAGGATCGATGCACGAGGAAGCGTGTCAGCGCTCGTCGATCTAGTCTCATAAAGCCCCTACGTCGACCAGAAGCCACTTGATACAGACTAAGGTTCAGTCGATGTCAAGTCAAGGCAGTTGATTCCTAGTGCACACCCTACAAAACAACACGAGCACACTCAATTTCAAGTAGGACACTTGATGAAGGATTTTCAATCGCCTTAAATATTATCAAATAAATCCGACTAACCTAACTAATGTAGTTTGGCAAGTACGGGTTGATCCCACAGAGAGACAACGATTTGTATGCAAGTCAAGTGTGTCAACAGGAACAAGAAACAAAGAGGGGGGATTTTGATGGTTTGAACTAACTAATTAAGAAATAAAATTAAACAAAAGAAGCAAACTAAACAGCTTGAGTGAATGAATATGAGAAAAATAGCTTAGGTCAACCAATCTCAACAATCAGGTTTGTTCATTGATCATCGAAATCGAATAGATAACTTCCTCTTAAATACTTTGTTGTGGAAAGACTAGGTCTTTTGAATCCAATTCTTTATCGAATCTAGTTAACAGGACAACCAGACCCTGAAAACCCTAATTATCAAACAATCTTGAAACTATCAAGATTCAATTCAATAATCGATTAAGATTAAAGGAAATCAACAAAGACAATCGACGCCCACAACCAGCTATTGCATCAATTGCAAATCAATTCTTTATACAAATCCCTAAATCAACCAGTTTCAAGGATTTATACTTTGCTACTCAAGAATATAGATAATTCAACCAAAAATTACCTATATCTAGCTATAGATTATAATGAAAAGGCATAAGTTGATCAAGCTAATGGAAATTCACAAAAACCATAAACATTCGACGCAAAGAATTGATAATATTGACATAGGAGTATTAAGATAAAGAAATCTCACAATGAAATGATAAACCCGACGCTTCGATTAATTATCCCAAGCAAAGAAGATTTAGTTGTTTATACTTGAAGAAAATCACAAAGGTGCCTTCGAACTACCTCTGAATCCGTGGTTCCAAATCCAAAAAAAAAAAACACACAAAACCTACTAGCTGTTCACGTCCACTGTTTAATTTCTTCCTAATTAATTAAATAATAATAAAAAGAAAAATAACATCATCCATAAATTGATCAACGTAACAGCCTTTCTTGAATACGCAACAAAACTCGGGCTCCCCACATAACTCGGCCGAGTTTGTCTTGCTCCACCCGAGTTCTTTTCAACAACCATCTTGACGTCCAGATTTCGCTATTTTCAAGGCTGAATTTGGAAAAGTCGTAAACACAAAAGTTGTAGGTCTTCCAATCCTCTTTCCAACAAGTATAAGTACACCCCAATCCGATAAATACAGCCTTCGAACGACTCATTTTAGTGCAGTGTCGCCAGCTTGGACAACTCTAATCCTTTATAGGTTTAGCTCCTCAATATTCCGATTTCTTCTTATTTTTTATCCTCTTGTTCGGTGTTAGGCCATTTCCATGTCATCAATTGGCTCCACCAATGCCGGAAAGTATGTGCAAACATATGTAGATTCGGACTCCATGTATAATTAACTAAATATATGAAAACTACTATAATTTATGCACTTTATCATACCTAAATCTAACTAAATGCACATGTTAACACTACCTAAATGTGTGTTATCAACACTCGATGTCGACTCAATACACTCGATATCGACTGATATGGGTCGATCTCGAGTCAGGTGCAGAAAATAAAACGTAAAGTAAAGGTGTCGGAAAAGAACGTCCGAAGAATGAAAGGATGAATAAGAAGAGTGAGCAGAAATAACGCAGAAAGGGTTTTTGTAATATCAATAAACTAAAGAACTTTCAAAGCTGAGGAATTTACCACAACGATAACCATGAAAGTAATATGCCAAATTTATAGAAGAAACATGATTTTCATCAAATAACTTTTGTCATTAACAAATACGAATATAGAGGCTCTCGCATAAACCCTAAGTGTTACTATCCTTTTTTATAATTAATCCAAATTTATAATAAGATCACTTTCGCTTCAATATCATAAATATGGAATTACTTACTACTCTCGTAGAAGAATTATGCATATAGGATAGGAGATGAAAATCACATAAAAGATCATACCTTTAGCATACTCACATGGCTATCGTCGGGCTCACACCGACCCTAGAAGTAAAGTGACTACTCGTGCCTCATCATAGCAACCATCATCATTGACATGGAAAGAAACTAAATTGAATTGAAAATAACGTCGAAAGATTACAACCGAATGCTCCAAATCTCTCTCTCACAATCGGCCTCCTCTCTCTCTACTCTACGTGTGCGCGATTGCTTGTGTTGTGGAATGATTAAAAACCAGCTCCCAAGGGCTTTATTTATAGGGCTCCATCCTTGCTAGCCAAGGAAAGAGAATATCTATCTATTTCTAAAGATAAAAGATTCCTAAATAAAGCTAATAAAAATTCCCTAGGGTAAAATAGAGTTTAACCCACGAGGATAGAAGTCTAACAAGGAGATAAAAGATCTCCTTCTTCATAATTAAGCAACTCTCCTTGGATCAGGACTCCTTAAGCGCGTCCCACCTCTCTGCAGCTTCACTCGACATCGAGTGATTGACTCGATATCGAGTCATCTTCATGGTCTCGAGTGGAACTTCACTCGATATCGAGTCGAGCTTTGTGATGTCGAATGCCTTCATTCGATCACGGCTCTAAGTGTTCTTGTTGGACTCGACGTCGAGTCACTTCAGCAGACGTCGAGTGGATCTTCTTGCTTTACTCCAACACTTAGCCAAATTCTGACTTCACTCCAGTAGATGTCAAGTGGTTTTAGTAGACATCGAGTGAAAGTCCAACATCATTCCTTCTTCTCCGAATTGCTAAAAAATGCTTCCGATTTATGCGAAATTAAACAGAAACATGTGTAGATCTCCATATATTGCAAATAAACATAAACTACACAAATGTCATACTTTTCTAACCCAAAAGTATAAAATATGGACAAAATACGGAATAAAAGATAGTGCAAAACATGGCAAAATAGGCGCACATCAACAACATCCCCCTCTTGCACTATCTTTTCGAGCTCGGATTCATGAATCTACATAATTGATATGGAAAAAACGTAGATTCCGAACATCGAATAGAAAATGATAAAGATGCGACTTGACTATGAAAACATATCAAATTCAATCTAAAACTACCAAGAATGTCTATACAAGATATGCATTTTCAAGAAGGTTAACATGGGCAGGTGGCGAGCGGTGAACTGGTAGTTGATTCTCGCCAAAAAAAAATACCCAATACTCAATATGAGTATAGTAAATAAGTACAGGTGTCGATCCCACAGAGAGCGTGTATTTAGTACGTTTTCCTATCAACTATGCAGAATAAAGAGAGAGAACAAAGCAAAGCAATTGATTGATATTTGTGAACAAAGCAACGAAAGCAGAGTAGCAATGAGTGAATATTGTGGTGAATATGGTTTCATCTACTTATCTCGACATGGTTGGTTATTCTTGATTCTTTTTATTACCCTAGGGTATGGTTTGTGCACATAGTTGTATAGCTTTCTATTAGATCACTACCAACTCCCTAAACTCTTGCATGAGTTTGAGAAGCATTGGGTGCCTAGTCTCCATAGCACCTCCCCCGCGTAGTTGATGTGTCACCTGGTTGTCAACTGATGTCCATGTTTTATGCCATGTTATTATTCTTATTTCATCTTCTTATTCTATCATTTTATATATTTATGGGTTGGGAATATAGCAAATTTGTGTAGTTTATGCTTATTTGCGAGAAATAGAGGTAAGGGTAGAAATGGGGCGGGTTATGGGTGGATGAAGCCACTCCATCACCCGCCCCGCGGGTAAAAAATTTCACCCGCTCCATCCATCACCCGCAAATCTTTTCACCCGCATCCGACCCACGCGGGTGATGCGGGTGGAGCGGGTACCCAATGGGTGAAACAAAAATCACGAGCTAATTGAAATTTGAAAGTGGGAGAGTATATATCTCTTTACTAATCGTATACTAATCCAATATATCCCTTGATATAACGTGGAAGAGCAAGCCGAGGCCATATCCATTCTAATTGAAATTTGGTGGGCAAAGCACTAATCAAGGATTAGGGTTTGTAGAAGTTAAGCTTGAATAGGGTAAAATAGTAAAATCACACACATTATATATATAAAATTTAGGGTTTTATGCGGGTTTGCGGGGCAGGTGTGCGGGGCGGGTTAATGGGCGAGTTAATGGGGCGGGTTATGGGTGAGAAATCTTCACCCATAATCCATCCATCACCCGCACCCGCTCCACCCATCACCTACTTTTTTGCGGGTTTTCGCCTGCAAAAGTAATGCGAGTAAAGCGGATGGAGCGGGTACCCGCGGGTTATTTCTAGCCCTAAATAGAGGTCTACACAAGTTTCTGTTTAATATTGCAGAATTTAGAGCTAATTCAGAGCAAAACCAAGAAGCGCTAGAAATGCACTTGATGACCACTAAAGAAGCTCAACATCGACGGAAGAGCACCTGATATCGAGCGAAGTTGAAGAGCTGAAGAGAGGTCGATATCGACTAAAGGCAAGTCGAAATCACACATTCAGACTCGACACATCCTGTAGACTCGGAGACGGAAGAAAGACAACTCGATTTCGACCATACATGGTTGATATCGACTGAAGAGCTACTCGAAAGGAAGACCAGAGCCGAGATCGATTGAGCACAACCCTGAACCGAGCAGACGAGTCGATATCGACTGAACATCGTCGATATCGACCAAACCTCCAGTGTCGACTCCGAGCCGATTCCGAGTTGCAATCCGATTTCGAGTCCAATTCTGATTCCGAGTGAAGGCCCATTTCGAGTGGAGGATTACTTGCGCATGAAGACTTGAGAGATTATATATTTTTATCTACTTTTCTATCCTAAGGGTTGAACATTTATTTACCCTACGGAGTTATCTAGTTTTACTATGTTAGATTTAATTCCTTTTTATCTAAGCTTTATCAAGTTAGTAGATAGAGATAGATGATATAAATTCCCTTCCTCGGATAGCAAGGAGTTGGGTCTATAAATAAAGCCCTAGGGGCTATATTTTATTCATTCAATTTCAGAGATTCAATCTCCATAGCAAGTAGAGAGTTTAGGAGTTCAAGACTTTTAGGGTTTTGACGCTTTTGCGAAAGTTGGAGTGCCGCGATTGTAAAGGTCGAGAATTTAGTTTAATGCAAAGTTTATTTTCATCAATCATGGTTTCGATGGAAATGAGCGAGTAGTCGCCCTACTTCTAGGATCGGGGTGAGCTCGACGATAGCCATGCACGCTTGAGGTAAAGTTTTGATATTTATTATGTTTCGATCATCCACTATCTTTTATATATTTATTCTCTACTCGAAAGAATAAAGATTCATGTTAACAACTTCAATTATAAACATATATAAAATTGGTATATGGTTACTTGAAAGGGTTATCTAATTGTTGAAAAAGGCGAAAGCTTGCTCCTTGATGTGATTGCATAATTATCCATATTATCTTATGCGTGTTTGGTTATCGATGTGGTAAACCCCGGTCTTGGAAGTTTCTTTCATATATTACTTACTTCGAATCTGTCAACCCTGGTTTATTTATGTTCATCCTTTGTTTCCATCCTTACATTCTTCGGCCCTCTTTCGCTGACACACAGGTTACTGCAACTACTCGAAATCGACTTCTTTGAGTCGAAATCGAGTCTACTGGTCGACTGTGGTGTTCTTAGCCAGCCGATTTTGGTCACTGACTTGGTCGAAATCGAGTTCCCCTACTCAATATCGACTTCTGCTTGTTTTTGTTCTCTGCATGTACAAGTAGGAATCAATAGAAGCCAACTCGAAATCGACTACCCTAGGTCAATATTGAGTGCTTTGGTCAAAATCGACTCTTCTGCACAGCAACCAGAAATCGGCTGAAGATAGTCGGTATCGACTGCCCTGTGGTTGATATCAAGTGACTTCCCTGGATTCGAAATCCGACGTGAACGCCAACTATCTAGGATCCGCTGACACGCTTCCTCGTGGATCGATCCTGACCCTTTCACTACAACGGGAGGAAGTCTTATATTTATTTGGGCAGGCTAGAACTCAGTTTGATTTATAATATATTTATTGAACTTGATTTCCTCCTACATCATCAACCCAGTTATCGCTTCCACTAAAAGAGATGATCCTCACATGTCGATTTCCTTACACAATTCCGCTTCCCAAATTGTTATCATTGGATGTGTTTGCTACTTGTATAGGTTTCGACCCGCATGAGCGGAGGTAGTCGAAACCCTTAGCTAGATGCAGCTTTAGTCAAGGTGATCAATCAAGACAAAGTAATAACATAATAAAAATATAAAATAGAGAACCAAACCAACGTCTTGACAAATAGATGAGTGGAAGATTATCCTAGCATGGTTATCTTCATGCAAAATGTAAAAGAAAAAAAAAACCCTGGGGTTTCCGCTCTGCGAGGGAGGCAGATCCTTAAAAGAGATAGAAGAGTGATTATACGTTGAATGAATAAAAAATCCCAAGTATAGAGGTCTATTTATAGTGGTAGGATGGGTTGCTGAACCCCAGATTTGACCCATTAACGCTGTAAATTCGTATCTTCCGGCGGGCGCTGCAAATCTTCGACGGACGCTCATGTGAATCTTTGCAAACCTAGAATCCGTTGGGTGTCCGTTAGCTTCCGCTGGCATCCGCTGCCTCTGTTCGCATCTGCTGGCAGCGGATCCTGAGCTCTGGTGCTTGCAGATTGGCTCGTTGTAAGATGTGCTCGCATGTTCTGGCCGCTGGTCGCGGGTCCTCAGGGACAGGTCGAGGCTCCAACTTCCTTTCTTCTTTTCTTCTTCCTTTGCCTCGTCTTTTCTTCTCTTAGCCTTTGATTCACTTCCTTCTTGATATTTCCTTCCTCGATTTGTCTTTCGGCTTCCTTGTCTTGTCTTTCACCATGTCAGATCTCTGAATCTGCATAAATGGACATAAAACGCGTAGATTCTAAACTTTACAACTTTAAAGACAATGAATGCACTTTATGCTAAAAATATGTCTAAATGCAACCTAAATGACTTAAGAATGACTCAAAATGTCTATACAAATCATGTATTATCAGCAAGATACTGCGATTACAATTAAAATTGTGCAGTACGTGCTGCATTTTTTACGCCAAAAGTAAGTGATGGCTCGCAAAATGTGAAGATGATATTGAAGGGATTTTTTTTGGGGGGGTGGGGGGGGTCTGGTCCCTGCATGCACATCAAGTGGTTGAAAACATGAAAGTCGGAAACAGGAGTGCAAACAAATGTTGAGATAAGCCCCTAGAAGGGTTTGTTGAACTAAACTTTGATGGGTCTGCCAATAATATTAATGATGGGGGTGCATTTCATGGGTTCCTCTTGCATAACCATGACGCTTCTATTGTGAGTGCCGACAGTGACTTGTGTAATTCTGCATCGGGTGTCTACCTTGAGGCCTTGGCTTTACATATGAGTGTTTTGCGTGCATGCACATTAGGATTAGTTAACCTCCTCATAAAAGGGGACAACTTGTTGGTTTTTAAAGCTTTTCCAGAGGATTGAAATTGCCCTTGGAATATCGAGCTTTTACAATCGGACACAAAATTAGTCTTATGTTCTTTCTCTAATGTTTCTATTCATTATATTTTTAGGGAAGCTAACACTGTAGCAAACAGAATTACTCATCTCTCTTACGGTTGCCTTGCCGATGATGGTTTTGAGGAGGACACATAACTTTAGGTTCTCATTCGGAAGGACACGCTCTAGGATCAAAGGTGTTCATCTAGGATGCGAATACTTTGCTAAGGACATCAAGAGGACTTTCGCTCAATGGAAACCTTCATAGAAGAATCCATTCAACGAGGTTGTAATGGGGCTTGGTAAAGAAACATAAGGGCAATGAATTGTATTTGGTCATGTGATGTTATAAATTTCGGGAAAATATATAAGATTCCAACAACTCCCAACATAACACAAACCAACTCAATAATACTCAAGCTCACATACACACAACATCTCTCAAAACATAATAACAACTCCAAAAATCCTCCATAAACACAACTCTCAAAATATATGAATTAACTCATACTTAGACCCGGGCAAACGCGGGTGCGGGTCGGGCTTGGGACGGGCTTTACCCGAGATTTTGTCCTGTTGTTACGGGCGCGGGCCGGGCTAAGCCTGCTTAACGGGTTGAAAGTCGTGTCCAAGCCCATCCGCGAATGTGGGTGCGGGTAGCCCACGGGTACCCGCAAACCTAATCAATTTTTCTAATTAAAGTTATACTAATTATGTTTTTATTATATATCTGTAAGCTAATCAATACATGTATTGAAAAATTATTAAAATGAATAATTAATATTATTAATATGTGTATATATATATATTATTAATACATTATTATTATTTTTTTTTTACAGTAGCAAACAATAGGATGTCAAAAGATCATCCGTGATCATCCTGGCATATGATGTTACAAAATTCCGTACTCGTAGAGAGGTTATAGGGATTAAATTCATTACTACTTCTAGCTAAGAAGTCTGCAGCCGAATTTGCTTCTCTGTAGCAATGTTGCACCTAAACCGAAGTGAATTCCTTCATTAATCTTGAGATCTTCTCTGTGGTTCTCATGATCTCCCAGTGAGGTATGTTTACTCCTGCGATAGCCTTTATCACCTCCAAATTATCTCCTTCTATGATGATCTTTCTTCATCCTCTAGTGAGGGCTAGCTCTAGTCCTCTGCAAACAGCCAGAGATTCTGTTTTAGTTACAAATCCCTTGGTAACTTTTTCCTGAAAGAAATCTTTGATTTTCCCATTCCAATCTCGGACAATACCCCCAACCTGGCAATCCCCCGAAGGTTTAACCGAGCCATCTACATTAATTTTGTAGATGGCCATCGGGGGTTTTGTCCATTTCTTAATTTTCCTTCTAGGATTTAGTTGTTTTTTGGAATCTTTTTGGTTTGCTTTCTCCCACTTAGCAATACTTTTGATTGCTTCCCTAGCAAGAGTTTCTACATTATCTAAATCCTTTCCTTTAAATATAGAGGAGTTCTTGGCTTCCCAAATTGTCTTCCATATTATGCATATATGTGCTCAAATTGGGGATTTGTTCTCCTTATCTGCCCTATATCTGACATTGTTGCTGATGAATTTTGTAGTCCTAAAAATGCTGCTCCTGTTAGTTGTTCATATTTTTAAAAAATTCCTCTTGTGATCGAACAATTTATAAGGAGATGGTCTAAATCTTCATTCCCAAGGTCGCACAAGGAGCAGTGTGCGGGGACTCTATTAAAGAATCTATTTAGGCGTTCTTTTGTTGCTAAACCGTCAATCGTAATTTTCCCTATGAAATTTTGAGTCCTAGAAGGAATACAGAGATTCCAGATCCAGGAGTTGTCTTCTACGGTTGTCAGTGGAGGTTGTAGCATTGTTTTGACCGATTTAGTAGAGTAAATACCTTGTCTGTCATACTTCCAGATTAATTTGTCTGTCGTATTCCACTCAGGAATTTGAGTTTGGGTTATCTCGTCGGCAATATGAGAAGGGAAAAGTTGTTGAATTAGGTTCCGATTCCATTTCTTGTCATCAGTTAACAGATGTGCGACCTTCATATCAGGGTCATTGGTGTTTTTGTAGCTGTCTAGTTTAGAATCCTTGAGCCACGGGTCGGACCAAACATTGATTTTTGAGCCATCCCCTACTAACCAGAAAAGGCCCTTTTGAAAGGTTTCTCTGAGGTGAAGCAATCGACCAAATTGCCAGGATGTGTTTTGGATGTTCAGGTCTTAGATTTTATTATTTCTAAGATATTTTTCGTTGATTACTTTTACCCAGATATTGTCAGGTTGGGTGTAGATTTTCCAGAGAAGTTTCAGTTGAAGGCTAATGTTACGCTCTTCAGCTGATTGGATTCCCAGACAACCTTGGTCTTTAGGCAAGCAAATTTTACTCCAGCTGATCAGAGGGTTGTACTTGTCAGAGTAGCTCTTGTTCCTTTTTTTTTTTTTGGTTTGGTCAATTTTGGCTAGGATGCCTTTTGAGAGGAGGAAATTTTTCATGAGATAGTTTGTTTGAGAACTTAGGTTTGCTTTTATTAGAGTTACCCTTCCAGCTTGAGAAAGCGAGGAAGCTTTCCATCGAGATAGTTGTTTTTTAAGTTGTTGTAGAGCTTCATCGAAAATGCAATTCTTTACTCTTCCACTTACTATTGGGATTCCCAAGTATTTTTCCATACCTCTGGCTACTGGGATATGCATTTGGCGAGCCAGATCAGAAGCCTTTGCTTGGCATACGTTTTTGGAGAATTGGATGGAGCTTTTTTGGTAATTGATAGTCTGACCAGAGAGATTAGAGAAAGAGTTAATCATGTTTTTTATTGTGTCCAAACTTTTGTGGGAGGTCTTGGCAAAAATAAAGGTATCATCTGCGAAGGTTAATAGAAGAATCGGGTTACCTTGGGGGGATAGTTTGATTCCAACAATAGCGTCATCTAGGCAAGATTCTTCGTATAGTTCTCTAGCTAGATTTTCCATGACTATAATGAAGATATAAGGAGCCAGAGGGTCACCTTGTCTGAGCCCCCTATCGGGTTTGAATGGTTTGCCAGGGCTGTTGTTTACGAGGACAGAAAGAGTCGTAGTCGAGAGACAATTCATGACCCATTTGATCCATTGAGGATGAAACCCCAGTTTGTTGAGGGAGGCTTGAATATATTTCCAGCTTACCTTGTCGTAGGCTTTTTCCATGTCTAGTTTTATCGCCATCCACCCATTTTTTCCCTTTTTGTTTTTTGGAATGTGTGGAATCACTACTAGAATAACGTCCATAGACATCGGGTAACCGATGTTAATCAAAAAAAAATTCGACGTGTTAGTGGGTGGTGTTAAAGATCCCAACTTTACCACATCGGTTTATAACCGATGTCTTTAATAATTTATAACATCGTTTTTCTTTTTTATAATGACTTAAATACATGGATATAATTACTTTTTGGTTCATTCATCTAATGTTAAACCATTATTATTTTTTATTTCTATCCATTTGAAGTTATGTAGGGTAATACAAAAGTTCAAATTAACATCGCTATTTTTTTTATAAATCTGATGTTTTACATTGCTACACACATCGGTTTTGTATGATTCAATTTGTGCATACTCTTTTTTCATTTTTAATTGTGATATTATTTTATATAAATATAATATACCATATTGAATATTTTTAAAGTCGATGTTATTTATATATTTTCAAATCAGTTTCTACTTTGAAAATGATGTTTTGATTATTTACAACATCATTTTATATATTTTTAACGATGTAAGTGGTATATATAGACATCTATTTTTATTATAATTTTCATATATGCTGGGTTTAGAAATCGATTTGTATCTTAATGGTCGACGTATTTACAAAGGTAGACATCGCTTTTCACTCTCAAGTTTGATGTGTTTCATCAAATACACCTACTAATCTATATTGTGACATTGTTTTGGCAAACAGAAAATTAAACAATGTAAAAGACCATAACCAATACATTAAATAATGACAATAGAGTCGAATACAAGATGACAATCGGGCTAAATACAAAACAAAATACATCAGTAGTCGGAATCTAAGCTTGGAATAAAAAGATATATCACTTGAATATAAATTTCATGAAGTCAACAAATAATAGTTGAGCAGTTGACAAATTCCTGAGTGCTTTTGAAAAAGTTGTCGTTGAGGCATTTTTTATTATCTGAGTGTCCTCGGATAATCTGCTGAGTAGTTCTCTTGTTCTTGTGACATCAAAGAAGGAAATTTCCTGCCCAAGAATAAACTCTCAGCATTATCTCTGTAGCAATACCAACTTCAAAGAGCATAACAACAAATACAACTATCTTGAACCAAATAACACGAGTAAATATCTATCTAGCTTCAAGAAGTTTTGAAAAGGCTAGTAGAAATCAGTTTAAGAGAACCTTATAAGAATGTGCAATTTCTTCATTTTACTCTTCATTTTACCAGTGTTAACAACAAGATAAAATAAAAAACATATCATAAAATCATCAAAAGTCATTCTCCTGTGGGAGAAGGTACCACCTGCACGTTGAGTGATGAGTGAGATTTCAACAGATTTTTCTTGACTAACCGCATGGAGATAAACATGGACAAAAGACCCCTTTTACATACTCGCCCTTAATAGCACGCTCTAGAGCATCGTCATCTTCAAACCATTTCCTTAGCTCATCACTTGCCTGGGATGAAAAACATATGAAACCAATATTTTGTTAAATCTTTAACTCAACTGCATAAGTTATGAAGGAGCAAATCACATATAACTAAGAGTCATACTTTGTCTGACAGCCTACAGGCTGGGGGCCTTCCTTCAAGCTTTGAGCTGCACGCACAACATGATCAGCCGTTCTTGTTCCTCTAAACAGTTGAACCTTACAATTGAAGTTTTGTTTAAAAAAAATTACAAAATTAGACACACCTGTTACCACCTAAAACCCAGCTAAGCATCAGAGGCATTGTCGGATCAATGAAAAATCTCCCACCAACTCTTCCAGGATGTGGTATCCTAAAATTTGTGAGGAACTTCAAAATTAATGAAGCCCTACTACTGAATTGATGATATACTATCCAAGACATTCAGAGGCAAATGAAACCTAACAGATTCATACCGAAAATGGGCCAAGTCCAACACCTAAATATGCCTTGTAAGTTGATGCCATTATTGCTGCCATTCTTGCCAATCCATGAATAATGGCAACACGGAGTCTTCTAGAGCTATCATAGATGGGAAAGAACAATAGAAAACACTGAAGATTTTCACGCTTTCCATCTTTCCCACTTACAACAATGGGTTATATGGCTATAGGCTAATATCTTTTTTACCTCTTTAGAGAAGAAATAACGTCAATAGGTTTTCCATTTTCAACACTTCCTTTCCAAGCTTTATCCAGCTCCAAGGCAAGTTGATGGCTATCCTGTGAATCATAATGTTCTGTATAAGATCCAAGACTAACACCACAACTATGCTCAACATGGTCAATGTACTCCTAGTGGAAGAACTCAACCACCTATTTTAACCAAGGTTAAGTGTTTAATTAAAACAAAGAGGAAAATACCTCGATGGCCATGCAACCACCTTGGCCCAAATTCAGCTGCATAGCATGGGCATAATCCCCTAACAAAGTCACACGTCCGCTTCCCCAGTTCAATGTTGGCCTTCTATCATATATGTCACGGCGAAGAATTGCCTCTTCCTCTGTTGCAACTAAAAGCTCTATCACATTATCACACCAACCTTCAAATATTTTAAGCAGCCTTTCTTTCTTGCCTGCAAGTTATTTCAAAACAAGACGTTAAAAACAAGCTGATTTTTATTATCTAAGGCAAAAACGACGGGAGTTGCAACAACAATCCAGTTTCAGTTTTCCACATAGTTTTACCACAAAAAGAGCCAGGAGAGAGCTGAACAATGTGATTCTCTTGATATAAATAGTCAATAATAGGGATCAAACTTATGTAAAAATGACAATGAGCAAGATTTCTACTGCTTTTGTGCTCAAACACACACAACTAGGATTGTTCGAGAAATACATAAACAGGTGAGTAATCTTCGTAACTTAAATATGTTTCTTCATCGTTAGTGAAAATTCTTTAAAGCCTTCTACTTTCGAAAAAAAATAGTTAAGGGCCACTAGTCATCTTTATTAAGTGTAATTCAGGGATAATCTAGTTAAGTATAACATATGAGAATCAGACAAATAACCATCCACAGATTACTGTGCAGATAGAGCTAAATGGAAGAAAACAACAAATTATAAATGAAGAAAGGGATATTTAAAGATAATTATCCTACTTGCAAAAGATTAGTCATACCCAACTACTATGATCACAATATGGCATATTGGTAGCTTCTATTGCTTCCGTTTGCTGTTCAGGGATCCTGATATCTCTTGAGTCTTGACACAATGTCAATGATTATACCGCCGAACTTGGGCTGCAGAAGAGAAATCCATGATTAGGATAAATACTTTTGCTGATTAGGAGCATCAAAGTAGGGTTTGCTATCGATTATTTCAAAAGAGAAAAAAAAAAGGTTAAATAGCCATCAATGAAACCTGCTCTCAATATGTGCATTGGACCTTGACCACAATTTTTTTAGAACAAAATAGTTAGTAAAAAATCCTATGCACAAAGGGAAAAATTATCTACTTGTAGAATATTAAGCCAGTGTGTAAGGGCACTTTACTCCCAGAACTTCCAAGAAAGTTCTGCACTACAAGGTGCTGGATTTTGGGCCATGAAAGTTTTATCACAATGGAGGAAAATATCACTGTCCAAGGAGATTCAAAGATGAATCTAAACTTCAGTAATTCATTAATTAGAAAAAGGACACAACCTTTGCCTTTTTCTAACCTCGTAATCTAGAAAGGAGAGTAAGGAAAGATAAAAATTCTGTCAACTACAGAAAAAATAGAAAATGTATCTTAGCACGTTGATGCCAAATACCAAGGGCATCAAGGTCACAAGGGCAGAGCAATAACATGTGAGTGTCTAAAGAAATATGACATTCCTAGACATTCTTGGAACCTAATTATACTATAGATAGGAATTTGAAACATTTCTTGACACCTGACATGCTCTCAAAATAAATATATTCAATGTTTTATGGAATCACACCTATTAAATGAAACCATGCATCAAAAGATTAAGATCTCAAAAACCTTCTCTACTGCAGTTCCTCATAAAGCTCCAGCTATAATAATAAAAAAAGAGTAGCAAGTTATTAATTATGATTCAGGGACTGATGGTCATGGTAGACAAAAAAAAGGGAGTTCTAATTCTCACCCAAGTACAAAGAAAACAAAATGATTACACAAGAAGATCCAAAACATTGCTTTCCTTGGGTTTGCACAATGACATAAAAATTATATAAGATTTCAACAAATGATCTCAATGGTAACAAGGATGCATTTGAAAAACTCTATTCGAGGGGCCAATTAGTAATTACTAATATGAGAAGAAACAATATTAACTTGTTCATGCTCACTTATTTGACTTATATGATCAGTCCATGTCATGGAGATCTCAATTAGAATGCACTTACATATATCAATAAGATGCATAAACACCTGTTCCTTAGCTCCCTTCCATTTTTGTATGTTTGTCCATTTTTTTTCCCCCTCTGTTTTCCTTTGTTGGATCTCTTTCAATCTAGTAGGTCTTTAATTCTTGTTTTCTTTGCACCTGCACTCACAAAACATAATCCTCCAGTCAGGTTCTTTCTTTTTGCCGTCAATTTTCCAATTCAGCTCAATAATATCATAAAACAAATAAAAAAAACATGGGGCGGTTCATAATTAAAAATCATAACTATTCTAGTATATCTCTATGGAGTAGGGGTAGTATTCATTACACAGACACAATAGCAATTTAAGGTCCAAACCGAGAATCTTTTTATTCATCCAATGAGCATTCCCAACTAATCTTAAAATGTTTAATCTCAATCAGTTAGTTTGAATGAGCTGAGATCAGTCCCTTTTCTTCTCAGTTATACACTCAATAGAAAACCTAAAACCCGATTTTAAGAGGCAAAACAATCACAGGTCTATCTGAATCGATCAGTAAAGCAAAAAATTACAAAGTGACAGTAAATACGAAGATAGAGGAGAGGAGGAAAGAAGCTTATTGTACAAATCGATAAGAACCATGGGAAAGGAGGAAAGAAGTTTACATCTAGTTCCTGGTTTTCCGAGTCTTGGCGACTGACGACGGTCGGTAACGGTGAAGTGAAGATGAGGAAACATTTTCGGCCAATGAAGTAAGTCAGATGTTTCAACTGAATCAAAAGGCGGAAGTTAGGGTTTCGTTTGGAATTGCAGAAAAAGGGAGATTGGAAGCGGATAGGAATACATATTCGAGCAAGGAGACAGGAAAGTGAAGGAGATCGATTGCGGATCTACGAATCAGGAACATGGGAAATCATTGAACACGAGAAAGAGAAAGAGAGGTACCTTTCTTCGATGTGACTGATAAGCCGGAGAAGACGATGGAATCGGGTGCGAGAGAGCGGATTAGGGAGAAGAAGGCTTGGTTTCTTCTGTCGCGCGACCCCATCGCCATGAATCGCCCTACCTGCTGCTCCTCCAGTTTGGGGATTTTTTGTTTTCCTCGTGTGGGTAGCTGACTAATGAATTAGGGTACTGAGATCTCTTTTTACCAAAAATCCAAAAAGTTATTTTTTTTGGTTAAGTGTTTGGATTTTACCGCCTAAGTGTTATAAGCGCGCTTTTAAAAAAAAATTAAAACGCCTTTTTAACATTGTCCAAAAAATAAGACCGATGTATATATTTCCATTAACATCGATAATTTTAAAGACGATGTTATAATAATTTTTTACACCATGCGTTTTTATGACCGATATAAAAGATCCGATGTCTATGGACACAATTCTAGTAGTGAATATTTCATGTGCAATAAAATTATTATCTTGTATCGATCTACCTTCCACAAAATATATTATTAATACATTATTAATATGTATTGATATGTGTGTGTGTGTGTGTATATATATTAATTTTAATAAAAAAGGCGGGTACCAATTAGGGGCCTAGCGGCCCGTAACGAGTTGATTGATCTGTCCAATCTCGCACCAACATAAATCCAATTCTTCCTCATTATGCAAAAATAAATAAATTTGGCTCTTTATTTTTATTTTCTTTTTCTTTTTTTCTTTTCGAACTTTTTTTTTTGAATATGAGCCGAAATACATATAAGAACAAATGCATAAAAATGAGGGAACTAATAAGCACATAACATTACATCTTCTCAAAACCATAAACCATAAAACTCACACTTTAGCTTCTTTCTCCTCAACTTCAAAATAGATCCATAACCCACTCAAAATCTCAATTTCCCTAGAATGAGGGTAAGGCACATCATATGCTAGGAATAATATAATTTTGTGGAGCTATCAATAAAATAGGCTAAAGGCTCAAATTGGCTAAGATGTGACTAAAAATTTGCCTCTATCATTTGAACTTTTCAAGCAATGAACATGTATATAATCGGTCTTGAAAATAGATAACCATGGCAATACTCAATAATTAATGCATAGGAAGAGTAAATCACACAAGAAAAGCAAAATGAATATAGATGTATCCTTTATAAGGCAAAAAATATCTCACAAGGACAAATTTTTGTTGAATATCAAGAATGCTCATAAACTTAGATCATACATGGTCAGTTACATGTTGTGAGCTGAATCTGCCATGTTTTACAGTAACTTTTATATCGTTTTCTGCATACATTGCATCCATATTGGGTTAGAATAATACAGAATCTGTGTAGTTTACACTTATTTGCAATATATGGAGGTCTACACAAGTTTTGGTTATATTTTGTAGAAATCGGACGCACTTTGGAGCTTAAAGGAAACTCATTGAGAAGCTAAGAATGGTGCAGCTGGAGAAAAGGCCATTTTTCACCATTCTTCGTTCTGATTCAAGTTCTTATGTCTTCATGAGAGTCGTAGCCCTCGAAAAGAGCTTTCCAACTCATGGTCATATGCGTCAATCCGACGAACGAGGACTCCGGAAAGTGCGTTTCAAGAACAGAGCAGGATGCTGAAAAGACTGGTCGATATCGACCAAGCACACTCAATATCGACCAGATTTAGGTCGAAAATCTCCAAATCGACTCAGAGTTGGCCAGAATCGACAAAGCTGAAGAATAGTGGTCGATATCGACTTAACCAAGTCAATATCGAGTGCCCCATATCGAGTCAACGTCCTGGAATCGAGTCAAGAAAGCTGGAGCTGAGACATGCTAGTCAATATCGAGTAAATCAACTCGATATCGAGTACAAATCAACTTGATTTTCATCTCTGGAGTCAATATCGACTAGCCGAAGAGAAACCGAGGAAGCACAGGTCAATATCGACTTAACCAAGTCAATATCGACTGGACCCACGGCGGCGGATTCCAAGCTTAACCGACTTCTTGTTAAGTTTCTATCCCGAATCCAATGGAGATATTTTCGAGACCAAATTCTATCCACATCTATCAAGATCTATCAACTCCAAGGAAGATTTATCCACTTTAGATATAATCGTAGTTGATTTAATTCTTTTATTCCATGTTTTATCTTTATGTTATAAGATAAAGTAGATATAGATATAGATAGACTTTCTTACCTTGATTAGCAAGTGCTGGAAACCTATAAATAAAGCCTTAGGGGCTGGATTTTATGAATTCAATTTCAGAGACAAGTAGTTACATAGAGAGAGAGAGAGAGAGAAGAGGTTGTAAGTTTGAGTTCATTAATGCAAGTTAGTTCTTTTTCATCAAAGATGTCTGCTATTGCGATGAAGAGCGAGTAGTCCACCCACTTCTGGGGCTAGGGTGAGCCCGACGGTGGCCATGTAAGGTGATGCGGTGAAGGTACGATCTTTTTATGCAATTCGTCTTCTATCCCTATGAGCATGATTCTTTTGCGAAAGTTGAAGGTGATCCTTGTTTGTGTTATTGAAGTGAAAGTGATCTTAATGCAACTTGGGTTAATTATGTGAAAAGGGTTAGTAAGAATTAGGGTTTATGTGAAAGTCTCTATATTCCTATTTGTTAATAACGAAAGTTATTTGATGGAAAGCATGATCTTTTATGCCTTTATGTGTTATTTTGCGTGGTTATCGTTGTGGTATTGATACCCTGGCTTTGGAAGTCTTTTAGTATATTGATTTATTTCATTGAAAATCTAAGTTCTGTGTTCGAAAATTTGCAATCTAAAGTTTCTGCTGTTTGTCGATCTCGGGAATTATTAGTCGATATCAAATATCACTTAGTCGATATCGAGTAAAAGTAGTCGATATCGAGTTAATTCTGTTACTTGCTTTATTTTCTGCTTTTGCTTTGTTATTTCTGTCTTTCTTTCTGTCTTTCTGCTTTTCTGTCTGTGAGATTTACAACTACCTAAGATTCGCTGACACGCTTTCTCGTGGATCGATCCTGTCTTCCCACTACTGCATAGGGAGGAAGTCTTGTAATTATTTGCTGGGTCACGAATTTGGTTTGATCTATATTTTATATTTTGAACTCGATCTCCTCCTACAACATTACCTATGCATAATCATATTTCATATAAAAACCAATTTTTAAAGACAAGGTCAAATCATTCCAGAATTCCATGGGATTTATAAGATCATGCCCGTATAAAGTTAAATAGGACAAACTCAAATTAGATGGGTATCTTTGATAACACAATATGCAATGCATGGAATCAAACAATTTTTCTTTGATTTTTGACATTTTCTAAAAAAAAAATTCATTTTTGACATTTTCTATAAATAACCGAAATAAATAAAATTAAAGAACTAAAGATCGAAACATGAAACGAAAAATTTAAACATGAACTAATCTAACTAACTAATTCACTTCACTTCTCTCTCCACCTCCCCCCCCCCCCCCAACTTACATGTTGCATTGTCCTCAATGCATAAACATATACAAAAAGGAAAAATTAAAATAAAATAAAGGGCTTGAAGGAAGCAAATGACTAACCGATGATGAATCATATCCATCAATTAGAGACAAGCATCTTATAGTTGATCGATCTTCCCAACCAAAATTGCATGTGACTTGGTTAACTTCATTAATTCAACCGCGTGTTGCGTCTCAAAATCAGTCAATTTCTTTTCCAAGTAGGCGATACGTGAGGTATCTCGAACCACAGGTGGCGTCATCTAAATCTACATATCCTCAATATCGCTCGCAGGGGTCATAGGATCATCAGGCTTCCACAAATCAATATCAACAGGAACATGGCTCCGGCGGAAATCTACTAATTTCGGCCCACATGTAAAATAATCGGCAGATAGTGATGATGAGACTGTTGGGGTCTAGAGAACCAACGAAATCTCTCAATAGCATAAGGCAACTGCAGGTTCTCAACCATCTATGCAAACATGAGAGTATCAATGTCCCACGTATAAGAATGACTCACAGGCTGCAGAGAACTGACATCAACACCATAATATATTGCCAAAAATGTGATCATGCCTCCAAAAGAGGTGACAAGAGGATGACTCTCGCTGCGCTGGTCACGAGCCTTCTCACACATAAAATCAACCAAACCAAGATCAAAGATAGCGGTGGTCTCATAATCATATAAAGTAGAGCTCAAAATCTGCAGACAGAGACGGGGAGCGGGATGAGTAATCATATCATTGGGCATGTAGCTCTTGAAAGTCTTAGACATCCCTGTCAAACTCCTCCAAATCTCTGCTGAATCAAGAACACACATGGCTTGCTGCCACTTCCTAGAGCACTTTTTCGAAACACCAAAAGCAACCCCAATTGCAACATATGAGGAATTGCAAACTCTTCCCTTTAACCTAAATCGAACATCCTTGTGCTAGATTACATCCAAAATAGTAAGAAACTCCTTGACCAAGCAAGGGTAGGTCAGAGCCCTTTTACCAACAAAATCACGCAGCGCTCCATGTGCCATCAAGGTCATTATTGAATCAAGCAACCCCAACATTTTCAATGCATCTTCATCAAAGAACTTGGTTGACGTGTAGGTATGCTTCCCAAGTGCATTCCAGCATAGCACCTCATTGTCATTGAAGTAAACTGGCATCTCTTTCTTAGCGTATCCACTCATGATTGAGAAAGAGCAAGACAAACACAAAGGAACTCCACAAAACAACAAAAGATGACCTCTCTGAAGTGACAAAGGGCGCCATGTAAGGGGCGGCGGGCGCCGTGTATCGCCGAACACGAATCCGAGCGAAGACGTTGAACAAACGACGTCCAAACTCCTCCAAACTTGAAACTTGACCACCAACTTGGTTTCAATAGCCTTCTTTGGTGATAGGTAGGGGAATGGAATGGAAAAGGATTGAATTTGATGGATGTAGAGTAGTGGTGGAAAGTGTTTTGATGGGTAAGAACTCAATTGAAACACAAGGCTTTAGGTTTTTTGGAGTGGATTCAAGTAGGCTCTTTGGGTTTTATAGGTTTCCATGGAGAAAAGCTTTGATTGATTTCAATAGGGAATTTTGAATATATGGTGAGTTGGAAAGGGGATCCATCTATCAAAAAGAAGATAAAATAAATTAGAAATAGATAGAAAATAGAAAAAGATAAAAGATAGATAAAAGTAGATAAAAGTAATCCTAGATAGATAAAAGTAGATAAAAGATAGATAGAACTAACCTAAGATAGAAAATGATATCTAATCCTAAAAATGGATAAAATAAACCTAATCCTAAAATAAATAAAAAGAATAACATCTAGTCATAAGTAGATAAAATATAAAAACTAACCTAAAAAAACTGGATTTAACAAAGATAAAAATACTAAAAATGGATAAAATACTCCCTTCCAATTTTACCAAAGATTTGGACGCGTCTGTGAACAGGACTGGCGGCGGGCGCCGTGTAAGGGGCGGCGAGCGTCGCGGTGCTCAAAGCGGTATTCCGTATTCAAATCAAGCAAGATTCGACTCCAATAAATGTTCTAACTTACCATCCCTCCATTATTCAACGAAACGATTTATCCTACTTTATTGAATTGAAAAACTAAATGTGAAATTGAAATGATATTACCTAAACTACCTTGGATTGCCTGCCAAGAAGCGCCTTTGTTTCACGTTTTTGGCTCGACGTGATGCATTTCTTGATCAAGTTATCCCATCAAGATCCTCCACATTGGTCTTTTTCAAAACAAGAGGGGGAACTTTAGGAATTTCTCCAATATATCTATCAATTGCACCAGTCAATTCCTTATTGAAATGAGTTACTTCTGGAGGTTTCCCTGAAATTGCAAAAATCTCAAAATTATTAGGAAATAGGAATCGATTTCTCATAGGGAATAACAATAGAATCATTTGAATTAGACACATTGTCATATGATTTAATCAAATTCTCAATTTTCATTTCAATGTCATCTTTCCCTATTTTAACTTTTTCTTTGTTAGAAGACTCAATATGCAATGATTCATTTTCAATAGAAGCATCTCACAAACTATTTGATTCATTCCTGTGATCACTTTCATTGGAATCAAGAACATCTACAGAATCATTAGTAGAAGAAACAATAGACTCAAATATAGAAAACTCAATCTTTCTACCATCAAATTCAATAGTCAGGGAACCTTGAAAACAAGCAATCTTAGTCTTAGCCGTTCGCAAGAATGACCTTCCCAAGATAATTGGAGTTTCAGGCGTACCTTGTTCCATATCCAGAATAAAGAAATCAGCTTGAAATATCAAATCATTTACCTTAACCAAAACATCCTCAACAACTCTTCTAAGCTTAATACTAGAACGATCAGCAAGTTGTATAGTAACACCAGTTTCAGATAATGCATTGAGACCCAAAAATATGTACAAATTATAAGACATCACATTAGTTGAAGCACCTAGGTCTAACATAGCTTTGATGAAGCTAGCATTACCTATTGCAAATGAGATAGGAAACATACCTGTATCTCTGCACTTTTCAAGCAATCTTTTCTGTAGTAAAGCAGAAACATTTTAACTTAAACTTACCTTTTCTTTCTTTCTCATCCTTTGCTTGCATTTCATCATGCACAATTCTTTCAAAAACTTCGCATAGCGAGGCACAATTTTAATCAAATTGAAAAGTGGAATTTTTACCTCACAATAAGCAAATGTGTTATAAAGAATTCGTTCATCTTCCCACTTACGATCAGATCATAAGGCATGAGGAAAGGGTGGTGCAGGTCTTGAAACCTCGGAAGACCACTCCTTGGACGATTTCCTTGGGGATTCAACAATGTCAAAAACCGGTTTCGTCACTGGAGGGGGCGACGGGCGCCGTGGTTAGAAGAAACCTTCATCCAACTCTTGTTCAAAGCCATTCTACTCCGGCTTGATGGATTCAAATGGTGAGGTGAGGGGCGGAGCTAGGGGGTGCTTGGGGGTGCTCGAGCACCCCCGACCTAGAAAAAAAAACAAATTTTTTTTACACATATTTAGTATTTATAAGGTAATATAACATCTTTAAAGAATATTTGAAACAAGAGTGTTGTCTAGCTCTAGTGGTAATGGAAGAAAGCAAAGAAGGAGAACCAAAAGGTCTAAGGTTCAATTCCCAAATCCTCCACTTTTTATTTCTTCTTCATTTCTATCTATTTTTTTTTTGTTTCTATCAACTATATAATTATGTTTTACTATATCACTAATTCTTTTTTATTTCTCTCTATATTTTTTGTTTCTATCGACTATTTCATTAAAAAAATATCATATTTATATTTAAATTAAAAAAATCACAATTTTAGTGTTTTTCATTAAAGAAATGTCATATTGATGTTTTACTATATCATTAAATATTCTTCTTGATTTCTCTTTGTATTTTTTTTTGGTTTCTATCAACTATTTCATTAAAAAGATGTCATATTTATATTTAAATTTTAAAAAAATCACAATTTTAGTTTTTTTCAACATTTTCATAGAGAAAATCTTCTTAATAAATATACACCCAAAAATAATTTTGTAAAATTTTTTTAGCACCCCTGGAAATAAATCCTGGCTCCGCCATGGGTGAGGTCGCATATTCGTAGGTGTCAATGGCGACCGAGTTAAAGGCATATGAGGAAAGATCATTGGAATGAGAAACGTTGTTGTCGGCTGTCGCCATAACCATCGGCGTTTTCGTCTCCTTGTTCAACACCATTTTCGGTAACGAAAGAGTTGAAGTTAGGATTTAATTGCATCTCAGTGGAGGAAGGAAACACCGCTCTCAGATCAACGATCTTCATTTTACCACCATTAGAGCCCTTGCCTTTTTCATTGAAAAATTGATCGAGGGAGTAGATTGCAGATCTGAGAGAAGCAAAGTAAGAATCCAGAACAAGCTGAATAAAAAAAATTCTTTCACGCGCACTACTTGTTCGGGTTTTCCCGCTTCGTGTGATTAAGATGGGAAAGACTCACTTTTGTATAAAAGTGGAACTTGTATTATATAGTGGAAACACTCTACAAGATTATAACTCTCACTATATAATTTTTGTGGCTCACTCACCCTAACTCTTACTAGGATACTTACTTGCTCACTCTACACACTCACTTGGATTTGCTTGGATTGGATGATCCAAAGCCAAGACACCCATGAGCTATTTAAAGCCTCCAACCTTCAATTCTTCCTAGGCTAGGATTTGCCTAGATAATTCTAGTAATGTTCCCTTCTAAATATTACATGAATATTCTAGATAAGTGCATCACAAATTTATCTTGAATTTTCTAGATGGTGGGCTAATTTTATAGCCCAAATTATAGATCATTCTTAGCCCATTAAGAAGGGAGCCCAACAATCTCCCCCTTCTCGACTTAATCATGGGCGTGTCACGATGCCGGATCCTTGACAGCAGTCTTCAAACTTCTTTGTTGAGATTTCCTTGGTCATCATGTCTGACCAGTTCTTCTCCGTATGTACCTTGTCAAGTTGTAGAAGCTTTTCTTCGAGGATATCTCGGATCCAATGATATCGGATATCAATGTGCTTCGAGCGGGAGTGACAGGTCGGGTTCTTCGTTAGGGGAATAGCGCTTTGATTGTCACACTGCAAGACATATCTGTCTTGCTCTACTCCCAGCTTGAGTAAGAAGCTCTTCATCCATAGCATCTCCTTGCAGGCTTCCGTGGCTGCGATGTACTCTGCTTCAGTGGTGGACAAGGCAACGGTCTTCTGTAACTTTGATTTCCAGAAAACAGTTCCCCCTGCAAAGGTAGTCAGATAACCTGACGTTGATTTCCTGGAATCGTTGTCTCCGGCCCAATCTGCATCTGTGTATCCTTGAATTGGTAAATAAAGAGCGGTCATTCCGGGGTTCGAACCGGGAACCTATGGGTGCTACCCACAAGTCCTTTCCGGTGAGCCATTACGGAATGGTTACATTTGTGTATCCTTCTAACACAGGTTTACCATTTCCGAAGCATAAGCACCATTTAGAAGTACCCCATAGATACCGAAGGATCCATTTCACTGCAGCCCAGTGTTCCTTCCCCGCATTTGCCAAAGAGCGGCTTATGACCCTGACGGCGTAGGCGATATCAGGCCTTGTACAGATCATAGCGTACATGAGGCTGCCTACTGCTAATGAGTATGTATGGGGTACTCATCATCTCCTGTTTCTTCTTCTCACTTGTTGGACTTTGCTTTGAGCTTAGCTTGAAGTGTCCAGCAAGTGGTGTGCTGACCGGCTTGGCTTTGTGCATGTTGAATCTCTCCAACACCTTCTCAATGTATCTCTCTTGGGATATCCACAATAGCTTCCTCGTTCTATCACGAGTGATTGTCATCCCAAGGATTTTCCTTGCCGATCCTAAGTCTCTTCATGAAGACACCGCGGTCACTCATGGTTTTCTTGAAGTTGTGATCCGCCATGAAAGGGTCGAACTTTTTGTACCACTGTCTTGGTGCTTGCTATAGGCCGTAGAGACTCTTCTTAAGTCTGCACACCTGATTCTCCTTGCCTGAAAATTTGAATCCTTCAGGCTGCTCCATGTATATCTCCTCTTCAAGGTCACCATGGAGGAATGATGTCTTGACATCGAGTTGTTCGATTTCCAAGTCTAGGCTTGCTGCTAAGCCCAGAACAACTCGGATAGAGGACATCTTCACAACCGGTGAGAATATTTCTTCAAAGTCGATGCCCTTCTTTTGGTTGAATCCTTTCACAACTAGTTGAGCCTTTTACTGAGGCTTCGAGTTGTTGTCCTCGGTTTTCAGCCGATACACCCATTTATTCTTCAAGGCTCGTCTCCCTTTTGGTAGCTTCACCAGCTCATATGTGTGGTTATCATGCAAGGATTGCATCTCCTCCTGCATGGCTCTTAGCCACTCAGCCTTGTGGCCATCATCCATAGCCTCCTTATAGCTTCGAGGCTCCCCCTCATCCGTGAGGGTCACATACACATATGAGTTGTATCGGTTGGACGATCGCTTGTCTCTAGAGAACCGCCTCAGCTCAGGCTCTACTGGCGTGCTTGATTCTACTCCCGGCTCAACTGGGGCATCTTCTTGATCATTCTGCTCTTGAGAATGATCTTCATCATCAGCTTCGTCATCGCTCTCGATCAGAGCTTCTTCTGAATCGTCCCGCTGTGCATTCGAGGGACTTGGTTCTTCTCATCTTTGTCTTGGCGTCGACTTTGTTGATCTTCGGATGTCTTCTATCGTCTGATCTTCGAAGAACATAACATCTCAGCTTCTAATGACCTTGCTGGTGGCAGATTGATGATGTCTCCGTTTAAGTGATTGTAAGAGACCTTCTTCCCCGACCAAACCTCTTCTGGGATATCTCCGTTTAGAGGGAAAAAAGGTGTGAGATTGATGATGTCGACATCGGTCATCAAGGCTTCTCCCCAAAACGACTTGGGTAGCTTGGCATGAGAGAGCATGCATCAGACTTTTTCTGTGAGAGTCTGGTTCATCCTCTTAGCAACCCCGTTTAGTTGTGGCGTCTTAGGCGGTGTCTTCTCAAGCCTGATCCCATAGAAGCTACAATACGCCTCAAAGGGTCCTCGGTACTCACCACCGTTGTCTGATCGGACACACTTGAGCTTCCGACCAGTCTCTCGTTCCACCTTGAGATGGAACTCCTTAAAGGCTTCGATGACTTGATCCTTTGATTTCAAGAAGCGCACCCAGACCTTCCTTGAATGATCATCAATGAAGGTCACAAAATACAATGCACCTCCATTGGATTTTTCTGTCATTGAACACACATCCGTAGGGTGGCTCAACGGGTCGGGCCCAAACCGAACCGAACCGACCTAAACGGGTCGGACCGAAACCGACGGCCCGATTTTTTGGGAGAGGCGGCCCGAAGCCCGAACCGAATATTCGGTTACGATTTTTTCGGTTTTTGGCCCGAAAAAACCGAATTGCCAAAGTGTATATTTGACCGAAAAAAAAAATCTGTAAGTTGTAAACTTTAAACTTGTACCAAAAACAAATAATGAAATTAAATTAAAAATACCTAACATGAAGAGTATGAATTCATGAGTGATTCACAATTAATTAATGAAGGATGAATTGATTAACACAGTATGCACCCAAGTGGGGCTTGAGCTGGCCGGGGTGCTGGATTGTGATGCCAAGTACGTCATCATCTTATGGTGTTACGATGTGGTGTGTGATGATCGATGGTGGTTTTAATGAACCACTATCGTAAGCTACCCATTTTCAGGTATACATGAAAATTTGAACGCCAACCACTGAACCTGAACATGGCCAAAACCGAAAATTTCGGTTCGGTTCCAGTTTTCGGACCGAAACTGAAATTTCATTTTTGAAGGACCAAAGCCTGAACCGTTAAATATCGGGCCGGACGGAAACCGACTTTTTCGGTTCGTTTTCGGGTCGGTTTTCGGTTCGGGCCTAATTTTGAGCAACCCTACACATCCGTGTGTACAAGGTCTAGGATATGCTTCCTCCTTGTGGGTGGAGATGATATAAGAAAGGCAACTCTATGTTGTTTATCGACTAAACAATCAGAGCATGGGTCGAGGGAAGTACCTTTCAGGTTGGGGAGGAGCTGCCTTCGAGCGAGGATTTGAATTCCCTTCTCGTTCAGGTGTCCAAGTCTCCTATGCCAGATCTCCATGTCAGTGATGGCAACATTCACCTCTCCCTTACAGACCTTTGCTTCTGTCCAGTACAATGTGCCTTCTTTTCTTCCTCGAGCCACGATTAGGTTACCTTTAGTCAGGTTCCATTTGCCCCCGCCATTTTGACTAAAGTAACCATCATCGTCTAGCCTTCCAGTTGACATGAGGTTACATCTCATATTAGGAACATGCCTCACATCTTTTAGGATGAGCTTGCATCATGTGTTGGATGTGAGGATAATATCTCCTCTCCCCACAATCTTGCTCCATCCATGATTTCCCATCAGAACAGTACCAAAGTCTCCACTTCGGTAAGATTAGAAGAAGCTTTTGTGTGGGGTAACATGAAAGGAGGCACCAGAATCAACAATCAAGGAGATATCATTACATTCAACGTTTAGAATGTTACCTCATTCAACGAGGTATGAATCCTCACCTTCATTAGCCATGGCGGTAGTACTCCTTCCTTCTTGCCTCCTCATAGGATTGATCTGGTTTGGCTTCACGTTTCCGGCCTTTTGATCTCTCTTGAGGATGCGGCAGTCTTGCCTCTTGTGGCCTGGTTTGCCACAGTAGTAGCACGTGACCCTGGTGCGTGACTTGGACCGCCCTCGAGACTGATCTCAGTCTTGGCTTTGCTTCCATCCACGGACATCATTACTAGTCCGGTTGTCAAGGATATTCGCCTCAGAATGATTGACTATTCCTCTCTCTTTCCTCCTAGCTTCTTCATTGAGAAGAATATCGCATACGGTATCCATGGCGAGCTTCTCGTCCGGTGATGAGTTACTTAGAGTAACTACAAGAGTATCCCAACTCTCTGGCAGAGAGGTGAGGAGTAGGATGGCTTGTAACTTATCATCAAGCACCATATCCACCTTACTTAGCTGATTGAGAAGCCCCTTGAAATTATTCAATTGCTCAATCATGCTTTGACCATCTTTATAGTCCATCTTCACCAACCGTCTAGCTAGGAGGGTCATGTTACGAGGCAATTTCTTTTGAATCATGGACTCTAGCTTTGTTCACAATTCTAAAGCATTTGTATAATTAGAAACATTCTCAAAGAGAGTTTTATCAATGTACTTACGAATCATGGCGACCGCCTTCCGATTAAGGAGATCCCACTCCTTATCGCTCTTTGCTTGAGACTTGTCCTTGTTGAAGACGGGTTCGTACAGGTCCTTGAATAGATATGATCCTCCATCATCGGCTTCCAATAAGAGTAGTTGTCGGACGTGAGCTTGAACATGTCACCGTCGTAAGTGATGCTAGCCTCCATCTTAACCCGCACGAGCTAATACATTTCGAAAATGAACCTCGCTCTGATACCACTGTTGGGAAAAATTGGGTTTTCCCACTTCGTGTGATTAAGATGGGCAAGACTCACTTTTGTATAAAAGTGGAACTTGTATTATATAGTGGAAACACTCTACAAGATTACAACTCTCACTATATAATTTTTATGGCTCACTCACACTAACTCTTATTAGGATACTTACTTGCTCACTCTACACACTCACTTGGATTTGCTTGGATTGGATGATCCAAAGCCAAGACACGGCCATGGGCTATTTATAGCCTCCAACCTTCAATTCTTCACAGGCTAGGATTTGCCTAGATAATTCTAGTGATCTTCCCTTCTAAATATTAGATGAATATTCTAGATAAGTGCATCACAAATTTATCTTGAATTTTCTGGACGGTGGGCTGATTTTATAGCCCAAATTATACATCATTCTTAGCCCATTAAAGAGGGAGCCCAAAAGTAATTGCCCAACACACACCTATTATTTTTCAACCAATCAAATCACTTATTTTCTTTTTGTTCTCTCATGATCGAACAAGTACATGTAGAGAAACATAGAACACTAAAATTATATGGATATCAAACATCTACTATTTCAGCATACCTACAAACCCTAGCTTCTTGATACACAAAGCCAGCCCTACAATAGTAGCCGTTGTTGGGGCTACAATGGCGGTCCTCCGAGCAAATGCACCTCCCTTCCAGGGCACACCCATCGAACTTCCCTCCTTCCACACCAAGCAACACCTCATTGGACCACTCACTCGAGAACAATCCTAGAGGATCCAACTCCTCCTTTGCTTTAAGAAACTTCTTCATGTTACCATACTTACTTTCTACATCAAAAAATGCCACTGGTCTGTTCTTACCCCAATGCGGGCGGGCTCCATACTTACGAAACGCCATTTGTTCGACTTCCTCGAATATATCCTCTCTTAATCTCGGTGTCTGAGGGTTGTCAGCTCGAAAGTAGTTAAAGTCGACCACAACAGAATCAACGTTAGGGGCCAAGAAGGCGCTTGAGCCCTTGACAAAGCGAATGAGGAAGCCGTTGTAGATGTCTATTCCACAGAAGGCTGTAGGGTCCAAGTCCCTAAGGCTCTTGACGTCACGGATGAAGGAAGCGAATGTGGTGGCCGGGAAGATGGCAGTGGTCTCATAGAAGAAGAGGCCATTGAAACGGGGATCCCAAGCACAAGAGGTGTCGATGTTGGTGGAGTAGAGGCAGGAGCCGGAGGTTTGCATCTTCCCTTGTCTGCCTATAACCGGATAGCCGGTGAAGAGGAGGCGGTTGTTCTTTAGTCCATTAGCCGAAAGCTTCTTGGCTGCTATGGTGGTTGTCGCCATCGCGCACTTGCCATTGCTGCTCTTTGTGCTTTCAAACAACTTTTCTGCAAATTCACCACAATTTAATTAACCACAAAAATTTACATATATGAATTGAATGAACCTAATTAATACTATACCTGTGGCTCTGATAGTTTTGGAAACTAGGATGGATTGGGGTTGGAAGCCTATGAAATCGAAGAGAGCGTCGCCAGAGGTGTCAAGGGGGACCCGTTGATCGTATCGATACACAGCTGTGTGTTTGGAGGGGTACCAAGTTATGTCTCCAAACTCATAAGTCTTGGCGTGGTTTAAGAACTCCTTCTCCAACTCCCCATCGTTTGTGAAGTTGTAGGTTATGCTTCTTTTGAATGCTAGTTCGATTGATAATTTTACCTGCACGTATTAGTTTAAAAGTTATATTTAGTCACCTCTTACAACGTAAAATATGAATAGATAAATTATTCGTACATATCAACAAGATTTTTGTACTACTCTTGTCCAAACACGTTTAACTTCAGAGTTTTGATGGATCTGATGCATTTGTATGTCATAATGTAATTATTCTTATGTATTAGCTATCTTTTCATATGAAAATTATTCATATGTAGCAATATGATTATTCTTATGAGTTAATGTAATTATTTGTATATTGTTATATACGAAATCACATTCAATTCATTGATCTTTTTAATCCAACTCTTGTATTGAATTCGTAAGGTATTTGTAGAAATAATTGTCTAATTGTGACATTCATTACCAACTTGCGGGACATGGAAAGGGCCCTTCGATTAGTGTAATATACCCCTTCAGTCACAAGATGTTTTGAAATTACGAATATAACAATTATTATTATCGATGCTGACATAACAACAATTACAAAAAAAATAATAATTCATAGTTATAGAAAGCAATATAAAACAATTATAGTATCAAATGATTAATGTAAAAAACTATGATGACAAACATATGTCTGTATTAATGAATCGCAATAAAAAATAAATAAACTTCCTATAATTAGCATATTGTGGAAATAAAATCAAATTATACGGTAATTAATTAAGTCGATAAAACGTACGTACACTTGCCTTTAATCAGTCATTATATGTGGTAAGATAATAAATGAATATGCGGTTTTCCAAATTTATAAAATTTCGGTCATCCAAATACATATTCATTGTATGTAGACAAACCCGGGAAGATTGTAATTGGTTAAATATGGAAAATCTATAATTTTAATTTTCCAAAAATAAAATATACTAAGATTCAAATTCAGGTTCATAGTACGTAGACGAATTATGAGAATTTTGCAATCGAAAAAAAAACATATCTCAAGATAATTAAGGCAATAGAATCGACCGATAGGAAAAAGAGAATGGATTAGAATCATATTTATAATAGGAAAAGAATATTTTAAAATTTCGATAATAATATTGACAAATAAGAAAATTTTATTTGAATAATAAATAAAATTCAACTTTAATTGTAGGCGTGACATTTCAACAAAATAATAAGAAATAGTATTATTAATAGATAGGTAGATAATCAAATTCAACGAGGGTAAAATAATAAGAAATAGTATTATTAATAGATAGGTAGATAATCAAATTCAACGAGGGTAGGTTAAAAGTGTGGTGGAGAAGGAATAGTTCGATTGGTGAACACTCCACACTCCACTACTTTTTCCAATGATAAGGCATGGAAGACACTTCTCACTTCTCAGCTACCTTTTGCATGCCCTAACTCAACCAACACTACTATTTAATTTTGAAAAAATAGGATAAAAAGATAATTTTACAATATGATGAGTGATGACATCAATTAATAATCTTCAAACACCTCCTCTTAAACCTACAAATAATCTCCATCATGTCAATCCTTAAAATAATCTCAACTCTTTAAAATTTTACCGACCGAAAAACACAACGTTAGGGAGAACTCAACCACTGTCTATAACCACCCCTTAATGCAAATACCCAATAAAACACGTGTTACACCTTATATATCATCATTCTAACTGAATAGATTGAATTTTATATTATCTTTTTATGGGAGGAAATATCATATATATAAATTGTTATATATTAGGCCGCAAGTTATCTAAATGGCGTACATCATATCATGGACCAACATAAACGCAACGTTTTAGCTCTTCCATACTTGAAATTTATGGCTTATCTATAATTCCACTACTTAATTAGCTTGAAAGCTCAAATAAATCGGTCAAAGATGAAGCTTTACTTTACGCCATATGCTTGACTACATTCACATAATTTTAAAAAAAAAAAAAAAGATAAAAAAGTGTAGGTAGGTAGGTAGGGTACCTTAGAAATGGCACCAAGGAGACCCAAGGAAACCCGGACAGCGTCCAGCAAGGGGTCCCCTTCCTCCAAGGTGACCACCTTAGCAAAGCCTTCCTCCGCCGTGGCCCCAACTACCACCCTCATCCCGACTACACGCTCGTGCAACGCGCCCCCCTTCCCCCACCACGAACTCCCCACGGAGCCTGTGCTCACCGCCCCTCCCACGCTCACCCCTTCCCAGTACGGGGATGTCGACAGGCTCATCCCCTCCTTCTCCACCCTGTCTATCAGTTGCCTCAGCCCCACGCCCACGTCAGCCGTGACAACCAGCCCCGCCACGTCTACTTCGACCTCCGACCGCAGCCTCTCGGTGCTTATCAAAAGGGTGGCGCCGGAGCCAGATGAATTAGGGCAGACCAGTTTGGGGATGGTGTGGGAGAAGGCGGAAACCACCTTGACACTGAGGCGGAAGCGGGCGGCGTGCGCCACTGCAGCAACTAGCTCGGCCTCGGTGGTGGGGTAGAGGACGGAGTTGGCCGAGCACTGGCGGCGGTCGCCCCACGCACCGTAGGCATTGGAGACGGTGCAGTTGGTGGAGGCGGTGGAGCAGTGGATGGGGGAAGCCGGTAGGATGGAGTGGACAGTGTGGAAGAGGAGAGGTGAAAGCCACCATAGGATTGGGAGGAGCATGGTGGCATTGGTGGGCATGATGAGATCGAATGTGTTGTAATTTTTGGAGTCTAAATTAGCTAATTAACAATATGAATATATTATATATAGTCGTGTATATATATATGGTGCTCTGTATTAAATAGGGATTGGGGTGATGAGTGTTGCTACTCACCTGTGTTTGGCAGGAGATGAGATTATTTTGGGTGGAGGGATGAATATAGTCGTGTATGGTACTCTTGTTATTAATTATAATAAAAAAATAGTAAAATAAAATTCAATCTTATATATAGAATATGCGTGTGTATGACTGTCACATAAACAAGTTAAAAAGTGTGACATTATTAGTTGTTAAAAAAATAAACGGGTTTAAATGATGTATGAAAATAACAAATAAGCTTTAGTCAGTTAAAAAAATGGTTTATAAATAAGCTGCAGATTGAAGCTTATTTTGAGGTTTATATTTCATAATTACTATTTTACCCCTTTTCTTTTATCTTATTTGGTTTGAAAGTACCACAATATCCCTAATAAAAACCAAATAAACTCCACTTTTTACAAATAAACTGTTTTTCGCCCCATACAGAGTTTATATTTTTTCATAAATTTTTAATTACTTTTACCATCAGTTTATAAATTTTTACCATGTTTATAATTTTAGTCAGTTTATTAACCCTGTCCCATACGAACCCTATATCCTTTCCTTATTCTATCTCACCGTATCTTTGTAACAGTCTATCTTTGTTTATCTCAATCCTTGAAGAGCAAGGCAATCATGTGTATAAGTATATCATTCAATCAATGAAAAAAGAAAGAAAAATATTTATCGCATCATCCAAAGGTTTACATGGTATCAGCCTAGTTTCGATCCTCTCAATCCAAATCTCTCTTTCGCCATTCGATGTCGACCGAATCCGACAATGGTACCCCTGTCGACAAGACTGCGCCTGGTGGATCTCCCGTCGACTAGTCCGGCACCAAAAACGTTGGCAATCTTCTCTTTGCGGCTGCAGGATCCGGCCCCATGCCCGGTCTGCAGTTTCCAAACCTCAACGTCCGTCTTGATCGGACCAATTACACGCTCTGGCGGCACACAATCAAGTCGGCTCTCGAAGCTTTTGGAATCGAGGACTTTCTGGCCGCCAGTTCCCAGCGTTCAGCAACCCTCTCGGCGCCATCTGGATCCAACGACCCTCCCCCGCCGAACCCAACCTTCGTTGAATGGAAGAAAAAGGATCGATTAATCCTTCTATGGGTGCGCACCACCCTCACATCCTCTCTTATGGCTCACGTCGCTCGTGCTCAGACGACTCATGCATGAAGCATGAGGCATCCTTGAACGGATGTTCTTTGCTCAAACAAGGGCGCGCCTGTTGCCCCTCAAGCAGCAAATGCAGAATCTCAAGAAAGGAACTTTACGTATCCTTGATTATGTCGAGAAGAAACGGGGTTTATCGAATGCATTGGCCGAATGCTCCTACATCGTGCTTGACTCCGATTTCGTTGAATGCGTCCTCAATGGCCTGGACAACTCTTATGCGGCTTTTCTCACTCCTTACAATATGCAGACAGAGCCGATCACATCCGACCAGCTTCTCGGACTTCTTATGCGAGAGGAGGAGCGCATCACCGCTTCTCTTGCTCCTGCCTCCGACGCTTCCCTCTCTGCCAATGTCGCCAGTCGAGGAACCAAGTCATCGTCGTCGTCGCAGCCCTATCGCTCTAACACCACGTCTTCAGATTCATCCCACCCTCGCCCTATCTGTCAGATCTGCAATCGGCAAGGCCATGAAGCTGTCAACTGCTGGAATCGCCTCAACACCAGCGAATTCCCGCCCACCAACACCGGTTTCGACCGCCGTGGTGGCCGAATTGGCTCCGGCAGAGGTGAAGGCCGCGACCGCGGCTTCTCGCAGTAGTACCCGCAGCAGTAGCCGCAGCATCAGCAGACGACTCCTCCGCAGCGTCAGACATATCAAATAGGTCATCCTCCCTCCACTTTGGTTGATCCTTATTGGTATTTCGACTCTGGCGCAACCAACCATGTCACCTCTGACTTTGGCAATTTATCCGTTCACTCTGATTACACCGGCAATGAAGGTTTGCAAGTAGGCAATGGTTTGTCTCTTCCTATTACGCATTTGGGTTCATCATCATTGCCTGCCTACCCCCGACCGGTTCAATTACATAATGTTCTGTTTGTTCCCGATATAAAGAAAGACCTCATTAGTAAAAGAGATGAGAATGTTGCATTGAATGTGGGGGCTTACGAGACTTGATAGAATCAGGAATGCCGACATTAGAAGGAAAGTTGGAGTGGGGAGTATTGTTGACAAACTGTGAGAAGTCAGACTGCGCTGGTTCGGACATGTGCAAAGAAGACCTAGATCGGCCCCGGCTAAAAGGTGCGAGACTCTGGATCTTGGAGCTTTTCGTATGGGGAGAGGCAGGCCAAAGAAGAGCTGGATGAGGACTATCCGTCAGGACCTCAATTTACTGCTGCTTTCAGAGAATATGGCATTGGACAGAGACAACTGGAGGAGACGCATACGGGTGGCAGACGTTTAGTGCAGGGGGAGTGGTGTGGTGTGGGCTTGTCCTGCTTTCACTATGTTTCTCTTTTGTTTGCTTGCTCCGTGACTAGATTTGTGTTCATGCTTTACTAGGGTCCTTGTTACATTTCGTTCTGGGCCTTTCGGAAACACTCTCTCGGGCTCCCCGGGATAAGGGTGCGCACATCCTGACCCCTCAGACCCTGCTTAATTGCGGGATACACTGGGATGTTGTTGTTGTTGTTGTTATATATATATATATATATATATATATATATATATATATATATATATATATATATATATATATATATATATAGGATGAATCAAATGTTAACAACTCTCAACATGTTAAATGTTAACAAATATAGACCCTTGATCGAAGCAAAATGAAAGGCAATTTATTTATTTATTTTTAAATAAAAAAGATGGGACCCACATCCTTTCTTATATCAATCTCATTTGCTTGTACGTGGTTTCAATCTCTGAGAGATGAAAAAACCCTAAACCACATCCCTCTCTGCTCTCCACCTCGTGCTTGCTCCCTCACGACGCTCCCATGGTGCCGACGGCAAATCCGACGATGGCGATTTGCGGGGGCGATGGTAGAGGAAGAAGCTCGTTCACAAGGTCCTCGGTGGTGAAAAACGTACGCTTCTTTCTAATCTCGCTGTAATTTCTACGTTTCAAATCGAAAATTTAATTAAAGAAATCCCAATGTGAGATTATGTTCGATTTTAAATGAGATTTGAATATTTTGGTTTAATTAAAGAAATTTCATATCGTTTTATCGGAATAATTTCGAATTCAATCTTGTGGGTTTCAAGATTTATAATCGTAATGTTAATTAGATGAATATATATACCACTTATTTTGAGTCTTGCTGCTTGCTTCGATCAATTGGACATAAAACCCTTACGAAATAATTTTGAATTCGATCTTGTGAGCGAGTAATAACTATAAGTGAGCGAATAATTAATATCACATTATCGAATAGTTCAAACAGTGCACCACACAAAAAACAATGTTATCCCACAAAAAAAGATGTTACGTCACAAAATCCAAGCAAAATCTGGAAGTTCAGAGTCATAATTCGTTGATAATATGGAATTATTCGGTAATTTGTTCGTCATTATTCATTGAACACACAATGCAAGTAAAATCTTCTACTCCAAAAAAATTGTTACCTTGAAAAAAACACGCACTTTGTTTCAGCAAGTTGGCTATAAAAGTGGTGGGGTCTACTCTTTTTTCTTTAAATAAAAAGGGAAATTATCAATTCATCTCACCCATCCATTTCTAATCAATTAATGACCCAGATCTGTTAACATTTAACACCATAAGGGGTGTAAACACTTGACCCAACCTATATATATATAAAGAGAGAGAGAATAGATATATTGTGCACGCCCCTTAGGGTGTACTTTGTGCACGTTTTTGGGCCATTGATTTGGGGTAAGTGGATGAGATTAAAAGGTTTTTTCTCTTTTGTTTTAATATAAAAAAAGGTGGGGCCCGCGTCCAGCATTCAAACTAAGAGCGTGAGCGCATTATTGCTGGGAATTAAAAACCTAAATCCCTAATCTTCTTCTACATGTGGAACGAGGAAGGTGAAGCGGAGGCGATAGACGAGAGCGGCGGCGAGTTCGGCAACGAAGAGAGCAGAGGCGATTAGTAGCCACCGGCGGCGCGAGCAAAGCGTGGAGCCAAAGCGAACCCAGGTGCGTCTCCTAGTGGAAGGGCTTCTTCAATCGACGAGAGCATAGGCGTGACCTCCCCCTCCTCCGCTCCCTCCTCGACCGCATCCTCTCCTCCCTCCCCTGCCGACCATGGCCTCCTCCGCCTCATCTGAGTGGCCATGGTCGAGATGGAGATCCAAATCGAACCCAATGGAAGGGCTTCTTCAATCGGCGATACTGTGGAGATGGAGCTCCAAATCGGTATGGGGGGCGGTTTCGATCGCCGACGATGAAGGGGGTGCGATCCGGGAGGCCGGGGGTGAGGCGAGGCGTCCGGGAAGAGATGACTTGAAGGTCGAGCATCCTCGCCACCAGTTCTCTAGCATCCCCTCCTCACGGTTCGAGGCAAGGCGGAGGCGGAATCGATCCCAGTCTAGCCGAACTCTTGTTGCAATTGATCCCACTGTTGCAATTGATTAGGCCGAGGACAAGGGAGATGGGGATGCAGCCATGGCCGACCACGCAGGCGGCTCCTGCTGCGAGGAATTGAAGGCCGGCGGTAATCCTTCTCTACACCGACGAAGCAAGCTACGCCTGGAACGTTAAGCAAGAACCAGGACTGGCCAAGTTCGATCTCAGTCCTAGAGCCACCATTTGAAGAGGACGGGAGAATTAGCACATGGGCTTTTCTAATGCCATCATACCAAGCCGGCATGGTAATAATCTAATCGCACCTTTGGAAAATCAATAGATCGTCGGTGAATAATTCAATGGAATACAAACATTATTCGGTGAATATCTATTAATTATTCAATAGAATGAGTGCATTTTGAGATTGATATATTACATTTTCGATATTATTCGTTGAATTCTGAATAATTATTCAACGGAATGTATATATTTTATAATTCGAAATAAACGTGTGATTGGGATATGAGATTGTCGATCCAAATTATTCGTTGAAATGTGATTATGTGAATACTGTTCAATATTATTCGATGAATTCTGAAGAATTATGCAACGGAATATGTGTATTTTGTAATAGAAATCGATGTTTAGGAACACCATCTCCAACGTAATTAGAAATCGATGTTTCGTAATAGATAACATAACATTATTCGGTAGGATGTGAAATATTATTCGATTGAATTACCAAAAAAAATTAAAAAAACGAAATCTGGTGGATCCTTCAACAAATCACTCATTATTATTTATTTTTTCACAAAACTTAAAAAAAAAAAAAAGCTAACCCAATTTTTTATTAAAAAAAAATAAGCAAGAAAGCAAGAATTGGGTTGGGTGGAACACACTCCAACAAAGGAGTTTGGTTTTTTTTTTGACGTGTGGGTCCCGTTATAATTAAAGAAAAAAACAAAAATCAACAGCTAACCCAATTTTTTATTAAAAAAAATAAGCAAGAAAGCAAGAATTGGGTTGGGTGGAACACACTCCAACAAAGGAGTTTGGTTTTTTTTTGGCATGTGGGTCCCGTTATAATTAAAGAAAAAAACAAAAATCTCATTTAATCTTGGCCTTACATTTTCTTTCGATCAAAAGGAAAAGGCCCTAATCTTGGCCTTCCATTTTGCATATATATATATATATATATATATATATATATATATGAAGAATTGGGTTGAAGTGCCCGTGAAAGCTCAAAACAAAAGGATAAAACAAATAATTACCTCCATTTCCATCTTGTAAGAACACAATCTTGCCATCACAACAGCTACAGCATCCTGATCAAAACCTTGCATTAATCCGCACAAGAATAGCTTGTTCAAGTCAGCCACAAAGAATTATCAATAAGAAGGCTTTGTTCTGCTTCTTCACAAGAAAGAGGATATATAATTTGATCTATTAAATGGAAGACAAATTTCATGGTTTAAAACCTTATAGAAAGTATTTTTCCTCATGTAATTCTTCAGCAAGTGCTGCGTCAAATGGATCCTCCAAAGCAGCTGTCAAGTGCTTGAAACAAAAATAAAAATATCCATTCCATGATTCCATACAATTATTCACTTTTAGGTTCAAACATTAGACGAGAAACTCAGCTGATGTGTTCTACATTGTCAAACAAACAAAACAAACTGGGAACTTATGGGGTTGAAAAATAAGGTTAACATCACATGAAATGAATATTCAAAATATGCAAAAAAAAAACACTGCAGAACCATCATCACCTACGTTTTCCCCCAAATGAAGACAGGATCACTCCCTTTCTTGCTAGTAGGTGAGGAAACAAGTAAGCAACTGAATGATTATTAAAAAATAAAAATAAAAAGAGCAGCAAGTGCTAACAGTTAACACTAGGTTACCGATGAAATAAAAACTACCTTAATGAAGGTGGAACAAAAGAAGATATCAGTGCTCCCAATTTAATGAAGGTGGAACAAAAGAAGATACCAGTCCTCCCCATTTACCCCCTTACCCCCCAAAAAAGATCGAGATCAGCATTCCACCAATGTATTATTTGTATCATATAAAATTAATGCACAATACAACCCTGAGGATATATTAACTACAAATAGAAAATTCTTTCCATCAGAACTCAGAAGTTACTAACCAGAATCTTGAACATGGCAGCAACTCGCAAAGGCAACATCCTAGAGGAAACTTGTAGTTGGGGTACAGTGGGAAAGGGTAATTTACTATCCATAGGAGGTGATGCTGCAATCATGTCTGAGATGTATAATTCTGACCTTGACTTTGATAATGTAGAGCCCTGGTAAAATAAATAAATAAATAATTGACACTTCAGACCGAAAAGTCCTAAAAATCGAGTACAGAATAAATGCAGAAACCTAGGGAAAAAGACAAACGGGTAAGGGATAAGACTGCTGAATAATACAACCTTGCACCGGAAAACGCAAGTCGCGTCTCCTGTCTTATACTTATAGTCTCCAAAGGCTTTGCCGTATTGCTAGGAGGCTCATCAAGGCTTATAGAATCCTCCATGTATCAAAAGGAAAAACGAGTAACAATTTTATGGGAATGATATTTAGAATGAGTTCATAGCTATTCAATCAACAAATTATAATCCAACCTCCTGTCATGAATGCCAACCTCCTTCCCCGTCCATGGATAACACAATATCATGAAATGCAACTAAAGCAGGACGATGTGATAAAGTGATACATGAAGTTCCCATACATAGCACATAAATGCTCTTCCATATCAGTTGTCACAGTACTAGTGCACTAATCCAGAATAGCAAATCCAACTCATCCTGAATAGCAAATCTAGGCTTATGATAAAACAATCTAGCCATTCCCAATTGCTGCTGCTCCCCAAGAGAAAGTTCATCACCCCAATTCACCTCTTGTTCTCTCTATCGCTCACTCAATTGACTTGTATAAGGAGCAAGCAGAGATTCGAGCCCACACACAAGACAACTCAAACAAACAAAACAACGCAAACAAACACCAAGGGTTTGATTGAACACAAGAACACGCACAAAAAAATTCTCAGTGACCCAAAAGGGTGAGCACTAAACCACCGGATGGGATGAATTCCAAACTGGTCACTAGAGAGTGACACTCAACTAGCTAGGGTAGATGCCTTTAAAAATGATCACTCATGGATAATCTTGAAAAGATGCTTAATGTCTTATTTATAAGACATTATTTCCCTTACAACCCAAACAGTCGGTTGTTATCCTCACATCGTCCCCCAAGCCCATATCATTTGCCTTAAAGATTCCCACATTACCCTTATCAAATCCAACTGATTTCATGGCCCAACAAAAGACTATATCTAAATGTACATATAATAGGTAGGTGTACAATACTGGTGCTTGTTAATTGTACATATAATGTGCGGGGGGGCTGAGACAAACAAGGGAGATGGAGCTCCATGAGTCGAATCGAATCGGAGTATTCGACACTTAACTTTTTCTTGATGGATTCAAGATTTGCGAGTGTAGAACACAAGTGGATGTGAAAATTCCTCGACATGAACTTCTTGGCTAGCGTTAGGTACGGAGATATTTGACCATGGGCTAACTATGGCAGCATGAGCACACTCAGTGGCCATATTTCTAAAAGCTTTTGTTCCTATATCTTAAAACATAAGATCAATCTTCCAAATCCTCTCGGCTATTCATATAAGGACCAAATTGAACCTAGCAATCTCGCATCTTCTGTTCCTATATCTTAAGAAATGATTTAAATTTCTTAACCAGGACCAAATTGTCATAGCACACAGATTGAGCAGCATACACAAAATAAATAAAAAATTATGTAGCTTCTCAAACATCGTCAAACACTCTTTTACAAACAATTAAAGAAGGAATAATTAGAAAAACCATTATCAAGGTTCCACTCAAATACTAGTAGCTTATATTTGAGGAGGCAGTGGTTCAAAAAGAGAATTATAAAAAAAGGGAAAAATCTAAGCAGGCCACGGATCCATGAAAGCCAATCTTGTAATCACTGATAAATATAAGGTTTGCCTATAAAAGATTCCAAAGGGAAAAAAGTTGCATTAAAGTCAAAAAGAAAAAAAACACATGAACCAGCTTGCCGAAGCAAGATGCATTGCAAGTTTGCAACCTATGCAACATCACATTGGATATGATCACTTCAACATATCACATAACGCAACAATGCATGTTCACAGTGCTCTAAATAAGAACGTGCAGAAGTACATTACCTGGGCTAGAATCACTCTTTAAGTAAGTTGTTGTTTTTTAATTCCTGTATCAGGAAAAAAAAATAGACAGTCATGTTAAAAGATTACCATTAAATGGAATAACAGGAACAAAAAGAGTGTCTTGTTTACACACTAAGCTACTAATAGCTCTACTCAATCAACCTTGTTCTGATTGAATACAGCTTGCTTACACAATCCTAAATCCTAAATAAAAATCAATTTTAGCAAGCAACATTGAATCAAATCCAATAACAAAAAACCCTAAATCACAAATATTGAAAATTAAAAGGCGGAATTTCATACGTACAAACAAGGAACCCTTGCTCTCCAGTCTGAAAGCCCCAAAATTAAAACCTGATAAGTCCCAAATTAGTTTCATTACTTCAAACCCTAAATTAAAACTGGATATCAATTTTAGCTAGCTATACTGAATCAAACTAATCGACATAAACCCTAAATCAAAAATATTGAAAATTGAAGGCGGAATGAAAGGGACGACGAGAATGAAATGGATTTCACCAGAAACCAAAGGCCACGCACCGGATACACGACGGAAACCAAAGGCCACGCACCGGATACACGACGGAAACCAGAGGCTACGCACCGGAGACACGACGACGAGAATGAAAGGGATTTCGCTGCTATTGAGGAAAGAGCTGAGAGATGAGAACGAGAGCGAAGAAGGGATTTCGCTGGAGAGACTACATCCCCACCGGAGCCACCCTCGAGTTCGAAAGCCGGCGAGATTGGAGGAGGAAGGGGTTGGGGAGGAACAGGGAGGATTCGTCCGCGATCGGCGATCGCGAGTCGGGACTGTGAGGACAGGGAGCTGAGTCGGGATTTGGAAGAGGAATGAGTTGCTCGAATGGGGAATGTTTTTTTTTTTCCAAGTATGTGCTTTTTTTTTTTTTTGATTGATAAACAAGACACGGCTTAATATTTACTGGAACGCTAATAGTTACGGAGTTAAGTCCATGCCCTGTTGCGAAATATTTTTGACGTTGTGTCAAACAATCTTTACTCCGTTAATTGCGGAGTTAAGTCCGCACCTGGTTGCATAATACTTTAGATTTTTTTTTAAAAAATAAACAAAAAAAAAGGAAAAAAGAAAAGGTTTGCATTAAGATGCGGACCTCTTCCACTCCCCCGCCGCCTCTTGCTCTCTCCCTACCGCCCGATTCGATCGCGAACCAAACTTTCGGTGAGTCGTTCTCCTTCATTTTCGATCCAAACCACCCTCGGACTTCACCACCCTCCTCACCCATGTGCCACGCAGGTTCGACGAGCCATCGCGAGCCTCCGACGACGCTCAGACCTCCGATCGAGAGCTCTAAAGTCGCAAACTCCCTCGGTTGTCCTCCGTTGCAATTCATCAATTTTTGCTTGATGGAGAAATCCCCAATTGGGTCGGTACCTCTCTAACCTTGAATGCAAACTCCCTCGGTTGTCCTCAGCCTCCGACCAAGCAGACCAATGAAGCAACTCAGCAAGTTTACATCTCTAACCTTGAATGGGAATTTGCTTGACTAGCTGCAACCTATGTTGCACGGACACGCCAGGGCCAACCGTTTTATGTGTCTGACACAGGACGACATGGCGACACGGCGCGACACACCGGCGACACAGCTGATCTGTGTCGAACACGGTCAACGTGTCGGAGACTGGGAAGAAACGGACACGAGGCTGCTTGAGGACGGGGCTAAAACGTTTCCGAGACGGGGAAGACGGGGTCGAAGTGTTTCTGGCGGCCGGACTGATTTTTTTCAAAACTCTAAGGGGAAGAAGATGACATGTGAGTCTCACGTGATCAAAAATAAGATGTTAAAGATCACGTGAATGGCACATGGTTCAAATTAAAAGGATGGGAGGATGTTTGACCGACTTCTTGACAAATAAGTATTCAGAGACAGAGTCATAGTCCCCTCCTTTCTCCATTGTATGCTCACTGCTCATCTCGCAACCCTTTCAGAGACTCCAGGTAAGTTGTTCATCTTTACAATGTTTTTTTCTTCTATCTTAGATTATCAAACTGTCTTTATCTTTACAATGTTTTTTTCTTTAGAATTTTGAAGACTTATTTATGGTGTTTTATTCTGTAATCAGATTGCTATATGATTCTTTGTTTCTATGGCTTCTTTAAACTCCCAACCTGAGGCTGATAGTATTCCAAATGAAGAAGATGATAAGCATCCTTTGTGGAGATATGTTGTGAAAGTTGAAAAATCAAATAAAGGAGGTGGTAATTACCGATGGAGATGTAAATTCTATAATGAAGAGCGACAAGGAACCTACACAAGAGTAAGGGCTCATTTGTTGAGATTGAAGGAGAAAGGGATAGAGATTTGTGGGAAGGTAACTACTGTCCAAATTCCTGAAATGCTGAAATTAGAAGAGGAGAGTGCAACTAGATCAAATATGATAGCCTCTAAAAATGTTTCTCTTCCTTGTTCTGGAGCCACAATGTCGAATATACGATCACTCGGTGGTATTGGTGGTCGTACTAGTGCGTTTCCTTGTCCTTCTGCTGCATTGAAGAAAAGAAAGACATATAAAAGCATTTCAGAAGCTTTTAATATGCAACACGGTGATCAACTTGATTGTGAGATTGCTAGAATGTTTTATACGGGTGGTTTATCTTTCAATCTTACAAGAAACCCTTATTATTTGAGCTACTATGCCTTTGTTGCTGATCATAAGCTAGCTGGTTATGTGCCTCCGGGTTATAATCGTTTGAGAACTTCATTGCTACAATAAGAGAAAAAGCATGTCGAGTTCTTGTTGGAACCGATTAAGAGCACTTGGCCGGATAAAGGGGTAACTATTGTGTCGGATGGATGGAGCGATCCACAAAGAAGACCGCTGATCAACTTCATGGTTGTTTCTGAAGGTGGTCCTATGTTCATTAAAGTTTTGAATTGTGTTGGGGAAGTGAAGGATAAGGTTTTCATTTCGAACTTGTTGAAAGAGGTGATAGATGAGGTTGGCCATGAAAAGGTGGTTCAAGTTGTGACGGACAATGCAGCTAACTATAAAGCAGTTGGAGAAAGCATTGAAGGCATGTATCCTCATATCTATTGGACACCTTGTGTTGTTCACACCCTTAATCTTGCATTAAAGAATATTTGTGCTGCGAAAAATGTGGAGAGCAATCAAGATACATATGTTGAGTGCCATTGGATCACTGAAGTTTATAATAGTGTTATGCAGATAAAGAACTTCATCATGAACCACAACATGAGATTGTCCATGTTCACCAAGTTCACTCCACTTAAGGTGCTTTCTGTAGCTGATACTCGTTTTGCTTCTGTAGTGATTATGTTGAAAAGATTAAATTGATTAGGTGTGCTTTAGAGTCCATGGTTATGTGTGATCAGTGGTCTTCATACAAAGACGATGATCCTGAAAAGCAAAGTTTGTGAGAGACACCATTGTAGATGACGATTGGTGGGGGAAACTGACTTACATTGTTGAGTTTACATCTCCAATCTATGATATGATAAGAGTTTGTGACACTGATAAGCCTTGCCTTCACCTGGTTTATGAGATGTGGGATTCCATGATTGAGAAAGTGAGGAAGGTGATTTACCAACATGAGGGCAAAACTGAGATTGATGATTTTGATTTTTATGATGTTGTTGTAAAGGCTCGGATTTTTAAATCCTAATTTTTCGGAAAAAGAACATAAACATGGATTTAAAAGTGGAATTTAATGGAAAACTCGCTAACTCGGATTTTAAAAATTCATGGGACGAATTTCCGACCTAAAATAAAATTCTTGAAAACTAACTTTATATGGCGATATCTTCCTCAGATTTTTGAAAATCTAATTTGATCGAGTCGGGTTTCGAGATTTTGTTTCCGGGTAATTCAATTTGACTTTTGGGGACCATATAATTTTGTCCCCTTCCCCCCTTCACATGTCCAATTTTAACAATTTCCCTCTGCCTCTCCCCGTCGACAGCAGCAACTGGGAATCTGGGATGGAAACAGCCTTCACCCTTCTCCAACACTTCATTCTATTCTTAAGTAAACTCTCCCACGCTCACCTTCTCCCTCATGTGTTTGTTTCACCCAAAAATGGCAAAGTGCCAAACCCAATCCTCACCCTCTCTGGTCAATTACAGCTAGCACTCCCCCTTTCCCTTCAAATTGGAATCCGGACAAGCTCACAGGAGAACCTCTCTCCCTCTCTCCCCTTTACTTCCTGTATAAAATCAGAAACACCCAGAATTTCAAGCCTCCCCTCTCCTCATCTCTTCCGTTTAAAAATAGCCCCAAATTCATCCGAAAACCACCACCGAGAGCAGTACTGCAGCAACATCTTCTCCCTCTCCTCTGCTCTCTTCCATTGCGCAGCCACCAACCCTCCTCGGAGACCTATTTTTGCCGAGAGCCAGGAACCACCATCACCAGCCTCGCCACCTCCGAGCGCTGTCACGAGCACCATCGAAGCTGTCCGCCCCTCTATTTCGGAGCCACCCTCCAGCAGCTCTCTCCTTCTCTTTCCCGTCAAGCCCAGCAGCAGCTCTGCACTCCCCCGACGCCGACGAACGCCCAGAAGTCACCCAGGAGCAGTCGGAGCCCCCAACGCCGCCACCAGCCCCTAGTGCGCCCTTGTTTCGTCTCAAGGTCGATTTTCGTTTCCTTTGTTCGATTTCAGTTCAAGTTCCACCAAAATCAGTTTTTGATTATCCCTTGCCCCTTCCTGTACTCAAGCGAAGCTCCTCCCCCGCCAATCGCCACCGGATTCGCCTTTGGAGCCATCAGAGCTGGAGAACGACACCTCGGTAATTCCTCTTCTTCTTCCTCCTTTCTTGTTCCTTGGGTTGTGGGTCTTTCCGAGTAGCAATGTTTGGGAGAGCGGGAGTGGTCCGGTGAGAACGGCCGCCGGCAGGCCGAAATCTTTCTTCTTCCTTCCCTTCGCTTTTCCGCCGCTGGAGGCCTGACTCCTCCTTCCCTTCCCTGTCGTTTTCCAGTTGAGAGCTCTGTTCTCTTGTTGAGGGAGACAGGCTTTATTTGGGCCTAACTTTCTGGGTTGAAGGCTTGGATCCGGGTCAGTCTTCCGGGTTGTACCATTTAAATTGTGGGCCTTCAGTTTTGAGAGGAAATGGGATCCGGGCCTAATTCGGGGTTGGATCTTTCGGCTGGGGAGTCGGGTTGGGCTTCTATTCGGGTTGGGCCTTGGGGTTGTGAGTGTTGGTGTTTTGATATTAATAAGTTGTTATATATTATAATTTATGTTTATATATTGTCATTTATGTTGGATTATTTTTAGTTTATTAAATTATTATTATGAATTATAAAATGGTGTAAAGGAGACATTATTGAAATATATATATTTTTAGTGTTGTTTTAAATTGTGATTTTAGGAATTTGAAATGAATTATGAGTTATGATATATAAATATGGTTGTGAAAATAGAATTATTTTGTGACTAAATGTTGGAATTTATTTATGTAATGATTTTGAAATTAAACATGCCGGGATGGTGTTAATAATATGATTTTGGGAATTTGTTAAGGATTCAAATGATAAATGTCGGAATTTGGCCAAGTATGATTTGAGGAATTATTTTGAATGTGAGTTGACTTAATTTGGGATTTAAGAGTTTGGAAAATACGGTTGGTACGATTTTATCAATGGAGTTGATTGAAAGTAAATGATTTTGGTTGATGTTGATCGTAGCAGAAAGGTTTTAGAAAATGGTTTTACTATCGATTGGTTTTGAGTATGTTGAGAACTTGGAGTTCGTGTGTAAGAATGTTGGTCCGATGGCTTATGGAAATGGCTTGATGATAGGTGTGTATTGCTTTTGGATTGCTTTGGACTTGCATCTGGGCCCTTGCTTGTGTTATCTTGCTGTTCTGCATCTTCAGGTAAGTTCCCTAGGGGCTTACTCAGGTTAGACATTCATGCCTGTTGTTGCATTTTATGTTAGGTGTTGCATATGCATAAAAGCATGTCATGTAGTATCCTGTTAGTTGCACTAATTGAATGAGCATTTGCTTACTTTATGCGTTTGAAACAGAACGGCCGTTATCTGTGATAGTCCTAGAGTCTTTGCTAGGGTCATAGGGTAGCCCAGCCTCATTGGGTACCCTGAGTCAATCGAGTCATGAACTTCCTTATATTATGAGATGCCTGCGGGCTTTATTGTGGAGCGAGTTAGGCATGCGTGCCGCCCGATTATGATGGAATGCATTCACGAGCTGGCCAGTCTCCGCCCTATCGGAAGGGGGTGGAGGTAGGAGAGGGATATGCCACTTGGCATTGTCTTGGGCCCTTTACAGTATTTTTACACATTATTATAACTAGGAGCATGCTAGTGTTTGACTTTCGTACTGCATTAGAGCATCTTTATTAGGTATAGCACATACTATGTGGCCTCAGCGAGGACTGCCGGTCCCGCATGAGTGGCTCGATCTGACTCCTTTCCCCGTTATTTTTTTAAGGTATTTTCTGCAGATTTTGATTGCTCGATGTCTATATGACGGGGTTCCCTTTTTGCGAATCGAAGAACCTGGCTAAATCTCTAACTCATTATAAATGGTAATCATCCACTTATGTTTTGGTTTTGACCCGGCTCTGCCGTGGCGCTTTGTATCTTAATTTTGCTTCCGTCTTGCTTCCGTTTGAAATGAATTTCGTGAGTTAGTCCCTAGGACAGGTTAAGGGTACCCAACGGCCCTACGATATTTTCAGGGTTCGAAATCCCTCTTTATTACTGACCATAAAAAAATGAGTTTGAAACCTTGACCTGTACCTAGATTGCAAGATCCGAACAAGGGGTTTCATCCCTTGAAACGTAACCCGGAAATCATAATTCCGGGCCGTTACAGTTGTGCATCAAGTTCTCAATAGCCGTTGGGCAAAAAGAACACCCCTCTTCCAATTCACTGTTTAGCTCACTCTTTGAACCCAAGGTAAATTAGTAATTTAGTATTTATTATTTAATTATTTATATTCAAATTGTCTAGCACTTTGATATTAACTTTTTTACACTTTACAGATTCTATAGCACAACATGGCTTCAAGAGGATCCAACTAGAGTGCCACCGCATAAGGATGTTGAAGTTTCTACCGAAAGAACCAAGTGTTTTCGAAGACTCTTCCTAGATGTTAGTGTCTACAGAAAAGTGGTAGCTGAATACACTCAATTTTCTCTTAAAACTGGGCCACTTGCAGATTCAGTGACTATCTCTATGATGGATGATGAGGATCCTAAGCTTTGGTGGGCTAACTTTGGTGCATCAATCCCGTTACTCCAAGGATTAGCTTTCAAACTACTCGGACATCCTGCTTCTTCTTTGTGTTATGAGAGAAACTGGAGTACATATTCCTTTATACATCCATGAAGAGGAACAGGTTGACTCCAATGCGTGCTGAAGAACTCGTGTTTGTTCACAACAACCTCCGACTTTTGTCAAGAAACTCAGAGGTATACAAGGATGATCATTCTAAAATGTGGGATGTTGGAGGAGATGAGTATGGATCAATGGAAGATACTGGGATTCTTGAGATTGCAGAGCTTACCCTTGACTAGCCAGAGTTGGAGGAAGAATTCTTATTGGAAGAATGATAAGGAGTTATTTTATTCTCCCCATGAGTATGATAAGGAGTTATTTTGGAATAATCTTATGACAATCATAGTTAACGAGTCCCTTCTGTGTCTAGTCATAGGGGATATGAGCGAAATATGTAACAACAGTGAAAAGATGCGAGGAATAATTAATGGAGATACTAGATTTGACAGGTTAAATCAGTTTAAGAATCAATGTTCCCTTGTGGAAATCCCGTCTTCAGGCAATCAATTTACTTGGGAGGAAAAAAGTTGAAGGGGAAGGGGGGGGGGGGGGATAATATTCATGAGAAACTCGACCGAGTTCTTGTGCAACATGAGTTTCTAGAAATATTCCCTGACCTAGTAACATTCAATGGTGGGGCATTTACGTCTTTGGATCATTGTCCCATATCCATAAGCCTAAACTCGGAAAATAATTTCAAACCATCACCTTTCAAATTTGAGAATATGTGGATTCAGAGGCATGATTTCCAAAATATTGTCAAACAAGTATGGAGAACAAGGTGTAACGGTTCGGCTATGTATATGCTAATATATAAGACCAAAATTCTGAAGGGAAAAGTTAAATAATGGAATAAGTTCACATTTGACAACATCTTCCGTCAAATTCAGCAGGTTGAGAAAGAGCTAGTGAATCTTCAAAGCTCAAATCGTTCTTCTAACAATAACAAAATCAAAGAAAAACAGCTAATTATTAAAAAGGATAAGCTCCTTCAATTTCAGAGGGAATTCTGGTGTCAGAGAGCTAAATCTAAACATTTAAAGTTAGTCGATTCAAACACAGTCTATTTTCATCGAATAGCCTCGGGTAGGAGGAATAGAAAAATTATAAGAAACATCACTTCCAATTCAGGAACTCAGATTACTGGAGAGCATAATATTCGCATAGAAATAAAAAATGATTTTGTACATAGATTTTCAAAAGAACCGGTTAACTTGAATCTCTTGAGGAGTTATCTTGATTTGATCTCTCAATCTAGCTATTTCTGAAGATGAGAATAGATATCTGTGTAACCAACCATCTAATGGAGAAATAAATGAAGCAGTTTGGTCACTTGGTCTTAATAAATCTCCTAGCCCTGATGGTATGACGGTTGAATTCTACAAAACCTATTGGGACATCATTGGTAGCGATGTTATAAAAGCTATTAAAGCTTTTTTTTCATACGGGGCAATTGCTCCGACAAGTAAATCATACTTTTACCACCTTGCTTCCTAAGTGTGATAACCCAGCAAAAACTAAGGACTATAGACCCATTAGTCTATGTTGGACCATATATAAGATAATCTCTAAGATACTAACAGAACGCTTGAAGAAGGTCATATGTAAGCTAATTCACCCTTTTCAAGGGGCATTTGTTTCAGATAGAGCTATTCAGGATAATATTCTTATAGCTCATGAGATTTTCCATTCCTTCAAGTCTCGGAAGGGTTTGGACTCGAAGGGATGGTTGGCTATCAAGTTAGATATGGAAAAAGCATATGACATGGTTGATTGGAGTTTCACCGATCAGTCAGTTCTTAGTAAATTTGGTTTCAATCAGCGGTTTATTGATCTAATAATGGAATGTGTAACAACGGTGCCATTCTCTGTTTTGGTCAACAACGGCCCGACTGAAGTATTCAAACCAACCGGGGGTATATTAGACAAGGAGATCCTCTCTCTCCATTTTTGTTTATGCTAGCTAGGAGCGGAGGTTCTTGCCAGGAAGTTGACGTGGGAATCCAATATTGATTGCTCGGGCATTAGATTCCGTTTTGGACATTCAGGTGCTAGAATCCCTTTCTTACCATTTGCAGACGATATTATCATCTTCTCTAAAGGAAATATGTCCACTTGTGAAAGAGTGAAGTCTATTGTAGATGAATACTGCCAAATTTTGGGTCAAAAGGTCAATTAATAAGCCAGCTTTCCAAGGATCTCCTAGTATTCCAGTGTCGTGTATACCGGTTGTAGAGGGATGTCTAAATATCTCTAAACAAACTAAACTTGACAAATATTTGGGGTGTCCTATTATGAATGGCAGAGTAAATAAAACAACCTTTGAATAAATTATTGGTAAAACAGTGAACCAGCTGACAAAGTGGAAAGCAGATGCTCTTTCCTAACAAGGGAGATTGGTACTAATTAACTCAAACCTAGCATCAAAACCATTGTTTTCAATGCAAAGTTTCGATCATGTTGCCTGTCTCCGTACATTCGAAATTGGATAAAATTAATAGAACGTTCTTTTGGAACAAAGACCTTCAGTTCAAACCCTTAATCAGTTGGGACAAGGTGTGTAGACTTAAAGACAGAAGAGGAATGGGACTAAGAAAGACTAAGGAAATGAATACATTCTTGATGGCCTGGTCAATAGGGGATGGTAAAACTATAAAATTCTGGAAAGATAACTGGGTACCCGTTCATGATATCTAAAACTAGTGCATTGTTCCAGGAAGAAACAACCTAGAAGAAACAATGGATCAATACATTCTTGATGGCGAATGGAGATTGGATAAACTAAGGATGGTTTTGCCTACCGATATAGCTAAGCAAATAACTGATATTCCCTTACCAAAGAATAAAATTCAGGACATAATGTATTGGTGGTCGGATAGAAAAAGATGGTTCACAACAACTAGTGCATATAATTATAATACAAAAAATTTAGGCCAGTTAAATGATGGGAATGTTTGGATTTGGAAAATTAATACCTCGCCAAAAATAAAAAAAATTCTATGGAAGGTCTGTCAAGATGGACTTCCGACTGCAGCTCGTTTGGCTAAAAAAGGCATTGCGGTTCCACCCTACTATGCAATCTGTAATCATCATGAGGAGGACGCTACTCACTTATTTTTTTGAGTTCAAATACTCGTTGTTCTATTCTTGTCTCCCTACCAGAGTTAAAGGTCTAATTATAGACGGTATTAAGATGTCAAGGAATATTGCGCCTTTAACTAGGGATGTGCATCGGTCTAAAACCTAACCGAACCGGGCCGAACCGAAACCGAAAATCTAAAAATTTCAAACCGAAAGCCGAACCGAAAGTATTAGGTTCGGTTCGGTTATTTGCCGGTTCGGTTCGGTTTAAACATAATTGAATCGAATTTCCATTAAAAAAAAATTAAAGTATACAAATATATATAAAATACAATATATATACACACATATACACATATTCCAAGTATACAAATAGAAAGTATAGAAATATGAAATATGTATATATATATAGGGGTTGGTTCTAGTGTACTCATGTCTTATTGTGTATCATGTACACACATCTAGGCCCTTAATTAAAGGAAATGGGTGGGTGAGATTAAAAGATAATTTTACACTTTTTTTTAATTGAAAAAATGGTGGGCCCCACGTCTTTTGTGTATCATGTACACACATCTAGGCCATTGATATATATATATATATATATATATATATATATATATATATATATAAAATGTATTTATGTAGTGTATAAAAAAAATTCGGTTTAACACAAACCGAACCTAAACCGAACACAAACCGAACCGAAAAATGAAAATTCTCGAACCGAAAGCCGAACCGAAAAGTTTCGGTTAGGTTCGAATTGTGTTCGGTTTGTGTTGGTTCGGCCCAAAAATTCGGTTTGGACCGAATCATGCACACCCCTACCTTTAGCTGCCATGCTATCAAATCAGCTAACTTCCCAAGAAAAACAAAAAATGGCATTTCATTGGTGGTCTATATGGCGAATTCGAAATCAACTAATCTTTCAACAACAGAAAATACCTACTATTGATGGCTTTTTGCGCAAGGTTGATTCAAGCATTAATGCATGGAGTAAGGCAGTGAAACACAATAGTAAGTACGACAATGAATCCAACATTCATAACAACCCCCAAAGTAAGAAATTGACACATAGGAAGACTGATAAATGGAAAAAACCACCTATCAGAAAAATGAAGTCAAATTTTGATGGGTATGCGACGAATCACAGGCAGGGATCTATTGGATATATTATTCGACACAATAGGGGTCTACCATAAGCAATGGGGTGTAATCTAATTAGGAAACAAACACCTCTAATGGACGTCGAAGCATTGGCGTTAAGATTCGGTGTATTAAAAGCAATAGAATTGAAAATTGACAAGTTTATTATTGAGGGTGATTCCCTTATTATCATTGACTACTTCAAAAAAGGAACCTCATGTTCATGAGAAATCGAACTAATTATGTCTGACATTAGTTCTTTTCTTACAAGGTTTAACGAAGTATCGTTTGCTCACATTCTTCGTAATGGTAACTGCGTAGCAGATAAGGTTGCACACATTGCTCAGGTTGTCGTTAACTCTTCTCTATATAATAATCCAGGTCTAGCAGAGCTCTTCCGCAAGGATACTATCCGATAGCACTATGTGCATCCGAATAATTTACCCAATCAAAACAAAAACAAAAAAATTTAGTATGTAAGATGTTGAAGAGTAAACCCTAAATGAGACATGCAATAGCGCGCAATCGCAAGTGGGTTTGAGTTGTTTTAATCTTTGGAGCAATATTAATTTTTATTTTTTTTTTGATAAGGAAATAATTCGAGGCCGGATAGGCCCGAACCTCGAGAGGCCGACAAAGTCGGCAGACGGCAAGCCGTCTAAACATACAACATAGAAAAAGAAATACAACATACAATAACTACTTAATACAACAAAGGAACTAAAAGAAACAAACCCGGAAAACCCCAAACCCTAAGCACACAAACGGACACAGCAACGAGAAGATGGAGACCCGACGTGGCGAAGTGGATAGCGAGCGCATGGGACAACGCAGTTGGAGCAATATTAATAACAACACTATCACCGTAATGATATGTTATCCTAAAAATAAATATGGGCTTTTTAAGAAAAATTCACTCATAATTTTTTTTTAAATTTAATGATAAAAACTATTTTAATTCACCTTTTTCATTTCAATCAATTAGAGTAAACTATCTTACATTTCCCAAAATAAATATATAAAAATATAGGCAAATTTGCTAAAATAACCCATTTGGGTGAAACCCTTGCACACATAACCCCATCCGGAAAAAATTTGCTAAAATCCGGATATTTAGATTTTTGGCTCAACCGGTAGCAGGTAAGTGGGGGGGGGGGACTGGACAGTGAGAGTATGACAGCTGGACAATTGAGAGAGGGGGAGAGGGGGAGAGAGACGGAAAAGACAGAGAGAGAGAGAGAGTCTGTGAGAGAGAGAGAGAGAGTGAAAATCCTGATCAATATTGAAAAGACAGGTAGAGAGAGGGAGAGAGAAGGAGGAGCAGGGTACAGTAAAAAGGAGGGAGACAATTGTTCCCGCCCAGGGATGGCGCAAAAAAAAAGGGAAAGGGGAGGGAGGAGGGGGAGGGTATATAAGCTTTGAAGAATGTCTGAGGGAAATCATTAGTTCACATTAATGAATTGCAGGGGAAATGGAACTTGAAGAAGGGGAATGACCGGCGTTGGATGCGAAGAAAGAGGGTAGGTGTCAACTGATGTGTGGTCTATATAAAGAGATCAGAGAAATTCTGGGCGTCACTTTTATTCACAAAATCTGAAGAAAGAGAGAGAATCCATTGAAGAAGAAGCAAGTGGGCCTGGGTTCAGTAAACGGTTTACTTGTACGAAGCCACTTTTCACTGGACGGTTAAATCGTACCCACTGGACAGGTGTTGGAATTTACTGGACAGTCCTCTGGTCGGACATAAAATGGGTAAGTGTTCTCTCTATGTTTGGTAAGTGTTGTTCATATGTAAATACCGTCGATACAAATTAATTTCTGTCTCCCTATGAAATGCAACAGGGGAAAAATCATCAGTTTGTATCACGGTATTGTTTGGAGGATGGTGGGCGTGTCAAGGCGGCACTTGGGTCTTCATAGGAACAAGGAGCCAGAAAGCCATGGTGGTGGACGAAAGGATTGACTATGTAAAGCTGAAGAAACAGGTGATGGACAAGTTTAATGTCGATGGGAGGAGGAATGATGTGGAGCTCACATATGTAAAGCCAAAGAAGGAAGGGTCCAGGCCGTTTGCCATCGGGGATGACGAAGACTTGGAGGCCTACAAGTTTGTAAACGGGCTGTCTGGAGAACGAAATTGGCCTATCGACCTCAATGTGTCCCTGCGACGCAAGGTTGGTGGAGACGTGCCCGAAGCACAAGGATCGATAACGGATGACTCAGACGGTGGTGGTTTGTCTCCTGCAGGCTTGGAGGATGTTGTAGTGTCGTTAACTGGTCCGTCCGTGACCCAAGAAGATCACCCAAATACAGATCACCCCGTGAGGCTTGACGGAGAAGACGAAGATTTGGGAGAGAAAATTGTCGAGGTAAACCAAAAGGATGTCCAGTTGGAATCATCGGATGTCCAGTTAACACAAACAACCGTCCAGTTAAAAGATACTTCTGACCAGTTAGGGATAAGTGAGGAGTTGGAGTTGGAGTTTGCGAAGAGGGAAAAGAATGCCGACGTAGTGAATAAAGGGAAGCAGGTCATATATGTCAGCAGTGACATGGAAGATGGAGCCATTGACCTTGGTAGCTCCTCCGACGAGGATGATGCAATCCCGAAAATGGTTAAAACTAAACACGGTAGTTCTGGTCCGACGAAGTCTTGGTCATGGGATTATGAGGCGGAGCGAGCGGTGAGGGAAGTCGAGGAAGCATACGAAAGACGAAAATGGAAGTCGACCACTTCTCCGAAGCCCGCTGAAAGTGAACCAATGGTGGCGGGGAACCCATTGGATACCAGCCAGTGTGGTATTAAGCTCCGGAAGGGACAAACGTTTCGGAGGAAAAAGGATGTGCAGGAACTCGTAACGTGGACGGGTCTGACTCGCTGCTTCACGACGAAGGTGAAGAAGTCAACGACGACCTTGTATGTTGTAGGGTGCGCTGCTCCCAAGTGCAAGTGGTCATGTCGGGCTTGGACTTACAAGGGAACGGGGTTATGGAAGATCCGAAAGCTTGTGGACGAGCACACGTGCTCGCTGAACGAGGCGGTCAGCCAAAAACGCAGTGCGTCATACACGCAGCTGGGCGGCGCATTGTCGAAAGGTATGTGACCCAATACGTAAAACTTAACTGGACTCTTGCCTAAATTCCATTGGACATATAGATATATACACTGGACACACAACACTAGTAACTGGACACACAACTATATTAACTGGACACACAACTACATTCACTGGACACACAACTATCTTCATTGGACACACAACTATCTTCACTGGACACACAACTATCTTAACTGGACACACAACTATCTTAACTAGACAAATGTGTGTGTGAATGGGCATGTTCAGTTTCGGACGGTCGAAGAAGCCCCTTGATCCGGATCAAGTGCAGAGGATGATGAAGTCGCGGCTGGGGGTCACATGCAGCTACTGGAAGGCGCGCCGAGCCCGGTTGAGTGCGAGGGACAACGTGTACGGAACAGACGAGGAAAGCTATCGGAGCATGTACTCGTACATGTACATGCTGGAGCAGGCCAACCCTGGGACGTACACGAGGATAGAACGTGACACAGAGGGGTGATTCAAGTATGCGTTTATAAGTCTTGGAGCGTGGCGGAGGGCTATCCCCCACCTACGGAAGGTCAGTCCTTCCTTAAATAGAACATGACGCTCAATTACTATAAACATGATGCCCATACGAATAACACATGACGTATGTTTGACTAGACATGACACCTCTAAGTCCTCAAGATGTTTATTCTCTATGTTATATCGGTGGACGGGAGCTTCTTGAAGGGGAAATTTCGAGGGTGCTTGCTATTTGCTACTGCACAAGACGATGACCACCACATTTACCCCGCAGGCTTCGCCATGGTTGACGGCGAGAATGATGGGTCTTGGGGGTTCTTCTTCAGGCAGATGTTGCGTGTCGTTGAAGACACGACTGATCTGGTGTGGGTATCTGACCGCCACATGAGCATCCTGAAGGGCATACGGGATAGGTACATATTCGCGAAGCATGGCATATGCACATATCACTTATTTCAAAACGTCCGTTTCTGGTTCAAGTGCGGGGGCTTGCAAGAAGAGTTCATGACGATGTGTAAAGCTTACACGTACGATGAGTTCCAGGTGTTATACACGGAGTTCTGTGCACGGGTTCCCGGAGCGGGCCAATATTTGAAGGAGGCCGGGTTCAGCAACTGGGCAAGGGCTTTCTACACTGCGAATAGGTACAACATCACAACCACTAATAACTCCGAGTGCTTGAACTCGATGTTCAAATATCCTAGAGATTTGCCTCTAACAACCCTTGTAGATGCCATCCTTGAGATCGTCGGCACGTGGTTCGTCAAACATAGGAAGACAAGCGGCGAGCAGGGGAAAGTCGTAAGCGAATAGGTTGGTAACGCCATCAGAGCAAACTTCGTGCAGTCCCTTTCCATGGTCGTCAGACAGCTGAGTGCACATGAGTTCTAGATACGCAAAGGAACCTCCACCTGGCTTGTAAACCTTACAGGACGTTTATGCAGCTGCAGACGCTTCAACGTCGACCAGTACCCATGCGCGCACGCAATGGCAGCATCCTAATTGCACGGGATGGATGTGTACTCGCTCGTCAACAACTTGTACAAGGTAGACGCGTGGCGTGCGTGCTACAAGGACGTGATCTACCCAGTCCCGTCGCGAGAGAATTGGAGGGTACCCGAGGCAATCGCCAAGGAGACTTGCCTCCCCCCAATTATCAAGGTACGGCCTGGCAGGCCGAAGACATCTAGGTACCCGTCTCAGTGGGGAAAGGAAGTTATCGAAAAGGCGCCGCACATAGTAACTTGCCAGGTGGTATTTTGGCATGACATCTATGGGTTAGACATGACGGATAGCTATTTTGACATGACATATTATGGGTAAGACATGCCAGTAGGTATTTCACGCGTTTTGTAGTCAGGGCTAACTTATTCGAAAACGTTATCGCTCCCCCTTTTACATTGAAGTATGAACGTCGCCCGTGTTTTGTTATTAAGGCTTGTTGGGCCTGGGTGCAGCTATTTCATTTTGTACTTGACATGCAGTTATATGAACTTGGCAGGTGATATTTTGGACATGACATGTTTTAATTGTGCATTTTAAATGGAAATGTGGACGACGTAAATATATAACTGTCAACCATCGTACGACCTACATAGTTTCAAAAACAACAAGACATCATGGTTTTAAAACCCAAGCCCTAGGTTTCCCAAAACGACATACCGTTGATACCAAAGTCAACCAAATTAAATCCTACGAAAGCACAACTGTTCAAGCCACCAACAACATTTCCAGACAACAATACAAACAATAATGTTCTTGTAAAAAAAGGACGGAGCCAATGACTACTGAGGATCGGGGCTGGGACGGAAGGCACCGTGGTAGATGGCGACACATAGGACTAGGCGGTAAGCATCGATAAAGGCGTCGTCCACCCCTTTGAATGCGCGGTCGCCTGATGCGAGCATCTGCATGAAACGGAGAGCGTAGGGGCCGGAGTCTCCTCTGCGTCGCAAAAAGTATGTGTCAAACCTAATGCGCACCAATTACACTATAAATCAGAAGATGGACTACAACGACTTACGATTGCTTGTTTTGAGGGATCCCCTTCACACGGTTGTACTTGAACGGCTGGGGCAGTTTCCCTGCATGTTTGGCGTGCAGCTCTTGGTGGCCATCCATTAGCGGGGGAAGGGTGTGCGTGATGGGCTTCAGAAGGCCCGGCAAATGTCGCTCAGGAGTCAGACGAGTGTCCGGATCATACACACGGACAGTCCACTCGGCCAGGTCGATCTCAACCGCTACCCAATGGTTGTCCTTGTCGACGCTGGCCCAAGGCTTCGGACACCTCTCCGACAACATACCGCTGAAGTAGTACTCCAACTCCTCGTCGACGGGCATGCCGGTTTGTCTCTGCAGCAGTACCCCGAAGTAGGGGTCGACAACTGCGACGCCTGCGTACTTCGACTCGCTGGCTACCTCCTTTCGGAGGATGCCGCATGCTTCGTCGATATGCTGCAAACAAGGAACACGTGTCCAATCAACCACAAAAATGTCAAGTTATCGGAGCACGGGTGACCGGACTTTACCTCTGAGCCCACCACTTTCATTGGCGTTTTTAGATCCTCGAAGAAATCCCTCTCAAGGCGGGTGCCCAACATTGTACGTGCGGGTTCAGTCCCTTCGACGTCATCGGTGGTCAACCACTCGTTGAATGCGTCCACGTCAGCCCTGGTCATCAGGCCCAAGGCCACGGCGTCAACCCCCACAATCATCTTCTTCCCCTTGGCGGCCCGCGGCTTCTTCTGCCCCTTCGTCACGTCCTCAACCACCTTCTTTCCCTTGTTCCTCTTGTCGACACGCGGCTTCTTCACCGGCTGAGTAACTTCGTGGCTCTCTAACGTCGCAGGCGCTCGCCTCACCCTTCAGCCCTTACGCTGAAGGGGAAGTACGACCTCCTCTTGTGCCTCCTATGGTTGATTACATGACACAAAGTTAAAATAACATGACACATAAGTGTTTTTGACATGACAGTATCATTAACACGACCTACCTCAGGGGTTGTCTTTGTCGTGGGTGCTTCTGGCTCGGAGATGGTTGACTTGTCCCCATGCCCTTTGGCCATAGTCTTAGACCCCTCAGCTAACACCTCATCCTCATTAGCCCGGTCCTCCTACATGACAACAAAAGATTTTTGACATAACGACTAACAATCTTCACATGACACTGGGCGGCAGATGGCTTACCTCAGCGGTTGTGTCTTCGGTAGTGGTTGCTACTGCATCAAGCCCGACAGCCCCTACCATTTTAGTTGCCCCTGTGCTATCAGTCTCACCCTTGTCCTTCAACACTTCATCACCCTGCGCAAATATGCGAAGGAACTTAGACTCGACACCATTATCAACAGTCACATCGCACTACAACAGGGATGACTAACCTGTGTGGTGGGTGTTTCTTTGGGGGGTTCTTGTGGATCAGCATCCTTCTCCATTTCGGTCTCCCCATCAAGTGGTCCCTTACTCTTACCCATCTCCTACAGATTATGAGTTAGTGTGACCGTCATTCACAAAACTTACATCACGGTTTCAGTTAGGGTACTTACCTCAGAAGTTGTCTTGGTGTTTTCATCTTCACCTGCATCAGTACCCGATTTCTGGCCCATTTCCTTAACAGTTTCCTCAGCCTACACAATTATGGGAAAGGTATGTTACCATGACGCCTATATTGTTATACATGACGCCTTTATTGTTATACATGACGGTTAAGGATACTGACATTACAAATTTAACATCTTACCTCCTTTGACTGCAACTCAACATCTTCGGTTTCCTCACCGTAAGTTCCATGCATGTCCTGCGAGTGTGTCACCTCGTCCTCACCTCGCTTCTTCCCCCTCACCTCCCTTCTCAGCTCCTGCATTGCTGCCTCAATCCTTTCCATCCTCTCGTTAAACGTTGCCAATAAGCTCGTCCCTAGATCATCCATCTTAGACAAAATCCTTGACACATCCACTTGGGCAGCCGTCGTACTTCCCTCACCATGCGTGCCTGACCTAGATGCTTTCGTCGTGCTCGGCGCATGTTTGGCTTTATACTCCACCACGAGGTCGCCGAAGAACTTATCCGGCTTCTCTGTCGCGAACATGGCGCCAAGTATAACCCCCTTCCTGACCTCCTCGGCATCCGGGAGAAGGACTGTCCGAACAGCGTCCACCTCGTCGAACATGCCCAACTCTTCCTTCGACTGCTGGATGAGGGAGGCAAGAGAATCGTACATGATATTGTGCTCTTTCGACTTATATCTCAGGCACCGAGGGTAGGTTGTGCTTGTGCTTGTGCTGGTGTCAGCAAATTGTCTTGCAACTGGCCGCAGAGCCTCGTACACCCACAACCACAAACAAACAAAACAAACCAGGTGATGACATGTCGACACTTTGCATTTAATCGTGTCCAGTTACCAGGAGGCAGTGTCCAGTTTAAATCACTATTTTTCATGTGAGATTTATGTCCATACCTGGAATGCAAGGGGGAAGCCGCCTAACAAGTACGACGGGCGAGAGCTGCTGACCCCGTGCTGGAGCTTGCGCTCAACACACCGGTAGAGGAAATCGTGGGTTCGTTCGTAGCACAGTCGCCCCCACGGGTAACGCAAGAACGCCTCAGTGTCAGACACCATATTTACAACCCACCCGTGAATAAAGTTGCGGGGTTCCTTCGCAAACAGCACCGCCTCCACCAGCAGTATGAGCGCGAACTTAAAGCGCCTTGCGGCCGAATGCTCTGACTTCATCGCTACTATGTACTCCGTCTCGAATACCTCCATCCTCATCTTTTCCGCCCCTAAGAACTCTAAGCAGGCAGCCTTGTCTGCCGTAGTGTCCACGGTCTGCCCCACGTTTGCTGAGCACTTTAGTCCGGTCACTAGCGCGAACTCCGCGATGGAGAACCGGACTATGGACCCCTGGATCATGTACCATGTTTCTTTTTCCTTTTTCGACCGCAGCTGCCGCTGCAGGACGTAGTGGACTAGCTGGGCTGAGAACTCAACTTTGGCACCGAGCCTCGCAATGCCGCCAAACTGGCTTTCACAAAGACGCTTCCAGTCTGACACGCTCAGGTACTGGTCTAGCTTTGCAAGGACATTGGGTCTGGCGTATTGGTTGCACCTACACTTGAAATGCTCGTCCTCGGGGACAACATATATCGCCTGCACAGTGGGGTGGAATGTTAGACCGACTCATCTGTAAAACATTCTACCCTTGATCGACACTAGCCAAACCATACATCGCCTGTTGTTGGTGTCTGCGTTACCCTTCTTTCTCCTGAATCACCCATGTTGTTGTTTGATACCCTGTAGGTTGGGGAGCAATACTTTAGCATTCTTCAAACATTTGCAGATTTTCATCACACAAGTCACAATGCACATGACGTTAAGTTCATATAACATGTCATGTGACAATTTTAACATGTCAAGTGACCATTTTAACATGACAGACACCATATCTTTCCTGCACTTATCACCATATCTTAGCTTATACTTATCACCTGAGCATTATAACCATTTTATAGCCGCGCAATTTTGCAATTAAACATGACAGGAAACCTATTAAACATGGCAACTAAATATTAAAAACATGACAGTTTACAATGTAACAGCATTTACATTCAATAACTTGTTCCTGAAATTTTTTAAACCACATATAGGTTCCCCGATTTCCCTCTATCTATCCTATTTCCCCAATCTCACCAATTTTCTCAATTCCCACATTTTCCCCAATTTCACCAATTTCCCAAATATTCACACAATACATGTATCGATTTCCCTTAATTTGCTTCCTCCTTCAAGGCCTTTACCATATCATCACCACAATGGTACTTCCATTCTCTCCCCAACTCGAACACCCTCGTTCCCACATTTCCACCCATTGTTTTCATACTAGACGCCTGTTATATCCCACATGACAGGGGCGGATATTCCACCCGTTATTTCATCCAATTGCAAACCATGGCAAACAAATTAGGGTCTTCAAATGGTCCCTCATCCTTTCAATTTCTGCAATCAGTACAAAATCGGTAGGGTTAGGGTTTACTTACTTCAAATCGGTCGGTCTCTCTCTTCTAAACGCCCACAGGGTCGTCTTCTACACGTTGGGTTTACTAGCTTGAAATCCGACGCCGTCTTCTCCTCCGCACTCCCAGGTTCGTCTTCTTCCTTTGCCTTCTTCTTCTCCTCTCTCGTTTTCGTTTCAAGAATGGCGGTTTCGTGCCTTCTCCCCTCCCTCCTCTCTCTCTCTCTCTCTGTTTTACACAGTTGGAAGATGTGACAAGTTTTTAAAACTGCCCCCTCTCTCCTCCTCCCTCCCACACTCTCCCTTCTTTAATGACTCCCAACAACCGGTTTCCATACCCCTTTCCCAACCGGCTACCTTGCCATTTTTTTAAGGGGTGGTCTAACCCTTGCAATTAGAAACGGTTAGTGGGTTAGACTAGCAAACCAAACCGGGGCGGGGGTTACTTCCTTTAATTCCCTCGAAAATAAATCTATAAAAACAATAAATAAAGGTCAATTCATAGGTTTTGCTCTTACACAATTCTAAAATTATTGATATTTAATAATGGCGTAGCATAAACAATTAGCAACAGTACACTTCATAGTTTGTTTTTTAATGACGTATGTCACTAAGACATTGAGAAAGTTTCTTCCTAAATAATTGTATCCTATAATCCTATATGCCCCAAAATCTCCCAATAGTTTAGGATGATTTGTCAAATGACCTAAATTTCAATCAGTATATATATATACAGATAAATATTCTACCAAATCATCATAATAGTAAACATTATCAAATGAGGGGCTGGCAGCCGATGACTACGCAAGTTGCAATCTCCAACTTGCATCTTTATAAAATGTTATTTCCCCCATATAAAAAAAAAGCTACCTATTCAAAATATACACATGTAAAGGAAAACTTCAAGAAACTGCCACTTAAATATCTAATTTGCATAAAACTGCCCATAACACTTACAACTCTGCAATAGATATCACATTTGCAGTCAAACCACCCATTTAATTAGGCGATTACGAAATTTTCATTTAGTTAAAGTTGAAAAACTAAATTAAAATAATATTTTCTTTAAATTATAAAAATTAATCTGAATGTTTTTTTTTTCAGAAATATGAATAATTTCTAATATAAGTTGGGGATTATTTACCATATATGAAATCCTCTAAGCTCAATTGAAATTCGCTTCCAGTCATTGGAATTCACAAGAAAATTGATTAATTTATGTTGTCGGTGAACTTTTCATTAGGAATGGCAATGGGCCGGGTGATGGGTGGATGATCTACTTTCGTCACCCGACCCACCACCCAAAACCCTTCACCCTACTTGACCCATCACCCACCAAATACTTCACCCGCCCCGTCCACCCATCGGCCATCACCCATCGGGTGATCGAGTGGATCGGGTGATAATTCAGGTGAAATACAAGGCATCAAATTCACCAAAAAAATAATTGAAAAACATATATCGAACACATCGACGAATAAAAATTAATTAGGAGACCATTGCATTAACGTTTTCATTTTAATTAGGAGCAAATTGCATTGCATATCTTCAAAAACAAATTACATAACTTACTTTATGACAATATATTTCCATTTTAATCGTTTGATATGTATCTTGAATTAGGGTTTATGGGGTATATTAGTAGTTTCACATATAAAATATAATTATATAATATAAATCGGGTGATGGGTCGGGTGACGGATCGGGTGACGGGTTGGTTTAATTTGCACCTTTTCTCTAAAATTCACTCACATCATTTTTTCTTATTCCTTTGATCTGCATAAATTACATAAATAAATGGTTGGTTTGAAACGTACACAATCACTCCTTTATTTCATAACTGGTTAATTTTGAACAATTTCTCCACCAAAAGCTATCCTAATAATTATATATGAGCAAAAATGCCTTTCCGAGTTATTTTCTTTAACCTAAGGGTAAATTATTTCTATGGTCTTTAACGTTTTAACTTTATCCCAAATATATACATGTAACCTTTCAACTGAGCTACTGTAGTCTTAAACATTTCATATTAAAGCCTCTAATTAAGGTCATGCTCATTGGTGAGCCTAGAGGCCCTTAAAGAGGTCACGTAAGAAAAAATAGAAAAAGAAAATCCAATCTGTGCTGAGGGCCTGAAAATAAGGCTCATACTCCCTCCGATTTTTAATATATATAAGGCATTGGAAATCTGTGCACGTAGTTTAAGAAGCTTAAAACTATATAAAATATTAATTTTTTTTATTAATTTTTTTTACATTATAATACTTATATAGTTTTAAGCTTCTTAAACTACATGCACAGATTCCAAATGCCTTATATTAAAAATCGGAGGGAGTATATAGGAGCATGCTTGTTATGAGCCCATAGCGTGAATAAAGAGGAAGCAAGGGGATCACGTGACTTTTTGCCAATCGAACCGACAAAAAACAACACCGTTTGGAGGTTGCATTGAGCAAACAAAGTGTATACGAGATGAAATGGGGCTAGAAAAAAATTCGATGATCAGACAGACCTGGCTCATCGAGAGGCCGACAGAGTTGACAGAAGACGAACTGTCAAACATACAATCATAATAATAAAAAGGTACAACACAAAGACGGCAAACAAACATTCACTAGAAGCACAAACGAGCCTAATCCATAAGAGTTGAGGACAACGAAGATAGAACGGAGCCAAGCGCCAACAAGAGATAATATCGCTGGCCAGCTGTACATCTGGAGTCCCTCCTGTGGGAGATGAAGACGAAACTCCAAGAAAATTTCCGGAATACGGAGTCGTCATGATACACATCGCCACGACCCCAGCCAGACCCGGCACCGGACGCACGAGTCCCAACTCAGATTAGAACCACTAAGAACAACTACCGTGAACCACCCTCGTAGAGAACGCACCTGCAAGCCCTTTTGGGAATTTGACAAGACCCTTTCGGGATTTGGACTACCCTTTCGGGTGGATTTATACGTTTTTCGGAATACGGAGTCGCCGTGGCATTCTCTCGATTTTATAAATATAAAAATATATATTTGTAAAACCGGGAGGGATTCTGACGAAGCTTTCGGGTAATATATATATACATATATATAAATAAATATTTATTTATATATTTATATATAATGTATTATATTATTTTTCCTCCTTTTACCAAAGCCAAACTTGGTATGCAAGGAAAAAATCTAATCCTTGCACACCAAGCACTAGAAGGAAGCAAAGTCGTAGGCCTTGCACACCAAGGAAGGAGCCCAAGCTTCGACCGATCGACGATAAAGGTGAGCCCTACCTCCGACGATTGTGGCCGACGAAGTAGATTATGGCGAGAGAAACCTCGAGGTGGAATACAACGCGGAGGAAACCCAACCAAAATTGCAGGCTCCGATCGCCGACCCATCACCGACGAAGGCTCGGCCGGGACAGAGGAGCAACGTCGGAAGGAGAGATGCCCGATGAACAGGTAAGAGGTCACCAGACCTTGAAACCGCCGTAGGTGGACAGAGACGGGCACCAGGGACTCAGGACGGAGGCAAAACCGAGTCTAGGACACTGGAAACCAGCTGACCAGACACGAAACCGCCATGGGAGTAGACCTGAGACGCAAGACTAGAGGAGGCGACTCCACACCAAGCAAAGCCACGAGGCTCCGGAAAGCTCCAAATTGAGGGATGAAACGGGGATAGACGAGGACGAGAGCCCAAATTTGGCCAAAATTAGGGTCGATTGGAGCTTGAAAATGGATGATTAATGAAGGCGAAAGGTCCGAAATTTAGGGTTCGGCTCCGGGGAGGGATCCTCGAAAAGGGGGAAGTACGCGTGCGTACTTAAACCCCTTCTTTACCACTGAGACAAGCGTTTTTTTTATATTTTTTAACTAGGTAAAAGTTCGAGGTCAGACAAACCTGACCCTCGAAGGCCGACAAGTTGGCATATGGAAAACCGTCTAAATAAACACAAAATTCAAAGATGGTGTCAGATACAAGCTATAACACTCTACAAAAGTCAAACTAAAAACAACCAGACCGAAAGGGATGAAGACGTAGACGAAAGACGAAAGGGATTAGTGGAAGATTAATTGGATTAATGAGGACTTGTGTTAATTACTGGCGGTGACCATGTGAGATGAGTTTAGCCATTGAAAGATGTTACCATCCGGTGGATGGTTATACCATTGTTTGATAAGTTGACAACTAATTTGGGACGAAATATAAATATTTTTTTTCCTAATTTTAATAGCATGAAAATTTTGCGAGGTACCCCTGGAGTATTGCAATTTTCGCGAGGTATACAACTCTTTTGCATATTTCGTGTGGTACCCCTGGGGTTTTCAATTTTTTTCGCCCCGTGCCCTTCCATGTTAAATCTAACGGATCTAGTGATTCTCTGTTAGTTTCAATTACAAAAAAAAAAAAGAAATAACCAGAAGCGAAGAGAAGAGAGCGAAGGAGAGTGGATGCTCTTCTTAAGGCCGCCTTGGAAGATAGGGAAGGAGGTGAAGGAGCGGCGGTGGCTAGAGAGGCGGGAGGAGCAGTGGAAGGTGGCCACGAGGCCGATGACGCAAAGGCGGGAGGAGCAGCGAAGGAGAAGAGGACGCTCGCTGCTTCTGCTCGAAGGTGGTCGCCAAGCCAAGCCAAGCCAGCCAAGGGGTGAACTCGTCTCTGGCCGCGGCGGATCAGGTTTTGTGTCCCCACGCTCCCCGCTAACCTTGCCGCTTCAAAACCCTAGCTTTTCAGGAGCCTTTGTCCCCCAGTGGTCGTTGAACCCTAAATTTTCAGAAGCCTTTTCAAGGAACTTCACCGCGGTGGATCTGACTTCCCATTTGGTGAAATTTTGCTGAGACGTTTGATTGAGTCGCACAATGATAGAAAGAAGAATCTGCACATGGCCTTAATTGATTTATAAAAAGCATACGACAAGGTTTCGAGAGAGCTGCTTTGGAGATGCTTGATTGAGAAAGGAGTGCCGGAGTCTTTTATTAGAGTTATCAGAGATATGTATGATGGAGCCATGACTAGTGTTAGAACTCCGAGTGGGGATTCAGACTACTTCCAGGTCTGTGTGGGGTTTCACCAGGGATCTGCTCGTAGCCCGTTTCTGTTCACGTTGGTTATGGATACTCTTTCTGCTCCACTTCAAGAAGAGGTTCCTTGGTGCATGCTGTTTGCTGACGACATTGTGCTTGTGGACAACTCTAAATCGAGATTGGCGCACAGGGTGGAATCCTGGAGAGAGGTGTTGGAGTCAAAGGGTCTTAGATTGAGTAGGACCAAGATAGAATACGTCCTATTTCGCTTCGGAGAGGTCAGGGATCCTGACTCGTTTGTGTTTCTGGGGGAATATCTTATTCCCAGGAAGGAGGTTTTCAGGTACTTGGGATCGTACGTTCAAAGTGACGGTGGATTGGACAGGGATATCGATCATCAGATTCAGGCTGGGTGGTTGAGATGGAGAAGGGCGTCATGGGTGCTTTGTGACAAGAAAGTCCCAATAAAACCGAAAGGAAAATTCTACAAAGTGGTTGTCAGACCGACCCTTCTTTACGGATCAGAGTGCTGGCAAGTCACTAAAGCCCAGGAACAGAAGTTGTCAGTGGCAGAGATGAGAATGTTGCGTTGGATGTGCGGGCTGACGAGAGTTGACAGAATCAGGAATGTTGATGTTAGAAGGAAAGTAGGAGTGGCGAGTATTGTTGACAAACTGTGGGAAGTCAGATTGCGGTGGTTCGGACATGTGCAAAGAAGACCTAGATCGGCCCCGGTTCGTAGGTGCGAGATTCTGGAACTTGGAGGTGTACGTAGGGGGAGAGGCAGGCCGAAGAAGAGCTGGATGGGGGCTATCCGACATGACCTCAATTTACTGCAGCTTTCAGAGGATATGACATTGGACAGAGACAACTGAAGGAGTCGCACACGAGTGTCAGACGTTTAGTGCTGGGGGAGTGGTGTTGTGTGTGCTTGTTCTGCTTGTCCTGCTATCGCTATGTTTTCTTGTGCTTTCTCCGTGACTGGATTTGTGCTCATGCTTTACTATGATTCTTGTTACAGTCCGTTCTGGGTCTTTCGGAAACACTCTCTCGGGCTCCCCGGGGTAAGAGTGCGTACATCCTGACCCCCCAGGCCCTGCTTAATTCCGGGATATACCGGGATGTTGTTGTTGTTGTTGTTGTTGGCTTCAGGTTTTGTCGTTTAAGCTATCTCCAAACCCAGGCCTTGGGAGATTTTGTGGATTAAATCTCCAAACGTGGCTGAGAGTTGAATTGTTTCGACTGGTCAACGACAACGTTCGAGGCTCCAATCAGGGGTGGATGGACAAGATTGGTGGCGGCGGCGGCGGCGGTTGGGTGTCTTGGGTTCCTCCTCTGGTAGGTTCCTCCTCCGGCGATAGGGTGACGACGATGGTTGGGTGTTTGGGTTCGCTCTCTCTTCGCTTCTCTGTCTGTCCATTCTTCATTTTTTTTTTAAATTTCAAAATTCGAAACTAACGGGACATCACTAGATTCGTTAGATTTAACATGGAAGGGCACATGGAGAAAAAATTAAAAACCTCAGGGGTACCACGCGAAATATATAAAAGTGTGGTATACCTCGCAAAAATTGCAATACTTCAGGGGTACCTCACGAAATTTCTGGAAAAAAAATAGCACAATTGAAAAGTTAAGTGATATATTTGAGATAAGGTAAAATATCAGGGACAGTAAAGTAATTTACCCTAAATGTAAAGTATAAAGTGAGAAAATTATAATTTGATGCAAGTGTAAATTTTCCCTGAAAGACGGAGAAATGTGACGAGTGACGACGATGGGAAGGGAGCGTGCGTGAATGCGTGTGAAGTTGAGGATGGGCGAGCAGAAGAAAACAAGCACAATACAGGGACCCACTTCAAATTTGTTCGTCTCCACAGTCCCATTCCCATTCCGAGCATGTATTTCGCTTCTACAAACCCTCTTATTGGCTTCCATTTTTTATATGCATAAATTCTTCAATCCCCACATTATTTGCTTCCTCGTAGATCTCGGCCTTGCCAACTTGCAGAGAGAGAGAGAGAGAGAGAGAGGTGGAGAGTTTCGGTTGCATCCAACTGGGTTTCGTGTGTACACCATGTTAGCAGTTGTGATTTGAAGAATCAAGGTTGGTTCTTTACAGCGCAGATGTGATGAGTTTGTGCTAGTCCTTTCAATCTGTGTAATCGGTTTCTGATTTTGTTTCGGTGCCTTTTTTTCTGCCCCTTTTGATTTTATCTCCATGTGGGTTTCTGATTTTATTCCCTTTTGATAAACTTGGGTGGTAAAAATTTGGCACCTTTTTGTGTTACATGCGGGGAGATCTCGTGTTTCAGACTTTCTAGGGTTTTGTTTGTCTTGATTTGGATGATTGTGGAATGGGTTTGTTGCTGCCTTTGCAATTGGAACTCTTTGTTAGTTTTGCAATTCGCCCTTGATTGCTGTGGACTCGATCAGCTGGGAGGATTTTCCGAGGTGAATTGAAGTCCGTTCTGAAATTAGGGTTTGCATAGAGGATTAGAGAAAAGAGGGGTTTTTCTTTTCTGCTGAAATTCTGTCTTGCAATTAGTGGTGTAAAAATGGAGGGTAATTTATCAACGGGGAGTATGATGCCGGGTGGTTCTGCATTCGGCAGCCTCGATCTGCAAGGTTCGATGCGGATCAACCACCATCAGCAGCAGCCACACGGCGTGCAACACCACCAGCTTCCTCAAGGCTCAATGCCCCAACAATCAATCCATGATGTTTTCCCTCTAACAATGGGGCACATTCATGACCGCGATCAGGCAAACGCCATGGTTGATTTCAACAAGATGGATAGAGGGAAGCATTCGGCTAGTGATGAGGATGAACCGAGCTTCAATGAGGAAGGGGCTGATGGCCCTCATGAGCCAGGAAAGGGGAAGAAAGCAACCGTTTGGCAGCGTGTGAAGTGGACCGATTCCATGGTGAAGCTTTTGATTACTGCTGTATCGTATATTGGGGAGGATGCTGCGTCTGAGCACGGGCCTGGAGGGAGGCGGAAATATGCAAACCTGCAGAAGAAGGGAAAGTGGAAGTCGGTTTCGAAAGTGATGGCTGAACGGGGATACTATGTGTCGCCCCAGCAGTGTGAGGATAAATTCAATGACCTAAACAAGAGGTATAAGAAACTGAATGATATCTTCGGGCGTGGCACATCTTGTCAAGTTGTGGAGAATCCTGCCCTCATGGACATGATGGATCACCTGTCTGATAAAACGAAGGATGAAGTTAGGAAAATCTTGAGTTCAAAACATTTGTTCTATGAAGAGATGTGTTCGTATCATAACAACAACAGATTGCATCTACCTCCTGATCCAGCACTGCAGAGGTCCCTGCAACTGGCACTTCGAAGCAGAGAGGACCATGAAGCTGGTGATTCCAGGAGGCACCAGTCTGATGATCTTGATGATGATGACCATGACTGGGAAAGTGATGATCATGAAGAATACGAGGAAAATCGCTGCAGGGGTACATATGGGGTTACTGCAGATGTCTCTAAGAGGATAAGACTAGGACAGGGCTCTGAAGATATGGGTTTTCAAAATGCCTTCAGCTCGCAGGAGTTTAACAAGAGTTTTCTTCAACCACAAAATCCACCCGGTGATATGAATCTTGCTTTATCGGAGGGGCCAAAGGCAGCTTGGTTGCAGAAGCAGTGGATCCAATCTCGGTCAGTTCAGTTGCAGGAACAGAAGCTACAACTTGAGTTAGAGATGCTGGAACTTGAGAGGCAGCGGTTTAAGTGGCAGAAATTCAGCAAGAAAAAGGATAGGGAACTGGAGAAGCTGAAGATGGAAAATGAGAAGATGAAGCTTGAGAATGATCGTATGGCGTTGGATTTGAAGCGGATGGAGATGAGCATGAAAGGAAATTAGTGAGAACGAGATTGTTGCCAAGTTTTCCCTGTCAGAATCGGCACACAAGCGCGAGTCCTCCATGATGCCAAATGAATCAGGTTTTTACCTCACTAAATGTTGAAGACTTGCTAGAAAAAACAAATGATTATTACTACTTTTGTAGCCTGTTTGTGTCCTTTGTTTTTGTCTGACTTGTCATCTTGGAAACTTTTGTACTCTCTGTCAGCACTTTTATGCATCTTCTATTATGTCCTTCGTGTTTAGCTATAGTTGATGATGGGCAGAACTTACCAAGAACTTGGACCCATTGCACCAAGTTGCCTGTCTGCTGTTAAGAACAACAGGTTTCCAGGTTTGTCAACTCGGACTTGCTTCATCATATGCATCGTCGTTGTAAGTAGAACTATGAGGACCTTGCTTGGGTGTCTTAATGCTCATGTGTGCCTCTTGGATGAGAACCAGCGACTAAGGAAGGAAAAGGTAGGAGCTGGTTTGTGGGAGATTCCTCTGGCAACAGGTTCTTTGCTAGAATTGATCCCGGTGGGACTTTGCGGGAACTAATCAGGTCATTTATTTCGCTCTGTGTTTCATCCTTAACTGATGGCGAGGCCCGGTAAACCATGCTGTCTCGGTTGTGGTCCATGTGGATGTAAAGGTTGTAGCCGTGCAGGCACTCTTGAGATCACATCATCTTGGCGGTGCTTGAATTTTGTGGCACTTGAACAGTAACCCATCAGAGGAATTAAAGATGTTCAAACTGCCATGGCAATGGGTGCACTTATGGGCCAATGGATTGTATACATTTCCCATTAGAGTAAGACTAAATGGGCTGGTGTTTTTCTCTATTGGGAAGATTTGCCGATGTGTTTTGTCTATTGACAAAACACTTTACGTAATTGAACTCAAGTCTTTTTGATTTTTTATAAAATAATTATGGATTGACCTTATATAATTTTTTTTTACTTTTAACCCTAAATTTTAAGAAAATTTTTGCAAAATAGGCACTTTTTTTGGTCGATTTTGCAAAATGCCCACGTTTTGGGACAATTTAGCAAAATGCCCACTATATAAACCTAAAAATCAGACGCTCTAACCTCCCCCTCTCTCTCTCATCGTTTCCTCTCGTTCCAGATTGGCATCCTCCCGATCCCAGAGCGATGGCCGGATATGTTCGTCGATGGAGGAGATTCTTCATTGTCGATTGAGGAGATTCTCCCATTTTCATTGTCGATGGAGGAGATTCTTCAATCCGCGATGGCAACAACTCGGATTTCCTCATCTCCTCGGAGCGAGCGATGGCCGGATATGTCCGTCGATTAGCCAGCGATTGAGCGAGCGATTGAGCGAGGTCGAGCATGGTGGACTCCGTCGATTAGCCAGGTCGAGCGAGGTGGACTCCAGCCAAATCGCGATTCCAGATTTGTGCGATTCCTCCGAGATCTCCAATTCCAGCGGCCGGTGGAGTCGGACACGACCGTCAAGGAGGTTGAGCAGTCGAAGTGGGCGAGCAGAGCGAGGGAGGTGGCCGTAGCGAGCGGAGCGAGCGAGGTGGCCGGAGCGAGTGGCCGGGGCGAGATCTCAGCCTGGTTCATCGACTTTACAAAGGTTGAAGAAGGAATTTTTATTAAATTACAAAAATGACCCAATAAATATGGAAATTATAAAAAATATCTATATTTTATTATATTTGCACGACAAAATGTTAAATAAAATAAAATAAAATAAAATTAAAAATTAAAAAAAACTCATGTATCGCTCACGATCTGTTAAAAATTAAATTAAATTATATTTGCACGACCAAAAACTGAATGGGAGAGAGACCGCGATCTGAATGTGAATCTCATCGCTCGTCGATTGCGACTCGATCAGTCCATATATGTGCACAACGTAAAGTAATTTTTGCAAAACAAAAAGTTCTGAAATGAAAAAAAAAGCAGAAAAAAAATTTATATTTTGCACAACATACGATATAAGAGTTGCACGACTCTATTGTAAGAGTTGCACGCCTCTGTTGTAAGAGTTGAACGACTCTGTTTTAAGAGTCGCATGACTCTGTTGTAAGAGTCGCATGACTCTTGTTTTAAGAGTTGACTGAGTTCTTGGATAAGCTTAAGATGATGCAGGGTGGCGTTTCTGTCGATTTTAGTGGGGTTAATATCGACAAATCCGTTGTTAGATACTTGGCAGGTTATTTTTGCACAACAATCGAGACTTTGTGAAATTGTTCTCAACATGATCTTATTTTCTCTCAATATAATTTCATAATTTCTCAATAAATTATTGTACAACATGCTCTTATTTTTGCTCAACAATTCTTTATTTTTGCACAACAATCGAGACTTGTGAAATTGTGTCTCCTCATAATCTTATTTTTTGTAAATATAATTTTATATTTTTTTAATAGATTATTGCACAACACGGTCTTATTTTTGCTCATCAATAGAGTAAAATTGCACAACATGGGGGATTGGTGGAAATGTGCTCAACATTATCTTTAAGAGTTGCACGGCTCTGTTGTAAGAGTTGCACGACTCTGTTGTAAGAGTTGCAAGACTCTGTTGTAAGAGTTGCACGACTCTGTTTCAAGAGTTGCACGACTCTGTTGTAAGAGTTGCTTATCAATAGACAATAATTGCACAACATGGGGGATTGGTGAAATTTTGCTCAAAATCATCTTATTTTTGCTAAACTATATGTTATTTTTGCTCAACTATATGTTATTTTTGCACAACATTATGTTATTTTTGCTCAGCATCATCCAAATATAAATGTAACCGTATGCTGAGCAAATATCACTCAAGTCTAGTTTTTTATTTTAAATCTTTTTTTAACATTTTTTCGTGCAAATATAAAAGTACGATATGCAAATAATCCAAATATAAATGTAAGTTGTGCAAATATAACAAAAAAGTACGATGTTGTGCAAATAATCCAAACATTTTTTAACATTTTTTCATAGGGTGATTTTTGTAATAGAATATAGATATTTTTTACAATTCCCATATTTATTGGGTCATTTTTGTAATTTAACAAAAAAGTCTTTCTCCTTCCTCGCGCAGATCTGGAATTGCTCGGCTCCGCCTCCGGCACACTTCGGCGTCGCTCGCTCGCTCCGGCCTCCTTCGATCTCGCCGATGCGCCTTGCCGCCTCCGCCTCCGATCTCGCTCCTTCGCTCGGCTCGGCCTTCGATTGCAATCGAGATCCGGAATCCTCGCGCATATCTGGAATTGGATCTGGCCCCGCCTCCGCCTCACTCCGGCGTCGCTCGCTCGCTCCGGCCTCCTTCGATCTCGCCGCTGTGCCTCGCCGCCTCCGCCTCCGATCTCGCTCCTTCGCTCGCCTCCGCCTCCGATTGAAGTCGATCATCCGGAAACCTCGCGCAGGTAATTGCATCCGGCTAATTCACTAATTACAGATAATTTGTCAAATTAGACTAATTAGTATATATATAGCGGCTAATTCCCTAATTTGTCCCAAAACGTGGACATTTCGCAAATTCAGCCTTATTTCGTGGCTATTTTGCAAAATGCCCCAAATTTTAATAGCCCTTGCCTCATACTTCAACAGTTCAACCCATCCAATCATCTTCAACCTTTTTGTTAAGAGTATTTTTGTCGAAATCTATACCGATCTATAAAAAAACAAAGGTATGTTATCCTATATAATGTATCTCACTGATTTTGGATGGATTCAACATATAAATTGGTGTTTTTGAATTTTGACTGAATTTTAAAATCCCAAATCTTAATCATTTTCAATTGTTTTTGTGTGTGTGTGTTTTGTTGCTTCTATCGTGATAGTAGGGTTATATTTACATGTTTGGGTGCCAATTTTGGTCATACATGGTTGATTCAGCAGGATTTACGGGTAGACATACACTTGGAAAATTGGGTCGGGGAAACACTCTAAACTCGGTGAATCTAGCCGAGCATAGGCTCAGTCAACTGGGTCGAGTTGTGCGTAGGTTGTTGTTTTCATTTCTTGACTTTCAAAATTGAGAAATTTTATTACTTTTTTTTGGTGATTCATGGTATTTAGAGTATTTATTTTGTAATGAATGAGATGAATTTAGCCTGAAAATTTCATATTAAAGTGGATTTTGAGTGGTTTGAAACAAGTTCATTGTTTGGGTCGAGCTCAAGCCTTCTATTCAGCGAATCTAGCCAAGGAGAAAGGTAAGTGACGGAGGGGAAACCTATCGTTGATCCCGCCAAAGAAAACTCAAACCTAAAGCAAGTATAGCGATAAGCAAGAGGTCGATCCCACAGGGAAAATTATAGCTCAAGTGTGATTTATGTGTCAATTAAAGTAACCAGTTTGGGGGGTTTTTGTGGGTGAAAGTTCCGCCTTTTATCAAAGCGGAGTAAGCAAGCAAAGTAAATGGATTTGGTTTTAGACAATTAGGAGAAGTAATTCTACCTACAATTTTCCACTTTATTGGATTGAAGCGATCCTTGTAACTTCTTCTCGTCCTATTAAGTTCCCTATGAATGTCCTTGTCCCGACCTAATATAGTTACTAGTCCAACCAGTCCTAGCAACCCTTATCAATCGAACAGTCCCTAAAGAAGGATTTAACCCAATTGATAGCTTTAAGTTCAGAGATTAGCCAAGGTATTTGCAGTCCCTAAAAAAGGATTTAACAACACATTCAACTTCCTACTCATTCAATTAGTTCAACCAGCCCTAAAGGAACAAGTTTGCCACTTAGGTTAAGGTTCACAACCAGGAATCTACAAAACCTTAGCGATTGAATTGATCTAACAAGTTGGCCAGACAAGATAGAACAAAACAATAAACAATCAAGCACAAAGAAGTTGAAACATTCAAATATAGGAAACAAGGAACGAGAATTAGAAACTCACAATCAATCCGAATAAAGCTTCAAATTGCAGGCAGAATAGATGAGTTTAGTTCCTCATGGAAGACATCGCTCAAAATCTCTAAATTGTCTGATGAATAGAATAGAATAGAAGTTCATAAAATAACATAAAACTTGGCATTTTAAAACATCAAAGTCGGCCATAAAAGAAATAAATAAGTTCTAGGGTTTTCATTAATCAAAACGCTGCGAATTAACGCTGACGACCAATGCTGCGGGCGCAGCATAGGTGCTGCGCCCGCCGCACAGGTGCTGCGCCCGCCGCACACTGAAGCTTCTCGTTCCCCACTGCAGCGGGCTATGCTGCGCCCGCCGCAAGCTTGCGGCGCCCGCGACATGCTGTTTTGCCGTAGCTTCTTGCCTTCAATTGCGGGTTTCTCCTCTTGTCTTGCATCTTTCCTTCCTTGTTTCTTCCCATGTTTCTTGTGTTCCTCTTCGAGATATTGCATCTCCCAAATGTGTTCCAATTCAATCTGCGAGATAAACACAAATTTGCGCAGAATCCGAACTCTTCTAAAATAATCACAAGATGCAATTTAGCAACAAAGTATGAAAGAAATGCAACCTAACTAAACTAAAAATGCCTATAATGCCTATCTAAAATATGCAGTATCAGTAAGGCTTGGTGCACTGGGTGGAGCTGTGCGTAGTTGTGTGTTTTGGCTTGTGTACTTTCGAAATTAGGAAATGTTATTGTGTTTTGTTGTTGTCATAGTAGTTAGAGTATCTTTATTGTAATCAATCGAATGAATTTGGCCTGAATATATCAGATTCGGGCAGATGGGTTGATTCTCGAAGATTTGCGCTGAGTGTTATGGGTTAGCTCGTCAGATTTCACCGAGTGTATGCATGTAGCTCGGTAATGTGGCATGAGTTTCGTTATTTTTCTTGCTCGATAGATTTTACCGAGTATCAGTAGAGCAAAGTGTTTGTTTAGTTTTATAATGAATTTTGTATTCACTAAGTGAAAAATGTTAGATTAATGGTTTTATGTTTACCAATATGCAGATGACTGATGAGTAAATGTGGTACAGGGTCAAGTCATTGTCATGCTTTTGCCCGGGGATGGGGTAAGAATATTGTGGATGAAACAAATAACTCATCGGGCACAAAAAGTGATAACGAAAATTCGTCAACCGCTTCCATGGCAAGTGCAGCAAGACGTGAAGTAAAAGCAAGAAAACAAGCATCGAGTTCAAAAGACAAAGGTACAATGAAAGCCAAAGAAACAACGGTGATAAATAGAAACCGGGATCATTAATCAAAATGAAATTGATTCAAAATGAAATTGGAGGGCTAGATATATCTGATTTGTTGATCTTCTATGATACACATATTGCATCGGTGGTGTGGAGCAGTACCATCTAAAAATATGGGGATTGAAGAGATGTCAATGGACTTTTTGACCTTATGCATTCCACTATGAAAGAGTTGGTTTCTTCTTAAAAACCGCATAACCACCACATTTGTGCCAACTCTTCAATTGATCATAAGATATGACCTGCATTGACCCCTAGTGTGAACCTCTATAGCCGACACTGTTCTAAAAATCTCGTATAGGCGCCGCCTAGGCCTAGTCTAGGCGCTAGGCAACCCTCTTCCGCCTAGAGTTAGACAGACACCTAGACATGTCTAGGCTCCCTTCTTGACCGCCTAGGTACTGCCTAGGCGCTAAGCGACCTCTCACCGCCTAGGATCCGCCTAGGTCTTTTTAGAACATGTCTATAGGTGTGACCAATTTCGAAGAACCGGTATGTTTGCCATAAAAACTCATATATTTATAGCATTCTGTTGTATATAAGTGGTAAACTATATTTTAATGAAGTTTTACCTGGGTATAAAAAGTTGTCCAACAATGCGATAACATACATTCGCCTTTAGAGTCAACATCATCAGTCTGATCTTAATACCTTCTCATAGCATCCACTTCAGAGTCAACATCATCAGTCTCTAGGAATCGTAGTGTTCTCCATAGTGGACGAATTGCGTCCAATCTAATAATATAAGATTGTTTCACGTATGTCACGATTTGATGTCTACATGGAAGCCTGTGTGTGATCGACAAATTGGAACGACAAATTGCACTTTTTTCCCTTTGGGCGAGGCATACTGTTGTACCATGCATCATATCTAACACATACCTTGAACAATTTTTCTTCAGATACCTCTAAAGCACTACATACTAGCAATCTCATTTGGTACATCAGTCCTTGAGCACTCAAATAGTACCTTTAGTTGGACGATCGTCGTTTCAATCTGTGGGTACATCATCTAGAACACCGTGTCCAAACTACCTACTCCCGACCCCATGTATTTTTTTTCACAATTGTATGTTGACTTTCAATCTTGATATAACTACTTAGAGTATAAATAAACAATAATTGTAAATATCACGTCATTGAAAATTAATAAATATTGCAACATTGTTGATAACTCATATTTTATATAGGCATTCTAGGATAGTCTTAGCTTAGTTTAACTGTAAATATCAAATCTCTTAGTGTTCATTCCATATTCTATCATTCTAGTGGTCGAGTTCGGAATTGAAGCGTTTTTAGTGTTTATTTGCATATCGTAGGTCCGAGCATGGATGGTGGATAAACTATGCAGAAATGGGAGCAAAGAAGACCTAGGACGAGGCCAAGGAACGTCAGGACCAAGGCAAGACAAGCAAAATAATCAAGAAAATTTTTGCAAAATAGGCACTTTATTTGGACGTTTTTTGCAAAATGCCCGCGTTTTCGAATAATTTAGTAAAATGTCCACAATATATACTGTCCTCACGCGCTTTCTCTCTCCTCAGACTCTCCCTCGGCACGCGCTCTCTCTCCGGACCTCTCTCCTCAGACTCTCCCTTGGCACGCGCTCCCTCTGCCATGTCTCCTCCCTTAAATCATATTGTGTATTTCGTATTCATATTGAGTTATTTGATTCATTGTCCTAGTTTAGCCTTGGAGGTTTTGCACTAAAGCCTATTAGCTCAAGATGGTAGAGCAATGTGCTTACGCACATTGATGCGGGTTCAAATCCTGCATAGGCTGTCTATGTGGTATCTCTTATTATGTTTCTCTTCGTGAATAAGAGTATAATGTGCAAAAATAAAATTGTTTAGTGCAGTTGTGCAACTTTAAAGTACAGTTGTGCATCTTTAAAGTTGCTTGATTACGAAAATGAAAAGCAATGGATTTCTGTGTATATATAGTAGTAAGGAAATAAGTTTGCTTACCCTCCATAGATATATCTCATGTTCATAATTTTTCTCACGGTCGATACCCATCCCTGACATATACGAATGGCTAACGACGTGTCAGCTGGACATGAGGAACATTATTGAACCAAATTTGTAACATCACAATTCAATAAGACCTATAAGCAATAGAAAAATAAAGCAAGAGTTTGCAATTGTCCAATTGTCTAACTCTAACCATTATCAATTCTAAAATATAGTGCTGACACTGATATTAGTTGAAAATTTTCAGGCTCCTTGAATAATCCACGGCAAAATTCAAAACTGCTCAGCATAAACTAGATTATTAGTGATGACTTTTATATGTAATGTAACTCGTTAATTGATGAATTCCTAATAAAACTAGATTATTAGTGCTGACATCGTTTTTATACGTATTTTCTCATTTATATTTGCACAACATAAACTTAAATTTGCACAACAGATTATTAGTGATGACATCGTTTTATGCGTATTTTGTCCGAAAATTTGCGCCTACGGTGCAAATTTTCTCATATTATAATTGCACAACATAAACTTAAATTTGCACGACTCTGTTGTAAGAGTTGCACGACTCTGTTTTAAGAGTTGCACGACTCTCTTGTAAGAGTTGCACGACTCTTGTTTTAAGAGTTGCACGACTCTGTTGTAAGAGTTGCACGACTCTTTTTTTTAAGAGTTGCACGACTCTCTTTTAAGAGTTGCATATCTCTGTTGTAAGAGTCGCACGACTCTTTTGTAAGAGTTGCACAGAGTTGCACGACTCTGTTTTAAGAGTTGCACGACTTTGTTTTAAGAGTTGCACGACTATGTTTTAAGAGTTGCACGACTCTGTTGTAAGAGTTGAACGACTCTTGTGTAAGAGTTGCACGACTCTGTTGTAAGAGTTGCACGACTCTTGGTTTAAGAGTTGCACGACTCTCTTGTAAGAGTTGCACGATTCTATTGTAAGAGTTGCACGACTCTGTTGTAAGAGTTGCACGACTCTTGTTTTAAGAGTTGCACGACTCTCTTGTAAGAGTTGCACGTCTATGTTTTAAGAGTTGCACGACTCTGTTGTAAGAGTTGCACGACTCTTATGTAAGAGTTGCACGACTCTGTTGTAAGAGTTGCACGACTCTTGGTTTAAGAGTTGCACGACTCTTGGTTTAAGAGTTGCACGACTCTTGGTTTAAGAGTTGCACGACTCTGTTGTAAGAGTTGCACGACTCTGTTTTAAGAGTTGCACGACACTGATATTAGTTACAATTAGTGTTGAGACTGATATTAGTTACAATTAGTGTTGACACTGGTACTGGTTACAATTATAATAGAAATCTTGAATAAATTTGGACCTATTCTTTATATATATATATATATATATATATATATATATATATATATATATATATATATATATATATATATATATATATATATGGGTTCAAGATTTTAAAATCTTGAACCAACTCAATAGGATTATAATAGCAAAGCCAGAAATCTCAATAACTACTACAATTTACAAACTGGTGCAGCAGCTCGTAACAACTCAGAACTTCAATTTGATGGGAAACATTAGAGCTGCTGCCTAATCAAAAATAAGCATACATCGTCCATTAATGTACAAAAACATCATGACACCAGCAGCTCATAAAGCCAATGTTTGATGGGAACTTCATGGCAGCATCTCCGTCCTTCAGTTTGCACCAAACACAGTCCCGGTTCAGCCTAAAATCAACCATTAAACATCCCCAAAAAGCTCCCAGAAAATTGCTTTACAGAACAAAACCTCAACACACTTTTTTTGGCCTCTCCAAATAGCTTCAGCAAAAAGCAAAAAATAGGTATAATGTGAGACTGATAACCACAGCTGCAGTCAAGGTCGCTGCCTTCAAGATAAACTTGCCTGTCAAGATCAGAGATGAATCATCAACACTCGTAGCAATCAAAACATGAAATGAAACACTTCATTTGGAAGAAGAGATGGGTATAGGCAAAAGAGATCAGGACAAAGGGAAAATACATTAACCAGAACAATGAGAACAAACTTCCATTATATATTCAGCCACAAATTTGCATTCAGTACCAAATTTTAGTGGCTTTCATTATAATTTATGCCTAAGCAATTAATCAAATACTTGCCAATTTCTGATTCCTAGATATCAAAATTAAAGGAAATTAAATTACGGTAACAATAGAGAACTTTCTTCACCATCAATTTACTTTCATAGCATTGAAGGTAAAGAATCAGACTGGGTAATCACAACAATTCAACACATGGCAGCCTAGATATGCATTTAGTTTGTCAAGTCCTTCAAGCCAGACATCAAATTGAAAGTGGATATACCCAATTTCAAATACACATTGAACCATAAGTAATACCCTAGAAAAGGAAAGGGCAAAGGAGGCAGATTAGAAACCATCTTCTAATATAAGACTACAACTAGCTGCTGAATATTATTGGTATCCTCATCAATTTTTTTTTATTAACAAGGATAAATTCTGGGTTGGAGATTTTCAGGGAGTTCAAAATTGGGATCACACATATTACCTTTAAATTTCAGCAATATGAAGGATTAGACAATTGGGCAGCAATCAAAATACCAATAAAGATGCCTGATTCAGCACTTGCAGAAACAAGAAATCCTATCAATATAGATGCCTCATTCAGCACTTGCAGAAACAAGGCTACTTCTATGTGTCATAGTTTATGACATGGGATGAGCAAAATGACCAAAATAACCATCTCCTGTATCCCAACAAAAAACAACAGCTCAAAGCAACCTAAAACAGTAGCTAAAACAACATAAAAACCATAAAACTCTCATCAACAATCGATTTTTCTTATCAATCGATCTTCGATCGATTGATAAGTAAAATAGTCGGAAGCAAAAATCAAGTTGTATTTGCTACTTCCAGTACCTCAAACACTTGAATATCCTTTAATTTCAAATAGAAATCTGTCTAGATACATTATCTAGCTATACCTGCCCATTCACAAATATATATGACACCTAACACTTGATATTCTTCCTAAATATGCACCTCCTAGTTAGAAAAAAAAGGCTACTTCTATGTGTCATAGTTTATGACATGAGATGAGCAAAATGACCAAAATAATCATCTCCTGTAGCCCAACAAAAAACAGCAGCTCAAAGCAACCTAAAACAGTAGCTAAAACAACATAAAAACCATAAAACTCTCATCAACAATCGATTTTTCTTATCAATCGATCTTCGATCGACTGATAAGTAAAATAGTCGGAAGCAAATATCAAGTTGTATTTGCTACTTCCAGTACCTCAAACACTTGAATATCCTTTAATTTCAAATAGAAATATGTCTAGATACATTATCTAGCTATACCTGCCCATTCACAAATATAGATGACACCTAACACTTGATATTCTTCCTAAATATGCACCTCCTAGTTAGAAAATAAAAGGCTACTTCTATGTGTCATAGTTTATGACATGAGATGAGCAAAATGACCAAAATAATCATCTTCTGTAGCCCAACAAAAAACAGCAGCTCAAAGCAACCTAAAACAGTAGCTAAAACAACATAAAAAACATAAAACTCTCATAAAAAACAGCAGCTCAATCGATCTTCGATCGATTGATAAGTAAAATAGTCGAAGGCAATCACAGACAAAATTTGCACATCACAGACAAAATCGATGGCAGATGTGCAGCATTTTGAACATGAGCCTTTCTAAACAAATACAAAATCGAAGGCAATCACAAGCAAAATTTGCACATCACAGACAAACTCGAAGGCCAGGAGGGAGGAATCGACACTTACAACCAGATTTGAGTTGATGAAGAAGAGCCGCTCCCTCGAGCTCGCTCCGCCGCCTCGCTCGCTCGCTCTGCCTTGCTCGACCTCGCTTGCCCGCGCCACTTCAGATCTGGACCGGAGCAGGAGCATCGATGGAATTCGACTTCAGATTGGGACTCCCTCGCTCGGTGCCGTTGGACGAAGACCAGACGCTCGCTCCTTGCTCTCGGCCTCCCTCGCTCCCTCGCTCGGCCTCCCTTGCTCCTGAAATTACAGTAAACCACCCATAAATTAGTTATCTTTTTATAAGATCACCTACCCATTAAACCTCTATTTGTTTTGTTTAAAAAGATTAAATCATCCTTAATTTAAGCTTATTTGCATTTAATGCAATGATTTGTTTAAGTTTATTTGTATTTAATTAATGCAATGATTTGTTTTAATAAGACTTCTCATTTGTTAAATAATGTAGTTTTACTTTTACCCTATTTAAAAATTGATAAATTATAATAAAATTATTCATGTTCGGCTAATTTGTCAAATGATATGTATAAGCTTAGCTTATTTTTTAAATGATATGATTTCATTTGCCCTTCTTTTAAAGCAATAATCTTGTTTTATTTTAGAGTTTTTCCCTATCTTATTCAACATTTGAAGAATGAGACTATTAGAAGCTATTGCAAGTCTCAACTCTTCACGTTGCAAATCCAATTTAGATATATATTGGTTGGAGTATTTAGGATGTGTTTGAATTCCATTCCATTTAATTATAATTTAATTATTTACCTCGATTTATGTGAGTAGTTGGTTATATAACTAAAAATCTCATAAAAATTGAGGTAAAATAGTAATTTAACCAAATAATCACATACATTGGGATAAAACTATTACATTATATATAATTAATAAATTACGGTATCCAAACACACCCTTAATGTACCTTAAATTTTTTGTTTACCAAAAACGACCTTGATTATTTTGCATTATAAATATAATACCATTGGAATCCAAACAAATAAATAAATAAGCTTGAATTAGGGGTATTTTAGTCATTTTAAACAAAATAAATAGAGGTTTAATGTGTGGGTGGTCTTATGAAAACATGTCAAATTTACGGGTGGTTTATTATAATTTAAGTTTTTATGGGTGATTATGTGAAAAGTACTATAATTTATGGGTGGTTATGTGTAATTTACCCTTCACATTTCAATACAATTTAGATTTAGTTTTCCTACAAAGGATATGAAGATTGGAAAGTTTAGAGTGTTGGTAAGTTCATGAATTGCTAACTCTTCGGTTTCGCCCTTGATTCAAGACATGGTTGGTTGAGTCGGAAGTTTAGACTCCTAGTTCTTTCTATATTTATTTCCATCTTCCTTGTGTTGTCATTGTTAATTTTGTTGATTGTATTCAGAATCACATCGCACTATATAGGATTATAAAAGGCTAAAACAGTGATCATCAGTCAACTACTTTTTTTTTTGAACTTGAAAAAATTCGACTCATCGGACAAGCTCAATGAGTCAAGAGGCCAAGAAGCTCCACAACAGATAATCCGTAATGAAAGAAAACCGAAAATACAAGAAAATCGACAAAGATAAATACACCACGAGTAAATTAGAGAACGAAGGCCGGTCCTAGCAGAGGCGAACGAAGTTGGAACCGGGACAATCTCAGTTGACTCTTCTGACAGTTGGTAAAGGCAACATAAGAGATTCCTGAGGAACAAAAGTAGAGATCTCAGATATGGACTCGGTCGCTAGCTAATCGTCAGACCTCGATCACGTTCACGACCTCTCGCATGGCGACAGAAAATAGACCATAGAGATCAAATAGAAACCACCAATAGAATCGAACGAATAGACGCTCTGGAGTAAATCGGGACAAAAATCTTTGCAACATGATTTGCTCAACCAAGCAAATATATTTTAACTGTTTGTTATGAATATTGTAGAAATATTTAATTATTATGGAGTATTTAAGACAGAAATTTCCGATCATAGTTAATAAAGGAGATGGCGGTGTATATAAAAAAAATCGGGGCGGATATTTTCACCGGTAATCACCGCACATGTTTGCGGTGAGATTAATCTACTTTCACCGGTAATCGGGGCGGATATTTTCACCGGTAACCACCGTACATACACGCGGTGGAGGCGTTGACCGTATACGAACCCACCGCATATACATGCGGTGGAGTTGGGTAGAACGGAGTCCGTTATGCGCAAAACCACCGCATAGGTATCCGGTGGTACACACCGCATGGGTATGCGGTGGGTTTTGGGTAAATCGAAACCGGTTTTCGAAGTTATCCAAAACCCACCGTATACACATGCAGTGGCTTTTTTAAAATTTAAAACACGCACTGCATACACATGCGATGGGATTTGGACCATTATAGCGAAAGTTCAAATCCACCGTATACATATGCGGGGGTGGTTGGGGGCCATAAATAGGCGTGCGGGCCCCATTTCCCCGTACGCTTTCAGACTCTTCTCCGATTCCAATCATTCACTCGCCTTCCGATCGTTGCCTTTTTTTCCGTCATTTCTCTCCTCGACTCTCCCCCCTCTTCCAATCCCTCGCATTTCAAACCCCCTCACACATTTTCTCTCGTTTTTGTCCCACTTTCCAGGGTGGGATCCCGTGGTGTATGTTGTTTGCGGAAGATGTTGTACTCGTGGATGAGACTAGAGTAGGGGTCAACAACAAGCTTGATTTATGGAGGGATAAGCTTGAGTAGAAGGGCTTCCTTTTGAGCAGGACAAAGACGGAGTATGTGATTTTCAGGTTTGGCGATGAGGAAGTGGGAGACGAGGGGGTCTTGTTGGGTGGGGACCTTGTTTCGAAGAAAGATAGCTTCAAGTATCTGGGATCTGTGATGCAGAGCGATGGAGGGGTAGACATGGATGTCAAGCATCGAATTCAAGTAGGTTGGCAGAAATGGAGGGCTGCGTCAGGAGTCTTATGTGATAGAAAAGTTCCACTTAAACTCAAGGGAAAGTTCTACAAAGTGGTGTTGAGACTAGCTTTACTATATGGGGCAGAGTGTTGGGCGACAGTTAAAGCACAAGAACAGAAACTCATGGTGGCTGAGATGAGGATGCTCAGATGGATGTGTGGGGTCACCTTGCACGACAGAATCAGAAACGAGGTTATCAGAGAAAGGGTAGGAGTGACTAGTATTCAGGCTAAGTTGCGGGAAGCGAGACTGCGATGGTATGGACATGTTCAGAGGAGAGATCCGAGTGCGCCAGTGCGCAGATGTGACCATTTGGATATCGACAGTGTCCGTCGGGGCAGAGGTCGTCCAAAGAAGAGCTGACGTGAAGTGATTCGACAGGACATGACCGTTTTGGGACTCACTGAGGAGATGCCACGTGATAGAGTGCGGTGGAGGAGTGCCATTAGAGTTGACAAAAGCTAGTCGGGTGCAGCGGTTGCAGTATCGTGCTTGCCTTCCATCTCATCTTGTTTATGCACATTCCTCTTAGCTGTTTGTAGGTTGTCATTTTTCCTTACTTTCTTGTGTATGTTTCTGGTGTGGTGTCTTGTTCTGTCTTTGAGGACTTGTCTTGGGTCACTGGGAAACACCCTCTCGACCTAGTCGGGGAAATGATGCGTACAACTCGACCCCTAAACCCTGCTTTAAGCGGGATACACTGGGCACGTTGTTGTTGTTGTTGTTGTTTTACTTGTGTTTTCGAGTTTATTTTTATCTATTCCCACTTTCTACCGGAGTGTTGATATGGTGAAAGGTAGTGGCCGTGAGGGAGATGAGGCTGGTGGTGCCGGTCGTGGTCAGAGACATTCTTTACAGGTAAAAATTAAACTATATTAAATTCGAATCAAATTATTTGTAATCGGAAGGAGATAGCGTTAACGCATTATTGTTATATATAATGTAGCCGGTTCCGACTATTCAGAGACGTGGTAGTGGTCGTATGGCGACACTTAGCAGGAGGTCTTCCGACTCGCCACAACCACAGGTATGTTGAAATCGCTTAAATAGAGTTTTTTTTTTATGAAACGACAATATTAGGATGAAATAAGTAATTAGTTGTGGGGAAATCGTTCAGAATTTGAGAATTAATACGATATAGGAGTGTGTGTGACAATTAGAGAGTAACATCTATAATCGATAGGATTTAGAAAAAATAATAATTTAGGGTACACATACCACATTATCGAGTAGGTTAGCAAATATGGTGGTTCTGCAATCCGACAGGAGAGTTGCCGTAAGGGAGAGACAAGCGTTGTGTGAGTCACATGAAGAGATTGAGTCAATTCATTTACATTTGCAGGCTGTAGAGGATCCTATAGATAGGGATAGTGAGCGGATATGTGTAGATATTTGGGTTGAGTCATCTAGTCAGTCAGTTGTGGACCCCGGCGTTGGAGTTGTGGACCCCAGTGACGGATGTGGCCAGATGTCGTATACGTCTATGGAGACATTTCAGAGTTTGGCGGAGATAGAGATGGAGATGATGACGAACCGCATCGATGACGCAGTGATGCGGTCGGCGGATGAGTCTTCCCGAGATAAGGCTGAACAGATGGTGCAAGAGATGATACGGGCTGACCCAGCACTGCAGGCGGGAGAGAAGCGTGCGCATGATCAGTCGTAAACTCAGCTCGATGTGTTCTAGTTATACTTTGGGATTGGGTTTGAGAGCGAGCAGCTGGACTCGTATGACGGCACGACACCACTGGCCGGAGATGGGGGTGTTGGGACTAGCAATGTTGTTGGGACTAGCCATGCTAGGGAGGGAGATGACGACGCCTGGGAGGCCCAGATAGATCATACAATGTTCACACCGTCAGTTGATCATGGTGCGGCGAAGACGCCTGGGAGTTAGCCTGCGGCACCAACGCCGACGCCTGGGAGTCAACAGGCGGATGTACAGGGATAGGCGGGTGAGTCGGTGTCGCAGATAGAGGTATGGGGACCTCCTACCGATTCGACGCCTGCGGCAGAGGTACGGAGAGTTGCGGCAGGAGGTGGCGTGCCGAGGGGTGACTTTCATGATCCGCATTGGGGGCCAGGTGACGATCGTCGTCAGGAGATGGGAGGATACCATACGGAACATGCCCCGGTTCATGGTGAGTAGACGAGGCAGCGCCAGCAGGGCGAGGGTAGTAGTTCACGGGGTGCTGGGCGGGATGGACATGCGAGTGGCTCTGGGGCAGCTGGGCCCGAATGGCCAAGGGGCCTCATACCGTGTCACTCCTGAGAGATTTCCAGGCACACATCGCACAGGCCGTATGGAGACAGAAGGAGGAAGCCTTGCGGAGGGTTATGCGTGCGCAGAGACGGGGACAGTGGCTGGGCCGTGTTGAGGCATTGTTGGAGGTAGACGAACGAGAGATATGGTTTCCTGCAGTGTGTGACAGCGGCCTGTGTGAGATGTGAGATTTCGAGTGGGATCATGTGGATCACAGTCTCATCAGTGCATTCGTTGAGCACTGGCATCCGGAGACGAACATCTTCCACTTTGCATGGGGAGAGATCACCGTCACATTGCACGATCTATTTTTTCATACTTAGGTATGGGTTGGACGGGGAAGAGTGTATGTTTCTACATGAAATGCTCGCCGGGAGGGATGGGGTTGGGGATTTGTACAACTTCATCTCGGCGGAGCGGACTAGCACCAACGACCATGGAGGTCCGACTGTTGTGACCCTCCTTCAGAAGGTAGCACCGATGCGGCAGAGGGTGCGGGATGGCGTCCTCCTTGAGCATGATATGGAGTGCATCGTGGCTGTTGCGATGGGGATGATTGCGTCTGCGATGCTGTTCATTGACAAGTCGGGCGAAAGAGTGCGCCTTGAGGTGCTTCTCTGCTTTATGGATGCCGCGCAGGTTCCGCAGTTATCTCTGGCGGCAGGGATCTTGGTGTGCTTGTACCGCGGATTGGGCGAGGCTACTAGAGAGTTGTCCAAAGATATGGATGGTTGTACGCGGCTGTTGCTGGTAATTCTTTCATCATCTGATAATTTAATTTTCCCCGTTTTAAAAATAAGTTACAATTAAAATGTGGATGACAGAGTTATTCGTTTATAGGTGTGGATATGGCTGTACTTCCCTGTGTTTAGGGGGCAGATGACGCTTGTTCGGAGGCTTTCTCGGGATCCACGACACGGGGTGCGGTATGTATTGGTAGCGACGCCTTGGACCTCAACAGTTTCCCGTGATGATCAACCTCACATTGAGCGGCTGGATGTTTTGTGGCGGAGGCTCGACGAGATGACTGTCGACGAGGTACGCATGAATCAGATTAAGCTGCGTAAATTTGTTTGACAATAAAATGGACACATATATGAATCGTCATAACACTTTCTATTATGTTGCAGATTGAGTTCATGCCCTTCGGTAGGGACTTGGATTTTGATGGACATCTGCGCCTGTCACGTTACAGGGGAATCATCCTTTGGTTGTTCGAGGAGGAGCCGTATATGCCCGACCGTGTGCTACGAATGTTCGACCGAGTTCAACACATTCTCACTGATCCGATCAGACCCAGTGGAGTACTCAGGCCGAAGACCGTGAAGGGAAAGAAGGAGGCTACATTCCACGCGTTCGACAACCACTGGAGCATAGGTTCGATCATCTGTTCTGTATGTCAGAGTTGCCACGGACCAGTCCGAAGTACCCATATGGTGTGGTGGATGACTACGTGGAGTTGTTCCACCACGTTAGTCATCCATACTTACTCCCAGACACTCCTCGACACCGGCCCATCCCACCGCCGCTGCCGCCGACCCCGCCGCCGCTCGGTCCGACGATTGAGGATATGCGACACCGCGCCGCTAAGGATGAGATTCAGCGACTTGTGGCCCTTGGAGTAGTTATGACGCCAGAGAATTTGCAGCGCATTTATGAGCGATATTGGTCTGGCCCTCCGCTATGACAGATCGTGTTGGATATTTGGATTTGCTTCGGATTTTTCTGTTTTGGATATTTGTGATTTGTTACACCGTATTACTTTTGGATATAGATTATGTTTAGCAACTTTAATTTATCGCTTGAAATTTATTATTCCATATGAAATTCACGAAACTACATCACATGACATACAAGACTGATATATTTAGGGTTTAGGTACTCTTGACTGCTCTATCTATATCTCTAAAGCCTTTTTTTTGCTCTTGGAGAACCGCCACACGACTCTCTAGCATATCGATCCGCCAGCGGTGTTGTTGGTTTACGACAAGCAACGATCGATTCTCCTCCCGTAGCCTCTTTATGACCGATTCCACAGTCTGTGATCGTGGACTTCTCGTGTATAGAACCACCTCGAATTCTTCCATCGTGCCTTGACGTATTATGTCGTTGCTCGAGATGTTGCCACTATTGTCCGACATTTTGAAGTGTGGTCACTATCTGTCGGGGCTCCCCTATATATAGGAGAGCCACCATATAGGCAACAACCACCGCAAACACATGCGGTGGGTTCGCATACACATGCAAGGGACCCACCGCATGCCTTTGCGTTGCGTGAGGGAGCCCCTTAAAAAGGGTTGTAAAGTGGCTCTTGACTTAACTCCTACATATCCTCAATGACAACCAACATGCCTAATACCAAAGTGTATGAAGGAGAGACAAGATCTTGCAATAGGTTCAAACTTATAGTTGAAAGTTTTGGTAGGTCGTTCGAAGATTATATGTGCAACTGCCAGCACAACAGCTGGAACTAATAGCCATGTTGCCTCTTTCAAGTTGTGTGCTTCGAGCCCGATACACCCAGACTTTCGCATTCAGTGGACCTAGAGTGCGTGCAGGGAGAGTTCTTCGAAGATGTCCGTATGACCAAGTCGCATTCGTATAGAGAGAACCCTGAGGCATACTACGTTCAAGTGACAGAGGTGATCAAAGGGCTTGTTAACGACTTCTTCTCCGATGTCGGTATGATCAGATCGTCACAGATAGCAAGATACGTAGTCGATAAAGTAGTGCGTCGTGCAAACGCCAAATGGAAGAAGTACTCATTCCACCCGAATGGAGATTCGCATGTTCCCGACCAATGTAGAGGAGTCTGTCGGTAGTTGTTCCGTACCATATGGTACCATTTAGTCGTAGTAAGCAATGCGATGTGTCAACAATTGGTACGTTTAATTTGAAGGAAAAAATTGTACTTCATTTACCAAGTTCTGATTGAAATCGATAAATATAATTTACACGCACATTATTAAGTACCGAAACTGGATACTTTACGTACATACTACGCACAAACTACATAATTGGTAATAGACGTCTAGCAACTGCCTACAGATGATGTCGTCTTCTTGAGCGATAATACAATCTTCATCTTGTTGAAAGCATAACGTCTTTCGTTTTCGTTGAATGACATAAGCTTCTCGATTACATGTTGACAAATCTGAAGAATGCATTCGCTTATGAGATCATAATGAAAATACTTCATAATGTTCTTTATAATCTCTCCCTCTGCTGCTAAGTAATAGGACTCTTGGAGTCCTCTGTCGGCATAATAATGCGAACTCCATAGGATAAGCTACGTCAGTTTCCGTTTCACACTGACACTAAAGGATAACACACGGATTTCCCGTCGTGTAAGATGGATGCCGACAGGTGCATTCCTCTGGCCACCTAGGCTCCGTGTGACGAATCAAGGTAACCTTGTAATCAAAATCACCTGTTGATCGATAATAGGTTTGGATTGAAACCATTTTTTTTTCTCCCCTTAACACATGAATCTCTGGTTGTGTAGGGTGACTATATATATGGATCCATCGATATATAGCCACCCTACCGCATACATTTGAGGTGGGCACACCGCATACATTCGCGGTGATCCAACCGCATATGTTTGCGATGGAGCCTGACTGACCCAAAGGAAAGGGTAAGGACGCTGGTTGCCTCTTCCATTTGGAATTTTGTTTTTTTGGGCACAACTCTATACACAGAGCAATGTGAAGGACGTTATGATAGTTCATCGGTACACTAGAATTGTCCCGTAGCCTCTTTTATAGTGGTGGAAGAGGGGTTGATAAAAAAAAGGTAATCTCCAACGTATTTTACGCGATGGAGAAACATGTAAGGTCTGGTCATAGAAGGAAATGGGGGTTGCCCTTTTTTATTGATAGTTCGCTTTACATAGCATTGCATTTTACAATAAAAACTCTCACATAGAGAACTATAGATGGAGATAAACTAGAACCCATTGGCTTCAGGCCCGTCATATTCAGCGGCGTCCATGTCCTCTTCGATGTTATAACCTTGTTTGTCCAGAAATTGTACTTGAAACCTTGTTTCGCCAAGATGGGTGAATACTATTGATGTTTCTAGTTCGAGGCCGTGAGTTTCAACAAAGTCTCTCCATCCTCAGTCCACCCAAGGAGAACCATAAGCGCCTCCTGTGATATGAACAGGGAAGTCTGTTACAATGCGAGTCGATAAAAAGATTTGCTCCGGTACCTAGGGTTCGAAATGTTCGCCGAAACAATAAGGTAGCATCATCCGTATGTATTGCTCAGCACCCACTAAGTAGATGTCGAAGAGGAGCGGGTTGTTTGAATTTTGATTTGCTGTGTCGGTTGCCATTTTTATAGTTTGAAGGTGATGGTTGGTGTAGAGGCTCAATATCCCCCTTTTATAGTGGTGGAAGAGGGGGGCTAACCCACCGCCTTTATATGCGGTGGTTCTCATCGCATGTGTATGAGGTGGGTTCACCGCATATGTTTGCGGTGGGAAGCCTATAAATTTGGCCCCAATCGCTTACCTGGCGCAACACAACAGGTTAGTTTGCACTTAAAAAAAAGATGGTGAGGGTACATGAGGTTGAAGGTGAGACAAGTAGGGGTGTATCGTTCAAAATTATCGTTGACAAATATTCTCGGTTGTACGAGGATTATTTGTGCAATTGCCAGCACAAGAGGTGGTGTCCATCATTTCCATGCTGCCTTTTTCACGTCGTATGCTATAAAGGCGTTCAAGGCAATACGTACGCATTCTTGGACCCGGTGGAACTGGCGTGTGTTAACGGTGAGCCGTCGTACATGGAGGACCCTGAGTCATACTATCACGAGGCGGTTGAGGCAATCAAATGCTCAATCAGCGAACTCTTCACCAATGTCAGACTGAGCTACACATTATGAATTGCGAGAGTAGTTGTGGAAAACGTAGTGCAACCGGAAAATGAGAAAGTGAAGAAGTACGCATTTAACCGACTCGAGATCCACATTAAACCGTGCCTTGTGTAGGAGTCTGTTATTAGTTGTTCCGTAGCGTATTTGCCTCAAGCGTAGGTAGCGAGGAGGTGAGTTGTTGGAAAAAATGCGGTATTGTTGTTGTATTAAACCATGTAATTTAAGAAAGTGGGATGAATGGATTTCTTTTATCTACTCTTACGCCCCCAATAAGATCGACCAAATTGTTTACTGACGTTTCACACAAGTAATGCTAAAATTAACGTCACTACTACTACGTGCATTACTCGCACTACATCTAACAGCTACCAACAGATGAAGGCGTCTCCTTAAGAGGAAATTCAATCCTTAAGATGTTGAAGGCCACACGTCTCTCGTTGTCGTTGAACGATCGTAGCTTTTCGGTGTAATGCTAACTAATCTCGAGGGATTTCATGATTATGAAATCTTCATGGAAATACGTAAGCAGGCGACAGACGATCTCCGCCTCGGTCGTTAAGTAGTAGGACTCGGGGTCTCTTCTGTCATCGTAACAATGAGAACAAACGAACTCAATGTGGGAAGCTATCACAGTGTCTGATTCACGCGTACACTCAAAACGCATTAAATAACACGAATGTCCCTCCGTGTATGATGGATGACGACAAGTGTATTCCTCTAGCCCCCTTGGCTCCTTATGATGAACCAAGGTAACCTTGTAATCAAGATCTCCCGATGATCTATTGTAGGTGTGAATTGTGGACATTGTTTTATGAACACACTCCAAAAACTTACTACAGGGGTATAAATAGTGGCTTTGGGTCCACAGCGAACCCAAGGCCTGCCCCGTTCTTTGGGATAGTTTTTTTTTGGTTCTTTTTTATATCATGGATTCTACACGTGATAACTGCGGCAGCATGCCAGCGACCGGGGATTCCCATCCTACGACAAAACTCCCTGGACGTGGCATATTGCCTGCGTTATCAATGCTTTGTTGTCGCCACACTCCATCGTTTTGCCTAGCGGTATAACTCTAGCAACATGCCAACGCCTTACAATTTCAATCCGGAGATACAAATCGTTGGACGTGGGACATTGCTGGGGTTATCACCGCTTTTCCGCCACGACTAAGGCTACGAACGACTACCCAACCAGCCTTCCACAATCCCACGCTTGGAAAAGATCAACCACTCGTGAGATCATGACAGGCTGCTTGTGTAATAGATCGAACATCGACAGTTAAAAACAACGATCGGGGGCCTCATATTTATAGGCAACTACACCGCATATAGAAGCGGTGGTAACACGTTACACCGCATACACATGCGGTGGTCTCACCGCATACACATCCGGTGGGCGCACCGCATACGTATGCGGTGGAAACCAAATTCAAATTTTGCCCGTTCAACAGTCAATTAATCCATCGCATACAGTTGCGGTGTACCTGTATAAGAAGCCTTCCAATCTCTATTGTTAGACCATCCACAACTTCCTTCTCCTATGGAAAACGACGACGCTAATCGAGCGACTTCAAGTGGGGTAGACGAAGCGCAACCACACACTCTAATAGCAACAACTTTCCACCTACTCCTCTTCCGGTACGTACTTTATCTTTCCCGTATACGTGTTGTTATATTCTAGTACTAGTAGGGACGTTATAACGTAGGTTTAGAATCAGCACAAATGGAAACCATAATATAGGAACCATAATATAGGTAGTGTAACGTAGTCTGCCATGAAATTATACAGTAAAATATAGGTAGGGTAAGGTAGTTACTGTACCGTAATTTAAATACATGTATGACATCGCCACAAAAACCATTGGAGGAGCAGGCTGATCCGATATCGGACGAGTGTGACCACCTGGAACCCCGTAACCGGGAGTTCCATGATTACACGACCGATTTCACTATAGCGCAAACGTGGACAAATCGCGATGACCTATTACAGCACTGTTGTCGTAACACCTTAAACCTAAATATGGTTCTGACAATCAAGCGGTCTTGGGGGAGCACTCCTGCAAGGCATGGCAGTGTATTGCTTGCATGTGAGAAGTACGACGAGTACACTCCCCGCAAAAAGCCGCGAGTTGCCGGAGATGTGGCCAGCCGGAACACTCGCAGAGCTATTTCGAAGATAGAGGGGTATCCGTTTGCGTTGTCGGGAGTGGAGTTCAAACGGGGCAAATGGGAGTTGGACATTCTTCACGGCAGGCACAACCATGACCTTCTCGGTTCGTTGGACGGTCACTCGTACGTCAATCGGATGGATACAAAGAGGAAGGACACTACGTTGGCCCTGACCGTGGTTGGTACCCCATCGAAACCGATTTAAGCCGCCTTGAAGATGACATCTGAGTCACGCCAGAAGTTGAACTTCACACTGCAGCGACAAGTGTACAATGCTAGGGTAAAGTTTGAAGCTGAAGCGAGAGGAGATCGAACATTCACAAGGAGATCCCATGACGATCCCAACAGGCTTCAAGATCTGTTTATCGCGCATTCAGACGCACGCCATCTTCTGGTCATGTTTCCATACGTCGTCCTCGTCGATAGTACATACCGGACAAATGCGTATGTTTTTGTCTCAAACTAATCGCATACCCATACCCACCTGGATTTGACAACTAAAATATGTCATGGTGCCGTTACGGGATCCCTTTGTGTGAGTTTATTGGATTCACTTGCATAAAGAAGAACTTCGCCATTGTGTTCTATTTCATGTTGCACGAGAACACGGATATGTACCATTGGGCGTTGGAGCAGCTCATTTACCTCTTGCGAGGTAATCTTCCGAACGTTGTTGTCATAGTTGAGAGTTGGGGCTGATTGCGGCACTACAAGACATTCTTCCCAGTGTCAGGCATATGTTATGCACAGTGCATGTCCTCTGAAGATGCGAAGAAGCTGCTTTCCAGAAGAAGAAGAATCTTGATGTTGCTGTGCGTTTCAAGAACGTGTGTTATGGCCTGATGCAATCCAGCATTTTGGTACGAGCACGACGAACAGGTGCAACTCTTTTTTGCTTAGAAATTTCTTGGCACGCATATTTTGTTTACAATATATAGCGATATTCACATGCGTGTCCCACTTCTCTTATAGGGCAGAGTCCGCTCATTCGGTGTTAAAGAAGAGCTTAAACTCTGCATTCGATGATTTTACTCACGTGATCACCACAATCGATCTGATGATGGGGGGACCAAATAAGTGAGGTGAAGAATACAATGGGGCGAGCGAACAACACCTGGCCGACAGTCTCGCATGACCTATGGATATTTGATCGAATTCGACATATTATGTCGAAGGAATGTTTCAACTTGTTGTTTGACATATACACGAAGATGGAAGCCGATCCGCCGCCGCAACCATGCAGAGATAGATACTGGAGGGACGTCTACGGTCTCTCTTGCACACATGAGATGCAAACTTGTCGAGACACGCAGATACCCATCAGACCGTCCTAGATTCACATTTTTTGGAAGCAACTGGATTGGAATCGTCCACATGTTGACAACGTCCAGGATAACACTCCACTCACAAGAGCTGATGTCGACATGTCGCGCATGATCACGTTGTTCCAAAGTGGACCTATGGACGAGGATACTCGTTGGAGGATTGCGTCGGCATTCAAAGATGGGGATCAATCCTCTCATACATCGTTGACGTACTCGACCTGATCCCGAGGACCGTAGACCGACCAGGAGACCGAGGACTCGCCACCCCTTTCAGACAAACCCTCTACCTTGGGAACGTGAGCGTGCTCGGGCCAAATGTCGAGCTGATAGAGAGGGGAGTAGGGGATCACCACGGGTTCGAGGTCGGGGTCAATCTTCATCAAACGAAGCAGATGCCGCGAAAGGCAATAAACAGGGCACTGTGTCTAATGCCATTGCCGTCAACGACCCTCCTAGTGGCCGACGAAGAGGAAGAGGAAGAGGACGAGGTCATGGATGGGGTCATGGGAGGGGATGTGGCCGAGGTCGATCAGCGTCGGAGCCCATAGTTGATATTCCACTTACAACACCTACGACGCTTCCGCCTCAGAATCTCCCTCACGTAGATTTCTATTGGGGCACTGGAAACATCGACGAATTCATGATTACTTTCATACGAGCCATCACAAATGTTGCAGGTGATGGTCATTGTGGGTATAGATCTTTTGCTTGTCTTCTGAACTTGAGGCAAGACGCATAGCCTCGAGTTCGACGGGAGTTGTCCGTTGAGTTGCAGCTGCATGCAGATCAGTACCATTACTACCATGCCTTAGATGAGCTCATCATGAAGGTCAACTATTTCGGCACGTGTCATAATGCTACTTATTGGATGGAGATTCCGATCATGGGCGAGGTGTTTTCAATGCTTTACCAGCGTCCTTTGGTGATTTTGTCACAGATGATGCCGATGTTGTGCCTACCTCTATACGCCACCGGGGGCCCGTCAGTATTGTCCTATGAAGAGTTAGATGTAATAGATTTAGTCGGCAACAGCAACCACTTCGTTCCGGTACGTTTCGAATTTCATAGTCATTCATTTCTTAAAGTTTCGTCTTTCTCTTCTAATATCAACAATCACCTGTTATCCGTAGATTTGGTTGTTGCCTGGTTTGCCTCTGCCGCCAGTCTTCCACTTCCCTATTAACACTTTTTATTTTCACGTGTCATTTTTCGAACTCCATATGTTTTCTTCTTTGGTTACTAGATATTTGTCTGTGACGTTTAACATTCTTCGGTTACTAGATATTGTTCGGGTTCTATAACGACATTTTTCGACCCACGTTTTTTTTATGGTGCTTGACATTTCCCACACTACGGTTTTCTTTTTTTTTTTTTCCTATACAATATTCGTTTATTTTTACATGGAGCAACCATATTCGGAATCGATTCGGGGACCATCGGGTACTACCCCGATACGTACTAAGTGTTTCTTAATTATTACATTATATTTTCTTTCTTCTAACCAAAACATTTATTAAACTTACGTGCGTATTTTATGATAATGACAATTACATAAAACATAAAATTTCAAAATTCCAATTAATAATAATGTATGTTTTCATAATTAATGTTTATAGGGTGCGAAATGTGGGAAATAACAACCCCCAACCTCACCGCATATGTTGGCGGTGGGTGGTGTGTCCGGTCCGGTCCGGTATGGAAACCACCCCCCAAATATACGTCATCCTAAACCCACCGCCAACTTATGTGGTGGGGTTGGAAACGGAACGGCATAGGCCACCACAAAGTATGGCGGTGGGTCTGTATACTCCTCAACCCACCGCATAGTATGGCGCTGGGCACCGTAAAATTAGCGGTGAAAATATTAAAATTAGCGGCGGCTTCGTTGACTGTCATTAAACCCATCGTAGGCCTATGCGGTGATTAGCGGCGGAAATAGTAAAATTAGCGGTAAAAATATAATCACCCAAAAAAATGTATATATACACACACAGGGTTAGGGTTTTTCTTTATCTTTTCTTTTTTTTGGAGGTCATTCGACCTTGGGGCCAAGGAAGGCAGTCACGAGACTCACGACAGAACAGGGAGAACCTCGGAGATCCCGATCTCCTTGGAGCCCAAGGAAGGCCGGAGCGACCAGCGGCGGGGTTAAGGTTGCGAAGGTCGATGGAGTTAGGGGCTGCGACTGAGGATTTTGAGGGAAGAGGATGGAATCGTCGCCGGCGGAAGGAGTGTCAAGGATGGAGGCGAATCGGATTCAATCAGCCACCAAGGCTGCCGATTGAAGCTCGAGACAAGAGGTTGTCGGTGAGGAAGAGGATGGATGTGGGGTTGTAGTCCGCGACTGAGGATTTTGAGGGAAGAGGATGAAATCGACACTGGCAGAAGAAGCGCCAAGTATTGCAGCGAACCAATTCCATCAGTCACCAAGGCGACCGATAGAAGCCCGAGACAAGAGGTCGTCGGTGAGGGAGAGGATGAAAGCGGGTGATGGGATGTCTATCAATTTCAGAAATTGGGGGCTAGGGTTTCGAGAATGAAAGACTTGGGCGGATAACAACCAAGGGAGCCAAGATGAAACGCCGGTAAAAGGTAATGGTCAGGTGCACGGTGCACCGATGATGGAGCCTTGAAGGCAGAAATCGGCGAGGTAAGTTTGTGGTGGTGGCTTCAAGCTTCAAGCTTTTAGCCAATTTTGTTGATGGGGATATCCCTTGGTGATGGTGTATGGTGATGGTATGGCTCACCAGAAAGGACTTGTGGATAATAGTCATAGGTCCCCGGTTCGAACCCCGAAATGGCCGCTCTTTATTTATCAATTCAAGGTGTATGGTGATGGTGTATGGTGTTTTCCCCGGTTCGAACCCCGGAATGGCCGCTCTTTATTTACCAATTCAAGGTGTATGGTGTTTCCCAAAGAGGGGATTTTCATTGTGTATAAATTGATTATTTTGGGTTGAGATTAAAATCTCGGTTGTTGCACAGATTTCATTGTTGTGTTGTTAAAGTGTAACTTATAGTTTTACTTTGATTATAGAGTTGTTGATAGCCAGATTTGGTGATGATATTTGATATTGATGATGAATGGTAACTTTGAAGTTTTGGTTTTTGGTTTTCTAGGATTTAGTTATTATTGCCTTGTTGATGGTGTTACTGTGTTGATTACTTATTGTTTGATGTTGGTTATTGTTCACGTATTTTGTTGGTTTGATTTTCTAGTGAGAGAAACTCCCAACTAGAGAGATTTTAGATAGCAATTGAAGAGAGATTTTCCTTGGGGTTGAGACTGTTAGATCTCGGTTGTTCCCCGTAAGTTGGTTCCTTGGGGTTGAGATTGTTAGATCTCGGTTGTTCCCCATATGTTGGTTCCTTGGGGTTTAGATTGTTAGATCTCGGTTGTTCCCTACTTGTTGGTTGTAGTGGTGGTGGACCGGTGGTGGTAAGGTCGGAGGTTGGTTGTGGTAGACTAGTGGTGTTGGTGTTTGTTGTTGAAGGTGAAATATGTTTTGGGTTTTTAGAGAGAGAAGCTCTCTCTCCAAGGTTCAAGTGTTTTTTTCCAGCTTTTTGCGGGCCTTAATCCCTAATTAGCCAGAATGTCTTGTAAGAACAGTTCAGGATACTTGATGGTGTAGGAAGATCGAAAGCTAGGTTATACCATTTCTAGTGGAAGCGATGGATGGGTTGACAAATGATGCGGGACGAACGTTGTTACCACTTTCGCCCTTTATCAAATAGTAATAATATCCAAACTTAAACACAAAATCAATAGATTAGGCAATCAATCATTGATAGACCAAATAACTACTAGTATAGCGATGAAGTCCGGTGTCGAACCCAGAAGGAGAAGCGATTTTCTATTCAATAACTCTAAGCAAAGACTCTTATGACAACACAATGATTTGTAGCAAATAACCAGGATGTAAAAGTAACCAGATTTATGATTGCAAAGTAGTTTGATATCAAAGTAGAAAGAACATTTCACCTGTAATTCTCTAACAATGGTTGGAATTCATGGTCCTAGGATTGATCTATCAATTATTCATAAACATAGGTCTACTTGACTAAGGTTGAGAGATCCGTAGAGATACACTTGCCTTATTCAATATTACTAACGAATAGCATTAAGGACTCAAGTAATTAATCAAGACCAATTAGCACATTGATTCAATGCAATTAAGACAGATATGCATAACCGAGCTGATCCCTAATCAAATATCCACAACATAGATCAATTGAAATCACCCACTACAAAGACAAAGAAACATTACTATCTCAATACCTTTGTTTTATATCAAGAAAACAATAACGAATTCATAGTTAAGATGCAATTCCTAACATAGTGATCAATCATAGAAAGGAACACAAATATAATCAGTAAGCACAAGATGATAACTATGAATATAAATAATTAAATAGAATCAAATCCTCACAATCCAAACAACCATGTCTTCGAATCACAGGCGAAACTAAGAGCTTAGCAACTCATATGCCAATTCTCTCTCTCTCTCTCTCTCTCTCTCTCTCTCTCTCTCTCTCTCTCTCTCTCTCTCTCTCTTTCTCTCTCTCTCTCTCTAATTGTGTTCATAGTCTCGCACTAATCCTCTCTTTTCTAGAATAAACTGAAATAACCTAATAAAGACTCTCAAAGAGTCGGCCAAACCCTAGTGGAAATAGGAATAAAATAATAAAAAATAATGTCTTCGGATCCAAAATCGCAAACGCTGGAAACCGGCCCACGACGGGCGCTGCCTATGCAGTGGTCGACTTTCCTTGAATGACTTCAATAATCTCCAATGTCGTGCTTCCTTGCTCCACTTCCTTATCCTCTATATGCTCCAAAACATGTCTCTTAAGCTCTTCCAAAGCCCATTCAAGGTCGGAATGTAATTCTGTAGAATAAACACTAAAAAGGCGTAGATTCTGAACTCAAATACTTCACAAGCAATATACGAAAGTAGACTCAAACAATAGCAAAACCACTACCTAATTGCAATAATAAATACCTATAATGTCTATATGAAATATGCATTATCAAATTCCCCCACACTTAACTCTTGCTTGTCCTCAAGCAACCATAAGACAAAAACATCATCTACGCATCCAACAAGAAATTCTTTCATAACTTTAGTCATCAAATGCAACATCATCAATACTGCAAATATAATCAAGGCACATAAATGTCATAACATGTATATATCTGATCAAGTTTCTTGCATGCTAAAAAATCCAACCTTACCAAGGATAAAATGTGTATCTCTCACTCTCATGTGTTTAGGCTTTAAGAATACACTCACCTCAATTTCATATACAAGCATCAACTCAAATATTGATATTTATATCACAAAATCTTCACCGGATACGTCAATGCAAAAATAAGGACATCAAGAGGACTTTCACTAAATGGAAACCTTCATAGAAGATTCCATTTGGCGGGGTTGTAATGGGGCTTGGTAAAGAAACATAAGGGCAAAGAATTGTATTTGGTCATGTGGGGCTATAAATTCTGGGAAAACAAATTTCCAACAACTCCCAACATAACACAAACCAACTCAATAACATCAAGCTCACAAATGCACAACACCTCTCAATATCATCATTAAACTCCAAAATTCATTCAAAAACTCAATTCTCCACAATCTCATCTCATCTCATATATCATGAAATCTCAACACCCCTAGGTGAATCCAATTCTTCCTCATTATGCAAAAATAAAAGTAACATGGTTCTTTATTCTTTTTTTTTTGGATTTTTTTAACTTACTTTTACCCCTAGGTGAATTTTATCCTCCCTAGGTCAAAGCTTTTATTTATTTTTCTTGAGACGAAATACATGTAAACCAAATGCATACAAATGAGGGAATAAAAAAGCACATAACATTACATCTTCTCAAAACCATAAACCATAACATCACACTTTAGCTTCATTCTCCCCAATCTCCAAAATAGATTTCATAACCTACTCTAAATCTTAATTCTCCCCGGAATAAGGGTAAGGCTCATGATAGGCTAGGAATAACATCACACTTTAGCTTCATTCTCCTCACTTTTTTTCTTTAATTTTTTCGACATTTTCCATTTTTTTCCATTTTTGACATTTTCTATAACATAAAAGAAATAACAGAAAAGAAATAATAATAAAAAACTCAAAAACATAAATTCAAACATGGACTAACCTAACAAATTCACTACATTCTCCCCCCCCCCCCCCCAACACTTACATGTTGCATTGTCCTCAATGCATAGAAACACAAAAAGGAACAATGAAAAATATAAAAATAAAGGGTTTAAAGAAGCAAATGACTAACCAATTGCTGTGAAGGTGTGGTCTGGGGTCCAGACCACTGATTGATGTCCTGAAGGGCAATCAATAAAGCGTCCAGAAGACCAGAGAGCTTCTCCGAAAGACTAGCGAGCTTTTCAGCAGTTCTCGCCTCAAAATCAGCAAATCGACGCTCAATATCATCCAGAGTAACACATATAGGATCAACGTCATCTACATCAACTTCTTCTCTTACTACTACCTCTGCTTCTGTAGTCTCAGCAAGCTCATCATTAGTGGCCTCATTAGTAACAACATGCCATCGTCTCTCTAACCTATGCTTATCCGGATCCAGTGGAAATTAATTGTGACAGAGATTAAAATCTGACATCCTCAGGCAATATGGTAGCTCCATAGGTAGATAGTTGTGATGCTCCTTAGTCTCCCCCGACATCTATTTGAAACACCATGTTCCATCTGGCCGCTGGGCCCAGTTAGTCATGCCCCACCAATTTAGGCTGGCAAGATTATAAACCTTCTTTCCATAGAGAGAATGCAGATCCTCAAGACAAACACCACTCGGCGAGCAATCAGCGATATCGAACCTCCGAAACCAATAAGGCATTCATGCCTCACAAGAATAGCTCTAGTCACGTCCATACAGTTCCCCAAAACTATCTGAACCCAGTTAGGAATATGCACTCCCTCCGGAGTCAAGCAACAAATATAGCTCCAGGCTCTCATAGTAACTATGGAAGAATTCTCCACACCCAAGAAAGAGTTACAGAGTACCAAATAGCACAACCTCAACGCAGGATGAGTAATCGTGGATGCGCAGCACTGTCGCCTCAACTCAAAGAATTGATCTGTAGCCTCCTTCCACATGTCAAGAGGATTTGGATCAGCCAACACGTCCCCAAATATGGCGTTAGCAGGCGTTTTGGTAACACCAAAAGCTTGTGCAATGAGATCCTTAGTCACCATGAACTTCTGATTCCTCAACTGATAACCAATCTCCATATTAGAATGATAATCCAGGGTAGCCAAGAACTCTCTTGCCAATGCCGGATAGGTAAAATCAGCCAAATCCAAGAAATCACTCAAACCTCCCCTTTGCAAGGAGTTCAGAGACCTCCTCAAATAATCCCAATTGCTTCAAAGTCGGGGGATCAAATAATAGGGTGGAGACGTACTCCCTGTTTTCAAGCTTGAGCCAAAGATCCTTTTCTTCCCAATACAACATATGGGGCATCTTTATAACAGGATCAAAAGACATGGTGCAAATTCAAGGGCAAGGTCTAAGAAAACCACGAAAACGACCAAAAGACGGGCTCTCTGCAGGGACGGCGGGCAGCGTGTCTTGGGCGGCGGGCGGCGTGTGAGCAGAACCTCAAATCCGAGTGAAACGTTGGACTTTGACGAAGAACTTGGTTTCAACGGGTTCTTATGTGATAGGTAGGGGAATGGTCTGGGAAATGATTGATTTGTGTGGATGTAGGGTAATGGTGAAAAGTGTTTTGGTGGACAGAATCAATTGAAACACAATGCTTTAGGTTTTTGGAATGGATTCAAGTAGGCTTTTGGATTTTGTAGATTCATTTAAAGCAAGCTTGGTTGATTCAAAATAAGGAATGGAAATATATGGTGAGTTGGAGAGGGAATATCTATCAAAAAAAATATTATTAGAACTAAATAGATAGAAAATAACAAAGATAGATAATCTAAATCCTAAAACTAAGAAATAATGAAACTAATCCTAGAAAGAAAAATCTAATCCTAAGATAGATAGAAATGATCTAACTTAAAAATAGATAGAAAGAAAATAATCTAATCCTAATAAACATAAGAAAAAGAAAAACTAACCTAATACGAAAATAACCAAAAATAAAAAGATAGAAAACTTCCCTTCCAAAATTTACCAAAATCTGGACTCGTCAGGCGAAAAGGGTGCGGCGGGCGATGTGTGACGGGCAGCGGGCGCCGTGTCTACCGAACGTGACTCCGTACTCAAAATCAAGCAAAACTCAACTCCAACACAGGTTTCAACTTACCATCACTTTCGAAATTCAGCGACACGATTGATCATACTTTATTGAATTGAAAAACTACTAGCGAAATTGAAATAATATTACCTAAACTACCTTGGGTTGCCTCCCAAGAAGCGCCTTTGTTTCACGTCTTTGGCTCGATGTGATGCATTTCTTGATTAAGTTATCCCATCAAGACCCTCCACACTTGTCCTTTTCAAGACAAGAGGGAGAACTTTAGGAATTCCTCCAACATATCCATCTATTGCATCCACCGATTTCTTCTTGAAATGAGTTACTCCTTGAGGTTGCCCTGAAATTGCAAAAACCTCAACATTGTTAGGAATCTATTTCTCATAGGGAGTAGCAATAGAATCATTTGAATTAGACACATTGTCATGTGACTTAAACAAATTCTCAATTTTCCTTTCAATGCAATCGTTCCCTAATCCATTCTCATCTTTGTTAGAAAACTCAAGATTCATAGATTCAGTTTCAACAGAAGCATCTAACAAAACCTTTGATTCATTCTTGTGATCACTTTCATTAGAGTCAAGAACATCCACAGAATCATTGGCAGAAGAAACAATAGGCTCAAATATAGAAAACTCAATCTTTCTACAATCAAATTCCATAGTTAGTGAACATTCAAAACAGTCAATCTTTATTTTGGTCGTTCGCAGGAATGGCCTTCCCAAGATAATTGGGGCTTCAAACGTACCTTAATCCATATATAGAATGAAGAAATCAGCTGGAAATATCAAATCATTTACCTTAACCAAAACATCCTCAACAACTCCTCTAGGCTTAATACTAGAACGATTAACGAGTTGTATAGTAACACCAATTTCAGATAATGCAATGAGACCCAAAAACATGTACAAGTTATAAGACATAACATTGATTGAAGCACCTAGGTCTAACATAGCTTTGGTGAAGCTATCATTACCTATTGCACATGGGATAGTAAACATACCTGGATCTCCGCACTTTTCAGGCAATCTTTTCTGAAGTAAAGCAGAAACATTCTCACTTAAAGTTACCTTTTCTTTCTTTCGCATCCTTTCTTGTGTTTCATCGTGCATAGTTCTTTCAAGAATTTCGCATAGCGAGGCACAGTTTTAATCAAATTGAAAAGTGGAATATTTACCTCACAATGAGCAAAGGTGTCATAAAGAATTTGTTCATCTTCCCACTTACGAACAGATCTTAAGGCACGAGGAAAGGGTGGTGCAGGTCTTGAAACCTCAGAAGACCACTCTTTAGAAGATTTCTTCGGGGACTCAACAACGTCAGAAATCGGACCTGTCACTAGCGTAGGCGGTGGGCGCCGTAGTGAGGGGCAGCAGGCGCCATGTTCGCAGTGCATCTCTAATTCTGTCTCGTTCTCTTTTACCAAATCAATTTCTTCCATAGGCCTCTCTTAAACATTCCTAGTGGGCACATTTACTTGTTTACCTCGTCTAAGAATCATGGCACTAACATTCTCCTTTAGATTCACTACCACCTGCGATGGTAACTTCCCCAAATCTTTCGCATTCAATTCACTAATCTCCTTAGCCATTTGATTCAACAATTTTTGTTGAACACTCATCTTGTCCAATAATAACCTCGATGTGTCATCTCTATCATCTTGTTGAGTGTTTCTCGGGCGATTCTCAAATTGTCCTCTCTGAAAAAGGACTTTTTGTTGTTGGCCTCTACCGTTGAATCCACTTTGATAGTTTGCATTGTAGCCCTGATTGTAATTGTTACCAAAGTTGCGGTGAGGTCCATAATTCATAGTATTCACATTAGTGGTGTCCTCCTGAATCAAGGGACACTTTATCATTCGGATGAGTTGTATCTCCACAAACACCACAAGGTTTGGGCTGATGGGATTGATTCATTTGCATAGCCATCTTGTTCACTATCTCCACAAGCCTGTCAATATCATCCTTGTGACCATCTACGAAATTATCCAACTTATGAACTCTTCTAACTCCTTGGTGTCTCTCATATTGTTGCGATGCATTAGCCAACCCTTCAAAAATCTGCATTGCTTCATGAGGTGTTTTATCCAAAATAACTCCTCCACTAGTAGCATTGATGAAACTCCTATCGGTGTCAAGCAAACCTTCATAAAGATACAACACTAGATCATCCTCGGGTATACCATGTTGCGGACAACTACCCTTAATCTTCTTGAACCGCTCAACAAACTCATAAAGACTCTTCGTAGATGATTTGCTCAATGCTGAATAGCTTCTTCTTAGGGTTTTATTGAGGTGAGTCGCAGGAAAGTACTTTTGCAGGAAAGCTTTCTTCAATTGCACCCAAGTAATAATGCTTTCTGGGGGTAGGTAATAAAATCAATCGCTTGCAGAATCTTTCAAGGTAAAAGGGAACACTCTCAACATCAATTGGTCATCGGTAGGGCCTTAGGGTCTAAGTCTATCACATACACTCACAAAGGCAACAAGGTGCTTGTTTAGTTCCTCCCCAGGCAATCCATGAAAGTAGGGTAAAATAGAAGACCAATTCGACTTATACTCAAATCTTGAACCCTCATGTAGATCAGGAAGACTAATTGCAAGTGGTTGAGCACTCAAATTAGGTTCCTTTGGGTTTCTCAGGGTTCTTCTTGGCGGATCAACAACTTTGTCTGTCATCTCCTCGTTTGTATCAAACTCGAGCCTCCTTTTCAACCTAAGAGATCTTTCAATCTCAGAATCAAAAGACAAAGGCAATGAATTAGAAGATCTAGTTTGAACCATACAAGGACACAAAAGACTCAAAGTAAAGAGTAATCGAAAGAGAAAAAGAAAAGCAAACTCCTTTTTTCTCCCCAGAAACGGTGCCAAGAATTTTTGAGGGACGAACGTCGTTGGCACTTTTGCCCTTTATCAAATAGTAATAATATCCAAATTCAAACACAAAACCAATAGATTAGGCAATCTATCACTTGATAGACCAAATAACTACTAGTATAGTGATGAAGTCCGGTGTCGAACCCATAGGGAGAAGCGATTTTCTATTCAATAACTCTAAGCAAAGACTCTTATGATAACACAATGATTTGTAGAAAATAACCAGGATGTAAAAGTAACCAGATTTATGATTACAAATTAGATTGATATCAAAGTAGAAAAAACATTTCACCTGTAATTCTCTAACAATGGTTGAAATTCATGGTCCTAGGATTGATCTATCAATTATTCATAAACATAGGTCTACTTGAATAAGATTGAGAGATCCGTAGAGATACACTCGCCTTATTCAATATTACTAAAGAATAACATTAAGGACTCAAGTAATTAATCAAGACCAATTGGCACATTAATTCAATGCAATTAAGACAGATAGGCGTAAACCGAACTCAGCCCTAATCGAATATCCACAACATAGATCAATTGAAATCACCCACTACAAAGACAAAGAAACATTACTATCTCAATACATTTGTTTTCTATCAAGAAAACAATAACAAATTCATAGCTAAGATGCAATTCCTAACATGGTGATCAATTATAGAAAGAAACACAAATATAATCAATAAGCACAAGATAATAACTATGAATATGAATAACTAAATAGAATCAAATCCTCACAATCCAAACAACCATGTCTTCGAATCACAGGCGAAACTATGAGCTTAGCAACTCATTGGCCAATTCTCTCTCTCTCTCTAATTTTGTTCATAGTCTCCCAATAATCCTCTCTTTTCTAAAATAAACTGAAATAACCTAATAAAGACTCTCAAAGAGTCGGTCAAACCCTAGTGGAAATAGGAATAAAATAATAGAAAATAATGTCTACGGATCCAAAATCGCAAACGTTGGAAACCGGCCCACGACGAGCACCGTGCAAATTGCAGCGGGCACCACCTATGCAGTGACTGACTTTCCTGGAATGACTTCAATAATCTCCAATGTCGTGCTTCATTACTCCTCTTTAGCTTCTTCCTTAGCCTCCATATTCTCCAAAACATGTCTCTTAAGCGCTTCCAAAGCTCATTCAAGGTCGAAATGTAATTCTGCAGAATAAACACTAAAAATGCGTAGATTCCGAACTCGAATACTTCACTAGCAATATACGAAACTAGACTCAAACAATAGCAAAACTACTACCTAATTGAAATAAGAAATACCTATAATGCCTATATGAAATATGCATTATCAACAACCAAGTGAAAAGTCGAGAAGACATGAGTGATAATGCCTAAGTGCCGAGGCTTTTGGGACATGGTGCTACTCTCCTCCCATGCTAGAGTGTAAAGGACACTATGGAGATCATGTAGGCGACATAGGTGTCTATATAAACCAAAAACCGGAATAATCACTTGATCATATGTAACTAATAGAAGATTCGATAAGCGAAGAAACCGACCATTATGGCGAACTTAAGGGCAAACCACTGTTCTATCTTTAAAGTGTTTCTGTACATATTATTTACTTTTACCTATATTTATCTAAATCCCATCTTTTATATTTTCTAATCAATAATTGCAAAATTTGGAATTATTTGTCTCTCTGTGAGATCAACCTCGTACTTGCTAATTACTATACTTAATTCGTAAGTTTGGGATTTATCTTTGGCGATGTGAACAACGAGATTTACGAGTCATTTGCACATATCTATTTGTCGTATATGTGTCAAAATGGTCTATTACACCTTCATAAGTTCCCCAATCTTCTTGCAACCTAGATTCTCCGCATCATATTACTTCATTGTCTTGGCCTTAAATATTTTCTTGCATCGGCATGAAAATAGAGTTGATTGTCCTTTTTTCATGCGTATGAATCAAACAGTAGATCTAAATATCCTTAAGGATATGTCTACGACACAAGGTATTAGGTATACCAGGGAATTGACCGGGTTGCTGTTGCATTCAACAATGTCAACATTTTTAGAATCCAATCATATGCCTCTGTTTGCTAATTGGACAATAAAACAAAAGCAACTGGAAAAGCCTTTCATGTTGAAGTACGTGAATCCAACAATATCAATATCAAAAAGAGGCATTTTTTTTTTTTTTTCCGACGAGGAACACACCTTTGTGGTAAACCCCGAGCACGTGACCCAATCGGCAAGAGTCACGTACCAGATAAACCGGTTTGCATCGACCGACTTGACCCACTGGTAGGATGTAAGGTAAACCTTGAATAAATCTCCAAGGAAAGGGGCGGAGGTAGGGATCGAACCTGGGACCTCTTTCCTACCCCCTTGCTCCACACCAAATAGGCCACCCCGACCGGGGCAAAAAAAAAAAACATAGGAAGTAAAATTCTTTTACATGTAATACTTGTATATTCACTACGAAATATGTATTTACTTACCCATTTGTCATGTATGTGACATACATTATTAACACATGAAAATGACATCAACAAAACGGCTCGCACACGTGAAATACATACAAAACTTAAATAAAAGGTGTTGATAAGCTCTCTCTTCTCTCTAGAAACGAGAGAGGGAGCCCGACCTCGGCTTGGGCCGCCCCACCTCGGCTCTGCCCGCCTTATCCCGGTTTCGGCTGCCTCACTCCGGTTCCAGCCGTCTCCGACTTCGGCTCCGGCTGCCCTTGAATCGTTGTATCATCACCAAACCGCTATGTGTGTGGCATAACCTATTCTGAATCCCTTTCATCGGAATTCATTTCAAAACCAAAATCATTATGGGGCTTTCGGTGGTTTTTGGTTCTTCTCCCCATTTTCCTCATCCTCCATGACCAATGGACAATTCAGCCTGTCGATCGGCGTTTCTCTAGTCGTCGGTTCGGCACTCGAATGGGGGCTTGGGGCTTGTGTTGCTCTTGTGCCCGATTGCACTCCGGTTGGGCGTTTCCTAGGGGTTTCGGCTCTTGGGTTTTCTCCGGTCGAATCTCATCCGCGTCTATTTGGTGGTGTCTTCCTCTGGCTTGGCATCCTCCTGTTCGGCCGGCGGGGTTTCGCTACCACCGCCCTTGACAACACATCTCTTATCGCTTCCCCTGCAAGTGCATCTGGTGTGCGGTGCTGGGGTGTCTACTGCTGCGCCGGGCTTCCGCTCTCCTCGTCCCGGTGCAGGCACTTACTCGCGGTCTCTCACCATCCTCGAACCTCTTGGATGCCACAGGTCTGTCCGGGTTCATCCTTGCCGGCGCCTTTCGTGGGGTGGTTGTCTGGTCTAACTCCATCTCATCTCCGGCGCCGGTCGGAATCGGTTCTCCCTGTCTCCTTGGGCTCCAAGGTTTTCCGGATTTTTTTGGGATCCTCCAAATCTTCCGTGATTTGCTTGTGCTTGCAAGGCAAGCTTGGAGATGTACGAACTGTTTTGGTTTTTATTAATGGATTAATATATTTGTACGCACTTATGTGTGCTTTTTATATATTCATTCATTAATATATACCAATTAAGCCCCACTCGTTTAGGCGTGTACTAAATTCCGTTAGGGTTGTCTAAATCCCATATGGGTTCTGGGTGCGCTTGACTCGGGCTTTTTACGGCTCTACGGTTTCGCTCTCCATTGGTGGAATGGAGCATATATTTGGATGAAGAGCCCGTATTAGTGGACGGGGCTGCAGGCTGCTTATCTTTTTAGATAGATTAATAATTAATTTAGATTTATATATATTAGAGCAATTTTATCGGCTACACTAAAGTGAGATGCTTATAATATTTTGTAATAAAAAAATAGAGGAAGGGGGTGAAGCGATGCTTGGGCAATGCTTAATAAGCATCGATACTAATCTCCCTTGCATTAAATGCTCAACAACAAAAGGGGGTGTGGCAGGCCACGTGTCATGGCTTCATTGGGTGAACTTTTGAGCAGTCGGATGATAGACACGTGGTCAAATCTCAACGGCAACAATTCTCCCTTGTGAATACAATTAAAAGGTTGTAAAATTTAATTTTTGACATTGAAAATGTAAGAAAATAAAATTAAAAATGTACCACAATACTAGATTCATTTTTCTCTACACATAGACATTAATTTCGAATATGTTTGACCAAATTTTGAATTTTTTTTAATACAATTATATAAAATAATACCGAAATTTTTTTAATTTTAATTAATCTTAAATAATAATATCAATTTTTTCCTAGTTATGAAGATGTTTGGAGTATCTTTCATTTCATATCGTATTTTATATGTTGTTTTTTTATTTTGTAATATGTTTGTTAAGTTGGAATTTAAGTTTATATGTTGTCTTTACTATAATATCGTTTTAATTAATCAATGTAGTTCGACTTTTAAAAATAAATAAATAAATAAATATTGGGTTATATATTGTTAGCCTTATTTATTTTATTAATAATATTAATTTAATAATAAAAATTAAAAAATGAATATAATAATACAATCTAAATTTTATACTTACATTTTAGTAATTAAATACTAATATAATATTATAATCATATTATAAACATGTTGGAAATAATTGTTATAGAAGGGTATATTCGTAAATTAAATTGGTAAAAAAAAGATGGATTGTGGGATGCTAGAGATGCTATTGTTAAACTGGAAAAAGTGAGGAAGAGATACTATGTTGATGTGGCGGAGAGAGATGAATAAAAAAAATAGTAATTTTAGTATCTTGAATAGTAACTGATAAACATGGCCTTAAGATAAATTAGCTTAGAACTCATGAGTCACGCACGAAATTTTTAAAAGTAATCTAAGTACACACATCTTATTTTTTGAATGTTATCATATTAATCAATATGTTTTAAAGGATGTATAAAACATAGTAGTCGTCTGGGAAACATAGAATATTTTCCGGATGAGTATTCGATTTCCTTTAATTTTCCTTCTACTTATGTCCTTTACCAGTCGTAGATGAAAATGTGTTTTCGACTCTTGGCCGAGAGGTTGTTGGCTAAGACAGCCGTTGTCACGCCCTTCTTTTTTTTTATCTACTTGTTATTTATCTTAATGTCATATCTCAATACATTATGTCTACGTACATACGTCAAGCATAGATGATAATTTTAGGATCATCTTAATCAGCAGCAAGATCACCCTATATAACTACATAATCCAAGGCAAAGTTGGCAAAAAATCTTTATAAGAACAAAGATCACCCTATATGACTACATAACAACAAATTATTATACCAAAGCAGCAACCAACATATTTTCAAGTCTTTTAATTAAGATCTATTTAGGAAAATAAAAAATTAAATGGCTTATTAAGTTATCAAGTGTCATCGTTTAATTAGTTTCAGATTTGGGAAGATATTCAATATATTGGAACACTTCACATTTAGGAAGGTTGTCCACAGTGATCAAATTTCCCAAATTGGATGAAAAGATGAAATCCATTCGATTTGAGTGTATATAGGATTGCATATCAACAACCTTTTAGTATTACAATTTATTGACTTATAACACAGTATATAAAATAACTGGACCCTATCCAAACATGTCGTTGGATGAACGTACGACCCATTGTAGTTATTACTTATGTATGATGGCCCATTGTTTGTATAGTAATAGTACGGAGGTGCCGGGCCTGCCGGCAGCTTGTAGTGGATGGAGAGGACACCTGTGTGTGTTGGTGGTTAACGATCCATCACTAAATGGCTCAAAACAAGAGAGTGTCATTTTCAAACACATGCTAATCCTACCACACACTGTTTATCATACTTATCCTCCATCGGTATGTACCTCTCATCATCATTATTCATTACACTCACTCAATCCCTATATCTAAATTAGTGCTCCAAAAATGGTTCACTGATCACAACTCTTGTTGTTTTAGTTTAGTTGTAAAGATTGTGTGTTCACTCTGCTATTGACCATCTCGATCGATCTTGTCTCCAAAGATGGCCATATGTATGTTTGTTGCCTTCCAAGTAGTAGATCATGACCACACTTCTCATTATGAGTTTCATTTGGAATACTATACTCCTCGGCTAAGGGTCTCCTTTGCATCATAGCAAATTAAATCTCCTCCTGATGATAAATAGGGCACATATATATAAACTATAAAGCATAAAATCATACATATATATATGGAGTAGATAACTACTGCCCACTGGTTACCGTACAAATTAGGCACGTGTTAAATATAATCTTGTTCGAATAATGAGTAGCTTATTGACCATGTAACTAGATAGTGGCAATCAAAATGAGCCCACTTTAATTGTTACTTATGTACATAATTGATGTGTTTAATATATATGGGACATCATTCCATATCAAATCATCTAGTTTTGTAAATTAACATGGGTTTGAGAATACGTGATATGAGATAGTATTCCACATTAATTATATAGTGAATCCAAGTCTTGTACATAAGTGAGTAGACTACTCTTTTTTATGTCAGTTGGTTTTAGGATGGAATTTCGCTCGGCTTGCTTAGCTTAGGTGCACTTACTCTTCCTGATGCCAATTGATTTTAGGATGGAAACCTTACTCGGCTTGGTTAGCGCACATATCAAATGATCCGATTTTGTAAACATGTGAAAAGATAAGTGTGTGTAAGACAATGAAGATGGGAATTGAACGTGTTGATTTCATTCATTGAGGTAACTGTATAAATATACAAGGAATGGATGATTTGGGTCTATCCTTGACACACCAAATCACCTAAATATCACAACAAGATATTACAAAAAGATATGCAAATATATGTACTCTAACAGGCCCCATAAGCTCATGGATGAGCACGCACATGAAGCTTGACCTTCAAGGAATGGAAGCGATGATTGCCAACGGCTTTGGTGAAGATGTCAGCGATCTGATCAAGCGAGCGGATCGACATGTCGAACAATGAGATCACCTGAAGCAACCTGCTCTCTAACAAAATGGTAATCAATCTTGATATGCTTAGAGCGCTGATGAAACACCGGGTTTGTAGTCAGGAATGTAGCATTGAGGTTGTCACATAAAAAAATCGGAGGGCGAGCAACCGAGATAGCCATCTCTTGAAGCAAATGTTGTAACCATAGAAGCTTGGCCGAGGCAAAGGCAATGGCCATATACTCTGCCTCAGTGCTGGAACAAGCGGCAACATTCGGTTTCATGGAGGACCAACTGATGAGATTACCGCCGAAGTAAACAGCGAAGCCGTGCTGAGACCGACAATCATCCGGATCGAAAGCCCAGCCATCATCAAATTAGGCAATTAGGCGATCATCAGAAGCCTTCTGGAGAGAGAGAGAGAGAGAGGTCGGCTGAAATAGAGCCCTTGAGATAGCGAAGAATCCGTTTTACTGCAGTCCAGTGAATGTCAGAAGGATCGCGCATAAACTGGTAAACACGATTCACTGCATATGAGATCTCAGGCCGAGTGATTGTGACGTATTGGAGGGCGCCGACAATCCTACGGTAGAGGTGAGGATCCGAGCATAGATCACCGGTTCAGATCAGGCGAGAGCCAGGCTCAACAGGAGTGGCAATAGGCTTTGGACCCGTCATACCGCAACGATCAAGGATATCAGTGATGTACTTCTGTTGACTGAGGTGAATAAGAGATGAAGTGCGATGAGCCTCGATGCCCAGAAAGTAACTCAAGGTACCAAGATCCTTCAATGAGAATGCTTGGCTCAGACAGAAAACAAACTCATCAATGAACGCATCATGAGATCTCGTGATAAACAAATCATCAACATAAATAAGGACATAGACAACATCACGGCCATGGGATTTGATGAAAAGAGAGGAGTCGGAAACACAATCTCGAAACTCTTGACGAAGAAGAGCATCCTTGACCTTTTGAAACCAAGCCCAAGGAGCTTGTTTGAGGCTGTACAGAGCCTTGCGAAGACGACAAACATGAGTCGAGCGATCGGAGGCAATAAAGTCATGTGGTTGCGTCATATAAACCGTTTTCGCAAGATCACCGTGAAGGAATGCGTTGATGACATCAACCTGTCGGAGAGGCAAGGAGCGAGTGAGTGCAAGACTTAGGACCAGACGAATGGTAGTGGGCTTGACGATTGGACTGAAGGTATCGTAGAAGTCAACTCCCTCTTCCTTATTGAATCCCTTTGCGACAAGGTGAGCCTTGTAGCGATCAATAGAGCCATCAGACTTCTGTTTGATGATGTAAACCCACTTGCAACCAACAATGTTAGAATCAGGAAGCCGAGGAACTATGTTCTAGGTCCCATTACGCATTAAGGCGTCATATTCTACATGCATAGCATGTTGCCGGGTTGGCTTTTGGAGGCTTGGTGAAAGAACTTTGGTTCGATGGTGGTGATGAGGGATCTGGGGAGCTGGTATTTAGTGGCATGAAAGGATTTAGGTTTGAGGGAATTAGTCGCAGCCCGGGTGGACATTGGGTGAGTGGAGACGTCGAAAGGACGATACCACAAGGGGCCGGCAGGAGGTGGGAGACTCAGTGAGGGGCTGGAGGGCGACAAGGTCATGGACGGAGTGGGTTCATCAGGGGTGGAACCGGCTGAGCTTGAGGTTGTTGTTGAGAGGGTGTCGTCTCCGGGTGAAGAGCATGAAGAACTTGTGCCTTGGGAGGACTCCGCTGGTGTAGAAGGTGGCGGCGCTGGAGACACGAGAGGAGACTGGATAGGAGAGACGTTGGGAGAGTGACTTTGGGAGGATAGGGGTGACAGAAGGAGACAACAAAGGTGTCGTAGAGACCGAGGGTGGCGGGTTCACGGCAGAAGCCTGATGAAGAAGATTGAGAGGGAGCGAGGACGACAGGGAGGTTGACTCGGGGAGTGTAATGTCGGATGAATAGGGAAAAATGGCCTCATCAAATACGACAAACCAAGAAATGTAACAATGTCATGTGGGAATATGGCAGCATAAATATCCTTTGTGTTTCGAATTGTAGCCCAAGAAGACACAGGGAAGAGAGCGGAATTCAATCTTGGAACGGTTGTAGAGGCGTAGGAAGGGGTAGCAGCGACACCCAAATGATTTAAGAAAGGTATAGTCAGGGGACTTTCCATAAAGGTTCTAAAAGGGAGAGTTGAAGGCCAAGTTTGGAGTGATGGCTCTGTTGGAGAGGTAGACGGAGGTGTGAAAGGCTTCTTCCCAAAATTGTTGTAGCAAATTGGCATGGGCTAAAAGGGAGAGACCCTTCTCGACAATTAGACGGTTTTGTCGTTCAAAGGACCCATTCTGTTAAGGAGTGTAAGCACGACACTTGATGGTTAATGCCGAGATTGCGTAACATGGTTGAGACATTGCGATACTCCCCTCCCCAATCAATTTGGAAATTTTTTACAGTGGTGGAGAATTGTGTTTGAATGAGTTTTAAAAATAACTCAAAAATAGAGTAAACCTTGGATTTTGCAGTGATAAAATAAATCCAGACAAACTTGGAATAATCATCAATAAATTAAAAATTATATAATAAGAGTTAGGCGTCAGACCTTCTCTCTCTTCTAGTGAGTTGTGTACAATAATCACTTAAATAGGGGAGCACAAAGACTAGGGCTACAACGGTAACAAGTTGCTGAACAATAAGGATGGGCTTGGATGTGGGCCGGCCCAACCTTCAACAACAACTATGATACAGCCCTACTTGCATTCAACGAGAGCTGAGTCTTCAAGAGTCTAAGGCATCGATCACCAAGGGTCCTAACCAAGACCAGCTTGGGGTCCCATATGTGAACCATAGGCTCGCGACCTTGGCTCATCACCTGCTTAACCTGTGGTGCTTCTACTAGTTATCCAATCCAAGCTTTAGTTATCCAAGAACTTTGCATGAACAAATACAAACTAAGGATTACATTACAACATTTAGAAAGGATTCAAGTTCATAATTATTTAATATAGACTGATGTTAGTACAAAAATGAAACCATGATCTTTCTATTATTGGTACAACCAATTCATATATATATTTATCTATCTCCACATTTGAGCATGCACGTTTTGAATGTCAAGAAGTATCATCATTGTTTCCACCGCACTCACCAAAAGGTTTTCGATCAATCTCTAGCCCTCCATGTTGCCTCCTTAGATATATCGCACCTATATATCACACAGTTAATGGATCACTAGATCAGCAAGCAGTTATACAGTAGCGACGAATCGAGCTTATAAATATTGGAGGTTGAGCTCTAAGTAGTAATGCCAAATCAACAAGTGCAAGTCCAATCAAAGCTCTAAAGATGAAGAAAAACTTGAGTCACTACCACTCACTGGTGTTGGAGAGCCACAAGGCTTATGTCGCCGTGATCTTTATAATGCTTGTGTATGCTGGTAATGCATTGATCTCCAAACTCGCCATGTCTAAAGGGATGAGACCTTTCGTATTCGTTGCCTATCGACAAGCCTTTGCTTCTGTTACCATTGCTCCATTCGCATACTTCTTCGAAAGGTTAATTAGCCTCCCAAGTATCCTTCCAAATTTTGTCAAATATATGGTCTTAACTTTGGAAAACTTAAATCTCATATCTTGATGTGCTTTTGTTAACTTCCCGTAGGAAAGCGCCTGCCTTGTCTTTACCCTTACTCGGAAAAATCTTCTTGGTCTCATTATGCGGGTAATTTATACGCGAATACATAGATATATATGTGTGTGTTTAATGTTTGTTATCAAGTTTGTCTTGATGAAGAGCTTAACTGGTTGGTTGGGTTGGTTGCAGGATAACTACTCCTTTGGAGCTCTACTATGAAGGCATCAACTACACCTCAGCTACTTTCGCGGCTGCTTGCACTAATGCACTTCCTTCCATGACTTTTATCTTAGCTGTTCTCTTTAGGTGAGTGTGTTTCCCAACTCCAAGCAAGCAAACAAACCAAGATCATGTTTACAACCCTAAGTACATATGCTTGATTCTTTCGAATCTTCTTAACATCAATCAGGATGGAAAGTTTTCGGTTGACAAATTTACATGGATTGGCGAAGGTGTTGGGTACGCTAATAGGCCTTTCCGGGGCAATGATGTATGCCTTTGTAAAGGGTCCTCCCTTGAACTTTATGAACTGGAATCAACAAAGTCATGGGAGTGTTTCGGTTGCGACCTCAAGCAGCAGCTCATTGGGAGAATGGGTGAAGGGCTCCTTGATGATGCTTGGGTCCAACATAACTTGGTCATTGTGGCTCATCTTGCAGGTTTCACAAAGTCTTTACAATACCACATCTATGAGAATTTAATTTGTTCTAAAATTGGTAATTGATGGTACAATCACACCTTTTTTTTTTTTTTAATTAATAGGGTCCAGTGGTGAAACAGTATCCAGCAATACTTAGGCTTATTGTGCTGCAGTGCTTCTTTAGCTGCATACAATCTGCCTTATTTGCCTTTGCATTTGAAAGGAATCTGTCTTCTTGGAAGCTTGGGTGGGATGCCAACCTCTTCTCAGTTGCATATTGTGTATGTTCTCTTTCATATATATGTACTGTTATATATCAAAGTTTATATATATAGCCATATAGGTGAAGTATTTATAAAGCAAAAATCTAGCTTAAAAAAAAAAAAAAAAAGTAATTTGTTGGTTGTGACACTGTTTGCAGGGTGTGGTTGTGACAGGAATGACTTATTGGTTGCAAGTTTGGGTAATAGAGAAGAAGGGTCCAGTTTTTGTTGCATCTTTTACTCCTCTGTCACTTGTTCTCACAGCTATCATCTCTGCATTATTGTGGAAGGAAACCCTATTCTGGGGAAGGTGGGTGACTCCAATACTCTCTTATCTTTCTAGTTTTTCAACCATCTTGCTTATGTTAAAGTTGAAGATATAGAGTATGAGGTGACGCACTAGTTTGGTCTTAAACACATGCATGGTTAGAAAACAAACAAGAAAATTTTATCACTTGTTCTCAACACACTTTCACTATATATAATATATGGGAAAAAATCTAGATATTTATTGTAATTAAAATGAGTGTTGATACTTGAATCTTGATGGTAGTTTGTAATAGTATTTTAGTGCAAAAATTAAGATGGTGGTAAAAAAATTGACAAAGTGGGTGATGGTGGTTTAATGTAAAGGATTGGAGGAGCAACTTTGCTGGTGGTGGGACTGTACATAGTGCTATGGGGCAAATCAAGAGAAACTTCCATTAAAGCACTCCCACATGATGAGGAAATGCAGACTCAACAAGCAAGTAAAGAGGACACCACTTTGGATCCCATTTAGAGACAAACACTTTATATTACATTATCAATTAAATCAAACAAACTCCATCATGTATTATACTATCATTTAGATATCGTCAAGCATATGGTAACGATATCAGTTTTAAAGTACTAGCTTCTCAAGTTGGCAGAAATGAATGCCTATCTCCTTTGAAATTTGGTGTTACCAAGCTGTTTACAGGCACAAATGCATATCAACTTCGGAAATCAATGTATTGACCATATGCTTGATGAAAAATTGACCGTGTGAATGTCAAACCGATATTATTTATATGAGTAAGTTTATGCAACATCCCACGAGTTAGGTCATCGGGTATTCGTGTGTGTATGTTATCCACCTCTTTTTTAGTGTTAATTAATTAATTAATACTCCATATGAGTTTCATTTTGGGCCCAAACTGGAAGATGTTGAGATTTATGGGACTGAGAAATGTGAGATCAGCCCATTGTATTTAACCTGGTCGGAATATATTTTGAAGATAATCTAATGTGAATTTATGACTGCGATGTGGAATGTATTAATCTTTGGCCGATTTGCATAAATACACCAAATCGGTGTTCGGTTTGGAAAAGTATACCCGTTTTATGAGAATAGCAAAAATAGAATAGGTGGGTCATATGTGCTAAAAAATAGGCTATTTATGCTAAAAAATAATGACTGATTTTACTTTTAAATTTAAATATAAAAATCATTAAAAGGAGTATTATGAATTAAAAGAAGATTAATATATATATATATATATATTAAAATAATGTTTTTAATATATTTTTCTCGGAAATTAAGAATAATAAAACTAGCCGGATGAAAATCATTGCCTTATTATAAGAATCAATTATTGACAAGAATATATTTGTTGTTGACAGGATATATGTTTTTGATGACAAAATAGATATCTAATAATGACAGGATGGGGTCTATAATAGGGAAGATAATAAAGATACGATTTTATCCATATCATAACTAGAAATTAAAGGTCTGCCCAAGGTGACAAAGTTATTTGTTCCCAATGACAGGAAAAATGTTTATAGTGACAGGCTTCATGTTTATTCTGACAGGATTAAACCTATAATCGGGAAGAGAATCAATGAAGATACGGTAAATCATATCTTCAGGATTATTAACCATATTTACAAAACGATTGTCAATATATATCTTCAGGATTATTATCCATAGTGACAGGATAAATGGGGTTCTTGACAATCTTAAATATGAACACTGACAGGATATGATCAAAAATCGGCGGGAGATTGTGTAAAGATTGCACCGGATTGCTCGCACAACGACGGAGGATATAGGCAGCGACGGTCGTAGGCGCGGAAGTGTAGGCGCAGGCGACGAAGCCGGAGACGCGAGCTATGGTCCGAGCGCCGAATACCTGGGGTTGGGGCTGAGCGCCGGAGACCTGGGGTTGGGGCCGATGGAGCCGGAGAGGGACGGGGTTGGGTGTTTTTGGTTAGGGTTTGGATTGGGATTTGGAGGTCGGGTCTATCAGTCCGGATGAAGGAGATTGAGATTTAATTTTTTTTTTTTTCCAAATTTTTATTATTATTTGATTATTTAATACTATAATTTAAAAATATCAGAAATTTGAAAAATACTTAAAATATTAATTATTATTTTTTCCTGATTTTTTGGGGTGGTGGGTAGTTTTGATAATAAAATATGGTATTTTTGCAAATTTTCATATATTAATGCAATTGTTTTCAAACCTAGGTATTTTTGCAAACCAAATATCAAAGTGGGGTATTTACTAATAATTCCCCTTAATCTTTTCCAATAAAATTAGGGGAATTACTACTAAATACCCCACTTTGATATTTGGTTTGCAAAAATACCTAGGTTTGAAAACAATTGCATCAATATATGGAAATTTGCAAAAATACCTTATTTTATTATCAAAACTACCCACCACCCCAAAAAATCAGGAAAAATAAAAGTTAAATATTTTAAGTATTTTTCAATTTTCTGATAGTTTTAAATTAGGCCGATTTGCAGAAATACACCAAATCGGTGTTCGGTTTGCAAAAATATACCTGTTTTCTGAGAATAACAAAAATAGAATAGGTGAGTCATATGTGCTAAAAAATAGGTTATTTGTGCTAAAAATAATGATTGATTTTACCTTTAAATTTAAATATAAAAATCATTAAAAGGAGTATTATGAATTAAAAGAGGATTAAAAAATTAAAAATATATATATTAAAATAATGTTTTTAATATATTTCTCGGAAATTTAAGAATAATAAAACTAGCCGGATGAAAATCATTGCCTTATTTAGATAATCAATTATTGACAAGGATATATTTGTTCCAAATGACAGGAAAATTGTTTATAGTGACAGGCTTCATGTTAATTCTGGCAGGATTAAACCTATAATCGGGGAGAGAATCAATGAAGATACGGTCAATCATATCTTCAGGATTATTAACCATATTTACAAAATGATTGTCAATATATATCTTCAGTATAATTATCCATAGTGACAGGATAAATGGGGTTTTTGACAATCTTAAATATGAATACTGACAGGATATGATAAAAAATCGGCGGGAGATTGGGTAAAGATAAGGTTTTGACCTAAATCATGATAAAAAAGTCGCAGGGTGGCCTGATGGAGCCGGAGGGTTGGTCTGCTCTTGGAGTCGAGGTCGGAGCCGGAGACTCATTACGCTGGATTGCTCGCAAAACGACGGAGGGTATGGGCGGCGACGGTCGGAGCGCTTGTTTGTTCTGGTTAGCAATTGGGATTGGGTCGGTCAGGGACGCGGAAGTGTAGGTACAGGCGACGGAGCTGGAGACTTGGGCTCTGGTCCGAGCGCCGGATACCTGGGGTTGGGGCTGAGCGTCGGAGACCTGGGGTTGGGGCCGACGGAGCCGAAGAGGGACGGGGTTGTGTGTTTTTTGTTAGGGTTTGGATTGGGATTTGGGGGTCGGGTCTATCAGTCCGGATTGAGGGGATTGAGATTTTAAATTTTTTTTTACTTCCAGATTTTTATTATTATTTGATTATTTAATATAATTTAAAAATATCAGAAAATTGAAAAATACTTAAAATATTTAACTTTTATTTTTCCTGATTTTTGGGGTAGTGGGTAGTTTTGATAATAAAATAAGGTATTTTTGCAAATTTTCATATATTGATGCAATTGTTTTCAAACCTAGGTATTTTTGCAAACCAAATATCAAAGTGGGGTATTTAGTAGTAATTCCCCTTTAAATCTCAATCCCCTTAATCCGGACTGATAGACCCGACCCCCCAATCCCAATCCAAACCCTAACCAAAAACACACAATCCCGTCCCTCTTCGGCTCCGTCGGCCCCAACCCTAGGTATCCGACGCTCGGACTAGAGCCCGAGTCTCCGGCTCCGTCGCCTGTGCCTACACTTCCGCGTCCCCGACTGACCCAATCTCAATTGCTAACCAGAACAAACAAGCGCCCCGACCGTCGCCGCCCATACCCTCCGTCGTTGTGCGAGCAATCCGGCGCAATGAGTCTCCGGCTCTGGCCTCGACCCCAAGAGCATACCAACCCTCCGGCTCCATCAGGCCATCCTGCGACTTGTTTGGATATGGTTAAAAATCTGGTTGTTATGATTTAGGTCAAAACCGTATCTTTACGCAATCTCCCGCTGATTTTTGATCATATCCTGTCAGTATTCATATTTAAGATTGTCAAGAACCCCATTTATCCTGTCACTATGGATAATTATACTGAAGATATATATTGACAATCGTTTTGTAAATATGGTTAATAATCCTGAAGATATGATTGACCGCATCATCATTGATTCTCTCCCCGATTATAGGTTTAATCCTGTCAGAATTAACATGAAGCCTGTCACTATAAACATTTTTCCTGTCATTTGGAACAAATAACTTTGTCATCTTGGGTAGACCTTTAATTTATAGTTATGGTATGGATAAAATCGTATCTTTATTCTCTTTTCTATTATAGACTCCATCATGTCATTATTAGATATCTGGTTTGTCATAAAAAACATATATCCTGTCAACAACAAATATATCCTTGTCAATAATTGATTATCTTAATAAGGCAATGATTTTCATCCGGCTAGTTTTATTATTCTTAAATTTCCGAGAAAAATATATTAAAAACATTATTTTAATATATTTTTTTTTATTTTTTAATCCTCTTTTAATTCATAATACTTCTTTTAATGATTTTTATATTTAAATTTAAAGGTAAAATCCGTCATTATTTTTTAGCACAAATAACCTATTTTTTAGCACATATGACTCACCTATTCTATTTTTGCTATTCTCAGAAAACGGGTATACTTTTGCAAACCGAACACCGATTTGGTGTATTTCTGCAAATCGGCCATAAAATTAAGACAAAACTTGCTTCAGAAAGAAAATAAGATAAAGTTAGGATTAATAAGGAAAGAATTTTTGGTACTGCAAAGCAAAGCAAGCTATCGAACTGGTCAAAGTCAAACTACTCCTCACCACCTTAGAGTTTATCCACATATCATGACATAAAACATATAAAAATTAATAAATTAAAGGTTAGTGTCTTGAATATATTATTATGATGATCTACGGAAAAGGACTTTGCCTTCATTTAGAAAAACTAGTTGGGGTCGCACGCGTAGAGTGCAGACACCCACACTCAGCATTTTACATTAACAATCTCTATCGTACATTTTATATACAATATACTAATTTAAAATGACATTTTTATATTTAGTTCAAAATATTAATAATGACACATTTTTCTGTACAAAATTAACCCTCTAAGATCACATATTTTGCTTAACAAAGGGAGTAGGATGCTCTTGGTGTTTAATTATATTGGTTTTTTAATTAAAAAACAATAAATGTTTAACTTTTTTACATGATTTTTTAAGTTTAAAACTCTATAATATATATACACTCACATAAAATATGGTTAATTATGTTCTTTCTATAATTAAGGAGTTTTATATAAATTTGTGTATAAATATGCGTGCTTTTATAGTTTCTAAATCAACTGCTAAAATGTAGTTTCTAAAATAATTGCTAAAATACGAATAATTTCGTAATTTCTCTAAATTGGTGAGTTTTATGATAATTTGTATCAATTATAGTTTTGTAATTTGTCTACCCAAACTTACATTTGGGCACGTATTTATATAATTTTTATTCAATGAGGACTATATATAATGCAATATTACCTGTTTATAGAATTGGAAATGTGATTAGGAGATTGAGATGAGTATGTCTTATTCGATCCCTTCTTTACCTGTGATCATTTTATACCTTTCAGATTTCTCACGTGCTCCGTGAAGATAATATAGGATTCGTATGAGACGGAGTTAATAAATTGACTAAAATTATAAACAAGGTAAAATTTATAAACTGTTGGTAAAAATTACTTAAAAATTTATGAAAAAATATAAACTCCGTATGGGGTGAAAAACAGTTTATTTGTAAAAAGTATAGTTTATTTTGTTATTATTAGGGGTATTATGGTATTTTCAAATCAAATAAATCACGTAAACTCCCAAAAGCTATCAAAAATAGCTTCTTAAATAAACCCCCAAATAATTAAAATCTACTAAATAACCCCGACAAATTTGCTAAAATGACCCTCATATCCGGAAGGTTTGCATGAGTAACCCAATCCGGAAAAAATTTGCACAAATGCGGATATCCGCTTGACAAGGGGAGCCGGTGGCCGGTCACCCTGTGGGGTACAGCTGGACTCCACTCTCGGTGGGAGGGAGGCATCTTTACTCCTACAAAAGCAAGGACCAGTGAGAGAGGAGGGAAGAAGTAGCTGTTGCAGTGGCAGAGGACAGAAGAGAGAGACTAAGAGACGGAGAGAGAGGGAGAGAGAGAGAGAGGTTAAATATAAAAGTGCAGGCTGAGAGGACAGATAGATCAGTGAGAGTGTCAGTGAGGGGGGGAAATATTCTTTCAACTAAATTATAAGTTTAAGATAAAACCAATTGAAGAAGGAAGGGTCTGGGGTTTATTTTAAGGATCACGTGTAAGCAGTAAGTTGTAACTGGACATTCATATTCGATAAACATGTCAGCTATTGTCTTTCACTAGACACGATTGTAACTATGAAAAACACAGGTCATTAACTACCATAATCGAATGGAGAAGATTTATGGGATAAGCATATTCTCTATAATGACATATTGTTTTATGTGTGCCCAATTATAATATTTACCCATACTTGGATGCCATGATCTCGTTATCTCCAGCCGTCACTAGCATGCTTTACCCATATTAGAATCGAATGGATAAGAGTGGCAGTGAGGGGGCATAAACATACTTATAATGACATGGTAAGGTTAAGAGAAAAACCATGGAATAACAATAAAGTGGGTGGATGTGAATTCGTGGGCCGAGTGGTAATCGCATAGTTTTCACTGGACACGACATAAATACGACATGACAGACATGAAAATATACTGGACACAAAATGGCGGAGACAGAATCACTTGCATTAATCAAATACGACACAGGAGCAAACATTTAAAAGATAGTAGGAGAGAGTAGTAACATAGAAGACAGTGAAAACCAAATTTACGGTAACAAGCCGCGAAATTGTGGCTGCGTGGTGAATCTGTATCCATCCCAATCGAAGTGTGGGCGCATATTGCGGGCACGATGGTCAGACGTCTCGTTGCTGAGTGGGAAGTAGACCGTGAAAGTTCGGTCACTCCCATAACCGGACACACCAAGGACCCCCCCGGCCCAAAACCCATCGTTGTCGCGGCAGTCGTCACGGCCTTCGGGCATGTAGGCGTCGTAAGAAATACGAGGCGGCCGTGGACGAATTCGTTGAACCGGGAGGACCTCCCTCAGCAGCTCTCTTCTGTTGTTGCGTAGGAGGGTCACATATTCGACCTCTCAGTGGTTGGGGTCCAGTTTGCGCACAAGGTTCGCCTCGTAGAACGACCCGAGCATCCCAGACTCACCGCCGACAATCTCTACTCTTTGATTTCGTCGGTATGACGGAGGCGACATTGGTCCTTCATAAAATGAAAAAAATAAGGTAGTATACTGATACAAGTAGCACAACTGAAATCTACACAAATGAAGTGATCGACAAACCTCCATCGTCTGATTCGTCGGATGATATAACGATGGGGACAGGTCGGGGAGGGAGGCCAGATAAGGAGCTGGGGTGGTGTGAAAAGGATGCCATTTCGTTGAAGGGTTGTTGGAGAGGTTGTTAAATGGAAATGGGGAGTTAACTTCACCGATTTGTGGGGAGTATGGATGGTGAATGGCTATCATATAAGTGGGGTGTGTGGGAAATAGCAACATTGTTCAGCATGTGACCGTTGAGGAAGGAAAAAAAGAAACAAAAAGCAAATGGGATTGAATTGCAGTGTTTTGTTGTTGTCTACAATGAACATGGCAGTGGTCTTATCTATACATGACACGTGTCAATTCTGACATGACAAACGATAAAGTGGGTTTACTTCTTGTCGTTAAACGCTACATGACACCCCTTTAAACCAACTAGCCGGTTAATTAATACCGACTGGATAACAAATAGTTTTCCACTATACACCTTTAGTAGTGGTTTTAGTAAAATTTTGACCTTTGTATAAAATTTGGTTTCCCACTCACCATTAATACTAAAAAAATGCAAAACCATAGAGAGAGGAGTATACCCATATTAATTTAAAACCACGAAATACATTTTCAAACAATATATTATGTTGAAAGAAATGAATAAAATTTTGACCCAACAATAACTTCAGATAGACCAAGGGGGGGAATCTTGCAGAGGGTAGGTAAAGACATTTGATAAGACAGGAGGGAGAGAGAGAGAGAGAGAGAGAGAGAGAGAGAGAGAGAGAGAGAGAGAGGGCGGGACAGAGAGAAGGCGGGAGTGAGATTAAATCTCCCGCCCTGTCATTTACCCCTTAAGAGAATAAGAGGGAGAGGAGGGAGGAGGGGGAGTCCATAAACTCATTCACGCGCTTGACACCTACTGGGGTTAACTGTACAGACACCGACTTCTTGGTGGAAATGAGTAAGTCATCCTTCCATTTAGGTTATGCGATACGTCTCTCCTCACAATATGTTCTTCTCCCTGTAAAACTGAATGTCCCCCCCCCCCCCCACTAACTAATGGAACAGGGGAGAAATCGTTCGTGTGTATCACTGTATTGTTTGGCGGATGGTGGGATTGTGAAGAGGGCATTTGGGTCATGAAGTCGTCGAGGAGTCAAAAGGCCGTACTGGTAGACGAAAGTATTGACTACGTCTCGCTGAAGAAACAATTGATGGCCAAGTTTAATGTCGATGGGAGGAGGTATGACGTTGAGCTCACATATGTAAAGCCAAAGAAGGAAGGATGCATACCTTTTTCCATTGGGGATGATGAAGACTTGCAGGCCTACAAGTTCATTAACGGTCTTTCCGGTGAACGATTATGGCCTATCGACCTCCATGTCTCCTTGGTACGCAAGGTTGGCGGCGATTTCACCACTACGGAAGGATCCACAACGGCCCATCCACTCGGGGGTGGGCCACACTGGACCCAAGAATATCACCCACAGTTAAAAACTAAAACCTTCTTGGCAGGGGATGAAGAATTGGAAGTTGTGGTAGCACAAGGTGTCAACCGAGCAGGAAGAGGTGTCCAGTTCGAAACTAAGAGTGTCTAGTTAGAAAGCTCACTTGTCCAGTTAGATAATCCATGTGTCCAGTTAGAACCAAGTGATGCGTTGTACAACGCAGTCGCTTATGGCCGTGGGAAGCAGATCATTTCTGTGAGCAGTGATGTCGAGGATGTAGTCAGCTCATGGGATCACGACGCGGAGCGAGCGGTAAGGGAAGTAGAGGAACCCCGGAGCGTTTCCGACGACTGTGAACCTTGAACCAATAGAGTGGGCGCGTCCTGCTTATGGGAAATTTAAATTGCAGAAGCGCCGCCATACGTAGAGGGGGCATAGGAACTTCCATTTGCGGGGCCTTTCGGAATGAAGTAGATACCCCTAGAAGAAATCCAGAACGGCGACCCCTTCGTACTTGTCACCGACGTTGATGTCCTTCCGCAGTAGGGTGCAAGCTTGCTCAATATGATGGACGCAAGGAAAAAATCATTTTTTTGGAAGACCATATGAGGAAAAAGGTGATGACTCGAACCACAATGTGGGAACGTAAATAACCTCGGATGACACCCAGTTGGTCGGTGATTGAAGTGTCCCAAAGAACTTTTTCGCCAGTAGGGTGCCTTCGACCGACCGGACGGGGTCACTTCCGTCCTTCATCCACGCAGCGAACACATCAGCATCTGCCCTGGTCGCCATGCCTAGCTCAACGACATCCATTGGCTTCTTGCCCACATGCGGCTTCTTCACTGGCTACGTTTCCTCCACCTGGGACAACGTATCAGGATGTTTACGGGTGCTTCTTCTCGGCCGTATGAGGGGCAATTCAGCCTCAGCCTCAACATCAGATCCGGTTGCCACCAACTCCTCCTGCAACTTGAAGCCCATTGCATTTTACATGACATTAAACACAAATAACATGACATCAGTTATATATTCACATGACAGTCTCATGCGCAAACAGTGTCCTTGTCCTTCAACTTATCCTCCTTCAACTTGGCCTTGGCCTTCAACTTGTCCTCCTTTCTCTTGTCCTTTGCCCTCGTCCTTGTCCTTGTCTTTGTCCTTTATCTTATCCTTGTCCTTCCCTGATCCCTGAACCTCAGCACATGACCTCTCAGTAAATTAACATGACATCCATTATGAAAAACATGACAGTCATATGATATGACATGACGATTATAATCTCATACCGGGAGACCCTTACCTACTTTCCCAGAACTTCCTTTTCCTTGTCCTCCTCCTCCTTGCCCTTATCCTTGTCCTTCACTGATCCCTGAACCTAAGCACATGACCTCTTATTAACATGACATATACTGGAATTGGCATGACATGTATTGATACTAACAGGACATCCATTACTAAAAACATGATATTAACAGGAAATGACATGACGATTCTGATCTAATACCAGGAGAACCTTACCTCCTTTCCCAGAACTTTCTCTCACTCCTCCGACTCCCTAGTCCCTTTCCACCGCAGTTCCCTCCTCATGTTTTCAATCGCCTCCTCAAGCGTCGCCATCTTCGAGCTTACCTCCGCGGATATACTCCTCAGCATGTCGTCCATCTTTGCCACTAACCGTGACTCTATCTCTAATAGGGTAGCTTGTGTCTGCGTGCCCGAGCCTGATTCTTGCGTTGAAGCACTTGCTCCCTTTGGTTGTTTCTTTGGTGGGGGTTTGACATTTTCTGATAAAAACACCCGGACTATGTCGTCGAAGACGTTGTCCCGTTTGTCATGAGTGTTTCGGGCATCGCGGTATAAACCGGTTGCTCTCTCCATATCATCGGGGAGTAGAAGAGGCCTCACGGTTGCAGGGTCATTGAAGTGCCCGAGCTCCTTCGCCTCCTGCAGTCGGGTTTCGATTGAGGCATACTCGAGGTTCAGGTCTCTAAACTCGTATCGCAGACACCTGGGGTACAACTTCTCGTCTATGACATTCGCGAATTGGTCGGCCATTGGAGTGAGGGCTTCGTACACCCATAGCTGCAATTACATATTGTCCAGTAAACAATCACTTCCTGTCCAGTCAATAAATATTAGACGCCTAGTAAACGTGTATACGACGTCCAGTGATATCTATGTACGAACCTGAAAGGCGAGAGGGAAACCCAGCAGGCAATAGGCCGGGCGTGCATTGGAGCTGCCCTCATCCCGTTGGAGCTTCCTCTCGATTGCACGGTTCAGGAACTCATTCGTTCGCTCGTAGCAAAGCCGAACCCACGGAAACGCCAGGAACCTGTCAATGTCGCCGACAAGGTCGACCACCCACCCATGAATGTAGTTTTTGGGTTCCTTCCCGAACAATACTCCCTCGACCAATATCAGCAGGACAAATTTTAAATTTCTGGTTGACGATTTCTCAGATGCCATCGCCACACGGAACTGTACCTCGAACTCGGACATCCTCATCTTTGAAACTCCAAAGAAATCATACACTGCCTTCTCGAACCCGTCGTCGTCCTCGGGCTCTTCGCCATAGCCACAGTTGAGACCGGTGACAATGGCGAACTCAGCTATTGAGAACCTGATGACCGCTTCATGGATCTTGTACCATGTTTCATTCTCCTTCTTCGACTTCAATTGTCATTGGAGAACGTAGTGTACAAGCTGTCCCGAGAACTGGACCCTTGTGCCCAGTCTTGCAATGCCCCCCAACGAGCTGTCGGTCAGGCGCTTTCAATGGGACTCGCTCAACCGGTTGTCAATGTTTACCAGGAGCGCCATCCGGGAGTGTTGGTTAATTTTTTCTTTGAAGTGTCTTTCTTCCTCTACGGCGTACACAGCCTGCACAGACTTCAACATGTCAGCCACACTGCAGCACAACAATCACAACTTACATTACTCGAACGAAAGCCATATTACCGCGCCGGATGTTTGAGTTGTACGGTCTACAATCTTCTTCACACTTCGCTGCGACATTTTTAATATTCACCAGATATCCTGCATAGTGGAAGACCCAAATTCAGTATTCTACACATCAATTCTTCTCCCCCAACCCACGGTTCCTTTCATATCAATATCAAATGTAACATGACACATGGTTGTGAAAACATGACAGGATACTTATTCAATCTATCCATCTCCATTTGCACACAAGTCATCATATTCCAAATAATGTCGATTCCACATAAACTTTTCACCCTTTCTAAAATTTTCCCTAACCCTAATGCGCCGCATTTCATCCAATTTCCCCCAAACCTGAACGCATCTACAGTCATAAGCCCCATTTCGCCCAATTCCCCCCTAAACTGAACGGATCTACACTCCCCTTCTCCTGATAAGTTGGATTCAACAAGACAGTTGCCCAGTTTCCCCATTCCCAAAAATCCCCTTCTCTCCCAGACGCACAAACCCCAGTACCCAAACTTTCCACCAATTGTTTTTAACTTGACGTCGGTTACTTCCTACATGACAGGGCAATATTGCGTACTGTCAACCCATTCGACCCCTTCTTCCCATTTTCACACAATCCAAACCAGTTTTGGTTCTTCAAATCAGTTTCTCCCCTATGAATCGAAGCAAAACGTATTTAATCGGCATTGTGAGGGTTTACTTACTTCAAAGTCGGCCTCTTCGTCTCCTCTTTGCATTGTCGTCTTCTTCCTTGCCTTTGCTTCTTCTTTTCCTCTCTCTCTCTGTCGTCTCCTTCCTCTTCTTCTTCCTTCTCTTCTTGTTTTCCTCAGACTTGCATGTGGAACTGTTGCCCTCTCTCTCTCTTCCTCTTTTGTAAGCCGTGAGAGGCAGTTGGGGGTCGACAGTTTTCAACTCAAACTGCTTCCTCTCTCACTCATCCACTCTCTCTCCACAATAACTTCCCCCACTTCCTCTCTCTCTCCACAATAAATTCCCCCTGCCTCTCTCTCTCCACCCCGCTTCCTCTCTCTCCTCCTTTACGTTCTCTCTCCTCTGTCCCGGTTAATTCCAACCGACAAATATGCAATTTTTTGGTGGGGGGGTTTAACCTTTGTAAATGTTGTGGATAGTGGGTTAGTCTAGCAAAGAATTTCGGGGCAAGAGTTATATACTTTAATTCCCTCAAATAACCCCTCCCCATACCATGTTTTTATTTTCAACCCCCAATTTTACTAGTTTATTAACTGCTAAAATTGCATCCATACACACCCATAGTGGCGGATAAGGTTGCACACCTTAGTCATCATGTCGACAGAAGCCATATTCATAACCATTCGAGTCTTCTTGACCTCATCGATCCATAAGGATGCTCATTTGGCAAAGGTTTCTGTAGATTCGATAGAAACCTCCTACCTCTCAGATCGGAGGTAAGAGATTAGGGTTCTTGAGCGAAACAACCAAACAAAACTATAAGAGGAGCGACACATCAGATTTACGTGATTCGATTCGAAGATCTACTCCGCGGGGCCTCAGTAGGGAGGCACTGAGTCAAATCCACTAAGTACAAGCAGTATTACAGAGTAAGGTTCCCGACAGACCAAATCATTCAAGGCAAGCAAATAACAGACAAGATACAAGAGAAAAGTGAAGGTAGAAAGCAAGAAAAGGTAGAACACTCCCCACATCTGAAGTACAGGTCAGATCTGTGCGAAGGGGCTCGTCAAAGAAGATGATCTTCGCCGATGGAGGGACTGATGCCATGTTCTTCCTTGCTGTGGACAAGATCTAGAGTCTCGCTCGGAGATACGCCCTAGAACATCGCCTTTCTTCACGATCGCTGCTGCGAAGCCACCAGCAAACCCTAGCTCTGCAGAGATTCTCTCTCTTCTTTCTCTCTCTACTTTGGTGAACTGAGCTTCGATTATGAGAAACCCTAGCAGCGCTTCAGCTTTATAGGCGGAGCCACACTCACAAAAAACGCAGCGTCGAAGGAGTAACCTAGAAGCTGAAAGAGTCTCAAGCATCCGGGCTTCCAGAAGGACAGGTCACTGGGCCTCATTCGAGTGGGCTCATGAAATAGGCCCAACGAATAAGGCTTAGCATTATATGTACACATTATACAACTTATACTATATGCGTATTATATATGTGAGCATAGTATATAATACTACACTTCTAACATTTAGTATAAGCATATAATATATGTGTATAATATATACCTGATATCTTGTTTGTTTAAATATTTGCCTACGTCTTAAAACCGATATTAGTCTATCTACCGTCCTATACTTCTAGATTAAATATGATTTAGATTAAGAAGACTTAACAATTTGCCCTCCTAATCTAGACCATATTCAACCTATTAAAAGAATGTTAGTACTCTAGTGGATTTGAGTCAGTACCACATCATGATTCATCATTGTCCCAGTACCTGTGCGCCTAAGGAAGATCACCGAGGTGGAGAAAGTCCCTACATAACAGAAACTTGTTTGCTGGGACAATCTTCGTTCCAAAGTCTGCTGGATTCACGTCGCCTTTGATCTTCCGCACATCGAGCTCACCAGATGATACCCTTTTTCGAATAAAGTGAAACTGAACGTTGATATGTTTGGTTTTTTCGTGGTACATCGGGTCTTTGCACAGATACAGTGCGCTCTGGCTATCCATGTTTATAACCGGCTTGAACGGCTTTCTTAGAATCTCTTGTAGAACCCCTTTGAGCCATATTGCCTCTTTTGCTGCTTCTGTGGCGGCAATGTATTCTGCTTCTGCGGATGATAAGGCAACAATCGATTGCTGCTGAGATTTCCACGTATGCAGTTGCATGCCCAGGTAAAGTAGAATGCTGAAGTAGACTTTCGATTGTCTTTGTTGCTGGCGTAGTCTGAGTCTATATATCCCTGCAGCTTAGTAGCATATTCATCCAAACTATAATGCAGACAGAGATTTTTAGTACCAACAACATATCGGAGCAAGTACTTCATAGCATTCCAGTGATCTAAACCGGGATTAGACATGAGACGGCTTAAAACACTCATGGCAAAAGCAACGTCAGGCCTCGTACAAAGCATAGCATACATTAAAGAGCCTACAGCTGCGTCGTAGGGCACCTTACTCATTTCTTTGACACTTTCGAGTTTAGAGGGACAACTCTTTTTGGTGAGTTCTACATGACCTCCTAAGGGAATGGTAGTAGGTTTGGATGAGGACATATGAAAATGGTCAAGGACCTTTTGGGTATAGTCATCTTGAGATAACCATATAGATTTTCTATGTCAGTTTCTAATGATATTAATGCCAAGAATCTTCTTAGCACTCCCTAAATCTTTCATCTCAAAGTATTTCTTCAAATTGCTTTTAGTAGTGCTAATAGGAGGCATGCTATCACAGATAATCAGGATATCATCAACATATAAGAGCACATAAAGCATAGAAGATGGAGAAATGCTTTAAAAATAAAGACAGGTATCATAACTGCTTCTAGTAAAGCCTAATTTATGAATCACAACATCAAACTTAAGATTCCATTGTGTGGGGGACTGTTTAAGTCCATAGATGGACCTCTTAAGTAAGCAAACATGATCAAGATATTTAGGGTGTTCAAACCCTTTAGGCTGTCTCATATGGATTGTTTCATCCAAAGACCCATGCAGGAAAGCAGTTTTAACATCCATTTGTTCTAATTCCCAGTCAAAGACAGCACACATAGCAAGCATTAAGCGTAAAGTTTTATACTTAACCACGGGAGCAAAGATGTCATTGTAATCTATACCTTCTTTCTGAGAGATCCCTTTGGCTACTAAACGAGCTTTATACCTAGGAGGATCTATAAGGTTTTGACCTTCTTTAATCTTATAGATCCACTTGGAATGTATAAGACGGGTTCTCGGAGGTCTTGGAATCAATATCCACGTCTGATTGACCTTCATTGAGTCCATCTCTTCTTTCATGGCATTTTTCCAGTGTATGGCATTTTGATCTCTAATGGCTTCAGAGTAAGAGTTTGGAGTGGAAGGGTTCCTAAGGGTGCCAGCAGTCAACAAAGCATATTCAATAATATAACTGGTATACTTCCTATTTGGGATGCTGACTCTGGGTTCTCTGTCCCTAACAAGCTGGTAGTCATGCAAATTAGGCATGTTAGTCATAACATGGTCAGTAGCATGCATATCAGAAGAAGGAGTTGAGGAGAAAACAGAGGACTCCGTTAAGGAGTCATTAGAGAGGCCGGTTACATCACTAGAGGAAGGAGAAATAGAAGAACTTAAAATAGGAGAGAAGGAGGTTCCAGCCTCTGCTGGAGTTGTGCCATCAGAAGAACCGTCAAAGGTGACTTCTTTTGAGCTGGTGTTTGCAGCTGCTATGTCTTTGGCCAGTTTCTCCTTGTCACCATTTTGTTCTTCTTGTGTGTTCCCTCCTTGATTTGTTGAAGCTGGCACTCGATAGAGTCTTCCAGTGTCGTACTCATCTATGAAGTCATCATCTTCTTTTGGAATTGAGCTGCTGATCTGTTCTATCTGATGCGGGGTACCTGTTAACTCAGAGAAAGAAGTTAGTGAACTTTTTAAGGGGAATTCCTTCTCATTAAATCTGCAACTTCTAGTAGTTATAACTTTGTAGGATCCAGGTTGTAAGAGTAACACCATGAACCCCTTTACCCCTTCAAGATACCCTAAAAAAATACCCTTCAAAGCTCTTGGCTGGAGCTTACCCTCATTTACATAAGGATAAGTTGCACGGCCAAAAGGCTTTAAGTAGGATAACTTTGGAGGCTTTCCTGTCCATTTTTGTTAAGGAGTAACAAAGTTAATAACACTAGAAGGAGATCTGTTAATAAGGTGGGCTGTTGTATGAATAGCTTCACCCCAAAGAGCAGGTTTCAATCCAGAACTAACAAGTAAACATCTAACTTTTTCTAACAGGGTTCTATTCATACGTTTAGTTGTGCCATTTTATTGTGGTGTACCAGGTACAGTTAGGTGTCTTTTTATCCCATTAGATTTGCAAAAGTCGTCAAAATTAAGATTGCAGAACTCCAAATCAATGTCAGTTTTAAGGCATTTAAGCTTGTGAGAGGATTGGCTTTCTACCATCACCTTCCAAGTTTTAAATGCCTCAGAAGCTTGATCTTTGGTTTTGAGTAAGCTAATCCAAATCTTTCTAGAGTAATGATTAATGAAACTGATAAAATATCTCATGCCACCAATAGTAGGGACTGGTAAAGGTCCCCATAAGTCAGAATGCACATATTCAATAGGAAGTTTAGCAGCATAAGAAGAAGTAGGAAAACTAAGCTTAGAAGCTTTTCCTAGCACACGATTTTCACAGAAATCAATACTCACAGGTTTCTTAGGTATTAGCCCAGTTTCATGCAATTTAATTAGGCCTTTGTTTCCTATGTGACCAAGTTTGTTATGCAAATCAAGAGTCTCAGCAAGAGACATAGAGTCCTTGGAGGAAACTGTATTCAGTTCCACTTTAGAGGACTGGATGTAGTAAAGCTTCTTTATCCTGTGGGCTCTCAGGATAACCTTGTTATTAAATGTTACTGTCCTGATCCCATTGGATGAAGCTATGGTACATCCAAGTTCTTCTAAAGAGGATTTTGAAATCAGATTTCTCCTAAGACTGGGAACAAATTTGACATTGGTAAAAGTTCTAATCACATTATCATGCATGCACATAGAAACATCACCAGTACCAGCAACATGTAGAGTAGTATGATCACCAAGCATAACATCACCACCAACAGATTTATCTAAATGCTTAAACAAATATTGGTTGGGGGTAGCATGCATAGTGGCACCAGAATCAAGTATCCACACATCAGGGTCAAATTGTAAAGACACATCAGCACACATGAACAACTCAGATGGACAATCATTCATGTTTTCAAGCACAACAACAGACAGATCAGTGTGATTCTTTTTAGCAAGTTCTTCAGCTCTTTTTTTCTTTCTACATTCCTTAACCCAGTGTCCTAAATTGCCACAGTAATTGCACTTAGCATTAGGATCAGATTTCTCGGACTTCTCATGCTTGGACTTATTATTCTTATTCTTCTTATTCTTTTCCTTTGATCCCTTTTGGTTATTTTCATTAGTTTTAGAAAACAGAACCTCGGTTTTATCAACTTTATCAGATTTCAGACATTTTACCTTAAAAACTTTCATGATCTCATTTTTTTCAATGATAGATTCAATTAGTTTATCTTTTGTAAGGTCATCTTGACTGAACTGGATAACATCTTTAAAGTTGTCAAATTGGGAAGGCAAAGAATTAAGAAGCAAGATTGCCTGATGGGAGTCTTGATTTCGTCCTTACATCTTTCAAGTTCCTTGAGTCATTTTCAGAAATTTATCAAGATTAGCATCCAAAGTAAGTGCAGTGTTCATTTTAAAAGTAAACAAACGACAGAGCAAAGAGATTCTGGAGGGCAAGGACTTAGATAGAAAAAGCTCATCCAGAGCATGCCATAGAGAGGAAGCGGAAGAGTATTTTACCACCTGACGGGCTATGCCGTCAGTTAGCCGTAACATGATCTCGGCGTGGGCCTTCTCATCGAGCTCTGGGTCAATCATTGGTGGATCTTTTCCCAAGCCGTCTATCCCCTTGAGTTTGGAATCCCCGTCCTTAGGGACCTCTGTGGATGAGGTTTCGGAGCCACCATCGATCTTGATTCCCAGAGTCGGAGTTTCCTAAGGTGCGGTTGCCTTGACGGCCTTCCAGCACCCTTCCTTGATCAGTACAACCTTCATCATGATTTTCCACATGGCGAAATCAATGATGCCATCGAAGGGTTTTATGCGAAGCACACTGTCCATTTTTAAGGTACTTGAGAGCAAAAACGAACAGTAAGTACCAGATCTACGCAAGCGGAAGCAAGAATTAGACGTTTCAAGAAGAATCTTGAAAACAGTAAACCCTAGGATCGGATCTGAGTGCTATCAAGCTCTGATACCACTGTAGATTCGATAGAAACCTCCTACTTCTCAGATCAAAGGTAAGAGATTAGGGTTCTTGAGCGAAACAACCAAACAAAAATGTAAGAGGAGCGACACAACAGATTTACGTGGTTCGATCCAAAGATCTACTCCACGGAGCCTCAGTAGGGAGGCACCGAGTCAAATCCACTAAGTACGAGCAGTATTACATAGTAAGGTTGTCGATAGACCAAATCAGTCAAGGCAAGCAAATAACAAACAAGATACGAGAGAAAAGTGAAGGTAGAAAGCAAGAAAAGGTAGAACACTCCCCAGATCTGAAGTAAAGGTCAGATCTGTGCGAAGGAGCTTATCGGAGAAGAAGATCTTTGCCGATGGAGGGACTGATGCCTTGTTCTTCCTTTCTGTGGACGGGATCTAGAGTCTCGCTCGGAGATACGCCCTAGAACACCACCTTTCTTCACGATCGCCGCCGCGGAGCCACCAGGAAACCCTAGCTCTCCAGAGCTTCTCTCTCTTCTTTCTCTCTCTACTTTGGTGAACTGAGCTTCGGTTATGAGAAACCCTAGCAGCGCTTTAGCTTTATAGGCGGAGACACAGTAACCAAAAACGGAGCGTCGAAAAATATCGGAGACCAAATAATTTGTTAGTTCGACTACATATTGCACAAACGCTAGGTGAATGGAATTTTAAGAACTTTTGGATGGAGAGCACATAAAAATATCGGAGAAGAAATATTCTTGTAATAAACTAATGAAAAGGAATGATATTTTTAACCAACACAGTGTAATGGCTTTAGTTAAACTTACTAATAAAAAAATCCATATATATTTAAAACAAAATTGGGTCCCCTTTAAATTTTGGCCTCGAGGCAGAGGCCTGTTTTTGCCTCTCCTCAAGCTCGACCCTGTTTTTTAGATGGAAACAATTGTATACATATGTGTACAGTGTTTTAATATTTTTTTTTGCATTCTAATTTTTTTTAGTAAGTTGATTGGTTACTTTGAGTATTAAACAAATATTTGTTGTGGTAATGGGTTGGAAGGTAAGACCAAATAATTTGATAGTTCGGCTACATATTACACAAATGCTAGGTGAATAGAGTTTTAAGAAGTTTTGGATGAAGAGCACATAAAAATGTCAGAGAATAAATATTCTTGTAATAAACTTAAAAAGTAAAAAAATGCTTCATCCATCTCTAAATTTATGTCCTTTTTTTTTGGCATGTTTTATAAGAAACTAAAAAGACTACAGTAGAAGTTTTGAATAAAAATAAAACTAAAGGAAAAATAAAGTATAATTTATTTTAAAAAAAAAACCCGTTTATTTATTAATCAAATTGAATGGAAAAAGTTTCTGGAATTTTCAAATAGATCAAGTTTATCCCATGTAGCAAATCATAGTTTATCTCGTAAAAATCCTTTCATCAATTAATTTAAAAAATTGAAAACTTTTAATTAAAAAAATTATGTAGAGTTGATCTTGTTTTATTGTATAATCTAGATACAATTTATCTGTTGCTCTAATAGAAAATAGTGAACCACAGAAAAGCTAAAATAAAATGAATATTAAAATCTAAATCATTCAATATGTTTTAGCGCTTATAATTTTTTTAACTCTACCCATAATTGTTACACAACTCTAACTTAAGCTATAAAAAACATGCATGTCTATAATTTTCGAAGTATTTGTCACATCATTTAATGTCGATATGTTTGGGATTATAAAAGAGGTCTAAAGATCAAGTTTATTCAAGTAAAACTTTCACAATTATCGTGCAAAAAAATACCATTTTAAAAAAATAAATAAATATTTAACATCCTTTTCTTTGAAAATAAAATTCAAGTATACAATGCATCAAATCATAACCGTTAAATAAGAAGAATCTATCTGACCAAAAAATAATTCTTTTAAATAACAACAATTTTTATGATATAAATTGATAAGTAATTATTGATTAAATCATTTTTTAGTTTTTTTATTAATTTATTCTTATCTACTTAAGATTAAATCATTTTTTATTAATTTATTCTTATCTACTTAACAACAATTTAGTATTGAATCGAATTGTTTTTTAAGGGAAAATTTATATCATTTGGCCCACGTGTGAGTTAAAAAAGTGTTAAAGATGTATATATTTAGAAAAGAGTTTACTCATATGTGCACAAAAAAAAACATAGAAAATAATTGTTTAAAAAATAGTTTCTAATCAAAACACATCAAAGTTGTTTAAAAATGGATAAAGACAAATAACAACTATTTTATTTATTAGACAAACAGTTAAGAATTAAAGATTTGAACATTTGAACTTTAAATAAAATTCAAATAAATATTCTTGCTTTTTCTGTTCATATTTAATTAGGTTCCATCCGAAAGATTTTTTTAAGTTTAATCTTGCCTTTTACGTTAAAATTTTATCTTGACATAAATGATTTGTTTTGTTTTTTTAATTGGTTAATAAGATTTAATCGTGATTTTTTTATTTGGATTATAAGGTTTTAGAAATTAGATAGATAAATGATTGTTTAAATATCACTGATTAATAATTAATGAGAATTTGAGATAAAATAATTCATTCTAGATGGTTAGGCCTTAATTTTTATATAAAAAAATTGTTTTTTAAAAGAAATTGATTAGTGAGAAAATTTTAAATCTAAGCCAAAAATTTACGGTAAGTTCCATCAATTATTATTTTTAATTAAAGATGTATATTATTTATAATTAAAGGTGGACATGAGCGTGATTAGAAAATTAAATTAGGAATTAATTGAATTATATTAGATAGATTAAAATAAAGTAATTGATTAAAACTAAATTATGATTGGTTAGATGATCTATTTTTAAGGTGAGATTTTTTAAACATTTAGGATATATCTTAAATTTCTAACTTTAAATGTATGGTCGCCACATGTCCCATTTTGTAAGTGTTTTAGTATTATATTAGATTCTTATCTACTTAACAACAATTTAGTATTGAATCGAATTGTTTTTTAAGGGAAAATTTATATCATTTGGCCCACGTGTAAGTTAAAAAAGTGTTAAAGATGTATATATTTAGAAAAGAGTTTACTCATATGTGCACAAAAAAAAACATAGAAAATAATTGTTTAAAAAATAGTTTCTAATCAAAACACATCAAAGTTGTTTAAAAATGGATAAAGACAAATAACAACTATTTTATTTATTAGACAAACAGTTAAGAATTAAAGATTTGAACATTTGAACTTTAAATAAAATTCAAATAAATATTCTTGCTTTTTCTGTTCATATTTAATTAGGTTCCATCCGAAAGATTTTTGTAAGTTTAATCTTGCCTTTTACGTTAAAATTTTATCTTGACATAAATGATTTGTTTTGTTTTTTTAATTGGTTAATAAGATTTAATCGTGATTTTTTTATTTGGATTATAAGGTTTTAGAAATTAGATAGATAAATGATTGTTTAAATATCACTGATTAATAATTAATGAGAATTTGAGATGAAATAATTCATTCTAGATGGTTAGGCCTTAATTTGTATATAAAAAATTGTTTTTTAAAAAAAATTAATTAGTGAGAAAAATTTAAATCTAAGCCAAAAATTTACGGTAAGTTCCATCAATTATTATTTTTAATTAAAGATGTATATTATTTATAATTAAAGGTGGACATGAGCGTGATTAGAAAATTAAATTAGGAATTAATTGAATTATATTAGATAGATTAAAATAAAGTAATTGATTAAAACTAAATTATGATTGGTTAGATGATCTATTTTTAAGGTGAGATTTTTTAAACATTTAGGATATATCTTAAATTTCTAACTTTAAATGAATGGTAGCCACATGCCCCATTTTGTAAGTGTTTTAGTATTATATTAGATTCTTATCTACTTAACAACAATTTAGTATTGAATCGAATTGTTTTTTAAGGGAAAATTTATATCATTTGGCCCACGTGTGAGTTAAAAAAGTGTTAAAGATGTATATATTTAGAAAAGAGTTTACTCATATGTGCACAAAAAAACATAGAAAATAATTGTTTTAAAAATAGTTTCTAATCAAAACACATCAAAGTTGTTTAAAAATGGATAAAGACAAATACTCCCTCCGTTCCATAATACATGGTCTTTTGATTTTCAACACGTTTTTTAAGGAGCGGAAAACTCTATAAAATATTATTTTTTTAATTAATTTTTTTATATAATTTGATACTTATTAGTAACAAGTATCAAATTATATTAAAAAATTAATTAAAAAAATAATATTTTATAGAGCTTTTCGCTCCTTAAAAAACGTGCTGAAAAGTAAAAGGACATGTATTATGGAACGGAGGTAGTAACAACTATTTTATTTATTAGACAAACAGTTAAGAATTAAAGATTTGAACATTTGAACTTTAAATAAAATTCAAATAAATATTCTTGCTTTTTCTGTTCATATTTAATTAGGTTCCATCCGAAAGATTTTTGTAAGTTTAATCTTGCCTTTTACGTTAAAATTTTATCTTGACATAAATGATTTGTTTTGTTTTTTTAATTGGTTAATAAGATTTAATCGTGATTTTTTTATTTGGATTATAAGGTTTTAGAAATTAGATAGATAAATGATTGTTTAAATATCACTGATTAATAATTAATGAGAATTTGAGATGAAATAATTCATTCTAGATGGTTAGGCCTTAATTTGTATATAAAAAATTGTTTTTTAAAAAAAATTAATTAGTGAGAAAAATTTAAATCTAAGCCAAAAATTTACGGTAAGTTCCATCAATTATTATTTTTAATTAAAGATGTATATTATTTATAATTAAAGGTGGACATGAGCGTGATTAGAAAATTAAATTAGGAATTAATTGAATTATATTAGATAGATTAAAATAAAGTAATTGATTAAAACTAAATTATGATTGGTTAGATGATCTATTTTTAAGGTGAGATTTTTTAAACATTTAGGATATATCTTAAATTTCTAACTTTAAATGAATGGTAGCCACATGCCCCATTTTGTAAGTGTTTTAGTATTATATTAGATTCTTATCTACTTAACAACAATTTAGTATTGAATCGAATTGTTTTTTAAGGGAAAATTTATATCATTTGGCCCACGTGTGAGTTAAAAAAGTGTTAAAGATGTATATATTTAGAAAAGAGTTTACTCATATGTGCACAAAAAAACATAGAAAATAATTGTTTTAAAAATAGTTTCTAATCAAAACACATCAAAGTTGTTTAAAAATGGATAAAGACAAATAACAACTATTTTATTTATTAGACAAACAGTTAAGAATTAAAGATTTGAACATTTGAACTTTAAATAAAATTCAAATAAATATTCTTGCTTTTTCTGTTCATATTTAATTAGGTTCCATCCGAAAGATTTTTTTAAGTTTAATCTTGCCTTTTATGTTAAAATTTTATCTTGACATAAATGATTTGTTTTGTTTTTTTAATTGGTTAATAAGATTTAATCGTGATTTTTTTATTTGGATTATAAGGTTTTAGAAATTAGATAGATAAATGATTGTTTAAATATCACTGATTAATAAGTTTTTTTAATCGTGATTTTTTGTAAGTTTTTTTTACCCAAAAAGCCACACTATATGTAATAGAGTTTTTTTCTTTTTACAAAAATATCTTATATTATGTAACTATGCAAGGCATTTAAATGAACCATAAATCTCAAGTTTTAGGTGATATTATTTATTAGTTGAATTAAGATTTATGTTTTTAATTGGAAAAAATGCTAATGGATAAGTGAATGTAAATTAAATCTTGCTAATAATTATTTCTTATTTAAATTTCCCCACTAAAAAATAGCTATAAAAACAAACTTTAATGTATAAAGAATTAATGAATAATTTTAAAAATAGATTAGTAAGTGATGTAAAATATGAGGGACATAATCGTCACAACACTGTTCATTTGGGGAACTCATGTTTTTTCATTTGGGGAACTCATGTTTTTAATATAGACTAGTTACCTTCTACGTGCTTCGCACACGGAAATACGAGAACGGTTACTACTATATGTGTTTGTGTTGTGATTTTGTGATTTTTATAGGGTCAATCCTATCAAACGTTACAATTTACTATTACATATAATCTTATACTTAATACAGTAGTTATTAGTGAAGATTGTTACACAATTTTACGCCTTTATTTTTCTTAAATTTACAAAACTCCATCTATATCTTAAAGTGGATCTTCCACTATCAATGTCTTAAACAAACGTGTTAGACGAATAAGATCAATTCTATATTTTAATGCAAATGTATTGACAAGCCACGTGAAAAAAAATTATTGATGGACTTAATGAAAACTAATTGGAGTCCATTCAACTTTTAGAGAGCTATAAAATCTTGAACCTATGAATTTTTTTATAATTTAAATAAAGTGGTGATGATTTTTCTAATTATTGAAAATTAAGGGGTAGAAAGTTAAAAAAATGAAGGTTGGGCTTACCGGCTAAGAACACAAGGTAAACAAACATATAAAAAGGAATTGATTTTTACAGTGTATAATGGCATTATTGTAAATAAGTGAAATATCATGGATACTTTTTAGAAGCACTATTCATGAGGCAACTCCCTCTTTTATATATATATATATATAGAGAGAGAGAGATTCTGAATTCGTCGAATATTCGATAAATTCATTGCCAATTTTAAACAGACTTTGAATTTCAAGAAACTCACATCTAATTACCCACCTACAAATGAATAATTCCTTATTATTAACGAATAGTGACTCCGAACTTGCCGAATAGTCGATAATTTCATACAAAATTTTAGAAAGAATTTGAATTTCAAGAAACCTACGTCTAATTGCCCCTATACATATGAATAATTTCTAATTATCAACGAATAGTGATTCTGAACTTGCCGAATAGTCGATAAATGCATGAACAAATTACCGAATAATTCCAGATTATCAATGAATAATTACTCTGAATTCGCCGAATATTCGGTAAATTCATTACTAATTTTAAACAGAGTTTGAATTTCAAGAAACCCACATCTAATTACCCACCTATAAATGAAGAATTATTTATTATAAACGAATAGTGACTCCGAACTCACCGAATGGTCATAGTCAATAAATTCATGAGCTTGAATTCCGAGAAACCTCCATTTAATTGGCCCATATATATATGAATAATTTATTATTATCAACGAATAATAACTCTAAATTTGTCGAATATTCGATAAATACATGAACAATTTTAAACCGATACATACGAATAATTTCTTATTATCAACGAATAATACCACTGAATTTGCCGAATATTCGATAACATGAATAATTTTAAACAGATAGTAACGAATACTCTATCACATTCCATCGAATATTTATTGCATACCAATGAATAATTCCTTCAAACTATGATATAAGGTTACAAACTCATCATGTACCTTGGAGATCCGATGAAATGAGCATCGTCACCATCGCAGGTCAACACCATCAAAATAGGCCTACTGACTCTCTGAAATCGAAGCAGGCATCTAATTAACCAAATCGCCGATGCCGTCATCGTCGTAGGCCTCGTCCTACGTCATCCTTCTCTCCACCATGACCACCATCGTCCTCCTTCAAATCGTTGCCGCCTCTTCGACATCGCCATCGCCGCTTCGCCATCGCCATCGCCGCTTCGCCGCCGCTGGTTGCCAAAACCCTCATCACACCGGATCCTGGCGTGGGAGAGGAAAGGGAGATGGTTACAGCGGTGACGGATTTCAAGGATGATGATTGCATCAGCGGCGGTTTCCGACGATGTGCAATTGTTCCTCGGCGGCGGTTTCCGACGATGTGCAATTGCCAATCGCCTCATTCTTGGCCTCCAGATCCCGAACCTCCATCGCCAATCGCCTCCGCCTCCGCAATCGCCTCCACTTGGGCTCGAGATGTTCTTCGTCCCTGGCCTCCGCAATCGCCTCCGCCATCCCAAACCGTCCCTCATCCTTGGGCTCGAGATGTTCTTCCTCTACAATCACCTCCGCCTCGGCCTCCGCAAATCGACATCACCAATCGCCGCAATTTCCATTGCCATCGCCATCGCAGTTCTTCCTCTCAACGTGGTCGACAAATTGGGGATTTAGGTTAGGGTTATATTGTAGACTCTCACGCGCTAAGGGTGGGTGGGCTTTTTTAATTTTCATTTAAATTACATTTAAATTAATATATTAGAATAATCTGGGCCATCCATCTTTCCTTAATCAAGGGCTGATATTTGTTAACACAAAACACCCTAAGGCTTGTTAACATTTGATCCATACTCTCTCTCTCTCTCTCTCTCTATATATATATATATATATATATATATATATATATATATATATATATATATATATATATATATATATATATATATATATAAAAGATAAAGTGGAAAATCAACTTTCTAATTCCAACAAAAAATAAATTGAGGAAATGGCACAAAATAGACCAATTTTTGGGCATATTTGCAAAAAACACCTAGCAGGTCCATTATTGGCAAATCTAAACCGGACTATCCAAGCAAAAAAAAGAGCCAGTTAATTGGAATTGTTCATCACCGGGTGTAGAAGGTCACCTGTGCGGGAAAAAATCCACTGGCGCCCTCTCTCTCTCCTCCCACTCTGGCCACCACCTCAGGGCCAAGAACGACGACATTGAAATTACCTTCTTCGACGACCTCAAACCCGAGGAGGAAGTCACCTTCGACCCTCCTGCTCACCCTGAGGGATTTGTCGCTCCCCGTGCCATCGACGAGCCCCCCTTCGAGTCCGAGGAGCAAATCGGCCTCGCCTACGAGGAGCTCTACGGCCCTGCTTACAGTGGCAAGAGTTTCATGGGGAAGGATGTGTATGTGATGGACTCCAAGGTCAAGAAGAGCAGTGGATTCAGAGTCAGGAATGAGAAAATCCACGACGGATTCGACGAGCGCGTTATCCAGGTTTCCAAACCCTAACTAATTGATTGTATGAGTTCTGTTGTCCATTGTGAACTTGTTCGAATTTGTTCTTTGGCAATGAAATTAGTGGCTTTGGGAGTAGTAATTGCTTCAAGGATTGATACTCAGAGTTGAAATTTCTTTAATTTGATACCTGGATGAATCAATCTTTTGGAAAGACCTCAGTTTCTCTACTCTGAAATTGGCGATGAGGTATGATGGGGGTGAAATGTCTTGCATTACAGGTGAGGAGGGTAACGAAAGTGGTGAAAGGAGGGAAGCAAATGCAATTCAGGGCAATTGTGGTGGTTGGCGATAAAAAGGGCCAAGTTGGGGTTGGACATGGCAAGGCCAAGGAGGTTATTACGGTTGTTCAGAAGGCAACCATTGAAAGTTCGTCGCAATATAATTACAATCCCCTTGACCAAGTACGCGACTTTTCCTCACATGTATTGAACTTTCCGCTACATTGCAGTAACTTGAATTGATGTCAGGGTTTGTGTGCTAATGGATGGACAAGAAGCTTGTTTGATGTTTGGTTTATTCCGCTACATTGCAGTAACTTGAATCCGCGACGGATGAACAAGAAGCTTGTTTTATGTTTGGTTGATTGTGGTTTGTGTGCTAATGGATGGACAAAATGATGCTTGTAGCCTTAGCCCATATTTTAATCACACCATTGTATAAACACATACTATATTTTGCACAGAATTGGGCAGTCTCTATCCGATTCTAGGAAGGCATTCAAACTCTTGGGTGCCTGTGAGGGTGATGATCTAGGAAATAAATTTTCTAAGCTGGGCACAAGATCAGAGGCATTGTCTGTAAAATTGGAAAAGGAGGTAATGCAATTTGAAATGTTTAACTAGTTACTACTACCATATAGCAAGAGTCGCTTTTTAGCTGTGATTTTGTCATATGAATGGAGAGATCAAAAGCATAATGATGTGCAGGCTCACCATTTATCAATGAACTTTGAAGAGCCTTTGAAAGATTATGTCCTTGCCATTCAGTCTATAAAGGTGAATCTTTCTTTCCTCTTACTGGTACATGGCAGTGATGTTCTTTTATTTTCCATCATTGCATTTTTGTTGTGAACAGGTTCATATCTAGTTGAAAATTTTATCTTACATTGTTTAAACGGGCAACAATAGTAGACAGAGTTGCTGCCTTAGAGGGGAGTGTGTTTAGTGATTTGCCTTAGGTTGGTCTGCTACTGTCACTTATAATCGTATTATATTGCCTATGATTTCACAAAACTAGATTCTAGTAAACCATCGTATGTTGTCTATTGTAGAAGACATGCACACTATTAGTAAAATATTTTCTAACTACTGGTAGAATTTAAATACCTTATTGGTAAGATGATAATCTAATCACCTTATTGGTAGGATTTAAATACCTTATTAGTAGGATATTATAGTATGAAAAGTTAAAGAAATGACAAGAACGACAACCTGATTTGTGTTGCTTTTGAATCTGTTGCTCATCAGACGTCTGATTTAGTTCATCTTGTAAGCTTCTTGGCTTACATTTAAATATAGTTTCTTCTTTTATTATTTTGCTTCTTGCCCAGTTAGTTTATCACTTCTTGATGCCTAGATGATCATAAGGAGTACCAATTAAAAATAATCTATTAGCTCAATTGGTAGAGCGCTGTGTTTGCACACGGAGATGTGAGTTCGATTCTCACATAGGCTAATACGGAGTGTGTGTTCATAAGTGTCTGATATATTGTGTTTTGGTAAATCCAATTATGCATTTACATATTTCTAATAGTATAAATATATCTTACCATTAGTGTGCATCTATCCTACCATTAGTGTCAAGTTATACAGGAATTACGGGGTTTCCATTCTGATTCTACCAAAATCGTTGTTTTCTCCTACCATTAGTTTCCATCTATCCTACCATTCTGAGTTCTCAAACCAAAAGCCTCTATTCATTTCATAATAAAAGTTAGAACTTAAGAATATAGAGGTACGAGCCTATAGAACAGATCCTACCATTTGTACTGAATGCATGCATCTTTTCTGTTCAACTCCTTGTAATCAAATTTGTTGAGTATATCTCACACATAATATACATTAATAAAGGCAATCAAACAGTAGTGAGTTGTAAGTATGAAGTGTTTTGGTTGATGTTTTTCCAAACTGTTATCATGCATTAAGTATTGGATTATAAACGTTGTTAATGAAATTTTTATTGCGAAATTGATATGCAGGGTGCCTTGCTAGGAAAGCCTAATGCATAAATACGCTCGTAGGTCGTGGATCTGCAGAAGTGCTTATTTCCGTTTATATTCAGTTGCTATTCTAGTGAAGTCCACATTACATGGCTACATGTGCCGAAGAAGAATTTTATATGGCAAGGAACATAGAGTTGCTGCTGTAATTCAGGTAGGGTTATACTTTGGAATCACTCTTATCTTCTGAATATATTGGAAGTATATCATGTGGATGCGTTTTTGTGTGCAGATAAACACTATATGACATTGCTGCTTGCTTAATTCTAAAGAAATGTATGGTTTATCTTTACCAAAAGAAATGTATGGTTTATCTTTATATAAAAATGTATGGTTTATTGTTCAACTGAAATCATGGTTTTTTGTATGGTTTATTGTACGCTGCAAGTTTGAACTTTTAGCTAATTTTTATCCTCACTTTTATCATGAAATGAATAGAGACTTTTGGTTTGAGAACTCATAATGGTAGGATAGATGGAAACTAATGGTAGCAGAAAACAACAATATTGGTAGAATCAGAATGGAAACTCAGTAATTCATGTATAACTTGACACTAACGGTAGGATAGATGCACACTAATGGTAAGATATATTTATACTATTGGAAATATGTAAATGAATAATTGGCTTAAAAAAAAGCCAATATATCGGAGACTTATGAACACACACTCCGTATTAGCCTATGTGAGAGTCGAACTCACATCTCTGTGTGCAAACGCAATGCTCTCCCATTTGAGCTAATAGGCTATTATCAACCTACCAATAGCGTATATTTATCCTATCATTCATGTGAAACTATCCTACCATTTGGGTGTATCTCCACATAATGCCTTGAAGAGGCAAGAGAGGAGCGCCATCACATCCTGAATCGACCCAGATGGATAAAATTAGGTCAGACATTCTTCTCTCGCAATGTAATGACAGAACCGGTTGAGAAAACAATGGATTTTTCTCAGTCGAATGTAATGGAGAGTTGCTTATACATTACTGTCATTCATGGTATGTTATAAAACCAATCTAATTCATGGTGTGTTTCATGTGAAGTGGGAAGCAAGCATTGTCAGATGACCACGACTTCTAAGGAAGTCCTGTTTCAAGGACTCACAGGTCTACAAATGTTTGTTCGATATCACCTAAAACTGAAGTGAGTGACCTAATATGATCAGACTCAATGCAGGTAGGAGCACAAGATGGCATATATAGTCACGACTCATGAGCTTAGATGTTTAAACTTTTAAATGAAGCAAGGAGCAACTCTAGTTAACTTGCCAGCCGATAAAGTGTTGATATTGAGAAAACATGCAGCGCCATCCTATAGATTAAGAAGGGCCTTGAGTTGAGGTTTAGGGTTGAGGGTATCAACTATCAAACACAACTTAATCCGGATGCTCTTACCAATTCCCTATTTCCCCAAATCCAGAAGCAATCCTGAACAACTTTGAATGCATTCAGAACACTCAGCAAGGGCATCCAGAAGCAAAGTTGAGAGCTCTCTCCGACTCAATTGACTTTAAGTGCAGCAATTCAGACCTAGGATTCAACCAAAATGAGATCTAAACCAAAACCTATTCACCCAAACTTATCCCCTCATTCAATTCAATCAATACATCAAAAAAATCATATAGAAATCAATTCCAAAACCAACTCAACAATTTTGATTCAATCCCGAACCCATTCTAAATTCAATTTAAACTACTCTAATTCAATTTAAACGGCCCAGAATTTATACCTAATTCACATAGAGGTTGAGGGTCGACGGAATCGGGGCTACAGAGGGTCGGGTTCTGCTCCTGGCTTGTGTGTCAAGCACTCAGAGTGGGGGAACAAGGTCTTCTACCTCGGGCCAGGCTCTGTAGTCACTTCTCCCAGGAGTGAGGCTCCACTCATCAGCCTCAAGGTGGCAGCTCCGGCGTTTGTGGCTGCAGGTTCGCCCGAGGCTCGGCCTTTGCCTTGAGGGTTCGAGGTTTTGTGTCGGTTCAAGCAAGGAGAGGTCGAGGTCCGGTAGAGGAGGGTGGCTTCGAGTTGCTCATCTTTAATAAAAAACAGCCGCACTTAGGGGAGGAGCGCAGGGGAGGAGCGAGCGAGAGACATCGAGAGAGAGAGCGTTACCGGCCTTTCTTTTCTCCCTCTCTCTTTCTTCCTTTTACCTAGAACCTTTCCATCCGGTTACCCCTAAAATTTTCAAAACTAGACCACATTCTACCCTTAACCAATTTCCTATGTACTAGTTTAGTTTTGCAAAGTTTTTTTGTTTTTTGGTCTAGTTTTGCAAATTGACCAAATAAATTCAACTTTCTGAAAATTTCAAGTTCATTATAAAATGTTCGACTTCGACGGAAACTCCACCGGAAATTAGCTCTCATTTAATTAGAGCTAAATACTTACAAATTTACTAAACATATTTAGACAGCAAATCTGCAAGTGGCGCTTTTTTTTTGGTTTAATCATTATAACAATAAGAAACCATTTGGCATTTTGGTTCCAAATTGTCACCCTTTAGGCCTTGTTAATATATAGTACACCCAAAAAAAATTAAAAAGGGGTATATAATCTATTATTTTAATTTTCAATAATGCAAATCAAAACAAAACCAAATACGGAGTAAGAAGAAACTTAAGCACATATCCCACCAAAAAAGAAACTTAAGCACATAGAATAGAAGCATAATCTATTTATGTTTGGTGTGCAAACAAAATAAAAATGAAAAATATTAAGAATTATACAAGGAAGGGCTGGAAGAGATCGGACAGACACAAGAGAGCAAGAAGTTAGGAGGAGGTAGCCATTTGGCAAACATGGTGATTTAATTTTAGGCACATCCAAGTTTCAACTGCCCCCTAAGAGCACCCAAATCAAGGCGGAGCCAGACAAAAATCAAGGGAGGCTCAAATATGTTATCGGAATTTTTTTAAAGATATATATAAAATACAATTTTTATTATAAAGAATATATATAGTAGAAAACAAATTAAATTTATTATTTAAATAGCTATTTTAAGTTTGAAAAGCTAAAATGAAGGGAAAATACATAAAATGAAGTTATAGGGATTCAAACTCAAAACATCATCATTAAATTTCCGAACTCATATCAAATAAACTAAGCACACTCATTGATTTATTACATTTTTTAACTTATTTTAACCCTTAAATTATCAAAAAAATACCAAAAAAACATATTTTTAATTTGATTTTTTTTACGTTTTCCTCCGACCGAGGTGGCTCGAGCTAAACGTCGCCACGGGTCTGACCCGGCGGGTCAAGGGTCGGGGGAGGTGACCCGAACCCTAACCCGGGAATCCCATGGGTCTAAGGGTTCGGGTAATCCGTCGGGTCGGGACACGTGGCAAGAATGAGAGGAAACCGGGTTACCCGCCAAGTCAGGGCCGGGTTGAACGAGTTTCGACTTTGCGTTGAACGGTTTTGTGATGTTTTTTTTTTGTCGTTTTGTGTAATACCGCTTCGTGTTTATTGTGGTTTGAGTTGGGGATAAAAAAGGAGGGAAGAAGGGCTTGAATCAGTTTTCCAATTGCCTACGTATCCTCCTAGGGGAGAGTAATCAAAGCCCACGTAGTTCTTTTACATGTTGTCTAAACCCTGCTTACCTATTCGGTTATTTGTCGGGATCGAAGGGGCATTCTCCATCGAAAACTCCACCGTCCACGGATGTTCCAATCGATTCTGAGTCCATTCCATCACCAGGCTCTATTTCGGTGGACATGAGGTTCCTCTGAATTCTCATCTCTGCCCTCTTCCAATCGGCAAGGCATACTTATGCTTCGAGGTTCTCGGGGAGCAATCTTGATCTCTCCTCGATTAGAATTTTTCCACCTCGGTTGAATAATTGCTCCACTGCGACGGTGGAGCAAGGGGCTCCAAGTATTTTTTGGGCGATCACCTGCAAAGTTGGAAAGCACGGTCTTTCGATCTACTCGGCCCCACCATTCTAAAATATCAAAATCTACATCTTCATCACTGTGAAATTTAAAGTTAGTAGACAAATATTCGTCGAGCTCCGAGTGTAGGCTCGACGAGGACCTCGGCCTCTTTGTGCCAAAAAAATCTTTGGCAAGAGCCTTAGTTAGATCAGTAATACTAGTGCGGGAAGAGCCGCTCGAGCTGGAAGGCACAGGAGAAGGGATGTTAGGCGCTCTAGCACCCGTAGAAAAATGAGTATATAATGCTTCAAATATTCCCCTAACTCTAGCAACTATAATTGAAACATTGCAATCGGGATCATTCTGGACATGGAGTGTAGCAAAATAGCTTTCTAAAAACTTTTGAAGCCCAGTTAATCTGTATCTATGGTCAAAACAACAAGTTACGAGGAAAATATAAGGTATAACCGTGTAATAAGCCAACCATTTCTCTCACGTGGTGAAAACAGTGTCGGAGATGAATTGCACTTGAAGCCCGTCCTGAAGGGCTATGGAGATGTTCATAGCTACAAAACAGAAAACACTAGATGTAGGCATGTAAGCATGACTAAAAGTTTCAGTTGCATCATGGAAAACCTTGAAAACCTCAACTGCATCTCGAGCAACCACCCGCACATCCTAAAAAACGTCTTAACCATCGACGTGTTGTGTGGCAAAAGAAGAAATAATTAAGTTCTTTGTATTGATAAGAATCATAAATCATTATGTATGTCAAGTTCCACTGAGTGCTAACATCCCGGGAAAAGTTCTTCGGGCTCACATTGTTTACTTGGAAAAACAGGTGTCATTAGTGGCGAAGTTGTTTGCTTCGCCAAAGTGCCCGCAAAACATATCGAATATATAGGTCCAATAACTGTTTGTAAATAATCTAAACCATCTTGAACATATAAGTTTAAAATATAAGGTGCACAACGAATATGGAAAAATCCCCCCTATCCCGGGCTGACAATATTTGGTTAACTCTGGGATAGAGGCGGAATTGGCGGATGCGTTATCAAAACCGATTGACAATATTGGGTTAACTCTGGGATAGAGGTGTGATGGAGAAGAATCCTGTTCTTTTCCATTTTGCAACATTAAGGGACCTTTTTTTGTTCATCATACCCTTTTTTAGCTCGATTTAGTTTACACCCGGGCTAAAAACCATGGTCGGTGCGACCACCCTTTGTTTTGGTCGTTGCGACCATAGTAGCGCTTTCCCGCTACCACTTGGTTGTTGCGACCCATTTCACCCATGCTCGTTGCGACCAACCCCACTTGTGGTTGTTGCGACCATGTTCATTTCGACTATACGCTAAAAGGAAAAAATACCCTGCTCTAAACAAAAATTGTGTTTATTTATTTGTTGTTCAAAAATATTTATTTAGGTTTATATGTTGGATTAGTTAAAAAAAGCAATTAATACATACATAAAACACAAGTTTATTACAAACCGAACAAAGATTACAAACCTGTACCGAGTTCATTGCCTAGGCCAGGATTGCGCTTGGCGCTTCATGCATGTCATTACAACGAAAACTAACTTACTTCCCGGTTCCTACTTTATTTAGTACTTCATAATTCAAATTTTTAGTACTTCATAATTCAAATTTTCATAACATCGTAAACTTCACACAACACAATACTAATTATCCAACGATCCCGATGCTTCGTTGACCTTTTTCGGATGCTTCTTCACTGATGATTATTCAAATTGTCAAAACTTAAGTTATTCCTTATCTTATACTTATGACCACAATAACGACACTCCGCTTCGATCTTCCCCGGGGCTTGGACAACCTTGTTGAAATGATTGAACAACGAGCACGATGAGCTAGAGGATCCGGTACGATTGGCCATTACGACGATTGACGAGAATGAAATGTAAGTTGATTGATGGGATGTTGAAGTAAAATGAATTGGGGAGGAGAGGGGGTGCCTATTTATAGTCTCGACCCTATGTTGAAGCCGAGCAAGGACTACAATTTTTTTTAAAAACTACCGTTCAAGTGGGACCCACAAAAACGGTCTCATTTTTCAAGATAACCCATGACCCGGTGGGTCACAACTCACACGGGTTATCTTCACTCTGACCCTAACCCTGACCATCAACCCAAGCCAACCCTTCGATCCTTTAACCCTGACCCAGCCAACCCGTGGCCACGTCTAGCTCGAGCCACCTCATGCCCCACTTTCCTTATTAATAAGTACTAATGGTAGGATGCCCTAAATTTTTTCTCCCTTTTCCTTATTCATCCATCTCAGTTTTCACTAACTTTATGCTCAACCTTCCTCAATTTCAATCAAAGCCAACCAAATATTTATAAATAAAAAGTCAACATATATAATCACTAATAAATGTCATTTAACGTTCTAACACATTTTTTAATAAGTTAAAAAAAATATATTAAATATCAAAATTTTAAAATAATTTAGTATTTATTATTAATAAGTACTAATTACTTTTAAAAATAATATTTGGTATATTTTTTAGAATAAATTTGCGCCACAAGCCATTTTTTCGGACAAAATTGAAAAATTGTCCACGAATTTTTTTTCATTGGTAAAAAGTCCATCTAGCAAACCATACATTATAAGGAAGGCCTGGCGGTCGATGCTCGCCACTGACTCCAAAATTGACGGGCTTAATTCATAAAAGGTCGTGTTCAGGTACTTCTTGTTCCAACAAGCCCCATTCTGTCACAGATGTTCTCCGCCACTGAGGAAGCGCTTCGATGACCCCCGTGCTCAAAGATTCTAATGCCAACGCCACTCTCTCGCTCCTTCTGGATTGCTGGTTCGCAATGGCTCTCTTGATACCAGGTTCTCCTCCTCTCTGACTATGACTGTGCAAATACATTTATAGGTGAATCTTTTTCTATAATTTCCAAAGAAGCCATTTTTCGGGCTCTTTGAGTGATGCTGATTTCAGAAGTTATGCTAAAAGATGTAGCTCTACTGCTGGATTAATGACAAAAGTAATGGTTATGCTTGACTTTTGCTGGCCAGAGGAGCTCCGGATTTCAATTTCGACTTGTTTCAGTTTCAGCAACAATGTTGAAATAGGAGTTTGTTTCAACAACAATGCTGAAACAAATTCTTAGAGTTACTAATGTTGGTGTTCGAAATAATAGGAGTTTCAATCTCTTCGATTTTAACCTCTTCGGGATGCAATCGGTCTTGCTTTTCAACTTCTTTGAAAACCACGTCACGCTCGCAGTCTCCGCCCGATTTCAATTCGATCACAAAGTCGTTAGAACTGCTGAAACAAATTCTGATTGTTGAAACAAATTTTTTTATAGTCTTAATGATTGCTGAAACAAATTATTTGTGAAATCTATTCTTGTCCTACAAGTACCTAGGTTGCTTTTTCTAAATGTCTAATCTTCAATTTGTTGTTGTTGAAATTTCTTAATGTGCTGAAATTGTTGTTGTAATGGCCGGGTGAAATTGGTGTGGCCTTTTTCTCAAATTGCTAAAATTGTTGTAATTGCTTAAATTGGTGTGGACTTTTTGCTGAAATTGTTGATGTTTTTACTGAAATTGGGCAAAAAATTCAAAATTCAATGATTCAGCAACTCTGGTGTCAGCAACCTCAGTTTCAACAATTTTGATTTCAGCAACTCCGGTTTCAACAACACGTGGTAAAAAAAAACTGGTGAAACAGGGGGCACAAGGATACACGTGGGGGGGGGGGGGGGAGGGGAAGGGGAATGGAGGTTGACTTTTTGCTAATTTGAAAAAATTGGTGAACAATTTACTAATAAATGTCTTAAATATGGTCATTCTAGTAAATGCCCCTACTTTGTATGTTCTTAAAAAATGCGTCTAAAAATAAAGTGAAAAGAATGGAGCATTATGTATAGTATGCACCATAGGAAATAGATGCGCAATTGGAATTTAGAAAACTGTTTTCTAACATCTAATCTAATCCAGGATTTCATGCATAAATCGATATGAACAATACAAAAGGAAAAGTCATACATTTCTTGTGCGAAAAGTTGATCCGAAATCACCTTTGGAGAAGAGAATCCCAAGCGCGTGCGACTCCTCCACTTCGTCCACACGAGTACAAGATTGGATCTCCTTTCTTCCATTATTTGCTAAAACGACGATCGAAGGGTTATAGCTAGACCTGAGCATGGGCGGGCTTGGACCGGGCCTATGAGAATATCTTGACCCATGTTAGCGGGTCAGGCTTGGGCTAGGCTCTTTTTTTGGCCAACTCTCTTGCCCAAGCCTGCCCACTTGGGCGGGCTGGTGCGGGTAGCCCACCGAGCCGCCCATTATAATTTGGTAAAATATTATTTTTATTTTATTATTTTTGCGTTTGATCTCAAACTACACAAATGTGCTAAGTGTCTCAAAAGATTGAAATTTTATACAAAGCAAAGGTATACAAGTAACACAAATGTGAAATTACAGACTATAATCTTTATGTAGGTTAATTTCAATGAAAAAATCTTGAAATAATTTATTTAGTTCTATTGTATTCCTTAATTTATATGTGATGTAAATACTATTACTATTTATAAAGTAATAGATGTAAAAGTTTAGATATTATATAATAAATATATATACTCTAGTATTTTAATACAAATATATAAAAAAATAATATAAGTAATATATATGTGCGGGCCGGGCCTACTGACATTATATTGACAATATTTTATTATTATTTGTTATAATCTAGGGAAAAAGAAAAGAGAGAATATGAGATTGTATTCAACTGATTTCTCTTGGTGTTACACCGGTACAATATATAGAGATAAACTCCTTAGACTCCAAGCAATAGTCAATCTATCTATAGACAAAATTCTATCTAAGTAAAGTGTATATTTTGTACATCCACATAATAATAATAATAATATAACACCCCCCCTTGGATGTACATTCATTGTTCCTCCAGCTGCCTCGTTAAAAACCTAGCTAGGAAAACCCAATGGGACAAAACCATAGCTTAGGGAAAAAGAGTGCAGCCTTCCACGTACGCTCTTGTTGTACTGCCTCGTTAAAAACCTTGTCAGGCAAACCCAGTGGGACAAAACCTGATCGAAGGAAAAAAGAGTGCAGTGCGTATATGCTCCCCCTGAATTCAACATCCTTCTCAAAGTCTTCTCATTCTTCTTAATGCCGCCGTCTTCATGAGCTTATGGTCGAATCTCAACATTGTCTTTGATGTGCATAATATGGAATATCTTCTTGATTAACTTTGACGTGCCTGACTTGCATGTATTGGTGTTGAGCTGCTTTGGATGCACAAATATAAGGTACTTCAGGACCTAGTGTGCCTTTAATTGTTGATCTGGGGATTTGATGTATTAAATGGTGCGTAATTTGCCTCGTTAAAACCCTTAACTTGGAAAAGCCAAATGGGATAAAAACCAAGATTAAGGAAAAGAGTACAACATTATACGACACTTTGGGACTTAATGTAGTGTCACCATTTTTACAATGATATGTACTTCTAGTACTCTAAGGATCTTTAATTAATTGTATGTGACGGGACTTTGATAATAATGCTCCAGACATTTTCAATCAATTCTTTTCATTTATATGTATATGTACGTCATTTACATTTGGAGCCAAAATTATATTCACTCCTGGTGAATGCATTCTCATGTAACATTTAATAGGCTTGTGTGCAATCAATTTGGCTTTATATTTTCCTTTGTACGAACACTCACTTAAAACCAATTAATGCTACACTTTTCAATGTTGGAGCTACATGTCCAAGATCTTCATGCTTAAATAATCCATCTTTACATGAATTATTTCTTTCTGGAATTTAGGATATACCATGTATCCTTATGAGGGGAGTTGTCTCGTTAAAAACCTTGCTTTGGAAAAACCCAAATGGGACAAAAACCAAAGTTAAGGAAAAGAGTACAACTTTTCTCCCCCTCAATTTAGCATATAAATCACCAATTTTATAAAGGCATAGTACTTCTAGACCCTTAATATCCTTTCATAATCTAATCAAAGATGAAAAAAATCATTTGTCTTCATATCGTAATATATCTTTCTTTGAACACTCGAACTACAGGTCGAAATATTTTTAGAAGCTCTAATTATTCTTATCAAGAACTTCAAGTGCAAACTTAGATATGTGCCATCAACGATAATCAAGGATCTGGTCAATTCAAGACAACTCATCATCAATTCTAATACGTACTGGTCAACGTTCATGAAATCTTTTCAGAAGTTTTATACCAGTGGACATATCACCATTGTTTGAAGTTACTACTATAACCTCGATCTAAATCATGCTAGTGCATTATTTGTTGTAAATGTGACTTTTGTCACCATCTTTTGCATTTATTAATGCCTTTACTAGCTTGTTTGCTATATAGTTTATTGAACTTCTGGTTCCCTTCTAGTTCATGCAATATATTACTTCTTGATATCTTTTTCCTCTCCCCCTAAATACCGAGTATTTTATCATTCGTGATAAACTCTAGGTATTTGATTATCTATGGGGACCCAATCCTCCATATACATCATCTTTCTTGGTTTACAACAATTTAGTGTAATTTGGGGAGATTTCGGTACCTATACCAAACTTTTAAAACCTTATAAATATAAAACTCTCTTCAGGAGATAAATTACAAAGGGGAATTTATTCTATTGTTGACCGAAATCGAATCAATCTCTTGATGTTCATGCCTGCCTTTTAGCTATTATTGACGACTCTACTCGGTCATTCTATGCATTAGCATTATCCTAAACGATAATCTCATAAGCAATGGTTTCATTTGGTCGATTTAATCGTCAGCTTCTCAATGCTCATTTATCCAACATATCAATTACATTGATAACATTTCCATATCACATCCATATTGCCAACATGGGTAATCTATTTATTATGTTGGATCCCTCTTTTGACATCCTCAACTTGGGGAAAACAACTGCTTCTGGCAATTATTAGTCCTCCATTGACTTTTATGATCCCATTTTATCTATCATCACTCATTCCCTTAGAGTGTTTTGACGCTCTTCTAGAGCTATTTTCTCATATGAGTTTATTGCTTGATTTTATCAATAGGCCTTCAAGGACTAATTTTGATGCTCTTCTGGAGATATGTATAATGTTTAATTATGCCAAGGATAGACTTAATACCAACACTCATTAGATATTTCATCATGAAAACTTCAGGTTTTCCATATCATCAGATACCAAACTCTAAATCATTCTAACATTTTCATGCGATGATTCATTCACAGTTTGGGAGATTACAAATCCAAATTAGGCAAACCATCAACTTTGACTTGTTCTTCCACATTCTCCTTGATGTGGGAGTCGACTCATACATGATTATCTATAATCATTTTCAAAATTATATATGACCAGTATCCTAACAACGGTCGCGCTCACCGTATCCTCTTTATGTCCTCTGCTGGAGGTAACAATATATATTGCATCTGGCAATAAAAGAGGTTGTTATGAACCGTAGGTCATTTAGCTAGCTATTTATTTGAGTTCTACCATACCGAAGTAGATTAAGAACAAGATCCCAAAATAAAGAGTCTTCGGGCTCTCAAGAATAAATTTATCGATTTCACACAATTTAACAAGGATTTGCTTCAAACTCTTCTCCCAAATCATCAATAGTTGAATAAAATTGGCATCATCTACCCATAATGGTTTCTTCAAGAAACATTTTCAATGCCTATACATATACATAAAATGCAAATGCAAATCAAATAGATAAATAAAACATAGATTCCATGTAGCTTCAAATAGCCAAATTATTCTAATAACAAACCAAATACGACCAAGTTTGCAGAATCAAAGGTGCTGGATCATCTAGGTTCTTTCGTTGATAATCTTTCATATGTAGAGATAAGTTTATCTACTTCAAGAGATAACTTTTATTAACACAAACAATATATATAATATAAAACCACATATGTTTACGACATACCAACTCTTAACAAGTTGTTTCTTCTGGAAATACTTTGAGTTTTGTGCAAAAGTAAATTCAAATATATACACCTCACAAGCAAATATTCAAAGCGATCTCAGTAAATTAAAATAAATGCAATACACATAATTAAAATTTATTCGGCCACTTCAGGTGGATATCAATTCAGATATTTATCACTTGTTTCAATAAACACTATCATTCACAAATACTGTAGGTTCAATAACTATCTCAAAATTCAATTTCAATAATTTCATCATCATCTATGAGAGAAAATGTCTTTTCTTATTTGCATGTAATTACTTTGGGGGATATAATACAAATCAACTTCATGATGCATAAATAATGTAAACTTCTGGTGACCAGAAAACAAACAAGTTTAACCACTTCAGAGGTTTATATTTCACCTTCTATGAAACAAATCATATATGAAATAATTTACAAGTACAAGATGGAATCAACAATATCATCTTAGCTCATTACTACAAAGATGAGGCTAATATTTAATCGGTGCATGATGACGTTATTTATTCATCAACTTATCAATGTATCAATTCATTTAGATATCATTTATCATGTATCCGTCCAATATATGATCAATTTATCCAATAACCATATCTATATCATATATGCATCGTCAACCCCAAATCGCACATAATTTATCAATGCTTTAAATTCTTATATATCAAAGTATATTAGCACTATGACATGATTTATGATATAAAATCTACATGTGCAATCAATAACGTCATATTGCAATTAGCAACTAAATGATAATCCATATTTCATGTACAGGATGAACTCATAACACACATATATAATCACTCATGAACAAGAGGCACAAAAATCATAATTCAAATATATGGTGTTTAGGCTTACCTGACCGCAAACTCGATCGCATATACCAATATTGAAAATCAGTCCAACTTCGTCATGAGCCTTAAAGTCGAGCCTAACTCATATAGACCCACTACCAAGTAGAGTTCAATCTTCTATGATTCGTCTCCTTTTACCATGATATCGTAGTGTGGATCCGTGGACAAACCACTCACATGATACCATCCATCACCAAATCAAAATATTAATAAATTATAATAATGGTTTATTTAAAATACATTATATTCATCCTTATGTATAAGGTCTTAAACCTTTTGAAATTCTAATTAATCAAACAAGGAAAGTCAACATACCTCTTATGTGAGCAACGCGTACATAATCACACTCCAAAACAGATTTACAATATTATCATAATGCCTTGTTTTGATTATCTTTCCAATTGGCGATAATCTATCTTGATTCACTATCTCAAAAAATAAATATGAGCATATTCTCAATTGAGACGAATGAACGGACATGTGCAAATATAAGATGCAGCGTTATGAACCATAATCTTTATATTATCAATAAATAAGGGGGTAACTCTATTATAATAAATCATCATATGTATGAGTTAATACTTAATATAGAGATAGATAGACAAAATCCGAAGCAAGGCATGAAAAATTTATTTTTATCTACTTCAGGAGATATGTCTTTTCATCTGCTTTAGGAGATAAATGATAAAAATATAATATACAAACAAACAGACAAAATAATAATCATAGATCATCGCTACATGGATGTACGGAGATAAATTTTATCGATCACATCAAGTGATTTATTATATTAATTTCTTTACTTTCATCCACGTTGAGCGATTTAATATTTTCTACTTCAGGAGACAAATTAAATTATTTATAAACAAAATAATAAATTAGAAAAATCAAATTGCACTTAACTCCACTTACCTCTACGACGACGTAGAACGGGAATTGATATAATTGACGTATACATCCTCTTCGGGAGATGTGTTTATCTACTTCACTCGCTAAATCTCATCGCTTCTGGGAAGAGATTTTTCACTCATCGAAACCTTTACTCAGGGACAAAACTTGTAACCCTGAAAGTTTGGGTCTTTTCTGTTATTTATCAGAAAAGTACATGCCCAACCGCAATTTTGATAATTTCAGGGTTGGTTTTGTAATTAATACAAAAACCACGTCAAAATCGTTCGTCTTCTCCGACGAGAGTAACTGGTTGAGCGAGCGGAGTCGGCGGATCACGGATGACCTCCGACTGGGGAGATCGAGATCGTCGATATTCTTCTCTTCGACGCCGATAGTTAGGGTTTTGGCGGAGGAGATGGTTGCGGCGGAGTCGGAGTGGCGGTTTTGCTTCCGGAGGCGCTTCTGTTCGATTCCGACTCGCTTGAAGGTCTTCCGACCGCGTTCCATGGAGGAGGATGCAGATTTGCGCCCCTATGCAAATTCCAATCCCAATCTTCCTCACTCTCACTGTTCTCCTCCTCCGTAGCGAATTCGTCGGACTCCGTAAAAATCGAAAGCTCCACAATTAGGGGCGAATCGGAAGCATCAAGAATCTCCTCCTCCTTAATTTCTGGTAGGCGAACCCAGCGACTCGGTTCTCCGGGAACCAAGCTGACTCACCGACTTCTTCGATCTTGGAGTCATTGTCGGAGGGGGGAACGGGAGGGGATAGATCGAGGTTCGAGAGGGGGACTTCGATCTTGGAGGCATGGCGGCGGATCGGAAAAATTAGGGTTTTAGTTTATAGAATCTATCTTGTTGATAATATGTTATAATCTAGGGCAAAAGAAAAGAGAGAATATGAGATTGTATTCAACTGATTTCTCTTGGTGTTACACCGGTACAATATATAGAGATAAACTCTTTAGACTCCAAGCAATAGTCAATCTATCTATAGACAAAATTCTATATTTTGTACATCCACATAATAATAATAATAATAATATAACATTATTATTATTATTATCCAATTTCTAATTTCTAATTTTTTTTGTGTATGACCTTTTAAGACCCGAATAAAATACCAATGAATTAAATCTAATTTATCTAGCTATAAATTGTAATTGAGTTATAGTAAAGCATTACTGTTGTCTAAATCATTCGAATTATAAATGTCTAATTTATGATATACTCCATCCGTCCACAATACATGTCTTTTTACTTTTCTGCACGTTTTTTAATGAGCGAAAAAACTCTATAAAATATTAGTCTCTTAAATAATTTTTTTTTATATAAGTTGATATTTGTTACTAATAAGTATTAAATTATATTAAAAAAATAATTTAAAATAATAATATTTTATAAAGTTTTTAGCTCTTTAAAAACGTGCTGGAAATCAAAACGACATGTACTGTGAAAAGGATGTAGTAGTAAATTACAATCTATTAAAAGACCCCGATCTCTCTATACAATACGTGGTTATATAGCATCCAGACAGAACTATTAAAGTTAAGTAGCTCTTGGTAGGGAGCAACGGGTGGGTCGTAATTAGGTTAGCCAATCACCTATTTTTGACTCCTTATCGAATTGAGTACGTAAGAGTGTTACAGTGTACAAAAAAAGTGGTGAGAATAAGAATGACGACGGTGAAAAATCATCCGTTAAACAAAATATATATTTTTTTCGTTAATTAAAACTTGATATTTTACTATTCACGCACGCTTTTTGAAGTGTTAAAAACTATATAAAATATTAATTTTTTAATATTTTTTAATAATTTCATACTTATTACTATTAAGTGTGAATTTATAAAAAAAAATTAATATTTTATATAGTTTTTATCAGTAAATGATAAAATAGAGGGAGCATTTGGAATCGATCTAAATTCATTGTAAATTGGGAAGTAAACATACTGCAAAAGATAGATAGAAATGACCAACGAGCATGCTTACAAACCAAACAAAAAAAATTTGTAAATCCATTAGGACGGCAGGAAAATCTGTGATGTATAAGATTTGTTAAAATAATGATGATACCAACTTAATTTATTTTTGTAGTACATGGTAGGTTTAACACTTTTTGGACTTCCTCATAAACATACATACACAGGGTGAACAACAAACAAGCTAGGATTATATGAATATATGATGAACAATTGAGATATCCTCTTTATCATTTTTGTATCTATGTAGAATTTATATATGTAGATTATATAGCACATCACAATAATGATTCCTATAATAATAGTTAAAATCTATTGAGCCAATAATTAGAATGGTGCACAAATATAAATTCAACATATAAATCCGATGGTGTTTAGGATTTTTATGGATTCCAATATATTTTAATAAAATAATATAATTATAATTATAAAATGTTAAACAGGTGTCTGGTTTGTATATTATACCACTTAAACTTTAAATAAAATATCTTATAAATTGTGTAATCAAATATTTGTTAGATTTAATGCAATTGATTGACATAATTTAAAATATATTTTGTTTAAAATTTATGTTGTTTTAAGCACAATGTAAAAGGTGTTAACCAAAAATACTATTCAAATGTATTGAAATCCAAACACACCTTAATCTTAAAATATATTAACAATGTATTAATACACAGTGAGCTCAAGAGAAACTCAGAAAGAGCAGCTGTCACCTTGTCTAAAACAGCTGCCACACAAATACAATGAAGGAAGAAACTCAACCATAGCCAGTGAAGATAGTAAGAAAGCAGAAGCTAGGAAGAAGACTTCCAGTTCGATTCCTACTAGACAGAGTCTTGATCATTGTAAACCTACAAAGTATGTTCAGCACATTGTAAACTGTAAATCCTATGGCAGAAAGAGAACTCAAACTTATTACTATATCAAGTTATTATATGATTAATATCGCATATTGGAATGTAAGAGGCACAAGAAGGCCACTTCTGTGGCAAGAAATCAATCACTTTCGCTTTACTCATAATCTTGACATGCTTGTTTTCTCATAAACAAAAACATAGACTGCCCCTCTAGAATACCAAGTGAGAAGCACTAGATTTCATAAAGCTTTGTGCATCAAATCAAATGGAAATAAGGGTGGTATCTGGCTGCTCCAAAAATCAAACATTGAGGAGGTAAGTAAAGTCCTAGAAGAAAATCATATATTTATTTTGATAAAGATTAACATAGAGAATCATGATCTAATGCTTGTATTTGTATATGCACCATCTGTAGAAAATGAAAAAGATCAGTTTTGTCATCAACTATACTATTCTGTCAGTAATTATAACCTTCCAATTCCCGTTATTAGAGACTTAAATGATATAGAGAATGACACAGAAAAGATAGGGGGTGCCCCTCCCAACATCAACAGATTTAAATGTTTAAGAAATGTTAAAGATGAGTTAGGACTTCACACTCTACCATTCAGTGGATCACCCTTTACTTGGAGGAAAAGCATAACCTCGCAAAATAATAATTATGAAAGACTGGATAGGATTCTGGCTCACCAACAGATTCTAAGTTGGTTTCCCAATCTTTGCACAAAACATCATCCTTTCTCTAAATCCGATCATTGCCCAATCTCCTTAGCAATAGGCTCCCAAAATAAAAAGAAAGGCTCTCCATTTAGATTTGAAATGGTCTGGTCATCTAACGAAGTAGTTAAATCCATGATCAAGAAAATCTGGAGCTACAAAATGAAAGGATCTAATGGTTATACTCTTATGTAGAAATAGTAGCTATTAAAAAGAAAAATCAAGTTTTGGTGCAAGTCTAACCCAAAAAACATCACTAGACAACTCACTGAAGTAGAGCTACAAATTCAAACTATTCAAGATCAGTTACCGTGGGGTAAGATTTCGACCAAAGATGAACTCAAGTTAGCTAGGCTTGAGCACAAAAAGCATGGATTACTAGAGTTTAATTATAAATTTTGGAAGCAACGAGCGAAGACCAAACATTTCCAGCTAATAGACAAGAACACCAAATATTTCCAACTCAAAGCCAAAGTCAGGAATTTTAGAAAGGCTACCAGATCCTTCACTACGAAACAAAATGTTATACTAACAAATCAAAACCTCATCTCTGATCACATAACAAAAGAGATGTCTGAGAGATTCATAAGAAATAACCAAAAACAAATTAACAAAAATGAAGTTTGGAATATCCAGCATCAAATATCTCAAACAGAAAATAACAATCTTATAGCCCAGCCATCAAATGCTGAGATAAAACAAACTCCGTTTAGTATGGCTGAAGACAAAACGACAGGTCCTGACGGATACCCCCCTGAATTCTATAAACAATATTGGAATATTATTGGTCCCTCTTGTTGTAAGGCTGTCAAATCCTTCTTCCATTCTGGTCTGAAGAGTTTATAAGGCGATGAATAATACTCTAGAGGGGGGGGGATGAATAGAGTATGGACGATTTTCGCAATAATAGAAATTTAGTGCAACTTGTCAAGACCTTGATATAGGCTATCAGGACTTAACAAAGTAAAATCGAATGTGATAATGTAAATGCGGAATATAAAAGATGAACACACGAATTGTTAACGAGGTTCGGCACCAACTGGCCTACGTCCCCGCCTAGGGTTATCCAACCCGTAGGATTCAAACACTTCTTATTTCACTTTTCTTGAGCCTAGAATTTCCTAGAGAAACTTCCCTTTCTCTACACAAAGCCTCACCGCTTCTATTCTATCTCTCAACCTTACAAGTGAAATAAAAGCTCACACCACACACCAAGTGTGCTTTGATCGAGTATGAAAACTCTAAGTGTAAAATGAATGACTTGTACAATGAGTGCTAGTGTTTCTCTCAACTCTTTAACAATGATCAACAACTAGGTTTTTTGAGAAATGTAAGAGAAACTTGACGAATGCTTTAGGATGCTTATAATTTCTTCAGTGCTTGCTTAGTTGGTTTCCATCCTTCTTAGCCTTCGTCTTTTTATAGTTGGAACACTTGTAGAGCTTCTTGGAGGGAGACCGTTTGAAATTCAAATCCTTTCCAAGGTATTTGAATTCTTTCCGAAAATGATCCTTTGTGTGCCTTCCAAGAATGTTCTTCCAACTTTCTTTATGATCAAGTATGATCAACTATGGATCGGTTCTTTCCTTGTATGAAAGGTGAAATCCTGAAAGAACATGCATAATGTATCTAGTACATAAAGTGGGTTAGATGAGAAACACATATATAAATCGAGTAGGTCCAAATCACATCTCATAGTCCAATAAGAAGCCCATGATAATTTAGGCCCAACAAGGTTGGCCTCGGATTCTTTCATGTGAGAGAACAATTCAACTAGAGAAATGTATACGTGATATTCCAAAACATTTTAGTCTGGGCTTCAAGATCTTGAAATCCAGCCTTTTGTCTTTCATCATCCTTTAGATCACCTGCACGTTAGGTCTCAAGATCTTACAATCAAGGTGGAGTCTTCAATCTCCCCCTTGATGGAAGACAAAACCTGTTTCAATATTCATAACATATTTCCAGCAATCATTATAAGGAAATAAGCATATTATATAATATGAGCAGAAAATGTTTGGATCATCTAAGTTTTAAAATCGACAAGCACTTAACCAACTAGTGCCAAAACGCAGGGCAACAAAAACATTCTCCCCCTTTTTGTCTTCCAACAAAAGGGCAGAGAGGTGAAAATGTCTGAAACATCAACCAAAAAACAACCAAATGACCAGGAGTTTTAAAAGACGAGCAGCAAAAGACGAGTTTTTAGAAAGTAGAGAAAAGAGGGTGGGAGATCAAGGCCTTGAGTCAGAATCCCCATCTGCAACCTTCTTCTTCTTGCTCCTTAGAGCCTTCTTGCCTTTCTTAGCAGAGGATGGCTCAGTAGCAGAGGATGTGCCAGGGGCGCCAGGAGCATTAGGATCTTCGGGAGGGGCAATGCCAGCGCCTTCCTCAACCCATTCGCCAAAGGTGGGGTACTGCTTGTTGGGTGGAAGGTATTTCCTTCTGACCTCATCTCTGCACCTCTTCCTCCACCTTGCAAGGGCGTCTCTGGTGACCTTGTCTCGTTCCATTTCTGTAAGTTGTCTCTGACGCTCCACATCCCTGTACTTCTTGACCACATCATATTGCTCGACTGTGAGGATGGTGGGTTCATGATGAGTGGGGCGCAGAATAGGACGTTTCTTCACTTGATTTTCACAGTTGAGGATGACATTCCCTGTCTTCTCACGCACATGATCGAAGGTTTCTTGCTCCATTGGCATGATAGAGCCTGTAGCAGTGTAAGTGAGAGCATTGAGAAGCATCATCTGATCAAGCTTGCAGTTGACCATAGAGAGTAGCTCATGAGTCTGGTTCTGGCGAATCACCACATCCGACCACATTATGCTCAAATCAAACCTAAGGTCTTGAATCTCAGTCTCCACAGCAGCTAATCTATCCTCGTTCATATTAGGTTCAGCAATCTGTTTTCCCTTCGAATCTTTCCTCAGAAACCATTGCCCCCTCAAGTTTTTGGCAATGCCCAATCTATCTAGACAACCCTCATCAACAATCCCACTGTAGGTTTGCTTTTCTTCTCCTGATGTGTCGATGTCAAAGGCTTCAAAGATTTTGGGCAAGAGGTTTGCATAGGGTAAAGGCATAGGTCGAGAGGAGGTAGAGACATGGGTCATGTAGTCGAGGATGAGTTTGGGCAAGTGAGGCTCGTATCCGTTCATGATTAGGAAAAGGATCTCGAGAAGATTCTCGGTCACTAATTCCCTGGAATGGATGCGTGGGAAGATACAACGAGCCAGAATAGTGAAGATGAGCTTGGCTTGAAGGTTTAGGGCAGTGTAAGTGGGTTTGAGGGTGGATGAAGATCCAGGGCCTTGAGATTTTAGGAAGAATTCATCTCGTGCTCGTGAGAGACACTCAAATCGGCTTGGGAATTCTTTTGTGGGAATCTTAGTTGGAAGATCAAGGATGAGAGCAAGGCTTTCAGGAGAGAGGCGGATTCGGGTGTTCTTGACCTTGGATACTAGGGTTAGGGTTCCATTTACCCGATGAACAGTAAGGTTAGCATAAAAGAGTCGGGTAAGTTGAGGATCAGCAAAATTGACAGGGTTGAGCAAGGTCCAGAAACAGGTAGATTTGAGGAGGGAAATGCAAGGCAAGGGCATGGATTGGAGGAGGTTGAAATCGACAGCATCACATAAGCATAAACGACGGTTGCAAAAGTCCTGTTTCCAGGACTCCTCAACCTCTTTAGAGCAAAACCAATTGGGGGAAATGCCAGAAGATACCTGGGGAGGCCGAGCAGGAGCAGAAGTGGCTGGAGCTTTGCCTTTGGATTTCCTAATCAGAGGTGGTGGAGATGGTGAGTTCTCGCTGGAATCCTCGGAATGTTCTTCAGATTCCTCCATGATTTGCTTCCCTTTGTTGGTCGGCATCTTGTACCTCTTAGCAGAAGGTGCTGGAGACGGAGATGATGAAGAGCGCTTTGATCCCACCATTTTGATTTCAGAAACAGAGAGGGTTTTTGGGAACTCGGAGAGAGAGAGAGAGAATGAACACAGAGAGAGAGTGAGGGTGGAGTGGATTAGACCGAAAGGAGGGAGGGATTAAAAAGCATCAACACTGGAAACTGAATCGTTTCTCAATATTTTCAAATGGGCAAGTACAGATTCATTAACTCATATGAATAGTAAGTAATGATGTTCTGATTTTTCTAAACCCAAAGTGTCACATCCACTTGCAAAAATTAAAGAGATTTGGAATAATTTTAAAAGGGAACCAAAATATGTGAAAACCGATATTTGAAAGGGGTAAATAAAATCAAAAGACACTCCTGTTAAATATCCATAAGATACAAACAGAGTTTGTTCCAATATAATCTTATTCGGATGATCATCTCGGATCCTTATGAAGTCAAGGCCTTGAGATGTCATTTGAATTCAGAACTTTCATATAGGGAGTAATTACTCCCCCTAAGAAAGTGCTTCCCTATTAAGCATACCCAACTCTACTCTAATAAAATTGAAACGATCTTCAGGGAGTGGTTTAGTAAAAATATCAGCTAACTGAAAATCAGTGGATATGAAGGATATTGATACATCACCTTTCTCCACATGATCTCTTATAAAATGATGTCTCACATCAATGTGCTTGGTTCTCGAGTGCTGCACTGGATTTTTAGTGATGGAAATAGCACTGGTATTATCACACAAAATAGGAATACCTTTAAGATCAATTCCAAGGTCTCTGAGTTGTTGTGCTATCCAAAGAATCTAAGAGCAACATGCACCGGCAGCAATGTACTCAGCTTCTGCAGTTGATAAGGCCACAAAATTTTGTTTCTTAGAGTGCCAACTTATCAAGGAGGATCCTAGGAGTTGGCAACAACCAGAAGTGCTTTTTCTATCAACTTATCAAGGAGAATTCTGTTAAATGAAAGTTACTCTGTTTGGGATACCAGAGCCCAAGGTGTTGAGATCCATTTAGATATCTGAAGATTCTTTTCACAACAATAAGGTGAGACTCTTTAGGGTCACTTTGGAATCGAGCACACATACAGACACTGAACATTATATCAGGTCTACTAGCAGTAAGGTATAGGAGAGAACCAATCATACCTCTGTACTCTTTTTGGTTCACATTCTTACCATTCTTATCTTGATCAAGGGAGAGAGTGGAGCTCATAGGGGTCTTTGCTACCTTTGATTGTTCCATTTTGTATTTCTTTAGTAGATCCCTGGTATATTTCCCTTGATTCAGAAAGATACCCTTACTTGTTTGAAGAACTTGTAAACCGATCGAGGAAGAAGTTTAATTCTCCCATGAGACTCATTTCAAATTCTCTACACATAATTTCAGAAAGCTTCTTGCAGAGGGAATTGTTAGTAGCACCAAATAATATATCATCTACATATATTTGAACAATCAAAAGATCATTTCCACGAGTCTTGATGAAGAGAGTTTTATCAATCAATCCTCTTTGAAAACCATTTTCAAGAAGGTATTTGGACAATCTTTCATACCAAGCTCTTGGGGCTTGTTTGAGACCATAGAGAGCTTTGTCCAATTTATACACATGATTAGGAAATTCTTCACTTTCAAAACCTGGTGGTTGAGCAACATAAACCTCTTCTTCTAAGAACCCATTTAGGAATGCACATTTGATATTCATTTGAAATAGCTTGATACCCATGAAAGATGCAAAAGCAAGTAATATTCGTATAGCTTCTAACCTTTCTACGGGAGCAAATGTCTCCTCATAGTCTATACCTTCTTCTTGATTGTATCCTTGAGCAACAAGTCTTGCTTTGTTTCGAATGATCTTGCCTGCTTCATCCAGTTTATTCCGAAACACCCATCTAGTTCCTATGACTGATTGGTGTTGTGGTTTGGGTTGAAGAGTCCATACCTTGTTCCTTTCAAACTCATTTAGCTCATTTTGCATGGCAGTGATCCAGTCCGAGTCCTTGAGTGCTTCAGCTAGGGTTTTTGGTTCTACAAGAGAAACAAAGGCATAGAAGGCACAAAGATTCTTTAATCTAGATCGAGTTTGTACCCCAGATGATGGATCTGATATGATATCTTGAGCTGAGTGTGAAGAGGCATGTTTGAATTTTCGTAGCTTTGGACCCTGATCGTTTGAAATAGTAGCAGGTCTCTCTTCAAGGTCTTGAGAGATAATTTGAGTGTTGGATTCTTCAATGACTGAATCCTGATTCTGTAGTCCCTTCTCAAGGTCTTGATATAGCTCGTTGGTATCTTGGATTTGTTCTTGCATGTTTCTTTCTTGGTCCTGCTTATTTTCAGCCTTGTCCTCTTCTTCTCCATCCGAATCATGATGATTTAGATTGAGATCTGCAAAACCTTCAATTAACACACCATTGTTGCTTTCGTCGAATACCACATGGATACTCTCCTCAACAATTTTGGTGCGCTTGTTATAAACTCTATAATCTTTGCTAATAGTAGAATAACCAAGGAAGATACCTTCATCACTACGTGCGTCAAATTTCCCAAGGTTATCTTTGCCATTGTTATGGACAAAGCAAGTGCATCCAAAAGGTTTGAAGTAGGAAATGCTAGGCTTTCTTCCTTTGAAAAGTTCATAAGGAGTCTTTTTAAAAATGGGGCGAATTAAGCATTGATTCAAAATGTAGTTGGCTGTATTAACAGCCTCAGCCCAGTAGATTTTTGGCAAACCATTTTCCAAAAGCATTGTCCTAGATATGTCCTCCAAAGTGCGGTTCTTTCGTTCCACAACTCCGTTTTGTTGAGGAGTTCTAGGTGCTGAAAAGTTGTGTGAAATTCCATATTTAGCACAGAACAAATCAAATTTTAGTTGATCAACTTCTCTACCATGATCACTCCTAATGGAGACAATAGGTATGTTTTTCAAGGTCTGCAACTCTTTGCAAAGTTTAGAAAACTTGAACAAAGTATCTGATTTTTCTCTTAAAAAAGAGATCCATGTAAAACTAGAGAAATCATCAATAATAACTAGGATGTATTATTTACCCTTTGGAGATTTGACATGCATAGGTCCACACAAGTCCATATGTAACAACTCAAGAGGGCGAGAGGAACTTACAACCTTTTTAGGTTTGAAGGAACTGCGTGTCTGTTTGCCTCTTGTGCATGCATTGCATAGATCTTCTTTCTTGAAGTTCAGATCGGGCAATCCTCTAACAAGATCTCTTGTTTTGAGTTTATTGAGGGTGTGCATGCTTACATGACCTAGTCTTCTATGCCATAGGCTGGGGTCTTCTGTCAAGACCTTGAGACACTTGAGTTTTGTACCTGTAATATGGTTAGCATTTACAGCATAAGTGTTGTTGTGCCTGTGAGCAGTGAGGATTAGATCATCAGTCTCTTCATTTCTGACTTCACACTTGTGTCTGTCAAAGCCAACTTTGTTTCCTTTGTCACATAACTGAGAGACACTTAAGAGGTTATACTTTAATCCATCAACAAGATAAACATCCTTAATGCAACTTTCTGAATTACCAATATTACCAATACCAATAATGTTGCACTTCCCTTTATCACCAAGAGTAATTGTTCCAGTGGTTTGTTCCTTAAGATCTTGAAATAGAGATTTCTTTCCACTCATGTGTCGTGAGCATCCACTGTCCATTATCCATTTTGGCTCTTTGCTCTTGGTGATATCCTACAATACCAACATCAACCTTTCCGGCTAGACCAATACATAGTTTTAGATTCATAGTGAGGATAGACCATGTTGGGTAGTCTTGTCCCCTTAGGAACCCAAACTTGTTTTATCTGTTCATTAAGTCGAACTGGAAATGTATTTCTAATGATGTAGGGATCCTTTCTCCTATATGGACAGGTTTCTCTAACATGCCCTTTCTTACAACAGTGGAAGCAAGTAGGTGAACGCCAATAGGCTTTAGCTTTAACAAAAATGGTACTAGGTTTCTTTGGAAAATTCTTGTTGTATCCAATACCACTTCTATTAATAGAGAGTTGTTGTTCACCCAACATCTTATCAAGATTAGCTTTAGATCTGGTTAATTGAATGAGTGAAGTTTGCTGGTCTTGACACTTATCGGTTAGCTTTGCCTTCTCTTTCTCTAAATCCTCATTACGATTCTTTAGAGAGGAGAGGCTTTGCCTGAGATCAAAATTTTCTAAGCTCAAGGTCTTGACTTTAATGTCAAGGGCCGACCGAGATGTTTCAAGATTTTTCATTTCCAGCGACATATCACTAATACATTTATGTTGATCTATCAGCTTTTCCTTCAAGGTGTTGATTTCACCGTTGTAAGCATCTTCATTAGAAATCATATTTCTTAGGACTTCAGAAAGAACATCGGGAGGACTAGACATTAGATTTCTTACCACTTGTTCAAGGTCTTGAGTCTGTGATCCTTCGTGTTCAGCCATAAGACAGAGATTTGCCTGTTCTTTTTCGGTGTCTGAGTCACATGATGAATCTGAGTCACTCCAGGTTGCAAGCATAGCCTTTTTCTTTTATTCATATTTCTTGAACTTATTTCTTTTCTTCATAGGGCACTCCTTTACGAGATGATCTGTCTCGCCACACTCAAAACATGTTAGCACTTTTGGCTTCTTTGACATGTTGGGAGACTTGCTTTTGAATCTAGATGAATCGGTATTTTCACAATTGGAAAATTGTTTTTTCATCTTCAGAATTCGAGCTAATCCCCGTGTGATGAGAGCAAAGGGATCATCTTCGTCGTCTGATTCATCATTCTCAAATTGTGAGTGATCTTTCTTAGCTTTGAGAGCAAGGTTCTTTGCTGTTGAGGGTACTTCTCCATCTTCCTCGTTTAATATCATCTCATGAGTAATAAGTTTTCCGAGAAGATCATCTAATGGTAGTGTAGAGAGATTTTGAGCTTCCTCAATTGCAGTAACCTTGGGACCCCACTTGATTTTTGGAGAAGGTTTTTCCAAGTGAGTCGAGGTTGTTTACAATTTGAGTGAATCTTGTAAACATCTCCTTTACTGTCTCATCAGGATTCATTTTGAAAAGTTCGTATTGCCTGAGAAAGATATTAATCTTACTCTCTTTGACTTGACTTGTGCCCTCATAAGTAACTATAAGCTTGTCCCAAATTTCCTTGGCATTTTTGCAAGCTCAGACACGGTTAAACTCATTAGCATCGAGAGCGCAATATAGTATATTCATAGCTTTGTAGTTCTTAGCAATGTTCTCAAGATCAGTCTGATCGTAATCAGACTCAGTTTTATCAACTTGCTTTCCATCGACGGTCTTTTTCGAAACGTGTGGTCCATTCTTGACCAGGACCCATAGCTCAAGGTCTTGATCAATGATGAACATTTGCCTCAGTGATCTCCAGTGGACAAAGTTATTGCCACAGAAAAGTGGAGGTCTATTGGTTGACCTTCCTTGTGCAAAACCTCCATCACCTATGGTAGACATGCTGAAAACTCACAAGATTATTGAATCAAAACAGTGAGCCAAGCTCTGATACCAATTGAAGAGTCTATAAGGCGATGAATAATACTCTAGAGGGGGGGGATGAATAGAGTATGGATGATTTTCGCAATAATAGAAATTTAGTGCAACTTGTCAAGACCTTGATATAGGCTATCAGGACTTAACAAAGTAAAATCGAATGTGATAATGTAAATGCGGAATATAAAAGATGAACACACGAATTGTTAACGAGGTTCGGCACCAACTGGCCTACGTCCCCGCCTAGGGTTATCCAACCCGTAGGATTCAAACACTTCTTATTTCACTTTTCTTGAGCCTATAACTTCCTAGAGAAACTTCCCTTTCTCTACACAAAGCCTCACCACTTCTATTCAAGGTCTCAACCTTACAAGTGAAATAAAAGCTCACACCACACACCAAGTGTGCTTTGATCGAGTATGAAAACTCTAAGTGTAAAATGAATGACTTGTACAATGAGTGCTAGTGTTTCTCTCAACTCTTTAACAATGATCAATAACTAGGTTTTTTGAGAAATGTAAGAGAAACTTGACGAATGCTTTAGGATGCTTATAATTTCTTCAGTGCTTGCTTAGTTGGTTTCCATCCTTCTTAGCCTTCGTCTTTTTATAGTTGGAACACTTGTAGAGCTTCTTGGAGGGAGACCGTTTGAAATTCAAATCCTTTCCAAGGTATTTGAATTCTTTCCGAAAATGGTCCCTTGTGTGCCTTCCAAGAATGTTCTTCCAACTTTTTTTATGATCAAGTATGATCAACTATGGATCGGTTCTTTCCTTGTATGAAAGGTGAAATCCTGAAAGAACATGCATAATGTATCTAGTACATAAAGTGGGTTAGATGAGAAACACATATATAAATCGAGTAGGTCCAAATCACATCTCATAGTCCAATAAGAAGCCCATGATAATTTAGGCCCAACAAGGTTGGCCTCGGATTCTTTCCTGTGAGAGAACAATTCAACTAGAGAAATGTATACGTGATATTCCAAAACATTTTAGTCTGGGTTTTAAGATCTTGAAACCCAGCCTTTTGTCTTTCATTATCCTTTAGATCACCTGCACGTTAGGTCTCAAGATCTTACAATCAAGGTGGAGTCTTCATGGTCAATTACTATCTGAAATAAACCAAACCTTTATAGCTCTTATCCCAAAGACTGAGAACCCAACAATAATGAATCATTATAGACCAATTAACCTTTGTAACACTATTTACAAAATAATATCGAAAATCATAGCAAATAGATTAAAACCAATCCTCCCCAAACTCATCAACCCTTTCCAAGGAACTTTTATAGAAGGGAGATCAATACAGGATAACACCTTAATAGCTCATGAAATATTTCTTACCTTCCACAAAAAAAAGGGTAAGAAAGGTTGGATGGCTCTTAAACTAGATATGGAAAAAGCATATGATAAAATTAACTGGAGTTACATCAAAGCGGTACTCGAAAAATTCGGCTTTTACCCAACTTGGATAAATTGGGTTATGAAGTGTATTGCTACCACTTCCTTCTCTGTTCTTGTTAACAACACTCCCGGAACTCAATTTAAACCTAACAAAGGCATCAGACAAGGAGATCCCCTTGCCTCTTACATTTTTGTCCTTGTAATGGAAGGTCTTTCCAAAGAACTACATAAAGAAGCTCTTTTAGAGGATGCATTGATTGGCATAAGATTAAAAAAGAATGGCACCCATATTCCTTTTTTAACATTTGCTGATGACACAATCATCTTCGCAAGAGCGGCCCATACCAGCTTAAACACAATTCAAAATATAATAAAAAACTTTTCAAATCTCTCGGGTCTAACAATTAATTACAACAAAAGCTCGCTTCAATGCTCGAAAAACGTGAACCCTAACTTGGTTAAAGATTTATCCACCCATATGGGCATTCCCATATCCAAAACCCTTGAAAAATGCCTAGGAATACCTCTAGTTAATGGCCGAGTTAAGAGCTGTGTCTTTGATGATGTTGTAGATAACCTAAGAAAACAACTAGCTAAATGGAAAGCATCAAATCTGTCTCAAGCTAGGAGAGTGGTGCTCATCCAATCAAACCTGAGCTCTAAAACTAACTATCTTATGCAAAACTTTCTGCTACCAAAAGGTATCTTAAATAAGATTGATCAAGTTATTATAAATTTCTTCTGGAGGTCTAGGTACACCCCTCTCATAAGTTAGGATCAAATATGTAATCGTAAATCTCAAGGAGGTCTAGGCATTAGGAAAGTAAAAGACCTCAACATCTGTCTACAGATGAAACTTCTATGGAAAATTTACAATAATGAAGATAGTACATGGGTCAAATTTATTAAAGAAAAATACCTCCATCAAGAAAATATAAGAAATTTCACCAGCAAGGATACCTCTTGGCAATTTGGTAGACTCCTCTCGCTTAGGCAAAGTTTTGAATGTGGACTTCATTAACTCGTTGGTGATGGCTCAAGTATCCAAGTGTGGCATGATCCATGGATCCCTACTATCAACCTAAAATCTTACATGGATTCTCATGACCCTACTATGAAAGTCAGGGACCTTATCATGGATGGTAAGGCTTGGGATCAAAATCTCCTTAACCAAATGTTCCCTCGCGAGGTTGTTCAAAACATTCTCGCTATCAAAATTTCGTCTTGCCATACCCGGGATAAGATGATCTAGAAGCCATACCCACAAGGATTCTTCACAACTAGGTCAGCTAGGAATTTTATAACCCCGACTACGCATGAGCAGGATTTACACTCTTGGATTTTGAGACTAAAGTTGTCGCCACAGATCAAGAGTTTACTCTGGAAGATCAAAATAGATGGCCTTCCGACAACTGCCAGACTAAACAGGTATGTAAATAGAGTTCCCATTCAATGCTCTCTCTCTCTCTCTGTAATCAAGCATATAAAGATGAAACTCACTCGTTCACAAGATGCACCTTTGCTCGAGAAGTAATAGCTCAATACGAACAACAAACAAGTATATACTTTCATGGTATTGACAACCCATGTCCATTAAAACTTAGATTATATTGGCAAAGCTAATAATAAGTTTGAGGAACTTGTATGGATTTGGAAGAATATTTGGGAAATTATAAATGAACTGATTTTCAGGCAGAAGAAACCAAATTTCAAGTTGTCCGAAAAATCAGACAATCTCTTCACAACCGGTCTCTTGAAGACTACAAGGTTGGTGAAGTCCAAAAGAACATGAAAAGAAGGGCTACTGCTAAATGGAGCAGACCACCTAGAACTATCTACAAACTTAATGTAGATGGTTCTGTTAACCTATCTGGCAAGTGCCAGATTGGATCATCAGGGATTCCGAAGGTCAGATTGTTGATATGTTTCACCATGAAATTATGAAAGGGTTGATTATTCAGACGGAGGCCTCAGCTGTACTAACAGGAATGAAACGAGCAAAAGATAAGGGTCTTGGGAAGATCATCATTGAAAGTGATAACCAAACTCTGGTTAGATCTATTAACAAACAGCAACCGCCAAGATGGGAAGTAATGCGTCAGCTAGAAGAAATCATCATTCTACAATCGGACTTTGAGCTGGCAGAAGTTCGTCATATCTATCGAGAATCAAATATGGCAGCAGATTATATAGCTAGGAAATAAATTATCTGTAATTTGCAGTCTATTCCCTACCATATCTATCGAGAATCAAATATGTCTCATGGGAATTGAACTTTATTGGTGACACTCTTATTTCATTTCCTTTTTCTTTCCCTGTTGGTTTTCATAGACTTACAGACACGTTTGGGATACCCGATCCTTCGCCTGTGGCCTTGAGATCAAGAACGACGCCGTATATTTGCTTAGATCTTGCAATGCTCTTTGATATCTCCTGATTTGGAACAAATTAAACAAGTAATTAAAATTTTGAAATAGCGACAGTTTTCACACTTGGTAAATTTTAGCAATTGAGAACTGAGAAATAGCGACAGAAAGAGAGAAGCGAGGGGACTGGGTGCGCGAGGATCTCGGGAGCGCTGGACCTGGGTCTCGGCACACAGGACACGGGGTCCTCAGGGTGTGCGCGGGTGGATGCGCGGACGGCCTCTCGCTGGGAGCAAAGATGATGGCGAGCGAGAGCGCCTGGGAGCACGGGAGCGCAGGAGCGAGCGCTTGGGAGGACGCGAGAGCGAGGCGCCAGGAAGCGTCCGCGCTCGCTGGGAGCGACCTGCTCGCGGACGAAGCCAAGGGCCTGGCTTTGCGGGTGCGCTGGCGTCTAGGTCGAGTAGAGCTGTGTTGGCTTCCTCGATCTCGATGAACCAAGGTGAGGGTTTGGTGTTTGTGAAGGCTGAAAATTCTCAAGAACACAAGAGCTTTTATAGCGGTTTGGATTGATAACCAAGAACCCTTTAATCCATAAAGGGGTTCTCAATTCTATTTCAATCTAATTAATTCAAAGTTGCATAACATGAATAAATAGAAAACTTATGAGAGATCTAACCAATCCTTCCTTGCAAAGGAAAGGGGTTTGGATAGATTAATTCTATCTAAAGATAAATAAAATAAATCTAAGATAAATAAATCCTAATAAGATAGATATTTAATACTTGGTGGCCAAGGATTATATCTAGAAGAGATATAATTAATTTCCACCTTATTTATCTAATTGCATAAAATAATAACATATTTATTAATTAAGAACTCGGCCCATGCACAAGTCAAACTCGGCCCATGCATAAGACAACTCGGCCCATGGTCATGTCGAGTGGCCAAGGGAATGTCGAGAATGGTTGCCTCATGGTGGGTGCAGACGAGTCTTCATGAGCTCCGTGTGTGGAAGCAGGCTCACTTCTTGTGCTGGCGGTGTAACCTTGAGCCAAGTGATCCAGGGTGGCCTGAACCCTTGCTCTAAAGTTCCATGGTGACGGACAAGAAAGGCTTTAGTTGCATTTTGAATCTTCTTGGCCTTTGCACGAGTGACAGGACCATCGAATGAAACCTTCATGTTGTCCTCAATGTCACCAGGAGTAATCCAGCTTGTATGCGTTAGGACCCATCTTCTGAACCACTTTGAATGGTCTATCTCCACTGGGGTCCAGCTTAGATTTCCATTGTTGCGGAAACCTTTCCTTCCTGAGATGCAGCCAGAGCAGATCACCAACGTTGAACTGCACATCCTTGCGATGCTTGTCCTTCGCGGCCTTGTATTGCGCAGTCTTCCTCTCCAGCTGCGCCTTGGTACGCTCATTCAAGCTTTTGATGAAGTCCACTTGCTTAGCTGCATCCACGCTCTCCTTGTCCTTATATGGCCGAGGCATCTTGTCCGCATGAGTTAAAGGATTTCGGCCATATACCACTTCGAAGGGGGTAAGTTTTGTTGCAGAGTGCCTAGACCTGTTGTATGCAAATTCTACAAATGGTAGGCATTCTTCCCACCTCCGGAGGTTAGTTCGCAGCATGACTCTAAGGAGAGCCCCAAGAGTTCTATTTGTGACCTCAGTTTGGCCATCATTTTGTGGGTGACAAGAAGTAGAAAATAGCAATTTTGTACCCAATGTAGACCACAGAGTTTTCCAAAAAGAGCTTAAGAATTTAGGATCACGGTCAGAAACTATAGACAATGGCAATCCATGTAAGCGAACAACATCTTTGAAGAATAAATGAGCAACATGAATAGCATCATCAGTTTTATGACATGGAATAAAATGAGCCATTTTGGAAAATCTGTCTACAACAACAAATATGGAATCATGACCCTTAGAAGTTCTAGGCAATCCTACAATAAAATCCATAGAAACATCTTCCCAGGGTGCATTAGCAATAGGCAAAGGTTGTTATAGACCATTAGCATTAGATTTCGATTTGGCTTTAGCACATGTAACACAACTTTTGACAAATCTCAGCACATAATTAGACATTTTAGGCCAAAAGTAATGTTCCTTAAGTCCAGCTAAGGTTTTTTCGAAACCACCATGCCCCCTAGATTCATGAATTTCTTGAGTTAACAATCGGCGAATAGAAGAAGATGGGATACAAAGCTTGCCCATCTTAAATAAATAACCATTATCAAGAACAAATGAATCAACTTCCCCTTTGGACACACATTGAGCATATATAGTTTTAAAGAAACTATCAGAACCATACAGTTCCTTTATCAAAGCAAAACCCAAAACATGTGCATCCATATGGTTTAAGAGGACATACCTGCGTGATAGCGCGTCAGCTACCACATTATCCTTTCCCTTCTTGTGGTGAACCAAATAGGAAAAGGTCTCTATAAACTCCACCCATCGAGCAAGTCGCCTGCTGAGCACTGCTTGTCCTTTGAGGTACTTTAGAGCTTCATGATCCGAATGAATCACAAACTCCTAAGGCCAAAGATAATGTTGACAGGTCTGTAAGCAGCGAACTAGTGCAAATAGCTCCTTGTCGTAGGTAGAACAGTTGAGCTCAGCGGAGCCCAACTTTTCGCTGAAGTAAGCGATGGGACGCTTGTTCTGCAGCAGGACCCCTCCAATGCCAGTGCCAGAAGCGTCACACTCGAGCTCAATAGGTTGAGCAAAGTCAGGTAACTGCAGCACTGGGGCGTGTGTCAGGCGATCCTTGAGGGCGTCGAAAGCCTTTTGATGTGAGTCAGTCCAGCGAAATGTCACATCTTTCTTTGTCAGCTCATGTAGGGTGAAGTCTTTGACAAAGCGTCGATAGAAACCAGCAAGGCCCAAGAATGAGTGGACATGAGTGGGTGTATTCGGCCTGGCCCACTCCTGAATAGCACGAACCTTCTCCTCATCCACCTTCAATCCAGATGCAATCACTACAAAACCAAGAAAAATGGTAGACTCGGATGCAAAAGAACACTTCTTTAAATTGGCATATAATTTCTCTTTCCGAACACAATCAAAAACCAATTTTAAGTGACTTAAATCATCATGCATATTCTTGCTATAGATTAAGATATCGTCAAAATAGACAACGACAAATTTTCCTAAGTGTCTTCTAAGTACATGGTTCATAAGCCTCATAAAAGTAGAAGGTGCATTTGTTAATCCAAAAGGCATTACTAACCATTCATATAAGCCATACTTAGTTTTAAAAGCCGTTTTCCATTCATCACCCTGTTTGATCCTAATTTGATGATATCCACTTCTAAGGTCAATTTTAGAAAAAATAGAAGCACCATGAAGTCGATCATCAAGCATGTCATCCAAACGAGGAATAGGGTGGCGATACTTAACCGTTATTTGGTTGATTGCGTGGAAATCAACACACATGCGCCAGGAGCCATCCTTCTTTGGAACCAAAATGACAGGCACGGAACAGGGAGACAGGCTCTCTCGAACAAAGCCTTTATCCATCAATTCTGTGACTAAGCGTTGCAGCTCTTTTGTTTCCTCAGGACTAGCTCGATAAGCGGCGCAATTAGGCAAGGCTGCCCCAGGCACAAAGTCAATCTGGTGCTCAATACCTCTAATAGGAGGCAAGCCTTGGGGTAGTTCAGCTGGAAGCACATCTAGATAATCATGCAGAAGGGCAGCAATAGGTGCAGGAATATGACTCAATTCAACATTAAGTAATACCTGTTTCATTACGAGAAGAATATAAGGTCGATAAGCATTCCAGGTGATGGTCCCTTTCTGAGGTTGAGAGACCAATGATCGACGTTCTACAGAGCCCGTAAGTGATGCAGAAGAGGGCTGAGTCGACGTCGAGTGGGAAGGAGGAGGCGCTAAGGGGGCTGCAGGTGCGGCTGGAGTGGCCGCGGGCGCTATTGGTGGGGCCGCGGGGGCGGCCTGTTGTGCCGAGCTCCCTTTGAGCTTCTCCATCCTTTCAGCTTCTCTCTGGGCGTCCTGTTGTTGCTTCTTGCGAACCTGGTCCTTCAGAATAGTGTGTGGCGAAAGGGGTAGGAGAGTAACTCTCCTCCCGTCATAGGTGAAAGCATATGTATTTGCACGACCATCATGAAGAACAGAACGATCATATAACCAAGGACGTCCTAATAATATATTACTACAATCCATTCGAGCAACATCATATAATATTTGATCACGATATGTTCCAATAGAAAGGGAAGCTAAACATTTTTTGGTGACCATTATATCAGAACCATCATCAGTAATGCCATTTAATCCATAGTGAGTAGCTCTAGGAGTAGTAGTTAAATGGAGGAAATCCACTACCTTTTCACTGATGAGATTGCAGCAACTCCCACCGTCGATGATAAGGCTTAAGGTAGCTTCGCGAACTAGACACCTAGTGATGTCGTTCAAATATCGATGACTCCTGGTGACATTGAGGACAACATAAAGGTTCCATTCGATGGTCCTATCACTCGTGCAAGGGCCAAGAAGATTCAAACTGCAACTAAAGTCTTTCTTGTCCGTCACCATGGAACTTTAAAGCAAGGGTTCAGGCCACCCTGGATCACTTGGCTCAAGGTTACACCACCAGCACCGGAAGTGAGCTTGCGTCCACACTCAGAACTCATGAAGACTCGTCTACACCCGCCTTGATCTAGACACACATGACATGGCCGAATGGGCTTGGCCGAGTGGGATTGACCGAGTGAGCCTTGTGGGCCGAGTTCCATGTTATTAGTTAATTTGTTATTTTATGCAATTAGATAAAAAAAAAGGTGGAATTAATTATATCTCTTCTAGATATAATCCTTGCCCACTAAGTTATTAAATATCTATCTTATTAGGATTTATTTATCTTAGACTTATTTCATTTATCTTTAGATAGAATTAATCTATTGAAACCCCTTTCCTTTGAAAGGAAGGATTGGTTAGATCTCTCATAAGTTTTCTATACATACATGTTATGCAACTTTGAATTAATTAGATTGAAATAGAATTGAGAACCCCTTCACGGATTAAAGGGTTCTTGGTTATCAATCCAAAAGCTATCATTGTTCTATGTTCTTGAGAAATTTCGGAAGTCACAATCATCACCCAACATCTTGATTCCATCGGAAACCCTAAACCAAACACAACCCAACACAACAGATTCTGTCGCTAGAAGGAGAAGGCCGAGCTTGGTGACACTCGCGGCCAGGCTCGCTCCCAGCGAGCACGGAAGACCCCGGCGTCTGCTCCCGCGTCCTCGCTGTTGCGCCCTCGCTCCGCGTCCCCAGCGCCAGAGACTCCCGCGCGCCTTCGCTTGTGTGCGCTCTCACCATCACCTTCGCGCATCCAGTACCCGCACACCCTGAGGCTAGACGCCTATGTGCCTGAAACCTCGCGCGCCAGTCCCTCGCTTCTCTCCCTCGCTGTCTTTTATTTTCTGTCGCTATTTCTTCAGTATTTATTTGCTGGAATTTTCACCAAGTCCAAACTGTTGCTATTCTGAATCTTGATCACTTGTTTTAATTTGTTCCAATCAGGAGATATCAAAGAGCATTGCAAGATCTTAGCAAATATATGGCGTGGTTCTTGATCTTGAGCCCACAGGCGAAGGATCGGGTATCCCAAACGTATCAAGTGGTATCGGATTTCAGGTTAATGCAAGTTCTTTACTCTCTTGATTTCTTGATCTTGAGCCCACAGGCGAGTGATTTCTTTTTCGTGCCTTATTTTTCACCATAGCCGCTGCATAAAAGTTCAATCTTTATTGTTCACCCATCAAAATTGGCACTTTATTTTTGTTATTCTTTGGTTGGATCTTTAATTTCGAAGATATTGAGTTCTTGACTGCAAGTTGTGATCTTTTATTCCTAGTTGCTACATATCATACCTATGACTGTGATTCTTGGATTAAAAGCATTATATAAACTTGCACCACTAAAGAACCCTAATTTCTCCAGTTTCTAGCCTATTTTCCCTATTTTCTTTATTTTTGCTTACTTTTAGATCATCGTAGCTTGTTATTTTTATTTTTATTTTTTCTCCCTTTTTTTCGGTTTCTGCATTCCTCTACAGCAGCTATTTCATAGCCAAAAAAAAACACAGAAAAAGCCGAGAGCAAATTCAAAAAAAAAAGGAGAAAGAAAGAAAAGTTTAGCATACATTACATTGTTGAGTTAGTAACTCTTCCTTTGTTCATTCTTTTCTTGCTACTTGTTAGATGATCTAATCGGTTTTAAGCATTACCAAAGAACCCTACTTGTGTGATTTTGTGATGTGCCGACACTGGAGCCTTGGTCACACCCCTCTTTCTCTGAACCGTGTTGCAACCGTCAAATAATAGTTGACGGAGTGTGTGCACTTGATTGCCCTTGTGATTGCTATTGTCGATTATTCCACATTCATATTATTCAAGCATCACATTGTAACTCTTTTTCTATACACATTCAGCCGCTTGTTTATACTTGCTATCCTTGATATCCGACTTGTGGTTGATTTAAATTGCAATTTGGATTATTACTTGCTGTCTTCAATATTACAAAATTCTGTGTCCAGGGGAATTGCTTGAATATTGTGCCTTGTTTTCTCGCTCTTTGATTTCTAAAAACGTGAATCACTCTTAGGAATCACTAGAGCTTGCATTGCTTGATTTCTGGTCTTTGCTTCGTTTACTTGTTGCTCTTCTGATATTGTAGGAACATGTCGAACGATAGCGACCCCAACCCTTCCCCTACCCCACCTGCTGGCATTTCTGCTTCTGATATGCAGTTCATTATTGACTCTGTTGTCCAAGAATCTACTCTGGTTGTGCGTAAGGAACTGGCTGAGGCTGAAAATCGTCGAGCTATCGAACGTAAAGAGGACCGCGTATTCTTCTCTAACCTCATCAAACAGGCAGTCACGCGGCAATTGGAGGAGGCAAAACAGGCGGAGGCTTCTGGATCTACACCTCCCTCTGGAGGTAAACCGCCTCCACCACCCCCAGATACTACACTGCCTACAGGTAATCCGCAACCTGCAAGTAACACCTTTTATTCTGTTAAACCTCCCCCTTCTGGTCAATTACATTATCAGCTTAAGTCTGCTACTCCTAACCCTTGCACTGGAGAGAATGACAACGATCCTCTAGCGGGCTTCAATGGACACCAGGATCGCCGTGAGCACACCCCACCACGGCATCAGCAAAGGAGGCCCATTCAGCGTCAGCAGCAGCCGTTTCATACTCGTGCTAATTGGGATGACAGTCGCAACAATAATGATCTGAATGAGACGCCACATTTGGAGGATGCTTACCATGAGGTAAATCCTAACTTTGATGATTTACCCCCTCCTAATTTTGGTCATCCTAGATTTGATAATGCTCAAGCTATACAGAGACGAGATGTTAAGCTTAAATTAGAAACCTTTGATGGTAATACTGATCCTGAATCTTATCTTGTTTGGGAAAATCATACTGACTATCTACTTGAACATTTACGCTATGAGGAAACGCAGAAGTTGAAAGTTGTTATATTGCATTTAGTAGGTAAAGCTTGCACTTGGTGGTTCCGCACTCGTGAGATGCGCCGTCGTTAGAACAAGCAACCTGTTGAAACTTGGCCACAACTTCGCTATCTCTTGAAAAAGAGACATGTGCCTGAAGAATACACGGAGTCTATGAGGATGCAGCTCGCGTCCTGCCGACAGGGAACTCGCTCTCCTAATGACTACAGAGATGAGCTTGAACGACTCTCCCATTAGGCTAATGTTTATCTTACTGAACGTGCTTTGTGTACTCAATTTCTTGCTGGTCTTAATATTTTTATTAAAAATCCTTTAGCTATCCATTCCATTAGAGATATTAACACTTTGACTCATAAAGCACAGCTTCTGTATGAACAACAGCAGCAACAGCTTCGGCAACAGAGGAATCGATTTGACCAGACCTCTCAAGGTCGCAAGTTTGTCCCCTTTAACCCTTCTAGTCAATCTAAGCCTTCTACTTCTAACCCTTCTATGCAGCAAAAGAGAGTTTCCAACTCACCTCAACAGGGTTATCAGGTTGAAACTAGAAGAGTTGTTGCACCTTCTACAGATCGCAACAAAGATATCCGCTGCTTCACTTGTGGTGGTTCTGGGCATGTCTCTCGCAATTGCCCTCAGAAAAGGAAGGTTCTCCTCAATGATTTGGGAGACCATTACTATGAGGAGGAGACTGTTGAGGACCATGTAATTTCGAGTGAAGTGGAGGAGGACCAGCCGTCTGAGCCTATTGTGGAGATCGATAGTTCAGAGTACGACAACTTGCTTTGCATTATCAACCGGCGGGTCATACACATTCAAGAATCTCCCATGGCTGATCAAAGGGAGAACATATTCCACGCTAGGTGTGTTGTTCGCGAAGCTACCTTAAGCCTTATCATCGACGGTGGGAGTTGCTGCAATCTCATCAGTGTAAAGTTAGTGGATTTCCTCCATTTAACTACTACTCCTAGAGCTACTCACTATGGATTAAATGGCATTACTGATGATGGTTCTGATATAATGGTCACCAAACAATGTTTAGTTTCCCTTTCTATTGGAACATATCGTGATCAAATATTATGTGATTTTGCTCGAATGGATTGTAGTCATATATTATTAGGACGTCCTTGGTTATATGATCGTTCTGTTCTTCATGATGGTCGTGCAAATACATATGCTTTCACCTATGACGGGAGGAGAGTTACTCTCCTACCCCTTTCGCCACACACTATTCTGAAGGACCAGGTTCGCAAGAAGCAACAACAGGACGCCTAGAGAGAAGCTGAAAGGATGGAGAAGCTCAAAGGGAGCTCGGCACAACAGACCGCCCCCGCGGCCCAGCTTGTCGCGCCCGCGGCCCCAGCAGCAGTGCCCGCGGCCACTCCAGCCGCACCTGCAGCCCCCTTGGCGCCTCCTCCTCCCCACTCGACGTCAACTCAGCCCTCTTCTGCATCACTTAAGGGCTCTGTAGAACGTCGATCATTGGTCTCTCAACCTCAGAAAGGGACCATCACATGGAATGCTCATCGACCTCATATTCTTCTCGTAATGAAACAGGTATTACTTAATGTTGAATTGAGTCATATTCCTGCACCTATTGCTGCACTTCTGCATGATTATTTAGATGTGCTTCCAGCTGAACTACCACAAGGCTTGCCTCCTATTAGAGGTATTGAGCACCAGATTGACTTTGTGCCTGGGGCAGCCTTGCCTAATCGCACCGCTTATAGAGCTAGTCCTGAGGAAACAAAGGAGCTGCAATGCCAAGTCACTGAATTGATGGATAAAGGCTTTGTTCGAGAGAGCCTGTCTCCCTGTGTCGTGCCTGTCATTTTGGTTCCAAAGAAGGATGGCTCCTGGCGCATGTGTGTTGATTGCCGCGCAATCAACCAAATAACGGTTAAGTATCGCCACCCTATTTCTCGTTTAGATGATAGGCTTGATGAACTTCATGGTGCTTCTATTTTTTCTAAAATTGACCTTAGAAGTGGATATCATCAAATTAGGATGAAACAGGGTGATGAATGGAAAACGGCTTTTAAAACTAAGTATGGCTTATATGAATGGTTAGTAATGCCTTTTGGTTTAACAAATGCACCTTCTACTTTTACGAGGCTTATGAACCATGTGCTTAGAAGACACTTAGGAAAATTTGTCGTTGTCTATTTTAACGATATCTTAATCTATAGTAAGCATATGCATGATCACTTAAGTCACTTAAAATTGGTTTTTGATTGTCTTAGGAAAGAAAAATTATATGCCAATTTAAAGAAGTGTTCTTTTGCATCCGAGTCTACCATTTTTCTTGGTTTTGTAGTGACTGTATCTGGATTGAAGGTGGATGAGGAGAAGATTCATGCTATTCAGGAGTGGGCCAGGCCGAACACACCCACTCATGTCCGCTCATTCTTGGGCCTTGCTGGTTTCTATCGACGCTTTGTCAAAGACTTCAGCCTGATTGCCGCCCCCCTACATGAGCTGACAAAGAAAGATGTGACATTTCGCTGGACTGACTCACATCAAAAGGCCTTCGACGCCCTCAAGGATCGCCTGACACACGCCCCAGTGCTGCAGTTACCTGACTTTGCTCAACCTTTTGAGCTCGAGTGTTACGCTTCTGGCACTGGCATTGGAGGGGTCATGCTGCAGAACAAGCGTCCCATCGCCTACTTCAGCGAAAAGTTGGGCTCCGCTGAGCTCAACTATTCTACCTACGACAAGGAGCTATTTGCACTGGTTCGCTGCTTACAGACTTGGCAACATTACCTCTGGCCCAAGGAGTTTGTGATTCATTCGGATCATGAAGCTCTAAAGTACCTCAAAGGACAAGCAGTGCTCAGAAGGCGACTTGCTTGATGGGTGGAGTTTATAGAGACCTTTTCCTATGTGGTTCACCACAAGAAGGGAAAGGATAATGTGGTAGCTGACGCGCTATCACGAAGGTATGTCCTCTTAAACCATATGGATGCACATGTTTTGGGTTTTGCTTTGATAAAGGAACTGTATGCTTCTGATAGTTTCTTTAAAACTATATATGATCAATGTGTGTCCAAAGGGGAAGGTTATTCATTTTTTCTTGATAATGGTTATTTGTTTAAGATGGGCAAGCTTTGTATCCAATCTTCTTCTATTCACCGATTGTTAACTCAAGAAATGCATGAATCTAGAGGACATGGTGGTTTCGAAAAAACCTTAGCTGGACTTAAGGAACATTACTTTTGGCCTAAAATAACTAATTATGTGCTGAGATTTGTCAAAAGTTGTGTTACATGTGCTAAAGCCAAATTGAAATCTAATGCTAATGGTCTATACCAACCTTTGCCTATTGCTAATGCACCCTGGGAAGATGTTTCTATGGACTTTATAGTAGGATTGCCTAGAACTTCTAAGGATCATGATTCCATATTTGTTGTTGTAGACAGATTTTCCAAAATGGCTCATTTTATTCCATGTCATAAAACTGATGATGCTATTCATGTTTCTCATTTATTCTTCAAAGATGTTACTTTTGACCGTGATCCTAAATTCTTAAGCTCTTTTTGGAAAACTCTATGGTCTAAATTGGGTACAAAATTGCTATTTTCTACTTCTTGTCACCCACAAACTGATGGCCAAACTGAGGTCGCAAATAGAACTCTTGGGGCTCTCCTTAGAGTCATGCTGCGAACTAACCTCCGGAGGTGGGAAGACTGCCTACCATTTGTAGAATTTGCATATAACAGGTCTAGGCACTCTGCAACAAAGCTTACCCCATTCGAAGTCGTATATGGCCGAAATCCACTCACCCCATTGGACATGCTGCCTCGGCCATACAAGGACAAGGAGAGCGTGGATGCAGCTAAGCAAGTGGACTTCATCAAAAGCTTGCATGAGCGTACCAAGGCGCAGCTGGAGAGGAAGACTGCGCAATACAAGGTCGCGAAGGACAAGCATCGCAAGGATGTGCAGTTCAACGTTGGTGATCTGGTCTGGCCGAATGGGCTTGGCCGAGTGGGCTTGACCGAGTGAGCCTTGTGGGCCGAGTTCCATGTTATTAGTTAATTTGTTATTTTATGCAATTAGATAAATAAGGTAGAATTAATTATATCTCTTCTAGATATAATCCTTGGCCACCAAGTTATTAAATATCTATCTTATTAGGATTTATTTATCTTAGACTTATTTCATTTATCTTTAGATAGAATTAATCTATCCAAACCCCTTTCCTTTGCAAGGAAGGATTGGTTAGATCTCTCATAAGTTTTCTATATATACATGTTATGCAACTTTGAATTAATTAGATTGAAATAGAATTGAGAACCCGTTTATGGATTAAAGGATTCTTGGTTATCAATCCAAAAGTTGTCATTGTTCTATGTTCTTGAGAAATTTCGGAAGTCACAATCATCACCCAACATCTTGATTCCACCGGAAACCCTAAACCAAACACAACCCAACATAACAGATTCTGTCGCTAGAAGAAGAAGGCCGAGCTTGGTGACACTCGCGGCCAGGCTCGCTCCCAGCGAGCGCGGAAGACCCCGGCGTCTGCTCCCGCGTCCTCGCTGTTGCGCCCTCACTCCGCGTCCCTAGCGCCAGAGACTCCCGCGTGCCTTCGCTCGTGTGCGCGCTCACCATCACCTTCACTCCCAGCGAAGCATCTTCGCGCATCCAGTACCCGCATACCCTGAGGCTAGACGCCTGTGTGCCTGAAACCTCGCGCGCCAGTTCCTCGCTTCTCTCCCTCGCTGTCTTTTATTTTCTGTCGCTATTTCTTCAGTATTTATTTGTTGGAATTTTCACCAAGTCCAAACTGTCGCTATTCAGAATCTTGATCACTTGTTTTAATTTGTTCCAATCAGGAGATATCAAAGAGCATTGCAAGATCTTGATCACTTGTTGTAATTTGGTTCTTGATCTTGAGCCCACAGGCAAAGGATCGGGTATCCCAAACGTATCACCTAGCGTGGAATATGTTCTCCCTTTGATCAGCCATGGGAGATTCCTGAATGTGTAGGACCCGCTGATAGAACATATTTAGTATTGTATAATATATTGCATTTAGCATATTTTAGGTGTGAATATTGCATTTATTTAGTTGAATTTGCATTTTCACTTGTTGAGTTAGAAGAGGCGGAATCTACATGATTTTATGTTTTATTTCAGGAAAAGTAGATTGGAGGTGAATTAATATTGAAAGGACGGAAACAAGTTGAAGAATACTTAGGAGCTGCTGGAGACGAAGAGGAAGCAGCTCGGACGAATCGCAGGCCGCCCCGCTACATTGTTGGCCGCCCTGCGGTTCGAAGGAAGAAACGGAGAAGTTCGCAATCGCCGGCCGCCTCGCGGCCTAGCCTGGCCGCCCCGCGGCCTTCACAGAAACGCCGATTCAAGACTGGACTTTACTTAGGGTTTTGTCTAAGTTATTTTGGGCCGATTTTCTCTAGACTATTTAAGGCTTTTCTAGTTATTCGTTCATTCACCGGATGCACTTTACACCATTGTTGAGAGCGCCGTTGAGCATGAGCAACTAAACTCTCAAGGTTTCGCCTGCAGTTTGGATCTTTGATTGTTGAATTGTGAGTTTCGTAATCTAGTTCTTATTCCTATTGCAATGTTTTGACTTCTTTGTGCTTAATTGCTTGAATGTGTGTTATTCTCTCTGGCCTAATCAACTAGTTAGAGTAGATTCGTTCAATTGCTAGGGTTTTGCAGATTCCTCGTAGCGAACCTTAACCCAAGTGGCAATCATATCCCTTTAGGACTCGTAGGACTAATTGGATGTGTAGGAAGTTGAATACATGCTGAATATCGACTCGTAGCTTGATATTATGTGTATCTTGGTTAATTCATAATCTTAATGCTATCTCTAGGTTGAATCTTAACCGTGTTAGGGTTATTTAGAGATAAGGGTTGCTAGGACTCGTAGGACTAGTAATTTACCTAAGATCTGGACAAGGACATTGATAGGAAAAGACAAGAACTAGAGGTTGAAACAATGATCGAATTCATCAATTGAAGTGATAAATTGTAGGTGAACCTATTCCTCTCCACTGCATTCTACAACCAATTTCCTTTGTTTGTTTGCTTCCGCTTTGATAAAAGGCGGACCTTTTCCACACAAAAAACCTCCTTTTCCTCTCTGAGCGATTAGAATTAGACTTGAATTTAATAGATTTCCCTGTGGATCGATTTCTTACTTATACACTATACTAGTTGTGAGTTTGAGTATTCTTTGGCAAGAACAACGACAGGTTTTCCTCTTGTCACCCGCCGGTTGATAATGCAAAGCAAGTTGTCGTACTCTGAACTATCGATCTCCACAATAGGCTCAGACGGCTGGTCTTCCTCCACTTCACTCGAAATTACATGGTCCTCAACAGTCTCCTCCTCATAGTAATGGTCTCCCAAATCATTGAGGAGAACCTTCCTTTTCTGAGGGCAATTACGAGAGACATGCCCAGAACCACCACAAGTGAAGCAGCGGATATCTTTGTTGCGATCTGTAGAAGGTGCAGCAACTCTTCTAGTTTCAACCTGATAACCCTGTTGAGGTGAGTTGGAAACTCCCTTTTGCTGCATAGAAGGGTTAGAAGTAGAAGGCTTAGATTGACTAGAAGGGTCAAAGGGGACAAACCTGCGACCTTGAGAGGTCTGGTCAAATCGATTCCTCTGTTGCCGAAGCTGCTGCTGCTGTTGTTCATACAGAAGTTGTGCTTTATGAGTCAAAGTGTTAATATCTCTAATGGAATGGATAGCTAAAGGATTTTTAATAGAAATATTAAGACCAGCAAGAAATTGAGTACACAAAGCACGTTCAGTAAGATAAACATTAGCCTGATGTAGTCATTAGGAGAGCGAGTTCCCTGGCGGCAGGACGCGAGCTGCATCCTCATAAACTCCATGTATTCCTCAGGCACATGTCTCTTTTTCAGGAGATAGCGAAGTTGTGGCTAAGTTTCAACAGGTTGCTTGTCCTGACGACGGCGCATCTCACGAGTGCGGAACCACCAGGTGCGAGCTTTACCTACTAAATGCAATATAACAACTTCCAAATTCTCCGTTTCCTCATAGCGTAAATGTTCAAGCAGATAGTCAGTATGATTTTCCCAAACAAGATAAGATTCAGGATCAGTATTACCATCAAAGGTTTCTAATTTAAGCTTAACTTCTCGTCTCTGTATAGCTTGAGCATTATCAAATCTAGGATGACCAAAATTAGGAGGGGGTAAATCATCAAAGTTAGGATTTACCTCATGGTAAGTATCCTCCAAATCTGGCGTCTCATTCAGATCATTATTGCTGCGGCTGTCATCCCAATTAGCACGAGTATGAAACGGTTGCTGCTGACGCTGAATGGGCTTCCCTTGCTGATGCCGTGGTGGGGTGTACTCACGGCGATCCTGGTGTCCATTGAAGCCCGCTAGAGGATCATTGTCATTCTCTCTAGTGAAAGGGTTAGGAGTAGCAGACTTAAGTTGATAATGTAATTGACCAAAAGAGGGAGGTTTAGAAGAATAAAAGGTGTTACCTGCAGGTTGCGGATTACCTGTAGGAAGTGTAGTATTTGGGGGTGGTGGAGGCGGTTTACCTCTAGAGGGAGGTGTAGATCCAGAAGCCTCCGCCTGTTTTGCCTCCTCCAATTGCCGCGTGACTGCCTGTTTGATGAGGTCAGAGAAGAATACGCGGTCCTCTTTACGTTCGATAGCTCGACGATTTTCAGCCTCTGCCAGTTCCTTACGCACAACCAGAGTAGATTCTTGGACAGCAGAGTCAATAATGAACTGCATATCAGAAGCAGAAATGCCAGCAGGTGGGGTAGGGGAAGGGTTGGGGTCGCTATCGTTCGACATGTTCCTACAATATCAGAAGAGCAACAAGTAAACGAAACAAAGACCAGAAACCAAGTAATGCAAGCTCTAATGATTCCTAAGAGTGATTCACGTTTTTAGAAATCAAAGAGCGAGAAAACAAGGCACAATATTCAAGCAATTCCCCTGGACACAAAATTTTGCAATATTGAAGACAGCAAGTAATAATCAAAATTGCAATTTAAATCAACCACAAGTCGGATATCAAGGATAGCAAGTATAAACAAGCGGCTTAATGTGGAAGAATAAGAGCTACAATGTGATGCTTGAATAATAAGAAAGTGTAATAATCGACAATAGCAATCACAAGGGCAATCAAGTGCACACACTCCGTCAACTATTATCTGACGGTTGCAACACGGTTCAGAGAAAAGAGGAGTGTGACCAAGGCTCCAGTGTCGGCACAGCACAAAATCACACAAAGTAGGGTTCTTTCGTAATGCTTAAAACCGATTAAATCATCTAACATGTAGCAATCAAAGAACTAACAAGGAAGAGTTACTAACTCAACAATGTAAGATAAAGAATGCTCTTTTTTTTTTTTTTTAATTGAAGCTCTCGGCTTTTACTGGGTTTTTTTTTTTAACTACGAACTAGCTGCTGTCATAAGAAGGCAGCAACCGAAAAATTAAGAGCAAGAAAAAAAATAAAAATAACAAGCTACGATGATCTAAAAGTAAACAAAAATAAAGAAAAGTAGGAAAATAGGCTAGAAACTGGAGAAATTTGGGTTCTTTAGTGGTGCAAGTTCATATAATGCTTTTAATCCAAGAATCACAGTCATAGGCATGATATGTAGCAACTAGGAATAAAAGATCACAACTTGCAGTCAAGAACTCAATATCTTCCAAATTAAAGATCCAAACAAAGAATAACAAAAATAAAGTGCCAATTTTGATGGGTGACCAATAAAGATTTAACTTTTATGCAACGGCTATGGTGAAAAATAGGCACGAAAAATAAATCACTCAAATAAGAAATCAAGAGAGTAAAGAACTTGCATTAACCTGAAATCCGATACCACTTGATACGTTTGGGATACCCAATCCTTCGCCTGTGGGCTCAAGATCAAGAACCACGCCGTATATTTGCTTATATCTTGCAATGCTCTTTGATATCTCCTGATTTGGAACAAATTAAACAAGTAATTAAAATTCTGAAATAGCGACAGTTTTCACACTTCGTAAATTTCAGCAATTGAGAACTGAGAAATAGCGACAGAAAGAGAGAAGCGAGGGACTGGGTGCGCGAGGATCTCGGGAGCGCTGGAGCTGGGTCTCGGCACACAGGACACGGGGTCCTCAGGGTGTGCGCGGGTGGATGCGCGGACGGCCTCTCGCTGGGAGCGAAGATGATGGCGAGCGAGAGCGCCTGGGAGCACGGGAGCGCAGGAGCGAGCGCTTGGGAGGACGCGGGAGCGAGGCGCCAGGAAGCGTCCACGCTCGCTGGGAGCGACCTGCTCGCGGACGAAGCCAAGGGCCTGGCTTTGCGGGTGCGCTGGCGTCTAGGTCGAGTAGAGCTGTGTTGGCTTCCTCGATCTCGATGAACCAAGGTGAGGGTTTGGTGTTTGTGAAGGCCGAAAATTCTCAAGAACACAAGATCTTTGATAGCGGTTTGGATTGATAACCAAGAACCCTTTAATCCATAAAGGGGTTCTCAATTCTATTTCAATCTAATTAATTCAAAGTTGCATAACATGAATATATAGAAAACTTATGAGAGATCTAACCAATCCTTCCTTGCAAAGGAAAGGGGTTTAGATAGATTAATTCTATCTAAAGATAAATAAAATAAATCTAAGATAAATAAATCCTAATAAGATAGATATTTAATACTTGGTGGCCAAGGATTATATTTAGAAGAGATATAATTAATTTCCACCTTATTTATCTAATTGCATAAAATAATAACATATTTATTAATTAAGAACTCGGCCCATGCACAAGTCAAACTCGGCCCATGCATAAGACAACTCGGCCCATGGTCATGTCAAGTGGCCAAGGGAATGTCGAGAATGGTTGCCTCATGGTGGGTGCAGACGAGTCTTCATGAGCTCCGTGTGTGGAAGCAGACTCACTTCTTGTGCCGGCGGTGTAACCTTGAGCCAAGTGATCCAGGGTGGCCTGAACCCTTGCTCTAAAGTTCCATGGTGACGGACAAGAAAGGCTTTAGTTGCATTTTGAATCTTCTTGGCCTTTGCACGAGTGACAGGACCATCGAATGGAGCTTTCATGTTATCCTCAATGTCACCAGGAGTCATCGACAATTGCACGACATCACCTGCGGACTCACTCGCCTAATTGAGATTATTAGTTCTCTTTTGATGATGGGTGACTCCAGGGGAACTGCTCCCCACTGATTCTTGTTGAGCCCATTTTATTTGGCATTTATATTTATAGAGCCTTACTCGATCTCACTTTTCCAACCCCCCAAAAAATTCGAGTACTTATCGATAGTAATTGGAATCTTATATCTATACAACTATACCATACAATTTTAAGTAACTTTCAATTAATTGATATATTTTCAAATCATGTATGCTGAGATGACCAATTTAATACAGTACATAACTATCTTTAGTCTATGGTTTTTATAGTTAACTGTTATTAGAGAAGTATTTGAGCTGAGGTGGCACCCTCTCCCTAATTGTAGGTCTCCTAGCCAATTAGATTTTACCTTATATTTTCACATTAATTAATTTGTCATATTTATTTTATTTTATTTTTTATCTATATATATACTACTTTTAATGAGACTTATTTGGTCAGTTGGAAATGAAACTTCTATCAAATTTTGGACGGATAATTGGATTATAACTTACTCTCTGCGTGCTAGGGAGGATTGCCCCAAAATTAATAACATAGAGGAATCTGTTAGTTATTACATTTTGGGTGGTAGATGGTGGATGGAAAAACTTAACAATGTATTACCAAATGACATAGTCAAAGAAATCTTGGACATTCTGATGTACGCTCAATTAACCATGTTTTTTGCATTTCTTTTATATCAATTTTTGTCTGCATTTCATATTTCTGGGTTAAAATTATACAAAATCTGTGTAGTTTATGCTTATTTGCCAATTATGGAGGTTTACACTAGTTTCTGTTTAATTTCGCATAAATCGAGACACTTTACAAGCAATTCGGAGAAGGAAGAAAACTGTCAAAAGAGCTCAAAGTCGACTACAGAAAGTCCAAGGTCAAACAGGAGCTAAGCCAGAACACATCGAGTAGAAAACAAGGAAGAAGTCACTCGACAAGACTAGTCAACGTCGACCAGACTGGTCTATGTCGAGTACCTCCTGGTTGAAATCATCTCTTCGAGCACCAGTCGAACACATCACCACTCGCGAGCCCAGAAACTATTCAACGTCGAGTACTCTACTCGATGTCGAGTGCAAATCCTAGCCGAGATCGAGTACAATTTGAGGAGCAGAAGAATTCTACTCGACGTCGAGTAGTTTACTCGATGTCGAGTACACCTTGGCGCCAGTCCGAGTCGAAATCGAGTGGAGATTCGGATGTGGAGTTTACTTCTACACCAAGGCACATGGGAAATCTATCATGAAGAGTGAAGATCTATCAAGTTGAAGACCTTTATTCACATTAGGAATTCCTACTTTTACTTTAAGAGATTTATTTGTGTATTTGTCAAATTTCTATCTTAGAAAAGAGGATAGTTAGATATAGATATAGATAGGATTGTTCTTTCCTTGGATAGCGGGGATTGAACACTATAAATAAAACCCTAGGGGCTGAGTTTTAGGATCATCCAAGCCACAAGCAATTGTGTTTTACTAGTTAGGCAATATCGAGCGAGTTAGAGAGAGAGAGAGAGTTTGGCCGAGTGGAGTTGTAAGAGGCGAGAGCGGATTTGGGTTTGTTTGGTTGTAAGCTCTCTATTTCCAATTTAATGCAAGTTAGTTCTTTATAATTTTGATGTGTGTTTTGATGATGAAGAGCGACTAGTCACCTAACTTCTAGGGTCAGGGTGAGCCCGATGGTAGCCATGTAAGGTAATGCATCAAAGGTACAACTTTTATTGCAATTTAATCTTCTATCTCTAATTGCATGATTCTTCTGCGATAGTCGAAGGTGATCATTATTTGTGTTATTGAAGCGAAAGTGATCTTAATGGAAACCGGGATTAATTATGTGAAAAGGGTTAGTAACAATTAGGATTTATGTGAAAGTCTCTATCTTCCTAATTGTTAATGATGAAAGTTATTTGATGAAAATGCATGATCTTTTATACCTATAACATGATTCTTATATGGTTATCGTTGTGGCGTTGAAACCCTGATTCTGGAAGCTTTTATATTATTGAATTCAATCCATTAAATTCTTGTTTGTTTCTGTCTTTATTTTATTGCGAAAAGTTACGATTTTCTGCACAAGACACACTCGAGATCGATTAAATCTAGTCGACGTCGAGTACTTTTAGTCAACGTCGAGGAGATTTCTACTCGACAGAGGCTTGCTTTCGTCTTCTGTTGTGCAGCTGCAGGTTAACTCGACAGCAGTGGTCGACATCGAGTACTTTTCTTGTCCATTTCGAGAGTGATTTGGAACGAGAAAGGTGAGCGCTGACACGCTTCCTCGTGGATATGATCCTAAATACCCTACCACTACAACGGGAGGGTTTTTTGTATTTTATTTGCTTGGACAGGGAGTTAGTTTCGTACTTTATATTTGATATTTAATTCATTACTTGATTTCCCTCCACAACACATTCCACTTCCCGTTTCTTCCTTTGAGGATCTTTTATAATGGTGGCCTGACAAAGCAGGTTGTATCACCAAGTCCCGTGTATACAAGCTAATCACATCTCAATCCTCTCTGAACTTAGAAAAGAACGCCTGAATATGGAAATTGGATATTCCGCCTAAGGTCAAAATTTTTTTATGGGAAATTTGCCAGAATGGTCTCCCGGCTGCCTCTAGGCGTGCCCAACGTGGGACTTCTGTACCTTCCGGCCACATGTAGCTTGTGCAACTGCACAGTAGAAGATGATGTTTACCCCTTGTTAGAATTCCAATATGTGCGCTCTCTGTTTCTTTTCCTTACACATATAAACTCAACAATATCCAGTATGATAAATAATTCACGAGATATTTATAAAACCTACCATTTCCTTCATTGGAAACAACCTTACCTCTGTGGCCAAGGCGGAGCTTGTTTTTTCGTGATGGACGACTAGGTACATTCGGAACCAACATGTGTTTAGGCAGATCCCCATCCCTCGTAGAGTCAATTCATTACACATTATTAAAACTCATAAGGAGAATTGGAGTAAAACATGTCTCTTTTAGAGTGTGGTCTAGATGAGGGCTCCTCCTTACACACACGAAACTCCAATCACCCAAGGAAGAAAAATAAGCATGGTAAAATTACATGGCGCAAACCCCCTAGGGGAACCATCAAGTTAAATTTTGATGGATACACAATTGCAAACAATGACAGCTCAGCTAGATCTATAATCCGGGATTGGGAAGGACGTCCGATACACATTTGTTATAAAAAACTTGGCAAACAAAACCCTATGAAAGCGGAAGCTCTTACCCTCAAGTTGGGAATCCAACATGCTCTACAACTCCGTATCGACAAAATCCACATTGAATGTGATTCCATTATAATCATAAACCACCTAAACAAATCATCTAAATGTCATTGGAAAATTGAACTGATCTTATCAGATGTTAAACTCTTATTACCGACTATGAAAAAATTTACTTCTTTCATGTTCCCCGGTCAGGCAACATAGTGGTTGATAATGTTGTACGCCTTTGTTACTCTGTCTAGAAGGTCGATATTTACAACGATTTTGGTCTTTTAAATCTAAACCGTAAGGATGTCTCCGAGTAGAGTGCGCTCGTCTGAATTATTTCCTAATTAAAAAAAAATTATATTTTGGGTGTTCAAATCAATTTTTTTTCGGTGGGGAGGATAAGACCTCCGAAATTAAAATGGCACTTATTCTTAATGGGAAGAGTATTGTGAAGCACGCCTCGGGCTATTTCTTCACTCGTCACTTTCCATGAAATTTCTTGCAATTGAGGAACTCTTGGCCGCTTTCTCTATATATTACGAAGCTCATGTTAGGTTTTTTTTTTTTTTTGATTAGGTAAAAATTCGAGGTCAGACATATCTGGACCTCGAGGACCGACAAGTCGACAGACGGAAAACCGTAAAAAAAAAGAACAAAAATACAAAGAAGGTGCAATGAACAAGCAAAAGCGCTCTACAAAGCGAAATTAAACACATCTAATCCGAACAAGACGAGGATGTAGACGAAGGACGAAGCCAAGCACTACTCAAGAGCAGCACAGTAGGTCGGCGGCACATCAGGAGTCACCTGTGGACAGTGAAGACGAACCTCCAAGGAACCATTCTTCCGGAGAAAGAAGACGCCTCGATACACACCACCACAACCCCAACTTATCCCGACTATGTTAGTATTGAAATCGAACGAGCTTGCTTAAAGTATACTCATGTATTTTAAGAATAATAAAAAAAATGTTTTTATTAATTTTATTTTAATTTTATTTTTTTTAATAGGAAAATATTCGAGGTCAGGCAAACTCGGCAGACGGATAACCATCTAAGAACACCTAGAAATACAAAGTTGGTGCAAAATACAAACAAGAACTCTACAAAAGTGAAACTAAATACAACTAAACCGAACAAGACGATGACGTAGACGAAGGACGAAGTCAAGCACTACCCCGAAGCAGCACCGTAGGTCAGTGACACATCAGGAGTCACATGTGGGCAGTGAAGACGAACATCCAAGGAAACATTCTTCCGGAGAAAGGAGACGCCTCGATACACACTATCACAACCCCAACCTATCACGACTCCGACTGCCAGAACCTCAACAAACAGAGAAGAAAATCCAGTCACTCAAAACGTAGTCACACAACGCCTGAACCAAAAGCACCAGAAACCCAAGCGGGATTTTCACAAACACCATTGGAAGACCCAAGCGGGATTTTAAATAAGTCATATCAGACGGTCGACGGGTCGGACCCGCCGGGTCGGGAACCCGGGGGGCCTGACTCGAACCCTAACCCAAGATTCCAACGGGTCAACGGGTTCGGGTCACCCGGCGGGTCGACTGGTCGAACCACCGGGTTGGCCACGTGCTAAGGAACCGGGTACCCGACGGGTTTTGCGGGTCAACCCATCGGGTCTACCATTTATTTATAAAAAAATGGTTTTAAACCCAAAAAAAATTCAACTCATCAAGTAAATTACTTTTAACTTTCACCACATTTTCGAAATGTCGAAAGATTTAAGGTTGATAAAACATGGTATATGTGAGAAGATATATATATATATACAAACATAACCCTCCCAAGGAATTGGCCCGAAAGGGCTTCATTTAAATCCCGAAAGGGGTTGAGTAAATCCACCCGAAAGGGTTTAATTAAATCCCGCAAGGATTTGTTTGTTTTCTTGTAGAGGAAATCTTGTTGGCGTTTTGTTCGAGCATCATGCGGCTCTGCTTCCGATGTTTCTAGGAGGTCTTCTGCTTGGCTGGGGGCGTGGAGTCTGGAGTCAGGACTGGCTGGGGTCGAGGTGGTGCGCTCAGGACGACTCCGTATCCGGAATAGAGTTTCCTTGGAGTTCGTCTGCATTACCCACAAGAGATAGAGTCTTGCTCTACCGCTGGCCCGCGGTGCCACTGTTCGGTGGTGCTTGGCTTCGTTCTTTGGCGGCTTCTTCAGCTTCTTGGGAGTTGGTCTTCTTGTGTCATCTTGTTGTAGAGCTTTTTGTGCTTGTTTCATTTCGCTTGTTTTTTGTATTTCTGTATTGTTAGGTTGTATGCTTGACGGTTCGCCGTCTGCCGACTTTGTCGGCCTCTCGTTGAGTCAGGCCTGTCTGACCTTCGAATTTTTACCTAATCAAATATATATATATATATATATATATACACACCTTAATTCCACTCCATCATTTCATCACACTTTATATGTGAGAATGACAATTAGGGATATGAGAAGATATATATATAGGGAATGGTTCAAATGTAAAAATATCCTTAAGGTGTAAAATTTGCTTAAGGTGTAAAATTCTCTAATGGGCCTAATTTTTTTAAGTAAATTGCTAATGAGCCTAATTTAATTTGTAGAATGTCTGCCCCCCTTGCCAATGTGTGTGCTCCTCCTGCCCCCCACTATGCCCCCCCTTCTCGGGCCATTTTTTTTTTCCCTTTTGTCCCAGTTTTTTTTTTTCGTGTTAACACTTTCTGCTGTGCAAGTATAACTTGATTTTGTGCATATATAATATCTTGTTGTGCAAATATAACTTTATTTTGTGCAGACATAATAATTCATTATGCTGTAAATAGGTAAATGTGCCTATTTCAATTATAAAAATTTATAATTGAAATATGTTTAATTTATGGGTAAATAGGTAAATATGTCTAATTTTATGGGTAAATGCACTTTTTCCCGTTTTCAACACCTTTCGTTGTGCAAATATAAAGTGTATAAATAACCAGTTCATCCTATTTTATGGGTAAATAGGATGAATTTGTTTGAATGTTCAAGTGATCTAAAGTGGAGCATTCTACTTGTTTGTCTTTTGTGCTTAGGATGGATTTGCTACTTACACTCAAGTATATTTAACAGGTCCAAGAGAGGAAGTTAAAGAAGATTTCTGAAATGAATGTGGATCTGTCAAAAGCTAAAGCAAATGACTGCATAACCAGTTCAAGCATCACAAGTAGTCCCAAGCCACATCTTGCAAACGGGGGAAATCCAGACACATCATATAGTTATTTGATGCATGATATTTTGATTTTGCTTCAATAGTCGCAACTTGGCTTTGTTTAAGGGGATTAAGAGGGCTGAAATGCCCAACTCCTGTTCGCAGGAGGGTGTTTCTTGTTATTTTATCTTCAATTTTTGCGACTTACATCCATTTCCCTCGTTTCCAATGTGTCATGTGTCATTAAAAGCCTATTAGCTCAAAATGGGAGAGCAATGTGCCTACGCACAAAGATGCGTGTTCAAACCCTGTATAGGCTATCTATGTGGTATCTCTTATTATGTTTCTCTTCGTGAATAGTATAAGGTGCAAAAATAAAATTATAATGTGCATTTGTGCAACTGTGAAGTGCATTTGTGCAACTGTGAAGTGCATTTGTGCAACTGTGAAGTGCATTTGTGCGACTTTAAAGTGCATTTGTGCAACTTTAAAGTGCAAATATAAGAACATAAAGTGCAAAAATAAAATTGTAATGTGCACATTTAGAACACAAGTGTGCAAAAGTAGGATACAATTGTGCAAATTTAAACTACAATTGTGCAAAAGTAAGATACAATTGTGTAGATTTAGAATACAATTGTGCAAAATTAAGATCATAATGTGCATGAATAAGACAAAAGATGTGCTTTTGAAATCGATGTTTTAATTTTTTTTTTTTTTTTTTTACTTTTGAGAGTTTGAGTTCACCTCTCGCATAATTTAGGTTGATAGATGTGAGTTTGAAATTGATTTTTTTACGTATAACTTTTAAAATTAAAGTGCATAAATAAGATTAAAATGTGCATAATTAAGGTTAAAAAGCGCATAACTAAGATTATAATGTGCATAATTAACAATTTGCGATTGTTGCGCTCTTGTCTATTATGTAACCTATGTGGGATTTGAACCCACATCTTTGTGCAAACGCACATTGCTCTACCAATTGAGCTAATAGGCTAAATTATGATTTTCATGCTAAAATAGAAGAACCTAATCGACCTAAAGCATATCGCAATAAAATTCTAAAATCCAATTAGCTCATGATTCACAAACAATTTGACAATGCTATGAACATGAAATTAGCTCCAAATCAACCCAACATCACAACCATATCATCAATTTCTATCAATTTGGATGTTGGCAAAAAAAACCCAAATTCTAAAATATATCGCAATAAAATACTAAAATCCAATTAGCTCATGATTCACAAACAATTTGACAATGCTATGAACATGAAATTAGCTCCAAATCAACCCAACAACACAACCATATCATCAATTTCAGTAAATTTGGCTTTTGGCAAAAAAAACCCAAATTCTAAAGCATATCGCAATATAAAATTCTAAAATTCAATTAGATCATGATCCATAAACAATTTGACAATGATATGAACATGAAATTAGCTCAAAATCAACCCAACAACACAACCATATCATCAATTTCAATCAATTTGGCGTTTGGAAAAAAGCCCCAAATTCCGCTCCTAAATCAAACCCTAGATTTTCAATCTCAAACTAAATCATTCAAACAATCTAAATAATTGTAATAAACAAGTTTAGGGTTAGAAATCATACCAAATTCGAGTTGAAACAAGGAGCAATATCGGGATTTCGAAGGTATTCCGAGCCAAAAGCACGAACAACACTGTTGGGGAAGATGGGCTCGATATGAGCTCGGCTGGGCATGAACCAAGGGGGTTCCGGTCTCGGGGGTGCGCCTGAGCGAGGTGGTTCGAGGGGGGTGGGGGGGGGGGGGCGGCTGGTGGCCGGAGGTGGCTCGTGGGTGGCGTGGAAAGCGAGGAGAGAAGAAGCGGATTGTGGGCTCGACTGTGCAGCAGGTGGCGCGAGCCAAGCCGAGTCTAGGCTCGGGGGGTGCGCACAGGGGTGGACTTAGGTGCGGCTTGGCGCTGGTGGCCGGAGGTGGCTCGAGGTGGGTGCGCCGGTGCGGGTGCAGGAGGCTGAGAGTGAAGGTTCTGCTGGTGCGGGTGCAGGGGAGGACCGTGTTTTATTTTTTCGGTTCAGGTTTTTTTTTAATGAAACGGATCCGGTTCGGTTTTTATAAATCAGACCCGCGTGCGCCCAAATCCAAAATTTTACACCTTAAGCAATTTTACACCCTAATGATATTTTACATTTTAAAGCTTCCCTATATATATATATATATATATATATATATATATATATATATATATATATATATATATATATATATATATATATATATATATATATATAGAGAGAGAGAGAGAGAGAGAGAGAGAGAGAGGTAGATAGCACATTTTCGATGTGGGACAGAAATATGGGATATGAAAGAAATTGTGAAAAATTGATGTTTCGACGAATCGAATTATATGATGTAAAATGTAATGTAATTAAAGTCTTTGGATTATATGGTGGAATATAATGTAATTTAAGTCTTTGGATTATATGATGTAACATACTAACATATAATATAATTAAAGTGTTTACCTCTTAGGATTTAATGAAATGAATAACACATGGTGATGAAACATCATGATACAATATATCAAGTTATGTTGGATTAATCTTTTTGTTTAATTTAATTGATAGTGGTGTTGATCCATTAATCAATCATAAGTGTTTTATTTTACTTGCATTATTATATTAATTTGTTGATCATAGGTTCATCTTCATATAGCTAGATATGTTAAACTTTTTCGTTTAAAGTTGAATTAGCCAAATGTGTTGTGTATACACATAATGATGATGTCAAGTATTGCTTGTTATGACATGAAAAGACACATTGAAAAAATATTACCCAATATTATATTGACTATCAACACTCATTTAACTAATTAATTTCTATCAATATGTTTAATTGACTACCAACAAAAGAGATATAATTATCCATATTTAACAAACATCGGTAAAAATCTTGTAAAACGATATAGATATCTAATGAAATTTGGTAAAATATTATCTTAAGCATATATTTTATATTGATTAATTGGATTAAAAAAAATAGTAAAATCTTATCTTGAGTATCTATATTGTATTAATTTACGAAGAAAAAAAATGCAATTGGTTAAAAATACTATAATTAAATACTTCTCCTTTATTATATATAATTATATATAATCAGTGTTGGCCCAAGGGCATGGGCAATGTGTGCGACCGCCCAGGGCCCATTTTCGATAGGGGCCCATTAAAAATATATGTTATATATATATATTAAATATATAACAAAATACGAGTTTAGCTCAATCGTAAGTTTAAATCTTAACAAAATATGGATTCGGATTCCTAGTTGTGTAGAGTTCAAATCTCTTTATTTGTATTTTTTTATGGTTTTATAGAGAGGCCCCGTGTCCATTAAATTTTGCATTTTTTATGTTTTTATAGAGGAGTCTATCTCCATTTAATTTAGACACGATTCTTTGTACTTTTTTCTTTTTCAACACAATATTAGACACAGGGCCTGCTAGGTGGGAGGAGTTATTCGTGACTCTGAGAGCAGTTTATTAGATGTATTATTCCAAAATACATCTAAAGGTTCAATTCTACAGACGGAAGCAGAAGCAATCATTGTAGGAATGCACCATGCAATCAGAAAAGGAATTCGGAAGGCTATAGTTGAAAGCGACAATCAGGCGATTATCAAGGCAATAAAAAGAGAACTCAACACTCCGTGGAAAGTTATCCATCAAGTTGAGAAGATTATACTTATGGCTAGAGATTTTGATTATAATCAATTTAGTCATTGCTTTAGAGAAGCTAACAAGGTAGCAAACTATATAGCAAGAAAAGGTATCGATTATATTAGGTCTACATCCCCTCTTAATAGGGATATGTACTCTATCATCCTTAAGGATGATCCTGGTAGTTCGCTACGTTTCTCGTAGCAAACTCCAAATATTTGTATACTGAAAAAAAAAACAATATTAGACATTTTTTTTGTGACAAATAAAGCTATACTGTTTACATATATAACTCTTTCTATTTTATTTGAGACTAATGTATTGTTTTTATTTCTTTATATATGCTCAATGTATCTAGTTTACCCTTTTATTTTGTTTATAAAAAAATCCCTTTTTTTAATTTTTGTTTTAGTTCATATAGGTAATGTCATAGGAGGTCACATATGTGATGTCTTAGAACAAAAACTATATTTAGTAGTGTTAGACATGTTTTTTAATATTCTTTGAATTGGTAAATAAAGAGCGGTCATCCGGGGTTCGAACCGGGGACCTTTGGCTACTACCCGTAAGTCCTTTCCAGTGAGCCATTCCAGAATGGTTACGTACTTGTGGACATATTATACGGAATATCAAGCAAAAATAACTAGTTTTCACTACAATTATATTTTTGAATTTTTTTAATGTATATTATTTTTTATTCATTGACCTACTTTTATTTTCTTAAATTTGAAAAATAATTTAAATATAAAAATAATATGAAATTTTTATGAAGTTATATACATTTTTTAATTTTTATGAAGTTATATCATTGAGTCTTTTAGTTGATCTGTTTTTTTACAAATACCTTCAAGCCCTAAACATCAACCACACCACAGTCCACAAAATTAACATAAACATAAAGAATACTGGAAGTGGGAAATTATATCATTAAACTACTATAGACCCCGTCCCGTGCACGGAGAATATATATTAATACAATATTATAAATAATCTAAATAGATTCTAATAAATAAAATTTAATAATCTAAATATAAATAATTTTCCCACCAAAAAATACATAGATATGAATAAAATTAGTTCGACATATTATATATAAATATTTTTTTTTCTAATCTACCATTAATTAAATCTCGTGTAATATAATAGATAGTTGATTTTTAAAAATATTTTAATATTATTTTTATTCAATATGTAGTACATATTTATAATGTTAGTTTACTAAAAATATCTATGACATTGATGGATTATGGCTATATAGTATGGCTATATAATATTTTTATAATTTATTTTGGCCTCAAAAAAAAATATAGATACAAATAAATTAACAATGATTAAATAATTAATTTTGATATAAATAATTATCTCCACCAAAAAATAATTTAGATATAAATAAAATAGCACTTATCAAATACTACATATTTATCTATTAATATTCTTGTACCTATGAAATATTTTTTATTTATCATATTTTGTCAACTAACTAATATATATATATATATATATAGACTATGACTTATATAACTTTGTATAAAGTATGACAACATATTATTTTATTATTATTTCCTCTTAGGATCAACCACAACGCGCCAAGTAAGATTTCTCTCCCTAAAATCAATCACAAAACACCACGTAAGATGTTATGCATCGATTTTCGTATATATATATATATATATATATATATATATATATATATATATCTTATGGTCAAATATCTTTTTAGAAACTTCAAATTTAAAAACACTTCAAATTAAAATTATTAAAATATTTTAGACTGATTCTTTTATAGAGAAAATACCCGAGAACATTAATTACTTGACAAATACTTGTGATATTATGGTCTCAATAATACTAATTAACACAGTTATCAATTAGACAATTATATACCTAGTTTTTAAGTCGTTTGACTTTGTAATACGTTTTTTAAAGAACTAAAAATTATAAAAAAATATTATGGTGTAACTTTAAAAAAAAATATTATAAGTATAAATATAAGTATAATATTATTTTTAAAAAGTTGAGATTTGATACGGAGTATAGCTTTTTTTAAAAACAGTCAAACGACTTATATTTTAAAAACCGATGAAGTATCCAAAAGACCAAAACCACCCTTCCATAAAAATTTGGCTCCATCATTATTAAACCTGGTCGGACCAACAATTTCAGTCTCATATTTAATCGGTCCAGATTCCCCTCCTTGAATTGAAAGAGGGTCCAGATTCCCCTCCCGGCCAGGAAGGATCAGGAAGCAGAAAGAGCGCTTCGTTTAGGTGCCGGTCTGAACCGGCTCAGTTCAGGTTCGGAGTATACATATCAGGTTCGTGAGTTGAATTTAATAAGGTTTGGATTCCGGATTTTAGATAGGAGACCTTCTCTCTCTACACAAACTAGACAGGTGGAGAGGAGAGAGAAAGTTGTGCTCCGGCGAGCTAGATAGAGAGAGAGAGTAAGGTCAGAGCGAGAAACCGTGTAACATGTTTGAGCGGAAGGATCTGAAAATCGCAGCAAGGTGATACAAGCCGCCGCCGCCGGCCAAGAGACTACCTGTTTGCGGTGAGGATTAATTTCCTCCATACTCGATTTTCCTTGAGTTCAATAGATTATTTTTCTAGATTTGATTTTCTAAGTGGAACATTTCTGCCTAGATCTGTGCATCTTCTCGCTCTCTTCGATCCACGGTTTTTGGATTCAGTTCTACGCTGTATCTATCCTCATCTTTTGCTCTGTTGCTGAACCTCTCCCTCGGCATCTATCGCCGCTCCGACTACACAGTCAGTAAGTTTCCGCCTTGTAACCTTTTCCTTTTTCAGTTTTGCCTTCTGGCGATCAATTCCAGCTTTCAATCATTTTCGTATTGTTTAGGCATATTTGTCCACCCGTGGAGAGCTGAAATATCTACGTTTTTACTTTGATTTATCTGCGATTGTTCTTTATAGACAGTTTCTGAAGTCGAAGGTCGCTCGAATTTGCAATTGCTTGCTTAACGTTTTGGTCTTGAGGGCTAGCGTTGAAAATTTCAAAGGGCTAATTTGATTTGTATTTTGCAACAAAGGTTGGGTGAGCTTTGAATTACTAAATAGTTAATTTCTTTGGCGTTCGTTAATTTCTTAGCTCTACCTAACGATTGATAAAAATATCGAGCTTTCATGATTTCTCGATGTGCCTTTTTTTAGATGGCAGATGACTTCTGGTTCACCAAAAAAAAAACCTTTCCTATGGTGTGTTCTACTTTTAATAGTTGTGTGTTGTATGATTTGTGTTTTTGGTTAAAAGAAATAAATTGGAAAACATAATTGATTTATATAAAAGATAGGAAGATGATTAATTTAAAAATTGTTTAAAAATCGTGGAGTTCCATGCCTTTGTCTGTAAATCTTTAAAATACCTATTATGAGGTCATTGCTTTTGTGAAGGAATCTTCTTTCCTTGCTTGGCTCTTTTGTCCTGTCTTCTGCTTCTTTTCTTTATTTGTTGATAAGCTTTATAGCATGATTTTATAATGTTCACTTTGGTTGTGTTCCAGGAATCTGTTCAGCTAATTATCCAATTGGACGATAACTGAGTTCTTCTGGTGCCGGAATTCATGTCGTTCCGCAGTATAGTCCGTGATGTGAGGGATGGTTTAGGGAGCCTATCGAGGAGGAGTTTTGAAGTAAGGCTTCCAGGTCACCATCGAGGAAAATCTCATGGCTCTGTGCATGAATTGAGGGAGCCACCTATTGTTATCCAGACTAGTCCCTGGGCTAGTCTCCCACCTGAGTTATTACGAGATGTTATAAAGAGATTGGAGGCCAGTGAGAGTACATGGCCTGCGCGGAAGAACGTTGTTGCTTGTGCTGCTGTTTGTCGATCATGGAGGGAAATGTGTAAAGAAATCGTTATAAATCCCGAGTTTTGTGGAAAGCTTACATTCCCAGTTTCCCTCAAGCAGGTGAATGGGCTTAATTAACTGTTTGTTTCTTTTGTACTTTGTGATATGTTTATATCTATCCTTTTTTGCCCTCGTATACACTATTCTGTTGGAGATTTTTGGAATGATGCATCATCTGTTGAAACATGTCACAATTGATCCGGACTTATTTTGTGTGACACAGCCTGGACCAAGGGATGGGACTATTCAGTGCTTCATCAGGAGAGACAAATCTAATTTAACGTACCACCTTTTCCTTTGCCTTAGTCCTGGTAAGTTGCTGTTTTTCATCCGGACTATTTTGCATACTGTTAACGATTTATATTTGGTGTTGACCATTGCTAGCTACAGATTTCTTATCATATTTTTTATGCTTGAATATTCAAAGAATTTATCATCTCAAATACTGAGTCCGAGTTCATATGTTAATCTACCGCATGATTACTCTAGCCATTTAGGCGAGATTGCTAAGATATCTGGTAATTTGTGTATTATCTTAAAGATGAGAGTGCTGATAAGCCTCTGATATGGTATGTTGCATTTTTCTATCTTGTTTTATCCTCTGAACTAATATCTAACAATAACTGTAGACTTTATTTCGTGCACACTATACTGCACTAATATCTAACAATAATTGTAGATCTTTTTTTTTTTTGCAGTAAAGAATCAGTTAACTGTTAAAACAGAAGCACCTTGTAAACAGAAGCTACTTGACATGTGTAGTAGGCTATATAGAGCATCTATTTTCTTTACCGTGCATCATTATGGAAGGTTCCTTTGATACCATCTGTGAAGCATCTATACCATTATTTTTTAATACTCATGGGGACGAAGACGAACACCCTAGATCCTTTTTATTCATATATTCCTACAAATTACAATGATATGAGCTTAAATGGATTTGCAAATCACGTGACTCACATTGGTGCTTGTAAATTTTTATATTTACTTGTGGAAATGCTCTGTCACGGGATTATGTTAATTATATTCTATGGTTTGGCACATGCAGCATTACTTGTTGAAAATGGAAAATTTCTTCTTTCTGCAAAGCGAACAAGGAGAACCACTTGTACAGAGTATGTCATCAGCATGGATGCAGACCACATATCAAGGTCAAGCAGCACATACATTGGGAAACTAAGGTAACAAATCTGACTGACTACATGCTGATTTAAGTAGCAATCTGTATTTTAAGCTCTTATGTGGTTAAAATCTCAAAAACTAAGTCGAAGAAATATTTTCTACAACTTCCTACCCTGGGAGCATTTTCGAGGCATGCACCACTTTTTCTCCGATGTCCTGAATATCACTTTCTGCGTTTCTGTTTTTTCTTAATGAAAAGTTGTTCCAGATTCCTTTCTCTCTCTCTCCAAGGATAATCAATACATACATCTTCTCCTTTGGTTGTTCGTCTGTTAATTTGATTAGAGACAGTTTCTGACGTCGTGTGATCTCTTAGTTTCAGGAGAGGAAACATTCATACATATCGATTTCTCCTTTCTCATGCAACAGTAGTATTTTACTATCTTTGACACCCTTGATTTTGTTGGCAAGTTTTTCTTGTTATCTCCTACAACCTATTAACCTAGGCAAGTTGATAGTGTTTTTGAGCTTTGTCTTGATTTTTCTATTTCACACGGGTTTGCTCGCAATTTGCACCACCTCTCAACCCTCTCGTGATGTATTCTCCTGTTTTTGGGTCAAATAGGTGGGGTTGCCTCTAAGAGATCAATTAGAAAAATGATCTTTGTAAAAGTTGATTATCCTATGTATCTACACCGGTTTGGTTTTAGCTTTCTAATGATTACTCGTGATTCAGATCAAATTTCCTGGGTACAAGATTCATCATCTACGACACACAACCTCCATACAACATGACAGAGTCTTCTCCATCTGGCCGCACTAGCCGTAGATTCAATTCCAAGAAAGTCTCACCCAAGGTCCCCAGTGGAAGCTACAACATAGCTCAAGTGGCATATGAGTTGAATGTACTCGGCACCCGGGGTCCACGCAGAATGAACGTTATCATGCACTCAATCCCCATGTCATCCCTCGAGCCAGACGGCCATGTTCCAGGACAGCCCGAGCTGCTCCCTCGCTCACTGGGGGACTCATTCCGGAGTATGTCATTCTCCAAGTCCATTGATGCATCGACCGAGTTTAGCAGCTCCCGATTCTCCGACATCCTCGGACCCCGTGATCAAGGCAATAACGAGAGTGATGGGAAGGACAAGCCCCTGGTCCTCCGGAACAAGGCTCCAAGGTGGCATGAACAGTTGCAGTGTTGGTGCCTCAACTTCAGGGGAAGGGTGACAGTCGCATCAGTTAAGAATTTCCAGCTGATCGCCTCCACCACACCACCAGTTTCTCCAGCTGCTGCGCCACCAGCTGCAGGAGCTCCATTACCAACTCCGGCTCCTCAACCATCGTCCCAGTCTGATCATGACAAGATCATCCTGCAGTTCGGGAAGGTTGGCAAGGACATGTTCACTATGGACTACCGGTACCCTCTCTCGGCTTTTCAGGCCTTCGCAATTTGCTTGAGCAGCTTTGATACCAAATTGGCTTGTGAATAGTAGGGTAAGAAAATAAAAAAACAGAAATTGGTTAAAAAAAAAGGGGTAAAAGATGTGTGTTTTTTTTGTTCTTAGGACATTTAGCTGGTCATCTTGCCTTAATGTAACAGTCAATCTAGGTTTGTGGTTTGTGTGGTGTTGTATCAACTCTGTTTAGTGTTTCTTAGTCAGCTTTGTTTAGTTTTTCTTCGTCGGCTTGCATGGTCCACTGTGTTTTGAATCGGTATAAACACGCAACCCAACCATCTCCTATAGTCTTATACATCCAAAAAAAAAAAACCTATACCTCTCCTATCGGTCAGCTCATCAACCTCCCAGCCCATCGTTTTTCCATCAATTTCATTCCCCTACATTTGATGGAAATCTGATCTTTACATGCTTGACTTGAATTATGTCATTCACACACTCACTTGCACTGCATTCTTTCCCCCTAATGATCTTTCTATTGGTAGCCCTCCAAGTCATATACACAAATGCACACAGCACAAATGCTGACCGTGTTGTTGCCCACTCGAAGACTATTGTTCACTTGTCCTTCCGGCCTTACCCTTTTGAGTCCAAAGGAGTACCTCTCAATTGCGAAAACTTCTGTTTCCCCTTAGGTTTTGGCCCTCATATAGAATCGAACTTGAGACAAGTGAAAACAAAGTTTCCATCTGATGAGTGAGCAAATGCCTTCGGACGGACCATTGAAATACGAGAACTCCCAGTCCTAAAGTCGAGAAGATAGCCGGAGAGATTTTCAGCAGGATTTTCCAGCTTGATGACTTCTCCTTAAAAAGACGTCATACAGAGGCAAATGAAATTCGATTGAGCTCATTCCAGACTCGTTGGGGGGCAAAAAACTCGAGGAGCAACAACTTTCATTTTACGAGTTGTCCAAAATTAGGCTTAAACAAGTTCAAAATGATAAATCTTTGGAATAATTGTCGTTGAAAGCCCTATTTTAGGACCATTGTGTGCTAGTAGCCCGGCATATAAGAGCAAGCCCAACGACTTTTCTATAAAATCTCTATTTTGTAGGAAAAAATTTCAAAATCTCTAAATTTTTAATACTCCAACCCCAACAGCTTTTGTATTTTACAAGTTTTTACATTAATTATATTCTATATTTATTGCATATTATTTAATAAAATTTTAATTGAATTAAAAGAAAATAGAAATAGGACATAAAGTATTTACTTTAATTAAAAATCTTACAATCTCAACCACAAATCTATTAACAATTTCATGGGGAAGAGCAAAGTATTTAATTTTACAAATTTCACTTCTTCTTCTAAATTTATAGATTTTTCTTCTCTCTCCCGATGTTTCTCTATTTTATAAGACCATTTGCAAAAGTTGTTGGAGTGAAAACCCCCCATTTTTCTCTAAAATATCATATTTTCTCTATTATACAAGAGCTGTTGGGATTGCTCTAAGCCAAGTGAGATTTTTAATTGTCACTATTATTGGTATCTTCACTCACATCTCTCAACATTCAATTGTCATCTATTTTAGTCACGTCAATTAATGTGTTATGATGTCATCAAGACATGTTGGCTCATTCAATTTGCTGTTTCTTCTGCTTCTGTGTGGTTGGTTGGATTATACAATATTACAAAGACTTAGAAAAAGTTAATTAAAAAAACTTTTGAGGAACTTTTGAACATACTTATGATATGATGTATCCATCATGCTTGAAAACATGGTTGATACAATTACAAAATCAAACCCATCATAAAAATATAGTAGACGGTTTAATAATCTCCATACCGCCATCTTTACACAAATAATCAACTTGGATCTCTTGAATTTGGGTATATATGTTAAGTTAATCAGGAAAAACTGACATTAATATATACATATCAAATTTCAGGATTCAAATCAAATTCCTAATTCATACACACACACACACAATGCGGACCAAAATCAACTTAATTCATTGACCAAAAGAATCACCGCAGGCACTATGCGGACAAACAATGCAACAATATTACAAATCAAAGATCAGACCAACGATCAGTACTAAAAAAACCACAACGATTAATTAAAAAAGTCAAACTAATTAGCACATATATATACACATATGTACATGTTTTTCATACTAGCTAGCTAGAGCTTCTTCTTTGGGGATATATTCAACACCTGGTCACCGTTACAGGGCGGTGTCGCTGGCGGCGCGTGGTGGCGGTTGTGGCTGTTGACAGAATTACGAGAAGTGAGCACCGATTGGGATATGTGTGTTAAAGGCTTGCCATCACAATTCACAAAGGAATTAGCTAGGTGATATATATAGCCAATTAGCTTTTGAAAGTATGGATGGACGGCATAGGTTTGGTGTTTGTGGCCTGTTGGTGGTGGTGGTGGCGGCGGCGGCGGCGATGGTGGTGGTGCATTGGAAACTGACCGCGCCGTTTGGGTTGGGAGAAGACGCCTATAGAGGTATAGGTAGTTAGGAGGAGTTAATTATATATACTGAATTTGGGCCCCCACTGTTTGGTGTTCATAAATTAATAGACTCCGGCATGACCCCAACTACCACATACTCTAGTTATTAATCAATCATTTTAATTTGGTAGAGTTGGTGCACTTACATATTGCATTAGGGTGTGTTTGGATTACAAGTTTACAACAATTATATAATTATAATCACTTAATGTTGATTAGGGGAAATGATATATATACATGTATCCCACTTTGATAATATTAAGAAATTAATTAGTCCTATATATAATCCGGTGTGCTACTTTTTTTTTTTTAACAAATTGGATTTAAATATAGAATTCCACTAGTTTTGTGTGTTCGTCTTAAGGATGCCGTCATGAGGATCGAGGAGGGATGAGAATCAAAGTGATTCCTCGCGCGAAGATGGATGGGTACGAGCCTCGTTGGGGAGGATCCCTGATGAAGAGTACGAAACCCCGAAACCCCCCGCATGGACGAGGGGACTTTTTGTAAACGATGATGTTGAAGAGGATCAGGGTACTATTCCGTCCTGAACCCAGCCCATTGTCATCCCTAATTCGGTTTGGTTAGCTCATCCACGTGGCCACATGCAACATATATTACAAGGAATAAACCATTAGACAATGTCTTATTTACCTTTCAAAATCAATTTAGAAATAATTAATCAGCCATGAATGAATTTCTTTGTTGATAAACCATGTGAGATTCCAACCACATTGGGTGGTATATTGAAAAAAAAAACATTGGGTTAGTTAAACCATAAGTTATATTAAGAGTTGACTTGATTATGAGATAAATTATGAAATCTTATTCAATCTTTCTTACATTAGTATGTTTAATCTATGTTACGGGAACATAGGTTAATTAAAATATCAAATTAAGAAGTTGGTTTTTTTCTTTTGTTGCAATTTTTTTTTTTTTGATTAGGAAAAAATTCGGGTGGGCAAGCCCTATCCGGCAGCATCCTTGCGGATGAGGTCGTTAAGAACTGGGTTGTTGTAAATATCATTACCTCGGGTAGAGTGGCAAAGGTGTGCAACCTTGTCAGCCACTCTATTGGCCATACGAGGTACATGAGCGTATCCTACCTCTTTTAGAGTCGATAACAAGACTTGAGTGTCAGAGAGAATAAGTTCAATCTCCCAAGGACATTTGACTTTCTTATTTAGATAGTCTATAATTATTTTGCAGTCACCTTCAATTTGGATTCTGTCAATGCGAAGTTGTAATACTTTCTGGATCCCCAATTTGAGAGCGAGGGCATGGGATGCTGTTTTCCTAGGAATTTGTTCTCAATGGCAACAGGCCGCCCATTCCAGTCCCTAATAATGATACCCGTCGTACTGTCGTCGTTGGCTACAGAAGAGCCATCGAAATTGAGTTTGAACCAGCTGAACTTAGGTTTGCGCCATTTAATTGGCCGTTGTTTATCGGTCTTTCTGGGATAGACCCTTGATGAGAGATGAGTAATTTTGTCACCTTCTTCTTCCGCCACGGACGTTCCTTTCCAGTTATCTATGTGTGATCTGACTAGCTGAAGGACTTTTTGGTGTTCGGGGATTGTTGCTTGTTGAAACAAGTGTTGATTCCTGATGTACCAAGTAGTCCACCAAGCGAAAGAGATGTCAGTCAGAACGGACGAGTTTATAGGCTACTTCCTAGGCTAGATAGAATGGGTCTAAAATCCCGGGATTGGTTGATCAAACGGGCAGTTGCTGTTTGTTCTCGGCTTGGGAGTTGATATAATTTCCTTATGAAAGGGCATTCCAGAAACAGGTGTGCCTCGTCTTCGGGAGCCATATTACATAGTGAGCAAGTAGCTGGAACCACCGCCCCCCTACAGGATAGTCGTACTGCAGTGGGCAAGCCATTCTGAGCAATCTTCCATAAGAAATTCTTCACCTTTGGAGGAGCATCAGCGGATTGTGCTGTTATCAGTTTGTAAGCGCTAGCCGTAGTAAACCATCCTTCCTTATCCGGCCACCAGTAAAGACGGTCTTGTAAGTTTGATGCTGGTAGGGGGATGACTAAAATTTCTTTGACGATGTTGTTTGGTAGAGCTTTTTGCAGCTTTTCTGTCCACCATTCCCCCCCCCCCCCCCCCATAATGTTGTCACTAACGGTCTCATTCTGATCGTACCCCTGGAGGGTACCAGTACGAGACTGTCTGGAGGAGGTAGATATCCAATTATCTATCCAGAATTTTATTGTGCGTCCATCTCCTACTGACCAAATAAGCCCTTAATTAAATTTGTCAATTAAGTTAGCTAGCTTAGACCACTGCCAGGAGCTAGATCCCGAACGTTTGTAGTCGAAAATACTTGCAGAACGCAGGTATTTATGTGTGATTAGAGTTACCCAAATGTTAGTGGGCTCTGCCAGAATTTTCCACAGAAGTTTCATTTGAAGCGCGATATTCATTTCTCCCGATTTGCGGATTCCCAACCCGCCAAACTGCTTTGGTTTACATACCCTATCCCAACTAATTAACGACCGATATTGTAAATCCTTGTTCCAGAAGAAAGAATGATTTAATTGGTCGAGTTCTTTATGTATAGAAGCAGGGAGCATGAAGTTCTGCATTACATGTAAAGGCTTAGCCGAAAGGTTAGAGTTAATCAGTATTGCACGACCCTGTTGGGAAAGCGCATTGGCCCTCCACTTCAACAGTTGTTTTTTGGATTTGCAGATGATATCTTCGAATGTACTGCTGGTGACCCTACCATTAATAATAGGACATCCCAGATACTTCTCTAATGAGGTTTCGTTTGTAATGTTGAGGCAGTTACGTAATTCAAGGATCCTATGGTCTGGAATCCCTGAAGACGGTTGGAAACTAGATTTATGGTAATTGACCTTCTGGCCTGACACTCTGCAGTACGAGTCAATTATTGATTTTACTTTACAACCCGCATCCACACTCCCTTTGGAAAAGATGATTATGTCGTCTGCAAAAGAAAGAAAGGGGATACGGGGCCCATTTTGTCCAATCGGAAAGCCAATAAGAGAGCGTTCCATGTTGGCTTCCGAAGTGAGCTTTCGGGCCAAAACCTCTGCACCCAAAAGAAATAAGAATGGAGAAAGAGGGTCCCCCTAACGAATTCCACGGGATGGAAGGAACACTTCTGTAGGGCCGTTGTTTACCAGTATGGAGAATGAAACGGATGTGATACACTCCATTATCCATGAAATGGAAGTATCATGAAAACCAAATCTGAGAAGCACACTTTTAAGGAAGTGCCAATCGACCATATCGTATGTTTTTTTTCCCATGTCTAACTTTATTGCCAGCCAGCCTTCGCGACCTTTACGACTTCTGTAGGAGTGGAAGATTTCATGGGCTATGAGGACATTGTCCTGTATCGCCCTGTCCGACACAAAGGCCCCTTGCAGAGGATGTATGAGTTTCCCGATTACCTTTTTTAGTCTTTCAGTCAATATTTTGGAAATTATTTTGTAAATATTAGAGCATAGACTGATGGGCCTGTAGTGACAGGTGGATGTTGGATTGTCCGTTTTTGGGAGCATTGAGATAAAAGTATGATTTATTTGACGGAGTATTCTCCCAGAGTGGAAAAAACCCTTGATTGCACATATTATTGACTTCCCGACTATGTCCTAGTATTTGGTATAGAATTCAGCTGTAAAGCCATCCGGGCCTGGGGACTTGTTTCTTCCTAGGCTGAATACCGCCGTTTTAATCTCTAAGTTCGACGGAAGTGCAATAAGGAAACTGTTTTCTTCTGTCGAGATGGCAGGTTGTATTAGGTCCAAGAGGTCAGACATAATCCCTTCGTCTATTGACTCTTTTTTAAACCTATTTTCAAACTCTCTTTTTATCTCATTTCTGACGTTCTCCTCTCCCACAATCAATGTTCCGCTTGAGGAGGTAATGTTTCGAATTTGTTTCCTGTGTCGCCGTCTCGAGGCTACTCGGTGGAAGTAATTAAGCCGTGTTCGAGTCCGAGAGTTTGAGGTGTTTCGTCTTTAGCCTTTGGCTCCAGTATGATTTCTGGAAAAGAAGAAGCTTTTCTCGCTTCATAATCAAACGTTTTTCCTTTGCTTGGTATGTTTGGGAGTTTGTCCGTGATGCCGTGGACTGGATAAGCAGGAGCTCTGACTCCACCTTTTTTAGTTGGCGGAAAATGTTCCCGAAGTTCATTTTATTCCGTTCTTTTGCCCTTCTTTTCAGTAGTTTATGTTTAAACATTAATTGAACCATAGCCGAGCCAGGGCAGGACGACCGCCATGATTGTTTCACAATATTGCGAAAGTCTTTCCTCATTATCCATACGTTCTCAAATTTAAAAGGTGGTGCTTTAATTGCTGACTCATTGTCGAAAGAGATAGAAATTGGACAATGATCCGAGGAAGAGAAAGCACCGTTATGGGTTATCATATTGGGTAAGGCCGTGAGAATGTGTTGATGAACTAATACCCGATCAATTTTTTCACGAATGTTGAAGCTCTCCTCCATATTCTTTCTCCATGTGAACTGGTTTCCAAAAGTGGGAAGGTCAAACAAATTACAATCGTCTTTGAAGGCTATTAGCCGAGAGAACCTTGATGTTCGAGTAGTGGCTCCGCCTAATTTGTCAGTACTGCAAAGAATCTCGTTAAGGTCCCCTATAATCATACAAGGAATAGAGGAGTTGTTTACGATTGTTATTAATGTTTCCCAGAAGACATTTTTATCGTTTGGAGATGGTGGTGCATAGACAAAGAGAACCAAAATCGGAAAGCCATTCTGCATGCTTTCTAATCCGAGTCCAATAATACCAAGAGTGTGCACGGTGACGGAAATGGACACATTTAGCATCTGGTGAGATCGACTTCCAAATAACCCCAATGCCGCCCGATCTCCCAATGGAAGGCGACCAAACCCCTTCATCGAATCCAATATTTTTCCACAATTTGTCGTCCGGGACGATTTCCGACTTTTTTTCTGCTAGCAACATGATTTGAATGTGTTCGTTTTTACACATTGAATCTATTTCCGTCCAAAAAGTTCGTTTTCCAATTCCACGACAGTTCCAAAAGCATATCTTCATAAAACCTTGTTAATGATGAAAGGACTAAGAGGCGGAGTCCTTACATTGAAGCAAATTTAATGATCTAGATTGTAATTACTCTTAGAGAGCCTTCTTGTGTGGACAAAATATCCGCCCTTGTACCAATCCGGGCTAGACGAAGAAGCCCATTTTAAAAGATGAGGCCTAGACCAACGTCTAAACCACTCGGCCCAGCAACCCCAATCCAATAACATATTCAAACAAATTAATAAGGGACTGGGCCTATAATGGCCACATGACCACCGCTTCCCATTAACCATAAGGCCGACGAGGCCCAACCCAACCCCCAGGTATGTTGCATAGGAGATAATCCATGATCCAAGTGGAGAGAGAGCCCAGCTACTACAGGCCCGGCTTGTCCATGCCTCTGCCGAAGCAAACAAAGCAAAAGCCACTTGCTCACCACTCATACAACAGTGGAAAATCCAACAGAAGATGCTAAAATTCATACAATTCTTAAAGCTCACACACCAGAATACGCCTTGGAGAGCACAGAAAACATATACTAAATGATTGGAATTAATACTTAATAAGTAAGGATTACAGGCTTGACTATGAATTCTGCATATAGCGCATCCGTTACCCTTTTGAGCCTCTAATCTTACTAATACAACCATGATAAAGTACGAGCACAACATAGCTAGGATTCTAATGATAATAAACCTTAAGTAGCAAACTATTACCAACAAAATACATTGATTATACGAAATCTTGCACAGCCCACCGGAGAGCAACCTTAATAGCAAGCCCAAATGGAAAACAATAGCAGGTTGGCGTCGGGCCGGTGGTGAATTCAACATTCCAAAAGTAATTGCCCGGCTAAACCAAAAGGGGCAATTAAGCCGATGGTAGATAGGAGAGCTAACCATGGAAACGCTTGTTGCTAAGTCGGAGCAAGTAGTATCGGTTTCATCCAATTGTAGTTTCCTCTTGCAAGAGGAGGACCTTGACATAGAGATGGAACCCGGAGTACCGGACTGCTCGTCCACACCAGAAGCGCCAGCAAGGGCGGCAACAGATGGAGAGACATACATAGCACTACCCTGAGGAGCGACATCAGCAAGGCGGACCTCCGTAGACGGGGAGTAGTCCTCTAGCATCATGTCCAGAGCATCATTGGTGAAGTCCGCAAGCAACGCCCTAAACTCATGCATCAGCTCAGGGTCTTCATCATAATCCACCATGTCAAGGTCGAAAACCTCGTAAAAGGTGGAATCAGATAGAGCCGGATCGTAACCAGGGGAGACATAATTCTTGGATGCCAATATGATCACCGACTGGGCATCAGAAACTGGCTCGACAGTGGTGATAGTAGTGGCCATTAAAGGACCTGTTGCAAGACCCTGAATCGGAGCTGGGATTTCCGATGAGATGACGTTGGATGTGGCATGAATCTCAGGCATATGAGGCGGTGCATTAACCACCATGGTTGCAGGGAGAGCTGTAGTAAGCACAGGGCCCGAAGATGGGTCGGGCATAGCAGCAAAGGAGTCCTCAACACTGTTAGAGGACATGGAGTTGGAAGAATCCGAGGTGTTGTCGATGTTGGTGCCGAATAGTGCGAGCAGTGCTGCCTTGGAGTGGCCGAACCTAGGCGGAGGAGCTTTCTTCTTTGAAGCGACTTTAACCCAATCACCATCAGTCTCTGAATCGCCCATAGCAGGAGGGGCATCCTCCGCAACCCCATCTGCTGCAACCGGAACAACATGTTCCTTCGACAAGTTTGCCAGTCTCGTGGAACAATCATCGAACTCGTGATCAGACGCCCCACAAGCACTACACCCTTCTAAGATGTCTTCAATCCATATTGGATAAGCGACCAATTCCTCCGCCTCATTGAGTACCTGAATTCGGAATTCGCGAATCCGAGTGATATCGACAGAAGCACATACTCGCAGATACCTAAATCTCGCCCCATTCTTCCCGAAGGCCGCCACTCTGATGACGTCGCCAATCTTGTTACCTTCAATAAGATCCGTTAGCACTTTGTCGCTGATGTACTTCACCGGCAGCCCCGGAATCCTGATCCAGACATCCATGACGGTGAGCGATTCCGAGAGTGGATCAAAGTCGATTCTCCAAGGGAGGATGACCAACATTTGTTTCTTGACATGAAACGGTCTGCCATGCCAAACTTTTTTGCAATCATCCGCTAAGTCGAATCGAATTTCCATCCAGTTATTCCTCATAGGAATGATTTGGAATCCACCATTCAGAAATTTCCAATCGAAAGATATATTTTTCCTAATTGTGATGATCGATACCGGCTCACCAATAATGGTAGCGAAGACAGACGTCTGACTAAGATTCACAATGTTGTCTTGAACACCATCAAAAACCCCTTTCAATTTTTCCAGATTGAGGGAGTTCCTCTTGTGCTTTTTCCTTTTTCTTGCAGAGAATTGATCGCTACACCCTCTCGGAAGAGAAGTAGCATCAGCATTGTTGTTGGCCTCGCTAGGAGGGTTTGTGCCCTTTCGGAATTTAGGAGGCGAGAGGAGCGAGTCCCCTACACCCATTTGTTCCTTACCTGATCGATGGGACTGAGATGAATCTTCCATGGCAGGGAGCAGCCGATAGCAGAAAGCACCAGGGAGAAAGAAGAGGAAGGGAGGCCGAATCAGAGAGAGCAGAAGATCGGAGCGAGATTGGAAGGAGGGAGAAATCAGCCCCATGTCCAATTTATAGCAGACCCAAACCAGATCCAAACTAGGGAACTAGTGTAATTAACAAAGATTTTGCCAGAGACAAAATTCAGACCCCAACCACTCCAAAATGATTGCACAAATCCAGAACAGTGGAGATGCCTAGGAAGAACGGCCCAAGGAGGAGGTTTCACAGGGCTTCTAGGGGGTGGGTTAAGGATAAACAATTGTTGGATTGGAACAATTGCCCAAATCCACAGTGAATTCTCACATCTAGGACTGGAAGGGCTAAGCCTAGACATCACACAGAGAGGCGAACAGATCTTTCCCCCAGACGCCACAAAGGAACGAATCCACCCACACCAATGTAGGGGTGAACATGAATTCTGGCCACCAATAGTGGAGGCGAATTTGGTGGCCGCCATAGCCAACAGGTGATGGGGCAGATGCTCGAGAAGTGTTTCCGGACTCAACTGAGTGGATTTCTCTTCGCGCGCGAGTCACGCGTTCTCCTCCCTTCATTCCGGGCTATTATTTCTATCTCCCTTTTTTAGTTTATACTCCGTCTTTGTTGCAAATAAATGACTAATGAAGGCTTCTTTTTATAAATTTGGAATTATATATGGATATATCATACTCGATCAGGGGCGGCCCCAGGGTGGGGCGCGTGTACGCGACCGCCCCACCCTTCGACCCACGAACCCCGGAGTTTAGAAAAAAAAATTTTATATATATATTGTATTTTTGTAATAAGTAAAATTAGAATGGATATTAAATCAATTAATCCAGTTAGCTTAGTTGGTAAATGGAAATGAGAGAAAATTTTATGATATCAAAGGGCCTGGGTTCGATTCCCCACTGCTCCTCTTTTATTTCTTATACTTGTGTTGTGCTTCCTCAATGCTTTTGTTATCATTTTCTTTATTTATTTCTTATACTTGTGTTGTGCTTCCTCAATGCTTTTGTTATCCTTTTCTTTATTTCAATTATAGGATGATGACATTTCAAGTTATTTTTTCTCAACTTTAGTAATATATAAGATTTCATAAATTAATATTTTATGCTCTACAAAAGCATTCAAAATTTCAACATCCTATTAAACAAATTAAATTTACTTAAAATTAATTAGAACCCATAAAATAGGCTAATTAAAAAAATTATAATGAAAAGAGACTTATAATTCATTGAAACCTTTGTAGAAAAAAATATTTCAAATTGTATAATGATCTATACTATTTGTACTATATCATATGACATAAATATAAACTTTTTATTATAAAAAATTTCTACTATGAAAATTCAAATACCCTTACAGAAATAATAATATTAATTTGTATAAGAATTCAAGTGCTCTTTTGTACATAATAAATTAATAATATTCATTTGTAAGAATGCCTATAATATCGTAGGCCTCATTTTAATAATTGTATAGGGCCTTCAAAATCGATTAAACGATCCTGTAAAATTCCGCCCCACCTTTCAGAGAGTCATGCGGCCGCCACTGTACTCGATAGTCTCGATCCTATAAGAATCAGATCGTAGATAGGTATATATGTTGGGCTCCGCCGAGATTTGATGCTTAACGTGGGGTTTATCTCACTGAATCACCACCTCTCTCTCTCACTGATTACGTCATTCATTTGCTATCTAATCCCGCTCTTAGTTGCATTATTTTAGTATTAATTAAATATACTTAATTATTATAGTTTTTATTTAATACTAGGCAAGTCATACCCGTGGTAAGAACAGGACATATAAGTTTTGATATTTTTCAATATAATTTAAGAGCTTATTTTATGACATTTTGTTATGTAATCTAAAATATATATGGATAAATCTTGATTTTATATGTTTCATAACATTTTGGTTTAACTTATTTATAAAAAAAAAAACAGTTTATGTATGGTATTTAATTTTAATAAATATTGTTATGTTATGTAACTATTAATGACACATATTGTTATATAATTAATGTTCTAGTTTGGTATCTTGCATTAAATTCATATAATAATTTTATTTGTTAATATTTTTTCAATTGATTATCCATATCATCTTCAAATTGTAAAAATTAATTATTTTATGTTGGATTAAACCATCCCCGTTGTTTTCACTTCAAAACCTCCGTTTGGAGTTTTGTGGATATATAGAAACAAAAAAAAAAAAAAAAGGAACAATCAAAATATATATCATCTGTGGGTTTTTTACTATTCACCAAACAAAATCATTGTTTTTTATACTTAAATATAGAATTAAAAAGTTATAGAAACACAATATACGTGCATTGTAATTATTCAAATATTCAAATAATATTCATAATTACATGTGCGAGAAAATATTTAGAATAAAGAATAATAAAATTACAAAACAAATGAAAAAAATAGTGTTCAGTTTAGAAAAATACATAGTATATATTACCTTTTTGCTTCTCTCAACAATAGGCTTAACTCTTGCATTTTACCATAATAAGATTCTAATGCGTGCATTAGTGCATATATTGAAAATCAAACTCGATTCACTAATGATACATGTAAATTTTCGGTTAAATTAATGGAGAGTCCACCAAGTGTGGTAAATAGTGATTTTGTCCACGTAAAATTTTATGGACAAAATAGTCATAATGAGATCTAAACTCTGATCTCAAATCCCTTCCTCCAGGCCCCCCTCCTCTCTCCTTCCTTTTTCCCTAATCCAGGTGTCATTCGTTAAAGATCGAGGCTGGTGCCGTTTGTCGGGCTCTACAGATCCAGCGGCGCCAGGTTGTTGTCGCCGGATCTCATAGTCGTCGTCATCGGCGGAGCTCTGGTCGTCGCAGGAGAACTGGCCGAACTTGACGAAGAGCGCAGCGACCATGCCGTTTCCGACCAAGAAGACGAAGTGATGGTTGATGATGATGCCGTTTCACTGGCAACGCCGATCAATCAATCACTGATGCTCCGTCTCTAGCTTCTCTCTCTCGTCCCTTTCTCTCTCTTCGCGGTTGGTGATAAATCTCGGTGGGTCATATAACCGTGGGGGGTCCACACGGCAGAGCGCATATGCGCACCCAAGCCGAGCACACAAGACCAGCGGGGTTCCATCCTAAAACCAATTGGCAATAGGAGGAGTGGCCCACTGAATTATATGCAAGGCTCGGGTTATCGTGTTTTTCGATGTGGGACAATCCCAAGACATCACAACACGCCCCCTCAAGTGCAACTGCCTGGCCTCGCAATTAAGCCAGTTGCACTTGACGTCTTGAGCCTTAAGGCCGGCTAGCCCAATAGATCGACTAGGGTCCCGGACCGCACCTGCTCTATTACCATGATAAATCTCGGTGGGCCATATAACCGTGGGGGGTCCACACGGCAGAGCGCATATGCGCACCCAAGCCGAGCACACAAGACCAGCGGGGTTCCATCCTAAAACCAAGTGGCAATAGGAGGAGTGGCCCACTGAATTATATGCAAGGCTCGGGTTATCGTGTTTTTCGATGTGGGATAATCCCAAGACATCACAATACCCCGCTGGTCTTGTGTGCTCGGCTTGGGTGCGCATATGCGCTCTGCTATGTGGACCCCCCACGGTTATATGGCCCACCGAGATTTATCATGGTTTCAGAGCAGGTGCGGTCCGGAACCCTGGTCGATCTATTGGGCTAGCCGGCCTTAAGGCTCAAGACGTCAAGTGCAACTGGCTTAATTGCGAGGCCAGGCAGTTGCACTTGAGGGGGCGTGTTGTGATGTCTTGGGATTATCCCACATCGAAAAACACGATAACCCGAGCCTTGCATATAATTCAGTGGGCCACTCCTCCTATTGCCAATTGGTTTTAGGATGGAACCCCGCTGGTCTTGTGTGCTCGGCTTGGGTGCGCATATGCGCTTTGTCGTGTGGACCCCCCACGGTTATATGGCCCACCGAGATTTATCAGTTGGTCCTGGATTTTGCGATAGGGATGGGAAGGGCTGGACCTGAGGCGAGGCCCAACAGACCCTCGCCTCGGGCCCAATTAGCCCAGGGTCCTATATATATATATTAAAAAAATTAAAAGGGTTTAGGATTGAAAGCAGGCAGTTGCAACTTGCAAACAAATGAAAATGGGAGGAGTAAAAACTAAAAAGAAACCCCCGTCCGCCTCCTCTTGCTGAAAATTTTCAACCTCCACCCCCGCCTCCGCTACTCCACCAGCTTTTCCAGATTTCAACCACCCTCTATCGTTTTTTCTTCTCTCTTATCTCTTCTTCTCCATACACTCTTTTCATCTTCAATTCCTCTCCTCCGCCACCTCCTCAGTCACCTCCACCTCCTCCAATCTGGGCATCTGTGGCACCCGAGAGCACCACCACACTCGATCCGTCTCAGATCTGAGCGATCCACTCGAATTAGGGAGGACTCCTCCTCTTCTTGTTCCGCCTCCCGTGATTTTGTTGCTCCAACTCTCCTTGTCCCACTCCTCCACTGCCTTGTATGATTTTGGAATTGAATTTAGATGATTTAGGAATTGAATTGTGTCCGACCAACTAGTATTTTTAGAAGTTGTATGGAAGTTCGACCTCTAGATTGATAGATGCAACAACTCCACGCTTCTCTTTTTGATTTCTTCCTAATTTGTAGCCTTAATAAAAAATTTAATCTAGGAATTATGATATTGTAGTCTTAATTAGGATTTTAATCTAGGATATGATAATTTCACTGATCTTTCTTTGTGTATATATATTCAATTGAAATCTTTGTTAAAATGGTTTTTTTTGTATGATAAAACTATTTATTCTACTATAAATAAAGGCTTAGGGCAATGCTTTTATTGATTCAATTACACAACAAACAATAGCAATAGAGAATTAGGGTTTGGAGCTTTAGAGTTTTGGCATTCTTGCGAGAGTTAGAGCATTGTGATTGTGAAGACTCCAAGTTTTATTTTATGCAAGAAGTTATTTCTTTTATTTCAATCATGTCTTTCGTTACGATGAGCGAGTAGTCACCTTTCTTCTAGGATCGGGGTGAGCCTGACAATAGCCATGTCGGTAAGGTTGGTAAGTCATTAAAGAAGATATCTTTTATCTCGTTATACCCTGTGTTTAACCTTTAAAAGCATGTTTAAAGAACTCATGTTGTGAAACTTGGGTAGTAATTAGGGTTTCTATTCGAAAGTCTATTAACTCTATTTATATAAAAAAAAGTAACACAAATTAGGTTGATTTATTGTGAGATATATTTACCTATTTGCTGGATTGGGTGAAAGTTTTTTCATTTATCGATAAAGCATGCTTCTTTTATGATTTATTGGTTTTACTTAATTACATGGTTGTTGTCGAGGTAAGCCCTAAATTTGGAAGATCTTTTCCATATTTGTTTACACTGTTTATTTCGTCATTCGTTGAGTTATCGAAAAACTTAACCCAACACCTTGAGATTTTCTATCCATCGCTTCCTTTCCATTCTTTCATTCTTTGGCCATCTTTGCCGACGTTTTTGGTTACTGGTGTCGCCCTCGACATTGACTACTCTGGTCGACATCGAGCACTTCTAGTCGATTACAAAACGTGACTTTTGAGCTACTTCGGATCTGCTGACACGCTTCCTCGTGGATCGAATCTGATTCCCTTCCACGTACTACAGCGGGGGAGTCTTGTATTTTATTTGATAGGTCAGGGTTGATTACTTGGTTTCATATTTCATTATTTTATAGTCAATTCTCCCCTACATCAAAGCTCAATCAAGATAAACTCAATTGTGATAGTATATGAAGATTTAGAAATAGATGTAGCTTTATATTAATTTAATATTTTAAATTAAACCATTGGTTATTTCAAATATGACAATCAATTGCGAAAAGAGAGAGCGAAAGGAAATAATGATTAGTTGACAATTAGAGGATTAAGGTGGATGTGAAGTGAAAACTGTTCTGTTTTAAGATATAGATGGGTTTTTTTTTAAGAAGCAATAATTTGGGAGGCGTCGACTACGACTGGTCCGCCAACCAATAGTGTCCTTGCGGACGAGAGCTAGAAACTCAGGATGTGTAGCCAACGGAGTGGAAGGGGCCGAACGATGAATCCTGGCACCACCATCAGCAACAACGTTGACATCCCTAAAAATGTGTTTGAAGGAGATGGACCGAAAAGCCTGGGCCACCATCAGTGTATCAGCAACCAGCATATCGATCTCCCATGGGCAACTCCGAGCGTTCTGAAGAGCATTGATGAGGGTGGTGTTGTCCCCTTCAACTTGAACATGCGAGAATCTAAGCTCTTTTGCACGTTGAACACCAGCATGGAGCGCTACCGCCTCTGAAGCCAAAGCAGACTCCACTCTGCACTGAAAGGCATCAACATCCATCACTGTGCCTCTGCAATATCTAATAACATAGCAAGCAATTGCATCCGTCTTTGTCACCCAAGATCCATCAAAATTTATTTTCATAACCCCTGTTGGTGGGGGTTCCCATCGAATGTTCTTTTTTCTTCTTGGTGTTGTCGTATTTATGTCCTTATATTATGGAGTCTTGACTTCCCTCTTTTTGGCTTCATCCCAATTGCGAATTTGCAATTTTACATAGTCTTCCCATCTTGTTTCTGTTATTATATTAGCGTCATTAAATACTACATTATTTCGAAATATCCAGACACACCACCAAGTGGTCGCAAGTTTCGCTCGGTCCTTTTTATTAAGTTTCTCGAACATTTCATAGACCTTCTGTTTGAATGATATTGCTTGTTGGTTTTTTGTATAAATATCATTCCTTATTTTCGTATTAGCTTTGGGTACGAGGTTTGTGGTGCACGGACATTCCAAAAATAAATGTGTTGCGTCTTCTGTTGCTTGGTTACAAAGCTCACAAGTTTGGGGAACTGCAACCCTTGTGTTGGCCAGTCTCTGTTTAGTTGGTAACCCATTAACCATGAGTTTCCAAATAAAGTTCTTTATTTTTGGTAACGCATCGATTTTCCAAATCCAATCGTAGTCTAGTGTCGGCCTTTGTTGGGTTCTTGTAATAAGTGTCATGGCACTAGCAGTAGAGAACCATCCATTCCTACTGCTTTTCCAGTATAATCTGTCATGAATTGCATTTGTTGGGATCCTAGTCAATTCGATTTGGTCAATTATATCAGGCGGTAGCTTTTGTCGTAACTCTTGTAAATTCTATGTTCGGTTTGGCGTAATGAAATTTTCTACCCGTTGTGTGTTGTCAAAAGATTGTCCTAGTAAAATATGATGCTTCAAGGTAAAGTCTCCTACCCAACAATCCTCCCAGAAACGAATAGAGTGTCCATTTCCAATTTGCCAACATAGTCCTTTGCAGAATTCTTATTTAATGTTCATTAATTTGTTCCACTGCCATGATGCTCCTGGTTTCTTTTTGTATTCCCAGAGTGTCTTTTCTTTCATGTATTTTGCTTTAACCAACTTAACCCAAATGTTATGCGGTTCAGCTAATATTTTCCAAAGTAGTTTCATTTGTAGTGCTTTGTTCATATCTTTTGATTTCCTTATTCCGAGCCCTCCAAAAGCTTTTGGTCTGCAAATTTTATCCCATCCAACTAGTAGTTTGTAGTGTATGTCTTTGTTCCAGAGAAATGTGCGATTTATTTGATCCAGCTCTTGGTGAATTTGTGATGGGAGCATGAAGCTTTGCATTACATAAATTGGTTTGGTGGCTAGGTTCGCTTTAATTAGGACTGAACGCCCTTGTTGAGAAAGCAAATTTCCTTTCCATTTCGTCAGTTGCTTAGTTGTTTTACCTAATGTGTCCTCAAATGTTTGTCTATTTATTCTCCCGTTTATGATCGGACAACCTAAATACTTGTCCAAAGTTTGTTGGTTGGGGATTTGAAGTATTCTTTGTATATTTTGTTTCTGTGGATCTGTAACTCCAAATGTAGTTTGGAAAGCAGACTTATGAAAGTTTACCTTCTGACCAGAGATAGTACAATACTCATCAATGATTATCTTTATTTGGGTACAGGATTCTTTGGATGCCTTTCCAAAAATCATGATGTCATCAGCAAAGGACAAGAATGGGATTCGGGGTCCATGTCTAATGGGTTCAAATCCAACACTAGTGCCATTTAATTCACATTGATGTTGAAGTTTTCTTGCCAGTATTTCGGCTAAGATGATGAACAGATGGGGTGAGATGGTATCTCCTTGTCGGATTCCTCTTTGCGGTTGGAAGGTGTCTGTAGGGATGTCATTCACAAGGACCGAAAATGACACAGTTGTCACACATTGTCTTATCCAAGAGATGAACCTTTGACAAAATCCAAATTTTTCAAGGACCGTGAATAAGAAGTTCCAGTCAACTCTATCGTATGCCTTTTCCATATCGAGTTTCATAGCAATCCAACCCTCTTTTCCTTTTCTTGATTTGAATGAGTGAAAGATCTCATGTGCTATTAGAATATTATCTTGGATAGCTCGGTCAGATACAAAGGCTCCTTGCAATTGGTGTATAATTTTACCGAGAACTTTTTTCAATCTCTCTGCTATAATCTTTGCTACGATTTTGTAAATGACATTGCATAGGCTTATGGGTCTATAATGACTCGTTGTTCTTGGGTTATCACATTTCGGGATCAATGTAATAAAAGTTTGGTTTATTTGCTTAAGAATTCTTCCAGAATGAAAGAAACCTTTCACCGCCCTCGTGATAGAGGGTCCAACAATGGACCAGTATGTTTGATAAAATTCTGCTGTCATTCTGTCTGGTCCTGGTGATTTCTGTTTTCCAAGTGCAAAGACGGTTTCTTTTATTTCTGAGTTGGTTACCTGTTGTGTCAACATTTCGTTGTCCATTTGTGTTATCTCCGTGTCTATGAAGTTAAGGTATTCCCTTATCATATCATGTTGCACATACTCTTTGCGAAATCTCGCTTGGAAGTCACTTTTTATTTCTTTTGATATGTTTTCTTCCCTTTTTATAACGATCCCTTCTGTGGTTGTTATTTCCCTAATGATTTTTCTGTTTCTTTTTCCTGTTGCTATTTTGTGGAAATATCCTGAGTTCGTGTCATTCAGATTTAGATGCTTTACTTTGGCTCTTTGCCCCCAATACTTCTTATGATAATCTAGAAGTCTTTCCCTCTTCAATAATAATCTTGTCTGTTTGCCATTATTTTGGTCTGTTGGTGACTTGGAATTTTCTGTTTGAATAGTAATCAAGTCTCTTTCTACTTCCAACTTTCGTTTTTTTCAACACTTTATACATATTTGAGCCTGGTATGTTAGTTCTCCATGCTTGTGTGACAATATTTCGATAGTCCTCTCTTTGAAGCCAAATGTTCTCAAATTTGAATGGTCTTCCTTTGATTAGATTCTCTATTTTGAGTTCAATTGAGATCGGACAATGGTCTGACGTTGTGAAAGCATGGTTCGTTGTGGCTAGGGATGGGTACCATTCAATGATCTGAGATTGAACAAGAGTCTTATCAAGCTTTTCGTAGGTATTGTCGATATCTGTCCGTTTCTTTCGCCAAGTGGATTCATTTGCAGATGAAGGGATTTCAAACAATGCACACTTACTCTTGAATTCATTAAGTCTCGTAAACCTGTTTTGGTTCGGTGTAGCACCTCCCGATTTGTCCTCGGGCCCTTGAATTTCATTCAAATCTCCCATGATGATGCATGGGAAGGGAAGATTAACAACATACGTTGATAAAGCATCCCAAAAGCTATCTTTTTCGTTCGCCCTTGCTGGGGCATAGACAAAACAAATGACAAACACAGAGTCATTAGATGTGTTTGTAAATTTGAGTGATATGAATCTATTTCCTGTATCCAAGATTTCGAGGGTTCCTTGTTTTAGTTGATATTCTTTCCAGAAAATGCCTAATCCTCCCGACCTACCTACCGTTGGTATCCAAGCCATTGAGTCAAAACCAGCATTTTTCCATTTTTCCTCTTGTGGGCATCTATCTGTCTTAGTTTCAAGCAAGGCTAGTATCGTAATGTTTTCCATTTTACTCATTAAGTCAATCTCGTTCCAAAGGTTTCTTCGCATTATTCCACAAACATTCCATGAGCAAATCTTCATTTAAAACAATTGATTACAAGTAGTGATTTCGTAGTTCTTTGGGTTCGTAGCTATTCAATAATAGACTTTCGTTGTTGGTTTCTTGACCATCCATGAAGTAATTGTTTTAAGCATATGGATAAAATCAAGTCAATGTGAATTATAGGTTCATTAGATATCGACAAGTGTATGGTTCAACAGTGTGCAAGAGCACAAGATGGTTCAAAAGTGGCGGACAATCAGCCAAATCCAACAAGCTGTGTCGAGAAGGCCGCCCCACGAAATTATAAGGTAAAAGTTTAAAAATAAAAGAAAAATTATTTAAACTTAGATAAGATATAAACAACAACGGGGATTTCATACTCCCCATCGGGGATCCCCGCCGGGGTCCCCAACGGGGACGGGGATCGGGGTGGGGACTACTATCCCCGTCCCCATCCCCGTCCCCGCGCGGAGAATCACTTTGCCCCCCATCCCCGTCCCCATCCCCGTTTAAGATCCTTGTCCCCGTCACGGGGATTCCCCGCGGGGAACGGGGAGTCCCCGCCCCATTGCCATCCCTAGCGGCGGCAAAGAGGATCTGGGTTAGGGTTTTCAGTGGTTCGGTGGTTTGGGGCGTCATACTGCGGCCGGCAGCGGTGGATCGTGGTGTTAGGGTTTTCTTTGTTGAGAGTTTCTCTCTCCTCTTTCTCTCTCATGTTCTACTCTATGTTGGATCGTGGATTCATGTTTTAAGATATAGATGGTTATTTCAATGATGAAAATCAATTGCAAAAAAAAAAAAAAAAAAAGAAACAATGATTAGTTGAAAATGAGAGAATTAAGGTGGATGTGACCCGTAAGCGAAAACTATTCTGTTTTAAGATATAGATGCATAATTTATGCTTAGTCACTATAGAATGTTAGAGCCTACTAGCAAATCTACAAAGGGCATAAAAATCAAAATATCTTCAGTACCTTATAGATTCACCATCTTAACTAGTTCTCTAGACATAACATATTCAAACTCTCCCACATTCCATACTCCGTAAGATTTATGTAGTTATGCAACAGTGCGTAGGCCTTGCCTTGGATGCAAAACGGATCATTGCACTACGTCTCCAATGTTGATGATCCTACTAATCAGTTTGAAACTTAAGAATTGCCAACTGCAGTATCAGATAATCTGGTTTATGCTCCCCAAGCAGCAAGGTTAATTGTCATCAATACAGGTTTCTCTAGGAGAAGCACAGTACTACTCTGGCTTATGCTCGCCTATCGGGGATTCTCAGACAACATCAATACAACAAGTGTACTTTGCTTGAGATAACTAGGCAACAACATACCGTCAAGTTTCAACAGCAGCAGCAAACTTGTTTGTAGTTTTCTAACAAATCAGGGTAATGTCAACTTTTAAGCGGCCGGTCTAGCAACAGCAGATCGGTAGTCTTTGAACAAACCGATTAGAATCGGCTTTTGCTGCCACAATCTGTACAAATCCAAACATCCAAAAAAAAAATCAGGATGAAGGTAAAGGAAATCTGGAGGGGGTTAAGTTCCCTTCCAATATCATCAGCATTGATAAGAACAAATTCACAAGAAGCCTTGTTTGGAATTGCTGAGCATATAAGCAGTTAATGTTGATTCCCATAATAAGCCGCCTCCTCACAACTACTTATAGCAACTCCAGTACCACCACAAGTCCACAACCACCACCAACGTCGCCTTGATGATATGTCGATCATCTTCATTTGCTGCTGCCGCTTCTTCCCAGTTCTCTCATCTCAACTAATCTGCTTCAGATCACTGTGCATCTATGCTTGTCAATATGATACTGTTACTGGTGTTGCTGTAAGCTGCTGTTAGCCTGTTACCATGAATGTGGGACTGCCTTCTTTTTTCTGTTTACCTAAACTCGGTTTTACTATACTAGGAATGTGGCCGTGCGATGCACGGGCTTCTGTCTTGTTTTCTTTATTTTTGTCATAGCCTAGTGGCCCTCGCCGTCGTCGACACTTGCCATCAAGTATTCAAGTGGTTTCCGGTCAAGAAGAATAACGAAGATGATAGGAGTGAACACTCAAAAACACTGCCCTCAGTGCGCTAAAAGTCCACAAAACACCACTCTAATTGTGTTAAAATGTTGCGATATTAGACCAGATGAGTGCTACAGGAAAGGTAATAGTTCAAGAAGATTACAGTACAGTGTACTATTGAGATTTCATGAAAAAAATCCACTTAAAACCTAAAGAATAAACTAATCATGAAGACAAACCCTATACCTCTTGAATAAGGGAACTTGTGAGCCTAGATTGCTTCAGAGAAGGATGACTATTTTGTTTGAAGCAGAGGCATAGAAACCAGAAACAAAGTAATGAATGGTGTAGTTTGATAATGCAGACTAATTATCCATGTAGGTTTACCTTTTTGTTCGTCTCCTCCCATTCGTCACTTTTGAAACGGAAAGAAGTGGAGCTGATGCTAATATTTTCTGCGCCGAAGTTACAGAATGCCTATTCCTGGAAAAATATGACTTATATATCAAGATTCATGTTGTCTATGTCACTATATATGATCTCATAATCTCAATAAATTTTGGTAGGTATCTAATGAAAACATAAGTGGAATTAACAAATCATCCCTGATTACAAGCCCAAAATTGCAGGTGAGAAACAAAATTGGGAGGTAATAAAGCTAGAATTAAAAGTATTAGAACCAAGCAATTGAAAACTGCACATTGGTATGGAAAGGAAAAAAGAGAACAATGAAAAACCAAAAACTAAGAACAAATAGTATAGACATGAAAAGTTGCCGATTGTGAAATAAACAGACCTTGAATTAAAGCCTTATAAGGGACCTGCTCAAAGAACTGCAATAAATATCGATAACAGATCGGGCTGATAGTAAGAACAAAAAATCCCAAATGAAAACCAAACCATGATGAAGAAACATCTATAACTCAATAAAAATATGAACCACAAATTAGGGTTGAAATGAAACTAGCCAGATGTAAACCTGACACGAAAGAAGAGGGCAGCAGCAAATATGTGAGATATTTTCCTGGCCTGGCCTGAAGAATTGGAGGAGAGCTAGGAGGTTGAATCTGGGTGCGCTTGTTTGTGACGCTAGCAAGACTGCAAGAGACCCAGTGATACATGAATCCAGCTTTCGGTTATCGCACATAAAAAAAATAGGAATACTCTCTGTTATCACACTTAAAAAAAATATCAGAAAAGTGGGCGAGTTATAAACGTATATTACAATAGAATAACTTTGAATCCATGCTCATCTTAAGTGATATATAGGTTGTAACACAGATAATGTTAACAGTGTTTTACGTGTACATTGCAACTTAGGAAACTAAGACATTTTATTCTTTAAATGTTCTGTCTTCATTCAATCAAAGTGTAATCAACTGAGTTACGATTGGATCAAACTGCATAGATTCAAGTGACCGCCATGGCAAAAGGCAAGAAAAACACACTAATAAAGATGCAAAAGTTGGGGGTAATTGGCTTATCATAATTTTCATTACCTAAAAGAGAGAAAGCCACAAATATTCTGGCAGTAAAAACAGATTGAAACAACTACAAGTCTACAACATCATTTCTATGGCAATCTTTTGTGATTATTTAAGCCACAAATTGGGGGTAATTGGTTTATTCTGCAACAAGATCAATAAACAATACAGAATCAAATGAGCCAACTATATCCTGTGGCAAATCCCCAAATCAATTCATCACCCAATTGAAAGGAAGCAAGGAGTAAAAGGGATACCTGAGATTTATCTTGGAAAACCACGGCAAGCATAAACGAATAACGACACTAATGTTCTTGGAGTCAGATGCAGCTATCCGTTGGAGGCGATGATTGCTAAATCTGCGAACCAATCTGGTAAATTGAATTGAAGTAAGGGATAATATACAAGAGAACCCAGGAATTGGTTAAGAACGCACATATTTTTTTTAAGTACCTTGAGTCCTTCATGTTATCTAGATGTAAGACAGAGGCTTAAAGCTGCAGAAGTTATTAGATCTCTTCTTATGCCAAATAGGTATTAATCTGTTTTATTTTGATGTAATAATAGTAATATACAGCAGCAAAAACCACCAAAAACCAGCAGCAATAAACAAAAGAAAAAAAAAAGGATTTTATCTCCCATTTACAGCAGCAATAAACAGCAATATACAGCAGCAAAAACCAGCAGCTTAGGATGAGAAATTTAAATTCTAATTCCTAAATCCTAAGAACCCTAACTCCTAAATCCTAAGGACCCTAGCTAAATCCCAATGCAACAGTAACATACCTAATTGAAGGAAACAAAGCACAGATCAGAGGGTCACAAATTTGAGGTTATCAATCAAATTTTTAAAAATATAACAGATAAAAAAAAATCTAATTCAATCAGAATGAGAAGTTTTGCATTTTTACTAGCAGTAACAGACATGTACATTGACACCAGGTGTATAACTATGTTATCTTTATTCTTTCGTTCCACTTGAAAGCATTGGTGCAGACCCTAGACATGAGGGTCTAGAATCAGTTTGTTATGGACCTTATGGTTTGTGAGCAACGGAATGTTAATGTGACAGGTTGGTGACCTAAGGGATATGAATTATTATTATTATAAATAAGGCTCTGGGCCTTCTAGCTAGTTATTTTGTAAGGTGGCTCTGGCCAGAGAGATGCTCTTTTGGTGGCTTCATGGAATTTGGCCTTGGGTATTCATGGTGAATTCCTGAGGTCTTAACTCTTAAGTGATTATTCGTGTTTCCCTTTCCCGATCTTATTTCTATCATAAAATGACATCAACTACACATATATTTTATTTAGGTCTAAAAATCTATCATGGCCAACCAGAGTTCTAGAAATATGTTGAGTCCAATCCAAGGGCCTAGAAACCTAAAAACGAGACCCTAAACCTGCTTTTATGTATCTGGTTTTCCATATTTTTTTATTTTTTTTTATCAACGACTAATACAAGCACAAGATACTCAAACACAAAGAAGGTCATAGTTCCAAAATAAACAAATGCTGCCTCCATCACACTATCAATAGCCATACTTCCTAAACAATCTGAACTACAAATGAGTTATTTGAACCAGGATGGAAAGAGTAAAGAATACATTATTGATATCTAACTTTTAACTGTTTCTAGTCCTAAACTCCTAATTTGAGCCAAATACCCAGTATCTTACAGGCTGAATGAGGGTTGACTACAATGTCATGTGTTAATTGTTATTAGTCCACCTTCCGAAACAATATATATAACCCAACCCTTTCCATTTAATAGAATGATAGCAGCATATTTTAGGCAATGACTGTGGTTTAAAATAAGTTCAATAGTTTTCACAAAAAGAAGATACAGCACATCTTATTCCAATCTAGCACATAAGCAAGATGTCCAAAGTTAATTAAGAAGGAAAGAAACAATGATTTAATAAAAAAGATATTTGCATACTAAGAACAAAATGTGTTGGTAAACAGAGAGCAAACTTCCTCAGGTAAGTCAGCCCATTAAATTCTGTAGCATATTAACACTATGACCCAAGTAAGAACTTCCAATACCAAGCTTATTTCAACCCATTAAATTCTGTAGCATATTAAAACTGCCAATGCTACACTGAAGTTTCAAAGGGGTAGTGTTTCCCCTTTCCATTTCCTAGGGAAACTCAGAAATACGGAAATGCATACTATTATTATGTCAGTAAACCATTAAAATTTGTTTTGCAACAGATGCTAGCAACTAAGGCTACCTATGTTACACGAAACGACTATCATGATTCAACTAAGACCGGTAACAATAATTCGGATTGAGGTTTCAAATAGTGGGTGGGAAAATAAATAAGGCAGTAAATAAAGCTGTGTGGGTTTTAAAGCTCTGGCCTTCTGGGCATCAAACCAAGTGGATAAAACTTGTAATTTTAATTGGATAAAGTTCAATTTGGAGTCCCCAATCCTCAATTTCAAGACCACAGCCCTTAATTTGAAGGTATACGCCTTAACTGCAATGCCCCAATCCTTAATTGTTGCAAGCTATGTTTATTTTGCTCAACTCAAGCAATATTGACAGCTCATGTAAATTCTCCGTTTGGAAGATCTGAATGTTTGTTCCCATGATACAAGCAAGGGCGAAAAAGCAACAATATCAGAAGACAGAAATCAGGGAGCTTAGCTTCTTCCAATGCTCTCACCTTATCCATATAACTGAGGCAAAATTAATCGTCATCATCACTCAAAACAACAATCGGTATGAAACATCTACGGCTATGATATTGTTTCATATAACAAAGGACACAAGCTTATCAGGGTGCGCCACAACACCATAAAGATTAAAAGTATCAGCAAAACTTAATACAGCAGAAGCCTAGTATTTCTTGAAAACATGCAACACGTTTGGACAAAGATGTGACCTCGGTATGCAAGATTTGTGTATTTATTCTGTTAATCTGTTTCAGCAGGCCCCCGGGAAAAACGGGATGCATGAAACGGAATAGCATTACAGGTTGTCCATGGATTATGCCTTTCAGCAGATGGAATCAGTGTTGCGCCCATTGGATGGATTTGATGTCTTTGCCTTCCTTGACCATTTCATAAAGCGGGCTCATCTCTCTAAGCTTCTCCACTTGCTTCACAGTCAGCTCAATTGCTTTGTCTATCTCTTCCTCGGTGGTGAACCTCCCTATCCCAAACCTGATGGAAGTGTGAGCCATATCCTCATCTACCCCAAGTGCCCGTAACACGTACGAGGGCTCCAAACTCGCACTAGTGCAAGCACTTCCACTGGAAACCGCTATCTCCTTCAATCCCATGAGTAAACTCTCCCCTTCTACGTATGCAAATGACAAGTTCAAATTCCCTGGGTATCTCCTGTCCATACTGCCATTCACCACCACTTCATCCAACTTTGATCTAATCCCATCCAGCAGCCTCTCCTGCAACGCCTTAATCCTCTTGTCATCATACTCCATCTCTTTCATTGCCAGCTCGCAGGCTGCCCCAAACCCAACAACCAGGGGAGTAGGCACTGTGCCGCTCCTGATTCCTCTTTCCTGTCCTCCTCCATTCATCTGGGGTTCAACTCTAATCCTTGGCCGCCTTCGCATATACAAGGCACCAACACCTTTAGGACCATAAACCTTGTGCCCACTTAATGACATGAGACTAACATTCCATTTATCAACATCAACAGGGATTTTCCCCAACGCCTGTGCTGCATCAGTGTGGAAAGGAATACCTAACTCCTTACAGATTTGTCCGATCTCCTCCATCGGCTGTATAACACCAATTTCATTATTCACTGACATGACTGAGATCAGCCCCGTGTCCGGTCTGATTGCAGCACGCAGCTTCTCCAAATCCACAAGACCATCTGACTCCACCGGCAGATAAGTAACATCAAAACCCTCTTGCTGCAAATGCCGGCATGAGTCCAGAACGCACTTGTGCTCCGTCTGAGTGGTGATGACATGACGCTTCTTCTCCTTGTAGAAGTGCATAACCCCCTTCACAGAGATGTTGTTAGACTCGGTGGCTCCAGATGTGAAGATTATCTCCCTAGGGGACGCGTTAATCAGGGAAGCCACCTGAGCTCGAGCACTCTCAACTGCATTCTCAGATTCCCACCCATATAGATGGGTTCGAGAGTGGGGGTTGCCATAGCGGGAGATATAGTAAGGGAGCATGGCATCAAGAACTCGCGGATCCACAGGGGAGGTTGCTTGCATATCTAGATAGAGGGGTCTTCCAGAGATTTTGACACCCTTCATGGAAACACCATTTTGTTCCTCGTGAATAGATTCAGCTGTTGCCGTTGATAAAGGTCGCGATGGATTGTGAGTAGCTCCAAGAACCTGGGAAGTTTCATCGTACAAACCTAGAGAATTCCAATTTCAAAGTATAAAACAGAAGCAGAAATTGAAGATAGCACATCCATATAAACAACGAGAAAGAACGGGAATTTAAACAACATCATCAATCAGTACATGTATGAACCGTTCTTTCCAATTTCAGAATGAAATAAAATCAGATAGTTCGAAGAACACCAAACAAAGGATTTATTGATGGCGGAGGTAGCATGAAACCCTAATTCAACGAAAGCGATTCAGGATAAATTCATCAAAACAGAAACCCTAGAAATCTCGAATCAGCAGAGAGAGAAGAAAGAAATTACAATGCCGGCGATGAAGAGCAGGGGACCGGGAAGCGCGAACCGCCGATTGGAGAGTGTGTCTGAGCCTAGCCAGAGACGCCGCCATGAGCGCGAGCGAGAGAAAGCAGGAATTGGGGGTGGAAATTATGGGTGGGGGGCGGCGAATGGCTCAACGCAAGGTATCACTATGATAGCATCTCCGTCTCCGCTAATAACCCTCCAACAAGGCGGTGTGGAAAGCGGCACGTCACTCCCCAAACTTTAACCTCACACACATCTTACTTCAAATGAAGGTCGTGTTTGGCAACGGGGTGGGAGGGGGTGGGGATGAGATTTCGGAAATCGAGCTTCGGTGTTTGGCAAGGAGGTGGAAGTAGATAGAGGGGGATGGGGATGGTAATTCCACCCAAAATTTGGGATTTTTTCCCACCCAAAAAAAGGAGGTAGGAGGGGGTGGGGATTAGAAACACCCAAAATTGCCCCCATCACCTTCCTCCTTCTCTCCTCTCATTTTGCCCGTCCAGATTCGCCATTGTTGATCTTCAATACAATTCCAGTTTTCAATCAATCATAGCAAATTAATTAACAAATAAAAATGGCCCCAACCACCGACCGGCCGACGCCGCATTCTCCTCTGCTGCCCTTGTTGTCTGACCACCACAACCACCGACCACTGACGTCGCCGACCACCACCGCTGCTGCAGTCGATCCGTTGTTGCAGGCGGTCCTCTCAGTCTCGACGAGACACGCAAATTCAAGATTGATGGATCACTGATTTTGGGGACGGAATCCAAACTGGAAGAGTGGACTCTTCAATCCAGGTTGGTCTGCGCGCCCTTCAGTGCCTCCGATACTGCCAACCCTCTCTGGCGGCCGGCTAGTGCCTCTCAGTCTCACCCGCCGCAGAGCAACGCCCCCCTCGTTTGCTAATTGGGATTTTAGGATAAGGCAAAACAGAGTAATCGCTAGTTCGCTACTATCCAAAATTGATAGAAATTGCATCATCATCATCCCTACGATGTACCGATCAACGATCCAGTTATGGAAATTTTAATTTTTGGGTTGAAATCAATGCATTTGGTATTCTATTTGATTGAGGAAGTGTTTTTATTGGAGGATTTACAGGTAATTAGATGGTTTCAGTTGATATTTTTGGATAATGGATCACGTGGATCAATTTTGATTGAAATTTGATTCACTTTGAATTGAATAAGTTAAGGTCAACTTATTTTTTATTGAAGAGTTTCAAATATGGTTGTATAAAAATTATTTCGGCTAATTAAAACCAACTTTTAATTAACCAAAAATAGAAGTAAAGATGATGATTGAATTAAGAAGATGAGTTTGGATTGAGGGGTATATGAGAAGGGCCTATTCGTCCTTTCATGTCAATTAGTGGGGACAAATGTGTCTTTTTGGGTGTCTTCATCCCCAAATACTTTAACAATCAACCAAACACGAACGAGATTAAATTGACTTCAAATCTCTACCCCGTCCATCCCGAAATTCCATCCACATCCCTTCCACCCCCGAAAATCCACCCCCCTCCACCTACCCCATCTCGTTGCCAAACACGGCCGAAGTCACCATCTCCAAAACTATTTGACGGTGAAATAGATAAACCAATATGCAAAATCACAATTTTTGTTACTTAGGTTCTTGCAAATTTAGTAAATAAACGAGTTCGAACTGGGTTTTTCTCGAACTAGAGCTGTTCTACTTGCACACTACATACGAAATGAGAGGAATTTTGTTTACAAATTCTACAAAATTTGACTTATTCGATTTTCAAGTTGAATTGAGACTTAGTAGTTTTAACAAAAAGTGGTTCATGATATTAAGAAAACAGTTTCAAATTGAGTTTCAATTTGACCGAGTGACAAAAGATGAATTTGACCGAGTTGATCATATCTTTATCATTTCGATTTACATTCATCTATTGTATACTATTTCCATTTCATGGCATGGAACTATGGAAGGGGAGATGACCTTAAGAGGAGCCAAACATGAAGAGTCATATTGTCAACTGAAGAAACTGAAGCTCAATCAAGCTCGAAAATGGTGGAAAACAGAGAAGAGAGAATGAGAGAGGAAGAGAGAAGAAATTTTGTTTTTGTTATTATTGATCAACTGAAATCTGTTACATGGAGTGCACTATTTATACAGTTTGGACCCTTTCTTCCTGTAACTAACTCTACTAAGACTGTATTACATCCAACATCCCTCCTCAAGCGCAAAGTGATGAAATCAACTAAGCTTGAAACAACTTTAATTGAGATCATAACCTTGAGAAGAGAAAGGGCTAAAGGCTTGCAGATTAGTCAAATGTGAGAGTATGAGAACATGAGTAATACCAATCCCTCCTCACCCCGGAGTAGGAGAGATAAGCTGCAAATCAGGTAGCAACTTGTTGTGACGAGGACCATAGAGAGATTTAGTGAAGATATCTGCAAGTTGGTCAGTAGTAGGGACAAATGACAAGCTAATGAGGCCTTCCAGCAACTTGTGGCGCACCAGGTGACAATCCAAATCGATATGTTTGGTGCGCTCATGGAATACTGGATTGCGGGCTATGTGGATAGCTGGTTGGTTATCACATTTGATTGGGATAGGAATAACATCAGCTACTCCCAACTCGTGAACAAGGCGAGAGAGCCAAGCTAATTCAGTGGTGAGGCGTCTGAGAGACCTGTACTCAGCTTCAGCAGACGATAGAGACACAATTGATTGCTTCTTTGACTTCCAAGCAATTGGATAACCACCAAATAAGATGAAATAACCACATACAGATCGCCTAGTGTGTGTGCAGGTTGGCATCACAGTAGCCTTGGATCTTTGTATCAGCTCTGGAATTTAAGAAAATGCCTAGATCAGGCTTACCCTTGAGATACCTCAATGTGTGAAGGGCAGCTTTGAGATGATCTTCAGTGGGGTGTTGCATAAACTGGCTGAGAAATTGGACTGCAAAGGCTAAGTCTGGACGGGTGTGGACAAGGAAATTCAATTTTCCAACAAGTTTCTGTAGATAGCAGCATCAGGAAGAGCAGGAGCAGTGGACTCATGAAGCTTCAAGCCCACCTCAAGAGGTGTGGTGACAGGAAGTGAAGAAGTGCAGTTGAACTCATCAAGGAGCTCTAACAAAAATTTCTTTTGGCTCAAGACATATCCCTCATTCAATTTAATGAACTTTATACCAAGAAAGTAGTGAAGAGATCCTAAGTCCTTTATCTTGAACTGGTCATCCAGGAATCTCTTGAGTCTAGCCATCTCAGCACTGCCATTGCCAGTCAAGAGAATGTCATCAACATACACAGCTAGAAATACCATTTTTTCTTCAACCTTTTTGAAGAAAAGAGAGTGATCATTTTGAGAAAATGCACATAGCCTTGAGAATACAAACACTGAGATAGCTTGGCATACCATTGCCTAGAGGCCTGTTTGAGACCATATAAAGATTTGTTTAGTTTGCAAACCATAGAAGCTTCAGGGAGCACAAGACCTTGAGGTGCCACCATGTATACTTCCTCATGAAGATCCCCATGGAGAAAAGCATTGTTGACGTCCAGTTGTTCAATGGACCAGTTTCTTTTCAAGGCAACAGAGACAAGAGTCCTGACAGTAGTCATCTTGACTACAGGAGAAAAGGTCTCATTGTAATCCACCCCAGCCTTTTGAGTGAAGCCCCTGATCACCAGTCTTGCCTTGTGTCTGTCAATGGTTTCATCAGCTCTCAATTTCAACTTGAAAACCCATTTGCAGGTGATTGACCTTTTTCCAGGAGGTAGATGAACAAGATCCCATGTCTGTTGAGATCCAAAGCAGCAAATTCCTTGTCCATTGCTTCTAGCCAAGTAGGATTTTGAGCTGCCTCATGGTAGGAAGTAGGTTCCTTTGCAACAATGAGGTTAGCAAAAAATTGATGATCATTCAAGGAAACAGAACTGGCACAGACTGAGGGTGGAGAGGGTAAAATGGAAGTGATGGTGTGAGAGCAAGAAAAAGCACAAGCATTAGTGCAAATGTAATCTTGAAGGTAAGAAGGTGCATGATGATGCCTGGTGGATCTGCGAGGAGGTACCAACTGTGGCTCAGGAAATGGGGCAATTTGAGTGTGGTGCTCAGTAGGGATCACAGGAGGATCTGGTGGGGGCTCAGGGTCTGAAATGGGGAAAGGTAGGGTGACTTCTGGTGGGGAATCCAACAAGGGGAACACATGTTCATAGAACACCACATCTCTTGACACAAAAATGTGTTTGGTCTCAATGTTCAGGAGTTTATAAGCTTTCTTGCCAAAGGGAAACCCAATGAAAATGTGAGCTTGAGCTCTTGGTTGAAACTTGTCCCTTCCCCTCTGTAAAGTGGATGCATAGCATAGACATCCAAATGGTTTGATATGGTTGTATGAAGGAGGTTTGGAAAATAGAACTTCAAATGGGGTTAATCCTTTCAACACCCTTCAAGGTGATCTGTTGACAAGGTAGGTAGCCATGAGGACACACTCTCCCCAATATTTCAAAGGCAGGTTAGACTGGAAAAGCAAAGCTCTCGAGGTTTCCAAAAGATGTTTGTGTTTTCTCTCAACCACCCCATTTTGTTGTGATGTATAAGGATAACTAGTTTGATGAGTGATGCCCTGAGTTTTGAAAAAAACAATTGCCTCATGACTTGATCCTAGTTCAAAGGCATTGTCAGATCTGATAGTTTTAGGTGTGCAGGAGAAATGGTTTTGGATCATTTTGATAAAGGCTTTCAAGGTAGGAAAGGCATTGCTCTTGACACTGAGCAGATGTGTCCAAGTGCAGCGAGAGAAATCATCCACAATTGTCATGAAATACTTGTAGCTATCATGAGTAGCAGTGTGATAGGGTCCCCACAGACCCACATGCACCAATTCAAAGGGAATTTTTGAAGAAATTTGGCTAGTAGGAAAAGGCAGCTTGTGCTGTCTGGCCTTGTGGCAGATATCACATGGATTATGTGGTTTCTCATGCACTGTAATACCAGAGCCAATGATGGAAACAAGCTTATTGAGTTTATTAAAAGGCATGTGACCAAGTCTGATATGCCACAATGTAAAAGGGTCCAACATACAAGCAAATGTTTTGCTAGAATGGGAAATACAGTCAACTGAAGACAGAAAAGAAAACTGTAAAAGTGAGCATGAGGCCATGGATTTGTCTTCTTGCTCAGAATGTAGCAGATACAGTCCTCCCTGGCTCTTACCAAGAACCAGAGGCCTCTTCAGAGAAGGGCCCTGCAAGGTGCAAAGTGTGGAGGAAAAATCAATTTGGCATTGCAATTGATTTGCCAATTTACTGACAGAGAGCAAGTTAAACTTGAAATCAGGGACAAGCAAGACATTGTGTATGATTAGGTTAGGCAAGAGTTGCACGGAACCAAAGGACATGACTGTAATGCAAGCAGCATTTGGTGAAGTGATTTTGTGAGTTCTTGAAAGAGGTTTTAGGGAAAGAAAATGGTGTTTGTTTGAGCACATGTGGTCAGTTGTGCCAGAATCTATAATCCAAGTTTGATCATCAAAATTTGAACCACATGAAGCATTGAAACCATACTTCAAATAACAAGTCATGACAAAGGATTCAATACCTGCCATGGTGCAACCTGCCATGGGAGATGGCGCCACTGAAGGTGAGTTGTGTCCAAGCAAAAGTCGCAGCTGTGCACATTGTTCAGCAGTGAATCCAGGTATAGAAGATGATTCATTCTCGGTGGTGACACTTGCAGCAACCTTTTTCTTTGACGGTCCAGCAGAAGTGGAAGGAGAGTTGGGATATCCAATGAGCTTGTAGCAAAATTCCACCTTATGCCCAGTCTTCTTGCAGTGAGTGCAAATGTATGCTGGTCTCCTAGTTGGAATGGTCCCCTCGTGCTTTGGCTTGTGCCCTTGCGAAGACATGGCCGATGAATCTGGAGCAATCTGGTGATTGGACTTCATTTCCCGCTGCTTCTCTTCCTGACTGATCATCGCATAGGCTTCTGCAACTGAAGGTACTGGATTCATCATCAATATGGTGCCTCGCACACCTGCATAGCTGTCATTTAGAGCCATCAACAACTGGATCAATTTCTGTTCTTCAGCTTCTTTATGAATTGCGGCATTTGCATTGCAAGCACAGACAGTCAAATTCTTCAACAATCTTTCTTCCTCCCAGAGACGTCTGATCTTTGTGAAGAAGGTGATGAAGCTATCATTTCCTTGAGAAATGTTACACAGATCTTTCTGAACGGAAAACTTTTGTGCGAGATTCGTTTGTTCAAATCTTGTGCACAAATCAACCCAAATTTCATATGCAAGCGCAATTTGGATTATGCTTTCAGCGATTTCCTTGCTGAGTGCATTTATGATCCAAGAAACAACGAGATCGTTGCATCGATCCCAAATCCGACGCTCCGGATTGCCAATTTCCGGTCGCTGCACCTCTTCAGTGATGAAAGCGATTTTGTTCTTCGCTGAAAGTGCGATCAGCACCGATCTCTTTCACGAGCTGAAGCCGGATCCATCGAACGATCTTGAAACCATAACCATCCCTGGATTGTCCGAGGGATGGATGTAGAGCGGATTCTGAGTATCCATTATCGGCGCCTGATCGGCTACGAGATCTGCAATCTCTTGAGGAGGAATCGCCATGAACGCGAGCTAGAAATTCAAGCGGAAGACATAAAAGAGCGTTGCTGCTCTGATACCATGAAGAAACTGAAGCTCAATCAAGCTCGAAAATGGTGGAAAACAGAGAAGAGAGAATGAGAGAGAAGAAATTCTGTTTTTGTTATTATTGATCAACTGAAATCTGTTATATGGAGTGCACTATTTATACAGTTTGGACCCTTTCTTGCTGTAACTAACTCTACTAAGACTGTATTACATCCAACATCAACCATGTGCTTAACATTTTGGATCATAAAGCTAATTAATTGGGTTTTTGTTTTTACACACAGAAATCATCATATGTAATCATAATTTTGTAGATACATAAAGTAATTGCCAATCTGCCACCCTAAAACTAAAAGCCATGTACTAAAAGTCTCATGAGGTCAAAAGTCACCACACCGCTTTGTTTTTGTTCTTTTTGGTTGCTTTCAAGTTTGCACTGTTGGCTATTGAAGTCACTATTATACATACCACTCGTGAAAAATCAAAGCAACAGCCAACACATGTTTGCTTGGCAATAATCATCAGCCAAAGCAAGAACAAAATATTTGAATTTGAGGGAAAAAACAAAAAGACATTCATGGCAATGCCATTAGAGGAGAAAGGAGTTGTAGAGCTACTCTATATTTTATACAGTACATAGCAATCTAATCTCTCTACCCATAATCTCTAATCCTCTCCTTTCACAGCTTCAGTAAGATTGAAATGCATGGAGGAATGACAAGTCCAAGCAATCCCACCACCTGCACTTGCTGCATACATTAAACAAAGTAACAATCAATCAAGTACTTTAAAAAAAAAAAAAAAAACTTATCTTCTGCTAGTCAACCTTTGCTTTAAACAATTTGCAGGACTACACCAAAACAATCAAATTCAACTTCTATGTCAGAAATTAGGCATTGATAACTACTTGCATCAGTTATCACTTATGTACCTAACTGAAGTTGTGAGACTACAGAGTAAAAGAAATGTCAAATGTGCATGTTCCTAATTAAATTAGACATGTATTCCGTATGGCAAATTGTGTTGCAGACCACTTAGCTAGTACTCCGAATTGATTAATTTGATTGTATTGTCTAGGTCGTTTTGAAATTTATGCATAATGATGTTAAGGGTCGGGCTATGAAGATGAATACTTAGCCCTTGTTATTTTTATTAATAAAGTGCATTAATTGTTTGGAAAGACTGACAACTACATTATCTTTTCGAATGAGGATGCAAGGTTTTGATCTAAACATATCGCTATGAGACAATTCGCTCCTAATTTTCGTAACAGGAACAAGATGTGAAACACCATTTCGAAACATGTTATTTATCTATGACCCTAAGGCAATGAATAAGTAACTCCTATAAACTTTTAGCAAATCCATTTTAGTGTATTAATATCATCTCAATAATTCCCCCAAGAAATCCTCAATCATAGTGAAAAAAGGGGAAAGTGGGGCTTACTCGTGTAGCATGATTGCTGCCCAAGGTGGGCAAGGGACCAATGGTGGCAGAATCCACTTCGCCGGTGGGCAGAGGCACTGCCGGGTTGCTGTTGATGAACGGCACGGTCCCTCCTTTTCCACCGGGCACCAGCGGCACCGTGGCGGTGGCAACTGGGGCACCACTTGGCCCTGCAGAGTCCTCCTCATGGGGCTGGAACGGCCATGGGTATGATGGTGCACTGCCTGCTGGAATCGGAGGCACTCCCACCGTGGACGGCGGAGACAGAGGCGCCTCAGCTGAGACCGCCGGAGCCGGCGGCATGTTGGTGGTGGCTGTGCTCTCAGGGATGACTTTGATGGATAGCTTTTCGCCTTGCTGGCAGGGCTTGTCAGTGCCATTGCTGAAGGAGAAGTAGAAGCTCCCCAGCCTTGATGGGCGCCACTATTAACACAAATGACACAACAACCTCTTTATAAGGCACCGTTTGGTATTGATATCTCACTACTGATTAGATATCAAGTTATACCAATCACTAGATATCAGATATCAATCTTAATGAGGCCTAAGCTACTTTTGGTACTCACAGTGTAAGAGGAAGAGTTGGGACTGGTAAGGCAAGTAGCTTGAGTGAAGTTGCAGAGGTTGAAAGCTAATCTGCTTCTGAAAATGTAGAGACTGTAGTGATTCTTGTGCCTGAAAACTATGAACAAAACAAACAAACAAACACAAAGGAATATTAAGTATTGGTTTAGTACTTACAGGAGTTACAGACTAGGTAAAGTGCAAAAATTCATAGTAAGAGTAGTTACTGATGGAGTCTCCAATGTTAACAATGGGGTGTTTCCAGTCAGTGACACCATCAACCACAACAGTTGCAGAATGACAAGGAAATGGAAGCATAAGAAGACCCAGAATAGAGAGGTAGAAGGAGGAGGAGGAGGAGGACATTCTCAATTGCAAGAAGTGCATGATTCCTCAAGGGAGGGAATGGAAACAAAAGAGGCTGAATTTGGTGTTTGGCTCAGTCAGGGATTAAGCACAGGAGCTCCCCCTATTTTAAATGCTGACTTTAGTGAAACCCTTTCAACTCTTGTGAAGAGAGAGGGAGGGAGGTGGGTGTCAGAGGTGTGTGGCTTTTCATGGGAGGATTTTAAATGGGTGACAGACACAGTCCCTGTTGGAGACTGTGTTAGCTTTTTTTTTTCCAACAGCAAAACTTTAAAAAAAAATTGCAGAAAGCAATGACAATTTTAAAAGGATTACTCCTATAATTTGCAGTAAACTCTAAAATGATGATTAGGACTGTGATTAACACTTAACAGGCCCTGCAAGTGTATTAGCACAAAATTAATTTAACAAATTTCTAGGGAGATGATCACCCCGGAGGATGTTTAGTATACCATGTAGGTAGTCCACCACCCTACCTTTTTAATTAATGTAAAGTGAAAAGTAAAACACTATATTTATTAATTACGGAGTATTTAGTTCATCAAAGTATACACTTTTTTCTTTATGTATATTTACTGGACACATTTTATATATATATAATTATACACAATATATACTATATATATATACGCAATATAGAATTATGTACGCTAATTACTAAGAACGTACATGAGTTGATCAAAGTATACACTTTGTAATTTTGTATACCTATATATATGGCTATACATATGTACACAGGACAAATATATACAATATATCTGTTATATATAAGTATAATATATAATATATTGTATAAGATAATATATTATATATATAGTATTATAATATATTAATATATTAATGTGTATATATATGCGGGACGGGACGGGATTTGCGGGATTGAGATAGGTCGTCCTGCTTCCCGTCCGACATAATTTTTGTGGGACAGGACCGGGAAGGAATTTACTATTTTTTTTCGTAATTCCACCGGGATCGGGATGGGACCGGAATTTGTGCCCATCCCTAACTTGTATAGTTGTATGTATTACATTTACTAAAGTATTTGGTAAGTGTTTCTTTTGATATGTAATATTTGTTTTTTAAATTTGAAATTTAATTTTAGAGTTGTATATTAATGTCAAAACTTGGTAATTTACCATTACCAACCAATTATATTGGTTACCACTTAAGTTGGTACAAGGGTTTATATGGTTGGTAACGGTACGAGATTTATCATTACCAATTATAATTGGTTGGTACGTGGTAACGATGAAAAGTAACTGGTATTATACCAATTCCACCCCTAGACATTTCACCAGTTAGGACAACTTTTTTAGGCATTTCACCAATTCCCCCTATTTTTAAACGCTTTTTTACTCAAAGAGGATTTGGGTGGTTCTTAAAAATACATACACAAATTTTTCTTCGTTTGTTTTTGCATTTTTAAATTTTAATTAATTTCATTAAGTGTAATAAGTACGTAGCATAAAATACACATAGGTTGCTCTTAAAAAAACTATACGGATAGAAAAAGAAAAAAAGTTGCAAAATAAAAAGAAAATGTCTCACCCCACTCACATTTAGGGCTTGTTTGGTTAAATAGGGGAAGTATAATTCTCGAGAATTTAACGTCCTAGGAACTCAATTCTCATAAACTAAGTAAATCATAGGAATTGAGAAAATGTGTTTTGTTTGATTTTAGAATATATAAGAATTTTCATTAAAAAAAAGAATATATAAGAATTAAAACGAGGGAAGTAGAAATTTTCAATTAAAAATGATGGAAGCAGAACTTACCTAGAGGGATTAGGTAAGTAAAATTCCTCCAAAATGGGGGAATTTAAATTTCCAGGAATTCAACTTCTTGGATTTTTTAGAGACAAAAAACTCAACCAAACACATATATTAACTCTACTATATGAGATTTTTACTTCCCAGGTTTTTTTATTGTCAACCAAACGAGCCCTTAATACGCTAAATTAGAAGAAAGAAAGGAAATATATGTTGTACAGTGTAATTTACAAGATTTGAATAAATTTTATTGTTCTGCACAAAAAAAAAACTAATTAACTTTCTAAATGCCACCCTAAATATTTTATTATAGTGTTTTACTTTTTACTTTACATTAATTAAAAAGATAAGGTGGTAGACTACACCATGGTATGCTAAACATTCTCCGATCATCCCCTTTACTTTCTTCATATCAGCATACATTACCATATGGGGTTTCCCACTTGTATCTCATATTTTGAGGCATATGAAGAAGGCTGAATGACAAAAGTGGTTTCCTTTTGCCAAATTTCCACACACTTTGTAAAAGGAGGTGAGCAAACCAAAGCTCTTGACTGAATATGCATTTACCTACAGAGCAAGATCAAGTGGACAACAGGAATGCATTTGTAATTTTGTATCAAACGTCATTATAAGATCTGAATATGAACTTCATCCACTTCAGTTTGGAGCCTCATTCATGGAAAATGAAACCCAATTCTTGGAATAAATAAATAATAAACCCCCACAAAATTTCTAGTCAATCCATGCCATGATGCTCAAATTTGTGTTCCATAAATCTCACCATCCCAATTCATCCAATCGAATGAATCATTCCCAGATTCCAAACCAGTTGGATATATGCATAAGGGGGAAAAAAAAAGGTCTTATATGTTAAAGTTGTGATAACTGATAACATAGTTAATAGTTTGTCACAAATATTGTATGAATTGATTGGGTTCTTACTTTAGTCTGTAGAATAGCGGAATTGATGTAAAGTCCTCCTTAGGGTTTCCATTCATTGATATAACATATATATATAGGTTACAAAAGTATTGGGCCTTAATGGGCTTTTAGCCCACTATACAATATTAAGACCTATGTAATCTATCAAACCCCCGCAGTCGAAACGAGAGGGGTCCTTACAGTGAGACTGGAACGAAAATCAATGAATAACTGTCGAGGTAAACCCTTGGTGAATATATCAGCGTACTGATAAGAGGACGGGACATGGAGAACGCGGACATGTCCAATGGCAACCTTGTCCCTTACAAAGTGGAGATCAAGCTCAATGTGCTTCGTGCGTTGATGCTGGACTCGGTTGCTAGCCAGGTAGACGGCGGAGACGTTATCCGTATAGACCAGAGTGGTCTTCTGAAGGGGACAACGGAGCTCAAGGAGGAGGTTCCGGAGCCAAGAGCACTCGGACACAACGTTGGCAACACCCCTGTATTCGGCCTCAGCGCTGGAGCGAGATACGACGGACTGACGCTTGGCAGACCATGACACAAGGGTGTCGTTGAGGAAGACGCAGTACCCAGACGTGGAGCGACGTGTGTCAGGACAACCACCCCAATCTGTATCAGTGTAAGCAACAAGATCGAGCTTAGAGGAAGGAGTGATCGTGGTGCCGAGCTCAAGAGTGCCGCTAATGTACCCTAGATGCATGCATGAACAAGTAGACCTGCTGAACGGCGTAACTAATGTCAGGCCTGGTGAAAGTGAGATACCGAAGAGCACCAGCGAGGCTCCTGTACAATGTCGGGTCATCAACCAAAGGACTAGAATGAGCACTGAGCTTGTTGGATGTATCGACAGGGGTGGCGACTGGATTACAGTTGACCATCTTATCCCGAGCAACAATCTCTGCAGCATACTTACTCTGTGAGAGAAACAGACCTGACGCATGACGTTGAACAACAACTCCCAAAAAAGAAGACAACTGACCCAGATCAGACATGGCGAATTCCGCACTCAACTGCGAAATAATAGACGTACGAAGAGCATCAGAAGAAGCGGTGAGAATGATGTCGTCGACATATAGCAACAGGAATGCCAAGTCTGAGCTTCGGCGATAGATAAACAGAGACGAATCGGAACGACTGCCAGTGAAACCCAAACGGAGCAGATGAGAGGAAAAACGCTGGAACCAAGCCCGCGTAGCCTATTTAAGACCATACAGAGAGCGCTTGAGGAGACAGACATGCTTCGGACGATCAGCATCAGCAAACCCCGGCGGCTGAAACATGTAGACAGTCTCATTCAGATGGCCATGGAGAAATTCGTTCTTGACATCTAACTGATGGATAGTGGCAGGCTTGACCACAGGGCTGAACATGTCATCACAATCAATACCTGCCTGTTGAGATCTACCGTTCACCACAAGACGGGCCTTATAGCGCTCCAAAGTCCCATCAAATCGGAACTTGTGACGAAAGAGCCACATACAACGAATGACGTTCGCCTCAGGAGGGCGAGGAACAAGAATCCAAGTACCATTCTTCGTAAGGGCCCTGTATTCGTCGAGCATAGCCGCCTGCCAATTCGAGTCTTGGAGGGCTGTTTTATGGGAGGTGGGAATGGGGGAGAGGGAGGTCTGGGTGAAGGCAGAGGGTGATTGGGTGTCGGGACGAATGGGAGCAAGAGGGGCTAAGCATGGGGATGAGGCGGCGGACGCAGCAGAGCTGCGGGTAACGGGTGCAGAGGCGGTGTAGAATGCGGCGGGCGCAGCATGTGTTGCGGTTGCGGCGGGCGCCGCCAGTAGGTGATGCAATGCTGGGGGCATGGGCAATTGATAGGCTGCGGGCGCAGCAGTGTGCGGCGCCTGTGGCATTGGTGTTTGGCGGGGGGACTACTTTGCTAGGCCATGAGGTTGGATGGTGGGGCGATGGGTGGTAGTCATGGATACGATCTGACGGGGTCGGAAGACACTGGAGACGCTGCGGGTGTGTGGTCTGGTGGTGGGGGTGGGGGAGGGGAAGACGCATGAGCACCGGGAGAGCTTTGGGGAAAAAGGAAGTGAGGGAATGGTGACTCAGACTCTGACGGAGACACAGGGGGTGTGGGAGACGCAAAGGGAAATCGCGACTCATCAAAGGTGACATGACGTGAGAGAATGATCTTGTGGGTCTTGATATCGAAGCAAATGTAACCGCGATGATCAGACGGATAACCTAGGAAGACACATGGAGTGGAGCGCGTGTGAAGCTTGTGCGGGGCTATGGAGGACTAGTTTGGGAAACACAAGCACCTGAAGGTGCGAAGGTGATCATACCTAGGCTCGGCGTAATAAAGTGTCTGAGCTGGTGAGCGATGGTGTAGGGTAGTGGAAGGGAGAATGTTTAGGAGATAACATGTGGTGGATAAGGCGTGAGGCCAATAGGGAAGGGGAATAGATGCGTGGAAGAGGAGAGAGCGCATCATGTTGGTAATGGTTCCGATGATTCTTTCTGCCTTGCCATTCTGCTGAGAAGTATAGGGGCAAGACAAGCGATAGGAGATCCCATTTGCGGCAAAAAAGGAGTGAAAGTCTTTGTTATCAAATTCACGGCCATTGTCACATTGGAAACATTTGATGGACATGTGAAACTGTGTTTTGATGTAGGTATGGAATCTGGCAAAGATAGGAAACACTTGGGACTTGAAATGCAACGGGAAGACCCATAAGTAATGAGTGTAATCATCAAGAAACAAAAGGTAGTACTTGTGACCCTCCTTGCTAGGCACGGGAGAGGTCCAAATGTCGCTGTGAATGATATCAAAGGGAGCAAGGGTAGAGGTCAAAGACCGTTGGAACGGCAGTCTGACATGTTTGCCTAGTTGGCAGGAAGAGCATAAACCAGAGCGTGGGTCTTTAGTACAGGTGACAAGGTTCTGGGAACGGAGGACATCTAGAATGGCAGCGCTGGGATGGCCCAGGGTGCATGCCAGAGGCTGGACGATGATGCCGAGAGGTGGTGTGACAGGGTAGAGCTCCCCGGTGCTGTTACATCTCATGCGAGTAACCCCCGTAGTAAAATCGTTCACAGAGAAACCATAGGGATCAAACGTAAGGGAAACGTTGTTGTCAGTAGTGAACCGACGGACAGAGATAAGGTTTTTGACAATCTTTGGGGCAATAAGGACATTGTTGAGGTGTAGTGGGTGGGTTGGGGTCTGTAATTTGGCGTGGCCAATTCCCGAAGTAGGAAGACGACCACCATTTCCGACGATAATAGAGTGGGCAGGGCCCTTAAAAGAAATAGATGAGAGGTTACCTGGGGAGTTCGTCATGTGGGAGGTGGCACCAGTGTCCATGTACCAAGAAGGGTCTGAAGATGTCGGTTGCGTAGAGGAGAAGGCGTGATGCAGAGCTGGCGGAACATAGCCTAGGTCAGGCGATGTAAGAGAGGCCTGATGACCGGCATGTCGAGGGGTAGGATATCTAGAGTATCCAGAGAAGGCGTGATGTTGGTGATCGTAGAGAGCCATGGTAAGCGATGAAGAGGATGGTGGTGCAGGTCCTCGGATAGGCGGCGGCGATAGATCTGAGGAGGGCGGATCCGGCGACGATGGCCTTGGAGAGGGAGAAGGCGGCGGTGTCGCTGGGCGCGGTGTTGTCGGGAGCAGGGGCCGGAGAGGCGGCGGCGATGAGGAAGGTCGGAGGAAGAGGGAGGATCAATTTAGGGTTCCGTTAGGAAGAAAAGGCTGTGATACCATGTAGAATAGCGGAATTGATGTAAAGTCCTCCTTAGGGTTTTCATTCATTGATATAACATATATATATATATATATATATATATATATATATATATATATATATATATATATATATATATATATATATATATATATATATATATAGGTTACAAAGATATTGGACCTTAATGGGCTTTTAGCCCACTATACAATATTAAGACCTATGTAATCTATCATGTGATAGATTACATAGGTCTTAATATTGTATAGTGGGCCCAATACCTTTGTAATATATATATATATATATATATATATATATATATATATATATATATATATATATGTTATATCAATGAATGGAAACCCTAAGGAGGACTTTACATCAATTCTGCTATTCTACATAGTCGAACAAAAAAATCACCTTTAATATAAACTCGCATAGTTACATCCATGGTGGAAAGGAAGAACTCCAGAAATTAGGAAAAGTGAATGGATTTTTTTTTTTTAATGACCAAGTGAATGAAATAAAATTAGGGTGAGGAAATGTCAATATAAATGATCTTTGATACTCTACAAATAAGCATACGCATGTAGGTAAGGTTTCATCCTCCAGTTCTATAATACGAATTTTTTTTCAAAATATTCACTAAAAAATAAATATTTACTATAATATTCACACATTTAAAATATTTACAGAAATATTCATTTTTTGCAGATTTGACATAAAAACGCGATCTTAGACCGCGTTTATTTATTAGGTATAAAATTTAAAATTGGAAAAAAGGGTGAAAAATAAATAAATGAATAAAACGTGGGTTCAAACTGCGTTTTATTTGTTTATTGCGTTTTATTTGTTTATTTGTTTCAAAATGACAAAGAAAATCAAAATAAATAAAAAATAGGTAAAGCGCGGGTTCAGACCGCGCTTCACCTACTTCTTCCTCCCCCGTTCTGGATTGGTTGTCGGCGCCTGCAGATCGGCGTTCGGGAAGAGGAAGGGAGCCAGAGGCGCCGGCCTTCCTTCACCTCCCTCCCTCTGCCCGCCATCCTCCACCGTCAGACCGCCATCCTCCCTTTGTCTCCCCGCCTGCAGATTGGGTTCAGACCGTCATCCTCCACCGTCAGCCTCCCCGCCTCCCAGCCTTCTCCTTCCTTCACCTCCCTCCCTCTTCCCGACCTGGCGCCGGCCTCCGCCAAGGCTAAGGCCGCCATCGAAGAGCTCTGTGAACTACCCCCTGGAACCCTACCGCCACCGCCGACGGAGGAGGAGATGGAAGGTATGAAAGTAGCAATCTTTTCGGCCTCCAATTTACAAATTCGTTCAATTTCAGTTCCATCTGCAAATTGGCTGCACGGACATAGCCCAAGAATTGCCTCCAATTGACAAATTCGTTCAATTTCAGTTCAATTTCACAACAAAAATTGGCTCCACGCAGCCTGCATCGTCCGCCCCCGGCCCCCGGCGTCGTCCTCCCCGGACCGCCGACGTCGTCCCCCGCCTCCCCGGATCCCCCAGCGTCGTCTGTCCTTCCACCGGTCCCTCGCCGCCGCCTCTGGCTCCCTTCCTCTTCCCGAACGCCGATCTGCAGGCGCCGACCACCAATTCAGAACGGGGGAGGAAGAAGCAGGTGAAGCGCGGTCTGAACCCGCGCTTTACCTATATTTTTTATTTTGATTTTCTTTGTCAATTTAAAACGAATAAAACGCCTTCATTTATTTATTTTCACCCTTTTTTCAGTTTCGAATTTTATACCTATTGAATAAAACACGACCTTAAACCGCGTTTCTCTGTAAAATCTGCAAAAAAATGAATATTTCCGTAAATAATTTAAATGTGTGAATATTATAGTACAGTAAATATTTATTTTTTAGTGAATATTTTGAAAAAAAATTCAATATTATGATTGGTGGAAACTGGAAATCATATAGTGGGTATAAATAAATGGGAAAAAGAGAAGAATGAGGTAAACTCATGGTTGTGGAGTAAAAATATAAAAACCAATATTATAGGGAGAGAGGAAAAAAATTAGATAAGAGGTAACTTTATAATTGCGGATGGTCTTATAATTGATAATGATGTACAAGAACATTAAAATAAACGACAAAGGGTAACTAGCAAATAAGATCACCTACCTAGGAACTTCCCCAATAGTCCATTTCCAATAGATTCTGATGCCATATGCAAGCAAGTTTCACAATGGACCCTTAATTTTGTGGTAAGTAACATCATACCGAGGAATCACTAAGCAGGCGACGACGACGACGACGACGACATACGTTAGAAGGTAAGGATGACCCAATCTGCAAAACATGGGATTGCAACAAGCATAATGCAGACAATTTATGCAACTACTAGTATGGAAAAATTAGCTTTAAATCATTGCATTTACCTGACCCATATGGCACAATCAAAATCTCAACTCACTAACACTTGACACCATCTCAACAATAACCTCCCAAACATATGCAACTTGTTGGCGATGTTGGAGTCAAATTCAATCCCAAATATTCATCTTTCTAGAGAGCAAACAAGAAACGTTGTGTCAAGCTTCTTGAATCAAACAATAATCCCCATGCTGTAAAAATAACACCATTCCATCTTCCATCTCTCGGGCATTGAATCAAACACCTTCCAGGCACTTCTCAATGCAACCCGATGTGTAACACCCACTTACCAAACCAATCAATCCCTCGCATTCTCAGCAAGAAATTAATCAAGTAGCCTAAAAGCATAAGACGGTTGATCTGCGAGTGATCATGGAGCTCCAAGAGATGGCATCTCGATAAATGATTTCTATCGAACGATTCCTGAATCCATTGCAGATGGACAATTCATTCAATGTGGCCGCATCATCGCAAATTTCGCCACTTCTTCAGCAAGATGTTGATATTTTATATAGTATTTGACAAGTTAATAATGAACTAGCTGTGATGAAAAACTAATCAAACGAGTACAATCATGGCCTGTACATAACCCTCAAAAGAGTATTAAATTTCAATTTAATAATAACTAGTATCACTGAGATGTCAATACACTATTACAAGAATTGATTCGATAACAATGAACTACTTTCTAAGCTGAGCAAACAACGCCCACAAAAATGTTGTAATGCAAAGCTATGAAGATAGACTTATTCAAAAATATATGCAAAAGGAAAAGAAACCTACATTTACTCCTTTTTCCCCCTACCTTTTGGCTTAACATTATCCGGAATGCAAGAGGACCAAAGCAGAGGTGCAAGTGTGCAAACCGTTGCGATAACAATACACTTTGGCAATCCGGAGAAGTCATCGGGAGTAACCCCGAGAAAAGATGTAAGAGCAACACCGAAATACCCACTCAAAATGAAGGCGAGAGCAATAGCAGACATGACAAAGGCCATCAAAGATCCCTCACAGCCTGCTGGACATAGCTGAGCCATCAAGACGCTGAATGGTAGGATCTTCGAGAAGTACAAGGTTTCCAGCAAGCCTGAGAAAATCACAACATATAGAGAGTCTGGTACCCCCAATTTCCTGTAGAAGTTGTTTATGAAAAGGACATCAGAGATGATAAAGACAGCAATAGTTGCTTGGATTGATGTGATCAGCTTCCTTGGTGATGCAGACTTCAAACGTTTGTTGTAAATGGCACTCCAAAATAACATAGCAGCTTGAGCAAACACCTTGGAGATGCCCAGTACAGACGAGTCGATGTTCAAGGTTTGGGTTTGATAAAAGAACATCACTCCAGTAAGGGCAGGGATTACAGCATAAGATGCTGTGATCCATGCAATCGCTTTGGCTATCTCGGGTTTGCGTAGTGTGACAACGAGTTCTGATATTTGTCTCTTGATGTTTCCACCAGATGGATTCTTGGGAAGATGAAGGATTTTCTCCCGCACTATAATAGTCATGCAGAACTGAACAGCAACAATAAGACCAAACGAAAGGAATAAAGCTTGGGGAGAGAATCGAACAATGGCAAACCCGCCAAGCAAGTTTCCTAGAACTCCTCCCAATGAAGAAGCCATCCAAACAAATGATTGCAGCTCGCCTGATGAGGATGACTCTGCATTTTTTGAAGCAGTCTGCTGTTTTCCAATTTCTGCGACAATTGCGTCATTTGCAACCTCAGCTATGGAAGCCCCCAGGTTCCCAAGAAGGAGATAAAGGGTCATTCTAAATACTGAAATGCCTGATGACGAAAGAATTGCAACTAAAATCCAAGAAATAGCTTGGAGAAAAGCTGCAAGAAAAGGCGAACTGAGATGAGAACATATTACAGCATCAAATTCCAAATTCTCCAATCCCTTAATGCCAAGAGTAGAAAACTAATATTTCATAACTCCAAACTAAAATAGGAAATGCAAAGTCCAACCATGAGTGGCAGAATGCATAGAAAACAGATCACAACTACTTCTACAAAATCCAAAAGCATAAAAATATGTACCTCCAAAGGCAATGTATGGAATGCGATGCTCGCCATTGATATAAACAGCATCTGAAACGATTCCATACAATGATTTGCCTACCATGGGAAGATTAGCAGTGTTTTGCAACACTTGGAGGGTGGATGGGTCAACCTGTAGACCATCTTTGAGGAAAAAATTGACAATCATCCATGGGAAGCACCTAAAGCCTTGAATACAATATCCTAGTCCTAGTAGACAACGTATCATAGTACTCCCATCTGTTGACGCCATTTCAACCTCTAAAGGTTGCTAACAGACCCAAGCGGCCAGTGGGGTATTCACGGCCTATTTTAAGCCACCTCACCTATATGTCTTCACGAAAGGCCTACATGTTGAAACAAAACAAATTCAATTAAAAAAAACTAGAGCTTAACTAAAGTTATAAAGGTTTTTTTATAAAAAAATTATGCACATCACATAAAAAGAGAAGAAAACCTAAGCTTTTTTCTTATATCATGCCAAAAACCGTTAGATATGACATTCAAGCCTCATAGATGCATATGATAATATGATGATAGACATGGCCAAATAAATGCTCTTATTATGATAGACAGCCAGACAGGGTATGTGACTTTAAAACAAAGCTAAAAATGACATAAATTGAATTTGACTTCATTTCAACAACATTCTGCTTGTCTAGTATTTTTATTGGGCAATTATGTTTGGGTTAAACCATATTTCCCACAATTAGAGATGTTTATGATGTGGATAACAATCATTACCAGCATGCATCGCTTCTTTTTTGTTAATACAAAATTATAACAACATGGAAATTAGTGATCAACCTCTTATGAAATTATGACAATATACTCCTTGAATTTGGTAAATAAGGAGCGGTGATCAACCTCTTATGAAATTATGACAATATACTCCTTGAATTTGGTAAATAAAGAGCGACCATCCGGGGTTCGAACCGAGGACCTTTGGGTACTATCCACAAGTCCTTTCCGGTTGAACCATTCCGGAATGGTTCTTGACAATATACTAATATTCAGCCAAATATTCAAACCTAAGCATGTCATTAACATGTAATTGTACATGTTAATGGCATGCTTAGGCTTGAATATTTGGCTGAACATATAATTAATGTTTTTACTCCATATCAATTAACCTACATTTCAAAATAAACAAGCTAGAATTTAATGGACTGATATAAATATGTAAAACTGAAGAGACATTATTCCGACAATGATATAAGCATATCCAAATGCATAAGACAACATCGTGTTATAAATTCATTTACTTATTATACACCTAATGTTGAACAGGTCCTAGATATCTTTTATTCAATCATGCTACTAAGTACTAACAAGAAAGATAGTGTAAAACATCTACTTAGCTTTATCTAAATGAACCTAAGAGGATTTCTCAAAATGAACACCAAGCAACATAAATGCCCAATCCAGAAACTACTGTAACTCAAATATGATATTCATTCTTTCATTGGATCAAGTTTTCTTAAAAATCATATACTTAACAAGCCTTAGAATCCAGATGGGAGCATAAAACCAAAAGTGAGCTAAGCCTCTGAAGACCCAAATGACATTGTTTGTTACCTCCATACCAGCAACTACTAGACCTTCAAATAAAATCATGCATGTGCGTTGTGTGGTGAGATTCGATTCTGCCAGCACCGCATTCGGTTCTGGTAATCTACCAATGGCAAAGGAAATGGATATGAGAAAGAGGACATGTAATCCAGATTGTAAGATTGACAAGACAAACCAAAATTAAAAAGAAAACCTAAACGTAAGGAATCCAAATCAAATTGCAAAAGCCTGTAGCTAGAGGCTTCTTCAGTTGAAGAGGAATCAAAGCCGTGATCAAGAGCTCAATTTAGGTTCACTCTTCACCTGCAAGTCTGCAACCATCACCGCACCTCTAGATGTCATCTATTAAATCATGGTACTAACAAAGTAACAAGCAAGATGGTATAAAACAACTAAGTTAACAATATCCACCAAATGAATTCAAACTCAGGTTCATTTGAGTAAGTAACCCATTGAGGGATAACTTAAATCACCAGATATGTATGTAAAGTGTAAAGTGTATTTGCAGCCATCAGATCTATTATCTAAGATTCTAAGGTGCTTGAAAACTCGAGACGGAAGAATTTATTACGTATATGTGGCTGTAGTTGTAGATAGATAGCCAGAAGACGAAAATCAACAATTGCACAAATACAATCACAACACAGTCAACCTACAAAGACCAATCGATCTGCTATCAGCCAGTCAACGTTCTATTTACTGAAATTTTTAAACCGACAAAAAGTAGGATCCATTCCAAAAGTCAATCCACACAAAGAAGCTGTAACCGAAAAGCTCGAAAAGAAGAATGAAAGGGAGAAAGAGAGGAGTACCTAGAGATAGCGATCCGAGATGAGCGTAGCAGAGGGCAGGAGATCTGGAGGTTAGCAGAGGTAACAAATGAAAAGGAATTCATAAATCGAAAGAGGAGATGGAGATGGAAATCACTGGTCGCATTGGAAGAGAGGGAGGGGCCAGGGGGAGATGAACTTACTTGGATTCATTCAACCATGGAAATGGAGATGGAGATGGAGATGGAAACGGAGACGGAGAGATCGCCTTCGCCTGAAAAGGAAAATGAAAGGGAAAAGGAAGGAGAAATCGAGAAGTGGCAATTTGTAGGAGTACAGTGAACCCGGTCATCCGGCACCATTTTTGCTTCTGCGCCACCTGTTCACTCGCTCATCCAATTTAAATTTTTTAAATTAAGTTACACACATTGATACTGTATTAGTGTTTTTTTCACTTTCTAATGGAAATTAAAAAAATCTTTGAAATGAGAATTATATTTACCCAATTATCTTTATTTAAATTTTTTAAAATATAGTTACAATAATATTAATTTTTGTTATCAACCAAAGGGAGTAATTTATATATTAACATGTGGATAAAAAGGCTTCTCATTTACTACGTAAAGTAGTATATAGTTATAGATTATTAATATAATAATAATAATAATAATAATAATAATAATTTTATTTTATAATATTAATATTAATTTAATTTTTTGAATTAAATACATTTGTTTGAAATTGTAGAATATTTTAAGGAAATAAAAAAATTATCGATATAATTTGATTTGTTGAAAAAACTACATTTAATGTGTACGTCACATAAAGACTTTTAAATTAAGAATATACAATACATAGATACATAGATAAATAAATAAATATATATTTAAAATAACTATATATACATATAGTTATTTTAAGGAAAAAAATTCTATTATAATTTGATGGGTTAAAACCCTACAACTAATAAGGTAATGAATAATAAAAAAAAAAAGGTAATGACACATCATAAAAAAAAACTAATAGGAGTAAATTAATACTCCCTAATAGATATAGATGGTATATATGAAAGCGTAGATTTCGTTTTCCGTATTGGTAAATAATGGTCCCGCAGAGCTATTCAAATCAACAAGAGGCCTTAGACAGGGAGATCCTCTTTCGCCTTTCTTATTTATCTTTGGGTCTGCAATCCTAGCTCGAAAACTACACAACGATTCTTTGGAACAAAATAGTAATATAGGATTTCAGTTTGGAAATAGAGGTCCGAAGATCTCATTCTTAGCTTTTGCAGATGATATTCTAATATTCACCAGAGGAAGCGATATGGCTGCTCATCGAATTAGGAAAAGTATTGACGAATATTGTCTTATCTCAAGTCCGAAAGTCAATTTTCGAAAGTCTATATTCCAAACATCAACTGGAATAACACAACAAAGAGTCGCCCAACTTCAAGGAATTCTCCACATCCCTGCAACTCGTTCTCTTGAGAAATATATAGGGTGCCCCATTATAAACGGAAGAGTCAATAGCTCTACATTTGAGGATGTAGTATGCAAATCAAAAGAACAGCTTATCAAATGGCGAGCTAATGCCTTGTCACAAGAAGGAAGAACAGTCTTAATTCATTCTAATCTGTATGCTAAACCATTGTATACTATGCAAAGTTTTATACTTCCTGCAAAAATTCACAATTAATGAATTGGATCAAATAAATCAATGTTTCTTCTGGAACAAGGATCTCCAATTCAAACCATTAATAAGGTGGGATAGAATTTGCAAACCAAAAGAAAGGGGCGGACTGGATCTACGCAAGGCAAAGGACATGAATGAAGCTCTACAGATGAAATTACTATGGAAAATATTGGCAGAACCGACTAACATATGGGTGCAATTTATTACGTTCAAATACTTAAAGCATGATGGACTTCTGAATTACAAAGGACATTCTGCGACATCCTCGCAATGGAGTCATCTTAGAAAACTAATACCAATATTTAAGAAAGGTCTTATTTGGGCCGTAAACAATGGCCAAACCATCAAATTCTGGACAAATAACTGGATTACAACTTCTGCTCTTTGTGAATGAACAACCCTCCCACCAGGCTTTGAGATAAATTCGCTAGTGTGCGAGTATATTTCCAACGGGATATGGGAGGAGCTTAAGTTGCGTACTCATTTACCAAATAACCTTGCCGATGAAATTCTAAGTATCCCAATCCCAGCTCATCCCTTTTCGGATTGCCTTTACTACTTTACTGGTGGCCTGACAGGTATGACTGGTATACCACGACGAGTCTTATGCGTCTATTAACCGACCTAAGTGGCCAATTACCGAATTCGACAGGTTGGATCTGAAAAATTGATACATACACAAAAATAAAAAAATTCTTATGGAAAATTTGTCAAAATGGTCTACCAACAAAAACCATGTTACTTGAGCGCGGTTGGGGGGGGGGGGGTTACTTTCGACTGTGTTCTATGTAATAATGCTAAAGAAGATGGCACACATCTATTCCGAGAGTGTGGTTTCAACAAAAGGTCTGCGCTTTGCGTCTTCGGCATCAACATGGGAAACATCGCTACTTCTACAACACAGAGAAATATGAAGACAACAATGGAAATGCTCGGTACTACTCTAACAAAGCAAGACAAGGAAGGCCTTGCTCTAAAATGGTGCACAATCTGTTTTTTTCGGAGCAAAATGATTTTTGAAAATAGAAGCCTCTCTAGTGTTGAAGAGTTACAACTATTCATTAAAACACAACGACTCAATTGGCAATTGGCCACAAAGAATGAACTTGTTGAATACACAAGAAGACCATCAACCAATTCTAAAAATAGGCTCAACGGACAACATAATGACAAATGGAAAAAGCCCATGAATGGGGTCTTCAAACTTAATTTTGATGGATCCACCTATTCAGATTTATTGAGCACCGCGGGTAACAATATCCGGGACTGGATGGGGAACCCGGTCTCCATGGGATTCGCAAAACTTGGGGTGCAAACTCCGTTGAAAGCAGAGGCCTTGGCCTTACAGCTAGGGGTGCGGAAAGCCAAGGAACTAGAAATAAAGAATATTCGGATAGAGGGCGACTCTCTAATCATCATTGATTATTTTCTGGAGGAAAGAAAATGCCATTGATCATGTCAGATATCATGGTGGACTTACGGGAGTTTCAGTGTATCTGCTTCTCCCATGTATACAAATCGGAGAACATTGTGGCTGACAAGGTTGCACACCTTGGCCACGACGCTAATGGACAATCAATCTGGAACAATTATGGTCTGTTTGACCTCGTCCATAAGGACGCTCTCGGATAGCCTTTGTGGCTATTTGAATGTTTTCCTGTTCAAATATATATATATATATATATATATATATATATATATATATATATATATATATATATATATATATATATATATATATATATATATATATATATATATAGAGAGAGAGAGAGAGAGAGAGAGAGAGAGAGAGAGAGAGAGAGAGAGAGAGAGGATCCTTTGTAAACACTCCATAGGATACAATTTGTGAATAAATATTAGCCCTGGGATTGGGTGAAGCGGACGGTGGAGATTTAATACTCATTTCTGATTTTTTTTTAATAAAAAAATCGTGGGTCCCACATAAAACCAACCTTACCGTCATCTTACTGTACGTGTGCTACACCGTACATGTTTTTTTTTTTTTACAGTAGGCAAATATTAGGGAGAATTACATAAAATGTAATTCACTCCCTGGATCATCCTGACGGATGATGGTACAAAGTTCCCTATTAAAAGGGATGGTATTTCTATTCATAATGATACCAGTTCTAGCTATATAGTCTGCAACCTTGTTAGCTTCTCTGTAGCAGTGGTTGAATTCGACATGATCAAAGTGCTCTCTTAGCCGATTGATGTGTTGTACTTGACGTAAGACTTCCCACTTTGTGTTCTTCCCTTCCTTGATTGCCTTTATAATCTCTTGGTTATCTCCTTCAATGACAATTCTCCTTATACCTAATCTTCAGGCGTGCTCCATTCCTATTTGAATAGCATAGGCTTCAGTTTGGAGGATACTTCCTCTTTCCGTTACCCGGTAAAAAATATCCTTAATATGACCCTGAGAGTTTCGGATAACTCCCCCCACCTGACAGGCGCCCGTGGGTTTCACGGAGCCATCTACATTAATTTTATAGATAGATGTTTGGGGTTTGGTCCACTTTGCTCTTGATCTCTTGTTCTTTCTTCCTGGTTTGATGTTTTCTTGTTTTGCATAATTCCATTCTTTAATGGCAGAGATAGCAGTTTGAGCTACTATGTTTGGAGGGGTTATATGTTTTGTTTTGAAGATGTGGTTGTTTCTAGCCTCCCAAATGGCAAGACATATAAAGACTATATCATTAAAATTACGGTTGTCCTCTTTGACTTGTTCTATATTGATTAGTTTACCATCTCTGTTAGGGAGTTGAAAATAATCCTTTGTCATTTGTTCATAACGGGAGATTACTTCTCTCGTATATTGACATCCTAAGAGGAGATGATGTAGGTCTTCACTTGTTTGATTGCATAGGCAACATTGACTCGGAACTATATTAAAGTATCTATTTAGGCGTTCTTTCGTTGGGAGGCCATCTGACATGACTTTCCAAAGAAATTTTTTTTTGTCTTGGTGGTAGACATAGGTTCCAAATCCATTTGTGGTTTCCTATTACTTGTTCTTCATTTCTTGATATAGTCTTTGCCGATTTTGTGGAGAAGTTTCCAGAGGGTTCGGGTTTCCATATAAGCTTATCTTGGACCTGCCAATCTGGGATGTAGATTTTGAGAATTTCATTATGAATGTTAGATGGAAACATGTTGCTAATTAGATGGGTATTCCATGTTTTGTCATTTAAGATGAGATCACTAACCTTCATATTTGGATCATAATTATTTAGAAAATTTGTTAGCCTTATGTTTGGGATCCAAGGATCATTCCAAACATTGATAGATTGACCATTGCCTACTAGCCATAAGAGTCCTTTTTCAAATTTTTCCCGGATGGAGAGAAGTCTTCCAAATTGCTAGGAGGTGTCCTAGTTTGTTCTTTGTTGGATTCCTTGATTTGTTAGGTACTTCTCTTTGATAACTTGTACCTAGATGTTGTTTTCATTTGTGTAGATTTTCCAGAGAAGTTTCATTTGGAGACTCTCATTGAGCTCTTCCGCTTTCCTAATGCCTAGCCCACCTTGATGTTTGCTTTTGCAGATTTTATCCCAGGAGATCAGGGGTATATACCTTTCAGAGTTGAGCTTATTCCAGAAGAAGTTTTTATTTATTTGATCAATCTGGTTTAGAACATCTTTTGGTAATAGGAAGTTTTGCATTAGGTAGTTTGTTTTAGAACTCAGATTTGCTTGTATAAGAACTGCTCTACCTGCTTGTGATAGGGTAGAGGCCTTCCATTTCGATAACTGTTTTTTGAGATTTTGTATTGATTCTTCAAACATATTATTTTTGATACGCCCATTTAGGATTGGTATACCCAAATATTTTTCGAGGGTTTTAGAAATTGGAATACCCATACTTTGTGCTAGATCCCTCGCTAGGTTTTGGTTAACATTTCTTGAGAATTGAATAGAGCTTTTGTTATAGTTTATCGTAAGGCCTGAGAGATTGGAGAAATTGTTTATCATGTTTTGTATTGTGTTAAGACTTGTATGGGCTGCTTTAGCAAAGATGATTGTGTCATCTGCAAATGTGAGGAAAGGTATAGGTGTGCCATCTTTAGTTAGTTTGATGTCAACCAGGGAATACCCATACTTTGTGCTAGATCCCTCGCTAGGTTTTGGTTAACATTTCTTGAGAATTGAATAGAGCTTTTGTTATAGTTTATCGTACATGTTTTTTTTTAAAGGAAAATCCGAATGCTTGCCGAAAAATGAATGGATTCAATCCAGTGATCCATGCAAAGATTTCAATATTTTTATTCACATATAATCTAATTTTTTATTCATTTTTTATTCACATACAATCTAATATTTTAAATATATATAAAAAGTGATGTCCCCACCAATCTATATCTATATAAACTCTTAATTTAAAAGAGTTTAGGATGATGTGTCAATCTTAGAGGCAATGTAGGAGTCTTAACCAATTTTTTTTTTTTTGCCATTTTTTTATTTTCTTTAATTCTCCTTTTTTTCTTCTTTTTTTCTTTTAATTCTCTTTTTTCTTTAATTTTACTAACCATCTATATCTATATAAACTCTTAATTTAGAAGAGTTTAGGATGATGTGTCAATCTTAGAGGCAATGTAGAAGTCTTAACCATTTTTTTATTTTCTTTAATTCTCCTTTTTTCTTTTTTTTTCTTTTAATTCTCTTTTTTCTTTAATTTTACTAACCATTGGGCTTAATTCAAAACATTGAATTCAATCTAATATAACTATTAAGCGTAACTCAAATTTATTTACTAACTATCTATATAAACTCTTAATTTAGAATAGTTTAGGATGATGTGTCAATCTTAGAGGCAATGTAGGAGTCTTAACCAATTTTATTTTTTTTGCCATTTTTTTATTTTCTTTAATTCTCCTTTTTTCTTCTTATTTTTCTTTTAATTCTCTTTTTTCTTTAATTTTACTAACCATTGAGCTTAATTCAAAATATTGAATTCAATCTAATATAACTATTAAGCGTAACTCAAATTTATTTACTAACTATCTATATAAACTCTTAATTTAGAAGAGTTTAGGATGATGTGTCAATCTGAGAGGCAATGTAGGAGTCTTAACCATTTTTTTATTTTCTTTAATTCTCCTTTTTTCTTTTTTTTTCTTTTAATTCTCTTTTTTCTTTAATTTTACTAACCATCTATATAAACTCTTAATTTAGAAGAGTTTAGGATGATGTGTCAATCTTAGAGGCAATGTAGGAGTCTTAACCATTTTTTTATTTTCTTTAATTCTCCTTTTTTCTTTTTTTTTCTTTTAATTCTCTTTTTTCTTTAATTTTACTAACCATTGGGCTTAATTCAAAACATTGAATTCAATCTAATATAACTATTAAGCGTAACTCAAATTTATTTACTAACTATCTATATAAACTCTTAATTTAGAATAGTTTAGGATGATGTGTCAATCTTAGAGGCAATGTAGGAGTCTTAACCAATTATATTTTTTTGCCATTTTTTTATTTTCTTTAATTCTCCTTTTTTTCTTCTTTTTTTCTTTTAATTCTCTTTTTTCTTTAATTTTACTAACCATTGAGCTTAATTCAAAACATTGAATTCAATCTAATATAACTATTAAGCGTAACTCAAATTTATTTACTAAATATTGGGCTTAATTCAAAACATTGAATATAACTATTGATTATGACACTTCACATTTAAACAATGCTATAATGATATTGATATTATTATTACTGAGTAATTTCAAATATCTATATTTATGTATTATACTTTACATAAGATTTAAAAAAAAAAAAATCTGAGATAATTATAAGATACATTTGTTATAAAGTTTTTTTTTAATGATTTTTATCTTAACATTTTTTAATATTATAAATATCATATTTTAGTTTTAAAAAAACGCGTCATGGCGCGGGGATCGTACTAGTTGTTATTTATTTATATATACGAACAAACTTTTATTAAACAATTTTTTTAATTAAAAAATTATGGGTGCATTAAGGAAAATTTCGTTACTCACAATTTCGCTAATTTCTACGAATAATTTCTCATCAATTGATGAATAATTACATAATTTAGATTAATAAATTATGCGTTCCTATTTAATCGCACATTACCCAACCATGAATATGAATATACTTAAAATTTCGTTCATTTCTACGAATAATTCATCATTGATCGATGAATAATTGCATAATTTGGACGAATAACTTATTGTCATATGTTGGGCCAGCAAATAATTATGGATTTTGCTATTTTTTATATTATAACGGTAGGCCTACTATATATTAGTGGCCAATTTTTTTTAAAACCAAAAGATATATAGGGAACTCTTAAATATTGCATTAAACATATAATTAATTCCTACCTAATGCAAAATAGTAACCGAACAATCACTCTAATTTAACCGAATAACGAATCTAATTTAATTGAACAATATCTTTTATTTTTGGTAGAAATGAATAATCGCTCATATTCATACGAATAATCACTTAGTTGAACATGAATAAATATTGACAATTGCCAAGCCATCTAACACATTCTAGTTAAACGAATAATATCTTTTTAGTAGAAACGAATAATCTCTTATAGTCATATGAATAATCACTTTAATTTCCCATAAATAAATACTACCAATTGTTGATCAATCTAAAAAATATAGTTAAAGAAATAGTCACTTCAATTCATATGAATAATTTCTTTAATATGTATGAATAATCTCTCTTTTACCACGAATAATCTCATTAATCCAGTAACTCATTCATAATCATAATTCCTAAATAACCAATTCTCACACACAAACACGACATCATCTGTTATACGAATAATCTTTCGATACCCTATGAATAATGTTCTTACCCATTGATAAAGTCTTAATACTACCTACGAATAAATTTATATATATCAATGAATAATGGACAAAAGAAATCCTAAAAACGTACAATTAATCATTAATTCAATTATACCTACGAATAATATATCAATAATCAACGAACAATTTAGATATTCGGACGAATAATTAATTAGATATCAATGAATAATTTAGTTATATCCAAGAATAACTTATACATTGCGAAACATAAAAAAATATATTACATATAGATATACGAATAATATAATTTTCTCACAATTCTCATCAAATCTCATGTGAACAATTGTAAACAAAATATAGCGAAACAAAAAGAAAAGAAAAATAAATGAAATGGATAGAACTAGAAGTTGTAGAAGTATGAAAAAAAAGAACGTAGAACTGTAGAAGGGAGATTAAACCAAAAAAAAAAGGGAAAGAAAGAACGTGGAAAGGAGGTACCACGCACGCGCCTATTGTAGGTATGTTGCCCCTTTTTGTTTTTGTTTTTACTTTTTTAAAAATAATAAATTCAATTAATCTCAACCTTCCATTCCACTCAATTTGAAGGTCAGGATTTGTTTATAAATTTCACTATAAGAGGTATTTACACCAGAACCCCCCTCTCTCTCTCTCTCTCTCTCTCTCTCTCTCTCTCTCTCTCTCTCTCTCTCTCTATATATATATATATATATATATATATATATATATATATATATATATATATATATATATATATATATATATATATATATGTCAATGTTCTAAAATGCGCTAGGCGGTCGTTAGGCGGTGGGGCGGTTAGGCGGTGCTTAGACGGGCTTAGACTAAACTTGATTATTTCCCTATATTTCAATGGATAGAACATGTCAATAATTTATATAATGTAATAACATCTATAATATCACTCATAAACCCAAATTTGGTGTGCTTAACTAACACTAAAGTCAATAAATGTAAAAGCGCCCATCCGACAGATAACTTTAAGCTGACTTGGGGGATTAAAAAAACTATAAGCTGACTAATAACCCTCTTAGAAACTAAATCTAAATAATCACCCACCTAGGTGGGGTTATGCAGGATTAGGCGGGGACTATATATACCCAAGTTTGTGGAAATATATTTTTTAAAAAAGAAGAAAAAACTCGAAAGGGCCTTATTAAATTCCCGTATAGGAAATAACGTGTAAACCCACTCGAAAGGGTAGTCTAAATCCTGAAAGGGTTTGATAAAATCCCGAAAGGGTCTTCAAGAATTCCCGAAAGGGCTTGCATGCGCTCTCTACGAGGGTGGTTCACGGCAGTTGTTCTGGTTGTTTTTGGCGGTTCTGATATGAGTTGGGGCTTGTGCGTCCGGTGTCGGGTCTGGCTGGGGTCGTTGCGGTGTGCATCATGGCGACTCCATATTCCGGAAATTTTCTTGGAGGTTTGTCTTCATCGCCCACAGGGGGACTCCTGATGTACTGCTGGCTAGCGGTGTTATCTCTTGATGGCGATTGGCTCTGTTCTGTCTTTGCTGTCCCGAGCTTCTATGTATTAGGCTCGTCTGTTCTTCTAGTGACTGTTTGTTTGTCATCTTTGTGTTGCACCATTTTATTATTATGATTGAATGTTTGACGGTTCGCCGTCTGCCGACTCTGTCGACCTCTCGATGAGTCAGGTTTGTCTGACTATCGAATTATTATCTGATAAAAAAAATAAAAAAATATCAAATATATATATATATATATATATATATATATATATATATATATATCAAATATATATAAAATACTAAAAAACAAACGAAACAAAGAGAATATGAGATTTGTTAACGCAGTTCGGGCGAGCCCTACTCTGCGGGATCTCAAGAGGGGAGATTCGGTTCCAGTTTTCACTAAGCTTCGGAAAAACAAGGTTACAAGTTGGCTATGGTGGCTAAGCACAGGAACAAGTAACACGGAAACCTCAAATACAGAAAACCGAGAGAGAAACAAATAAGAGAGAAGAATAAGCCCCCTAGATGTGCGATCGAGAAGCTTCAATGAAGCTTCTCAAGTAGATCTCCCAGCCACAACACCGGGGGCGCCACCTAAATCTCCTCCTTTTCCTCCTTTAGGGTTAGGGTTACACACAAGCTAAGCCCGGCGACCCTCCCTCTCTTTCTCCTTAGGGTTTACCTAATGAAGCTTCAAAGGGTTTCTGTAGCAAATAAGGAACTTATATACCCGAGCATAAGAGCTAGGGTTATAAGTCTCCAACGATCACAAGGACGAGGGCTTTTAAACTGAGATGGGTTGTGTTAGCCCAAAACAGAAAAGGCCCAACAAAGATAATATGCAAATGAGGTTAAATAATGAATTGTTAAACACAATACACCCGTATGAGATATGATCATGCCCGGTTTTTGGGCGGTTCAAGCGGTCTGACCGTGCAGGGCCCGCAAAATTGTTGGGCCTCGTATTTCAAAACAGAAGCAGAGTAGCATGGATTCCTCCTTGCCTCAGTGATTTTGTAATGAGGCGCATTTGTTTTTTGGTACAAGTTCGATTCTCAGTACAAGCGCTTTTTACAAATTAATTGCCGCAGGCCCCACGAACAATAATTACTGTAGTTAACTAGTGCTCACAGCTCCGCTCCCACCCAACCCCTTCCCAATTTGGTCCGGTTTTAGTTCATAATTTTATACTGTAGTTTTTTTTTTTGCATCAATTTTTTTTAATTAATTCAATCAAATGCTATATTTCCTTCTTTCATGGGGATCCTAATTATTTCTATTTTATTTTATTTTCAAATATTTATATCTACGAACATTTTTTTAATTAGATAAATTAATGTCCATAGTTAGCAAAAAAAACATGTTTAATCAAACAACAACAATTACCTAAAAATTAACATTTGAGAGCATTTTATCTTTTTGTTAGGCATAAACGGTTCAAAATGTACCATAAAATTATTAATACCAATTTTAATTCAAATTATAATTACTTACGATACTCTAATTTACTTCCCGACTTAAAATTTATTTTAATATAAGGGCTCGAAAATTAATTGTAGCACAGGACCCATAAAATCCTCGGGACGGCCCTGGATATGATATGGTCACTATCTTAAGGTCAAGGGGTCCAAATCTTAGGCATATAGAATGTCTAAGGGGTCCTTACAACCTTAATAATATATGTGTCCTACACATAAAACATCACACATTTGGGTATATATATATATATATATATATATATATATATAGTTTCATCATCTAGAAAGATCAAATTCAATAGTCATAGCCACACATAAAAGACTAACTTATTACTACAATACAAGATTAAACAATCACAACAATATTATATATGTAGAGAGATTATATTTAATCACCTAAAATATTTATAATCAATTTAAAATTTTCTAAAATCAATCATAGATCACCATATGTAAGATGTTATACATTGGTTATAACTTATACGGAGTACTACATAAATGTATGATGTATATTGATGGTCCTTTTGCATTTATACAACTTTTAATTCTTCGAAATCAATACGTGTATAAACATATAAAAAAAAAAACTCCAGAGAAGTACACCAACTCCCATTCCAAGACCAATCAGCTGTTGATTGCTTGATTGCCCAGTCTAGGGATATTAGGCCCATTCTATCTCTGCTTGGGAAGAGCCTAAATTCTACCGCCATGACCAGCCTAGCCTTTTCTTGGTGGTTAACATGGTACATTAGGAATCAATTTTTATTCCAGCAGGTCGCCATCCCAAGGAAGGAACAAGCACTACAAATGATCAAATCCCAACTAGATAACTGGAATAGAACGTTTGTACGAGAGATGGAATTTGAGGAGGAGCTTCGCCCTACCAGGCCACATACGCCAAAAATAAGAAACAAACAACGTCCCATCCAGTGGCGGAAGCCCCCTAGGGGTACGTACAAACTAAACTTCGATGGCTCATCTCTTTCTAATGGCGTCAGTACTGCTGGGGCCATTATTAGGGACTGGGATGGTCACCCTACTTCCGTTCTGCACAAGCAGCTTGGAAAACAAAGCCCCCTCAAAGCGGAGGCATTAGCTCTTAAACTAGGTATACAAAAAGTCCATCAGCTTAATTTAGAAAAGATCCACATTGAAGGTGACTGTAAGATCATTATTGACCACTTACAACGGAAAACTTCCTGTCCATGGGAAGTCGAATTAATCCTCTCGGATATCCAACTCCTGGTATCGACGGTGAAGGAAGTAACCTTCCTTCATATCCCTCGCATGGGCAATAGAGTGGCTGATAAGGTTGCACACCTTTGCCACTCTGTCCGAGGGGCCGATATAAACAATGATATAGGTCTTCTCGACCTCATCCGCAAGGATGCTGCCGGGTAGGGTAATCCCTCCCGAATCCTTTCCTTATCAAAAAAAATAAAAATAATATATATATATATATATATATATATATATATATATATATATATATATATATATATATATATAATAAAAAACTCCGTACTAGTATTTTTTTAAAATTAAGAGTAAATTACACATAATCACCCATAAATTATGTAACTTTTCACATAGTCACCAATAAAATTATAAATTACAGAAAACCACCCATAAATTAGATTTATTTTTAAAAGACCACCCACCCATTAAATCTCCATTTTTTTTTGTTTGGAAAGACTAAAATGCCCATAGTTTAAGCTTATTTCTTTTTAAATGAAATTCATTGTATTTAATTTGTCATTTTACTTTTTAAAAAAGAATGTAAACATTGTAAAACATATATAAATGTCCGAACCAATATATATCCTAAAAACGCGTGTAAATATTACTCAATCGGTTTGGAAAAACATGTTGTTTAATATTTACACGCGTTTTTAGGATAATAAAACTATAATCCATCCGTTTCTAAATAAGTGACTTTTTACTATTTAATATTAATGCACATATTTTAAGGTGATAAAAACAATATAAAATATTAAATTTTTAATAAATGTTTTTGATAAAATCATACTTATTAATAATAAGTATAATATTATTTAAAAATGCAATTAAAATTTAATATTTTATACAATTTTTATCCTCTTAGAAATACGTGTTTGATTTGAAAAAGTCACTTATTTGGAAATAGAGGGAGTATAAAATATCCATTTTTTATAAAAAAAAATAACATTTTCTATGAAAATATAAAAAAATTGATAAAAAGATGAATATTTTATGAAGTTTTTATCTTTCTAAAAAAGTGTGCATGTATTTTTTTTTGTCAGACGAAGGGAATAATTAGAAAACCCCAAATTATTACTTTTAGAAACTCAAATTATTACTTTTAAAAACTAAGATAGGAGGCATTTCCTTTTTACAAATGGACATTTAACAAATGGGTGATCTTTTGAAAATAAATATAATTTATGGGTGGTTTTATGTAATTTATAATTTTATGGGTGATTATGTAAAAACTAACCTAATATACGGGTAGTTATGTGTAATTTACCCTAAAATTAAATAGTGGCGGAATATACTCTCGGCTTATTTCCTGGGGGCTGGGGGAGGTCTGAACAGAAAGAACAATAATTAACATCTGTTGTTGTTGACAACTCCTTGATTCTTTTGTTTAGGGTTTTAGACAACTTGTAAATTTGTCTGAAAACCCTCCTTTTTATACGCATTCCACACTTTTCATGCCATCGGTCAAATCTGTGTGTGACTAGTTTGAGGGGTAGCTGTTAGTGTTGAGTGTTGTGTGTTGGCTTGCAATTGGCCTTATTTTATTCATTCATCAGTTGATCGTTCATCCTGGAGGAGGAGGACCCAGCTTCCACCTTTTCAGCCTCTGCGAGCTGTGGAAGGTGAAGCTGTCTCCTTTACATCCATTGAAGAGAAGCTTACCAGCCAGTCTTTGTTTGCTCTCTTGACTGGTTGGTTTTCTTTCCAGTTTAATTCGCTGCTAAGTTTGGAATTTTAATCAATTCCTATTTTAACAGTTCCAACTCAAGTTGGCGATTTTAGGGATTTTTATTTCGCTTCAATTCAATTGCCGCTTTCTGGAATTTCGTCTTACGTTTGACGTTTTGGAGCAGAGTTTCTCTGCCTTTCTGAGCAGCTCTAGGCTCCAGCTATGCGATTGCGAGGGAATTTGGTATTTCAGGGGCGAGGAGTTGTGAAGATTTTCCTGTAGTGGATTTGCTGTAATGGATTCAAACGGAGTTGGTCATTTAGAGCACGAGTTAGAAGGAAGCGGAGGCGATGTTGGTGGCAAGGGTTTGCGGATTGATGGTGAGGAGGGAATTGATTGCAGTGAGCGAGTTGTAGCAGATTTAGAGCTTTCGAAAGGATCTGAATGGGGGAATGAGCTTCAAATTGAATCATCTGAGCAGCAACTTGCTCGCGAGACTGTTATGTCAGATGAGCAATCTGAGCTGGGTGATAAGGTGTCGGGTGAGGAATGTAATTCGGATAATAAAGATTCAGACCAATGTCTTAGCACTCCTCGAGATAAAGAGGTTATTACTAGTCTCAGAGATGGAGGACACGTTGTGGAATCGATGAGACAGTCATCAGCTTCAGAGCTATGCAGGCCGGGGCAGTGGAACTCCTATGACTCTGCTCATAAAGGTACATGTTCTTGTTGTTTTAGAGAGAATTTAGTCAAGATTACCTATGATATGGAATGACGATCCTAGAAGAAAAACGAATCTTCAACTCATCAAGTGATTTGGTGTAGTTTATGTGATCCATCTCGAACTGCCAAAAGAATATACATGAACTAGCTAATTATGATTTCACGTGACAAAATCATTTTCCATGGTTGATATGATAACCATGCCCGAAGTTATTTGTTCTGGCTGTCTATTGTCATGCTCAGCTGAGCTCTTAAGGCTTAACAATGTACAATTATGTTCTAGTAGCGGAACAGGATAGTGCAGCTGGAGAAATGGGGATACCAGCTGCAATGTCAATCCCCTTCTCCTGCTACCTTATTATGGGAAGGATCAGCAATTCTACTCTATTTTTGGATCTGATCCCGCAGTGTTTAAGCCTCATGACAATCTATATATATTGTTTTTGGCTGTGTAGTATTTCTACTGATATGAAATCATCTCCATGAAGGTTTGAATCACTGGATTACAGCACCTATTGGATTTGGTACTATGGAAGTTGGCAGAAGTTCACTTCTTGAAAGCCAGACCCCTCCTTTCTCCAAGTCTAAGACTGTGAAGGAGAGTCCAAGGCCTGATCTAAAATTAGATAGGCTCTCTGAGCGTGAAAAGGTGATTATTTCCGGCCTTATAATTTTGTTACGACTCCCACACTCTTATCTCTTCTATCGAATCTGTTTTCTTTCTATCAAACCTCTTTGCATTGGGAATTTGGTGGTTGTTTGTTATTGAGAAATCTTTTCTGAGCCTTTCATATGAATGTTCTGGGGTGAACTTCTTATGAAGAACAAAAATATTTTAGGCACTTTCCCAAAATGTATTTCATTCATGGCCTATGAGAGGCTTCAGAAAAGACCTTCTTTGGATGTTCTGTAATGAACTTCCTATGGAGAAAAAGTATGTTCAAGGAATTTTCCCAAAATGTATCATGTTGTAATATTGAACAATTACTCAGATTTTGATTTGGTTTGCTTTTATGTTAGTTTATCCAACAGCTTGGCTCCATATATTTCTAATCAAGCTGTAGTGGATCCCCATGTTTGTTGCTAATATGAGTGATTTATAAATTTTCATCATTTATAGCTTTTCCCTTGACTGTTGATTGTCTCTTTTCAGAAAAAGTTTATGGTGAATTTAGTCAAGATTCAAAAGGATGGAACAGTAGAAGTTGATTTAGAAAAAACAGCTGAGTTGTTGGAGCTTCAAGCCATCGAAAGTGCACCAGTGATTGTAGACGAAGATACTCCTGTGGAGCTTAACAAATCTATTCCAAGGTTAAACATTGTCATTCTTGTGGTTGGCACTAGAGGAGATGTACAAACATTTCTAGCTATGGCAAAGAGATTGCAGGTATGTCCAAAAGCTGATAAAGTTTTTTTTGTCTAGTGTAGTTTTTGGGAAGGACTTTGTTAATCTGAGCCTAATTTTCCCTGATAATTAGCACATGGACATGTTTGTAGTATGATCATTGTAGATTTGTAGTAATTTTTTCTGTACCTGCAGGAATTTGGTCATCATGTGAGGCTGGCCACTCACCTTAACTTTAGAGACTTCGTTAAATCAGCTGGTGTGGAATTCTACCCTTTGGGCGGTGATCCTCGGGTTCTAGCAGGATGTAAGAATCCTGAAATGTCAATCGTGAAATGCCTGATTTTTCACATGACTCGTTTTCTATCTTTCTTCATATTTACATTGTGCCATTACTCATTATTCTTAAGACTCGTTCCATAATTGTGGTTTGGTTATTGTTTTACATACTACATTATGTAATTTAGAAGTACGAATCTATGAGTAAGCAGAATATCTGAGAAATGATACTGAAGGAAGCTCATAAATTTTGCATTCTATCATCACTATATTGATTCAGGTGTTCAAGTTGCATAATTGACCATAAAGAGCTGTTTGCAGCTATGATTTATTCTATAGTCTAAATGAAAAAGGGCTATGAAAATGTCAGTGGAAAATTGGCTAGGATATGCTTCTCGCCTTCTAGAGTAACCTGCTAAAGCGTGGCAAAGAGCTTAATAACCTGCTAAAGAAGTTAAAGCATCACTCTCTGTTTTAGAATAATGCTTGTATTTTCCCCTTATAATCTGTCAGCAAGTTTATTTGCCTAAAGAAACACTTAATTAGCCGAATTTCTGTTCATTTTCGTTCAAAATTTACCTTGATATTCACTACTCCATATTATGCTTCTCAATGGCGCTTCTTGACTTTATGCCTGCTTATAATGTATTAAAAAAATATTTTTTAACCCCTTGTCAGATATGGTGCGAAATAAAGGGCTAATTCCATCTGCACCAGGAGATATTTCAACTCAAAGGAAGCAACTAAAATCCATAACTGAGTCTCTTTTGCCTGCATGCACGGAACCAAATATAGAGACTGGTGCACCATTTAGAGCTCAAGCAATTATTGCTAATCCTCCAGCTTATGGTTAGTTCAAAACGAAAGAATACATGTTTGTTTTTGCCACTTAGCTCCTTTTTATGAGGGCAGCTTTCTTTTATCAATATTTTTTTTTATATTCATAATAAAATAGAATATATCATATGATACTCTCCTAGGTGCTTTACTCCTTTGCATTAATTACTTCTCTGTTCCCAGGCCATACCCATGTTGCTGAAGCTCTTGGTGTGCCCCTGCACATATTTTTCACTATGCCTTGGACGTGAGTACTCTTTTCTCGTACATGTTGAGCCAAACTCTCCTGTTAAATCATGTTCTAGACAAATTATCATTTTGCTGCATTGTGTTTGTGATCATATATACCATATCAAAGAATCAGACTCGTACATGGAATATGTATAGCTCCCCCCCCCCCCCCAAAAAAAAAAAAAATTCAGCAGAATAACTTGTTTTTTGTTCTATCTATAAAAATTGAAGGATTTCCAAAGAAAATTAGGTGCAACTGGTCTACCTTCAAACTGAACTGGTATCAATATGGTATGAATCCAAAGAATGTAATTCATTTGGACATCGACCCTTCTGAGATTTCTTATGATTCTTGACATCCTGATTTCTAGTCTTTGTTTAAATGAGATTAGATATTGCAAAGAAAAAGATGTGAACTCTCCTCAATCCTCATACTTGCTTCTTTAATGGCAGGCCAACATATGAATTCCCTCACCCACTTGCGCGTGTGCCTAGTGCTGGCAATTGGGTAAGTTCTGGTTCATCAATTTATCTGTTTCCTTCCTTGAACTAACTCATTCTTCCTTGATTATCATGCAAATGATAACTAACTCATTCTTCCTCCATTATCATCCAAATGAAAATGATGCAGCTTTCATATATAATTGTTGAGTTGTTGATATGGTGGGGCATACGAAGCTATATCAATGACTTTAGAAAAAGAAAATTGAAGCTGGCTCCTATTGCATATTTCAGTATGTACCGTGAATCCATATCTCACTTGCCAACAAGTTACATTTGGAGCCCTCATGTGGTGCCAAAGCCTAAAGGTAGGAAATTTCTTCTACTTTGACCAAAAAAATGGAAAAAGAAAAGGAAATTTCTTCTCCATTTAGAATAAAAATAATTTATGGGTTAATTATAGCTGATGCCATTTCTTTGCTGTATGATCAATCTATTGCAAATAAATCCATCTTTCCTAGTTCATGACTTTATTTTTGAATAATGCCATTATGCTGAGTATCACTGTAAAATTTTTACAGATTGGGGCCCCTTAGTTGATGTTGTTGGTTATTGTTTCCTCAATCTTGGATCTAAGTATAAACCTCGAGAAGATTTTGTTGAGTGGATCCAGAAAGGGCCAAAACCAATATATATTGGGTTCGGGAGCATGGTAAATTTTCTTCTCCACAAAATAATATCCTCTACTCTCTCTTTCTTCTGTAGATAGTAGTATAGTACAGCAAAGAAATGCAAGTTTGTTTTACTTTCAATTGTTCTGTAATTATGTACTACCTAGACATTTTTTGCAATTTGTTGTCAACATCCGACTGACTAGGAATACAAGTTTAGGGATGCTGTACTTGTTTAGGTGAGTTATTCATAGTGTGTATGAAGCTATGAGCTTCCCTCAATTTCCTGTATAGCTTCCTTCTTTGTATTGATTTATTGCAAGAAGCAAGGGTAATTTTTTCTTCTGGTGTTTATGGCCTGACTAATTAGTGTCTAATATTAAGTATACTTGTTTTCCTGTACAGCCACTGGAAAATCCTAGGAAAACTACAGCGATAATTTTGGAAGCTTTAAAAGAGACAGGACAGCGGGGAATTCTTGACCGCGGCTGGGGGGACCTTGGTATACGTAAGTGTCTCCGTCTCACTTTGATCATATGACTTCTTGCAGACCACCTTTATGCCAATTTGACCTCAACTAGTTGGCTTTGTTGCTAATGGAATCCTCAACTACATGTTGCATGGATTTATTAATATCTTAAATTATATCCTACACTCATTCCATAGTCCATACACATTTTTGCAGCCTGTTGGCATTCGTGTGTGCCAACATTCGGGTTTGCACATCTTAGCCGTTATTTGTGGTGCTTTATCAGTTCTCTGATATCATTCCATACACACCCAAAAGATTCCTTTTCCTATCCCATGAGTTGAAGCTTTGTATATGGTCTTACTTTAACTTCCATTCCTGTCTGGATCCTGAATTTCCTGAGCTTATACGCTCTTTTGGTTACATTTGCATCTTTGTACTTTCTTGATGAAATTCATTAGGTTGTGTAATGAGTTGCGTTGCGTGATTTACAGTTTCAGATGTACCGGACAACATCTTCCTTCTTGAAAACTGCCCTCATGATTGGCTCTTTCCACAATGCTCTGCTGTGGTAAGTTTTATCTTAGTGAGTTGGCTTTCCAAGTTCATGTATCATGTATATGTACATCTGACACGAAACACACGTATCCACATTTAAAAAAATAAAAATACAAAATCCAACAGCTCAATTCATAACACTTTGGAATTTGCAGGTTCATCATGGTGGCGCTGGAACTACAGCCACTGGATTAAAGGCTGGGGTATGTTCAATTAATTTACTGATACGCATGTGTGCTTTAACTGCAATAACACGATGATTTCACAATTATTCTGATTGAATCTAATGTTAAATTGCAGTGTCCAACAACAGTAGTACCATTCTTCGGGGATCAGTTCTTTTGGGCCGATAGAATTTTCGAGAAAGGACTCGGACCAGAACCAATACCTATTTATCAGCTCAGCGTCGAAGCCCTATCAAATGCTATAAGATTTATGCTCCAGCCAGAGGTAATCACTTCTTTGCCCAATCATAATACATGTGTACGAAACTAGATCCGACATGCTTCTAACAAGTCAGCGCCGCTGCCATCAGGTGAAGGCCCGGGCAATGGAAATAGCAAAGCTAATAGAGAATGAAGACGGCGTTGCTGCAGCAGTTGATGCATTTCACAGACACCTACCTCCCGAGCTACCACTGCCTGCTTCGCCCTCGCTGGAGGATGGTGGTCCAAACAGCTTGCAGTGGTTCTTCACAAAGATTGGGAGTTTGTGTGGTCTTGCGTGTTCATAGGCTTCATTCGCCCCGAATGGTTGCTTGTACAGATCTTGCCCCCACATTTTTCTTGTGAGTTAGCTTGTGTTATTTCATTCATTTCATCATCGTCATCATCATCATTTTGGCTAGAATGAGTGAGTTTTTTAGTAGCTATGTGTCACCAGTTCATCACATTGTAACATTAGTGTATAATGTCCACATACTTACATTACATACATCATTAGTTATATGTCATGAAATTCATCGTCGAAGGCAGAAAATTTAGGCAGAGTTGGTCAATAGCGTGTTCTTATAAAGCAATGCTTAAACATTGGAGTTCCTAAATGAGATCTTAGTTGACATTTTTTACATTGTACATTATTGATATGAATTTTTACATTATACTTTCTATAAAATGGGAGTGGTGTAAATCCATAGATATCGCATGTGATGCAAACCTAGTAAATTCATACTCCTTCCGTTAATTAAAACTTGTCATTTTAAAAACATGTACACTTTTTAAGAGAACAAACAAAAATACACTTATACCCCTAATTATTACTAATGACTATCTAATTATTAGGGTAATTTTTATTACTAATGACTATCTAATTATTAGGGTAATTTTGTAACTAATGGCTATCTAATTATTAGGGTAATTTTGTAAAGTGGATGACAAAATACATAAAATTATATTTTTTTCTTAACAAGATTTATACTAAAATGACATGTTTTAGTTAACGAATGGAGTATTATTTTTGTCTGAAATATTTAGGTTTTTATCTGAATCGTAAATCCTTTCTAAAGTATGAAAGCATTGAATATAATTTATTTAAAATTTCTAAAGTATGAAAGCATTGAATATAATTTATTTAAAATTATCTTATAAATAGATAAAATGTATAATGAGAGTAATACTTCATGTCGTTCATGATGAAATAACATTAGTAATTTAGTATGGATCATTTTAGTCAAAAACGTATGTCAATAAATCCAAATCAAAAGTGTATGCCACCAATTTTTATTTATTTATTTATAGATCAATGTTGACTATTAGTTGGGTGTTAATTATATCAAAACCTGGTTCGTGGAATCGGTCGAGGGAGAAGAAACAAATGAAAAGATTTTAAATATCCCCAAAATAATTAATCTGCTACAAAGTGCCTTTATATCATAAAGGATCATACAAGACAATATTCTAATCGCAAATGAGATTTTTCATTCTTTTTCAAAGAAAAAAGGATCCACTGGATGTATGAAAAAAGCTTTTGACTTAGTAGATTGGAACTTCATGCTTGCAGTTTTAGACAAATTGGGCTTCTCTGATCGATTCTCAGGTTGGATCAAGGAATGCATAACTACAGTAACATACTCGATCCTGGTAAATAGCGGGCCCACAGAATTAATAACACCCCAAAGAGGACTTAGACAAGAGGACCCACTGTCTTACAACTAGAATCTGCAAAAGCCCAAAGGCATTTAGGAATAAGAATCGTAGAATTATGGAATTGATGTAAAGTCCTCCTTGACGGCTTCATTCATTAGACAATTATATATATAGGTTACAAGAGATTGGGCATTTTGGCCCACTATACAATATGTCATCCATGTAATCTATCAAACCCCCGCAGTCGAAAGTGGAGGGTCCCGTACAATGAGGCTGGACCGAAAATCGAGAAACAACTGACGAGGTAAACCCTTTGTGAAGATATCAGCGTACTGATAGAAGGACGGGACATGCATAACACGAACATGTCCAAGAGCAACCTTGTCCCGAACGAAGTGTAGATCAAACTCAATATGCTTCGTTCGCTGATGCTGGACTGGGTTGCTGGCCAGATAGACGGCAGAGACATTGTCGGTGTAGACCAGGGTGGCCTTCTGTAGAGGGCAGCGGAGCTCGAGGAGAAGATTGCGCAACCAGGAGCACTCGGAAACAACGTTGGCGACGCCCCTGTACTCAGCCTCGATGCTAGAGCGAGACACCACAGACTGACGCTTCGCTGACCACGACACAAGAGTGTCATTGAGGAAGACACAGTAGGCAGACGTGGAGCGACGTGTGTCAGGACAACCACCCCAATCTGCATCAGTGAAAGAGACTAGGTCATGCCTAGAGGAAGGGGAGATCGTGGTGCCCAACTCGAGGGTACCACTAATGTACCAGATGATCCGCTTCAAGGCCTGAAAGTGCGGCTCCCTGGGCGCATGCATAAGCAGGCAGATCTGCTGAACGACGTAATTGATGTCTGACCGAGTAAACGTAAGATACTACAACGCACCGGCGAGACTCCGGTACAACGTCAGATCATCAAACAGAGGACCAGAGTGAGCACTGAGCTTGTTGGAGGTATCCACAGGGGTGACGACTGGCTTGCAGTTGCTCATCTTGGCCTGAGCGACAATTTCGGCAGCATACTTACTCTGAGAGAGAAACAACCTAGACGCATGACGCTGCACAACGATTCCCAAGAAGTAAGACAACGGACCCAGATCTGACATGGCGAACTCGGCGCTCAACTGGGCAATAATAGACATCCGAAGAGCATCAGAAGAGGCGGTGAGGATGATGTCGTCGACATATAGTAACAGAAAGGCCATGTATGTGCCTCTGCGATATATAAACAAAGACGTATCCGAGCGGCTGCCAACGAAGCCCAAGCGGAGCAGATGAGACGCAAAGCACTGGAACCATGCTTGGGACCATACAGAGAGCGCTTCAGGAGACACACGTGCTTGGGACGATCAGCATCAGCGATCCCCGACGGCTGAAACATGTAAACTGTCTCATTCAGTTTGCCATGCAGAAAGGCGTTCTTGACATCCAGCTGATGAATAGCCCAATGTCGCAATAACGCTAAGCTCAGCACCACTCGGATAGTGGCAGGTTTGACCACGGAACTTGTGGCGGAAGAGCTACATGCAGCGAATGACGTTCGCTTTAGGAGGGCAAGGAACTAGAACCCAGGTACCATTCCTTGTAAGGGCCTTGTATTCATCGAGCATAGTCGCCTACCAATTCGGGTCGAGGAGGGCTGTTTTGTGGGAGGTGGGGATGGGGGAAAGGGAGGCCGGAGAGGAGGTAGGAGGAGCCACGTGGACGGTGGGGGCGGGTGGGGACTATGCGTCGGGCGCAACATGTGGCTGCGGCCGCGGCAAGGGAGGGTAGGCAGGGGCCACGGCAGGGGGTGTGTCGTGGGCGTAGCACCATGCTGCGGCCGCGGCATTTGGCGATGCGGGATATGGGGGTGTGAGGCTGAGGGTGGGTGGTGTTGGGGTGGTCGGAGGTGGACATAAAGACAATTTGTCTCGGTCTGAACACATCGGAGATACTACGGGTGTGCGGTCTGGTGGTAGGGGGAGGCGGTGGTGGGGGCGGTGTAGGAGGAGAAGCAGAAGCACCGATAGAGCTCTGGGGAAGGGGGAAATGTGGGAAGGGAGGCTCTGACTCAGATTGGGAGACACTTGAGACTTAAAATGCAACGGGAAAACCCATAAGAAATGACTGTAAGCATCAAGAAACAAGAGGTAGTACTTGTGACCCTCCTTGCTAGGCACGGGAGAGGTCCAAATGTCACTATGAATTATATCAAAAGGTGCAAAAGTAGAGTTCAAAGACTGCTGAAACGACAGTCTAGCATGCTTGCCTAACTGACAGGAAGAACATAAACTAGAGCGATGCTTTTTATTACATTTGACTAGACTCTTAGAACGAAGCAAATCTAAAATGGCAGCACTGGGATAGCCAAGGCGTGCATGCCACATACTGGAAGACGATGCTGAGAGGGCGACTGGACACGACGGATGGGACGGTGAGGGCGACGACACAGGATAGAGCTCCCCGATGCTGTTACATCTCAGGCGAGTAACCCTCGTAGTAAGATCCTTCACAGAGAAATCAAACGGATCAAACACAAGAGAAACATTATTGTCAGTGGTGAACCGACAAACATAGATAAGGTTTTTGACTAGTTTGGGGGCAATGAGGACATTTTTAAGATGTAAGGGGTTAGTTGGGGTCTGTAATGTGGTGTGGCCAATACCCGAAGTAGCAAGGCGACCACCATTGCCGACGACAATAGAATGTGCAGGACCCTTAAAAGAAAGAGAAGAGAGAGTACCTGAAGAGTTCGTCATGTGGGAGGTCGCAGCAGTGTCCATGTACCAAGCTGAGTCAGGATATGTCAGCTGCAGAGAAGAGAAGGCATGATGCATATCAGTCGGAGTGTATCCCTGATCAGACGAAGACGGATAGGCCCGGTGACTGGCGGATCGAGGAGCTGGACTCAACAAGCCCGCTCCATGCTGGCTGTTGGGATACGGGCATGGCGGGCGGTATGACGGAGGTGGGTAGCCGTAGGGCATCCAAGGATAGTTGAAGCCGGGGACGGGAGACCAAGAGGGCGAGGAGTATCCGTCCACTGCTGCGGCTGCGGCCGCTGCCACACTTTTGGGACGAATCATTGCCGCGGCCTCACTGGTGGTACGCGGCTTCATCCAAGTCACTCGAAGAGACTAGGGCGGTTTTGTCCTTGGCGGCGTCGGTAGTCTGATGGTGAAGGTGAGTCTCCTCCAGGATCAATTGAGATCGAGTTTTCTCGAAGGTGGGGAGAGGTTTCGTCTGCTAAATATGAGTAGCAGCAACATTGTATTCAGAGGGAAGACCCGAAAGTACATGGAGGACGAGACGAGTAGTGCTAGGTTTGGAGTCGACGACGGTCAATTGATCAGACAGGGTTTTGAGATACTGACAGTAGGTGGATATCGACGGGAGAGACGCAAGCTTGCAACTTGAGAATTCGTGCTCTAGGTAGACAATATGGGAGACTCGAACAACACATAAACCCGAACGGGGTTCCATCTCAAAACCAATTGGCAATGATAGGAGTAGCCCTTCAACCTTATATGTTGTTCAAGTATTCTCTATATAACCGATGTGGGACAACCACATTCCAACACGCCCCCTCAAGTGCAACAACATTTTTAGCCAACAAGTTGCACTTGCCACATGCGCTTAAATGGGAACCAATGGCCGCGACATGTCAACAAGGCCAGCAACTCCACTAATCCGAAGCCCAGACCGTAACTAGCCGAACCCGGCTCTAATACCATGTAGAATTATGGAATTGATGTAAAGTCCTCCTTGAGGGTTTCATTCATTAGACAATCATATATATAGGTTACAAGAGATTGGACTTTTTGGCCCACTATACAATATGTCATCCATGTAATCTATCAAGAATAACACGAAACGGAACAAGAATTCCATACTTGGCCTTTGCAGATGACATTGTCATCTTTGCCTCTGCAACACTCACATCATGTCATCAGATTAACAACATACTTACGGAATACTTTTCGATTTCAGGTCAAAGAGTAAATAGGCATAAATCCCAATTTCAAACATCAATAAACGTAGAAAGATACCAAAACCAGCTTATTGGTAATGAATTGGAAATTGCCTATACAACTAACCTAGGGGAACTATCTTAGATGCCCGATCATTAGTGGTCGCACAACCAAAGCAGATTTTGAAGAATTAATAAATACGACTAAAGCTCAGCTCCAGCGTTGGAATGCTAATGGTCTCTCCCAAGCTGGTCACCGTACTCTGATAAAAACAAACTTATCTGTCAAACCACTGCACCTGATGCAATTTTTCTTATTACCAAAATCAATACATACAAAACTCGACAAAATAAATAGAAATTTCCTTTGGAACAAGAGGCCAAAACACAAGCCATTAACCAGCTGGTTTGAGATCTGCAAATCTAAATCCAATGGAGGATTGGGTCTACGTACATCATAAGACATGAACAAAGCCTCACAACTTAAATTGTTATGGAAAATTTTAGCAGAACCCAACTTAAATTGCTGGCTTTAGATATTTAAGCCTTACAACTTAAATATCTAAAACAACAACTTCTAAATTATAACAGAAGGTGGGCCACTTCCTGGGAGTGGACCCAGTTGACTAAACTAATACCTTTATTCAAAAAAAGGAATCCGTTGGTCAATTGGAAACGAACAAAATATAAACTTCTGGCTGGACCATTGGACATGCAATGCACCTCTTATAAATATGGTGTCACATTCCCAACAAATTGAAACTAACACAACTGTAAAACATCTCTTAACGGATGGCAAGACTTGGGACTTTGAAAAATTAAATAACTTGGTGGAACACAACTTATCAAAAGAAGTAATTAATGACATTAAAATGACACCAATACCCAAGAATATACATATGAATAAGCTATATTGGAAATGGAGCAGAAATGACTGGTTCTCTACCAAATCAACCATAGATATGATGAGTAGCATGAAACAACATCAAAAATCAAACATGAGATGGATTTGGGACCTTGATATCCCACCAAAGATTAAAACCTTCCTTTGGAAGATTTCAAATAATGGCATACCCACCACTTCCAAACTAGCATCACGAGGATTAGGTATCCCGACCACTTGTCCACAATATGACTCCAGTTTTGAAGATATTCCACACTTATTGTGGGATTGTCCTTTTGCAAGAGACACAATAATCTCGATTGATCCAGCTTTGTACATAAAGATAAATTACGCTTTCAGGGAAGGCACTTCCCTCAACGACATAATACAAGATGTCAAAGATAACATAGACATGCACCGCTTTGCTATGCTTGCCTTTTGCCCGGTGGGAAATTTGGTACTTTCGAAACAAGACACTGTTTGACAATATTCATCCGGATGTGGGATCTATTAAGTCTTTCATCAAAGACCAAATATTACTATGGAAATCCACAAAAACCAATGAAGACCCTGACAACAACACAAAAAAGGAAACCCCCACCACCTGGGAAACACAAACTTAATTTTGACGGAGCCTTATCGACCTCTGGCTCTAGCTCCTATGGCTTTATAATCAAAGACCATAATGGTACACCGACCTTCTTAGGTTTTGGTCCTTGCCCAATCCCTTCCGCTGCGGGAGCTGAAAGCTGTGGGGTTTGGAAAGGTATCATGACCGCACTAGAACTACACATAACCGATTTGGAAATAGAAGGAGACAATCTAACCATCATCAATAGTCTAAAAGGTCTTGGGAAGCCTACGTGAGACTCTGAATTGATTGTCTCAGACAGTCTAGTCTCGTTGGGCTTCCAGTTGAGATTCGTCATGTCTATCGCGAGGCAAACCAAGTTGCGGACCGCTTATCGCATCTGAACTTTGCCATGCACAACCATATTAGCCCCGACGATTCTTTGCTATGCTCTTTCATCCGTATGGATGCCCTTGGCTCTTAGGGTTCCCCTAAAGCCAAATTATTTCCGGTTCAAAAAAAAATGAAAAGATTTTAAATGTAGAGTATATATTTTGTAATTTTATAAAATCCGCACCATATTTTTTTTTTCAAAAAAAAGCAATGGTAATTTGATTGATTTCTAATCATGGTAGACCAACACATATAAATCATCTTCATATGAAAATTTTTAAATCTGCATGAGAGATCAACAAAGCCGAGTCGCACTGCTGTTAAATTCCAATGGGTCATATGGACCATATGACGTGGGGGGTCACACGTCTAAACGCATCATGCGCCAATCAAACCGAGGACACAAGACCGATGGGGTTCCTTCCTAAAACCAATTGACATTAGGAGGAGTAGCCCACCAACTTATATGCAAAGCTTGGATACACTATATTATTAATGTGAGACACTATCTCTTTTATATATTCAACAATTACCATAAACTATCCTTTAAAAAATATTACTAAATTAAACCTTAGGGAAAATTGTGCAATTCAACTCTGGTTGTAGTTGGAAAAATAGCTAAACTCTATGAAATGGTAGAGAGATATTGGTTTCAGTGTATACAATCCTTATGGTGTACACATGCCTTATAGTGTACACAAAAATTATTCGTCGCCTTTCTCCTGATTATTCGCCGATTTTCACAAGATACACCATAAGGGTTGTGTACAATAGTAGTCTAATACGGAGTACAAGGCTATAGTCAAGTCTCTTCTTCCACTAACTTATACTATGTATATTAACCAGCCCGGGTCACAAATGTCAAGTCTCTGTCGCCACGATTGCCCATTTCTTTCCTTTGGGTTCTCATTTGCTTTCGGATCCTCCTGCGGAGACTCTCTTTCGTATTGAAGAAGACATTATGAGAAAGACTACTCTTCGATTTCCTTCACGTAGCCACTGTTCTAAAAATCGCGCCTAGGCGCTATGCGACCCCCCTCCGCCTAGAGCTAAATGGCCGCCTAAGCACGCTTAGGCGTCCGCATTGACCGCCTGGGCGCCGCCTAGGCGCTAGGCGGCCCCTAACCTCCTAGGATCCGCCTAGCGCTTTTTTGAACACTGCACGTAGCCCATACTGTTTGTTGGTTTGATGTTGTTTTGAGGGTTCTTGCTCTCATTTCCCCCACCCAAAAAAATATTATGTATATTAAAAGTTTCAATTATAAATATAGTCAGTGTTGATTGATGCTATGTGATAGAGCATGATCAGTAGTGCATAATATATTACATTTGGTATAGTTTAGTTATGAATAGTGCACATTTTAGTTACAATTATATGTTTACCTGTGGTGTTGGTAGAGTTAGAATCTATGCAATTTTATGGTTAATTTCAGGTAGATGTGGATCCGACGAGGAATGAGGAGACTCTTGAATGAAGGAAGATTCAAATGGAGGAAGAAGAGTGAAGAGAACGGGAGTGGAGTCGAATTTTGGGAGCTAAGTGAAGAACAAGTCAGCAGAAGTTGTCGCCAGACATGCTAAATTTGTTTCGCACTTTCTGGAAGCCTCGGTTGTCCGATTGACTATTATAAGCATGTGTTGGAAAGCTCTTTCCGAGGTCTACAACTTTCATGTTGACATCGAGACCAAGTTCAAAGATGAAAAATCATTGTGAACAGTATGGCCACCCCGTGACCAAGCTAGCCGCCCCGCGTCCCGAAGCTCTGACGAACAATTTTGCAATCACCTGGCCACCCCGAGGCCTTTACAGAAACGCTGAATCAGAACCACAATTTAATTAGGGTTTTTTTATGTTATTTTTGGTCGACTCTTTGGAGGCTTTTAAAAGACTTTTCTAGGTTATTCTTTCATGAACCTTATGCACTTTAGAGATTATTGAGAGAGCGTCGTTGAGCATGAGCAACTAAACTCTCAAGGTTTCACCTACAGTTTGGATCTTTAATTGTTGAATTGTGAGTTTCTTAATCTAGATTTTATTCCTTTTCGAATGTTTTGACTTCTTTGTGCTTAATTTCTTTAATGTGTTTTATTCTCTCTGGCCTGATCAACTAGTTAGAGTAAATTCATTCAATTGCTATGATTTTGCAGATCCCTCGTAGCGAACCTTAACCCAAGTAGCAATCATATCCCTTTAGTACTCGTAGGACTAATTGGATGTATAGGGAGTTGAATACATGTTAAATATCGACTTGTAGCTTGATATTGCATGTACCTTGGTTAATTCATATTCTTAATGCTATATCTAGGTTAAATCTTAACCGTGTTAGGGTTATTTAGAGATAAGAATTACTATGACTCGTAGGACTAGTAATTTACCTAAGATTTGGATAAGGACATTGATAGAAAAAGACAAGAACTAGATGCTGAAACAATGATCGAATTCATCAATCGAAGTGATAAATTGTAGGTGAACCTAATTCTCTCTATTGCATTCTAAACACAATTTACTTTGTTTGCTTATTTCCGCTTTGATAAAAGGCGGATCTTTTTCTCACTAAAACCCCCCATAATTCTTACTTGCGATTAGACTTGCACTTGAATTGAGTAGATTTCCATATGGATCGACCATTTGCTTACACACTATACTAGTTGTGAGTTTGAGTATTATTTGACATGAACAACGATAGGTTTTCCTCTTGTCATTATACGATGTTTATTGTTAAAAAAAAAGTTTATTTTAAAACCCGTCAAACAGTTTATTTTAATTTTACCCAATCTTGAAAATTAATGGTATTTTTTGCAAATACTCCCAAATTTGAGGTTATTTAGCTCAATTTTACCTAAAATTGAACAACGTTCAAATTGTCAAATAGAGAGGATTATGTTCCCATAGAGTGGGTTGATAGAATTTGGCTTGCGAATTGCGATTTAGTACCTACCAAAAACAGTGGGACCCGCACGGCTCTGTCTGTACCGCGTCTTGGAATCTGCCGCGAATTTGCTTGTTTGGACTTTCAGAGGCATTTCGTCGAACAGATTACATTCACTGCTGCATTAGCAATTTAGCGTTGCATCATAAACCCCACCCTTTAATACCCAACCCCCCACCTGCCTCTGTCAATTTGAGTTTGATTGTAGGTCCCCTTTACCCCCAAATCCAACTTCCAATCCCTCGATTCTCGATCAACGGCTTCCCCTTTCCCTATATGCCTTTTTTGTTTTTTCCTCACCACTCTCAGTTTCAGTTTCAACTTTGAACAATTGTTTCCCCCCCGGAAGCTACAATCAGGAGAGGCAATCGATCGATTGATGACGACTGAAAGAATCCACAATCGGCCATGGATTTTCAGGTTCCTGGCTTGTGCTCTTGCTCTTCTCCTGGCTATGGGCTCTGCCGATTCCCAGGAGCTTCTGAGCCTCAAAGCCTTCAAGAGAACTGGCAGCAAGAGTTCGGGATCTACTGTCGTGTTCCCCGTTGGTGGCAGAGTTTATCCCGATGGGTATGCTTTCTTTTCCATGATTTCATTCGGTTCTTGAATCTTGATTATGAATCTTCCAAGTTGGATTCAAGATTTCCCCAATTTGTGTCTTTCTTTGTTAATTGAAGGAACCCTAACCTAGTTGCAGTGATTGAAACTTGGAAGGGATTAATGATTTGATTGAATGCCATTTGATTCTCGTGCAGATACTTCTACGCAATCCTGTACATAGGCCAACCGCCTAAGCCATTTTATCTTGATGTTGATACTGGTAGTGATCTTACTTGGGTTCAGTGTGATGCCCCTTGTGCCCATTGTGTCAAGGTATCCCATAACCTAGAGTTGATTCATCTTCAATTTGGGACTGCTTTGCGGTAATTCATGCTTTGATGTTTTGTCAATGAATGCAGGGTCCACATGCTCCTTACAAGCCTAGCAAAAGTATTTTGTTATGCAAGGACCCCTTTTGCTCCTTTGTTCCTCACCCTTCAAACTACCCTTGCCATAACCCTGCCGACCAGTGCGACTATGAGATTGAGTATGCAGATCATGGTTCGTCTCTAGGCGTATTGCTGAAGGATTACTTCCACCTACAGTTGACAAACCGTTCGGATATTAGTCTGTCTCTTACTTTCGGGTGATTAAATCTCTACCCTGCTGACATTGCTGTCGGATATAGCTTAGCTTTTCAATGCACCATCAACGATTGGCACTTCCTGGTGTCTCTGGAAACAACTTAGTGCTAGAGCATGTTAGATTTGATGATTCGTCTGTCTAAAAGTGTTTCATTCATGCTTACAGGTGTGGCTATGATCAAGAAACTGGAGCAAATCATGCCCCTTATGTAGATGGAGTTCTAGGCTTAAGCAATGCTAAATCGAGCATCTTGTCACAACTACAAGATATGGGAGTGACACGAAATGTTTTTGGTCACTGCTTTAGTAGTAAAGGAGGTGGCTATCTCTTTTTGGGAGGTAATCAGCTTCCTTCTGGTGTTGTTTGGGTACCAATGTTGAAAAACTCAGCAGGGTAAGCCTCCTTATATCATGCACTCATTCGTCTGATTTCTAACTGTTGACTCCATCCAGTAGCTTTGATGACCTTATAATATCGGATAATTTTCAGGAAGTACTACACCGTCGGGCCAGCAGAACTACAATTTGATGGGCAGAAGGTCATGAATAACGGCCTGTCATTTATTTTCGACAGTGGAAGCACATTCACATACTTGAATAAAGAAGCTTACAGGAGTACGGTATCCATGGTAAAATCGCACAGCCTACAATTTGTTTTTGGTTAACTGGTTTTGCTGTACCTAGAACTGAATGGACATTAAACTGATGCAGATAAACAAGAATATCAACTCAAAAATTTTAAACAATGCACCTGAGGATAAGACCCTCCCGATATGCTGGAAAGGCACAAAACCCTTCAAATCAATTAACGATGTCAGAAGTTACTTCAAACCTTTAGCGATTCGCTTCAAGAATCCCAAGAAGGCGGTTTTGGAGCTGCTACCTCAACATTATCTTATCATTAATGTAAGCAGTTGCCTACATATTACTGTGGAATTGATGAAAATTTTTGGTAATCTTGATAATAATAAAACTGTCATTTCCAGGAAAAGGGCAATGTTTGCTTGGCGATTTTAGATGGCAGTGAGGCAGAACTGGGAGATTTAAATGTGCTTGGAGGTGAGAAAACAAAGCAAAATGAGGAGCTTAAATTTGCACACCGCAAGATGGTGGATAAGCTTATTATCTGTAATACGCTGACATTTGGTCTTTCCTGTTCATTGCAGACGTATCTGTGCAGGACAGACTGGTGATCTACGACAACGAGAAGCGGCAAATTGGCTGGATATCTGAAAATTGTGACAAACCTCCCAAGTTCTGAGCCATAACCCTAACAGTTTTGGTTTGATTCCTTTGCTAAGACTGCCTGGAGATAGTGTTAGATGGAAATAACTTCTGTTTTATTAACAGAATGATTTCTTGATGACATTGGCAGTGGTGGATTATATGACTTCTTTGCTGCTGATTTGGGCATCTCCGGAGACCACTCTGACGAGCTGTAGATACACACATAAAGAGTTTGCCTGTTTTTGATGCACTGATGGGAAGAGGACACTACTTGTAGAGAAAGAAGCCATGAAGGATATACAGTGTAGAGATAGTGAACCAATGTCATTGATGTGTTACTACTGAACTTCTTTGGGTACATTGGTAATTTTGCATCTATCAGCATTTCATGTAAAAGTAATAAAGAATAAAACAGTTGCCCTTTGTCACCATCATGTTACATACTATTTCAACATTTTTTGTGTATAACCTTTTCAAAAGCTATTTTTGTTTCTTTCAATGACTAATAAAGTTTATGAAATGAGAAAAACAAACCCTTTCCATCTCCTATGGTTTGTATGACTTTTTTTTTTATCTATTTTTTGAAATAAATTGGTGACTGTATACTGTATGATCTTTTCATAGGATATACTGTATTGTATAATACCATCAAACAAAATCATGATGAAATGAAAGAAGTGAAATTAGTATAGAATAATTCAACAGCACTTGCCATTCTAAGATCTTTCACATTTGTTTTAATGAGATTAACGAGCATACTATTATACCAACATAGTATATCCTTATATCCATATAATTGGTCTTTTAAACTTTTTTTTTTCCAGTCCTACTTCAGTTTAATCGGATTCAACGCTCTATATTTGAATCGAGCAATGCATGACTACTTAAGAGGTTAACTCTCTCATTCATTCATTCTAAGATCTTGCACGCTAGAGGGAATAAAACTCATTGTTCATTTATTTGTGAAAAACACATTAAAGGAGATAATCTCAAGGTTATCAATACAATCAATAAGAGTTAGAAGGTACCTTTGGAGATACAAAGGATCATTAACAACATCAAGGATTTGGTAGCGGCTAGCCTAGGGCCAGACCTGAGGTGTGACCAAAGAGACCCTCGCCTCGAACCCAACAAATCCTAAGGGTCCATATTTTTATACTTTCAACCAAAGCCCAAACTTAGTATTAAAAAAAATAATAAGGAAGTAAATGGCCCCAAATCAAGTACATGTGAATGAGGTGATCCACTTGCTTTTCTTCATAGTAGGTGTTTTGCAAACGGGATGCAGAGGACAGGGGCAGTGTGATTTTCCCTCCCCATCCCCAATAATAATAATAATAATAATAATAATAATTAAAAAAAATAATTAAAATTTGAAGAAAAAAATACAATAAAGGGAGAAATATTTGAAGAGGGATAGGGAGACAGGGGAAGAAAATGAGACCGTGGATCCTCACTGGGTGTTCTGACGTGACCTGTCTCTCTCCTCCCCTTATGGCCTACTAGTCTACTACTCCCTCCGGTCTTTTTTTTTAAGACGTCAAAGGACCTCTTAATTGATCTAAATTGTTAGACGTTTTAGAAATCAGTGAGTCTGATTTTTGGGGTTTTACTCCTGCCGTACACTTAATTAATCTTCTCTCATTATAGAGGTCTTACGTGTCAATCTTTCATGGTATTCTACTCCCTCCGGGTTTATTTGATGTTTTAGAAGATGAAATTTGTTCAACAATATTTGATGTTTTAGAAGTAATCATTACACTTTCTTTTACTTTTGCACTAGTATCAATGTAATTTGTACTTTTTTTTAAAGTTTAACCAATTACATTTGTTCATAATAAATGTAATGATGGAATAAAAATTATTTTATGAGGTATTTAAATGTGAAAGGAGTATTTATTAATCTTTGTGCATTCATCTAAAACATCAAATAAATCCGAACGGGGGGAGTATTAATTATAGAGGTGTGGAATTGTACTGATGATTGTTTAAAAAAATCAAAATAAACTCTACCCCTTTATTTCCTTAATTATTGTGCAATAGGTTCAAACATCTTATAAATTCAACCGGAGGGAGTACCTTATTAATTCTTTAACCATTTTTTTTTCTTTCTAACATATTATAAATATGTTAAATTCATTTTTGACATGAACCATAATTATAAAGTTATAAAAATAATGTACTTTAAAAAAAATCATTCTCCTAAAAAAAGACCATGCCTCCATCATTACATGTAAAAATAAAATTAAATATGTTAAATTAATTTGGTGGATTTTTTTTATATAAATATTCACTTGATTTGTTAGAGTAATTTATTGAAATAATTTGTTTCATTCATAAATATGTGAAATTATATATATAATTATAGATTCAACACACTTTAAATGTTATTATATGAGTAAGGAATTAGGGAAATAAATCAATACTTTCACTAATTTTGTATGTAACTTAATGAGGCTTTTGTAGAAAAATAAATTGATTATTATATGAACTAATGGCCCAATTTAATATCTCGCCTCAGGCCTTTTAAATCTCAAGTTCGGCCCTAGGCTAGCCCCGGCTAACCCACTCGTCAATAGCATCCTGACGGATGTACACAAGAAGCTTTCTATCCTGAAGCAGCATTGGCGATGTAGTCATCTGGAAAAGCCCGGCCACATGATCAACACATCTGTTGACTTATATGTAGACGTGGTGGTTGCTTGTTGAGATGAACTGCAACTGTAAGAGAAGAATATCATTGATCAAGATCTCAATCTCCCAGGGACATGACCAAGAACCGTGTTTTATACATATTTAATTTCTTATTATAATTGATTTATAATTTGCACAAGAGTTTTTTTTTTTTTAAAATAAAATAAAATTATACTACTCTCTATGATCTAAACTATAAGGCTTTAGACTTATAATAGAGTTCAGGGCTTCATGTTGCTCACATAATCTCAACTACAAAATCCCTTAGGGGGCATTAAAAAATTGTCCAGTATCATTAAAGGATTTTTCTTTGATATGTTGCTACATTTCCGGCTTCCTGTGCACTTTGTGTTGCTTGTTTCGGTTACCTGGATTTTCTGGTTGGTGGTGCTCTGCAATTTAGTTTCCGATCAGCTAGTTGATTCATGTTATATTAAAAAAAATCCCTAATGTTTTATTTGGCCAGCACAATTGTTGGCTTTGTGTCTCATTTAGTTAACTACTTCGTTTTTAGTTGCTCTTGGCTTATTAAAACACAAAATAAAACTACTTTGATGTCGGATATCATGCCCCCTCACAAAAATTATCTCCAAAACAGTTTTTTGCTACACTCTTCTTGGTGTAAGGTCCCTTAAACCTTGGCCTCACACCCCTGACAATCATATATGAAAATCACTTACTGGAATTGCAGAGGTTTTAAGAAAACAACTTTTTGAACGGAAATTGATAGCAAGTGCAAAAACGAACATATTCAAATAATGACATTAGCGGAAACTAAATCGGAAACCATCCCTGAAGACAAAATTTGGAAAACGGTTGGTTTTGACGAGGCTATTTGGTCACCTGCTTCGGGTCGATCGGGTGGTCTCGGTATCCTTTGGAAGTCCTTCCAATTAACAAATGAAATCATTACGGTAGAAATTCAACTACCCCGAATTATAAGGCTTAGATACGAAAATATTAATGATAGATTCATGACTCAACTGTTGTTTGTATACGCGCCGCCGGGCCCTCAAGAGAAAGACTCGTTTTGGGAAACCTTAACATCCATCGTGAGGGATCCGTCCATTCCTTGCATTGTTCTGGGTGATTTGAATGAAATTCTATGTAGTGAAGACAAGCTGGGTGGTGTTAACCTTCGTTCCGCTTGATTCACTAGACTCCTACAATTTAAAAATGACTGCACTCTGCTGGATTTACCTACTTTCGGGAACCCATTCACTTGGAGAAAGAACCCAGATGACGAAAACACCATTCGCGAAAAACTTGACCGTGTGCTTGTTCACCACCAGATCATTCAGAAATTCCCTGACCTAATCACTCATAACGGAGCCTTCTCGTGATCTGACCACTGCCCCATCTCAATATCTCTTGAGTGTGGCTCGGTTTTCAAAGCACATCCGTTCAAGTTTGAGAATGCTTGGCTTCAGTGGAAGGATTTCAGAAACATAATTAAACAATCTTGGTGAGCAAATTGTCTGGGCTCGACTATGTACCAACTGATGTTCAAACATAGAATATTAAAGAAAGAAGCTAAGGAATGGAATAAACGAACCTTCGGAAATATTTTCCGCCAATTAAATGAGGTGGAAACTGAACTTCTCAAGATTCAAGCTTCGATTTCGGGAGGTAACAACATGTTAACTAACAATAGAGAAAAGCTTCTCATTACAAAAAAGGAAAAACTACTTCTTTACCAAAACACTTTTTGGAACCGAAGAGCCAAGACAAAGCATCTTAAACTTTCTTATTCGAACACAACTTATTTTCATCGGGTTGCTTCGGGTCGGAGACATAGGAAACAAATCCACAATATAACTTCTGCTGAAGGAACCTTGATAATTGGAGAAGAAAATATTAGAAATGAAATTAAGAGTGATTTTGAAAAAAGATTAAAAAAGTAATCGATTGATGATAGACTCCTACAAGAAATGTTAAATCTAATACATCCTATAGCTTCAATTACCCCTGGTGAAAATAATTACCTTATCCGACATGCATCTAATAATGAAATTAAGGTTGTTGCTTTCAGCCTTGGCAACAACAAATCGCCAGACTCAGATGGTTTTACAACCGAATTTTATAAGAAATACTAGGACAAGATATTAGAAATGAAATTAAGAGTGATTTTGAAAAAAGATTAAAAAAAAAAGAACCGATTGATGATAGACTCCTACAAGAAATGTTAAATCTAATACATCATATAGCTTCAATTACCCCTGGCGAAAATAATGACCTTATCCAACACCCATCTAATAATGAAATTAAGGCTGTTGTTTTCAGCCTTGGCAACAACAAATCGCCAGACCTAGATGGTTTTACAACCGAATTCTATAAGAAATACTAGGACATTGTTGGCTTATCTATCATTAGAGCTGTAAAAAGTTTTTTCCACTCTGGAAAAATTCTCAAACAAATAAACCATACATTCATATCACTACTGCCAAAGCGGGATAACCCTACCAATACCAGTCACTACCGCACAATCAGTTTATGTTCTACTTTATACAATATCATTTCAAAATTTTTGACAGAAAGAATCAAAACAATCATCGGTAAACTAATTCACCCACTACAAGGTGCCTTTGTGTCGGACAGGGCCATCCAAGACAATGTCCTAATAGCGCACGAAATCTTCCACTCCTTCAGATCGCGCAAGGGTCGGGAGGGATGGTTGGCAATAAAACTTGACATGGAGAAAGCGTACGATAGAGTTGATTGGAACTTCATAAGAAAGATTTTAGAAAAATTTGGGTTCCACCCTACTTTCATTACGTGGATTATGGAATGCGTAACAACTGTGTCCTTCTCTGTACTAGTCAACAACGGTCCTACTGATATGTTCTTCCCCTCTCGTGGCCTGCGTCAAGGGGATCCTCTATCTCATTTCTTGTTTATCTTAGGGGCAGAAATTTAAGCTCGAAAACTCTCAGCAGAAACAAATGTGGAAAACAGTCCAATTGGATTTTCCTTCGATAGGAGTGGACCTAGGGTCCCCTTCCTATCTTTTGCCGACGACATCATTATTTTTACAAGGGGTAGTGTTGTTGCAGGACAGAGAGTTAGGGATATAATTGATTCATACTGTAAAGTTTCTGGATAAAAAGTCAATTATCATAAATCTAGCTTCCAAGCCACAAAAGACATTTCGAACTCTAGGATCTCAGAACTTAGCGGTTGGTTAAGTATTAGACATTAAAAGTCATTAGAAAAATACCTTGGATGTTCGATTATTAACGACAGAGTGAACAAACACACTTTTGAAGACATCATATATAAATCTAAAGACCAACTAAGTAAATGGCGATCTAATACTCTATCACAACAGGGGCGTGCAATCCTCATTAATACAAACTTATCAGCCAAACCGTTGTATACAATGCAGAACTTTTTGTTACCCTCATCAATACATAAAGAGCTTAACCAGATTAACAGAATGTTCTTGTGGAATAAATATCTACAACACCGCCCGCTTATTAGCTGGGATAGGATTTGCAGATCGAAAAAATATGGGGGGATTGGGCTTAGGAAATCGAAAGAGATGAATGAAGCCCTTCAAATGAAACTACTTTGAAAAATATTGGCTGAACCAGAAAATGTCTGGGTGTCTCTCATTAAACACAAGTATCTTCGTTCAGTTAACATCCTTGAATACGTGAAAAGTGGAGATTCTTCATGGCAATGGGCCAAACTGACAACTCTTATAGATAAATTTAAGATTGGACTTATTTGGTCAGTAGGAAATGGTTCATCTATCAAATTTTGGACGGATAATTGGATTATAACAAGCTCTATGCTATTTAGGGATGATTGCCCCCAAATTAACAACATAGAAGAAACTGTGAGTTACTATATTTTAGGTGGTAGACGGTGGACGGAAAAACTCAGCAATACATTACCAAATGATGTAGTCAAGGAAATCCTGGACATTCCACTTCCCGTTTCCCCCTATGAGGATCGCTTATACTGGTGGCCTCCCTACTGCCTCTAGGATGGCTCAACGTGGGACTTCTGTACCTTCCACCTGTCAACTATGCAACTGTGCAGTTGAAGATGACGTTCACTTCTTACTAGAATGCCAATATGTGCGCCCTCTCTTTCGCTTACCTACACACGTAAACTCAACTATATCCAGTATGATAAATCATTCACGGAAGATAAAACCTATCTTTTCATTCATCGGAAACAAGCTTACATCCGTTTCCAAGGTGGAGCTTGCCTTTTCTTAGTGGACGACTTGGTACATTCGAAACCAATTTGTTTTTAGACAGGTCCCCATAAATCATAGAGAAAGTTCATTACATATCATTAAAACCCATAAGGATAATTGGAGTAAAACAACTCACTTTGAGTATAGCTTGGATGAGGACTTCCTCGTACGCACACGAATCTCCAAACATCCAAGGACGAAAAGAAAGCATGGTAACATTACCCGACGAAAACCGCCTAGGGGAACTTTCAAGTTAAATTTTGATGGATCCACAATTTCAAACAATGATAGTTCGGCTGGAGCCGTTATCCGGGACTGGAAAGGACATCCGATACACATCTGTTGTAAAAAACTTGGCAAACAAAGTCCTTTGAAAGCGGAAGCGCTTGCTCTCACACTGGGAATCCAAAAGGCTCTACAACTCCGTATCAATAAACTCCACATTGAAGGTGACTCCATGATAATCATAAATCACCTAAATAAGACATCTACCTGTCCTTGGGAAATCGAACTGATTTTATCAGATGTTAAATTTCTACTATCGACTTTGAAAGAATTTTTCTTCTTTCATGTTCCTCGATTGAGCATCAACAACCAAGGGTTTTGGTTACCTTAAGGTCACTAAAAGGTAACCCCTTGGTTGTGGCTTAGAGCAACCCCAACAGCTTTGGCAAAATAGGAAAAATAGAAGATTTTAGAGAAAAAAAGACACTTTTTCTTCCCAACAACTTCTCTAAACACATCTCTAAAATAGAGAAATGGACGGAGAGAGAGAAAAAATCTCTAAATTTGTAGGAAGAGAAGTTGATCTCTATAATTTAATGTTCACTTCTCCCCATATAAAATTTAATGACACAAATCCACATTTTCACCCATAATATAGAAAAACCTACAAACCCATGCAATGACAATAGACAAAACAATACTCCCTCCGTCTTAAAATACATGTCTTTTTAGAACGGAGCACGGGAATTAAGGAGTAGGTTAATTGTAATGATTAGATGTAAAAAGTAGGGTAAAAGTAATGATTAGACTTTGGTATATTAGAGTATTTGTTTCTTTTTTTTTAAATTTGTGAGGAGAAGAGTAGGGGTGATGTAAAAATTAGAGTAATGATTAGATGTAAAAGTAGGTTAGGTGTAATGATTAAATCTAAAAAGACATGTATTTTTGACAAAATTTTAGGGGCTAAAAAGACATGTATTTTGAGACGGAGGGAGTAATAAAATAAAAATAATACAAACAGAAAAACTTGTTTTTTTTGCAAACCCAATGACAATAGACAAAACATTAAGACGTCTATAAAAAAAATCTAGTGAAAATTTTGGTTTATGTTTTTGCATACTAATATGTATGAAATAAAAAATAATTTCATACTTAAATAGAATAATTAATTTCATCTAATTTAATGCTATAAAATTCACGTTAGAAAAATTAATCTATAAAATTTTCACTTCAAATATCACTTGAACTCATAACTCGTATTGGAAAGATTTCATTTTTATAAATTATAAAGTAAGCCTGATTAGTTAACTAATTTCATTAATTAATCATATATGATCAATCACCTATCTAATTTTTGATAAAAAAATACTTATATTAATAAATTCAAAATAATAAGATTAAATTTGAATAATATTTTATCCAGTTTTATGATAACTTTTATATAGAAACAATCTAAATTTAATATTAATACTATTTAAAAATAAATATCAAAGTTATCACGAGAGTTTGTTTTAAAAAAAATATCATGTGATAATATAATAATAATAATAAATTAATTTATAAAATCCAACATTTATTTATTATAGTCTTTAATAAATGTAAAAATCTGTAAAATAGAGAAGCTGTTGGAGTTAGAGGGGATTTTTTATAGAGATTTTGACATTTTCATCTCTATTTTAGAGATTTTTTACCAAAGATATTGGGCTTGCTCTTATACCTTAAGGTAATAAATGGAAGATGTTACATTGGTAGAGAGAGGTAACATCTTCTCTTTTGTAATTTTTTTTTAATCAAAAAGTAAAGGAAAGATATGATGGTACACATGATAAAGAAAAAAAAAAGGTGAAAAAGAATTTAAAAAGGCAAGAGGTTTCCCCATGGTTGGAGGATAAACCTTTTAAGATAAGGTAGAAAAAGTGAAAAAATATTTAAACAAAAAAATAAATGAGGTGTAAAATTATAATAGGATGAGAGAAAAGGAATTGGGTAAGAGGTTTCTCCATGGTTGTTGATGGTCTTAGGCAATAGAGTGACTGATAAGGTTGCACACCTTTGCCACTTTGCTTGGGTGTCGATATTAACAACGATTCTGATCTTCTTGACCTCATCCGTAAGGATGCCATCGGGTAGAGCTCGTTCGCCCGAATTCTTTCTTAATAAAAAAAAAAGGCTTTAGACTTTACAACACGTATTTTAAGGAGCTATATATATAAGATATTAATTTTTTATATTATTAAATTTAATATTTATACCAATAGAGAGTATTTAGTATTTACAACGTATAAATGCAGAAAATTGTAAGAATGTTAGAACTGAACCATAATTTTTTGGGAAAATGGCATAAAACCACCCTTTAAATATAGCTTTTTGCAGAAAACCACCCCTTAAAATTGAAATTGTAGAAAACCACCCCTTAAACCATTTTTATTTGTAAATCGCCACCCATAACTTTTTTTTTCAGTTAGCTTGCCATTAAAAACAGTAAAACGTATTTTTACCCCTCTTTTTAATGTTATTTTATTGAAAAAAAAATATAAATTAATAAAATCTATTTATCAAAACCTTTGAATGTTATTTTAAAAAGGGATGGATAACCTACACTTTTTTCTCATTTTAACGTTATTTTAATAAAATAACATATATTTTTCTCTCATTAAAATTTATACCCCAAATTTCAGGAACAATCTCAAGCATAACACGACGAACAAGAGGTTTGGACGTTTGGTTGGTTGGTTCATTCTTCCTAATCCTCCATTTCTCTCTCTACTCCTCCACCCGTTTTCTCGGATTACACCCTCATTCTAGCGCTTGATTTCTCCCTCTCTCTACCTACTTCAATGGCGATATCTGCACCGGCGGCGGCGCTTCGGCCGTTGAATTCTGAACACCGGACTTGTTTTAGCTCTTCCTCTTCCTCTTCCTTTGCCAGGTTTTCTTCTGTTTCGCCCCAGCAATGTCCTTGGAATCTCAGTCCTCGCCTCCGGACTAGCGGCAATATCTCCATGTTTCCCTCACGCTCCCGAGCTTTTCCTGTGGTAACAGATTCTCCAGTTTATTGCTGATTTAATTGCTTAACCTATTGCGTCCATTTGTAATCAAAATGATGATAGTTGGTCAAGTTCCGCGATACTTTCAAATCAAGCGGATTTTGATTTAGCATAACTGGAATCGCGTTTCGGAATTGGATGAGATTTTATTTTGTAGCGCTTGGGTTATTTTGCAACATCTCCTGGTTATATGAACATAGTGGTTAGGTCAACTGGGATCAATTCCTCTCTTGTGGAATTTCACTTTCAGGCACTGAATTCTAGGTTGAGGCATTGGATTGGGGAAAGAGCGAATTTATGGTTTAATTGATTTTAGATTTTTAGGTTTGGTTTTTGAACATGAGATTCAACTGGAACCTCAAACAGCTGCACCATGACCACTATCTATAGGCTTATTATCACAGGAAATGATTTAACTATCACTGTAACAGTGCTGATCTGTTCATGATTATACTTTTGGAGTATTAGCCTAGATAGTGGTTCAGTGTATTTTCTCGGATAATCTTTTTAGGTTCAAGCCAAAAACCAGACGTTTGCTTCGCTTGATGAGTTGCTGGCAAATTCAGATCAACCGGTTTTAGTAGATTTCTATGCTACCTGGTGAGTCTCCTCATCATTCAAAGTGTTTTTTTTTATGTCCTCTAACAATGCATCGTTCGCTTGATGGATTGGTTGTTTTTGCAATGCAAGTTTCCTATTTCATCGCCATTACAGGCTCCAACATTGAATTATTAGTAAGTAGTTTGGCTATGTTCATGTCACATCTGTTGGATTGTGTGGGGGTGAATGATTTTCAGGCTTCCTAGAATTTCTTATCTAGGTCATATACTCATATAACCTGTGCAATAGACACCAGATGCATTATAATCCTCGGCTTGCAGGTGCGGTCCTTGTCAGCTTATGGTCCCTATCCTTGATAAAGTTAGTTCTGCTCTGAAAGACACGATCCAGGTGGTAAAAATCGACACTGAAAAGTATCCAGCCATTGCTAATCAGTACAAAATCGAGGCATTGCCTACTTTCATCATTTTCAAGGACAGGAAGCCCTTTGATCGCTTTGTAAGTAAAACACTCTCAATTTCTCATGTTTTGTTGATGTTGAGTCCGCTTTCACCTATCTGAATCACCCTGTTAGTTTGATGCCATTTCAACTCAGCTTCTCATAAAGTGCAAGCAAATCAATTGAAATCTGATCTTTGGGTCATTGATGATCTTTCTGTTGAGATCGCTAACACATTCCGTTTCATTTTGCCAATGGATGATGCCAGGAAGGTGCACTCACTGCAGAACAGATGATAAAGCGGATTGAAACCTCCCTGCAGGCCAAGCAGTAGCTGTTGATGGCCGTGAAATTTGTTCATTGACAAAAGTTTTTGTTGACACTATTTCATGATTTAAAACATTGCGTACTACTGAGTATGCAGAGGATAAAGAACACTTAAGTTGGCACTTTTTTTCCACTTATCTCAAGTTTATGTAACAAGGTTAAGTCACACAGTTCATAGTTAATTGGTATATAATCATCACAAAAGCTTTATAATCTTATCGCGTAATGCCGTAATGTTATACACTTATACTCGATTACACGACCAAGACTTGATTGATCTTAGTCGAGTTAGATTGGGGTCATTTTCTAACCGTGTGATACCTGTTTGGTTTGGTATAATGCATGTGAAAAATCATAACAAGAGTAAATATTAACTTGTGCTATTATTTATCATATTTCCCCCCCAAAGTACATACTGTAGATAATTTGCTGGGCAGTTTGAAACAAAGTTGAACTCGATCAAAACATACACAACAAAATAAACAGGTAGGCAGGATTTAAGAGCAAATCAAGCAAACAACCAGAACTCATTACTGATACATAAGTGGGTTAATTGGATTTGGATCAGTGGTGGTGCTTCTCCCCCTTGAGCTCATGCTTGGCGTCCTTCTTCTCATGGTGCTCATGGAAAGTGAAGCCAGCGGCACCCACTGCCACCGCGGCAGCCACCTCCTCCCCCACCTTGTGGTGGTGCGCGTTCTCCGGGTCCTTCTTTGCCTTGTGCTTCTCATGCTGTACATACATAATCATTTAACATCCATCAAAACTGAAATTCCCATTATTTAACAACAGTATGTATGTGTGTATGTATGTACGTACCAGAGCATAAGCACCAGCGGCGAGAGCACTAGCTCCGCCGAGGAGCTCGAGATGCTTGTGGTGCTTCAACTCCTTCTCGGGGTCCTTGGGGCCGTCGTCCTTGTCCTTGTGGTGGAAGAGGTGGTGGTGCTGCTTCTCTCCGTCCGCCATGGATATGTTATCTTTGATCTTTCTAATTGATACAAGTGATGTGATTGTGATCTTATCTTGGCTCTATGGGGTTGTATTTATAGTGGCCTAGTGGGGCGTTTACATTATGTATATGATTTCTTATGTATGCCTTAACCTATAAGAATTATTTGTGTAGCTACCTGTAAAAATAATGCAAGTAGACCGTGTCCTTTAATTTGGTTGATTGAAGGGGGCAGAAAATGTGAACATGATCGTGCAATGATAGTGATGGATAAAATTAGAGGGTTAGTTTGATTGATTGGCTTGTTTAATGTTCAAATTTTAGAATTTAATTTTGGTCAAATCGATAACGTGGGAGATTGAAATCTAACGTTAATGCCTCCCACTAATTTTTCATACATCTAACATAGGTCAAGGGATAGTCTCTTAGTCTTGGCTATATTTGGTAAAATTGTAATCGTTGGGGCTAAAATGTTGGAGTAACTGAAATTGATGGATTATTTATAATAAATATACGTTAATAAGTTATTATGATGTTTGGTAAACCTAGCTATTAGGATAGCTGATGGAAACTTGTGAATAGAAAATAAAAATCTCCGAAAAGCTTGGGTGAATAGTAGTTGAAAAGCTCCAATTTTAAAATCTATAAACTAAAATCTTACATTTATTTTATTTAAAACTATATAATATTAAAACCAAAAGTTTCAAAAAGCTGGCTGATGATGCAGTTTGATGCCAAATAGGACCTTAGTATTATTAGTTCTATTCGAAGCTTATAGAAATGTAATCGGGAGATTGAGATGGTGAATGAGGATGTCCTTGTCTTTGTAACGGTCCAGATTTTAAAATCCGGGTTACGTTTAGAGGGAAGGATTATCCATTTGCTAGATCTTGTAATTCAAGTACGAGCTGCGCTTATTGATGTTATTCAAGTTATAACCCTATTCATCTCTTGAGAATTAAGTGATGCAATTCAAGCGAAAGGGGATTTCAAACCCTCAAAACGGTCAATTAATAATTCAAAATGATTTTGTGCTTTCGCACGGGAACCTGTTCTATTTCAACTAGTAAAAACTCACAAAGGAACAAAAACGAGTTTAAATCCAAATAAATACACATTGTCTCTAAACGACCAACTTAAACAAAACGTTTGTAAAGTCAAGTTGTAAGATGTGTGAAGTCTTCTTAACACTCTCGTCCAATGAGAAAATCCCGCCATAGAAGCAAATCAACAAGCAAAAGAGAGCGGGTACCTGAAACTAACCACGAAGTTAGGTCGAGCCTCTCATGCAAGCCCTAAGACCTCGCTGAGGACATATAATACGTCTATAACTAAAATAAAGGATGCTCTAATGCAGTACTAGAATGTAAATCACACAAGCATACCGATAGTTTATATATATGCAAAAAGCGATTAAATGGATCCAGATAGAATGCCAAGTGATATATCCCAATGTCTCGGTCTATACCCACTACGGGGTCAGATATGTCTCTCGCTCAATACCCACGTCGGGGTTAATATGTATGTACCCTCTCCAAGGTAGGACGCTCGGTCACCGCCGAACCATAATAGATTGTGTATGATACCCACACTAGAGTTAATATATCTGTACCCTCTCCGAGGTAGGACGCTCGGTCACCACCGAACCATAATAGATAATTTATGATAGTCATGCTCATGCTCTCCTCTGACTCTATCAAGACAAACCCGATGGGGCTGGGCTGTCCTTTGACCCTAGCAAAGACTCTAATGACTCACATATAATGGTCGTTTTGTTCCTTAAATTGGTAAATAAAGAGCGGTCATCCAAGGTTCGAACCGGGGACCTATGGGTACTACCCACAAGTCCTTTTCGATGAGCCATTCCGAAATGGCTCGGTCATTCTGTTCCAAACGCATAAAGAATACGGATGCTCATTCATATATGCAAGTCCTAAGATATACTACTCCAATAACTAAAATAATATTATGATATATAACTTTCTATAAATAATATTAATTTATATGTTTATCCATTAACTAAAATATATGTAGATAGATTGTAACTTATGATAATAATTATAAGTATGATATATAACTTTATATAAGTATGACAATATATTATTTTAATAATTCTTTTTGGAGGATTTTTTTTTTCCTAGAATCAACCACAACGCCACGTATGAGTGGTATGGCGTTATGCATTGATTAGTATGTGTGTGGATAGATTATTGCAGAAATTTTAAAATAATGGATAAATTAGAAAAATCACCTTAAGTTGATGTGAGTTTTTTACATTTTGTCGTGCAAATATAACCGTATGTTGTGAAAATATAACCGTATGTCGTGCAAATATAACCCAAGTCTAGTTTTTTTTCCCGTGTCAATACATTTTGGCATGCAAATATAACCGTATGTTGTGTTTGTGCAAATATAATCATATGTTGTGCAAATATAACATTTTTTGTGCAAAAATAAAAATAAAAATATAGACTATGAATCAAATAATAAAATATAGATAGTTTTTTAATTTCTCATATTCATAGGGTGACTTTTGTAATTTAACAAAAATAGTCCTCCTCCTTCCTCACGGTTCTGTCTGACTCCGCCTCCGATCTCACTCCCTCGCTTGCTCCAGATCTCGGTCTCTGCCTCTGCGACTCCACCTCCGCTCCAGAACAGGCGGGATTGGCTTCGGATCTGACCGCCTCCGCCTCGCCGCTGCGCCGAATAGGACATCACTTCACCGCCTCCGCCTCCGATCTCACTCCCTCGCTCGCTCTAAATCTCGGCCTCCGCCTCCGCCTCCGCCTCCGCGACTCCCCCTCCGTTCTAGAACAGGCCAGGTCGGATCGGCGCCGGATCTGGCCGCCTTCGCCTCGCCTCTGCGCCGAATCGGACATCACCTCGCCGTTGCACCTCGCCGCCTCCGCCTCCGAAAATCTTATTTCTCAGAAAAGGGTATTATTCATCAATGCTCTTGCCCTCACACTCCCCAACAAAATGGAGTTGTGGATAGGAAGTATAAGCATTTGTTGGAAACCTGCATAGCTTTGTTGTTTCATTCTCATTTGCCAATTGAGTTCTGGGGAGAGTGTTTACTCACTGCAACTCATTTAATCAATAGATTCCCTTCTTCTGTATTGAAAGGAAAATCACCCTTTGAGGTTTCATATGGCAAGAATCTCGACTATGTTCACTTGAGAGTATTTGGTTGCTTGTGTTATAGGACTATAGTTGGTCCTGCTAGGGATAAGCTGAAGCCAAGAGGTGTTCCATGTGTATTTGTTGGGTATCCCTTTGGCAAGAAAGCATACAAAGTGTATGAACTTGAGAGCAAGTCTTTTGTTGTGTCCAGAGATGTGGTATTCTATGAACATATCATCCCTTTTGCTACATCTCATGTTTCCATCCCCAGTTCCACTTTTCCCTTGCCTGTATCCGAGAATGAAGTTACTTCTGTTGATCATGATCATGATGTCTTTGATCCTCCTGAAGGTTATAGTCCACCTGTCATTCAACCACCAATAGTTGATCCTCTTATGGATCCTCCATTGAGAAGATCAACCAGAGTATGTAATCCACCTTCACATCTCAGGGATTTTATTTGTACTTCTGCTACTACTGATCATGAGAAGTGTTCAGTGTTATCTGATGTTTCCCCCACAAGACAGTTGTTTGCCTCTGCTCTCTCTTGTCATAGTCATCATCTTGCTCTTTCTGTGGAAAAACATCAGGAGCCTTCCTCCTTTTATGATGCTATTAAGAGCAAAGAATGGAGGGATATCATGGATCTTGAGTTTGCAGCATTAGAAGCTAACCACACCTGGGATGTGGTTCCCCTTCCTGCTGGCAAGAAGCCTATATCCAGTAAATGGGGTTTCAAAGTTAAATACAAAGTTGATGGTGGTGTTGAAAGATTCAAGGCTAGATTGGTGATTAAAGGTAATACACAAAAAGCTGGGGTGGACTACACTGAGACATTTTCTCCTATTGTCAAAATGACAACCATTAGATGCCTGCAGATTGCAGTAGCTGCTAAGAAAGGTTGATTGATGAGCCAATTGGATGTCAACAATGCATTTTTGCATGGTGACTTGTATGAGGATGTGTATATGAAGATTCCTCAAGGTTATTCTCCTCCTACTTTGTCTCAGGGAGTGGCAGTTTGCAAATTAAACAAATCTCTATATGGTTTAAAGCAAGCCTCTTGACAGTGGTATTCCAAGTTGTCCACTTTCTTACAGGACAAAGGGTATAGTTCTTCTAAGAATGATTATTCCCTTTTTATGAAGCATTTTGGAAATAAAATTGTCTTAGTTGTTGTGTACGTGGATGGTGTTATTTTAACCGGTGATCATCCTGAAGAAATTGAGCTTTTAAAGAGCCAGCTTCACAGTCAATTAAGGATCAAGGACCTTGGACAACTTAGCTACTTCCTTGGTATGGAGGTGCTATATGAATCATCTTCTGTTATTCTTACACAAAGGAAATTTGCTCTTGATCTTCTCAAAGATGCTGCTATCTCATATTCTAAGTCGGTTAAGGCACCCTTGGAGCTCAATCTAAAGCTTCTTCCTGATCAAGGGGAGCTATTTGATGATCCTTTGTGGTATAGGCGTATGGTTGGGAAATTGAATTTCCTCACAAACACGAGACCTGATCTGTCATTTGCAGTACAGTTCTTAAGCCAGTTCATGAAATGTTCCAGGGTTCCTCATTATGAAGCACTTGTTCACACGCTCAAGTACCACTTCAACAATCCATGTCATGGTCTTGTATTTTCCCGGAAGCCTGATTTTGAGCTCAAGGCTTACTGTGATTCTGATTGGGGATCTTGCCCTTTCACAAGGAGATCTGTCAGTGGTTACTTTGTTCTTCTTGGAGGAAGCCCGATTAGCTGGAAGTCTAAGAAACAACACACAGTTTCTCTATCATCTACTGAAGCTGAATACCGGTCCATGAGAAGACTTGTTGTTGAGCTCACCTGGTTGTCTCGACTCCTACATGAAATGCAGGTGCCCTCAGTGGTCCCAATTCCTTTACACTGTGACAACCAAGCAGCAATTTACATAGCCAAAAATCCAGTCTACCATGAGCGAACCAAACACATTGAACTAGATTGCCACTTCGTGAGGGAGAAACTCAATGATGGCCTCATCTCTCTTCATTTTACTTCCTCTGCTAATCAGCTGATGTTTTTACAAAGCCCTTATATGGGATTCTTCATCAGCAGTTTTTGTCCAAGTTGGAGTTGTTTTCACACCCTCCAACTTGCGCGCGCGCGGGGGGTGGGGGTGGGGGGGGGGGGGGGGGGGGTTGGGGGTGGGGGGTGTTGGGGGAAGCTGAGCTCAAGGCACGAAATCAAGCTCACACCCAGCTGGAGTAAGAGTCATCAGCTCAAGCCGAGCAGCAGTGACGTCTATTCAAGAGCTTACTCACTCGTGCTTCTAGTTGTTGTGTATAAATAGGTTGTTATCAAATTCAGTTGTAACTAACAGAACCTATTCAATTGAATGCACAATCAAGTTGAGAGAAAACCCTCCAAGAGGGCTCTCATGTTCATCATGTTCTCGATCTGATTTTTCTTCTTCTTCTTCTTCCTCTGATCGTTGGTTACTCACATCTCGAATTTGAATTTTTCAAATTCAATAGCTTCCTCACTCGCTCCTTCGCTCACCGCCTCCAGAGACGTCGACCAGATCCGACCTCTTGCTCCAGATCTCGGACTTCGACCAGATATGAGCACAAGATCCGACACCTCGCCTCCGGCTCGCTCGCTTTGGCCTCAGCTCCAGCCTTGCTCTAGCGGAGATCTGGAGGGTGTTGTCATTAATTTAAATTATTTAATCATGTGTAGGGTTGTGCATAATTAACTAGGTACCCGACACAACTAATCATGTCGGGTACCCGAAACTAATAAGACCAAAACCCCCGACATAAAACACGATAGTTACTGCCGGGAAAAAAAATAAAGGGAGAGTCTAGGTAATGTCAGGTACCCGAAACTAATAAGACCAAAACCCCCGACATAAAACATGATAGTTTGAATTATAGATAACCGAATGAGAGAAACCTCATAACCAACTTAGCCATCTTGTTTTTATGTTCCTTTATCATACTTGTTATATTATTTATACTAAACTATCTTGTAAAATATTTTCAAAAAAATAAATTAATCGTATCGTGTTATATATCTGATAAGAAGAAAAAAAACCCTGATTTGTATCCGACATGTTTATTATCGTATTTTACCGCTTGGTGTCGTGTCCTTTGCGTTTTTATGTCGTGTTGTATTTTTTTTCACATCCCTAAATTCCTAATCACGTGTGTAAAGGAAAATTATAGACCAAGATTTTTTTATTTTAAAAAAAGGAGTAGGTTAGAAAATTATAAGAAACTACCTACGAAACAGGATAGTTTTATTTTTATTATGCGTAATTTATTACTCCGTTTCATACGTAGTCTAATACTAGAATTTTGAATATGTTTAAAATAATAAAGGATAAATTACACAAAGCTTTCAAAATTTGAGCTTGGTATTTGGAGGGTTGCATCTCGTGAAATACATGCATGGTGAGATAACTGAATTTGAGTGGCGTTGAAAGAGGGTAAGATGAGCAAATCAGCAAATAGTGAAGGGAAGAGCAAGCAAGGTTGGCAACTCAGAATCTTAGCTACTGCAGATTGATGTTGGTGGCAATAGAGAAGGCAATGTTAGTGGCCATGCATTTGTGTTTTGGGAGATTATGATCCTGCCAATAGTTATAGTACGTGGGACCTAAAAAATATTCATTCTCATCAATTCAAACTACTAGAAATACTACTCCATCCATAAGTATTCAGACTTTGATTTTCATGCGATATAGACCGCGGGCGCGGGACCATCACACTTACGATGTGGCCACCTACACATGATCTAAATTAATACGAGTATCATCCGGTCCGTAATTCACAACCTAACGCGTACCCCAAATTCAAATCAAACTAAATTAATTCAGGCACTACGATTAAAATTAATTCCTCACATCCATTCATTTACATTATGCATACAATTCAAACGATTGACCCTCAAATTTCATATCCTTAAATTCAATTTGGATGGATTTTTGATAAGTAACAACTATGGGCCTCGTTACGCAATATCTCTATTATCTATATATAACGGTCCTCGTTAGTCGTTACTCTTAAGTCTTAACATATACGCTAATATTAATTAACTTGAATTAATTGAGATCTCAAAATATTGAAGATGATGCCGTGGTTGTGCATATTCATGCGCCGCAGGAAAGCCAAGGCTGGTCGCCACGACAACATGGACAACCGACGTGGTCGCAGGCGCCGCCAAAAATACCAAGATGATGGTGATCAGCAACCCAGCCACCAGACTACGACTCACCACCCGTACCCCAATCCACAAGCCGGACACTACACTCCTCACCCCAATCACCAATAACTATAAGCTGGACACCGCCTTCATCACGGTGGACCTATTTGCTGTTCATTCCGGTTGTTCGATTCAATATAACATGGTTCCTATTTTTTTTTTTTAGCATCATTCTTTTCGTGTGCAATGATCTCCTTTGTACTTTGTATAATCGATATTGTAAAAATTAATTATTTGCATCGTTTCATTTTGCTCAATTGGGCTGATGATATTCGTTAATGGGCCGATTGTGGATATTGGGCTGGGCTTTGGCGCTTGCTTGATCTTTATGAAAAAAAACTAAAAACCAAAAATAAAAGTAGTTACAATAATCAGAAAAATTAATAAAAGATAACTAATGACGTCACGAACACCCTGGCAATAGCTGGCAACGCGTGTCTCTCACGCGCTGTCCTCGTCCACGTACAGGATCATCGTTTCCCCTTGTCTGTCGGCGATGCTACACTGCGCCGCTCTTGCCGGTACAACTTAGCAGGTAATTAAAAATTATTCACCAATTAGAAATTAAAAGATAAAGTGCAGGATATTTATGAAATTAGAATAGTATCACAAGTGGAGGAGTGGGCCGTTTGATTTTGGTCAGTGTTTTTTTTTTTGTCGATTTATATTCTAATCAGATAGATAATTTGTGAATATAATATAATAATACGATGCGTAGCATCAGCATATGCATATGCGAGCAAGGTGCGTCGTTTGGCAGCTTACTTTGTTTGAGTGCGTCGTTTTCCACCGACGTTTTACTGTACAATGAGGGCTAAAGCTAAGCTGTCACCCACCTGCAAGTGCAACATTTGCCAATGAGGCTTTATCTTGGGACCCACCGCCTCATGATTGACGAGTTTGATCCAAGAGTAGGACCCCAAACCCAAACTAGTGTGTCTGCCTTTTTGTTTCCACGTGTCTTCAATCCGCTCCCCCACATCTCATTCTATGTTTATTTTTTTCCGTGAAATAATTCAAACCGTAAATTACGAAAAAACCACCCACTAAATATCAAAATTTTCAATTAACTACTCGTTAACAAATCACCCCTCGTGATAAAATTCTATCAAGATTTTTTTTTAAAAATATTATAAATGTTTTGATGGATATTTTTGTTTGGTGGCGACTTGTTAACAAACATTTAACAAGTGATTTTGTATAATTTTAAATTTAGTGGGTGGTTAAGTGAAAGAATTAATATTTAATGGGCAGTTTTCTATAATATACCCTAATTCAAATAGAATATTGAGGCCGAGAACATTGTTTTTAAAAAATATCTTTACGAATGAGATTTATAAGACTTATAATATGAGTGAGATAAGTTTTGTTTACCTAATATTTAAGGTATGCAATCTTATTTATTATTATGTACATGCAATTTGCATAAACCTCCCCATTTTATTCTCTAAATTCTATTTATAAATATAACTTTTTTTTTATATATTTTGACATTTTTTAAACATTGGATCATAAAATTGACATTTTTTTTATATATTTTTTTCTTTAATCCTTATCGGTTGTTGTGGGACGTGATGACCTTAATAGATGGTGATACTTTAAGTTTTTCATTAATATTAGTGTATAGTGGTAAAAGAATAATTTTTTGATCACATATAAAATCTAATTTGAACAAAAAATATTGGTTTCTTAATGAAGAAATGAAAGCAATTAAATGAATTAGTTGGCATAATTAGAGGGGTAAAATCAGCTGGCAAAGCAAAGGTACATGAGATATGAGTATGGATATGGAGTGGCATGGACAAATGCAGAGTCACAATTGGTCAAATTCTGTGAGGGTGTTGCTTGAAAAGGCAAAGCCACACAAAGCAATTGAGATGAGCCTATTTATATCATATATCATATATGTAAGGGTAACAAGGAGTGTATGGAAAGTGACCGAAAATGGCCTATTTATATAAACTCCTTCGACAGTAAGGAAACTAGGTGATCCAGGAGTGCAAAAAGTAACCCATACACACAAAAAAAAAAGCAGCTAGGGATCGGCTCATTCAAAATAATAAGGGTTCAAACACTCCCACAAGGAATATGCCACGTGGATTCCACGTTTAATGAAGACATTCTAATTAGCTAATAATTACTCCAATTTTAGGATTGTAAAGCACACAAGTTTATCTTTATTATTATAAGTAATGCCTACCAACTACCCAACGAAATAATAAGATAATTGATTCACCAAAATGTGAGCATGGATTTTATAGGAGCATTCATATCGAAGCTATCCACGACAACATCCTTATTATCCATTGAATCTTTCATTTATTAAAACAAAAAAGGGAAAGAACGAATTAATGATAATAAAACTAGATATGGAAAAAACATACGATCAAGTAAAATGAAACTTCTTTTTTCAAGTTCTAAAGAAATTCAGGTTTTTCACCAATCTCTGTAACTAGATCGAGCAATGCGTCAAAATTGTCTCCTTTTTAATCATAGTCAATGATGAACTCTCAGAGCCTTTCAATCCAGAAAGAGGCATATGACAAAGGGATCTACTATCTCCACTTCTATTTATTTTAGGAGCAGAAATACTAGCCCGAAAACTACAAATAGAAAGCAACCAAGCAGACCAAGAGATATGATTCAGCATTACCAAACCGAGTCCTCAGAGTTCGTTTCTATCCTTCATTGACGACATGATGATATTTGCCAAAACATGGAGTTCATCTATGATTAAAATTAAAAGAATTATTGATGAATATTGCTCGATCTCGGGTCAACTTTTTACCACAAGTTGACTTTCCAAATGATACCAAAGGTACTGGAAATTTTGAAACAAGAAATCCAATGCCTAACAAACATCACAAACCAAAACAAATTGGACAAATATCTTGGTTGTCCAATCATAAATGGCAGAGTCAATAGAACAACCTTTGAAGAAATGATCTGCAAGAGATAATCACAACTATCAAAATGGCGAGCAAATGCACTATCCAAAGAAGGAAGAGTCACCCTCAGCAGAACAAACCTAGCAGCAAAACCAAGTTTTGTCATGCAAAACTTCATGCTCCCAAACTCGATGCACAAAGAACTTGATCAAATAAATAGAACCTTCTTCTGGAATAAAGATCTTTCGTATAAACTACTAATCAAGTGGTACAAGGTATGCAAAAGAAAAGAAAACGGTGGAGCAAGAATCCACAAAATGAAAGACATGAATTGAGCATTACAAATGAAACTACTATGGAAAATACTTGTTGTGCAAGAAAATCTATGGCTCCAAACCATCTCCCATAAGTACTTGAAAGATGAACACATTCTAAGCTACGAAAGAAAAGAAAAAGTGTCATGGCAATGGACAAAACTAATTAATGGAGATAAAAGCAGAATTTTGTAAAGGCCTTATATGGCAGTTAGGAAGGCCCTCGACGCTTTGCAATTCATTCCACACACATTTCAGTTTGGTAAAATACTAAGCCACTGTCTTTCCATCTCTAGTTATCGTGTTCAATTCTTTCTTTAACTGGAAAATGAAAGGAGCAATAGTTTAGCCATACCTTTTCAAAGGTTCCTCCCAAAGATTAGATGTTAAATCAACGTACATGAAGCTCTTTGAGATCGCACTCACCATCGATTTCAGCAACCAACAATGCACCATGTAGTTTGCGCACATCAACCTTTGCAGCTCAATAGATCCAATCATTTGTTTTCCACGTGAATCGTTGATGAATCCCAACTTGTTTTTGCCCCCCCCCCCCCCCAAACGTAGACGAGAAGGACTCCCCTACCCCATCTCAAGAAATTCATTTTCCCAAAAACTCGAATGAAGCCAATTGTGCTCACAGACTATCCAACTTAATTCGCCAAGACTAATGGATTGTTAACGTTGATATGCGAACCTCCTCCTAAGTGCGATCTGGAAAGCCCTCCATTAGTCATGTAATCAACCTTCAAAATAGAAGAAAACTTAGAAATCCAAAAAGAAACAGAAAGAACTAGCGATTTCGCATACAACAATCTCGTAACTTTGCACCAAGCGATTTCACAACGAAACACGCACAGATCCAGGTTCCTCAACCCAAATCTTCGAACAATCAAATCTTTTACAACTCTGATACCATGAGAAGTGAAACAAAGAAGTAAATACAACATTGAGTTTATAGAAAATAGAGAGAAAAGAGTTAGTTGACGTTTGTTAGAAATCAGGTTTATATAGCCTGATATCTCCTACTTTTTCGTAATTTACATAATTTATCCCATGACTTTTAAATGTCTACAATTTGCCCTATTTGCACATATGGCATCACCTTCTAATACAACAACTTTGTTAAAACTTCACTCCAGTCACTAGCTTTGCCTTCAACACCCTCTCTCTTTGCAATTAAGGTAACAACTTCGAGCATGGTCAACTCTCATATGTGACAAGCGGTGTGTACAAGGTCCACATCTTATGGCAAACCGACAATTACTAGCGATTCCAGCTTCATATAGGTGAGGCGGCTATGTCATAATAGATCCGAACACTTGCCTTAGATCGACTTCCCGATCATACTTGTTCTAGTGAAGAACTAAAGAAACTAGAGAGATGGGAAATAGAAGATAAATAAAAACTAAACTCATTTGAAATATCTCTCATAGGTTCATTAATTACTTGACGCTTGGCAGGTCTCTTTGTATGTCGTGTCCGGAAAGAGGAGGACTCAATGATTATTCGTTCGCCGGAACCAGAAGTCAAAATTTTGGTAGATAGGGACCCCATAAAAACCTCATTTGAGGAATGGGCCAGACCGGGTCATTTTTCAAGGACAATAGCTAAGGGCCCTGAAACAACCACTTGGATCTGGAATCTACATGCTGATGCTCACGATTTCGATAGCCATACCAGTGATTTGGAGGAGATCTCTCTTCAAAGTTCCCGAGCAACTAGAAAGAGATTCTTTAACCAGAAAGAATTCGGTATATCTGGGTAAGTTCTGCTCTGGTTACGGTGTTTGCTTTAATCCGAATTAAGAATGAGTTATGAATGAGTAAAAACTAATGCAACACATCATCATGTAGCTTTTCAGAGTTGTTTTTAAAACACCTCGCTTTCTTCTTATAAATCTACCTCTTTTTCTATTCTTTAATATTATCATTTCCAGTTTGTATATTTGTTAGGATCATTTTATATCGTTAAGCTACTTATAAAAGCAATTAAGAGCTCATTCCAAACGTACTTTATCAACTTCATCTATACCTTATTAATTTCAACTGAAAAAAAATGACATTTTATCTTTCATATACGAGTACTTTGAAACCTTCAATTTTACCCCGTAGGTGGTAGTTGTAAATAGGGCCTAAATCAGAGCAAAAAAAAAAAAAAATAATTATTGAAATACATGAAAGAAGGTTAAACACAATGATGATGAAATTGAAGTTAAGGTCAACAAACAGATTTTGATAGTTTAGGACTGCAATTATTAGTATCACCTACATGGCTACATGTGTAATTTTGAAATTATATAGAAACGTAGGAGAGTATTGAAAGTCCTACAACCTAGGTTTCCTTTTGCTAAATATTTTGGGCACCAAACTAATTGCAAAGGTGGGAGGCCCTCTACTCAACTACTCGATCATTTTATTTGCATCATTCTTCATCTTTACCTGTTTTCATTGTCATGATTTTCATTTTCACTTTGAATCCCTTAATTCGATCATTATCTCCTTTTCTTTTTCTTTTTGTGTAAATTTTATTTAATTTGCAGCATCTAAAAGTAGGGTTGGAATTGATACATTATCAATTCATTTTTCCGTTTACCATGTACTAACCAATTTGAATTGGTAATCGTAAAACACCTACTATTACCAACCACCAAAGGGGTTGTACCAATTTAATTGGTTACCAAGTAAGTTGGTTGGTACGTGTTGGGTTGTTTGTAATGGTAATTTACCAACTTTCGAGTGTTGAGAAAAAACATGCAAAATATAATACAACTTAATTAAAACGTATAAATTATTCCAATGCTTAGGTTTTCATCCGATCCGACTATATTTGAGGACGAAAGCAACATAAAACTTTAAAGTTATTACAAAGTGTTTAAACACTAAAGCAAAAGCTACATATATAGTAGTAGGAAGGCATTATTCCGACTAACGCTATAGGTTTTCGTCTTAATCGAGGCCGAGTTAGTATTTCTCCCTTGATTAAAAACATTTTGTGAAGAAAAAAAGTTAAAAAAATAAAATAAAAGTTAAAAACTTAAAGCAATTACAAAATAAATTAAAAAATTAAAAATAAAACTAAATATATTTGGTTTGGTAGGAATCGGTTGATATTACCGTACCAACCAATTTGAACTTTTCCATTTTCAATACCGTTACCGTACCAAGTTTTGGAACTTGGTTCGGTATACCGAACCAATTATGTTGGTTCGGTTGGACATGTTGGTTTGGTTTTCATGGTAATTTTTATCTAGCCCTACCTAAAAGGAGGTATTTGGATTCCCAATACATTATGCTTATAAGTATATAATCATTTTTAAAGTGTTTGTTTAACTAAAATAAAATATTCCATAAATTGTATAAATCAAATACTCAATATTGCGTTAAGTTTGTAATTACTTTATAAACTTAATATAATTATTATAAATTGTGTTAAAATTACGTTATTTTAATTACCATATAAATTTTTTGAAACAGACACTTTAAAAATGATTATGCATATAAGCAGAGTGGATCTGTTATCCCCAATTCATCTTTGTCTCCATGTACCGGGTGTAAATCCTTTGTCCCCGATCCCATCCCTCTATCCTGTCCCCTCTCACATAAATTCTATTTTTTTAAATTCTTTTTTTAATTTAATTTATTTTTTGTTTTTCTTTTAAGTTGGGGTTTGTGAGGGTGAGGGGGTTGGGGGATAGGAGGGGGTAGGGGGGGGGGGGGGAGACATATTGAAAGACAGGGGATGTACCCTCTCACAAACCATCCCACTCTTTACCATTTTCTTTAATTTTTTCAAATTAATTTTTTTTTTAAATTTTGGGGGTGAGGAGAGAGATGCCATGAGCTGTCCTTTTTGGAGACAAGTGATCACAATCTGCTTATAAGCATAATGCATTGGGAATCCAAACACACCCTTAATTGCTTAATAACTTAATGTAGTAATAAGATAATCTCTAACAACTTTCTCAAATTTTCTCTAAAATGAAAAAATAAAATATATATTTTTTAAAATTATTTTTGTTTCAACTCCAATAGTTTCTCCATTTCGAAGATTCGGAGAATAATTTATTTTTGGAGAATGCTGCAGATTTAAGGAAGACTCTTTTTTTTTTGGTGTTGATAGATACACCGCAAATAGCGAAGGATTTGCACGTCCTTATTGACATGCATGCACGTTGTTAAGGACGTGCAAACCCTAGTTAGGGTTTGGCGTTTAGGGTTTAGGGTTTAGGGTATAGGGTTTTCGAGGGTTTTTTAGCGTTAATTGAAAGAAATTGAAGTATTTAGCTAGTGGAGTTGAAGGATTTATGGTCTAATTAAATGAAAAGAAATAATTGTTAAGGTTTTAATTCGGATAATATGCGAACAATGTTACAATGAACGAAAAAAAAGGTTTACATCCATAATTTTAATAAACTGGTGGAATAAAATCTAGGAAAAGTGTAAAGGGCGACCGGACTCGACACGTAAAGCTCGAAATCTCTCAAACTGAGCTTGAAACGGAGCATCCCATCCTTCGACACTCGGTTGATGATGTGCGACCCATTCTGGCGAAGGCGGCGGAATAGGAGCGTTAAGATGCAACCAGATCTTTGAGAACGAAAAATTAGAGTTAGAGTATTGACATGTAGATGGAAAGCAAGAATAGGTAATAAAAAAAGACGCTTGAAGTCGTACCGCAGAAAAATGGTCTTCGTTTCCGATGCAAGCTAAACCAAGGGTTGCTGATTGAGGGTTGTTAGCAGGTGTCGGGGAGGTCATGGGGAGACATGTGAACGGATGATGCCAAGCTAGGACGACGAGAGGAATCTAATATACCGTTGCAAATACTAAACCCATGATGGGTAGCTCTATCCACCGTCTCCTATCACCATGCACAGGTCCCGCCCATCTCTGGTAGTCGACGAACTGCTGGAATGGGTACCCTCCCGTATAACAATCGGCGTAGAGATCGGCGTGATCCTCCAAGTGATTGCATAATAAAGTTTTGAGTTCAGGGAAAGCAAACTCGCCGATCGGTGATGTCAATGACGCCAAAGCACGGTAGCCACAATGACCATCTCCAACAGTGTCCCTCACACCCTCAATATGACCGAGCATGAAGGGATCAACGTTGTTTCGACCCCAGTTGAACCCTCCGAACACATCATCACGTCCACGTCGAGCTGAGGTCGCTTGTGGACGATGTCGAGCAGCATTTCGAGCAGCACATGCTTCTTCTCTCTCAAATCTTTCCCTTAACTCCTCGTATGATAACAGGTTGGTTCTGCAGGCATTCCTCGACCCCCAATGCCTCCCTTTCCTTCGGACGCTTGCAAATGAGGGTGGGTGGAGCTGATCGTCGCATACATCGTTTGAGGCCGTGTATGAAGACACCATCTCATACGGCAGTGGGGTGTCGTCGATGTGAGTCCATGACAAATTCATCTAGAACGGGTGGATGTCCTCAGCAGGTATCGGAGTACCGGAGTTGACGTATGCCTGAATCTCATGGACACAAGGGATCCCGTAACAAGCCCTCCAATGTCGGTCCGTGCATTCCAGAGGAATGTTTTGGCTCACGACATCCTACCACATCTTGTACAGATAATCGAAGCACTTTTTGGAGATTAAAGTCTTTACCTCATCAAAAAGGTTGACTTCATGCGCCGTTGTTGGTCATTTGAAGCGATCAATCTCCAAAGCAGTCTGCAGCTCATGCAGTTGACAATTGTTGACTCTATGGATTGCATCGATCATGATGCGAAAGTCACCAGTCGATGAGTGAAGTGCCTGCTTCAGAACCTTGTGTTGACCCTCAACTCTGTACACATTGAAGTGCATACCCCTAAATGTTTGATGTCATATCATATTGTAATGGGAGATATGAAGTAAGGTGTACATGTTTTTCGTACGGGTGCCGAGATGGAAGACATTATCTACGTAGCATTGTACGATGTTCCTGCTATACGGAAGCCACACCGCCTCTAAATACGCCACCACACCTGGGAATGGGTGCCATGCAGCGTGTAGCGCCCGACGACGGCGGTTGAATGATTCCTCCGACCTCGATTGGAACAACCCCCAACAGTTACCCTTGAAGATGCCAACGTGGTTTCAATTCTTTGTGATCTTCATAGCAGCTTCCTCGCATCTTCTCGTCACGTGTAACCAGCAAAGGAGATGTTGGACGTTGGGGAAGACAACATTTAGCGCCGCCAAGAGACCTAGCTCCCGATCAGTCATAATAGCTTGAGGTTGAACCGTCCCAAGCAAGATCTGAAGCTGACGCATCACCCAGGCGTACGTGTCTTTGTTCTCGTGCGACATGAAGGCATAGGCGATGCTGTAAGTCTTGCCCGAGGGTGTGAAGCCGACTGCCTCGCACAATGGAATCCCATATCTGCAAGTGTAAATATGTTACATGTAAAATACTTTATAATTGGCTATATGTGCAATAATGTAATCGTAATTAAGTAACTTACGCATTTATTTTGTACGTGCTGTTCAATACGATGACGTAATGGAACCTTCGGAGTAGCCGTATCCTGTCAGGATGCGATATGAAGAGGTCGCTCAATACGTTGTCGTCATCCGGATATCGTCTGAACTCGTAGTAGTACCCTCTTTCCCGCAGACGATGTAGGGTATCTTGGGTCATCGTCCGACTACCCCTTTCTTCAGCGACCATCTTGTTGAGCGTGTTGGTAAGGTAACACGATGATGTGACGCTTGTCTCATCTAACTGCCTCAATCCGTACCCAATGGCTTTTGGAGAAGTAACAATTTCCTTCATCCGCCTAGCCATCTTCTTTTCCCCCTCTATCATATGTCCGGCGATGGCGTGACCCTTCAAGCTCGTGGAAAGCCCGTGGTTATGAACACCGTGGGTTACCGTCATAACCCAGTGACCCGACGGAGCTTCGTGCCCGTGTAGAGAGAATGGATAACCGTTTATCCTCGATTGCGTGTTTCGGAGCTTCCTCCCGCGTGGTCAGTACTCCCCATATTGCTCGCAAGCAAGGAGAACGCCGCTTGGACGGTTCGACACCCTCGTCCAAGACCGCTTGATTACTAAAATCATGGAGTGTTTCAGACCTAAGTCCTTGAAATGCGTAACCATTTCGTTACAGTCATTCCAAACCTTTGGGTCCGTGAACTCGGAGGTGAAGTCTCGAAACTGTAATAACTCGGAGGTGAACTCGGAGGTGAAGTACGTGCATACTATGCACATCCTTAAGGATGTGCATATGCATTTTGCACGTACTTAAGAACGTGCAAACCCTACAACCCTCCCTAGCCCCTAAACCCTAAACCCTAACCCTAAACCCTAAACCCCAACCCTAACCACCCTCAAAAACCCTTCCGATACAATCGAAACAGATATAAATTGATACAAGAGATTCATTCTTGACGTTTTCATTTAATATGACTCAGAAGAAATGAGAGGAGTCTAGATTAGCCATTTTGTTGAGGATCGTACAAGATAGAAATATAGAGATAGAAACAAAAGCTGTAACATTAATGTAAAATATAAAGATAGATACTACAAAAGCGATGGAAATCTACATGTACATCAATGTCCAGGTGGATAGCGTACAACATTATCCAAAATGTCAGTAACCTCATCTAAAATCTGCTGAATCCGATGGTCGGTAGCCAAGGCCCGTATATAGCCCTCTATCTCCCGCATCAGGGTCGCTACCTCTAGAGGGATGGCTGGAGGCTAAGGCAGGTCCACCCATGGATCCATGGAGATCGGATGGACGGGCGACGAAGGGTCCGGATGGGGTGGCGTGGTGTGCAGCACGTACGGCCGGCTCTGCGATGCGTACCAAGCCAGGTAATCAGCAGTGACACCGGCCTAACAGTCCTCGTTGGTGCGTCTGTGATCGGCCAGCCGGTAGAAGCGACCCTCGTCCAGTAAGTCCTGCCACCTGTTGTGCCCGACGTCAAACACGCCGACCTCCTTCGTGACGTCAGGAATTTTGTCATCCGCCGAAGCCAAAGTAATCGCCGGTGGTATGTGTGAGGATGTAGAAGCCTCGGCGTCGTGGGTGCCGGATGTAGATGCCTCGGGGATGGTGGGGGGTAGACGAGCAGACGGTCTACCCATGTCGGCCCGTCGACCCGCAACTATATAAGTGACGCAATTGCTCAGTACATTGGGGGGCTCCAATGAAGGCTGCTGCCCCTTTGTCGGATCGCCAGAAGAGCGCCAATCAGGCAGACCCCCCAGAAGCTATCATCCTCGTCGGCCGGGGGGGTCCCCATCGACTGCTGGTAGCCCTCTGTAGACATCAACAGATCAGCTACTGTATGTGTCTGATCGTGAGTATCATGGAGTACCCTCTCCTCCTCAATCTGACTAATCGTTGCCCGGTCACCGAATCTAACTAGCCGGAGGGTACCATCCCCCCTCTAGAGCCTCCCTACCGCCTGTTATTATTAAATTTTAAGAACCTGTTACTTCCTATTTAATACATTTTAATATATTTTAATGTTTTTTAACGTATTTTAATATATTTTAATGTTTTTAATTTTAATGTATTTTAATGACTTCTAATGTTATTCTAATGTCTTTTGATGTATTTTAATATATATTAATCGCTTTTAATGTTTTTTATCGTATTTTACTGTATTTTTTTTAATTTTATTTTAATGTATTTTTTATTTTATTTTAATGTATTTTAATATATTTTAATATATTTTTCTGTTTTTTTAATGACTTCTAATGTTATTCTAATGTCTTTTGATGTCTTTTAATATATTTCAATATCTTTTATTGTCTTTTAATATATTTTAATATATATTAATCGCTTTTAATGTTTTTTTATTGTGTTTGATTTTGAATATATTTTTGAATATATTTTAATGTTTTTTTAATATAGTTTGTACTTTTTGTACAAACTATATTTAAAACTATAAACATACAAGTAAATCAAATAAAATCATGAAACTATATTATAATCTATTAAACTATATAACAAATCATGAAACTATAAAACCATAAAACTATAAAATATCAACATATAACAAATCATAAAAACTATATAATATCAATTATAATCTATCAAATTATATTATAAAACTATATTATAATCTATCAAACTATAGTATAAAAATATAAAACTAAATCAAATAAAATAAATATTTCAAATAACATACCGGTGGGGTCGGGAAAGGAGACACCTCCATATTCTGCCGCTTCCGCGGCGGTAATAGGGTCTCCGGCTCCGACGCCGGCACCACCACCTCCGACTAATCGCCAACCGCTACCTCCGTCGCCACCGCCTCCGTCTCCTCCACCAGATCTGCCTCCTCCTCCACCATAGCCGCCACCTCCGCCACCCCTCCACCTCCACTACCACCCTCCACCATCTGCGCCACCGCCCCACCACCACCACCACCCTCCCGCAGCTCCTCCTCCACTGGCACCTTCGCCTGGCTCTCCACCTCCATCTCTGTCTCGATCTCTCTCTCTCTCTCCGGCTCCATCTCTCTGTCTCGATCTCTCTCTATCTCCGGCAATCTCTCTCTCTCAATCCGAAATGCTCTCTCTCTCTCTCTCTCTCTCTCTCTCTCTCTCTCTCTCTCTCTCTCTCTCTCAGGCTCCTTGAGTTCTTGTCTCGCCGGCGTCTCTCTCTCTCTCGTTGACCGAATTAGGGACGATGACGGGGCACTTTTTTTCGATTTTAAGAAGATGTGCATGCACGTCCTTAAGAACGTGCACGCACGTCTTCTTAAAAAAAAAGACGCACGTCCAACCTTGCACGTTGATTACGACGTGCATGCACGTCGTAATGAACGTGTGGATTTGCGGTGTATATATCCGAAACGTTTTTTTTTTTTGCTACTTCTCCATTTTAGAAAATAAGATGGAAAATCTATTGGAAAAAAGTCTCAAAATGTTCTAAAAATTCTAAAATTCATAAAATGGGGAATCGATTGGAGAGGCTAATTACCAAGTAATATTCGTGTAGGTTGAATTAAACCACTTCATACGCTTAATTATATCAACTCTATTTTTTTTGAAGCAAGATAAGAATTCGGTTCCCTCGACAAGCCTAGAGAAACCAAGAGACCGGACACGCCGGTAGATGGACTAACCATCATGTACAACTGGAAGCAAATGACTGAAACAAATGACAGAAAGGAAATTACAGAAGCAAATGACAGAAATAAAATTACAAAGAAAACGTATAAGCCAACCTACACTGGAAATTATAAGCCAAAGAGAAACGAAAAGATCATTCAAAGGGAGGACGCACACAGAGGGCTCTGGGGAACATCAGCGGGCACCTTATATTATAGACTAAAAAGAGTCATCGGATGTCAACGCACCTCAGATTATGGACTAACCATCATGTAATGATCGATAAAACTAATTAATTTCATAAAATGTTTATTTATAGTGTATATATATATATTAGTTCCGTTTTACAATTTATTATGTGAAGAATCTAAGGATCGAAAACCAGAACTCAATGGAAGAACTTGAATTGAAGAAGAAAATGGAAGTTTATAGTACAGTAATCATCGTCATCAACCAACATCACAACTCCTTTTATAGAGGCGGGAAGGAGCCTGTAACAGCCTAACAACCTGAAATGAAAAGACCTAAATGCCCTTACAGAAACTATAGAATTCCAAAACTACCCTTAACTAACTAAGCTTCTAGCTATATAGTTCACATACCCCCCTCAAGCTGGACTTGCAACCGAGAAAACAAGGCCAAGCTTGGACCGTAAGTACTTGTGCTGAGCAGCTCCTAAAGCTTTGGTGAGGATATCAGCAGTTTGATGAACAATTGAGATGTGTGCAGTGCATAGAAACCCATCCATGATCATGTCTCTAAGAAAGTGACAATCCACACGAATGTGTTTTGTCCTTTCATGGAAAACTATATTTGCAGCTAGATACTGAGCAGATTGATTATCACAATGCAAAGTAATTGGCAAATGAAACTTGACATTTAAATCTGATAAAATGCCTTCAATCCAGACTAACTCACTAGGAGTGGCTGACATTGCTCTATATTCACTCTTAGTAGAGGACTTGGATACCACCTTTTGCGTTTTGGTTTTCCAGGAAACCAATGAAGAACCCAAAAACACACAATAACCTGTCAATAAACGACAACTGTATGCACAATCTGCATCAATGTAAGCAGAGATCACCAAATCATATAATGAAGCATAAGAAAGGGACAAATTGAAGGTGCCTTTCAAATATCTGACCAGATACATACCACAATTCCAATGAGAAACAAGAGGATGCTGCAGAAATTGGCTCAATTGTTGAACCGTGTAGGAAATATCTGGACGTGTGAGAGTCAAATACAACAGCCTGCTCACAATTCTTCTATATCTATCAGGATGAGGGAAGACATCATCTCCTTCAAATGTCAATTTCATACCCTTTTGCATAGGAAACTCAGCAGGCTTACAGTCAAGCATATTTGCATCCTTCAAAATATCCAAAACATATTTCCTTTGATTCAATAAAATTCCACCTGAACTTCTAGCTATTTCCATACCCAAAAAATATCTAGCAATGCCTAGATCTTTGATGGTAAATGCTTTGTGTAGAGCAGCTTTGGTGCTTTCAATTTCAGTAGCAGAATTGCCCAATAACAGCATATCATCAACATACACTAATGCAATAGTGAATGACTGACCAACCCTTTTAGTAAACAAACTATAATTATGCTTAGACTGAACATATCCCAAGTTTCTCAGAAATTTAGTCAATTCATGATTCCATTGTCGACTGGCTTGTTTCAAACCATAACGAGACCTTTCTAATTTGCAAACCATACCAGGAGATGCAGGATAGCCAGGAGGAGGTAACATGTAAATATCATCCTCAATAAAGCCATGAAGAAAGGCATTATTTACATCCAACTGATGTAATTGTCAATCTTTAGCAGCAGCAAGAGCCAAAATAATTCTCACAATAGCCAATTTAGCAACAGGGGAAAAAGTATGTTTATAATATTTATCTTTCACCTGATTATACGCCTTTGCAACAAGCCTAGCTTTATATCTTTCAATGTCACCAGAAGGTCTATACTTGAATTTGTAAATCCACCTTGATCCAATAGATTTCTTACCAACAGGTAAGGGAGCCATAACCCATGTGTTATTCTTCTCAAGAGCATATAACTCTAACTTCAAAGCCTTTTTTGCCATTCAGGCTTGTCTTTGGCCTGAGCATAAGAGTTGGGTTCAAAAACTTTGAACACATTGAAAAGATAAGCCTGAAATGAAGGAGAAAGGTGACTCACATCCTTCAATCCCATAACAGAAAAAATTGAACTTAAAGAATCAGAAGATGTTGCTGGCAATGAATCACACACATAATCATTTAGTCTAGCAGGTCTATGCACCACCCTTTTTGATACTGTCACACCAGGAATCCCCGGATTGTCACCCACACTAGAGGATGAGGAAGTACCAGAGTCTGTATCAGGAATCACAACATCAACAGATTCTGTGTTTGAAGATGAATCATTCAACTGACTATCAAAGTTAAGGACATGAAACTCAATGTCAGGAGAGGAAGGAGGAACAACTGAATCCCCAAAACTAAAATCAACAGCAGGAGAAACCAAAGGCAATCTGTGTGTGACCTCATGATAATCAGAATCTGTAGCAGAGTTCTTATCTCTGAAAGGAAAAACATTCTCAATAAATTTGACATTTCTAATGATCATCACTTTCTTAGTATCCAAATCAAACAATTTGTAAGCCTTCTGATTAGGAGGATAACCCAAGAAAACACACCTTCTAGAAGAGACACCAAGTTTGTCTCTACTGTGTTTATCCACAATGCAATAGCAAAGACACCCAATCACCCTCAAATCATCATAAGAAGGAGCTTTACTATGCAATACCTCATCTGGAGACTTCCAGTCCAATTTAGAAGAAGGCATCTTATTTATAAGATGAGTGGCTCCCAAAACACAGTCTCCCCAAAACTATATAGGTAAGCCAACATATAGCCTAATTGCCCTAGCAGTTTCTATGAGGTGTCTGTGCTTTCTTTCCACCCTACCATTCTGAGCAGGAACACCAGTTGCAGACCTTTGGTGTATAATTCCTTTACTTTGGAAGAAATCAGTACACTTCTTTTGTGTAAACTCAGTCCCATTGTCTGACCTTATCACTTTAACAAAAGTTCAAAATTGATTCTTAACTATAGTGATGAAGTTCACTATGACTGAGGCCACCTGCAATTTATCTTGCAACAGAAATATCCAAGTGGATCTACTATGATCATCTAAAACAGTAAGGAAGTACTTGGCACCACACAAAGAAGCAACTTTATAGGGACCCCATGTAACACCCCCTTTTATATCCAAGGAAATGCTACAGCGCCGGTAAATACGCAGACTTTAATGTCTTTGTATTCACCTTAGGCTTATAGGGACATGTACTCATGCTCCCATAGACAAGATCATAATAAGATAAATACAAAATAATATTTAGCGGAAGACTTGATAATGTTATAATTGAAAATAAACTGTTAAAAGTATCTCATAAACACCTAAAATAATCCCTAAATTCCAACTTAGAAATATAAGAGTGAACAAAGTTTTAAAATGCAACCAAGTTTTTATTAGCGATAGTCCGTCTCCTTATCCAGCTCCAGCTCCTCTGCTCTTACTAGACCTGTGGAATATGGTCTGGTGTTTCGTGATTACGAAGGACACCAGCCATCCAATATATAGGATGGTTAGCACATTAAATACTAGCAAGCGATAAGAAAAATGTTCAACTTTAACTACAACCAGTGACCCTGAAACGGTATGATAATAGTTAAGGGAAAATTAAGAGTATTTAATGTGGAAATCGGAGAATAGAATAAAATAAAAATGACACATGACTCGGATGATCACGGAGATCGATTAAGAATACGATATAGGAATTATACTCGAATAGCAGGAAGTATAATATGCGCAGAATTGATCACCTTACATAACACAATATACTATAACGATAATAGCGATAATAATAATAATATAACACGTGGTACCGGTCGGGCCTCTATAAGAGAGGACTGCGACCTACAACACTATGGAAGTTTACCATCCCGCGATGAATGCATTCCGGAATGGGTCGTTTCATGAAACCTTTATAGGGTAAGGCTTAACGAACCTCAACCTGCAAGTTAGTCTTACTAAAGAAAACTCGCATTGACTAGAAGTCAACTCGCACTACAAAGTACGCATATTCAATTATATCATAATTTAATCGCTTTAATTTACACTAGCTAGGTGATCATGTACACGGTATTAACCACAAAAGACAAACATGGATATTTCAAAGGTCTTAATATCACATGTTAACAATTTGCATGAAAGAACCGAACAGAAATTCATGCACTTAGGAATATGGGCTTATTACTCTAACTCATAAATTATACAAATACGCGTTATATTTATAATTGCCCATTTATGTACTCATGCCAATTTAGAATGAAAATGATAAATCACATCAAGCAGGCAGATATGTAATCTATCAAACTGGCATGGAAATTGGCCACAGAGCCGCATTCGACACGATAGAAATGAAAGGCACCACAAAAGTCACGAAACATTGCAAAGGGCAATATGAACGAAATCACTTGCCTCGGGATTGAATGCGCTAGTGTGAACAACAACGAAATCTGATCAACCGATGATCGAGTGGACCTGTGATATAAGCGGAATAAATGCTTATTCAATAAATTAACTAATTGGTTAGTTAACCGAATATGTGCAAGCACACAGTACGCAACACTCACCCGTACAACAGAGTAAGCCGAAAGCGGAAGCTACACACTTTGCCGTATGCACAAGCCACACCAGTCCTACATGATGGTAAGCACATTCAGCAGCAATTCATGACAACCTCGAGTCACTGAATTGAATTTCTCTCAACTTACCAAATGTAGTCGGCAGTGCACAGATTAGCTTGGTCACAATCGCAACTGGAATCGACCCTTAACAGCTGCAGAAAACATACCCAAAAGTTACTTGACAGTACCCTTACCATGTCCAAGTATGTATGTTTGTCCTTAATTCGATGTAAGTTCGACTTACCAAAACAAGTTTGGATCAACTTACCGATTGAATTTGGGAAGAATATGAGCAGGTTGATCCCTTGTTCGGTCTGCAATGGCCCCTCAAAACTGCAGAAACGCATCCGCAAAATAGCTAGTTAGCACATCTAGATTCTTAACCCAACATCCTTTAAGAATCAATATAAATGGATGTGCAAACATTTACGAACCTGTGAGTTGCAGAAGGGTTGTGCTTTGAACACTGGGGATGTACAAGGGCTGATGATGGAGTCGAAAGCGTCCGACGGCTGTTTTAGACATGCACAATTGATCGAATGTATAAGAGATATAAGGCGAGAATGAATCGGATGAATAAGGGGGTTTAATAATTGAGAATTATCATCAGTTACCGCGGCCTGGACTCGTTGCGTGTTCTTCCGAGGTCTACTGGCGGCGCTGGCTCTTCTCCGTGAGGTGACGGTGGCTGAATTCCTTCGATTGAGTGTTGCACCCTTCGAAAGAGAAGCAGAGTAGGCAGAGCGACGGTGAGCGGACTTCTAACGTGGTGAGGGAGGGAGAGATTAGGCGTTTGATATAACGGGGGGTTTCGCAAGGACTTCGGAACGGTGGAGATATGATCAAGCCGTTATGAAGATTCGTTGACCGAAAGAAACCGCGTGACACAGATACGAGGTTATCTGAACTCCTTCTTCATTAAGTTAATTACTAACTTAATTCTTTTCTTCAATTCTTCTTAGCTGGGCCGAGAAGGGTGGCACCACCTGGAATGGCATGGCTCCATTTCCCGTTACGGCAGCCCACGATGTATGAAAATATGTACTTATAATATATATTGCATATATATATTATTTATTTAATCACACCAAACTAAAAGACAAGGGTACTTACAATTTGCACTTAACTAAATAAATTCCGTTCACTACATTTTAGAATAATACTATTATTCTAATCTTATATTATACGCATAAATAGGTTGCTCCTATTTTTCCTATAATATAATATATAATGTGACTAGAATTTATTTATTTATATAAAATGAAATATCCAAAGAATACTTTGGGGTATTTCATACCTCACCCCTTAAAATAAGTTTCGTCCCGAAACTTGGAAAAAGACAAGAGAAATAATTAAGTTATTCGGGAATTAAAACTTAACGAGAAGAAGCGGGTTAAAAGATCGAGCAAGAATTTGAATCATTATCCAAATGAACCATGACAGTCAAAGGGCATCAATCATAAGTTCCTTATTTCATTGACTCACAACCTTTATACATGGAATAACTAGAGTACGACACTCCTAACACTAGGTAGAAAATAACTGAGGAAAGCGTTTCTGCATCTCCTCCTCAGTTTCCCAGGTCATTTCTTCTGTCCCATGCTTTGACCAAAGCACCTTGACCAAGGGTACCACTTTCGTGCGAAGCTTATTCTCCCGACGCTCTAAGATCCGAACTGGTTCCTCCTCATAGGTTCCAGTTGACCGGACTTCAATGTCCTCATAGCTCAAGACATGATTCGGGTCAGGCACGTACTTTCGTAATAACGATACATGAAAGACGTCATGCACCGGATGCGCTGATGGAGGAAGAGCAAGACGATAGGCGACATTGCCTACGCGCTGTAGAATCTCGAACGGCCCGACGTATCGAGGGTTCAGCTTCCCCCGCTTCCCAAACCGGAAAACCCCTTTGGTGGGCGACACCTTCACAAACACCTTGTCGCCAACTTCAAAGTTGACCTCTCTACGCTTAGGATCTGCGTACGACTTCTGACGACTCTGTGCAGTTAGCATCCGTTGCCTTATCATAGCAACCTCCTCAGCAGTCCTTTCTAACAGCTCCGGACCCAGATGAATGGCATCAGCTGCATCATCCCAACAAACTGGAGATCGACACTTCCGTCCGTAGAGTGCTTCAAAGGGAGCCATCTTGATGGACGCATGCCAGCTGTTGTTGTATGTGAACTCGATTAGGCTCAAACTGGTCTCCCAATCTGTCGGCCTGTCTAAGACACAAGCACGCAACATATCCTCCAATGTTTGAATTGTGCGCTCTGACTGGCCATCTGTCTGCGGATGAAGGAAGTACTGAAATTCAGTTGGGTTCCGAGGCCCCCATGCAACTTCTTCCAAAACTCTGAGATGAACCGTCCATCACGATCTGAAACAATGGAAGTTGGAATCCCGTGGAGGCGGACTATGTGCTGAAGGTACAATTCTGCTAACTTTGCTGGCTTCCAATCAGATCGGATCGCAATGAAATATGCACATTTGGTGAGTCGATCGACGATCACCCAAATTGCATCCTTCTGACCTCGACCCTTCGGTAGCCCCATCACAAAATCCATCGAGATCTGTTCCCACTTCCACACTGGCACTGGGAGTGGCTGAAGCTTCCCACCAGGTCTCTGATGCTCAATCTTGACCTGTTGGCACACCAAGCATCTAGCTACATACTCAGTTACTTCATTCTTCATTCCAGACCACCAATAGTTTCTCCTCAGGTCATTGTACATCTTACTCGCACCTGGATGTACAGAATAGGCTGATGAATGTGCCTCTTGAAGAATAGTCCGCCTGATTCTGAGAATATTGGGGACACATATGCGAGTCCCAAACCATAAAGACCCATCATCCTTCACAACAAACCCTAGGGCCTTACCATCATAAAAGTCCACAGTGATTTGTAACAATACATTATCTTCAGCCTGATTCGCTTTGATCTCAGCTAACAAATCTGACTGAATCTCCATCATGCACAACTGTCCTCGACTCCGTGCAAACCAAACCTCAACTTCTAGCTTGAGCAGATCTTTCCGCAACTCAGTTCTCGTTGTTAGACAGTTAATCATTGCTTCGTGTTGAGACTTCCGACTCAAAGCATCCGCTACAACATTGGCCTTCCCAGGATGATAGAGAAGTTCGATGTCATAGTCTTTGATCAACTCTAGCCAACGCCTCTGTCTCATATTCAGCTCCTTCTGAGTGAACACATACTTGAGGCTCTTGTGGTCGTTGAAGATCTGGCAATATATTATTTATTTAATCACACCAAACTAAAAGACAAGGGTACTTACAATTTGCACTTAACTAAATAAATTCCGTTCACTACATTTTAGAATAATACTATTATTCTAGTCTTATATTATACGCATAAATAGGTTGCTCCTATTTTTCCTATAATATAATATATAATGTGACTAGAATTTATTTATTTATATAAAATGAAATATCCAAAGAATACTTTGGGGTATTTCACCCCAAAGATCCATATGAATCAGTTTGAAAGAAGCATCAGCACTACATTCACTTCTCTGAAAGGGAAGAGCATGATGCTAAGTCATGGCACAAGTATCACAAAAAAAAAACTGAATTTTATTACAACCGGGAACATGTCTAATCTTAGACATAGATGAGTGACCAAGCCTGGCATGAAGAGTCTGTAACAGAACTACTGAATTACAACCATTACTAGAACTCAAATCAAAGGTAACATCTGTCACTTGGTGTGCTTCTCTAATCTTCTGTGCATACAGCATGTATAATCCACCATGAATCACACCACGAGCAATCTTGACCTTAGTTGTAAAGTCCTGCAGTACACAAGATATAGAATCAAAACTGAATTCTAATCCTCCATCACAAAGCATCTTTGATACTGATAGCAAGTTGTGTCTGAATTCAGGCACATACAACACATTACTAATCACAAGATTATTTGCTAGAGTCACAGTTCTTGACCACTCAACCACTTTAGCAAATCCATCAGGTAAACCAAGCAAAACCCTTTTATTAAGAGATTTTAAATCACAAAAAACAGATTTGTCAAATGCTATGTGATCAGTAGCACCTGAATCTATTATCCATTCAAGAGAGTTTCCTTTCTGGGATCCAACAAGAAACGAAACACTAAGGTTACCTGCAAAATGCATAATTGCATTGTTGGAATATGCATCAGAGCTGCCTCCATCACATGGATGCTTGCTCTTCATCATCTTCACAACTTCATGGTAAATGGCATTTACCATGTTCTGATCAGGCTTGACTCCACTAACATCAAGTGGAGATTTTCACTGTGGAGCATCCACATTTGCAGCAAACTTCCCATTTTGAGACTTACCACCTGTACGAGGTCCATTATACCACTTAGGATACCCCACCAACTTGAAACAATACCCTTTAGTGTGGCCTTTTTCACCACAATAGTCACACTGCCTGTCATACTTAGGCTTCTTGTAATCTCTCTTTTCTTGATCAGACTGCTTGGACTGAAACCCTGGGGAGCCCTTAGAGCCCTTGCCATCACCAAGATCCTTTCCTCTCTTATCACCTTGGAAATTCCTCCCAACATAAAGTACATCGACATCTGTTTGAGTACCATTGCCTGCACCTTTACCTCTTTCAGCTTGAACAACAAGCTGAAACACCTTATTGATGCTTGGCATAGGATCTTTTGTCAATACATTGTTTTTCAAATGATCATATGACTCATTGAGTCCCATCAAGAACTGCATCACCTTAGCCTTGGCCTCACGTTCTTGAATTCTCTTAATAATTCCACAAGTACACTGAGCAAATATACCACATTCACACCCAGTCAGGCCCTCTAAGACTTGTAATTCATCCCATATTCTATTCATTTTGTTATAATAAGCCCCAATTGACAGATTTCCTTGCCTAAGATTGCATAGATCTTTGTGCAACTGATATATCAACAGATCATTAGACTCAGAAAATCTCTCTTTCACTTCATCCCATAGTTGTTTGGACGAATGCATATGCATGAAGCTTTCTCCTATTTCACTAGTCATTGAATTTATGATCCAGCAAATGACCATAAAATCTGCACGAATCCACATTTCACAATCCTCAGTATTCTCAGCTGGTTTCACACTGTTCTCATTGATAAATCCCAACTTGGCTTTAACACCTAAAGCCATATGGATTCCTCGATTCCAACTAGTGAAATTAGAACCATTAAACAAGGTCGAGACTAGTTGCATACCTGGATGATCAAAATTCGCAAGGAACAAAGGATTCACATGCGCATTCGAATTCTGGTTGCCAAAATCCCTAAAATTCATCTGATTGACGTCGATTCCTGGAGATCCAACTCCAGTTCCTCTTCCCATACCAGCACCTGGATTTCCGTTTCCATTCGCATTCGAACCTCCTGGTTGCTGATTAGCATTTCCAGCACCTCGAGCCATTACAGATTCAAGCAAAACGGAAGCAAATTCAACGAGAGAAAAAAAAACAATCGAGCACGAAAACAAGAAATTCAGCCAGATCTTGCACGTAGCTTTGATACCATGTGAAGGATCTAAGGATCCAAAACCAGAACTCAATGGAACAACTTGAATTGAAGAAGAAAATGGAAGTTTACAGTACAGTAATCATCGTCATCAACCAACACCACAACTCCTTTTATAGAGGCGGGAAGGAGCCTGTAACAACCTAACAACCTTAGATGAAAAGACCTAAATGCCCTTACAGAAACTATAGAATTCCAAAACTACCCTTAACTAACTAAGCTTCTAGCTATATATATATAGTTCACATATTCGTTTATATGTACGCAGGGGCGGAACTGAGGGGGGGACTAGGGGGGCACGTGCCCCCTCTCTCACGCGACGAACTACCTAGGTGTATTCTCCTCGTCGGTAGCTTCGTTTTGATATATAATACACCTTAATCCGAAATCTGAGTAAAAAGTTATGAATATTTAAAAATTCAGGGCATATTAATCACTTTAATTTTTCAATAGGCTATAATGTTTTTATATTTTACTTAAGTTAACATTTACATACTATACTTTATCTCGAGAGCTTCGAAATGAGAGGTTATACTAATCATTCCGCCAATCAGATAAAAATTTACGCAAGTTTAAAAATTTTATATCTGGTTATACATATATTATATGTTATGAGTACAATAAATTATACTTAACTAGGGTTTCTATTTGAGGCAAACAAGTCTAGTATTAATGTATGATTATATTTAGCTCATTTAGAAACAAATCAAGCTCGAATCTAACCTATATTTGAAATTGAGCTCATACTCGACTTATTTAGTAAATGAATGAGTTTGAGCCGAGTTTTATTTTTTATTTTCCAAATATTATGCAACTTTACTTGCTCATGACATAGTAACTTAAAAGAAAATTTGTAAATTTCATAAAATTCATGCTATTTGAGTTTCAATCGAGCCGAGCCGAACTTTGATTCAAGCATAAAAATGTGCTCATAATAAACTCATTTTGTAAATAATGATTGAGAGGAGGTTTTATTGAGCAAAACTTGTGCCAATTAAGCTCTAACTACTTAGCTTATTTAACAACCATAACATTAACTTAATGTTTATTATACTGCGTTTCCTATACTTATTTAGTTGATTTTTTTGGATATTTCATTTATATATTTATATATCTTTTTTTAGGCGCAAAAAAATAATAATAGCGTTTTATCATAAACTGATGATATTTTATCTTAAAATAACATTATTAATTATCGTATTATATATAATTCTTCATGTACATTTAATCCAAAACATTATCGTACATTTCTGACGGTGCCCCCCTCCGAAAATTTTCTGACTCCGCCACTGTATGTACGTACGTATTTTATATATTCGAAACGACGAAACTTTACATCGCATTTAAGCTAAACTTTTTTGTACCGATCAGAAATTTAAGCTAACAATTTATCCAACCACTTTGAGATAGTATGATATTATACGCACATTAAGCATTATAAACTATATTGGATTGAAGTCAACTTGTTCAGTACTAGTACTATTTATAGACGAGGGGTAGGTACGTAGTTTAATAATAATGGTAGCTAGGCTTCTCAATAATTAAATAAATAAATGTACTACTGTATAAATTATGGGAAGAAAAATTAGATATCATCATTTTCATTGCTGGACTCGATCAAATCCCATCTATGTTCATTGGTGTACTATTGTCTAAAGAGTAAACATCGTATTAATATTCAAAATCTTATTAATCAATCTAGATATATAAGATGGGCGTTGTTAACCACACCACAAAACAATCTGGTGGGGCACCCAAAAAAAAAATAGTCTTCCGTGTTTTAGAAACGGAAGTAGTGCTGTAATAATAATTTTTTTTTTTTTTTGGAAAATATTATACACAACTTCCGTGTTTGAAAAACCGAAGGTCAAATCAACTTTATACCTTCCGTTTTTCAAACACGAGAGACAAAAGCTGTTTTATGCCTTCCGTGTTTTAAATACGGAAATACAAAATAGATGTTTGCTTTCCGTGTTTTAAATACGGAAGTACAAAATAGCTATTTGCCTTCCGTATTTAGAAAACGGAAGGGTAAGTTTAAATTATTATTTTTTCGGGTCAAAAAAGGTTATGATTTTCTTATTAATAGGACGAATATACTAGTCATAACCGGTATTTGCCCTAGTTCCGCCGAAAAGAGTAGAAGAATGTCAAATCACACATCCAATGGTAACGAAGGAGTAAACAATAATATTCAGGTATCTATATAAACTCTTAATTTAGAAAAGTTTAGGATGATATGTCAATCTTAGAGGCATTTTATGAGTCTTACTATTTTTTTTTTGCCATTTTTCTTGGATTTTCTTTAATTCTCCTTTTTTCTTCTTCTTCCTTTAATTATCTTTTTTCTTTAATTTTATTAACTATCTATATAAACTCTTAATTTAGAAAAGTTTAGGATGATGTGTCAATCTTAGAGGCATTTTAGGAGTCTTACTATTTTTTTTTTTGCCATTTTTCTTGGATTTTATTTAATTATCCTTTTTTCTTCTTCTTCCTTTAATTATCTTTTTTCTTTAATTTTATTAACTATCTATATAAACTTTTAATTTAGAAAAGTTTAGGATGATGTGTCAATCTTAGAGGCATTTTAGGAGTCTTACTATTTTTTTTTGCCATTTTTCTTGGATTTTCTTTAATTCTCATTTTTTCTTCTTCTTCCTTTAATTATCTTTTTTCTTTAATTTTATTAACTATCTATATAAACTCTTAATTTAGAAAAGTTTAGGATGATGTGTCAATCTTAGAGGCATTTTAGGAGTCTTACTATTTTTATTTTTTTTTGGCCATTTTTCTTGGATTTTCTTTAATTCTCCTTTTTTTTCTTCTTCTTCTTCCTTTAATTATCTTTTTTCTTTAATTTTATTAACTATTGGGCTTAATTCAAAACATTTAATTCAATCTAATATAACTATTGGGCTTAATCAAATTTATTTACTAACTATCTATATAAACTCTTAATTTAGAAAAGTTTAGGATGATGTGTCAATCTTAGAGGCATTTTAGGAGTCTTACTATTTTTTTTTTTTGCCATTTTTCTTGGATTTTCTTTAATTCTCCTTTTTTCTTCTTCTTCCTTTAATTATATTTTTTCTTTAATTTTATTAACTATCGATATAAACTCTTAATTTAGAAAAGTTTAGGATGATTTGTCAATCTTAGAGGCATTTTAGGAGTCTTACTATTTTTTTTTTTTTGCCATTTTTCTTGGATTTTCTTTAATTCTCCTTTTTTTCTTCTTCTTCCTTTAATTATCTTTTTTCTTTAATTTTATTAACTATCTATATAAACTCTTAATTTAGAAAAGTTTATGATGATGTGTCAATCTTAGAGGCATTTTAGGAGTCTTACTATTCTTTTTTTGCCATTTTTCTTGGATTTTCTTTAATTCTCCTTTTTTCTTCTTCTTCCTTTAATTATCTTTTTTCTTTAATTTTATTAACTATTTGGATTAATTCAAAACATTTAATTCAATCTAATATAACTATTGGGCTTAATCAAATTTATTTACTAACTATTGGGCTTAATTCAAAATATTGAATATAACTATTGATTATGACACATCACATTTAAACAATGTTATAATGATATTGATATTATTATTATTGAGTAATTTAAAATATCTATATATATGTATTATACTTTACATAAGATTTTTTTAAAAAAAATTCTGAAATAATTATAAGATACATTAATTGTAAAGTTTATTTTTATTTTTATCATAACATTTATTAATATTTTATAATATATATATATATATATATATATATATATATATATATATATATATATATATATATAATATTTTAGTTTATAAAAAACGCGCCATGGCGCGGGAATCGTACTAGTTTCAATTGTTTTCAATTCGTGAAATTTAATGATAATATTGATTCAATTCGTGAAATTTGATTATTTTCAACGCTATTTCAATTGTTTTCAGTTTGATAGAATGAACATTTTTGGATTCGATTATTCGCCTTGTTTTGCGAATAATTATTACTGGTCGGATAGAAAATCGATGTTAGAATGGGCTCGTCGGATTGCTTTTATAACCATTTCTTTCGGCTTCCCAACCATACAACAAAAATGGACATTTATTTTTTTTAGACCTAGCTTCCATCCCGCGGGACTATTACTGGTACATCAGCACCTCTGATTTTCTTCTTACGATTAAAGGATATCAAAACATAACTTATGCAATAAATTTGGTTATTTACTCTTTATTGGATAAATTAGTGAAAAAATATTAAACAGTATGTAAAGAAGAGTACTTACTCTTATATGATATACTAAAATATAATTTATTAACAAAACGCGCAAGGGTGTTGGTAACCGTTACAATTTATTTATTAAAGTTATGTGTGTTTCAATTTTTTTTTAAAAAAAAAAGTTAAAATCAAAATCGTTCGTTTTTTCAAAATACATTAAAAAATTGTACTCCCGTATTTAGAAAACGGGAGTTATAAAATAGTTGTACTCCCGTGTTTGAAAGAGGTGAGGTGTAATTAAAATTGTACTTCTGTTTTTTAAATACGAGAGTACAACCCAGTTTTATAACTCCCGTTTTTTAAAAACGGAAGGCAAAACTAAAAGTTGTACTCTCGTTTTTCAAACACGAAAATACAACTTATATTTTGAACTCTCGTGTTTCAAACACGGAAGGCATAAATTAATTGCCCATTTACCCTTCCGTTTTCAGGGCACGGAAAAGCTTTTTTGGGTGCCCATATCAAATCGTTTGTGGTGGAATTAATTGACGTTATATAAGATATATACTCCACCCTGTTAGAAAAGTCTTACAGAGAAAAAACAAAAATTAGCAGTTACCAATTTGATATTTTATAAACCAAGTCACTTATAGAAATGAAGCCGTTGAAGATCAGATGATAAGAAACAACAGAGAAAACAATTCCTATCCTAAAGGGTAGCGTCCATTAATTTCACCACAAAAGATTTGATGTGGGCACCCAAAAAAGCTTTGTACTTCCGCGCCTTGAAAACGGAAGGGTAAATGGACAATTAATTTATGCCTTCCGTATTTGAAACACGGGAGTTCAAAATTTAAGTTGTATTTCCGTGTTTGAAAAACGAGAGTACAACTTTTAGTTTTGCCTTCCGTTTTTAAAAAACGGGAGTTATAAAACTGGGTTGTACTCTCGTATTTAAAAAACGGAAGTACAATTTTAATTACACCTCACCTCTTCCAAACACGAGAGTACAACTATTTTATAACTCCCGTTTTCTAAATACGGGAGTACAATTTTTTAATGTATTTTGAAAAAACGAACGATTTTGATTTTAACTTTTAAAAAAAAAAAAATTGAAACACACATAACTTTAATAAATAAATTGTAACGGTTACCAACACCCTTGCGCGTTTTGTTAATAAATTATATTTTAGTATATCATATAAGAGTAAGTACTCTTCTTTACATACTGTTTAATATTTTTTCACTAATTTATCCAATAAAGAGTAAATAACCAAATTTATTGCATAAGTTATGTTTTGATATCCTTTAATCGTAAGAAGAAAATCAGAGGTGCTGATGTACCAGTAATAGTCCCGCGGGATGGAAGCTAGGTCTAAAAAAAATAAATGTCCATTTTTGTTGTATGGTTGGGAAGCCGAAAGAAATGGTTATAAAAGCAATCCGACGAGCCCATTCTAACATCGATTTTCTATCCGACCAGTAATAATTATTCGCAAAACAAGGCGAATAATCGAATCCAACAATGTTCATTCTATCAAACTGGAAACAATTGAAATAGCGTTGAAAATAATCAAATTTCACGAATTGAATCAATATTATCATTAAATTTCACGAATTGAAAACAATTGAAACTAGTACGATTCCCGCGCCATGGCGCGTTTTTTATAAACTAAAATATTATATATATATATATATATATATATATATATATATATATATATATATATATTATAAAATATTAATAAATGTTATGATAAAAATAAAAATAAACTTTACAATTAATGTATCTTATAATTATTTCAGAATTTTTTTTAAAAAAATCTTATGTAAAGTATAATACATATATATAGATATTTTAAATTACTCAATAATAATAATATCAATATCATTATAACATTGTTTAAATGTGATGTGTCATAATCAATAGTTATATTCAATATTTTGAATTAAGCCCAATAGTTAGTAAATAAATTTGATTAAGCCCAATAATTATACTAGATTGAATTAAATGTTTTGAATTAATCCAAATAGTTAATAAAATTAAAGAAAAAAGATAATTAAAGGAAGAAGAAGAAAAAAGGAGAATTAAAGAAAATCCAAGAAAAATGGCAAAAAAAGAATAGTACGACTCCTAAAATGCCTCTAAGATTGACACATCATCATAAACTTTTCTAAATTAAGATTTTATATAGATAGTTAATAAAGTTAAAGAAAAAAGATAATTAAAGGAAGAAGAAGAAAAAAAGGAGAATTAAAGAAAATCCAAGAAAAATGGCAAAAAAAATAAAAAAATATTAAGACTTCTAAAATGCCTCTAAGATTGACACATCATCCTAAACTTTTCTAAATTAAGAGTTTATATCGATAGTTAATAAAATTAAAGAAAAAAAGATAATTAAAGGAAGAAGAATAAAAAAGGAGAATTAAAGAAAATCCAAGAAAAATGGGAAAAAAAAAATAATAAGACTCCTAAAATGCCTCTAAGATTGACACATCATCCTAAACTTTTCTAAATTAAGAGTTTATATAGATAGTTAGTAAATAAATTTGATTAAGCCCAATAGTTATATTAGATTGAATTAAATGTTTTGAATTAAGCCCAATAGTTAATAAAATTAAAGAAAAAAGATAATTAAAGGAAGAAGAAGAAGAAAAAAAGGAGAATTAAAGAAAATCCAAGAAAAATGGCCAAAAAAAAATAAAAATAGTAAGACTCCTAAAATGCCTCTAAGATTAACACATCATTCTAAACTTTTGTAAATTAAGAGTTTATATAGATAGTTAATAAAATTAAAGAAAAAAGATAATTAAAGGAAGAAGAAGAAAAAAGGAGAATTAAAGAAAATCCAAGAAAAATGGCAAAAAAAAATAGTAAGACTCCTAAAATGCCTCTAAGATTGACACATCATCCTAAACTTTTCTAAATTAAGAGTTTATATAGATAGTTAATAAAATTAAAGAAAAAACATAATTAAAGGAAGAAGAAGAAAAAAGGATAATTAAAGAAAATCCAAGAAAAATGGCAAAAAAAAAAATAGTAAGACTCCTAAAATGCCTCTAAGATTGACACATCATCCTAAACTTTTCTAAATTAAGAGTTTATATAGATAGTTAATAAAATTAAAGAAAAAATATAATTAAAGAAAGAAGAAGAAAAAAGGAGAATTAAGGAAAATCCAAGAAAAATGGCAAAAAAAAAAATAGTAAGACTCATAAAATGCTTCTAAGATTGACACATCATCCTAAACTTTTCTAAATTAAGAGTTTATATAGATACCTGAATATTATTGTTTACTCCTTCATTACCATTGGATGTGTGGTTTGACATTCTTCTACTCTTTTCGGCGGAACTAGGGCAAATACCGGTTATGACTAGTATATTCGTCCTATTAATAAGAAAATCAAAACCTTTTTTGACCCGAAAAATTAATAATTTAAACTTACCCTTCCGTTTTCTAAATACGGAAGGCAAATAGCTATTTTGTACTTCCGTATTTAAAACACGGAAGGCAAACATCTATTTTGTACTTCCGTATTTAAAACACGGAAGGCATAAAACAGCTTTTGTCTTTCATGTTTGAAAAACGGAATGTATAAAGTTGATTTGACATTTCGTTTTTCAAACACGGAAGTTGTGTATAATATTTTCCAAACAATAAAAAAAAATAATTATTACATCACTACTTCCGTTTCTAAAACACGGAAGGATTTTTTTTTTTGGGTGCCTCACCAGATTGTTTTGTGGTGCGGTTAACAACGCCCATTAATAATTGTGTTTTTGATGAAGCCATTCATAATTTAAAGAAAACTCTCTCAAAATGGAAAGCCTTTACCCTTTCCCAAGTCGGTAGAGTTGTCCTAATTCAAGTCAATTTAAGCTCTAAAACAAACTACTTTATGCAAAATTTCCTTTTCCAAAAAGAGATCTTAGACCAGATTGACCAGGTAAACAAAATTTTTTTTTGGAACAAACTAAACTCCGAGAGATATACTCCTATGGTGAGCCGGGACAAAATTTGCAGAAGTAAGGAACAAGGAGGACTGGGCATCAGATAGGTTGAGGATCTTAATATAGCACTACAGATGAAACTCCTCTGGAAACTCTACTCCAATGATGAAAACATATGGGTCAAGTTGATCAAGGAAAAATACCTAAACCAGTGCACTATTAGAGAAAGATCAAATCAATTGACTTCTTGGCAGTTTGGTAGACTCTTGTCCATTCGTAACAAGTTTGAAAATGGCCTCCGTTGGATCTTATGTAATGGAGAATCGATCAATATCTGGGAGGACCCTTGGATCCCTGACGTAGAGTTACTTCAAGTGAGTCAGTTGATCACCACATGCAAGCAATGGAATCTAACTTTGATTACAAATCTTTTTTCGAGTCATATTGTAAATCTTATACTCAAAATTTGGATTCCTACCTGGAGCCCGCATGCAAGATAAGCTTGTTTGGCATCTTGAGAAGTCAGGTTCCTTCACTACTAAATCGGTAAAGCCTATCCTTGATAAAACACTAATAATGGTGATAACCTTAATTGGATCTGGAAGCTAAATCTTTCCTCCTAGACTAAAGAATTTGGTGTGGAAACTAAGTGTGGATGGTCTACCCACTGCGAAAAGATTAAATAGGTATATTAACAGGGTCCCGAATACTTGCTCTCTCTGCAACTAGGAGGAGGAAGACGAGGATCATCTCTTTTGTAACTCTTCTTTTGCTAAAGAAATCATTGCTAGATTTGAACGGTCAACGAACATATATTTCTTAAATATGCTTGGTACATGCTCACTCAGGGAGAAGATTAATAAAATCAGAATTGATAATAAACACTTTAGCTCTTTGGTTTTTATTTGGCAAACTATCTGGGAAATTAGAAATGACAACATTTTTTAGGAATAAGAGACTGGGAAACAAAGATGAGATCGTTACAAGAATTAGGAATAACATCAAGAACTGGTCTCACACGGAAGAAGGCAAATCTGAAAGCAAAAGGAATAAAAAAAGGTTTAGAGCTAAATGGACAAGACCACAGGGAACTGTCTACAAAATCAATGTGGATGGTTCTGTTAGACCCACGGGCAAATGAAGTGTGGGTGGGATTGTCTGTGATTCTGCAAGCAGGATTGTGGATATCTTTCATCATGAGATTGATAGATGCTCAGTTCTAGAAGCTGAGGCTAGGGCGGTTGTTTTTGGTATTCAGCTGGATCAGAGGAGGGGTTTTCGAAGGATCATTATGGAAGATGACGGTTTGGAAGTAATCAAGGACATCAATCAAAGGGACTACTCTAGATGTAAGATATTGAGTGAGATAGAAGAGGTAAACAAAGCTAGACTTGAGTTTGACTCAGGGACATTTCAGCACGTACTGCTACAAAGAAGCAAATAAAGCAGCAGACTACATTGCTACGAGAGGAGGTATCAATGACATATCTGTAATTCCCTACAATAGGGACCTTTGTACCATCATCCCTAAGGATGATCATGGAGCAACCTTTTCACTCTAGATTGGGGCTCCTATTGTTTGCCTACTGTAAAAAAAAAAAAGAGAAAAAGAAGTTTGAAAAGCTGTGAGTAGAAACTGGATTGCTGACCCTGATTTTTCTTATTGTTATAATGGGGGTTACAACTATGTCCTATTTAACTTTGAATGGTTGAGTTTTATGCATGTTAGCCTTAGTATTTTGATTTGTCACCTCATCAATTATAAGTTTGAAAAGAAAAAGATTTGGTATCAAGCCCAGGGAATTATCCATGGTTCCCATGGAGATTGGGGCTATGGTAGTGTGATGTTTCTTTGCAGGTTCAAGGATGTTGAAGCATCAAGTTTGATGTTGGCTGACTGTTTTAGCGGATATGGTAAGATGCCCATCGCAACTCTTTCCTCCAACACTTGGTTGTTTCCCCATCAGAGTTTCCCTACTCTTTTTGGTGGAAGGCCGCACCAACACTTCAGAAACAAACTTTATCTCAAACTTTCTAAAAAATCTTATGAGACAAACTTCAAGCATTGCCACACCGGTCTCGTTAGGGACTTGGTGGCGGCATGCTGCATAAACCTCATTACCAAACCTTTACAAACAAAAGTTTCAACAAAGCTCCTAGCAACAAGTGCAAGACATACACTTAAATTTCAATGCAGGTCTCAAACCCACTAGTGGACTAAAACTGATCAAAGAAGCTGGCACGAGCACCTTCAAACCAGCAGGATTTACGTGAGGGAAGCTTGGATCTGTTTCAAACTTTCTGAATGTTTAAACAAAAACAGCAACTCTCCAAGTGTAGATCTTAAACAATGTATTGTTGAATCTTGCACCATCTTACACTGTAATATGCTAAAAGCTCTTCTTAAATGGAATTTTTTATGATTAAAGTCGCATACTGGAATGTTAGAGGTTCTAGAAGGCCTCTCTTTTGGAAAGAAATAAACCATCTTAGAGCTACAAATCATCTTGATGCCCTTATGCTTACTGAAACTAAAGCTTCTGAAGCTCCAACAGATCAAATGATCAAAGCCTCGGGCTTTCACAAAGCTTTCAACATCAGTGCTAAGGGTCACAAAGGTGGCATCTATTTTCTCTACAAATCAAAATTTGAAGACTCAAGTATAGTTCTGGAACAATCTGATAGATTTCTCATGATCAAAACAATGGTGGACAAGCATGATTTCGCTTTACTGTTTGTCTATGCTCCATTTGTTGAATCAGAAAAAACCCCATTTTGGGTAGAAATTTTTTCGATAACCCACAAACACTCTCTTCCAGTTCTCATTATAGGTGATTTAAACGATATAGAAAACGATACAGAAAAAATAGGGGGTGCTACTCCATCCATATCTAGATTTAGACGATTACAATTTGTCAAGTATGAACTTGATCTCCAAACTGTTCCCTACACTGGTTCTCCCTTTACTTGGAGAAAAAACAAATCAAACTTTAACAATACATATGAACGTTTGGATAGAATTCTGGCAAGTCAACAAATCTTCAATTGGTTTCCAAAGATTCATACAAAACATCATTCCTTCTATGATTCTGACCACTGCCCAATTTCTCTATAAGTAGGATATCAAAATCCTACTAAAGGCGCTCCATTTAGATTTGAAATGGCATGGACGACAAATCCTATATATGAATCTATGGTTCGACAAGTTTGGCATAATAATTTTAATGGATCCCTTAGCTTTGAACTAATACAGAAACAAAAACTGCTCAAACGAAATACCAAAAACTGGTGTAAATCTCAAACCAGTAATATCGCTAGACAACTTACTCAAGTCGAGAGTCAAATTATGAATTTGCAAAATCATTTACCTTGGGGTAACTTCAGTAAACAAGATGAAGAAAAGTTAGCGAGATTAGAACTCAAGAGATTAGAAAAGTTAGCGAGATCAGACTCTTAGAATGAAACCATAAGTTCTGGAAACAAAGAGCCAAATCAAATCATCTTCAATTTTCAGACAGGAACACGAAATACTTTCAAATAACAGCTAGAGTTAAAAGTTCAAAAAGAACAATTAAATCCTTTACAATAAAACAGGGCAATATCATTTATGACAATGACACCATCTCTGATCAAATCACAAATGAGCTATCGGAAAGATTTATAGGTTCTCATCAATATCAAGTTAACCCAGGGGATGTTTGGAACATTCAACCTCAAATAACGTCAGAGGAAAACCGAAACCTAATCTCTCAACCGACTACAGCTGAAATCAAAACTACTATATTTGAAATGGCAGAAGATAAATCCCTCGGCCCGGATGGTTTTCCCCTAGAATTTTATAAAAAAATACTAGCATATAGTAGGACCCTCTTGTTGTACAGCAGTCAAAGCATTCTTCCACTCAGGACATTTATTGTCAGAGATAAACAAAACCTTTATTGCTCTAATTCCCAAAACTGAGAATCCTACCACAATCAGCCACTACAGGCCGATCAGTTTATGTAACACCATTTACAAAGTAATCACAAAAATTCTGGAAAACAGGCTTAAACCTATTCTCCCCAAGCTCATCAACCCTTTTCAAGGAGCATTTGTAGAAGGTAGATCCATTCAGGATAATACCTTAATAGCTCATGAAATATTACATAGCTTCCATAAGAGAAAAGGAAGAACTGGTTGGATGGCATCAAAACTCGACATGGAAAAAGCCTATGATAAAATCAACTAGAGCTACATCAAAGCGGTTCTTCATAAGTTTGATTTCCATCCTTTATGGATCAACTGGGTTATGACGTGTCTTACAACATCCTCCTTCTCAACTCTAGTTAACAATTGTCCAGGTAAACAGTTTAAGCCTAACAAGGGAATTCGTCAAAGAGACCCACTTGCACCCTACATCTTTGTGTTAGTAATGGAAGGCCTAGCGAGAGAAATGCACAAGGAAGCTTTGCAAGAGGATGCGTTAATCGGAATCAAACTCACTAAAAACAGTAACCCTATACCTTTCCTTACTTTTCCAGATGACACGATTATTTTTGCCAAAGCTGCGCATACTAGTCTAAATACCATTCAGAATATGATAAACAACTTCTCCAACCTCTCGGGTCTCACTATTAATTATAGTAAAAGTTCTCTCCAATGCTCTAAGAATGTGAACCAAAACCTAGCGAGAGACCTTGCTCAGAGTATGGGAATTCCAATCTCGAGTACTCTTGAAAAATATCTAGGTATTTCGATGCTCAACAGCCGAATTAAAAACTCGGTTTTTAAGGAAGCTATTCAAAATCTGAAAAAGAAACTGTCCAAATGGAAAGCCTCAAATTTGTCTCAAGCAGGCAGAGTCATCTTAATTCAAGCCAATCTAAGTTCCAAAACTAATTATTTGATGCAAAATTTTTTGCTCCCTAAAGGAATTCTTAATCAAATAGACCAAATAAACAAAAATTTCTTCTGGAATAAACTTCACTCGGACAAACCAAATCAAGCCACCTCTTGGCAAGGTGGATTGGGTATTAGAAAAGCCGAAGACCTAAATATAAACCTCCAGTTTAAATTACTTTGGAAACTTTATACTAATGAAGATAATATTTGGGTTAGAGTCATCAAAGAAAAATATTTTCCTAATAGCAACATCAGGGACAAACCAAATCAAGCCACCTCTTGGCAATTTGGCAGACTATTATCTCTTAGAGAAAAGTTCGAGAAAGGCCTCCTTTGGGTTATAGGAGACGGTAACCTCATAAATATTTGGAATGACCCTTGGGTTCCCAATACAAATATCCAAACCTTCATGGGTAACAATGACCCGAACATGAAAGTCAACAATCTCTTTACCCCTCAAAAGCTCTGGAATAAGCCTCTCATCCAGAGTCTTTTCCCTCAAAATGTAGCTAATGGTATTCTATCCATCAACATCCCATCATGGCAAGCCCAAGATAAGCTAATCTGGGCGCCTAATCCCACAGGAAAGTTCACCACCAAATCTGCTAAGAAAATTACCAACACCCATAACCACAACATAGAAAACCATAACTGGATATGGAACCTAAACCTCCCTCCTCGCCTTAAAAACCTAGTATGGAAAATTAAAATAGATGCTCTACCCACGACCAGCAGGCTTAATAGATACATCAACAGAGTATCAAACACATGTTCCCTATGTAACCACAGAAATGAGGATGCCACTCACCTCTTTACGGAGTGCTCCTTTGCAAAGGAACTAATAGCCCAATTTGAACAAGCAACAGGTAAGCTCTTTCACAACCTCTCCTTACAAGGTTCCTTGTGCGACAACATTAGTCAAATCAAGCAGGCAAATCAGTTTTTTGAAGACCTAGTGGTTATTTGGGAAATGATATGGGAAACTAGAAACAAATTAATCTTTAAACATACAAGCCCTGACACCTCTGGTAACATGAGTAAGCGAATTAATAATAATATCCAAGATTGGAGAGAAACAAATCCCAGGAGTATTAATAAAGATATCAATAAGAGGAAAAAAAGGTCTAGATTTAAATGGACTAGACCAGCAGGAGCCATCTACAAAATTAACGTAGATGGTTCTCTCAAACCCATCGGCATTAGCTAGGTGGGAGGAATCATTCGTGATTCTACGGGCCATATAGCTGAGATCTTCTACCAAGAAGTAGATCAAGGTACAGTTATTCAAACAGAAGCAGCAGCAGTGCTTATAGGGATGAAGGTAGCTCGAAGATTAGGCTTGAACAAGATCGTTGTAGAAGGAGACAACCAAGAGCTGATGAGAATTCTATCTAAAGGAAGAGACATCAGATGGAAGATTATGCGACAAACAGAAGAAATCAAGATCATGGAAGCGGATTTCGAAAAGGTTGAATTCAATCACATCTACACAGAAGCGAACAAAGTTGCAGATTATATAGCCACTAGAGGTATCATTAGTGATAGATCTACAATCCCTTTTAATAGGGAACTTTCTACCATCATCCGTCAGGATGATCCAGGAGCGCGTTTACTTTCTTTGTAATAGCTCCGAATGTTTGTCTACTGTAAAAAAAAAAGTCATGTTGTATCGTTAATAAGTGGTGCAACTATGATGGTGTTTGACTTGGTTCTTTGTTTGTTTTTTCGATTGGATGATCTTCATTTTTCTGGGTCCACTTTTTGTATGGGAGTTCGACATGTTACTATGTCTTTATTTTTTGTTGCCTGTTTTCCTACTAGCATTATAAAAAAAAATTGAGCTTCACCCTCCGAGTTTTCCCGCCACCTCCATTTTTTTGCCTTCCATGGCTTTTACTTCACCAGGTTCTTCTACTGCTTCATCTCCCCATCCGACTATTCATCTCCTTCCATCTATTCTCCACTCACCGCCTTCTTTCGGTGCCTCCGCCACCAACAACTCTCTCGATTTCGTCTTTTGACCTCAGCTCGCCACCACCACACATGGGGCTTTTCTCCATATTTAGCAGGGTCTTCACCCGTATCGCCCCTAACCCGGTGCCACATTTTTCATATACCATCAGAACCTTCCGTCCTTCTAGTTTCGGCTCACCGCCACTCCCGGCTCACCTCCGCCTCACAACGACGCACCTTCATGACTTGTTGCCCACCGCCGCACGGTGCTCGGTTGCCATGACCTCCACCAATACCTCCGCTCCCGACTCACCACCGCCTCATAATAAGCCACCATCACAATCTGTTGATGTCGCCTACTGCACTACCATTAGGTTGCTCTCATGGCCACCGTCCCATCCTCACCACTCTTCTTTTGCAGTTGGTTCTGTCGTCGCCTTCTAGTGCCATAGCGTTGTTGTAACGCTTCTTTGTTTCTTAGTTTCTTTGGAAGAAAATAAAAAAATTGTCCTTGCTCGCCAAGCTATTAAAAAAATCAACCTCAGCAGTCAGATTTGGCCTTGCTTCTCTTTGACATATAGCATTGTAACAACACTTCTTTGATTTTCTGAAGGAAAAAAAATAGCCCTCTGAGCATTATGAGTTCGTTTTCTAAGCTGCTTTCCTGCCTCTACGCATGTTTATTGTTGTTCTTTTTTTTTATTCTCAGTCCTGTCTTATACGCCTCTATTTTAGCCTACCCTTTTGGTAGCCTATTACGATCTTGTTATCGCCTTGAGGGTGCAAGATGGGTTTTTGGGGTTTGATTGGGCAATGGTATGGCTAGGGTGTGGGTCTGCGGGTTGGTGTAATTTGTCTTTCTTATTGTGTTACAAAAGTTCATAACAGTAACTGATTAGCCAAGCTAGTAGACGTCGTGGAAGTATGGCTCAGTTTGGAGTCCATAATTTTATTTTCACTTCTCCATTCTCTATAATTGAATTCCTTTGAGTTTTGTGTCTACGTTCAATGTAATTGTTTAGAGAATTTTTATCATTACTGCAAATATGGAGATTTTTTTAAAACTTTTTTTATTTTTAGAAAATAAAATAAAGAAAGGATTGACGTAGAAAAAACTTTATTCTCTTCAAATTATCTATTCCCCCCTCCCTTAAATAATAGAGGTTCTGTTTTTTTTTTTTACAATAGGCAAACAGTGGGAGTTGTTACTAATACAGTAACCTAACTCCCGGATCATCTTGAAGGATGATGTTATAAAGATCCCTTTGGTAGGGGATAGATTATAAATTACAAATTACTCCTCGCCTAAAAATGTAGTCTACGGAATTATTTGCTTCTTTGAAAATATGTCTGACCTCTGCATAGGTAAATTCAGATAATGTAACTCTGCCAATTTCTTCTACTTGTCTCAGAACCTCTCATTTGGGCGCTTGCATTCCTTTGGCCGCTTTAACCAAGACTTGATTAAGACATTCTACGATGATCTTTCTCAAGCCTTTCATCTTCGCATGTTGGAGTCCTAGAATCATTGTTGAAGCCTCTGTTTGGATGATAGATCCAGCATTGACTTCTTGAAAGAAAATATCAATGATCTCTCCTTCGGAATCACGAATGATTCCTCCCACCTGACTTTTGCCTGGGAAAAAGAACCATCTACATTAATTTTGTAGATAGTCCTCGGGGGTCTCGTCCATTTGGCTTTTGCCCTCCTGTTTCCTTTCTTCTTGCTATCCTTTCCTTCACTTCCTTCCATGTCCCAGTCCTTAATGTTTTGCTTGATTTTCTGAACAATGGTGGTTGTTCCTGCCGGTTTCTTAGACCTGAAAATTTGATCATTTCTAGTTTCCCATATGGCTTGCCAAATAAAAATTAGGTCTTCAAATCTACTATTAGTATCCTTGATTTTCTCTAAATTTGTATGCAGAGGTTCTAAAGAATTAAGGCCCTGAAAATACATACCTGAAACTTGTTCAAATTGAGCAATGAGTTCTCTGGTGAAGGTACAACTAGTAAATAGGTGAGTTGCATCCTCATTTGCTTGGCTACACAAAGAGCATTGGTTTGGAACTCTATTTACATATCTATTTAGTCTATTTGCCGTAGGTAGACCGTCAATCTTGATTTTCCATTAGAAATTCTTGATTCTATGAGGGAGTTTCAGTTTCCAAATCCAATTTTGAGATTGGATGTTTTGAGGTGTAGGAGTTAGGATTTTCTTTACTGACCTGGTAGTGAAGTTTCCTTCCGGATCGGGTTTCTAAATCAGCTTATCTTTTGTATGCCATTGAGGAATCGTCATTTGTAGAATCTTACCAGCAATATCTTGTGGGAATATTTGTCTGATTTCATCCTTTTTCCACTGTTTCCTGTCATTCATGAGTGAGTCTACAGTCATGTTAGGATCATGCGATCCCATATACTACTTAAGACTCATAGATGGGATCCAGTGATCCTCCCATACATTAATGGTCGAACCATTACCATCTAGCCAAAGTAGACCTTCTTCAAATTTTTCCCTTAGAGAAAGTAGTCTTCCGAATTGCCAAGAGGTTTCTTTCTTGCAATAGTTCCTGATGCTATCTTGTTTGAGATATTTTTCTCTTATAATTCTTAACCATATACTCTCTTCATTGTTGTAGATTTTCCACAGAAGTTTCATCTAAAGAGAGATATTGAGATTCTCAGTCTTATGAATACCAAGGCGTCCCAAGGATTTGCTTTTACAAATTGAGTCCCAGCTCATTAGTGGTATATAGGAGTCTGATGCGGATTTGTTCCAGAAATTTTTTTATTAACTTGATCCATCTGATTGAGAATTCCTTTTGGGAGAAAAAGGTTTTGCATTAAATAATTGGTTTTAGAGTTCGGGTTGGATTGAATGAGGATCGTCCTACCTGCTTGCGATAAATTGGAAGCTTTCCATTTAGAAAGTTGTTTTTTCATGTTGTCTATTGCATCCTCAAAAACACAATTTTTAATCCTACCATTGACAAGGGGAATTCCTAAATATTTTTCAAGGGTTTTAGACACTGGGATGCCCATATGGGTAGCCTAATCCTTGGTGAGATCTGGATTAACATTTCTAGAGCATTGTGGAGAGCTTTTGTTGTAGTTAATAGTGTGGCCATATCGATTGGAAAAGTTATTTATAATGTTATGAATTGTGTTTAGACTGGTATGGGTTGCTTTGGAGAAGATGATAGTGTCATCTGCAAATGTTAAGAAAGGAATTGGAGTACCATTTTTCACTAGTTTTATGCCAATTAAGGTGTCGTCTGGGAGGGCTTCTTTATGCAATTCTCTAGAAAGACCTTCCATAACTAGGACAAAAAGGTAAGGGGCAAGGGGATCACCTTGTCTAATACCCCTATTAGGTTTAAACTAAGGACCATGAATGTTATTAACTAGAATAGAGAACGAAGTGGAAGAGATACATTTCATAACCCATTTGATCCAAGTTTGATGAAAACCAAATTTTTCAAGGACCACATGAATATAACTCCAATTTAGTTTATCATAAGCCTTTTCCGTGTCTAGTTATAAGGCCATCCGGCCTTTCTTGCCTTTTTGTTTATGGAAGGTGTGGAAGATTTCATGAGCTATTAACGTGTTGTCTTGAATCGATCTGAAGGCACCTTGGAAATGATTAATGAGTTTAGAGAGGATGGGTTTAAGACGATTAGCAAGAATTTTTGAGATTATCTTGTAGATCGTATTACAAAGGTGTATAGGTCTGTAATGATTTATAGACGTTGGGTTATCAGTTTTCGGAATGAGGGCTATAAATGTTTGATTGATCTCAGATAACATTTGGCCAGAGTGGAAGAAGGCCTTCACGGCTTTACAACAGGATTGGCCTAAGATATCCCAGTATCGTTTATAAAACTCTAGAGGGTATCCATCTGGCCCTGGGGATCTATCTTCTGCCATGCTAAAGAGAGTATTTTTGATTTCCAAATAAGAGGGATGAGAAGTTAGCTTATGTTTTTTCCTTTGGAGTTATCTGAGCTTTAATATTCCAAACATCTTTCGCGGAGATTCTGGGTTGATTATTACCTGTAAATATTTCTGCCATTTCACTTAGGATGTGATTCGATATTAGATCTTGATCTGTTAGTAAAATATTCTGTTTTGTAGTAAAGGATCTAGTCGATCTTCTAGTGGTTTTAATTCTAGCTGTAACTTGATAATACTTAGTATTTTTGTCTCCCAGGTGGAGGTGTCTAATCTTTGCTCTTTGTTTCCAAAATATATGATTAAATTCAAGAAGTCGAAATTTCTTGTGTTCTAACCTTGCAAGCTTCTCTTCTTTTATTGAAGATATGTTTCCCCATAGCATTCTGTCTTGAAGAGCCTTGATTTGAAGATCCACTTGGGCAAGTTGCTTTTTTATATTGTTAGGATTAGATTTGCACCATTTTTTAATATTTCGTTTAAGAAGCTTTTGTTTTTTGAATGAGCTTGAACCCATGGGAACCATTCATCTTATTACTCCATACTCTTTTAATCATCAATTCAAGAGCCATGCCATTTCAAATCTAAACAGAGTTCCATTTCTTTTAGGATGGGAGCCGATTTGGAGAGAGATAAGAGTATGATCCGAACTAGAGAAAGGGTGATGTTTGATGCAGAGATTGGGGAACTAGTTTAGAATATGTTGATGGGCTAGAATTCTGTCAAGTCTTTCATAAGTGTTGTTTCTTGGGGATCTATTTTTCCTCCATGTAAAGTGCGAGCCCGAGAACGGTAAGGTTTGTAATCCAAGTTCATCTTTGATAGATCTTAACCTTCTAAATCTATTGGTGTTAGGGAGAGATCCTCCAACTTTTTCTGTATAAATTTCTATATCAGTAAGATCACCTATGATGACTGGGGAGCATGTATTTGTTGACAGTATCATAGATATCGTGCCAGAATTCATCCTTCTTATTTTTAACAGATGGAGCATAAACAAAAATTATGATAATTTTGTGTTTTTCTATTGTTGCTTTTATTACTACAGCTCTTTGCTTAAGCTCAAGGATGCTACTTATCTCTTCAAATTTAGTTTTGAATAGCAACCAGATTCCACCATTGTGTCCAATAGATGGGACACAGAGGGCTTTGTGGAATCCAGAGCTCCTCAATTGGATATCAGATGGGGCTAGTTCTGATTTTGTTTCCGTAAGGACTAAGGCATCAATATTATTTATAAATCGAAAGTTGTTGATCTCTTGCCACAAAGTAGCCGTTTAGTGCCTCTAACATTTATGTATGATATATTAGCCATAAAATTCCTTTATAAAGGTAACCAATTCTTTGATGGACTCTGGAGTGAAGATTGCACTGGAGTAAATTAATATACTTAAGATTACAATTCATTTCTTTGCTGAGAGAGGGGAAATTAAACATCTTAATGATCAGTATAGTTCTCCTTGAACTTCTCTTTGTTGTGTTGATGGATTTGTTTTCTTTTCTGCATCTTCTGTTGTGGATAGATTTGGCTTGCCTTTACTTGTTCTGGTGCTGTTGATGAGTAAGTTGATTACCTTTGCGTGTGAGAAATCTGTTTTGAACAAGGCTATAGTAGAATGTGCTTTTGGCTTGATAAAGTTTGTTGGTAAGGTTGGGGCAGCTTGCAACCCACAGGAAATCATAGATTTCTATGGGGCAAAGCTTAAGTTTTTCGTAGAGAGTGGCAAGAAGTTGCATACCTGATCTCCTTGGTTGCTCTTCTATTAGCTTATTCTTCTTATTGGTCATGCAACACATTAGTGCTCTAGCATCCACACAGGTAATAGAAAGCAAGATATCCAAAGGTTGACAGATGATTTGTTTAGAGGATTCATAGAGGCAGTTAAAGGTAAAAAAGGGACATACCTGACAAGCCTCCTTCACTCCTCTTTATAGTCTTCATTATAAGCCTGCACTTGGTTAGTATATTCTCACCCCTAAAATTTGGTGAGATGCACACACACACGCACGCACACACACGCACACACACACACACACACACACACACACACACACACACACACACACACACACACACACACACACACACACACACACACACACACACACACAGACCATCTATAATAGAGATTAAACTGGTGTTAGACTGAAAAGTTCCACAAATCATTGATGTCCATGAAATAATAGAGGTTCTGTTGAGAGTACCATGTAAAACTCTCTCGTTTAAAATACACGGAAACTATATACACCGCAAATCTGCATGTTAATTACAACGTGGCTGCACGTCGTAATTAACGTGCAGATTGGATGATCCACCTAACGTGCACGCACGTTTTTATTTTTTTTTAGAAACGAAAAAACGTTGCCCTTCGTCTCCCATTGCAGAGAGAGAGAGAGAGAGAGAGAGAGAGAGAGAGAGAGAGAGAGAGAGAGAGCCGATGACGATCGAGAGAGAGAGAGAGAGATGGAGAGAGAGCCGGAGATGGAGACGGAGGTGGTGGTGCTGACGACAGAGGTAGAGTCCATGGAGAGAGAGACGGAGATGGATACGGTGGAGAGTGTGGCGGTGGAGGCAGTGGAGGATGGTGGTGGTGGGGCGATGGAGGTGCAGACGGTGGCGGAGGTGGTAGAGGGTGGGGATGGAGGTGGTGGTGTGGATGTAGTGGAGGGTGTGGTAGTGGAGGCGGTGGAGGGTGGTGGTGGAGGTGTAGACGGAGGCGCCAGAGGCGGTGGCGATGGAGGTGGCGGTCGGAGATCAACCGGAGGCGGAGGTGGTGGTGTCGGATTTGGCGCCGGAGGAGGTTGATGTCATCCTCAAGCGGAAGAAGAAGGCTCCACCTTGGGAGTCGTTAAAGAAACGACGTTAATTATTTTATTATTTATATTTCTTGTTTTTAATATATTCTATTTTTAGTAACTCCTATGTTAGTTGGAGTCTAATTATAGAATTGCTTATTTTTAGTATTTCTTAGTTAGGTTAAATAAGATGGCTAGAAGAGCCTATCTTTAGGCTTTCTTAATACCTTGGATCAATCGTTCAGAACGATGGGGGTATCGACAGGGATATTGATCATCGTATCCATGCTGGATGGCTTAGATGGAGGAGAGCTTCGGGGGTGTTATGTGACAAGAGAGTACCAGCTAAACTGAAAGGTAAATTCTACAAGGTGGTTGTCAGACCGACTCTATTGTATGGTTCTGCGTGTTGGCCTATTACAATAGCTCAAGAGTGGAAGTTATCAGTGGCCGAGATGAGAATGTTGCACTAGATGTGTGGGCATACGAGGCTTGATAGAATCAGAAATGTCGACATCAGACGTAAGGTTGGAGTTACAAGTTTAGATGATAAATTGCGGGAGCACAGATTGCGCTGGTTTGGACACGTTCATAGAAGACCATTTTTGGCTCCGGTTCGAAGGTGTGAGAGCTTAGAACTTGGAGCTATCCGAAGGGGAAGAGGTGGACCGAAGAAGAAGTGGCTAGAGGTCATTCGGCAGACCTCGATCGACTGAGCCTCTCGGAAGATATGACGTCAAATAGAAACCAGTGGAGGAGGGCCATCCGGGCCAGTGAGGTGTAGAGTGTTGGGATATGGTGTTTAGCCCTGCAGCCTATGCTTTTCGTCGGTCGTCTTCTTCGTTTACTTATGTTTTCGCCTCTTTCCTGTCTCCTGACTTGTAGTTTCCTGGGTTGTTGTTGTTGTTGTTTTATCTTCTAGGTTTACTTTATCTTTAGGATTAAAATTCTATCTTTAAGAAACTAAAACTCTATCTTGCATGGTAGAATTGGTTCTTAGGTTTTTTATTTAAACATGGTAATCCCTTTTGAATTAATCAAATTGAATAGAATTGAGAAACCCCTTTATAGGATTAAAGGGTTCTCGATTATCAATCCCAACCACCTTCAGTTCTTGTGTTCTAAAATCCTTCGGCACCCATCATCATCATTATCGTTACTTTAATCCTTGATCAAAACCAAATCCTCAACCAAACCCAGCCTCGTCGACGCCTCAAGGACACCGGCTACAACGCTTGTGGACACCGACACCAAGCTCCGCAGGCCTTGGCGCTCGGGCTCCCGGCACCGCCCTGGTCTCGCTCTCGCTCCCGGCGAGCAAGTCCCCTGAGACGTCCTTTGCTTCAGCGTACTCCGGGGCTTCCTCGCGCGCACCAGTCCCTTGTTTCCCTTTGTTTTGTCGCTAATTCTTAGTTTAAATTAGTTAATTTGTTCCATCGATATATATGTTAGTTGTTAATTTTCTTAAGTTAACCACTGTGCTTTTAATTAGTTTTAATTTAGTTTAGTAATTTCTATCACTTATTTAGTAGGCTAATTAGTTTAATTCAATTGTTAATCAGGAGATATCGGAAGAGTATTGCAAGATCGGGCATATATAAGGTGTGGTTCTTGATGTTGAGCCCACAGGCGAAGGATCGGGGATTCCAAACGTATCAGAGGTGGCAACGTAGGCCATATTACCACCGCGGAAGCGGCGTTGTATGGAAGTGTCGCATGTCCCGACCTTACTGGTATGTTATTTGAATTATTTAATTATTTTATTTTATATTAATAGATTTATATGTTTATAGTTTATATGTTTTATAATATACTTTTTATGATATATTTTTTATAAATTGAAATATTTATTACTATATGTTTATAGTTTATAGTATATAGTTGATATTTTTTTTATATTTTTTTGTTTTTATAGTTTATAGATTATAGTTGTTATGTTATTTTATATTTATAGTTTTATAGTGTAGTTTTTAATATAGTTTTTATAATATAATTATATAGTTTATAGTTTCTATGTTATTTTATGTTCATAGTTCTTTTAATATAGTTTTTATTAATTGAAATATTTATTATATTTTTATTGTTTATAATATATAGTTTTTATGTTATTTTATGTGTATCTAAAAGACGTTATCTAAAAGACATTAGAAGAAATTAAAAGACATTAAAATAAAGTTTTTATAATATAGTTTTTACAATATCTAAAAGACATTAAAAGAAATTAAAAATACATTAAAAGACATTAAAAATAAATTAATGTTATTTTATGTGTATATTTTTCATAATATATTTTTTCAATATATAAAAGACATTAAAAGAGATTAAAAATACATTAAAAAGCATAAACGAATGAACAAGTCTAATATGAGCATATTAAAAGGATGTCCGAATAAACAAGTCTAATATGAGCATATTAAACAACATTAAAAAGCATAAACAAACTCTAATATGATAACATTCAAACGGCTTGCAAGGTAACTAATGAATTAGTTGCTGACGGAGCTGGACCAGTGGATCGCGAGACACGGGCCACTCGTCGACGGCGTGCTGGGCATTTTTGTGGGAGGGGGGCAGCCAGGAGATGACCCTGAGCAGAAGTGATTCATGGCCCTGGGGTACCTATCCATCACTCTCGCCGCGACTCTGTTTGTTGACAAGTCGCATAGCCAGGTACCATGGAGGATGTTCCGCCTTGTTTGGGACATCCCTCGAGCGGCTGACATTGCATGGGGTGCAGGTGCCCTTGCCTGTCTGTACTGGGGCCTAGGAGAGGCTACCCGCGCAGGGGCGAAGAGTTTAGATGGATGCACGACACTATTGCAGGTACGAGACCACGAAATTAGTTTTATAGTTTATTAATATTTTATTCTCATTCTTACCAAATTGTGTTTTGTGTCAAGGTTTGGATATGGGCGTACTTCCCTCGCTTCCGTGGGGATCTGTACAGCGATCCGGTTAGGGTTGAGGATCAACGCTGGTATGCCAAGTTCATCCATCCGAAGGCTCCTACCCACAAGGACGATGCGGGCAAGCTCGAGCGAGTGAAGATTATGCGGGACGAGGTCGGTCAGCTTACCCTCGACGATGTATGGCACCAATACTATAAATATATTAAATATATTTCGTAAATGTGACTTACGTTTGATTGTTTTATTTATAGGTTTGTTGGATGCCCTTTGGGCATGATCTTGACTTCGATAGCGAGTACCGGTAGTCCATCTACCGCGGCACGATCACCTTTTGTGAGGAGGAGGAGCCATATATGCCCGATCGGTGTCTTCGGTAGTTTGGACGAGTCTAGGGGGTCCCGCAGCCCATCATCCCTCTGAGGCAGGTCACCCACGAGGCCACGATGCCAGCTTGAAGACGAGGTAAGTCGCCGTATTTGCCGCCGAGCACAACAGGTGGCAGAGCCAGGTCGACGCTCGCTTCTACCAACTGAGTGAGCACCGGCGGAGTAGCGAGGAATGTCAGGCCGGTGTCAGTGCTGACTACATGGCGTGGTACGCATCTCAGAGCCGACCGTACTTGTTGTCCACCACGACACGCCATCCGGACCCTCCAACGCCCGTCCACCCGATCACCATGGATGCATGGGTGGACCTGCCTAAACCTGCAGTTATTCCTTCTGATCGAGATGAGCGGATTCATGAGATCCATGGCTATCTACGGGCCCTAGACACCCACCCTCGGTTCGACGATCTGTGCGACGAGGTGATGGACATATTGGGTGATGATGTACGGTCCACCAGATCACCGTGATTTTGGTTGTATATGAAACTTTTACAGCTTTTGTAGTAGCTTGTACATTATATTTTTATATTATATTCACCGCTTTATATTATATTTTTATATTATATTCACTGTAATTTACAAACCAAGATCTTCCATCTTCGGCTAGGGTTTGGCTAGGGTTAGGGCTAGGGTTTGGCTAGGGTTAGGGCTAGGGTTTGGCTAGGGAGGCTAGGGTTTGCACGTCGTTATGGACGTGCAAAACTGCACGTGGTTAACGACGTGCAATTCTGCACGTTGTTGACCGCGTGCACTATTGTGCAATTTTGCACGTCATTGACCACGTGCATTGTTGCACTTTCTTTTGGAGGTGCAGTTTTGCGCACTTTTGACGCAAAAATGCCTATTTGAAGCGGGCCAGGATAGCCTGAATCTTCAACCTCTAAAACAAATTCCGACGTCGTTTGATATAGGAGTGACAGTTAGTATCGATATGGCCGAATCGCAAGACGGTCATCGTCTCCAAGTTTACCTGACCAATCTGCATCCGACCCAGGTACGAATACGTTCCGCATAGTTCACTATATACCTTATGTCGAACGTTATGTTTATATGTCCACTCTCGTGATTACAGTTTCGAGACTTTACACTTGAGTTCTTGGACACAAAGGTTTGGAATGACCGTAATGAAATGGTTACGCATTTCAAGGACTTGGGTCTGAAACACTGCATGGTTTTAGTAATCAAGCGGTCTGAAACAGCGTCACGTCATCGCGTTCCCTTACCAACAGGCTCAACAAGATGGTCGTCAAAGAAAGGGGTAGTCGGACGATGATCCAAGATACTCTGCATCGTTTATGGGAAAAAGAGGTTACTACTATGAGTTCAGACGACATCCAGATGACAACGACGTCTTGAGCGACCTCTTCCTAGCGCACCCTGACGGGATATGGCTACTCCGAACGTTCTATTACGTCATCATATTGGACAACACGTACAAAACAAATACGTAAGTCAATCAATTATGGTTACATTATTACATATGTTGTCAATTATAAAGTACTGCACATGTAACAGATTTACACTTGCAGATATGAGATGCCATTGTGCAAGGTGGTTGGGTTCACACCCTCGATCGGGCCATAATTACTGCATCGCCTATGCTTTCATGTCGCACGAGAACGAAGACACGAACGCTTGGGTGTTGCGTCAAGTTCAGATCTTGCCTGCGCCAGAATGGGTTGCACATCATCAATCGAGCGTTGAAGGATGGGATGCTCCTTTTCAAGCTCAGTTTGACAGATTCCGAGCCTTACGTGTCGATGCTGGTCGCCCTTTACACTTTGTCTAGATTTTATTCTACGAGTCTATTACAATTATGGATGTAAGCCTTTTTTTCCGTGCCTTGTAACATTATTCGCATATTATCCGAATGAAAACCTTAACAATTATTGAGTTTTATTCCACGTAGATTGATGTTAGTGTTAAAAATAAATGCTTAGCATTTAATTTTCACTTGCCAATAAAACTCACCAGGGCTTGGAATGGCTTAAACCCTAAACCCTAAACCCTAAACCCTAAACACTAAACACTAAACCCTACCCTAAACCCTAAACCCAACCCTAAGCCTTCAACCCTATATCGTACAATTTGCACGTCAATGACTACATGCATTCTTGCACGTCATTAATGACGTGCATACTTGCACGTTCTTAGTCACGTGCAGACTTGCACGTTGCTTTCAATATGCATGCCGACGTGCACTTAGATCTCACCCACCACATTTACACATTAATAACGACGTGCAAATCCTTAAGTACCATTTGCGGTGTATCTAACAATGCCCTTAAAATATTGAGAATTATAGCTAGAAAAATATAAGATATTGTAGATAATCAATTTGTTTTCATTGATCAATTAATTCATTTTTCATGTTAGTTTTTCTTTCCAATCATTCAACCTTTTATTTCTTAAGGATCGTATAATATTTTAAAATATCTAGTCAGTAATATTCAGTAAATATAGAAGTAAAAATGTTAATTAATTCTCAAAGTGTGTATTCATTTTGAAGATGCGTACCTACTGCATATTGAATGGTGTTCCCATCTGATGAATGTTACTGATAGCAATGAATACGAGTACCACTAAATTTAATGGTCGGTGGGCCATCCAAATCAGCAAATAATGCCAAGAGAAGGTAAAAAACACAGGTGTTAAAGGGGATTGTCGATCCTCTGGTCCACCTCCATAGTTACTGTCCATAAAAAATAAATATATTTTGGATATAAATAAATATTGAAAAAAAAATTAAAAATATTTTTAGATTTTTTACCGTTATATTGATATGTTTATAAAATTTTATTATGAAAAATCACGTTTTCAAAATATACATAACTAAAATATCGATTATTTTAGAAACTAATTTTTATTATTTTCTAAAACATGAATTTGTATAATAAAATTTTATAAACATCAATATAAGGCTAAAGAATCTAAAAATATATTTTTTAGTTTTTTTCAATGTTTATTTATACTCGAAATAATTTTATGGATCACCAAAAAGATCACGAAGTGGACCAGAGGATCCACATCCGTGTTAAGGTGCGTTTGGTACGATCGTTACAAGGAGTGGAGTTTGGAGTTGGAATGGGTTCCTTTGAGTCTCTATAAAAAAAAATGTGTTCGCTTCTGGAAAAAAAAAAACTTTCGTACACTCTTAGCAACTTTTATAATTTTAAAATAAAATATATTTTTCAGCTTTAATTAGATTATGAACTCGGATGTTTGTCGCTCAGACCCGTGCTCGCCAGATGCATCTCCGGCATCAACCCAGACCCTCACGAAGGGCAATTTGTCTGTCCTTGACTATGTGCAACAGAGACGGGCTATTGCTAATGAACTTGTTGAGAGCTTATGTGTCATCTTTGATTCGAACTTTGTGACCTTCATCCTCTTCGGTCTTGGTTCCCAATACTCATCCTTTCGTTGTGTTGTTGTTGTCTCCAAAGAGCCGCGGTCTTCGGATCAACTTATCGGTCACCTACTGCAAGAGGAGCAGCGTTTGGAGGAAGACTCTCGCCCAGCCCTTGACATCGAGCAACCCACGGTTAATGTTGCCGCAACCCAGGGTGGTCGCGGGCATGGATGAGGTCGTGGACGCTCATCCACTGATCGCTCCCAATCTGATCACTCTGGATATACTGTTGTCGGCGGACCTTCCTCCAATGGCTCTGATTGGATGCGCCCGATATGCAAAATCTACACCAAAACCGGTCATGAGACGTTCAATGCTTTCAACGCTTTAATCTGTCTTATTTTCCCGTGACTCACCGTCTCGCTTAAGAGGCCCTCGCTCGTTCTGTTAATTCTACCAAGGCCACTTACTTTGTAGCTTTTCAGTCCGAAATTTCCGATCCTTGGATTGTTGATTCAGGGGCTAGCAATCACGTCACTGCTGACCTAAACACTTTTCAGTCGCACTCCACCTACAATGACTCCGACAACCTAATTGCCATGAACAATATGTCCCTTCTCATTACTCGTTTAGGGTGTTCTATTCTCTTTGTTCCGCATGCTTCCAAGTCCCTCAAACTAAATAACGTCCTATTTGTTCAAAAAATTGCAAGAAATTTATTGAGTGTCTCTCAAATATGTCGAGATAAGAATGCCTATGTTGAATTTCATGCTAATTCATGTGTTATATCAAGAACATGCAGGGTTAGACGCTTCTAAGCAGAACCGTTGAAAATGGCCTATACTATCTTCCCCGTTAACCTGAGCACCTTAGTTGTTCATCTGTCTTTCTTGGTGAGCGTGCCTCGGCTGGGTGATGGCATCACCAGCTTGTTCATCTTCATAAGTCCATTTTGCGTCGCTTGCTTTCGAGTCATTGTCTACCTATCTCCTCACATAAGTTGGCCTCAATTTGCTCGTCTTGCTAGTTGGGCAAGAGTCATCGCCTTCCCCTTTCAAGTCACACTTCCGCCACTGCCAATCCGTTTGATCTTGTTCACTCGGATGTGTAGGGTTAGACATGGCCACGGGTCACGGGTCGGGCGGGTCGACCTGTGACCCGTCGGGTCAGGGTCCACGAGTCCAAGGGTCAGCTCGGGTTGAGGGTCAGGGTTAGGGTCGGGGAAAAGATAACCCGTGACCCAGGGGGTCAACCCGGCGGGTCCGACCCGGTTCGACCCATCGGGTCAACCCGCCATTTTTTTTAAAAAAAATTGAAAAAATTTATTTTTAATAAAATAAATTTATAATTATTATGTAAATTATACAAATTATTCTTATAATAATTCATAATATTACATAATGTAATATGCAATAGCAATGTGAGACTTAGCACCCCCATGCTTCTCCTTTTATAGACTTAGCACCCCCCATTTCCTCTGGTTTTCAATGTGGGACAAGAAGAAGGTAGAAACTAGAAACTACTCAATCTCCAGCATTCGGTTTTTAATGTCAATCCATACTTATAAATTTTTATCATATACAAACACTAGTACTATACTTTATATAAATATTATTTTTAAAAAAAAATATTTTACCTATCAATTATGAAAGAAATAACGAACGGGTAACAAGAAAGTGTGAAGTTCAACAATATACCTTAAACATTTGTGTTATTTGGTGGATCCACTATTAAATCATTCTATATGATACTAAGTTAGGAGGCTTTATGATATAATTTCAAATAATACAAATATTGTTATTGATAAAGCCGTTACACTTGTATAGTATCCTTAATGTCGAGTTTTCGTTTATTTTCAAAATGATATAGAATTTCAGATTTTCAAACACAAGAATGAAATATAATAATGGCAATACTTTTTCAATGTGTCTGTTCATGTACGTCATAACAAGCAACCCAAGTATGTAATTCTAATAACATCATCATTAAGTGTATACACAACATGTGGCTAATTCAACTTTAAACGAGAAAGTTTAACATATCTATATGAAGAAAACCTAGATTTGAAATCATTGATCAAGAAATCAACATAATAATGCAAGTAAAATAAAATACTTATGATTGATTAATGGATCAACACAACTATCAATTAAATTAAATAGAAAGATTAATCCAACATGACTTGATATATTGTATCATGATGTTTCATCACCATGTGTTATTCATTTCATTAAATCCTAAGAGGTAAAAACTTTAATTATATTATTATATGTTACATCATATAATCCAAATACTTAAATTACATTATATTCCACCATATAATCCAAAAACTTTAATTACATTACATTTTACATCATATACTTAAATATCAATTTCTCACATTTTCTTTCATATCTCATACTTCTGTCCCACATCGAAAGTGGGCTAAATACCTCTATTTTCTCTATATATAGATCCTCATACCCTACTTGTCATTCTCACAATCCAACCTTTTCTTTCCCACATCTAAAGTGTGATGAAACGATGAGAGTGGAATAAAGATATATATATATATATATATATATATATATATATATATATATATATATATATATATATATATATATATATATCTTCCCACATACCATGTTTTGTCAACCTTAAATCTTTCCATTTTGAAAGTGTGGTGAAAGACTTGAGTTGAGTTTTATTTTGGATTTAAAAAAAATAAAAAATTTAAAAATGGTTGACCCGGCGGGTCGACCCGCAAAACTCGTTGGGTACCCGATTTGGTGCCACGTGACCGACCCGCCGACCCGCCCGGGTCACCCAACCCACCGACCCGTCCCAACCCCGGGTCAGGGTCGCCGGGTCAACCCGCAAAACTCGTTGGGTACCCAATTTGGTGCCACGTGGCCGACCCGCCAGTCCAACCCGTCGACCCGCCGAGCTGCCGAGTCACCCAACCCGCCGACCTACCGGGTCACCCAACCCGCCGACCTGCCTTACCCATGTCACAAGAGCTCTTCCCTTTCAGGCTCTAAGTAAGAACAATGGATTTGAGAGGGATATGTGGCATGGGTTGACGCCTCTTGAGACCTCGAGTCTTATACTTGGCTCCATCAGCAGCTTCCTCATCCCTCTCGGTTGCCCTTCTGTTGATCTGACAGCTTCCCCTACCAACCCCGACTCCTCCCCTGAGTCCTCACCCTCGTTCTCTCCTGAGGCACCATTCTTGTCACAGCCCTCGGTCTTACTAGGTTTGGTTTCGACTCACTCTCAAGCACCACCAACACTCCACCCACACCCCTATCTCTCACTCATTCTACATCATCACCCCCCTGCAAGGCTGCACCAGTGGCTCCCACATGATTTCGTCCGTCAGATACCTCCGTTCATTCCATGACCGCTCGTGCTCACACCAAAAAATTGAAGCCCAAAGCTCTTACTACCACTAAATACCCGCTCCCCCTTGCTCTCTTCGCTCACCTAGAACCATGATTCTTCCACCAAGCCTTAAAGCTAGCCCTCATTGGTAGAATGATATGAAGTCTGAATATGATGCCTTAATAACTAATGGGACCTGAGACCTAGTTCCCAAGCCTCCTGATGCTAACATTGTTGGTTGCAAATGGGTTTACAGGGTCAAGACTAATGCTGACGGATCTATCGATCGATACAAGGCTCATTTGGTGGTAAATGGATTCAATCAAGAAGCTGTTGTCGATTACTTTGACACATTCAAAGTTATTAAGCCTACTACTATTCGCCTTATCTTGAGCTTAACAGTTACTAATGCCTGGCCTCTAAGACAGGTTGAAATTAGCAACGTATTTCTCAATGGTGATCTAGCTGAAATAGTATACATGGAGCAACCACCAGGCTTTTAGGCCTTTGACAAGCCCACTCATGTGTATAGACTCTGAAAGGCCTTATATAGCCTCGATCAAGCTCCGCAAGCCTGGTTTCACAAGCTTCATGCAACCCTTATTCGGCATGGCTTCTTTGGTTGCATATCCTTGTTCATAAAAATAGGCAGGTCATCATGTTGTGTATGTTCTTGTATATGTTGATGATATGATCATCACTGGCTCCCGTGTCCCATTCATTGATGCCTTTGTCTCCAACCTTCATCAAACGTTCTCTCCCAAAGACCTCGACCCTCTACACTGAAGGTTCGATAAAGTAAAACAAAGTAATATAGAAATACTCTAGAAGGGGGGTTGAATAGAGTATTCCGGTTTTTCGCAGATAGTCTCAAGACTTTTGAAGCTCGTGCAAAACCCTTTGAGATTAGACTTAATCTTTTCTCTGAAAACCTGAATCACAAAGTTAAACAATCGAACCAAGTGCGGAAATAAGGTAAAGCAGTAAATAAAGGACTCGATGAGTTGTTTACGAGGTTCGGCACGAACTTGACCTACGTCCCCGCCTAGGGTTCTTCCATAACCCTAGGATTCAACCGGCTTTTATTGATTCACAAGACTTAGGATCCTAGTAGCTCCCCGAGAAGCCTCTCTCCTATACAATTGCAATCTAGTCAACTCACGTTCCCTTGGAGTCCTAGACCAATCTAGAAGAGCCCCACCTCTCTGTGCTATCTAGTACAATCCTCTTACACTTAGTGAATCAATCGCCTAGTGTTCACTTCCTGAGTTACAAACTCTCGTGTATAACACTATAACAAAATATATCCTATAAGCTCACTGTGTAACTCTCAAATGCTTTGAAAAGAAATAACAGACTCTTAAAGACTAGCTGAGAGCACACGAAGAAGACAAATCTCGCTTGAGGGCTTGAGTGTATGAATGCTTGTGTTCAACAGCTGTACTTGTCTTCTTTTCTTCCTTTTCTTTTTATAGAGAACGGATCGGCGCCTCCAAAGATGAATCTTTCTCTTCATCAGCTAGGCTTGATCATGGCAATCTTTGAGATCTTCTATTCTTGGAAACTTAGACGCCATGATCTTCCAATTCGAATTCTCTCAATTTTGAACGCTTAAGGAAGGATATAGAATTCAAATAACTTCCTGAAAGGTTAGTTAATATATAATAATATGGAAGCATATAATATCATAAAATAATATTCGAGCATAATAATATAAAGAACAGGTTTTGTGTTTCATCAACACTGCTAAAGCTTCAAGACCTTTGACACAAACAGATTGTCAAGGCCTTTGAAACCTATTCCGATTTTCATCAAGGGAGTGGAGTTATCAATCTCCCCCTTGATGAAAGACAAAACTTGTGCATCCCTGCAACTTAGTCAAAGATATATAATAAAACCAAAATCGAACTAAGTACCTGCATGAGTTAGACGAATGTTGGATCATAATTTTAAAACATGAAAATATCCAACCAAAAACAAAACCAAGGTCTTCCAAGACCTTTGAATCGCAACAGTTTAAAAAGTCTAACACAAACCACAGAACTTCTCCCCCTTTTTGTCTTTCAACAAAGGGAGGAGGTAAAACAGTCACCAAACGTTTTGAAACAGTTTCCAAAAACCAGCAATGTTTCAAATTTGGGGTTAGGGTAGGGTAGGATAGGGTTAAGCTTCATTGTCCGGAGCATCATCCGTGGGCAGCGACCTCAGACCTTGCAACAGCTTGGTTACCCCGCTCATCTCCGTCATGAACTCCTTGTGCAGCTCCTTGATATCCAGGCGAACTTCCTCCAAGCCCAACTCCAGGTTGTCCATGCGCTCATCAATAGATGAGGCAGTGGGAAGAGCTTTTGAAGGAGAGGCAAGACTCAAAGTCCCTTGGGGGGACCGAGTGATGCCTATCTTTTCAAGGCTCTTGGAGTCGAACTTACCCATATGACGCTGTTGTTCTTCTTTTTTGAAATCGATTCTAGAAGCTTTGAAGATTTGGGTCAAAAGGGTGGCAAAGGGGAGGGGAGTTCCTTTCCTGGCTTTTCTAGTGTGAGGCATGAATTCTAAAATGGTTTTGGCCAGATCAAGATCAAAGCCATTGAGGATTCGGTAAAGTAGGACCATGGCATTATCGGTCAGGAGAGAGACGGAGTTTAGACGGGGTAAGAGGCAACGCACAATGATGTTAAATATGATCTTTGCCTCTAGGGTAAGGGATGAGTGGGTTAGCTGCTTTGAGGTGCTGGTGGATGCTTCGGGTAAGAGGTATTTGGATCGGGCAAGGGTAATGCAGTCTTCTTTAGAGGGGTTTTCTTCAGAGGGTGGACAAGGGCTTGGTAGGCCAAGGAAATCAGCAAAGTCAAAGGAGTTGAAAAAGATTCTAACACCCTTGACAACAGATTCCAAGAACCAACCATCGTCGACGTGTTTAGCTTTAAGGTTTATATAGAACAGGCGGGTGAGTTGGGGATAATAGACGGTTTCAAGATTGAGAAGGGTCCAGGCTGGGGATTTTTTAAGGATAGCAATGCAAGGTAAGTTCAAAGCTTCAAAGAACGCAATATCCAAAAATCAGAACAGCAGATCCTACGAGTTCGAAACTCATCTACCCACTTTTCAGCCGTTTCAGGATTTTCAAACCATGAAGAGGGTAAGGATTGGTTTACCTGGATGTAGGTAGGTGGATCAGCATTCTTCCTTCGAGCCTGTGTTGAAGCAGTCTTCTTGGCAGGCGCCTCAAGGCCTCTGAGGGTACCCTTCCTGGTACGCTTTGGAGAAGGAGTCTTGACAGCTACTGGGGCTTTCCGCTTCTTTGGAGACGGGGGAAGAGGAGAAGGAGAAGGAGATGCAACGGGTTCTGGCTCCTCAGACCCCGATTCCTCAGCGGACCCCTCATTGTTGTCGCCTTCAGCATTCTTGTCATCACCAGTCTCATCATCCTCCTCTTCTTCTTCCTCTGGCTCCTCCTCAGTGGGAACCTCTACCTCTACCTCTTTCCTGATTCTCTCAGCCTCCTCCTCGACAAGCTTCCTTGCCTACTCGGTCTTCTTCTTCCTTAAAGCTTCCTCTTCGGCTTCCTTGGCTGCATCCCTTTCCAGAATGGCGTCGAGATCCTCCTCTTCCTCTTCCTCGTCCACCTCCTCAGGGATGACCTTCTTTTTCCCTTTCTGCTTTGCATTGAGAGGCTTCTTAGCAGAGCGTTTTTTAGAGCCCTTGGTAACAGCGGTTGTGCTCTCAGCGATGGTGCTCTGGACAACAGCAGGGACGATGGCTTGAGGAGTGGGTTCAGGTGTGGGGGAAGTGGCAGTGACCTGACGTCCCTTGGGGGTGGCGCCAAGTCTTTTGGGTGTGGAAGCTTTCTTTGATTTAGGAGCCATGGAGGTAGTCGGCTAGGGTTTTTTAGAACAGTTTGAGAGGTTGAAGAAAGAGAATTTGGAAGGGTTTGGATAAGTCTGAATTTGTGAGGGAGTCGGGTACAGAATTGGGTTTAAGTAGAGTGAGGTGATGGAGTTGATTGGACGGGTTTAGAGTTTCAAGGATAGTAATCATGACATTGCCAATTTGAAAATATTCCAATTCAAAATTCAAAATTTTTTCTTAACTATTTTAAAATAAGAGGGAAATATCCGAAATTATTTTGTTCCAAAAATATCTCAACGGGTAAAAATATGTGACAAATAGAATTTTTAAAATCCGTTAAAAATATACTTGATCAAATATCTAAAAAGATATTAACCAAATATATGTGATCCGATATCTGTAATCTACCATTTAGTTCACAAACCTTGACATAATTCTCAAAAGTTTTCACACTGAGTAGAATTTATCTTTCGTAAAGGGAAAGCTCCCCCTACGAAAGTGCATCCTTTTTAAGCATCCCAATCTCTCGTCTAATGAAGGTGAACCTGTCCTCTGCCAAAGGCTTAGTAAAAATGTCAGCCCATTGATAATCAGTTGAAACAAAGGAAATGGACACATCATCTTTTTCGACATGGTCTCTAATGAAATTATGCCTTACATCAATATGTTTGGTCCTTGAATGTTGAACAGGATTCTTTGTAATGGAGATGACACTTGTATTGTCACACTTAATGGGAATGCCTTTGAGGTTGATGCCAAGATCTCGCATTTGTTGAGCTATCCAAAGGATTTGGGAGCAACAAGCTCCAGCTGCTATGTATTCGGCTTCTGCAGTGGATAGAGCGACTGAGTTTTGTTTCTTTGAGTGCCAACTGATCAAGGATGCTCCTAAGAATTGGCAACATCCTGATGTCCTCTTCCTATCCACCTTATAACCTGCAAAATCTGCATCAGAATATCCGATTAATGTGAAATCCTTTTGCTTTGGGTACCATAGTCCAAGCTTCTTAGTGCCATTGAGATATCGAAAGATCCTCTTCACAGCCACGAGGTGAGATTCTTTAGGATCATCTTGAAACCTAGCACACATGCAAACACTAAACATGATGTCAGGTCTACTAGCTGTAAGATATAGTAAAGATCCAATCATTCCTCAATACTCTTTTTGATTGACACTCTTCCCAGTCTTGTCTTGATCTAGAGATAATGTTGAGCTCATGGGTGTCTTGGCTGCTTTGGATTGATCCATCTTGAACTTCTTCAAGAGATCCTTAGTGTGCTTGCTTTGGTTGACAAAGATCCCTTTCTTGGATTGATGAACTTGTAATCCCAAAAAGAAGTTGAGTTCACCCATCAAGCTCATCTCAAATTCACATTCTCATCTAGCTTGTTTCGAAATACCCATCGTGTGCCAATGACTGATTGATGCTTTGGCCTAGGCTTCAAGGTCCAGACTTTGTTCCTTTCAAATTCGTTAATCTCACTTTGCATAGCAATGATCCAATCTGGCTCTTGAAGGGCCTCATCTACCTTCTTTGGTTCAATAAGAGAAACAAACGCGTGAAAAGCACATAGATCTTTAAGTTTAGAACGAGTTTGAACACTAGAAGTAGGGTCAGAAATGATATCCTTTAATGAGTGTGATGACGAGTATTTGAATTTTCTTTTGCTAGTCTCAGCTCCTTGATTCGTTACACCAGTAGGATTGATTTTAGGTACATCTGACTCTGTGGTCCTGTTTGGTTCAGTTTCAGCAGTTTCTGACGTTTCAACACCGTTGGATTGGACACCAAGTCACCAAGGGCTTTGGACGAATCTTCAGCACCTTGGGCCAATTCTTCAGTGTTGAGAATCTGTTCCCGCATGTTCCTCTTCTCTGTGTTCTTGGTAGCAGCACCATCACCCTCCTCGTTCTCTGCATGGATGTTAAGATCTATATCTACAACACTTTCACTCAAAGAACCGTCATTGCATTCATCAAATATAACATGTATACTTTCTTCAACTAACTGGGTCCTTTTATTGAAGATTCTATAAGCTTTGCTACTTGTGGAGTAGCCAAGAAATATACCTTTATCACTACGCGCATCAAATTTCCCAAGGTTATCTTTTCCATTGTTATGACCAAAACAAGTACAGCCAAAGGGTTTAAAATAAGATATAAGTGGTTTGCGGCCTTTGAAAAGTTCATAAGGAGTTTTCTTTAAGATGGAACGAATAAGACAACGATTCAAAATATAGTTAGCTGTGTTAACACCTTCAGCCCAATAGGTTTTAGGTAATGCATTTTCTAAAAGCATAGTCCTGGCCATATCCTCTAAGGTGCGGTTCTTTCGTTCCACAACCCCGTTTTGTTGAGGTGTCCTAGGAGCAGAAAAGTTATGGGAGATGCCATATTTAGCACAAAACAAATCAAACTGAAGTTGATCAAACTCCCTACCATGATCACTCCGAATTGACACTATGGGCTCGTTTCTTAAAGTTTGCAACTCCTTACAAAGTTTTGAAAACTCAAATAAGGCCTCTGGTTTTTCTTTTAAAAATGCAACCCAAGTATATCTAGAAAAATCATCAACAACGACTAGCATGTACTTTTTACCATTGGGAGATTTGACTCGCACAGGACCACATAAATCCATATGTAAAAGTTCAAGGGGTCTAGAAGAACTTACAACCTTTTTGGGTTTGAAAGAGCTACGTGTTTGTTTACCTCGTGTGCATGCATTGCACATATCAATACCTTTGAAGTCCATCTCAGGTAGCCCTTTTACAAGCCCTTTGGACACAAGCTTCTGTAGTGTATGTGGACTCACATGACCGAGTCTCCTGTGCCAGAGCTTTGGATCGTCCGTCAAAGCCTTCAGACAGGTTAAGCTTCCTTGTGCCACTTGATCAGCATTTACAGCGTATATATTGTTGTAACGATATGCAGTCAGTATAACTTCACCTGTATCTTCTCTGCACACTAGACATCTTTTCTTGTTAAATCTGACATTGTTGCCACTATCACATAATTGAGAAACACTAAGCAAATTATACTTTAAACCATTCACAAGATAGACATTTTTAATACTATGGTTGGAATTACTTCCAACGCTACCAATACCAACGATGTCACATTTTCCTTTGTCACCGAGAGTGATTGTTCTTGTGGATTTCTCCTTTAGATCATGAAAGAGAGAACTCTTCCCACTCATATGCCTCGAGCATCCACTATCAATGATCCATTTGTGCTCCTTCACCTTGGTGATCTCCTGCAAGACAAACATCAACCTTTGTGGCTAGACCAATAAGCAAATTTGGATCCATTATTGGGGTAAACCATATTTGGTAAAATAGTGCCTTTTGGAACCCAAACTTATGTTATCCGTTCTTTTCTTAAATGAACAGGAAATGTATTGCGAATGATATATGAATCCTTTCTTCTGTAGGGGCAGGTCTCTTTTACATGTCCCTTTCTAGCACAGTGGTGACATATAGGAGAGGTTCTGCTTCCTTTTGCCTTTACAAAGGTGGTAATGTGCTGCTTCTTTAAAAACCTTGGATTGTAACCAATACCACTTTTGTTTAGAGAACTTTGTTGCTCACCCAACATCTTATCAAGAGTGCCTTTGGATTTGGTAAAACTTATGAGGGTTGTGTATTGGTCTTGAATCTTATTATTCAGGGAGATCTTCTCGTTCTCTAAGTCATGATGTTCACTTCTTAGAGAGGAGAGATCTTGCTTGAGTTCTGATTTCTCTGAGTCAAGAGTCTTGACTTTAATGTCAAGACCTGAATAAGAAGTTTCAAGACTTTTGACCCTCATAGACAGATCCTCAATAGTTCTTTCCTGGTCCACAGTTCTCTTAATAAGAGTGTTAGTCTGGGCAATAAGTTTCTCTTCATTGGCAATCATATTAGAAAAGAATTCCGATAATACCTCTTTTGGACTTGCCATAAGTTCTCTTACAGTTACCTTAAGCTTCTCATCGTGGGATTCATCTTCTGAGGCCATAAGACAAACATTGGCCTTCTCATCATCGGAGTCAGAGTCAGAATCGCTCCAAGTTGCCACCATGGCTTTCTTTTTCCATTTATCACCCTTCTTGGACTGTCTCTTTGTCTTTTGAGGGCAATCCTTCACAAGATGATCTGTTTCACCACATTCAAAACAAGACAAAGGTTTAGTCTTCTTATCATATTTGTTGTATTGAGACTTACCTCGAAATTTAGAAGACTCTGATCCATCCTTGTTGTTGAATTGTTTCTTCATTTTGAGGATTCGAGTAAGGCCTCTTGTGATAAGTGCAAAAGGATCATCCTCATCGTCATCCTCATCTTCGGAATCAGATCCATCGTTGGGCTCATCCTTCTTAGACTTGAGCGCTAAGTTCTTAGTGCTTGTTGGAAGTTCTCCATCGTCTTCATTAAGAATCATCTCATGCGTGATTAGTTTCACAAGCAGGTCATCAAGGGGAAGAGTAGTGAGGTCTTGGGCTTCCTCTATGGCTGTTACTTTAGGACCCCACTTTTCTTTTGGGAGATACCTCAATATCTTCCTCACTTTCTCAACGTTTGTAAAGCTCTTGCCGAGAGAGTCAAGGTTGTTGGTGATTTCTGTGAATCGTGTGAACATGGCCTTGATTGACTCATCAGACTTCATTTTGAAAAACTCATACTTTCGAAGGAAGATGCTGATCTTGGTGTCTTTCACTTAGATAGTTCCCTCATAGGTGAAGAACAGCTTGTCCCAAATCTCTTTAGCTGACCTACAAGATGTTTTACGGTTAAACTCATCAGTGCTAAGACCACAATAAAGTAATTTAATAGCCCTTTAGTTTTTGGAGACGAGTTCAAGATCTGCTTGGATGTATTCAGACTTCTTCTTTGCGACTTTGGTTCCATTTGGTCCGTCTTTCTCTGGAATCTTTGGCCCATTCTCTATAATGTTCCAAAGTTCCAGATCTTGGTCTATGATGAACATCTTCATCAATGATCTCAAGTGGACAAAGTTGTTTCCTACAAAGAGTGGTGGTCTGCCGGTAGACCTTCCCTATGCAAATCCTCCGCTTGCTTCACCAGACATGATCGAAAACTCACAAGATTGTTAGATCAAAAGCAGTGACTAAAGCTCTGATACCAATTGAAGGTTCGATAAAGTAAAACAAAGTAATATAGAAATACTCTAGAAGGGGGGTTAAATAGAGTATGTCGGTTTTTCGCGAATAGTCTCAAGACTTTTGAAGCTCGTGCAAAACCCTTTGAGATTAGACTTAGTCTTTTCTCTGAAAACCTGAATCATAAAGTTAAATAATCGAACCAGGTGCGGAAATAAGGTAAAGCAGTAAATAAAGGACTCGATGAGTTGTTTACGAGGTTCGGCACGAACTTGGCCTACGTCCCCGCCTAGGGTTCTTCCACAACCCTAGGATTCCACCGGCTTTTATTGATTCACAAGACTTAGGATCCTAGTAGCTCCCCGAGAAGCCTCTCTCCTATACAATTGCAATCTAGTCAACTCACGTTCACTTGGATTCCTAGACCAATTTAGAAGAGCCCCACCTCTCTATGCTATCTAGTACAATCCTCTTACACTTAGTGAATCAATCGTCTAGTGTTCACTTCCTGAGTTACAAACTTTCGAGTATAACACTATAACAAAATATATCCTATAAGCTCACTTTGTAACTCTCAAATGCTTTGAAAAGAAATAACAGACTCTTAAGGACTAGCTGAGAGCACACGAAGAAGACAGATCTCGCTTGAGGGCTTGAGTGTATGAATGCTTGTGTTCAACAGATGTACTTGTCTTCTTTTCTTCCTTTTCTTTTTATAGAGAACAGATCGGCGCCTCCAAAGATGAATCTTTCTCTTCAACGGCTAGGCTTGATCATGGCAATCTTTGAGATCTTCTATTCTTGGAAACTTGGACGCCATGATCTTCCAATTCGAATTCTCTTAATTTTGAACGCTAAAGGAATGATATAGAATTCAAATAACTTCCTGAAAGGTTAGTTAATACTCCCTCCGTTCAACAAAACTTGACGTTTTACTATTTATGCACGTTTTTTTAGGAGTTAAAAACTATATAAAATATCGACTTTTTAAATAATTTTTTTTAACAATTTCGTAGTTATTATTAATAAGTACAAACTTGTTAAAAAAATTTTTAAAAAAAATGAATATTTAATATAGTTTTTATCATTCTAAAAAAGCGTGCGTGAATAGTAAACGACAAGTTTTGTTGAACGGAGGGAGTATATAATAATATGGAAACATATAATATCATAAAATAATATTCGAGCATAATAATATAAAAAACAGGTTTTGTGTTTCATCAACACTGCTAAAGCTTCAAGACTTTTGACACAAACAGACTGTCAAGGCCTTTGAAACCTATTCCGATTTTCATCAAGGGAGTGGAGTTATCATACACTATTTCCTAGGAGTTCTGGTTGAGCATTCAACCACTGGTCTCTACCTCAGTTGGCAAAAGTACAATGCTGATATCTTAGATCGCTATGCTATGACTGGTGCTCGCCCGATTGCTTCCCCAGCTGAACCTGGCTCTCGTCTTCGTAAGGATGGTGACCCGTTCTCTGACCCATATTTGTATCGCATCATTGTTGGTGCACTTTAATATCATTAATCGGACGAAGATCGCTTATGTGATTAATAGAGTCTACCAGTTAATGCACGTCAAGAGAATTATTCGCTACCTCAAGGGCACACTCTTAGCTGGACTATGCCTTCAGCATCTGCAGGATCGTTGGTTGGTGGCTTTCTCGGATGCAGGTTGGGCCTTCAGATCCGATGACTGTCAATCCTAGCATGGTTTTGCCATCTACTTCGGAGGAAATCTTATTAGTTGGTCCTCTCGAAAGTAGAAGGTCGTGGCTTGGTCCAGCACTGAGGCCGAATACCGCGCTATTGCTTTTACTACAGTCGAGCTCATCTGGCTTCAGGAACTGCTCAAGGAAGTGGTTGTCTCCATTCCTCATGCCACGATACTACTCTCTCACAACCTGAGCGCCACCTTCATCTCAGCTAATCCGGTATTTCATCAGTGGTCTAAGCACATCAAGACCAACTATCATTTTGTCCGTGAGTAGGTGGTTGATCAGCGTGACCTTGTTGTTTGTCATGTCCACTCTCTTTGAATTGGTAAATAAAGAGCGGTCATTCGGGGGTTCGAGCCGGGGACCTATGAGTACTACCCACAAGCCCTTTTCGATGAGCCATTCCGGAATGGTTCATGTCCACTCTCTTGATCAAGTTGATGACATCTTTACCAAGGCGGTTGGGACCAATCGATTTCAAAATTTGCATTCCAAGTTGCTTGTTCTCCCTCGATCATCAGTTTGCGAGGGCGTGTTAGTTAAGATTGTGCTAAAATATTTCAATATAACTTACCGATTCGAAACTCAGATCGAAACTCTTTTTTAATTATACAATAATAAAGTATAAAGTTTAATTAAAAGATATAAGCAATTTTGATTTAGGGGGATTTGTGTCTGCTTAATCTAAAAAACATGTATATATAACTTTTTATTTGGATATTGAATTAAAGTTTATAATATATCAAAACTATAAAGTTTATAAAATTCAGTATATAATATACTGAATTTTATTTTTGCTGAGGGGGCAATGGCTACATATTCTTAGTTGTCATATAATACCGAATGTAGAGATCGAGGCGAAGTTTATTAAATGTATGGATGAAGTTAAAAGTTTATTTTATAAACAATCAAATTATCACACATACCAAATTGAAATTGCTCCGTTATTATTGTAACCTACATGATACATCATATTCATATATATTCAGTTATTTTAAGTAAACAATTTGCTCAAAATTTAATACAAAAAATGCACAAAATGTCCTGGTAGGTATATATGTTCCCTCATGAGTCATGACAATACGGTGCAACAACTATTTTTGTCCTTCCAATCAATTAATTAATTCCACCGGATAAGTAAAATTGGTTAACTAATTCTTTGTTCTCCATATTATCTTATCTTAATCTACGTATACCTTTACGCTACATAACAATCAGCTATATACTTTGATTGAGATTATGAAAATACTCCAATCATCTCAATTATAAAGAAAGAATAATATCGATCAATATATATAAGATATGATTTTTTGAAAAAAATTGCAATATAGTAACCTAAATTTTGTGTTAGAGTTGGATCTCGAACTTTATGCGTATAAATAAATAATGAGAAAATTTACGTAGAAGGCACATTTTGAAGCTCAAATTAAGAAGGTGTCCACCTTTTTTACTATATACACCACATATTCTTTTTTTTATATATAAAAAAAATAGACTATGCCCCTCTTAAGTCACACATCTAGGACTCAAGAGGGCGGGGTGTGATGTATACAGTAAAATATGTCGGTAGAAATAGCAACACAACAACCCTTTTAATTTAATTTGCAATCTGTCCATCCTTTTCATCCGGTTTTGTTTTGGACAAAAATACCCTTCCTTTATATAAGGCGGGATATGTGCGGTTTTTCTTCCATTTTCGACTCCCGCTTTCGATCAGTGTTCGTCTTCGTCTCTTCCTGCAAATCAAGCACTCGTCAATTCGGTGGCTATTGTTGCTGATCTTCGTGTTTTTCTTTTCTTAATCAAATCTATGACAACACTAGACAGCAGCACTGGTATGCATTGTCTTATTTTGTGTTTATTTAAATTTTGCATTAAGGTTAACCATTTTTTCTCTTTGTTCCGGGGGGGGGGGTCGGTTTTTGTTTATGTGTTCTTTCTTTCGAAATCGTGTGTTTTATATGCATAAATCTGTTGGTTGTGTTTCTGTGTTCGTTAGTGTTTTATCCTATCTGCTCACATCAGTCTGTCTGAACATGTTGTTGTTTTTTGTTCGTTATCCTAAAAGTTAATGTGTACTCCCTCCGTTCTCTTATATATGTCGTTTTGAGGTATTTGGGATATGGCAAAATATTTGACGTTCTCAGTAATAGGTCCCACCACTTGTAATTTGATTTTAGCTTGTAATCATAATCTCCATTTAAATTCAAATTTTGACACTATGGAGTGGAAGCTCTAGAGTCATCACAATGTAATTCATACGGAGTACTATATGCTATAATTCAAAAGAGTACATTTCCTTAATTAATGTGCATGAGCTCAAAACGTCATATATAAAAGAACGGAGGGAGTATCTGTTTGCTTGTCTTCTTCAGTTAGGATTAGGTTCGTTTAGTCGTCCGGAATTGTATGTTTGTCTTTGTTTGTTTTGCATCTTTTATTTTCGTTGTATGTTTAACGGTTCGCATTCTACCGATTTTATCATCTTCTCATTAAGTCAGGTCTGGCCGGTCCTTAAATGTTTTCCTAATTTTTTATATATATATATATATATATATATATATATATATATATATATATATATATATATATATATATATATATATATATATATATATATATATATAGAGAGAGAGAGAGAGAGAGAGAGAGAGAGAGAGAAGATATGTTGTGCACACCCCTTAGGGTGTACTTTGTGCACAAATATAGACTGTTGATTTATTGCAAATGAAGGGTTGTGATGCTTACACGTGTCCGGGGTAGGTTAAAAATAAAAATTTAATCCAAAACTCAATTGTGCGATGTGTGAGGCGCGTGGACAGAATGAATAAAACCCTAAGCCGCTTCACGCATCTTCTTCAACATTGTGGAGTCCGGAGAGGCGAGAGCGACATCGTGGAGCCCGGAGGTTTCCGACATCGTGGAGCCCGACTGTAAGTTGAAGCGTCTGAGCAGATTTGCGAAATCGAGCCGAGTCGAGTCGGTCAGGAGATGAGGCAAGGAGAGGAGGCCGGTCGAATGTGTGAACGAGAGAGCGAATCGAGCCGGTGTTGGCTTGGCGAATGGAACCGGAGTTCCGATGGCGAAAGTGAAGATGGAGGCCGACCACTAGGGTGCATATCGGGCGATGATGAATTGAAGGCGACGGTCAAGACGAGGTCGAGCAATGCGGTGGTGGCGATATTGGACTCGACACCGGCGAAGAGGATCGAATTGAATGGCGTCGATCATGCTTCGTCTTTGTTATTTTGTGGATGAGGGTAAGGGTAGGGGGGATGGGGGTGGGGGGGCGGGGGGGTAGGGTTGGTGTGACGCCGGCGAAGAGGAATTCGATCATGCCTCGGCTTTTTTTTGGTGGGTGGATGGGTGGGGGTAGGGGTACGTGGTGTGTCGAATTTATTATTCGTCAATTATTCAAACCTATGGGTCGAATTTCGATTACGAGTGGTTGTGAGTTGGTTAATTATTCGGTGAAATATGATTTATTATTCGTCAGTAACGAAGTTTTCGGTATGACAAACAATATAAAAAACCTTAATCGCACGAGTATAACTACACAACTAAATATTATTCAGTGAAATGTGCAACATTATTCGGTCAAATATGAAGCATTATTCGTATAAATTGTAAGTATTATTTAGGGAATTAGGGTTTATTTTATCTTAAATTGATGAACAAAAAAAATAAAATATTAGTATTCGGTAGCATGTGACAAATTATTCAGTGAAATATATAAATTTTCACCTGAACGAAAAAAGAAAATATAACATTATTTGGTGGTATACAAGTATCTGAAACATTATTAAGTGAAATTGACAAAAATTTTAAAACAACATAATAAGGTCTAGAAAAACGTAATATATATATCCTTTGTTAAAAAATAAAATAAAAATGGGACACATATTATACTTCCACGTTTCCACTTCTCCGCTCTGCCTTACCGAAAACATCCCACCAAATGCGTGTGCACCACACGCCACCAAATGCGTGTGCACCATGATAAAACAAATCCACACGCAAAACCAATATTAATAAAAAAAAAAACGAAAAACCAATATTAATCTACACCATTCATTTCAATGAATCAAGTGCCTAGATTTGTGCATAAAGTACACTCTAAGGGGTGTGCACTCTGGAACTACACTATATATATATATATATGGTGTATCAACTATCAACGATCTAAAATACTCTAATACGAGTATAGATTTACTGCACACATGCACTTAGGGTTGTTCATCGGCCCAAAACCGATCCAAACCTAGTCAAATCGAACCGAACTGAAAACCGAAATTCCCAAAATTAGAAACCGAACCTAAACTCATAGATTTGATTCGGTTTTTAACCGGTTTGATTTAGGTTCGGTTCGGATATAACCTAAGTGAACCGAAATAATGTGATCACTTTGATTTTATGGTTTTGGGAGGTCATTTTCATCCAAAGTAACTAAGTCATTTTTTTTCTTTGCTTCACCGTATGGAAAAATTAACATTGAAGAGCCTTGAAGGAACATAGTTAGGTCCACACTAATTTTCTTTGATTTTGAGGTTTTGGGCCTTTGGGAGGATCTGATTCTAATGTGAGTTGGGGCTAGGGCTGTGAAATGGCGAAGTGAGGGATGCGAGCAGTAGCTAAGCACGGATCTGGTAGACTCTGAACTCTTAACTAAGGGTAAATTTAAAAAAAAAAAATCGATTTTCTCTCGGTTTAACCGAACCAAGTCCAAACCGAACCTAAAACTGAACTGAAAATCTAAACCGAAACACATCGGTTCGGTTCGGTCCAAAAATTCAGTTCGAACCGAATCTGAAGAGCCCTAAATGCGCTTGTTTGTGATTTTCAATTATTAGGCGGTAGAAATTCAACCTCCGCGTAAATTACAGTGGTGGTGTGAAATTGGGAGATGGCCCACACTCTGCCAAGTCATTACTGATACTGAGTCCCTTAACGGCCACACAGAGCAATCACCGAGTATACAACGACTCACTCCCCTTGAGTAATTCCCAAAAATACTCTGCTTTCTCCTATTTACGACTCTTATCCCCACACAACAGTTTATAAAATTATATCCTCATGAATATATAGTTTAATAAAATAAATACGGAGTATATAACAACAATGGCGAATTTAGGGGGTTTGAGATGACTAAAACTCGATCCTTTAGTCCAAAAGAAAAAAAATGAGTAAAAACAAACTTTTACTTGTTTTTTATATAAAAAAAAAATTAATAATTTTAAGGATAATTTTTTTTTAAAACAAATAAATGGTGGGTTGTTTAAGCTTGCAGGGTTTTTTCATTATGTTGTATCATCTGGTTTTTATTGTACCATGACGGTGAACCCATCTAGCGATCACTCACCCTCTTAATTTATCAGAAAATGGTTTTGTCTGACATATCAAATTCAAACCTATATCGAAAAAAAATCTTAGTTGATAACGGTGGGTATTTACAATTCAAACCATTTTAACCTCTTTTTTATAATTTTTGTTCTCTTAGCTTTCTTTTACAAAAAATGCATAATTAAATAAAAAAAATTAAGATTTTATTGTTTGAAAAAATTGATTTTTTTTATCATTTTTATTTTTCTGATTTTTTCTACTAAAATTGATTATTTAAATCACGAATTTCAGGGTTTTTCTAATATATTGTTTGAAAAAATATTTTTTTTATTTATACATTCAAAAAAAATATTAAAAAAATATTTAGCCCTCCCCCTATAATATTTCCCCTCAGAAAAGCTAAATACACTTGGATACACCGCAAATATTTGCAACTTGTTGTAGAGTACCTTTTGAGGAGCGTAAAAAATTCAGAGAAAATAAAAAGGAAAATTAAATATGGGAACTCTGCAAAATGTTACGGAGTTCTCATGCGTATTAAAAAAAAAGAGTAGCCATTAGCCACTTCCGCAAGAAGTTGTGGTTGTCTTAAATTTTTAGCGTATCTAAAAATAGTTTCGCACCTTGTTGTAGAACTAATTTGCAATAAGTTACGAGGTTTAACGGTGTATCAAGTAAAAATTAGTGGTGCATTTATCAAAACTTTTTTTTAGCGCCATTGTATGCCAGTTGAATACTATCCGTGTGAAGTTGGTCAGCCCATGTGCCTATGGTTTTGGTTAAAATGTACACATTTGCACAAGATGTGTAAAAATACACATTACTTTTTAGTAATTTGCTCCATTGGTGAAATGTGCATTAATTTTTTATACATCATTCTAATATAATTTATTTAAAACAAAAAGGAAAATAAAATCATGTAAAAATAAACCAATGAAATGTTCTTGCTTTTTGTAAAAGTTTATATAGATGGGGGAGATGGTGTGCTCAAATTTGCACATCACATACTAAAATGTATACATTTGCACACACTCAAAACAAGCAATAGAGCTAAAAAAATGTCTAAAAAATACACATTTGCACACAACCATTGTGGATGATCTTAACGCACCATTTTCTTGTAATTGTTGATGAAGTTGTATTTTTTACAAAAGCAAATATATGGATATTGGTGAGACCAGAGTAAATGTTAAAAAGGCTTAAAAGCAAAGATATTATTGACAAGATACCAAAACGTCTATTGACAAGACGAAATCATATAAATTGAACAATAGACCCCTTTCAATTTTAGAAAATATTTATGAATATAACCGATAGCAAATGGAAAAAAAAACATAAAAAAGTTCATCCAAATACTAAACATTGAGTCAACTCTGGTAGTTAATCTCGTCATATTTCACCAAAATAAAAAATTAACCTCAACCTTTATTGTCGCGTGTACAAACACAGTTACACATCTCTTTGCTGTTTGCCAAGCTACGTCATTAACCTCGGTTGATTTCTACCCGAGCTGTGTATTCTTCCATGGTTGATGACACCAAGCTACTTCATTAAGCTCGGCCTACCCCCCTCCCAATATTTTTTTATTAGGTAAAAATTTGGGAACAGGAAAACTCTACCCAATAGCATCCTTGCGTACGAGGTACTGAAGACCTAAATCATTGAAAATCTCTCGTCCCATGGCAAAGAAACAAATGTGGGCAACCTTATCAACCACTTTATTTCCATCCTGGGGCACATGAGAAAAAGAAAGGTCGACAACTCCTTGTAGGAGCATTTTAACGTCGGACATGAGTAGTTCAACGATAGTTGTCCCTAAGATGTTTTATAAGAATCAAATAATCACCTTCTATATATAATTTAGGAATGTTTAGCTACTTTGCCTTTTTATCCCATATCTTATTGCTAATGTATCCGCCTTAGCATTAAGATATGGTAATTGGGCAACCTTCCCACTTCCGAATAATGAAACCGCAAGTGCATGCTATCGTTGTTATGTATCGTGGATCCAACAAAATTTAGTTTAAATGTGCCGACCTAAGTTTTTTTCCACTTAGTTGTAACTCCCCTTCAGGGTTCCTCTTCCTTAGAAGGATTTTGTCTTAGATGCTGGTTAGAGCACATATTTACATCCTCAAATGTGCATGCGCATGTCCAGTTATCCATTTGTGCACTGGGTATTTTATTCACCTTTGTCAATGTTGGATTATTTACATTTGAAAAAATGATCGAGTTCCTAATTAAAGAACCATATAGTCCACCACCTCGCTACTAGCAATTTCTTGTTGTCTTTACTTATTATCTGCATAATTATACTTAGAATTGACCTAATATCACGACATTGTTGGATTAGATCTTTTATGTCATTGACGTCTGATGGGTTAAGACTTTAAGTACCCCTTTGAAGAGTATGTGATTGGCATTCCAAGAAGACATTTATGTCATCTTCAAACGTGTCGTAAGTCGTTATAGAAAGGGCATGTTGTTGGTACTACTACACCACGTTATGCTAGCTAGTCTGGCCCTTGCCGGAAGGCCAAGATGGCATAGTTTCCACACAAATCAAGTAGTTTTTATCAATTTCAATTCTATTCTAAAAAAACCCTAAAAACTCCATTATCAATCTTATAAACATAAACGAATACAAATGTTAGATCTTACATTGAGAATGATAAATCAATAGAAATATTGCACAAATCCACCAAAATCAATTGATGTTGCTTCAAATCCCGGCTAGTTTTATGGTGCTCAACGGGTTCACATGAGGCTAGGAGAGGACAAGCAGAAATAGAGCTTTAACTAAGTTCTCGGGGCAACGTGTAAATAATTTTTAAGATGAAACTCATTTGTGTATGATAATGCATATTTTAGATAGGCATTATAGGTAGATCTTATTTCATTTAAGTGGTCATATTGCATATGTTTTGCACAACTCCATTTAGGTTTCTTTTATTCTGTTGAGTTGGGGTATGTCGAGAGAGAGAGAGAGACGACATACAATTGAGAGAGGTGAGCGTTACTTTGGCTATGAGTTGATAAACTCATAGTTTCGCCTATGATTCAAAGACATGGTTGGATGAATTGTGAGGATTTGATTTCAATTAGTTATTTATAAGTTTATTTATCATCTTGTTCTTATTGATATATATATATATATATATATATATATATATATATATATATATATATATATATTTATATATATTTATATATATATATATATTTGTGTTCCTTTCTATGGTTGATCACCATGTTAGGAATTGCATCTATGCTATGAATCTGTTGTTGGTTTCTCGATAACAAACAAAGTCATTCATTGAGTGATGTTTCTATTGCCTTTGTAGTGGATGATAGCAATTGATCTATGTCGAGTAAATGAAATTATGGCTAATTGAGTTGTTCTTTTTAATTCCTAATTGCATTGAATTGATGTGCAAATTGGTCTTAAATACTCAATTCGTTAATGCTATTCTTTAGTGATGCCAAATTGAATAAGTGATTGTATGTTTGCGGAACAATCTACCATAAGCAGTCAACCATAATCTTATAATTAATATTGAAATCAACTCAAGGATCATGAACCCCAATCGTTTTTGAAGAATTATAGGTGAATCGCTTCTCTATCATATTATAACTACTTTGCAATCATTACTCTGTTTAGTTTATCTTGCTATTTCATTAGTTTGCTACAACCTATTTGCTATTATCTTAAGAAATCATCAATAGAAATATACACGAATAGTTTTCTCCGTTGGATCGACTCCTTACTTGTATGTTATACTAATCTTTTGGTTAAACATTGAGTTAGGATATTTACTTTTGGTGGAACTAAGCGCCAACAACAATTATACATCATCAGTTCGGACGTCGCCAAATCTTGGTGTCGTTGCTGGGGAAGTCTTTATTCGTAGTTTCTTTTGTTGATTTCTCTTTATCTTTATTTTTGCTTTAATTTCTTTTTTTTTTTAGGTCCTACCTACTTTGCATGGTTAAGACCCGTTCTACTAATTCATCGTCTTTGTCTTTTGATCTTGAGATTGAGAGATCTCTATCTAGGTTAAAAACGAGACAATGGAATACACCTCTCCTTCATAGAATATTCCCTCATTATATTGTCCAAAAGATATTGAATATACAAATCCCAGATTGGAACACGCCAGATAAACTAATCTGGAAACTAGAACCCAATGACAACTTTATAAAAAAATCAACAAAAAATCTAACAAATAGAAGCCAGCAAAATAGCAACGAATACAAGTGGGCATGAAAATTAAAAGTACCACCTAGAATCAAATTTTTAATTTGAAAAATGGATATTGATGGCCTACCCACCAAACTCAGACTAAACAAATATATAAATAGAGTGTCTTCTCAATGTTACCTTTGCAACTTGGACGATGAGGATATCACCCATTTGTTTACGAATTGCCTCTTCGCTGACAAATTAATAACAAGTTATGAACAAATAACTCGTAAACACTTCCAAAATCTTAGAGGGAGCCAAGCAGATGTTGAAGGTATTTTAGCTATAAGAAAAGCAAATCCTCACTTTGAAGATCTTTGTTTCATCTGACAAGTCATATGGGAAACCAGAAATGGGTTCATCTTTAACAATAAATATCTAGAATCTCCAACAAACTTAGTATCCAAAATCACTTCCAATATCAATACGTGGAAACAAACAGAGGTAGAAAAGAGTAATGACTACTCTAACAGGAAGAGGATGAACATTAAGTAGATCCAACCACAAGGACCATCTACACAATTAACGTAGATGACTCAGTAAAACTCACGGGTATTTGCCAAGTGAGGGGAATCATCAGAGACTCCAAAGGTCTTGTAATTGATACTTTTTTTTTATCAAGAGATACCTAAAGGAATTTTTATCCAGACCGAGGCTGTTGTAATCTGTTTGGAACTACAACAGGCCACAAGGAAAGGGCTAAGGAAGATCATCATAGAAGGAGATAATCAAGAACTCATAAGGGTGATCAATGACGTAATAACATCAAGTGGGAAATTATACATCGAGTGGAAAATACAAATCGAATGAAAGTTACCTTTGATCAGGTAGAATTTAAGCACTGTTTTAGGGAAGCCAATAAGGTTGCAGACTATAAAGCTAGACATGATATTATTTATAACAAAGCTACTCTCCCTTTAGGAAACTATGTAACATCATCATTCGGGATGATCGTGGGGGTGGTTTACGTTCTATATAAATCCCTCCTAATGTTTGCCTACTGTAAAAAAAAGGTAAAAAAAAATTGTTTGCAATAACCATGACGATTGTACCTAGATCTAGAACATAAATACCCCCCCCCCCCCCCCCCCCCCAAAAAAATAAAATTAATAATAATCAAGAATCATCTAATGACTCACAGTAGATGAGTGCCAACCAAAACCAGCCTCACCTGAATATGTGTAGACATCTTCCTTGATTGTACCTTGTGCAACGACCCTTTTGAAAACTCGTCCCGCCCCTTTTTCAAATATATCCACTCTCTCCACTCATTAAAAGAATTGATGCGAGCACTTCAGATATTCTTAAAAACATGATCTCTAACAACAAACCCTTAAAAGGTCATTAGTGAAATCTTTAGCAAGATCAATTGGAAGCAAAAAGAAAAAAAAAAAAGAAAAAAGAAATCAAACTAGCTACAACTTGGCGGTGCCTATAGATAAGAAGAAATAAAAAAATTGAAATTAAAAAGATGACATAAATGATAAATTTGGAACATCATGCCAGATAACAACTAAAGTGCTTGGTGGTGGCTTTTTCGGGTTGTTTGAGTTTTTTTATTTCATCCTTGTTGATTTGTCTTCTTAGTGTCGTTTGTTGATGGTTAGTCCGTCTGCCGATTCGTCGGCCTATTGAGTTACTAAACAAGTTGTTGTATGATTTTTTTTTTATCAAATTCTTACCTAACCAAAAAAAGAACTAAAAATTATCAAAAGTGAACTTTGAAGAAAATTAAATCGAGCCTGACAAATATTAAAGAAAGGAAAAAGAAAAACTTAAGATAGGAAAACCACTAGATGCGTGGTGGGGCTAGAAAGTTTTCGGCACGGGGGCACAACTGTATATGAGCGTTGTCGTTTTGAAATAAAGCGATCGACATCGCTTTGTCAGTTTAAATTAATAGTAAAACTCTATATAATATAACAACAAATGATGTCGTTTAAGTATAAAACATTGTCAGTTTAGAATAAAATGTTATCATTTTTTCCCATTTAAAAATAAGAAAAATAAATAAATATATGAAATAGCAGAATGACAGAAAAAACTAACAAAATAAGGATGAGAAAAAACAACATAATGGGCACTGTATGGATGCACATGCTTTTTTTATTAACTACTAAAAAAAGTAGTAGAATTAGCTTATTTGGTGTATAGGTTCACATTTAAACTAGTTTATGGTTAAAAAAATGAGTTAAAAAAAAAGCTAAACCAACATGCTTATTTGGTATTTGGTGTTTATTTTGTTTGAAAGTACCACAAAACTCCTAATAACAACCAAATAAACTCCATTTTTTACAAATAAATTGTTTTTTGCCTCATACGGAGATTATCTTGTTGTTTAAATTTTTAACTACTTTTATCAACAGTTTATAAATTTTATCCTGTTTGTAATTTTAATCAGTTTATTAACACCGTCTCATACGAACCCTAACACTGTGTAAGGGGAAGGTTGGAGTAGTTTAAAAACTACTAAATCTACGAGTTAAAATAATAATCAGTGTATGGGGCTTTTTTAAAAGGGCTTTTTGATTAAAATTTGTGTTTTAAAAAAAGAAGCTATTTGTGATTTTTTTTTGGGGGTTTTAGTTTATTTGGTTTAAATAATATCCAAATAAACTCCACCATTTTTACAAATAAACTCTTTTACGCCCCATACGGAGTTTATATTATTTTATGATCATTCAACCTTTATTTTACACAATTTTTCAATTTTAACTTGTTTAAAAGTTTAGTCACTTTTTCTACCTTACCCCATACGTACCCGAGTTGATCAATAGACAAATTATTTTATTCTTAACATATAATAATGTATAACCAACTAAAAAAATTAAACTTCAGTAACTTCTTGCCTAATTGTTGAAATGAGTATTATATCCTCTCATTTCAAAGCTCTCGACATGAATTATTGTATGTGAATGTTGATCAAAATAAAATATAAAAACATTGTAGGTAATTAAAAGAAGATTAAAATGATTCATATATCTTCAATATTCAAATATTCATAACTTTTTACTTAGATATCGAATTAAAGCGTTTTATATATCAAAACGAAGCTATCGACGAGGAGAATACATATAAGGGGTTCATCAGATGAGGGCGGGGGCACGGGCATGCTCCCCTTTGCTTCACCCCTTTTTAGAAGGATACTTCAAAATCAACTTTGACACCTCTAAACTTGACTTTAGATTTCTTATTAAAAATCATTTGGGCAAGGTTTTAGCATTGGGAGTTTAGTGTGCGGTTTGTGTTTGATACTCTCTCCGTTAATTAAAACATGACATTTTACTATTCACGCACACTTTTTTAGGTATTAAAAACTATATAAAATATTAACTTTTTAAATAATTTCATACTTATTACAATTAAGTATGAATTTATAAAAACAAATGTAAAAAAATGTTAATATTTTATATAGTTTTTTATCATTCTAAAAAAGTGTGCATGAACAGTGAACGTCAAGTTTTAATTAACAGAGGAAGTAGTAGTTAGTTGCTAAGGCGATTGCCCTCAAATTGGGTCTCTACATTGTTATTGAGTTTGGATCGGCGAGAGTTTTTATTGAGGATGATTGTTTGACCGCCGTCAACAACATCAATGCGATTTGATCTCCTCCTTGGAAAATTGAGATTTGCATCTTGGGTTGTATGCTTCTACTTCATAGACTATATAAAACGCACACTTCTCATGTCTTTCGCGAAGTTAAAATGTTACTAGATAAAATCGTGTTCTAGAATCTCATTCAAAAGAATCGTCTATTAAGTAAGAATTTGAGATCAGATATACCTAAATTTCGATAGGTCGACAAGTCAGCAGACAGAAGACCGTCAAAACATACAATGAAAAAACAAAAAAGGTGCAATACAACAAGCGAAAATACATCCTATAAAAGACAAAAATTAGGCAAAACTAAATCTAACAAGTTGAAGAGATAAACTAAGAATGAAACCAACCACTATCGTAGGACATGGCCTGTTTTTTTTTTTAAAAAAAAATTATTAAATAATGATTCGAAATGAGACGAGCATGATTCTCGAGAGGCCGACGAATTAGCATGCAAAAACTGCCTAAACATACACCAAGAACAGAAATTAGCCTGGGTTGTTAATCGAGTAGACTCACTCCTATCAAAATTTTTCCTCATAAATAAAACTTTTATGTTAAAGCTCGTTTGGTTGATTGTGGGAAGTACAATTCCCGGGAACTTACTTCCCAGAAATTGAATTCCCGTGAAATATACTTTTAGATAATTAAGCAAAGGTTTTTGGTTGAATTTTGGTGTTTAACAATATAAATAGAAAAACAAAGAAAAATACATTAAAAAGGGAGGGAGTTGAACTTATCTAGTCCCCCTAGGTAAGTTAACGTTCTACAAATTGGAGGAATTGGAATTCATAAGAATTTGAACTTATGTGTGTTGTGTTAACCAAACGCAGGGTTTTTGAACTTCATGAGTTTTTAATTGGGTCTTTTTTTTTTTTGATTAAGTAAAAATTCGAGCTCAGATATACCTGAAACTCGAGAGGCCGACAAGTCGGCAGACGGGAGGACCGTCGAACATACAATAAAACGAAAATATAAGAAAGAAAGGAAAAAGGCGCAATCCTCACGATACATGTGCACTGAGATGAACGAAACTAAGCAGGACTAAAACCGGAACGCTGAGAACGCTGACAAAGAACAAGGCCAAGCACTAACGAAAGGAAGCACCGCAGGTCGGCGGTACAACATGACTTATCTCCTGTGGGCAATGAGGACGAAACTCCAAGGACCAATTTCCTAGATACGGAGTCGCCCTTAGCTCATCGCCACGACCCCAACCTGTCCCGACTCCGGACGAAGCACACCCAACCAAGAAGAAGACCGCTCAGGAACACCCACGTCAATGACACACATAACCCGAAGAGAACACCCAAAAACCGGTCAATCAATACACAGATTTCAACACTTGTAAAAGAGGGGTATCGAAATTATTTAAACTACGGTAATAGTTAACATTGATAATGTTAAATCCTTGATACAATGGACCAGCCTAGGCGTAAGGCAAAGTAAGGCCCACTACAACATTAAAAGGCCTGATCACTGCGCAACCGGGTCAATCTTGGGGCTCAAGCCAAGCCCGACACAAGGTAAAACCGGGGCAAAGACGGGGAATGAGCAAACAGGCCAAGAAAAGGAACATGCAACAAAACCACCGACGGAGATACATCCGTCGAGGACCGCCCGAAGGGATTTAGGTGGGGCAACGGCAGGAGGCAGCGACGGTGGAAGCGGGGAGACCAGTCCAAGGATATGGTGAAACACCCGCGAACCAACGAAGCCAGGCCCACCAGTAAGCCGCCGCCGAGCGCAACGGTTGCCTGCGAATGAGCAAACCGACTGAACGAGGAGGAGCCAGACGGAGGCGGCGACACCGAGTACCGAACCGGAGCCCCAATTTCTAGAATCAACCTCGCGCCGAGGCAAAACAAAGGAAACCCTAGCACCGATTAGGCCAAAGGGGGAATTGCGAGGCGGACTGGGGAGGAGCAACACAAGCCCAGCAACCCCAAAATTGATATCGGTATCACTTACCCGAGGAGGCCAAGCGCGAACAGGACATGAACCGACCTCCGAAAAGGGGATTAAGGGTCTCCGACGAGGCGAACCTTGGTCGAGAAGGAGATCTGGCCTCCGAAAAGGGGTTGATTGCCTCCGAAGAGGGGTTAAGGACCTCCAAAGAGGGTTTGATTGCCTCCGAAGAGGGTTTGATTGCCTCCGAACAGGGGTTACGAGGCTCTGACAAGACGAACACCGCCCTCCGACGAGTGCTTCCAAGAACTCCCTCTCTCTAAGAATACAGAGAGAGGAGATCAATATTTTAATTGGGTCTTATAGTAATTGGAAAAAAAACCACTCGTTAAATATTTTTACAAATTATGACAAAATTACGCAACAAGATAACAAACTCAGACACGTGGAAATTGGAATAAACTTAGCATTGAAAAACTTATTTAGGTATAACGAGGTAACATACACGATTATAAATAGAGTTACTTATTATTGAACCTTACAGTAACTTTTTTATATCAACAGTAAAGATTTTTAGAACATTAAATAATGGATATTAATTTTTTTTTTTTTTTAAAAATGGACATTAACATACTAAATAAAATGGACCATTTTACCCTCCAGCTTTAGATGAGAAGAGTGGAGGCATCCACACAAAAAGGGTAAGAGACAGCAGGGAATGGCGAAACGAGTAGCTGTATTCTTTGATTTGACATCCCCCCTTCTTTAATCCTTCCCCCCTTTTCCCTTCCCCCCAATCGCCACCGTAGCTCCGCCCTGCCCTCGCCGGAGCACGGTGGGCCCCACCCCCCACTTCCTCCCCTCTACCGTTTTATGTTATGGATTTCACAGCCCCCACCTTATTTTATTCAGATCTACTCCCTCTCTCTCTCCACCATACCCATCCAATGCACATGTAGACTCCCTATCTCTCTCTCTATCTCTGCCTCCATGTGTGTCGGTTCTCTCTCTCTTTCTCTTTGTCCCTTCTGGCTTACGCGTTGAATAATCGAACACTCCCCCTTTTACATTCTCTCTCTCTCTCTTCACGCACACTGTCGCGATCTCTCTCAACCCCCCGTGTTTGGTTTCACCCCTCAATTTCCAGTTTTACAGAGAGAAAGTGAGTGAGACTCCCCTATTGAAAGGAAAGAATCCACATTTCTCTTTATATTCCGCCTCTGATTTGTTTCGCCCCCTTTCGTTTCCTATTTTATATTTGGGGGCGCATTTCTCTCTCCCTCTCTCTAGGTCTGATGTGAGGTTGGGTTCAGCGAGGCGCAGAACAAGGGAGGATTCGGATTAAGCTTTGGGCTTTTGATGGATTCTTCCTCTAAACAGCTCTAATTTCTCTCAGATTTGGCGAATTAATCTTGTTCGAGTGGTTCCTATTTGCGCCGAATGGATACCAAAGGGAGGCTTGTTGCTGGCTCCCACAACAGAAACGAGTTTGTTCTTATCAATGCTGATGATATTGGAAGGGTAAGTCCTAACCCCCCTCCAGATTTCCTCCTTTTTCATGTTGATTCGTTTTTGGATGCCTCGATTTGTACTGATTGAGGCACCAAAATTGGTTATAATCTTGTTGTGTTTACTATTATATTGTTCAAATTCCCTTGATTTTTCCCGGTTTGTAGACTACCGATTTGCTCCACCGACAGCTTAAAAGTGGACATTACCCTATTTTCTGTGTTTTCCTACTTTTGAATCTATCTCCTAAGAATATTTCCCTGTTCGTTGATTTCATTTCTTTTGGGAAATAATTTCTTTTGTTCTAATAGTAATAATAGAGGTTGATTTTCAGGGCCAGTAATGGCTGATGTTTTTTTTTTGTTTTTTTTTTGGCAAATTCTTACCTTTCCTGTTTTCTACTACGTAATTGACAGTCCCCTTACACTGTCATTTGAGTTTCATGAGTCAGTATATTTTCCATGGGTTTATTCCCAAGAGACTAGAGAGAACCAAGTTTTGTGGGCTTAAGAACTTGCTTTGGTACCCAATTGAATTCACAGGGTAGAGGAAGTTTTTGACTGTGTGTGATGTTTGTAATCTACTGCTTCACTTTCAGTTTCTAGATCTGTTACTCACTCTCTTAATTCTGTGCTTTGCAGGTGACATCTGTGAAGGAGCTAAGTGGGCAAAGTTGCCAGATTTGTGGTGATGAGATAGAGATTACAGTGGACGGAGAGCCATTTGTTGCTTGCAATGAATGTGCTTTTCCCGTGTGTAGACCTTGCTACGAGTATGAAAGGAGAGAGGGAAATCAAGCTTGCCCTCAATGCAAAACTCGGTACAAGCGTATCAAAGGTAGCACTTCTCTCAACTTCTCCCCCTTTACCCTGTTAATTCTCATATTTCGGGCAAGACATTGGTCTTAGTCCCTGCATTTCCGAATTTCAGGAAGCCCGAGAGTTGAAGGTGATGAAGACGAGGATGATTTTGATGATATTGAAAATGAGCTTGATTACGCTAGCAATGGAAGGGATCCTCAGAACATTGCTGAGGCAATGCTCTCCTCCCGACTTAACATAGGCCGTGGTTCATCCATTGCCTCTGGGCTCACGACACCTGCAGAGCTGGATTCAGCTGCACTTGCTTCCGAGATTCCCTTATTAACCTATGGACAGGAGGTACAATTATCTTGCAATTTCATCTTTTTCGTTTTTTGGGTACCTTTGCCTTGGTTGTTTCGTCAAAGGGTCAATTTTGCTAATAGTGTTTGTTTTCTCTCTCTGAAGGATGCCGGAGTGTTACCTGATAAGCATGCACTTATCATTCCTCCATTTATGAGCCGTGGGAAGAAGGTTCATCCAATGTCATATTCTGATTCTACCATGTCATGTAGGTCTATTTGATTCTTAATCAATCTTAGCTGTTCTGAATTTGTTTTGGGTCAATTTAGATAATATATTTATGCAGATTCTAAATCTTGAGATTAATCTTGTAGTGCCTCCAAGACCAATGGATCCTAAGAAAGACTTGGCTGTGTACGGCTATGGGAGCGTTGCTTGGAAGGATAGAATGGAAGATTGGAAGAAACGCCAGAATGAGAGGCTTCAAATGGTTAAGCATGAAGGAGAGAATGGTGGAGTTGGCGAGCCTGATGATCCTGATCTACCCATGTATGCTCCCTTGATTGAATTTTCTTCGAATCATTAAACCATTTCATTTATAAGTTTGCTAATAGTTCTAGTCAATACTTCATAACTTTCTTCTGTCCTTATCATTTTTGCTTTACTGTTGATTTTAAGATTTGACCGAGTTAGTGCATGAAATTTCCATTCTTTGATAAATGTTTTGCATGATGATATGCTTTCTTTAGCATATGCCAACATATCGTAAGACAGCTGTGTGAGAAAATGACCAGCTTCTTAGTATAGTTGAAGAAAATTGAATAGATAGCAAATAATTATAAATGACTGGAGAATTGTAATTAGTCATAAATTTATTATATTGATTGCCAGGTCCTATGTTCATTTGTATATGAGAAGATTATGGCATGCATCACGCATGTCCTTTTTTTTTTTTTTGTCTTTCATAATAATTTTTTTTCCTTGAAAGATGACCAGGCAAATAATATGCTGCTGAGTATCTACCAATCTGAATTTGCTTACCTAGAATACTTGAAGGACATCTTTTTCAAATCAAATGGGTTTTTTTTTAAACGAAAATTTCAATCACTAGTGAGATTGATTTTCTCTTTCAGATATTGGAATAACTGATGATTTGTGGCAGATAATTGATACTCTTTAGGAAAATGCAATGACTGGAAGTAAACTATAAAGCTGCTTAGATTTTGAAATATAGTTATGTTAATGTGATATGGCCAAGTCTGCAAGCAGTATTATATCATAGATTTAATGGATGCTTTCTTGTTTCTGGTTTTTAAGGATGGACGAGGGAAGGCAGCCTTTGTCCAGGAAATTACCTCTTCCTTCAAGCAGGATAAACCCATACAGGATTGTAATCCTTCTTCGGCTTGTGATCCTTGGCCTCTTCTTCAACTATAGAATTCTCCATCCGGTGAAGGACGCCTTTGCCCTTTGGCTCATATCAGTCATTTGTGAAATTTGGTTTGCTGTTTCATGGATATTTGATCAGTTTCCAAAGTGGTTTCCAATTGAGCGAGAAACATACCTGGATCGTTTATCATTAAGGTATACATCTCCTGGACTTCCTATCAGTTCATACGTGTTACTAGTCATTGTAGTTTGTGGTAGTTGCAACTCACTGGTATGTCAAAATTGATTTTAGGTACGAGAAAGAGGGGAAACCGTCTGAATTGGCTCCCGTTGATATATTCGTGAGTACTGTTGATCCTATGAAGGAGCCCCCACTAATCACTGCAAACACGGTTCTCTCCATCCTTGCTGTGGATTATCCAGTAGACAAAGTCTCCTGCTACGTCTCTGATGATGGTGCTGCAATGCTTACTTTTGAAGCTCTTTCCGAGACATCCGAGTTTGCTAGGAAGTGGGTGCCATTCTGCAAAAAGTACTGCATTGAACCCCGTGCACCTGAATGGTATTTTTCTCAGAAGGTTGATTATTTGAAAGACAAAGTGAATCCTGCATTTGTCAGGGAGCGCCGTGCCATGAAGGTCTTTTTCTATCTGCATTAACATGTTCAGTGTTTTTGCTCTTATATTAGGGGAGAGTTTTGTTGATGCCTTCTCCAATTGATTGAATATTTTGATGTGTTCCATTTTTCCAGAGAGATTATGAAGAGTTCAAAATCCGTATCAATGGACTGGTTGCAATGGCACAGAAGGTTCCTGAAGAAGGATGGACAATGCAAGATGGGACTCCATGGCCTGGCAACAATGTCAGGGATCATCCCGGAATGATCCAGGTAATGTAATCTGGGACCCTTTATAGTATGCTGATGGAGGAATATTATTAAGTTTTGTGCATCATTTTTAGGTTTTGTACTTCATAAAGTGTGTTCCATTTTCCAACAGGTTTTTCTTGGGCAAAACGGTGTTCGTGATATTGAAGGAAATGAGTTACCCCGTCTTGTTTATGTTTCTCGTGAGAAGAGGCCAGGCTTTGAACATCACAAGAAGGCTGGTGCCATGAATTCTTTGGTAGAGTTCTCTCGTCTTTTGCTATTCTGTCATAATTGGTAATGATTAATAGTCATAGTCGCGGAGTCTAATTGCTTGATTTCATCTGTTCAGATCCGAGTCTCAGCAATCCTATCAAATGCTCCATATCTTCTCAATGTTGATTGTGATCATTACATTAACAACAGCAAAGCACTTCGTGAGGCCATGTGCTTCATGATGGACCCCATATCTGGAAAGAAGATCTGCTATGTCCAGTTTCCTCAGAGGTTTGATGGTATTGATAGGCATGATCGTTACTCCAACCGCAATGTTGTATTCTTTGATGTAAGTGAATTTACTTTTTCATCCCTTAGTTTTATCATATGAATATGCTTTGATTGGAAAAAGTAACTCAAATATCTTCTCCTTGTGAACAGATCAACATGAAGGGGCTGGATGGCATTCAAGGACCAATTTATGTGGGTACTGGTTGTTGCTTCCGTAGGCAAGCACTTTATGGGTATGACGCTCCAAAAAAGAAGAAAGCCCCAGGCAAGACATGCAACTGTTGGCCAAAATGGTGCATCTGCTGTTGTTGCTTTGGATCCCGCAAGAAGAACCGGAAATCAAAATCCAAGGACAAGGGAAACGACAAGAAGCCTAAGACAAAGGAGATCTCAACAAAGCAAATACATGCTCTTGAAAACATTGAGGAGGGAATTGAAGGTGAGTGAATCTTCAGTACAATTGAGGTGTTATCATGTGAATTATCTTACTCTTGCCACATATGGAACTGACTGGAATATCTTTTTGCAGGAATAGACAGTGAGAAGTCGACTCTTATGCCACAAGTAAAATTTGAGAAAAAGTTTGGACAGTCCCCAGTTTTCATT